>OV281082.1:20045000-22936188 GCA_923060345.2 Erebia aethiops
ATCTACCCACATAATAAACAATTTTGATGAAATCTGATATACGGATAGGTTGCATCCTGGGATTCTCGGCATAAACATGGCTACTTTTGATCCTATTAAAATAGAGTTACGTACCTATATGAATACAAAAATCCTAAATCCAAGCGGATGAAGTAGCAAGCATCGTCTAGTTAGTACTTATATAAAAACCGTCCATTTTATCGACTCTACCATTAAAAGCATTTTGCGTAACATTTTCAGAATTTTCGTAGCGCAAAATTATTTAGGTCGACTATGACTATAAATTACGTCCCGTTCAGAATAATTATTAGACCTAAATTTATGATAAGCAATGAAAATCTGACTCAAATCTAAATTAATAATAGAATTACAGGGCATTCGAGAGCACATCGATTATTCCGAGTAATATAGCAGTGTGAAAGTTCAAAATTACCACGATGCTATAAAATCTAGTTAAGAACCAATACCTTAAACAGTATAGGGCCTGTTACATACATAGTACCTACTTTGTCCAATAAACTTACATTTATGTCTGTTAGGGACAATCCAGAAGTAGGTATAATGAAACACTTTTAATATATTTGTACTCTCATTTGTAACTTGCACGAATAAATGGTTAAACGTGTAGAGGTTCCACGAGAGATTTAATGTAATTAAATAAAAGTTGGCTAAAATTAAAGATAATATACATTTGATCCGGCCACGATTGCTATCGTTAAGCTCTAAATCAAAATGCGATCTAAACACAAGTATTCCATAATCGCTGAGTCTGCCGGCAGGAGACTGATTTACCATCGTCAAAATACTCGCACTAATACTAACTATTTTCAATATAGCGTCCGTATCCCCAGTTTAAAGCATGTCATTACATGAAACTAGTCAAATTAACTGATATTACCTATACTTCCTGTTTCATGAGATTTATTGACAAATAGTAATAATGCTAACATGTTTATTTCAGATTGCATTTAGCGATTCCATATTCTCTTGTTTTATTTTCCGTTACAGACTTTTGACCTGTTGACTCGATAATTAGAATAACATAGGTATAGCCCGCCAACCCGCATTGGAGCAGCGTGGTGGGTCTAAATCCCTCTGAGAGTGGAAGCCTGTGGCCAGCAGTGGGACGTTAATGGGTTGTAGTGGTGGTGGTATTAATAAACTCCAAATTTAAATTTTATGTCTATATTTTGATCTTCAACATATTGTCTCAATCGGAGATGGTTAGGACTTTTTGACAAACTAGCTTTTGTCCGCGGCATCGCTCACGTTAAGTTCGATTTTCATACAAATTTCAAACCACAAGTTGAATTCACAAAAATCTTCTTAGCGGATGCCTACGTCATAATAGCTAAAGGAAAATCCGACAGGACAGGCGAGAGTTCAAGCGCAAGACCTAAACAAGGCAAGGGCAACGCAAGGGCTTAACGTGCTCTCCGTCGAGGCACGGGAGTGAAACACCGCCAACTTCCTAACTTAGAGCTAGTACTGAGAATTTCTTGTCAGAAAAACCCAATACTTGTTACGGCCCGGAGCCTCGTCGGCCGCAGTCGAACATGCTAACCACTAGACCAACGAGGCAGTTAAAAGTATAATAGACAGGGTAGGGTAATAGATCGACAATTGCCATAAATTATACATGTCCCATCCAGAATTGCTTTAATTAGGCCTGAATTCGAAGACAGAGTTTGATTTCCCGCGGGAACCGCGAGCGCGTGCGATAACAACGTGTGAGCTCCGAGGACTTACCTATCCCAAAGTTAAGCTTATACTAGGGTAGGATAGAGTAGAAGGAATATTTAAATCTCATAAGGGAGAAAAGTTGAAAAAGTGTCCAGTGGTTGTTATAAATAACAGTTCAAAAAACTCCTACAATGGCGCTGGTGTAGACATAGGGTATGGTATGAATGTAGCAATTGATGCCGAGTTAAAATATTTAATATAATTTTATTGTAATTGTCGACTAAAGTAGTTTTTTTTTTAAATTCTTAATTTTTGGAGTTTGTTCCTTATGGAATACGCCACTCCGTAGGGCTTCAAAAATTCCACACAAAATCACAATAAAAACTTAGTCCTTACGTAGGGCTTTCTTGTATAGCCGCAACAGAGCCCTAGCCTCCTCTGAAAGAGGCTGGGCCAGGGCACCGTTACAACCGCCAATCTGCCACAGTGAGGGAAATTTGGTTAAAACCTCATATCTCTCGGGCTCGTTACGGACACATTCCAACAATACATGGTGTACGTCTTATTTATTAAAAATTTCAACAACTTACGTTGTACAAAATAATGATGAATGTTTTCTTTCCTTGTTTATTTCTCAAACCTATACTAATATTTGGCGCTTCCTTTAAATTTACTCTGATGATAGGTGGCGCCCCCACTTTAATGCATTTAAACACAGACGGACACTTTTTATATACAGAGATAACTATCCTTCTACTCTAGTGACTCTACCCTCCATAGCTTATACTAATTTAACTAGCTTGCTCGATAAATTGCTATTTACTTTCAGTATAATTTGCTTGTTTGTTGAACGTGGTTGAACTGAGAGCGAAAATTTGCTACGGCCAAAAAAAATTACTATCAGACTAAAACTTCTCGTTATTCACTTTCACATGGAGGCGGCACACACTAGGCGGCATGACAAAACGTCATTCCCCTCCAGCGCAGACGTTTTGTGCTGTTCCTAGTGTGTTTTCCCTCTAAACTCGGTTTTTGTACAAAGTCATCAAAAAGCGGAACGTTTTTTTTTTTTTTTTGATCCACTACAAGCTAGCCCTTGACTACGATCTCACCTGATGGTAAGTGATGATGCAGTCTAAGATGGTAGCGGGCTAACCTGTTAGGGGCATGGCAGTTATATTAAACCCATACCCCTTCGGTTTCTACACGGCATCGTACCGGAACGCTAAATCGCTTGGCGGCACGTCTTTGCCGGTAGGGTGGTAACTAGCCACGGCCGAAGCCTCCCACCAGGCCAGACCAATAAAATTCAGTAATTATAAATTCCCAAATTGACCCTGCCGGGGATCGAACCCGGGACCTCCGCACGTTAAGGCAACAGCGCTACACACTGCGCCACGGAGGTCGTCAAAACGTGATTTAACTTCAATCACCAGGACGACGACGAGCATTCAAAAATGAAAATAAAGGCAATTTTAGCTTTCAACTGAATACAGCGGATCCAAATCTATCGAGTTAAGTACTTCGAACGGAAAACGTGTGCGGAATTCCGCCACAATGTTTGTCCGGTTCATGAGGAATTTACTTCAATAAAGAAGAACGGAAGACAAATTTAAAAATCAATCTATACTAATACTAATGTTATAAACTAGATGATGCCCGCGACTTCGTCCGCGTTGATTAAGGTTTTTTGATTCCCGCGGGAACTTTGGAATTTTCCGGGATAAGAAAATGCCTATGTCCTTCCCCGGGATACAACCTATCCCTGTACCAAATTTTATCAAAATCGGACAGACAGACAGACACACTTTCGCATTTATAATGTTAGTTTGGAAGTATGTATATTAAAGTATGGATGCGTAAGTTTGGATGGATGGATAGATGGATGGATGAATTAATATTTGTTACTCAATAACGCCAGAATGGCTGAACGGAACTGGATAAAATTTGGCACAGAGACTAGAGAGATCATACACTGGAATAACACGGAGGCTACTTTTTATCCCGAAAAATTAAGAGTTCCCGCAAACCGAAAAATGGAAGAAGTCGCGGGTATCAGCTAGTTAAAACATAAGTAGGTACCCCGTATCTACTACCTTGCTTTAATAATATGAAAGACTGCTGTCTTAAAAAGCTAAAATAGTATTATGTTTTTAATGAGTATAAAACATAACATATAAGTTTTTTATGAAATTTTTCACTTACCTACTTCAAATTATAAAAAACATGAGAAACCTGAGGAAACCTTTCCTTCATTCCTTAATAATGTTCTCGAAGGTGCATCCACACTTGGCCAGCATGGTGGGCTATGGCAAAATCTCACTCCGAGAGGACACTCGTGCTCAGTAGTGAGCCGGTAATGGATTGATATGAAAAAGATGAGATGATGATAAAACATGGCACCATTATATCGCTAAAGTTTGATGAACCTATTAAAAAAAACTTCCTATGATGATGGAACATCCTACAAATCAAAATAACGACATCCTTTTGAAATTGCGTTAAAGTTTATAAAAAGAGTGGTAATTTTTTTGCGGAAAGTTATCGTGGGAATTTAATTATAGTTTATCTCTATTGCATACTTTAAAATTGATAATTAGTTTTTAAACTTGTCTAAATTGACATCAAAATCGTCTTCGTCAATCGTCAGACGACTGATAGGTCTTTTATAGTGACTTTTACACTCAAACAACTTGCATCAATTAAGCGATTCATTTGAAGTCATTTGCTAAGTCAAGTATTGGGGCGATTCCCAACGTTGCGCTTCGCCAAAATCGATCAACTAGAAATTTGATCTATTGTAGGATTTGGTCAAATGTAGGATTTGATCGATTAACTTGAGATACTGGCTTGGCGAGAATATCACACGAGCAAAACTGATGTCAAAACTAGGACAAAGAAAATACTAGGACTAGGATAAATATTAGAGATTCCAAATCCTTACCTATTTTTAAAAATAGTCTCAAAGAATATTTCCTTAACCAAGTCGTACCATAACTAAATTATATTTCTATCGTAATTCGTTGCTATGCTTATGTAATATTATTTATATAATATATGTAATTTATGTATGTATTATGTATGTACTATTTATGTATGTTTATGTATAATATATATTGTTATCTATATTTATTTATATTATTTATATGTAATGTAATATATATAATACGTCTAGTATGTTTTATATTATTTGATAACTTACTAATAATAACGTGTATTCTATTGTGCCACACTACCCTACACATCTTGTTCTATCCTCTCACCAAGGGTTGCCTGGTAGAGATTGCTCAGTAAGCAATAAGGCCGCCTTTGCATATCTTGTTTACCTAATTATAGTTAACTTTGTATTACTCTTTCTTGTGTGCAATAAAGTATTTATCTATCTATCTATCTATCTATCTAGGCTAAATAATATGCAGAAGGACATTGCCCGATATACCGTCACAAAACAAATTTGTATACCATATCAATGATTGGCAGATTGTTTGGTCGGTACACATCGTACGACGCGTTTATTGAAATGTATCACTGACACCAAATTGATGTGTTCGACATATTTATCATCGGCGTTTTATTAGCAGCATTTTAAACTCTAAACTTCAAGACTTTGGTGTTAAATTGCCGTATTCACATCATAATTATTGAAGGTTAGACATAAATTGGGAGCACTTTTTATTACAGGTTTTATAACGGAGAATTTGGGTCGGATAATGTTGCCAACGGAAACCGCGAAATGATCGCACTGGTACGTGCCATCTGGCCGCGACATGCGATTTTGAGATAAGTATTACATTAAAATTAATGATATAGGTAAACGAATGCTTGAAAATATTTTTTAATAATAATTATTATAATGCAGTGCGTTCCCGTCGAAATCGTGTATTACGTGATCACTGATCACTAAAGTAATTACATACCGATATCGTACCTGCATAATATTAAATATACCCATTATACAATTGATGATATACTGCCAGACGATGACAACAAACAAACACAAATATTTGCTGAGAGCTTTGATAAAAGTACACGTCAGAAAAATAGACGTGTAACATTAGCCACCTTAAATGTTTAACTAAAATTGGAGAAACTAGAACAAAAATAAAAAAACCAAATAAATCTCTGATTACATCTAAAACATCATAATTAAAACAAATAAAGCACAAGAGGCGAATAAAAAAGATGTACGCGGTCCGTATATGTCAGAAATTTATTCATTTCAATTTGATAAACTAGAAAACAACCAGTTTTTTATTGCGCTATTTGGCGCTCAGAAACCTACACACCGTGACAATTATCACATTCAATTATGACAGATGTGTTGACTAATTCCTACCAAAGCACCAGCTAACGGAACATTATGCTAATGGCGTCTCCAAAAGATAACTCGGCGCTTAAGCTGCAAACACATGCCACATGCCACTGAAATTGTTCGCCACACTAAACGCGCGAGTCTGTGTGTATAACGCACAAAAGAAAGAGCTAAGCTGAGATTCTGATTCTGAGAGTTGTTTCCAAGTGCTTGACGACCTGCCTAGCGCAGTGGAGACTGTAGCATATTCCGTGGCTATGGTCTTATAAGTAGGAGATTCTAAGTATGATTCTGCTGGCAGAGAAAATTCTCTTCTCTGATCTAGTCCGACCAAAATAATCCTGTGTCCCAAATAATTATCATAGGATACGTTTGAGGCTGATAACAACCACTACTTTTCATTATGGTGATGCTCAGTCATGACTCCACGAGGGACTGACTGCACGGAAAGGATCCGTACAGAAAGAAACACAGAAACCGTATCCGTCGCGCTTTCTGTGTGTTTTAGTCTTTATCGTCTGACGCTCACATTTTAATAATTACTCTTCGGCGAGACTTTAGAGAAGTGTTTTTTTGCCCTTTTTAGGCGAATAAGGCAGTCTCATTAGTTTTTGCGGCTAAGTTAA
The DNA here is from genome assembly GCA_923060345.2 of Erebia aethiops. Classification (NCBI taxonomy): domain Eukaryota; kingdom Metazoa; phylum Arthropoda; class Insecta; order Lepidoptera; family Nymphalidae; genus Erebia; species Erebia aethiops. The sequence goes on from OV281082.1 coordinate 20,051,622, forward strand.
ACATTTGCTTTAGAAAGTCCCATTTAAGGTTTTTGAGATCACTAAAAAAATCTATTTGATATTTTGTGAATACGGTTTTTCTGTTTGTATTTAAAATTTCAATTACAATTTTAAAAAGCTTTCTTTATTTTTATAGGTAGGACAGAAATTATGCACGTAACTTACAAAATAAGCAATCCATAAACTCCGATGACATGAAAAAAAACTTCCAAGCGGAAGTTCATTGACAAAAACAACGTGACACGGCGTCGTTCGTCGCTGTAATTTCAGAGAATTCCTGATGAAACACAGCTTCGTCGAATTTTTCCTCTGATGAACAGCCAGCCACGTTTGTTGTAACTGGGCATTTAGACTAAATTAACTTTCCTCGCCTAGAAGGGGTGTTATGGATTCCAATAAAGCCGTGGAGTGATTGTGACAGACATTGTGAATTCTTATAGCCTTAACCCTTCCCTCGTTCCTGGGAACTTGGGGCCGAAATTTAATTAAAGGATTCGGTAGCACCTGCTTAGAATGCCTGGGATAATCTAGGAGAATGCTGTCGTTATTTTCACTAAATTGTCTTGAATCTTAAAAAAATATTAAGCCCAGTTTAAATCTAATCAACGATCCTATAGCTACTGAATCGAATTCACAGTTCGATTTCAGAAAATATAAAAGGAACCTACCTTATAGATTTTCTGAAATCGCTATACTATTTAGCTGTGTCTAATACCAATACGGTCTAAGTTAGATCTCAAGCAAAAATTTGAGTTAAATACTCGAAGCTATTTAAAAAAATATATAAATGAAAAATGACATTTTATTACGATTCCCTCCCTGCTGACGACGCCCCGGGTTTTTCTGATTAATTTCTAATCAGAAAAACCCTCTAACTAGCTACTAACTAAAACTCAGTAGGTACTAGCTAGGAGTTAGGAAGTTGGCGGTGTTTCACCTCCGTGGCTCGGAGATAACGTTGAGCCGTCGGTCCCGACTCCCTCTTTCCTATGAGAGTGGAAGCCTGTGCCCAGCAGTGGGACGTTAATGGCTGCATTATAAAATGTCCCCTTTTTAACCGTTTAAGATGACCGTAAAACGTCATTATGAAGCAATCCGACAAACGAATGGCCTAAAACAATTCACTGTTGAAAGGATTCTCTGGTGCGACTCCCCTGAGCTTCGAGTAATTTAAGCGATATTGCTTAGGAATGGCGAAGATTCTTCGCGCTCTAATAAGATTTTAAATGTGACATTCCGTGTAAAATGCTTCTGTAATGTAGTAGTACGACAGATGCCTTGGGCTGTTTTTTCATCTTTGAATTTTTTTTAATTTAAAGAATTTTCCTTCGCTGTATAAGTCAGCCTTATTGTACCTAAAATACAATGAGTTCCAACAAAAATGTTTCAAGAGACGAAATAAGAATAGCAACCAAATTCGCAAAACTGTGTAAAAATATATAGTCGTCATTGGGCTCTCTTTTCTTGCTATTTAGACATTTTCTAAGATCAGTAACAGGCTACTGTGCTTATAATTATGCTACGAGACATGTTTTATGATTATAATATCTAGTAATCATACTTAATATTATAAATGCGAAAATGTGTTTGTTTGCTGGTTTATTGGTTTGTCCTTCAATCATGCCGCAACAGAGCAACGGATCGACGTGATTTTTTGCATGGGTACAGTTGAGGGCCTAGACTCTAGAGAGTGACAGTCTACATTTTGTCCAGGAAAATTAAGGAGTTCCCGTGGGAATTAAAAAAACTTATTCCACGCAGACAAACTCGCGGGCATCGGTATGCCGATAAGTCCGTATTGTCGTTTTCTTATTGGTTACAAATATCTAAAGTTTGAATTTTGTTCTCATGCGACAGTAAAATAAAAAATGTATACTTTATATTATGACAAATATGGTCAAGCATACAATGGGACAAATACTATCTGCGTTAAAACAGCCTAAGAGCATAAATTTGTATTGGAATCAAAGCAGTAAACTACTACACTATTCTGTGAGCCTTGATGACAACGCTGAGACAGCGATGAAAGGTTAGACACAAACATTAACTCGGTGGATTGGCCTGTAATTTTTTGTATGTTGAATGTTCATGTTTTTTTTTTATTTTATAATATATCCGTAATTTGAAAAATTATCATAGTCGTAATTTGTCTTATTATTATAAACTTGTTTTATTAACTTCCAATGTTACACACTCAAAGTTCAGAACTTAAGATCACGAACTTTTTTTCCAATTTTTGTCTTTGTTATTTTTACTTGTGGTGGTACAAATAAAGTATATAATAATAATAACTTTTTCCTTTTGAATTAATAAACGCTTGATCTAATAAAATAGTTTTGTTACTCTTTTCATTATGAATCCATTCAGCTTAAAAGCTAGTAATTATATTGAAGTACTTAGGTACATAATATTGTGCCAAAATAGGTTTCAAAGGCGAATTAGACGATGTACAGCTCATTACTCAGCGTTGTTAAGAATAACAACAGAGTGTTATCAAATTTAAAAATAAGAACCGCATAGTTAAGCCCACGCGAGCACTTCTGAGAACTCCGAGATGAAATATGGTCTTGTAAAAGGAAAAGGCGAAATAATAAAAAGGCTATATAGCGCGAATGGAAATCTTGAGCCTCTACGGGCTTATTAGAGCACGCCTACGCCCTGCAGATTATGCGTTCACTGAATAGGTACGTGAATATAAATAAATATGATTGTACCTATTACATAATAAACCATTATCAATTATCTAGTGAGAAGAAGATTAACTTAAATTAAGTTTATATTAACGCATAATATTAACGCATTTATTAATTTATCTGTGTTTCTAGGTGAACTTTTATCGTTAATAAACCACGAAATTATTATTCATTTTTCTGAGGTGTTTTAAAAGCGCTTCTTAGTTTCAACTATAATTTCTTTTTTTAAATATTTTTCTACGTTAATGATTTAATTAATGGTACTCGATTCTTAAAAAGGAGAAGAAGAATAGTTAATTGACTCCCACGAGCAATTAATCCTTGGAAAAGAGTTAGTAGTGTAAACTACAACAAGCCAAACTTTGGGTAAAATCAATTGTAATTTGTAACGGACAAGTCAATTCTATGAGCATCTTTTAACTTAATGTACACTTACCTGAACATTGAGTGTTTACTCCTAAACGGCGGTATTTACGAAAGGATCTCGCCAGGGCCTACTTAAAATCCGTTCATTTCCCTAAACCATTGTGCACAGGTTCCAATTTCCGTTCCGGGAATCGGAAAGATTTCCTCGAATGGCTTGTAAACATTTTTTTTTCTCGTCCCCTAGTGGAGTTACCAGATTTGAAGAACTTTTTGGGATGTACGCATAGATTTTCTATAGCTGATGTTCTTATTTATTTGAATATCTCAGAACAGTTAAAACTGTACTGTTTTGGCTTTTCTCATCAAGCGATGTTTGGAAAACTATTGAGTGAAATGTCTGGATTTCGCAACTGCTCAATTCACTCTTTGGAAAGATCTAGCGGAATTTCTCTCGCTTTTTGTCCGCGCAAATAAAATTATAGAGCTCCAGATTTGCCTCTTATTTTACCGAGTTCACCATCAGTGATTTCTTGTCCACCTATTCCTTTAATTGCTTTAAATATTACAGAAAAAGTACTGGTATACCTAATATGAATTGTACTTTATTGTAATGACCAGGACAATCCTACGAATTGGCAAAACCTGGCGTCTATATTCCCCAGCGATTTAACGATTCAGCGGCGATTTTTGGAATTGCCTTTACGGGTTCCTAGCATCGGCCTCCCTTAAATTTGAATTATTAACTCAAATCCGCACGTTGAAATGGCACTCGGACTAAATTTGTTTTTGCTTTTGTGTTGACAGAACTTGTCCTCTGTAGCTTTATAATTTAGGTTAACCTTAGCTTCTGAAAGAGCGTTGTATTTTTTTCTAATAAAATTGACCACAGCCCTAACTTTAGTGCGTAAAGAAAATTTTGTAATGACACAAGATAATTGGAGCGCTAACGAATATGTTATTACTTAATATACTATGACTTACGCATATCCTGCAAAGCCAATTGAACTTACCTGAAAAAAAAAACATGAGCAATTATTAATGTTATAGCAATCAAATTATAAATTTTAACTAATAAATTTGTACTATCAACAATATCAACCAACAAATTGTCTGTTGCTGGACAGTAGTCTCTTGCAAGGATTGGATTGTATTCAGCGGCTCCCAGCGATTTGTATGATATCGTTCCTCCACCTTGGTAGGCAGCACCCGACACTGCACTTACTCGTGATTCGTGCGAGCACCTTACGACCCTAACATTGGGCCCTAACATCAATAGATGATTGGCGTGTTTGTCAATTAATTACTTGTTTCCATAAATAAAATTACAGAGGATTTAGACCCTTAATTAATAATAACGTCAGCAATTGGCATTTGACTACGATATTGCAAATTTGATTAGCTTTTAATTTCGTCGAAGGGAAACGGAATGGGACCGACGTGTCAAAATAAATTAAGAACAGAAGGCAATCAGCGTTCGACGTGAGATCAATATAAATCAGGCTTTTGCCGCCCGGAGTTATAACGGCTTTATTTTTTCTTCTGTTGACGTTGTTTTGCGCTTTTGCAAATGAGAAAATAGAGTCTCATTTAAATATTGTATAATAAAAAGATAAAGTGGGATGAAAAAATGTGGATTGTTTTATTTTATTGCTGCTTAAGCAGATATATCCGAATGGAGAGCATTTTAACTTTAGGCAGGTACTAGTCAAAATGTTAGCCAGTTTATATTCTATCGCGAAAAGTATTTTTGGGCTCATATTCAGAAAAACTTATTTACCTACTGCTGTACTGCGAAAAGTCATCACGTCATTCGTCACAGCCTTAAATAAATTATGAGGCAAGGACAGCTATAACAGCCAATATTCATAAAGAAATATTTTGAACGACTTTATAAATAGGATTTTAACAAAACTCAATAGAATGTTTTTAGTTTTTAAAGATGAATCTTTTATATTATTAGGCATTAATATGAAGTATTTTGATTTCTAATTCAGGTAACAAGCACAAAATAATGCCGGAAGTGTTATTTTTCCGGCAAAGGTGCAATGCGTACTTATTGAAGAAAATTTTAAATCTCCGATCGGACGCAGAGGTTGCGTGCGGAGGTTGCGCAAGAGCGTCTCACTGGCGCCATCTACCGTGATCTATAGGCACCGGCATTCACCTCTCATTATACCCAAGCCTTATCGCGTTAATGCAAATCCGACAGCATTTTAATCTTAGAAAAGTCCGTTTTCGAGCAAATACTTCACTTGTTCTAGGTACCAGTGAGGCTAGACATAATGCAGTGGGCGTAGTAACGATTGTGAAAATCGGTAGGGTTTTTAAGTAAGCGTGGGCAGGTAATTATACATAAAGCTTTTAATCCGTGACGGCTGGTGCAGTTTAGCCTGATTTTTGTGAATGGTAAAAGGGTTAATTATTTATGTACCAATAATTTAAAACTAAAAACATACATTGAAAAGGATGAGTACAACTTATCTTATTTTAATTCTTATAAATGCAAAAGTGGCTTTGTTGGTTAGTTGGTTTGTCAATCAATCAGTCAATTTCTTTGTAGGCAGCGAAAAGGGCGCATACGGGCCAAGACAGCGATGCGACGAGGAGTTGTAATGTAGGAGTTGGTGTTGAATATGGAAGATGTCAAACCAAAATACGACTGGAGACATCCGCAAGACTAACCGTTTCAGATGCTCTGTGAGACACAGCTGTGTAACACCGTCGGCTTCCCAGTTCCGGAAATTCAAATTTTTTGTCAGATCTATGTCAGAACAAGTTAAATACTTAACATTTATGGAGATGGATATATTATATAACGATTTGCAACCACATAAGCGAGACAGTTCGTTACGTTCCTTCTGATTGATTTCTTCAAAAGAGAAGAGTTTCCACATGTTATAAAATCCGGAAACACTTTGATGTTCCGGGATAAAGAGTCTATATCATTCTTCAGATCGTCAACTATACTCATGCAAAAAGTTACGTCACGGTCAATCCGTAGCTCTGTTACGGCGTGATTGAACAACAAACATATTTTCACATTTATTAATATTAGTAGTATTAAAGAGAATGAAATACCACCAAGACAGTACCGTAATCAGTTTACATGCATAAATTCGATCCGCTAACAGACGTTACGGCGAATATTAATCAATTCACCTCTGTTTACAAAATGGAGGCCGCATGGCGTCGCAGCGATCCCTCTAGCGTTAAACTGCCTCTGACGGGGATTAATCGTCTGTGCGGGGAAGTGACTGTGTTGTGGTAAATCGACTGTTGCACTCGGTTATTGTGCTTCGGACATCTAAGGAAGTGAGTATCCCACTTTCTTTATGCAACTTTATACATTAAGTATGTATAAAACTCAGACACTCAATACAGCTGGCTACTCAGGCAGAACTTTTTCTGAGAGTTCTATTTGATTCTCTCAAATAATATAACCCTATCTCGATTCGGAAGATACTGGGTAAATACTTCTTCTATCTGTTGATGAAAACATGCTGTCGAGATCTGGGTTTAGAAAATTGAGGTTTTTTGCATAAAGTACGGACGCAGAAAAACCTATATGCCAAAACCCTCAATAAGAATGGATTTTGAGAAATTATGCTAGGCCACAGTGTGGTCGGTGGCCCGTTTGTGCCGAGCCTAAGAAAGGCATTTGGGACTGTCCTGGGGCTTATGAATTAAATTAGGTAGATAGGTATTTGATTAATCAAATTTTATTTATACCAACAAAGTATATTCATGAACATTTAGGTAAGTATTCCTGAACACAGAAAATGTAGAGCGATAAATTAAAAACTTTGTATCGAAATTAATGTAACTTTGCAAGTCGTAGCTCGTAGCAAAGAGTAATGTAACGTTTGCAAGAGTCATACAAATTATTATTGCAGGAAATTATTCCGTGGCTTTGTTTAAAGAACTTTCAAACTAAGGACATATCGGCCAAAGAACTCAGCCAATGTGCCATCGGCCAATCGGCCATTCGACGGACATTAGCCGTATATGACCTGCAGCCTGATTCTGTAACTCAGTGGCTATCAAAGAGTGAAAGCCACTGACATATATTCTTTATCCATTGAAGGTTTGCTATGAAATAAAAATTAAGTTTTCATAGCAAACCTTCAAGGAATAAAGAATATATGTCAGTGACTTTCACTCTTTGATAGCCACTGAGTTACAGAATCAGGCTGCAGACAGGATGTGGGCGGATGAAGGTTTTTCTTTAGAAGCGTATGTGATGGCGCGCACTCCCAAAAGTCTATGACCAGGATTGCATGCATAAAAGGCTGATCTATTGAAAGACAAATAAAGATTTAAAAACAAACCAAGCTGGGCTGAATCTAGGAGCTCCTACTTACATGGTCAGTGGTCACTGTGATTCATAATCATACTTTTAACCCATCGCTAACGCTCTACTGACCACATCTCTCCTCTCGAATGAGAAGAGGTTGGCCATAGTCCACCACGCTGGTCAAATGCAGATCGGCAGACTTTACATTACCTTTGAAAACATTATGAAGTATCTTTCTGATTTAATAGGTAGTTTTCCTCACGATGCAAGTATTTAAATATCACTTGCTTTATCGGTGAAGGAAAACATCGTGAGAAAACTTGTACTGTGCCAAAGAGTTGCCAAAGAGTTGCCAAAAGTATAGTTGATGGGCTAAAAAGTTTAGAAAAAAATTATGCTCGTTTATCGGTACTTAAATACAAGCACATCTTACCGGAATACCTATGCCCGACGCGATTTGAAGAAATGCAATGGGGAATAAAATAGCTGGCAACTAAAGGGGCCATAAAGAGGCCCTTCTCGATGCGCTGAAATAAAGTTAATTGCTCGTAAACTGCAGAATGTGTCCCGGCAGCCATCTTTAAAACTTGCGCCTGACGGCTTCACAAACCTGCACTCGTATTTTATTGGTCCCTTGCTCAATTTCATTGCTGGCATCTGGTAAAGAAAAGAAAGTTTGATATGCCGCTTGATGAAAAACCATGCCATACTTCTAAAGCAGTATAGCTTGCATTCGTAGGTACTTAGTGTAAACTATACTAGTAGAGGTGTCCTTAAATAAGTCAGTTGCTGTATAAATGAGACACCAGCCAACTTTGTAGGTACTTCTCTGTTGTTGTTTGTTTTGTTTTTGTTTTTGTTAACTCAGCTGAAAGTCAGCTATTTTTCTTACCAATAAGTGTAAATTAAATTAATTAGTCGTGTTTAGGTTATGCCTTACTATTCAACGCCTCTAGGACACAATTACTCTATGTATCTTTTACATGAGAGAGAATTAATTAACTATTGGGCTATTTGACATTACTTAATAGTTTTTATTTTTTAATTTTAATTTTTTACTTACATATTTTTATCAATACCTGTCAATCTGCCCAATAAACCTGTGACACGCCTCTGATATCAATACCCACAGATAATCCATACAAATGCGAAATATAAATGCGAAAGTGTGTCTGTCTGCCTGCTACGCTTTCACGGCCCATCTGTTCAATCGATTTTGATGAAATTTGGTAGGTACAGGGATAGGTTTTATCCCGGGGAAGGGCATAGGCTATTTTTTAGTGCGGAAAATTCAATATTTCTCGCGGGAATCAAAAAAATTATCTGTTCAACCGATTTTGATGAAATTTGGTACAGGAATAGGTTGTATCCCGGTAAGGTCATAGGCCTCTTTTTATCCCGGAAAATTGAAAATTTTTCGCGGGAATCAAAATACCCTTAATACACGCGGACGAATTCGCGGGCATCATCTAGTATTGTATGATATAGTTATAATTCAACTTATGGCTGTTTAATGTAAGTTCTAGGAAATATAAATCCCGACGTGGAATTAAATCGCTTTGCTTAGGCGTCGGTGCCGCGGTGGGCGGTATCCATGACCTGTCCACTTGACAGTACGACACTAAATCCAATTACGTAATCTCTTTAGTAATTGATTACAACAATTTATACCTTATCAAGGCCGTCTAGAGTAATGGGCTTAAACGTGATTATTTCGCTAAGTTCAACTTAATTATGTACCACTGTGTGAAGCCTACTACTTCGATGTCAACGTGGATTTATGTTTTTTTTTCATAACACGAAAGCATTTCTTTAATTTTCCGGAATATAAAGTAGCCTATTTCACTCTCCATATCCATGCAAAAAATCACGGTGATCTTTTGCCCTATTGTAATTGAAGGACAACCCAACAAACAAACGCACTTTCGCAATTATACATATTATTAGTAGGGTTTTTTAAAACGTCGTTCTTTTCGTCGTTAAATTTGCTTTTTACTGTTGACGCTGAACGTGTCGTTTTTTTTTTTACAATATAATATGTAAGTATCTTTTTATTTATCACTAGCCAATGCCCGCGACTTCGTCCGCGTGGATTGAGGTTTTTTGGTTCCCGCGGGAACTCTTAAGTTTCCGGGATAAAAAGTAGCCTATGTGTCCAGACTATAATCTATCCCTGTACCTTTCCTCCAGATCTGTTCAGCCGTTCTGGCGTGAAAGAGTAACAAACATCCATACATACATCCATACTCACAAACTTTCGCGTTTATAATATTAGTAAGAAGTAAGATAAGATAATAAGATTTTAATAGGAATGTCTCTGGTAAATGACACAGACAATGACAAATAATATAATGTCGAAGAGTGGGTATCTGGCAGTTAAGAGTATGAGAACATTTTAAGCTAAAGTACTACTTAGGCTGAAGCGGTCAAGTGGTGAAATGACATCGTCCAGATAACTTTGTTTTAATCTTAATCGAACTGTATTGGTGAGGAGCTGTGAATTTAAAGTAGGTATAATTATAGCATTACAATTTACAAATCCCAGGCATGCTCTTCTAACTATTCGGACCTACAATGATGCGTTTCTGACTGTGAAATTTCCTTCAGGAAAACCTCGTATAAATAGACAAATAATAAATCTCCAAAGTGCTCCTAAAGGTGGGTAAAGTCTTCCATTCCGCACTTGGCCAGCTTGATTGACTGTGGTAGGCCACAGTCTTCAATTTTTTAAGACTTGAGATCGAGATGAAAATGAAGATGTATGGATTATTGGCTGGTTTGAGAACTCTATATTAATTGAGCTTAATATAATCATCATTGTATGCCTTCCTCGAATCAAAGTATCGCGGTCATTACGCGAAAAGCTTTTTTTTACAGCCGTATCTTTCTATTTTGGGTAACTATGCCCTCTAAGATGATTAAGACCCCCTTATCATCTAACAGGGCACTTATTTATCTTTGTCGAACTGGAGTTCTCTTGCCTGCAATCCTTCCATAAAATATGCCATTAATGCTATATTATAGCGCAGTGATGTGGTGTAATATAGCATTCAGAACGGTTCAGTCAGAACGGGGTCCCCTAAACAGCGTCACCCGCCACGCACCCGACCCGCGGCCGCGTTCTGTGTGATGTCGTCCATATAAATACAAGGAACAACCTGTCGCGCACCCGGCCCGGCCCGCGCCCGACCTGCGCCCGCTCCCTGCGTGTTTTGTCCTTAAAAGATGTCTACTGTAGGTACTCACGCGTCGGTGCAGTCGTCAATTTTAGAAAAATGAGTCGCAAACGATGTTGTCTGCAGTCTGAGTAGCTAAACTTCTTTTGCTTTAAAATGACTGTATACAAATAGATATTTAGTATTTACCAATCAGCAAATCAGGTGAACGCTTTTTCCTATGCAGCACCCTTCACTACACCCACGGCAAACGGCGCGGCGCCTAGCGGCCTGGGGTCGTGGGTGCCGCATTCCGCATGCAACCGTTTGTCAAACCGCTGCCTGTCCGCTCCGAAATGTGGACCTATTTTGATTGCTACAAGTGCATAATATTTTGACATACATAAGTACATAAACAGATGCATCCAGTATGGAAACTACCTAGAAACGTTCGAAACAGGCTCACTCACACAAACATGCGCATCGACGAGACCCCAAGCGCTCGTCGCAGTGCCGTCAGTAGTGAGTGCCGCGTCATCGCATGTTCGATGCGCACGTTTGTGTGAGTGAGCTGTTTCGAACGTTTCTAGGTAGTTTCCATACTGGTTGTATCTGTTTATTGTGGTACATACCTACTTAATATTATCGCCTTTCAGTTGCATAGAAATGATCGAAATGAATTAAGTACAAGACTTGACTGATCTGCCCCCGATTGTGTGATGAAATCGTAATCTTAATCGTGTGTCAAACGTATAATTCGACCTGTTTAAGGAGTTCATACATGCTTTTTTATGTGCAGGCATGATAGATGCCTGCACATAAAAAAGCATGTATGAACTTCTTAAACAGGTCGAATTATACGTTTGACAAACGATTACCTAGGTACGATATACGTTTGTTTATACGTATAACAGTTCGAGTAATACGTTTCAGGCTGCCAAGTGATTACGATTTGCTCAGACGATTGAGCCTCTGGTGCACGTAGTCCGAGGTGTTAGCTGTAACTGTCAGTGATGAGTCAAATTAAATCGTAGTAGGTCTTACTTAATTTTTATGAACAAAATCAATAAAGTTTTTTTTTTATCCACTACAAGCTAGCCCTTGACTGCGATCTCACCTGATGGTAAGTGATGATGCAGTCTAAGATGGTAGTGGGCTAACCTGTTAGGGGCATGGCAGTTATGTTAAACCCATACCCCTTCGGTTTCTACACGGCATCGTACCGGAACGATAAATCGCTTGGCGGCACGTCTTTGCCGCCGTTATTTAATTCGATGACAAGTTAGGTCCTGTTTTGCAACGCCAAGTGAAAAAAAGATAGCAGGAGGCTATCCTTTTTTTTTGGCCAGAATTTACTGTGGGCTCTTCTCAGACCAGGGCGCGTTTGGAACCCTCGTGGCGTTAGATTTAAGATAGCGTGGTTAATTACAACTATCACGTCTTCTACTTTGTAAACGTGACGTTAAAAAGGTGTAAGTACCAATTTACAATAAAATACCTACTTTGAGTTTGAGTTTTAAGTACCATTTTAGTTTTTATTTACCCGTGCCTCTCATACACACCCAGGGCCAGTGTGGTCACCACAGAGTATTTCAGAAATCAAAACATGTATAATGTATAGCAAACGATATACCTACCTAGTACCTACACTTAAAAAGAAGAGGCACCATAAACAAAACACACAGAAAAACATTCAGATACTGCAAAGATAACCAGAGATGCTATTTAGTAATTTAACCGATATAATTTTAACAAGTTATTATGCAAGCCATAATGATACTTAATTTAAGGTCTAGACAAGTATCGGTTTGGTTTCCAGACTCCAGTGCAGAGATAGAAAACCTAAGATATACCATCGCTTGGAAGTATAACAAAGTCAAATAGGATTTTCTTTTGTTCGTTAAATTAATTTTTAAATTTTCACTTTGCTGAAAAAATATAAATACTTAATCAATTATTTTTCTCGTTGAAGTGGTTTTTGCTACTTCAAAATTAAAATTTGCCATTTTTAATAGTTATTTACCCACATATAATTGATACTTACCAACTGCTTGGCAATTTTCGATATCGAAACCGTCATGGTTTCGATATCGAAAAACGGTCAACACCTAAGATAATTTAAGAGAAGATGGGTTTAAAGGTTCCAAAAAGCTTCAAGTATTAGTCTCGCAACTGTGCAAAATTCTAATAATGTCTTTCCGACTGTATTCCGGCCACGGCGGCCTATCTCCAGAGAAATAAGCCATCTGTGCGGGAGATATTATAGTGCACAAGTGTGTGCACATACACAGGTGCACTCTCTGTTCCTTTACTCTCATAGCCCCAAGGGACGGAAAATCCGACACGACCGGTAAGAGATCAGGCGCAGGACCGACGGCTTAACGTGCTCTAACACCGCCAACTTCGGAATTCCAGGCTAGTATTGAGAATTTCTTTTCAGAAAAATCCAATACTTGTTATGGCCCGACCAGAGACCTCGTCGGCCGCAGTCGAACATGCTAACCACTAGACCAACGAGGCAGTTGCACAACACTATAAGTAGGTGTCAGAAGTGGGATTAACCTAGTGCCAACATGTAAAATCTGAGTTTTGTATATCATTGGTTCATGGCGCCTGCAAACGCTCTCACGGAATAACACCCACGCTTACTTCGGACCAAAGTCTAGAAATATGGTTATTAACTAGCCAACCCGATGATGAATAATTTACCTAGACATACTGCATAATGAGAATCATAAACTATGTTATATATCTTCATTGTTGGACATCGACAGTAACTTCTACATTAATATTACCGAATTATGTGGATGTCGGTCGAATTGTTCGAATAAAACTGTCATGGAATTAAATCCCAAGACGACAACCTCCCTGCCCCCTGGCGCAGTGTTGAGCGCTGTTGTCTTAACGTGCGGAGGTCCTCGGTTCGATCCCCGGCAGGGTCAATTTAGGAATTCATAATTACTCAATTTTCCAGCTGGTCTGGCCTGGTGGGAGGCTTTGGTCGTGGCTAGTTACGGCAAAGACGTAAATAAAAACATATAGTATAGTAGGTATGATATTGTACAACTCGTGGCTTGTTAAGCTTCCATTACCCAGTATTAATACATTATTTTAGTTTTGATTTTTTTTGTGAACGTCGTACCTAATTAATATGAAACTAGTTTTATTATCTCTTTAACAAAGATGCACTGAGCCTGGGATCCGTTATCTAGATCGTTTCTTAAAATAAAACCAAAAGGCGGGTATGGCGGAATTAAAACACCTGTACAAAAACTGGAATCATTTTGAACTTTCAAATGAAGTTAACATTGCCGTACGTAATACGTATACATATAGGATCAACCACAAAACCAGTTTAGTTTTATCATAACAATAATATAATTTATTTCGCGAAAGCTCCTACAAAATATAAAAACTCTCGATATGTGACAATAAAAACTTAACGATACTAATAAAATTATGATTTCGCAGACCAGATAAAACTGACTATTTTCAAGAGGTCGTTGGCATGCCTAAAATGCCATGACATAATCATCTTAAAAAGTGGTTAACCTTCGAATAATAATATTATTTATCTTACAAAATAATAATATGATGTACTGTTTTAACGCCTCATTACTTTGAGACATTAAAACGTGTGAGTGGTCATGCATCGGAACATGACATGAACTTAATTTTCTGCACGGTTTTTGATATAAAAATAAATCTTATTATTATAAGGTCGAACAATTATTGCTGTTGGCATAGGTATATTATGTGGAGGTTTCTGATTCGGAAAATTAAGGAGTTCTTCCGGGAATTAAGAAAACATAATCCACGCGGACGAAGTCGTGGGCATTACCTAGTGTGTTATAATTATAAGTTTAAAAAGTCCGCCAAACCCCATTAGAGTAGCGTGGCGGGTCTAAGCTCTAATTCCCTCTCTCCTATGAGTGTGGAGGCCTGTACCCAGCAGTGGGAGGTTTATAGTTACATCCCATAAATGCCCATGGTGGTGTTAAAAGTAAAAAAAATTAAGAGATCTACTCTATTTAACAGAGCCCAGCAGCTGTCCGTGGCTGCGCGTATTCATACATTATTTAGGCTACGCAAGCCCCCTATAACCGTAATTACAGCGTTGAATATATTACGACACTCCAAACCTCGCCTTTTATAAATCACACGTCATAAATAGCCTAGAGTACATAATTGTGAGACAATCGCTCGAGACACTTGTCATCTTTACCTGTCAGAGTGTAAAAGGAGAAAATAGTTTGTCCATCATAAAATCACTTTGTCCATCTTGAGGTTAGACACCTACAGTACAAATATCAAGTGTGTAACCTGTCTTGGAAGATAATAATGATGATAAAATTAACTTAAACGTCATTATTCTGAAAAAATACAGTTTTCCCCAAATTATCTTTTTTATTTAACACAGTAGGAACAAATTTAAGTTTTTCCGACATTTTTAAATTGGGAGTCTAGTGATTAACATAGTAGCGCACTATTCTGCTTGTTTATTAAGACGTAAGTATGTAAGTAAATAAATATGAAATGTCTGCAGAAACAGATGCCTTACTTTGGGATCACAAATAAATTCATAGCATACTATGCGTTCGCCGTTCACGCGTACGCTGTGAAAAAAATTAAAAACGCAATTTGAATTGTGAAAAACTTGACATCAATCAGGGACATTGAGTGTGATGATGATGTATTTGGATAAAAAACATCAAGGTCTTGAGAAAGACCTACTTATTTTGAATTGTGTTGAACTTGCATCCAATCCCATTGTGTCAATCACTTACCATAACTAAAATAATATGCTAGAGTGCTTTATATTGAGAACTCAGACAGTCGCATAACACTCTTGACATCTTTTACCAGTGAATGTGCACTGTGAGAACTGAGAATCATTTGAACTCTCGAACCAATCTATCGATTGTTGTGATGAAGTAGTTTTCTATCACAATAAATAACCTTATTCTACATTCGTCCGCATGGATTAAGGTTTTTTTTATTCCCGCTGTAACTCTTTAATTTTCCGGGATAAAAAGTAGTCTATGTACTTCCCCGGAATAAAAACTATGCCTATACCAAATTACATTTCAGAACAGGTGGGCCGTGAAAGCGTAGCAGACTGACAAACGGAATCTCAATCCACGCGGACGAAGTAGCGGGAATCATCTTGTAAATAGATGTGATTGAAGATGATGAAATCATAATAGTAAACCTCATCTAGGAAGAACCTGATGTACGTAATATATTTTTATTATGGCATAAATGTTACGTTATTGATGATGCAGGATTAACTTTATATCCTGCACTTTGCAGCAATAAAATGATTATAAATGTATATATATATTGTAAATAATGTTAACAATTACAATATATTAACTCAATTAGTTAAAAACCTTAATATAACGAGGTATGGCACTATATTGTTATGTAAAACGAAAAAGTTAGTAATTTAAAATAAATAATGGAACAGTGATAATAATTATGTGTGTAGTAAAAAATAATAAACAGTGATATTAATAATATGGTCAAATATTCGTTATATTTGACTATATTATGACAAATGCAAGAATAAACGCTGTCATAAATTAACAATTTAACAGAATATTGACTCCCATAAACAAGAAGATAGCAACTGTAATCAACGCAGTATAGTATCAGTTAATAACACAAACATCTGCGTAAGATCCGCCTCAGTAATCTGATGTTCATTACGGGCACAATAACCACGATATAATCCGACCAGCAGACTTGGAGCACATGACAATACCCAGAGCGATCCGTGTAAAAGTATAAAGGCTTTGTCAGACAGGACGCGTATTTTAGCGCTGCGTAGTAGCGTTATAGCGTCCCGTTTTAACGTCGCGCGAGGCTTCGTCAAATAGAATGCTTTAGCGCGCGTTAGACACCGCGCCGCCATTTCGCCATTCGCCAAAGCGTAGTGCAAATCGATAGCAGTGTGAAGAGTTTGTTCGTTATGGAGATGTCGAGTGATTCAGATGTGGAAGAATTATTACTTTTATATGCTTTATCACGGTCACAGAGAAAAAGAGTATGGGTGCACGACATCAATCAAAAGAGAAAGGATTTAGGAGAGTATCCTCGTTTGTGTCGTGAGCTTGCATCACATGAAGATCGTTTTTTTACATACTTTCGTATGTAAAAAATTTGCCTTCACAATTTGCCTTTTTCACAATTTGGCACAATTTTGCCTTCATTGATATATCTTTATATGAACTATCCTTCGTATTATATAAGCATGGATATTTTCTAACCAATTCTATCAAATTTTCGGTCATTATGCAGTATTTTATTATTATTTTACGCCTATTCACTCCGACGCTAAAATAAAATTTGTAAAAAAATACAACACCCGACGTTAAAGCGTCCTAACGCCGCGACAGAGCGTTGCGTACTGCTAGCACCGGCGCTCTGTTTGACGGTATTCTACGATGGTAGTACAACACATCTTAGCGTCATAGCGCGGCGTCAAGTTAACGCTCTGACGCGCGCTAAGTACGCGTCCTGTCTGACAAAGCCTTAATCCTTGAAGATTAGCGGTTGACAAAGCTCAAGGGGTTACGCAATTTGAGTGTGGGAAACGGAGCAATGGCTGACACCGTTTATATTTTATCATGACGGTAAAATCCACACTTCATCCATAGGTATCCATACTATATTAATATTATAGACGCGAAAGTGTTTCTGTCTGTCTGTCCATCTGTCTGTCTGCTACGCTTTCACGGCTCATCTGTTCAACCGATTTGGATGAAATTTGGTACAGGGCTAGGTTGTATCCGGGGGAAGGACATAAGCTACTTTTTATCCCGGAAAATTAAGTAGTTCCCGCGGGAATCAAAAATCTTAACCAACGCGGACGAATTCGCGGGCATAATCTGGTAAGTATTATAAGTGCGTCAGTGTCCGTCTGTCTGTCTATCTGCTAGGCCCACCAGTTCAATCGATTTTGATGAATTTTGGTATAGGCATAGTTTTTATCCCGGGGAAGTACTTACATAGCCTAATTTTTATCCCGGAAAATTGAAGAGTTCTCGCGGGAATAAAAAACCTGAATCCATGCGGACGAAGTCACGGACATCATCTACTTTCTGAAAAAAAATAGTGTACTACAGACTTGTAAGGTTTATTTAGCCTATGGAAATAAAGCAGAATTTCGCTGCTATGTGACATATTGAACTTTTAGGAATGCTCCATTATATCCACGTACGGATGACATACCAATGATTGCCAGGCACTGAACTTTTAATTAGGGAATGCTGGAGGAAATGTAGGAAACGTTATTTCCTTAACTGACTGTTTAAAAATTTGAGAACTCAGAATGACTTAAGAAACTCATTATTCTCGCTAACTTTCGTATTTTATTCAATTTAACATTTAATTAGTTTAATATCTTAATGCCATAAGAGTTAGCATTATACTTGTGATAACCTCTAACCTCTTTTAATGGGAATAACCAAAGGTCCTACTGGTTCAAGGAAAAGAGAAAAGTACTTTGTAATAATTGCAACTAGCTATTTGAGAAATCGCGAACTGTTATTGTGTCTTGTTGAGTCCATGCTTTCATACATCTTGAATTGAAACAAGCTCTTTTCTATCATATTATAATAATAAAAATTTAAAATTTTCATTGCTAAGTAAACTATCAAGTCTACTGAAAAGCTGCCATCTAAAAAAAAACTTTAAAAATATCGCCATGTTAAGGTGTAAACGGTACCTCGCTTATTACGAAAACTTAACTTAATTTTAATGGAAGTTTGAAGTCGTTATTGAGATTAATAGATATGTGAAAGCTTTGTGAAGATCAATGCAGATGGTTTGCTATTGTCCGGATTGAGTTGTTCTCGTTATTTAATTTTTTAAAGAATGCAACCGTGCATAGTTCCGTAGAGAGATTGAAAAGTTTGTTGTTTTTGTTTCTTTGTTTGTTTGTAGGCATCAGTTTATAGAGTATAAACATTTATATTACAAGCACTTATTTCCAATTATTAGCTATTTAATATATATATTCTCGCACCATACTAATATTATAAATGCGAAAGTGTGTTTGTTTGTTTGTTTGTTTGTTGGTTTATTGGTTTGTTGGTTGGTCCTTCAATCACGCCGCAACGGAGCAACGGATCGACGTGATTTTTGAGGGGTATTGTTGAGGACCTGGAAAGTGACATAGGATACTATTTACCTCGGAAAATTAAGGACGATCCAGTGGGAATTAAAAAAACATATTCCACGCGGGCGAAGACGCGGGCATCAGCTAGTTCTTAATATTAGCTTTATCTAATATTCTATCAAAACAATATGCATTTTAACAAATTCCAGTAAACATGATGTTTGAATAACAACGTTATTATTGAGTTCAAGTTTCGGGTTTACTCGCTTCAAAGTTCCCGGAAAGCATTGAATATTGAAAACAGAATCTAAAACGCTTTCATATCCATATTCAGAGGGAAAAAGAAATGAATGGATCACGACATCCTTTATACTGTTTAGAAAACAGAAATCTTTAGATGCAGCGTGCTTATAAAAGGCAAAGGACACTGGACAATTTCTAAGCTTTGTATCAGGCAATTTGTTAAGCGATGTTGTTCGGTGAAATGAATAGAGAAGAAGACAGCTAGACATGTCGACGTCCCTAGTATGGATCTAACCTTAGGACCTAGGGGAACGTAATTATCCTATCAGAAAATAAAGCCTCATTATCATACAAGGTAATCGTGTACTACTAGAGCCGCTGCAAGATGTGCATAATGAAAGAAAATTTATCACATTAACGGATATGACGTCAGATACAAGAGTCGGCTGTTTCGGGTGCATCGAAGAAAATATTCCTGAGGAGGAATTCTCTAATCGACCTCCCTGTTTCTAATAATTTGACCCTTGCTGAATTATTTGACGACCTTCCTGGAATTTTATAATTTTTTAATTGGTGGGAGGTTTCGCCCGTGGCTAGTTTCGGCCTTATCTTTATGATGTCCGTTAGAGCTAATTATGATGTCATATACCTGGATACTTTTAATTGTTGATTTTCCAAATAATGCTGATATATTGTGATAATTCAGATTAAAATAAGTGTAGGTGCATGTTGTGAGTAAGGTATTTTAATAAAATCTATTTCTTGCTGTTGCTTGTAAAATTGATGGACTCATTCAAAGATTACTTATATTTTCCGGTATCATAGCTTCGTATAATACCTACAATACTGTATTATGGTAGATAGTAGATACTGATATGTCCAACTGCTATTTAAATTTAAACTGTTTGTAGTAGCCCTGAAAACAAGGGTTTAGTACCGACCACCCACCTGCGCGGAACAACGGGTCCAATTTATGCCTTTATACCATCTGAATAATAATAATACGGGCATGCATCTTGTTAAGTGGACGTATGAAATGATTAGTCTCGAGTGTCTAGAATGTAGCTTGTATGTTATTGTCTTAATAGAATACTGAAGTAAGGCTAGGTTTACACTGCAGTTCTATTCTCAGTACATATGGAAATGAGGGTTGGTAAAGTATATCTATATTTTCTTTAGAAAAATGCCATGAGATGTTGTGGAACGTCAGTCTAAAAGTTCTGCCTCACTCATTTGGGTATTTGATAGTTTCATCTTTTGCCATTAAAACGCCTTTTAAGATGCTTCGATACAAAAATCACGAGTTTTCCGTAAAACTTTGGGCGTAGAATTTTTTTTCCACCACCTTTCCTGAAACTCGCTTGATGAGTGTACATAATTTAGATCTTGGTGCGAAATCAGCCTAAAGGCATGGTCTTGTAATACAGAAAGGCCGGCTTCTTAAGGCGAGTCACCTCCAAGATTTTAGGAGGTGAGGTGTGGGGTGCCGCCCGCGCGTCTCGCGGTACATTTCTCGTAGAGACTAGCGGGGAAGCGGGCAGCGCGGTATATTCTGAAACCGCTTGGCAACGTTCAAATTCTGGGGTTAATTTGAATTAAATAGATATAGGACTTCAGTTTGAAATAAATTTTAGCAGGTTCTCATTAATACTTCAAGAGGAATTTATCCATATAAAAATGATGAGCAAAGTCGAAAATTTTATTAATAAAAAACTCGTTTTAAGCTTTTAATTTAGCCTGTTTCAAGATTTTTTTTGATCGAGTAAAGTACATCCTATCGTGTAACAAATTAGCACATTCTTTAGACAATATCTTTAAGTGTATCGGATATTTTTTGTAAGACCGTTATTTAATAGTAAATACCGAAAAAATTTGATCTAGCAAACCAGTTTTCACCGCTGAGCTGAGGTGACTCGCCTTAAGTAATAGGCCCCAAGGGAATCTTGCCAATAATACTCGTTCCACCCAGAATCCAGATCTTTATCTAAATTCTAAATACTGTAACTAATTCCCATTAATTTGCGCCTTTAAGTCTAGATATTTGATATACGAGGTATCGAGATACTACGAAAAATAGCTAGTAATAAAAAACAAATAATTATTTTCCACTAACTGATAATAATATAGGAGTAAACAGCGAAATTATTTTTAAAATACAGCCCGACGAATGTTTGTGTAGTTACCTTTGCAAATTCTGTATTACAACAACGTCGTCTGTCCAATGCAAAGGTAGAATATTACGTTCTATATTTCTCTTAAAATTCAAGCAAGACCCTTCTAGAAACAATAATTTTATCTATACGAAAGTTTGGACATCTCTGCAAATGTTTGCATCAACCTTGTCTATCCAATGTAAACGTAGACACGACCAAGGGGTATCATTATCATCTATATCGAAATAGTTTCGCTCTAAAACTCCGTGAGGTCGTGTCGATATCCTTTCCCCATTTGCATAATCCGGCAGTGTGTATGCGACGCCATCGCCACGTCACGTCGGCCGCTGATTATCCAATAATTCGCAGCTACCCGCATTTTGAGACGGGAGGTGATGGGAAATGGCCGATTAGACTTTGCACATTAACTGACAGATTTGAGGATTGAATTTGCAACTTTAAGGTTGTTACCCCTGATTTTTTTGTTCTGCTACGACTACCATTACTTATTCAGACTTTCCACATTCAGATACTTTCATTCTTGTTCCTTGCGTGTCAATAAAGTTCCGTCCATGCACCATGCCGCTTAGGTTACAACCTGACTTCCGAGTCCCGAGTTCCGAGCCGAGTTTCTTGCTGGTTCTTCTCTGTAGGAATGGCATTCCGAACCAGTGGTAGATTCACTTGACGATTCAAAAGTACTTGTAAAAGTTTATTTAAATAAAAATAATTTGAATTTTGAATTTTGACTTTATCTGAACAAATGCTAGAGTGACCATGCAATATATGTATCAGGGATGATAGGTATGTAATGCCATCATAACTAGATCAGTCATAGCTAAATCACGAAAGCCGAATGAGCAATCTTCATATTATCAAAGTTACCTTAAACTTACCGTTATATAGTATACTATATTATCTGAAACACATATGTTGACTAGTAGTAAATTCTGCGCCAATCGTTGAGCTTTATGCTGGATAGCTGTATAACCTTTTTCGTATTATTTCACTGTAATAAACACAAGTGCTCGGTAGCCCACAGTACCACAATGGCTGCCGGTTGCGGCGCGCACCGATGTTGTTTACGATCTGTGTAAATAGTCTGATAGTAAATACCGATAGTGTTGCCATTTGGAGGCACGTGACGTTGATCGTTTTACCCATTAAGGGTAATCGATTGTGAGTCCTCATTTCCTTTGGTTAATTGCGAAAGCGGTGTGAGTTTGGGCTCAACTTGAATTAAGTCAGGCACTAAGCTCTTGTTACTGTTTTCAAGAGAAGCAACAATTTTGAAACGGTACCTGAACTGAATATAAACGCATTCTCAATATTTAACCTGGATGCGAAAACAGAAAAACGATAAACAGTTATAGAATCACTTTACGTATGTATTCTCAGGATTGACTGCACTATGTCATCTCGTAATTTCCACTAGTGAAATAATAGTCAATGAAAACTGAAATACTTACATAAAAATCTGTCCTACGGTAAACTATGTACATAATATAATATACGGCATAACTCGAAAATTTTATGATTGCAAAATAAAGTAGAATTATATAATTCTTGCAAAATAATAAAGCAATTACTTAATTGTTTTTAACTAGGAAGAAGCGCAGTCAGGCCGTCAGTGAAACCAATGAGAGTTTTCATTTTGACAACATTATGCGCGACTTTCTTGCAACTATTTCATAGTAAAACCATTGTAAAAACACGAGACAGATGTGTCACACTATCTGTGCTCGAGCTTCTGGTAATTCTTTGAATAAGTTATTCTGTATAATAAAGAATACAACACATGGAACCCGTTCGGTTCCTACGACCAAGATACGCCAATTTGACGTGTCTAGTGTTCCGTTAAAATCGATATTATCCGTATCATTTACCGTTTACCTAATATCGGAGTGGGACAGACAGGCAAATTGTGCTCAGAACTACGGGTTACTGAACAACATAAGACGTATTTGCAATCCATATTACGGCAACAATACTCGTAAGTGTCATTTTCGAATGGCTCGAGTGTGTTGGTCGTGAACATCTGTTTCTGGTTTTATGAACTGATTGATAAGTTTGTTAGGGTTTTATTTTACTAGGATACGAGAGAACTTATATAAATTATCGTTCAACACCGATTTGTGCTTTTTTTTTTTTTGGTTTCTAAGTTCTGAAGAACTCTAGGTAGAGTGTATTATCTATATACAATATACATTATAATATAGACAGAATATAATATTTTTTTAATATGCGGTTGGTGGTCAATGATCGATCAATATTACCGCTGTTATAATTTTTAATATAATAATTTTAAATATTTTTTATCATTTTAAATATTTTTATTGCTTCTTGATTTGTGGGTTTCACTGTTAGTTAAATCTCGGCCATAGCTCGTCTTTTGTGTTTCTTTGACTATGAAATCTGTGATATTATTACTTATGGCAACACATAATTTAACAATTCACATTTACTACATGCATTATATACTAATTTACCTATTACGGTAGCGAATAATATTTTATAATTTCATTCGTAATAGGTATTACTGTTCCTGGGCTGTACGACTACGTGCTATTTTTAGTTTATTATTTTATAATAGCAGGAGTCTAGCAGATATTTTATGATCAAGTTGTATTCACGAGTGAGTAATGTATGCTGGCGGCGTATCGTGGGACGTGGATGCACATAGCAATTAAATGGGAATTAAAAAAAGAATTCGCTATGATCTAGCATGGGGCATGGAACGAGTTTGAAGTGAAGTGTAAAAACTCAAAGGCGTCGGTAGAATATAGCTCTATATTGTCATAATTACAATACATATTTCTCAGATTTCTCCTTATATAAACGATCGGTAGTAAGTCCTGAGTACTAATATATTCAGGGAAAATCAGTAAGTACCTAGATGCCTATTCACGCTTGATTGATTTCGAGTTAACTCAAATAGGTAGGTACTTAAAAAGTTTATGAGCTATTTTTTTTTAAAGCTAACTCTATAGTTTTTTCAAAAAAAAAAAATGTTTTTATAAAAGTTGCTATATTTTTTTGCGTTGGTTGATAAAAGACAACAATAATTGTATTCTAATACTTTATCCACGCGGACGAAGTCGTGAGCATCATTTAGTGTATTATAAAGACCTAATAGAAAACTTTAAAGTCCTTTACTATTTCTTATTTAAGGAAACGTAAAGACGCCTCGATAGTAAAACGGAGAATTCCAGCAAACCCATAAAGTTAAGTAAGAAAATCATAAAACTGTAAACACTCCTCGTTTCGAAAAGCGAAGTCGATTAGATTTCGCACCGCAATGCACCTATTTTAGCTTTTACATGCAAATTATACGTAATGGCTGATGGGAAAGAACTTGTTACGTGTAATTTGCTTGTTTATCTTCACTTCATATGATACCAGTTGCTATAATATTAAAATGATATTATTGTAGCGGAGGAGGAAATGAGTCAAATATCGACGAATGAAGTGGAAATAACATAACTACTAACCTACTCTAAAATAAGATAAAGTTCAATATAAATAAAACCAGAGTAATCTTTATATGTAAGATGTTTTCATTATTGTTAGATACAAAAGTTTTAATTTTTTTTTCAGACTCATCAAACTCGTAGCCAAATCCTGATAAAACTAGGATATACTTACCTGCTACCTACAAAATTAAAATCGCAGAAAGATTCGCAAGATGGCTGAAACTCACTTGCGATTGGCTTAAAATACACAGTTGCATCAAGAATTCAATAAATGCACATCACCATTGTGATAATCACCACTTAAAAGCCAATGTGGACAGGTTGTTTGACTAACAACCAATTCAACATTAAAAGAAGTACCTAGTCATGGAATATGCCGTATTATTAGCGAAACGCCAAAACATACTAAGATATAGCTTACAGCCAGGCCTGCCTACGCCCACACCGCCGCAAGCAAGTTCGTCCATATTTGAATCCAATTCCCTTCAACACGTATTTATTGGAATCGAAATAAAACCTTAAATTATAGTTTTATTCTTAAATTCGTTTTCAATAGAACCCACGACTAATAATGATTTAGGTATTGAATTAGAATTGAAAACTTTTAATTCCAAAATAAGCAATTATTTGTGGTGGTAATTTAATGATTGATTAAACATATTATGTAAAGAAGTTGTTTCTACTGTTGGAAATTTTTACTAACTATTTTGTGAGTAAGTACATCCGATACAACGTACAGAAAATTGAACTACCAGGGTCTCGTTAACCGACAGCTATAAAAATCACGGATATCTTTACAATTGATAGCCCGATAAATTATGTAAAAGTCATAACTGTCAATTATAAGGCATGCATTTTTTTGTTAGTAGCAACAGCTAGCACTCGACAAATCCATCGCTGCGGGGGTTTAATTTAAGTGGTCAGGCTCTAGGTTGGCTGAGCCGTTAATTTAAAACGTGGTCATATCAATAATAGCGGTACAATACAAAACGGCTTGAGGATGTTTATATCCATGGATGGCAACGCTTTTTATTAGATTAAAACTTTCTAAACGGAAATTCTTTAACAAGCGGCACAACACCATGTAACATGTGGCACAAGACCGTGCTCTGTGGCGAGCCATGCAGGAGACCTTCGTCCAGCAGTGGACGTCTATAGGTTGAGACGACGACGAGACGACGAAATTGAAAATTGTTAAAAAAGGTCAGGTTAGTAAGTAATCGTATATTTATAAGTAATAAAGGTTATTGAAGATGTTCAAAAATCTTATTTAAATGATAAAACGATTTATTTTTATTTAAATAAATGGTTATGATTTAAAGAGATTAAAACGCTAGAATCTAGACTGTTTGTCCACCTAGTACCTATAGTGTATTAGTATATGGCCCTAAATTCATTCTAATTATTGTTCATTAAAGCAAGTGTCATTCCTTGCCAAACTCAAACATTTAGAAGTGAAACCAGTCAGTATTAGAATAGCCTAAATAAACTTCCTTAAAGGTCAACAATAAAACAGACTTGGGGTTAATGCCCAGTTCTACCAATTAAGTTAAGATTTCTTGGTTCATGAATTATTTAATAGTATCTTAATTACCTATACTGATCATAAATTAAACCGTGATTAATGTAAAAAAAATATCAACCACTAAAATAAACTTTACACAACACAACGCATACATCCAGAAAGTGTGTCTGTCTGTCTGCTACGCTTTCACGGCCCATCTATTCAATTGATTTTGATGAAATTTGGTATAGCGGTAGGCGGTTGACATCCCGGGGATGGACATAGCCTACTTTTCATCCCTCAAAATTAAGGATTTCCCCTGGGAATCAAAAACACTTAAACCACGCGGACGAAGTCGCCTGCATCATCTAGTTTAACATAAACGAAATAAAAATTAATTATTATACCTAATTAGTAAAACCTGGTGGAGGCCTTGCAACAGGTACCATCAGTACAAAAATTGAAATTGTTGGTTTTGGAGAAATCTTTTGTTAGATGGATAAGTAAAGTAGTAACTACTTTTTTACCATATTCGATTCATAAATATTTAATATTAAAAAAAAGAAATGGCCTGTTTATTTTTAATGATTTCTTAATTTTTTGTTTTTGATCTATACTTTTAACTTCTTTTATCATGGATGTTGAGTTAATCTGTAAGTGTGTTATCTCTAATATAGTCATAATCTATACTAATATTATATAAAGAGGTAAAGTTTGTGAGTTTGTGACGTTGTAGGGGGAAAAGGGTATCTGCTACTTGAATTACATAATAATTATGACTATTGATGACTGCCTCGTTGGTCTAGCGGTTAGCATTGTCGACTGCGGATCACGAGGTCCTGGGTTCGATTCCTGGTCGGGCAAAAATTTGGTATTGGGTTTGTCAATTCAGAAATTCTCAGTGCCAGTCCGGAGTTGGAAGTTGGCGGTGTCCGGTGCCTCGGAGAGCACGTTAAGCAGTCGGTCCCGGTTATTATCACTATCATGATAATAGTCGTTAAAGCCCGCCAACCCGCATTGGAGCAGCGTGGTGGGTCTAAGCTCTAATTCCCTCTCTCCTATGAGAGTGGAGGCCTGCGCCCAGCAGTGGGACGTTAATAGGCTGTAGTGGATGACTATTGATGATAAAATGAAACCGTCAGCTTTCTTTTACTAGATACAGTAACGTACTACATAGTTCATTATATCAGAAGCACCGCTTAATAGCTTATGAAATTAACACTCCTTATCTTAACGATGAAGTTTATGGTTTTTATCTTCTAGGAAATGGTAAATGTTTGCCATCAATTTAATCCTCGCCGCTAGTATGAACTTCTTGTTTGTTTGGTAGAAGATTTTTATTTCCTTGAGAAAGTTTGGGACTTTAGGAGGAAATGTAAATTATCACATCCTATAATGGCTCTTGTTCTGTTATTTTTTTCGTTAGTTACGGGAAAGTTTGATTATCTTTATCTGTAGAACGTCCGATTACCGATATTCCTTAAATATTATAGTCTTAAATAAATTTATAATTCTTCAGCGGGGTAACGCAGCCAGCGTTCTGGGCACATTGCCTCATTGCAGCGGCATAGATTATATTTTTAATGTTTAGTTTTTAGTTTTTAATTTAGATTTTAAACATTTTTTTAAGAAATTGTGTATATTATTATTTCTGTGTTTAATCATTCTTTAAATAATTACTTTAATAAATAAAGTACTAATTGAAGAATTACAAAATATTATCATACGCGAATTCCTAAGCCTGTTTAGTAAACTAAAGCTCATATTATTAGATTTGTCAGTCGACAAAGCAAAGCAAATATGAGAACAAAAGAACCCTCGTACGTTGTTTTAAGATATCGTAACTGATTAACACCATCAGGTATATAAGTAATTGGACGTCAATAAGTGTACAGTGTACCTAAATTGAATAAATATAATTTGAGTTTGAGTTTTGAGAAGTGATAATTGCAAAATTGGCCTTTGATGGTTTTACAAAAAACCTGTTTATATTCCTAAATCCTAATATTATTGGACAAGCGGTTTACTTTTCGGGCGATACCATTTCCTAGTTCATAATATAATAAGTAATAACACTGTGTTATCGAGTCGACGGGAGACGACCGCAGGACGTCCCATTATCGTAGGTGTTACAATATTGTGCATCACATATACCATCCAAAATCACACTAATAAAACTAGATTATACTTTGGTATGAAATATGCATAAATTCATTTTTATATTTCATAATATTTCAACAGGAAATTATTATTGTTGACATGTTATTACAAATTTAAATATGAACGACATTATACTCGTATCATGTTCCTTATTATTCAATGATAGGGGAATCGTGTCTGAAGACGATTTTGAGAAAGTGGGTCGATAGGTACTCATTAGATGGTTCATCATAATATTATTATTGCTTCGGAGTATTTTAACCTGCATTTCATTTTTATGAGGTAAGGATTTTCCATTAAATTAAATGAGTAAGTCCATATGTGACGTAGGTATATATGTATGTATGCATATGTGACGTAACTGCCTCGTTGGTCTAGTGGTTGGCATGTTCAACTGCGGCCGACGAGGTCCCGGGTTCGAGTCCCGGGTCGGGCCATAATTGAGTATTGGGTTTTTCTGACTAGAAATTCTCAGAACTAGTCCGTAGTTAGGAAGTTGGCGGTGTTTCACCCCCGGTTATTATCGTGACACTACATGATAATAGTTGAAGCCCGCCAACCCGCATTGCAGCAGCGTGGTGGGTCTAAGCTCTAATTCTCTCTCTCCTATGAGAGTGGAGGCCTGTGCCCAGCAGTGGGACGTTAATGGGCTGTAGTGGTGGATATGTGACGTCATCAAAGTTTGACGCACTTTTTTACTTTAAACGACAGTTTTAAATGGTATCCAACTTAAAACTAACAGGAGACGTGAATCTTACGTCTTACGGCAGATCCCCTATTTGATAATCTCTAAAAACAATTTTTTTTCACATCCAAATTGAATGTTTGACTCTCTCTAGCAGAATCCAAACATGAAGTTTTATCGAACACAAGGACCGTAGATACGAAAGCCAAAACCGGTATGACTATGTAAAGGAACTAACAATGGCTAATAAATATCTTAATTGTCCAAATAAATTAGCTAAAACGAGTCGCTGAAATGCAACTTCTACCAGTAGATAACTATTCAAATTTATTTCGCCTAATTGTTCATTTAGCTTTCGCAGTCAAAACATTCTTTGTAACTTGAAGCAAGACAATTTAAATTGATTGCTCCAATCGAAATTTAGAAACTTAATTATTTATTCGGAACAGGTGGTTCTCAATTTGATTTAAATAACAAGTACCGATTAATAAAGCTCAACAAGTCTAAATAATAAGAGTCGTCCATGAGCAAACCTATTGCTTCGTCTTTTTTTTTTGTTGAGACCTGGGTTCTTAAGAATAATATGAAGTTCTTACATATTACATGTTTCCAGAAATAAATAGAAACTATCTATAGCTACAAAAAGAAAGATAGCTTCAATGCGAATCTCGTAAACAGGAATCTTGTCTGAAAAAGGAAATAAATATAATTTTATTATCAATAACTAGATGATGCCCGCGACTTCGTCCCCGTGGATTGATATTTTTTGATTCCCGCGGGAACTATTCAATTTCCGGAATAAAAAAAGCCTATGTCCTTCTCCGGGATGTGATCTATCTCTACACCAAATTTCATCAAAATCGGTCGAAAAGATGGACAGGGAAAGCGTAGCAGACAGACAGACACACTTTCGCATTTATAATATTAGTATAGATTAATAAGTATTTTTGTTGTTCTGAATCCACCTTTAGTAATATGGAGCTGAACTTTTTTCAACACTCTGAGAAACTCTTAAACGATTTGCTTTAAGTAGATGGCATACTTTTCCTTTTTGTCAGTTACCGAGTGAGGACCGGACATGATTGGGGAGTGACTCACGTGGAATTTTGTTTTATCTTTTCCTCAATGGACACTTTTTACCTGTCTTCTTGTTATCTATTGAATGTATTGTCCCAAACGTTTTCAAGAATATGAATGACTATATAGTCAATAGAAGGTCAATATCAATTAATAGATAAATAATAATGAATAGTAACATCAATAGATAAAAAGCACATAACTGTATAGGTATTTTGCTTTTTATTGATAAAGAATTATAAGATTTTTGAGTTTGTACCTATTCATTATTTTTACGATTTGCTGCAGGTTATATTATTGCTCTGTATCTATGGAGCTAATAGCCCTATTTTGATTGCTACTTATATGAGGTGTATTAGTGTATTATTCACAAATTTTTAAGTAATACTATCACAATATCAAAACCGTGTTGCTTCATTGAGTTACTGATAATTATATTTCTTATTTTTTAGAAAGTCAGAATTTTTACAGAGCCTTGACTATTCCTATCTGGCTTTTCCCATCTATTATCCATTATTTACAGGCATTTTAGTGTCTCGTGGACTCGTATTTTCATAATAATAATGATTGTAACATTTTCCTCGTGAACCAAACCTTGAATATTCTCGTTTCTAGAAAAAGGGACAGGTTGTCCGCTCCCTATAATAATACCTACCCAATCTCCATTAACATTACGCTAATTCCTGTTAAAACCGGGCTCAACTAATGTTCCGTGTCGCATATACCGCATCCACATTAAGGTCTTAATGACTACTGTGGTTATCTCTCGGCTAGAAGATTACGTGAGGTACTAGAGCGGTGAACTTTGGCTAAGTGTGCATTTAGCCTTTTTGCTGGAATTAGTATTTTTATTAATAATTATACCTGTGTAATAATTATTACCTACTGAAGATAATATGGCCCTTATTAAATTGAAACTTTGCTGATTTAACTTTATATCTTATCAATATTATACAACTAGGGCATATCTTGTAACATTAACTGAATCATAATAATTATTTCATGTATAAATAGTACTGAATAGTACTAATATAAAACTACCTGTTACCACTATTTGTATTAATAATACCCGCTCGATACACGAGAAGAGGAATAAGTGGGAGTCTGTTGGTACATCAATACCGAAGACGATATAGAACTTGATTTGAAATAGAAGCTAGTTAACATTTTGGATTTGTGTACGCTGCAAGTATAGAGTATTCCTTTTACTGTTCGGAATGGTGTATAGTCAAATATTTATGTGTTTGATAGAGCTTTAATATTAAACGTCGGTACTCTAAACGCATCAGGCACCAATGATTGCTTCGAAATTATTGGTACAAAGCCCAACATTGCAATGTCAACATTGAATACGAAATGTATTTTGGCGGTATTCAAAGCCGATTTGGGAATATATTGAGCGAATAGGTGCATAATTGTTATACTATCAAGTATGCAAATACACGCGGAATCAAATTTAATACAGTAACGCTTCCAATCGTTATAATTTACACTGTTATAATTGAAACTGTGGTTAATAAAACTAAATACAAGATCTCAATGATATAAGTTAAATAAATTTGGTTCCTTAGATACGCAGTTTTTAAAGTCTAATTTATAATTAATCGGTTTTCAAAAGTATAAACACTTTTAACTTGTCACAATGCAACTGCAAATATATTTGTAACATACTAAAAGCTTTCTGTCATAATAAATCAAATAAGAAATGTAAACAGCGCTCAACCAATCGAAATATTATGTGGTACACCAATTAATCAAATCATTATTAAAGGCGTCATGGGTTTCGATCTAGAAATGATATCCAGACAAAGATTGTAGATATAATAGTTGAAACAAAATGTGTTGGCGGTAAAAACTTATCGCCTCATTTACATTAGCTACTAGAGGTACTAAAAAAATTCTACATCAATGGCTACTAGACTAATATATCAAATCAAAGACGGATCAGCTGTCGAAGACAAACCAGGAAGCCGAAAGAGAATTTATTTCATTTGACGTACATGTGCAATTATAGAAATTGGCGATAAAAATTGGAAGGGATCTCTTGGTGATAAAAATTGTAACTTTTCAAATTAATAATAATTATATGCTTAACTTTTTTGAACAAATTAATTAGATATACCTAGTCCATCAAACTTATTTGACCCGGTATGCCTGTTTAGTTTTTTTTTTAAATTTTATTTTTCATATCTGTCACCGGCTCAGATATAATGTGTGTACTTCGTTTTATTTTACCGTACAGTTTTTGAAAGTGATACTTTAAAAAGTGATAATGTAAAAATGTATGAATTGTAATAATTGTAATGAGATCTTGATGTATAATTTGGAATGCATACAACTTTAACCAATGCACACAGCATTGGTTAAATGCCATTCCAAATTATCCAGCATCAAAAGGTGAACGCACTTATATTGGACAACAACCTACATTTAAAAAACCAAGGACAACATACTTCAATTGAAGATGCCTTAAATGCATGCATCGCACATGACGCCGGCGAAGGTAAAACAAAGGCACCGATTTAAGAGCTCATTCTAAGAAATTGCGAAGATCGGGTTTCGCACCGGCAAGAAAATAAGACGTGATTCGCAATCCTGTTTAGAAGTTTCCATCTCTAGCCTTCACAAGGCTCGACCAGTGTTTACTTAGCAAATGTTTGAAGAAGTACACGTCTTTCTAAACGAGTATTTAACTGCTTTATGATACACACAAAAATACTATCTATTTCAACTATAACTAAAGTACAGTATTGGCTTCAATAAAAATTAGACTACTTTTATTAGACTAGCAAGAACAGAATGAAGACAGTATTCCCGATAGTTCGTCTGCCGGGATTTACGTTTTTAAAAATCCCACTGGAAGTTAGAATCCATCCTGCTCAATGCAACGTAGGGATATCCCAAATTTCAAAGTTTCATCGGATGAAGCTGTACCTAAACAGCACTAGCTGATGCCCACGACTTCGTCCGCGTGGATTGAGGTTTTTGGTTCTCGCTAGAACTTTAATTTTTCGCGGGAATTACAATCCATTAATCCACGCGGACGAAGTCGCGGGCATCATCTAGTATAGATTATATCGGTTCTGTGGTTTGTGTTTACCTGAGTGATTTTTCGATTTCTATTTTTCCATTGTATTTATGAATTGAAATATTCATGTCCCACAAAATACTTAGGTTATATTTTTTAAACCAAATTAATGGAAATTGTATAAATAGGTATTAAGTATTAACGCATAGAAACGGCACGCACATCAATGGATTAAGAATAAAAAAAATATAATGTCTTAATAACTAGATAACATCACAACAAGAACTCTACCATCCATAAATAAACAACTCGTAAGTTTTTGCCGCACAGAGATTGTTAAGATAGAGATGCTTTCAGTTAGGATTAACTAGTTCAAATGACTTTTATGGTGCTGCCAAGTATTTTATCTTCGGTAGTAAGCTAATTGGTAACGATATTAAGAATATAAACATGAAATCCTTTCGAGGTAAGTTTCATAAGTTTACCTGTTCTTTTCATACTTCTTAAAATAATGAACTTTTTATGCTAACGTTGTGATAAATATAATAATTTATATTTTTTTAAATATTTGCTCCCCTGTTACGTTGTCAGTCTGCCTCATCAGCGAATCGTGCCGCGAGTGTTAGATTCTGATGTGAAGACGTCAAACCGGACAATTAGTGCTTTCGCTTACCTAACTTCGGTGCGAACAGACATCTTTACTTATTATATTAATTTACATTTTGTTATACCTTTATACCTACCACTTGTTATACCACTTAATTAAATAGTTATACACCCCAAAAGGAGTTCATCATTACAAACCTGCTTCGGGACAGCCGCCCAATATAACTGGCGCAGTCTTAAAGGATCGTTCTGCTGCTTCAAGGTCTTCGTGCATCACCTAAAAATCAGGTCGACGCCTTCGAATTCCTTGACAGGACGACAGAACCTACATGGAGCTGCTGTCATAGAAGCTGCCGCTGAAGACTTCGACTCATACTGAACATCGATGGATCGAAGCTCGTCAACGACTTTGGTTACGTAAGTCCATGAAATCCTTTTTATTGGTTGTGGTATAAAATTTTGCGGAGAGTTCTATAATATACCTATAAGGTTTTTCTTTCCCGCGTAGAGTTCTTATAATTTTAGCCGTGTTAGTCTTTAATACATAGTTAAAATAAATAACTTAATTTTCAATTAAAATTATGGAAATTAGTCAAGTAGATATGTTAGATAGAATAAATAAGTCACTTAAGTTTTTACCGAATTTTGATGGAAATTCTTATACATTAACTAGATTCATTAAATTATCCGACCAATTAGTACGCTCATTTCTTAATCCGGCTCCAGAGTATGAGCTTTCAAATTTTTCTCTGATTAATGGTATTTTAAATAAAATCACTGGATCTGCCGCCAGAACCTTAGCAACTAACGGCATTTCCAATGATTGGCCTAGCATTAAATCTACATTAATAAATTGTTTCGCCGACCATAGAAATGAAACCGCATTACTCTCAGACCTATCCCTTTTAACTCAAGGTCATACTACAATATTAAATTTTTATGAAAAAGTCCAAAATCTGCTGTCCACGATTATTACATACATAGAGTTACATGATACTGTTAAAACTACTATAGACGCAAAAAGAACACTCTACCATAGTATAGCACTTAAGACCTTCTTGAGGGGCTTAAGAGAACCGTTAGGGTCAAGATTAAGGTGTATGAGACCCCCCACTTTAGAAAAAGCTTTGGAATTTGCCAAAGAAGAATTAAATATAATTTACTTACAGAATAGAACCAAATTTTATCAAAATTGTAATAGACATCCTTCGAGACCTTGTTCTTCTTATTCACACCGAAATTATTATAGTAGCATGAAATTCCCTAAAAGGTCACGAAGATACCCGAGGTTCCAGAAACATATTCCTTCTGCAGAACCTCAATACCCATCAAGTAGTTACATTCCATACCAACCCGACACTGATCCTAAAAAATTCTCACAAGTAGAGTTAAATCTACATAGTATATTGGAAACTCCAGAAACTCAAATTCCTTTTGATTTTTATAAATCTAACCAACATAATTCCCACGAACAATACAAGCACATGCCAGCTAGGTGTGAAAGTGAAATTGACACCGCCGACGATAAGCGGAATTATGAGTCCATATTATTCCATTTGCCCACAGATCAATTAAATCAAGAAGAGGCAACTAATTTAATTAATCTTGTCAAAGAATATTCAGACTTATTTTATTTCGAAAATGATAATTTTATTAATGACTATCCTCAATTCGATCCCAATTTTGTAGAGAACTTGTATCGGATTTCAAACTTAACCGACGTTTTAGACAAGTTAGGGAAGTCTTTGTACTTTACAACTCTAAGTTTGGAAAATTGTAGTGCTGCTTTCAATTTTAACAGTCTTCTAGATCTGCTAAATTGCATAGGTTACTCAGACAACATTTTAGTTTTCTCTACGTCATTGCAGGAACATATAATGAATCTGCGTGCTCTTTTACAAAGATTAAGGTGTTTAAATTTTAAACTTAATATAGATAAATCAGAATTCTTCAAACATGATACACCTCTGTGCCATATCTTTTCTCCACATGGCATACAACCGATCCCATATTACATGTCTGATATTTTAAATTTTGCGCTACCTAAAACTCGGAAGGAAATTAAAGAATTTGTATCTCTTCTTGGTTACTACAGACGATTCATACCCAATTTTGCGAGCTTAACCAAGCCCTTAACATCTTGCTTAAAGA
Source organism: Erebia aethiops (assembly GCA_923060345.2). Classification (NCBI taxonomy): domain Eukaryota; kingdom Metazoa; phylum Arthropoda; class Insecta; order Lepidoptera; family Nymphalidae; genus Erebia; species Erebia aethiops. The sequence continues at coordinate 20,087,335 of OV281082.1, forward strand.
AAGGTGTAAAAATCAATTTGACTTCTGAATTCATTGATTGTTTCAAACAATGTCAAATTCTGGCTAAAAATATCCCTATCCTAGCATATCCTAATTTTGAACAAGAATTTAATTTAGCCACTTACTCATCTGATTCTACCTTAAGTGCAACACTCTCACAAGGCCCTTCTGGCACCGATATACCTATCGCATACGCTTCCCGAACTTTAAATGATAGCGAATTGAAATACTCTAAAATAGAGAAGGATCTTCTATCAATAGCCTGGGCCACAAAATACTTCAGACCTTACCTTTTGAATCGAAAAGTTAGAATAATTTCCGACCTTCAAAATTTACCGAATCAAAAAGAACCGAGCACACGCATAACGAGATGGAAGTTAAAATTAGCAGAATACGATTACATTCTAATTAAACACAATGATTTTAATAATACCGATGAAAACTTATGTTTCACTACTGCTGATTCCGATTTTAATGGAAAATTATCTAGTCCAACGAAACCACCGACTTCATCTAAAACTATTCGTACGAAATTAGAATTTTCAATCCTGGAAACTCCTATCCAAATCCGAGAAAAGTCCCATACTAGACACAACAAATTTGTCTCTAGGCAACGTATACATCTATGTACTTCTAAGAAAAGTCATGGCCCATTTACAAAGTCTCGATTAAAGAGACGTCCATAAAAATATACTTATATCCTTATCCTATAATTATAGTTGTATTAAATTCACTTGTAACTCTTTAATTTAAAACCAACTAAGTATACTCGTAGTACTTAACCGATGAGCTCGCGACATTCCCAGTATCACATTTCAACTCACTGATAGGACTGCATTATATTATACGTAATACATATAACATAAGTACATTACATTATTCAAAATGCTTTCCGAAGATTTAATTACTTTTTAGAATTCTATTGCAATTAGATATACATTTTATAGTTTTATTTTATACACATTTTACATTTTAGAATACAGTTATCTACATAGTAGTCCTTACAAGAAATCTTTTATTAAAATAAGGTACTTTTTCCACTAATCTCAGAAAACGAAAGCTCTTACTTATCGTCACAGTTAACGACACAATGTGACTAATAAGGACAATGAGCAATTAGAGATGTATGCTGAACGCTCAGTGTTTGCAACTTTTCGATTTACCGAAAATTATGCAAGATATTTTGAGCCAATCCAGCAATTCGAGCATATACTCTCGCTTATGAATTACCACCCTATTCTTAGAATGTCATTTCTTATTTAAATAACCTAATTAAAAAGAGCAGATATTTAGTTTAACTATTATTTTACAGAATTCTAGAAATTGTAGTCCTTAGGTTTCCTTTTACATTTAGTTCAGATTTTTGTATCAGTTTTGTGCGGGACAATGATAAATAAACAGTTAGTTACAACATAGTGTTAAGACATGTAAATAAGAGAATAAATAGTTCATAGTATAGATAGTTTATATAGTTCGTAACAGTTAAGTAAATAGTTATAAGCGAACTGTAATAGAATAAGTTTAATAAAATAGCGTTAAATAGTTGTACATTAAATGTTAGAGTAGTACAGGGTAGAGAGGGATAGCGAACAGCGCTCCCCGCGCCGTCACACCCGCGCCACCCGCGCCTCCCGCGCTTTCACCCCCTCTATCCTGGTTGGATTTTAATACGCGCTCTGATTGGTTCAGTTTTAATAACCAATCAGAGGGCCTACATTTTTCGGGCCAAATTTGTATAAAGACCGGGCGAAATTGTGGTCTGACACAGTTCGCCGGCAACAGTCCTCCAGTGAGGAACAAGAAGAATAAAGTGGAAGCAAACAGCAAGAAGTGTTTTCTTTGGAAGAACTCCAGTCCCCAACCAATCCAGCGACAGTTAATGTACCATCGTGTACATTGCATGGTCCTTCGAGCCGGATCCGTTGGGAAATTCTGAAGAAAATTCGTCAGGAAAACTTCGTGGTTCTTCGAGAAAATTCTTCGCGACTCGTCGGGAAGAACACCGAGCCAGCTTCAAGACAGCGCCGCGCCAGCTTCGGGACAGCTCAAGCCAGCTTCGGCCAGCTTGGGACAGCATCGAGCCAGCTTCGACCCAGCTTCACCCAGCTCAAGCCAGCTTCGGCCAGCTTGGGACAGCATCGAGCCAGCTTCGACCCAGCTCAAGCCAGCTTCGGCCAGCTTGGGACAGCATCGAGCCAGCTTCGACCCAGCTTCGGCCAGCTTCGGCCAGCTTGGGACAGCATCGAGCCAGCTTCGAGCCAGCTTCACCCAGCTCAAGCCAGCTTCGGCCAGCTTGAGACAGCATCGAGCCAGCTTCAGCCAGCATCGTGCCAGCTTCAGCCAGCATCGAGCCAGCTTCAGCCAGCATAGAGCCAGCTTCAGCCAGCATTGAGGCAGCTTCAGAAAATCTTTAAAAAAGAAACCCGAACACAGCAAGAATGCCAGTCACACGTCAAGAAGTGAAGAGCCGCAAGACATCCTCCGAACAGACGCCGACCACATCGGAAGGCACCGCAACCACCTCACCGAGCACGACCGAAACAAGCACGGAAACCGGCACAACCTCTACAGCCACGGGAACTGTCACCACGGAGACTACAGAACTGACTACAGATACCTCCGCGACATCAGCGCCCTCTACAGTGCCATCCGTTGCAACAGCGAAAACGAAAATTTCGGTCGCCGCTGCCTCGACTACACCCTCCATCGCGACGACACTGCCAGCCGACGCGAGACAGATGAAGCCCCCCGCAGCGAAGGGGGTAACAGCTACAGTACAGGGGCGTAGTCAGGACACAGAAACTTCAACAGTCAAGACGAAGCGAACTGTCAACCCACAAGAGCTGAAGCTACCACAGGACCTCCGCCCCCCTAGCAAGAGGGGGGGAGGGGGTGGATCAACCTACAGCAAGGCCAAAGCTCACAGAATATTGAAAGCTAAGGAAGAATTACTGCGACTTCAAGTCGAGCTAGCTGCCGCACGCATCGCCGCCTTAGAAGCTGAAGACACAGAAGACGAATTAATAGAAGAACTAACAGAAGAAGGTGTTCCCGTCCAAGAAGCCAACGAGCACATGGACAACTGGTTCAACAGTCAACCGCCGCCTCCTTTGTTGGCGATCACCGAGGCACCGCATTACCCTATAGAAGACCCGGTGGTTAACAACACGGAGCAACAGAAGCAGCCAGAGGAACACCCCAAGTCTCAGCTTCAAACACCGGCGGGAGAGCAAACAGAGATATCGAAGCTAGCCACAGCCATCACACTCGCAGTCAAAGCAGCTCAACGTCCGAAGTTCATCGAGCTACCCAACTTTGGTGGATCACATCAAGAGTGGTTACCTTTCCGCGCCGCTTTCTTTGAAACAGAAAGCATGTTCACGGCAATAGAAAACACGAACCGTCTAAGAAGAAACCTCAAGGGAAAAGCAAAAGAAGCAGTGGAGGGGCTACTAATCACCAGTGCGCACCCTACAGAAATTATGAAGGCCCTGGAATCAAGATTTGGAAGACCAGAATCCATCGCCATGATGGAAATGGAAACGCTTCGAGCACTGCCGCGCCTCACCGATTCAGCGCGTGACATCTGCATTTTCGCAACAAAGGTCTCCAACGTAGTAGCAACATTGAAGACTCTCAGCTGCATGAACTACATGTACAACCCTGAAGTTTCGAAGACCGTCGTGGACAAGCTCACACCTACGCTGCGTTACAGATACTACGACTTCACAGCGACACAGCCAAAGGAAGATCCAGATCTATTGAAGATGGAGAAGTTCCTCAAGAGAGAAGCGGAGCTATGCGGACCGTACGCACTACCTGAACAGGTGGCGTCACATACATCAACCACTCAACAGAAAAAACCACAGAAGATCCACAACGTAACAGAGAAGACGTACACACCCAGGTGCCCGGTGTGTGACGAAGAAGGACATAGTTCCGTGGATTGTGAACAGTTCAAGAGTTTGGATTCAAATGGAAGATGGGATACAGCGAAATCCAAACGTCTATGCTTCCGATGTCTTCGCTACAGAAACAGAACACATAGCTGCAGAGCCAAGGTGTGCGGCATCGACAGCTGCAAAAATTATCACAACAAGATGCTGCACTACACCAAGGCAACAGAGAAGAAAGAAAACAAGGAAGCTACAGAAGTAATTAATTCCACGTGGACTATTAAGAAGAAGCAATCCTATTTGAAGATTATTCCAATAAAAGTTGAAGGTCCCAAAGGTGCAATCAACACCTTCGCTTTGCTGGATGACGGATCAACAGTAACGTTAGTCGACGACGGCGTGGCCGAACACGTCGGAGCAACAGGACCCGTCGATCCACTAAAGATAGAAACCATCAACGACATGAAGACTTCAGAATCAGCCTCAAGAAGAGTGAACATCAGGTTGAGAGGTCTCAACGATCATGAAGAGCAAGTACAAGCGCGCACAGTGAAGAACCTGCAAGTATCGTCGCAACGAGTCTCGAAAGAAATGGTGGATGGGTGCAAACACCTGACAGACATCCGGGATTACCTCATATATGCAAACGTGAAGCCACGAGTACTGATCGGTCAAGACAACTGGCATCTTCTGCTGACTACAGAAGTGAGAAGAGGAGACAGAAATCAACCAATAGCCTCTCTCACACCACTGGGGTGGGTGCTGCATGGAACAGAAAGTCGCAATATTGGGCGCAGCATCGACTTCGTATCACATGTCACAGAAGAGACCGAAGATAACTTGGACAGTCTAGTCAAGCAGTACTTCGAGATGGACGCACTTTGCATACAGCCTAAGAAACCGAAGACAGATCCAGAAGAACGAGCCCTACGCATCCTCGAAAAAACCACCACGAAAACCGAAGAAGGAAGATACGAGACCGGTCTACTCTGGCGCAAGGAAGACGTCACATTTCCTGACAACTACGATAACTCGCTGAAACGGCTCTTCAACATCGAGAAGAAGATTGACCGAGACCCCAAACTGAAGCTGAAGTATACTGAACAGATGGAAGCCCTAATAGAAAAAGGATATGCTGAACTCGCCCCGAAACAGAAGACTACGGGCAAGACGTGGTACTTGCCACATTTCGCAGTCATCAACCCAATGAAGCCCGACAAGCTAAGAGTGGTACACGATGCAGCAGCCAAAACGAAGGGTGTAGCTCTCAACGACATGCTACTCAAGGGACCTGATCTTCTGCAGTCTCTACCTGGCGTCGTCATGCGATTCCGGCAGCACGAGATTGCAGTCACAGCAGACATCAAGGAAATGTTCATGCAAGTCAAACTGCGATCCGAAGACAGAGACGCACTCCGATATCTGTGGCGCGGGGAACGACGAGATGGGCGACCGCCCGAAGAATACAGAATGACATCATTGATCTTCGGCGCGTCGAGCTCTCCGTCAACAGCGATCTACATAAAGAACCTGAACGCCAAACAACATGAAGATATGGAACCTGAAGCCGCAGCTGCCATCGTACAGAAGCACTACGTTGATGACTACTTAGACAGTTTCAGAACTTTAGAAGACGCGGTGCGCATCACGAAAAGCGTGCGTGAAGTGCACTCACATGCCCATTTTGAACTGAAACAGTGGAAGTCGAATTCACCATCTCTACTGGAAGCATTAGGTGAAAACGAACAAATAGAAGACCTGGAACTCTATAAATCAGAAGAGAAAACAGAACGAGTACTGGGCGTGATCTGGAAGCTCAACACAGACGAACTCACCTTCAACCTCAACCTAGCGCGAATTGCACCAACGATCACCAACGGAAAAACACCGACGAAGAGAGAAGCGCTGCGAATAGTCATGTCGCTATTCGATCCACTTGGCTTCGCATCGCCTGTAACCATAAGGGCGAAACAGCTGCTGCAAGAAGTATGGCGAAGAGGTACGTCATGGGACGACGAACTCGACCAAGATCTGGCTGAGCAATGGCAAGAATGGATGACCCATCTGAAGAATCTCAGCAACGTGACGATCCCAAGGCGATATCTCCATTATAGCGACGCCACGTCCTTGCAGCTGCACGTGTTTACCGACGCCAGCGAAGCAGCCTATTCAGCAGTCCTCTTCTGGAGAGCAGTGGCACCGAACGGCGAAATAGGCCTATCTCTCATCATGGCCAAAGCGAAGGTTACGCCGTTGAAGTTGACGTCCATCCCGAGGTTGGAGCTACAAGCGGCAGTCATGGGAACAAGGCTCGCCGAAACAGTTGTCGAAGAACATGAAAAGAAGCCCGACTGCAAAATATTTTGGACAGATAGCAAGACAACGCTCGCTTGGATACGGACAGGGTCGCGCTCGTTCAAACCGTACGTGGCGCATCGCCTGGCCGCGATCGAAGAAACTTCTACAGTCTCCGAATGGCGGTGGGTCCCGACGAAGTTGAACGTTGCAGATGACGCAACGCGAGATGTGCCAGCAGCCTTCGAAAAGCATCACCGCTGGTACAAAGGACCCGACTTCCTGTACGAAACAGAGGACCAATGGCCAGTAGAAGTCTCTCCAACAGAAAAGCAGGAACCCACTGGGGAAGAAAAGACGAACCACATTACAGACAGACAGAGACCGAAGCTCTCGGAAGCGCTTCCGGAGGTCTCTCGCTTCTCCAGTTGGGACAGATTGCGATATACGACAGCGCGGGTTCTACAATTCATTCAGCTCTGTAGAACCGCGACACAGAAGGTGAACCACAGAAGAACCCAGAAAGGCAAAGAAGCGGACCCGAACTGGCGGAGGACAACAAAACCCGTGACGAAACAGCGAAACACAATACAGAAAACATCGTCATCAAACAGAAAGTTCCTCCCAGTCTCGGCCGAACAATTGAGAAGAGCGGAAGAGCTCCTAATGCATTCATCACAGGAAGCCTCCTTCGCAGCCGAGATCGAAAACCTGAAGAAGGGCGAACCCCTAAGCAAGGAGAGCCGTCTGTACCAACTCAGCGTCGAACACATCAACGATGCAGTCAGGCTCAGAAGTCGCATTCAAGCAACAACAGATGTAACAGAAAACTTCAAGAGCCCTCTGGTACTCGACGGTGATCATCCCATAGTCAAGCTCTGGGTGAAGGCCGTACACCAACAGCTGCATCACGCCGGCGTCGAAGCCACGGTGAACGAATGCAGGCAGCAGTACTGGGTGCTACGTGTGCGTCCCGTCACGAGGACAATAATACGGAGCTGCCTGTTCTGCAGGATGAAGACGCAGACGCCACCGTATCCCAGGACCGGAGACCTGCCAGCGTGCCGCTTAGCGCACCACAAGCGACCGTTCACCTTCACCGGTGTGGACTACTTTGGACCGCTATCAGTGACCGTCGGCCGGACGCGACAGAAAAGATACGTGGCCATATTCACCTGCCTGACGATGAGGGCAATACATCTAGAAATTGCCGGCTCACTTAGCGCCGACTCAGCGGTAATGGCGCTGCGAAGGATGATGGCTCGCCGAGGCTGTCCTACAGAAATTTGGTCAGACAACGGGACGAACTTAAAGGCAGCGGACAAAGAACTTCGACAGGCGATGGACAGCGCCGCATCAGAAGAAGCAGCGAAAAAGACGGTCTCTTGGCGGTACATACCACCCGGAGCCCCTTTCATGGGCGGGGCCTGGGAGCGGATGGTCCGCTCAGTGAAAACAGCCCTCGCTGCAACTCTTCACGAACGCCACCCGACGGAAGAGGTTCTCTCCACCCTTCTAGCCGAAGTGGAGTATACAGTAAACAGCCGGCCACTGACACACGTCTCAGTCAGTGCCGACGACCCAGAAGCATTGACTCCGAACCATTTCCTGTTGGGCGGACCAGGCCGGGTACCACAACCGGGTACCTTCGACGAGCAAGACACAGTTTCACGATCAAGTTGGCGAGCGGCACAACGGCTAGCGGACGTCTTCTGGACGCGCTGGGTGAAGGAGTACCTTCCCGAACTTCAACACCGGCGGGAGCCGCGAGGACGAGGGCCAGCCATCAAAAACGACGATTTGGTACAAGTGGTCGACGCCAACCTGCCACGCAACGTGTGGATCCGAGGCAGAGTCATCGCGACATACCCGGGACCAGACAACGTCGTGCGTGCAGTAGACATCAAGACCAAGGGAGGAGTGCTGCGGCGGCCCGTGAGAAAACTGGTGGTGCTGCCCCTGACAGACGACGTGCCCGCACCGACAGAAGATGCGACGCAGTCGCACGGCGGGAGAGATGTGCGGGACAATGATAAATAAACAGTTAGTTACAACATAGTGTTAAGACATGTAAATAAGAGAATAAATAGTTCATAGTATAGATAGTTTATATAGTTCGTAACAGTTAAGTAAATAGTTATAAGCGAACTGTAATAGAATAAGTTTAATAAAATAGCGTTAAATAGTTGTACATTAAATGTTAGAGTAGTACAGGGTAGAGAGGGATAGCGAACAGCGCTCCCCGCGCCGTCACACCCGCGCCACCCGCGCCTCCCGCGCTTTCACCCCCTCTATCCTGGTTGGATTTTAATACGCGCTCTGATTGGTTCAGTTTTAATAACCAATCAGAGGGCCTACATTTTTCGGGCCAAATTTGTATAAAGACCGGGCGAAATTGTGGTCTGACACAGTTCGCCGGCAACAGTCCTCCAGTGAGGAACAAGAAGAATAAAGTGGAAGCAAACAGCAAGAAGTGTTTTCTTTGGAAGAACTCCAGTCCCCAACCAATCCAGCGACAGTTAATGTACCATCGTGTACAAGTTTAGCTTAAATATCATGCTTATATTATATATTTCAATAGTTTAGCCCAGACTGTAATAATAGCCTAGCGTAGTAGTCACGAACCTGTTATCACAACCAATTTCTTGGATTTTATGCACATAGAGGCTGAAAGCCCGAAGGTATAATTCGACAGCCCAGCGAGCAGTGGACTTCATCGTGCTGCCAAGCAATGAGTGATCACCAAATGCATCTACAATACTAGACTATTCTCTTCGATTCAGTACTGTTACAGGAGATAGATGAAACGTGTTTAACCTCGCCTATCTCTCTGTCCAAGGAAGCTCTGATAGAGCAGATGACCCACTATTTCACCAAATGTCTTATAATATTATACATCATCATTCATCAGCTACCAATATTGAAGAATAAAGACCACACACGAAGCAGGAAGATTACCATTTATAGAAGACCTTTAGAAGATTACAGAAATGCCGCAATATTCGTTGCCTTCATCCCCAAATAATTGCTCATCTGATGGCGGAGGTGTTACGTTGTCAGTCTGCCTCATCAGCGAATCGTGCCGCGAGTGTTAGATTCTGATGTGAAGACGTCAAACCGGACAATTAGTGCTTTCGCTTACCTAACTTCGGTGCGAACAGACATCTTTACTTATTATATTAATTTACATTTTGTTATACCTTTATACCTACCACTTGTTATACCACTTAATTAAATAGTTATACACCCCAAAAGGAGTTCATCATTACAAACCTGCTTCGGGACAGCCGCCCAATATAACTCCCCAATTTGATTGTCATCAAAATAATGAATCATGAATATATCGAATAAACAAAAAATCAGAAATATTAAAATGTTCTCTACGTGGTTGAGAATTGAGATATAAAGGGGTAAAAAATAACCAATTTTTCTGTTTATCGGTCGAGATCTGTGCTCAAATAAAATAAAAGCTTTTAAAACAACAATAAAAGGAAATCAAGATAAAGTGCAACAAATCGCACGTCATGTGCTCTCCATACTCGGTTCAGACGTTTATAAGCACCGTTATGAATTTGCATAATCTGTGACGCAGCCGCAAAACAATTTCTCATGCAAATTTCAACCTAGTTATCATTAGCATAAAGATATAAATTACTTTCAGGAAGATAAAGGGAACTTTGCAATGCAACCATGAGGGGTGACTGGGAATCGCAAGGCAATTAGATTCTGCATTTATATTTTGAGCACAAAAACAATAGGTTCAGTTAAATTTTAGGATCTATAATATAATTTTTAAAGTTATTGTTCAGACAGTAGTTGCACCATGTAAAACTTTGTGCAGCTAAGTATTTTTGAATAATGAGCAGACCAAAGAAGACCTTAATTGACTGTCTGACCTGAAGTGACTGAATAATCCACAAACGACTCACGTACTTTTAAGAATCTTAATTTCAGATATCAATCAATCAATAAAGAAAGAATTTTTGGAAAGTCCTTTACCAAAAAAGAGAATGAGGGTATAATGAAATTGACCTCGGAAGAATTTCATGTTCAAAATTATTTCTTTCATAATTAACTTAACTTCGATGTTAATAAAGGAAAGTGGCTGTAGAGATTTTTAAGTAGAATTAATAGCCTTTCTCACTATGGTAATTGTGTACATTGCTAAACATCATTTGTCGAAATAAATTTGCTGTGATATTTGAAGCTGCAGAAGAATTTTAATCCGTTACTTTAGCATGACACACATTGATCTATCCGAGTCCTGTATTTTTCGGATCTGACTCGTAATCGATCAGGATAAACAAGTCATGTTAAGGTGGGTACACAAACTCGTCTAGACAGGGTGTATCGGCGCCTCACGTACTTTTCTAGCATTACATTGACATCCAGTCTCTTGTATATTTATGAACCATAACGAGTAAGTGCTCCTTTATAATCTCTACTTATTAAATAAATGGGCATGTATAAAAACTTCGTTTCATGATTTATTTATCGTATCAATTTACTTTAAAAAGTAAATTGCTTTGTCAGTCACGTACTTAAACAAGTCAAGTAAACCACGGTACAAGAAACTTAATTCGCTGTTCCTTGGTTATCTGGACTTCCGCAAATTAACACCTGCTTCTATCCAACATTTGAAGTTTCTTTGGTTCCATGTTGATTTAAGGGCCAGGTATGAATGTGTATATTTATGACGAGCATTTCTTTGTAAACGGAAAACTCATGAAATACTTACTAGATGTAGAAAGAAACATTTTCAATCCGGAAATCGATTTTGAAACCTCCTTTGATAACAATTTACGTCGACCGCCTTTATAGGTACAACAACGCTGTTTCTGACCTGCCCTATCCAGTAAATAGCTACTACCCATCAAATACCATATTTCCTTACTTGGTATCTAATGCCCGCGACTTCGTCCGCGTGGAAAAGTTTTTTGAAATTCCCGCAAGAAATCCTTAATTTTTCGGGATAAAAAGTAGCCTATGACACTCTCCAGATCCTCATTGCAAATAATCTCTTTGATCCGTTGCTCTGTTGCAGCGTGATTGAAGGACAAACCAAAAAACCAATAAACTAACAAATAAACACACTTTCGCATTAAAAATATTAGTATGATAACTCCTAACATCATTTTAATAGATAACTAGTATGTTCCACATAAAGAGACTTTATTTCGTAAAGCCATTGAATGTTAATCATTTTCTATTTCCCCCATTTATCATGAGCTCCTAACTCCCACTTGTGTTTCCAGGTTTCGTATTGATTTATGAGAAATCAGGGAGGCAGGGTGGGTCAGGTTTAATTGGCGATTGTAACAGATGGTGTGGCGTCACGGGCCAGCACCGGTCAGCGATAATATGTTGGAACAATCTACTGCAATTAGGTATGACGTGAGACCGGCTGGAACTAACGACCGCAAGGGATGAGCGATTGTCTTAAATGGCCAAGGACTTTTAGGTTTCTTGTCCTTATTAAACGCATATTAGTTATTCTAATAGAATTCTTCAAGAAGTTTCTTTGTTATGACACGATGTGGTCAGAACGCGGTTATGAGGATTTCTAATTCTGGAACGAGAACCCTACAATCTATCGCTATAACATAGTGAAGTAGAGTTAAAGTGTCAATTAATATTTAATTTTGGCTATACAAATATTTATAAGTGTTACTGATTGATTTGAAAAAATAACAATTATTGTGTACGCAAGTGCCTCAATCGCTAATAACTTGTGTATTGAGAGCGTATAATGTAATTACGTGCGCTAACAAGAGCAAATGAAAAGAACCCATAACCGGATCTTGTCATTGGACACAAAGAAATCAGCAAAACATTGTGGTTTGTTCAACACTTACAAGTTGAATGGCATGTCGACTGTCGATAATGTTGTGATGCGGGGTTAAGACTTACCTGAAACAAAAAAAAATTTTTTAACAATTATCTACAGTTTATAAGTAGCGGCTGGACCATTAGGTATATGAAAATCTGTTCACATGGATGAAAAGACTGATATCGATATGATAGAAAAATAACGGATCCGAGGTGAGGCGAAAGCACTGGTGGGCCGGTGCCAGCTCCTTATGCCGAGTGAAATCGAAATGAGAGAAGAGGGGTGAAATCTTTTAAAAAGATAACATTGGCTGCGGCTAGTATTACTATAGTTATCTCTAAATCTAAATCTATACCTACCCATCAAATTAAAAATGTTGTTAGTTCAATGGAGCAGATTGGACGTGATTTTTGCACGGTAGTTAAAGACCTGAGAGTGAGATAGGCTTCTTATTATCCCGGAAAATCATAGAATTCCCACAGGATTTTTAAATACCCAAAAAAACAAATAGGGGGCATAAAATATTGGTAAATAAATAAACTAGAATTAATGATAGATAATGATATGGTGAATTAATGAAAATATGTAGCAGGAGACTGCAATTAAAATTGCATGGATACTTAACTTGAAAATTAGCGCAGAAAAGGCTTACTAGCTCATTTTATATGCTAAAAACTTTATCTTAGTACTTTGCTTTGCATTAAAATCCGTGCAGCCGCTTAGCGTGGGTAATTAGGCGGAAATATTTGCGTGGCCCGGACTCGAACCAGCTATCTGCCGACATCGCGGCGTCAGCCCTATCCAGGATCATTGTGTTCCAAACAAAGCTTTGAATGCAGTGGAGTTTTTTTTCTTATTTCAGCGTCTGCTGCGGAAATCCTTAGGAACGAACTCTTCTTATTTTAATAGGATTATTATTAGGATAGTTTTTTTTGTTTTACTGTTTCTGTTCCGTGGTCTGTTATCATGGCAGGATGAACATAAAACTTGATATAAAGTTGATGAGCTAAGGCTAAGGCAATCATTCAAGTCAAGCCTATCTTTTTCTTGTGTATAATTAAATTATACTCATTTTATGTTTATTTTTTTCCGCTTAAGATGTAACGCCATGATTCTATACTTTTTAGACTTCTAACCAACTCAGTGATACTAGATTGTAGAAAAATATCTTCTACCAAGGCATTTCCGATTAAACCTGATTTTTTTGAGTTTGTAATAAAATTAGTGAACCAGCCAACCAATCATTGACTGCATCTGATATATCGGCCAACTCAAATCAACCAAATCAAACAAAAAAACCATTAACCATAACTGTTTAGTCTACGTCGACTTCTTAAAAATTTGAAATCACAAAATGTTGAAAATCATGCTGGTGAAACTCTATAAGAAAGGCTCTATCTACTCTTTCTCTACTTCTATTTATTGATCGTCAGTAAAAAAAAAAACAATAAATCTATCAATTCAAAGGCAATCAAACTTAAAACTCGCTGTACATTAGCCCGAAGCGTTATAAAGATTTCTTAATAAAACACTTTCAAAATCACTTGTTCAATATAAGGACGTACGATCGTCCGAGCCCAATAAATATCTTTCGACACCGGCTCACGGAATTTACACAGATGTTATTTGGGCCCACACAAATCGGAATGCACTGCCTACACACGCGGCACTGGGCTATCAATCTTTAGACTATTGTCATTGTAGGACAAGTAAGACACAAATAGTAAAACTTGTCGTATTTATAGACTGTGTTACCGATATTTTAGTTTGACACTAGGACATACTTGTGCGAGCTTGAAGTTTAAGCACAATCAGTGCGAAAACCCTTTCAAGCTTGTTTAGCTACAAAGTTACTATCTCATTTGTTGTGACTGGTTAAATGTGTGGTATTATGCCATACATCCAATTGATTTGGGGCAATAGTAGAAGAGTGCTATCTATCAGTGATGATAGCGATCATAATAATTTTTACATAATAAGGCCCTGGATTTGAGGCCCCCGTGAATTAAAAAATTTATCCATGCGTTTTTTTTAATTTACTTATTTAGTTAAAATCCATGCAGATGAATTCGCGGAATTCTACGTTAAAAAGACCTGTCTGTAATTGCGTAAACCAAACGGTTTTGGCTTTCAATTAATTATTAATGTCCCCTTCAGGTTACGGAATTTTGCCGAAATTCCCTATAAACACATGCGTTTTACGTCCAGGTGCCGTAAAAAATTCCGTTTTATGGGAAGGGACCCAAAACTGTTTTAGTGTCAATCGTAAAATAAAAACGCTGTAAAATTCACGCATTGTACTGTCCCGCATGTCGTATTTATGACTCTGGTGTGAGCCTGCGTGATGTCTATCTATTTAAAGTGCCGAAACTACTTTTCATTCAATAAATAATTGAATTTGTTAAGTGAATACGCAATTTTCATTCATACAGGTTCAACTTCAAAGATTGACTGATCGTTTCTGCCTTTCTGCTTTTCGTATTTCAAACTAGCAAATTAGACAACTGGATTATATTCTGTCCAACCATTTATTTATTACTTTTGACATAAGCACGCCTATAAAGTGCCATAATTATTGACAGGCAACCATCGAAAAAAAATACTCCATAGACGCATAACGTTTTTTACAATAGTGAAGCGAAGTGCCCTTTTATCCGATATTTCGTATTTCGTATGTACTCACCTAGTAACTACAATTACGACTTTCCTTTTCAAAAATTCTTTCCGAAAAACCGACTTCCAAAGCCACTGTAAACTAAAAATAATTTTGATTTCTACACACTATATTGAAGTCGGGCGAGTATAACAAAGATAGGAAATTGAAATTATTTTTAGTTTACAGTGGCTTTGGAAGTCGGTTTTTTGGAAAGAATTTTTATTTTTAACTTTTTAGTGTACTCTAAATCCCCACGGCTTAGGAGTGCAGTACCCTGCAGCATCAGGGTTGAGGAGTTGGGACTTGGGTTTAAGTATGAAGTCGTTGCTTGACACCTACAATATGAATTCATCATTAAAAAATCCTAAATCGCTTTTTTAGGAGTTCTGTACCCTACAGCATCAGGGTTGAGGAGTTGGGACTCAGAGTTGTATTGTATAGACGTGACTTGATATCTACTATATGAATTCACCATCAAAATTTCCTAACTCCCTAGTTTTGAGGATTTCATGTAGGTAGGTAGTACGTACCTACAGCATCAGGATTGAGGATTTGGAGTCAGAATTTTTTATGGGACCACCTCGCCAGCTTCCTCTAACGATAGGATAGGTAGGATTTTGTAGGGGACTTGATTTTGTAAACGAACTATTATTTTTGTATTTAAAATAAAATAAAAGTACTAATTAGAATAGAACACAAAACTGACTCCATAGCAAGAGGTGTATTTTATGACTATGATTTAAAATGAGTCTAGTCGTAGTAACCAATTAGACACAATTATATGAAAATCATTAAAGAAATAATTGGTCAGATAAGACACTATAGGCATTAGATAAAAGGGCGCCATTCAAATGGCTTCGGCGGCATATTCTAGACGCCTGGCGCTATCTTATGATTGATTCCATAACCTACATTGAAAGTGATTTGCATTTGAAAAATAAATGGTCGAAGTGTCATGCTTAAATGGATTGATTACATAGGTACTAGCTGATGTCCGCGACTTCGTCCGCGTGGAAATTTTTTTGAAGTGAAAACTTCTTTAGACGCGTTGAGCACTTTTTGGTAGGGGGTAAAAATATGGAATACGCGAGACCGACCGCGAGACCGACATCGTTCTTCTTATGACAGTCTTTTGTATAAATAGTACATTCGTAATTAAACTTTAATGCCTTAGTTATAAGTTTTATATTTGAAATTTTTTAATATTTTTTTATTATTATTATAAAATAAAATAAAAAAACAATATTCGTTTTCACTTCTATCGGCAGTCCATATGACTGCCAATTTTTTTTAAATTCCCACGCGAATTCTTTAATTTCCCAGGATAGAGAACAATAGACTATGTCACTCTCCAGGTTCTCAACTATACTCCCCCATGCAAAAAATGTCTATCCGTAGCTTGTAGTGGATAAAAAAAATATCTTTAGAGGAATCGCCTGTAATATCGCACGTAGGTATAGCTAATTGTTACTCCATGCGGTTACAAACGTAAGTAGGTTAGTCATGAAACCATGAATGGACTCTTACATTCTAGCGAGGAACCTATGATTTAATGCCCTTTGACTATTATGGTAGCTTGACGACCGTCAGCAAGATCTTTGTCTGACTTATGTGAAAATACCACATACTGACTACCTGTCGTAAACTAATACTACACTAATTAAGATGTCTAGGTAGGTAGGGCCTGCCAACTGGGATTGACAGCTCAAGCCATGACATTTTTTTAATGATGACCGGTTTGCTCTTTGCTGGGGTTTCACTTCATATCGGGCGATGCGGTCTTAGAAAATACCTAGCGTAAGTCCTAAATTAAAACTAAATAGCGTCTACTTTTTTAATAAGTTAGAAGCTGAGTATCAGGTGTGTAGAAACTTCGGGCATTTTAAGGTTCCATACTACAAGCCAGAGATCTAAATAATTTGACGATGTCAGTACCGCTGCGGGCGGCACTAAGGCTCGGACTCCACCAGAACGGAGACGAGACGAGAGGAGAGGAGATGTGATTTAAACAATCAATAGAATTTCGTTATTTCCACATCTCGTCTCCGCTCAGCGTCAGTGGATACCACTGAGCGGAGATGTATCATATTAGTATGTCGCGATCGATGCGGAGATGTGAGCTGTGGCTCGCAAGCTGTCAACGGCGCGCAGCGGAGATGAGATGTGAGCGGCGTGCTGTGAGCGGCGCCGCCTGTGCGTACATCTCAACATCCAACGCTCACCGCACGCAGCTCAGTCCCGCTCTAGCCAGCATACATCTCCGCTCTAGCCAGCACACATCTCCCCTCCAGTCTAGCCAGTACGCAACTCCGCACAGTTTCGGTGGATACACCCTAGCTGAAAAAGGTCGGAGCGATGGGACAAAATAATAATCCATTTATTCCTTAGTCGCTAGTTGTCCATCAAAACCAGTGGCTAGTATTCTGTGCCCAGGCCATTGGGTTTGCAAAAAGAAAGCCGCCAAAACACCTTTAAAATATTTTAATGACCACATTCACGATTTACAAACTCTCGACGCGGATTCGTCTTTGGTGTTTAAATAAATTGATTTGCCAAAGATATCGCGGCAAATGTCAGAACTAATCGCTTAATTGAACTATTATTGGCAAAAAAATCTATGGAATGCATGCCGGTGGAGGTTGTTTACAAGGTCAAGGATGGCTGTTGAACTTGCGTGGACCCTAACCTTGAATATTTACAGCTATATCAAATTGCCAGTTTCCACCTATACCACCACAGCCCATTAACGTCCCACTGCTGGGCACAGGCCTCCCTGCCTGTGCCCAGCAGTGGGACGATATATAGGAGAGAGGGAATTAGAGCTTAGACCCACCACGCTGCCCTAATGCGGGTTGGCGGGCTTTAACGACTATTATCACTTTAGTGATAATAACCGGGACCGACGGCTTAACGTGCTCTCCGAGGCACGGGGGTGAATACACCGCCAACTTTCTAACTCCACGCTTTTACTGAGAATTGCTAGTCAGAAAAACTCAATACTTAATTATGGCCCGACCCAGGACTCGAACCCGGGACCTCGTCAGCCGCAGTCAAACATGACTAATAATGACAAGTAGGTATTAACATTAGACACAATATGTTCCATCAAGGAGGTACCAGGATAACATAGCTACCCTAGACCTAAGGTAAAGTAATGACAGCGTTTAAGTGAAGGTCCGAAGGTTAGGTTAGGTTAGGTTATTTATTAAACGGTAAGTATAACGCTGGTGAGGTACATTCCATATGAAATACACCATGAAAGATCCATGTTAGCAACAATTTATATTTGAATAGCAAGAGAATTTAAAATAATGGTCTAAAATAATAATAATTATTATTCACCCACGTATTCCTTCCAGACTATGTGATATTTCTAAAATGTACTTACAACCTTCTTTTCAGATTTTCATACATGGAAAGTTTGAGTACAAGATTTAACTTAAAATCTTTCTTTTGTCACTTTTGTTCATTATATTATTGTCTTAAGTTATTGCTAGTTTGTGCTATTTCGAACATTGGCTATAATTCTATATTTGTGAATTCCACTGAATAATAAGTAGGTATCATGAATAACATCAAAGCCCTTCGTTCGGTCGGTGCTAACTCGTTTCGACCAAAACAAATGTTGCCTTGTAACCTGCTACGCCTGCGCTAAAATAATATCATTATTAGCTCTAAATCTGATTTATTGCACCAGATTAGACTGATTTATGTAAAAATGATAGTTTTGAAACATATAACTCAATGAATAAATAGATTTAGTTCAGTACATTTGGCATCATATCATACTTTATACTTCATACTAATATTATAATTAATGCGAAAGTGTGTTTGTTTGTTGGTTTTTTTTTTGTTTGATTGTTTGTCCTTCAATCACACCGCAACGGAATCACGTGATTTTAGGCATGAGTATAGTTGAGGACTTGGAGAGGGACATAGGATACTTTTTATCCCGGAAAATTGAGGAGCTCACGTGGGAAATTAAAAAAAACTTATTCCACGTAGACGAAGCCGCGGGTATCAGGTAGTCGATAATATTTCATTTTGAAGAAGGCACACGATGATGATGATGATGATGATGATATTTCGGAAATAAGTATATTCTAAAGAAAGAAAAATAAACCTGATGGCTAAAATAACAAATACGAAAACTAAAGTCATAACATACCTAAATGAATATTGGCAATATGTAGTCGAAAAAAAAAAAACTTAGATTAGAAATGATCTTGCCCCGGATATTAAGCCAAGACTGGATAATAAAAAGGTATGAAACAACCAACTATAAAATTAATGTGATGAGATAAGGTAATGAGTTAAGTTACCAAGAAATAAAAGTAAAAGCCACTGTTAACCTAAATAATTTAAGCACATACTTAGCAGATAATCTCTACATGGAAATTTATAAACCAAATACAAAACTCAAATCAAATAAAGAAATCGTAAAATCACACAGCTCTTGTCAATGGGGCCTTATAATAAAAGCTGTATTTAGCATCTCGACTCTCGAGTGGGTGTCGATTATTGCGTACAAAATGCGTACGAGCGGAGTTTTGAGTACGCGTATTGTAGATGATCCAATATAAAGAGGTCCCTTAAGAGAACCTTTCTGCATACATAATAAAAGAGAATGTCTTGATATCACAAGTCTCTCTGCAACGGATAAAATATTCCTTTCAGTTGAGTTTGTGTGGGAGTGAAATTCAATATTATAGCAGGAAAAAAGTTTGTAAGCTTTATGCTCAGCTTGCGAGATCTATACACCTTTAAGTTTATGTGAAGACTTTAAATGTATGAATAGAATTAAGATTTTAAGATAAAATTCATCATTCTCATCCGCAAGGAAGCAGCATTCAGCAAGGAATCTCATCTTGGCGTATTTAATTTTATGAATATCGTTGATTTAGTTTAAAATATTTAAAAAAAAATATTTTACAAAATAACACTGTAAAAAGTAACAGTGTACTCAGAGCGTTGTTGAAGATTTTTATAACTTAACATTGAAAAATTTAAAATAAAAATATTTTGTTTTCAACAAATTTGTTTATCTGTGATTTATAAAGACAAATATTAACAAAGCTCTTTGTAAAATTCGAATTCTAAATTGAGAATTTCACAAACAAAGCTTTCAGTACGAATATTTAAATTGAATCCTTAAATTTCAGTTTTGTCAATGATAAAACAGAAGCAAGCCTGAAGGCTGCACCCCTGACCACGTTTTGAATTTGCCAGTGGAAATAATACACTGTTATTGTGGCGTTCAAAATTAGAGGCACGTCTCCCGTTTACACCAAGCTGTTTATTTTGAATAAGGTTTCGTTAAGTAAAAGTAAACTCGGGGGATTCCAGGGCCCAACAGAGCTGAATGAAAAATTAAGATATTCTTTTTGATTATTCTCGGCGGAACATTCGCAATTCACAGGACAACTTGTTTGAAGAAAAATTTCCAACAATAGATCATTCTTTTCGAGATGGAAATAAAACTTTTAAGGTAAACAAGATGTTTTCTATACAGACTGTTTATAAAGCTACATAATTTAAATTAACTAATCAAACGTTAAACATTTAAGAGATTTATTTTAATCAAATCAAGACCTAATAAGATCAATTGGCATGTTGAAGGAGCGCGGGCTGAAACGAGGCGCTGATTTAATTAGAAGCAAGATGTTCATTTTGGCGAGCCGGCAAATAGATTTCTCATCAACAATGCGCCCCGGAAACATTAGGAGCTATCCTTGAAACCATTAATTATGAACGTCAATTCGGAAATCAGAGTCGGGTTGCTGTTGAATTGGAATTATGAAGGGATCCGAAACAATGCGGTTGCGTGCGGAAACGTGATGATTCCCGAGCATCATTAATCTTTTACTGAATTGTACGGTCAACATCTTAGTACCTAATTCATTTTGTACGTATTTGCTAAACATTCATTAGAAGCTTTGTGAATTTATAGAACTATATCACGAGGAAGTGAATATATTAGACAAAAATAAATTAAGCAAATTAACTTCTATTTAAGTATACAAGTTATGATGATTGATTTCTACCATAGTAATGAAATCATAGTAGGTACCAACGATCTGAATGTCGTTTTTAAATAGTTATATCGAAAAGAAGCCATACTAAGGTTTACTTTATACCAAGAATATTTTAGTTCTCCATGAGCCAATCATCCAATTAGCTTAGATGACAATATTATGATGATACGACTTCGCTCTCAAGAATGACCTCGTCGTCGTCCTCGTATCAACCTATCGTCCACTGCTGGACGAAGGTTTCCTGCATGGATCGCCACAGAGCACGGTCTTGTGCCGCTTGTTTCCAGCGGCTCCTAACTGCACGCTTAAGATCATCCGTCCACCTCGGTTACTCTGGTTCGCCTACGGATCTCCTCATTTCTGATTTGATCACGCAGGGATACTCCGAGCATAGCTCTCTCCGTCGCCTGCTGAGTGACCCTGAGCCTTCTTATGAGACCCATAGTTAGCGACCATGTTTCGGAGCCGTTTACCATTACTGGCCTCACGCACTGTTCGAATGACCTCAGTTGTACATAACTTCAATGGGACACTAGTGTAGTGAACTTAAAATTCACCTTGAGCCGCTAACATTGAACTGTTGTATTGCGGTAATAGCACAAGAAGCGTGATGAAGAGGTGATTTCCTAGGGGCACAAAAGAATCGATAGCTATTGTGATTCCCCTACATTAAATTATAACGGAGGGTGCGTACTACATCTGCCAAGTCGATCGGCCTTGCCTTTTATCAATATTTGCCTATTTGATTCTAGAGTAATGCGTATGTGAATGCCAAATTTTGTTTGCTGTCGCGAATGAACCAAAACATTTTTGCGAGTGTATATTTTTATGATTTATTAGAAAACACGGCAGAGGTTTGTTTGCATAAATCGGCGAGTGCTATATTTATTTGGATACAGAGCACACTCATTAGGACGTGAAGCTTTGAGTTTTTTTTATTGATGGTAGCCTACTCAATCAAAAATAAAATCAATAAAAAAAATCAAAGCTCAAACTCAATTTACTAGGTACTAGGTAGATATACTAAATTATTATAATAATTGTTATGATTCCAAGAAGTAATTATATGTTGGATTTGCACTTGTATCAAACTACTGATAATAATACAGGTTAGCCCGCTATCATCTTAGACTGCATCATCACTTACCATCAGGTGAGATCGCAGTCAAGTGCTAGCTTGTAGTGGATAAAAAAAAACTATTGTTAGATGAAATGACATAAATGATACTCTTTCGTCAAAATCAGTTAAATTAAAGAACCTTGAAAAGGTACCTATCAGACAGAGAGACTTTCGCATTTATAATACTAAGTAAGGATTTTCTCAAAATTTATAAAAAATAATTGAGACCACATTTTAAACCACAATTTTCACGTTTTTTTTGCATCAATTCAAACTATCGTACCACAGATGTGGTATCACAGTTTTTTTAATCAATATCCATACTAATACTATAAATGCAAAAGTGTGTCTATCTGTCTATCTATCAGTCGCTACGTCGTCGTTTCTATACTAGGTGCAGTAACACACTTTACGCTGGATGATTTATACGTATTGCTACGCTTTCCCGGCCTATCTTTTCAACCGTTTTGACGAAATTTGGTACAGAGTTAGGTTGCATCCCGGGGAAGGACATAGGCAGACATTTTAATCCCGGAAAATTAAAGAGTTCCCGCGGGAATTAAAACAACTTAAACCACGCGGACGTAGTCGCTGGCATCAGCTAGTCTAAAATAATTCAAACTCTTCAAACACAGTACGAGTATAAAAGATTGCTGCTATGGCCATTTATAGTCGGGTTTCTACTGTTAGCTATTTTAAATCATTTTTATGTGTGGTCATGAGTGGAGGAATCCGTACTGATATGAGAAATTTATGTCCCCATAAAAATAGGAGGTTTATAAAATGATAATAAAGTTTCTATACTAGGTGCAATAACAAACTTTTCGCTGGATGATTTATACGTATTGCTATTAAATGTTTCAGTGAAGACATGAAATTAATGGAAACATATAAGCATCTACACATTGCATTGATGTATTTGCAATTTTTTTTCAAAAGAGCAACCACCATTTCTTGCTGGTTCTTTTCGGTAGGAACGGCATTCCGAACCAGTGGTAGATTCACTCGACTATTCAAAAGCACTTGTAAAAAGTCTACTTGAATAAAAAATATTTGATTTGATTTAATGTTGGCATTGATTTGAAATAGACATACCTACGACACTGAAAATTAAATTAAGTTGTATTAGTTTCGTTATGAGAGAAACGGAGAATAATGAGATTAATGCTCGGTTACTGACTAAAGAGTAAAGAGAGAATAAAGGGCAAAACACACAGGGAACGGGAAAGGGTGCGGGTCGGGCGCGGGCCGTGTCGGGTGCGCGACGGGTTGAATTCCGCGACTGCGTTCTGTGTGATATCGTCCATATAAATACAAGGAATTCAACCCGCCGCGCACCCGACAGGCCGACACGGCCTGCGCCCGCTCCGTGTGTTTTGCGGTTAAGTAAAGACCGACATCTGAAATTACAAATACACTCGATAGAGACCATGCTAGTTTTCGTAGACGAACTTCTTACGGGGAACTTCTACTTCTGAGGAATTGCAATAGAATTTCAGCGACAAGTTGCCGCCCGTCAATTTTAATACGCCGTTCATCTTAAATCCAACGAAATTTTATGACTCAACAATTTTACCATCGATAGTTATAAAATGGAGCTGAGATTTACAGCTTTCAATAAAAATTCATCCATGGATTTATTATGAAATCCTCTTTCATTAGCTTCTTAAAAATATGACCTAATAAAATACTTTACATTCAAAATCACTTCAACTAAGCCCTTTATTCGTAATAATTTAACTCTTCCAATAAATAAGGTAGAAAATACAATACACAAAAAAATGTGAAGCGTAATTAGAGTATTTTGGTTTTTTTTTATTGCAAAAGAGTAGCTTTTGCAATAAAAAAAAACCAAAATACTCTAATTACGCTTCACATTTTTTTGTGTGACCTTTTTTTTATTTATTTTTTATCCACTACAAGCTAGCCATTGACTGCGATCTCACCTAATGGTAAGTGATGATGCAGTCTAAGATGGTAGCGGGCTAACCTGTCATAACGGGTCAATTGTTCTTTTATATATTTTATGCATCAATTATAAAGAGTCTAGTGTCAGGAGGTATATAATCAAAAGTATTGTCTATGTAACGGATAATTTACGGTTACCGTTGCAAATGTGAAGCCTAACAAGCTTGTAAGTGATTGGGTTACTTACGCAAGTCACCATATTATAATTCTGAAGAACAAAAAAGAGTAGATGATTCAGTAAGAAATAAGACGAGGAACAGATTTCATTGGTATAGGTAGAGTTTTGTATTTTCTCTATTAAATTCGATTTTTTTTTGCATTGCGTAGCAATTGTATGTAACTTATTATAGAATGTGGAGTGTAGAACTTATGACTTCCAGGGAGGTTGTCTTTATGCTAATAATAATGATGCTCTATTATTTATTAGCTAGGTAGCTAGCTAACATTAGCTTTAGTGGTATAGTTTGTATAATTATATTACAGCTATACTCCTTTGATTTTCCGACAAAGATAACTATGTTGCGAAAAGGCGTAGTTATTCTGTTAACGTATTTCTGTATATTTTTGTTCTGTCCTCTAATAAACAATTGTGTATTTTCGCCATCAATTTTCAATACTTTCTTATGTAGATTACGGTCTTTTTCAATTACATTTCTAAAGTAGATGATGGATTTTGTAAGAAATTAGATGAAATTCGAGGAACCTGCTTCAAAGGAATCACTCGTAAAGACGGCTTATGAAAAGCTCACTGATTAATAATACGTAGGTATTTCAATTACATTTGCGTTACGTCTCTTTTCCTGCTTACTTGATTTACTTTTTGATTAGAAATTTAATATTCGGTAAATTCCTTGACTTCCCAAGCATGGAATTGATTAGATAGGACCTACCACCTTATCCAATCAATCCATATCTTCTTCGCCTACCCGTTTTTCTTAGAGGTGAGTTCTTCATTTTGAAAATAATTTTTGGCCTGGTGGGAGGCTTCGGCCGTGGCTAGTTACCACCCTACCTGCAAAGACGTGCCGCCAAGCGAATTAGCGTTCCGGTACGATGCCGTGTAGAAACCAAAGGGGTATGGGTTTAATATAACTGCCATGCCCCTAACAGGTTAGCCCGCTACCATCTTAGACTGCATCATCACTTACCATCAGGTGAGATCGCAGTCTAGGACTAACTTGTGGTGGATAAAAAAAAATACCAGAAAGTACCATTTTCTCGTCGTTACTTCACAGTATAATTTACTCCTAAATTCACTGAACTTTTAAGACAGTAAACACCATAGATATTGCCAATTGCCATCGATCAATTTGCTTAGCAACCGAAAAATTAAAATCCGTACTAATATTATAAACGCGAAAGTGTGTCTGTTTGCTACGCTTTCACGGCCCATCTGTTCAACCGATTTTGATGAAATTTGGTACAGCGATAGGTTATATCTATTTTTATCCCGGAAAATTAAAGAGTTACGGCGGAAATAAAAAAACCGAGATTGTTGGTTATAAATAATAAAATTATCATAGCCCAAGTAAATAGCCAGTGCATGCCAAAATCTGATTGATAGATTGTTATAAAGCTATGAGTATAGAGTGGCATAATATCTTCTGTAAAGCTTAAAATATTTCTGTCAAAGTTGAATCCTAACAAATCGCTGGTACAAAAACATCGTGAAGGTACAATGTCTTGGACACAATATAAATAGGCACTATGAATAGTCTCTTTACCGTCCAAGACAGGTCATTAGTCTCACGGTACCCACATAAGGCTCTAGTCTCTATCATCCTGCACCCCGGTATCTGAGAATGACGTATCTAATCTCGTCAAAGCAAACACTTAGAGCGATGGCGTTATCTGGCCTATTATCTTCAGGCTTCGGGCCTGAGCTTTTGCATCGGGAAGCTTTTATGGGAGGTAAATGATTATGGTGATTTTATGATAGGGCGAAAGTGTGCCAACAATTTCTTGTACCTACGGGAATCTTTATCTTTACATATACACGTAGATAAAATTAGAAGAAAAGAGGCAGCTTCTCTAAATATTTGATCTTAATCTGGGATTTAATAGGAAACCGATTGGTCTCAAGCATTAAAAATAACTTCAAGCCTTCTTTATAACTTTCTCAATCTAAGTTTAATAATTTGAATGAGAACTCATTTAAAGGGTTTGTGATTTCATTCCCAGAAAGGCGAAAAAGTATTAAAAGTTTGTGAGGAAGCTCGCACATATCGGGTGTATTTTTTAATTTCCGCTACTGGCTGGAGCATAGTGGTGGAGTTTTGGTTTCAAATCAAGTCCATTCACTACAGCCCATTAACGTCCCACTGCTGGGCACAGACCTTAGGGAATTAGACCTTAGACCTGTTCCAATGCGGGCTGGCGGGCTTTAACGACTATATATCCATATTAGTGATAAAATACTGACCGACAGCTTAACGTGCTCTCCGAAGCACGAGCGTGAAACACCGCCAACATCCTAACTCCGGGCTAAGAATTTCTGGTCAGAAAACCCCAATACTTAATAATGGCCCGACCCGGGACCTTGTCGGCCGCCGTCGAACATGCTGACCGCTAGACCAACGAGGCAGTTCCAAATTAAGTAATGATGAGTAATATTTCTATCTAGTATGAAGTAATGTATATCTCTATTTAGTAATGATTTTTGTGTTAGAAGACTTCGCAAAGTGGTAAGACTATAATGATATTTAAGAAATCTATATATATAAAAATGAAACCCGTTTTCCTTGGTCACGGCATCACGCGTGAATGGCTGGACCGATTTCACTAATTCTTTTTTTGTTGTATTTGTTATTATTAGGAGAAGGTTCTTACGGAAAAAAATATTAAGATAATCTCTCAGAAATATTTTTGCATACTAAGGCGGTACGAAGTTCGCCGGGTCAGCTAGTATATTATACTTATTATTACGAGTACCAGTGCAGCTCACACTGTGCAGTTCTGCTACTTACCTGAAACAAAAATAATGAATACTCATTAAAAGAGAACAGGGGCTTAATGACGAGGCATAGGATAATATATAAGGATAAAACGGCTCAGTAACTTATGTAATGACACTTGTTCGGGTCAGTCGTGACCGCGGCTTACTGTTCCGTGGAAACGGAACCCAGCTCTTCATTAGATGCTAACGATTCGTGGAAAATATGAAAACAACGGTAAATTTTACCTTTACGCTCTACGAGACCTACTGACTGCTTTCGAGTATCTATAGCCAAGTACTGTTCTGATTTAGTATTGCTCTGAATCCATACTAATATTATAAATACGAAAGTGTGTCTGTCTGTCTGGCTATCTGTCTGTCTGCTACACTTTTACGGCCTATCTGTTCAACTGATTTTGATGAAATTTGGTACAGGGATAGATTGCATTCCGCGGGCTACTTTTTATCCCAGAAAATTAAAGAGTTCCCGCGGGAATAAAAAATCTTAATCCACACGGACAAAGTCGCAGGCATCATCCAATATATATTTTGATTTATGCATGTATATGTATGAATCCATTATATTTATAAAATAAAAAAAAATAAGTACGAATATTTCTTTTTAGTTTTTTCTAAGTCTTCTATAAATTTTATTGAATCCATTATTTTTATTAAAAAAAAAATATTCAAATAAGTACGAATAGCAATAATAATTATATTGTAATAGTATTTATTGTTGTAATTTATTGAACATAATTTATTGAAATAAACGATAATTTAATAATATTGAAGTCTGTCCGTTATTTAATAATGAATACGTATGAATGAGTAGGTAAATATTATATAACTAGATGATTCCCGCGACTCCGTCCGCGTGGATTAAGGTTTTTGGTTCCCGCAGGAACTCCTTAATTTTCCGGGATAAAAAGTAGCCTATGTCCTTCCCCGGGATACCATCTACCCCTGTACCAAATTTCAGCAAAATCGGTTGAAAAGATGGGCCGGGAAAGCGTAGCAGACAGACAGACAGACAGACAGACAGACAGACAGAAACACTTTCACATTTATAATATTAGTATGGATTCAGTGAAACTTATTAATTTAAAAAAAATATTCTTATGCGAAGTAGGTATATAATATGTAATTAATTTATTATGTTGTTTAGCACAAAATGGTAATTTGACAATAAACAAAAAGTCAGATCTCTAATTCAGTTGTGGTCCATCACAATTCCTACTGATATAAAAATGACAAATAATTTTTTTAACAAAGTAAATCAAGTTACACAAATTACACAAAATACAGATCATAAAAGCAAAAAGATGACAAGCAGTGAAAGGCATCATCTGGCGCGGTATGCAGAGCTTCTGGATCATTACAAGGGCATCAATAGATCAAATTTTCTATAGCGGACTCAATCCTTGATCCATTGTAATCGCGCACGTGTGTCGCTAAACTCCGGCTAATACCTTACTCCTGGGGGCTATAATCCGGAAGGTGAAATTGCTGCTTTATATTTATATGATTAAGACTTAAATTCTAAAAGCAGTTTATTCATGGAAAAATTGGGGAGGTGTGGAATAGTTTTACGAACTTTTTTTATTGAATTTGCAATGCCATATTTCTAACGTTAAATTTTATTCGTTTTAGAACCCGTACGCTATGTCTGGTTCACCGGTATGAATTGATTGCATTGGTTTGATTTAACAAATCTGAATATAAAAAATGTAAGGTATACAATGAATTTTACCTACCCAATAGATGAATGATTACTCATTCAACATCACCAAACATTACGCTGTGATTTAATATTAAACTGTAATTAAAAATTAACTAACATTAAATTTAGTAAAATTTTATCGTACAGCACTTTTAAGGTCTCCAACTTCCAAGTGCTACTAACTACACGACCATCCCAACTTCAAGTTATTAAAGCAAAAGTTATTCCAAATCCAAGCAATCTCCGCCGAAAATAACTCTGTTTTTGCTAAATTAAAAGCAAATATCAACTTTAATATGCTGTGATAAATTCCAATTTCGCTTGAATTCATAAATCGTTTATCCGAAAGCACATTTGCAGACCGAAGGGTAGACACAAAGAGGCAGGACGTAGGGCTGAACAATGGTATTGAAAGTTCTGTAAAGGGCACATGGTACCTTTAAATAATTGCCAACAGAATTCGACCTGACGTGCCTGGAGAATTTAGGGGGTTGTTTTTTTTTCACCAATTTTATGATAAGGCTACAGATACCGCGCGACGGCGATGCGATGGCTCATGGTGAAGCTATCGTAACGAGACTATTGGCTTACATGTCGATCAACTAGTTGAATTTTGACAGCTGTTATTTGCCTAATAGTTACGGGGTTTTTTAACAACGAAAGGGAGTATAGAAATTACGCCTTGTTTCAGCAATCGACGCGCGACATCTGATATATGATTTTAACTAGGTGATGCCCGCAACTTTGCGTGGATTGAGGTTTTTGGTTCCCGCGGGAACTCTTTCATTTTATGGACTATAATTCCGCAGGATCTCCTTAATTTTGCGGGATAAAAAGTAGCCTATGTCCTTCCCCGGGATACAACCTATCCCTGCACCAAATTTCATCAAAAGCGGCTGAAAAGATGGGCCGGGAAAGCGTAGCAGACAGACAGAAACACTTTCGCATTTATAATACTACTAGTATGGAAGTATGAATTAAAAGTATAGATTAGTTAACTGATAGGCGGACAACAATTAACACGTGTAATTTAGCCAGTTTATGAATTCAATGCTCCTTTTCAATGGAGTTTAACAGCTACAGGTCTTATAGAAATTTGTTCAGTGTAGCGATCTATATCGTGTCCTTTCTGTTGCGCTTTGTGTGAGTTGTTAGCTTTACAACGTAGGTCGAGGACAAACTACGAACTACCCGAGGTTGTGAGCGGCTGATCTCTTTTGAGATATTGTTCAATTTAGTTGGTTTATGGATAAGATTTAGGTAACTTTGTGGTCAGTTTTATACATGCTATCTATTTTAGAACTATGATCAGTTATTTCTTTAAGAATATATGCATGTCCTCTATGCCCTTTATCTTGAAATATGCTGCTAGACATAGGGCGTAGAGACGGGTAGGATAAAAAATTACTTTCGGTTAACAATTCACTCCTTAAAATAAAAAAAATAACAATGCTTATTAATTGTTAAATAGGAACAATAGTTTTTGTAATTATTAAAATATTTACTACAAACAAGTGAAAATCATGTATATGACGTAGATCTTTATTTTAGTACTATAAGCTTTTAATTGTGTAGTTTAACTGTTAAAGGATTGTTTAAGTTTAAAGACAGTATTGTAGGTAATGCAAAATCAAAATTTATGATTGCATCCATAGATTTAGGATTGGTCTTCGAAATCTATGGTTGCAACTGCAAATTCCGCACTGTTCCTTATACCGTTCCTCATAAACTTTTAATTACTAATCAATTAGGATTAGAGATTAAGTTTGTAATACCGTTCCATCACAAAATATTAAGGGAGGATATTTCATAAAAACCTCTGGGTACATACATCCATCTCCGTTAAAAGGGAATGCGAAAAATGCTTAACTTTTTATAAATGTTTATGCTTTGTGCCCGATGTCTAAATCACAATGGGAGGGTTTTATAATGACAAAAGCTATTCGGCATTTATTAAAATGTTTTCAACTTTCTGGGATTTGTGGCCAGCTGTGTTGTTTGGTGACGAATGAAAAGAGAATTTTTAGCGACATAATTGTGATTTTTAACTCACTTTGCTGGTTTGATAATATTAAAAAAAGTATTCTTTTTGCCACAAAAAAATAAACATAAAACTTCTAACGCAATTCCTCTTAATTGCCCAAAAACCAAAAACAATCTCTATCAGGCAGTCAGTCATGTTGTCGAATGAAGTCGAGGACAGGATAGCGGATAGATGTACTCGAAAGAAGTACTCGAAAATAAGATTACAAAAGAAAAGGAATATTGGTTTTAAGCACTATCAACGAAAGAGGACACGACACAATCTAGATTCTAGATCTATCTCTGTGCCAAATTTCATCCAAATCCGTTCAGCCAACATCCATACATCCAAACTTTCGCATTTATAATATTAGTATAAGTAGGTATATTAGTATAAATATTCTTTTGAGTGTTCAATTAAGGACATTAATATTTCTTATCTTTATGGTCAAAATGATTCATGATTGGAAATAATTACAACAATAATTAAAATAACAATTTTAAACTTCCAGGAATATGCCTTGAAAGAATTCAAGATGCAAATATTATGTACTGTTGTGAAATATTATGTGTGTATTATGTGTTGTGTATATAGTTGTTAAAACATATTATAAAGGTATGCCGACGTCTGCTACCGCAAATAAGACGCGTAGTTATTTTACATACTTACTTAAATGTAAAATACTTGTAGACTTATAAATTTCCACATTCCACTTTATTACGCATATCTGTGTATAAATATTATAATAATTATAAAATTACTACAGACTGCCTAAACCACTGGGGTTAGAAACTTGAAATTTTGACAGTAGGCTTACTTTAAGACGCAAACACAGCCTTATATAAGATTTTCGGAAATTCCAGCCCCAGTGTGATATTCAGAAGTTCCATCCTATCAAAGTAAGGGCTAATTAGCTACTATTTTGCAAAAGTTATATCTTACTTTACTATACTAACAAGATTACGATTTGATTATTTATGGCACACTTACCATCAGTTTGCGGATAAAAAAGAGGATATGGGAAGATTTTTCCCATAATAATACCTTTAAGTACTACCTAGTTAATTATGAAAATTCAATTTTGTTTAATATGAATATTATGAAACAACCTCAGATAAATTGAATAGAATTCGCATGTTACAAAATAAAGATAAGACTGTTTACATTACTCTGAGATTTTTATGTGAACTATGTGTATACCAATTTATTTCAATGAGCTGAAATAATATTTTTAGCAGTTTTATCTTAATTTACATCCAAGGTCACGAATCCGAAGCTCATGACCAAATAGCGTTGGTCATAGGTAATGGCATAGCACTTCATTCGCAACAATCTACTTTACTTTAACAATATTTGTATTGTATTTAGTAATTTTCGGTCCATGGTGTTCAATAAATAAAAATTTGGTGCTTAAACTGTTAAAAAATATTTTTGATAAAAATAAATGCAGTAACTACGGACTGTCCCGACAAATTCAAAAGCTTGGAAGACGTAGCTGAGGAAATTACACGTAATTGAGCTTTTCCGAGTCGCCTGGTAATTGGCTGTTTAACGCTATAATATAGATGACATTATAATAAAGATACTTCGTACGTATAAATTGAGTATATTTTTAAATTGGCATCATTATAGTAGTATTAGGTATTAGATACGAGAGAACTATGTTTCTGCTAAGAAATGTCAGAGTAACGCTGTTGATTAAGTTATCGCTAGCATTTCTCATACTAAAACAGCCGGGCATTTATAAGGTTTTCAGATAATAATAAATTCAATAATTTCCAATATTGGCATCGACACTTACTTCAATAAGCAAAATGTCTCGTGGCAAATGTTGACTACGTCCGCGTGGATTGAGGTTTATTGGTTCCCGCGCGAACTCTTTAATTTTCCGGAATAAAATTCCGATTTTCCGGGGCCTTTAAGTTATTCCAAAATATAATCTATCTCTGTGCCAAATTTCACCCAGATCCGTTTAGCCGTCCTGGCGTGATTGAGTAACAAATATCCATCCATCGAAACTTTCGCATTCATAATATTAGTAAAGATCTCTTTCCGGTCGTGTCAGATTTTCCGTCCCATCGGGCTTAGAGTATAGAGGAACAGCGCACACACTCGTGCACAGTGCACTATAATCTCCCGCACAGATGGCTTATCTCCGGAATGGCCGCCGTGGCCGAAATTTAGTATCTCTATATTTAAAAACAAGTCTTGTCTCACACGCTTACTGGCTGGCTCATCTACGCCTAGCCCAAACCAAGGTGAAGGTTCCCTTTTTATGGAAATACAGAATAACACCGGAATTTGCAAAATTCCTACTCGAACGAAATCATGGGCGGTAGCTTGTTAACTATATAATGAGTAACTTAAGAAGTATATCTTGAATGTTTTGTTGTGTTTATTTGAGAGTATTACAAACTTATCCGCTCTCACGAAATCATTTTGGCGTCTCTAGCGTGTTTATAATCTGTGGATTGTAATCATACCGGGTTTAATATAGAATTAGGGGCTGCAGGATCCTCGAAAGGGTCGCGAAGATGGGACAGGCTCTATTGTGTCACCTTAATTGTTATTGTGCTGAATTAATTTGGTTGGAGGCTTCACGGGATTAGCTTTTGTCACTGCTGTGTGCCTTTATAGAGTCTTTGCTGATATTATCCGCTTTGATATTAAATAATTTCACGATACATCAGAGAATTGAATCTTCATAATGATTCATTCTTGGTAATGATTAACAGATAAAGTTAGTGATGCTTAGAGTTGGTTACTAAAGTTTATGTTACAAAATCAAGGCTAAACCAAAATCTAGTACACGTTTGGGGATCTCTTTCTTAGCGTCGTATTCCTCATTACTGAGGGTCGTGGCTCGTGACCCCTTTCCATTATAATGGTAAGAGTAGGATGTTTAGGGATACCAAAAATGTTTTTTTTTTCCCGCCATTTTGGAATCTCAGCTTTCACTAGTTACTCTACCTATTTTATTTTCCACCATAAATTTTCTTATATGGTCGTTAATTTGTTCTATTTGAAAAAAAAAATAACGGTTAAATCATTATAAACTCCAAACTAGATTGCAATAATTCCTGATAAAGTTCTTAACAGAGTGTTAATATACTTAATAGAGTTTAAGTATTAGTAGAAAAATCGGTCAGCAAGTGAAACAAATATAAGGTAGTTGGTAGTTACACATAATCTAGATTTCTTTGTTGTTAGGAAAAAACTATACTTACAACTCAAAATAAGTTCGATTCAATAAAGATTCAGTCTAACCCTAAGCTAGGTATATTCGATTTACAATTTCAAAACGTACGGGACGTAATAGCTACATGGACTTCGAAACCCTATTTCGAGAGGAGATGAAGTGTAGTGCTTATATACGGAGTGTTATGAGCCTATTTGTAGCGAGTGAAACCTAACAGGACCACTTCAGTCGTCCGGACGGACTTAATAATGTCCTCGTTCTAGAAATGAAATAGGAATCGAACGTGAAGTAGCAGCTATTTTATTTTGTTGAGTCAATTGATGTACTTATTTCTGCTTGACTAGCAAATATTTGTCAACTAAGTTCGCAAAAACTATAGTTGAATAAAATATAGTCAAGTTAGTAAAAGGTTCATCGTAAAAAATGATTTTCAGGTGAGCTCATCATCATCATTTTTAAATAAACAATTTTTTTTTTTTTTTTGAAAAGTAATGTCAGTCAAGATGTTCGTTTTACATACATCTTTGAGACTAATAGATATTAGTTAATTTTTTTCTAGTTAGCAAGAGTTCGTTAAAAGTCTATCGTCAAGACGTCCGGATTTCATTATATTGTAAAACTTTAAGGTTTTAAGCATTGAAGTATAATTTTAGGTTTCAAACTAGCAATGCAAACGTCTAGAGATAATAATGTGATTGAAATCTTCCACCTAGTAAGTTGTATAATCAGCTTAAATGTGGCGTCGTCGTCGGGATTTCAAAGAAAATTCGAAATGACAGTCTCTCCTCAAAGATAATTTCGCCCATCATTAAATAAGCCACAAAAGGCTTTCTTACATAAATAATAGTGGCTTCGCAACATTTCATAAATAATTCATCGCATATTGCAAGTCAACCAAATATTACGGACCACTTGAGAAATTGCCACCTCCTTTATGATTATCTAGGTTTCACTTTAGTTCCTAGTTGAGCTAAGAAAGTTAAATTTGTAATCAATATTGGATAATAATATTATCCAATATTGATATATCGATTCAACCTGTCATACAACCAATAAAGAAGATTATTTTAATGCGTCATAGAAAATTTCATGCTAATCGGTCCATAACTCTCAAAATGGCTAAGTACTAATTTTTACTAAATGCGCTCTCCTGTAAAATTGCGATTTTGTAGATGTCTTCTTATACTTTGCTGCCATCGATATGTTGAAGACTAAGGTTCGACTTGGCTAAAATTTATAGCCTTCGCAAGTTCTAAACATTACTTTTAGGTACTTAATAATAATTCGTATATGAAAACTAGCCAAGTCATACCTTAGTCTTCAACATATTATCCTAATTTATAAGAATAAATGATATTTTAAGTTGTTATAAAATATTTTATGTTGTTATAAATAAATTTCAGGACTGACTATTGAACTTGGCACCCATTTAGATCTCACTTCTTTTGTCGTTGAAGTCAACAACCGAGGCATAGGTATATATCATAATTTTGAACTTGGCTCTCATTTCACATTTATGTTTTTGATGGGATCTGGTTTTTACTTTAGTTCCTAGTTGGGCTAAGAAAGATAAATTTGTAATCATTTGGGTAACACTAATTATTATTTGTAACATGTTTGTAACCAATTTTTTCTTGTCTCTGCTGTGATATTTAAATCCGCCATATTATTTTATATCTATTACTGTTGGTCAGATGTTACACAAACCTTTGACTACGGATGATATTATATCCAAGACGTGTAAGAAAACTATATGATGCCTGTGACATTCTCGAGGAATGAGTTGACAGAGCTGAGTTTCTTGCCGGCTCTTCTCAGCAAAATCTGCTTTCCGAACCGGTGGTAGAGTCAAAACATGACGTAGCATAAGAGACAACTGTATGTCCTACATGTTTTATATAAATTGAATTGAATTGAATGAGGTTGTAATAATCCCCAGGGATCTCTTTAATTTTCCGCATTAACTTTAAGTCGCATTTGTTACTCGACAGGTCCTCATGCAAAAAATCACGTCGATCCGTTGCACGGTCGTAGCGTAATTGAAGGACAAACCAACGCACAAACACACTGCTATTCTGAAGTATTGTAGCTTTTGGTTGGTTCATATTAAATGATAAGATGTTAGTGAAGACGTCTTTATTCTGTGCAGTCTTAATATCAACTAAAAGAAATATTAAATAACGAAAACTTACATGCTATTTTTACAATATTATTTCCTAATCCTACTTACATTTTCAATGCACCTTTCTTCCAAATCGATGAGTATACAACGTACATCGATTTATTGACGAGTTGCATCTTAATGTTGCAGTTTATGTGAAAATATTACGTTCAAACTTCGAACTGAGTACATATTATTACAATTCATAATAATACAAAGATGCAAACATATAGATAGTTAAGCGCTCATGTTCCTGACAAACATATACGTGCACTCAGAGCTTGAATTTTTATTAAAGATCTTACTTTACTGCAAAAATCCAATGCAGATCTCTCTCAGTGATTCACTTCTTGCAAATGAAAAGCGGGGCCACACAAGCTTTCTTGTGAGCTTACGTGATTTTAGCAAGACATCAAATTTTATCTACTTTGTCTAACAGCTTGTACCGTAACCTCGCAGTGTCCGACACGGGTCGCACGTGACCCCGGAGAGATAACCCGTTCCTACGTGACGTGGACGAAACGACTCCACGTGATAAAAATAGCACACGTCTAAATGCCTCGGAAAAAGAGTTAGGTAAAACTGTCTAGTTTGCAGAAAATCGTGTACAGTCTATTTCTATACTATCTATAGTCTATACTTAATATTACGAGTATAAATGCGAGTTTGGATGGATGGATGGATCGAAGTTTGTTAAATCATTTGTTAATTGTTTGGCGTTAAATCACGCCGGAACGGCTGAACGGATCTGGATGAAATTTGGCAAAGAGATAGATTATAGTCTGGAATAGCACATAGGCTACTTTTTATCCCACAAAATTAAGGAACTCCCGTGGGAACCAAATAACCATAATCCACGCGGACGAAGTCGCGGGCATCAGCTAGTTATGATTAAAGATACATGATAGCAATATTTGTTTTAAATGAACTAACATTTCCAGAAGAGCTTATGGCGCTTATGGCTTAGGCTTAATGGCGACGATATTTGAGATGAAATTATTGTCCTGGCTGGTTTTTATTGCAATCAACCGTAAATCGTATTATTGTCCCAAGAAACTTATTGAACCAGTAAGCAATTAATGAAAAATATAAGATTTGCTCGTGTATAAATTAAAAAAAGAGGTTAGGATCTCATAAAAGTTTAAGATAACATCCCAATTCCCATTCGATGATAAACGAAAGAAATTACGTCTTCACAAAATTAATTCAAGATGTACTCGAAGCTGGCCAAATGGACAGAAGGGAGAAGGGACGCATGTTTAATCAAAACAATAAATTAATGGATGTGGCGAGCAAAAGCAATTTAGCTAAAAGAATCAGCCATCATTCCCGGACAGTAATGAATGTTGAATTAACGCTGACACACCAAGTCCCCTTTGTATTAGACATATCACTTCCAGTACACGAGGCGATTTACTATGACGATGTGGATCGGAAATTGAATTAGGCTTAATCTGATGGCACTTGAAACAATGGTGACAGTGTTTGTTTTGAAATAATAATTCTTGCAGATATATTTTTGCCTCTCGCTCTTCATACACAACTAGAATAAATTTTTAAAATTGTTGTTATGGTTAAAGAATCAATCTACCGCTCAAAATTTTCATAACAGTTATTTGTTTATGGAGAAATTATTATAAAAAATATGTTATGAACTTAAACTTATTAATTTAATTTTCTAGCATTGTATTAAATACTTCAATTTAGATCATCACAAGCACCACTAGCACTACGGTATTATTTACATAACATATTTATTTTAAAAGTTAGCACTTGTTCTATAAACAAAACAAAGAGATTAATTACAAAAGTAGAAAAAAAAGCTTCTTTTACGAGTCCATTAATAACGTACTACAGTGATGACATATTACAGGGGATCATAAAACGCATCCTCCATTAAAATAGCAAGGGGCTAATTTACCCCCTGCGATACACACCTACAGCTGTTAGATATGAGAAACACTACGTTACATCACTTTTCTACGCGTTCAGTGACTGTTGGCTTTGTGAGGTGCACGCTTCAGCTGTCATCAACGGAACTAGAACAGTCTTTCATTTGAACCCCGTCATTGTTCTGGAAGCTGCGAGCCAGTATGACGGAAGATTAAAAAGGCAATTTCCTAAATGAGACCACTCGTGATACAGGGTTAAACGCGGCGAGGGTCCATATGCCCACACAATTCCCTCTTCTAAATAATAATGAATTCGTTTAATGAATTTTCGTGCGTGGTATGCATAATACCCAGAATTTGTCCTGTGTCATCAAGGTTTATTTGAATATGCTTATTTTCGTGCACTGACATAGATTTAAAAAAATGTTGAAAGTAATATCCTCATATTATCAGAACGATAAAATCCCCGATTAAGAGTCATATTATTTATTACTTCAAAAATAGTTCGTTGACAAAAAAAAATTAACTAACTGAATATGACTGAGTTCATAATAAGTTTAACACACCTGACTATAAAATAATGGAATAACAGTATCTCCTGCGCTGCGGTAATAACATATAAACCTTAACTTTTTGTTAACATACGATATCACGTTATCTATAATAATGTTAATTACAACGTGTTATCCTCCCACACATATTTATCGAATACACAAGATATTACAATATATTAATGCATCATTATATTTCCTAGTTGGGGGCGTTAAATATCAGTGGGTAGTGGTGTTATCGAAAACGTTGACAAAGCAAATGGTACTTAACCACATCTTGTTAAGGGTTATTTTAGTAAGACAGTATTTATTGAAAAAGTCATTGATGTTAGGCTCTATGTGTAGGACGTAGATGTGTTTCTAGGCAATGAACCTACTGTAATTGAGGGTCATAACCAAGGAAAGGTAGATACGGTTTATTATGTGCTGTACTCGTTCCAGGAAATGATGGAATTTAATTTTCTGTTACGTTAATGTTTTTCACAAGTAAATGTATAGAGGCGTATGTTATTTCCCGATCATAACTTGTAATGCAGTCGGGTTAAAATACATGTCATCCATGTTGATTTGTCTATTGTCAAAATTAAGATGACTTCTATTCAAATTTGATAATTACATTCTTATTATGTCTATTTAGTGCCAGTCGAATAGTTAATATCAATAAATAATACTAATCACTTGCCAGCTCTTAATGTAATAAACAGATACAAAAACTACATTTACATAAAATAAACAGATTAATTCGTTTAATCGGTGCGGTTTAAACTAACTGAGCTTCTTGGTATCATTTGTACCCGTCCTGACGATAATAATTAACTCTGACGGTGGCATCGCAGTCAACGGTTAAGTAGCTTTTAAATAAAAGAATAATATGAGATTTGGAACCGGATTTGTAAAAGGTTAAAAATGTTTACACATACGTTACGTTCTAGACACGGTTAATTGGCCGGTTAATTAAAGCCTAGAGCCCTGAACGTGAGCACAATGCCTTAAGTTAATGAGTGATACAAGCTGAAGCTACATGTCACGAAGACTCACATAATAGAAGGTTCTTCCAACTTCCTCCGAGGGCGCGGAGACAACGGTGTAATCTAGGTGTTGGATTGGTAGGTGGAGCTCGAGGTAGTGATATCCTCACATCTCCTTCGGAAGAACTTCTACCAAGAAGCGAAGACCCTCGGTCCCTGGACAAAGATCTACGTCTCCCAAATGGAGCACCTCTCACTGTGGCAAAGTTTTCTTCACAAGTCACACTAAAAGTATCCATAGGAATTCCTTCAGGCTCTCTCCTGCTACGAACGGAAAATGTTCTTCTGAAACCAATTGCCAAACCTTCAATTGTCTTTCTTTTCGGTTTGGGTAATTCTTCAGAGCTTATTACAGTTATGTTATCCATATCATGACCGCCGTAAGTTCTATGTCTTAAATGCTCTAATCCGGATAAATCTTCGACGCCACCATGGCGATATCTTAAAGGCTTCCCTCTATCTATTATACCTAGCTCGTCGTAGCTTCTGTACGTTGACGTCCGACGTGGTGCAGGCGGACGACCAGCTTTGTCGATTGTCATTTTTCAATTTTGTCCCTTAGTAGCAACCTGGTAAAGAAATGCTCTGGTTTACCATTTTATTCAAGCAGTTCTGGCTTCTGATAATCTTGGCTTGCATCGGACGAACTGTAGCTATGTGATGATAAAGTAATTATTATGCGAAGGTTAACGTCCCGATATGGAAATAGGGTTCTGGAAATAATCAACATCTTAATTTACTTACAAGTTGTGGACTCGAATATTCCATTGAGAATTCCATTGGTTACGAAATTTACTCTACCTTGAACAGTTAGTGACATTGAGGATTATCTTTGGGGGGTCGACGGCTATTACGGTTACTTAGCGTAAAATTTGCGTGTGGGTCGCTCGTTCAACATTACAATATCGTGACTTGTCCAACTTATGTTGAAACAACGTAATACAATTTGCTTGCCTAAACGGTACGATTTAGCTCTTTGATTTTGTGAAGGAAAACGGTGTACGAACGAATTGTATGCCTCAGCTCTCAATACTAAAGTCTTACGATTTTGATTGCTTAACTTATATAAATATAGATACGTATAATATTCATGCATCATTGCAATAGGTTTTGTAGTAATGGAATAATGATGTTCATAATCACTTTTTCCACGTAATCCAATAGAGGTTTTTATTTTTAATAAGTCGTAGTTTGTGATACATCATACAATGCGAACACTTGAACTATCAATTCAAGTGGCTAATCAACGATAGCTGCTACAAATACTCGGTTTCATAGAACTGACTTCACATAGACATAATACCTAGAACCGAGAACGTCATGTATTGAACGAGTGAATCTACACATAAGTGGTAAATCGATAAAAGATAGAAAATACACAAAGAGTTGGGTGACCGATCATTTCATAAAAAACAAATTACAAATTTTCATTTCACAAACAACGTTTCGCAAAATTATTAATCATATATTAATCGTTATAAAACTTTTGGTCCTATAAATAATTCAATTGATAAAACAATTAAAAGATAAATTATCATTTCAAAAATATAATTTGACAAACAATTGATTTATAAATCGTGTTATTTAATAAAACAACGTTAAGCGTATTTATTTTTTGATAAAATGAATTGTTTGATAAATACTGTAAGAGTCGTCTGGCGTAGCCCGTTTTAAAAAGTTGACATTCTTGGGTTGAAATCTGAGCACTCAGACTCCACGCAGTCTTGTCTGTCCTACCCCTAGAGTGTTTTTGTAAAGCGCGTAGGCAGAAGCTCGCGAAGGAGGTCCTGAATGAAGCGAGCCTACGAGGCCGAGTGGAGCGAAGGGAGGAGCTGGCGAGCGAAGCGAACCGGCGACCTCCGTAGCGAAACGAAGGTCGAGTGGTTTTCCTAGCTTCTCCACTTCCTTTTTAGGCACCACTCCTACTCATGCAAGAGCGAGCGAAGCGAGCTCGGGACTGGGGGCACTCCGACTCGGATGGTTTAGGTGACGAAGAGGATGGCGGGGTCTGAAAGACCCCGCCATCCTCTTCGTGGTTATTTCCTTTTTATACCACCCAGAAAGAAGGAGCCCCGCGAAGCGGGGCTCCGTCGACCGGGCCTTGGAGGGGGTGAGAGAGAGAGGGAGAGAACCCATATCCCTAACATTATCCAGCCAGAGTTGGGTAGACCTAGGTGAGTAGGTATGGGTACCCCTAGAGTGTTTTTGTAAAGCGCGTAGGCAGAAGCTCGCGAATGAGGTCCTGAATGAAGCGAGCCTACGAGGCCGAGTGGAGCGAAGGAAGGAGCGGGCGAGCAAAGCGAACCGGCGACCTCCGTAGCGAAACGAAGGTCGAGTGGTTTTCCTAGCTTCTCCATTTCCTTTTTAGGCACCACTCCTACTCATGCAAGAGCGAGCGAAGCGAGCTCGGGACTGGGGGCACTCCGACTCGGATGGTTTAGGTGACGAAGAGGATGGCGGGGTCTGAAAGACCCCGCCATCCTCTTCGTGGTTATTTCCTTTTTATACCACCCAGAAAGAAGGAGCCCCGCGAAGGGCTCCGTCGACCGGGCCTTGGAGGGGGTGAGAGGGAGAGAACCCATATCCCTAACATTATCCAGCCAGAGTTGGGTAGACCTAGGTGAGTAGGTATGGGTAAATTCCGAATTAAATTTATTTTACTTATTATTCGAACTTTACCCAAAACTAAGTAAACCCGTGTAAAACTAGGTTTACAAGATCTTCTAGCCTTACCCGTAACATATTATATTACGAGTATATATTGAATTCATATCATAAAAAATCTCAATCTCATAAGAAATCAGAGATTGTACGCGGATGACGTTGCGGGCGACCTAAAGTTAGTTTTATTTTACAAATAACAATTTATATTTTAATATTTTGTAAAATTATGAATTTGAAGAATGAATTATTTTATGAAATAATAAATTAGTAAATGACAATTTTACATTCAGCACGTTTGCAAAGTAAAGTATTTGTGAATTGAGTATTTGTCAAATGATCTTTTAATAAATTATATGTTTGCGGAATACGACGTTTGTGAAATGATTAGTTTTTGAAACGTTTTTTGTGAAATGATCATTTGTTAAATGTTTTTTGCGAAACATTAGTGAACCAAAGAGTTGGTTACAAAATCAAGATATTTATTAAAATAAGTTTCTTATAAGTAATAAAAGTATTTTAAAGAACTGAAACTGAACACAATACTTCTAGGGATAAATTAGAAAAGGAAACAAAACACGCCCATACACTTCGTATTGACTAAACGATGTTTTCCAAACAATTATAGAATTAGGACTTCCTGCGCATGTCGTTAAAAACGGATTTGACCCGTTCTAGATCGTGGTTGAACATCCTCATTTAATAATGTCGGTAACTACATTACTAGTTAGTTACGCTAACAACGAATGTAAAAGATTTTTTTTTAATAATTGTGCAGACTGAAATTAAGACAGATCATTAAAAAGCCAGGTTTAAAATTGAATAATCGCAAGTTGCATCTGACGCTATCAGAACAAATAAATTGTTCGTTGTAAAATGAAATGACTGAAACTTTTATTTATTTATTGGTATCCCTGTGCCTAATTTAATTTTTAAAACCAGGATTTACAATTTAACATATCTTTAAATAATGGCGAAGTCCCAGACAGAAGTAGGTGAATCGTGCTGATACTATACAACAAACAAAGTGTGTTTATAAAACAATAATCGTTTTAATAAATATCAGGGAATTACGTGAGCATCTACAATAACATAATAATAAATATCGTGTTTTCAATTGTTTTATGTCCACTTTAACCTAAAGAACCCTACATTTACCTGATAAAAGCGAGTTTACAGAAACGAAATGTCACCTTTAATTCCGTGAAAAGGGTAAGCGGTTACGTTTAAAAGTGCAAAAAATGTAACGAAAAGGTTGCACTTGTTGAAGTAATGGAATCAGAAACAAATGAGCACACATTTTTGGTCGCGGTCTGTTTTTCGAGATATGAACAAAAAATAACTAATAAGTAATCTAGTAATATATTATATAAACCTATATATATACCTTTAATCCAGTTATATAATTTTTATTTAGTTCTATCAATTTAAATAACGTAGTTTCTTCGCAACAGAAATAACCAAAAAAAGGTCATAAATTGTCGCTCTGAAAAACTAATCGTTATCGTAAAGTAGCTTATGATCAGTTAAGTTTGTAAGTAGTTTTTTTTAGATAAAATCATCATAAGAAAACCATAATTGCTTATTCATATCAGATAGTCACATTCAGCTGCGAGTTGATACAAAATAGGTAAAATATAACGGGTTCAATGTAACATCGCATGGCATGAATATTTCTCGTGGCGTGTCAGCATCGTATTATACAAATGGTTTATGTGTTAGGAAGACTCCCAGAGCAATTCGTGTCAAACTGTGTCACCTTATGTCATCGTAAAATAGCAGAAAACTGTGTGAAGTGACGCAATGTGACGCGACGATGGTTTTTTTATACGGAATACTTCGTCAATGTATGACTATATATTTATACATAGCAAACTGTACAGAAGTACTGAAGCTGATGCCCGCAACTTCATCCGCGTGGTTTAAGTTTTACCACTGCTTTATTATATAAGAGCTAGATTAAGTGTTTGAATATAACTTTAAAATAGATAACTTCAAAACAGTTCATTTCATAAGATATGTCAGTAATAATGATTATCAAAATAAGAATCTACTACTAATAAGTAAGTATACGAAATTAAATTTCAAAGGGACGAAGAAATGTATGTTTATTTTAAAGTTAAGAAGATACAAAAAGGAACTTATCGATGAACTCACCATCGAAAATAAATTATTCACTTCCAGAATTGCATTGAAATAGTAGGTATAAGAATAGCATAATAGTGAGAACATGTTTAATTTGGATCGGCCAAATAAGCTTGAGCCACTTCGCTCAAGACTAAACATCTCACACTTTGAAGGACATGTTTGAACAACCCGCTTAAACGCCGCAA
Source organism: Erebia aethiops (assembly GCA_923060345.2). NCBI lineage: Eukaryota > Metazoa > Arthropoda > Insecta > Lepidoptera > Nymphalidae > Erebia > Erebia aethiops. The sequence goes on from OV281082.1 coordinate 20,131,638, forward strand.
CCGGAAGCTAATCTAAGTTTACACAAATCAAAAGGGCTAATTTGGAAATCCTTTTAATGAATGACAGGAATGCTAATATGAAAATATTTGGAGATCACTCATGGCATTCTTGTCTAATTTTGGATGAAAATGCACTTTTGTCAATATTGACATAATGGTGTTAATGAACAAAGCGTTGATGGTGGTATTTCCTAGTGGGCCTAGAATTTTAGTAATAATATATCTATGATATAAGATGGTATCCGGATGGGTGATCTAATTTTTGCTATTTATGCTCGCTATAACCGAAAAAATTATTCTTAGCCCGTTGCCACATAGTTTTAGGTATAAAACTATTTGGATGACTGAACTTTAATGTTGCAAGTATTAAACCAGTAGGTACCTTGACTAAATACAACACAGCTTAAACAGTAAATCTTGATATTTGAAATTTCAATTATAAGGAAATGCTTTGAAATCCTCGAGGTTTACTAAGGAAGGATTATGAGAAATTAGAAGGTGATTTTGTACAAAAATAAATCCACGCAAACGCAGTCGTGGACATTAATTCTAAATATGTTCTGAATTCTCAAGAACTCATACAATTTTCATATTGAGACCTTATAATGCAGGAAAGAGAAAGAGCTCTACTAGAAAGGCTACTTTTGGCACGTATAAGTGACATTATCGGGGACCTATAAATCAGAAATAATGAGAACAGAAGCCGTTCTGTTCTAAATAATCTATGAAAATATAGCTTATTTGTGGCCTGAATAGAATATAAGAGGTTACTCTCCAGACAGTCACGGCATGGAAACAGACCGGTAAGTGCAGTGGCTATACAGTGCAAAAGATCAACGAGTAAAGGTAGAGACAGACCAACAACATTGACCACTTAAGTTACTCATACATAAACAGTTGCCTATCATTACCTAAGTAATAATTTACAGTTAAAAATTGTTGATTGCAAAAAGTAAATTTATTTAACCTATTGATGAAATGGTGGAGGCATTGTCTTTAAAAGATATGTCTAAAAGTTAAAATAGAACTGATCTGACTATAAGTGAATTGTAAGCACTAGTAGTTGGCGTGTATTATGAGGTATGACTCATCGTTTAATGACAATACACATCTGTGTTTTATAACAATAATTATGTCAAGTGGGAACGAAATCGAGATCTATAGAAAGAAGTTACGAGTGTTTGTAATCAGTCAAGTACGTGTTACAAAATTAGGTTAGCCTGTCATAACGAGTATCTTACTCCACAGCGTAAAAATAAATGCAATAACGTAATAATATTCAAAGAATTCTTACTTCTTTTCTTGGTCTTAATCACGACATTGATTTTAATTATTTTTGAGTCAAGCAGGTTCTCTGATGACATTTTTATTTGTTTTAATCATCAGATTTACCTAAAAGAGGTAGCGAATGAAGAAACTATAATTTACTAGTTGATGTCCGCGACTTCGTCCGCTTGGATTGAGGTTTTTCGGATCCCGCCGGAACTCTTTAATTTTCCAGAATAAAAAAGTAGCCAATGTGTTATTCCAGACTATAAACTACCTCCGTGCCAAGTTTCATCCAGATCGTTTAGCCGTTCTGGCGTGATTGAATAACAAACATCCATTCATAGATCCATCCATACAAACTTTCGCATTTATAATATAAGTATAGATTAATTTGATATTTAATTAAATTTTAGACTACTCACATCTTTTTTTTAAAATATAGAAAATCCTTTTTTAGAACAATGTAAAACATCATTTCTTAAGTTAGTCTATTCATATAAACATCATCGAGACTGCGGCAGTCTCGATGATGTTTATATGAATAGAGTCGCAGTAAAATGTAATGTTATTAGTTTTCCGTGTATATCAGAGAGAGACACCAAAATCGGTGTCAGATTTAGTTTAAACATGTGCCCCCACCTTAAGTTCGTGCTGCAGGCGAGCGTGTGTGGTCCGTATAAGGCGGGTTTATCGCTTCCATCTCGCTACTCTATACGAGTAAACTTTAACCATTGACAACGCGATTTCCATGAGCATTTGGTATGGCGCGAGTTGTGGAGCTAAAGTTAGTTGTAATATCGCCAACTTTGTGAAACGCCACCATGGTCTGGTTTGGGGCTTTGTTTTGTCGTACAAAAGCGAAATTTATACTAGAAGCTGTTCGTTTTGATATTACAGCCACTGTAAAATGTATTTCGATTAATAATGATATATTGAAATTAAGTTTTTTTTTTTCGTGACTATTACATTACCTAGATTACATGACATCTTCTAACACTGTTTATTGGATAGAAGCAGAATAGTTTGCGGAAGGCGAATTAAACTTCTATAGTTCCTTAATTATTGATTTATGCTTTTATTCTTTTTTTGATTAAGTTATTTGAATAAACTTCCTAAAACTATTTAGTTGGTACATTGTTGCATAAATCTGTTTCCGAAAAGAAATTTATGAAAGGGCACTGATTACTATTATTAGATTCTTGTTTATATTTACGACTTAGCCTATAGCATTATTAACTAAATTACTTGTGATATTCAGCCTACCACAGACTGAGCAAAATTTACATCTCTCATAAACGTTAGTAATATTAGTGGCCGTTTTGCTATAACATAACGAACAAGTCATAAATATCTCGAGAGCTAAGGTCAATCGGAATCAATGCAGCCCGACCGTTAGCATGACTAGGAACAAAGAAAGTTATTTAGTGCCGTTTATCACTGACAATACCTACAAACCATTATGGACACGCTTTGACCGTGTCAACTGGAATAATTTATACAGATACCTAAACAGACCATTTAGATAAGCAAATACTTTGGCTTGGTGCAAAACCTTTAAGTTTTAACTTCGTGGTAACTAGTGATTCTATTTGATAGATATAATATGGTGTTCAGAAGTAAAATTTACGCTATAAAAAGCCGTCACAGACAGAAGAGAAAGAAGTATTCCATCTAGCTTACTCATATCCATACTAATCCATACTATCCATACTAATATTATAAATGCGAAAGTGTGTCTGTCTGTCTGTTACGCTTTCACGGCCCATCTGTTCAACCGATTTTGATGAAATTTGGTACAGGGATAGTTTGTATCCCGGAAAAATTAAGAGTTCTCGCGGGAATCAAAAAAACGACGCGAAAGAAGTCGCGGGCATCATCTAGTAGACAATAATACGCGATGCCCAGCCATTGAGATGCGATTCATCATTCACCATATTTTTACTTTTTTGCCAAATGAGTTGCTGCAATTAGGAACTGTTACTTAAAAAATCTTACTAAGTAATTAAAATCTAAGTGATTTTCAATCTAATACCGGATGTAAAAAAATATTTCGCATTGATTATATCATTATAACTAAAACAAATAAATGATTAATGAATGTAGCACACTAATTTAATACACCGTCGTGCACATAAAAAGCACCACACTTAAAATCCATCAATCTTAACCGGGCATCGGCGTTCGATTAACCGATTGCAAGGCGAACACCAATAACGCTAAACGCGAGGTATAATCAAGGCACGACAAAAACTAAGAATCGATTACAAACGCTAACGAGACAGGGGGACTGGCTGGAGCAATTCATCAGTAGAGAAATCTGTTAGCGTAAAGCTGGTGAATGACCTGTATTATTTGAACGCCACGTAACATGCTACAATGTGAGCTTTCGTATGGGTACAGCGAGCCGAGCCGAGCCGCTCGCTCCGCGTACATGATACATTACGATACAATTTTAGATCTGTGGCTTCTTTAAAGTATCCTAGGTGCAAGACAAATAGATTTGAATGTAAACATTATTGATGAAAATGCAGCTCGAGCACTTTATATCTCTCACGGCTTCTGCAACGCTTTTTCAATGAAAAATATGCTTTTTCAATGATCAGTAGTCGCATAGTTGAGGTATGAGGTCGTTAGACAAGATGACTGGGTAATGGAGCAAGTGGACAGACAGGTGTACTATTCATGACACAGTCACGCAAAACAATGCCTAATCCCAGAGAAAGTATAATCATCTCTATAGGCTATTACAAACTTGTACATATCATACATAGTATTTTTTTTAATCCACTACAAGCTAGCCCTTGACTACGATCTCACCTGATGGTAAGTGATGATGCAGTCTAAGATGGTAGCGGGCTAATCTGTTAGGGGCATGGCAGTTATATTAAACCCTTACCCCTTCGGTTTCTACACGGCATCGTACCGGAACGCTAAATCGCTTGGCGGCACGTCTTTGCCGGTAGGGTGGTAAGCCACGGCCGAAGCCTCCCACCAGGAAAATATAGTATGGTATCTTAATTCAATCATCAACAATAGTTCCTATTATTCAAATAATGATTTCTTGGTCACTATTATAATCATCATTTTCTTTACTTAACTGCATTGAAAATGAAAAATTCGATATATTACAGATAGTTAAAAAGCAAGAGCACTTTACTTGTAATACAGAAAATGAATGGTCGTCACATTTTTTTTTTATCCACTACAAGCTAGCCCTTGACTACGATCTCACCTGATGGTAAGTGATGATGCAGTCTAAGATGGTAGCGGGCTAACCTGTTAGGGGCATGGCAGTTATATTAAACCCATACCCCTTCGGTTTCTATACGGCATCGTACCGGAACGCTAAATCACTTGGCGGCACGTCTTTGCCGGTAGGGTGGTAACTAGCCACGGCCGAAGCCTCCCACCAGACAATGTATTATATGGCGATTGATCGTGTTCTCTACATAAATTGTCGAAAATCGTGATCATTACGCTGACACTTTAACGAGGGGGGTTTTAAAATGCTCGTGTAAACAACGAGGAGAAAGCGATGAAAGGGAAAAGATTTGTGCAGGTCGATAGCAAGTCATGAGCCAAGGATGGGGACAGGAGGTTACAAGTAAAGAGCTAGTGGTATTTTTTGTAATTTTACTATAGTAAAAGTCAAAATAAAATAGTGTTTCTCACACTAGGAAAGTTTCTAAACTTACTTAAATACTTATTAAAAATTGCGGAACCGGCAAGATTTGAACGTGCGTCTCTCTGGGAATCGCGCCCGGAACCACCCGGAACGCAACACTGCTACTACTTACTTATAGACTGCGTAGTCGTGTGGACTGGATTAAAGATGCATTGAAGAAAGTGGCCTAGCGGTCAAAGGCGTTCCGGGCTTAAATCCTACCAGTTTCGCAATTTTTGATATGTATTTAAGTAAGCTAGTGGTATTTTTACAACATACATAATTTCGACATACTCGTTGATCGCAAGAAATGGTAGTATAAAATTATGCATTAATTAAATTGAGAGAGTAGATATTTTAACCGACTACGGCAAAGCCAAAGGAAACGTTATGAATTTAGTAGTCTATGGATGTATGTGTGTATGAAAGTATGTATGTTCCACCGTAGCCCCTAAACTACTGAGCTAGTTTTGATGAATGAGGTGTCAATCGATTTTTTTATTATGGTCCGGGTAACATAGGCTGCATTGTAAACAATGCAAAAAAGTGGGGGTCTCTGAATTTTTTTTCGTAGTCGGGTTACACTTTTTGAATACATGAAACATGTAAAGAACTGCGAAACTATGAGGCAAACTTGTACAATTAACTTCAATGGGACGTCAGAAATGTACGTATCAAACTTGCACCATTCAATGCTTTCTGAGATGGTTATGCTGCAATAATACAATCAATGAAACGAAGCAAGTTAATAGCAAGATATTATGTTGCTAAACTTTCCTGATGTTAATTTAAATTTTAAATATGTATCAAAATAAATTCGATGCTGAATAGTTTTTAAATCATACCACCTGCTCCTTAACTTTTCATCATATGACAGGTGAAAGCAGGGTTCGCTGATAATCCTAAATCACCTCCCGCAATGAAGGGTCATTACAAGTTGATATTTTACAAAACACTTCAACGAAACCGTAAATCACGTCTCAATAATGCATGATGTCATTCCATTCATTTAACCAGGCCATGAGGATGTTTATAGCGTACATTTTCAAACAATAAATGTTTATTATTTGCGAGATTCTATCAAGATTAATAAAACTCCGTGGCGCAGTGTTGAGCGCTGTTGTCTTAACGTGCGGTCCCGGGTTCGATAGTAATAATAATTATAATGTCCTCCCGACCGAATTTCGGCCACGGCGGCCAATCTCCAGAGAGATTAGCAATCTGCGCGGGAGCTATTATAGTGCACAAGGGTGTGCACATACACAGGTGCACTCTCTGTTCCTTTACTCTCATAGCCCGATGGAACGGAAGATCCGACACTACCGGAGAGAGATCAGGCGCAGGACCCACTGCTTAACGTGCTCTCCGAGGCACGGGGGTGAGACACCGCCAACTTCCTGACTCGACCGGGCTAGTACTGAGAATTTCGTATCAGAAAAACCCAATACTAGTTATGGCCCGACCCGGGACTCGAACCCGAGACCTCGTCGGCCGAACATGCTAAACACTAGACCAACGAGGCAGTTCGATAGTACCTAGTAACCAGACGTGCCGCCAAGCGATTAACCGTTCCGGTGCGATGCCGTGTAGAAACCGATTAGGGGCATGGGTTTAATAAAACAAACTCCCCTAACAGGTTAGCCCGCTATCATCTTAGACTGCATCTTCACTTACAATCAGGTGAGATTGCAGTCAAGGGCTAATTTGTAGTGGACAAAAAAAAACTATTGTAGGTACTAATATTTGGTTCTTTGATAAATCCATACTAAAATTAGGTATAAATGCTAAATTAAATCTAAAAATTAAACCTTTGAATAGCTTCTATCCTGAGGACGAACATGGGATACTTTGCATCTTGAAATATCAAAGTTTAAAAACCCCTAATTTAAAAAACCAGACGCCTGGTTTTATTAAGACGAACTTGATGGACGAAGTTCAGGCATCAAGTTTTTTAAATGGAAATAAACAATAGAAATCAATAAAATCAACCTAATTTATATATTATTAGTAATATCTCTACAGCAAACAAGAGCATCAAAGCTCGCGATTTCCAAAACAGTGTCGTTTAATACCTAAGTATCTAAACTCAAATAAGAGTTCCTAGTAGGTATACTCTTTTCTTTGTTCAGGCTATTTTACGAAATGAGTGAACTGGGTTTAACCAGACTATCAGTCATCAGTTTGTCACTCATAAAGATACAATGTGAAATACTATATCTGCCTGCTTGCCTGAAGATTTTGTGAAGAATCATCTAAGCTAAAGGAATAGGAAGAAAAGCTAAACAGATTTCAATTAATATGGAAAATTAAAAAAAATCTTTCTTCTAACAGGGGAAATTACAGACTTCAATTAACGTGAGAAACTAGTCCATGATCTAAACAAAAACAATACAATGAAAACAATAGAGACGCCGTTATAAAAAAAGAAAATACTTAATAATAATTGAGCCATTACCTAACGAAGCGGATCGATTAATGAATGACTTCATAAGCCCTTCGGTGCGTGAACAATGTGTGTTTCAAACGATTTATTATATGAAGTATTGATAGAGAAAATACTAGACATACAGCTCGACTAGAAAAGTGGCCTGATAGAGAAGCTTATTTATAAAACTTCTCTTGTATTAACCCATTTTCCTAACTATAAGCTTTCCTATGTAGCATAATATATTAATATTTACTTCTTCCACCTTTGCGAGCTATTTCTATCTCATGTCAATTCTATCTGTGAAAACTTGTAATTGGTGTTATACTTTATTCTTTATTTATCTATCCACTTTGGTTGTAGCTGTAAGTTTTCTGAACAAAATAAAATAAAAATAAAATAAAATGTACCTTATGGAAAAGCAAGCAAGTAATGTCATCACATGGATATGGTAGAAAGATCGATACTAGATATGTTTATCGAGCAATTCGATAGGATAGGGAGTTTCCACTTTGCAATTAGTAATACGACACTCTATTAAGAAAAGTAGAGAGAGTTTGTTTTAATGAACTAGAAATTTAATTTAATAGTTATTAGTAAATAGTTTTAATTACAGACAGTAGTGATTCACACGTACCCAATTAATGCTTAAGAGGAAGTAATAAATTTCACCTGCACATTTTACAACCAGATATTAAAATGGCTAAGCGTAGACCAAAATTACAAATTGTATCACGTAGTTTTCTAATATCAAAGCGGAATTTAATCCCATCTCAACTCGTTTAGGAGTCTCGTAAAAGCGGCGAATATTATTACAGTAATGAGATAAAGTGAGGTTGAGTGGCTATAATTTATTCAAAACTAGGAACTGCCTGCGACTTCATTCTCGTACGATTACATATTTTATTTGAATCAATATTTTATTTAACAGTTTTCTTTATATATTTTTTTAATAATATATTTCAATTAATCTTTGCATCAGGGTGGACGCTTTCTAAATATTTTCATGGCAGGGTTTTCTAAAAGTTGTCTGGTTATTCATTTTTCGCCTAAAATATTCATTTAGATTTTGATTTTTTTCCTTTTTTAAAAAAATCTAAGAGTATAATAACACACAGAATCCCAAAAGTCTACTTTAATTACTAGTCGAGTAAATTCATATTGCTTCAGCAGAGCCAGCTAATAAAACACTATACAAATAAACAACATCATAAACTTTACCTCTTTATAATATTAATGTAGATAACTGAGTAAGTAATTGCTATACAACAAATCGCTGGTAATAAAAAAAAGTAGATCGACAGCCTAAGCAAACATGTGATTAATTTCACTAGCCGTAATAAATTTAAACTGTTGGAAACTTGATGGGAGTACAATAAAGCAGAGGCAGCGACGATGACGGTCAATCCATCAAATATATTACTATGAGAACAGTTAACCTGTCTCTCAATCCAATCAAAGTTTTTATCTGATGTCAACGGTCTCTCAATAACTATACTTACTAGGGAAGAATCATGCTGCATTATTGCAAAATAGATCAAGTAAAGATTATTAAATCCCTATGATGCAAATTGCTTCTGGGAGATTTTAGTTGGAAGAAAGACTTTTTCTCCTGTTATTCCCGAATTTGATCTATACGAGTGGTCACTAACTTAAAAAAAACTCTAAAATAAATATGACTGCCGATCGTATCACTCCAGCTATTCGAACTAAAAAGGGAAACTTGAAAGGTCACCAAAGGTTGCTATGGGGAGCGTTATGTAGCCATATTATAGACAATCCAGATTATCTCTTTTATGGGGGACAACGCGTAGGATTTTTAGATTATCATAAAAAAATATTGTAGACAGGATCACCTGCAACAGTTTTACATGGACTAAGCATCGCAAACGGTACGAGAGATTTGCTTTGCTGACCGAGGGAAAACATCTTCAGTGGTACTGGCTAAGTAGGTACTAGGTACCTACTACATAGTTATTCTGTGCAGCTATGTCCAAGCTAGAAGACATCAAAACATTCCTAAAGCTTTGGTACAGCATATGGTAGTGCAAGTAGAAGTTAATGTATTTCGTGCTACGCAATTACGCCTAACGAGTCTAATATGTGTTGAACATGTTAAAACTGTCTCTATTGAATTTGGCCGGACGCGTTTTAACGGTACAGCAATTCGGCTTTCTAATTCGATTCGTCGTGGGACTTTTCAAGTACAAGGTACACTCGTTACGTTATCGACATCAGATTATCGGGACAGTAATAATTATGGTCATGGCATGACGCTTCGCTTGTTTAAATAATCGCAAATCATCTCTGACCGCTGTTCTTGAAAATGCAAATCGATACGGCTTAACAGTTACATTGCTGTACTTACATTACAGTGCTTAAGGTTTAACCTGGGGTGGGGTTAAGCCTGAAGTTCTTTGTGTGGGGCCCACACAAAGAAAGACACATGACGCATGGCAGGACACGGAACACAAACGGATCTCAGAGTTTGTAAAACAAGGATCTATTTCTATACCAAGCACTACTCACTACATAAAGCGACGGCAACAGCAAGTCCTATGCTCGATCTATAGTGAGACTGAGAACGCATTCATATTTCATACAGTCCATAATATTATAAAGTTTGCGATTGTCCTCAATTATGCCTGATGACAGATCACCCCCAATGTATCTGATGAAAAACAAGATGACCAGGTTTGAGTACACTTGCCAAGTAGGTCTTGTCTTAAAGCTATAGGCCTAGTTCCATGTATAACAACTTTAAAGTCGCTGCTGTTGTCTTTGTGTGAGCTCTAGCCTTAAATGCCATACTTGAACGGTGTTCAGAAAGAATCGGTGGTGTAATATCCTTGTTTCCAATCGAATTCGCCGCCGCGTGCTAACGAGGCGTGCAAGCCAACATGACCAGCAGGAGATTTACGGTATTGCTAGCGAAAAACGTACGACAACGGCTCGCCGAAGCTTTGTGTGGAATTTGAAGAAATCTTGTTTGTTGCATTCTCACAATTAAAGCTTGAACTCTTTTAAAAATAAATAACGAATTAGTCTGAGAGTGTCTTGAAATAGATCAACTGAAAACGCGATAGTGCTTTTATTTTGAAAGAGAATTTTTCAGCATTAGAAATTTAGCAAAAAAGTTGGTAAGTGTTTGAACAGCTGGCCAATAGCTGCGCCTAGACTGAAGCAAGGTCCACTCAAGCAAAGCGGAGACATGCTGTCTGTTGACCAGACTAGGTAAATTTTATCTAGAGATGTGATAACTTTTTCTCTAAGGCCGCCATTCAAGCTCATTGGTAGTAAGACCCCAGTGCCTATAATTTCTTTATGCCTCGGTAAATACCTCTTCAGCATTGAGGTATGATAGCTGCTATCCCTTTCTGCTATCTATCAATGATCTGATAGGTATGTTTAAAACTCATTATATTTCAAGTATGATAAAAACAAAGTATTTTTCAACACAAAGAATCCTCAACAAACCCTTTTCTTTTAATATATCCCACTTACCGATAACTTATTGATGGAACGAACAATCTCAACAATCACTTAAAGATGCCCTAAAGGACCTCTTTATCGTCCTTAAATAATTGATATTCATAATATATTGCGCACCAAACTTGCGGACAGGGGAATTAAACGCTTCGCCAAATACAGTTTACGAATTACGATGCATCCACTTACTTTGCAAGAGCATTGTACTGCGGAATTAATTTTATATTTTGGGTCTCCGTAGCAAAGACTAAAAAAATTGTGTGTGTTTAGCTCCGACGCACGACTGGAGTTTACTCTTTACGAACGATTATAAAATATATAGATTAGTAAATGAGGGTAAATGAACGAATTTTATATATTACTGAGAGCATGATTGATACATTTATTTATATTAATTATATACATATATTATGTTCATCAAAATACATTACATAGTCATGAAAACATAAACAAGTGTTACCATGTAAACACAAAGTCAATAACGTAACTGAAAAAGTTTGATTTTACTCCCCATAAATTTTCATACCCCGGGCTTATATACGAAAATCATTTCTAAAGGAGGTAAACTCTGCAGAAACGGACTTATGTAAATCTGCCAAAGTTCGGATAGATTTACGGCAAGGCACTTGTGAAGTTAGAAAGTTTCGTTTTCTGTAAACAAATTTCAATTTATATGTATTTGCCATTTTGCAACCATCCAAAATTTATATCAAGGTAATGCATTTCCATGCCATTTGAACTTTCGGCTTTTCGACCTGTTGGTCCACAGAAAATATATAAGAAAAGGAGCTGATTTGCCTACCGTCTTCCCGAACATTTGTTCGACGCAACGCTTTGTAGACGTATCATATGTACACAACTAGCATAAACTAGATGACGACTTCGTCTGCGTGGATTAAGATTTTGTCATTTTCGCGGGAACTCTTTATTTTTCCGGAATAAAAAGTAGCCGTTGTCCTTCCTCGGGATACAATCTACCCTTGTACTATATTTCATTAAAATCGGTTGAACAGATGGGCCGCGAAAGCGTAGCACACAGACAGACAGACAGACACACTTTCGCATTAATATTATTTTTGTTTATGATGGTTCCGTCTTATTCCTTTAGTCTCTGCCTTTAAGATATATGACGACTGCTGCCTACAGCCTACCGGTGCCTCTGCTTTAAACATTGAAATGTTTTTCTCATTTAAATTAAGCAGTTCTCACGTGATTTATAACAGGCGCACTGACAAATGGCTGAAGATTTTGTCTCTGCCGCACTTAACAACGGGACTGGAGTTAGCTTAATTGTTAGATAAATCATACTATCTCGACAGTAGTTAAGCACGACCAGGCAGATTATATTACAGATGGGACGTCGATCATGGGGCACCTTTTACATAATTCATTTTGTACTAATTTTACGATAGCTTTATTCAGTTACCTTATACATGCTCGTAGCAGTATTAACAATTTAGTTATGACTTTACACATTCCAATATATTATAGTTACTTCGTAGCAATAAGTAAAAGAGTCCAGAAAATTTTAAATAACAAAAATGAAACAAAAACAAAGGTGCTTTACCGCAGTCAAGGGCTAACTTGTAGTGGATAAAAATAAAAACCTTGGTTTTTGTTTCATTTTTATTTCTTTCAATGCAGTGTAATGGTTAAAATCTGGATCATCAGACGATATGTAAAATCATTTCATAGTAGTATTGTGGAGAACAAATTTAGGTCAGCACTTGTCCATGATAATATTATTGCCGACGCTATAATTATCTAAATGGAAGAATATCGTGCATTGTGCATGAAAAGGTGATCTGGGGCAAACCGAGGAAGACGATGCAAAGACAGAATGCAGAGAAAGTTCTAAAACAGAGCTTAGGTCAATGAAACATACAACCTAGTATAAAGTCCTCGATCCGTCCAATTACGAGATTTGAACACAATGCCATAAAAATAACATATGTTAACGCAGTTGGCTATCAAACAAAACAAAAGCAAAACGAGACGTACCTGCAATTAAACAGTCAGAGCCGCGCACAAAGGAAAATGAGTATGACAGCTAATTGTAGAGTCTTATATGGCGGCGAGATTACTCCAAGTGTCAGTTGGACCCAGATATGGAGCCAAATGAAAATGGAAACCTTGACTAATTCGTGGCGGATGATATGGGTCAAAGTTTTGCGAAGAGGTTATGTAACTAGGTTGGACGATACGCATGTTATTTATCCCGCCTAGTGGTCACTTACTAATTACGATACATTTTTCAGAGAAAAAGTAATTTACTTTACATCTTACTTCAAGAGCGAATTTGAGAGAAGATATTATGCAGTGGTACCCGATCATTAAATACAAACTCGAGATTTCGCATTTTGGCTTATCTCTGTAGTGATAAACTAAAATCTATCGCATCAAGAACGGTTTTCAGAAATTTAACATTGGCTAAGCTAGGGCGGTCCATCTACTTTGTCAAGAGAGAGGATCAGAATGTGGCGTGGTCAAAAATCATATTCTACATCGCAGAATGCGACGTTCTCTTCAACTTCAATGCCAGTTGCAACACAAGATTTCTCGATAAAATTCTACAAAAGGTTTGACAACTCTTGAAGTAATCAGCAAAATTTTAGACACCATGAAACTTGATAAAAACTTGTACTCGTTTTAAATTTGCCTTCACATATTTGGTAACAGATAAGCAAACTGCATTCACTTGAAGTTAATAATGTGACTTTTAAAAAAGTCAACCGTGAAGATTTTAGCGATTACAGAAGATTATTTCTCAGTACCGTATAAATACAATTTGCTTTTATAATTGCGCTTAATTTATGTAAATGTTTGTCGTCCATAATTTCATTTAGTACTTCCATTATTTAAATTATGCTAATTGAAGGGATAACATGCATGTTCGCTGTTGTTTATCAGCACTCGTGTGATCCAAGATCGCACGAAATAACAACGTACGATGCAAAATATTTTGAGACATTGTTTTTCACTCCGTTTGAAACATTATAATAATCAGCATAAGAAGTTAGTTAATACTCAAAACTACCGATCGCCCGTGGCGACACTCCTGAGAGAATTTCGAAAAACTGAATTTATTTACTTTCTAAAGGGAAACTCAATGCAAAATTTCAGCTTTCTTGGTCCTAGGCCTGGACGTTGGTAAGTCAATCAGTGAGTGAGTGAGGACTTTACATTTCATAGCATGATAAATGGTGATTGACGAAGATTATATGATTTTAAGTAAGAAAGCTCGTCACGAAATTACCGCTATTGTAATCAGTGAATGCCGTCCGAATTGACCGTTTAACTCTTTTTTAATTTGATTAAAACCCTCAGGCTCAGAACTTAGAAGTAATTTAGTCTTGTTTCTATCTAATTTAATCCTAATTAAGTACAGAGAATTAAGCTTAATTCATCAAAAGCTTAGGTAAGTAAGTAGGTAACGTAGAACACTCTAAAATCCAGATATTGTGCTTGTATTAGGATTGCTCTCAGTAAATCTGTTTAGAACAGCATAGTTTCAAAGTTATACAAGCTTTCTGAAGCGTAAGACTCGTTCCCTTCGTAATTTGGCGAGATGCCAGCGAGAGACACCTGCGTCCCGCGTTCTCACATTTCTTAGGGGATGAATAAATGTACACTGTTTAAAAAGCTATTAAAATAAACAGCAATACCATATCCGTGGCAAGTGATTTTTTTAAAATCACTGTGTTTTGTATAAGTTAGTTACGAAACGAATTAAATAAATCGATTACATGATATCTTTGATGCAAGAGAAATCAAGTAGCGAAAACTAAATATAACTGAACGTACCAAATATGTCAATTCATATTACAAAAATGTTAACCACAATACTAATAACCGTAGATAAAGATACATTAAAATACAGTTATTTTGCAGAAAATTTGAAAACGAAACTAACGGGAAAGAAGTATCCATTGAAGAGAGTAAGGGAGGAAATTAAATAATGAAACATCTGCGATGACTGCTCTATTCCCAAACACAAATTAACTCCAAACAAATGGCGTCACAAAAACCTCGGGGCAAACTGTGAGAGAGTTCGGAAATTTCAAAAAAATCTCACACATCCGGGACGACGGATATTAAAGGCATATATCACAGGTACAATCGAAACTGTTTCCATTATCGAGCACGACACTTCACGTCAAACTAACACGTATGAAGCATTAATTAACCCGTACCATTTATCAAGGGTATTAGGTTTAGTAATCACTGCGGTATTCAAATTGAAAATCAAAATTTTATTTAGGAAGAATGGATTGATTAACGATGTAATGTCACCCCTCGTCAAGCCACAATACACGAGTCATGCGATATAATAGCAATATTGTACAGCTTTGGCGTGAGCTAAATTACCTTCCGCAACGTAATTAACCGTTATTGCATAATAACTACACCCAAGCTATGGCGTAATTGAACATTAAGATAAACATAAGCCATGTCTGGAACTGCTCCTATTCTGATAAAAATCAACCTGCAGAATTAGGGCTGCATATCAGTGGCGAAATCTCTATAAATGTTAAAAAGCCGGGCTTGCCCAACAAAACAAACACCCAAACATACAAACTCAATATTAACTCAGTAATTAATCGATCCGTTCAAACTACGTGTTTAAATTTCGCGCGTTCTACAATCATTCAGTTCAATTATTGCTACCGACCGGTGGGCGCCGAGCGCTTGCGAACGTTTTACGAACAACCTAGTTGAGTGAGTGCCCTCTCACTCACTCTGTGGCTTTGTGAGTGAGAGGGGCTGTGGCTTTTTTGGGCATACATATTGTCTCTAAAATCCGACATAAATTCCTTAAATAGTATAGCGCTGTCTATTGCTGTAATATGCTTGGCTTATATTAATACGTCTGATTTAGGAAGTCTCACGCGGAATCGTGATACGGACTAAACCTTCATAATTTAGTCGATTGTTTTTTTTGTTGTGACAGTGTTTATTGAAATAATATTATTTTTTGTACAAAATGAGTTCAGATTTAATCAATATTGTTCATTGTGACTATTTAAAGTGTGTGCAAATATTGATTGGCGAAAATAAGGTAAAATATATAACTTTTGAACAGAAAAATAACTCTTGTAAATTCACCAAAATCTATTTTATTCCAGACCTACGTATATCGACCATCTATGTAGGTATTTCACAAACCTTGTAAAAGTCGAAAAAGGCAATTTAACAGATCCGCGTATAAAAATAAATGGATTTTTGGTTGTTCTCATACTAATAAGCTAATTGTTAGTGTTGCATACTTTTTTATTCGTACAGTAAGTAGGTAAGTACTTAGATATAAATTATTTAACTGGTGCTATAAAAATGCATCAAAATTCCCAAAAACTGAATTTCGGAAATGAACGCTCTATGCGTTGTTCTGTTCTTCTTTAACTTCTTTGTCCTGGCAAATGAAATTTCAAATCATTTAATTCTCACGTACCTACCTAGATCACAATGGTAGTGTACCATTGCTGACATTTCTTAATTCTGTCAAGTGGTAACTTATGCCTTCTGTGTGCTTTGTTGAGCTCGTCACATCGACCATACAACCTACTGTATGGTCAATGGCTCGTCAAGACAACTTATGTAAAAGTAGACGGAAGAATACGATGGGCAGCGGCTGGCTTGCCTACGTTTGAACCCTACGGCACGCCACTGCTGCATATATATAATATAGTTGTCAACAATGACATGAATAAGTTTAGAGGGCAAGATTTTTTATCACTGATCTAAGTTATGGCTAAATAAAAGCAACATTAATTACATGATAATATTTAGATAACGATTCATAAATTATAATCCCATTAAATAGGAATCACAAAGAAGTTGGATAAATATTTTAACATTAATTTTTTTACCTTGACTTTGTTTGAACTATAAACTTGACGCAACATTTTGCAGAGACTTGCCCTTTGATATTTTCATTATAATTACCTTATGCAAAATACTAGATGATGCCGGCGACTTCATTCGCGTGGGTTGAGGTTTTTTGGTTCCCGCGGGAACTCTACAATTTTCCGGGATAAAAAGTGTTATTCCAGACTATAATCTATCTCTGATACAAGTTTCACCCAAATCCGTTAAGTCGTTCTGGCGTGATTGAGTAACAAACATGCATTCATCCGTACATCCATCCATTTATCCACCCAAACTTTCGCCTTTATAATATTAGTATAGATAAAGATAATGTGCAAAATTGCTATTGCAGGACAGACTTACAAGCAACAGTTTTGACTCCGTATAACGGACACGTTCTCTCCAACTAACATATTGAAGCGCAGGATATGGTAATGGTCCTAGAGAAATGGGAGGCGGATCGTTCAACTATTTTAGTACAAGCCTAAGGGCGATTTATTTTCAGCCCTATTTCCTTCCAGACGGAGGGACATTACGTCTAAACAGAGGATTAATTATGCTGGGATGTGTGTATGTTCAAGTTTTTGCTATATGATGTAGGCATACTTAAGTCACCCTGAGTTTACAATATCTGTATATCTACAATATCTGTATCATTGTTGAAATATAAATAAAAAGTATCTCTTTTTGAGTAGGAATTCGTCTGCTACGCTTTCATGGCCCGCCTGTTCAACCGATTTTGATCAGGGAAAGACATAATATGCTACTTTTTATTCCGGATAATTAAAGAGGCATCATCTTGTAGTCGCAATAACAATTAAAATATTAACAATAAATAACCTACTATAACAATAGGTACCTATAACATTTATATATACAAAAAATAAAGTCACAATAATTCTATCTTCAAATACCTCCGAAAAAAAAAAGCACAAAGGCAAGGGAAAATAAAGATATAAAATACAAGCACAGTGCTAAACAAAACAACTAACCATGTGATGGTATTAACGTTAATAGTGATAATGACTATAACAATGCCCACAATTTGTGTTTCGTCATGGACACGAAAATAATTATAATATCAAGGTCTCCAAGAAACGAACTAATTTATCAGCGTAACAATCATAGGGCGATAAATGCTATACTCCGTAATATTGGTGATAAAATTTTAAAACTCAATTGTTCTTAAAAAAGAAAAATTACAAAGCGAGAAAATAATCTTTGCTTAAATCTCAATTAATTTAAGAAGGAAATAAGATGTTACAGCAACAATGAGATTAATTATTGTGTAAGACACGGGCGGTATCCCGCATTTCCTGCAAGGGTCTTGAACGCAGAGAATTGATTTAATAAATTCATTACGAGCTCTCTACCAATTAACAACTGATACTATTCTATCGCTTGACAGGGATGTTATTATATTGATAATGTGTAATGTGACATAAATAGACGACGGAAAATAAAATGTCAATTTTTTGGTATTCAAACATAAATGTTTACTGAACAATTTGGTATTGGTACTTAGCTTAACATCAAACTCGACATTATTAGCATAGGTATATCAAGTTCGTCACGACTTTTAGCACATTTAGAAGCGAGTCATATTATGTTCTTACAATCACAAGAAAAACTTTAAGTAAATGATTTATAGCACAGACTGTCTTGGTAAGGTTTTCTACGCTTCCTTAGATTAACTTTACTTTGTTTTAACTTTCAGCAATTTACTTACTTAACTTTTAGTTAAATTTGAATAAGACAGCTCTGCAACTAATTTTATCAAAATCGGTTGAAAAGGTGGGCCGTTAAAACATAGCAGACAGACGCTTTCAAATTTATAATAGTAGTATGGATTAGGTATGCTCTTATATTTTATAGGACCAAGAATCATATTTTTCCATCAATTAGTTTTTTTGATTCACGTCGTTTTTGATCCCATTTTATGAGAGCCTCGTCAAATCTGACAAAAGTTCTTCAATTCCCGCTACTTTATTACGTATCATCTGTTCATTGTTGAGGGTAACTTTGGGAGGAATATTTTATATCTGTCAGTTATAAATCCGTACAGCTGCCCGGCAGGTGGTGGGAGCGTGCCTGTGTTTGTGATTGGGTTATTTTTTACTGAATCCAGCGCGTAATGATGGGGTGGCGGACTTGTAATTTTATTTTTGAAATTATGTTTACAAAATCGGTCGTTATTGTT
Organism: Erebia aethiops; assembly: GCA_923060345.2. NCBI lineage: Eukaryota > Metazoa > Arthropoda > Insecta > Lepidoptera > Nymphalidae > Erebia > Erebia aethiops. Next base: position 20,150,550 of record OV281082.1, read on the forward strand.
ATAAAGAGGTTTGGTTTTCAATTGTTTAACGAGAACTTTAAAATGTGTGAAGTGAATTATGTGTGATAAAGTACAGACGCCGCTACCGACTGTAAATTGTCTCATGATATAAAATTAATGATTTTATGTTATTACCCACTTATTCGTTATTAACTTTGTATGTATAGGAAAAAACTCATAAGGAATTGAATAAACGGTTAGTTAGTTGTTAGTTGTTTTGTTTAGCACTGTTAAATATATAATAAATAATAATAATCATAATTAATTAAATAATTAACGTTATTTAATTATTTATTATTATTTTAACCTTTACTTCTACAAAGTATCCAAAGAAAATTAAAAATCTATTGGAATGTGACTGCATAATGTATGTCTTGAAGTATACAAATAAATATTCAATGCTGATTTAAAAAGTAGCATTTCAATTCAGATTTACAATTAAGAAAGCGCTGAAAGATTATTTTATATAGCTTTTAATTCTATTTTGAATAAAGATCTTCTTATAAATTGAATTAGCTCTGTTAAAACAACAACAAAACAATTTGCATTATAGCCACAGATTCTTCACTGTAATTCAACTTAATCTGGTAGACAAATCCAAAACCACATTAATATTCATAACTAAACATCTGAACAATTATTCAAACGGTGTTAAACATTTGCCGGTCTGCTTCCTTAGTTTGTTTAAGTTTTGTTTAAACTCGCAAATACAACGTGCTTATTCCGAGTTACCGCCAATACAATTCTGAAATAAACGTATTGTGTTACAACGTTTGTACTTAGAACTTGGGCGAAGTAGTTACTGTGTTTACTAACGTTACCGCCGTTTTGCTTTCGTTACCAACTAAGTTATCTATACTACTCGTATGTAGGTGACTTGCTTTTGCAATTGTTTTGAACTTAACATATAAAAGTAAACCTACTTTGTTTTCTAAGTAAGTTCTACAATCTTCAGAGCGTATTGTAATGGTCGCTATTCGAATAAGGTTGATAGTTTTAGGAAAACACGCACAGTCAATATTTATCACAGAGAGACCGGCATTAATGTCAAGTATCCCACAGTTGTCAATACTTAGCCGTGGCGAGCGCAAGTTGCCATAAATGGCGACAAGCTCGCGATAGTAATCGAAGGAAAAACTCGGTCCTTCTAGCCGGACTTGACCTGATTTGAACTTAGACAATAAATCTAGCAAGTTTAGTTTTTCCGTTTTTGACATAAATATTTATTTTAATAAAATTCCTTAACTGAGTTGTTGTTGGGCTTTGCTTTCAATAGTAAGTACATCTTATGTTTGAGAATTCCGGTAACTTAGTATAATTAAAGTTTTGAAACGCTATGTGCTGTTAACTAGTTACACACATAAATTTATAAATGCTAAGAGTTTAAACTTGTGAAACTAAATATATAAACTATAAATAAATGCACACTGCAAGGTAAAAAAATTAAAAAATCTATTGAATCCATTAAAACTTTTTAACGACATAATAATGAAGCTTAAATCTCAGCTCAGCTGCACGCGAGGTTAGCGCGATGCTGGGATAAACTACAAAGGGTCGCATTTTAAACCGAAGATGAGCGAGCGCATCTGCCATCCCACGTGCTGCCTCCGCCTGTGAAGGTTTCTCTTTAAAAATCTTTTTTCTTGTTTGCTCGACGAACACATTTATCATTACCAACAGATGCGTTTGTAATAACAGGGTTACGACAGGGTTACGTAAGGTAATTCATTCTTTAATTAAATTTCCGCTTCCCCTTTAATTACATTTCAGGAATCACATTTGTTTTATTATGATTTATTTTATCATCTCAAATTAGATCTGAGGACAGGATTGCGTGGAAACATTTTGTTGGTCTCAACTCAAACAAGCTCATTTGCCCTGAATTAGATCCGAAACATGTGCGGGTACGAAGTGTTCTGTTTTTTGTCAGTCGACATCTGAGGTCTGCTATGCGACATGTGCGAAATATGTAGCTAACAGGATGAAGTATTTCGTACGGATTCCTGCTAGTTTTTTGTTGCGACTTCTACGAACTATTTTTCTCAAGCATCCTACTTTACGATTTTAACTGGTATTTTTACACGAAGCATTCTCATTAATGATTAGTTGTACCTACAATTTCTAAAAGCTAATATTTTCTATCTAAAAGCGTAGTGTTAGTTTTACTATCCTTATATGTTATTCCAAAAGGATCATCTACGGATTGAGCTGCAGGCATGCTTGCAGCTTTTGTTGTGTAACCTTTATGGCGGTGATTAAATCTCACCATTATTATTAACTGGCTCCATTCAGACACCCACTGTCGTTCTCTAGGCGGTTCGGAAACTATGCCGTCCACCCACAGCGGCTGGTCCCGTAGGCGCAACAGGGTCACACACACAGCCTCTACTTATATATCTAGCTATATATGCTTTTAAATGCTCAAAATTCAATTGTTCACGCTAACTTATATTTAAATCAGGAGAGTCAATGATGTCAACGACACGAGAGGTCTACTATTGTTTTGGCCATTTCGGTGGTCCGGATGGAACGAAGATGCGTCCATTTAAATAATTTGTTTGTTGTTTACCATGAGACAATATCTTCGTTCATTCGTATCGTGGTTAAATAACTTATCGTGCGTCGTGCAAGCCAAGAAGATCAGATCATCCAGATCCAGATAAGTAATTTATAAAAAAATAACTGATTTGAAAAACTACATGCAAAAATCAGATAAAACTTTACCATTAATTTTCATGTTACTTTTCAAAAGAACCATCGGCTCGTATTATTGGAACCGTATGGTTAAATATTGATGTGAGCGCTAAAAATCCACATCCGATGTCATTGAGCGTCACATACACTGCAAATAATCCGATCCACACTTATCTAGGATTGCACAAAGTTCGGTTTGAACACGACACAGAGTAACAAGTAACGAACAAGCGCGTACAATTCAAGCGACCGACTGAACCGATCGGGCGACTCTAGCGAGCTGACCGGCGTCGTTGTCGAGTGACGCGCTGCCGAAGAGCTCCCCCCTCTGCCCCTTTTTGCGCCTGCACCCTACAAATCGGGCGACAGATCTATGGAAATGCTGTATTGTCGTGACTTGGCGATAGATTCCACCTTTGTATATAACTTCTTCTCGTTTTTATGCAAGGATATTATTTAAGATCGTGATTTGACGACGCGTCAACACGCTCGTGTAGGCGCGGGTCCAATTGATCGCTACGATAATGCAATAGGTGTATATAGCAAGATTGTAAAATTATTTATGCTTTGGAGTGAAACCGTTATCTTTCATGTGGCACTCCACGGCGCATTGGTGAGTGCATCGATAACGATGTGACAAGCATTCTATAAAACGAAGCCATAAAAACGGACACTACATAAAATATTACTGAAGATATATTATATTACTGAAGATAATATTATGGACAATAACTGAACCCTGAAGTAGGACCTATTTGAAGAAGTAATACAAAATTGCTTTGAGATACGACGTAAGACGTAAATAATTCAGAATGTTTACAATTAACTCTATCAATCCGACATTATTGGTCCTAATGATGAATGAGAACAATGGACAAATCTTTCAAAAATATGACACCCGAACTATTTAAGCTATCCCGAGCTATTTCGGCAAAATTGTTGACGTGTAAAAAGCACGCTTTTTTAATTATTTTTATTATTAGTGTTGAAATATAAATACTTTACAATATTCAATTGAATTCTGTTTGAACTAATTAGTGAAACAGGTTACAGGACACCCTTTATAAAATAAAAGCAACATGACAAACTAGTTGGGATACTCATCTATCAAGTTTGTCCTGTTTCTTTATTTTATTATTTTTTGTGTGGGTTCTAACTCCCAAGAAGGCCGGACCGCAAGGTCACTCATTCAGTTAACGAAATAGTACCTACTAACGATATTAAAAATAGAAGAGGTAAAATTTTGTGTAGGTTTGAGATAACCTTTGAGTTTTATGTAGGAGTCATGAATTACGAATCTGTTATTACAATCTCTCCTACTTACTGGAGGCTAAATTGCCTTGTTTAATATAATAATGTTTTTTCTTAATTTATCTCACTTACCTACAAATTACAATAGGTACTTAGCAAATATTTTATTCAGATGTTTTTATCTTTTTTTGTATCTGTATTGAGAGTACGAACCATTTGACTTTGTACGAATTTAGGACAGTTAGGAATTTATGAATTTGTAGTAATTAATATTATCGCCACTAGAATGTTTTTGGGCGTAGTTTCTACATTCACGGGAAGTGTACATAGAATGTACGGCCAAAAACTTTTGCCAGTTGAAATTTCGTAGGATGATGCGTTTCAGGCTTCAGCTATGTTGTTTAAGTATGTAAATAAACGAAAAAATCATTTTTGGAGGTTCAATTTAGGGGGAGGACACGCTAGCTTTGCCGCGTCAATAATTTTAGTGAACTTTCTAATTACTTTGTTATTGACTATATGCCTTTTATTTTTTGATGTTAGTAATTATTAATACTAAACGAATGTGTTGTGGCTTCAAGGTACGAAGTAAAGTAGGTACAACTAAATACGGATCTTATGAGTTCGATTACCCTGCTAAGAATTGGGGTTAATGTTTCAAATATTGCGGTTTTTTTATATTTATATTAAGCACTAATAGAATAGCCTTTTAAGGACCTCCCTGGTGCACTAGTGAATACTGTGAGCGCTGTGGCGTAATGAGTGGGAGATCCCGCGTTCAATTCCCGGTAGGATCAATTTTATAAATTTATAGTTTTAAAATTTTTTCTGGTCTGGTGGGAGACTTTGATCATGGTTAGTTACTAGCCTAAAAGCCGGCAAAGACGTTAGACGTCAGAGATGTTTTCCTGTACGATGCAGTGTAGAAACCGATTAGAGATATGGATTGCATCATCACATACCACCAGGTGAAAACACAAATCACAATCAAGGAAACTTGCAATAGGGAAAAACTTTTAATGTTTTCTTCAAGGCTTTTCTTCTTGTTTTGCTTAGTGTGGTTTAGAATTAGTATTTAGTAGTGGCGCACCTGCAAAATATACTGCTATAAAAAGTTGTCTACCACTATTAAAACTCTCAGTCTCAGTCTCTCAATAACAAAATGTTCGAATAATGTAGATGTTACGGTTGGAACAATTATAAGCAACGTGCTTAAGTATTTTATCAGGCTCTTCACAGTCGAGTGCATTTAAGGCACCTACGCGTACCTCGTACATGTCACCATTTTATCTTTGAATTCTACTACAATACACTTTCGAAAACATCTGTCAGTTCAGAATTTAAATGTTTAAGGAGCTTGTTTTGTTAATGTAGGTACTCATTTAGCTTTGAGAAATAATAATTATTTATCGACAAACTACCTTGTTATATTATTCTCTAATACTCTATTACTTATCAATCTCCTAACAATAATTTCCACCAACTTCATTGTATATATCTTGTAGCTAAATGACGCTAATGAAATGAAATAAAACGAATGTAATTTGTTTCATCTTTTCCAGATTTCCCTAATTTTCATTCCGAAAATACTATCATCACCTGCAATTCAACCCATCGCATGTCCACCACGCTGGCCAAGTACAAATTGGCAGACTTCAAACACCTTTCAGAAATCTCATATATGCAGGTTTACATATATATTTTTATTATAGCTGTTAAATTATATCCATTAGTCAATAAAATAGGCCCAGTATAAGATATAAAACTTGCAAAATTACATGATACATCGTTTGAATGTGCAACACGCTTCTTTACATTTTTCTGCTAGCACGGTTCGCTATGCAGGCGCTGCCAATCAGATCTCGGCAGTTGAGATCAAAACGTGGCTCAAAAATCACATCTTTATTCAACAGGCATATTTGCAACTGGCTTCGTTCCAACAGGAAATAGATATCAGGTAGGACAATAAAACTCACCCGAATTCGTTTGAATCGTTTTACATTTTAAGAATCCCAAATTTTATAGTTTCTTTCCTAAAATTAATTGAACTTCCGTTCAGGTGAATATAACTACTTTTGATGTAGCTTTAATTTGCTGTGTTTAATCTTCTGTTTTATAAATTATCTACCTACTCTTCTTTGTATTTTTAACCAAAATAAACTAAAAGCAAGAATAGCATTACCCTCTTCTTCAGGTTTTTTAAGTTTCTGCTCATTATGTTTTTATTTATTTTTTATAGTCATAATGAGGGTAAAATTAAGAGCAAAATACGTCAAGATTCAGACAGAAATGGCCCAACAAAAGTTGGCATGATAAATGACATGGACCCAATTTTTGCATTCTTGGTCATTAGAAAGACGGCCTCTCTTTGTAGTTTAATATCGATAAGGATTAAAATATATCGTTTAACATAAATTGGCACTTTACCGCTGAAATCTTTGTTCCATAGCCTTATATTTAATTTATAATTAAGTTGTCATGCGGTTTGTTGCGATACAAGTAAATGTTATTTGAACTAACAAAATTGCAAATGTCAAATGCCTAACCCAGTACCAAGGCCTTCAGTATTCCGTTGGAATACAGAATAAACTTCAATTCCAGTAACTGCATCATTGGATCCATTAATTCAACAACAAACTGGCCAGCCATTGTCATCAACCATTTGGTTGGTTAAATGCTCGTAGACCATCGTAGTCAAAATTGACAACTCTAAACAAGGATTACCAATTGACCCAAAACGAATTGAATGAACCTAATGTTGTTTACTTTAATCACATTGATATGAATAAAGAAGTAAAATGGATCGAAATACTAAATATTGATATCCATGTCGCCGACATGTCTACGAGCATTTTACAGTGTTTGGATGTGAAGTACCTACAATACAGGTGTGTGTACTATAAAATCCACACATAAACGAGAAAATTTAATTCTTATGTTTCTCGTGATAGAGTTCAAATTTGTTGCATCAAACATATGCGTTAAAAATTGTATTTTAGATTACAGTACAACGTGTATGCTATCAGTTCCATGATTGATCGTGTCCTCTTTATCGCTATCAATGACAGTTTCAAGCGTGTTTTTAACTCGCTCAATCTGAATTTCGTTAAATAGACCGTTACTGAAACATCTAGAATATTTTATTCGTCGTTGTCGTCGTCGTCAACCTAACAGACGTGTACTGCTGAACACAATGTCATTTGTAGGGTCTTTCAGACGCCGCAGTCTAGAGCTGCATGAATTCAACATCTGCGAGTTGCGGCTCCTGACGTACTCGTAGGTTAGAATATGACGTTGTCCGCCTCCCTAGCAGTGAGAGGTCTGCCAACGTTGCGCCTTCTAGTGCGAGTCACCATTCCATTTGATCCTTGGGACCCAAATGTTTATCGGTTCTTCGAAATATATTGTAATTAATTTTTATAATTTAATTTTCAATTTTTTTATAATTTAATCGAAATATATTGCAATTAATTTTTATAATTTAATTTTCAATTTATTTATTTAAAACATGTAAGACATACAGGTGTCTCTTATGTTACGTCATGTTTTGACTCTACCACCGGTTCGGAAAGCAGTTCTGCTGAGAAGAGCCGGCAAGAAACTCAGCAGTTGCTTTTTTTTTAAATAGTTTTACGTAGTGGTACTTTCGGCATTTCCAAGGTGTGTAAACACATTAGACCTATGTTTTTTAACTCATTACGGGCTAATATTTGTATTATTTATTACGCCAATTCTTTCAAATATGATGATCAAAGACGGTACTATTCATGTTTAGAATGCTCCTTTCCTTTATGTTTATGCCCCACGTAAAATGTAAACTCTACGATTTAAGTACAGAGTTTTTGAATAAAAAAGAGTATTGGTTTAGTTGGTGATGTCGATATTCATATATCGACATCGACAAAGCAGGGCTTAATAGTATAAACACGTACTATCTACTCGTACAATATTATTTACGGCACCTAGATTAGATTAGATTTAAAAAGACAAAACAAATTGAAATGGACTTTGGTATTGATATCGATCTAACAGTCGATGCTTGTTAAACCTGTCATGAGCTCGTTATACGCAAAGACTACAATATTAGATTACAATATTATTCTGGGCTTGTACGTACGCTCATCTAGATAAAATTTGCATGGAATTCCATCAACGAATAAAGTTACCAATCGCACTTTTCACCACACGGAGCGGAGGAAACAGAAGCGGCTCAAATGTTGCATAAAAAGATAAATTCGGCGGAAAAAAAGATAAATTCGGCGGAAATCCATTGTGTCGGAAATGTTTGTTACATCGCGTTACGGGTTGCGTCGCTTCGATACAAAAACTCCGAAACTCGATACGAAGTTTCCCGCACCAACTAATTGGCCATCCTTCCCCGATTGGGTTACTAGTAGAGTGACCAGAAGATAAATATTTTTGAAAAGTAATACCTAATAGATTTTAAGCTGGCATGATGTTAATGATGGTTTTCTTTTTCAGTTTGTTGCGGGTTGTTGCGGGTCAGTTTCGGGTTGTTGCGGAATATTTGGATACTGAGAATAGTTAGAGATAATACTAGGTATCGTAGTTTAATGCTTTCTTCAAAACTGAACACGGCGGATTTTAAAAAGCGTGAAATGTTTGAATTGCATAAAATAACGTAAAATTTACTTATCTAAGGTACCTACTAAGGAGCTCAGGATTCCTTTATGGAGAAGGGCATTTCATTAATAATAAATATGAAAGAGTAGGAAACAATATATTTTTTAAAAGTCGTGTAGAGGAAGTATCGTCCAGTACTATAGTTAAAAAGTATATTTATATTTATAAATCTGTTACCTCTACACCGAAGCATATTATTATACTCGTATCTTCATATAATTGTGATAGAACTTCACTTTGTAAGTTCGTTTAATCACTAATTATTGATTAAAAAACAGAAAGCCTCCTAAACATAAAAATAAGCCATAAAAAAATTACGTGGTCACGAAATAATACCCGTCAAAGTTTTTAGAAACTAGCTTGGCCAATTAAGTGTTCTAACATGTACTTGACCAGTTAATTACAAATTATCTCATACATACGTAGAGCAATCCTTCATTTCACGAAATATATGGTCGCCCTATCGGGTGACAGATCGCGAGCGCTGTTAGTAATTTAGTCAGTTTTATTAACATATTTAACCGCTCAATTAATATGGGTTCATCACTTTAATACAGCTAACTTCACTTTAATAGCTTTTGTGTGCGGACCATTGCTCTATTTGGTTATATTCCCCTGTAGCTTATCACAAACAAGGTAAGTGAGCAAGGTATTAGTCGTGGAATTAATCGGCATTAAGGCTACTTAGAATACTACCTAGGCAGCATAGGTATCTAGTATCTACCTATAATTAAGAAAATACGTATTTCCTAAATCCATACTAACATTTTTTAGTTATAAATGCGAAAGTGTGTCTGGCTGTCTGTCTGCTACGCTTTCACGGCCCATCTTTTCAACCGATTTTGATGAAATTTCGTATAGGGATAATTTGTAACCAGGGGAAGGACATAGGCTACTTTTTATCCCGGAAAATTAAAGAGTTCCCGCGGGAATCAATAAATCTTAATCCCCGCGGACGAAGTCGTGGGCATTATCTAGTATAATGTAAACTTAAATTTTGGTAGATTAATTAAATATCTAGATTTTGGTGTGGGCTGACAGGGTATACTAACAATTTTCATTAGCAAGTTATTTTAGAAACTGCTTCCTTATTCCACATTGTGCTAACATAATAGTGTGCTTTAACTGCCTGATGCCTTAATAGGAGTAACTATCAGTTCTAATTCTATTATTTGATTTCATCTTAAATCCTCTAAGACACTTCTGAAGTTCCCTATTTAATTTTCTTACTTTCGCTTGTTTAGCTTGCAGTCAATACCGAGACAGGAACTCGGGTATTTATATGCGCAGATAGTAATTAAAATGTTTCAAAGGAACACGCCGACAGAACAAAATCAACGCGGTTGCCCACTTGGTGGAGGCGCAGTACAATAAATAATTTTCCCCCAATGTATCAGCCCATTCGGTCAGAAAGACTAAACTAACTGATCAGTGATTAAACAGCACACGCCAAACGCACACATTTTTAGTCAAATAGCGATATATGAAGCACTACGCAACAATGACATGAAATAGAGGAGAGAAAAAGCGTTCTGGAGGAGGATAGAAAGTTCCACTGAAAAAAGCCTTTATCCATCTTCGGGATATAAGTTATCTTTGCGCCAATTTCGTCAAAATCGTTTTAACAAACGTGCCATGAAAAGATAGCCAACGAAAAAATAGACAGCGGACGTACTTCCGCATTTATGCTAAGGTTTGCGAAAGTGAATATCTTGTCTTAGGCGAGTTGCTCGATGATGTATAAAGAATGGCAAAAAATAAACATTGACAGCGAAATGCTTTCAGTTATGAGACTAATTACTTCGCCTTTTATATTGACAAGAGCGTTTGAGTGCTCCCGAACGAAACATTTAGGTTCTTTGATGAATGTTTGACACTTTAATTTCGATACACTTCTTGTAGGTTTCAGACTTAATTATTTAAGTCTTAATTTTAGATAATAATAATCATTTCAACAATAATAAAAAATATCTCAAAAGCCAGCAACGCATTGGCGGATCCTCTGGTGCTGCAAATGTTCATGGGCGGCAGTAATCACTTGCCATCAGGTGACCCGCCTGCTCGTTTGCTCGCTATATTAGCATGTAATACTAGGTATACTTATTCTTCTTCCTTTTAACCAACTTACTTTTAACAAAAGGTATTTTATTTCGGTGCGGTGCATATTTATTTAGGTATTTCTTTATAACAAATATTTTAATAACCCATCCGTATGGTACCGTGTAATGTAGTAAGTATGAGACGATCCAGGCGTTTCAAATTCAACGAGGTTTCAACGTGCTTCCGTTCCACTGAAACACCAAAGGCTTAGGACCTGTATGCTTACTCGTAAGTCGTAAGGCATGTATTTAGTTTCCCAGGTCGGAAATAAAGCATTTCATGGCTGGAAGGACGAGGCGAACTCGAGGACTTCCTAAGTTATTTTAAAAGGACGAGGCGCCCGCTGAGGCCTTTTTAAGTAAAAGAGACAGTGAATTGCTATATTGTTAGTACTTTTCTATGATTTGCTAGGAAACAAAGCTTTTCTACATTACCGATATTGACTTAACTCACGCTAAGTTCATAAATAATGTTTGGGCAGTAATGTGATTTCCTACTTTAAAGTCAGAGGCCTGAAAAGAGCCTATGTACGTACTACATACATTCTAAATTATATTACGTTACGTTATATTGCTTATTCTAAATACTTAATAAAGAAGGAGAAACCCCTCTTTTTAAATTTTTCAGTAAGTATAATCTTATCAATCCATTTTATTACAGCAGAATTAGAGTAAATTACAGTAGGTACCTAGTTATCAAATGATAAGATACCAAAGTTATTTATGACTCTGTAAGTATATTAATTGTTAACCGTTTCGTACTTTTAATTAAAATGTTAAAAAGGGGTTCGAATGAGAACACGTTTCAGTTATCTGACACTCAATTTCCGTCGACCTTGAGACACTGAGTTGTTGAAGCCAAAATGTTTTATCGTTAGATAAACAACCGGTTCCGATTGACGGAGAATCATTATTTTAGGCTCAAGTCATGACGCAATATGTCATCGAATTAATCGGCCTCATTTTTTAGATTTTGCAGAGGTAGTGTATCATAGGTACATAAATCATATCATACTAATATTTTAAATGCGAAAATGAGTTTCGTTAGTTTATTGGTTTGTTTGACTTAGGTAAATCACACCGTACCAAAGCAACCAGATTGACGTGATTTTTTGCTTGGGTATAGTCGAGGACCTGGAGATTAATATAGTACTTTTTAATTAAAAAAACTTATTCCGCGCGGACAAAGTCGCGGGCATCAGCTAGTGGACCTATAAAAGAAGTAAGGTATAAGAGGAACCACAATACAATAATTATAGTAGAAAGAAATGAGACAGAAATATGGGTTGTGTGATCTCAAAATGGACTCCACTCAGCATTTTACTAAGACTGGCACAGGCACAGCGCTGGTCTTCCGTGGATCCATAACTCATAAGTATCGGACGAATTACTATAAAAATAAAATACTTCCAAAGATGTTAGGTAATTCAAAATCGGTTAGTGTGACGTAAGTAACGAAGCTTAAAAAACTATCGAGATAAAGTAAACAGAGTATGAAAAAGATAAACTAAAATAATAATAGGTATACTTATTATAATAATTATATACATACAACAATAATAATAAATAATAATATTGGTAAAATATGTAAGTATGATACCAAATATGAGCTACAGATACAGACCAATATCTGTCCTTCCAGCAATCTCGAAAATACTAGAAAAATGTTTGAATAAAAGGTTGATTAACTACTTAGACTAGACATATGCAATTATAGTATAGGTATGCATAAAAACAGTCATATTAGTCGTCACTTAAATTCAAATTCAGAATTCAAATATTTTTGACCGAGCGAAGCGAAGGTCTCTGAGTCCACTTGACTGAATTGGCACTTGTCCGTCCGTCCGTCCGTCCATCTGTCAGAGCATTATAACTTCTGAATTACTGAACGTAATTACTTCAGCTTTAAATATAATATGTAAACCAATGGCCTCCCGCCGAATATGGCTTAAAAAGTTATAAAAATCTTTATTTCAGGGGGGCTCTCATAGAAGCGAATGCGAAGTAAAATATTTTTTATAAAGTTAGGTAGGGTTGCGGTATATCATTTTAAAGATAATTAGGAATAGAGTCCAAATTTTTTTTTTTAATTTTTCCCTAAAAATTCACGAAATGGGGAGCTTTCAAAGTGGAGATTTTCTAACGTCCAAAGTTGACCTCAGAACTCTAAATTTTCTGAAAGCCTGAGCCTGAAACTTGATAAATTATTTGAATTATATCCTGTACTTGAACAACAAATACCAAAATTAGATAAATATTGTAAGGAAACGGAATTATTTAATTTTTAATGAGCTTCAGTATTTTTAACAGAACTTCACATTTATGTCAATAGATGGCGCCGCGAGGTGTCAGTTCGTGGCGAACCACTAGTTTATTCAAGTTGACTTTGACAAGTGCTTTTGAATAGTCGAGTGAATCTACCACTGGGTTCAAAATGCCATTCCTACCGAGAAGAACCAGCAAGAAGTATACTTACCAATTATACCCTCATCCTTCATGGTGTGGTTGTATGCTCGAAGGGTGGGAACTGAGAATGTAATTAATTCTAAGCTCATGAGCAATGAAAAATATTTACCGATTGGCTGATAAACAAACGTTTAACAATGACAATAAATAATTTAACATTGATTCGTATGCGAGACGCGACGAAGGTCACTGGACAATTATCATAGACACATATCTAGCTGATGATTTTATTAATAATGTAAATACTTTATTACATCATAGCAATAATTGGCTGTTTCATAAAATGGGAACCCAGAAAGACGGATGAAATGGCTAAGTAGTCTTGACGACCTCCGTGGCGCCGTGTGTAGCGCTGTTGTCTTAACGTGCGGAGGTCCCGGGTTCGATCCCCGGCAGGATAAATTTGGGAATATATAATTTCTGAATTTTCCCTAGTCTTTTTTGGTGGGAGGCTTCGGCCGTGGCTAGTTAGTTACCACCGGCAAAGACGTGCCGCCAAGCGATTTAGCGGGATTTCCGGTACGATGTCGTGTAGAAACCAAATAGAGTTATGGGTTTAATATAACTGCCATGTCCCTAACGGGTTCGCCCGCTACCATCTTAGACTGCATCATCACTTACCATCAGGTGAGATCGCAGTCAAGGGCTAACTTATACCTAGTGGATAAAAAAAAGTAGGTACCTTTCTGTACGGTGGAGAAATTTAATGGTTGTTGGGGGTTTTAAGGGTTTCCTTCATGCTATCAAAGTCTATTACTTAATTATGGATTTTACCATTTTTACTATGTTGGGCTACCCCTATCCCGTCAGCACAAATGTAGCTCGTTCCGGAAATACCTTTACCAAACCACTGAATATTAGATACCATCAAATTGATTAATCGTACGTAGATTGATGAACCTCTATCGCACGCTTCCCATAATATGGTTGGAGAACATCCCTCCCTGGAGAACCGTTATGAACCTATTTATTTTAGAACAGGGAGGAATCCATACTAATGTTGTAAAGTGTGTCAGTCTGTGTAACTGTCCGTTGCCCTGTCATCTGGTTAACCGATTCTGCCGATAGTTAGTATACTCACATCACGGACGATAAGAAATTATTATTAAACCGGTAGTAAAGTCATAGCACCACCATAACACCATGTGGTGTGAAGGTCAAGCATCTGCTTCCAACACATGCGACGGCGAATTGAAACTAAATGGCAGACGTTGAGTTTAGATCAATCAACGCGGTCGCAAGAGAATTTTTAGATTTTTTGATATATTTAAATATACATTCAATAAAATTGCTAATTTAAGGTTAATACCATTATTCCAAGCTGTGAATATAGGTACACCTCTTAGCCGTTCCTAACTTTCCGCCACACACTTGTTTTACGTGTCTTCAAGACAATTTTTTTTTTTAATGTTTCGCACTTAGTTATTCTCATGATGTCAGAGAACTTTTTGATGCGAATTTCGAGTTTTTGAAGAGTTTATACGAAAAAAAGGCAAGATTATAAACAGGCAGGCGTGCTCAAACCTTGATCAGTTATCATTGCTTATTGAAAGCCACTGTAAAGCATCCTCAGCTTCGAGCCCTAGGGCATTTAGGGCTAACTTCTACTTTCTAGGCGGTGCTTCGCCTTCGCCCACTCTTGTTATAATGTAGTGTAAGACCTGCGCATGTTCCACCCGAAAAAAATAATCATATCAGACTATTTCAAAATGCCACACAAAAACTTGGATCTTCTTAATATTAGGAGCACGGTGTTACCTTTACCTAATAGAGCGTATTACCATAATGGTCCCTCTATTACCTATTCCGTCCACACGGCTAAGTAAACTGCGACCACAGGTTAATGTTATAGGACACCGTATATAAGTATGCGCGACAAATGCTTGTTTTATCACTTCTATCGTTCTTTCTTTCACAGGCTTTAGTTAGCCTAACGCCCTATAGTTGATTCAATTAGAAATCTTTAATTAGGTATTCGACATATTTTCATAATGTAAAATGAAAAATCGTCTACAAAGAAACAATAAAACTTTAGATACCTAATACTTACCTACTGACCAACTTAAAAACACCAGATTTGATGATCAAAAGTAATTTATTACCTGAAACAAAATTAATTAAACATTAATGTTAAATTAATAACAAAATATATAAGTGAAGACAAAAACACAGCCTAAAAAAATATATAAAAAGGATTTGACAGCGGTGGGATTCGAACCCACGCCCTTTCGGACTGGTGCCTAAAACCAGCGCCTTAGACCACTCGGCCACGCTGCCTGCTACTTCAACGACGAAATTACGCATCTGCCGGTGTACTTATTACAAAACTTGTGATGCACTCATTGAAATTCTAGATCAATGGATGCACTGCAATAATCACATCTATTAATAACTAGCTGACCCGGCGAACTTCGTACCGCCTTAGTATGCAAAATTAAATGTATATTTTTCAATATTTCTGAGAGATTTTCTTAATATTTTTTTCCGTAAGAACCTTCTCCTAATAATAACAAATACAACGAAAAAAGAATTAGTGAAATCGGTCCAGCCATTGACGCGTGATGCCGTGACCAAGGAAAACGGGTTTCATTTATATATATATATAGATAGATAGATAGATAATAATAATGTGCTAAAGGGCCAGGTGGCAGTGAATCGGATTGATATTCATATTAAATATTTTGATTGTCAACGGTGGGTGGTTATCTATATTGTTAAATGATTAAAACTAGTTAAGTAAGTATACCTACCTACAATATAGATCACAAAATATAGTTTTCGTTACCTATTAAATTAAGCATTACCACAAATCCACCCCACAACCGACGCCCTCCCTTCCATTACTGCCAACGCATTATACCAAGAACAAGGTCCAATACTCTTTGACGCACCTCATTTGCACCGATCGCCGGTAATGGGCATTTATCCGCACCAAGACGCGCCAATCATTATGGATTTATGTGCGATAATAACTCGGTAAAGGACGCGAGTTATTCGCTGCGTAGAGCGAAAATAGGTACGTCTAATTACGTGAAATCACAAGATTGTTACGTACTTAGCGTAAGTGTTTTCTACTATTAAAGCACATAAAGTAACAGCCTGTTATTATTTCGAAGCTAAGCTGCTGAGCTTTTTAGACCTTTCTTATCGGAGTGGTTTTAAATAGAGTGGTGGGAGCATTAGGTAAGATTTATTTCAGGCCGATCATGATATACTTTTTAAAATACCACTTTAGGTAACTTTTCTTTTTCTTCTTGATCCTGCTTTATAACTGAAGACCTTACCGTAGTGTAGTAGTGCCTCCGGAGTGCTGATTATTATTATAGCCCTCCACTCTGTTCTGTTCCAGATTTTTCGGTTATCAGTTGTAAATGAAAGGTCATATAGCGTTCTAATCTGGTCCGACCAGCGGCTAAGAGATCAGCCGCATGGTCTTTGGCCCTCCACTTTTCTTTTTTCTTTTTATAAAAATTCGACATGCGGTGGCTTAGGTAACTGAGAATTTCCTGAGTAACACATAGTAGAGAACTTGTAGTCGAAAGGAAACTGTTCCATGTTTAATTGTTTGGATTATAGGTAACTAGTAACTACCCAAATACAATCTAGACCATTTCAGTTGTTTCAAAAACAATTGATTTACTCGCTACAGCTATAGTTTACAGTAATTTCAAAACCATTAACATTGCCTAGATCTCTCAATGAATCATAGTCAGTGTTGTAATATTACAGAAAATAGCAAACATCTCATCCTACGCGAATCTGAGATTGATCAGAACTTTGATAGCACACTGGGACTACGGTGACATTTCATTGTTAAGATTACCTTTAGTAATATCAGGTGAAATGAAATAATAGTATAGCAATAATTATAGAGGTATAAATAAATAACTAGGATTATATTTTAAATACACTCAAAAAGGAGGAGGTGCTCATCAATTTTTGATGAATATTTTATCCATCATAATATATATTATATTGGCAAAAAAGGTAAATAAAAATAGGCAATTATGCGAACGCAGTGGGATTTTAAAATTCACAACCCTCTTGCTATTAGGGCCACTCCCGAGTATAAAACAGTGATCAATATATTCCGTAGAGTCCGTAGAGTATCTTCACACATCTGTTATAATTATTGCAAGCTATGCTGTAATAATTACGGTTTTTGAATCCATACAAAAAACAACAAAATACACAATATATTATTGAAAATATCGAAACAACACTGAACAAAAATTACAAATTCTTCCTACCTAAAACGTTCCTGTGACTAGTATAAAATATGCATATAAGACTTACAGGGTTAACTTTAAAATACTAAATTCCTCTTAAGGGCAATTTCTTAACCTAATGTACCTACTGGTAAAACTTTTAGCTAAAACTTTTAAATTAACCATATTTTTCATCATTCACCAAAAAAAAAACATCACAATCACAAATCACGTAATTTACGTGATCTGTGATTGCGATCAAAATTGTCTGTGTAGGTACGGGTTGCCATAGAGCAGCCATTTTATATATTTTTGTTTTTGTTTCAAAAGATTTTTCAATTTAAAATAACGTTCTAATATCTTTACACTCTTACCAAGTAAATAACTCGGAAAAATTCAATGCGCGCATAGCTAAAGGTTATAAAGTGGCGTACCTACCAATCGTCAATTCGGCCGTATTGCTTCATTCCCAAAAAACAACAGCAACAATAAAACCGACCGGACAAAGGGCGAACTGTGTCGAACACAATCTGTGTGCGGACCTCTATAACTATAAATCTTCCGTGAAGCTGATTTACGAGACCGTAAACAAGCAATATCATCGGACGACGGACTGATTTAAATGCGCTTAACGAAACTGATTGAAAGTATGTTCAACTGTACCTACCCTCAAAAATAATGCCGAGTTGAATTTCGTAAGGTGCTGAAAGCGGTCAGTTGTAAGTTGTAGCCTGTTCGATCCAATGAGGATATTAATTATTACTAGCTGATGCCCGCAACTTCGCGTAGATTGAGGTTCTATAGTTCCCGCGGGAACTCTTTAATTTGCCGGGATAAAAAGGAGCCTATGTGTTATACCAGACTATCATACTTAATATTATAAATACGAAAGTCAGTTTGTTTGTTGGTTTGTCCTTCAATCACGCTGCAACGGAGCAACGGATCAACGTGATTTTTGGCATGGGTATAGTTAATGACCTGGGCTAGGATGCGCGCGTAGAGATATATCTCTCTACTTTTGTCGCTCTCTTTTCTCTTTCTGATCCATATTGATAGACAGAGAAAAGAGAGCGACAAAATTAGAGAAACATATCTCTACGTGCGCATGCTAGCCATACTGGAGAGTGACATAGGCTACTTTTTATCCCGGAAAACTGAGGAGTTCCCGCGGGAATCCAAAAAAAACTTATTCCACGCGGACGAGGTCGCGGGCATCAGATAGTAATATATATATATATATGTGTCACATTTCATCCTGATCCGTTCCGCCGTTCTGGCGTGATTGAGTAACAAACATCTACTCATCCATCAATCCAATCTTTCGCATTTATAATAGAAGTATAGATATGCTTTTCAACCAGGACTGTGCGACGATACGTAGCGAGTGATATATTTTGTACAGAATGATTTATTTTAATAGCGTAGCGTATGTATTATAAATGCGAAAGTTTTGATGGATGGATGGATGTTTGTTACTCAATCACGCCAGAACGGCTGAACGGATCTGGATGAAATTTAGCACAGACAAAGATTATACCTAGTCTGGAATAACACATAGTTCCCGCGGGAATCAAAGAACCTCAATCTACGCGGACGAAGTCGCGGGCATCACCTAGTGAAAAATAAACAAATTCTCAGAGTAAATAGACCCAGAACCGTCATTAATGGGGACGAGTCTGAAAAAGGCTAGTCGGTAAAAAATGTTTAGCGCAGTAGTAAGGGTCGAAATTAGCGGGTAACAGCGGGGGTGAATGTCTGTTTGTGGCTGGTCGTGTTCGTTCTGATCGTAAAAAATACCTCTGCCACCCGCTGGGTCAGGGTTGTCCGTAGTCACCGTCCTTACCTCCATCTATACTAATATTATAGATGCGAAAGTTTGGATGGATGGATGGATAGATGGATGGACGTTTGTTACTCAATCACTCCCGAACGGTTGAACGGATCTAGATGAAATTTGACACAGAGATAGTTTATTGTCTGGAATAGAATAAATATTTTATCCCGGAAAATTAAAGAGTTCCCGCGGGAATCAAAACCTTAATCCACGCGGACGAAGTTACGGGCATGAGCTAGTAGAAAACATCATTATGATATTCTGCTGTTTTGGCAAATGGTCTTTGATTGGAACCTATAGCAATTTTGTACTGTTAGCAATAATGTTAATTTTAAACGAATTTTTTTCAACATTCAAATCAATAAACGTGAATGGAGGATTCACTTAACGATTCAAAAGCACTTGTTAAGTTTATTGAAATATCAAAAACATGTTTTTTTTTCAAAATAACAAGAAAGAAATAAAATCGTCTCACATATTATTATAACTGGTGTAATAGCGGTAATGATACTACTGTTGAGTTTATTTCAGGATATTACAGGAAATGAAAATCTTTTAAAAAATCAGCATCTACCTAAAGTACCTTCAAGGCAAGAGTGAAAAGGCATCTTCTAGGCAAGCGCGTTCCAAGTTCCAACCTGGACCTCATCATTGCTTTGCACTTAGCATGATTGTCGTCAAGCGCAAACGCAAGCCTATCACGCAATAAAAAAATAAAATAAAAAAAAGTAAATCTTTGCGTAATGTTTAAAGTCGTACCGATTACGTTAATACGTATAATACGTAGCGTAATCGGATGATATCGTAACCTTCTTCTGCGTAAGGTTCTGCGAAAAGTGCGTTAACTGTCAACCCTACGCTGAGCGCATTACGAGCCCGCAAGCTCCGAATTTGCAATGATAATGCACATTCACGCTGTCCTTGCATTTCCTAATGCCTTTTTTGTTTTGATTAGCATTTTGTTTGCGGTAAACAAAACGAGACGCGCTAAGCGGTAATTGATCGTGCGAAATGTTTAGGTATGTGAATATCTTAAAAGGTTGATCAAACTGGATAGTGACAGGCAGACATCTTCGCATTAATATCCATACCAATATTATAAATGCGAAAGCGTGTCTGTCTGCTACGTTTTCACGGCCCACCTGTTCAACCGATTTTGATGAAATTTGGTACAGGGATAGGTTGTATCCCGGAGAAGGACATTTAGGACAAGGAAGGCTACTTTTTATCCCGGAAAATTCATAAGCTCCCGCGGGAATTAAAACCTTTATTCACGCGGACGAAGTCGCGGGCAACATCTAGTTTATGTTAGCATGATAGGAGTAGGTACGTAATTTTAGGCAAATAGGTTCAACTTAATAGACGTATCAAAGCACGAGATATCCATTTTAAGATCTTATATTTTTGAATTTTGTTGTGAAGATTGATTGAAGGACGCTAAAAACATCCTACCTAGGTTTTTTATATTTTTACCTCGTTTTGGGCACACTCCATCAAAATAATAATAGGCTACACCCACTCAAGATCTTTAATATATTACACCTTTTAAATAATAGCATAGGATTATCCCACCTACATTTTAATGGATTGCATTATTAAATTTACTTTTTCTACAAAAAGTAACCAAAGTGGTGACTATTTTAAACAGCTGTTGTGGCCAGTTTTTCAATAATATAAGACGTCTAGATGTCCATTCATTCTTACCTACGTATATATGTGGCAAGAAACACAGATACCAGGAATGGCATTCCATACCTTAGATTTTAGAGTATCAGAAACATCGATGTATATGTAGGTACTAGATGGGCCCTTTCATAGAAAAAAGTTGGGCGTCCGACCTGTAGAGCGCGCTCCACACCTGTATATCCTTGTCCACATTCTTTGTTTGACGGGGCCCGTCTACCTATGTAAATTGAGGTCGGTGATCAGAAACGTTGATTAATATAAAGGATTCGAATAACGTCAAGTAGATTGTATGTCAAACATATAAGGATACCATACCATAAAGCTCACACTCGCTGTTCTTTGGTGAAATAGTGAATGAGGAACAAATAAGTCCAAAAAAAATTTAAGGATCCAAAGTTTCTACCTATTTGGATTTGAGACACATCGATAAAATTTACGTCTGCAAACTCACAAATACATAAAAAGGAGCTATTTCCCTCACAGGATATCTATGTGATAAAAAGCCCGGCCAGGAGTAGGACGGTGTGATTAAAATAATGGACGATTTGGGCGCGGCCCGTTAGGGGAGAGTCCACGCCCGTCCCTTTGAGGTAATTACACTTCTTTTTGAAAGCTCCATCGTAAATAACCTTTTGCTGGGCATCACGTGTGCTTTTTGGCTGGCGCGGCGTCAAAAATTTTTTTAGACTGTTTTCATGTCACACTTCATTTTTGCGTTGCACCTGTTTTACAGACTAACAACATTTCGGGACAATGTTGGTGATATATTCCAAGGTTTGACTCATTACAAGTTAAAAACCCTGTATTCCTGCTTTTAATTTTTAAAATTATAAGGATTTTCTTTCTTAGGTTTGCGTTCCTATAACTAACATTTCAGGCCAAAGGTATGTTTTTCATGGTTTGATTCCTTAAACCTGTATTATTTTCTTGATTAATTTCAAAATATTTTTTTTTCATCGCGAACACGCAGCGTTTTGTTTTCTTCTATCTTAATTGATATTTATCTCTGTTGTAGTATTCCGATGTGGTGACTCTAAATTTGGTTATGGACATTTAATAGCTATTTTTATGAAAACTGAATTTTACCAGACCAAATAAAATTGGAAATATGCGTTTGGTTCTTGTCATTTTAACATCTATAAGGAGCATTTAATCGAACACATATCACTAAAATTACTAAAAAGATAAGGAAACTAATGAAGGAACTATAGAAGTTTAATTTTCTATAATTACAGTCGCGGATTATAGCGAAGTAACTTCTAGTTCCTTCATGACTTCCGCAAAGTAACGCCTGCTTCTATCCAATAATATAAGGAACTAAAGGAACCTAATAAATAGTTTCGGAAAGAGTTTTCGGAGTTCGGGAAATATGGGCAAATTACGCAGTCACGGGTATCAGCGCATAAAAAATCACGGTCTAGTTCACGCTCCTACGAGTATTGAGCCCCTTTTAACTGCAAACATTGACATGTGGCCACCGAGGCGCTAACTATTCCAAACGTATCCACAAACAATAGTTAACGGCCGATCAGTTACAATTTGCATCAACCGTTCACAGTCCGCTCCAACTCACCATAATTGAACTAAAAGCGTTGCAACAGCGCTATTTAGTTATCTACGGTTAGATGGCTTCATATCGAAGCGCTGAACTCAATATCTAACGTTGTTAAAGTGTGGAGTGTGCCCTTTGTTTTATCCCAATATCTGTAAATTGCTTCTGATATGAATAGCTAAGCTGTGGAATAACCTTCCGGCATCCTTGTTTCCTGTCATTTATAACTGCTGATGCTCAAATCTTCAATGCAAGAGTGAACAGAAAACAACAATGTTTTATACTTACGTCTACAATTTTCTTTTAGTTACCGTCCGCAGTCCAACTGTGGTCCAACCGTACAATTTGCTCGGTCAGCATTTACCCACTTTTCGTTATACATTTAATTTATTAATAAATCAGTGCTATATGTGCGTGATATTCAATAACATTTACTTGCCAACAAACCTACATAACTTGCCAAAAAACATACCTAACTTGCCAACAAACCGGCCCACCAGTTTGCCCAGATTTAATTTCTGTACATAATACTGTTAAATAAATAATAATAATTATGAAATAATTAATTATAATAATTGTAATAATTATAATTTATAAGCAATCAATAAATTATCTTACAACCATCTCTATCATTTTACGGTCCTAAACCGAATAGTATCAGTTTCAGTTAGCTGAATAACATTTGCAAAGGTTTTAAGATAAGGCATTAAGATAATTGGACATTAGTTCTGCATGTAGGAGTTAAGTACAGCAAAAACTAAGTATATGGGACAACGAAGACGGATTGCAGTGTAGGTAGGGCTAGTAGGTAAGGGTAGGAAGGGTCAAACTCATTAATCAACATCGACTGCCCTGGCCGGCCGTGTTTTGCTCACTAGATACGTACCACATGTGAGACCACAAAATAAACTATCCTTGGAACAAAGGCTCCTTTTTTTTGGATTTTGTGTCTGTCATTGATCTGTGTGAGCGTTAGAGAAACATATTGAAACTGTGCAGATCTTGGTAGGTAAAAATTTGGTATTCAAAGTTAAATTGTAGTCCGTTTCTAAGGCAGGTAATAGGTGGAAAAGTGGAGTATTTTCAGATTCCAAACAATTTTTTTTTAAATCTTTGTTTTATGACACTGACGGGGTTTTATCACTTAGTGAATATGTCTTGATAGTGATCGAATCACTTATCACTTATAAATTTAATTTAACTTATGAATTAAATGCCATAGAAACGGACTTTAAGCTCTTGACTGCATCATCATCGTTGTTCCAACCGTTAAGGGAACTCAGAAGTAGGTCTCTTGTAGGGATTTCGACACTTTACAGTCTTGCGTCACTTGTGTCCAACGGATATCCGTTTGATGCCGCCTTTTCACCTTTTGGATATACTGCACTTTCCGGTGAGGGGTAGCCTTTCCACTCAACTTATATGGCTTTTAGGCAAATCATTACCATTTCCATAACTTTTTTAGAGATACTTAGGTTTTTAGCTTCAAAATTTTACGCACACTTGTGCTAGGATCCAAGTGGTATAATTTATAACTCGAGTCGAGTAACAATATATCGACTAGACTAACTAATGTGCGAAATTTATTTAGAGCACGTACTCTGTAAAAGTCGAACTGAGATTGAGATGAGTCGTTGTGAGGCCGAACACGTATCTTTTGTTATTTGAGATGCATCTACTGCATATTTATCTGGTTTGCATGTAAGCAAATAACAAATAATGGGTGGATTCGGCGAACGAAGATATCGGAGCTGTTGAAAACGTACAGCTGCACTCCAAAGATTATAATTTTATGGGATATAATACGTATTATAGATATATCTACGATGTCTAATGCAGTTTAATGGGAAACACAGTTTATTTATTGGCTTATCTTATCTACTTTACTCTTTTATTATTTACGCTATAGATTTATTTTATATCAATATTATGGAAAGTAGAAAATATATACAGCTTATTATTGTTACCTAGTCAGAGGTGATTAGTCAAAAATCTATATATATAAAAATGAAACCCGTTTTCCTTGGTCACGGCATCACGCGTGAATGGCTGGACCGATTTCACTAATTCTTTTTTTGTTGTATTAGTTATTATTAGGAGAAGGTTCTTACGGAAAAAAATATTAAGAAAATCTCTCAGAAATATTGAAAAATATACATTTAATTTTGCATACTAAGGCGGTACGAAGTTCGCCGGGTCAGCTATCTATATATATAAAAATGAAACCCGTTTTCCTTGGTCACGGCATCACGCGTGAATGGCTGGACCGATTTCACTAATTCTTTTTTTGTTGTATTTATTATTATTAGGAGAAGGTTCTTACGGAAAAAAATATTAAGAAAATCTCTCAGAAATATTGAAAAATATACATTTAATTTTGCATACTAAGGCGGTACGAAGTTCGCCGGGTCAGCTAGTATACAATAAGATTTAAGATTCAAATATTTTTTGTTCAAGTAGACTTTTACCAAGTGCTTTTAAATAGTCGAGTGAATCTACCACATACACTAAGGCGTAATATAAGGCATACAAAACCAACATATTTACGCCCGCAGGGGTCATCTGACACGCATGTCCCTCATTAACAGACCATGCAACCACGTAAAGAATCCAAGATATTCGGACAAGAGATTATTATCAGTGATAAATCATCAACGAACACTTGTCGACAGAACACTTTCTCACAAACAATGTAAATTATAGGGGACGGTGAGCACAAGCGACGCATCAAAAACCATCGGGTCGATCTTATCTGTACACGATCTCTGCCTCTTCCCGAAGTTCGACAACGTTCGATAAGCCATCTTGCGCGGATAAATCATTTTTACAGCATCTATGTTCAGGGTTGGCAATTTTATTTTTCACCCGTTTTTTTTTTACTTCTGATATTTTTAGTCTTTTTTTTTATTAATGTGTGTCCGCTTTTTATCCTCCGACTTACTTCATAGGATTATTTCTATAGTAAGCTGTTCACGAGATTTTTAGTCTTACTAAAATACTTACACTTTTACTTAAATACCAAATGAAAATATGATTTTTACATTTTGATGTATTGGTTTAAATAACTCTGCAACAGTGTTGAATATATAAATCAAATGGTTTGCAAAAGGTTAACGACATTCGTAACACAATAATATACATTTTCATACGAGAAACTAAGCCCTCCTCTGTTCATATGTTTTCGAGTTTTTAATGAGGTTTGTACATTTATGTCGAAATTAAATAAATAATTGAAATGGTAAGTACTAAGCTAAGTACTTTACCATTTATCGTTTCATTTTTCAAACAAGCATGATAAATTACTTGAAATTACAGCTGTATTTTCAAATAATTTAGCGTTCTTATATTTGGTACGATGCCGCTTTGGATATTCGTTTGTATTAAAATAATTAATCTTTAGACAAAATGTGCAAAAAACCAATGTAAAATTTTGAATAAATAAAATCTGCATACCTATGTGATAGAACTACCCATTCAATAAAACAAAGCTCCAGAACTAAAGCCTCTGCAAAATATATTTCACCGGATCCCAATAAGTGCCTATAGGAGATACTCTATTTTATGGAAGGGGTGATAACCCTATCTATTCCTCTCTTGTCTATGCGACAACCTTTCACGGGACATGAATGGGAGCCTTTATGCTTTACCGGCAATAGAAAATATACGCGAATAACTTTGTACTTTCACTCAGCGGCATTGAGTTGAATTTTCAATAGCAGGTTTGGGACAAAATCTCAGGTCGAGCGCTGGTTTAGAAACGCCTAAAATATAACCTATAAATATTGAATGCGACGTACACTTATTTACCTTTTTACACTGTACTTTCTTTCAAGATCTCCAATGTATGTGCATACTAAAGCGAGGCAATTTTATTAGGTTAGCTATTGTTTGAATTCAATGAAGTTATTCTATAATAAAATATACAAGACTTACCTACAGGTTATTAAATACTCTTACTAGAATTTAAAAATACCTCAGTCAGTGCCTACTTTTGAATACGAAATTCCGCATATTATTCATAGGAGAGAGAATCATTTTCATTCCTAACCTACCAAAAGCTTTGTCGAGGTATTTGGCTATGTTTGATGTCAAATCGTTTGTTTGCCCTCTTGTTTAAAGACCTCTTCAGATCTCTGGTATAATCTGGCTCCGTTTAGCTCGCTAAGCCCTTTAAACACAAAACGGGAGGAATCTGTTTCATAGATCGAGCAGCACGTAGAGAAGAAGAGAATATCACTTTTCTGATACAAATGACAGACAAGCAACATAATATTAATATGCTTAGTAATGTTAATGATTCCCATTTGTACGATATTATACTCGGACGTAATCTAAAGCGTATCACGTAAGTTGAAATACATAGAAAACTTAACTAAAATAGACCGACAACAAGGAGTAAAATTCTGAGGTTACTTCTAAAAAATCTCAATAGATTTATGGTTAGGTATTAGGGCAAATTAAAAGACTGAAGGTCAATCCTCTCATGCTCATTCCTAGTTCATTAAGTTTATTTGTAGGGGAAAATGAGAATATTAGTCAGTCAAGTCTCTCCAGCTATAACCTCCACATAAATTCTATGACCCAGTGGTCCTGTACTGTGGCAGATCAATCGTTGTGTGTATGAGTTTCTCCCTCGCAA
Source organism: Erebia aethiops (assembly GCA_923060345.2). NCBI lineage: Eukaryota > Metazoa > Arthropoda > Insecta > Lepidoptera > Nymphalidae > Erebia > Erebia aethiops. The sequence goes on from OV281082.1 coordinate 20,177,623, forward strand.
AGGAAAAACTGACTTGCTTTTGGCTTCAACAGTGGTCTCGCTTCACGCGGGAACTCCCGACCGACACACTGTATATTTGCTTAGGATACATCCCTTAACATTTACATAGGTACGGAATTAACTAGCAAAAACCAATTCTAATTATATCATTTTAACGTCCAATTTCAATTGCTTCAAATATTTGGCGGTAGGCAAAGTGCGGGTTTATTGACCTTGGCTTTAAGCCAGTTTTGGAAACGGGCGAATTAGGCGGTTTCGAAATAATCCTGTTTACGTGTAACTCCGGTAACATGGCTGATAAATAGTCCTTCCTAAACGGGGATCTTGTTTGAGCTGGATTTATACGTAAGTTTAACTATAAACAGTTTCGAGGAGCTGAAACTGGGAAACCCTAGGTAAATCTATGTATTATATTTAGTACCTAGGTTAAGCTAGGAAACTTTTCAATAGTAAGCCGGGTTAACGCAAAGATAAAGAAGAAGTCCTTTGAAACCACAGCTGCACAGATATTAAAGCGAATATAATTTGTTTAAATATGTAGGTCAAAGTATATCTCTCTCTTAGCTGTATCTACAGCAAGATATATCCGTGATTTGATTAAAAAGTTAATCTTATGCGTTTATTCTAAAAAAAAAGGCCTAGTGGGGATCTATAATATTAACAAAGAAAACCTACGTGCAAAATCTTACGTTACTAAATGCTGGTCTAAGTAGGTAAATCCTACAAATACAATTTGAATTCTTGTCTTAGGCCTAATGCGTTAATTGTCCTTAGTCATTTAATACCTAAGGCCAATTTACAGCTCCAGTGCCTCTAGCGAGAATTAGACATAACTGAAATAAAAAGATTTCGAAAAATATTATCGCTTCTCGTTTTAACGCACGACTTTTGTTTGCAATAAGTTGTATGTAGGCATGTTCTTACATAATTACCCCAGAATCGCGAAAAAGGTAAATAAGCAAATTAAATAACATTAAAAGTAAACATAAAACGACACCTTAAACCGAATTTACACATCCATCAAACTTAATGAATTTAAATTGCACTTGCAATACCTTCGAAATAACTGTTTTTTAGTCGTTACCGGTATGAATTTCGCACATCAAAGAAGAACCGTAAAATATTCGTTTAGGGCACGAGCAGGCACGGATATTTCACCAACAACGTATTTTTGAAGTGAAAACTTCTTTATTTTAGGTATTTTGAAAGACCATTTATTTAATAATCAGTAAGCAATAATTTGTTTTTGACAGGCATCATCCCTATTCGATCACTCATCTCGTTATCGACTTGTTTAGCAAAAAAAAAATATAGTATACTAAAATAATTTTGTTATTGTAACAAGGCTAATAAACGTAAACTATGTAAAAAAAATACAATATTTTGATGATATCAAATAACAAATAAACTACATCAGTGATCAGAATATAATATAGGAGGTGTTCAAAACGTGATGTTGGTTCGACGTTATCACAAAAACGCTAGGTGCGGATGTTAAAAGTATGAAGTGTGCTAGAGTCCTTACTGTTTACGCCAAAACAACGGATCGTTGTCTGCCGCAACGTAAATGCAATTTAAAATTCATGCCTGTAAAAACAGCTTTCATCTTCTTAATATAATCTGTCGGTCGTCCTGGAGATAACTTAGTAACCACCCCAAGAACACTGTTTCCATTGCACCCCAACGGCACGATATTATCGCTGAAATTTCCCATGTCATAGATCATAATAATTGTTTTTTCATGGAACAGATAGGTTTATATCATTTGACAACACCTTTAAAAAATAAATAAATAAAATATTTAATAAGTAATTTTAATAAATTTAGAAAAAGTGTGGCGTATGCCAAACATTTATAAAAATTTTGTTCGTAAGTATGTACTGTGAAGTATGTAAGTATTATGTGTGAGTGTTTTTAAATAAGCAAATGAAACAGGTTATTTCTGCTTTTTTTTAAGATTTTCAAATTTATAATGTACTCAAAACAAATAATGTACCTACTCTGTTATTTTAACTGCTTATCAGTCTTATACCTTTGCTATTTTAACTGCTCTTTGACGTATCGTCCCAGTCCAATGGACACAAGCACATCAAGTGGGTACATAACAAACAGCGTCGCTCCATAGTCGCTCGGTTAATAATAAATTGTCAATCTAGCCCCGCTAAATTAGTGGCCCTGTACTTAATAAATCATAGTGAAAGCCATGGAAAATTTCATGTTGTACAGGGTATAGGCTACTCTAAACTCGTTTGTCGTTGAAAAGTTTAATTTAATAATGTCATCATTTTTCTTATATTCTAGAAAAACGAGCCTAAAACTAATATTATAAATGCGAAGATAGTACAGAGATAGTTCGTATCCCGGAGACGGATATATTAGGCTGTTCCCGGAAAATCAAATATATTCCGCAGGATTTAAAAAAAATTATATTCACTCGAACGAAGGATAACAATATTATTTCCTAGAGTGAAGCTTATTTGAACATAGACGATGATCTTCTTCTGGTTTAAGACGTTTATTGTTAGATGAAACTTACAGGCTGACTTAAAATACTGAATGTAAACATGATTTAGCATTTTGAGCGCACAGAATTATTCTTCTCAATACTAATCACAAATACCTTATCGTCACCTATTAAAATTGTATCTCCCGCGCCAATTTAATCAAGAAAAACCTTATCTTTCCATCGATGCTATTCAAGCTAGTTAACATATAGAAGAGGTATGTATTTGCATCACAAAGCTTCTGAAAATTACCTACACGCATTCGGCCTTTGAGAGGCCGTCGCAAGCACTAATGACGCCTATTATCTTGCCCTTAACAACTTTTGCTTTCATTACGTCGATTCCTATAGCCTAATTAAGATGTTTGATCTTGGATCAGATTCTCTATTGGCTGCATTAAAAAATAACCAATAGGAAATAGATGATTGATATTCTTCGTCTCTTGATATTATTTGACTCTGGAAAGCGCAGCATACTTTCATTCCTATTCGATATAAATAGGTATATGTGTCACCATACATTTACATACTGCATTCAACTCGCGCGCGAACTATAGGTCCAATGTCCACTGTGGACGACATTTCTTCGTCACTAAAAATTATACACGTCATGAGTATGTAAAATTATTGTATTTTTGTTGTATTGTGGATATTCTGTCTATCAAGACGAAAATTAGGGGTTCACATAGTAATTTTCGTCGAACATGCACAAATTTAAATTAGCTTGGATGCGGCTTTATAATGACGGTTGATTTTGAATCTGTATGTGCTAAATACTAATGTGAAGGCGCCCGCCAAGCGAATTACAGTTTCGGTATGATACCATGCAGTGCTTACGAAATAGCCGACGCACGAAGTAGTCAACTAATTTCAAGCTGGATAAACGCGCTGATTACTTATTCTGTGACACGCGGTAGTAGTTGACATCTAGAACTGACTGCAAACCTGCGTTCAGTCGAAGTGCATCGAATTGAATGTGACCGTATGAATAGCAGTGCGCTCGACGCAGGCGGCCGCACCGGCGTCACATGAGCAGATACCCGGCGTCCTGTGTTTCCGATGGTTTCCGCTGTGCATTCGGTACCGTATGCTACTCGTATGTACGCAATAGGGAAACCATGATAAATTTTTCAGCGAGTAGAGTTGTCCTATCTCACGAAGGCGGTTTGCCTAAGTTTGTGGTAGTGCACGTACGTACCTATAACAAAATTCGTGTGCGTAAGATCAGGAGCGATTTCTCGACCGCGCACATTAAACACAATATGTACGTATGCACTAACACAAACATAGGCAAACCGAATTCGTGTGAAACCGAGCAACTATATGGATTTATAGAGGCATTTTTTTAAATCCTTTACAAGTTAGCCCCTGACTGCAATCACATCTGGTGGTAAGTGATGATGCAGCCTCTGATCAGAGCCTCTCAGCAGATCAGGACGGGTATGGCCATTATATTAAACCCATACCCCTAATCGGTTTTACACGGTATCGCACCGGAACATGAAATAAAATAAAATAAAATAACTTAGCGGCACGTCTTTGCCGGTGGGGTAACTCGCCACGGCCGAAGCCTATCACCAGACCAGACCAGGGAAAATTCTTACCAAAAAACCGAGTTCCAACGCCACTGTAAAGTTAAAAATAATTTTGATTTCTACCCACTATGTTGAAGTCGGGCGAGCCTGATGCGTCAACTTAGCTTATCCTTGTTATACCCGCCCCTCTTCAACATAGAAATCCAAAATTATTTTTTACTTAAGTATATAACAGTGGCCTTGGAAGTCGGTTTTTTGGAAAGAATTTTTATTTTTAACTTTTTAGTGTCAGGGTTCAGAATTTGGAGTCAGAGCCACCTCGAAAGGTTCCTCTAACGACTGAAAAAAACATTTTTCAAATCGGCTTAGAAACCACGGAGATATGCGGTAACATACATTTAAAAAAATACGCGCCGAATTGAGAACCTCCTCCTTTATGGAAGTGTGTTAAAAACAAATAAAAGAAAAAATGTTCTTTCATGTATGATTCACCCACAGAACACATAACAAGAGGTTGTTGTTGTTATGTGTTCTGTGGATTCACCCAACCAATGGAAATTGAAATCATTTTATAACCTAGATACATTAGGACAACCTTCTTTCTCCAAATGAAGGTCTTAAAAAACTTACGTGAAACTTCCCGTATTTAGTTCTAAAGGGAAACTAGAACAGTGTCCTTCTAGTAGTTAGTTTCACATGGAACCAAGTGTTCGCAACAGCGTTCTTCGATCACAATAGATCTAGCAAAAGGAAGAACAATACAATATCCTAAGTTGGTTATAAAAAATATTTCCATCGCCGGAGTTGCAATTTCCCCAGGAAGCGCTGCAGCGCAGGTTTCATTTCAAAAGCTCTTCCCGTAGTGTTTTCTTAATCCAAAATATTAAAAGATAAAAATCTCTACTATAACAAGAGAGTTGTTGTTAAAATACCTAGAGGGTATGATGTCCCACAAAATTACTGCAATTATTCGTAATCTACTTATACTATGTAATTTCAAAAGTCTTTCTCCAAGTGTTTTCTTGATTGAATACTAAGATTGAAAACCAAAATCGACAAAAGAAGAGGATCCTAAAATCAAAATAATTTTTAGGGAAAGAAAAGTAAGTACCTAATTAATATGGTAAAAGCCCAAAGGTAAATTAAAAGAACGAGTTCCATTAAATTAATTTCTCCTTGAGTAGGTAAGTAATAGGTTCGCGTTGGTATCCGAATCTGGCCTTTATTTCTTGCGTCAGAGAGCACCTTCAATCCCGATTATTATCACTAACACCTGATAATAATCACAAACCTGAGATGAAATAGGTACTTAGTTGTGAACGGTATAGCAGGTTCTATATACGGTTCACAACTAAGGACTTCGTGAGCGGATATAAGATTTTTTTAATTTCCACAAGAACTCCGAATAAAAGTAACCTATGTCCTTCTTCGGACCTTCCTTCCTTCGTAAAAATCGGTAAGATAGGACAGACACAGTTTCGCATTTATAATATTAGTTAGTATGGATTGGTCTGTTTATTATTTTACAGGACTCGTAAAAAAATTGTCGCACCATTACAATATAATATATGTCTATATAGTGTCTATTAGAGATCCCGTGCCCGAAAACCGAAGTCTTCTAGAAGTCTAGTACGACAGCATAACACGTCATAATAAAAAGGTATTGCAACATCGCACAACTATCTCAAAGAGTGCTTCAATCATCGAGTGTTATGAACAAATTCATCAAACATCATTCAATAAAATCGTACGCGTCCGTCGTCAAGCTATTTCAAAACACCGGCACCACTGCTCAGCACAATTATAATAATTGAATCAGGAAACGGTTCCCCTCGAGAGCAAGAGTATAAATAAATCAAAAGGCCACTCATCGTTCCGGGCGAGCCCGAAGCATATTTATTTAGTCCGCACTCGATAAAAAACCCAAAGCGAATGTAACTTTTTGATAATATATGTGAACATGAGAGGACTTGAGGCTTGCTCTATACATAGGTATGGTTGGGTCAGCGCATGTGATTTTTGGTAGTGGTATGCAGCTCATAGAGGCATGCACAGCTTACCCTAGCTGAAATAGCTCAATTCACATTTTTCATTATGACCTGCCAGCGCGTTGATCAACTACCAAAGGTTAACTGGTAGAGAATACCTCTAGGTGCAATAAAGAATTTAAAACAAACGAACAAAAATAAAGTACCCAACTAATGCTAAAACCAGTGGCTAAAACCCAACCAAGGTATGGTACGGTACAGAGCACTGATCATGCCACTGATTTATGGCAATTATTTATAACCTAGCAACGAACAGGCGGGTTTCCGTGCAAAGCGCGTATCTTACGTGTTTCAGCCATCGATATATATTATGTAGGTTCTAGATGGGCCCTTTCATAGAAAAAAATTGGACGTCTGACATGTAGAGCGCGTCTACATCTGTTTATGCCTTTCTTTATCCCCGCCATAGCGCGTCCCGCTTTCCAGACTAGATGGCGTTAATAAAATAAGTTCACATTCTTTGTTTGACAAAGCCCGTCTATGTAAATTGAAGTCGTTGGTTTCAGCGAGAAGCTACAACTGGCACTTTAACGCGGTAACAATCCCCTACCTACCTATATCCGATTTTACGTACGCAGCTGTGGCGAGTGGCGACTGGCAAGTCGATTATGTGTATATTGCAACTCTTAACGCACACATGCGTGATACCTACACCTGGGTCTCAGGGAGCGAAGATCATTATTCAGTCCCGGGTAATAGCACTCGTGTGTGTAATAGGAATTACGAAACTCTCACGAAACTTGTGACGCCATAGGCTGTTTATGTTTTAAAAATACGGCTCAAATTTTTACTTGAAAATAGGTGTTTAAAAGTTATGTAAAAGCAACAAGAAATGTCCAAATAATTCTTCATACACATTGGCTTTTGACGCTCGATAAAAACCTAAGGAAAATATGTGAAATTGTTTTTTAAAAAATTAAGAACCAAGAGGGATAATAGTATAATAAAATAGTAGACCCCAACCCCGCACCAACAGCAATAAAATATATCATCATCAATTCATCATCAGCTCTTCCTTTAATATACCTATTACAATTACAGTTTTTTTTATTAAGAAATAGATAGAAAGACATAAAATGAAAAGTACCTAAATTATTAGTTAACTTGTAACTAATAATTTAGGTAACTTGTAGGAACTCGAACTCAGGACAGCGAAGCAAGTTCAGAAAAAAAACACAAACAAGGAAACGTCGGGAAAGTTGAGCGTTTGGCTGTACGGGCGGCTGTCGCGTCCGGTAACATTTTCTCCCTGCTAAATAAATGGAAAGCAAATAATAACCCGATACGAGTTCAATAGAGCTAATCGATAGTTGGAAGGTTGTTAGAAGGTGTAATTACAAACATTAGCATTTAGTTGTAGAATATTTTGAAGCTTTATATATAGAGAGAGCAATTTGAAGTAAAAAATCACCTGTGCGTGTAATGACTTCATACTTAAATTAATGTTATAATTTAAAAAAAAGAAGGTCCATACTACTGAATATACACTAATGACTTAATTATAACAAGATAATAGAGTAAATGATGTAACTAGATTAATAATTAATTAATACATTAAGTAAATACCTAAGTATATTAATATGAATACTACACATTTTATAGTTTTGACAGGATTAGCAGTTTTTTGGTAAATTTGAAAAAAAAAATTCTACTAATATTCATAAAAAATACACGCCGTCCAAATGTTGAATGATTAATACATAATATATTATTCATTACGAATTGTAATATATTATAACAGTAAGAAGTGATTACCCCAGTTTAAGAGCGTTTCACACTTTCAACCTCAACAAGTTAAAATACAGGCAAGAGTTACCATACTCGAAATATTGCACGACAATATTTCCCATACCATTGTGAAACCGTATTCTTCGGGAGGACATTAATAAAAAAGCATGAAGACATAATAATATATTTAGCGTTATTATTTGATAGCCATCTCACATGCGGGCAAGCATTAAAAATTGCCGTAGTAATTACAATAGTAGATTAGGTAGATTCACTTGACGATTCAAAAGTACTTGTAAAAGTTTATTTGAATAAAAAGATATTTGATTGATTGATTGAATAACATAAAGAGCTCCATTAAACGAGTAGCCAATGTGTTTATAAGGCTATCTTCCATCGGTAGCTTATTCTGAATAAATACCACGCTGATTATCAGCATCTTTAAGGTGCTATACACGTTAAGATCATCAGTGTGTTATTCATTAAAGCCATTTAAAAAAATGGACTTTTTTTCTGAATTGTTTGTCTTACAAGTGCTAATAGGCCTATTACATTGCACTTTTCACAGGGACCCTTACCCTGAATCAGTGTAGTGTAATAAGTTAAGGGAGAAAGGGTCCCTAATTTGGTCCTTATTGCTTTGTAATAAGTGACGCCAAAACTAGCGGCCACGTCCATCCTTACAAGTGCAGTGTAATAGGCCTATAAGTGCTAACCTAATATAAAATACTGTGATTCTTCTAATAAAATGCTATAAGTATGTTACTCCTTAATTCAACGTATTTTATAACTACAACATGCACACATTGTAAATTTTATGGAACTAAAATTATTATAAATCTTGAAATTCAGCTTTCACCAGAAGTACCTATCCATACTTATATTATAAATGCGAATGTATGTCTGTCTGTCTGCTACGCTTTCACGGCCCATCGGTTCAACCGATTTTGATGAAATTTGGTATAGGGATAGTTTGTATCCCGGGGGGATATAGGCTACTTTGCGCGGGGAGTTTTCGCGTTTTGGAGGAAACCGGATTACGATCGGTGTATTCGCAAGGATACGATAGATGAATGGGAGTGGGACAGATCACAGAAGGTATCGGTCGGGGGACAGCCTCCTGACAAAAATGTTCTTCCCCGATGCAGTGACCGCACATTCTACTATCAGAAAAGTAAAAATCGACGGACTAATAACCCAAATACTCACGGGGCATGGAGGGTTCTCCTCGTACCTGAATCGCTTCAAGTGCAAGGAGAGCCTTTCTTGCCTCTGTGACCCGGAGGCGATTGAGACAGTGGAGCACCTGATCCTAGAGTGTCCCGTCTTCGCTATAGACAGATTTAATCTGGAGCAGACATTAGAAGTTAACTTAACGCTACAAAATTTATCAGAAATAATTAAAAGTAGAGATCGGGATGTATTTTTAGAATTCTGTAAGAAAATTGTGATTAGAGTAAAAATAGAAATAAGGCAGCATAATATTAAAGAATTGTACTGAATATTTTTTCTACAGATATTAGTTAGATGGGAAACCCACCCACAGTGATACGAAAGATGACGTATGATAGAAAGAATAGTATGATGAATAAAAGTGTGAGAGGTATAACTGCGAGAACTGGTATGAAAGGATAGTAGCTGGCAAAGGCTCCGATCATGTTGGAGGACGTAATTATCATATTTAAAAAAAAAACGCACAACACAGCGACATAATATTATCTCGTTATCTGAAAAAACCCTAACAGATGTGCGGCGTGGCACGTAATGGCAAAAATTGTATGGAGCTAGGCCCACTTAAGCGACGCGTCACGGAGATGCACTGCGACATAGTAATTGTACAAAGAGTACTTGTCGCTACGAGCCTCTATAGCGGGGCTAGACCTTAAAAAGTAGAAGGTTCAGACCAAACAGGAACAAAATACGAGCGCGAATCGCGTGAGGTTATGCGCGATGTGATCTTCTTCATAACTTCCCCGAAGCTTATCAGCGACCTTGCGCTCGCGCCAATGAAATGTTTATGACGCACAATAATTCTCGCATTTAACATCATTTATGCTAATTTGCTCTCGGACCATAACGAGCTAGGTTGAATTGAGCTACTTTCCTTATTTAAATTGTAAGGCTTAACCAAGTTTAAGAGAAAATCCATACCTATTACCTATTACAGAATATTATAATATTAATTACTAGCTGATTCCCGCGACTTTTTCCGCGTGGTTTAAGTTTTTTATTCCCGCGGGAACTAATTGATTTTTCTGGATAAAAAGAATAATATCCGTACGGGTATTCGTATTTTTTCAGACGGTTACTTTTTATCTTTTTTTTTAATAAGGAAGATCCTTATTTTAAAAAAAGATAAAGAAATCTAAATTAACGCAGTTGAAGTTGCGGCCATCATCTAGTTGTCTATTTAATTTTGAATTTATTTCATATTAGGTAGCCGAATTTAACCTCTTAGGTACTCTACAAAAAGCCCTGTAGTTAAAGTATGAAAATGGAAATCGCAGCATAAAAAATGCAAAATCATCGAAACAATATTCTATTTTAGCAACAATGTTGCCAGTTCAGTTGCACTCGTAAATCATTATTTTCAAGGACAGCTATCGCATAAACTCAATACCAGCTCGATACAGTGATATAGTGATAGTGAAAATTCGCGTTGGAAAGTCAACTTTCGCTAACGAATATGGCAGGGCGGGTTTCGACTTACGACACAATCTGTTCAGTGTTCAATCCAGGGGGGTTACTACCATCGTTTATACTTTATAGCTGTATTATTGTTTTGCACTTTTATATGACGTACCTTGACGTTCCTAAAATAAGGATTATAATGCTGAAACAAGACTGTCAACAGTATTAAAATAGTACTGCTAGTAATAAGCCCCCAGGCTCGCCATTGCTCAACACGTCTTAATTGAAACAAGCTAATTTACGAATTATGATAAGTATTATAGAAATTGTAATTCAATACGCATTAAGGGCTGGTCAGACACAAAGCGTGACGACGGCAATTTTACGTCACGCGAGTCAAATTATTAGGCGCACCCTGTACAAGGAGCTTTAGTCACCCTATGTGTTTCGTGGTTTATATGAACGACTTCATATAGTTGGATAGAAGCAGGCGTTAATTTGTGGAAGTCTTACTTCACCAATGAACAAAAATCTTAATTCACTATAATCCGCCAAAACAGACACTAAATCTATGCCTTCTAGATGTCTGTTTTAGCGGAATACTGAATTAAGATGCTTGTTCGTTTGACTTCATATTATAGTTCCTTATAGGTATCATGGTTTCTAGGAGCGGCGTTATAGGCAAGTTTGCGACTTTCTACCATGCATCGCAGTCGCAGCGCGTCGTTTGTGACCAACCCTTAATGGCGTACCTAAATTAAATTTATGTTAATAAAAAATCATTTAACAACATATTTCGTTATTTTTTTTTACAGCTCCTTTGGAAAATTGAAAAGCTTTAAAATATTTTTTTAATAATTTATGGAGTCGAAACACAATTAATATAGGGAAAGCAAAGCTTACTTTCTGAAATCATGACTACGAACGAGATAAATACTACTTGTCTTCGGATCTTAAACATTTTGGTACCTATAAGGCTATACTAATACCAAGTTTCTTCTGACACTTCCATAAGCCATCTTTTTAAATTAACTATTTACTAACTGATGCCGGCGTGGATTGAGGTTTTTGGTACCCGCGGGAACTCTTTAATTTTCCAGGATAAAAAGTAGCTTATGTGTTATTCCAGACTATAATCTATCTCTGTACCAAATTTCATCCAGATCCGTTCAGCCGTTCGGACGTTATATCAGTAACAAACATCCATCCGTACATCCATCCAAACTTTCGCATTTATAATATTAGGTACCTAAGTGTAGATTTAATATTGGAAACTGCTACGGAACTCCTCATTAATCCACCATTCAATACCTTCTCAAGCAATTCTCGAGTTTATATAAATAACGTAAACATTTCGTAACATAATTCTTCAGCAACCTCTTTTTAATTATCCGATACAATATGTCCGATACGAACTACTTTCGGTATTCCAAGATCCAATATATCGAAGGAGATATTATCAACGTTCTGTTGCAGACGTTTCTTCACAGTTGCGACTCTACCGTAAAGATGAAATCAAACCTCCCTATATATTTTTTAATAAATGTCAACTTTAAGATTTTGTTTTATAAACAGTATTTTTAAGTCGGTTTGTTAAAAGTCGGTAAGTAAGGTTACACTATCGATGATTTTCTTAATGACAAAGTTGTATGGAAGCAACCGGTCACGCATTCAGTCAGTGTAATACTTGTAACGTAACGTATGTAATACTTGTATTGTTTACCTACTTATTGTAACCTTTTTCTTTTTTAAGAAAAGAGCAATTACTGCTGAATTTCTTGCCGGCTATTCTCATTAGAACCAGTTTTCCGAACCGGTGGTACACTCTTAACGTATCATAAGTGACACAAGTTGTCCGACGTGAAATAAATAAATCATTTATCATAATATGTCAGCTTTTGAGAAAACACCTAAGAATTAAAAAATTTGAGCTTCATGTAAATTAATTAAGTAGGCCTAACCTTTTCTCTTTAGTTTGAAAATAACCTGTATCTGCTTCCGGAATATAAAACCGGAAGTATTTGATATTAATTTCAAATCGACCTCCACGCGTTCCCGAGAAAAAGGGTGTGTGTTGACAGATAAGTGATCCTATAAGGGTTCCTTTTTCCTCTTGAGGTACGGAACCCTAACAATGTTCCTCTTCATTCCACTTATTTTAGGATGTTCCATAAAACCGTTGCCTACATAAATCAAGAATCAATCGGCGTTGTAGAAATAAAATCCTCACATAAAAACCGTCGTGCTGTTATTGTAACTGCAAAATAATGAGGAGCAGAAATAACTACTGAAATTCTCGTAGCAATAAAATCGTTACCATTAAACTCAATTAGTGCAGATATTTTCGTGTCGCGATTGATTTCAAACAAGTTTTGTTTGCATGGATAACTACCGTTTGTTTGACTTAAAGAAATTCTTTCACACCGTATCAAGAAAGCCAATTAAAGCCAATTAATTAATTGTATTACTTGCATCAAATTGGCATGTTTCATAGGTATTTATTCTTTCTTGCGAAGCTGTTATTATCATTATTTATTATTGATATTGTTGTCGTTGATTTATAGGTACAAGTATTCCTGTATATTTGTTGGCACCGAACATTGAGAAATATTTTCAAGTGAAGTTTACGGCTTTGCATGTAGAGTGAAATTGATACACTATAAATGGCCGTTTTCACCAAGAATGGCTAAATTTTGGGGAACATCTACGACCAATAGGTGACAGTTTTCACAAAAATGCGTATACCAACCAACCAATGTAATACCATCTTCTCAATCAGTTTTATTAATGATATTTCCCCGCGAAAAAAAAACTTAAACCACACGGACGAAGTCGCAAGGACTGCGTTCTAGCTATGTACAATCAGCAAGTTCTAGGTGGTAGTTATTGATATAGGGAACATCTTTATCCCTTCTAGGCTAGAAGGCATAAAGATGTTCCCTAAAATTGAAGCATTGTTGGTGTAAATGGGCACAAAAGATCTCGCAACAGCCACAACAAGTCTCTATTATAATCACCGAGATTATAATGACCTCTAGACTACAGTCCTGAAAAAAATTGAAATAAATCATTCTTAAATAAGTAGGAAGTAGGTACTTACTTCCTAAATGTACCAGAACAATCATTTATAGAAACACTGTAGCAACTAGGCTACGCTCTTACATAACACCATGACGTCAGTATATTATTATACCTACTCGTTCCTACATAATAAACAATGCAATAAAATCGAGGCAAGTTCAAGAGTTCATTGTTCTTTCTTCCTACCTAATGTAACGTATGACGTGTATTATAGCCCGAGAGCTGATGGGCGATTTTGAGGAGGTGCTTTATAAAGGCTTAACCTTGTTAAAGACATGATCAAAGTATGCATAGGTAAATATTTATGTTTAGGTTAAAATTAGAATTAAGTTTTACGTTGTTGTAGTATGTTACAAGGACGGTAAAAGATAGCCGGAGTATTCAAATTTTACGGATAAATGGAAGTCGTAGATATAAACATTGGAACTTCACAGTACCTATTTCATGCAAAAATATGAGTTTGTAATTTCTGTTAATTTAGTACACACGTGTACGCAAGTGTCTGGCCAACTCTATTTAAAATTCATACCCAAAAATTATGATCCCATTTAACTTTGAACCATTTAAATCGTGAACCCCTGCTAAATTTGACATATTATTGACTAGATGATGCCCGCGACTTCGCGTGGTTTAAATTTTGATTCCATAATTTCCCGGGATAAGAAGTAGTCTATGTCACTCTCCAGGTTCTCAACTATGCCCATGACAAAAATTACGTCGAACCGTTGCTCCGTTGCGGTGTGATTGAAGAACAAATCAACAAACAAAAACACTTTCGCATTTATAATATTAGGATGATTTATATTTTATTTTCCATACTCAGGTAACATAGGAAACCACATTTATTTACTTGATCAACCACCTATTCAAACTGTTCATTAGCTCTCGAACTTTATACCGCGTACCCACCTATGTACCCACTAGACAAGTCTACAAACCCACGCTCGTTCATTACGCGAACCATAAATCTACTTCACCGGGAATCGAACCGCCTTTGACGACTCAATTACACTTATTAGTTGCGGGCTGCGGCATAAAGTTCTGTCCCACGCGAAACCAAGTCATTATGTAATGTACCTACGAGTAACTGTCATTACTTTTATATCAAGTACTTCCGAGTACTATAACTTCATAATTATATTTATTTGTTTGTATTATTTTTGTACAAAATATTATATCATAAAACTAATAGAAAAAAAGTAAACTAAGGTAAAGTTTATCTCTAAAATAGAAATCTCTTGAAAGAAGTCCTTGAAAGTGAGTAAGGTGAAATTGGTGGTATAGGTTTAAGTATATTTGTTTTGTAGCAAGAGTCTGAAAATTCGCACTGAAAGATGACGCGCGATTTTAGTTCTACAAAAAATTATTTATTGACATCAGACATGTTTCCAGCTTGTATTTATTCTATCTACCTATTCAATTATTTATTATAGGTACAAACCATAGACATAGGATTTTTTCGCTACATTCTAAGTCTATGGTACAAACCTAGATCCGATTTTTTTAAAGCACAGATCTTGATCCAAAAACCTATTAGCTGTTAAAGTTATAAGTTACCAAAATTTTCTACAATTAAATACACTTCGTGATAAAAAAGAAATGAGAGTTAAACATTTTCCATTAGAAATAAATGATTAAAAAAAATTCAAGACATACACGAGAATCCTTAAATGAAATGAAATAAATAATATCTAATTAAAACTAAATTGACTACAATTAATATTATTACCATCCCATTTTATGTTCCATTTCCACGTACCAACACTTAAGTAGGTAACTACTTGACTATACATTTTATTACAAGAATAAAAACTTTCATTAGTTGGGGAGTTTTCTTATAATTAGATACTTTAATTAGTTTACTTTGCAAATAGCCTGGTTTAACACGAGGTTCCTTTTACTCCGAAGGAAGGCCAGGTCACGGACCGATCAATTAGTTAGGAAAATTAGAAAAGTTGGGCATATAAACTCGCGATTTTATGTTTTTTATCTGCTACAAGTTAGCCCTTGACTGCGATCTCACCTGATGGTAAGTGATGATGCAGTCTAAGATGGTAGCGGGCTAACCTGGTAGGGGCATGGCTGTTATATTAAATCCCAAACCCCTAATCGGTTTCTACACGGCGGTCTAATCACTTGGCAGCACGTTTTTAACCGTGGTAACTAGCCACGGCCGAAGTCTCCCGCCAGGCAAATTGTTTGTTATTATATGCTCCTAAATGTAATAAGATATAAGTACCTACAGCTAAATACGTTTTATTATGCTGTATAAATGAAACTGTTAAGTACCACCTTTCTCAAGTTTTTTATTTTATATACGTACTTGAATTAAATCGTAAATCAATGCGTACCAGTAATGAATACTTGAAACGTATAAATTATCACGCTAATGAAGACTTTAGTTAGTCAGTCAGCGTGCTATGGAAAAAGATCAGGAATGAAGTGATTCGGTAATGAAGGAACTAGAAGTTTTATTCGCTATAATAAGCGACAATAGGTAAATCTATGTGGTACAGTGTGCATCCCGCACTTGTTGGAAGATTTCTGTGGTGTGGTGAATATCGCGGGCTATATTGACTGGAAGTTTACAGATTTTTGTTTTTTTTTTCTCTTTATTGGAATTAAATCTAATTAAATTATTGGAATACATACAGCGTCTTACATTACAAATAACAACTTAAATATAGTTTGCACATTTGCCTATAAAGTATTCACTAATTAAATATAAATGTAGTGGTTATTGCGGGAGTAATTTTGTGAAGTGTTAGTAAATTTAGAAAAGAAAAAATAATACAATAATAAATAGTAAAGTTACAATTAAATTTAAACTTAGTTAGGTACTTTTATATTTAAATTATACAGACTAATATGTCCTTTATGTAGTTTTTTTAAATTCTAAAACGTATTTTCTAATGCTGTGCTGAAACAGGTCTAATTTTACATATTTTTTATTGAAAGTGTTACCTGCTCTGATTATAAATCTATTTTGGCCATAGTTCGTTTTGGTTTGAGCTAGGCCAAAGGTTTTGACACTACGTCTTGAAAGTCTAGACGTTCCTTCATTATGATGGAAGTCCGCAAAGTAACGCCTGCTTTTATCCAATATGTGATTCGGTAACTATAAACAAAGCAAAGGGACTGTCATATTAAGATCTAGCCCCACTACAGATGCACGGCATATAATAATTGTACAAAGAATATGTACTTACTTGCCGGTGCGCCTCTGTAGTGGGGTGGAACCTTTACAAGCTAAGAATAGGAATTAGGATAAATTAAACTAAATTATATTATATTCTTATTATTAAGAATCCAAGTCATGCTGACATAGATTATATATATTGTATTTTTATATTTCATTGATGCAAGAGTCAAGACTAAACCATAAGTTTAAAAAAATTTATAGAAGCGGGTACTTTGCAATGTTAATCAAGCATTATTTCTTCGTTATTTATAATGGTTTTGTGTAATTTTGAAATAATTGTAAAATGTAATGTAAAAAAAAATTGTACGTCAGGGTTACCTGACTGGTTATGATACTCGGCGCTACGAGTACGTAATCAGGATAATATTGAGTAGGTATTAGATGATAGAGATAGACTGAAGACAGAAAACGTTGGCGAGGACTATTTGAAGAAAAGTGGGTACATGTTGCCTGAAAAAGAAGTAAAATATGAGTAAGGTAGGGTATGATTGGTATTGCGTGATGATGGTCATGATACTTCTTACTTGTTTGTTTGGTTTCCTGTACCTGTGCAGCAGCGGGAAGGCGGGCAGAGCATAAACTACGCTTACTTCTTTCCAGCATTTAAACGAAAAAGGTTGATAAAAATTATCAATTTCACACAAACAATATCGCGTGAGAGCTAAATACACAACAAACTCAACCTGAATACGGCTTCTTTAATCCTATTCATAGTTACTGCTATTGCTTTCTTTTACACTATGTTCTCTTTAGGATTGTCTACATTGCGCTACTGTACTGCTGACGTATTGCAACTGAATTAACATTACAGGCCATTAGTAGTAGGTAGCTGTGTACAGATGCTATTAGAATGTCTCTGAGGTGATCAAGAATGTGCTGAGGCAGGTCAGGTCTGATGACCTCCGTGGCGCAGTGGTGAACGCTGTTGTCTTATAAGCGGGAGGTCTCGGGTTCGATTTCCGGCAGGGTCCATTTTGCTCTTCTTTTCTCTGCTCTGGTCTGGTGGGAGGCTGTGGTTGACAACGAAGTCCACGTAAATGGTCAGCTATGTTTGATGCTGTCGTGTCGTGTCGTGTCGATTTGGTTTGTCA
Source organism: Erebia aethiops (assembly GCA_923060345.2). Lineage (NCBI taxonomy): Eukaryota > Metazoa > Arthropoda > Insecta > Lepidoptera > Nymphalidae > Erebia > Erebia aethiops. The sequence continues at coordinate 20,195,442 of OV281082.1, forward strand.
CGTTTGTCGCTCACGTAGGACAACGCCTGAGCTAGGTTACGCCGATGTGCGACAATGACGCTTCGGTGGCGACATTTGGACACCGCTTTGTATAGAAATGTATAGAGTCTGGAGAGCATTAATTGTCGTGAGAGATCGAGAAGCATGACACTGCATCCATTCACAAGATACATATTATAATGTTTCGTTATGGTGAAAATCTTACACCCTGTAAAGCAGTAACACGAATCCTTAGAGATATCAAAAACATTTCGCTTAATTTACACCAACTAAACCAGTCATTAGAAAAGTTTTTAAATAATCTTCCGTGTGGTTTTGTAAGCTAAACTTTGCGATACTAAAACTGGACTCGATGCAGGCGTGAACCGTGAAAGTGCCAATAAAAGTGCCATAGACGCCGAACAACAGCCCTTTGTTGCTTGTGAAAATAGCGATACAGCTGTTGGGAAACCAATCGAGGTCATTCCGACTGAAATGCAAAGTTGTGCAACGGTAAACGTTAAGACAATGTCTTTCAGTTATCAAGCCATCCGGTATCCCGCAAGTTTAGAATTACATTGGTGTTATGTATGACCAATGGATGATCTTGTACTGGTTTTAGTTAATTCTGCAGGTCGATTGTGAATTATCAATCATTGTTGGGATTGGTCGAATTTATGCAATATTACTTACATATTGCAACAGGATAAATTTCAGCCAAATAGAAAAAGGGTGACTAAGTAAGAGTCGATAATGAGTGATCAATATAAAATGATCGAAAACAGCTGCAACACAGTTTTATACTAACGCAGTTGTTTCCGTTCCTTAGTTTTTATGTATAGATAGATGTTTATGAGAAAATAAATAAATCTAATCTAATCTAATAATAGACCGTATATGTATTTACTAATTAAATTAATCATTATTTACCAACGACCTCAATTTACATAGACGGGCTCTGTCAGACAAAGAATGTGGACGTATTTTACTAACGCCATCTAGTCTGAAAAGCGGGACAGCGCTATGGCGGGGACAAGGACAGGGCTATACAGGTTAGGAGCGTGTCTAAAGGTTGGACGTCTAATTTTTTTCTATGAAAGGGCCCATCTAATACCTACATATCGGCGTGCTCTACCTAAAGGTTGGACGCCCAATTTTTTTCTATGAAATGGCCCATCTAGTACCTGCATATTATATATCGATGTTATAAATTACCCATTTTATAAAGATCAAAATCGCCATAAAGATAGTAGTCGTCTCTACTAATATTTTAAGACTTTAAAATTTAAACTAGGTATTAGCATAATATTTAACGCAGCAAGCGATCTGGGCTCATTGCCTCATCACAGCAGTTTGTATGAATTATTTAATTTAATTTTAGTTTAGATTTTAATATATTTCAAAGTTTAGTTTTAACTCGAAATTTTTAGAACTTATTAATGCTTTGTCAGAAATCAAAGGTTTTATTCAAAATAAAAATAAATCGCTGTTGTAAAAAAGGATCCTACAGAGTGCAAAATATAATAAAAGGAGTGCTAACATTAAATATCGCAGTAAAAGAGAGGCATTTCAAGCGTTAAACATTATTATGTATCCCCACTGATACTGATCGAAGCGCTTTATAAACGACGACACAATAATTGAGCTCATGAAATTCCTTGAAACCATTAAAACGCACTAAAAAAATGCTTAATACAACATTAAAGATTATAATAAATGATGTTAATATTAATTTTATGTCCAATAAACAAGTATTAAAATATGCTCACAATAACAAACTTGCTACCTTACCTTATACTTAATAACAATTTATGCACTGCAATTTTACACAGATAAAATATATGTCCCAGTTAAAAGGTGTTCTTAGTTTGAACGCGTAACTGAAAGTTAGAAGATTGTTACAGATAGTTTTAACAATAGTTCGCGCGCGAGTTGAATGCAGAGTAAATGTATGGTGACACATACATTTACTTTGCATTCAACTCGCGCGCGAACTTTAGTTAAAACAAGAATCGTGGACGATATCTAAAATCCAGACTCCACAAACCATTAGTCTTGTCTAGCCTACCCCTAGAGTGCCTGCGCCAAGACAATGTGAGGTAGCGAGCGAAGCGAGACGGAGACATCTGTAACGAAACACAGATTGAGTAGGCGAATCTGGATGAACGAACCTTCTTCGGAAGTTTGAAAGGCTTTCCAAAGACTTTCATTTATAGCTCCCTATTACCTATTACCTATACCTATGTAATAGGTATTTGTAAATTCCTTTACCAAGTACGCGCGGCTACTTTCTCTACCTATATTTAAAACACCGTGAAATTATACTATCCGTATTAGGTTACTATAATCTAATTTCTCGATTCAATGTAAAACGATATCGATTTTCTCGCTAACGTTCACCCTGTCATATCCGAGTTAATCCAATAATTGATGCATTTCATCGATATTATACTGCATATTATTATTAAACATTTGATGAAATTTCTATTATCATTCTAATCTGCGTGCATGAATTATTTAAGGACTAAGGAGGTACTACAGAGAGAGTACTCTACCGAAGTGAATATCGATGATGACAACTCAATCAAATCAGCAACTGTTTATCAAACTTAAAAACGTGCTTCTAGTATGGTAGTTGTATGAAAATCACAGTTGTGACGTCATCAAATTTCAACGCACTTTTTTTCTTTAATCTATGGTTAAAAATGGTCACCAAATTTAAAACTGACGAGGATATGAATTTTAGGTTTTTCAGACCTTAAGGTCTGAAAAACTATTTTTTACATAGGCATCACCCTTTGTTTAACTATTGACATAATTGAGGAGTGAATCTTAATAATTGCTGAGAGCTATTCAAGATTAGTATAGTAAAATTGTAATAACTATTAATCATTAATTTTATAGAAAACTTTAAATTATGCATGATGTTAAATTACTCTCTATGTATACTTTAATTAACTACATCAAAAGATTGACCTTAATTACCTAAAGCCCTAAGTAATTACAAAATGTTATCATCCAATTTAGTAAAATGCAACGTTAAATACGCTTTAATAACTAGAAACAGTTTTATAGAGCCGTTAATATTTTCAAGTGAGAGGGCAGCTGTGCTTGGAAAACATTCTAATTAAGCTAGTTCTATAAATATCGCATAAATACTCTGCAGCTGATTTAATGGTACGCTCGAACGCATAATTGTTAATGTCGAGCATCGTATCTTTTGTGTTGCACGATAGAGATATTATATACTAAACCTAGTTTCACTTATATATATATATATATATATATATATATATATATATATATAGTTATAGATACTTATATATATAATCGTTAAGGGATCAACGCACAGCCTAAACCACTGGGGTTAGAAACTTGAAATGTTGGCAGTAGGTTTCTTTTGTGAAGTAGGCACTCACTAAGGAAGAAGTTTTCAAAATTATTCATAATATTGTCTAAACTCTATACCTACTTTTGTATATTTTTTTATACTTATTTGTTTACGTTCCATGCAAAAGTAGCTGCCAGCTGGATAAGTAGAAACATTTTTATATCCACTACAAGTTAGCCCTTGACTGCGATCTCACCGGATGGTTAGTGATGATGCTGTCTAAGATGGTAGCGGACTAACCTGGAGGCATGCAGTTATATTAATACCCATACCTACCCCATTCGGTTTCTACACGGCATCGTAATTCGTACCGGAACGCTAAATCGCTTGGGAGCACGTCTTCTACGGTGATGACTAGCCACGCCCGAAGTCTCCCACCAGACCAGACCAGAGAAATTATAGATTTCTAAATTGCCCCGCCTGGAATCGAGCCCGGGATCTCCTACGTTAAGACAACAGCGCTCAACACTGAGGTCGTAACATTCAACATTCAAAGTTTGAAAGTCTAGGATACTGTTCGTAGGTTAGTTATGATTATTTTCTCATCTCAATTTATTCCATTCTCGATCGGTTATTCTACATTATCTACATAACCACATAATATAATATTATGCGTTACGTTTTCAGCTAATTTACATTATAAATATAGGTAATGCCGTGCGCCACTGTACACTCTTCAACTTAATTCGCCAAGCCTCCCTCAAGTGCTGCTCGAATCTTTAGTCTGGTAATTGATATTAAAATTAAGGGAAAGCGGTAGTTGGAGTGCATAATAAGGATTTTTAATAATCGCCCGGCGCGGCGTGCCGTACTCGGCACTGCGGTACTCAACAGATATTAACGCGCTAATAACCGTGCAAACTTGTGAAAGTTGTGAATTAGTTCTGGTGGGTTACTACCATCGCTTAAAGCAGTATTATTTCAAAATGACAGTTTTATGTCATGTACCTTAACATCTCTAAAATAAGGATTATAATTCTAAAACAAAAACGTCAACATTATTAAAACAATACTGCTTTAAGCGATGGTAGTATGCCCCCTGATAGGGAGAGGCTCGTGCTCTGCTATTGATTTGATATCTATATTGTTGTACATGTGTGTGAATGTGGAGAGGTATTGTTAAGAGAACCATTTGGTGTGGGTAATTGTTAGCAAAGTTTTGATATTAACGGATATTACAATGTCAAAACTGAGTTTTGAATAGACTAGTACCACAGAAACTATAAATGATAGGTAAGGTAAGATTGTTGCCAAGCAGATGGGTAGCAAACGCGTTATTGTTTAGAAACATGTATTTGCAGTTTAAGTTGCCTTCAAGCTGAAGTTATGTCTATTGTACTAATATGAAAAGACATAGCCTGCCCGCGACTTCGTCCGCGTCGATTGAGGTTTTTGGTTCCCGCGGGAACTCTTTAATTTTCCGGGATAAAAAGTAACCTTATATGTGCTATTCCAGACTATAATCTATCTCTGTGCTCAATTTCATCCAGATCTGTGTAGCCGTTGTGGCGTGATTGACTAACAAACATCCATCCATCCAAACTTTCCCTTTTATAATATTAGTATAGAAGTATAGATAATGGTTAACCATTTAGTTCTAATTTAGCATTTTTTGCAAATATTAGATGAGCCGTGTCAAAAAATAAGTTTATGATGGATGATAGGTGGATAATGGTCGAATGATGATCAAGATCAATTAGGCATATATATCATAGGTATAGCAAAACGAAAATATTACATGAAATCAAATAAAAGGCATGAAATAGATTGTAAGAAAAGGCTGTATATGCGTTAAATTTAATGATGATGAAACTATTTATGAGCAGGTAAACTCAGAGCTTAAATAATGTGTGAAAGGTAAATTAGCTAGTTATCTTAAAGCTAACTGTCGACTTCTTAGATATAAGTAAGTATCGGAAAGAAAACGATAAACAAAGTGTGTAAACAGACAACAATATCAATTCTCATAAGTAACCTAATGTTGTCATTTAAACAGATAACAACAAAAGAAATGCAAATGACCCGCACTCCGTAATGATTTATTATCAACTAGGTGTAGACACAAAATTACTGTTAGGCACACTTTAACATTTGGCATAATGTTTAGTTATCGTTTATGATGAGAACAATTTAATAACAGCCCTGGAAATCACGCTCTTTAAAGATACTACGGACTAACAGTCTCGCAAACTTGTACCTAAATTATCAACGAATACAGAGCAATTTCAATTTATTGATGCACACACTTTTATCAAGAAAATTTTGTAAGGAAAACCGGCAATTTAACAAAATTACACTCCTGCGATTAATAAAATCACAAAGTAGCCAAGAGGGGCTTCAGAATTTCTTCTGCTTATTAAAAAATTTAATATGTCTAAAGATTGCAAATTTTCCCTGTGAGTGACTGAGTTCTTCAAGAATAATATTATAACAGTTTATTAAAAGTAAAATTTATATGGTAATTTAACTTGTTATGGATACACATCATTATTTGTTTTAAAAATTCGTTTTGGCTAAATAAAGAACGAATTTATAGGATAGGATAGCATAAAGCACATTTTACTCTCTGGCTAATAATTATCTTGAAAAACATTACGATCCAAAAAAGATTGCACACAAACGTTGAAAGCACCTCAATAAAACCACGAAGCGGAGTTAAAGAGCAAATAAAAATTTATTACAAATATCAACTCCAAAATGGATTCCGAGTCGGCTCCGGAAAATCTAATAACCGAAACGGAATGGCTGCAATTATTCCTTTTAAGGACATTATTGCGAGCAAATCCAGTGAAAATGTTAACTGCTCCGTCGTCATGAGGCTGGCACAAAAGTTTCATTGTATTTTACAAAGTCATAACTAAAAGGCTTCAAAAATTTAATTTTGCCGAAAGTAGAACTCGTAAACATTACAAAGAATTTTTAAACACAGCCTAACGTGTAATTCAAAGGTTGAATATTTCAAGTACTGTTGCTGTACAAATACAATAACAATTATTTAACTGCATATCGAAAATCGGCCTCTTATAGATCAATTATTTTTCAAAACCATTTCACCAAGTGTCCTCATGATTCTTACGTGTCTCCATATGAAAAAAAACAATCATTTTAACACCCTCGTAGATTCATTTTCAAAACATCACTAACTATATGTACCTACAATATCATTGGTACCTACCAAAACTTCCCCATTCAGTCAAGCACCGCGGGATAGAAAAACACTCGAAAATCCCAACAAAGCTGTCAAAATAGACATAAAAACTAACATTTCCGAGCTCCGAAATTCGCGCCCTCGACACATGTGCGTAATGATACGACATGTCAGCTCTCAGACGAACAAAATGAGCGCACTTCAAACGACTCCGTACCCTGTACCTAGCAGCATCTAAGGGTTACCAGACATTTGGTTCAGTCGGTGTTCAGGACATGCGACACAACTTTTGGTACTGAATTTGATAAGAGAAGACTAAATCCTTAGAAGCTATAGTATTATATTCATATTCATGAAGCGTACTCCAAAAAAAGTTATTTGTATATTTAAAAGTGAATAATTAGTTGTTTAAATACATCTGCGTGTAACGCGCAAATAATATTATTTTAGACTACAGCTGCCTAAAAGTTTGCAGTTGGCAGATTTCAACGTGTAAACTATACTGTCTAGTCTTGAAACTTGAGATTTTGCCTGCTTTTGCTCTGCACATATACTCTAGCTATTCCCAGTAATAAAGGAAATTAATTAATTAAATTCGATTCAAGTGTATATAGATTCTTACAGCACAATAGAGATGATGCCTATATCAAAAATAAATTATTTCTAACTGATTATTAAAATATAGAGGGTTTTCCAAAAGACCTAAAATTCACATCCTCGGTTAGTTTTAAGTTTTTTTGGTGTGTCAAATTTCAACTTTCCCTTTTTTTTTAAATTTACCTATATTAAAGAAAAAAAGTGCGTTGAAATTTGATGACGTCACTATTGTGATTTTTATACAACCATACTAGAAGTGCTTTTTTAAGTTTGATAAAAAGTTGCTGATTTGATTGAGTTGTCATCATCCCTATTGCTGGGAGTTTCTGACAAACCTTCGAAATAATGGGGACCCTACCGCACCCTCAATGCATTTAGTTGCAGGTGCCTACTATTTTTCTTCGCCTACAAATTCGAATGGAGTGGCTCCATCTTACGTCTTTGTGTTAAAGCGGGGTGGAACACCATTCGTGTGGAACGTTTTAATGCACGTAGTTTTCGGTCCTTTTGATATAGAGCCGTCATTTACGCGAATGTCTCAATTTTTTTCTCTGTTTAGACGTGTTATGGCGGTGGCAATCTTTTAATGGAAATAATATAATATGACCAGATTTTTCTTGTAAAATCGTTTAGAGTTCTCTTTAGCATTGCTATATGGGTCTCTATTTTTTGTATTGGCAAACATGTGTAACGTTGTGATAGGGCTGGGCTTAAACACACACAATATTATTGAAATATAGTTATGATAACGGGTAGTAGCTAACCTATAATATGTAAAACAATGGCCTTGGAAATTCTTATGTAACGGCCTATACCAGTGGATTGTAAAAGCTTATAAAAGTAAATATACCAACGTTAAGTATAAAGAAGTCTACTTAAATCAGCTCGGTCAAAATTCTCTGTTCTTCTATACTAATATTATAAAGAGGTAAAGTTAATGAGTTTGTGACGTTGTAGGGGGTAATGGATCTCTCTGGATCTACTGAACCGATTTTTTAAATTCTGATACCAATAGAAAGCCACATTATTTGTCATAGGCATAGTTTCATAGGCATAGGCGTGGTGCATATTAACCCGAAACATTAGGGAGTTCCCGTGGGAATTTAAAAAACTTATTTCACGCGAACGAAGTCGCGGGTATCTGCTAGTTAAAAATAAACTCACTGAATCGTAAAACGATGTTTGTATTGAACGACCCGCAAGACAATTGTTTTAATACTTATGACAAGGGTTGAAGGACTATTTTACACTTCAGAGAACTATTGATATCTAAAATTCGTGTAAATCTGGCAAATAGTGGAACTCAGACGTTAATTAACATAATAAATACCCCTGTAGATGGTGGCTACAGGCCACAACATCGTCTCGAGTGCTCAAACCACTATTCACCTCGAGTTTCAGTCTTATTCATAAAATATGCTAATTTACATTTGGAGAATCTCGCTTAACCTTGCAATGGCTTCGAATTGAATTCAAAGTGTAGGAAGCCCCGATGGGACAACAGCAAGGGCCGAATTATGTCAAAGGGATGTAGTTTCAAGATCCTCAACGATAATTGACAAACTCCCTTCAAATTACAAGTACCTAAAAGAGGAAACTTAATTGTACTTTGAAGGATGGTTAGTTGCAAGGGAAAAGGGCTATTAGGTATCTTGACAACCTTGGGCACGACGATGATTTAAAGTTTAAAGTACTCGTCCTTGGAGTGTCGGATTTGCATCTCCGCTCAGTCATTTACTGTGTCCTTACCTTGAAATGTGACAAAAAGGGATAGACTGCTTTGCCTCGCATCAAATAGCATTGCATCGCAAATTATAGTAAAAAAAAGGGCAGTAGCAATCAAGTCTAGTCTAGACAAGGTGTCAGTTCATCTACCTTGTAGGTACTTAACTATGCAAATAAATAACAGTGATGTCGTGTTTCTGTGAATGTGAAATGAAATGCATTTCAAAATTTTTACTAGCTCGGTGTAAAAACTAATGGCACATTAGTGGTACAGTGGTAGGTACATTTAGTTTCTAAATTTTTGTCTTAACTAACAACTTTTTGAAAAAGCTGAACTGATTTTGATATGACTTTTACAGCAAAGGCTGGTAGATACCTACTCTGTAAAGACGGATCTTAGCTACTTTAAATCCTGAATTTAGTTTAAATAGGTCCCCATAATTACGTGAAAGAGAAATCTCTGGTATTACTTAATTGCAAGTCCTCAGTATTTTTATGATAAAAATATAAACTCTTTTATTCTATAAAAATAGTCATAGTTAAAATTAAATGCAAAAAAATTAAGGTACATGAAAAATTGAGGTTAAAAACCTCGGCTCTAGCGAAAATGAGTAGCGCGGGCAAAGAGCTGTAATATTCTAGAGGCGATGCTGAGCTGTGATGCCTCAACACGGTCGTGGTGAATATGAAGCAGTGTTGCTTTTTGTTATTCCGTAAATCGGCGCCCTGTAAAACATTCAGCTTTATCATTGTATTTTCATACAACACCTAACACAAAATTAAGATGGGACTACGCTACGATACTCAGAGAATACGTTTTTGGCAGTTGGATTGAGGTGACTTTGAATTGACGAACAATATACGGCAAATATTTATTTCTATTGTACTCGTAAATATGCTTTAATGACACTAATTCGCTTAAAAAATATTTTCTTAGCGCAAATAAAGAATTACCAAAACTACGGCGAGGCGTAAGTTCCGAGTGCCCACTGTAGTCGAATGGACTGCGGGATCTACGAGTACGACTACGACGTAGATCTGATCGGCCGTGCAGCGTTTCTCTCTAATGTCACTAGTTAATTAGTCTCATTATTTTCTTAAATAAAAAGCTGGGTGGAGGCGGTTTTACACACAAATCTGCATCTCTAGGGTCTTCAACTCAGCGGAGGCTAATTATACAATTGTCACTTATCTACGTAGCTATACAGGATGCAGTTAGAGCGCTATACGCGGATGCGTTTCGAGTCAAACAGAAGGGTGGGTGCTTACCTCCCTTGTGGTTCTGAAGAGCGACTCTCGTCATTAAGTTTTGTCATAAAAATGTTACGGGGGAAGCATCGCATGACGGGCATTGTTCTTCAAAATGTTGACATACGCCGTTATGCGTTGTTTAGATGTTGTGTTAAAATAAACCAGAGATTTTTTAGAAGTTTCTTTATTTGAGAATGAGATACTTAAATAATATGTTTAGACATAGCAATTTTAACCTTATTTGTGTTTTAGCGTTTTTGAAATTGACAACAGTCTCAAATCATGGTGCATAGCTTTTGGAAAAGAATGCATGTTTTGTAACATCATTCGATGACAATAAGCTTTGATTCTCGTTATGTTTTAGTCGAGTTTAAATGTGATCTACTGCTAATTATCTATTTTATTTATTATTTAAAAATGAAACAAAATTAAGATTGAATTAGTACGCTAAAATGAAAAAAGCAAAACCTTTAATCGGTTACTTCGCGGCACCATACCGGAACGCTAAAAAATTTAATTGAAACACTTTGCTGGTAGAGTTAGTTGTGATATTGCAGTACTTACTGTATCCAGACCTTCACACCTATTCCCTAGGTACCTGTCCTGTCAACATTATAATCTGTGTCTGTAAGCTAAACGTCACACACTTGTCAGAAATCCAACAGGAACCAGAACAGAATTTGCGGAGTACTGACTGATATGATAAATGAAGTCACTGGTCTCCGTAGAAATTAGAAAGTAAAAGATTGACTTATTAGGACATACTCGTATTATATACCTGTATTAACTCCTAAAGCTATAGCTTTAATAACTTCTGGCTAACCCTACAAAATTCTTTCTTAGGCCCGGTTGCATTACAGTTGGTTCCAGTTACGCACGCTAGAAGCGCACAAGTTAAATTTTGGTCCAAAGTTGGCAAGCCCTGACGTGTGTAGGAAGAGCTTAACTCATTTTGCTTGACGCTCAAACTTAAATAATTTTCTATGTAGGTAACTTTAACCGCCTATCATGCTACTGGACTTCTACAGTTCTACATTATAGGCAAACCTATTTTTATTAATTTTTTATTTAACATCGTTAAATTAATAGTAAAATAGTCAGCCAATACGTGTAGGTCCTTTAGACCTACGTAATGTTATTTCAGCAGTAATTCTGGGCCTGAAAGGTGACGGTCGAATGCGCAGCATTGACGTCATGTTCGTGCGTTTGACAGGTGACAGCTGTCCTATTTCCCGCGCATTAAACATGTGAATATGTACGCCTTTTTCAAATAATTTTTCATCATTATAAAACCAACGGATAATACTATTTACGTGTGATCCAATAATATTTACGTACGTAATATTTGATGTAGCAGGTGAATAAATAATTTACATGGTAAATTATATTTAACATTAAGTGAAGTTATACAGCATTGCGTAATTCGATTTTAACTTCTAATATTTTTTATAGTCAATTTCATAGAGCTGATATTTTTAAAATAAAGTCGTATCTCATTTTGTGATAAAATACCAGAGGGGATATAATATGCTGTGGCCTGTGGGTGACTTATAGTCAGAAGACTTCAATCTGTATCTAAGGCATTAGACATAAAATAACATTAAAATATTTAAATTTTCCTATCTAAGATTTGAGCGAGACCAAAGAGGAATAAGCAATTAACTCTGCCAAATAATTCCCAACGTTGAAGCTATCTCGATGAACACACATCACAATGTAAACAGTTAGCATCCGCTCCGTAATCGAGTACATCAAAAGACTAAAAGGGGGTGCCGGAGGGTTGGAAACAACCATAAAGGAACCTCATAATATATCACCTCCATATATACGTGTATATCATGAGACTATCCGTGGTAACTACTCCTCGTAAACTTTAACTTAGTGGATTATCGACTTTTGTTCGAAGTAGACATACGTATCTATCTGATAAGCAACTTTCCTACAGCAGATACTAATAGGTAAGTAAACATCATATCTAACTTATTAAGCTTTTACTTATTGTTCTGTTTTTTTGTGGTTTCCCTCATTTTGATTAATTTTACTTTAGCTCTGAATAAATTGGTTTAGGAAACGACGATCTATTATTGTGTGGTGGGTTCCACTTCATCCTATTAACGTCCCACTGCTGGGCATAGGCCTCCACGCTCATAGGAGAGAGGGAATTAGAGCTTAGACCCACCACGCTGCTCCAATGCGGGTTGGCGGGGCGGGCGGGTGTGGTGGGTGTTTCCATAGAAAAAATAAATACAGCTCTCCCTTTATCTATTCCGTGGGTGTTTCCGAACAATGCCTTTGAAGTAGGTAAACTCATCTAGAAGTGTTCTACCGTCAAGCAAAGTAAATTTCCGATAGCTACTGACTACTAGGTATATCGTTTCGAACCTACTTAGTAGCTAAAGGTATTTTTCTATATATTGGCAATCGCGTTTATATATTATCTTTTGTTACGTTAAGCACCATGGAACTTGATATTTACCGCTTTCATTCTTTATCTCCCTTTCTATTTCATACTGGATCCCACAATCTTCCAGTCCCGTCCAATTCATCAACTTCCAATGCCACTTAACCCTAGGAAACTAGTTCCAATAATTTATTGTACTAAGTTAACGCTCATATAACTGGCAAAGCAATTTTTCACTTCAGCATAGCCACGGATTAGACTATATCTTGCCTCCCTTTTTGCCATTTGAAATTAAAGTGAGATGTGAAATGGGAGATCGAGGCTCTAAGTTAGGAACCGGATCCCTATTTACATTTTCTGAGCGTTTCTATGGCCTTGCTGATCATAATTCATGCCCGATTGTGTGAAATGGTGCGAGGTACTATTTCTACGTGGACAGTTATCATGGGCTTGTTTTATCACTTTCTAACCTATTCGAATTGTTTAAGATGTAGTATAGGGGACTACATCTTAAATAAACAATTCGAATAGGTACTTAATACAAACCTAGGTAGCCGAGACTATGAAGTGAATTCTCGGTTTGTAACGTAATTTAAAATCAGGCAAATTTGTAAAAAGTGACAAAAATGTACGGCTATACAGAAACGTGGTACAATTATATATAACAATTATGTCACTTTTTTGCATATTTGTTGGATTGTAAATTTTATTAAATGTTATAAAAAATTAAAATTTAATAAAAACGTAATATCCTACCTAAACTTTTAATTCTGTGAGCAAAAGATTCTCCTACAGGCATGAATCATAATATAAACTCATCTAATCGGTGATTGAGAGACTTTTTGCTCTACGGCTGGGTGATCAAATGAGAAATAAGGAGATTTATAGAAGAACCAGGAGTTGTTGGGTACAGTCATGGCACAAGATCGTAGAAAGTGAATGTCTTTTGAAATTATAATATAGCGAGAAAGGGGATCGTTTATGTTTGGATCGTGTTCTTGGTTTGAGTAGTTATAAATAATTTTGCAGATATTATATTATAAACATAATTGCCAATTGATCCCAATTTAACTTAACCAATGACAAAGGAATGGATTAGCAACGCTGCAAACGTTAATTAATTTCAATGTCACTCCAGTGACATTTATTAGCACCGCAGAACTGTGCGAGTAAAGACAAGTCACATTGAAATGCACGTTAAAGATCGTATCAATTCAGTATTAGAACATTAATCTAACAAATACGAAACAGGGACAATACGTCTAAACGTCTGATAAGTGTTCAATTAAAATAAAATTTATTAACTGGCCAGTATATGGAGCAGTTTTATCGACACTTATTGGCATTTGACAGAGTACGTGGACTGCTAGCATTAGTTCAACTAAATAATAGAAAGTACTTATCTAGAAATGTAATTGTAAATGAATTTATTGTTAATTGAGTTGTTATTTTAAATCGAATGTCAGTCTATATTAAATGTTTTCTGGACACTTTTAGGTCAAACAAGCATTAAAGCTTGTGCTTATAGACGTCATAGTCGACCCTTCTCATTTTGAGAGGAGACTCACGCTTAGTACCTAGTGGGCTGATGATGAAATGAAATCCAGGAATAGGGATGACTATATCAAATATAAGTTAATTTTTACTGATTATTAAATAGAGGGTCTTCCAAAAGACCTAAAAGTCACATCCTCGGTTGGTTTTAAGATTGATAATCATTTTAAACTATCGATTAAAGAAAAAAGCGTGCTGAAATTTTATGACGTCACAACGATGCATTACATACAAACTTCCATTTTTTTTTTATCCACTACAAGCTAGCCCTTGACTGCGATCTCACCTGATGGTAAGTGATGATGCAGTCTAAGATGGTAGCGGGCTAACCTGTTAGGGGCATGGCAGTTATATTAAACCCATACCCCTTCGGTTTCTAGTTTCTACACGGCATCGTACCGGAACGCTAAATCTCTTGGCGGCACGTCTTTGCCGGTAGGGTGGTAACTAGCCACGGCCGAAGCCTCCCACCAGGCCAGACCAGGGAAAATTCAGAAATTATAAATTCCCAAATTGACCCTGCCGGAGATCGAACCCAGGACCTCCGCACGTTAAGGCGAGTCACCTCAGGCTCAGCGGTGAAAACTGGTTTGCTAGATCAAATGTTTTCGGTATTTACTATTAAATAACGGTCTTACAAAAAATATCCGATACACCTAAAGATATTGTCTAAAGAATGTGCTTATTTGTTACACGATAGGATGTACTTTACTCGATCAAAAAAAATCTTGAAACAGGCTAAATTAAAAGTTTAAAACGAATTTTTTATTAATAAAATTTTCGACTTTGCTCATAATTTTTATATGGATAAATTTCTCTTGAAGTATTAATGAGAACCTGCTAAACTTTGTTTCCAACTGAAATCCAGATTTATTTTAATCAAATTAATCCCAGAACTTGAACGTTGCCAAGCGGTTTCAGAACATACTGCGCTGCCCGCTTCCCCGCCAGTTCCGGGCGGCACTCCACACCTCACCTCCTAAAATCTTGCCGGTGACAGCGCTACACACTGCGCCACGGAGGTCGTCAAAACTAGAAGCACGTTTTTAAGTTTTATAAAGAGTAGGTATTAAGTTGGTTTAGTTGAGTTGAAAGAAAATTATAGTTACCTATAAGAAAATTTCTACTTCTAATCGGAAAAACGCCGTGAGTTTCACACACACACATTAACTTAGTTTAACATTTATAATAAATTTATGCTATCCTGTCACTTATCAGTCACCCAGTGAGATCCTGGAAGAAGTCGTTAATGCTGTCATACAGGTTTCCTAGCGCAGCAGTAACAAAAGCTGTTTTAAATGATGTATAGACTAATTAAGTGTTATATTAATGAAAAACTTTGAATTGATATATAAAACTTTATTGTATTACTTTTAGATAACTGTGCATCATGTAGAATGTATGTTTTTGGTTAAATAAATAAATGATAATGTTAATTGATAAAATGACTGTACCACAGGAAAATAAAAAAGATAGTTGATTTGTAATATGTACCTATCTAATAAAGGAAAAGGTTGCTAAGTGATAAAATAGATTAGATATCTTTTATTTACTGAATATTGAATGTCCCTAATTGAATATTAGATGACTGTGTTAGGCATTTTGGAAAAAGGGAAAAGAAAAGAAATTGACATAAAAATAAATTGTGAGTTCGATTTCGAAAGTGCTTTTAGATTTTTTCATTACTCATACACGGAAAGTAGGTCTGAAGTTGCCTGAGAAGCGGGTTGAAAGTAATACTTTTCAGCCCTAGGGAGAATCGTTTTCAACTGACAGCTGTCAAATAATTAAAAAAAACTAGTTGTCACATTTATAACCTTTCCTCTGCGTATATTAAATATTAAATTCGCGCGCCCCTGCGAGCCCATTTTAACAGGTGTCGAATTTCGCGAGCCGCCGGCCGCCCGGCGTAATATAAATAAACATATCTCTTATTACGTACTAAAGCTATGTAAACAAAGTATGTCATTCAAATCGTTATGAACTATAGCTATAGATTAAAGTTTAAAAGGTAATCGCTCTTCTTTATGGTTAACACAGAAAAATAGCAAAAAAAAATAAAAAATGATCCCGTTTTTAAAAATAGAATCTTTGTAAAACATAAAATATTACCCGTATCTTTGTTCTAAATTCGTGGTTTTATCTATGGTTAGTCATTTCAGAGTATTAAGACACGATACAAAGATTCTTTTCCATATATATTAAAAAAAAAAAAAAACAAAAAAAAAAAAGTATCAAATTACAAGTGGTGTCCTCCTCGCACGAAATTTCTACCCATAGATTTATTTCATTGAGTAGGGCCCCCAAAAAAATCCCAGTGTGTCCTTGTCTATCATAGTAGGTTTTACCAATATACGCAGAGGAAGGATATTCGTAATGAAAAGCACAGTGTTTACCTCGGGATAAAGACTTATTTAGTCCCTCGAACTATAGGCCCCCTCGCTACGCTCGGGCGCCAAACCCCGTCTCGGGACTAAATAAGTTACTTTCATCCCTAGGGTAACAATGTACTATTTCCACTCTGATAAGGGTGTGTAACAATAATAAAATAATCAGGGTTGGCAAAAAGGGTCTGAAAGAATTTAACCTATTTGGAAATCGATTCACATGCGTATCACGTGGAGGGTAGAGGTAGGTTCTATCGGAGTTGTGCTTAAATAAATTATTTTTTATTCCGGAATTTCAAAAAGTTGGAAAACCATGGAGAGAAGAAAAAGGTGACAGCCTGATCGCAGCTCGAACCACTGATCGGGCTGAAATTTGGCATACAGATGTCTATACTATAATCTATACTTTCTATACATATATTATAAATGCAAAAGTTTGGATGGATGGATGTATGTATGTATGTATGTATGGATAGAAGTTTGTTACTCAATCACGCCAGAACGGCTGAACGGATCTGGATGAAATTTGGCACAGTGATAGATTATAGTCTGGAATAACACATAGGCTACTTTTTATACCGGAAAATTTAAAGAAGTCTCGCGGGTACCAAAATACCTAAATCCACGAGGACGAAGTCGCAGGCATTAGATATAATTTAATAAATCAATTTATTACTAATTTTTGACAAAGGAAATATCCCTATTTGACTTTAATTTAAAACAGCATAAACGGCATAACACCCGCGTTCTCTGGCCTAACGTTGTAAATTGGCTATTCGCAGCGGTCAAGATCCCGACAGCAGTGTCTCTCAATTAATTGTACGGCTTCCATTCCCGACGCCCCGCTACTTGTTTAAGGCTGCTTTCCCACCAGAGACGTGTCGCGTTGCTAAGCTACGTATGTGTGTCAAACCCACCAATACGAGCGCTTGATCTGAGGCGATTATCACACACCGCGCACCGTTACGCTGTGAGGCCAGTGAGCGGCCATGGTGAAGCGGATTTTAAAGCGGTGCCCGACAAGAGGGCCTGTCCGCACGGTGGGTTTCGATCGGTCCGGCGATTACCGACGCTGGAAGCTGAATTGGTAACAGCAATTTGGCCCACTGTGACCCAGCGCCGAGGATTCGTGCGATGTTTCTCGAGGCGGAGGCGATACGAGTGCTGTTCGTCCATACCGTCATGCGGTGTTTGTATGTTAGGAATTGACGGATTACATAGCCAATGCAACGTAAGATCCGCTCACCGCCAACCGCGACGGTGCGCGGCACCGTGTGATAATCGCCTAACATCGAGCGATATGAGCTATGTAAATCAAGCACTCCTATTGGTGGGTTATTGACACACATCCGTAGCTTAGCAATGTAGCACATCTCTGGTGGAAAGGTACCTTAATGCTCCCGCGGGACTAAACAATGCGGTAGACGCGACTCTTGTTTACGACGAGCGGTTGTGACGGAGATTTGAATCCATACCTCTTTATGTGGATATGGAAGCGTGGTTTTTTTCTTCTAAAAGTTTTGTAGAAGGAAAACAAAATATGTATTGACGATGCAACGTGGTACGTGGTACGTGATGATGCAGTCTAAGATGGTAGGGGGTCTAATCTTATAGGGGTAAAACATATTTTATACTAAACCCGTACCCCTAATTGCCCCATACAATGCGGCATCGGACCACAGAATAGGTATTAGTACAGCTGGTCGAACCGAAATCTTATCTTATTTAATATTATAAATGCGAAAGTTTGGATGTATGGATGTCGGTATGGATGTTTGTTACTCAATCACGCCCTAACAGCTGAACGGATCTGGATGAAATTTGGCACAGAGATAGATTATAGTCTGGAATAGCACATAGGCTACTTTTTATCCCGGAAAATTAAAGAGTTCCCGCGGGAACCACAAAACCTCGATCCACGCGTACGAAGTCGCGGGCATTCGCTAGTGCTAAATAAAATAGTTAGGCGGTAGGTACATTGCCGGGTACTTTACTAGCTACGGCTGAAACCTTCCACCAGACCAGACCAAGTCAATTTAACACTGCGATGCCGGTTGCTGGCCAAAAAATATGCAACTCCATTGCCGAGGCCGGATAGTTATCTTACAAATGCGGAAGGGTGCCTGTTTGTCTGAAATCTAGATACAGAGATAGGTTGTGTCACGGGGAGGTACTTTTTCTCCCGAAAAACACAGGAATTCCCACGGGATTTAAAAGCAAACCAAGCGGGCGATGTCACGGGTATCACCTAGTGTGTAATAAATAAAATTTTCATCTAGTAACAAAGTAGAGAGGCGCCACTCGGCGACAGTTCATTCCTGTCTCTATCGCGGCGATCAGACATGGGTACTTTATAGTCATCGCAACGCCGTAAATAATAATGAAAGTGATCTCCCGGACGCCTGGTTTGATAGAAAACGTTTCTTTTCGATTTTAGCTCGTAAAGATGGTACTCTGACAGGATTGAAAGGAGGACTGCTACATCATTCAGCGGGTCGAAAACCATCACTTTCTGCCCTAGGGCATGGTTTTCTACCCGTTGAATGACGTATTCGTCTGAAATTTAATAGTTTCAGGTGGCTCAACAGGCATTGAAACTCGCATTTTCAATGCAGGTTAAATGATAAATAATTGTTCTGACACAGAAACTGTAGCTTGGTTTTTTTTTAACACAAAGGTAAATATCAAGAATATCCAAATTATGATGTTATGTCAGTTGTAGATATTTTTGTGGTTGTTTGCGATTGAATAACTGTAAGATTGTTAAACGATGACAATGATTTGTTGCCTTCCCAGGGTCCTGACCCTGACAAAAGGCGACAAAGAGCGTTGTAAGTTTTCTTCATCGTATGCGTCGGATCTAATAATGCAGCTCTATTAGTCGCAATTAGTACCTATTCACATTACATGCATGTTGGTATATCCATACTTCCATATCCATACTATCCGTACCTACTTAATATTATAAATGCGAAAGTGTTTCTGTCTGTCTGTCTGTCTGTCTGCTCCGCTATCCCGGCCCATCTTTTCAACCGATTTTGCTGAAATTTGATACAGGGGTAGATGGTATCCCGGGGAAGGACATAGGCTACTTTTCATCCCGGAAAATTAAAGAGTTCCCGCGGGAATCAAAAATCTTAATCAGCGCGGACGACGTTGCGGGAATCTATTAGCTATTTATATTATAATAAAATGCTTAGCCTTTAGGCTCAAGTCACATTGCGGGGACGCTGAATTTTTTATGTTGAATGATGAGATGCGGAAGGGAAGAAATTTAAATCTACATGAAACTTCATAGTAGGTAGGCAGTCCTATTAAACTTTATTTTGCACAACTCGAAGAAAACTTAGCAGGCACATGAAGTAGGTACATACACTCCTGTTTACATACATACTCAATGTAATTCGTGGTAACAAATGTAAAAAGTTATAGCCCAGAGTCGGACTGTCCGATATAATGATGTTCCGTATAATGCCTTATTATCTCAGTAGCTTGTATAAACCATGAAAGAGATGGTCCCTACCTTAAACGGCGGTAGGCTTCCGCGTTCGGTCAATAGCATCTTCTGTAAAGATTCGCGTACATTAACTATGGACAAACAGTGGTGCATGAAAGACCTAGAAACGACAACTGTCTTGTCTTGAGAGAGTAAAAAGTTCGAATAATAAAAAATAACGAAGGCCTAGCTGTGATAACGCCTAACAGTTCATTGCGATTGTTAAGCAACGTTGACCCAAGTCGGTAACTGGATGGGTGACCGAATTTGGAAGTTCAAATTTGACGTTTTAGTTTCCTCCGTGCCTCGGTCCTGGTTATTATCACCAACATATGATAAAATAATCTTTACAAAAACCTTAGAGTTTAAATACTCTTAGTCGATTCGTATGCGGAAGGACGTGGGAACCCACCGCATTATTATCCCAAGAAAACCCCTACCATTATGTGATTAACTAGGAAAGGGGTCACGACTCTCAGTAATGACGAATACGACGCAGAGAGAGAGAATAGAAAAGAAATTTAAACGTACACTGACCTTACTCAAGTGTAAAGACAGGCTAATAAAATTCTTGTGCCAAGTTCAGAAACTTGCCACTGTGACCGCAAAATGTGAGCGCGCCGCATTCAATCCAACCGCAGAAGGAATGACTTCCGAACACGGGCTTCGGTGCCAGAGTTTTTATTACCTTACATGTAATTACGAGTTCTTGTCGGACCAATGGAAATGGAAGAAAGTCTACAGATGATAAAGATATTAAAAACATTAAACAACTTATATCGACACTAGCTTCTGCCCGCGGCTTCGCCCGCGTGGCCTACAAGAACCAAATGTCATTTTTTTCAGAAACAAACATCATAAGCGTTCTCACTCCCTCTCAATTGTATGTAATATACAAACTGACAATATCTCAAACAAAGCAATAAGCACGAAGTTCTAAGTTCTATAACTAAACTAATCTCTGGAATGAGAGTAGTACGGTTTTAATTCACCAAAGCTTTGTAGAGGAGCGAGTACTGAGATGCGTACTTGACATCTTTACCATCAGAAGAAAAGCTAATCGACATTCCAGCTTTTACCAGCAAAAATGTCATAATACAAACTTTCAACCCCTATTTTACCCTTTGGGAGGTGAAATTTCGAGAAACCCTTTCTTAGTGCAAACCTACTCTTCACAAAAAACACACCCTACAAATTTCATGTCTATAAGACCAGCGGTTTAGGCTGTGCGTTGATATATAAGTCAGGACTTCATCCGCGTGGTTTAAGCTTTTTTCCCCACAGGCACTCCTTGATTTTCCGGTATAAAAAGTAGCCTTTATCACTCTTCAGGTCCTTAACTATACCCATGCAAAAAATCTCGTTGATCCGTTGCTGCGTGATTGAAGGACAAACTCTCTATTTAACGTCCTTGGGGATCAAATTTTCAAAAATGGTGAAAAATATACTTCTTCATATTTAACCGAATGCTCAAATACCAACTTCCATGGCTTTGACTTGAAAAATGAATGACTTTCATACCAACTTTCAACCCCTATTTTACCTCTTTGGGGGTGGAATTTTAAAAGCTGTGACACACGTACTTATTTTTTTTACCGATAGCCGAAATTCCAAGTTTCGTTGATATAAATTGAAAAAATCTTGAGAAATGGAGGACTTTCATGCAATTTTTCATCCCCTATTTCACGCCTTTGGGGGTCGAATTTTCAAATTGGTGGAACACGTACTTCTTCAGATTTAACCAAAAGCCCAAATGCTAAGTTTCATGGCTATAACTTGAGAAATGAAGGACCCTTTGGGGGTGGAATTTTGAAAAACTGTTGGTCTGTTGGTCACATACGTACTTCTTTATTTTTTAACGAAAGCTAAAATACTCAGTTTTGTTGATATTACTTGAGAAATATCTTGAGAAATGATGGACTTTTACACAAACTTTCATCCCCCAGTTCACCCCTTTGGGGGTCGAATTTTCAAAAATGGTGAAACACGTACCTCTTCATATCTAACTGAAAGCCCAAATGCTAAGTTTAATGACTATAACTTGAAAAATGAAGGTCTTTCATACAGACTTTCAACCCCTATTACACCCCTTCGGGGGTGGAATTTTGAAAGCTGTGACACAGATACTTCTTTTTCTTCGTTAATATGACTTGAAAAATATCTTGAGAAATGAAGGACTTTCATACAAAATTTCACCCCCTGTTTCACCCCTTTAGGGGTGGAATTTTGAAAAACTGTGAAACACATATTTCTTTATTTTAAACCGTTAGCTTAAATACCAAGTTTCATGGCTATAACTTGAGAAATGTAGGACTCTCATATTAACTTTCAACGCTTATTTTACCCCTTTGGGGGTGGAATTTTGAAAAACTGTTGGTCTGTTGGTCACATACGTACTTCTCTATTTTTTAACGAAAGCTAAAATACTCAGTTTTGTTGATATTACTTGAGAAATATCTTGAGAAATTATGGGCTTTTACACAAACTTTCATCCCCCAGTTCACCCCTTTGGGGGTCGAATTTTCAAAAATGGTGAAACACGTACCTCTTCATATCTAACTGAAAGCCCAAATGCTAAGTTTAATGACTATAACTTGAAAAATGAAGGTCTTTCATACTAACTTTCAACCCCTATTACACCCCTTCGGGGGTGGAATTTTAAAAGCTGTGACACAGATACTTCTTTTTCTTCGTTAATATGACTTGAAAAATATCTTAAGAAATGAAGGACTTTCATACAAACTTTCACCCCCTGTTTCACCCCTTTAGGGGTGGAATTTTTAAAAACTGTGAAACACGTATTTCTTTATTTTAAACCGTTAGCTTAAGTTCTTATCTTGAGAAATGATGGACTTTTACACAAACTTTCATCCCCCAGTTCACCCCTTTGGGGGTCGAATTTTCAAAAATGGTGAAACACGTACCTCTTCATATCTAACTGAAAGCCCACATGCTAAGTTTAATGACTATAACTTGAAAAATGAAGGTCTTTCATACAAACTTTCAACCCCTATTACACCCCTTCGGGGGTGGAATTTTGAAAGCTGTGACACAGATACTTCTTTTTCTTCGTTAATATGACTTGAAAAATATCTTGAGAAATGAAGGACTTTCATACAAAATTTCACCCCCTGTTTCACCCCTTTAGGGGTGGAATTTTGAAAAACTGTGAAACACATATTTCTTTATTTTAAACCGTTAGCTTAAATACCAAGTTTCATGGCTATAACTTGAGAAATGTAGGACTCTCATATTAACTTTCAACGCTTATTTTACCCCTTTGGGGGTGGAATTTTGAAAAACTGTTGGTCTGTTGGTCACATACGTACTTCTCTATTTTTTAACGAAAGCTAAAATACTCAGTTTTGTTGATATTACTTGAGAAATATCTTGAGAAATTATGGGCTTTTACACAAACTTTCATCCCCCAGTTCACCCCTTTGGGGGTCGAATTTTCAAAAATGGTGAAACACGTACCTCTTCATATCTAACTGAAAGCCCAAATGCTAAGTTTGATGACTATAACTTGAAAAATGAAGGTCTTTCATACTAACTTTCAACCCCTATTACACCCCTTCGGGGGTGGAATTTTAAAAGCTGTGACACAGATACTTCTTTTTCTTCGTTAATATGACTTGAAAAATATCTTAAGAAATGAAGGACTTTCATACAAACTTTCACCCCCTGTTTCACCCCTTTAGGGGTGGAATTTTTAAAAACTGTGAAACACGTATTTCTTTATTTTAAACCGTTAGCTTAAATACCAAGTTTCATGGATATAACTTGAAAGATGACGGACTTTCATACAAACTTTCACCCCCTATTTCACCCCCTTAGGGGTGCAATATTGAAAAATTGTAAATCACTTATTTCTGCATATCTAACTGAAAGCCCAAATGATAAGTTTCATGGCTTTAGCTTGAGAAATGAAGGACTTTCACACAAACTTTCAACCCCTATTTTACCCCTTTGGGGGTGAAATTTTGAAAAACTGTGACACACGTACTTCTTTATTTATTACCTAAAGCCAAAATACCAAGTTTCATGGATATAACTTGAGAAATGACGGAGTTTCATACAAACTTTCACCCCCTATTTCACCCCCTTAGGGGTGGAATTTTGAAAAATCCTTTCTTAGTGTGCGCGTACGTCATAAAAGTAACCTACTGTCAAAATTTCAAGTTTTTAGGCCCAGTGGTTTAGGCTGTGCGTTGATATATAAGTCAGTCAGGACTTTGAATTTTATATATATTATAGATAGATAACATCGCTGTGTGGCATCAGAAAAAATTGGTGGATATTTTTTACAACATGCGACAATGCAGCATGCTATAAATGGAAACATTAATTTTTAGGCCTTGCGCGCGGCAGATTATTTTATGCCAAGACAGCATCGTGATGTAGAATTCGAGTATTGCAAGTCTGATGATGACGTCATGTTAGATTTTGAATTATCTTAAATGCGACCCTATGGAATGCCGTAATGACACACTATATTGCTATAGTATAAATTAAGTTTTTGAGCGTAAACGAGCTACAGCAGTGTGTGTGTCCAAAGCAGCTCCTTATCTTGGTAGTTGCACCAAAAGGAACTTTATAGATGCAGGCATATTATTGGAACTGAAGTCATACCATGCTTGCTGTCTGATGTGCTTCATATAGTTCCTTTCAGAAGCTAGTGATCAAATCATGATGTAGGTAGGTGCTTTTGTTTTATTCGATGACAGATGTGGTGTACAAAAAAATATTCATCTGATCATTCATATAGGTAGGTACTAGGTAAAGAGGAGATTCCTCGGAGACGCAATCGTAATGGAACTCTAAATTGTTTCGCAGTACACCTTTGCCGGTCGGGTGGTAGCTAATATTCAAAGAGTTAATTAAGTGTCTGACACTAATGTAACTATCTGCGAGAAAAGATGTTAAAGATGTTCATTGGAATTAACCGTAAAATCGGAGGAAATTAACAACTATCCTCCCCTGTTAAACCGGATCTTGGAGACAGCATAAACTATAGAAAACTAACCAGTTATTGGATTAAGTTATCTATTACTGTATTTATTTACATGCAACAAATACTTCAATATTCCCAACGGTGGACTAAAATAATAATTATAGGGTAATAACAAAAGGGTTATACTCAGCATTGGATGCATCATAGACATAGGATTTTTTCGCTAATGGGATGCATACTATGCTGAAGGATTGGATTGGATTAGAAATAACAAAATAACAGGTTCAAATTACACCCGTTGGGCTATTATTGTAACTTTATTAAATTTATTTACTAAATCTTACACAAGTTTAATCAACTAGCGAATGCCCGCGACTTCGTCTGCGTGGTTTGAGGTTTTTTTGGTTCCCGCGGGAAATCTTTAATTTTCCGGGATAAAAAGTAGCCTATGTGCTATTCCAGACTATAATCTATCTCTGTCAGATCTGTTCAGCCGTTGGCGCGTGATTGAGTAACAAACATCCATCCATCCATCCATCCAAACTTTCACATTTATAATATTAGTCAGATAAAGGTTTACATTCTGATGTGGTGTAATGTAAAATAACTATCTATCTATCTGCCACGAAGCCTTAAACTTACTTAAAGTTGGAAGACCATGTTTAATCTTAATAAAAACGAATAGATATTGCATTTGGTCTCAGATTTTACAATGTTCAAAATACTTCATCGAAATGAAACTTGTTAATTCGATTTTTATATAAACCAATTTGACCTGCAATCCATTACAAGGCAGAGCCAATAAAAAGTAAGAGAATCCAATCAGCCAATCACTCCAAAAATCAAAACGATATTTACGTAAAGCCATTCACAGTTGTTTTGAACATACAGATCCGAGATCTTATTATGCATGATCCACTTTATTCGAAACCCGCTCACCCACTTATATTTCACTTACTGCATCTCAATGGCGCGAGACAAAAGGTTGTTTACCTGAGGACAGAAAAAATGCAAATATTAAAACACTTTTCAATAAAACAATCTCACTAGATACAATGGATCATTTGATTTTCCAAAATTGTCTAATAAGGAGCCAGCCATGCATGTCTTTTTTTTTAATCCACTACAAGCTAGCCCTTGACTGCGATGTCACCTGATTTTTTAAGTGCTGATGCAGTCTAAGATGGTAGTAAACCTGTTAGCGGCATGGCAGTTATATTAAACCCATACCTCTATTCGGTTTACATAATTACGGCATCGTACCGGAACGCTAAATCGCTTGGCGGCACGTCTTTGCCGGTATGGTGGAACTAGCCACGGCCGAAGCCTCCCACCAGGCCAGACCAGAGAAAATTTTGAAATTATAAATTCCCAAATTGATCCATAGATCGAAACCGGGACCTCTGCTTAGACAACAGCGCTAAACACTGCGCCACGGAGGTCGTCTATTGTTACTTAATATTGACTATTATCAGCAAACGAATAGTCGTCTACGCTCTCTCTCTCTCTCTCTCTCTCTCTCTCTCTCTCTCTCTCTCTCTCTACGAGAGCTTTACGTGTTTAATATCGTAGTTTTAAGGGAAGGCAGCAGGTGAATAGCCTTAGATCAACAAAGAAGGAAGGAGCTTTATCCCGGAAACACAAAGGGTTTCTCTGTTACAATGAAACATTTGAAGAAAATTTCTTGGAGCTGAATCTTCTTTTTGAGCCTGCTACCATTTAAGACTGCATCATCATCATTTATCACCAGGTCACACTGAAGTTAAATTTAAAAAAATCTTATAATATAGCTCGGTCAAAATAGACATTTAAATTTACAAAAACTCTGACAGAGCTGAATTTGGCTTGAGACCTTGGCTACACCAGTAGAAATAATGTGCCAAAAATCCCCATCAATCACATGTGTGCTAAAAAAGTTATTCAAGGTCAAAGGTCAAAATTTTCAGTTTTTTTCTTTTTTCTCGAAAACGGTAAGTTTTACCAAATTATAGCTCAGACAAAAATTGTAGATCGAAAACATCAATCAATAAATTCAGTCTCAATTGTTGTAATTGGCTTAAATACGATTCTAGCTGCAACAACGGATTTTGACCATTAGTGCTTGAGTGATACAGATAACCAATGAGAGGTGATTGTGATCGTTACTCTAGGAATCATTTGTATGCAATGGTTCCCCAGACAACCAGATATCAATTTACCTAATAAAGATAAAAATACAAATCCTTTGTAAGGATTGGAAGAAAACTCCGCTAGTAAAGTCATTTAATTAATACAAATTTGGCACCGAACAGCCTACGTGAAAAAATATTAATCTTGCTGAAATTTTCGAATATCTGCGCCTCTCGTGCAGCTGTCGGACTTTAATTTCGGAATTTCATCTCGAATATCTGTGAAAGTGCTCTGGGAATAAGGTTCTTGTGTCTTTAGGGATTTCCTTAAAGGAATGAAATGTAAGTATCCAGTTTTCTTTTGGATGAAGGAGATTGAAACTTCTGATTTAGCTAAGATATAAGTCTAATCTAAGATTGAATAAGATTTGTGTTATTATGAAATGTTTGAGTAAACAAAGGCGAAGCATCTTCAAAGAGGATCTCCTTATAAGCTTCTAAGATCGACCCTGCAGTATCATATCATATCATATCTTATCATATCGTATCATATCTTCCCACAGTATCATACCCATGATACTGTGGGAAGATCACCTGGAAAACAGAGGAGGAAGTGGATGGATAATAAAATAAAACGAGTGGTCTCAGCACGATTAAGATTAGCAATTATTGAAGATTTAAACAAGGTCGGAAACGGAAGGCTTTTTAAACTTCGGTTTGAAGACAGTACTAAAAAACCGGCCAAGTGCGAGTCGGGCTCGCGCACCGCGGGTTCCATACAAACCTGTAGGTATATAAGTAAAACTTATGGTATTTTTATTGCTAAATGAAATCCATAACAGTAGTAAGTTTAAAATTATTAAAAATATTTTTATTATATGATGTAACTAAAAATGTATGCTTTGCGCAATTTTTCCTTCTATATAAGAAGTTTCGTAAATTTCAAGATGCTTAATTCACGGGAAGTACCCTGTAGGTTTTGATTCCCTTGCGAGTGTCTAAAATTTGCAGCATAAACGGCTGTATCTTTTGATTGCGTTGGCTTAGAAATTTGATTTTTTCACATCTCCAAGGGACAGTAGACGTAAGTATTTGATATGAATTTCAGCTTGATACTTCCATGGGTTCTTGAGAAAAAGGGTCTTGACAGACAGACAGACGGACAACAAAGTAATCCTAAAGGCTTCCGTTTTTTCCTTTTGAGGTACGGAACCCTAAAAATGCACTATGATATTAGATATTTTTTATAGCATTTCAGGTAAGGCAAACTATATTTTAGTTTTCCTTTTACTATACTATTCTATGATCTATTCATGTTTCATTTCAATGGAAAATTTAAGAATTTATATTTGCAACTATTCAGAAACTCCAATGGGTACTTATCACACGTTTACAGCTCGATTATTTTGAATAGGGCATTGAGGTGGGTCTTTGGCGTGCAAAAAACTGTTGACGTAACCAAGCCATTAAAATTCTTCTTACATGATTTTTTTGTAGTTTAGTTCACCGGTTTCACTTTACGTAAGCATTTATTTGAAGTATATAGTTACTAAGTTTTATTTGTAATATTTTAGCTTTAACTTTGTGTAGTGTTTGCCTTTGTTTTTGTTTTTTGTGTTGTGTTTGTTTGCTTCGCTCGCATACAAATCAAACAATAACAGAACCGATTTTTATCAAATTTCACGCAACAGGTCATTTGCAGAAAGGTATGACTGATTGCTATGAAAGCGCAAAAGTTTCATCCTAAATGAGCAAAGCGATTTTTTCTTTACACACATTTTAGCATAGTAGAGAAAAAATACAAAACAATTGGGCAAGTAGGTAAGTAAAAAAACTGTTAAGGAACCGGTTTATTTTTCTTGTTAGGTTTTGTGTGTAAATAAATAATTTATCTTTTCAGATAGGTAGTTATCTGAATACAAAGTATATAATTCCGCTAAATAAGAGACCGTACACCATCCATGATCCGATAGGAAAAGTTTAACCGAACTATCTCTCCTTAGGGACCCTGACTTGAGTCTTGAGCGTGCCTTTCAGAACTTCGTTTCGTTTAAATACGCGCTTCTTAAAACAAAAGTTATCCAAACAAATTGCCAGTAACATATTCCAATAACCTTTGGCAAAATACCGTCTTAATAGGTAAGTATAATATTATTATATTTTTTCCACGGATATAATTATTTGTTATTGGTACGGTCCATTATTAATTAATATATATTTAGGGTTGTAAAGTTCTTTGTTGTTCTATTTTATTGTATTATTGTTCTGTCTTGTTGTATTGTATTTGTATTTTGTATTTACACTCAGTCGCAGGACACACACAAACACAAAGTCTTATTGACTGTCCAAAACACAACCAAATCAATCAAAAAAAAAATAAGTAGCTACGCCTTTTTATAACTTTTCAGAGACTCATCTCAAAACAATATTATCATATCAATAGTTCTCCACATCATTCTTTCCTTCATAAATTTTATATTTCCGATAAAATAAACCATCGCAACTTTTTGCGCAAACAATATAATATATTTCCCGTGGAATGACGTGAAACTGACGCGCGTACACTTATATTTCTCTTGTTACGAAACATGGCTCGTGTATTTTATTCACTAATAAATTAAGCAAAGAAATAATGTTGGATTGGAGCCAGAAGGAGAAAATCGATGACCGCCCAACAGAGGACTTGGCTTGCCCTGGTATTTTCGTTACTTATATAACAAATAGGTTTTTGCTCTCCTAGCACTTCGTTACAGTGACCTCAATACACAAGGATTTACTTATCTAGAATAATGCCCACAAATATGTCTACGTTTTCGACGGATGAAGATATCGTGGATGGACCTTGACACGGTCTTGTTCCACTTGCTTGAAGGGACTCGCAATTACTCTCTTGGGATCGTCCATCTTGGGGCATTCCTAGTGAGGACTGAAGCCACTATTCAAGCACCTTTGGATCCCAACGCCTATAGGTTCTTTGAAATTCGTAATATGCCCATTGCCACTTCAGCTTAGCGACTCGATTATGTCAATTAGGTACTCTACTGATGTCGGATAGTCCGCGTTTAGCCCTCTCCATCTCCCGCCGAGTGACCCTGAGCCTTCTTATCAGGGCCTCATGTTTGAAGCCGTATATCATCAATGGCAGCACGCACTGTTTTGTGTCATTATGCATCAATGTTAGTGAATAAAGATAACTTTTTTATTCTTAAATCAGTAAGGCTTTCAAATTAACTTATATTCTACAAAACTGTATGCATAGTTTGTGGTTTGACTGCAGGAAAAGAACAGCCTTGTCTCCATAGTCTGCTTATAACTACCAATTAAACCATACTTATACAGGTTATCACATGATATTTAAACGAATGCTTTAACATCTCCGCAAAGCTTTGGAATGGATCGAAAAGCTATAAAGGGTGTTAGAAGCACTTGGCAGTCGCCGGCTGAAAGTCGCAATGCGATAGTCACCTCAATTTTATTCAAGAGCCTCATATTGTCTCGCTTTGACTTCCACTTTCCATATTTTCTGCTTCATACCAAGGTGTTTGTTCGAAAAATGAATTTTGCGGTGACGGTGTAACTACATTCCTTTCTCTATGTTTACGATATACGATCTCTAGTTTACGATACCTAGATGCATTAAGCCAAATTCCATTTTCATGGAGCGATTCCATTTCCAGTAAACCTTTTTTTTAATCCACTACAAGTAAGCCCTTGACTGCGATCTCACCTAGTGGTAAATGATGATGCAGCCTAAGATAGCAGGCCTATCCTGTTAGGGTAATGGTAGTATACATTTATTAAACCCATACCCATATTCTGTTTGTAGACAGTATGATGCTGGAATGCTAAATCGTTAGGCGGCATGTCTTTGCAGCAGGGTGGTAACTAGCCACGGCCGAAGCCTCCCACCAGGCCAGACCAGAAAATTCCGAAATTATAAGTTTCCAAGTACCTAATACCTATCTACTTAGAAAAAATCAATGCATCTTATGAATAAACCTAATCGAAAGTAAAAGCGGGAGTAGAACGTAGGTAGAGTATAAGTAGGTAGGTCTTCCGTTGTAATAAGTAGTGGTAATCTAGAGTTCAATAAACTTTAATTACTTAATACTGATTACTTGTAAGACTTCCTGAAAGTATTAAACTTCTTTTAAGCAGGTATGTGTTCGCGTTGTTATCTACTATGTTAACGTCTGCTTTCTAAGTGTCTTATTAATTAAGTAGACCTTTAAGTATGGGTTATAATAATATTATAAATACTAGATGATTTCCGTTTCATCGTTCGCTTGGATATAGGTTTTAAAAAAACCATTGGAACTCTTAATAAGGTCGTCTCCGTGAAGCAATATATCTCTGTACAAAATTTTATCAAAATCGGTTAAACGGATGGCCCGTTAAAAGGTAAAATAGACAGACCGATACTTAGATAGACACTTTCGCAATAACAATATTAATATAGCTAAGTACCGACTGGCTTCAGGAATGGATTGCCGCAATATTAAACTACCTCGTTGGTCTAGTGGTTCAACTGTGGCCGACGAGGTCCCGGGTTCGAGTCCCGGGTCGGGCCATAATTAAGTATTGGGTTTTTCAGACTAGAAATTATTTTCAGTGCGGTGTGTCACCCCCGTGCCTCGGAGAGCACGTTAAGCCGTCTGTCTATCCCGGTTATTATCACTAACATGATAATAGTCGTTGAAGTCTGCAAACCCGCATTGGAGCAGCGTGGTGGGTCTAAGCTCTAATTCTCTCTCTCCTATGAGAGTGGAGACCTGTGCCCAGCAGTGGGACGTTAATGTGCTGTAGTGGTGGTAATGAAAAAATTCTAAGGGTAGGTAATAGGTATACTCAAAATGTTAAAATCCCAGAAATTTTATATCGTAATAGGGGTTGAAATAAAATGCAGACCGACATTAAACACGAATAAAATCCTAGTTCAACAAAGAGCTTCTTATCCTACGCTTTGTGCTTTAAAATACACGGAAACCCATGGATAAAATAAAACCACCAGAATATATTATCTGATGTGTCCAAAAAAATTAAAACTGACTGTCCTTTTTTAAAATCTCCCCTTTTGCCATAAATTTCAATAACCCAAGCACTGGTACGCGTAGATAAACGATAGAGACGCCTTACGAGGTCGTCACCCCCGTATATCACGCGAGATGAAAAATACAGCCTTTTGAACGTCGGTGTACCGATTCCTTGAATACTGAACAGTGACCAATCTATGCATTCATTAGCTTTCTTTGCTTGTTTCGGTCTGGGTACTGGGTGCTGGGTTCGAGTCCCGGGTCGGGTCATAATTAAGTATTGGGTTTTGTCGACTAGAAATTCTCAGTACTAGCCCGGAGTTAGGAATTTAGCGGTTTTTCACCCCCGTGCCTCGGAGAGCACGTTAAGCCGTCGGTCCCGGTTAGTATCACTAACATGATAATAGTCGTTAAACCCCGCCAACCCCCATTGGAGCAGCGTGGTGTGTCTAAGCTCTAATTCCCTCTCTCCTATGAGAGTGGAGGCCTGTGCCCAGCAGTGGGACGTTAATGGGCTGTAGTGGTGGTAGTGGTTGTTTCGGAATTCGGAATAATATGTACCTGTGTTTGTTTAGAAGCAAGTGTGATTTCAATTCGAGTATTATAACGACGAAGTTACAATAATTAGCGGTTGGCACTCTAGTAATGCAGAAAAGCGCTGCTTCGCCCTATCAATCCATACTATACTAATATTATAAATGCGAAAGTGTGTCTGTCTGTCTGCTAAGCTTTCACGGCCCATCTGTTCAACCGATTTAGATGTAAAGGGATAGTTTGTAATTCGAGGAAGGACATAGGCTACTTTTTATCTCGGAAAAATAAAGAATTCACGCGAGGATGCCCGAGTGAACTGGGTAAATATTACAATAAACTCAGGCTACGATACAGACACTCAAGCTACGATGTACTAATTTCATTCATACTGGATGACCAATGTGATTAATATGTGCATTAGTATTCTTTGTTTGAGAATCAAGCATGAAGTGAGAAATTATCTTTTCTATATTGGATTAGGTCTGGTCTAAATTAATAACTTGAGTACTTAAGTAAATTTTAGGTACTTGAGGCTTTAACGCGCAAATATTTTTGAAAAACATGTTTTCAAAGTAGGTACCTATTCATTACAGACGGACGACATTTGAAAAGGGATGACGAAGTTATTAATATGTGCTGAAAGTAAGATAGTTGATGTTCAACAGTAAAATCAATATTAGAAACTACATTATACCTGTAGACTCCAATCGAGTTCATTTAACCCGTAAATCATGTGGCAGATGATAAATACAGCCTTTTGAACGAAGGTGAACCGAATACTTGCATATTGAACACTGTGACTAATCTGTGCATTCATTAGTCTGTTGGTTGTCTTCGCTTATTTGTCTTGCGGGTGGGAAGACGAGGAACGTAGAGCCACAGTGTAGCTTTCATTACAATATCATACATCTTGATTGCGTGGGTTAGATTTGATGCGTGAGATCGTGATTAAGGCCCACTTGCACAAGGACTCTTAAATTGATGTAGTGAAATTTTAATGCTGTCCCTTTTTGGCAACTACAAAATATGCATTTTCCACAGAGGGACAGCATTACAAAATTTAACTAAATCAGTTTAAATTTCCTTGTGCAAGCGGCCCTAAGTAGGTATAGCTAAACCTACAAAACTGATTCATTACACTTGAATAGGATATATTTAAAAAAAACAATTTGCAGTATACATTTTTTTTACTTAGATATGAACGTTCCCACCACAACTTTATTCCGTGGTTTCTGCTGTCCATAATACATATATAGATTTATCCATAAGATCCTTCAAAATATCAAGAGTGAATAGGCATCTTCTAGGCAAGCGCGCTCTACCTTAGGCTGCATCACCACTTGCAAGCAAGTCTGATTACAGCCAAGCGATAGCCTATATATTAAAAAAAATAATGGCTTTACTTCTCGAAAGTCTTGTTAGTTTCTCCGAAATTATTAATTTGTAAGTTGAACTCAAATCTGTTATTATCGTTTATTATCCGATCTTCGAATAGGTATATTATATTCGAATTTTCGTATACATATGTGCAACTAGAAGTGTCTCAACGGAAACCTAGACTAAAACAATAATTAAAAAATACAACGATGCTATGACGATGATTCTTAAAAGAAAATGCTTTTCTAGAATACGCCTCAAGCCAACATCAAAAGAATACGCAATACAACGGCGGCATGCAAAGAATCGCACGAAGAATGACTCGGATCCACGCTACGTGCAAAAGAAATGCAAATACTTGAGCTCCGGGGTTGTCCGAGACTCCGGCTCGCATACAAAAACTTTCTCTTTAAAAACAAAAATGCTGACGCTCCTTTTACGGCAACCCGGCTCGGATGATACCTTCGAACTTGCCAGCGGTTTTGCCAAGTGCAATAAAGAAAGTTAATTTACCTTGATAGTCTTTATTTCGTTGATAAAAGTAATTATTATTGATTCGATTAAAAACTTCGTTGAAGCGCAGCAATTTTCGAAAATTAAAACGAATGAACCAGCGCGGTGTCTCATTGACTGGAAGTAAGAACTGGACGAAAGCACACTACGGACCGGAAAGGTCAAAAAAAGTCCGTAACATGCACGGAGGCAATCGTGTATGTAAGAATCTAAGGTTCAGGGGTGACAAGTCTGTAAAATAAGTCATCTCCATCAGACATAGAATTAACAGCACAATAAAAATAAATAATAAAACTAGACACTAGGTGTATAATATTTTTAATGTTATTAAAACGTGAACGTGTTAGACAGTATACATATTTTTTCACGTCAGTCTGAAGTTTGCTCCTTTTTCTCAAAGGAATTTCTAGTTTTCGTCTCATCGCAAAGCCGTAGGAACTTAGCTCAACGTAGACGGAAACAAAATGTTTCACGTTTCATACCCGACCTTTGAGATATATTACATTACTAGAGCGTGCAATGGCAGCCTGCGAGACATTGCTCATCAATGCATGAGCACACCGCTAGTACTAGGAGTCGACGTGCTTTTGCCAATAAGTTTATAATTGATGCATAGAGGTGGAACAGCGCATCTCAATCGATTGTTTAATCATTGTGGATTATGTTTAATTAAAAGCGTTGACCGACTTCTATCGACGTTGCTGGCTTGCCGATGATCTGGCAGACCACCGCATTGTTATCACAAGAAAACCCCTAACCTTACATGATTAATGGAAGGGTTCACGACCCTCTGCAATGATGCATACGATGCCGTGATACTGAATCTGCTTTTACTCGAATGTTTCTTCGTGAATGTATTCTGTTTGTCAATCATATAACTATATTCACTATCTTTGTCTTAATAATAATTTTGTATATAATATAATAATATAATAATATATAATATATAATATAATATAATAATAAATGTAGCAACGTGATCTAAGTAACAATTGACCCTATTAGATATCGTTGACGCTTGTTTGCCCTAGCTAGTGTATGAAATTTGCTTTTCCAGTAATAATATATCTCTTTGCCCAAGCATTTGTCTCAAGTTCCCCCAAGTGCAAAAGAGGTGTTCCGCGTTACGTCTCCCGACAAGTGTTGAAATATCCCCCCATCTCCTGTCGCGTATTGCATGCAATTTGTCAAACGCGTCGAATGCAACAACCGAGTTTGACAAATGCGAAAGTTGTCAATATCAATTTTATTCGCGTTCTTCGTGAAGCTGATCGCTTGGATATCTTAACTCGTCGCACGCGATGTACGCATTGAACGCATTATCTCGTTGTCTAACTAACAAAAATAGTTTAAAACTGTTTATTATCACTATTACGTGAATATTGCGTCGTATTACTTTAATAATTACTAAATAAAGCAATAATTATAAGAATTATAAATGTGACTCCCAATTATATGCGCACTAACCGGCGCTCGGTGGATAATAAGCCCAGAATAAGCAGTTCAAACACAGGTTCAACTCCCGCGGAAGTAGCCTTATGTCTCCTCTAAGATTGCAGCCCAACATCTAGTTTTACAAGTAGTTAGACGCTGCCTCAATACTACGAAAATTATTTCGCCGTGGCATTTTTATTGATTTTCGTGGAGCTGAAGGAAGACGATCCATTTGAGTAGCCTCAGATAGGCTGAAGTCATGGTTGCTTGAAATAAAACAGTTCCAATAAAGACACAACGATAAAAATCGTATAGCTTATGCGGCTCGCACTAATGCTTTTTACATGACAACTCTCTGATAATATCAGAGATCCTAATACACCGTACTCAAGAGAGATTTCATCTAAGATACGTTGATTGGTGTGCGATCAGCATAGCATGGATATTACTCTCATTCTCTCGTTTCTCTTTCGGTCTGCTGCGAAAAGCTCCGAGGTACATTGAAATTTTTCAATTATTTGTAAGGTTCCTTTCGAGTGGGGTCAATAGCTTTCGGACGCGGACGAATCCAATAAAGAACCTTGCCTCGAAAAAATTTATGTTATTGACCGGATTATATTTACTGACGTGCGAGAACTTGGAACCTATGCTAGACCAGAATAAGGTGAGCTGTAGCTTTCAATGGAATCCGTTTCTATTGGCCTTTGCAAAGCTCATATAGAGGGGAGAGAAAGGTCAAGGAAAGTAGGACGGTTATTGATTGTTCCTCCAGAAACACCTTTTTCAAAACGTCGGCGATCAGAGTTCCCTTACATCAGGGGTTGTGTTCTACATATTACGCGTTAAACGGTTCCGGGTGCCTGTCATCTTCCTAATGATTTATGCCTGCGAGTAACGTAGAGCGACCGAGTGGAGATATTATATTTGCCTGAAGCCACAGCCCGTTTCGCGATTTTATTTGTTTGACAATCTGAAATATGGACTGTAATATTTTCTTGTACGGTCAGTGTACTTTCAAGTTCGCTTACTTCACTTGTGCGTCGTGAATGACCAACTCTATAAGCCAACACAGCTTTTTTTTTAAAACGTGACAACTTTTGTCAGTCTGTCAGGGTTCAATAGGATTTTAAACTATCTGGGTTTATCTGGTATTAAAATATTTGGGTTAACAGTAGATATTTCGTTTTCAAACTTTTTACACGACCATCGTTAAAGGATATCCTGGGTCATCAATGTGTCATCATTTAAATTTAAAATAACGGATATCCACTTTGAGAACGGCATATGACATATCCTACTTTGTACGTCACCAAAAATTAATTCTTACTCAACAAGGAAAAACAAATTTTACTTTTTTTCATTGAAAAAGGTGAAAAATTGGTACTTTAGGGTGGCTTCATTAATTTGAAAATTGTTGAAAATCTGAAAAAGCTCTTTGGGAATGAAAGGCTCAGTTCACCTAGGGTTCCGAACGAACCTGTAGGTATATAAGTAAAAGTTATGTAGTTTTATTGCTAAATGAAATCTATAATATTAGGAAGTTAAAATTATTAAAATTATTTTTTATGTGACGAAACTAAAAATGTATGTTTTTCGCAATTTTTCCTTTATCTGTGCTATCGCTAGACGTTGCTACTTGCTTCGTACTAAAGGACATTGTCCAAATTCGCCTAAGAATCAACATACGTTTGAAATATACAGAAATTCTTAGCTTATTTTTTAACCTTTATTCTAAATATTAAAATTCAACGGAAACTTCAAATTAATTAAAAAATAAATATATGGGTATTAAATTGATCACCGTACTTTTCCGTCTCTCGATTAATATCCACAGATCAATAACTTATAGGTTAAGATAATAAACAATACCACCGCTTGAGCGCTGGTTCCGTAACTTAAGAAATAAGATAAGAGCAGCTCGAAGCGCTGAGTGCGCTAGTATTCTGAATCAACTCTCAACGCCAGCTATTGAAAGTACAATAAATTAATATTTATAACGCGATCTGTAATGTTTTTGGTGAACTACAACGGAACTTGTCTTTTCTACATACTGTTTACAGCTCTATTACAATTGGATAAAGATGATATTTATTATTCAAGCAGATTGAGTCGAATAACCTCAAAATTGAAAATATTTTTGGTAATAAATTCTTTGAAGTGTCCGTTGTTTAAATCTTCTACAATAGAAATTATGTGTTATTTTGAATCCGATAATATATGTTTTATGACTGTTGGTTCTTAGGCGAACTTTGTATGGGCGCTGGTCAATGTCCTTTCAAGATTCTGAGTTCACGGGAAGTACCCTGTAGGTTTTGATTCCCTTGCGCGTGTCGAAAATATGCAGCATAAACGGCTGTATCTTTTGATTGCGTTGGCTTAGAAGTTTGATTTTTTTACAGCTCCAAGGGACAGTAGACCTGAGTATTTGATATGAATTTCAGCTTGATACCTCCATGCGTTCCTGAGAAGAAGGGTTTTGACAGACAGACGGACAGAAAACAAAGTGATCCTATAGGGATTCCGTTTTTTCCGTTTGAGGTACGGAACCCTAAAAAACAACACACACATTCATATTATGAAGAGGAATAAAACGAGTCATAAATTGCAGCTGTCCGTCTGTTTAGCGATCGAGCTCGGGACGATTTTGCTTCGGACAGTACTGAATCAATTTTTAATTAAACGCCACCGATATAAATGTAGATGAAATTGCAATTCGTATTTTTTCATTTTAACTGTAACTATTAGGTATGTAGGTACATTTTGAACTTTCATCACAGACAAAGCAATAAAATATTGAAATAGGTACCTACTACAAATAGTGATTGGTAGGTATCATATAATCACTTACATGTTGGTCTGTTAATAACTTGTCATGGTTGTATAATTGAATCAATTTTGCATCCTGCACGAATATGATAAGCTAGAGGAAAAATTTTAAAGCAAAAATAATCTTGGCAAGCTATCAGTAACATGATAATAGTCGTTAAAGCCCGCCAACCGATTGGAGTAGCGTAGGTCTAAGCTCTAATTCCCTTTCTACTATGAATAGGAGGATTGTGCTCATGTGAGCAGTGGGACGTTAATGGGCTGTAGTGGTAGTGGTATTCTTACTGCGACAATTACAGATTTTGACTAAATAAAGAAGTGTTAACGAATTTAGTTCGTAACGAGTTTTATGTTCCCGCGGGAACACCTTAATTTTCCGGGATAAAAAGCCTATGTCCTTCCCCGGGATACAAACTATTTCTTCACCAAATTTCAGCGGCGGACAGACAGACATACTCACTTTCGCATTTATAATTTTAGTATGGATTTCCTATAGGAACTCAGGAAGCAATTGGTTTAAAGTGAAACAACATCAGAGCCAAACACCATAGCTCAGTTATTCATGTTCTTTTAATGTTTCATATAGATAGTGTTACGCAATTTAGTCCAAGGATTTTTCTTCTTCACGCTTAGCTACTCGTACTACAGACTCTTTGCACCGCCCGAAGAGAAAATCACATTTGACCTAGATGAAACGTGATCTAGGAAAATCTGCACTAAATTAACATTACGAGCAATGGAATTATTACATCTCGCGGGCAGCTTCCGAGATTAGAAACAGAGTAACGAATGCTAATGGGAACGAGTTCAATTTTAATTGATGCTAACAGACGTACCGACTTTGTTGACACAGATCCGTCACAATCTAAAATATGAAACCTAGGAGTAATTGGATTAGAGAAGAATTTCTTCTTCTCTAATCTTCTCGAATAGAGAAAGTAGAGGACAATGTATTGAATTTTTGAAATTAGTCTATTAACGCTAGCCTATAAATTAAAAAAAATCAGGCCGGTTTGTTTGATAAAATATTACTATGGGAATTAATATAGGATGACAATTCATTGGTAAGAACCAATTTAATTTGGTAGGAACCAGATTGATATATATTTTGCGTCATGATACCTACTTGCCTTCTTGAGTTTACATTCGTTACCATTGTTGAAGCAGAATAAAATAATATGTTGGTGTCGTAACCAAAGATGAATTCTAGACCTATTTTATGAGTTACTTGATATTCCGTCGGTCACGGACTTGGTTGGTACGTCACTAACCAATTCAGTGCGTCTGTGAACGACTAATTCCGTTTAATTTTATCACCACTAAAAAATGGATCTAAATGTCTCACACGATTTGCGTTTCCCTTTCATCACAGCAAGCGGTTCCGGGCGTGTGGTTTATAGTTTATACGCGAGAGCCGGTGTAAATCACGCCCGGCCTTTGATCAGGGCTCCCTAAAGCTCATATCCCCTAAGGGCCAGCCTTTTCTACTTTCACGCATTTGAGTTACGGAAAGGTATGCCCAAAATGTTTTGTTGAATTTCCGCCGAGATTGGGAAAACATTTCGAGGTGGAATTTTGGCGTAGACGCGATCATTTAAATAATTGTCCAGCTCTGACCGGAAGGAGCATTATATTAATACTAAATGATGCCCGCGACTTCGTCCGCGTGGATTTAGGTTATTTGGATTTAGGGAACTCTTTAGACTTCCAGGAAAAGTAGCCTATGTACTTCCTAGGGATAAAGACCTATCCCTGTACCAAATGTCCTCAAAATCGATTGAACAGACGAGCCGTAAGAGCGTAGCAGACAGACAAAATGACATACGAACTGACAGGCACACTCGCATTTACAATATATGTCTAAATAATGTATTAATGAATTAAAAAAGTATGTATATCTGTTACATTTTCAAAGTCAAGTTGTTTAACTGATTTTGATGAAATCTGGTAGGCATAAACTGCTTGACTCGATGTTCTATCAACATAATCGGACTATTTGTTAGCGAATCACGATGATCTTAATAAATGAAGGCCAACCATAACATTTCAAATAAACCGCTAGATAATAATATTCATATGGGATTATTCGTCCAAGTACATTTATTGTTAATAAAATTAATTTATGGCCGTTAAGGTTCAATCTCTTTGCTAGACGTTCAGTTTCATTTCATTTACGGTACAAAAATAACTCCTACACTTTCTTTATCACCACTCCAATCAAAATATTCTCCGTATTTTGAATCGTTTTCTTAAATTGAACGACACTCGTAAAGATATGAGAAAGTTTTGTGCTCTCCGCAGTCCACATAGTCGTTGTCCATATTCCATATCTCGATTACATTAACCGATGAAAACTTATTACAAATATAAACGACCTCGTACCTACCATCACAAATGATTGTTATAGCCCCAGCTATAGCATAAAAAATCAAAGAAACACAGTTCCGTAGAAATGTAATTTCAAAGAGTGTGCCCATATTCTTGTACATAAAAAATGGAGGTCTATTTATTTTAAACAATGATCGATCTCACTAAAATGTCACGACTTACTTTATGTTTTTTATGGATTCGACGGAGATACTTAACCTCAAAGTCAGGACGCCGTTACATAACATATTATTTTAATACCAAAGGATGCCTGTTCTATGTTTTTGAAGTAATATCTCATGGGAACTTTTTGATTTTCCGAGATGTTAATGTCTTATGTCCTCTCCTAGAATGCAACCTATCTATGTACCAAATGTGTAAGCGTAGCACTGAAAAGAGGCAGAGGCACAGACAGGCATACTTTCGCATTTACATATTATTATTAGTATAGATTTACTCACAAAGCTAAGTCAATATAGGTATTTCAATAGTTAATGCTACAAATAAGGTTATAAATATGGTGTAGCTGGTAAAGTCATCAGTATTCAGTAAAACCCGAAAAACATGAAGAAAAATCTAAGGAAAACACACAAAAATAACTATTGTCGTTTCCACACAAAAAGACTCTCTTTTCAATTTTGACAGTAATTCGGTCACTTTTTAGCGAATCTATAATTTAGACCAATCTCGCATTTTTATTTTATCCACTACAAGCTAGCCCTTGACTGCGATCTCACCTGATGGTAAGTGATGATGCAGTCTAATATGGTAGCGGGCTAACCTGTTAGGGGCATGGCAGTTATATTAAACCCATACCCCTTCGGTTTCTACACGGCATCGTACCGGAACGCTAAATCGCTTTGCGGCACATTTATTCTACATCATCGTGCTTATAATAGGCGTTACGCCATTACCACCATCAGTATTCCGTCTGAACTGATGATTATTACAATGAGCCGATAAATTGGCCACTATAATAGTCCAGTTGACGCAACGTGCACTATCACGACCACTATTAGTGGCCTGCCCCAAATGGTACATTGTTATCATTATCAATATTAAAATAATTTGAATCCAGTTTGGTCGATACTTTAATAGGGTTACTGACCAAATATAATAGGCGCTAATTCCAGGAGTTGATGTCCGTCGTTTGATATGATGTCGTCTCGTTATGGATTACAATTGTTTATTCTTACTAATATTAAAAGTGTGCCTCTTTTTCTGATACCTACCTTCGCCCTGCCCATCTTTTTCTTCTTCTCCGGAAAATCCAAGAGATCCCACGGGAGATATAAAAACCTAAATAAATCCACGCTGACGAAGTCGCAACCATCATCTAGTACTGAATAATACATTGGTTCAATGTATGGAAAATATTGTAGGTATTGAAGATGTACCGACTAGCGAGCAACCTGTTTAGTAGAACATATAACAGCATGTTCCTGGATTCACATTCCACAAAACATCTATCTTCAACATGCCTTCAACCAACAACAAACATGGTTATACGAAACAGGAGGAAAGGTAAATCTGAACTTATCAGAAACAATCGCTAAGTAGAAGCCCTACGAGGAATCATTGCATTGTCTGCAAATCACTCGCCGTGGGGGACGTTGCATCGGACATCATACCAAGAGCCCTATTCTCTAATCATATCGCTATCAACGCTGTCGCAACTCGCAGCGTCTGAGTGACAGCATATTAGATACTTGATAATCTCACCCCACAGTACTGTAAATTGTGAGAGCTTAATAGAAAAAAAAACATTTTTTTTATTGCGTGATAGGCTTGCGCTTGACGACAATCATGCTTAGTGCAAAGCAATGATGAGGTCTAGGTTGGAACGCGCTTGCCTTAAAGATGCCTATTCACTCTTACTTGAAAGTACTTAAGTTATAAGTGGCAGGAAACACGTGCGCTGGGAGGGTGTTCCACACCCTAGCGGTTCGTATCAGAAACGTCGAGCAAAACCGCTTCGTGCGAGCAAATTGGACATCAACCACATAAGGGTGCCAACGCTCACGGTTTCTCGCTGTTCTGTGGTAGAACGGTGAAGGAGGAACAAGGTTATGAAGTTCCAGAGCACACTCCCCATGGTACATAGCATAAAAAACCGATAAGCAGGCGACATTGAGTCGGTGTTGTAGACTGAGCAATTTCGCCTTCGTGAGTGATTAGGTACATTATTTTTTACAGCTTACAAAAAGTCATGCATACTTTTTGAGATCACCTGTTAAACTGTGTATTTGTATCACCTGTCTGATGTGTTGTATGATCAAACATAATATGATGTTATCATTGAAAATGTTATGTAGTTACTATTCTGTGCTATTAACACTGATATGTTTTCAAATTTCGGTATTTCAAAGCTACGGTACGATTAAAGAGTCGCTCTGCAGGCTCTTCTTATCTCATCTGCTTACGGGCACATGTCTTCAGCCAAAGATGTTTCAAAGGCGAGCTCAACGACGAACACAACTTGTAGAATAACATGGCTTAACAATATTACAGCACGGTTCCTTGGTTGCTAAACAGCGATGTCGACGGCACCATACTGTGTCGTTTTATCATGTACCGTGAATTGTCTAAGGGATACGAAATAACTTATACAATTGAGAAGGTCAAAGTTACTACCGGTCGTAGAGATTATACTGATAACACTAGAAAGTGAACTGTCAGTACTACTATTTGATTTGAATATTCTACGGAAATAGAATGCACGAATAGGTAGTACCTATTAGGCACAGAAATCAGAATCTACCTATTTGTAAAAGCTTTACGTGTCTTGCATTTGTGCACCTTTGTATTTTTAAGACACAAACAATGTTTTGCCTGGTGGAAGGCTTCGGCCGTGGCTAGTTACCACCCTACCGGCAAAGACGTGCCGCCAATGATTTAGCGTTCCGGTACGATGCCGTGTAGAAACCGAAGGGGTATGGGTTTAATATAACTGCCATGCCCCTAACAGGTTAGCCCGCTACCATCTTAGACTGCATCATCACTTACCATCAGGTGAGATCGAAGTCAAGGGCTAGCTTATAGTGGATAAAAAAAAAATGTTGACTAATTTGTAAACCCTTACATCCTTATCCAACGGAACGGTATCCTATGAGGTATCAAAGTTGACACACAAGCAATGTTGACTAATTTGTAAGCCCTTACATCCAACGGAACCAAACGGAACGGAATCCTTTTATCCAACGGAACGGTATCCAATCAGGTATCAAAGTACATCGTTCAAAAAATTGAATTAAATAGATTCACATGCAGTCT
Source organism: Erebia aethiops (assembly GCA_923060345.2). Taxonomy (NCBI): domain Eukaryota; kingdom Metazoa; phylum Arthropoda; class Insecta; order Lepidoptera; family Nymphalidae; genus Erebia; species Erebia aethiops. The sequence continues at coordinate 20,239,790 of OV281082.1, forward strand.
GGGTATATGCTCCAAGCATGCAGCCCATCGTTGCAAGTTCATAATTTGAGTTATGATTGTGAATCAATTTTAGTCTACCCAAATAATCGTATGATCGTGTTTCAGACCGTCACAATGATCTTGAATCTTCTTTAGATGTAAGAAGAAGCTTAGAACAGATGAAGAAGCGTGAAGGAGGGATAGAGAGAGTACATGTAAATTTCAACGTATAAATTTTAGCTCCGATACTCTTGTATCTACAACTAAGGTTAGTTTATCTAAAGGCATTTCGTTCTTAGATTTCGTTGGCTTTTATATCAAATGCGATAGGAAATAAGTTAGTTTTTCATCATCAAACGTTTTTTTAAGTACCAGACAAAATTCCTAAATGTGTACGTGAGGCAAAGCATGTCGCAGTCTCCAGTTTCAATTTGGATGACGGATTAAGATCAATATTCCACACGACACTCCCTTTCAACACGTTGATAAGAACAATTTTACTGTATCGATTTTGATAACAGTTATTATCTGATACCTAATCTATTTAGTGCGTGCTTCTGAATTTGAAATCGATATCGAGTATACGTTTATTATTTGGTATTTTAATTTGTTTATCAAGTAATATATTTTTATCTTTATTATGCGATTAGTAATTAGGTCCAATTTCAAAATTCATCTACCATGATAAAAAAAATTACAAATAATTGATTATTATTAGTAATTTTTTTATTAAAAAAATATTTACCATGATTCATAAATGTTTTATTTGTACAAATTGATATTTTTATATCTACTATTTTGATAGAAATTGTAAAACGCAAAATATGAATGCAGGTGCCTGAATAAAATCTTTAAAATCTAAATTAAAAACTAAAAACTAAAAATAAATAACTAAAATATATTATTAAAAGGAGTCCCTTTAGGCAAGGTTCCAAAGATACTGGCAGCGTTCCCCCTTTGAATAGCTAGACTTATTCTTTGTCCGAGGTAGCTGCCAGCTCTTCGGTCTCCTGTGATGTCGACTGTGGTGCCTGAATTACCTCTTTTCACTTTTAATGAGTAAAACAGAGAAATAAAACACGTTTATACGATTAAAATAGCTTGCACGAGTAAATCGAACGAAGAATAAAGTCTATTGATCAAAACCAGTAAAAGAGAACAAAGTATATTGAGCTAAAATCCCAATAAGAAATAATATGGCCGACGAAAATAAAATGGCGCATTTCTCTAGATGAAAACATAAACCACTTCCCAAATAAAAGACATGTTATTTCACAATTCTGTCTGGCACGAATTGGATCTGCGAAGATTTGGCCTCCATCAGCGGAATCCGCTATAAGTGAGTGAGTGTAAGCCTCTTATTACTCGACTCTCGAGCCACCTTTTAGAGCCTTGAGGAAAATCCTCACCACCTCCAACTTACTTTTAGCTAGGTACTTACTTTTAGCCAAAACACGATGACACATTCGATACAGATTTTGGTAGGTCTTGTACCTAGGGTATTTGAGGGACGAGTGGCCTAGTTGTGACAATGCATATCAGTCGGTTGCGATTGTTAAGCAATGTCGACCCAAGTCGGTAACTCGATGGGTGACCGAACGTGGGGGTTCAAATTTTCGTGAACTCGTGCCTTGGAAGTTGGAGAGCACGTTAAGCCGTCGGTCCCGGTTATTATCACTAACATCTTTAATAATCGTTATAAAAACCTAAGAGTTTAATCGTTTTATTCGAGTCGTATGCGGAAGGACGTGGGAACCCACCGCATTGTTATCCCAAGAAAACTCCAACCATTATGTAATTAATGGAAAGGGGCCACGACTCACGTCTCGGACTAGCTACTATTACCATGACTAGTCTAGTGTGCTAATAATAATTGTAGAGAAAAAAAAATCATTTTATTTCAGAAGGTTAAGTTAAAATGAATTATTTTTGGTTAAAAATGTGATCAACACAAATTATTTTTAGTAGATCCTGGTCCAAACACTACATAGTGGACATAGTATAAATCAATTCTTTCAAACAGGTGCATTTAGAAGATTACTTAAAATGAATTATTTTTGGTTAAAAATGTGATCAACACAAATTATTTTTAGTAGTGTCCAAACACTACATAGTGAACATAGTATAAATCAATTCTTTCAAACAGGTGCAACGCTATAATTTATGTAAATCCGACACAGTTCGTAATATTTTACACAGATAAGATACAACCAAAACATGTGGTCCGAACAGTAATGAAATATGATAACGCATATTAGAATCTACACAATCAATATGTACAAACATTTATCTGTGACCCTAGGTCAGTTTGATTTATGGTGATAATTAAAAGCCCCGGCCCGGAGGCGGAATAGCTCTAAATCTGATCGCAGACTGCCGCAAAAATAGCTAGAGCCGCAAGAGGCGTAAAAACCGCAAGACCTGCAAGAGCGTACATTTTTCATTTTTCGAATCGATCCGTTAGACTTATAGCACTGAGTGACGTATTAGAGGTACTAATTTTCTTATTAAAACAAGTACAGACACACCTCAAGGAGCTAAGGCCTAGTAGGACCGGCCTTTTTAACTCCTGCATACTGACAGTTCCGTTCTGGTGCAAAGGCGTGTTCCTCAGTGCATACTATAAACTATTGGACTGAGGGCAAATGGACATCCGCCGCCGTTGCGCGTCTTATGTAACCAATATTATAATAACAGTAGGCGATTTCCCTTATTAGATGGAATGTTCAGTCGGCATTAGACTAGTCTAAGATGGCAGTAGACTAAATCAAACTAGACTTCAAAGCCCATCTCGGCTTATAGATCTTGCGGCTGGCTCGTCTAGTATGCGGTCCGCTTAAAATATATTTTATGTTTCTGGTATCTAAATAGTTCTGCTACTTGTTTTAGAGAGCGTGTTAGAATATATTAGGTGAAATTAGTCTCTATCTATCGGGAAAACGGGAACCCATACTAACAAAGTGGTCTTATATTTCACGTGCTTTCATTGCTAGATTAGAACTTTGGTAGTTGGGCTCATAGAGCTAATAAGTTGAGTGCAGTAATAATAAAGTGCACTCGAATAGTGCATATAGGGATACTGAGATGGAAGAGAGAGAAGCTAATAAATTTTTATCGTAGATATTTGTGTGAGTTTAAAATCTACATTTGTGCAAAAAAATTATGACGTCTAGTTTGGCGTGCACTTGCCTAGACTATTGCAAGAATAAATAGATAATATTATGCATTATCTTTGTAGAAAATAGGTAAGTAAGTATATCATTTAATAAATAATGAGTCCAAAAAGATTTTAAACAACTTAAAAATATCACAATTAGCCAAGCGACTCTTTGGGAACATTACGAAAGAAATGTCGCAGTGACAAGTTTAATGCAAATTAACATAATCACGCAGAAAATTACCGAAATCTCTCACTTAATGCCTACAAAGCGAGTAATTTAAATTTTATGAGTTCATACTGAATTTTTTATAAAGAATAAAAATTTATAAATCCCAATATCAAAGGTATCATGACCGTAGAAATATATTTCATTATTTTTTCATCGATACAAATATCTTATTCGGTAAAAGTTTTTAAGGCGTTGGAAGTACATAGCTTGAAAGGCGTGAAAACAACATGCAATGTAACGATGAACGCTTCCTGGAAATGATCTGACTATAAGTAAGTACTTACAACACTGCCATTTAATAACTATGATATTACGGTATTTAGAGCGTAGACTAGGTTTAGAACTAGACTTAAATAAAAACTGGACATTTACTTAGACATTTAGTTAATCTAATTTATTTTAAGAACTTATCCTATTTATATTATTATAATTATGTGAAAGTTAGTAAGTGTATATGCTTGGATGTTTGTTTCTCCTTCTGACTGAAGCAATTTGGCTGAAATTTAAAACCTAAAACGCGGAGGAAGTCACGGGCATCATCTAGTGTTAATTAAGGATTTAAACAAATGTATTCTTAGGCAAGATTAAACTTGCGCTTAGGTATACGCAGTCTTCGTCGCCCTGGTCAACCGATAGACATCCACTGCTGGACATAGGTCTCTTGTAGGGTATTTCACAAGCCACTGTCTTGCGCCGCCGCCATCCAGCGACTTCGCTTCCCAGTCACCATTCCAACACCTTGGGACCCCAACGGGCGGGACACGTAGTTCGGAGAACCAATGACGTTGAGCCATAGAGTATCGGCACCTAATCATGCGTGATGGAAAGCGTTGATGAGGTCTAGGTTAAATGCTAGCCTAAAAGTTGTCCACTCACTGTTGCCTTGAATATTTTTCATTATATTTCTATTACCGCCTCCATAACTCCATTAAAATCCAACCGCATTGCAGTCAAGACGTCGCAAGCCTCAGCATTAGCACAAATATTGCGGAACGTAAATCCGCCAACAAGATTTCGTAAATACGTAAAGAAACCGTAAACGTAGGCTACAGTATGAAAGTTATGTCTAACGATGTATGCCATCCCGGTGAAAGCGTGGCGGATAGGCAAATCGCAAATTATCCTTGCTTCTCCTGGTACAGATAGTTTGGCGCAAACGTTGAGTTTATACGGTGCATAATATTTTGCACGCCATTTTAATAATTTTACTGCACATTTATTTTAAAGATATATATTTAAAATCAACATTATCATTATCAAACCAGCGCTAACCTATTGCTTAACACGATACTCCTCTCAGAAATAAAAGGGTAGTACACTACCCTCGCCTAGTGAAGATTGGCTGACTTCCTTACAATGTTTCCCTTCTCTGTTAAAGCAAGTGATAATATGTTTATTGCTAAAAACCCACAAAAATCCGAAAAGTTAGAAGTGCCCTGGGGTGTGAGTCAATGAGAGCAAGGAATACGGGCATAATAAAACTCAAAAATAATGCTGATTGTCCCCACTCCCCAATAATCTGATCATGGGTCAACCATTGGTCGTGGAAGAATTTACAGAGAAGAGAAAATGACGCAAGATGTGAAAGATCAAAGAATAAAGAATTCCTTGAGTTATGTAGGACGTCAGGTCTCAGGACTTGGAAGTTCAGCAGCTAAGGAAGTCTGCAATCAAAAAGGAGTTTGTCACTAACAAACGAAACTTCTACAAACTCAGCAGATATGCTTATGACTTAGACCCAGGAAATAGCTAGAATAACATAGAACCCATAGGAAATGTATAGCTGTAAAAAATATATCATTATGTCACATGCAATTGGCATGAGCTGCAAGTGACGGCTCGTGACTGCAGGGTAATGCGGGGTAACTAGTGTCACAGCATATTACAATTATGTGGCGCGACACGCAAATACATTGCTATTGAGATCGGAAAGTGGGCTTGATTGGCGCTAAGAGGACTGCAGTGTAACCAAGGTACAAGAAGCTATAATCCGCTCAAACAGACACATGTGAATCGTACGACATGCAGCATGCGACATGCATACCTACTAAGCAAACGCACCAGCATCACATGACAAAAATCTTTTAAAACACATTCAATGTTCATATTTTGTCTCCGACACCAGAGTATTTTTTTTTAATCCACTACAAGCTAGCCCTTGACTGCGATCTCACCTGATGGTAAGTGATGATGCAGTCTAAGATGGTAGCGGGCTAACCTGTTAGGGGCATGGCAATTATAATTAAACCCATACCCCTTCGGTTTCTACGCGGCATCGTACCGGGACGCTAAATCGCTTGGCGGCACGTTTTTGTCGGTAGGGTGGTAACTAGCCACGGCCGAAGCCTCCCACCAGGCCAAAGCACCACCAGGCCAGGCATTCTCAGGAGCTTTCGACAACGAGCTCAATTTACATAGACGGATCCTGTCAAACAAAGAATGTGGACTTATTTTACAAACGCCATCTAGTCTGAAAAGCGGGACAGCGCTATGGCGGGGACAAGGACAGGTTATACAGGTGAGGGGCACGCCCTACAAGTCGGACGCCCAACTTTTTTCTCTGAAAGGGCCCATCTAGTACAGTACATGTATCGATGCATCAAAACGCGCCTCTTGAGTCTGTTGATTAACAGCCCATTAACGTCCCACTGCTGGGCACAGGCCTCCACCTTCATAGGAGAGAGGGAATTAGAGCTTAGACCCACCACGCTGCTCCAATGCGGATTGGCGGGCTTTAACGACTATTATCATGTTAGTGATAATAACCGGGACCGACGGCTTAACGTGCTCTCCGAGGCACGGGGGTGAAACACCGCCAACTTCCTAACTCCGGGCTAGTACTGAGAATTTCTAATCAGAAAACCCCCAATACCCAATTATGGCCCTACCCGGGACTCGAACCCGGGACCTCGTCGGCCGCAGTCGAACATGCCAACCACTAGACCAACGAGGCAGTCGATACGATAGACGATTTAGGATCAATGATCATAAATTGGTTGACTTTAATATCGTGAAATAGCCTGAACGAATGAAATAGCTGTGTTTAGATATATAAAGTTGACCATTCTATGATATAGTTGACTACCAAATCAATGTTACCGCGCTGAGTGCCTAGTGGGAGATTAGCGTTATCACGATTGAATACGTAAACAATATATTACCTTTATTACTTTTTTCAGGCAGTCGCATAAAAAAATCCTCACAACATGTCTAATGGCAAGTTATACCTACCCAAGAAAGAGATGGCGCTGGAGTACCTTGTGTCGCGCTAAGACTCGGGACGGACGGTATCCTATATGGGTTCCACTATTTAGGGTTCTGTACTAAATACCACCCTACTGTAATTTTTGAAAGTGTACCTACCTATTATAATAGGGTTAGATACACCTGTAATAAGTAAGTAATAGTTCATTCCTCTGCTGGAAATAAAGCCATTCATAGCTAAGCATTATTGGAACTTGGAAGTAGGGATGGCGATTCTTTCCAAAAAAGATCGATTTTTAAATCGATTCGAATCGTAAACTGATGAATCGATTCATAAAAAATCGAGGTCTAAAAGATCGATTTCTAAAAAATCTATTTTATTTCAAGTTTGTATTTACAATGTAATAAAATATAAATACACTTTATGAAACCAAGAACGATACTTACCATAATAAACAATCTCTGGGATCTCTTATTAGTAAAATAAGAGATTTTTTAGTTCAGGGAATTCGATAATAACAATTATTTTTGTGCTATATGGGGCCAAAGAAAATTTTTGCTCCCCGAGGGCGCTATTTTGAATTCAGAGCGAAGTGAAGGATTCTATAGTATAGTAGAATCTTAATATATCTTATAGTTGCCGGCAATTGAAAATTGCGTAATACGAGATATAAATATTATTTATATTCGACACCACCCACGTGACCCTCCCCGAAGCCGTCCAGAATTTGCAAAATGACGTTTACCAGGAGAAAGGCTAATTGTAAATAATTTTATGGTATTTTACCAAAACAAAAAAAAACGAATGTCAATTTTCAAGGGTGAAATATCGATTCAGTACAAAATATCGATTTATTTTGTCCGAGGAATCGATTCTTCGATTAATCGAGGCTAGGCGAGGCCGAGGACTTTCCCAAGTGTTTTAAGTAAAGCAGGCCGTGAATTACTGTTTCGGCCGAGACTTGAATAGTAGTTTTCTCTAATTTGCGAGGAAACAATAAACTTACTACATAGTAATGCAAGAACACAGGATTTCATATTAAAATTTTCATTGCAAACTAATACTAATACAAATACTTCATACTAATATTATAAATGCGAAAGTGTGTTTGTTTGTCCTACAATCACGCCGCAACGGAGCAACGGATCGACGTGATTGTTGACATGGGTATAGTTGAGGATCTGGACATAGGCTACTTTTTATCCCGGAAAATTAAGAAGTTCCCGCGAGAACAAAAAATACTCACGCGGACGAAGTCGCGGGCGGACAAGGACAGGTTTATACAAGTGAGGGGCACGCCCTACAATTCGGACGCCCAAATTTTTTCACTGAAAAGTCCCATCTAGGAATATACTTATACTAATATTATAAATGTGAAAGTTTTGATGTTTGTTACTCAATCACGCGCCAACGGCTGAACGGATCTGGTTGAAATTTGGCACAGAGATAAATTAAAGTCTGGAATAGCACATAGACTACTTTTTATCCCGGAAAATTAAAGAGTTCCCGCGGGAACCAAAAAACCTCAAACCACGCAGATGAAGTCGCGGGCATTCGCTAGTTGCGATATATATACTTTATCTTAGAAATACACACAATGGAGATAGCCCTCTATAAAATCCGTAATGTTATCACAATCTTATTATTATATATTATTATAATATTATAAATGCGAAAGTTTGGATGTATGGATGTCGGTATGGATGTTTGTTACTCAATCACGCCCCAACAGCTGAACGGATCTAGATGAAATTTGGCACAGAGATAGATTATAGTCTGGAATAGCACATAGGCTACTTTTTATCCCGGAAAATTAAAGAGTTCCCGCGGGAACCACAAAACCTCGATCCACGCGTACGAAGTCGCGGGCATCAGCTAGTAATTCATAAGAATGGAAGCCATCGAGACAACGGTGTATTGATATAATGGCCACATTAACACATAATTGTGAATGAGATAAGCTGTTACACGACAGATTTATTCCTTCGCGCCGGCCTTTATTCAAATACCCACCTATTCAACTATTCAATAAATATAATTGAATTGTACCTAACACCTTCATTGTTTATAACTGTATCCTATTTTACTACTTATCTGATATTCATGTGCTTACTGACTTTAGTGTTGCCGCATCGGACTATACATTTTATGGATTTATGTCATCTATTTACTTTGTCTTTTGTTATAGGTTAGTAGCTTGTGTTCCATTCCTACAATATTCTCCTGAGAGATTTCGGCGATGGCATATAATATGCTATCAGCCCCATAATATGACACATCATTCATCATCATTCTCAACCGATAGACGTCCACTGCTGGACATAGGCCTCTTGCAAGGATTTCCACACGCCTCGGTCTTGCGCCGCCTGGCTCCAGCGGCTCCCTGCGACTCGCCTGATGTCGTCTGACCAGCGAGTAGGCCCTAGTCGCTACTCAGTAGTGGGTCTGCCAACGCTGCGCTTTCCCGTGCGTGGTGGCCACTCCAGCACTTTGGGACCCCAGCGTCTATCGGTTCTTCTATGTGCCCCGCCCATTGCCACTTCAGCTTCGCAACACGTCACGAGCAATGTCGGTTACTTTAGTTCTTCTGCGGATCTCCTCATTTCTGATTTGATCGCGCAAAGAAACCCCGAGCATTGCTCTCTCCATCGCCCGCTGAGTGACCCCGAGCTTTCTAGTTCGAAATTCTAGTTAGCGGTATCGCGATCGAATACGTAAACAATATAGGTACTCCTTTTTTCAGGCATTCGTATAAAAAATTCCTTTAGGCCTGCTGTTCACAAAATGTCTAATGCGAAGTTATGCCTACTCAAGAAATAGATGGCGCTGGAGTATATTGTGTCGCGCTAAGACTCGGTCGCTAAGAAAGTATAATACTCAATTCCACAACTCTTCGTGCAGACAGACGGACGGTATCCTATAAGGGTTCCATTATTTAGGGTTCCGTACTACCACCGTATAAATTATAATTTTTGAAAGTGTACCTATTAAAATAGGGTTACACTTGTAATAAGTATTGTCATGTGTTCATTCCTGTGCTGGAAATAAAGTTCATTTTTTTAAATGTTCATTTTAAGGCCCACCTGTTAGGAAACTCTGCTGAGGTCATTGAGCCATTGCATTAAGGTCACCCAGAGTCTCTGCCATGATGACGATATCAACGGCAAACCGAAGGTGAGTGATGTACTCGCGATTGATATTGATGCCAAATCCATTCCAATCCAGAAACTTAAGACTTCTTCCAACGGAGCGGTAAAGAGCTTCGGGGAGATTACATCTCCCTGTCGTACTCCCCGCTGCAGTTCATAGGATATAATATTATAAATAGTGATCAAGTGAGTAAGTCAAATCTGATGCACTTTCTATTCCCTCAGTCTCATTTAAAATAGAAATTCTTGTAATTAAAATGGTATACACTTAAACCCAATATTTTTTGCAGTCCGGTGCTAGCCATTGCAGCGAGTGCGCGCAACCAGTGTTATTCGTATTCGTGTTTCGTTATTTTATTTTATTATTGAAATACCGTCAGTAATGAAATATGTCGGAGAGTAGTAAAAGTGAACCGGGTACCTCGGGGATGGATCATGAGCCGCAAAGCCATAAGAGAAAGGCAGGTGAAGAGATGACAGAGAGTAGTGATGAGGGATTTATACGAGTAACTCGGAGACGGGCCAAACGATTTGTTTCGAGTGATTCCTCAGATCTAAATAAATCAAAAGTGAACGAGGACTTTACAGAGTATCATGAGGTATGTGTCACTTCTCTAAAGGAGTTGCCGAAGCAAATGGCGCTAGCTAAATTGTTAAGAGAGGAAAATATACTGAATATTACAAGAATTAAATACAAGTCTGCTTTTAGAGTTTTTGTGCAGTTTAAGACCATGGAAAATGCAGAACGCTTACTGAAGTGTAGTAAATTCCAAGAATTGGATTATCGGTGCCAGAAGACATATGAAACTTCAGTTTCATATGGTATAATGAGGGGTGTTGATTTAGATATGACGGAAGAAGAAGTTCTGAAAACATTAGAATGTGATACTAAAATTAGGTCACTGAAACGATTAAAACGGTTGGATACTGATGGAAAATGGATAGATTCTGAATCAATGAGAATATGTTTTGAAAATGCAAATTTACCAGAATTTGTATATGCATATGGTTGCAGGTTCAGGATAGAACCCTTTATTTTTCCAGTATCTCGGTGCACTGGATGCTGGAAATTTGGACATATAATAAAATTCTGCCCAACAAGGAAGATTTTATGCCCTAAATGTGGAAGTACGGAACACGACAACTGTGAATTAAAGGACATAAGATGTCTTAATTGTAAAGGGGCACATTTTGTCCTCAATAAAGATTGCCCGTATTATTTGAAAGAGAAAGATGTTCGTTTACTTATGAGTAAGGAGAACATAAGTTACAAAAAAGCTTTGCAGAAATACCTTCTAAGTAAAGAACAAGATGATGAGACGGATAGAGAGGAACAGGAGGAAGGAGAGTTATTTCCGACACCCACGTGGGATGGATTTGAATCTTATAGCAGTAAATTGAAAAAAGATGTACAGCACAATATTCTAGAAGAGGAAGAAGAAGACTCTGAAATGCCAACAAAAACTAATGTAAAACAACAACAAACGTCGTATAAAAAGCAGAAGAAACAAGGTAAAAAGGCTAAACGAGGAGTTAATGAAAATGAGTTTGATACGTGTTTTGAAGAAGTGGAGGAAAATAGTTCGAAGAATACAGATAGTACCGATAAGAAACATTTTAGCGCAAAAAGAATCTTTTCTAGAATTCAGACGGTGATATCATCGAAAGAATCTTTTGAACTTAAAGTTGTGGGTGTTATTAAAATATTATTTGAAGAATGTAAGGTATTTATAGTTAGTTTTTTGACAAAGGGAAAGGTTTTGGAAAGTATTGTACAATATTTTAGTGATAATTATTATGGCAGGTAGTTTTAGAAAGAAAATTATTTTTAATGTTTTACAGTGGAACGCACAAAGCCTCAAGCCCAAATTGCTAAGTTTTGGAGAGCTTTTAATACAAAACAAAATTCATGTAGCTCTTATCAATGAAACATGGCTGGATTTTGCAGATAATATAAATGTACGTAATTATAATATTTTCCGACAGGACAGAATTGACGGCTATGGTGGGGTAGCAATTTTGGTACATGAGTCCATTCGGTGTTCTGTCTGTCCACTTAGTTGCAATAATACGGATATAGAAGTGATTCATTTGAGACTTTACAATTGCAAACATTTGGAAAATATTGTTTCTGTCTACTGTCCTGCTTCAGTTCGCACTTCCTTAGCGGATTGGGATAACTTTTTTGCTTTGTTTCCTAGGAAAACTTTAATAGGCGGAGATTTCAATGGTCATCATAGTAATTGGTCATACAAGACTGATGCTAGAGGTATTCAAATAGCTGATGCGGCTTTGAATAATGATTTTATTTCTCTAAATGACGGCTCGATTACGCGTTTAAAGTTAGTCAGTGGTTCTCCACAAAAGTCTTCCCCAGACATTTCGTTTATTTCTTCCGACATTGCTGTTAACTTTGACTGGTCAGTTTTGAATGAAAATCTTGGGAGTGATCATCTTATGATAAAAATTAACACAAGTTTATATTATGAACATTCGACTATTCTTAAAAAACGTAATTTTAAAAAGGTTCAATGGTCTGCTTATATTAACAATCTTCGAGATTCTTTTTCAGAGGTAGAAGTGTCATATTTTAATGGAAATGTACAGGCTATGTATGATTTTTTCGTAGAAATGATAAATAAGGCAGCCGATATCAGTATTCCATATGTAAAATACTGCACTGATCCACAGACGAACTTTAAACCGAGAGATTATTGGGAGCAGTCTCTTTCCCTTTCCGTCGCAAAAAGAAGATTGGCACTTAGTACGTTCCGGCGTAACCCTACTCCAGATAACCTGCGTGCTTTGGAAATAGAGACAGAGAATTCCAGCAAAAGTATTCGGCAAGCTAAATACATGAGTCGACAAAAGTTTTATAATTCAATTGATGAGAGCGTAACTTCACCAGAGATGTGGCAACGAATGCGATGGATTAAGGGAATACGTCGACCTAGGTCTGTCGTACCATTGGATAAGCAAAAAGAGTTGCTGAATTCTTTAACACCGGACTCTGTAACGAATCGTTGTCCTAATTTCACATCGGTAAATGACTTGCTAGAGTCTGATTTTAATTGGGCTGAACTTGAAAATTGCTTGAAAAAGAAAGACACAGCACCGGGAGAAGATGACATTACATATTCGATGATCTATAACTTACCCGAGTCTGCCAAAATATTTCTTTTATATTTATATAATTGTATTTACCAGTCCGGTGTCATTCCACAGCAATGGCAAAATATTACGGTTCTACCCATACCTAAAGTTGGCAACTCTACGGCAGAGGTAAAACTTAGGCCAATATCATTGATCTCTTGTATATGTAAAACTTTCCATCTGATGATTTTAAGAAGATTGGAATGGTATATTGAACATAATAAAATACTTTCACCCTTTACTATTGGATTTAGAAAAGCACAATCTTGTACAGATGCATTAGCAAGGTTAGTATCATACATTCAAGTTGGTTTATCGAAAAATGTTCCTACATTAGCCTGTTTCCTTGATATTAAGAATGCATATAATAACGTTGATGTGGATAAGGTACTCAATATATTGGATGAGTTAAATGTGGGTACAAAAATATGTAAGTACTTATGGGGGTTTCTGAGTGACAGACATCTAGGTATTAGATCTGAATCCGGTGATATTTTACTTTCAAGGTCTACGAATAGAGGTCTGGCCCAGGGTGATCCCTTATCACCGATTCTCTTCAATATTGCAACGCATCAAATTTGTAAATTAGCCCAAGAAGGAGGAGTTCTTATGTCACAGTACGCTGATGATTTTGTAATATATTTTGCTGACAAAGACTTAAATGTTTGTGAATCACGTTTACAGGAAGTATTAAATTCTAGTGTATCCATTTTGAATGACCTTGGTTTGGACGTGTCCACGAGTAAAACAAACCTTTGCTTTTTTAGCAGAGGAAGAAGAAGGAATATACCCTCTCTTAATATTAATCGTGAACCTTTATCCTCCTCAGATTGCGTAAAATATTTAGGGCTATGGCTTGATAGAAGTCTTTTGTGGAGAAAACACATAAACTATGTGGGGGAAAAGTGTACTAAGTTTCTCAATCTGCTAAGAGTTCTGGCAGGGCCTAGTTGGGGAATGCATCCTAAATATATGAGACGTCTTTATATTGCTATAGTCAGGAGCAGAATGGACTATGCTAGTTTTTTGTTTGACAGTAGTGCGAAAACCAATACCTCTAAACTGGACAAAATACAGAATCAGGCATTGAGAATAATCGGAGGTTTTGTTAAAAGTTCTCCAATTCATGTAATGGAGTGCGAGTTAAGTTTACCTCCTTTACATTTAAGAAGGTTATATCTTGCTTTAAAATTTTGTTTAAAATCATTTTCTTTTGCTAACAATATTACGATTGATATAATATCTGGACTAAGTGATTTGTGTTCAAACAGGTACTGGGCAAATAAAAAGCAGCCACTCTTAGTTAAAGCATATGAGGAAACAAAAGACACTGAAGTATATTCAAGTGATCCACTTCAAATGTTTTCTTTGAATATTTGGGTTTCTAGAATAGATATTAAAAACACTGTGGTAACCAATTTAGATTCTGTACAAAATTCAAAAGCCAGTTATGAATTAAATATTCTTAAGGCGGATGTTGTCAGAGAATTGAATGAAAAATATAATAAGTGGCATAAAATATTTACTGACGGATCAAAGAGTGATAACAACAGAGGGGCTGCTTTTTATGATCACAGTAGAGAAGAAAGGGGAATTTTTAAGATTAAAAATAATGTATCGATAATGACGTTGGAGCTCATTGCAGTCTTAAAGGCCGTAATGCATGCTTCTTCAACTGGATCACCTTTAACTGTAATTTTTTCTGACAGTAAAAGTGCGCTTCAACATTTGGCTCGATGCGCCTCTGCTTACAGAGGTCTACCGATAGCCTATACTGTGCTTCAGAAGATCTTTGATTTTTTTCAGAGTGGCAGGAGGCTGAGACTGCATTGGGTTCCAGCTCATATAGGTTTAAAGGGAAATGAAGAGGCAGATAGGCTTGCTAAATTAGGCAGTACGGCAGGAACGGATTTCAGTGCCATTCCTTGTTATTCTGAGGTTCTTTCAAAGTTCAATCATTTAGCACACTCCCTTTGGAAATTATATTTTGACGACAGATCTAGAATGAAAGGAATTTGGTACAAAACAGTCCAGTCCGAGCCGCTGCGGATGCCTTGGTTTGAGCACAAGAAAATAAGGAGGTTTCAGACCAAGCTAGCTTTTAGAATTAGGTCTGGGCATTATCCATGTAAGAAATTTTCATATTTGATGGGGAAGACGGATTCACCGAATTGTGAAGTTTGTGGACAGGTGGAAGATGTACAACATCTTTTGATGGAATGCAGCAGGAATAGAAGAGAACGGGATTCACTGATGAGCCGCTACAATTTGAATTGTAGTGATGTTGGCACTGCACAAAGTGCCATAAGCAGTCCAACATCCGAAATAGCGATTGCATTCTATGATTTGGTTGCCGCGGCTCATCGGTGATGAACATTTGATGTAAACAGTTGGTGAGTCCGTCTTTTTCTTTAGATGTGGGAGTTTCTTACATGATGGATAGTCCAATTTGGTATGGAATTTATGTAATGTTTTGTTTTGTTTGTTTGTTTATTTTGTACGATGGGGCTGACATGTCCAAAAGGGCAAAAGCCTCAAAAAAATAAAAGATTTAAAAAAAAAAAAAAAAATATTTTTTGGCTCTTAAATCTGAATCAAGTTCAACTTTCAGAAATTGAACCAGGTTCCTGATTTATTTTCTTTGATCAGCCTAAATAATTACGATTTGATGTTATAAATAAATTTCCCTTCAACTCTGAGATTTCGAGAAAAAGAAATCGTAAATTAACACACCCAACCTGGAATCAAACTTCCAACTTCTCGCTTCCAAAAGGGGGATTTATATTAAATTACAAACGAGATCTTACAAATAATCCACTCCCTTTGGTAATAAAGGAATTCACTTAGACGGAAAAAAGCGTTTCATACGTTTCAATATTAAATTCAGGGAGATGGTTCATAAGTCTCCAGTTTCCGAATTCCAATCTCTGCCAGTGCAAACTGAACTTTATAATACGGAAACAATGGTTTAAATTGCATTTTACGATGTGTGGTGGTAGAGACGTATTGTTATGGTGATAGGATCGAATAAAGGGATCAATTACGTAGGTACTATAGTCGCCTGTTGAGTGATACGGGTTTATTTACGCGCGTCGGCTCAATAGAGCAAAATGCATTACATGGCACGGAACATTCAGGCACTTAGAGCAACGCGGACTCTATACATTATACTTTTCCATAACTTACCCGAAAGGTAAGGTAGGTAAGGTTTTTGACCACCTCCGTGGCGCAGTCTTGTCTTAAGTCTTAACGTGCGGAGGTCCCGGGTTCTATCTCCGACAGGGTCATTTGGGAATTTATAATTTCTGGATTTTTGCCTGGTCTGGCGTGGTTCCCACGAAATCCTACCAGCCCGTCTCGGTGGCTTCGATCGTGGCTAGTTACCGCCAAGCGATTTAGCGTTCCGGTACGATGCTGTTTAGAAACCGAAAAGGGGTATGGGTTTGATATAACTGCCATGCCCCTAACAAGTCAGCCCGCTACCATCTTAGACTGCATTATCACTTACCAGCAGGTGAGATCGCAGTCAAGGGCTAACTTGTAATGAATAAAAAAAAAAAAAACACATAAGCTATGTGTTAACTTTTTTTTTCGCTGAAACTTATAAGAGATGCGCTATGCACGGCACGCATCATGATTCATGGTACAAGTGAAATACATTAAAAAAAAATACGCGCCGAATTGAGAACCTCCCTTGAGAGCCTTTTTTGAAAGTTAGTTAAAAAGAAAATGTAATGGGAAACGCCGGACCACACCAATCGCATTTTGCGCATTACGCGTTTTTCATAAAAGGTTCGAGGTTTATTATTTTAATAAAAGGTAGTTTTTTTAATAAAAACTATCTTGGATACCTCATAATTATTTTTTTTCACGCTTTTCACATTCAAGATGCACCTTGAATTTCCTTTTCATTTTTGTTTTTAATTTATTTTTATTACGCTTCTGTGTAGCAGTAATTGGTGTCAATAACCTGAATATAAATGCTTATGACACACTGACAGACACACGGACTGAACTAAATTGTAATGGTTCATTGTTTTACTAATACAAGTACGGAACCCTTAAAATTGATAGGTCCGTCCTATAATATATATAAAATCGATATATTCTCACTATTACCAAGTTTTTTAAAACTAATGGATGTCGTACCTTTTAAGTATAATATTATTGCTAAGATAAGTGTAGTGTGTCGTGTTAAGAGGAACGCCTCAGTGCGTGAGAACACAAAGAAACAAGTTTAATACGGCTTCACGACCCTTATTGAGGCTAACAAGTGCTTCGACACACAAACGTTTTGCACTTCCGACAAGTGACAACCCACTTCAATACCTAACGGCTATAATACCTATAGGACTACATTCATACCTTTTTTATCCTCTACAAGTTTGCCCTTGACTACCATAAAAGTATAACCTGATAATAAAAAATAAAAAATCCCGCCTAAGTTTGTTGTGGGCTCTTCTCAGATCAGGGCGCGTTTGGTACCCTCGTAGCTTTAGTTTTGATACCGTAACCGATTATCACTATCATGTTTTTAGGTAAGTAATTTTTAACTACAGTAAGTGTACCTGTAGTGTACCTATATTGAATAAAATGATTTGATTTGATTTAAATTATTATGCGATCAATGCTAGTGGGCTAACCTGTCAGGGGTACGGCATACCGCTAATCGCGCACAATCGCTTGGCGGCACGTCTATGCCGGTAGGGTGGTAACTAGCCACTGTCAAAGCCTCCCACCGGAGCAGACCAGAGAAAATTCAGAAATTGACCGGGCCGGGGATCGACACCGGAACTTGCCACGTTAAGACAACAGCGCTCACCACTGATTCAGGGAGGTCGTCAAAAACCTACTTATAGCAGCTTATATTTTATAGCCTGAAAAATACCTACACCAGTGGCTTTTCGCTGAACTTAAGGACCTTAATAGGACGTTTACATAATAGGACTTTAATAGGAAGTTTATAATTAAGAGGACGTTTTTACCTCGAACTAACGATGAAATCGTGAAACGAACTCGATAACGTCAATAGCGCCGGACAAAACCCAAGATGTTTCGCTAAGAAATTTGAAGTTTAGTAATCATCACTAGAGTGATTTTTTAATATAGTAGTTTTGAAATCCAGCCCATGATCTCGTGACTCATGCCTGCATTTTGTTCTTAAAAAATATATGTATAAGAAGTTAATAACTGCAAGTAGTTTAACAACAATGTACTTACTTAACTTTCAAAACTCTGACGCAAGAGTTCCCGTTTTAAAAATAAGCTTTATAACTTGCAGTTTTAAAGTAAAGTTCATTGTTAAAAGGAGAATCTAGGCATGGTAAAAAGTTCGAGAGACTAAATTTTTAACCAAGAATGTAGTCTTTTACTTAACAAAGGAACTTTTGTGAAACTTAGACGGGCACTGGGTATAGAGGTAGGACTTTAATAAATTTCCCCGAGCTAATAACATTCGTTTGAAAACGTAAAAGAGGTTTGTATAAATAAAAAATCTAAGAATACTCTACAATCATAGTATATATAGAGAATAGATATTCTCTATCATTTTGTGTTTTTTCTGGTTTTGTAAAGTTGTCTGCTGAATAAAAATTCCGCATAAGTATGTAAATTACTTTTATAATGATCCGCACATACTAGGGCGACAGGAAAAAGCCTTTCTTTCATATGGGCAAAACGTTGTCGAAAGGAACGCCAGTTGAGATAGACATAGACGCACGAGAGGAACGTTTTGGTTTGTCCAGTCCCTAGTGTGTTTTCGCTCTTAAAGCTTAACAGAACTCAAAGCCTTGCTAGATTTACGGTCTTCGATTTAGAAGACGGACGGGTATTATAACCTACCTTCCTACCCGGACCCTATAATAAATTCACATACAGTCAACGGCAAAAGTCCTATAATTTTTTGTACAATTTTATTAAAAAGTTCGTTGATTGGCCCGGATCATTAACGACTCACGAGTATGTTTTAAATTGGAATCACTTTTGAATTTCATTCAAAAACCCAGTTGATTGGACCGGACTATAATCGTTGAGGACCGATAATTTGAAGTCAATGAAATCATTAAATTATACGTACATAGTAGAGGCTGCTTTTAATCCCGGAAAATTGAGTCACCACGGAAACTAATAAACGTCAAACCACGCGCTTAGTTGCGGGCATCATCTAGCAGATAATAGTTTCAGTTTATGGATTGAACAAAGTAGTTGATTATCATGTACACCCAAACGCGTGGAACGGCAGGCTTGTCCCACAATTTGTCTAACACATTACACGCCTGACCCTGCGTCCGGTGCCAACAATTGACACATTTATCACCCGGACGGCTGCGGATCCCTTCGTTACTTTCTACTGGAGATTTTCATAGGCATACATTCATCCTGGAACATACATTACGATTTGTATGTTCCAGGATGTTACTTTTAAAGTTGAAGTTGACAGTGCCTAAATCACTCGATGTCGTCGGTCTACCTGATGAGCACCAACGATGTGCCTTTGCTGCGCTATTCAGTGCAGGGTTGCCATAAGTTTGTATATATTATGTATTACATATATAAAAACTTATTGAAAAATCTTATTACAAAGTAAAGGATTATTTAGACGATAACTACTTTAATAGATCTACTTAAATAATTTAAAAAAAAAATTGACGACCTCCGTGGCGTAGCGCGTGCGGAGGACCCGGGTTCAATCCCCGGCAGCGTCAATTTGGGAATTTATAATTTCTGAGTTTTCCCTGGTCTGGCCTGGTGGAAGGCTTCGGCTGTGGCTAGTTACCACCCTACCGGCAGAGACGATGCCTACGTACGTACGATGCCGTGTCGAAACCGAATAGAGTGGGTTTAATATAACTGCCATGCCCCTAACAGGTTAGCCCGCTACCATTTTAGACTGCATTATCACTTACCATCAGGTGAAATCGCAGTCAAGGGCTGACTTGTAGTGGATAAAAAAATATGTTATTTAGGTATTTTCAAATACTAACGTGAAAAATTACGCTAGAAACTATGAGCCACAATTTTAAAGTTTAAGTTAAAGATTGTGAATATTCAAAACTTTTCACAATAGTTTGATAACTACCCGTTTTCACCTACAATCCAATTATTTGACACGGTGTCCACCTAAAGAACCTAATACCTAAGCCCGATAGGTGATAGTTTTAACGTTGCTCAAATGCGCAGAGTATTCACAGATCGTCAGTAAAAGCGGAGTGTTTTTAATACCTTAGGATTAGTCTTAACACTAAGTTTCATAATCACGTGAAAATTAAATGGCAAATAATATTATCTTACTTTGTATAAATCCATCCAAACCGCGATTTCTTTTCTTCTTCTTTGACCCCACATTAACACATCAATTTGGCGGCTGTCGGTCCTCCGTCACGCGACAACGAGACATTATTTTGGTGTTTGGGTAAAAATGTTATTCAAACATTTAATTGGTTTTTGTGGCTGATTATACCGCGTCAAAGATTCATGTGCCGCTTAGTTTTGCAATTTGTCTTTCATATCTTTGTCAGAATTTTGACATTTACAATTATATTTGTAAATGTTTTTCTTATCGTTAAATCGGTATAGGTTGGATTTTGGAAACAAATCTAGATAGATTTATTTCAAACATTCAAATATGCCGCCATCCTCGTATGACCTAATACCAAAACCACTTATATAGAGTGGATAAACCCAGGATAAGAAAAAATATTTCCAAAAAAACGACTTCCAACGCCACTGTAAAGTCTATTTTGCTTATCCTTGTTATACCCGCCCGACTTCAACATAGTGTGTAGAAATCTAAATTATTTTTTACTTTACAGTGGCCTTGGAAGTCGGTTTTTTGGAACGAATTTTTATTTTTAACTTTTTAGTGTCAGGGTTGAGGAATTGGAGTCAGATTTTTTTATGGGACCACCTCGAGAGCTTCCTCTAACGACTGGTAGAAAAAAAAATCAATTCGGTTCAGAAACCACGGAGATATGCACCGACATACATTTTAAAAAAAAACGCGCCGAGTTGAGAACCTCCTCCTTTTTTGGAAGTCGGTTAAAAATGAAAAATTAAGCACGATCACGACACCTCACTGCTTTTTTTATTAGATGATGCATGTATTTATTTATTTTTAATTCGAAGGGAACTTCGATGCCTATGTCCGTCTCCTGGATTAATACGTTATCTCTGTACCTTTCATCGTTACGTGAATGGATTATGAAAAGATAACAGTCTAAAAGACAGACAGACACACCTTCACGTTTATTATAGATTTTTACTACATTTTTACAGTCGGTAAAGTTTTTTAGCTTAGTGTACCTACTGCGCAATAAATTTTGTTTCCCGCAGAATCTGATTCTGCCCTGATCTGTCCCCGTGAGTCGTGACCCCACATCCGCTGCCAACAATTGACGCATTTGTCAATTTGGTAACTACGAACCTTCGTCACGATGCCAGAGTGAACGACTTTTTACATCAGTTGCTGTTGGATTTCACCGAGATATTCTAAAACTAAATAAAATTCTGATTTTGATCCTACCCAAATAGATACTTAGATCACCAAGAACTTTTTCGGACTAAGTATACTGACTAATAATATAAATTTGGAAGTGTGTTTGTTTGTCCGTCTTCACTTGTACACGGTCCATTTGACGAAAATTGGTTCAGAGATGGTTACCTATACTTACTACTTTCTATCAAAAATATCCCACCGAATTTTTATCTAGTATAGTAAATTTCAATTGTAGTGGTTTTATTCGTAGGTTACACATTACGGATTGCTATCGGTTCTTCTTACGAACGTACAAAATGAGCTCTGAAAAACCCATGCAAGACAAATAATTTAGCTCACTTAAAAAAAAAATTAGTTTAGTCTTTAGAATACCAAACCAGTATTTTGTTAACAACTAGGTAGTTATTATTTAGCGAATAGAAATTTATCTGAACTAAAACTACTTTCTTCTTGAACGAACCGCATTAAAAGCCTTTGAAATCTATTTACTTACCAATTCTGAAGTAAAACGCTTCAGACCGAGTCGCCAGACAAAGGCGAAACGTCGCTTATTCTAGAATCTAGACAATGTTGAAACAGATTTTAGACGATCCTGTTTTTGCACCGCCAATCAATTGTCTGCGAAAATATCTCGTTAACAATTCACCGTTTTTGCTTGAGAGAGTTATTCTATAAACTCATCGAACCGTCTCGTTTTCATCACTGTCACAGCGACGAAATGTTCACACAAAAAGGTTTAGGTTTACCTAGAGTTTCAAGTAGGTGCTACTCGTGGCTAGTTACCACCCTACCAGCAAAGACGTGCCGGCAAGTGATTTAGCGTTCCGGTACGATGCCGTGTAGAAACCGATTAGGGGTATGGGTTTAATATAACTGCCATGCCCCTAACAGGTTACCCCACATACATATTTTAACTGACTGAGCACTCCTTGGCTGCTGGAGATAGGGTCACTCACAATCATACACAGGAAAAAAAAAAACACGCACGCAAACCTACTTCACGACTATCGTGAGTTGGCACCTCAGTTTCAGAGCAAAACTCGCAGCAAAAAGATCTCTGACACCTAGTCAGAGGATAATTTGAGTGCGAAACAAATAAAAAAAAACAGGTTACCCCGCTACCATCTTAGACTGCATCATCACTTACCATCAGGTGAGATCGCAGTCAAGGGCTAACTTGTAGTGGATAAAAAAAGGGGTAAAAAAGAATCGTGTATATGTTTCTAGTCTATACTAGGGTTATTGATTAAGGGACTGACTGCGGCAGAAAGGCACAAAGGCATGACGTTACTTGTTATGCTCTTTTATACCATTTTACAAGATTAAAATAGTAAAATGCATAAAGTTACTATCAAATCTTAGATACGCGGGTAACTGACAGCTTTGTAGGTTACTTGGTTTTTTCCACTTGTATAAATTGGTGAGCTCTTATAAAGTCTTTAGCAATAATATATTCAACGATAATTTCATCGACGAATATCGCATTGTATAGAATAGCATAATGCATAGTTTTTCTAAAGGTTTGGCGATTTAACGCCCCAGTGGTCTGTTTTCAGTGGCACACGGTATTTATTTGTTAAAATAATTTTAAAAGCGTTTTTCCTGCTTGCATTTAATTCCGGTTTCTTGGTATACTGCTATTGTTTGTCATACAGACCTGAAACAAAAGAAAGGACATATTAGTCACAGCTCTCACAGTCGTCGCTCTCCAAAAACTAAAAAAGTTCGTACAGTAAGTTTTCCGGAGTGGTGGACTAAAAGGAGAGGTCCGCCCCGGGCATAGAGGAGCTGGGCCTTGGATATGTCACCGTGAAATTGTAAATACCGTTAGATTATAATCTATCTGGCGAGATTGAGAACTTTGGAAATATTGTGAACCGTTCAATGTTCTGAGTGTCAATTTTTGAAATTACGTTTACGTTTACGTATTTACGTTTTCTTGTTCTTCATCTTCTTGATCTTTTATGTTAGGTTAGGGTTAGACTTAGACATAAATATCCACTAAGGTTCTATCTGGTTGATATACCTAATAGATTATAATCTACCGAAAAATAATGCGTTAAATAATTGTAAGCAGTATGTTCCGGTTCACAATCTTTCGACAGTTTACAATCTCGCGAAGATAGATTATAATCTATCGGTATTTACAATTTTACGCTGACATATGCAGATGAAATAATAGTTAGTTCTTCGTATCTAGAGGAACAAACCTTGACAAATATCTAATACAAGCTGTCTCTGTGTGTTCGAGACTTCTAGGACCTCTAAAACACACTAGGGAGTTAGGGATGAAATTTGTGTGAAGGGTCTTCGTTTTAAGGGTTTCGTAGTGCGTATTCCGTCCGTCCGTTCGGTCAACGGCTTAGCTCAGAGGCCGTTAGTGCTCTCATTATTCAAGTGAAAATCAAGCTGAAATATTTATCAGTGAGCGCCAATTCGCTGCTGCTTGTGTATAAGCAAAGATTAGTTATAGCGTGCTTAGGAACAAATTACCAAAGTTTTAGAGAGAAAAGTGAAGTGTTACTTTAATTTTGAAAATTCATGAGATTGTTTATTACCAATACCATTTATATAAACTATTTAAGTATAAACAAATTTTATCTAATACCACTAATACCATAAGTTTTAATACAGATTTAGATAAACTTAACTGATAACAGCGAGGTATATGTAGGTTTACAGAGTTTTGAATTAAAAAAGGATCACATAAAAAATATACTATACATCTAACGTCATCAGCATGTTAATTTCATGTTCTTTAAATTATAATTTTATTGCCTAATCAGAACTATTATACACCGCGCGGAGTACCTATCCGAAAACTACACTTTCGTGTAATATGAGACAAACAAATTTACAAATTAATATATTTTGACAGGTTATTAATATCAACACTTGCATAGGTAATAACAATGATTATCTTCACAGAATCATGATATTTAATACTATGGGAAGTGTTTAATAATGTATTTCCATAATCCCGCATAATATAGGTCTGTATGA
Organism: Erebia aethiops; assembly: GCA_923060345.2. Classification (NCBI taxonomy): domain Eukaryota; kingdom Metazoa; phylum Arthropoda; class Insecta; order Lepidoptera; family Nymphalidae; genus Erebia; species Erebia aethiops. The sequence goes on from OV281082.1 coordinate 20,264,162, forward strand.
ATATTCATAAACGTTTAAATATTTTAAACGTGTTTTTGGTCAAATAAGGTACTTTAGATATATAAATATACAAACTTTAGGTAATGGTTAGTAATATTTCGGGTTCCGTACCATCCGTTCCATGTATTTTTTTAATACAAGATTATTGTATCACATCTTTATTAAATAACTTAATTTTTAACCGATTTTCATTATTTATTGTTATAGCAGCTATAGAAATACCGTATACACATTCTGTGAAATTTTCAACTGTGCTATTGCAGCTAGCTATTACTCATTACGGTTCATGAGATACAGCGCGCTGACAGACTGACACACATTTGACACCCTTTGTGTACGAAACCCTAAAAAGTAAAAACATAAGAAAAGCCGGTTGAACTCGTTTGATAAATCATATAAATACTGTTTTACTAGATGATGCCCGCGATTTCGTCCACGTGGATTAGGTTTTTTAATTCCTGGTGGAACTTCTTAATTTTCCAGGACCCTATGTCCTTCCTCAATATCAAAATTGTGGACCCTCAATTGGTTGAAAGATGAGCCGTTAAAGCATAGCAGACAGACAGATTGACAAATAGACACACTTTCGCATTAATTAAGTATACTTAATAATTATTAATAAGTACTTATGGATATTTTGCTTCGTAAGTACAGCATTTTGTCTAGTAAATTGATACCCTAAGCAGAGAACTAAACATTAAAACATGCACTTTCTCAGTAACAAACAGGTAACTGATAAATTTTGCGGTTTAATTGGATTCCCGTGTACCGGGGCAAGTAAGTGCTGTAAGTAAGTGTATGTCCGAACATGATAGCGCTCGTTCCGGTGCCTTGCAAATGTCAATGTTACGCTCGTCACTCGCTCCCGTCGTGTTCCACTGAAGAGAGAAAACCAGAACATTCTGGACGTAAAGGTCATGTCGAGCTTTACTAGTTTTTAAAGCGGGGATCGTGTTGGTACTAGGAAACAGTCTTGAAATTGGCCTCCAGGTTTTAAAGCGAGAATACTGTCTGCTCTGAGGGGAACATCGTTCAGTCCTGTCGCCTAGCGTACGCGCCCCATATAAAAATGACGCGGACGCATTATAATTTTTTTTACTAGCTAGACGCTTTTTTTTTAAAATTAAAATATTGTGTTGGTATTAACATCTTTACGCAGTTGAAGAAAGGTAAGCGTGCGCGTGATTTCATGAATACACTATTAACAAAATTGTTCCAACATTATTCTCAAAGCACAAATTTTTATTAAAATTGATACCGAAATATTTTGTTATTGCTTGCTTTTCTCGAGCCTATTGACAGACATTATGTTATACCTATTACTTCACGCACCACCAACACCTATTTACAGAAAGTAGAAACCGTACCCTACCAATGTCCTATTTCATTCTTGAGCCATAGCATCCTCAGGCGACATGGACCCTACAATCCATACTAATATTATAAATGCGAAAGTGTGTCTGTCTGTCTGTCTGTCTGTCTGTCTGCTACGCTTTCACGGCCTACCTGTTGAACCGATTTTGATGAAATTTGGTACAGGGGTAGATGGTATCCCGGGGAAGGACATAGGCTACTTTTTATCCCGGAAAAATAAAGAGTTCCCGCGGGAATAAAAAAAAACTGTCTCTTCACCCGATTTTGATAAAATTTGGTACAGGGGTTGATGGTTTCCCGGGGAAGGACATAGGCTACTTTTTATCCCGGAAAATTAAAGAGTTCCCGCGGGAATCAAAATCTTAATCCACGCGGACGAAGTCGCGGGAATCATCTAGTTTACAATGCATAGTCAATTGCATTTTCAATTAAGCATTGCAAAGGATTGTTCTGTACTCTTGCTTCAATCCAATATTGTAATCCTTGACATACGAGAACAATCACATGAAATGGAAGTCAAACAAAAACAAGTCGCTTTGCCATAAAAAATGCATCGTGCACGTTTTGGTGACTGTATCCAGTACCTACCTAGTACTTAGTACTATTACCTATTCTGTGCTAGTACCTACCTATCCACATTTGAGCACTGCTGTTGTTTTGTTTCATTGTTATATTTTCAGATGAAAAAGGACTTGTTTTAATAGGAAGTGCGCGATTATGTTTTTTAATTATAATCCTGGCGGCCTTTTGTTGTAAATTTAATTCGCGTTAAAACGCGTAATTAAGACATTATGAGAGCTGAAATAAAGAAAAAAGTTTTTTTATGCATAGCTAGACTTTAGGTAAGTACCTGAAAACTATGTGCATCTGTATACACATAGAGATTGATTTACCATCAGCATTTTACTCACTATTTTAAGTTAGGTACGTAGGACGTAGGTACTTTAAAAAAATATCCCACTCAGAAAAGTCGTAGGCGTAAATTATTTTGTACAAGTATAGTAGTTTTTGTACGAACATGGAAACGTTTTTTTTTTGACATACTTATTTGCGTGTTTTTGCTTTCATTTAGTTTAAACAGGCAACAAGTCTTCAAAATTTCCTGAATTAAATGGTTATTTATACAAAAGCATAACCTGTATCCACATAATTTCCAACTTTTTAATCCTAGTTCGCAAGATCTGCCAAAGACAACGTCCAGTGGAACTGCAAAGTTAATAACATTCGGAGAACACAGACCGCAGGAAACTTCGGACGGTCTGACCGAACCGTACTCAGTAAATAGTTTCGAAAACTACCCCCATTTAACTAAATAAAGGGCGCGTTGAATAAATCGAATTGCGTGAATAGATGTCAAGTTACATAAATTCTCCCCGTTAGTGGGTGTAATCCTGCTGGGTAGTAATGTGAATCAACAGCCAATTAATGTTCTGGCGCAGGGCGAAGGTGCTTTTTTATTAATGAAAAGGGATTCGGATTTAGCAAATTGTTCTGATGTGGCAATTCCTAAAAATATTTACTTAACTATTTCTTTCGTCTTCTGTAATTAAATCAAAAACAAAAAACCTGTCGAAAGATTACAATTTAACGCATTATTTTTCGTTAGATTGCAATCTGTTAGTTAAATTAACTCGATAAAACCGACATAAATAACCAGGTAGTGCCCTGGTTATTTGTGTCGAACCATAACCTAACCTACAAGAAAGAGACAAGAAAACGTAAACACAATGAATATTTCAAAAAATTTCACTCAGAACGTTGTTGAATGGTTCACAATATTTCGACAGTTTACAATATCGCTAATTAGATTACAATCTAACGGTTTTTACAATTTTACGGTGACATATGTATAATATCATTGGTCCCAAATCAATCACTAGATAAAACTATTTAAGTAAGTATATTGTTTTTTTTCTGGAGAATATTATTTACCTAAGTAGGTGATCGCCTAAGCATACTAACTTTAATTTTCTATTTATTATTATCTTTGTCTGTAGTTTTTTTATTTCTCTGTAGCGTGTATAAAATTAAAGAATTTATCAGTATATTGAAGTATTGTGAATAGTAAGTAGGTATATGCAAACACGATCAAGTTAAAACAGCTGTACAAACAAGTAGGTCATCTGCTCTGGCTAGTGTTGTATCATATCGAGAGAGATGCGTTACAGTTATCGATGTTTTATTGGGCGTTAATTGACGAATGCGGGCGCCGGCGTCGAAATGTGTCATGGCTGACAACAGACTAATAACCGCAATAACCGATTATGTAAGCGCACGCTTTTGATCTTTTACTTACTGCCTTTTTTCTAAAGAGTTCCAGCAAATTGAAATAAAACAAACTTTCACGGGCTAGATAATTAATTGAAAGGGAATGAGATATATTATTCAAGGGATTTAGGTCCTTTGCTAATGATTGTGTAGCGAGTGGCGTGTTAGTGATGGTGTGTAAATGATTGAACATAATAAGGTCGAAAAATGTCAGCATCAACTATAATAAGACTAGTGGTTCGCCCCGAACTGAGACCTCGCGACGCCATCTATTGACAACAATGTGAAGTTCTGTTAAAAATACTGAAGCTTATTTAAAATTAAATAATTTCGTTTCCTTACAATATTTATCTAATTTTAGTATTTGTTGTTCAAGTACAGGATATAATTCAAATAATTGATCAAGTTTCAGGCTCAGCCTTTCAGTAAATTTAGAGTTCTGAGGTCAACTTTGGACGTTAGAAAATCTCCACTTTGAAAGCCCCCCATTTCGTCAATTTTAGGGGAAAAATTAAAAAAAAATATTTTTGGACTCTATTCCTAATTATCTTTAAAATGATATACCGCAACCCTATGTAAAGCTATAAAAAATATTTTACTTCGCATTCGCTTCTATGAGAGCCCCCCTGAAATGAAGATTTTTATAACTTTTTAAGCCATATTTGGCTGAAGGCCATTGGTTTACATATTATGTTTAAAGCTGAAGTAATTACGTTCAGTAATTCAGAAGTTATAATGCTCTGACAGACGGACGGACGGACAAGTGCCAATTCACTCAAGTAGACTCAGAGACCTTCGCTTCGCTCGGTCAATAAGATAATTATGGCATTTGTGAGAATTTAAATAAGAGGGATTTACCACGCAAAATTATAGTGGGATTTTGTAAAGAAATCAATATAATCCATACTTTTCGTCATCTTCATTGTCTGCTATTGTTTGTCTGTTACGAAGTCGTGGGCATCATCCAATTTATTTATTTTATTGTAACTGTTATTGTACATTACGTCAAACTTATCTGACCCGGTGGCCAAAATTGGAACTAATTTTTATGCCTGTTTAGTTTTTTTTTAATTTATTTTTTTCATATCTACTAGCGACGCTGTCACCGGGTCAGATAAGTTTGTGACACTGCCCACTGACGTGCCTAACGATGCCCATGTCGGTCTTTCACCTAATGATGCAATTTTACACTTTTCGTTGAAGCTCGGTTCACACATACAAAACTAGCCAATGTTTAATTCAGAGCACATGTACCACGCGAGACAGCGCCATAACCGACCGGCATGCTAACACCGTTTTGGTGAGCCTCTCTCGATGATGCGAAGGGCCGACCCACGGAGAGAATACAAATGGTGCGAGTTTAACTATTTCTATGATTGTTCTGTCTTTCCCTTTTGGTATTATTTGAATTCAATCAGATACTACACACGTGATACGCATATATTTACCTTTTTGGCTTCCACCACCACCACTACAACCGATTAACGTCCCACTGCTGGGCACATGCCCCCATATGCTCATAGAAGAGAGGTAATTAGAGCTTAGACCCACCACGTTGCTCCAATGCGGGTTGGCGGGCTTTAACGACTATTATAATGTTAGTGATAATAACCGGGACCGATTAACGTGCTATCCGAGGCACGGGGGTGAAACACCTCCAACTTCCTAACTCCAGGCTAGTACTGAGAATTTCTAGTCAGAAAAACCCAATAATTAATTATGGCCCGACTCGGGACTCGAACCCGGGACCTCGTCAGTCGCAGTCGAACATGCTAACCACTAGTGATCAGACCAATGAGGCAGTTAGGCCTTTTTGGATTGACGTAGACAAATTAATATGACGTCAATACATAATATGTCCTTTTAGTCATTACTTACCTACATAATAAGTCATTATCTCTGACTATTTCTTTGAGCATTTAATCTAATCTTTTTTATGATATACGAGTACCTACATTAGGAGAAAAGTCCTGACCGGTACTCCTACCTAGTAATATTAATTCCAAAATCCCGACCCTCTCATTCACACTGACTGACTCATCGAGGTTCCCTTTAAAATGAAGACAAGGAACGAGGCCTGGATTTTTTAAAATCCCACAGGAGAGTAGCCGCGCGCGGTCGCTTGTATATATCAACTAGCTGATGCCCGCGACTACGTCCGCGTCGTTTGAGGTTTTTGGTTCCCGCGGGAACTCCTTAGTTTTCCGGGATAAAAAGTAGCCTATGTGTTATTCCAGACTATAATCTTTCTCTGTGCCAAATTTAATCCAGATCCGTTCAGCCGTTCGGGCGTGATTGAGTAATGGATGTTTATCCATACATACATCCATCCAAACTTTCGCATTTATAATATTTGATGATTTATTTGATTTGATTATCATGCAGCGCTACTCGTCGTAGTCGCAAATTTAATTAATATCTAAGTAACACAGCGTTTTAAATGTATTATGCAACGTGTTCTACATAAATAATAAATTATATTTTTTAGGTTAAACAAGTCTGTTTTTTTGCAAACAATTGCATTTCGGACTGCTTATTTCAGCAATAATGATGCTATTTACTATTGTTGAATCAAATCATTTTACGCAACTTAAGGTGCCAGCGGAGAATGAATTGCCCATACAAACGTAATACCAAAATAATTAATAATTCGAGAACATTTCCACCAAAATGAGAGTTTATTTGGATTCAAATTGTATTTATCTAGTCCCCTGGATTTATATGTTTTCAAAATACTTTCCTAAAATGAAATGTAAATGAATTGCGTTTTGCATATTTTTACGACAAGATGGACATGTTTCCCTCTTATTTGTTTCATATTAAAACCAACGATATCTTACGTATTAATTGGTCAGCAGCATAGCCTATATTGTCAAGTTACAGAATAACAAAACGAAGTAAAAAGCACGATAAGTTTTCATTCATCATTTTTGGTATTCACGGAACAAGACTAAATGTATAACAAATTCTGTAAGCTCATATTGCTATCTCGCTTGAACGCGATCATGTGTCATCAGTGAAATAGAGATAGCAATATACCGGCAAATTTATATTTGCGGTTCGAATAGAAGTTGCGAGCGGCGCGAACCGGCCTCTTAAAGTCTAAAAGAGGTCGCACATGCCCGCAAAAGCCGTAGGCTCACAAGCCGTTAGATCCGTCTAGAACTGAAGATGAGTGTAGAGAAAAGAGAGAAAAAAGGTATTTCTATAAAGATATTTCTTTTGACGACGTGGGAGGGCCCGGGTTCGATCCCCGGCAGAGTCAATTTGGGAATTTATAATTTCTGAATTTTCTCTGGTCTTGCGGCTTCAGCCGTGGCTAGTTACCACCCTAACGGCAAAGACGTGCCGCCAAGCGATTCAGCGTTCCGGTACGATGCCGTGTAGAAGCCGATTAGGTGTATGGGTTTAATATAGCTGCCATACCACTAACAGGTTAGCCCGTTACCATCTTGGATAGCAGTCAAGGGGTAACTTGTAGTTGATAAATATACATTTATATATATAATCAGGACTTCACCAGAGGCCGGCACTGATGAGCGTTTATGCTAGATCATCATAATTTTCTTCAATGCAATTGATACTTCCGAATCTGTACCTAACACGCCATTTTCAGTAACGGAAAATGCTGACGGCTCGTATAATGCAGGTCTAGAAGATCTTGCTGTGCCTGTGTGCGGTCACCTTTAAGTAATTATGAGAAAATTATAAGAAACTTATAGTATAGGAGGTAATGTATATTTGCAGACCTTAACACGAACTGAATAGAAATCACACGTAAACGTCTAGATCTTAGCATCTCTTATTTACTCGGTACCTTTTATGTTAATGTGTGATACGTCTAACTGTTTGCATTGTAATCTGCCCGCTAGTTGCTGAGATTAACGCAAATACCTGTGTTTCACAGAAACTTATTTAAATTGTAGACAAGACGTGTGCATGAACAGATAAACACTGGTGACCAAGCTAATTGCGTTTACTTAAAAATCTATACTAATAATATAAATGAGAAAGTTTGTATGGATGTATGGATGGATGTTTGTTACTCAATCACGCCAGAACGGCTGAACGGATCTGGATGAAATTTGGCACAGAGATAGATTATTGTCTGGAATAACACATAGGCTTTTTATCGGACACGAGGACGAAGTCGCGGGCATCAGCTAGTAAAGACTAAATAGAAGATTTCCTACCTCAAACTTCAAAGTGAAACAGGAAAGAATACATAAGTCCCTATGAGTATAAGTACGTATTTAGACTATTTACATCGTTATTTTCGAGAAAATGGCGTAGGTGATACCCTGTATGGATGCTGTATGGTACTTAGTAAGTCTCGGATTAGTGGAACAAATACAATATGTAGGAACATTTTCCATTATTCACATCATTTTAAGCCAAATCTAAATAAAATTGTATGAAATAGTCAAGAAGTAAAGACAATTGGAGCTTTTGCCCAGTTAAAACGTTAAAAATATATAGAAATGCAACATTTTTAGGCTGATAGTCGTGTCAAGACGACTCTGGGCAAGGTCACTCAGCGGAACCGTGTCAAGACCTCACCTTTGTTATGATACACCTAGGTGACCTAGAACCGTTTATTTTCATTAAAAAAATACATTCACACGAATCCTCTCACTAATTTTGTTAAAATTAAAATCTAATTAAAATTCCAGTGTTTAATCCATACTAATATTATAAATGCGAAAGTTAGTCTGTCTGTGTGTCTGTCTGCTACGCTTTAACGGCCCATCTTTATTCTTTTCAACCAATTTTGATGAAATTTGGTATAGATGTAGGTTACAACCGGGGGAAGGACATACTTTTTAGCCAGGAAATTAAGTAATAAGTTCCCCCGGAAATTAAAACACTTAATCTTCGCGATCGAAGTCGCGGGCATCAGCTAGTTTTTAATATAATTATCGCTCTCTACTAATTTCGAATAACAATAACAATATCTGTGGTATATTCAAAGTTTAAGAATCCATTTAATTTATTTTGGTTGCACTTTCAAGTGTAGGTACACTATTTGAACGTCACTAAAATATTGATTGCAGGTACAATTTAACAACTCAGACTTAAAAGTTTTAACCTAAAGTTCAAACTAAAACGGTAAAAAGCTACGAAATTTCCTAATCACGCTGGTTAGATTCGGATTGGCAGTCTGACTAAGTACTATCGATGATCTAATTAAATAGTATACTTAATATTCGTTATCATAAATTTATTTCAAGCTTCACCTCAAAATTACGAGCTCTATCGACTACTTGCCACCATTACGTAGTAAAAAGTTATAGACAAATGGGTACAAAAACGGTCTTCAAGGACTTTTTATTTCAAATATTTACTTAGCAAAAGAATTTTTAACATAAACTTAATGAAATTTCGTATTTAAATTTATTCAAAGAAGTCCGAAGAAAGAAACACATCATACTTTTCCCGCGAATGCAGATTGCGCTGAGATGACTAGCAGAACCAGACCGGCCAGAATCCACATTAACGTGAAATTAAAACTAAAAATACAGTTCAAATGCAGCTGCAAGTTCATTAACATCGCGTCTGTTTTACCGACAACCACCTTTTAGGGTTACCATATTAAAATATAGCATTTTTAAAAATGTTGTTCAGTAAAAATTTCTTACTGGATTATTTTTTTTGGAGAAAAATTCTGTGAAATCTTAATTAGTTGTTAGGGTAGAAAATACGGTAAAATAAATAACAGACATGCTACTTGCTAGTTAGGAGTTAGAAAACCCTTGCTAAGTAATCAAACGTCGCGCCATTCCTGGTTTTAATTACTTGTCTACATTATATTTATATATTACGAGTATATACACCAAACTTAAAATGAGTATTCGATTTTGTAATTTTTTGGTGAAAATATGGGTTATAGTTAAGCAAATACGTCATATGAAGTAATAAAACGCGACAATCAGTTTCAACAGAATATAAGAAAGCTCGAAGACCACGAGCTTTCGAAAAGAGGTAGAGCTTACAAAAGTTCTTTAAAATTGAATAAGAAAATTAACTGTACAAAATAAGTCAAGATAAAGATTGAGTTTCGACCAGTTTTCTATACTCAGTACTATTGTGTTGTAATTTGACAAATCGAAGACAGTCCTGGAAATCTTAAATTACTGTCGAACTTAGCTAGCTACCCTACACCTACAACGAAACACCTTCAGTATAAACATAAAAGAAAACGGTCGTAAATTCGTCGAGCACAAGGAAGCATAGCGTCAAATTGTGAAAAATAACGTGAAATATACTCCTTTTTACGTCAAAACAACGCGTGACGATACTGACAATGATATCACGGCGTGCAAAACAATAGGATGGTGAAACGACACGCACGATTCGAATTTATTTGCTTTGCATACCGCATTAGGGATTCAAGGGTGTGCGGAAACGAATTTTATTTTTGAAAAAAAATAAACAGGTTTACATTAGGACTGCGCTAGCAAAAGTGCCCTTGAGCCTTGGGGTCAATTGTAGTATTATGAATGCGAAACTAAGTTTGTTTGTTGGTTTGTCCTTCAATCGCCCAGTAGGTACTTAATAGAGCAACGAATTGGCATTTTTTTTGCATGGGAATTGTTGAGGGCTTGAAAAGTGCCATAGACTACTTTTATCTCAGAAAAATAAAAAAGTTGCCCATTGGTCTTTGAACCTAAATCCCCGTGTATGGGAATAAAGATCCTACAGCAACTCATATAGAGTTGCAATGTTAGTTTATGATGCCTACTTGACTCAACTGAGCTTCTCGCATGAAAAATTTAATGTTAGTGATGGAGATATTATGAGTGATGGAGATATGAATTAGGCTACGAACAAATCTAGAAATCTGACTGATCCGTTTGTCAAAATGTTATGAGTCGAGTCGATTATTACGGATATATGCCGCGCGTGATTTTCTCTACACTTATTTCGTCATCAAAACAAATGGAACATTGAGTTTCGTTTTCTCTACTACTCTCAGTTTCCATTCTACTTTAACTCGAAAGAGTATTCTCATCACAATCGAATTTGGCTCGGATTCTAAGTGAGATAAGGTATTGTGATTGCCCGAAAATTCGTACCTGTAAACTTGTAGAATGTCGAAAACCCACCGTTGCGTCAGAGCCTTCCAAAAGGTTCCATTGCCCTTTTGTTTTTAATAAGACAGCTTATTCCCAATCAATATTCAATTGAATCTTGATATTGTCTTTGTAACGATATCAAGATTGAATCCAAGTAGGTACCGATAATTGAATGTAAACATCATTACAGTATCTGCGGAGACAAAACAATGAAGGCAAGTATACAGTTGAACATTCTCATTATTGTGATGTCCAATATGAAATGTCCTTGATCGTTGACAATGATATTGAGTCAATGAGTGTTGTTATTCTGAGTTATATTATTCTGTGTTCTGAGGTCAACACTCAAGAGAATAAACAAACAATACGGTCCTATTTATTTTTAAGTAAACAATTATTGTTTCATCTTAGATAATGCCCAAGGCAAGTAAACTTTTCTTTTCGCGTTGGTCTAGAGACTAGAACTCTAGACTGTAATGAATAACATTTTCGACTGAAACGAAGAGGTTGGAGTTTTGAACTTTGATTCCCGTGGGACATAGTTAAGTACCTTAAGAGTTTTTCTAAAAAAATATGTATATTGTATGTAGGTAAGTATGTACATATGAACGTAATGGAATCTTTCAGTTCGCAGCCACTTCCAATGTACTTCCTGTAAATTTGTATGGTATGGAGATGCGCTCCAACTATAGTTACCTATTTGTAAGTACCCAATATCCTAAAGTACACAGACACGACTTTTTCCGTTAACAGCTAGTTACAAAGTAGCTCTTAACACGGAACGGATCTCAGACCGTGACCGCTAGAGCTGCAGCCGGTGTCGACGGTTCGTTGCGGTCTAGCCGTCGACTAGGGATGGGAAATAAAAACATGTCGATTTATATCGTGTCAAATGTCAATATTTGTCGAATATCGATTATCTAAATTAAAATTGTACTAGCCACAGAGTTTCACTGTTTAACGTAAAAGTTGCAAAAATTACGAGTACATTCATGGCTACTTTATTTAAAAATCCAAGCTTCTTTTTATGGATAAGATAAACGAACAAAAATAATCCCCAAACCTGATCCAACTTAACGAAAAAGTAGAAGATAAAATTATATTAATATTCAAAACCTTTAAGATCTTCAAGATCAATATAGGACGCTCAATCCACGGAGACGCGCCCAACTCTTAATGATTGTGATAAGACGTAAGTATGTACATCTAACAACGAAGATAAACACACACAATTTTAGAAAACTAATGTTTATACTTAGAACAATTTTTCTGATGAGACGCAACATAAAGGGGCGAGTATTCGTAGATTGAATTATATACAAACTTAAATAATACTTTAATACTTACACAGTATCTACTCCAAAAAGAAATGTCGATGAATAAAAAAGGTCTCAAAATTATTAAAATAAATATACTGTATCGACATTTTTTACCCTTGCCTAGTCGCCATTTTGGGCGACACCGGCCCCCTTCCCAGAACGTCGGCTTGCGGAGAACGGGAACGCACATCTACTTGGTTTTTGTCCAACTTTCTGCCGTTTTATGGTCAGGAATTTAAAGGCTAGTTCATCTATCGCGTAGAATTTTAATCGTTTTCTTAGGGCACAATGATTCGACATGGTTTACGACTTCTTGGGACTTGCGACGCTTTTTAAGGTTCTCGTCGGTTCTAGTACCTATAGGGAAAACCGTTTGCAACTCGACAACCTTCTTATTCGCTATAAAGGTTTTTGAGTGCCCAAGTTACCTTTTACAAACGGTTCATGTCGACAAATATATATTTTTAACCAACTTCCAAAAAAGGAGGAGGTTCTCAATTCGGCGCGTATCTTTTTTTATAACACAAAAATAATGTCAAAATTTACTTCAAGTAGACTATAGAACTTCAGCCACAAATTCCTACGAGATTTTCAAGGAACCTAAATCCGTGCAGATGAAGCGGCTGTCGTCAGCGAGTAAAGATAAAACTTCATTACCACAAAGATAAACTTCACGCTACCAATCCATCCTGCAATTATCTACACGGTGCAGCCACGTAGGACACTCATCTCACGTGTTATCGAGCGTCGACATCCTATCGACTATCGACATCAACTGACGGGCTTCAGAGATAATGCTGGACAACATTAATAAGTTCTAGAGTAGCGAAATAAGTAGTACAGTGCGAATGTGAGTTTACAGTCGTTGTCGAATTTGTGACAACTTTTTGCCGCTTTTCAATAGATTTTGTAACCTGTACCTATTTTGGACAGAAGTACAACCAGTAGGGTACTATTGGCATAAAACCGCAGCTTATACCCTGATAGAAAAATAGCTCAATCCTCATTTTTTTATATTAAAATACCTTACAATACCCGAGTTTAAATTCCTGTATTATGGTACGCCATTAAGTAAGACCACGGGGTCTTGATGTGTTGATGAAATAAAAAATGCAATAACTCACCTAGATCAAACAGAAGAACATATAATTTCTGTCCCTCAATTCACAACAGTCAGCATAAACAGCCGTTTATTTTCCTAAGCTTTTCGCCAGAGCAAACACCACCGGATGGCATGAGAAACACAAATATGCTAATTCTTGTGCAAACATCGACCCGCGTTCATTGTATTTTTTATAGTTCAAACGGACAGACAGGCAGACGTATTGTGATATCGCCTGTGAACATCTGCAATATTACAGAATATATTCGTCATATATAAGAATATATTCGTCATATACATAATAAAGGCAGTCGCAAAAGCGTCTATTTGTTTGGAAACACGAATCTCAAGCGTACGAATGTTGAGCGAGTGTCTCTCAGAAAAGTTTCTACGGTGGTATAAAGACATTACACCGATGTACGGTCAGGTACATATACGTATAATAAGAAAATTATAGAAAGAAATACCCTAGTAAAGACAAGTTCAAGTTACTTTAAGTATAATAAATGAAATTTGGAGCACATATTATGTACCTCGCGAGTCTCAATATATGAGCCAAATTTGACATGTTTATATGAAACAGTTTTTGAGTTATGAGGGGGTCAAAAGTGGCTCCAAATGGTGCTGCTCGCCAGTTCTTTGAAGTTTTTTCCTTCTTTCTATAACTTGGCTGACACGCTACCACGTGTCTTGATTATATGCGATGCTCTTAGTTTATATGCGCAGCCTCGCTGACACATTACACTGCGTCAACAAAACTAAGAAATGTCACGAAATTTCATTTTTGAAATCTAGCGTTCCAAACTATTGTCCTATCTACCACCTGACCACAACCAAAGCGGCATAATTTCTACTAATCCAAATTCGTAAAAATATATTGCAAGTTGCATAAAAACTCAAATATGTTTCTCAATAATATAATTTGCACCCCCAGCCGATGATCACGACGTCAGTACCCCAGATATATAATTCAGGGTGAGGCCCCGTTTGGGACCGGATATATTTCGCAAACACCTGTCATAACTCATAGCTGCCATGTACCGTGTTGAGTGCAAATTGACGAATATGTAGCACCTGAGGTGAAATGTTAAACGTCATGCTCCGAAGGGTAATGACATGTGATTGCAGATGATGTTGATTAAACTCTAATCGATTTGTAATGTCCAACAGCTACAATTATGTAAAAAATACGGTGTTTATTATTTTCTTAATGATCCCAATAAGTTTCTTACACATTGTTATAATGATGAAGGTTAAATAGGGATGATGACTAGGTATATCAAAAATTACTTCTAACTGATTATTAAATAGAGGGTCTTTCAAAAGACCTAAAATTCACATCCTCGGTTAGTTTTAAGTTTGATAACCATTTTAAAATATAGATTAGAGAAAAACATGCGTTGAAATTTGATGACGTCACTATTGCAAATTTCATACAACTTCCATACTAGAAGCGCGTTTCTAAGTTTGATAAAGAGTTGCTGATTTGATTGAGTTGTCATCACCCCTATTGTATACAACAATTAATTGGGCTTTTTACAGCTAACACACCTGTAGAAAGCTTTATTATATAGGTATTCCTTGCCTGTATTCTAACCTACGAGTAACTACAAATACAGAATTCTTACGTTTTGCTAGAAAACTCAGAGATCGACCAGGACGCCTATTCCTATTAAGACCTGCATTAATTAATATTGCTTCAACCTCAATTATTATGATTTGCTGAATTTATGTTACTTATTCTTACTGCAATTATAGATTTTGGCCAATAGTGGCAATTATAACACACAAACATAGAGGCAACGACAGCTATATGAGTAGGTGGGTGTTTATTTTTCGGGGAAGGAAAAATTCCTGAGTAGGCAATCTTGTAAAATAAAAATTTTGAAGTATTTTTATACCATCTCAATAATATAACGCGAAGAAACAATCATGAGAATGCTTTTTAGCAGGGAAATTGCAGAGCAAGCGAATCGAAAAAATATGCCCTTTCTAAATCTGGAGCACCGCCATATTTCATAATTTCTCTACTTCTCAAGAGATTTTCTTTTATAAAATCACGACTGAAAATAATATAAAGCCCACACAACTGTAAAAACACTTCCCGAAAACGGGAGGAAAGCCGACATACATTATAAACAATGGGTAAGCTTGTGGAGTGGATTGGGAGAGGAAATAGCCTGCGACAGGTCGAAACGCTCCAGGCAATATAACTCAGGGGACTGCCTGCTAGTGATGGCCACGGTAAATCAAATTATAAAGAGGTCCAGTGCCCTGTGTTTTAGATTGCATATTCTGTATGATGTCTTTATGAATCATCATCACTAATATGCATCCACTGTTGGAATATGCCTCTTTTAGATTTCGCCAACGGAACATACCTACATTTATAAGATTACTAGATGATACCCGCGACTTCGTCCTCGTGGATTAAGTTTTTTTATTCCCGCGGGAACTCTTTAATTTTCCGGGATATAAACTATCCCTGTACCAAATTTCATAAAAATCTATTGAACAGATGGGCCGTGAAAGCGTAATAGACAGACAGACAGATACACTTTCGCATTTATAATATTAGTATGGATTTACTAAGTTCATAGAGAAAACACACAGACTGATTTTTATATTATCTCGATACTATAAACTATAGAGTATAGAAAATCGACTACTATATTCCCAGTTTACAAAGTTACTAGGCGATTCATGCGAAGGTGGATTTAGGTTTTAAAAATCTTGTGGCAGCTCTTTAATTTTCCAGGATACAAGTAGCCTATTTCTCTCTCCAGGTATTAAGTCACGTCGATTCGTTGTTCACCTCGATTGGATATTCGTAGGATTTACGCCACTCAGCCACGTGAATGGACCACACTCCACGACCTCACCTTATTTATGCCAATTTTCAAAATATTGTCCTGAATATCATGAATGAAAGATGAGGTATTGCACAACCCTAGTACCTAAATGTGGTCAGAGGTAATTTAATCCGGTCAAGAGGAGAGTCGCTTATTGCCTCGCCCCAACATACATTACACCTCGCACTCGATTCCAGCGAGTTACATCCATGACTCCTACATTAGATATACCTTCACCCCCCACCTCGTAAACGGTAATAAGTAGCAGCCCTAATTAAGTACTGTACATTTTTTTATTCATCCGCAAGTTAGCCAAATAAGTGATGATGCAGTTTAATATATTAGCGGGCTAACCGGGCAGGGGTATGACAGACATATTAAGCCATGTGTATGACCGAAAGCCGCTGGACACCAGCGTTAAGCACATCAAAGCCTTAGAAAAACCTCTAGGGATGACAAAAAAAAATCACTCTTTATGGCGAACTCTCTGGCACATTATAGTGAGCGTTATAGTCTGATAAGAGGGATAAGGCCCTAGTTCGATGGACTTTGGGAATTTATAATTTGTGATATTTCTCTGGTTCAAGTCTGGTCATTTCAGCCGTGGCTAGTTATCACCCTACTGGTTATGAAGAGTCACCAAGCAATTTTTCATTCCAGTAGGCCAGTGAATTTAGCCGGTGATTTAGAAAACATAATACTAAATTAGCGCTAACTGCCACACAACCACACCCTTAATAAGTCAACCCGTAATCATCTTAGACTTCACCATCGTTAAGATCGCAGTCAAAGGCTAACATATTGAAGAGGAATAAAGATCTAGCCCCACTACCTACAAAGGCGGGCCGCGGCGAGGCTAGTAGCGGCAAGTATCATGTCGCAATGAATCTCCGTGCCAGCTCCCAAACTCATACAAAGAGTATTTGCCGCTACGTGCCGCGCCGCGCCGTGCGTCTGTAACGGGGCTAGACCTTAAAAGGGAAAACTTGAAGCTCCGGACAATATGTCTCTACGAGAAATAAATCCTGTAAAAGTTAAAAGCTACTAAAGTTGTCCCCGTCAAAGATACATCAGAAGAATTTCATTCCGTCGCAAAACGCCGCCGGCATGCAGCCGCTAGTCGCTCCAGTATTCACAAGTCACAAAGCCTTTATACTTATAGCTACGTTGTGTCGCCTTTTTTTAGCTTTTCGTGTAATATCACGAAAATTTTTTGTCATGTAAGTACGGTCTATAGTGCGTTTCCACCTTTAGCAATCCTAAAGGATATCCTACTAATATTATTGATACGCAGTAATGGCTAAAATGTGCCTACTATTAATCTATGATACTTAGTTTTCGGTGCCTGAACGTGCAGTAACATAGGCTACTTTTTGTCCCGGAATAATCATAGAGTTAAAAAACCTAAATTTACGCGGGCAATACGCGTGCTTGCTAGGGCGGCAAGATCTAGATCTTTGACGACCTCCGTGGCGCAGTGTGTAGCGCTGTAGTCTTAACGTGCGGAGGTCCCGGGTTCGATCCCCGGCAGGGTCAATTTGGGAATTTATAATTTCAGATTTTTCCCTGGTCTGGCCTGGTGGGAGGCTTCGGCCGTGGCTAGTTACCATCCTACCTGCAAAGACGTGCGCCAAGCGATTTATCGATTTATGTGTAGAAACCGAATAGGGGTATGGATATATAACTACCATGCCCCTAACAAGTTAGCCCGCTACCATATTAGACTGCATCATCACTTGCCATAAGGTGAGATCGCAGTCAAAGGCTAACTGGTTGTGGACAAAAAAAAGATTCTAGTATCTTACTGCTAGTTCCAAAATAAAGCGTAAAATTCGTTCCTCAAGCATATTCCAATCGGCTCATTACATTGTATGCGAAATCCAATTTGCTGTAGAGTAGCGTATTAAAATCGCACATAATAACTAGCCTTCCAATAAAAATCGTTTCAGCTGAAATTAAATGCAGACTGCGATTAAAAAAGCTGTAATTTCATTACGATTTCTGTTTACTTACTTACTTATTATTATGCAGTTCAGTTCATATAAAGAGCAGACATTGACTGAGACTATTTTATTTTGGCCTTGTGAAGGTTTTCCAGTATTTTTAGGGTTAAGTAAATCCTTAGTTAAACTAGGAACCCTGAATTTTTGTCGTCGGTCGGTCAGTCGGTCCATTTTATTGTTACTCTACTCTACTTAGCTAAAAACGCGACTTTGTGCGAACTCTTTATTTTCCAGGATAAAACAAAAAGTAGAAAAGTTAATGTTTCACGGGTCACCAACTAAATCAATTAACTGTGGTTATTCTTAGCCGAACCGGTGGTAGAGTCAAAACATAACGTGACATAAGAGACACCTGTATGTCCTATGCATGTTATAAATAAATTGAGTTGGAGTTTGAGAAAACGACAGATTATGTACATTCTAGAGATGGCAAAGATACTTTTTATCCCGGAAAATCAACGAATTTCCGCGGGAAATGAAAAAAAAACCGAAACCCAAGCGGAAGAAAATGCGGTTGTCATCTAATGCCTGATCTCACCAAGAATGTCTTAATTTTAGAGAAGGTCAATAGGTGACAGATAATGTACGTGAAATCTGTCAATTATTGGTCTTAAAAGTTTCGGCAATCGGGCATTATTATTTTATAGGGAAAGTTGAAAAACGTATTTACTTAAAATCTAATTCACAATTTTGTTTTTACTACTAAAAGCTGTGCTGGAGTACTTAAACGCCTAGCTTTAACGAACTTAAAACCAACCCTCCAGTAAAATTTAATGAGTTTATAGGATACGCCGGTACACAAAAGACTCATTGTAGCGCGTAGTTTACATAAACGCGCGATTTAAATTCAACTATCCACACAAATTCAGGGCTTCGGTTCGTTAAAAACGAATATCTGAAATGGACCGAAAATAAGTTGCGTTAAACTTAATGAGTGCTTCCTGAATTCATCATTTAATTAATTTATATATATGTACTATGTCAATACTAGAAATAAAAATAAGCTTGTAATGCCTGCTTCTAGGTTTAGTAAAATTAGCAAATCATTTGTTGGAAACAGTGTCCGCTTCTACAATAAGCTCCCAGAAAACATGTTGAAGATGTCTCTGAATAAGTTCAAAGTTAATGTAAAACGTAAACTCATTAAAAAATCTTATTACCATGTAAAGGATTATTTCAATGACAAGGAAGCTTGGCAATGATTTTCTCTAATGGCCCTGATAGTTCCTTAGTTAAGATGATTGTGAAATGGTGATAATGAAAAAAAAACCCGGCTGAGTTGGTTGTGGGCTCTTCTCAGACCCTGCGCGTTTGGAACCCTCGTAGCTTTAGTTTAAGATGTCGTACTGTCGTTATCACCATTATATTGTTACTCGTATATGTTATAAATAACCGAACGTCAATAAGTGTAGTATACCTACCTAAATTGAATAAACGTTCTTTGACTCTTTGACTCTTATGTATTTAGTGATTATTTCCTGACTTCGATTCTAACTCAATTATAATTTCCTTAGACATTTAAAGACCTATCAAATGGTCAAAAAATATTGTGAGGTAAGCTATAATGAAACAACCAAGTTAAATTTGTTGTACCTTCACTTACTATATACTTAAGCACAAACAATATGAGCATTGGGCACAGATGAATTAATAACTAGCCGTCCACGCCCTATGCCTACCAACCT
The DNA here is from genome assembly GCA_923060345.2 of Erebia aethiops. Lineage (NCBI taxonomy): Eukaryota > Metazoa > Arthropoda > Insecta > Lepidoptera > Nymphalidae > Erebia > Erebia aethiops. The sequence continues at coordinate 20,283,841 of OV281082.1, forward strand.
GCAGGGCTATCGTCGTTTGCCGTAGTAGACCAATATGTCTACAAATTATCTTTTTTTTGATGTTTCGCACTCAGTTATCCTCATGACATGACATCAGAGACCTTTTTAATGCGAGATTTGCTCTGCTATGTGATTTTCCTTAGAGAGAGAGAGTGTTACTTTTAACACTGCAGCAGTGTGATTCTCTAAGAAACGGTGGATGATCGTCAATGATCGATGCGGTCTGCGATGTAACATCGACCTTGACTGCAACGGTTGTAAATTTTATTTTACCTTAAAGAATCACACTGCAACGGTTGTAAATTTTATTTTTCTAAAAAATGATATGAAATGTGCACATTTCATACTATGTAAATGAGTTGGAAAGTTAAACTTCCCGGCCTAGGCCAGTAAAGAATGTATGTATTTTCATTACATATCATAAGTTTGAATTTGGAATCTTTCTTCCTGAATATCTTGTAACTTGTTATAATGTTCTTTGGCCTAAATAGTTTAAATTTGGAACTCTACCGTAATTACGCGTTCAGCATTCACAGCGCAAAAAAAATATTTAAAGTAGGTATAAATATAACTAATTTAACTTTTAATATTTCTTAAGTAGGTTGCTTTTTTATTTACTTTCTTTTAATTACATAATTTATTATATTTAAAAAAAAGTCACTTGTTTCATTTTTTAGAAAAGAAAAGCGAGTGTTAGTTAGACGGCCTCGCGTAGCTCGGCCGTCTAACTAACACTCGACCAGAAAACGCGTACTTCCCGGTCTCGCGATGTAAAGTACTATTACCAGAGAATCACACTGCTGAATTTTGTGCCACTCACGATGGTCGATAAGTGGTGTTTTTTTAAAAAGTATTTTTGTTATTTACGAAGTGTCTGTACCGACCCAGGAAGAGACCGTTCGTCTACTACCTACTATAGGCATCATACTTACTATGTAGTGTTAGCGTTTATTAATAATAAGAGCTCATTTGACTTTAAATTGGATTTAAGAAATAGGTATAATGTCATGACAAAAAAGTCATCATATTATTATTATTAAACTAGCTAATGCCCGCGACTTCGTACGCGTGGATCGAGGTTTTGTGGTTCCCGCGGGAACTCTTTAATTTTCCGGGATAAAAAGTAGCCTATGTGTTATTCCAGACTATAATCTATTTCTGTGCCAAATTTCATCCAGATCCATTCAGCCGTTGGGGCGTGATTGAGTAACAAACATCCATACCGACATCCATACATCCAAACTTTCGCATTTATAATATTAAGTAAGTTATGATGTGTCTTCTATAAATAAGATTCTATAAATAAGATCTTCTATAAATCAGATCGTTTGGCGGTATTTGAGTCATTCTTTATCTGTTAGTGAAAGTGTAATCATTATTAACGCCAGTAATTGGGATTGGTATTCCGGGTTAACCAAATAGCGTTAAAAGTATTAAACGCATAAAATAAGTGAACATGCAATTATATAATACGAAGCATCCTCTGTGTACGTATTATTTCTACGAGTATCCTGACTGTCTGTAACAGACAACAGTAGGTATGAATTAAAAATTGATATAAAAATGCTGTCGCGTCAGTAAATCGTGGGGACATTTTTCAGCAAGACCCCTCCGACACACATTAGTCCACGTGTGAGCGGTTGCGAATAAGTGAGACATGGTAAAGGACTCCGCATCTGCGCCACGTTCGATAAAACATTCGTGAAAGCGTTTATAAAATGTAGAGATCAGATATCTTATATCTACTAAAGTTTTTCTGACTAACTTCATAATTGACCTGTAACTACCTGTAACTTTAACATTTAATTACCTATAACGTGTGACACTAAACCTAGATAATGTACATAGGTACCTACTTACCAAATAATTTGTAATTAATTCTCAATGTAAGGGAACTATTTTTTGTGTTCTTATTGAGTAAAAATAAATGTCTTTAAACCGAACCGAGATATACCTATACCTATCTATACATTTTTAGCACTTTTATTTATAACTTACATTAATTATACTATCAGGTAAACGAAACGAGGTATTTTCAGGAATTTCTTCAAAAAAGTTTCTTCTTTTAAAGAAGGAAAGCCTTTCGTATAAAAATTTGCTAATTAAGTAAGTAATTATGTAAAAACTATTGGTGCCCGTGATGTTTTCTGCGTCTGAACTTGTGTCCATCACCGGGATACAAACAAATTTCATCAAATTCAGTTGAAAAGATAGGCCGGTAAAGCGTAGACGGACAGACACACTTTCCCATTTATAATATTAGTATCGATAGTTAACAAGATAGACAAACATTTTACATTTATAATACTAGACACTAGTATGGATAGGCAAATAAAAATATAGACCTACGAACGATACACAATTCAATAGCGAAATCAACCTAATAACCGCAAAAAGTACGTAGGTAAAAAGGGATAGTTAGGCACAGGTTGTATTGATTAAACCAATCGATTAGAAAAGCCCCCGTAAAGTCCCGGAAAAAACCGCCCCGGGACGTACAACTTCCAATCCAATTACTGGCCTGAAACTCTGAAAATTCTAAACCGATTATAGAGAATTGAAAACATTAAGTACTTTACAGATTCTCACTCGCCCTGCAAAGCAAAATATACTTTAATTCTGTGATTATTAAGCTGAAATTGACAGTTTATAAAAACACGATTATGTAGTCAAATTATAGAATTTAGATGAGGATTTATTTTCATAGTCTTATTTTACACGCTCCGCAAAGAAGGCGTCGTGATTGCAAAAGTTTTGTGTAGCGCTCTTGGTCAAATAACGTTTTGACGTGAACGCCTGGATTGCATTTTATCGGACTTGGATTGCATTAAATAAATAAAATAAATAAAAAATAAAAATTTATGCTTTTCGCAACTTTTCCTTTATCTGTGCTTTAAAATGTTGCTTCGTAACAAATTTCAGTCCCTTGCGACTGTCGAAAATTTTGCAGCATAAACGGCTGTATCTTTTGATTGCGTTGGCTTAGAAATTTAATTTTTTCACAGCTCCAAGGGACAGTAGACATGAGTATTTGATATGAATTTCAGCTTGATACCTCCATGCGTTCTTGAGAAGAAGGGTTTTGACACACGTAAGTAGGCATTCTTTTTTTTTCTTAAGCAGGTTACTCTGCACTTTTATCGGTGACTATCCTTGAAAGTTGTCACTTTCAAGTCGTGAGTCACGAACAAAACAATACCTTTGTTGATACTAGGTCATTCTGCTGTCATAAATTGCAAATCATTAGAATTAAATCGCCTTAACTACACGTATTAAAGGCTATTATCCTTTGACATGCGTACAGTGTAATAAACACGCATACAAATATAATTTACGATGACATTTTGATAAACGTTTTCTAATGGGAGTCTCAGGATATTCTTGGTCTAGATATGGCCCGTTAAATTCGATATGCAAGTCATTTATGCTCTTCTGGAATGGTTCAATCGCTAATAAATTAAATATTGCTAATTAAGTATAGCCCAGCTATAAGCTATTTTCTTTGAGCTTTGCGGAAATAAGCGATTGGCAAAACTATAACGACGTTCTTTCGTAACAAATGAAATGAATATTTCTTGTGGCTACCTCGTCGTTCCAGTGGCTAGCATATTCGACTTCTGGGATCGTTTAAAGAGTCTGGTCAAAAAATAGATAGACCCAGCTGCAATAATCTCAGTAAGTATTAGCGCGGAATAAGGTAGGTAGCGTTGTTTAACCCCGTTGTTGGGTTTCCGTCCCATGGGAGACAGGATTTCAAGAGTAGAGAAAATATTGTAGAGTGCACCTGTGTTTGTACACACTTCTTATCTAGCTTAACCCTCTGGAAAGTTGAATATTACTTAATTCTTATATTTTATTTATTAATAATATAGACTCTGTCATGAATGTCATGTATGTCTGTCTGTCATGTCTGTCATGATAAGAAATTGAACCTTGAATCCTAATTCATTGGTATTCAGTATGCTAGGGTGAGAAAGTGCAATTTTACCTTATTCAAATGCTAATAAGCATTTTAGCACACTTGCTATACTTATCTTAATAGTACCTAAGTATAGTTCGCGCGCGCTTTGAATGCAGAGTAAACAGTACAGTACATTACTGCCCAGTTACGGCGTAATATTTGAAGGCTGAGGCGAAGCCGAGGACTTCTGAAATTATTCTAAAAGGACGAGGCAATTTCCGCAAAAAAAAATAGGATAAAAGAATATTTATTTAAATAGAACGAAATAATTATTTCTATGCAATACTTACTACTTGAAAAATATAAGTAAGTTTATAATCAGTAAATAAACGTATCACAGACGAAATGACTGCTACTTTGGTAATACGTACTTTTGATAATATGTAATATGTCTGCATTTCTCACATCCCAAAGGTTTAAAACACTGTAAGTAACGGATAAGCTTGACAAGCGTTACCGAGAGAGTTCAGCGGGTTTTGTCCCAAATAACCCATACTTTAAATGAAATCTCGAGGGTTTATTAGAAAAATCTGAATGATACTTCTAATGTAGGGATAAGTGGCGAAAGCCCTCGTGCGTCCTGAATCACACTTGACCCGATTTAAAAGCACGAAGACCCTCCAAGAATCGGAATGGCGAAAAAATTGCGTATAGCTTTGAACGACGTCGTCTTTGGGGCATATACTTTAAATGATATTTGAATATTTCTTTATCAAGAAAAAATCAGCATCGCTATTTTACTTTTTTTTTATTTCATTGCGAAACTACTTAAATGCGAAAATACGTCATACCTACTACCTATCTGAGCAGCCTACCTAGATCTAAGTTAATCTGTCTCTCTCTGAGGTGATAATATACCCACTATTACACAAGTTTAAAAATGCTCTTGAAAAAGCTTACATCGAGGATTACTATTTGACGATCTCTGGCGCAGTTTTGAGCGCTGTTATCTTAACGTGCGGAGGTCCCGGGTTCGATCCCCGGCAGGGTCAATTTGGGAATTTAAAATTTCTGAATTTTCCCTGGTCAGGCCTGGTGGGAGACTTCGGCCGTGGCTTATCGCTTACCGGCAAAACGTGCCGCTAAGCGATTTAGCGTTCCAGTACGATGCCGCGTAGATACCGATTACGGGTATGGGTTTAATATAACTGCCATACCCCTAACAGGTTAGCTCGCTACCATCTTAGCAACATCATCATCACTTACCATCAGGTGAGATCGCAGCCAAGGGCTAACTTATAATAGATAAAAGAAATATATAAGTAAATAATAAAAAATCGAGGATTTGATTCGCTCCAGCTGTTAACAGGCCGGCGGTAGGTATATGGTGGAATTATTCTCGAATTACTAAATTATTTTGGTAAATACGTTTGTATGGGCAATTCGCCCTCCACTGGCACCTTAAAGTCTAAATGCTTATGGCCGGTTGTGATCTTGAACTGAGCGGTGTGTGGGCTCGTAGCCTCGCATGAACAATACTTTACATCGTTATCGATCACCACGCGTAGACACTGTCAATGGCCGTTACGTTACGTCACTTATGTTTTATTGTACCGTAATGAAGTCGAGACGTATCACAGAATTTACGGTATTTGCCGGAACCTTGTAACTTATGCTGCGTCTTTATAACTCGTGTCTTTGTGACTTGTGTTACATAAGTAAGGGATACCGTGGTATAAAAAAAATATTAATCTATATCTAGATACTATAATATTATAAATGCGAAAGTTTGGATGGATGGATGGATGTTTGTTACTCAATTACGCCAGAACGGCGGAACGGATCTGTATGAAATTTGGCACAGAGATAGTTTAATGTTGAACAACCATTTTAAACAATCAATTAAAGTAAAAAAGTGCGTCGAACTTTAATGACGTCACATTTCAGAATTTCATATTATAAATCCCATACCTATTTAAGACGCGTTTTGACGTTTGAAAAGAAGTTGATGATTTGACTATTTTGTCCAATACCCAATTCATTACCTTTTACCTGTAAATAAAATGTTAACGGAGGTATTAGCTATTATATGCATCGATTCATTGAAAAGCTGACCTGATCGGCAGGATTTCCTCCGCATTGTAGCAGCAAACACAGCATTGTTACACGGTAGCAAGATGGCTTTCCACTATTTCGACAACCTCGTGACTCACGACCCGAGGTAAATCAGATGGAATTAGGGTTGCCAGGCGTCTGGAATCTGGATAAAGCCTCAGGCTTTTTTTGAAGTGAAATTTCTTTAGAATCGTTGTGATTTGAAAATTCGAAGAAACGAAAAAACGACACTAAAAAGAGTAAAACATAATATTCTTAATAGAATTTAGCCTGCGAGAGAACGAGATATATAATACAAATTATATTTTTCTCATTATCTCATAAGCTACTTTTCTTAAGTTTCACTTGTGCCGTGTATGAATTGCACACACACACTTTTTTTTTTAAATTTTGAATTGCTACCGGTGAATGATCTCCACATGCGAATTGTTACACTCGCATTACAGCACTACACGCACCACGCCCACTTAACTTCTACTTTTCTTCTATTCTGTGGGATAAGTACCTAGTACCTCGTGCTCTTAATTCTCTGAATTTTTGTACAGTTTGGGGAAGGCTACGTTTTATCCCAGGAACTTAAAGAGTTCCTACGGTAATCAAAAACTTAATCCACGCGGGTGAAATCTCGGGTATCATATTATAGTCCTTACTGAATTAGGGCCCGGCCTTTTCTCCGAAATTTCCAGCTCGTCTAGCAAAACTTGCTGGTCTGTACTCTCTGTCGAGCTTTTCAATTTTAAGACCTGCCAAGTTGGCAACCCTATACGGAATGCTTATATTTATTTGTCGAACATGACCACTTTGGAAAGTGAGGAATTGGAAACATAATTGGAATGGGTTCTTCTTGCTTGCCTATGTGCATGAAATGCACGTGTGTTGTTTGTTATTATAATAATCGTACTTTATTATTTTATGGAGTTTTATATATCACTTGCTTTAAAGCTGAATGAAAAAATCGTGAGGATACCCGCATGCTCGAGAGTTCTTCATAATGTTCTCAAAGGTGTGTGAAGTCTGATAATCCGCACTCGGCCAGCGTGGTGGACTATGGTCAAGACCTTCACATTCTGAGAGGACTCGTGCTCAGTACCTACTGAGCCGGCAATGGATTGAAGTGATGATGCCATCTTACAACTTACAAATCAATGGATGACGCTGATGATTAATTTTTAAGGGCTGTTTGTTACTAACTGCCAAAAGTGAGACCATTTCAATGATCCTGACGGATGCTTCCTTCATTATTGATGATCTTCATTAAAACTAGCTACCTCCCGCGGCTTTGCTCTCGTAGGAATTTCGAAAATCCGGGGTTTTTGTTGTCCAAAATTTCACTTTTCTAGGTGCAATGGTTTTAAGGTTATTAAAGTTTGGGTATTTTTGCAGTCATTGAGTGAGTCAGTACTTTCCTCTTCACGATATTACTTATCACGATACTCACAAAGATCTTGTCCAAAACATTTTAAACTGTAATATAAGACTACGTCTAGTATGGTACCTAACAATGAGAGATAATGCAACAGCGGCGCCTCAAGCAGGTATCCATACTAATATTATAAATGCGACAGTGTGTCTGTCTGTCTGTCTAGACAGACAGACGTCTGCTACGCTTTCACAGCCCATCTTTTCAACCGATTTTGCTGAAATTTGGTACAGGGATAGATTGTATCCCGGCGAAGGACATAGGCTACTTTTCATCCCGGAAAATTAAAGAGTTCCCACGGAAATCAAAAAAACTGTCTCTTTAACCGATTTTGATGAAATTTGGTACAGGGGTAGATGGTTTCCTGGGGAAGGACATATGCTACTTTTTATCCCGGAAAATTAAAGAGTTCCCGCGGGAATCAAAAATCTTAATCCACGCGGACGAAGTCGCGGGAATCATCTAGTTTTTTATATTTCTGCTCAGGCTATACACATTACGTGTCACATAAGTAGGTATTGCAGGAACTGTAATAATTGATGTCATGACTCACATAATATCTATTATGTTAGCTGTAAGTAGGTGAGTGAGTAAATAGCTCCTATAATTCCAACATTTGTACATAACGTCTTGTTGTTGTCTTAGGTCAAAGGCTAGCACAAAATTCCCTACAATTTGTATTCTCGGATATAATAATAGAAATTAATTTGTTAGAATTACGACTTTCACTAAATAAACCCTTTCGCGTCTTCACCATTCCTACGTGACATTGCCTAAGACCTGGGTTATGATTTGTGTGTTGTTGGCACACCTTGATTCGACAATTGATTTGTGTAATATTGTATTGCTTTGACCGGCAAAGTCGGACAGCCACGTTCCGGTACTAAGCTACTGTATAGATAGAAACCGATTATGTTAAGACCCACGAATTTTGCTTAAATGTTAAGTAAACTTTATTCGTTAACCTATACCTATGTAAAATATAAATAAAGGGGTGTAGGCGCAGCCGAGCCTCCCTAGCCTTGGCACGACTAAAGATATCTAACTTTCTTTTCTACCAATCATCCGACGGAAAGGTCTAGACTCTAGATTCTAGATATAGAGGAACGGTGCGGAATGACAGGGGCTAGACGGAGGAGGGTATCTCCAAGCTGACAGAAGTTTGAGTAACGTACAAAATTCAGTCACTCTAGCACAAAATTTCTATGCAGATTAGAGGTGCACGCGAAGGTGTCTACCACTAGGTACGCGTGTAATTTGTTTGAGCGTCGATCCACTGTAGGTAAGGATAATATTATTATAGTACGTAGGTACCTACGCTGTGACAACCCTTAAGAAAATAGGTTATTTTCACTATTTTATGCCAGAGCCACTGACACAGTCTTAAAAGTGTTCAAGATTTTCAACAATAACTAAAATAAATAATTACATAGAGATACTCTCCGTTTATTCTAGACTCTAGAGGGAGGGAAACAGAGTATAACACTTTATGGTCACGTACAATTTTTCTAGCCCAAATCTCCGTGTTTTATGCTGCCATAGAGAACTTACGTTCTAAAAATAGAATAACTACCATAAGTTACACAGAACTATAATTTTATATTTAATCTGCACTAAGATCCTAATCATTAAATTCGAGGTCTTGTTGCGAACACGACAACCTCAGCGATTTGGTAATGTTATAACATGAAATATCCAACGGCATAGAAGGCTTTAGGTGAAGGTCAAGAAGGCAGGAAGCGTGGCGTGACGTCATTTCCCGGGCCGATGAACGCGGTATATTGTACTGCTCATAATCTTGAAGTGCTTATTTCCTTACTTGATTATTAGCAAATAACAGTAAGGGTGATAATTTTTTATCAAATACTGCAATTATGACTTCTAATTAATAAGTAAATTTCGGTTTATCATTGAGGGTTGATTGTTATCGGTCTACTTCTTTTGTCTATCGAAGACAAAATAGTAACTCTAAGCTCAAACTCTGTTCTAGAACGAATGCACTTGGCAGATTATCGAAACAAATATAGATGCATTATGTACCAAATTTCATTAAAATCGGTTGAACAGTGTGAAAGCGTAGCAGACAGACAAACAGACACATTTTCGCATTTATAATATTAGTATGGAGTATGGATTACTGCAATTTATACATTCAAGTCGTTTTCATTTTACAAATTAGGTAGGTAGTATACCTACGACGTCAAGGCTTTACGACTGAACCTCGTGACAAAGTGGTGCAACCCAAAAAAATTAATTTTCAATAAAAGTTTGGTTATGGTTATTGGTTAGCATGTTCTCAAAATAACTGCTTAGTTTGATTGTATAAAAATTTAGAGCTTTTATAGAGCGATTTAAATTTCAATACAGGTCTATACACAAAATTATCTCAAGTGATAAGTAAAGATTTCAGCTCGAAATTTACCCTCAAAGGTCAGTTAAATAGATGATATTCCGAGACAGTAGACATCTTTAAAGCCTTCTTAAATCCAGACCTAGTTGAGATAAGATCGATCCGACGGGACCCAGTTTGCATACAATTTCGGCAAATATTAACTTTGAACTGAATCTGATAAGAGATTGCTACATTGTATTCGGTTGCCGATAAATCAGTATTTGGCAGGACAGGGCAATGTTTTCCAAGTAGTTTCACAAACTTTTTAGCTATGTTGGTCAGGAGATTCACAAAATAAACCAGTTTTTATTTTTATTTTCAGTCTAGGTAGGTTATACCTAAGTATTAAGTAAGTAAGTTACTATAGATATAATAATATGTACTTACATATAAAAAACTAGCTGATGTCCGCGACTTCATCCGCGTGGATTGAGGTTTTTTTGTTCCCGCGGGAACTCTATAATTTTCCGGGATAAAGAGTAGCCTATGAGTTATTCCAGACTATAATCTATCTCTCTTAGTCAAAACTTAAGTCGATGTTTCAACTATTTCGAATAAATTGAATACAATTAAAATTAGTATGACTATATGTGTTTCAAATTTATGAAAATGCTATGGAAGTTTAGGGGTCACTATTTACGAGAATGTTACAAAATCGAATGCAGTCGAATTGAGAAATTACGCTCCCAGGCTCCGGCGAATCCTGTTTCCAATTTCACTGCACGCAAGAATCTAAAATTGAATATTCATTGCTTATGGGATCGAGAAATTTCCCGACCTATCCGCTAAGCATATCCGTCTACTTGACAACTTTATGGATAACAGATCTATAAAATTACAAAGTTATCGTACCATAATCATTTGGTTGAATTAAAATGAGGCTGGAATATGTATAAATTTCTGACAAGAAACCCTGGATCCTTCCATAGACGTAAGAACTTCTCAAACGTAAACAAGTGCTTAAAACACTAAGTAAGTACAAACTTAAAATAAACTCGCCTATCTCTTGATATAACGCAGCAAGATCATATGCCAAATACGTATATGTTTGTTAAAGTTAAGAATGGAAACTTGGAAACACAAACTCAAAGTATAAAGCATCCATAGAGACGTCACGTGTTGTTCATGAATTCCTTTAAACTTTACCAATATAATCAGAGAGTGCAAATCAAAACATTCAGCACAGTAGAACGTAGAAATATTTCAACTTCAACAAAGTCTGTTTTCCAATTTCACGTCTACATAGTGAATAACGATCCATCAGTAACTAACAAGTAAACTCAATGGAATATCATTGATATTGCTTACCAAGAATTCAGGTTTGAATATTCATTGCCAATAGGTCATCAGGTATATCTAGGCTATCTCATGACTCGTATGTTAGTCGTCTCCCTGACAACTTTGTGGGTTACAGATGTATATTAGGTGCGAATTTCATAGGAATGGAAATTTCAATAGGAATTTATTACAATAGATCATAGATGCTAGGTTTAATTTATTCCTCGTATAAATTATAAGAAAAACATAATGAAATAGTTACTTGGAAATAATAACTGCCATTTTCAAAGCTTATTCTATTATTTTTTTAGTTTATCTACATCTATGTATGGGTAGTGAGTACTAATTTATAATACTTAAGTAATATACCAATGTTTTCAATTAAGTGGCATTCAATGTGATTTTTTTCTATATATCTACATATGTTTTATCTAAAACATATGTAGATTACTCCAGTCATGAAAATAAAGAAAAAATAATTTACCTCATATCTCTACATCTAATCTCAACCCCATACGAGCCTTCAATACTCTTAAAGCTCAGACACACCGTATCAAGAGTGCTTCAGATAAATGGATCACGTTACTTGATTAACCGGTTCGCATCTCTTCCCCTTATCACCCCTGGGAATATTTAAATGGGGCCTGAATATATCACACCGCCCTCAGACCAAACGAGCGAACAACGAGAAGATACCTACTTTCTTACCTGCTGTTGATTAAAGATGGAAATGACGGCATCTTTATTAGCGTCCGCCAAATAAAAAGGTAGGTGGTCAAACTAAGCTTTAAGCATACCGCAGAAGTTGTGGGAAACTTACAAGTACAATATTATGGCTTTACTTAACAACTTACTTACAACTAAGATGTTGATACGAGAATATGTTGCATGAATATGAATTTTTGTCCAATAGCTGGCGAATATTTTATGGCATGATAAAATATAAAAATAGTTAATTATATAAACGTCACGTGCAATTTAGAGCGAAAATTTGTAACAGAGGTGCGATCTCAATCAAAATGGAAATCACGTGCGGCGCTACACATATTCAGTGCTCTAATGCGCTATTGAAAATCAGCATTCACAGCAACGACCAACGAGTTACACCCAATGTTTCCCACGGAAAGATGAGCTGAAAGTGATCCTATCCAGTTCACCAGACTCAAAAATCTGGTGAACTCTTCTGACACCTGACACATTTTATTTCGCAGCATTAGGTAACAAGGTGAACCATTTAAAAGTCATTATAAAGTATTATTCAAATGTGCATAAATATTTGCAAATTATCACGAGTTTCCTCGTTGACGAGGCAAATTAAGTCTACAGTAAAACGTGTTTATTATTAAAGGCCAGCTAGATGCAAATTAAGCGTTTTTGTACAGCAATAAAAATTCTGCTTAGTTATAAAACAACATATCCAAGGTCCATAAACTCATTCAAGAGATCAAGAGGCAAAAAACTGGAGCAATGAACTGGGAGTCACGTAGACTTCTCATCGAGTCCCTAGGCACGTATCAGCATCTAAACTACCGCTCATTGTAAATATTAGAGTATTTCGAACCACTGGAAAATCAATAAAGGCATTATCTGACTTACTAGTTACTACTCACTACCTTTGTATATCAGATGTACGAACGCTTGAAATCATGTATGTTTAATGAACAGCAAACAAGCTGCTTTGGTTCAGAGAACACAGGATAATATTGAGGTTTCAATCATTCAGATTTGCTATAGCCGATTGGTTGCGAGGACCATGACTGAATTAATCCTCAATGGATTTATATTGATTAAACTTTAATAACACCGAATTCATTAACTCTATGGATGAATAAACAGTAAAATTGAATTTAAATTAATAATTCGTTTTAATCGCTGGCGAAATAGCTTTTATAAAATGGTGGAGCTTAACAGTTTATGCATAGCAGTCTTTTTTTATATCGGAATGCAAGATCGATAAAATGAATTAAGTCGACAACCTCGGTGGCTTGAGTAATGGTCACGAGAATGAACAGTTGTGTTCAACACACGGTAAAGTGCAAGGCTACGAAGTGCATCGCCGATAAACCGGAGATGAAAGCGACTGTTTATTTGATTTTCTGCATCTACGTGCAGGCATATTAACTAAGCGTCGACCATTGAACTTCGAAGAATGCCATCAACTTTTCAAGTAACCAATAGTGTAACGAAGCGTTACATATTTAAGTATTATTTATTTATAATGTTATTTTTTTACTATTTAAAGTCATATTTTATTAATATTTTATCTAAGTAATGTTATTTACATATTAACTTATTTATTTAATACTAATTTCCGAACGCGACTTTGCTAGCGTCGGATATTAGCAATGGACGGAACCGCGGCCTGAAGTTGCATTATTATGCACTTGCCACTTCAGTCAGGCCGGCGCGTTCCTAGCGTCGGGCGTGATTCTTTTTGTCGCGTCTCAGCGCACTAGTTGAGACGCGACGCCATTTAAAATGCGTTTTTTTTAAATATTATTAATATAAAATGTAAATTTAGTGCAACATTCCTCCCGCATTAGGGTAAGTTTTTGAATGGTACCTAAAACATGTAAATCGTTGTCATTGTCATTATCATTGCTCGTAGTTTTATTCTTATTTTTGTCAATTCATTTTATTAATTAGTAAATTCATTATTCAAATTGTCCCGTGCAATCTATATTTTAGTATTTCGTAAATAGTTTTATCAAAATTCGTTAGTAACTTCCATTAGATTGCATCATCTCTTTATTTTTCAATACACCCTCATTTTTGTTTCGTTAGTCAATTTTATATCTTTGCTTTTCCTATTTTTGGGCCTTCAGCCAAGTAATATTTCACATTTATTGTAAACTCCGTTCTGGATCCACCACACCGACAATTCTATCACGCCAAAGTACCTCCTGTGGTCTACACAGGCCAGGGCCGAATCCAGGACGGAATTGATATACCAGGCGTTAACTAGTCGGTATTATCAATTCCAGGAGCAAGGTTCGCACTTCAGCAAGGTTCGCACTTCAACATCGACGTGGCCTACCACCCAGCCACGCCACACCAGCACCGTTCGGGATCCCAACGTTGACCATCTGCTGCGCTCCTCATCCCTGGGCCGCCTACTACCATCGCGGCCATTCACCCAGGAGAGTACCTAACTACCACTGAGGTCAAAGCAGATATCACGTTACACCACGACCCTACAAATTTGTGTGCCTACTCGATGAGCATAGTCGCGGTATCTCTGTGCCCATTTTAGAGTTCCGCAAATAAACGTTTTTACCTTTTATAACATTTAGCATTTTAATTTCAATTCTCCTTTTTTCTAAATTTTTTTTTTTCATTATTTATTCCACCCCGGCACAATAGAATACCGTACTTGTCTCTCAACAACAAAGAACCATCATAATATGAATGATCTAAGTAGATGAATCAAAAATCGTTGTTGCTCGTATTTTTTATCTTTAAAGACGGAAGAATAATTAATTTTTTAAATGCATAAATGAAACTGAGGGACATTGAAATCCTGATCAGAACTATAGATTCTGAAAGGGGCTCCGACGTTGTTGCCCGTCTGATTAAAGCTTATAATAAACTATTACGAGCCAAAGTTAATATCATATCTGGCTGAATCGCAAACTATCTTTTATGGCGTCACAAAATGAGACTTGCTTGAATCGGCTGGCGCCGGGTATGTGTCTTCATCCGGACATGTTATTAAAACAAATAGGTGTTCTGCGTTGTACCGTGTCACTCACAATCATTAAACAATAAATCTTGTCTGTCGCCGGCAATAGCGACCTCCCAACGTGTTTTAGTATCAAGAATATTATTGGAAGATAATCTCGCGTATCTGGATTCTAGATGATGTGTGCATAATGACTATAGTTTTATTGTATTTCTATCTTGCCTCATATTTCTGCGGTGGAATACATGCTAACCTTGAACAGTAGATAACGATGCTGAATATAATTTACATATACCAGTTCTTTGTCCCTATTATAATGTTGGGGACTAGTGTAGCTCCTTAATCTATCTCAATTTACTGGTGCTTTTACTATCAATTTGATGGCAAATAAAGTAAGTAACAATATTGTTTGTATTTAAAATAAAATCCTTCTATTCTCGTTCGTGACTCGATAAGTCTGTTTCATAACGCGTTTCAACTCAGCCCATCGAACATTGCCGGATTACGTTTATATTATAGACCCTTTGTATGGGGTCTGCTACGCTTAATGATTTCGGCCGATCCTCACTTGGGCAACACTATTTCGAGATGTGTGCAAGTAATAACTTTTTATTGAAGCCCACTTATTGTTAGTTTAAGTAAATAAGAAACAAGTTTTTCCGTCACGGTTTCCATTTTGTTAGCAATAAAACCTCATACATACTCGTACAAGGTTTGCTTAAATCATGTTTATTAAAGACTTGTTAGCTGATTTCTAATAGGAATAACATAAAATATGCGTATGTCATATCAGTGGACTGGATAACTTGCGTGAGGTTATCACATTACATATAAATTTCAAACTATCGCCAATCGGTTTTATTCGCTACGTCTTAAGTTCGATCTTTGATTGCAACGGTTTTTTGCTCTTATCTCAAACCACAACGGTCACTTTTTCACACGGGCTTTTATCTCCCATTTTAGTTACCTTATCAGTTTACTCATGAATAAGTTCTTATGTTATAATCTTTATAAAATGCATTCCCACCGTTTATTTTCCTCATGTCGGCCCTAGACCTTCAATGCACCGCCAAAATCCTGCCCCTGTCGGACGCGGCAATAACAAAACACTCACACATACAACACTTTCATGTATATCACTGCACACTCAGTTGAAACATTCCGCAACCAGATCCAGGCTATTGATAAACAGCGGGTCCGATGAAAACACTAGTAGTAGTGTAGATAGGGAAGAAAACAAGAATAGTTTATCACTTGAACGATCTACACCCACGCAACCATGTTGCGACGCGCGTCAACGCCGCGTGACTGCAGGCGTGCCGCCGGCTGACACTTTGGCGCTGGGCCTCGTGGCAGAAAAAATAACTAATGTTCACTCTGCTTTGCCAATAGATGGCCCTGCTATCAAACACCAGCCGTTCATGTTTACACTAAAGTAGTTAACCCAATAATAATTAGCTTTATTACAAAATAAGATCATAATAAAAAACAATATTTTACTAATTCCTATAAGTACGTGACAACTAATACAATATAATAAATATTGTGTCGAAACTACAATGAGTAGGTCAAATAGCTATTGGTTTTCGTCAGAAATTTAATTTTTATACTTAGGCCCCTTTTACTTTAGGTACATTTTCTTTTCATGTTAAAATTAAAGTCAAAAGCTGTAATTTAGGCACGTGGCACTCACCTTGCACGTGACTGCAGTTAATTGAACTTGTTTTTCAGGTTCCTACTTATCCAGGATACAGGTATAAAAATAAAATTAAAACAGCACTTTTGTCAATCCCAAATGTGATTGTTCGCAGCATTTATTATCACAGAGCAATACGTTTGCTGCATTCAGCAAAATTAGTGTCAAGCGGGACGCCGCGCCGGTTGTTCACCGAATAAAATCACTGAAAGAACATTGCCCAGTTCGAATCGGCAAAGCCTGCGGTTTTTCCGCAAAACACTGCATTCATCAGAGTTTCACTGCACGATTCGAGCGCAGTTCACGGCGAAAAGCGACCGATAACACTATCCATCACCCCATTATCTAGGCGACTTGAAGTTAGCAGCGAGAGCGCACGTCAAAATATACCATAAATAAAAACGTATGGCCCGGGGGCGCCACCCCATCCCCCGGCATTCGATCGACGACGGCGTCAACGAGGCCCGTTTCTGTGAATCGAAATTACTTGAAATTTTTGAAAGATTGAATCGATGCCGGCCGGCTTTTGCCTGCGTTAACGGGCGACTATCGTACTCCTCGAGTTAAGCCTGCCAAGACGTTGAGGCGTGGGGGCGGCGCCTCTTATAAACTTGTATGGGCCGTATTACAATTCGTTAAATTGCCTCCAGCCCTCGTCGGCTGCAGTCGCAGCGCGGAAACGTATAGGCATAGGTCCTGGGTACTTACATCTCGAGTAGGCTTCAAAACCTACATACAACCAATTAACCTTTCCTATAATGACGCTCTCAAATTTCTAAGTGCTAGCTGGAGTAGGTAGGGAACTTATAGTTTTATAGGTAGGTATTTAAATTAAATAGTAGGTAAGGACAAGCTCTGCTTCTAATAGTACCCAGATACAGTAAGTAATAATGAGCTGTTAGGTCTGTACTTAAGTAAAATTATGCAGTAGGTACTCGCCTAAACATCTAGTGTGGAAAGTATTGGATATCGAAGTGGAAGGATTAATCGTCAAAATAGACAGTGAAATATTTGTAACCTATAATTTTCATTTTATGTCACCCTCAGGCGAAAGGGATGAAAAGAAAACCTAACAGGGGAAGTCTTTTAGACGGGCATAAGACGCGTAGAAAAAGGAGAGCGTCAATTTTTCCGGTTCATATCCTTTTGTACATTTCATTGCTTCCGCCGTGTATGCTGAGGTTCGGGCAGCGTCGGGGGCATTCGGGTGTTTTCGGGCACCGTCGGGTCTGGCGAAGACTAATCGATAGTCGGGGAAGCTAGGCTAGCGCTACGTTAAACGTAGAGCTACTACGCGACTATCGTAGCTTGTACACTGAGCTTACGCTACAATTATTAACCGGCAGAATTGAAAAGTCGTCGAACTTGACTCTACAACCAAAACGAGCGTACTATGTACACTGTCTAGGAAATATACAGGGTTAATTGTTTCAATGTTCAGGTGGAGTCGACTGCGACTTGATACAAAGATAGCAAACACAACTGGGAATTGAGTTCGTCTCGCTGGAACACTTTGCAATTAGATCGCGCCAACAATGTTTTAAGTTTGAGCTAAGGCGGACTTTGATAATAGAATTTACTTATGTTCGTCTGAATTTCACAAATTAACTGGAAACTAAATGAATATTCAATTGGAGGAATCTATAATTATTGTTATAAAGGTGCGAGTAGGTAAGTACCAAGTTACTGGGACCTACCTCATCGAATAAACAAAGTCATCGATTAAATTGTATAAATATTTAGGGACCTACGAGTATATTATAAACTTTGAATTTAACTTTTTGACAACCTCCCTGGCGCAGTGGTGAGCGCCGTGGGGGGTGCCGGGTTCAATTCCCGACAGGGTTTATTTGGGCATTTATAATTTCTGAATTTTCTCTGGTCTGGCCTGGTGAGAGGCTTCGGCCATGGCTAGTTACCACCCGGCAAAAACAAGCCGCCAAGCGACTTAGCGTTCAAGTACGATGCTGTGTAGAAACCGATTAGGTATGGGTTTAATATTAACTGCCATACCCCTAACAGGTTAGCCTGCTACGATCTTAGACTGCATCATCACTGAGGTACCATCAGGTGAAATTGTATCTAGTAAAGGGCTAACTTGTAGTGGATATAAAAATAAAAATTGGCAGTCCTGCCGATAGAAGTGAAAACGAACATTTAAATATATTTGTTTTGTTTTTTTTTTTTTTTTAGTTAAAATTATTAAAATATAAACCTTAACACTAAGGCATTAAAGTTTAATTTCGAATATAGGTATATTTATATTTAAGACCTTTTGTCTTCGTTACAACGCGAGCATTTCGCTGTTCACGAGCATGTCGGTCACGCGAATCCACAAGTTTAGCCCTACCAAAAAGTGCTCAACGCGGCTAAAGAAGTTTTCACTTCAAAAAACTTACAGGTTTTACATCATTATTTTTTAAAGCATGACGATCGCTCGGCGTAAGGTTTTGCGGTCACGTGCTAATTTATTTATTTCCAGGTACTTACAAAATAATACTAGGTATATGTCGGGTCCGCTCCCTTAAATCGTCGAATCACCTCCTTCTTGGTCGTCCAAGTCACAATTTTCTGGCAACCGTGGAAACTTATAGAAAGATTAGCTTTGGCTGGCGGCTTCGCTCACGTTAGGTTCGGTTTTCATAGAAATTCCAAAGCCCTATTTTACCCCCTTAGGGGTTGAATTTTCGAAAATCCTTTCTTATGCCCATGTCATAATAGCTATCTGTATGCCAAATTTAAACCCGATCCGTCCAGTGTTTTGAGCTGCTCAGCTGTTGATAGATCAGTTAGTCAGTCACCTTTTCCTTTTATATAATTACTAGCTGGTGCCCGCGACTACGTCCTCGTGGAATAAGTTTTTTATTTATTCCCACGGTAACTCCTCAATTTTCCGGGATAAAAAGTAGCCTATGTCACTCTCCAGGTCCTCAAATGCAAAAAATCACGTCAATCCGTTGCTCTGTTGCAGCGTGATTGAAGGACAAACTTACGCAATCTTGTCGGACAGTAGTAACATTCCTTTGCAGGTCAGTTGTCAACACTTCGAATGAAAACAAGTAATAAAATTTTAAAAACCCACGATGAACTGCAGCGCTCCATTACGACCTTATAACTTTGAAACAACAATTAGAACTTCGCAGAAGTATAAAATATAATATCTAAAACACAAAACTGCATCTTTATCTGCTCATTAGTTTTTTTGACCAGTGACGTGGTGACTATGGCCAAACGGCAAACCCTTCTAAGACTTGTGCTTATCTAGTAGGTAGGTACCTAATGAGTAGAGGTGTCAAATAGTGTTAAATTTTAATATTCTGATTAAATATAATTATTAAAAAATATATCGGTTCAGAAAATACGTAAAGAAAATATTATTATGGCCACCGAGTCAGATAAGTTGGTGGAACTATATTTTGATCAGAATACAAAAGTTCTAGTGTTCAGTATTGCATACCTATGCAGTGTATCTATATTCTGTACTTTTTTTTACCATAATGTGGTTATTATTACTCTTAAAGTAAGTTTGGTCAATTCTGGGCACTGGGCAGGTAGTTCCAGTACTACATCGAGGCGTGGATTATATTTACCAGTCCTTTTAAACGTCCGATACGCAAAGAAAAGAAGACCTACTGGCAGCGAAAGTGTCCGTCTGGCTGCCTGCTACGCTTTCACAACGCATCTGTTCAACCGATTTTGAAGAAAGGTATGTACCTACTTACCAATGGTAGATTACATTGCATTGTTAAGATAAAATGTTTGTTCAAGAGAATTTATATTGTAATAAATAGTTAAATAATAATAAAGCTTTATCGAATGGTTCATTAAAATAGCGACTGTTCTATTTTTTATGTTGTTATGGCCATAGATTTAGGATTGGTCTAATGCTAAATCTATGGTTATGGCATAGAACTAAATGAATCACTATAGGTTATTCATCCGTGTTAATAAATGCTCTGCGTGGCTCGAACCCAAAGCCGCAAAGGTTAACAATGACAAAATATCAGATGTCATTGATAGTGTCAAACAAAATAAATACTTGACAGTTACCGTCACCAACCACGGACCACCGATCACCAACCAAGATCCAAGATATCGCAAATTGAATAAAAAATTCGCATTTCGCATTCGAGTGGATTGTATTAGAAAAAAAATTAAATAAACTATTAATTTTATGCGTACAGATTAGATTAGTTGATAAAATATTATTATATACTAAGTGAAAAATTAAACCTTAAAAACGAGCATGAATAATAAAAGGATCCTTTCGTAAGACAACAAATTATTATTGCCTAGTCAGTCCAACAATGATTTAAGGAGTTTCATAATATACTTTTTCTTTATAGGGGCTACGACATAGTGGCCAAGGGAGCAACAAAAATAGAGGTCTCTCTCCCAGAACTAGGCATAAAAGAAGTATTTCCAAATAAAAGTTGGTTGGAAAATAAACAGATCCAAGCGGCTATTGAGTCG
Source organism: Erebia aethiops (assembly GCA_923060345.2). NCBI lineage: Eukaryota > Metazoa > Arthropoda > Insecta > Lepidoptera > Nymphalidae > Erebia > Erebia aethiops. The sequence continues at coordinate 20,304,798 of OV281082.1, forward strand.
AGAAAACAACTTATTGAAGTCGAACGCATTGATAAAAGGTAAGTACCTACTTATGTTAAGGAAATCTTATATGTAGTACTAGACTTTATCATGACTGTGCCCAAATTTTGAGCATGGTTAAACTATAGTTACAATCTTCATTGAGTTTAGCTGCCATGAGGTACTAATAATATTGTAGTGCATAAAACACGAGTGCACTCTATTGCCTCAATCTTAATATAATACTGGCTGTTTATGACTTCTTAGTCACTTTACTTAGCCCAACAAAAGACGAGTCTGTGTTTGCATGCCAGGGGCCTTATTAATGCTACAGTGCAACAATCTTATTGCTAATTGGCTAACTCTATTCCCCTATTGCCGCCTAAACCTAATCGCCTGAGAAAGAAAACAGCCAATCACTACAATTGGGATTCAAGTAACAATGATTGATGCAGGTTTTAAATGATGGAGCCACCAAACTTTGTTTTTTCAATAACTAACATACAATAACATTTTTATTAATTTCTTTTAGTGGAGCCTTGAGCCATGCAGTGTGGAGAGAAGAGCTCATGTTGGCAGAAGTGACACAGAATGTAGGAAGTTGCTGGCAATACTTGGGTCATAATGCTGGGAAGAAATTATATCTTAAACCTGAGGAAGCTCTCTTTATGTTAGAAATTGTGAGTGTCATAATGTGTTCACTCATAACAACTATGCATTTGATCATAATATATTTTTGTTATATGTTAGACTTCTTAACAGGTTGATTACCAAGCAAAAATGACAAATTTTTGCAACCAATTACTAACCAATTAAGCTATGCAAAAAAAAAGTGTGACACTAATAGCCACACCCGCTTCTTGACAGGTCAATCTAGACTTTCCCTAGAGGCCCTAACAATACTTCGATTACTCTACGGCCAACTTAATATACCATGAACAGAAAAAGAATCACCTCATCATATGGGTGAATATTTCAATTAGGCCTGTCACTCGACATCAAGTGATTGGCAATCAAAGTGTTACAACAGTCATTTCTCACTTGTCCTCAAAATTCTCTGTCAAACAAGTCTGTGTAAAAAGTAGTGTAGTAAAAGATACACCACTCTAAAGAACAAAAGATGGGCAGGTATAGTATGTAAAAAGAATACCAGCTCTAAAAGATTTAACTTAAGTGTTATTCAGGTAGAAGCTGACGTACAGAGCACAGAAGAATTTTTCAACTGTATATTTTATATGCGATTTGCATATAAAATACCTCCAAAGTAAAGCGAAAAGCATCCTCTAAGTTGTTCAGTTCTATATAATTTTTGGGCGATAACTTAATTTTCTTAGTAACTTAATTTTAAAACGATTATTTCAGTTCAATTAGAACTTGTTTACTTTCATATCCATCACCTTTTTTACTGAATAGATGTTAATTTTTATCTTATTTTCTATTAAGTTACCTTTTTAACTGTTAGTTGTATTACCTTTTTTCTTTTACAGAACAGCCTATGTCTTAAACATAACAATGTGAAAGTTTCACTGCAGCAGGCCTACACTTTGTTACTTAGAGATAAAATCACACTTCTTCAGTATAAAGTATACGCATCTCTTAGTCGCGTAGGGTTTCGTGTTTACAGACATAGTACACCAGAAACAATTTCTGAACATAGAACTAAAAAGATAATTGATACTATGAATGTAGAAAACGAAGAGAAAATCTCAAATAAAGCAGAAGTTAGCGATAAACCCTCAGAAAATAAAAGTAATGATATACATCATAAACTAAGTAAAGATTTTAGAAACTTGAACCCTACAGAAGACTTACAAAAAGAATTGAAACAGGAGATAGCAAATGAAGATTCAACAAATAACATGCAAATGATGCAAGAAATTTTTACAAATAAAATAAAACACAAAAAGGTGTGTCTCAAAAAATTGCAAACATTAAAAAATAGATGCTTAAAACCATGTAATATCCATATCATGCATAAATTTTTTGATGGTGTGCCAGAGCTTTTAGAAAAGAACATTGTCAATGTTAAAGCACCAGATAAGCATTTATTACCAAATACTATTAATTTAACAAAAGCTGTTTATAAAGTAAATCTTCTTAATATACAAAAGAAAGAAAAAAACATTAGACCATCTTCTAATGAGTCAAATATTTATAGTGTTAATGATGAAGTTAATGGTAGCCATATAAGGAGGCTAAGAAGCTCAAGTAATAGAACTGAATCTCATGGTGTGAATACTGGATTTGCATCAAATGGATGGACACATAGTACAAACACAGGATTTGCAACCCAAACTCCACAATATAGACCTTTTGCATATTGGAGACCACGTCAGCCATACAATTATTACAACTTCAATACACTATTTCAGAGACCTTTCTTACCCAGTTGGTACTTTGCTCCTAACTTCTACTTTTACCCTAGAGCTCAACCAAACCTTTGGCGACCAAATTTTCATAACATCAACAGAAACATTAACAGAAAAAGGTCAAGAAAAAATGCCAAAAAGCAGCATTTAGATGGAATATTAAAATTAGCTGCTAGATTAAAACAGCTGATAATAAGTGGAAATACACATGGAGAAAACATTCAGTCACTACAAAGATTAATACAAACATACAATACAAGATACAAAACTAAAGTGATACTTAATGGGACATTTGATATTGTAGTTGATGAAACTATTGTAGATACAATAACATTGGATGATGATGATGAAGGACCTAGTTCTAAGAGACGGAAACCAGATCCTTTATTTGAAGAGAATCTAAATAGTCTTAAAATGTTCGGTTTGCGTCTAAAAGACCTAGAATATAATGACAAATCTTCTGGCAAACATAGAAGAGCATTTTCTAAACTTCTTAAAACATTCAATGAATCCTATAATAATGATTACTATTTGAATGAGGATTATGAACTTGTGTGTCGTAATCACATCGATCTTGACACTTCAAATTCAGATTTAGATTGTATCATAGAAGAAATACCTGCAGTTAGTGGGAAAAAACTTAAAAATCCTTTCAATATACTGAAGCGATTGTCTGAAACGCAAAAACCTCCACCAAATGAAGTAACTCCAAACAGTTATGAAAATACAGGGACAACAAACAAAAAATATAGTGAAGTAATTTTAAATACTTTTACTAAAGGTTGGTTACCAGGAGAAGATGACTTTGGTAGAGCAGAAATCATAAGCAAAGATGTTTACACTAATAATATAATAGATATAAGAAGGGAAGAATTCCTGTACGATTTTATTAAGATACAAACCTGCAAATACGATAACTGGTTAGATCTTAAGAAGTCTTTCTTTAATAGTATTCAAGCTGCTATTGTAGAATTTCAAGGCAATTTGCCAAATAGAAATAAAATGCAAATAGATTCTATTGTAAAACCAGGAGATTGTGCTGATATGGAGTCTGTTTTAAAGAAATTGAGCATAATAAAAACTGATAAAGGAATAACAGATGTATGCAATCTAGCCATTGATTTCGATGTTTACAATAGAGATGTACAAAATTTTAGAAAATCCAATCGACCTGCACCACACTTTCGAATAATATGCATTGAGTAAGTTGAATTTGAGTTTTAAGCTATTGATCTAATAATATTATTGGATTAAATGATGCGACCAGGATCCTGTTTGCTGATAACTGTTTTGGGTTATGGTATTAATATCACACAGATTCTCATTATGTTATTTCTCATACTTACTCTTGTAAGAGACATTCCAGAAGTATATAGACACTTAATATATTTGTACTCTCATTTGGAACTTGCACGAGTAAAAGGTTAAACGTGTAGAGGTTCCACGAGAGATTTAATGTAATAAGATAAAAGTTGGCTAAACTTAAAGTTAATATTCGTTTGATCCGGCCATGATTGCTATCGTTAAGCTCCAAATCAAAATGCGATCTAAACACAAATGTATTCAATAATCGCTGAGTCTGCCGGCAGGAGACTGATTCACCATCGTTCAAACACTATTTATTTTATACTAACCATTTTCAATATGGCGTCCGTATCCGCAGATTAAATCGAATGACATGAAACGAGTCATATTGACAAATATTATACTACCTATTCCATGAGATATAATGACAAACAGTAATAATGCTAACACTTAATAGAATTTTAGATTTTTCCTTGATTTGTCTTTAAAATATTTCCCTTTGTTGTTTCAGTGTGTCAACAAACCTACCACATGGCAATGAAATCGCAGCTCTCCATTCCAAATATGATGATCAAGTGGCCATAGTGTTTGCTATCGTAGGAATAGACTCCATTTCTTATGTGCAAATTAACCCAACCGACTTACCACTGTTCATATCTAATAATACTTAAGTCTACTATAATATAATAAAGGTGGAAACTTGTTTGCCTGCTACTTAGTCAAGCCGAATTGGCTTATCAGTTTTTGTGTATTTGACAACTAGTCAAATCAGCAACTTTCAAACGTCAAAACTTAACTGCTTAGTATGGGATTTTATATGAAATATTGAATAGTGACGTCATCAAAGTTTGACACACTTTTTTACTTTAATCGATACTTCTTTTTACCCATGATTCTGAAATTCTGGTCGCGGTCTGAAAATGTTTCGCAGTTAATACAAATTAGATTATTTAAGACACTGCGTGCGTGTACAACGTTGCATATTAATTTTTCGTAGAAAATCTCCGAAATCCAAAAAAAAATAACTGTGCACGATTTACTACAAAAATATTCTCTATAGCTCTATGTAAGTTTCACTTTCGTGGGTGCATGGGTAAAGAAGTTTTTTTTTAAATATATATAGTATAGGTTAGTGCTTGGCTGCGATCAGACTTACTTGCAAGTGGTGATGCAGCCTAAGGTGGAGCGCGCTTGTCTAGAAGATGCCTATTCACGCTTGATTTCAAGGTACCTATATTAAAAGAGGGAGGGAAAACGGAAGCCGGAAGGGCATTTCATATCCTAGCGGTTCGAATTAGAAACGAGGAAGCAAATCACTTCGTACGAGCTCGCGGAATTTCGACTGCGTAAGTTAATAGACAGTCTTATGCGAACTTACTTATTTTTAAGTTGATTGCTTATTTTTAAGTTGCTACTTATTTTTCAATTGCTCGTATTGATCTAAAGAATCAAAAAATTAAAAAGGCCTGTACTACACTGAAGAGCACATCAGTATACAATCTAAGTAGGAACCTATTGCACTACATTTTTTTTCAAAATTATGTGATGTCATTTGAAGGATATAGATGTTCAATATCACTTAATTCAAAGGATATAATAGTGTTGGGAGCGTCTTAAGCAAGGTATTTATTACGTTTCAACATTATCAAAGGTTTTCAAACTGTAAATTCAACAAAAAGAGCCCGTCAAACTTATCTGACCCGGTGGCCAAAATTGGAACTAATTTTTAGGCTCATTTAAGTTTGACGGACTATAATGACTTTTTTATAATAAAGTTCATTTCCTATTATAATTTCAAGTTTGACACATTAGTATTTAGCATCATCGCATTTGTTTATGCTACATTTACTAAAAATATTGAAAGAGTTGTCTACACCTATCCTATCTAGTTGCCACATTTGCCACCTACTGAAAAAGTTAAAAAATATGATCTATGCCTAATCAAACCACACGACCTTCTGACGCAGACGTTGGAGAAGTTTAAGTACCATTTTTTAAAAATTTAATATGAAAATTAAGACAAAATAAAACAAAAATATGGAAGAATCATTAAATATCTCAACAAATGAAAAAGTTATGGAACTTTAAAGTTGCGCTTGCAAGATGGGAGACGTGACGTCATAATTCCCTATCAACAGACTTCATAAAGCCGAATAAAAGAAATAAATGGACTTAACGTGACTAAATTGAATTAAAAGCACTTTGTGTGTGAAGATAATTTTGAAGTATTAAATCTCGGCTAGGTATTAAAACTCACTCACAAAATTTCTCACTCGAGTAAGATACAGCAATCGGTGTTACACATTAAATAATTACACTTTGAAATCGTCATTTCTCAGTCATTTATTGATGGATTGTAAAAAAACTACTGATTTATTAGTCTTAATCTATATTTTACTTCCGTTGTGTTAAATATAATGATATTCACATCAGGAAACTTCTCCATTATGAACCAAAGAGCATAAAGAACCAGGGGTTCTTTATGCTCTTTGATTATGAACCTTAATTTGGTAAACATTTTCTGACCGCGACTGTACCGTTTAGGTAACTAAGTATCAAGTTCATTGTAACATAAATGTAAAATAGAATAAAACTTATGTAAATAAAACAATATAAAATATTATATTATAAAGTCTTTATTTAAATTATTACCTTAATTACAGTTATCATAATATTTAACAATATTTTTAAAGCTTTTCTAAAGCAACTACGGGTATGTGATTGACGGATGGCATAGTGCATACTTAGAAACTAATTTTAACCTACAATAATTTATATCTATAAATAATTAATCTATAATAGTATATAATAAATAAATAGTAATAATACAGCTGCACTTGACTGTACATGCTCGCAGTATTTTTCCACCCTGACGGATGTGATGCAAACTGCATACGATTTTGGTGGAATACACCATATAAAATTGGATAATGCATCAACCACTATCAAATAATAATAAAAATAATACTTTCTTTTCTTAGGGTCCTTTTCTGTTTTGCTTCCTTTGCCCTCAATAATTCTCTCAGGCTCCAGGCCCCTATCAAAACCAGAGGTTATCTTGTCAGCACTTTAACTTTTCTTATCATATTTTAAGTCATATTTCATATATTAAGATTTATATTACATATTTTACGATTTTAATTTAATTTAATTTTCATAAGATTTAATTTTAATATTTTAAGATTTATATTACATATTTTAAGCTGTTGCTGCAGATGACTTTATTTTCTTAGGGTCCTTTTCTGTTTTGCTTCGGTTGCCCTTTTGGTTTTTTTTTTCCTTTTTTTTTCCTTGCCTCTGTAAAGGCCTGTATGAGGTCAGGACAGTTAAGATTTTTTTCAGGTCTCCAAGTATTCTCTTCATCATGATAACCTTCCCAAATAAGTATTCTCTACGAACCCACGGTACAACTGGCATAGAATACTAACTATTACGAGATTCCTTTTACGTTCGATAAAAACCCGAAACTATGGGAGCAAAATAATTTGTTAGCTACCATGGACATTGCACGCTGACAAAAAGTTGCCAGCAACTTTAAGTAACCCGTGCGCCTCTAAAAATGTGTGAAGTCTGTCCCTAGAATGTCTGTCAGTCGGCACTTGGCCATTGTGGTGGACTAAGGCCAACCCCTTTCTTATTCTGAGAGGAGACTCTTCTTTGGTAGAGTAGTGGTATGGTAGGTCGGATGGGTTAAGACTTGAGATGTTGATGATGTAGTAGCACAGACGACTATAATTTAATCTTTTAAAATTTATTAGGTACTTAATCTTACTATATAACTAAGCTTAATATAGCTAATCGTTTAGTTGCACAACCAATGTTTAATTTATATTTACCTACTTCATAATATTAATTATATAGGTTTATGTCTATTAATAATAATTGATATAAGAAAAATTAAATCAATTACTTTCTCTGTATAAATATTATGATACTCTTTGTACATATCCTAATGATACATAAATTTGGAATTTATTTACTGGAATTTTGGCGCCAGAAAATTAAATTATTAACTGTCATTTCTACTTTTTTAATAGTGGCATGATATCAGCTGTCAGATAATCTAATCAATATGTCATGATTACAGTCATGATAGTGCTAAAAAATAAAAGATTTTTTTTGTAACTATTCAAAATGAATTTGGTTTTTTTTTTAATCCGACTACATCATTAGTCTACAGTTTGTTTGATGATGAAAGTTAATATTTACTGAGACACGGTTACTAAGCCTTACCCGTCTGGGAAATAAAGTTAACTTTAAAAGGTTTATTAGGAATTTTGACTGTCTATCATTGTTAGGGCCAATCAAAATTTGTTCCCGAGAGTTCGTAAAATTTTTCATTGTATGGCCGGTAAAATTCTCTCAACCTCTCTATAGCCACTGGATCAATGTATGGATGATTTCTGCCTTTAGTTTTGCCGAGACAGTGCGGCGCGGGCCGGTTTTCCGATTTAAGAAGACAGGGGAAGCCCTTTGTTGAATTGAAGTAGAAATGCTTTTCTGTTATCACCACTTTGAGACCGAGGAAATCCTGAAAAAGTAACGAGGATACATTTTAAATGCAATCATTCCAATAACATTCTAATCAAACGCAATGAGCTTTAATGAGTTTATTGAAATAAATGTGAAGCGATAATAAAGTTTCCGCTACAATCTGCTGTGATTTGTTTCCTGTCTGTTGGGAGTTTGGGACAGGACAGAAAAATTTATTCCTGTTTATCTCCGAATTTGATTGTGGTTTTAGTACATTTAATGTAGATAATCTGAATTATAGTCGTTACTAGCTGATGCCCGCGACTTGGACTTGGGAAAAGTTTTGGTTTTCGCGGGAACTCATTAATTTTCCGGGAAAAAAAGTAGCCTAAATCTATCTCTGTGCCAAATTTCATACAGATCCGTTCAGCCGTTCTGGCATAATTGAGTAACAAACATCCATCCATACATACATCCATGATTGCATCCACCCAAACTTTCGCATCGTACAGCTACTAATATATTATAAATGCGAATGTGTGTTTGTTTGTTGGTTTGTCTTTCATTCACGCCGCAACGGATCGACGTGATTTTTGGCATGGGTATAGTTGGGGACCTGGAGAGTGACATTACTTTTTATCCCGGAAAATTAGGGAGTTCTAGCGGGAATAAAAAAACCTTAAAACACGCGGACAAGTCGCGGGCATCTGCTAGTTTATAATATTAGTATAATGTATAGATTCCAGTCTCGTAATTACATTTTTCACGTCTACCTGAACTCGTGCCATCTCAAAAGCAGAACCACAACCAATCGCTCCCCGCTGATCAACAGGAGTCTAGATCTTGGGAAGCGTCTCAACCAGCGTCGTAACGGGCGCGCATTGATGCCAACTCTGACGGGAGGCTACGACAAGTCCACTACCGACCAGGTACGCCACCCCAGTTCCAGTCTCATTATTACATTTTTCGTTAAAATTTCACGTCTACCTGAACTCGTGCCATCTCAAAAGCAGGATCCACAACCAATCGCTCCCCGCTGATCAACAAGAGTCTGGATCTTGGGAAGCGTCTCAACCAGCGTCGTAACGGGCGCGCATAGATGCCAAGTCTGACGGGAGGCCACGACGAGTCCACTACCGACCAGACGCCACCCCAGTTCACTGTGCTGTTGACTAGAGCTAAGTCTTCAAATCTTGGAAGACTGGGTCTTTTGCTGTAAGCAAATTAATTCCTAACTTATTATTACTAGTGATTCGCCCGAACTGAGACCTCGCGGTATCCATAAGATAGTTTATTATTTGTAAGCACAAACGTATAAACTTTTACAGAGCGCCATGTATTGAAATCATTGTGAAGTTCTGTTAAAAATACTGAAGCTCATTAAAAATTAAATAATTTCATTTCCTTATAATATTTATCTAATTTTAATATTTGTTGTTCAAGTACAGGATATAATTCAAATAATTGATCAAGTTTCAGGCTCAGCCTTTCAGAAAATTGAGAGTTCTGACGTCAACTTTGGACGTTAGAAAATCTCCACTTTGAAAGCCCCCAATTTCGTCAATTTTAGGGGAAAAATTTAAAAAAATATATTTTTGGACTCTATTCCTAATTATCTTTAAAATTATATACCGCAACCCTACGTAACGCTGTAAAAATATATTACTTCGCATTCGCTTCTATGAGAGCCCCCCTGAAATAAAGATTTTTATAACTTTTTAAGCCATAATCGGCTGGAGGCCATCGGTTTACATATTATATTTAAATTTGAAGTAATTACGTTCACTAATTCAGAAGTTATACGGCTCTGACAGACGGACGGACGGACAAGTGCAAATTTATTCACTCGGTCAAAAATGTGATAATTTTTGTTACGCTTTCACGAGCCATGTTTTCAATTTTGATGATATTATTTAGTGCAGATAAAGGTTGTTTTACGGGGAAAGGACGTAGGTTTTTTTATGCCGGAAATTTTATTATGACAAGCAAAGTGTCATTTTGTCCATTTTGTATGGTTTCTTGTCTCAATGCAAAAATTCTTGATGTAGTCTAAACTCGTAGCATGCGAATTATGAATAATCTTGCCCTAGCCTTGTAAACAAAAACCACTTCTTTATTGTGAATGCCCACAATGGCACGTTAATTTGAGATATGGAGCAGAAAAGTCTTGAGGTTTCACTCAAGCCACGGCGGAATAACTTGCTAGCTAGAAAATGGGTTAAGCTCAATTCACTGGCGGAGCGTAGCTAAGCCGTAAACCTTTGACCTAATTACCCCAAAGAGTAGATTTTTATGACCAATTTTTACCTTTAAGATTAACTGCCTTCGATTTTTTATACAAATAGCGAGAAACTTTAGAGATGTGGATCGTGAAAGATCAGAACTTTTATTAGGAGATTTTAATACATTTTTCTTTCTGCCTCTCAGATAACCCCAAATGAAAATATTGAGGGAACATAGACTTACCTCGCAGATTGAGTATAGTCACTTATAGCTCTGGTCACTGGATCTCGGACCACAACCAACAACTTAACAGAAGGGTTCATAGCGTATACCCTCCTTGGTGCAGACCTTGTCACCCAATAAGATGGAGTTTTCTCCATTGTTATCTGCCCTTCAAGGGTTGGTGGCATTTTGTCCCTTAAAATTAATTTTCAGGGTTAGGTATTCATGTATTTTTAAGCTACTGTGTCGGAATATTTACAAAAAATTCTACCTGTACCATTCGAAGCCCTTATGATAAAACTTATCAAAGAAATGAACTTCTGATCCTGCCGCCCTTACGTCCGGATGCAGCCTGAAATTTAAACAAACGTTATTGAGATCAAAATTGAGAGATTATTTTTAACTCACTTACCTACTTATACCTAGAAGTTCAGTCTAATTAGAGTGATGGTCAAACAAGATTCTAAATCTTGATTTAAGATAGAGGACATAAAAATAGTAGTAGTATCAACTAAAAAACTATCATGTATTTTTCTAACAGATTCGCCAATAGATAGCTCCTTACTAGGAAGTTAGGACTTAGGAACCCCTAAAAGTACCTAACACAATTAATATTTGCCTACTACCTAGAGGAATATGTATAATATTATACCTTAAAAACTCCAAGAGCGCTCTCGTACCGCATTTCTTAACCCCTATAATCAAGGCATCCGGCAGTCTCTTCGTTGGAACGAGGTTTGGTTTGTGTAGTCTCATGTATGTATGACCGTTGGAGCTATATCCCAATAATGCAGCAAATCGACGACTTACACTCTTATAATTGGACACGTGATGCTTCAGTGAAAAATATTTGAACGAAAACTGAAATTTATACTTTTATTAATAGGTACCTAAATCAAAACAATTTATTTCACGATTATGATATTCGCTCCGAATGAGGACTCAAAACAAAAATAAAGCATAATATTTTCACCAAATTATGTATTATTTTAGTTATAATAACAATAAAATATATTTATAGACTTCAAAGTTCAAATGCCGGTTGGGCTGTATATTATTACACTGCTGGTTTGCTATGTTAATAATTATTATAATATTTATTTTATAAAACGTAGACACAGTGCAGTTATCGGCATTTTATATTGACTGATTTAAGTAGTTAATTAAAATATTATAACATTATAACATAATTAATTGAATAAAGAAGCTTACCTTTCTTTCGTCAACTAAACAAGTATTCAAAACATAAAATAAATATAATAGAAATAATAATATGAAATATGTAAACATAGTTCGTTTCGAAAGAGCCGGAATCCATTTCATTGCTATTTTTGGAATTCATTTGTATGTAATTCAATTTTCTTTTAGTAAAATGTTTATTTATGTTAAGGTATTTACCATGATCAACAATTTGTTATTAGGAAAACTGTTACTTTAATACGAAATTAGTTGCATTTACAGCCATTCTGATAACCGTTTGGTAAATTACAAAAATAATACATTATCAATACAACACGGCACCACGCGGTTAATTTTAAGAAAATATACTGCACACCTGATCTGCATCAGTAAACGCACTGCGCAACCGCGTAGGATCACGGAGGGCAGAGGAGAACGGGAGGAAATGCGAAAACATTAATCTAGGAGTAGCTCCACATTCCTTTAGTTCGCGCCAAATATAAATAGAGGCATATTCCGCACTTGCGCGCGCATTTTTGTCATTTTCCCGAAATATACCTTTCTTGTCATAGTTGTCGTACAGCTCCATGGAGGTACGAAATTAGTACCTTTTCTACATTGCCTTTTCCTGCCCCTAACAGGTTAGCCCGCTACCATCTTAGACTGCATCATCACTTACCATCAGGTGAGATCACAGTCAAGGGCTAACTTGTAGTGGTTTAAAAAAAAAAAGAAACTTAGCAAAAGTATATATAAAATAATATAAAACACAAAACTGCATATTTTCCGGCTCAGTAGTTTTTTTGACCAGCGTGGTGGACTATGGCCAAACCATTCTCACTCCGAGATAAAACTTGTGCTTAGTAGTAGAGGCACAGTTTAACGAAATTTCAAGGCTGTGGTAGAGGTGTCAAATAGTGTTCAATTTTAAAATTCTGATAAAAATTGTTAAAAAAATGTGATCACTTAAGGAGTCCCTGTGACCACTTCCTGGCTGGGCAGCATCTAGGTACAAAGCGCTCGCCAAGACAAATCAAAAGAGTCCAAATACAACGGGTTTACGATGAGAACTTAAGGAGTTCCCATGACCACCTCCTAGCTCCATCATGAGACCCTGAGCAGCATCTAGGTACAAAGTGCTTGTCAAGACAAATCAAAAGAGTCCAAACACGACGGGTTTACGATGAGAATTTAAGGAGTTCCTATGACCACTTACCAAATCACAATTGCAGCTTAGCTTGGTTGTCTATGGTCCGAAAATATATCTAAGAACCTTCTCACAAGCTATACATATCTAATGCAAAAAACCGCATCTCAATCGGCCCAGTACTTTTTGAGAAAAATGGTAACATAATAATATTGAAAAATTAAAATCATAGACTACAGCTCAGCTTGGTTGTCTATGGTCCTAAAATATATCTAAGAACCTTCTCACAAGCTATAGGTACATATCTAAAGCAAAAAACCGCATATTAATAGGTCCAGTAGTTTTCCCGGAAAACGGTAACAAAAAAGTGCACAAACAAACAAACACACAATCTCTTAGGGCAAACATACTCGTATATACCGTCTCCGGTTCGTCGAGGGTAAAAATATAATAATCAAATAATTCCGGAAGTAATTTAATTAATAATTAAATTACTTCCGGAATGAAAAATTAAATTATTATTATTTTCTACCCTTTTCTGATCCTTTCCAAAATTCCGTTTTTTTTTAAATTTTGATTTTTGACCGAGCGAAGCGAAGGTCTCTGAGTCTACTTGAGTGAATTGGCACTTGTCCGTCCGTCCGTCCGTTCGTCTGTCAGAGCATTATAACTTCTGAATGACTGAACGTAATTACTTCAGCTTTAAATTTAAATATAATATGTAAACCAATGGCCTCCCGCCGAATATGGCTTAAAAAGTTATAAAAATCTTTATTTAAGTGGGGCTCTCATAGAAGCGAATGCGAAGTAAAATATTTTTTATAAAGTTACATAGGGTTGCGGTAGAGTCCAAAAATATATTTTTTTTAATTTTTCCCCCAAAATTGACGAAATGGGGGGCTTTCAAAGTGGAGATTTTCTAACGTCCAAAGTTGACCTCAGAACTCTAAATTTTCTGAAAGGCTGAGCCTGAAACTTGATCAATTATTTGAATTATATCCTGTACTTGTACATTTATGTCAATAGATGGCGCCACGAGGTCTCAGTTCGGGGCAAACCAATAGTACTATTATAAAATTTAATGGACTAATACAAAAAATATTTTTAAAAAAATGGACTATGGCTCAAACGCTCGACGCGACGCTCCCACTAAACAAAAGAAGAAGAATAATAATCATTCCGGAAGTAAATTAATCGGATTATTATATAGGTACGCGGATCCGATTTTTGCTACCAACATGACAAACACAACATTCTATTTACAAATGAGTAAATGACAGCCTACAAATAGAAAATAAAATTGGTCGCGTTGAACTTTGAAGCCGTGAAATAAATTAAAATGACAGTCCAACAACTCAACTCAAATATTTCTGACGACTCTGATGATATGGTTAGTTTACCATCGGAGGAGGAAATTTACAGGCGAAAATATCAATTGTTGTTAGAAAGATGTGAAGTGCTACAGCAAGACAACGAACGCATTGTGAATAGGTGTGTTTATTTATTGTTTATAACGCTAATGAAAGTTAAAGTGGCTTTAATTTGATGTGTTAATCGTTATCTGGCGATAGTGGTGTTTATTTCGTTTCAGAATACATGAAGTGAAGAAAATTACTAGGCGTTATAAAAAGGATATAAAGTTGTTGATAGAGAGACTTGACAAACATGGAGACGCGTTTAGATCGACTGCAGTTGATGTGGAGGTTAAACAAGAGGTCACTGTGAAGCCTCCTCAAAAGGGCGCCAAGACACAGTCTGGTGCTAAAGCACAGTCGGGAGCTAAAGCACAGTCGGGAGCTAAGACACAAACAGGTGGTAAACAAACAGAGAAACAAATTGCTGGTGGTAAAAAACCTGCTCCGAAGAGGAAAAGTAAAGCTGATAAAGTAAGATAACTTTCAGTTCTCAAGGCTGTTTTGGTGTTTAAAACATGCTGCAAGATTGAAGTATATTTGGCATAGTGGGTTTGTCCCAGTGTATCCTTTTGCGATGCATATATATCATAAAACACAGCACCATAGTAATTGACCGAGCGAACCGAAGGTCTCTGAGTCTACTTGAGTGAATTTGCACTTATCTGTCCGTCCGTCCGTCAGAGCCTTATAACTTCTGAATTTGTGAACGTAATTACTTCAGCCTTAAATATAATATGTACACCGATGGCCTCCAGCCGAATATGGCTTAAAAAGTTATAAAAATCTTTTTTTCAGGGGGTCTCATAGAAGCGAATGCGAAGTAAAATATTTTTATAGCTTTACATAGGGTTGCGGTATATCATTTTAAAGATAATTGACCGAGCGAAGCGAAGGTCTCTGAGTCTACTTGAGTGAATTGGCACTTGTCCGTCCAATTATTTGAATTATATCCTGTACTTGAACAACAAATACCAAAATTAGATAAATATTGTAAGGAAACGGAATTCTTTAATTTTTAACGAGCTTCAGTATTTTTAACAGAACTTCACATTTATGTCAATAGATGGCGCCGCCAGGTCTCAGTTCGGGGCGAACCACTAGTTATGAATAGAGTACAAAAAAAATAATTTTTAATTTTTCCCCTAAAATTGACGAAATGGGGGGCTTTCCAAGTGGAGATTTTCTAACGTCCAAAGTTGACCTCAGAACTCTAAATTTTCTGAAAGGCTTTTGAATTATATCCTGTACTTGAACAACAAATACTAAAATTAGATAAATATTATAAGGAAACGAAATTATTTAATTTTTTATGAAAGGTGAGGATGAGCTTCAGTATTTTAACAGAATTTCACAATGATGTCAATAGATGGCGCCGCGAGGTGTCAGTTCGGGGCGAACCACTAGTTTTATTTAGAAATAACTTCACTTTTGTTTAACTCACAGTCCCTAACTTGTTGACTGCATCTCTCCATGAAATTACAAGTCAAACTTTAAAATGTTGAATACTAGTGCTTCTCTAGTCCCAAAGCATTAGTTTATATTTTATTTGTCTTCTTGATTGTCTAGTCAATGACATGTTACAAAAATGAAGACCATTAACATGATTTCAAAAAATACATATTATATTTACTCAAATTATAATTATTAATATTTCTTTATAAATTTATACCCAAATTAGTAGTTCAAAATATGGGGTAATATTGCTGATAGTCAACATATTTGAAACACTATAATAATTTAACAATATTAATTTTCATTTGAATAACTCTTAGTTGTTACTTATATTTTTCTAATCAAGACATTTATTACAGCCTGAAAGAGATCCAAATGCCCCAAAAAAACCGTGCAATGCATTTTTCCAATTCTGTCAAGAACAAAGGCCTGTGGTCGTAGCAGAAACTGCCACAGAGATGGGTTCAGAACCAACCAAACAGGAAGTTACACGACAGTTGGCATCCAGATGGCGAGCACTTACTAATGAAGAGAAAAGGGTATGTTGATACCTTTTTTTTACTTTGCTTAGTTTAGATAATCCTACTTTTTCAAGTTCTATAATAAAATAAAGGACATCCATTTGAAAAATCAACTAGAGCTGTATCGTTGATATTAAGTAATTAGAATACTGTTACAGCTTCACAGTGCCATATAAAAAACTAGACTAGATGATGCCCGCGACTTCGTCTGCATGGTCTAAGTTTTTTTTATTCCGGTGGGAACTCTTTCAATTTTCCGGGGTAATACCAAATTTCATCAAAATCTGTTGAACAGGTGGGCCATGAAAGCGTAGCAGACAGACAGACACACACTTTCCCATTTATAATATATGTATCGATTTGAAACAAAAAAATGAGAATATAGAAAAGTTATTTTGTAATTAATTTTTCTCTGAAAATCAAAGTAGACCCAAAATTGATGTGAAACAGTCACATTTATTTATTCTTACCTTTTCATGGGTTTATCACTGGACACAGGGCTAAGAATGGGCTGTTTAAAAAAAAAATATACAATTCACTGAGAGATTTACTCACACGAGTAAAGAAGCTAGGCTCAGTCAAGAGGTCCACCTATATACATAATCATTATATTTTGGTATTTTGTTCTCAGGTTTATGTTGCTATGTTTGAAAGGTCAAAAGAAAAATATGCAGAAGAATTGACGGCATACAATATAAAGAAAGAACAATGACAATCAACATCCTTGGACAGTAGCAGTTAATTCTTTTGTGATCACCAGCTTTAATATTAAGTTAGTTTAATATTAATATAATATAGTTTAATATACATACAATAACATTTAGTTTTATTTGTGTTGCCTATAGCTTATTTATTATTTTATTTTCTAAGCTAATTGCACATAAGATGATAGACAAAATCATATAGCAAGTCCACAAGGAAGCCCTATTCATCATAGTGCTACTGGTAAGACAGATTAGTAGTACCACAAAGAAATGCTTATAAAGTCTCATTCATTTAAAAACTTGGTGAGCAAACTCTTTCAGTCTTGTTCACCAGACTGCACAGCTAAGGGTAATTGCAGTATTAACTTGAAAGTGTAAGGTCTGCATATAATCAAAAATTAAGTACAACAAAAAAGTTTAATAAAATAACATAAAAACAGGAATTCAGTTATAATATAAATGGCTTTTTTTTGAGTCTCAAATGCATGATGACATGTATTTTAGGGAGTTCATCTGTATACACTATACATCAATTCACATTTTGCCTATTACCAAATTTTATAAAGATGCATACTCATGGGTTGGTCTAGTGGTTGGTATGTTCGACTGCGGCCGACGAGGTCCCGGGTCGGGCCATAGAGCACGTTAAGCCGTCGGTCGCGGTTATTATCACTAACATGATAATAGTCGTTAAAGCCCGCCAACCCGCATTGGAGCAGCATGGTGGGTCTAAGCTCTAATTCCCTCTCTCCTATGAGAGTGGAGGCCTGTGCCCAGCAGTGGGACATTAATGGGCTGTAGTGGTGGTGGTGGCGGCATACTCATCAGAAAGCAGAATAAACATAGATATCCAATAGATAAAATGCAAATTGAGGCTAACAAGTGGTCATTTTATGTTTTAAAAGTGTCTTTTTCGAGTCTGATAGCCCTCATGGTTTCTATCGCATCGTTTTTCTTTGCGTGCTTCATAACAGATGGTTCCGTCACTCGCATGAATGGGTTGTAGAGTTTCTCTTCGAGTATTGTTGATGGGATCTGAAAATGTCATTCATATTATTAAAAAGGATAAAGCGAATGACTGACTAACATCTCAGTGTACAGGTTACTCATGACACTCAGTATATTTGTGGTGAAACAACTATTAACCAACTTCATATTAATTTGGTAAATACTTTAGCTTAAATACTTTGTGAAGAAGGAATAAAAAAGGGAAAATCTATAAGACAGTCGTTAGACCTGTCGCATTGTATGGTTCAGAATGTTGAGCGGTGAAAGGGACGGATGAAAGAAAAGTAAATGCAAATGTTGAGATGGATGTGTGGTGTAGGAATGAATATATAAGGGGAAGTTTGAAAGTAGCGCCAGTGATAGAAAAGATGAGGAGTAATAGGCTAGCATGGTATGGGCATGTAATGCGGAGGGAAGAAAGGCATATTACGAGAAGAATGATAGATATGCATGTAGAAGGAAAAAAGAGTAGAGGGAGACCAAAGAAAAGATGGATGGATTGTGTGAAAGAGGATATGCGTATAAAAGGTGTGAATGATAGGTTGACGGATAACAGAAGTGAGTGGAAGAAGTAAACATGTTGTGCCGACCCCACATAGCGTGGGACAAGGACAGGAAGAAGAAGACTTTGTGAAGAAGGAATACAGATACTTTAACCCAGGACAAATAATGGAGGATAGGGTTATTTGTTAAGTGTGGTTTAAAAATTAAAGCAGGATTAAAAAACCTAACTATGAGTGAATTTTTGGCAAAACAAAGCTATCCACCACCACCACTACAGCGCATTAACGTCCCACTGCTGGGCACAGGCCTCCACTCTCATAGGAGAGAGGGAATTCGAGCTTAGATCCACCACGCTGCTCCAATGCGGGTTGTCAATAAAGCTATACCTGCTTTAAAATATAAGTACTAAAATATAATACATACTGTAGGCTTCTTTTCCTCTCTTTGACTCTTTGACCACTCTATTTTCTTCTTGACCTCTTCATTCTCTGGCTCCACATGGGCCGCAAACTTCAGATTTGATACGCTGTACTCATGGCCGCAGAAGACTTTAGTGTGGTCTGGCAGGTTACCGAGAATCTCTATTAGTGCTTTGTGCATCTGTTCTGCTGTACCTTCAAAAAATCTTCCACATCCACCAAGGAAAAGTGTGTCTCCTGAAATGTAGTACAAAAGAATACACTTTAAAGAGCAATAATTAAAAGTATTAGTAAGTAAGCAGTTGTTAGGTACTGAAAAGCATTGAGAAAGTGATGATGCAGTCATATGAGGTACCGGGCTACTGTGGTAGGTGCATAGCAGTTAGTATATGTTTTCCGTCTAATGTTCCCTTAGCTTTCTAATGTTTTCTAGTTTCTACACATCATACTGAAAAGCTAAATCTCTTGGTGGCAAGTCATTGACATACCCTTCATCAAACCAGGCCTGTACAGAAATTATAAATTGTGGTGAAGAGACCTTCCACTTATAAGACTAGAGATCACTGCTCCAGGAAAGTTATTCAAAAGCTCAGTAAGGTAAAAGTATACTTATTGTACAAGAACGCCTTGCGCCTATGAGATTTATATCTAGGTGCAATCGATTTATATCTAACTAGCTGATGCCCGCGATTTCATCTCAACCTTGTGGTTTAATTTAATTTTATTCCTGCAGGAACTCCTTAATTTCCCAGGATCAAAAGTAGTCTATGTCACTCTCCAGGTCCTCAACTATACCCACACCAAAAATCACGTCGATCCGTTGCTCCACTGTGGCGTGATTGAAGGACAAAACAAAAAACAAACACACTTTCGCATTTATAATATTTATCTAATAGGTGCAAGGTGTATCTATATGTACAGTATACAAATCTCATAAACACTTCTAAAAAAATTAAGTACACACCTGTAAATACAGCAGAATCATTCCCTTCATGTGGTGCAGTGATAAAGTAACAAATGTGTCCAGCAGTGTGACAAGGTGTGAACAAACATTGGACATTCAGTTGGCCAATGTTGAACTTGGTGTTGTGCAGGACTTTCGTAGTGAGTGCCCCTATGCGGTCATCTCCCCCATACACTTCTAAACCTGGATGCATTTTTACCAACTCTTCATTTCCACCTGCATGGTCCCTGTTGACGGTAAAATATGATTTGTTATATTCATTGTGAAATTTTAATTTCTTAAAACATAACTCCAAATTAAAAATAGCGCTGAATGATCTAGACCACTACATTATTACTGCTTAACACTGAGTAAGATACTTGAAAATATACTACAAGTTGATGCCTGCGACTTTGTCCACTTGGATTGAGGTTTTTTGGTTCCTGCTGGAACTCCTTAATTTTCCGGGATAAGCAGGAAAAGTATATGTACTAATCCAGACTATGATCTATTTCTGTACCAAATTTCATGCAGATCTGTTTAGCTGTTCTGGAGTAATCAAGTAACAAACATCCATCCATCTATCCAAACTTTCACATTTATAATTTAAAGTATAGATGTACAGAATATCCCATCCTCCACAGTCAGCTTTGGGTTCCACAGGATTATACAGCTGCCACTTAAACTTATAATATGTACTTTACTAGCAAGACAACAAGCCTTGTCCTTTGAAATACTTGCAAAAAGTACCCATGACGTCAACGTCAACTTGACTCCATTGTGACTCTAGTATAGAATAATGGAGTACAGCCTTTTAGTCTAAGAATCCACCCAATACATCAGAGAAGATTCTCTCACAGTTAGATACTACCAATCAAGATTTGAGAAAAAGTATTACTTACCAATGATGATGTGTAGTTAACACAGTAGTCAAGTTGACCCCATTGTCCTCCACAGCCTTTAACACTGTCTTGGGTTCCACAGGATCTACAATTGCTGCCTCCTTTGTTGCCTTGTCCACAATCAGGTACATGTAATTGTCTTGCAGAGCCGGCAATATCTTTATGTCCATTGTCTTATACTCTATGTGATCTTGCAAACTATGGGAACCTCGCTGGTTGCAAACTAGAGCTGTAAGCAAAATTATTTACTTAATAACAATAATAATTATAGATTCACTGTTCAGAAGCGAATAATGTATATAACTATGTAACATCATAGGTACAAAACACAGAATTGGGAACCGTGTACTATATATCACAGCTGTATATTCAGCGTAACTATCGTTATTCGTTTCGTTATTTACCTTGATTAAAGATTACTTACCCTGAAAATAGAACTTTGTTATACGCTGCGAGAGCCCCAATGGCAAAGAATTCACAAACCTAGCAAGCATTGATTTGATTGCATTGAACAGCCGGGAAAAATGAATTCACAAAGTTGAATCAGTCTTTTATCCTTTTCTGCAGGAAGAAAACCTCTAAATTAGGAACTTTTTAAAATCAAACATATCGCAACTAGTACCCTGTGCAATTCTTTCGCTATCGCAAATCACAGATCAGGTATTTCGCAAATATCGTAAAAAAAATATTATTTGAGCAGAGACAAGTTAATTGACTCATTCCATGGACTCATTGACTCAACAGGCCTCAACAGTCAACACTTTTTGTCCATGCTCCAAAGAGAAAATAATTTTGACAATTTTTTTTATTAACCGGCTTTATGGCTCTGGATTGGGTGCGAGTTACTTACGCTATGTAGTGGCTATGTATCCATCAACACCACCACTACAGCCTATTAAGGCGAGTCACCTGCAAGATTTTAGGAGGTGAGGTGTGGGGTGCCGCCCGCGCTTCTCGCGGTACATTTCTCGTAGAGACTGGCGAGTGGCGGGGAAGCGGGCAGCGCGGTATATTCTGAAACCGCTTGGCAACGTTCAAGTTCTGGGATTAATTTGAATTAAATAGATATAGGACTTCAGTTTGAAATAAATTTTAGCAGGTTCTCATTAATACTTCAAGAGGAATTTATCCATATAAAAATGATGAGCAAAGTCGAAAATTTTATTAATAAAAAATTCGTTTTAAACTTTTAATTTAGCCTGTTTCAAGATTTTTTTTGATCGAGTAAAGTACATCCTATCGTGTAACAAATTAGCACATTCTTTAGACAATGTCTTTAAGTGTATCAGATATTTTTTGTAAGACCGTTATTTAATAGTAAATACCGAAAAAATTTGATCTAGCAAACCAGTTTTCACCGCTGAGCTGAGGTGACTCGCCTTAACGTCCCACGGCTGGGCACAGGCCTCCACTCTCATCGGAGAGAGGGAATTAGAGCTTAGACCCACCACGCTGCTCCAATGCGGGTTGACGGGCTTTTTAAAGACTATTATCATGTTAGTGATAATATCCGGGACCGACGACTTAACGTGCTCTCCGAGTCACGGGGGTGAAACACCACCAACTTCCTAACTCCGAGCTAGTACTGAGAATTTCTAGTTAGAAGAACCCAATACTTATTAAGGCCCGACCTGGGACTCGAACCCGGGACCTCGTCGGCCGCAGTCGAATAATATTATGCTAACCACTAGCTAGACTAACTAGACTAGGCGAATTAGCTTCTATTGAAACGAAAAAAAAAATTGTTAACAGGACGGGAACAGTTGGAAATGGTAAAGTGACGTATAATAAACGTAAAAAAAAATATGCGTGAGCAGGGGTGTTTCCAGATATATTTGGGGGATGAAAAGGGGGGAATTTTGGTTTATTGCGATTTCCGGCAAAAGTTGACGTCGGAGAGAAAAGTGTATCATAAAAAAGTTGTAGATCATAAAAAGATCTACAACTTTAATATAAACGATTTTTTCACATAACCTCAAAATCTCCGAGTAAAATGCGAAAAATCACTTTTTTCGTTTTTTATTTTTCATTCACACAAAAATAATATTATTTTGATAAAACTTGGTGAAAGTATATCGTTTTGTGTTTCAAATATCCGCAAATTTTTTCAGATAAAAATATTAAGAGACTTCCGGGATAATCACGTTTTTCGGCCCAAAAAATATTTCGAAAATTAAAATTCTCCTTTGGAACATTGTCGTAGAGCCTTTTTTCAGGTCGCAATTTTTTCTTTTTTAGTTACACTTTCTTGTGAAATTATAAAAAAATACAGTCACCATTTAGAAACATGCTCAAAAATTGGAAAAATTAAAATTTTGCAACCATCTTTTTTTACTAAATGTTAATAATAATATGTTTAAATTTTCAAATAATTCTTAAAAACCAATTGCACTATTCAATTGTACGGAAAAAAATACAAAAGATCCTTAGTTATATTATTTGATTAGATATTTCAAGTTCGCCCCGAACGGAGACCTCGCGGCGCCATCTAATGACACCATTGTGAAGTTCTGTTAAAAATACTGAAGCTCATTAAAAATTAAATAATTTCGTTTCCATTATAATATAATAAATATTCCAATATTTATCTAATTTTAGTATTTGTTGTTCAAGTACAGGATATAATTCAAATAATTGATCAAGTTTGAGGCTCAGAAAATTGATAGTTCTGAGTCAACTTTGGACGTTAGAAAATCTCCACTTTGAAAGTGGAGATTTTCTAATCCCCCCATTTCGTCAATTTAAGGGGAAACATTAAAAAAAATATTTTTGGACTCTATTCCTAATTATCTTTAAAATGATATACCACAACACTATGTAACACTATAAAAAATATTTTACTTCGCATTCGCTTCTATGAGAGCCCCCCTGAAATAAAGATTTTTATAACTTTTTAAGCCATATTCTTAGGGCCGAAAAACGTGATTATCTCGGAAGTCTCTTAATATTTGTATTTGAAAAAATTTGCGGATATTTGAAACACAAAACGATATACTTTCACCAAGTTTTGTTAAAATAAAATTATTTTTGTGTGAATGAAAAATAAAAAACGAAAAAAGTGGTTTTTCGCATTTTACTGGGAGATTTTGAGGTTATGTGAAAAAAAAATCTGTACTAAAGTTGTAGATCTTTTTATGATCTACAACTTTTTCATGGTACACTTTTCTCTGGAACGTCAACTTTCGCCGGAAATCGCAATAACCCAAAATTCCCCCCCCTTTTCATCCCCCAAATATATCTGGAAACACCCATGCTAACGCATTTTTTTTTTACGTTTATTATACGTCACTTTACCATTTCCAACTGATCCCATCCTGTTAACAATTTTTTCTTTGTAAAAAAGTAATTTGCCTGGACTAAACGAGGCAGTTAGGCTGTGCCCAGCAGTGGAACGTTAATGGGCTGTAGTGGTGGTGGAGGATTTCGGTTATGGAACACATTTTGAGGACTCATAATTTCTCAAAACGTTCCTCCGGCCTGAGAGTTCTTCGCATTGGTTCTCCGTTTATACCAAAAACACAATACCTAACAATTTTTATGCCCGACCGAGAATCGAACCCAGGACCTCGTGATCCGCAGTCGACTTTGCTAACCGCTAGACCAACGAGGCAGGCTTGCGCTATGTATAAGCATCATAAATCGTTTTCACGATCAATCAAACACGAGTTTTTTATTCTGGCAAGTATGTGTCAAAGTTGTCACTGTCATATTTAAACAAAGGAGTTGAGCCTTGAGGAGGTAAGAAATATTTGTCAATGTCAAACACACGTGTTTTTGTTATCTTGTCTCTGTTTTTCACTTTTTTGTTAGTAAGTTTGTGTGGTTCACCGACTAGAATTTGCGTTTCGGTACGCCAAGAAAAGCGATATTTTTATAAATAAGTGATTTATGTACCATATTTTGTTTACGGGTTAATAAAATTAAATCATGAAAAGTGTTTACTTTTCCGTAAAACACAAAACGACGAACACTTTTCGTGTGAGTATTCCTTTAAGTTTTCTACACTTTTACCAACCTAATGTTTAAGATATTAATAATTTAATACTACCTATACAAGAATCAGCCTTCCTAGTTATTGTTCAATTTTGGTAACAATAACTCGTCTTTGAGCGGCGATAAGTATTCAGGTCCCCGTCGCAACTGCCAGTCTGCCCGCAAGCTACTGCAGTCGCTTGCGGGCAGACTGGCAGTTTTGCGATCAGTGGAGAGCCCCACCCACTAAATACTGAATCAGCTTTGAAAGCGATAGTTACCAAAAGTACAGCTATCTCTTAGTCTATATAGATATAAGTATAACTCTAGAATAACGAAATTCATCAGGTTATTTAAAAAAATAAATTATAAAATAATAGTATTATAACTTATTAATAATGAAAACAACTGTCAATTCCAGTTCGTACCATTTGCTGAACGTATAAATGCAATTGACATTCGCCATTCAGCTCTGTACCACATTGAACATGTGTATGCCAGTCAGCCAAATGAAAATGAGAGTCACTTTCACCTGGCACTCCAGAAATGGCACGGACTCAACTTGACAGAGAATTTTAAGAAGTTCAAAAAAGAAGTCTATGGCATAGTGACTGTGCCACAACTGATACACAAGAAAGATGAGGTTTTACAATTATTGGCAAAGTATTTGAAGCTAGAAGATCAGTTATGTCTGCAGCCATTGTTGGAGTATGTATAAAATATTCAAACTTAGATTTTATTGAGGTTGTACTGTAGTCTAAGGTTTCTTGGTTTATCCAAAGCCTTTTTATTATTAGGTGTATCAAAAAGCTCAGCCCTACCCTACCTATATTACAGATTTCAGGGTCTAGGTGTGTCTCTGAAAATATCTTTTTATATTAAATAAATAAAATTTTATTTTAAGTAAGTAACATTTACCTTTTTTTGTTAATACTAAGTAGTATTAGATTAAACAGAAATTGTAGCAATAACCTACATGTTAAGATTTACCACTTTATCAGTAATAGCTATTTACTATATTATAGGCCGAGATTGGCCACTAAAATAATAGTACCCCCGATTGTTGCTCCATATCCAGCTCGCTCCCAGCACTAGTTTTGAGCTTCACAAATGTAATTTTGCGATAGCAGTATTATTTTGTACTTTAAACAACTCATTACTTTAACAATCCACAGGTCATTACTTTAACATTCCATAGGATTCCTAGGAGCTCGCGCGCGGACTATACTTTTTTGAATTTTATAACCTAGTAAGTAATTTTATTTCAGAATTCTGGTGTCACTAGCAAAAGATTTAAGAATAGATTTCTATCCACATTTTCCCACATTTCTAGATATTCTAATAGATCTATTGAGCACAAAAGATGCAGAAAGGTTAGAATGGACTTTGGTGTGTCTCGCCTTTTTATTCAAGACATTAAAGCCTTATTTGAAGAAAGATATTGGAGTTGTGTTGACAAGGATTATTCCGTTATTAAGTGAGGCACATCCACAGTATATTAATAATTTTGCAGCTGAAAGTTTTGCATTTGTTGCAAGAGATATAAGAAACAAAAATAAATTTCTTGAGCTAATGCTAAATTATCTACAGACCAATGATAATGTAAGTATAATGTCTAACACTACAGTAACACATTAAAATTTATTACTTAAATGTCTAGAATAAATATCACTGAGATCTATATTTTTTAGGCAATAACAGGATGTGGACATCTTATTTTTGAAATGATAAAAGGTGTTGGTACCAAATTTCACAGTTGCATAGAAAGCTTCCTACCAATTCTATTGCAACATCTTAAAGAAAAAAAGGAACATCAAGTGATCTTGTTCAAAATCCTAACACAAACATTTGAAGACTGCTTACAAACTATATCCTCTAAAGAGTTTAGTATATTCTGGAAAGGTATCCAAACATATACAGAAGAAATATTAAAAGAAGATGAGAATAATACAGGACTTGAGTACATTTTGAGATTGGCCGGGCAAGTGGTAGAACATCAGCATGGGAAATATTTAACTAATCCTCCACAATTTGCATTGTTACTAGTAAGAATAATTTGTGAGCAATCCTCAGAAACCGTATTGGAAGTGTGCTCACAAATTGGTGCTGTAATGCTGCTTTCAAATAATATTTCCCTGTCTCAAGAACATGCAGGCATAATAGTCAAAGTCCTTCTACCTTTGCCATATCCAAATATTCTAATAAATTTTGTACAAAATGTTATTCATTATGCTCAATTTGATATGCACATTCTTCCAGCATTTATTAAATTTGTTATCCATACTGACTTTGATAGTGAGGCAATGACAACATTGTCTAAAATATGCCTTACAAAGTCACCTTTGTCAAAAAGCGGTTTGAAACTATTTGAATGGGTCAAATACCCTATTGATTTGGGTGAAGAACTTCCCAAGTTAATGGAACATGTTGAAAATGTTCTTAATGCTGATTTAGAAGATATTGTGGAATACCCAAATAAGTTGATGAATTTGCTCTTTTGTTTGCCACATGTTGAGAAACTTGATGTTGATTACTGTGTAAGGAAACTGAGTGAGCTTGTATCAAAGTTTTTAAAGGTCCTAACCAGTTATAATCTTGAAGGAGAAGTAAATGAAAACATATTCCATTCTGATGTAACACCTCTATCAAAATGTGCAAGAAAAATTATGTTTTTGTTAGCTAACACTATAGAATGTGCTATTCATATATCAAGTTGTAAAAGATTGAAAGATATATGTGATATAGAAACTTTGCTTCCAATAATGTTACCATGTGCTGCAGATCCAAATTATATTGTGGCATTGTATGTGCTTGATTTATATTTAACTGCATATGAACATGAAAATGGTTTGACATGCCCATTCCTATCCCTAGTAGATTCTTATTTAAGACCAAATGTGTCGTCACCTTTTCATATTGTAAGTATCTCTTTCAATATAGTTATAGTATAATATCTTTATAAAAATCTATTGTGTCAATATTTATTAATAAGGTATATATTTTTAGGTGCGATTGTTAACGACTCATATCTACAAACTATTTGAAAACGTCGAGGAACTAAATAAAACTGTACAAGTTGGTGGTGAAACTGAGAGATTTTCAGTTTTTAGCAAATGTTTCACAGTAGAATCTATATCACCATCTATACAAGAGTATAGAGTACAGTTAAATCTACTGCAAAAGATGGCCTTTAATACTATCCAATATGAACTAGCAAAAGAGACTGATTTTCACCTCTTTGCTCTGAATTATATGTTAGGAATTTTGTATGTGAATTTTAAACTTCTTTGGGAACCTGTAGTGGAATTCATAGCTGGCTATGGCAATGCTTTAAATGTCGATGACTTTTGGCCAACATTTTATAAAGCACTTGAATCGTCTTTCGCTAATGCAAAGAGTAATCTCAAGATATTTATATTTGAAGATGATATTGAAATTGACAGTAAAGTTTTAAAAGACCTTTATATAGAGTATACAAGCATAGCCGAAAGACCAGATGTACATAATTATCGAAATTTAATTTTGAAAACGATGACAAACTGTATTCAAGTGTGTGAAACGAAAAACAGAGATGTTGTTGTTCTTTTCTTGAAATTCATTGATGAGGAGTATAAAAAGAATGACACAGGTAGTGCACTTAAAGTAGATATTGAAGCTCACGAAAAATTACAATTAATGCACACAGAACAGACACAAGAAGAAGAAAAACCTGCAGATGGCACAGAAGAAGTTATTGAAGAAATCCCTGAAGAGGAAAACTCAAGAGATTCGGTTTCAGGCAAAATTATATTCAAAACACTCATAAATATCATGCAAGTGTTGTCACAATTTAAAAACCCGCGAGCCCTTCATAAAGAACCAGTGTTTTGGGAGCTTTATATGGATTTCTTAAAAAACAAGAATCCTGGTCTCCAAAAGTATGCTTTAGATTGTGTTCTAAATTATAAGAATAAAAGTATAACTCCATACAAAGCAAACTTGCACAATTTAGTTGATGAAAATAAATTCAAGGATGAATTAACTCAGTTTAAAATAACAGAGGATTCACAAGCCATACAGCCTGAGCATAGGGAGCATGTAATCCCTATAGTATTACGCATTTTGTATGGCAAAATGACATCGAAATTAGGTGCGGATAAAAAGGGAGGTGGCCAAACCAGACGATCCTTAGTTATGAGATATCTAAGTGGTTGCAATGAAACTGAACAAAAAATGTTTATTGAAATGGCATTCTCATACCTTAAAGATTTTATGACAATGCAACCTAAAGAATTATGTACAGAAATCATCAATAACGTAAACCTAAAGTCTGTTACAAGTGCAGGAAAACTACACAGTATTCTAAACTTATTCGATGTTGTACGAGAATATTTTGGAGGCTATATGGGAACTGAATTGCTATCACAGTTTTTGAAAATATTTTATGCCGTCTGTTGTAATTTGGCTAGTGTGTTGGCACAAGTTGAAAAAGTCCATGTCGGTTATGTCAAAGCAATGAAAAATCTTCGAATACTAGCTATCAATATTTTGGCAAAATTATTTGATCATTTGGAAAAATACGTCTGGAGCAAAGATGAATTATTTGTAATATTCCATACCTTAATATTTCCCCTCGTCACTCGATTGCATATTGAAGGTATTCATTCTCCAACAGCATTACTAAAGTTGTTCAATATTTGGTGTCAAAATCCAAGATATTATGCTTTACTTATAACATGTTCAGAAGAAGACAATTCAGTGAGTGCCTTACCCGCAATATTTAAACTTTTATTGGCACCTAAAACTACTTCTGGAGTAGTTAATATGATTTTGGATATGATAGAAAAGCTCTTGACCCTGATAGAAGATGAAGAGGACAGAGATGTTCCTAAAATAGAATCATTTTGCACTCTAGAAATAGGTGCTAATGATCGAAATGACATCAATTTTGGAAGTAAGATCTTAATTCCACATCTGCCAAGTATTTTGGAAGTTATGAAGAGAAGAATTGCTAACTCAGCTAAATCTAATACAGTAAATAGGAGGGATCTCCTGATTTTGTCCAGAGTAACAGAAATGGTCACAACTCCTGAAATGTGTGATGATTTACTTAATCTCTTATTACCTATATTGGTTAAAAAAGTTTGCATGAACATGGCAGAAGAAAATATGGAACATGCAGTCAACACCATAATAAATTTACTTGGCCATAGCACAAATCCTCAGAGTTATGTTAAAAATGTAGCTGTTTTGTTCAACAAAGTGGGACCAGTTGAAGTAAGAAAACTATTAATCAAATTACTGTCTTCTATAGCAATTAAATCGAAAGCAAATAAAGAAGTATTGACAAAGTTAGCACATGTTATTGCAGAAATGAATGCTTTTAACAAAAGATGGATCGAACAACCTGATTTCGATCGTCGATTGGACGCATATAAATTTATATACCAAATGTTGGATGCCAATGAAATTGACGTTAATCTGGCAATTCTAATCGTCAATAATTGTTTCTATTTCATACGTACTGAAAAGGATATAGGCTTACGTGATAGTGCAGGACTATGTTTGAAAAAGATTTTGCCCAAATTACTCCTAAAGCATAGATCTAGTCCGGATGGACAATTTCTAGTACGAGATACTGTTCTTTCCCTTATATCGACTGGAATAAGAGACAGCAAGAATGACTTATTGAGAAATGAAAGTATCATGTTGCTCGGAGAGTTAGTTAGGGAATGCAGTGAAGCGGACGTAGTGTTATCAGATTTAGCTCCACTAGCAAATAAAGAAGACAGAGAGGTTGACTTTTTTGATAACTCTTGCCATCTTCAACTTCATAGACGAGTTAGGGCGCTGCTCAAGTTTTCGAAAGTAGCTAGGAAAATGACAAAATGTCCAACGCCCAGGACGCTTACGAATTTCATATTACCTTTAGCGACCATTTATATTTGTGATGATAAATACTCTGATAAAAACACCTTAATTGACGCTTGTATAGAAGTTATTTCTACATGCTGTAGGCTGCTACCATGGTATCATTACGAAGTGATACTAAAGTTATATTTAAACAAATTGCGACATACCACCGAGCATCAAAAACAGTTGACGCGTATACTTATCGGTATTTTGGACGCATTTCATTTTGACTTTTCGAAAGCGAAAAACATCGAGTTACCGAAAGCATTGACTACAAATATAAGAAATGTCAAGAAAAATTTTGCTAAAAAGGAGGAAAAAAATGAGAAATCTGTTGATATTAAAACAGATATTTTAGATTCGGCTGATGATTCCGAGGAAGAACCTGATGAAATTAGTAATAAAATAAAGAATGAGGAACAAATTCAAGAAATGGAGAATAAATTGTTAACAGCTGAAGATGTAGTAGAAGAACAGACAAGTAAAGAAGTAGCTAATATACCAGCATATGAAAGGATTACTAGTGTTTCTCCATCCGTCGCTAATAGGATTATCAAATCTTTGTCCTCTGGCTTGTTGCCACAGCTAAATCGGTAAGTCCATTTTCAACCCCAAATTATAAAAAATACTGCATTTTTAAGGCTTCAAATGACCCGTTTATAGAGTTTTTTAGTGACATACATTAAAATTCAAAAGCGCAAAAAAACAGTTCACCTTCCAATTTCTTCCATTTGATTTCTTTTGTTTCATTCTGATTTTAACAACACTGACAAAACTTAGCTAAGAACTAGTTGCACATGTTTTGTTAGATTCTTATTATTATATTAGATCCTGGTCAGAGTGTGATGGATAACGGTGTCAGTGACTATCCAAATTGTATATAGTTTGCACGAGAAAAAATCCCGATTCTCATGTTTGACATTTTTTAAGGTCGATAGGAAAACTTACAGAACACGAAGGGTCTCACAAATTGAACCGTCGACATACGAGCATTGCGAGATTAGAGGAGGACATGTTAAGGGTGCCCATAGCACTGGCGCTAGTTAAACTACTCCAGAGATTGCCAGGTGATATATTGAAACATCAGCTACCAGGGTAAGTGATTATAGGTTAAAATTTCCAAATAAGGGGTTTGATTCAATTAATATGGTATTAATAATTTCTCAACTTTTTCTGTAGAAATTCAAGTATTATAATTTTGTACTAAATATATGATTATAGGGAAGAGATATTCAAATTAATAGAAATTAAAAATTTAGTATTTGTCAGACATGTGGACCTATTTGGAGGACTTTACTGCCGACCTAATAAAGAAAGAAAAAAAATAGATTCCTAAGTTAAGGATATTCTCTAACTTTATTGTTACATTGTCCATTTGGACAATAGACATACATATTTGTATTCTATGTGTCCAGTATTCGGCCGTTGAAGTATTTCAGTATTGAATCATAATTATCTTTTAATTTTCAGTATTATCATCAAACTATGCTCTTTCCTAAAATCACCGTTGAAACAAATCAGAAGCGCAGCGAGAGATATTGTTAAAAAAATCATGTTGACAGTTGGCACATCATATTTGGGCATCTTATTGGAGCACCTAACTATCCTGCTTACCAGAGGGTTCCAAGTTCACGTATTGGTTGCCACAATACACACAGTCTTAGATGCTTTAAAATCCGATTTTAAATCTGGTGAAATTAATGAGAACCTCGATTACATACTCAATGTTTGTACTAACGATCTATTTGGTTCGTTATCCGAAGAGAAAGAAGTAGAAAAACTACACTATAAGACTCCAGAAGCGAAACCGAGCAAGAAAAGTTATGTGACTCTGATGATTGTCGCACAGAATATAACTGAGAAATGTTTAATCAACCTCCTTTTGCCTTTCAAAGAGGTTTTACAAAAACACCATTCAAAAAAAATCGTTGTTAAAGTTCAGGAAGCATTAATGCACATATCTAGTGGATTAGTTACAAATAAATTCATTGATATTGAAGATTTATTTGTATTTCTCCACGGGCTGGCTTCAGAGAGTATTCCAGAATTTGTTTTGACCGCTCCAAAACGGGAATTAACTGAAGCTCAGAGAGAAAAAATGTTAAGAGCAAAACCAGATTGTTTTATAATACCTGAAACACCCAAACGCAATAAAGAATCTCAAGCGAAAAATGTCAAGACATCTTCGAAAACAAATGCTCATGTTTTAGTAGAATTTAGTTTGAACATTCTGTATGTAATACTCAAAAGAGAAAAAGTTCCAAGGATGGATTGCAAAGCATTCGTGGATCCTATAATACCGCTTTTGGTGGACGCGTTAAAAAGCGACCATGTCAAAGTATCGACTGTAGCTCTTAAATGTATTGCTACACTGTGGACCGTTAGAATAAGTACACCTACTCTGGAAGAAATGGTGAAAGATATTGTTAAGACAATATTTACTATTTTACATAAATACGCAACTTTTGAGATAAGCACACAGAATGATAATTATCATCTAGTGAGGAATGCGTTTAAGGTAATTTTTCATTATCATCCCAACTACCAAAATTTTTATGATAAATGAAACTTAGATAATATTATATTACATGATTTTTATGAACTTAAATTATTAAAAGTACACAATCTGAATATATATAAATCACGTGTCACGTTGTTTGTCCGCGATGGACTCCTAAACTACTTAACCGATTTTAAATTAAATTTGCACACCGTGTGCAGTTTGATCCAACTTGAAAGATAGGATAGCTTACATCTTAATTTGTAGCCGCAATATTATTTTATGTCGGATTTGCAATGTAAGACGGAAAAAAAGGTCGAACGAAAACGTTTCCTACGAAAAGCTCACTCCACGCGGACGAAGTCGCGGGAATCAGCTAGAATTATATATAACACCACTAAAAAAAAGGTTTTTTTTTGTCACATTTCACTGTATTTTTATTAATTCAGCATGTTAACTTTTCCATATTGGATTTGTAATGATGTCATAATATTAAATTAAAACTTATGTACATAAATGGAAGATGCAACCAAGGCAACGTCTCATTTGAGGAGATGCGAGAGAAAAAATAAACTTGCTTGGCTGATGGAATCATAATCCATTTGCGTAGGAGGAAAAGTAAAAGTTCTCAAAAATCTATTTTTGCAGGCGGTAACAGTATTGGTACGAAACGTCAAGTACTACAATTTAGAAGCAGACCAATTGAAAACGCTCCTCCTTTACGCGGAGGAAGACTGCCAGAATGATGAAAAGCAAGCAAATTCGTTCTCTTTACTGAAAGCTATACTAGAGGCTAAGCTAGTCTCCACGGAATTGCACGAAGTTATGGAGAAAGTTTCTAGGATTTGCATTCTAAGTGAATCGGCGAGGTCAAGGTAAGCTCGTTTTAAAAGTTTCAGGCATGTATACCACTCGCAGCGTTTCCCAATCTGTAGGTTATCTACCTACAGATTGGGAAACGCTGCGAGTGGTTTACTTCTAAAGTATCCCAATCTGTAGGTAGATAACCTACAGATTGGGAAACGCTGCGAGTGGTTTACTTCTAAAGTATCCCAATATTGAAAGTCGAAAACAGCAGACGTTGTAAAATCAGATCAATAATTAGGGTAGAGCTTGTCCAAGTTGAAATAACGCGCCCCATTACCGCATTTACGCACACAAGCAAATTTAAAATACGGACGCAATACACATAAAGATGCCATTGTAATTGGTCATTCAGTTGCCGGATAGACTCGAAGCTAGGAGCTAAGCTTAAGAAGCGTTGTTCTCGGATTTGTTGTCCAACTAGTCATAAGTGATCTGGAAACGCGCGAGAGCAGACGTATTGTTTCATAAAACGCGCCAGCGCTGCTCCATACAGTGAGCGTTGTCGGATTTATCACGCGACTAGTCGACTTTGATGTACGCATACAGATCCTAATTCACGGAACAGTCGACGCTCCCACACAGAGGAAGTGTCGTTATTAATATTTGCACTCACACATCTAAATCAACTAATAAGGTAGTGGGGCGCGTTATTTCATCTTAGACAAGCTTTATAGATATTCCAAAATGTAAGGTTAAATGGGACTTATTCTAAACTAGATGAAGCCCGCCACTTCATCTGGGTGGATTTTTTTTTCTATTAATTTTCGGGGATAACAAGTAAGCTATGTCCTTCTCCGGGACACAATCTATGTGTGTACCAAATTTCGTCAAAATCGATTGAAAATATCGATATAATCGATAATTGATCGATTGAAATCGAGTGTAGCAGACGTCTATCTGCTACACTCGATTTCAACGACCCATACGACGAAGTGTGTCTATCTAGACACACAGCATTTATAATATTAGTATAGATATGAATTTGTCACACCTACCTACTAAAAAGTACCCACCTGTTCAGCCATATCTTTCGACACATTAGGCGTATACTGCGCACACAAATCCAAAATCCTCAAAGAGTTCTCCGTATCATAATAAATAAAGCCTCTATCGCTGTCTTTTTCTTTCGTATTCAATTCTTCTATATCAACATGAGATAGAATTGTTTCTAAAATTTTCGCTGCACGTAATCTGACCCACGCATGAGGGTATGCCAATAATACTTGACATTGCTGGGCTAGTTCATCATAATCGCTAACGAATTTTTTATTTTTCAAAGTATCCGAGCAATGTATAGTTATTTTATCGATTAAATTCAATATCTGTATCAAACTATGGTCTTTTTCTTTCTGTTTTTCGTCGTCAGTCTTTTCTCCATGATCAAGTTTGATTTTAACGAATCTACCCTCAGCTATATCGTTATCGTTGAAATTGAGTGTCGCAGACGATAGGCACATAGATATTATGAATTTGTCATACACAATCAATTTGAGATGGGCAATTGTGACTTTTTTTGTCGTCAACCAATACTTCTGTAGAAGTGCTGAAATAAGTTTCTTGTAGAGACTTGCACGCGTTGCGTTCGTAATCCGCTTGTATCCAGCAGTTCGCTCTGACTCACGTTCGAAGTCACCATCCAGCGCCTTGGGATCCCGATATTTCTATTAGTACTCTTACTTGCTTTAACAAATCTCCTAACTGTTAAATCACATGCAAACTTGGAGTCAGTCCATTAAATAAATAAATAGAAGTTTTTTCGAGTAACTATAGACTTATGTAGGTATTAAACTAATTATATACATAATTATATTAAACTAAAATGATTACTAAGCAATTATAATTAAGTAAACCGTCAGTTCATTGTTTCTAGACCAGTTGAAACCCTTGCCGCAGGGTTCACATATTCAGGTTCAGCAGTATTTGTTTTTTTTTTGTTTTCCATTACCTGAACTTTTTTTATTGTAGAGATGATGCTCGCGCGATATTCGTGAGTTATCTCACGCACTACTCTCCCGGCAAACGTTTGGACAAGTACATACAGTTTTTCGTAACTCAGCTGAACTACGAACTGCAACATGGAAGAGAATCTTCCTTGAAATTCCTCGATATGATAATCAATAAGTTAAACATTGTGAGTATCAATTTAATATTTATATTTAACCGTTCTATACAGCTATTCTTTAGGTTTAGTGGTATTTTTTATGGTTAGAGTTAAAGGGTACATTACATCGCGAGACCGGGAAGTACGCGTTTTCTGGTCGAGTGTTAGTTAGAAATATTAAAAGTTAAATTAGTTATATTTATACTTTTAATTTTTTTTTTGCGCTGTGAGTGCTGAACGCGTAATACGGTAGAGTTCCAAATTTAAACTATTTAGGCCAAAGAACATTATAACAAGTTACAAGATATTCAGGAAGAAAGATTCCAAATTCAAACTTATGATATGTAATGAAAATACATACATTCTTTACTGGCCTAGGCCGGGAAGTTTAACTTTCGAACTCATTTACAGGGTATGAAATGTGCATATTTCATATCATTTTTTAGAAATAGTACATTACATCGCGAGACCGGGAAGTACGCGTTTTCTGGTCGAGTGTTAGTTAGACTATAATATACGAGACCAGAAATGCTCTCCCGGTCGAGGTGTGTATAGTGCTTTTCTAAAAAATGAAACAAGTGACTTTTTTTAAAACATATTATATTATGTAATTAAATAAAAGAAAGTAAATAAAAAAGCAACCTACTTAAGAAATATTAAAAGTTAAATTAGTTATATTTATACTTTTAATTTTTTTTTTGCGCTGTGAGTGCTGAACGCGTTATACGGTAGAGTTCCAAATTTAAACTATTTAGGCCAAAGAACATTATATCAAGTTACAAGATATTCAGGAAGAAAGATTCCAAATTCAAACTTATGTAATGAAAATACATACATTCTAATTCTTCCTTCTCAGTAAACTTCCCGGCCTAGTTTTTAGAAAAAAATATTTACGATCATCCGTTGGTATTATTCGCAACTTTTGGCCTAACTAGTTCTAAATTGACTGATTCACTTTTAAACTTCAGTCATATTGTGTTATAAAAATCTATTACAAAAATCTAATATAAAATAATAATAAGTAAGTTGTTAGGATTGAAAGAAGTTGTCCTTTTTTCCAAAAGATTTTAATGGAGTTGTTGATTAATTACACAATTATAATTATTTACTTTTAACTTACGTTGCGATCATGTTTTTTTAATTCTTGGATATAATCTTATCGTTTATATCCAAGAACGTCCTTTTTACCTACGGAAAGACTTTCTTCTGTTGAGAATTTCCATTAAACCACTAGGCCTTAAACCGAGGTGGAAAAACTTTGCACGAGAGTTTTAAAATGTTATACTTCTAATCATTCATAATTGATAAGTGTTCCATAATTTTAGGCTCAACTAAAAATCCACGGGGACATTCTATTCCTATCGCTAGGCGCGTGTATGATCAACGATAGCGCGCCAGAATGTAGAGAAGCCGCAGCCAACTGTATAGAAGCCATGTTGAAGAAATTCCCGCTACTTGTGAGGAATAAACTGTTTGATTTGGTTCTCGCTTTCTTTAAAGACACACAGGTAAGAATAGTTTGCTAAGTCTCGCCAGCTTGGCATTAAAAAAACCTTCCAATCACTCCATCCTTCTTTTCTCTCGATTCCTTTTTTAAAAAAAATATTTCGTGTTTTGTAAAGCTTCGTAATTATTACCTGGCTTTTCCATTTTTCTAGTTTGTAAGTGTTTAGATTTTAATGAGATACGTTCCTTTTTATGTAAATATGAATATTTTGATTTCAGCCGGTACATTTCGAACTAGCAGCCCAACTAAGTATTCGTTTCGTCAATGTCGAACAAGAAGAATTCATGAACCGTCTGAACAACATACTTTCATTAGTCAGCGGAAAAATTCTCCTACTCAATAACGATATAGCTGAGGGTAGATTCGTTAAAATCAAACTTGATCATGGAGAAAAGACTGACGACGAAAAACAGAAAGAAAAAGACCATAGTTTGATACAGATATTGAATTTAATCGATAAAATAACTATACATTGCTCGGATACTTTGAAAAAGAAAGAATTCGTTAGCGATTATGATGAACTAGCCCAGCAATGTCAAGTATTATTGGCATACCCTCATGCGTGGGTCAGATTACGTGCAGCGAAAATTTTAGGAACAATTCTATCTCATGTTGATATAGAAGAATTGAATGCGAAAGAAAAAGACAGCGATAGAGGCTTTATTTATTATGATACGGAGAACTCTTTGAGGAGTCTGATTTTGGATTTGTGTGCGCAGTATACGCCTAATGTGTCGAAAGATATGGCTGAACAGGTGTGTACTTTTTAGTAGGTTTTTCTTTCTCCACACAGAACTTCTACTTTTAAGTGTGACTAAAACACTTCCGCTGTATCTACCTGATTTTGACTTTGACCAAGTCTATTCAGAGCGTAAGGCTTCGGTCGTGACTAGTTATCACCTAACTAGTAAATCCGTCTCACCAAGCGTTTCATCGTTGCGGTATGGATTTGCTTTGAGTCTAATTGATGGTATTTGGTAAAAGAACTGTCGTTGCCCATTGAGAATAGCGCTATTCCATCTAAGATAAAGTAGCTAGCACCAATTGAGATCATAGCTACAGCTAGCTTCTCATTGCATAAAAAATAACATTATTTATGGTCCTTCGAGTCGGATTGTCATTATTTTGAATTGAATTACAAAATATTTTGTTTTTGTTTATGGTTTTTATTGTGTTATTATATTCCTTCCAGGTTACAGCGGTCCTATTCCAAATATTGAAGCTAGTTCATGCCATGCCATGCTTTGCCCTTTCAAAGAAAGTGCAGACGGAAGACAGGGATGAAGACAGAAATGCTCAAGTCAATATTAGATGGATATTGTTCAAGCTGAGGAAAGCTATCAATGTGGAAGTAGCTAAAGCTCCAAACTCTATGCATATTGTAAGTAATAATAATAATATACTTTTTATTCAGAAACATTAACTCAAGGATTTAAAAAACATATACGAACTATAATCCTGCAAAAGTTAAAAACTGCGTTGCAGTGATAATCGCCCTCCTCAATCATACGAAAGTTTAGTTTTCGTAACCCCTATGTACGTATGTATGTATGTGTAATTAACATTAATAATTTAGTTTAGTTTTCGTAACCTATGTTACGTTAATTATTCTAATATTTAACTAACAAAAATTTAGAAACTATACCTTTAATTGTTTTACGGCGATTTACCTGGTGCGAAGTTTGAACCCCAGTAGAATCAATTTTGGGATATTAACTAAATCTCGGCCAACACAGCAGCATCGACCATGGTTATTTTTGTTAAATTTTATTTTATAACAGAAACAATCGCATGATACTATTAATTAACTCTTTCAAATTGCCTTACATAAAAATAATATTAATATTATAATATTTACATATACCTACCTACATAATTTAATAAAATATGTACCTACATTTTACATTCCTTTACTCCATAGTGTTTTACATATACTTACAGTCACGGGTATCATCTAGTCTAGTCAGACTAGATGATACCCGTGACTTCGTCCGCGTGGTTAAAGGTTTTTGATTCCCGCGGGAAGTCTTTGATTTTACGGGAAAAGAGTAGCCTATGTAGCCCCGGGATGCAACCTAACTATACCTTCACTAAATCGGTTGAAAAGATGAACTGGGAAAGCGTAGCGGACAGACAGATACGCTTTCGCATTTATAATATTAGTATGGATTTACTACAACTTACAAAGACTCATACAGGTAGAGGTCTGTGTTAAATATGTACGTAACACACACAGCCTAACAGGTTAGCCCGCTACCATCTTAGACTGCATCATCACTTACATCAAATGAGATCACAGTCAAGGGCTAACTTGTAGTGGATTAAAGAAAAGTATATTTTTGCATAAACATGAATTACCTTTCCAGAGAACAGCGATTTTCACAATGTGGCTACACGTTATGAGTTCACTCGAAACCGATGATATAAACCGAATAGTAGACGTCATTCTACCAGCGATCGTTCGAGAACTTTCCACGGGCGACGGACCTTCTTCCGCCGCTAAACAGTTGGCTGGGAGACTTGGCAAGAAGTTGAGAAGGAAAATAGGGGAGATTGAGTACAGCAAGATGGCCGCTGAAGTTCAGACGAAGCTTAATATTAAGAGATCGGAACGGAAAAAGGTGAGTTTTGGAAATTAAAATATCATTTTTAGTCAAGGAAGTGAAAGGTAAGACTTGGCAAGAA
Organism: Erebia aethiops; assembly: GCA_923060345.2. Classification (NCBI taxonomy): domain Eukaryota; kingdom Metazoa; phylum Arthropoda; class Insecta; order Lepidoptera; family Nymphalidae; genus Erebia; species Erebia aethiops. Next base: position 20,345,087 of record OV281082.1, read on the forward strand.
GTTGAGAAGGAAAATAAGGGAGATTGAGTACAGCGAGGTGGCCGCTGAAGTTCAGACGAAGCTTAATATCAAGAGATTGGAACGGAAAAGTTTTAAAATATCATTTTTAGTGAAGGAAGTGAAAGGTAAGTTGAAAAGGAAAATAGAGAGTTTAAGAGGATTGTTGAGTAAAACTGAACAGTATTTTTTTCTGTTATTGTCGGAGAGTGTAAAAATATAAATTTTAATTGAGAGGCATCACATCAATACCTATCAATATAAGATTGATTTGGTGATTCGATTATCATTTGTGGTGGTAATGCGAAACATTCATTTTTTGTTTAATATTATAAATATAAAAATAGTGATTTTTATATGTACACTATTCAGTATATTCACGTATCATAATTATTTCATATGAAAAGAAGTATACAATGAAGCATTGTTTTCTTCAAAATGATGCTTTTTTTTTATTGAAGTACAGTTCGCCTGACTTTCGGCTCCGGATTCTAGCTGTGTAAGGATATAATATTTGGAGGTGCTGTAGTCTTCAGAATATCTGTAGATCATCTGAAGAAGTTGGATTCATCCAACTTCTTCATGTAATAATGTATAAGGTAATGTGAAAAATTATTTTCTTTCAAGAAATTAATTTTTCACATTACCTTATTTCATTATTTGTTTCAGATTTTACTACAAGAGAAAGTCAACAATCCAGAAAAAGCCGCCAAACGGAAACTGCAGTTGAGAGAAAAGAAGAAACAAGCCAAGAAAATAAAACTGGAAATGATGCACGGGAAGAGACCCAGAGCTAAGAAACGAAAGGCAGAAGACATTGATTTCGAAGGAGATTTGTTTAGGGATACTGAAGAATAACAATAGTTTATGTAAGGAAGAAGACAATAAAGCCTTTATTACCTTACAAAGCCTTACAAAAAAGTGTGTGTGTGCAATTCACACACGGTAAAAGTATAACTTCGGAAAAGTAGCCAACGAGATAATGAGATAAATATAACTTGTATTCTATCTCATTCTCTTGCAGGCCTAATCCTATATAATATGTTTGTCTCTTTTTGGTGTCGCTTCATCGTTTCGTTTTTCGTTTCATCGAATTTTCAAATCACAACGATTCTAAAGAAGTTCACTTCATTAAAAAATTGCTTAGACTAGCTGAGATACAAATTCCCAAATCAAATCACTCAAGTATGAATAGGGAATATTAGAACCCTCAGAGTAAAGGAAAATGCACGTTGCGTGTACGCAATAAGTGTAGCTTTGAGGTGTAGGCGTTCAGATGTTTGAAATAACTGGTTTTACGGCTCTGGGTACCAATTTGTTTGATCCTGTAGCGTTCAGGCGGTGTGTAACTGACTACTTTTTTGGAACTTACTCGTCGGACTTATTTATTGAGGCACCAATGAGTAATCAAATAGTTTTACCTTTAAAAATGTTACCCTTGTAATGTTTTTGTACATATTATTTGAAATGTTGATTTGTAAATAAATGTTTAATTATTATTAGACTTTCTTTGTTTTGTTCGGAGCGCCGAGTACACACGTTATTAACCTCAAATTGTCAAGGCGATGGTATTTAACGATAGAAAGGAACAAAAGGGGAAATCAATATCTCAACTCAAATTCATCTTTAGTTTAACTCAAAAGCAACTGTTTAAAGTCTACTTGAATAAAAATATTTGATTTATTTGTTCGCGCCATTAAGGCATTATTTGGTCAACAGATCAGCTGGCTTAGCATGCGCACAACGAGATTTCTCGCGACGAGAGAGAGAGATATGCACAAAATGCGGTATATTAAAAGAAAAAATAGTCGGCATGTGAGGGTTCGCAGAGAAAAACACCACAGACAAGAATATTACTTTTATTTCTACTTTTGACGTAACGAGACAAGTACCTAATCATTTTAGCTTCGGTAGACAATAGAGATAACGGGTAGACATATAATTTTTCTCGTTAGTCGTTGAGCACATGCTAGCCCTACTGGCCATGGAATTAATTTCCATTGACTGAACGACCAATGAACACGTCAAATTTGTTTGTATTGCGTAAGTAGGCCTACTTACGCATTAGGTACAAGTAGAATACCTAATTAAGTGCCAAATATATTCTCTGTCTACGATTTTAGACAGGCCAATGAGGCCAATTCTGTTGTACACCATCTCTTAACTAAACTAAAATAAGCTCAATTTATATGGCCATCCCTTTTATAATATACTCCCTGCGGAAAGGGGCAGCACTATTAATTTTAGTTTAATTTAGAGATTGTGTTTTACAGAATTGGCCACAATATACATACTTAAATACGGTCTACTGAAGTTTCGATTGTTGCTTTGGTCTAGGTGAGGTCGAGGTAAATAAAAGACAATTTAAACAAAATAAGTAATATTGCTTTATGCATTACAAAAATTATTCAACACAAGTAACAACATTAATCGTAATAAAATATACATTCACAATAATATTAAAAAAATGAAACGATGCTTTCTTATAAGGTGCATAAAAGCTGAATTAACTTAGCTTTGATTCTATTTAAGTTGATACAATTTTTCAAGATAGGTACGTACATTACACCTATAGGTTAGGTTAGGTTACGGAAGACGGGTCCGCTGGGTTTTAGTGGGTATTCTGCTCTGACAGTGAGTCCCACATACCCCTCCGGAGGGAGTGCAGACTCCTGCACTATCTCCGGGGGGGATGCCTAAACGCATTTCCCACCGTAAAAAAAAAGGTTATACCTATTATAAAACCTGGATGTAAGGATCATCATAATACAATAAGGATAGCTAAGTCCTACGTTGGATCTATGTTGGCCGTTGGCGGTAGAACGTAGTGTTTATACATTTAATTACTCTTGGGCTGTAACTTCTAGTCTACTCGCGGTAGAATCGTTCTGGTAAGATCCGGATATACAATGACCTTCTAAAAATAAATAAAAATAGTAGGTTTCATCTGGTAAACAGATGGGTGAAGGTCATTGTATATTCATTGACTATTCCACCAGACCAGAGAGTGAGGAACTTTTTGCCCCAGCCGGGAAATTTCAGTGAAGTCGTCATAACTAACTAAATTATTTGGGCCTGACTAAATTGTCTAAAATAAAGTCTGTAGAAAAAATTTCGTTCATGATTATTATAAAAATACTCTAACTTAAGAAAATTATGATGCAGTGGGTGCAAATATTAAGCATATAATCGAAGGCGGTGTTAGTTCATATTTTAAGGCAAAAACCAATACACACCAATAAGTAGATTAAAATTAAAGGAATTTTGAGCTTTGTTGGTATCAAAATCAATGAATGAATATAAGTTACATAATTTGATAAAGATAGTTTTATTTCGCTTCATAATTACATTTTTATGTTAGGTAGCTTTAATTAAAAACTACTAGTTACTGTAAGTTACAAAGTAGGTACCTAGTTAATGTTATTCTTTTAACCAAATATGTTATAACATAAAAGTAAGGTACCTACTAAGTACTCAACTAAGCGAACTCGGCACCCGAAAGCGAAACCCGCGTGACGTAATATACTCTAGGTGCTTAGTTGGCTTGGTCGCGTTGTAGGTAGATTCATAATAATAAAGTAAAATTATCCAATGTAAAAAGTAGGTATTTATAACTTATCTTAGCAAATTGATTAAATACTTAACATACCAACTTTACTAGGACTTAAGTTAAGGCTCTAGCTGCAACTGATGTGAGATGTCTATTCTATTGTGCAAAAAATATTGACCGAACTAAATTACAATGGCATAAAACTATTGCTAACCATTTCGAAATTTAGTTTAGTCAGTAGGTATTGACATATCTCAATTTTTAACTTGGTCGCCAACGGTTAGCGCAATATAAATGCATATTTATTAAACGTTTACCTAATATCAACTATTGTCACTATGTTAGTATTTTATGCTATTGATAGGTAGTTAGGGCTATTTTTTGCTAACATTGCTACATTAAATCTATAAACATATTATAAACTATGAATATATAATATAACTACTGTAATATTTAACTCACAGCACCAACTTTCAAACAATGCTCAACATTTTATTCGTTTATTTTATTAACACTTAAATAAATTTATCCAACCGATTTTCCTTGTAAGAAGCTAGGCTTGTGTTTAAATTGGACACATAACTAATTACCTACTAAATAAAATTATTAGAAATTTTTTTACGGGAAGGGGTGGCTTGACTCGCATTTTAGTTAAATTTAGTTTTGTGTCCAACCATACGGAGATAAGCAAATCCGTTCTGGAATACGAAGATAAAACGTAAAAACTTTATACTTTTGTAAATTATACTAATGCCTATTAGAATTCTCATAATATTATATAGAGAAATGCCTAGTGAATAGCGATTCGAAAGTAAGTGTTATGTACGCATATCTGTCTAAGTATTTGTCTCTATGACTAAAAGAAAATTTCTATTTTATGGTTAATTATACAGTTAAATACGCAAGTATATCCAGGTAGGTACGATGATATAACTATACCTAATATTAGAAGTGCAAAAAGACAATATAATATATTATAGTCGATTGCTTGCGAATATAATTTTTTAATTTCCTTTTAATTAATAAGCTCATAACTGGCGCAAAGTGGCGGAAGTATAGGCAAAAATATTTTGCAAAAATCGAAGCCGCCCTCACAATGTATCAAAAAATAGATAGGTACAAGACATTAATTAAAAAGCTCGAGTGTTCAAAATACTTTAAATAGAAAATCAAAATAAGCAAGTATTTTCCTTTTTTAGAGAGGAATTTATTATAGCGTAATAGTGAAAAAGTCGCGTGAAAAGATGCAAAAAGTATTCATAATAAGTGTATGTTTTGCAATGGACGGCACCCAGCCTTGCGTTAGGCCAAAAAGCTATTTAAAATAAAATAAAAATAAAAAAAATGAATTTTGCGAACTGATTTAAAATACTAAGTACTTAATACACTTAACTTTTTTATTAAATAATGTTTTAACCGTATTCTTTTACATCAAAAATCACTGTAGGTAACATTAAAATCAATGATTTTGATAGCGCAGTAAAAGTCGCCATGATACTTAGGTAGGTACATGACAAAGTACTCGTACCTACTAACTGAGATTAAGTAGATAATTGACTTTACGTTTACACGGGTTTTGTTTTTAATATTTTAGTTTTAAGAACAATTTAATAAAAGAAAGGATTCAAGAGATATTTCATAAATGGATGACTAGAATTTGAGTCAAACTAAAATTGAAGTCAAGCCTTTTACTTCCTTCAAGGATTAAAAACGAACCTGTAAAACAACTTTTAAGTAAGTATTAATAATAATTATTATAAATTGGAATCCTTCCGTGTAAACGTTTTAAAAATATTTAAATAACAATAGCATAGAGTATAATATATTATGTAGATATAGAAATAACTTATTAAGTATTAACTAATTATTTTAACACTAGATGATGCCCGCGACTTCGCCCGCGTTGGTTAAGATTTTTCGATTCCCGCGGGAAATACTTAATTTTCCGGGATACCACCTATCCCTGTACCAAATTTCATCCAAATAGGTTGAACAGATGGGCCGTGAAAGCGTAGTAGACAAACAGATGGACAGACAGACAGAAACACTTTCGCATTTATAATATTAGTATGGATATGGATTATGTTATGTATTAATCACTGTAGCATATCATTCCATTTCTTCCATTTCTCCGTTTCCCGTTGAAATTACGGGTAGCAGGCTAGTATGAACTAAATAAGCAACTTAAAATAAAAAATTCACAACAGCATAGACGATATAGGATTGTATCTCATTATTTTCGATAGTAATATCCATAAAAGTGATGTAGTGGTCGCCAAAGCCACACCTCCCCACCCAAGATCCAAAGACCATGAGGTGGTGAACTCTCTCGCTGACAGCAAGGGTAGAGCGGGGTAACGCGGGCCTATGACCCCGTCGGCTGTGTCATCCCCGTGTGAACTACCCCGGGTTGAAACTCTTTGGACGCGTTTGAAGTGGATTATCATTATTGTGAACATGGCGAATAGACCTGAAACAAAAAAATCTTTTTAATGTTGAAATGTTGATCAGTAGTATTTTCTCTCGTACCTACGTAGGTCAATTATTAATGTACGTTTGTATATTAAAACATATTTTCGGAACCTCTATTTAGATGGACCAAGTGTCATGACCACACGTGACACAATTCCCTTGTGACTCATTCTCTTACTAGGTACCTACTTATAAATATAAACTATTGTCTATTAAAGCCTCACAAACTTATCTGATCCGGTGGTTAAAATTATAAGTAATTTTTAGGCCCGTTTAGTTTTTGTTTTTATTTTATTTTTCATAGATACTAGCGACGCTGTCACCGAGTCAGATAACTTTGTCGGACTCATATAGAACACTATAAGTGTGTTTTATGATAAACGGTCAGCTACAAGAGCAAGGAGTTTTTCAGCGGATATAGAATTGTTGAGGCTTGAAATTGGCCAAATTGTGAATCTACTCGTAAAAGATTTCACACTAAGAAATTTAGACGTAAACACGTTAATGTGATTAACAGAGTTTATACTTATCGTTAATTTACCTAATACGATTTTCACCGGTTCTATGGACTGTGCCTAATTTCTTAGTCTTTATGGACATGATATTTAATACTAGTGCACTCCTTTTTAAGTCTGTTCCAAACTCCCATAGCACAGGGAATCCTAGTTTGGGGGCCAGGAACTAGACACTATTTTTGTTACTTTTTTTAGGGTTCCGGACCTCAAAAGGGAAAACCGGAACCCTTATAGGATCACTTTGTTGTCCGTCCGTCTGTGTGTCAAGACCCTTTTTCTCAGGAACGCATGGAGGTATCAAGCTGAAATTCATATCAAATACTCAGGGCTACTGTCCCTTGGAGCTGTGAAAAAATCAAACTTCTAAGCCCAACGCAATCAAAAGATTATGCTGCATAGACAGCCGCTTATGCTGCAAATTTTCGACACTCGCAAGGGAATAAAAACCTCCCGTGAACTCAGAATCTTGAAATTTGGTACGAAGCAACGTCTTATAGCACAGATGAAGGAAAAATTGCGAAAAGCATATAATAAAAATAATTTTAATAATTTTAAACTTACTAATGTTATGGATTTCATTAGCAATAAAAATACCATAACTTTTACTTATATACCTACAGGTTTGTACAGAACCCTCGGTGCGCGAGTCCGACTCGCACTTGGCCGGTTTTTTATATAGTTACTATACTACCACTATTGTTTAATTTTCACAATACTGTTACTTTTAAAAAGCAGTGTATAACTATTTTCATGAAAAGGTAAATAAATTACCTTTAACAAAGATAATCTCTTAAAAATTTCAGTATGATTAGTACAGCAAAAAAGGAAGTGTTGCCTATGTTTAATTTACTCATTTTATGTAGGTAGGTAACTATATAAATAAATAAGCCAAAACTGATTAGGTAAGTAGGTACATAATTTTAATACTGTGTACTAGGTACTTACTTATACCTTCTTACTCGTACAGGAGGTAGGTACCTATTACAAATGTTCAAGGAAGGCGTATTACGATTTGCTTAGACAATAGGGCATCTGTTCCGATTTTCATGAAATTTGGTAAATGGTAGTTTGTAGTATCCCGGGGAAGGATATAGACTACATTTTATCCCGAGTTTCCGCGAGAATTAAAAAACCACGCGGATAAAGTTGTGGACATCATCTAGTCAATAAAAAAAACTCACCGGCTAAAAGATACATGACGCCAGTGACCAGAACAGCGCTGATTTGGTGTTTGCAGAGACCAAAAGCGCCGACCAACGCTGCGCTCCCCAACACTATGAGGCACACCAGCGCGCATGAAATGGACAGATTCTGCATGCCTGCCAACAATTTAAAAAATGTTATTCTTTTTAAAAAATACTTCTACGAGGTACCTAAACCTAAATAATGTGTTACATTTATTACTTTTTTTGTTTGTCGACAAAAACAATAATTGCCATAGAAGAATCATTACATTAAACAACAAAGCAATCGTTTTCTCATAAAAGTCTTAAGACTAGCTAAATATATCTAGTAAGTATTTATAAAATAGAAATAATATACGCAAAAACTAAACTAAAATTCAAGTCATGTGAGTTTGAGTAGCACTATTTTATAATTATTATAGTTTCAAAACTAAACTAAATTTCAAGTCATGTGAGTGAGATTTTAAAAGTTCTGGTACCAATAGAAAGCCACATTATTTGTGAGTGTCATAGAGAAATTTAGGGAGTTCCCGTGGGAATTTAAAAAACTTATTTCACGCGGATGAAGTCGCGGGCATCTGCTAGTTAGTACATAATATTTAAAGTAGCCACATAATTTAATATAAATTAAAAAATAGTGACGAGAATCTAATTTACTTTTAGTGTAGTTACCTACCTATATATGGCAGTATTAAAACATAACAAGTAGTTAGGTAGTAAGGAAATATACTCACGATGTTGCCAATCACTCCTTTGTTCCTCATTTTCATCGTCAGCCAAATAATTTGTGCACAGCGGCTCCTTTGGAAATCCGGCTCTTGATAATATTGATACTTCTTCCTCTGAAAACATAATATACAAAATTTGAACTGGGAAAGTAAAAGAGGCACTAACTAAGTGGCACACGTTTTCACAAAAAAGGTATTGAGTTAATCTTGTACGGACAAATGGCCTTTTTAAAACGAATACATTTACGTAAAACGAGAAATAAAGTAGGTGGTTGTTTAGGACGCTTAATAATTCTGATATTGGGCCAAGATTCAGGAATTTTCTCTTGAAAAATTATTAAGTAAGTTGGTACTAGATGATGCCTTTTTTTGATTCCCGCAGGAACTTCTTAACTAATTTTCCGGGATAAAAAGTAGCCTTTATCCTTCCCCGGGATACAAACTATTCCTAGGTATACCAAATTTCATCAAAATCGGTTGAACAGATGGGCCGTGCAAGCGTAGCAGACAGACAGACTTATTTTCGCATTTATAATATACTAGCTGATGCCCGCGACTTCGTCCGCGTGGACTAAGTTGTTTTCGATTCCCGCGGGAACTCATTAATTTTCCGGGATAAAAAGTAGCCTATGTATGTATGTACTATATTCTTTATAGCTGATGCCCGCGACTTCGTCCGCGTGGAATAAGTTTTTCAGATTATTTTCCAGGATAAAAAGTAGCCTATGTTACTCTCCAAGTCCACAAATATACTCATGCAAACCACTCTCCCTATCAGCCGATGTCTATCCATTAAAGCCTATAATATACGATAAAGTGTGCACGCCAGCTTAAGATGAAAGGTAATTTCTGAACTACAAAACCAATGACCTTCAAACTTTTACGGGTCAATCTATAAAGTACCACCTTCCTAACAAAATAAGAATAAATGAAATCGGACTAAGTACCTACGCATTAATAAATTACAACTAAGTATACATTTTTCGGCCTCTCTCCCATGGGAACCGTGCTGAATTTCGGTACCTTCAGTATTGAATAATGAGTGCCCTTCATAAGAAAATTTCAAAATATCTTCAATGTACAGAATTGGACCTGTTACAGTTTTATTATAAGTACCTATATTGATGTATAGAATGCGTTTTCTAATCCAAACTAATATTAGTCATCGTTGTTTGCAATGGAACTTGTTCCTGAATTACTATGTGAGTTTATTATTTCCTCGCAAATTGGAGAAAATTACTATTCAAGTCTCGGTCGAACAGCAATTCACGGCCTACTTTACTTAAATTACTTGGAAACTGCTTGGAAAGTCCTCGTCCTCGCCTAGTCCTTCCAAGTTCCAATAATAGCTATGAAGTATGAATTGCTTTATTTTCAGCAGAGGAATGACTATTGCTTATTAGTTCTGTTATGTGTAGGTACTCATTAGAAGTGTAACCCTATAATAGGTACACTTTCAAAAAAATAATATAATTAGAAAAAATATATACAGCTTTTCTCCCTTTATCTATTCCGTGGTCTGAAGTCGTGGATTTGAGTATTATACTTTCTTAGCGACCGAGTAATAGCGCGACACAAGGTACTCCAGCGCCATCTATTTCATGAGTATTAGGCATGTTGTGAACAAAGGAAGAGTTTAGATTAGATTTTTCATCCTTTATGACGGATTTATCATTTAAAAAAGTTGTCGCCTTTGAAATGATTTCCGTTGTCGGGTTACAGTTTTTAGCTTGTATAATATTACGTACCTTCAAGGGACACGCACATGGTCCAAATACCGCCATTCATTGGGACCAAAAATGTGCCGCCCCCCTTCCTGGAGTTCGTATCTTCGATCTGAAAAACGAAATTTACGGCTTGTTAATATGAACTTATGAAAGAGCTGTTATTGGATTTGTGAAATATTTACGTGGCTTATTGTGTTTTAAATTGGGAAATAAGCGTTCTTTCTCAAAGAATACGAATACGTGTCGAGTTCCCTTTGTCTCTTTATAAATTGTATTAGTCCAAATAGATAACTGTAAATTATTGTGCTAGGTACCAAATAACGTAATTAAATGATCACCAATAAGTTACCAAATCTTGGTAATTTAAGTATACCAGAATTCATACTTAAGAGATGAACAGTTTCCCAAAATCCAATCGCAACCACTACACGAATGCTGCATGCTGAATGCAGCATTCGTGTAGTGGTTGAATGATTTCTTTATCATTAAATTTTAAGTAGCGACCGACGCGACGATTCTGATTTTGGTCAGTGATTCGTTAAAGACTTTTAAACACTTTTAGGTGTTTATCCCATCTACTTTTGTCACAGAGTTTTTTTTTAAATTTAAAATTCAAAGAAAAATCATAAATCTGCGATTTATGTCGATAGATTCATACAATTAGTAGTAAGAAGTAAAAACAAATAGGTTGCGGCGTAATCCCGCTTTATGTAAGGATTCTCTTGCGATTATTATTTAACCGTATCATGAGTGATACCCACAACAAGTATAACATGGTACAAAGACTCAGGCATTTAGTGCAGACATTATTATATTACACTATAAAGCCTGAATTATAGAAAAATGATGCTCACGACTTCGTCCGTGTAGTTTTAGGTTCTTGAAAAACCTGTGAGAACTCTTTTATTTCCCGGGATCAAAACAATCAATTTTCCGAATTTAATCAAAATCGGTTGAATAGATCGGCCTTGAAAGCGTAGGTGACGGACAGACACACTTGCATTTATAATATTAGGGGTTAAAGTATGAAATTGCCGATTTGTACTGAAAAATTGAAATGCGTTTTTTTAAATTTAACATATTTATTTAATCAAAATAATTACCATTATTATCTATACATTGCTGCCATCTAATAGGAAGGTCATTTATGCCTTTGCGATACAACTCTGGTGATCTAGATTCGACCAACTGTGTGAAAGCATTTTGTACTGCCTCCTGAGAAGAAAATTTTTATCAAGTAGAAAATTGTCCAAATCACGAAAAAAATGGTAGTCCGTTGGAGCAAGGTCTTGCGAATACGGAGGGTGACGAATGGTTTCTAATTGCAGTTCCTGTAGAGTTAAAACGGGTTTTCGTGCTGTATGAGGTCTCGCGTTATCATGAAGCAGTAATGGTGATGCTATCATTGTTCGGAGTTCGGCACAGTAGACATCTGCCGTTAATGCTTGACCAGATCAGAGAAAGCTATAATGAATAACACCATGCTGAGACCACCAAACAGTTACCATTACATTTTTATTAGTAAGCTTTGCTTTAGGACACTGTTGCGGCGTTTGACCTGGGGTCAGCCATTGCATTTTTCGCTTCCGGTTATTATAAAGAATCCACTTTTCATCACATGTCACAATTCGATCCAATATTCCTTCATTTCTTTCATCGATTCAATAAGGCAACACAAGTTTCAACACGCGTTTCTTTCTGCAGATCAGTCAAATCATGAGGCACCCATTTTTCATATTTTTTTATTTTATTGATTTGACGCAAATGAGTCAATATTGTTGGTAAGGTAACGTTAAACCATGCCGCTAATTCCTGAGTAGTTTGGCTCGGATCGGCTTCCACCATCTCTTTCAATTCATTGTTATTCACCTGTGTGGGCGGTCTTCCACGTGGAAGTTCTCGTTCTTCAAATCAAAGTTTCCATCACGAAAGCGTTTAAACCAAAATCGCACGGTGCGTTCATTAGCAATCCCCACTCCAAACGCAACATTGATATTGCGAGCTGTTTCTGCCACGTTAGTTCCGCGTCGGAAGTCGTATTCAATAATCACTCGAATTTTCGAAGTATCCATGTTTCTTGTTTAAGCTGAATAAAAAAAACAATTGAAAGTCGATAATCGAATGTTGCACATTTTTTAAAAGAAGAACTACATAGGTAGGTAGGTACCATGTGAAAAAAGTTTTACTCAAAAATCTGAACCATGAAGGTTTTATGTCAATTCGAAGTACCTATTACAATAAAACGGCAATTTCATACTTTAACCTCTATTATACTTATAATTATTTTAACTATAATAAATGAGATCACAAGTCACGTCAGCGCGCCGTTTTCCTTTTAAAGTTTTATTTCAGCAATAGAAAATAGGGTCAAGCGAAGGATTGATGAATTTGACATAATAGCCATCTTTGATTAAATCTTTCACGGCAGGGGAAAATTCCCATAATTCCATTAAAAAAGTCAAATAAACCCATATTAGGTAGAACAACGAATTTAATTTAAAATAATATTATATCAGTATTTTTTCTGAAAATTTATGTAAGTACTTATTTCAAAATATTTTTGATTGACTTGGAAAGCTATTGCTTGCCATCGAGCATTATTACCATTTACCACTTAGCATCAATAGCATCCAGTTATCCAATGAGATAAGCAAAAGTTGCCAAACTACATAACGTTATTCGTTTACGGAGCCATTGCATAAATCATACACGTACCAGGCGGGAGAAAAAAGAAAATTAATTTTATTTGTCCGCTTCGCCGCTTTAAACATTATTTTTTTCCTTCTTTAAATATGGAAAAATAAAAGCATATAAAAAGAGCAGTAAGTAAAGCGTATGAATAGCGTCGTAACTACAATACATACTGTGCTAGCTTTTTCCTACAAAGTTCATTGTGCCAAAAAACATTTTTTTGCCGCACGTGATCCGAATCTCTAGGGTGTGTACGAAATGTCAGTCTTTTGCGTTTTTTTTATTGCGGCAATACAGTTGGCACAAGCTTTTCCGATGGCACCTTTGTAATGTAGCTAGAGTTTAGGTAAAGCTATTATATTGTTTTGTTTTGGTTAAGAGTTCACATTTTGTAGAGAGTGCTACTTATCAGAAAATTTCACTGGGTTTACTCGAACCTGCGTAGCCTAGATGTAATAGGGTATTAATATAATGTAATAAATAGGTAGGTACATACCACAATAATGATGACGATTTAAGCTGTCGGTATTTATACGAGACGATAGGTAGGTATGGGTTAGATATACACGTTTATTACATTAATAAGTCGTTAAACGAAATAAGTCTTTAATAATTATTGGATAGAAGCAGGCGTTATTTTGCGGAAGTCCACGATAATGAAGGAACTAGAAGTTTAATTCGCTATAATCCGCGACAATAGGTAAATCTATGTGGTACAGTACAGTACACTTATAGCCCGCGATATTTACGTTGAGAATAATTTGGAGGATTTCTGTGGTGTGGTGATGGTGAATATCGCGGGCTTCATAACTTCTAGTTTTAGAATTATAACTTCTCCTTTATTCCTCAGTTCCTTCATTCTTAATTAATTATTTAAGAATGAACTAGAAGTTATAATTGGTACTAGACGACTGTTCTAATAATTATTCATAAGTTGAAAAAAAAATTATGGTAGGTAGTACTAGGTACCTATGTTCTTTAGTGTCGATTCACTATGAAAGAAAATACTTAAGAATCGTAGTCTACATCGATGATATGTTGACTACGTTTCTTATTTTCATTGTAAAATTGTTAGGAACCTGGATTTCAATCTAAATGCCAGTTCTCAGTAGCAAGGTAAATTAAAGCTTACAAATTCTATTACAAAAGATATAGGTATGCAAATACTAAAGGTGTGGAACGGCTGTCTGCCAGTGTAGCTCGAAGTGAATTAAATATTAAGCTGAGCTGAAATCGCTCTAGCTAACTACTAGTTCTCGATAGGTTCAATTTAGATGTTATTATTTAGGTACATTATATTCATACAGATACGTATTTATTACATTGGAAATGTTTTTTGATTTCACTTTAGTTTTGTTGTCCCGTCGTGATGTCCGTAATTCAAAGCCTATCTCTGAATTTTGGTTACAAAATAAATGGCGTTATTGGAATAACTTCCGTCTTTTGTTTCTCCCGAATAAAAGCTAACTTCCTTGGCTAACTACTTACCTACCTACCTATCTACAACTTGACAAAGTTGTACTTGTTAAAACTTCTTTATAGATACTTAATATATCTAATTATTTCAGAAATAAAACTTTATGTCCATAAAATAACTCGAAGCTAAATTGTAATAAAAGATTTATAAATCGTGTCACAAATCTATAGGTACGCTACTACCTAGGTAATAGGTTGGTAAGTACCGATAAATCAAAATAAGAACTATAAAATAATAAATAGATAAGGTTAGAGCAAAATTTTGTTTTAGTTACCAAATAAATAAATATACAGCCGTGCTTTTTCAAAGAATTTTGGCAACTTATACTTACATAAACTTCATTAAATAGATAATATTGTAAGTACTAAATAATCCTCGAATTGATTTCGGGAAAATTAACAATGTCCACTTAGTGACCATGAACTTGCTTTCCGTTTGCCGCTCAATTTATGAAGAATTTTCCATGATTCCTAATTTATTACTCCTGCACAGTAATATCGCGTGCTTAGCGAAAATATTCAAAACTGTAATGTTGCAAATGCGTATCTAAAGTAGATTTCGCTGAAAATCCTTTGCTATCAATCAAAGTCACTTTTTTACTTTCCCTGTAACACAGAAACCACTACCTAAATAAGTAACTGAACACATAAAATTCAAGTTTCAGACAATACAACGCCACGGAAAATATCGTAAAAGAAAAAAAGTACGTTGTTAAAGCGAAGGCCAAGGGAGCAATCTGCCAGAGGCAATATAAAACAATGCTTTCTTTAATCAGGGTGTACCTAACCTTGGGCTTGCACTTGCCAGTCACTGTATTAGATAACTAGTACTATTCTATTCAGCGACTAACTATACCTTAAACCTAGTACCAATATTTTCCTTTGTACTTTCTAATTATTCTCTGACTTTAATATTGGTAATTTTTTAAATAAGTAGGTATCTTAAAGTAAAAAATTGGTGCAGCTCCAAAATTAAAATCGAAAAATAAGTTTTACAAACGAAACTTTTTTAAAAATTCAACGAAATGAAAAAATTAAACGAAAAAGCGACACGAAAAAGAGAAACATAATTATATAGGATTTACGAAATACGAGTAGCTTGCGAGAGAATGAGATATAGAATACAAGTTATATTTATCTATCACCTCTGCCGTGTGTGAATTTCACACACATACACTTTTTTTGTTTTTTGTTTACATAATTCCTTAGGTACCTACTTCTTAATAATATCCCTCTCTTAATTCCTACCCCACATCAACTAAGACTTACGAGATTCGGATTGGCTTTGAATAAGTAATTTATTATTCATTTATACCTAAGTACCTATATCTTCTGTAAGTTTTGTGTGTAACCAGTCTTAAATTGCGTGCAAAGCAAAATATGTGTCAAGGTTATTTCGTGCAAAAATATTGCAATTATTTTCGGTAATAATATGATAATAATATGCAAAAATATTAGCGGGACTTATGCCATAAAGTATTTTTCATAATATTGTTTAGGTACGAAACTGGTACAAGTCAAAAGAAAATGGACCTACTTACTTTTTTAATTAGGACAATAATTATTAACATTAAGGTGCATGACAAGGGTCTGCCCGCGAAATTCAAATTTAATTTGGTTTTCACAATTTGTAAACTAATACGACAAAGTAGGCTTATGGCATTCAAATTGCGAGCCTAGGAATATCATCTTCACAGGTTTATATAAAAATCTTTACTTGAAAGTGCCCAGTTTAAGAAATTAGTCAAAATAATGACTAATTTGTGAGTAACTCACGTCAAACTCATTATTTTGACTAATTTCTTAAACTGGACACTTTCAAGTAAAGATTTTTATATAAACCTGTGAAGATGATATTCCTAGGCTCGCAATTTGAATGCCATAAGCCTACTTTGTCGTATTAGTTTACAAATTGTGAAAAACCAAATTAAATTTGAATTTCGCGGGCAGACCCTTGTCATCCACCTTAATGACTTAACTGAAAACTAACTAGTAACTAAACTAAGAGTAAGATAAGGTTCACCTTTTTACTTGAAAAGGGTGACTTGTATTTTAGTGCTTTCAAATTTTACTTTAGGCATGTCCACAAAAGAATTTTCGCTAATGCACATTAAATGTACTTACCTAGTTACCTACCTACTACATTTTTGTTTGTTTTGTCCTAAAATTAACGAATTAAAATGAAAATTTAAATATTTAAAGTGAAAAATGTCTTTGAAAATAATCCATGCCATTAGTAAATCTTGTGAACAAAGCTATATTTTCAGTGGCGAAGGCATGACATTTTTCACTTGAAATATTTTAGCTTGTCAAATGATCCACGGACATTGATAAATGTCTTCCGACGATCCAGATTTATGAAATTGTATAATATTAAAGCTTTATTAATGACTGGATTACGCCCGTGAATTAGTCGCAGTTTCGCAGTAAACTGCGTATCTATAAAGCATCGATTGCCTAAGTTTTTTTAAAACCGTGGGAACTCTTTGATTATCTAGAATGAAAAATCCCATGTCTACAGGGTGCAAGATTTTCGTAATAATCGTTTCAGGAGTAGAGAACTGAAAAAGTTACCTACAGGCTGAAACTTTCACATTTGTAACATTAGATAGTAAGTATTTTTCGGTATTAGTAGTTTCGCTGTGGCTTGGGGCAGGGGGACTATCATCGCTTAAGCAGCCTTATTTTAATATTTTCGACGCTCTTGTTTCAGAATCATACTAATATTATAAATGCGAAAGTTAGTTTGTTTGTTGGTTTGTTGGTGTGTCCTTCAATCACGCTGCAACAGAGCAACGGATCGACGTGATTTTTGGCATGGGTATAGTTAAGGATCTGGAGAGTGACATAGGCTACTTTTTATCCCGGTAAATTGAGGAGTTCCCACGGGAATCCAAAAAAACTTATTCCACGCGGACGAAGTCGCGGGCATCAGCTAGTTATAGGTATAATCCTTAAATAGGCTTATTTAGGGGCATATGAAACTGACATTTTAAAACTCCTTTACTTAGTAGGTACGTATGCCCCCAAGTTGCTGTGTCAGTGGACGTATAAAGCGAATTAAAATAAAATTCAACAAATTTCTACGATCTCACCGTATTTCAAATGATGATGCAGAAGACTTAAAGGTAGGTATATTAAACCCATACTTTTAATCGGTTTCTACACGGCATCGTACCGGAACGCTAAATTGCTTGACGGCACGTCTTTACCGGTAATGTAGTAACTAGCCATGGTCGAAGCCAGGCCAGACAAGAGAAAATTCAGAAATTATAAATTGACCCTGCCGGGGATCGATCCCGGGACCTCCCACATTACGACACCAGCAATCACCACTGCGCCAGGGAGTTCGTCAAATGCGTCATGGACTCATGGCAACCAAAATTAAGATGGTGCAAACCAACGCCTATTTCTCACGTTCACGTCTTTCTCATAAAGCAGGCGTCAGGCAGTGAAGCGCCGTGTTGGAGGCGTTGACGTTTCATATTGACACGTGCTCCAAAGTTCTGACATATTATAGTAACATAGAGCATAGCTTTTGGATCACTCTCTCAATAACCCACAAGTCAGTGTAATACAATATTATGTAACTTATTGTAACCTTTTTCTTTTTTCAGAAAAGAGCAACGGCTGAGTTTCTTGCCGGCTCTTCTCAGTAAAATATTTTTCCGAACCGGTGGTAGAGTCTTGACGTATCAAAAGTGTCACAAGTTGTCCTACATGAAATAAATAAATCATTTATAATGGTGGTTCTTATAAACCTGGTACCTTCACTACTTTCTCATCAAGCAGCCAGTGAAGCGCCGTGTTGGACGCGTTGGCGAGAGCGGCGAGCGCGGCGCGTTCCCAAGACACGTGCTCCCAATGCTCTGTCATGATGGCAGCGCACAGCATAGCCGTCGAACAGCTGTAAAAATGCTCAAGTTAACTGTTGTAGTAGGTACTACAAAGTATAGAGAAAAATGTTCAGCTCTATAGTATAGTACTAGCTGATGCCCGTGACTTTAATCCGCGTGGATTGAGGTTTTTTGGTTCCCGCGGGAACTCCTTAATTTTCCGGGATATAAAAGGTGGCCTAAGTATGTGATATTCCAGACTATAATCTATCTCTGTGCCAAATTTCAGCCAGATCCGTTCAGCCGTTGGCGCGTGATTGAGTAACAAACATCCATACATCTATCCATCCATCCATACATCCATCCAAACTTTCGCATTATTTTATAATATTAGTAAGATATTGTAAATTCAAAATCAATCTGATTCACCATTACGATTTACGGCCCATCATCAGTCTGTTCAACCGATTTTGATACCTGCACTTGGTATAGTAGATATAGGAGATTCCGAGGGAAAACGTTAATCCACGCGGACGTAATCGCGGGCAACGTCTATTTTTTTATCTTTAATATCTTTAATTAATTGATTCATATTAATTATTATTTAATTAATTAATTAATATTATAAATGCGAAAGTTTGAATGGATGGATGGATATTTGGATAAAATTTGGCACAGAGATAGATTATAGTCTGGAATAACACAGGATACTTTTTATCCCGGAAAATTAAAGAGTTCCCCGCGGGAACCAAAAAACCTCAATAGACGCGCACGGAGTCGCGCTAGTATATTATTAATTCATTAATGAGCAATTTATAATCAAGTAATTTTTTACTGCTTGCTAATATTTTTTCGAAAGACGTGGTCTGTTCTGCGAAATTCTAATTTAGTATACTACTAAAACTAAGTGTTCTTAGTTTTGGTCTGAACAAAGTTCGCTACTCGTTCAGACAAAAACAAACAAGTTTCTAATTAAAATAATAAACCTTAATAATTAACCTTAATAATGCCTTATAAAGTTGCATACAAAATATAAAGTTCTTTGTGTAGACAAAGTGATAAAATCTGTACGTTGTCGGTCAGTCAGTTTTTTTATAAATATTGTATTGAGATATACTTATACCTACTGATTTTTAAAAAAATCTAAGTATTTTTAATGCAAATATGATTTTTTTTAAATTTATCCTATTAAGGTAATGATTTGATTTAAAAAAAACTTGTGAAGCATTACGGTTGACGCGATAGGTACCTACCTACCTAAAATACATTGAACCAACATTCAGTCACGATTAAAAAGCGATTAACTATACCAATGGATTGTAAATGTCACCGTAAGATTGTAAAATCCGTTAGATTATAATCTAACGGTTTCCATCCCGCGAGATTATAAACTGTCGTAAGATTGTGAACCGTTCGATGTTCTGAGTATTAATTTATGAAATATTTATAGTTTTTACGTTTTCATGTCTCTTTCTTGTACAGTTCGCGCGCGAGTTGAATGCAGAATAAATGTAAGTGTCACCATACATTTACTCTGCATTCAACTCGCGCGCGAACTATAGGTTAGGTTAGGGTTTGACATGAATATTCAGGTAGTGCCAGTGGCACTTAGGTTATATCGGGTTAATATACCTAATATATTACAATTTACCGAAAAATAACGCGTTAAATTGTAAGCAGTATGTTACGGTTCACAATCTGTCGACAGTTTATAATCTATCGAGATAAAAAACGTTATATTATAATCTAACGGTTTTTACAATCTTACGGTGACATAAATAAATCTTCAAAATGTATGAATGAGGATTGAGGATTATTATATAATGATATAGTTTAATACGCGGAAAAAAAAATTGATTTTATCTTAAAAAAAATTCGTAGCGTTTCGTAGTGAAATCGTAGCCTACTTGTAGACTCTCTAGAAATTAATAGGTACTTTGCATTTTAGAGCGAAACAACTAGAACAGTAATTATAATAGGAACCGGACTCGAAAAAATGTACGCGTCGGAGGAGAAAGTAGTTTTTATTATGTCGCTGTTTTTAGCATGCGCGTTCAATATAAAAGAAACAATGCGTTTTAGTCAATTAAATATCACTTGCTCTACATTACGGTGAAGGAGTTTTCCTTAAAGGGTGTGTAAAATTGTGAACCCACACTTGGTCAGCTTGGTTGCCTATGACCGAAACTTTCTCATTTTGAGGGACGGATTGATGATGACGAGATAAAATACTTGTAACTACTCGACTAGCGCGTTGTCGTTCTAGTTTACTTAGTTTAGAAACTGTTTTCAACAAAATTAGCCAATTAATATTTGTATGTCGCAAATTTTGTTGGATGATATAACCTAAAACATTTTGCATGCATTCAGAATGCATTATGCAGTTCCCTCACAACTTGTTCAAGGAAAATGGAAATCATATTGTCATGTCAGCGCAAATTGTGGGTATGTGTGCTACATACATTTACCTTTTGAAGAGTTTGCATTTTGCAGCTTTAATGTGGGGATTTGAATGTTCTAAATGCATAGTTGCTAGATACGTATTTATAAATACCTATTCATAAAAACCTCTTACAACCATGAAGACTTTTGAAATATCATATAAAATATTCAGCTAGCTATTGCTATAAGGATGACACGACTTTTCTCTCGAGTGACCATAAGAGGAAAAGAGATGAACCCATTTTTATTATCCTAATAGCATCTGGATTGGGTTATACCTACTATCTGTCAGAAAAGTGTCGCTTGGACTTTATTGCGTTCAGCGCCAGAACCATAAAAAGTTCAGTGCTTATAGGTACTTTTATGTAATTGTATCCAATGGCTAAAAATCAATAATTTATAATACGCGCGCAATCTTGCTTGAGCCGATATTTTCACGGATACTTTTTGATGTCTATAAAGCTCATCGAGCTCATCCCGTCTATTCGTCAAAGACGTATAATTTTTATGCTTTTAAAATTGTTAGCCAAGGAAAACTCTGTATACTTTACAAGCTCCCTGGGGCTAATTATAGAAAAGTTAGAAGTTAATAAACAGATAAATTCAATCTAATTTATATCGCGCGCAAACTTGCTTGGGCCAATATTTTTTCGGACACTTTTTGACTTCTCTAAAGCTCATTCCGACTATTCGTCAAAGACGAATAATATTTATGCTTAAAATTGTTAGCCAAGGAAAACTATGTAGACCTAAGTACTTTACAAGATACTCGGGGCTAATTAGAAAAGTTAGAAGTTAATAAACTGATAAAATAAACAATTTATAACGCGCGCAACCTTTTCATTTGCCAGAGCTGATATTTTCACGGACACTTTGACGTCCTTATAAGCCTAAAGCTTATCCTGTCTTTTCGTCAAAGACGGATAATATTGTTAGCCACGGCAAACTCTGTACTTTACAAGATACTCGGGGCTAATAAGAAAAGTTAGAAGTTAATAAACTGCTGATAAATGTCATAAATAAATAATTAGGTTTCCCCGTCTGAATATTAATAAAAAAGTTAATTTCCAAAAAATATGACATATTAAGTAACATATCCGACTTCGTAAACGGGGTCACTAGGTCATTTGCAAACAACTTGATCATCAATTAATATGCCGATTGATTGCAAATTTGGTCATATTTTATTTTATTAGATACTTTTCCTTTGTTTCGGTTCCACATCCTTTGACTTAATTTCTGCACAATTCTCAAGAATCGTAAAATAGGTGGTTATTTTTACTTTAGATACCTACCTATTTTTACAACACCGAAAAATGAATCTGCTTACTGTCTAGGTAGGTATATGTATAATTATACGTAAATACCTAGAAATGCCTAGAAATACGATTTCGAGACATTTCCAGAAGCTTGAATCCGAGCTATTTGATGTCACGTAGCAACTCTTTAGATTTTAACTTTTTTACCTAGGTAGGTAGGTACATGGATTTACGCTTTGGTCAGGCTTGGGTATGTAAAGATTTTTTTATTTATTGATCGAAATCCATATGTATGTACTAATATTATAAATCCGAAAGTGCGACTGTCTAATTGGTTTCTGTCTGTCTTCTTATTACGTTTTCACGGCCCATTTGTTAAACCAATTCTGAGGAATTTGGCAAATATAAAGTTCCACAAACTATATTTGCGAACCAAATTCAAATTTAAGGCAATTTACTTCGCAGTGTTAGGTTTGTTCTTTTTGAAATTTCTTACCAATTTTTGAAGCGTCAAAGTTTATTATATTTCTCATACCAAAGGACTTTATATTTCAGTGGAAAATCTCATTTGCGGAAGTGGGTGCCGCCCCGAGCCCCCGACACACTTTTCTCCCTCGGGCGCGGCGTCTTGTGAATGAATATCAAGATAAGAAACTTTAAAGTTTTCAACATTGATGTAGAATTTTAGTACCTACCTATAGAGTATAGGTAGGTACTAAAATTCAATGGTTTTCAAGATGAAATATAAAGTGAGAAAATATACCTAGACTCCTTTTGTTTTAAACTTTGTCATTTAAATTCAGGTACAACAAAATTTTAAGTATTATTTATTTATAGGTACTTAATGTCAAAAATCTTAATTATTGAAGTAATTTTAAGATTAAGTAATTTGAAAGAAGAATTAGAATACATTTTATCTGGTTTCAGAATGGAACCGTTTCTGGACTTGTAAGTTAAAAAGTTACAATAATAACAATTATGTAACTTTTTAACTTAGTAAAGTAAGTATTTCGTCAAGATATAAATAAATATTGAATTAATGATATCAACGGATATTTCCGAGTGGGCATTAAATAAAAGCGTTGAACAAATTCCATTCGACGCTACCATCTGCGTAGGCTGTCTACGAACATGGATTGTGGGTCGGTGCCAATACGTCTTTACTTCTAGACAGACGATGGATGGTCCACACTACAAGAGCTATAAGAATTAAAACATATAAAAATGTTAAAAATAGTGTAAATAGAGTACTTTTCTACTTATGTACATAGTTAATATCTGACTCTTTAAATAACATAAACTAAATTAGAAGTCCCGGAGAATGTGAAAGAGTAGGTAGGTACCTAAACCAAGACCTAATCTTACTCATAATATTGTTGAAGTGTTAGATCTAAATTTTTCGTTGAAGTCGTGAAGTCATATTATGAAACTAAAACAATTAACATAAAATAGAAATTAAGAATTTTAGTAACGGAATTTACACCAAACTAAGCCCATGGTATATTCCATTCTTGCGTAATGCGTGCAAAAGTTTGCGTTGATATACCTACCTAATCGATTTATAGTTATGATAATGTTTACAGTAGGTACCTAATACAACAGAATATTTTGACATGTTTTCTAAAATTACCTAGTCTGAACATGAGAATAAAATATCAACCGATGTAAGTAGTCATTTAGCAATAACGAAAAGAGCATTGAATAAATTCTATTGCACGCTCCATCAGCGTAATTCACTGTGAGGCAGCCATCGATTGCTGTCTGGCGTCTTATCGTCTCGGCGGAAGTTCATTTTGTTCACAAGAGCTCACTTCTTCACAGAATAGATTTTTTTCTAAGTACTTATTAAAAAAACTGTTAACATTCATTCACAGAAGTCCATACTTATGTCATCAATACGAATATCTGGTTGCCTGTCTATCTTTATTTTAACCTTTTCACGGTCCATCCGCTGTGGGCAAAATTTAATTTTAGTATAATTTTTGTTCCTTTGTTGTTTATGTTTTTTCTTGTTCCTTTACACCTCTACGTAAGCTACTGGTGTGCTAGGGTGTTCCTATCATTAAAGAAGGCATTTTACTTCCCCAATCAAAGTGCAATTTGTGCTATTGGAAACTTCATGAAGGCCGCTTGTTAACGAAATAGTCTGAATCCTATCTTGTAGTCGCATATAGGGCTAAATTGCTTTTTTAAATGTCAGCCCTAAATTAAACCTAGCAAAGAGCCGCTGACGGCTGAAACACGTGTACATATAACCCCAGTGCGACATTTCAGATTTAATCCAACCTTTCGAATTTAAAAATTGAACATAGTATCTTTGAAATAGGTTTTTAAAATTAGATTTGCGGTTGGCAATTCAGTATGCAGATCAGGGTAACTATATGATTGAGGTCAGACGTGATCTCCTTGGTATGGTAACAGCATGACTCGCTGGATAGCTTAAAGAGGATATTAGGTATTTCAATCTATATATATATGGATGTGATCTACTTATCCTATAGTTAGATACACACGTATCCAAACTGGCAGATGTTCGCAACTGTAATCCAATTAGCGAGGGAACTGACTGAAATTTGGTACTGTCTCGTATACGTTCTCCTATAATAGACATTAGGTAACTATGTCAGTAAGTTGGGTATCCCCCTTTTGAATTATGTTTATCTATTATTTTAAAAATTTAAATGCCCAAATTACTGTGAACGTTTTTTGTGCATAGTTAACTAACAATATTTAATTAAATCAGATAATTTTCTCCATGAAAAAAAAGCGGACGATCTGTCCAGCGGAAGAATAAGTTTATTTGTTTATTACAGATCATTTTCTCCATGAAAAAAAAAGCGGACGATCTGTCCAGCGGAAGAATAAGTTTATTTGTTTGTTGTATCAAGTGCAAAAATAACAAATATAATCTAGAAAGTAGAGTATACAAGTATTAAAATTAATATTAGTTTAGTACTTACTTTACAAACATAAACTAAACTTTTTAACACGACTAAAATTCAAGTCATCCTTTTTTGTTAAAAAGGCTGACTATAGTTTTAGTCTATGTGTATTTCAGTAAGTCAATATTAAGACTTAATTACCTTTAACAATATTTGGTCAAATGTCTATGCATATCTAGGTCCAATGCTATAATTATATTCATACATTGTGGTATTACATAACTTTACTAATTTATTTAAAATATTAGTAGGTAGAATTCAAACTTGAAAGCTAAAAACAGTACCTATGTAAATGGAAAAATAAGTGTACATTTCACTTGTTGTGAAGAGACATTTAGATGAATACGAAAAAACGTTTTTGAGAAGCGTAACGTTATTTTTTGTCCCGAATTTCAGTGTAGCTTAAAAATAAAAGATTGTATTGTTTTGGTATCGTTCATCGCACTTTTAGCACAGAATAATATAATAGTACTTTTAGGGCATATGTTAACTGTGAAACGTTCTGCATTCTGCATTTAGATTAAATTAAAAGTATTCCGAAGCTACGATGTGTTTTTATTTTTAACCGACTTCAAAAAAAGGAGGAGGTTCTCAATTCGTCGGAATCTTTTTTTTTTTATGTATGTGCCCCGATTACTCGAAGACGCCTGGACCGATTTTGAAAATTCTTTTCTTGTTTGAAAGGGTATACTTCCAAGGTGGTCCCATATAAATTTGGTGAAGATCTGATGAAGATCTTCGACGACAGATGTTCCCCGAGATCTTCGAAGACAGATGTTCCCCGATTACTCGAAGACGCATGGACCGATTTGGAATAGTACATTGTTACCCTAGGGATGAAAGTAACTTATTTAGTCCCGAGACGGGGTTTGGCGCCCGAGCGTAGCGAGGGGGCCTATAGTTCGAGGGACTAAATAAGTCTTTATCCCGAGGTAAACACTGTGCTTTTCATTACGAATATCCTTCCTCTGCGTATATTGGTAAAACCTACTATGATAGACAAGGACACACTGGGATTTTTTTGGGGGCCCTACTCAATGAAATAAATCTATGGGTAGAAATTTCGTGCGAGGAGGACACCACTTGTAATTTGAATGTAATTTGATACTTTTTTTTTTATTTCTTTGTTTTTTTATTTTTTAAATATATATGGAAAAGAATCTTTGTATCGTGTCTTAATACTCTGAAATGACTAACCATAGACAAAACCACGAATTTAGAACAAAGATACGGGTAATATTTTATGTTTTACAAAGATTCTATTTTTAAGAACGGGATCATTTTTTTATTTTTTTTTGCTATTTTTCTGTGTTAACCATAAAGAAGAGCGATTACCTTTTAAACTTTAATCTATAGCTATAGTTCACTATCGATTTGAATGACATACTTTGTTTACATAGCTTTAGTACGTAATAAGAGATATGTTTATT
Organism: Erebia aethiops; assembly: GCA_923060345.2. Classification (NCBI taxonomy): domain Eukaryota; kingdom Metazoa; phylum Arthropoda; class Insecta; order Lepidoptera; family Nymphalidae; genus Erebia; species Erebia aethiops. Next base: position 20,371,336 of record OV281082.1, read on the forward strand.
TATATTGCGCCGGGCGTCCGGCGGCTCGCGAAATTCGACACCTGTTAAAATGGGCTCGCAGGGGCGCGCGAATTTAATATTTAATATACGCAGAGGAAGGGTTATAAATGTGACAACTAGTCTTTTTTAATTATTTGACAGCTGTCAGTTGAAAACGATTCTCCCTAGGGCTGAAAAGTATTACTTTCAACCCGCTTCTCAGGCAACTTCAGACCTACTTTCCGTGTATGAGTAATGAAAAATTCTTTTTTTTTTTGAAAGTGTATACTTTCCAGGTGGTCCCATGGTCAATAGGTCTGATGATGGAATCCTGGGGAAATCAAAGGAACTTAAATTTTATAAGGACACGAACCCAGATAGTTATTTTCGAGAACCTATTTTTTTTTTTTTTTTAATATTTACAGCACTAAATAGCAAACAATAAAATTATTTTTAAATTAAAAAAAAACCGCCTTCAAAAACTAAAAAGCAAAAACTAATTGGATATATTTACATATTATTATTTCTACCCACTATGTTGAAGTCGGGCGGGTATAAAAAGGATAAGCAAAGTTGACGCAAGGCTCGCCCGACTTCTACATAGTGGGTAGAAATAATAATATGTAAATATATCCAATTATTTTTTGCTTTTTAGTTTTTGAAGGCGGTTTTTTTTTATTTAAAAATAATTTTGTCGAATAGTTTTTTTTGTTTTGTTATAGCAATTATGAATCAATTTATATCATCTTACGTTAAGTACCTACTTTAAACATATTGAAATTATGAAATTTCATTGTAATTTCTTTTTCAACATAATATGAATATCTGCATTCAAACATTTTTTTATAAGCTTGAGCTGAGAATCTAAGTAGGTAAATAAAAATGCAAAAAATAATCAAGTCACTATTTGATTTAACCAATCGGCAGGGTCAATGATAAGAAAATACCTCTCAAATAAGGAAGACGTGTACGGGAAGTTTCCTAATAACAGGTAGGTACTTACCTACCCTAAAAACATTTTTACCACTTTGTAATATAGCCTCCAAGCTAAGCCGCGAACGGACGGATGAACGGACGGACAGACGGACGTGGCGAAACTGACGTGGTTCTTGTTTACTAAGGAACCCTAAAAACTGTAACCCAACTACGGATAAAATTTCAGCAAGCCCCAGAAAATCACCTCAGTAGTTTAGGCGCTTAGTGATAATATCCAATGGTGTGACCAAATTTATTTTATTATTCTCGTTAGCGGCTCAACCCCCACTAGACCGAGTTTCTTTTAACATTTTAATGATAGTAATTAATGACGACTGACGCCCATAGAGCAAACCGCTGCGTATATTTCCCGCCGCTTTTCCCTTAATTAACACAGAAAATGAATTTCGCTGTACGGAGTTTAAATTGTGTTCGTAATAGAAGCATTTCCTTGTAGTTATTTGTGAAAAATATTTATGTGAGCAGGAATTTTTGACCGAGCGAAGCGAAGGTCTCTGAGTCTACTTGGGTGAATTGGCACTTGTCCGTCCGTCCGTCCGTCCGTCCGTCCGTCTGTCAGAGCATTATAACTTCTGAATTACTGAACGCAATTACTTCAGCTTTAAATATAATATGTAAACCAATGGCCTCCCGCCGAATATGGCTTAAAAAATAATAAAAATCTTTATTTCAGGGGGGCTCTCATAGAAGCGAATGCGAAGTAAAATATTTTTTATAAAGTTACATAGGGTTGCGGTGTATCATTTTAAAGATAATTAGGAATAGAGTCCAAAAATATTTTTTTTTTTATTTTTCCCCCAAAATTGACGAAATGGGGGGCTTTCAAAGTGGTGATTTTCTAACGTCCAAAGATGACCTCAGAACTCTTAATTTTCTGAAAGGATGAGCCTGAAACTTGATCAATTATTTCAATTATATCCTGTACTTGAACAACAAATACTAAAATTAGATAAATATTGTAAGGAAACGGAATTATTTAATTTTTAATGAGCTTCAGTATTTTTAATAGAACTTCACATTTATGTCAATAGATGGCGCCGCGAGGTCTTAGTTCGGGGCGAACCACTAGTTCAAAACAAATCATCGCACAAGCATGTAGCTACCTACTTATATTGTGATGCGGGCAGCGACCCACGCACCATTTTCTTTTGTATCAAAAGCCTTTGTTTACATATTACTATTCAGTATTCCTTTGTTACTGTAGGCCTATTTAAATTTGCTTGGATTTAATAGATCTTCTGCTTTTTGCTGGTTTCATATTATATTACCTAACTAATACGGGTCCTAATACCAAAGGCTCATGGACTCATGCTCAGACTCATGTCATGGCTAAATCTTTGTTATAAAACTAAACAACTAGGTACTAGATACTTACTGTTAGATACTGTTACCGTACTGGTACTGTTACTGTATCAACTTTTGCCCGCAGCTTCTCTCACGATAACTTCGACTTTCCACCACCGAGTTTCTTGCTGGTTCTTCTCGGTAGGAATGGCATTCCCAACCAGTGGTAGATTCATTCGGCGATTCAAAAGCACTTGTAATAAGTTTATTTGGACAAAAAAATATGGGTTTAAGTTCGAGTTTCGTAACGATTTTAGTTACCCCCTTTGGAGTTGAATTTTAAAAAATCCTTTCTTAGTGGATGCAAAAAATAGCTATCAGTATGCCAATTTTGGATGAATAAGTAATTATTGTGACAATTAGGACGCGAAACTGAAAGTCTATTTTTTTGGACCTACTTACTTAGTTACTTAATGAAATTGATTACAAAATTATCAATAGTCCCAAAAACTTGCTTTTAATTGGGACAACAAAACTACGATTGTTCGTGTCATTTTTTTTAAACATTCTGCTACGGAACTCTAAAAATAATGAAAAGAAAATTAGTACCCTAGAACTAATTTCGTATGTAAAACAAAAGTCAACGAAAACAACAATTTCCCAATCTGTAGGTACACGTCAACGAAAAGTGGTGTGACTAAGCAAATGGCGTGGTCGCACCCGCGCCCCTTGCTGAAGGTTAACTAAACAAAGTCACATGTTGACGGTTTTCTATGTACACAAGAAGGTATTACAACTAACAGCATTCGTTTGTTCTGTTTTCGCGAATTTTGTTACTTATGCTGAGATGTACCTATAGAGCGTACTTTGACTTGACTCAGACTTTAGGTACCTACTTAGAGTTAAAACTAGATGGACTTGAGTTACATTTTGTCTCGTTTACCGTGTCTTAAGTCTAAACAAAGTCAAAGTTCGCTCTATAGATCTCAATTAGATTCTTGACAATGGGCAAAGAAATGTTTAGTGTACTTAGGTAGGTACTTATTAATGTATTTAGGGAAAAATAGAATAAATGATGCCCGCGATTTTGTCCGCGTGGAATAAGTTTTTTTGAGTCCCGCGGGAAGTCGTTAGTTTTCCGGGTTAAAAAGTCGTCTATGTCCTTCCCTAGGATACAACCTGTAATAGGTAGTCTTAATATATTTATAATACTTATGTGGGTAGGTCTAAGTGCATATCCAATAAATAAGCAGTTGTCATCTAATCATGGTTTGATTTAGACCTTAAACCATTACACAACCTATCCCTGTACCACATTTCATCAAAACGGTTGAACAGGTGGGCCGTGAAAGCGTAGCAGACAGACAGACAAACTTTCGCATTTATAATATAAGTATGGATTAGTGAGTTGGATAGAGCTACTGTATTATAACATACCTACCTACCTACTAGCTGATACCCGCGACTACGTCCGCGTGGATTGAGATTTTTTGTTTCGTGATAAAAAGTAGATAGCTTAGTATTTGTTGTGTTGTATAAATCACGCTAGAACGGCTGAACGCGGATCTGGATGAAATTTGGCACAGAGATAGATTACTTATAGCCTGTATAGAAAGTATAGTATCCTAGATAAATAGGTACTTACTAAGCTCATAATTCTATCCAGATCCTAATGATAGGATCCTATTCTCACATTCTGGAAGAAATCTCTTCAAGAGATAGGTACCTACCTAAGTTGTCTTTGTGCATATATCTTTCCAATGTTTATGTTTTATTTTTTAGTTATTGATACAGAATATTTAAATAAATAAATATTTAAATATTAGGGTATATTATAGTAGGTATTGGTTCGTTATAATAAATTTCATTTACGTTAATATAACCTGCCAATACCCAAATTATGCTTGAAGGTAACGAGGGTCTGAAAGTAAATACAATTTTCAAAGTTGACATAAGTTAAATTGAGTCGAGTGAAGTTAGGTAGGCTGCCTAACTAATGAAAAATAAATGCAAATTCCTCGAAAAAAATATTTGGTAATTTCGCTTTGATTTACCGACGACGACGTTTACTTTCACTTTTGTTGCAAAAGTTAGAAATGAGTACCCGAGGATCGAACCTCGACCTCCTGAATATAATGAGGTCGACGAGTATTATATTATGTAGTAGATGCAGTCATGCACCTATATACCTATCTAGAAAGTTGGCTAAATTTTTCTGTTCATTCGCTGTTGCTAGAGACTGGCTATTAAATAATGGGAGTAAAAAAAAGATTCAAATTAAAATATATGTTTTATTACAATATTATATATCTAGGTAGTTACTTTTACTGAAACGACAAGTGAACCAATGGTTTCAAATGAAATTACTGCCAAGTTCAAGAGCCCAGCGAGAAACTTGGCTATTAGGTACTTTTGTATAGTTAAAAATGGATCTAATATAACATATTAAAATTGGTAAGTAATTTATTCATTTAATCATTGTTTTGGCGCCGTCAACTGTGGAAACTTAGAGGAATCTTCACTGTCAACGACTATAACTACTAGAAAGTAGAATTATAGCTTATACCTACATCTAGCATTTGAATTACCTACTTGTACATTTATCGAAATGAACGGCAGAAGTGAAACTTTAGAAAAGAAAGCCTAGATAAATTTAACTTGTATTCTATCTCATTCTCTCGCAGCTAAATTCTATTATGAATATGTTTGTCTCTTTTTAGTGTCGCTTTTTCGTTTCATCGAATTTATAATCACAACGAATCTAAAGAAGTTTCACTTCAAACTAGTAGGTGGGTCTTAAAATGCAGTGCAAGCAATGCAGTTTGAAAGGACTCAACTCCTAGATTATCTAGGCCGCCGCATTGCTGCTTTGCGCAACATTACCTAATTTCAAGACTACAACTACTTACCTCAAACTTTAATTTGTATCGCATTGCATAATTCCTCTATTTATGCCTACTAGAAAAAGCATTTTAAAGGAAAAAGTGATGATTTGGAAAATTACCTATTTTGGAAGCTTTCAAAAATTCAGTCCTATGGTTTAGATTTGTTCATTTTATGAGAATCGACGATGATCCGAGGGAAGGTTGATCTCAACTTCTCAAGCGATTTTTTGGGAGCCACTGGAAGTGGAACAAGACCATGTCCTTTGGAGGTCCATGCAGGAGACCTTGAGCAGTAGGTAAGTAGGTACACGTTTAATAGGCATATAGTTACAGAAAACGGAATTTTGCTTATTGCTAAGCTTCTTATGTTCTGTGCTTAGAGAATCGACTACTGACCCGGTGACAGCGTCGCTAGTATAGGTACATTTATGAAAAATTCATTAATAAAAACAAAAACTAAACAGGCATAAAAATTAGGTCTTTGGCCACGGGGTCAGTTAAGTTTGTGGTACTCGGTATACGTCTCATGTGAGCCTTGCTCTCTGACTGGACGAAATAATGATGATCTTTGGTTTACTATGGAACCCTAAAGATCGGTTCAATTCAATTTAATATTTTAAATTAACGTCGTTCAAAATTTCCTCGTAGAGTCCTATCTCAAAAACATTTTCACACACTGGACGCCCGCTTCTAGATTGGGAAGTGTGTAAACCCATTTACTGTAATTAAGAACGAGTTTTGCGACAAATATTTGAGCTGTATAAATTTCGTTTCGGGCCCTTTCGAAACTAATAAAAGCCGTGAAACGAGTTTCACTTGTGAGGGTTCACTCGGATTTATTGCCTCGTAGGCATGTAAAGACTACGCGGCGCGGCGTAGGTAATTCAGGTGAAAGTGGCTACAATTCCTATTTACGTAGAAAAGATAAGCCAGGACTTAGAATCTGTTTATTAGAGAACTGTTGGATCTAAGCAGGCGTTATTTTGCAGAAGTCCATGTCCAATGAAGGAACTAGAAGTTCATTCATTGATAATCGTGCATTGTCGAGTCGATATCTCCTGAAGGTGCTCCGGTGTCGGAGTGAAACGTACATTGAGATAATTTGGAAGATTTCAGTGGTGTGGTGAATATCGCGGGCTATAAGTGCAAAATACACACTGTGCCACATAGATTTACCTATTGTCGCGGATTATAGCGAATTAAACTTCTTTTTCATTAACTAAATAATGCCCGCAACTTTGTCCACGTGGACTAAATTGGGAGAGTAGGGAACATGCATGGATGAAGAGATCACAGAGGTGTAAGAGTAGCAGAGTGTCCAGGCGGTAGAACGGAGGGATGTACGCGTGGCAGTCTGCGCTTCCATGCCTGCAAGCGAGTTGTGAGACTACTGACTAGGGACTAGGGAACATGCATGGATGAAGAGGTCACCTGGCGAGTAGCAGTGTGGCTAGGAGGTAGAACGGAGGGGTGCACGCGTAACAGTTTGCGCTTCCATGCCTACGAGCGAGTTGTGAGACTAGGGACTAGGGAGCATGCACGGATGAAGAGGTCACCTGATGAGTAGCAGTGTGGCCAGGAGGTAGAACACGGAGGGATGCACGCCGCACTCGCACTCAGGCTGCGGCGTGGCAGTCTGCGCCTCGATGCCTGCGAGTGAGTTGTGAGACTAGGGACTAGGGAACGTGCATAGATGAAGAGGTCACCTGGTGAGTAGCAGTGTGGCCAGGAGGTAGAACACGGAGGGATGCACGCCGCACTCGCACTCAGGCTGCGGCGTGGCTGTCTGCGCCTCCATGCCTGCGGCAAGCTTGTGGTAGGCGATGTACGCTCGCGCCGGGCTGCCGTGTGGAGCAATTTTCGTGGCCGTACTTTGCTTCTATGCCAACTGAATCTGCTCATCTGGTCGCTGTGACCCTGCTCCTCACCTGTGACAAAAACTGCTTTGTTACTTTGTTGTGATTATAGAGAGCAATCACTTTTATTGTATGACATTATACATACATGATAGTTCCTTAGTTAAGATGATTTGTGAGATGGTGATAATTAAAAAAAAACCCGGCTGAGTTTGTTGTGGGCTCTTCTAAGACCAGGGCGCGTTTGGAACCCTCGTAGCTTTAGTTTTAAGATACCGTTACCCATTATCACCATCAAGTCTTATTCCTTATTATTATTATAAATATGACGTTCAGAAGGTGTAGGTACTTTGTAGGTACCTATTTTGAATAAAGTTTTGAGTTTTGGGTTTGAGTTTGACAAATTATTGTGTTGTAGGTACAGGTGTTTAGAATTTACCTACGTACGTATATCAAAATATAACAATGACAAGGATATATAATTTTCAGTCAGAAAAAATAGATACACACATGCCTGTAACTAATTACGAAGATCTATTCAACGAGGAGTATCTAGAAACTAGCTTAAAATATTACGCCTTATTTTGTCTTAATATTTTGGGTTTTTAGTTTATATCCTTTTCGAGCTATATGTAGAATTATATACGAACGTTTTTGTACTCAAAAAAGTATTAATACGATCAACGATGTAGAGACCAAAATGTTCGTCGCTACAGAAGTACAGACCATTATAGTAGTTTATACACCAAGGGGATAAAGCACTGTTTTATGTCACGGGCGCTACATTGAATTCTGAACGTAACGAAGGACTCCAAATTTAACTCCCGAGCGCAGCGAGGGTGTTATAAGTTAATTCCCGACCAAAGGGAGGGAATTAAGATTGAGTCCTGAGTGCAGTGAGGGATTCAAGCGCCCAAGAAAAAAACTGCTTTATCCCGGTGGTGTATACTCTACTTTATACTTCTACCATAACAGTAAAACAAACTGTAACGGTTAGATATTTATTGCAAATTTTAGTAAATAATAAAAAGAAAAGACAAATTAAAAGTGAATGTTCACGTTCGATAGAGTCACATTTGTCCATTTGTCATTTTGCTTTTCATGCTGCCAGTGTTTATGCAGGTACACATACTCCTTGGTTTAAAAACTTTTATGTCAAATGGTACGATCGTTGTCAATGGTCGACCAGTCTGGAGGCCATTTTAAGCACGGACAAAATGTAAACAATCAAACGAGAGGTCGTTCGCCTAATGAAGGGGTAAACAACACTTTGGTCTTCTGTAAAAAATAATATAATCTATCGGCTCCTTGTACGGAGTCTATCTTTTTATTCTTGTATTGTAATTGATTCATTTGTAATCAACTTTTAAAAAAGGAGGAGGTATAAGCAATTTGACCCAGATGTACCTATGTATGCATCGAGGTACCGTCAAGGGCTACGTTTACGTATTTATTAATATGTTTGAAGATAAAGCCCGGAATTTTTGATCTTAGACACTAATCACTCGTAGCCGTTGTAGTTTAGTAAACACAAACAGTAGGTATTTTTCAGTCATTAGTAGCAGAATTCGGTTTAGTTTTGCTTCCAATCTGAGCAACTCTGTGATTTGGAAAGTCGATAGATATGATTATTATATTATGTTTAAAACAAAGGCAAAGAAAATAAACAAATGAAGTAATTATTTATGTTTTTATTAAATTTTTTTTCACAAATTCTTAAGGTTCACGTAGCAATTGTGTAATTATTCGCAACATTAATTGATCGTTGATTACTGAACTAATAAGTACATAATATATTTACATACGTTAGTACTACTATAGTACATTATGAATCATGAGGTTACGACGCGTAAAATGTTACTTACACCTATGTTTCGCTGGTGAGACGTCACGACTTTTATTATGAAATCCACTGTCGCCCACGTAAGCGCGTCTATCCCTATGCGCGAAAGAGACAGTTATAGTTTTGTCGTAGTTAGTTCGTTTCGTGAGAGTTTCATAGTGAAGGTGCGTCAATGAACTTTTGTCCGCGCTTAAAATGGCCGTACTATTTACAGTATGGGGTTGGTCAACTAGTTGGGCGATCGATCGACTAGATTACGGCCCTAGGGCATGAAGACTGACTTTAGACCCGCAAAAGTATGATTAAAACAGTAGTAAAGGTATGGTAGAAGTATAAATATAATTTTCTGAAGCATTTCAAAGTTTTCAGACACTGTAACCTACCGTTACCGTTAAAATGCGAACGTTATAAAGTAGATCAAACTAAATAGAAACAATGTAATGTAGCAATCCATTAACCATAGAGTGGGTGCTTGGGTCGTAACGACCGAACTAAGCACTCGCTCGCGTCTTCACAGTTCATTAACACTTTATTCACATACTCCGTCTTACTAATAAAACAAGCTGACTCACGCCACTTTTGCAAGGATGGACTTGCCTATGTTATAAGTAACTAGATTCAAAAATTCAAATGTTTTTTATTCAGATAACCTTTTACAAGTGCTTTTGAATCGTCGAGAGGGAGTCGTAGTAGTCTATAACATAGGCAATCTTAATGCGATTTATAAGTATTGGTAAGTCAATGCGATAAGTACCTATACGTATAGAGCTGGTGGTGGATTTTTTTTTTATCCACTACAAGCTAGCCCTTGACTGCGATCTCACCTGATGGTAAGTGATGATGCAGTCTAAGATGGTAGCGGGCTAACCTGTTAGGGGCATGGCAGTTATATTAAACCCATACCCCTTCGGTTTCTACACGGCATCGTACCGGAACGCTAAATCGCTTGGCGGCACGTCTTTACCGGTAGGGTGGTAACTATAGCCACGGCCGAAGCCTCCCACCAGGCCAGACCAGGGAACATTCAGAAATTATAAATTCCCAAATTGACCCTGCCGGGGATCGAACCTAGGACCTCCGCACGTTAAGGCAACAGCGCTACATACACTGCGCCACGGAGGTCGTCAAAATTTTGGAAGGGGAATTTTGAATTATGGATTTTTTGGAAGGGGAGGCACCTAAGCCTAAGGTACCTGAATATTTTAACCAATATAGCAGCTTGAAGTTTTTGGCTACAGGAAAACATTCCTAAGAGACTGTCCTCAGCTTTTTGAGACTTTTTGACCTGCGTTCACAGATTTTGAAGAAACGTAGGTCGTAGGTACAGTCAGCCAGAAAATGGAAAATTTACACATGGGCAATTTTTTTGTAGCCAATGGATGTTTCCTCGTCGTCGTCGTCAACGTTGATTGACGTCCACTGTTGGAACCGAAACGTCCAAACTTGCAAAGACTTTCAACGCGGCTCCTTGCGACTCGCTTGATATCGTCCACAGATATAACTTCCACTTTGGTTGTGAGTTAGCATTCCAACACTTTAGGGCCCAACACTTATTGGTTCTTCGAACTACCAGCTCCACTCCACGCGTTGTCATTTTAACTTTGCAACTAATAAGAATCTTCGAACATCAAATCTCTTCATCGCCCGCTGAGTGACTCTGAGCTTTATCATGATGCCCTATGGGCATTAGCAACCATGCCTCACTCAACACTGGCAATATTATATTTCTTCCACACTGTTCGCAGACTTTGGTGTTGTTATTTTTTTAGAGGGGTCAAAATACTATAACGGACCAACTGAAGATGACAATATTTTTTGTTTAAATTACCGATTTTCTTGCTAACTGTATAATATACTTACTATTTTTTTTAATATACACAGCAAGTAAACGAGCAGGCGGGAAATTCTGATCAAATAGTTTATTAATTCTCAGGTCAGTTTGAGAAATAGTAAAAAATGGCAGGATATAAAAATGCTTTAGGTTTGTCTGTGTTACAAGAAAGATCGCAAGTTCGATTCCCTTTGAAACTGAAAGAGCAAATTCTTAAAAGAGTAGACAGTAATTGGATTGATCTGGGACTTGGATGCTCCTCACGTTCCTTACTGAACTTTTTTTTAAATTGGTTCTTTTATTCGAATACTTAAGTTAGCCTTTGACTGCGGTATTACCTGATTTTGAGAAATGGGGCAGTCTATGATGAAAGCGGTCTAACCTGGAAGCTTTATGATAGTTTTACTTTACTAGTACCTATTAAACTAGTACAATCATACTAAATGATTTCTACGCGGCATGAATCGCTTGATGATAAGGCTTTGCCAGGATTGTAAAAGTACGTCAATCGCTTGGCGATAAGACTGCCAGTATGGTAATTACTGGTAACTAAGCATCGGCCGCTGTTTCCCACAAGATCAGTCCAGAGACAATTTAAAGATTATAAATCCCCAAATTGGGGAAAGAAACCAAAACGTCCTGTTTATAAGCCCTCACCACTACGCCAAGGAGGTCGACGGGAGGGAGGTATTATCATATTATTCGGCAACTAAAGGTAACAAAGTAACGGAGTCTTTACACAATAGAAGGTACCTATTTTACTTACATATAGGTAAATATTAAATACGTAGAAATAATGATAGAAAGCTTTTAGCCGTGCCTCGTTACAATAATTATAATTTAAGCACTGGGCAGGTATAATGTACCCATCCAATTGTCATTTAAGTGTTATAATAATTACAATAGTTCTTACGCAAAGTAATAACAACAACAGACTTACAATGTCATTCGAATTCCCGCCTTATTGCATTCAAACACACATAGTTCACACGTCACATTTTCCTTTGACAATGTTTTCGTTTTATGTTAACAAACTCTTCGAAGTTACGTTGCGTGATTGTACTTTAAGGTTAAAGATAATTTACTCGCGATATGGGACTGGCGGGCGGACACACGACCGCTCAGCGCCACGGTTAAACACCAACTGAGCAGGGAAAACTAGAAAATTAAGTAATACGTAGGGTTGGGAAATGGGAAAACTGAAAAGCTTGTTTCCAGTAACAGAAGTACCTACCTACCTATTGCTGTTTTATTCATTACAAGCTGATGCCTGCGACTTCATCTGAGTGTTAACGTTTACGTGTTACCAAGTTCGTGGGAACTCCATAATTTTCCGAGAAAAAGTAGCCTAGTTATGCCCTTCCTGAAAATATCGTCACAATCGGTTGAAAACATGGGCCGTGAAAGCACAAACAAACTCACTGTCGCATTTTTAATATTATTATTATCTATACATACTATATCATAGTAATATTATAAATGCGAAAGTGTGTTTGTTTGTTGGTTTATTGGCTTGTTGGTTTGTCCTTCAATCACGCTGCAATGGAGCAACGGATCGACGTGATTTTTGGCATGACTTTTCATCCCGGAAAATTAAGGAGTTCCCGCGGGAATAAAAAAACTTAAAACACGCGGATGAAGTCGCGGGCATCAGCTAGTTTAAGATAGATAGGAAAGTTAGGATAGTAAGGGTAATTAAGATAGTTAGGAAATAGGATTAGTTAAGATTTCAACAACAATCGATAGTCGATATCGGTACTTGGTAAAATGCGACATCACTAAAGCAATATTGGGCGGGCGATCGCTTGGGCGGGGGAAAAGTCGATACCCACTCGTGTCATTATACTTTCGATGCATACTGCACAGTAATTAATACTCTAATAGAATACAACGTACCTTTAGATTAATGTTATACCCTTTTGACGAACTCTCTGGCGCAATGGTCTAACGGATAGTCCTGGGTTCGATTCCCAGCAGGATAAATTTTGGGAATTTACCAAACTTAACTGCCTAACGAGGCAGTTAAGTATGCTCAGTTTACAGTAAATTCCCAAAATTGACCCTGCCGGGAAGTCAAACATGCTAATTGCTAACCACTAGACCTAGTTGGTTGGACTGGTTAGCATGTTTGACTGCGGCTGACGAGGTCCCGGGTTCGAATCCCGGGTCGGACCATAATAATTGTTGGGTTTTTCCATCGACCAAACATAGACTATGTTTGGTTGATGGGTTTTCTGACTAGAAATTCTCAGTACCTACTATCCCGATTCCCGGAGTTATGCAGTTGGCGGTGTTTCACTCCCGTGCCTTGGAGAGAACGTTAAGCCGTCGGTCCCGGTTAATATCACTAACATGATAATAGTCGTTAAAGTCCGCCAACCCTCATTGGACCAGCGTGGTGGGTTTAAGCTCTAATTCCCTCTCTCCTATGAGAGTGCGGAGGCCTGTGCCCAGCAGTGGGACGTTAATAGGCTGTACTGGTGGAGCATACTTGGTCCACGGAATTTATAATCTCTTAATTTTCCCGGCAGAGTCAATTTGGAAATTAATTTCAGATTTTTTATGGTCTGGTCTGGTAGGAGGCTTCGGCCGTGTCTATAATTACCACCCTACCGTCAAAAACGTACCGCCAAGCGATTTAACGCTACGGTAAGATGCCGTGTAAAAACTGATGGGTTAAAATATTTATTTGTCTCACTGCCCACCACCGACCAGAAAAAAAGCTGTCCACCACTGTCCACTGGCTATAGACTCGAAAGATAATAATTTAAATTTAAAAAATACCGCCAAAATTAATAAAATATCATAGAGTAAGTAAAATACATGGAACTATTATGTAGGTACTACGTACAACGTACTTATTAGTTCCATGGTAAAATACCTCCTGAGTAAAATACAGATAAAATCTCATTAAAATCCACAGATTGACGTGTGACAGCAGCACTGGTATGACTTATGAGTTATGATTCGCATAAACGGTGCCAGTGGAAATACTCGCGCGCTGTTTTTTTTTTTAAGTAGCAACTGGCAATTTTAAAATGGCGTAGCGAGAGCAACACCGACTGGCGACTAGAAAAAAAGGAAAAGTCAAGGTAGGAAGCAGAGCATAGTTAACACATAACAGCTAATACCCTGATGAATCTGTAAACTTGTGAAGCAGAGACTATCCTATACAAAGACCTTAAAGTGTAAGGTCTTTGATCCTATATTATGTTAGTGTTACCAGTAACTTGTCTCTGATTCTGGTCGGTGGACTGTGCTGTTATGAAATATGAGTTACTTGTCTCTGGTCACTGGTGCTGTAACACCGGGCCGCCGGCCGACCGGCCAGAAAAAAAAGCTGTATGTTACTTGTCTCCGGTGCTTGTCCAGTGTTTCCACAATGAGGGGAAATTCCCCATTTGAGGGGAAATTAGGGTCCATAGGGAAAGAAAAAGGGGAAGACATTAAAAGGGGAAATTGCGGGAAATCATGGGTAAAACCTAGCTTAAAATATTGCGGTAAATTTCGGAACAATTTTTTTTATGGACTACCGTGGACTAGCGTGTTGCCGTATAAAAGAAACAGTGACAACACGTGCAGGTGGCGTATAATTACCCTTATCACCATTCTGTTTAAGGCCTAAAATATTATTCTGTGCTAAAATGTATGTGCTGATTGCGTAAACGGACTTGGAATAAGAGGTGAGTATACAGCCCCAAGTTTTATAGATTTCTGATGAGGCTATAAATAATAAATAAAATACGAATCGTTTAATTATACTTTACTAGCTGATGCCCGCGACTTCGTCCGCGTGGAATAAGTTTTTTTTGATTCCCTCGGGAACTCCTCAATTTTCCGGGATAAAAAGTAGCCTATGTCACTCTCCAGGTCCTCAACTATACCCATGCCAAAAATCATGTCGATCCGTTGCTCCGTTGCAGCGTGATTGAAGGACAAACCAACAAACCAACAAACCAACAAACCAACAAACCAACAAACCAACAAACAAACTGACTTTCGCATTTATAATATTAGTATGATTCATGCTTAGTCTATTTTTTTTAGATTCGCTTGCAGTTGCATTGGACTGTACAAACTTAATTTGTGGGTATTTCTAGCTGATTTTTCATTAGTTGTACAGAAGTGGTTCCCGTTCTTTTCAAGCCAGATTTTACACACAGGATTGATGCATATTCTGATAAGACAGTAATTTATATTATTTATTTTAGTTAGTTTAGTTTAGTAAAATGTAAGTAGTTAGGTACGTGTGAAAGGCAATATTATCACTTCTTTTTTGTTTTCCCGATGAGTTAATACACTTCTTTACTACGCAAGCGGTCATTTTTAATTACTTTTCGCGCGCTGTGTTTGACAAAACAACTGTCACAATAAATATTTCTAGTTTTGTTTAATTACTGGAGCTCTCAACCACTAAAACCAACCACAAATTAGAAAGAATATTTGTTACCAACATTACAACGTAAAGAAATTGACAGCTAGTGATAGTGTGTGTGATTTTGTTGACGCATTTAGTGTAAATAATATTATCATAGTATAGTATCACCAGAGGCGTGGGCACTTGGGTAGGCTATAAAAGAAAATCGATAAAGACCTTTTTTTTAGTTACTACACTAGGGCCAAAAGTAAAAACTACAGCAGAAAAATTTTTGAGGGGAAAAAAGCCCTGAGGAGGGGAAATTTGAATTGAGGCGCGGGGAAATCAAATCATTAAAGTGGAAACACTGTGCTTGTCTCTGCATGTTAATTGTCTCTGGTCTCTGGACTCTGCCTGCTGTTAACAAGGAAGGAAGCGAGCGCTCTAACTACTGTGAAAGTAAATTTCTAAGTTTGAAAATATTGAGTAGAAAACCATAATTTTCATTCAGTAAGCACTATTCTTTTGTCGGTGATAATTTTTAATAGGAAATTAACCAAACACAGTAAGTATATATGAATAATGATTTTCTTTGTACACCTGTCAAACATGCATTTGCAACGTTGCAATATAAAAAGTGCATTTTAGAATTTTCAGTTAATTTAGCGTAGATTTTAATACATTTTCGTGTTCATCAGTGTAAATAAGATGTGTTTATAATATTTCGCGGGAGAACTTCTGTAGCAACTCGTGGTAATTACTATTATTATAGTTACAGCTAGTACCGTCAAATTGACCGTTACAATTTACAATGCCGGCTGCTGGACTTGTTTACAAGTTTAAAGCAGTTTCAACTTTCAACTGCATTTAACTTGAAGTTCCTAGATACGTGTAAAGAGGCACTTGGTGAATGCCGTGCGTGTCTAGAATTGGCCGGCTTACTTGATCTACTGATTGTTTTGGGTTTCATGCAAACATCAAATGTCTGTGGGGCATTTCGCAAACGGCGGTTCGGTACTTGCCAAACACATTTAGTCCAATGTGTAGTAGAACCATTAGAACTTTATTTCGACGAAAAATCTAAGGTTGGCAACATACAACAGATGTCGGAAGTAGAAGAGGTACCCCAAACTCCAGAAGAGCTGTTGGCGGAGGGGCGCAGGAACCTTGCAGTGAGAGACTACAATGCTGCAGTGGAAGCCTTAGCAAAAGCCTGCGAGAATTTGGCTAAGGCACACGGGGACATCGCTGATGAGTGTGCCGAGGCCTATTTATGGTAAGTTTGCTTAACTATTAAGTACAAAATGATTCAAAGTTAGATGCTCAAAGTTTAGAAAGGAAGGTGGGAAAATGTGTGTGAAGGTTTTCCAATGTGATAAAGCAATGGTTTGCAAATAGAATGCAACAAATCACATTAACTGAACAAATTCTGGTCTTGATGTTTGGAAGTAGAAAGTTATAATGCAAAAATATCACATTCATCATCATCATCTAAGCCTGCGGATATCCCCTGAACATACTGAACATAGGTCTTTCCCAAAGAACGCCACCTCACCCGGTTATCAGCCTTCTTCATCCTACCACTTCCTGCCACCCACACCCCTTCTTGATCAGTGGCGTGCAGTTCATAGAGGCAAATAAGCACAGCTTACCCCAACTGTATGAAAGTTATACTCAAGTAAATTACATAATAAAATAATAAAAAAACAACTGTAATATAAATTCATAAAAACGCCATCTATAGTAAATAACCACCCGCATCTATATTAATTCTGTAATTATCACGAAGATGGCGCTGTCACGAATTCTATCCAAAGTCAATACGCTCATAATAACATTGAACCGACGCGACGCTGGCGCCACGGAACAAGCAGGAGTTAAAAATGGCAAAAATTTTAGGTATGTGTGTTTCACATTCAGTAATACAACACGAAATACATTTACATGTGTGAGTCATCACTCCTAGTCATAACGCACGACGTTACGTCAATAAAAAGCTCAGCTTCCGGAAACTGCGTGATCAACTCAAGACTTATTTTAATAATGAAAATTAAGTAACTGTATTTACTTAGATACCAAAAAGAATTGTTGAAATTATTAAATAAATTAAAATTTTCTACTGTATTTCTTTCCACTGATTTTGTATTCTAAGAAATTATAAAGATTCTAAATTATTAATTAAGTATTAACTCAAAAGCAGTCTAAATTAAAAAAACATAATACGGCCACTGATTAAACATCCAAAAGGGGTAAACATATTTTTTCACGCAAATAATAGCGTAATTAAAGTATTGAAATTAAATATTTTAATAAAAGAGTTATTTAGCGAGACTTCCGCCGGCTACCAGACGAACGCGCGCGCCATATTAGTTAATAGTTATTACTGTGTTGTTATTGTTTTGATTGCGAATTTCGTCCCGTTAAAAAATTGTTTTAACACGTTCAAGGACATTTCTTTGTAAAAAAACACGTGAATTATTGTGAGAACAGCATGTGACAACTTTTTTAGTGATTAGTGATTACAAAATTATTGGAATTGTTCAGAAATCGGTATTGCAATCGGTAACGTAACAATCTACTTACATAGTATTATTATTATTTCAAGTACCTACCTACCTTTTTGGGTGTGAAACGAGAGAGTTCTTGGTGTACTTTTTTGCATTACAATTCACATTATAAAATATATTAAGTACCTAGTAGTTGAGCATGGTTTGTTAGCATGGTTAGCATGTTCGACTGCAGTTGAGAGGTGCTGGGTTCTTTTCCGGGTCGGACCAAAAATCTTAGATAAGGAAGTTCGATATTAGGTTTTTGTTTTAAGAAATTTTCAGCACTAGCCTGGAGTTGGAAACTGGCTGTTTCACCCTCATACATAATTAATGCTTACCCTGGCTTCGAACCCTGTGCACGCCACTGTTCTTGATCATATTATAAGGGAAAATTTTGTGCAAAATTGCAGCAATCTAAGTCTTAAGGTGCCAGTGGAGGGGGAATTGCCCATACAAACGTAATACTAAAATAATTTGTAATCAGAGAATATTTCCACCTTATTATGCGATTATTAAGATTGAACTTGTATTTATTTAGGTCCCTGGATAATTATTTCTTCAAAATACTTTCCCAAAATTAAATGTAAGCACATGTTTTTACAACATGTTTTCTCCTTATTTCATATTAAAACCAACGATACCTCACATACTAATTGATCAGGAACATAGCCTATATTGTCAAGTTACAGAATAACAACACAAAGTTAAAAGCACAACAATTTTTCATTCATCATTTTTGGTATTCACGAAACAAGACTAAATGTATAACAAATTCTGTATGCTTATATTGCTATCTCGCTAGCACGCGATCATGTGTCATCAGCCAAATATACAGGTAAATTTATATTTGTGGTTCAAATAGAAGTTGCGAGCGGCGCGGACCGGCCTCTTAAGAGTATGTGATGGACATTTATGATAATTGGTCGAGGACTTTTTTTTGATTGTGTGAAATTAATATCATTTTCTTTTCTAGGTATGGAAAAGCTTTACTAGGGCTTTCAAGGGAAGAAAATGGTGTACTTGGTGATGGCATGCCAGGAGCTAATAATGATGAAGATGAAAATGAAGGTAACACTGCCCTAATGTAAAAAGTGGACTTTCTGTATAATATTTCGAATTTGCACACTAGCTCTTGCCCATGTCCTTGATTCACTTGACAATAATTCAAAAGTGTAAAATTCTATTTTGGTTTCGGTAAAACAAAACTAGAATAATATGAAAATGATCTTTGGGAAACAAATACTTGATAAACACCTGTACAGATTGTCGATTGTCAAAGTTCGAAAATAATTGTGACGTTATTCGCTTCATTGGTGTTTTAACCAATATGGCGGATTGCTGTATTTTATAATTTTATTTAACAAAATAAATAGCAATCTTACTCGAAATAGAAAAATAAATACATTTTTTATAATCCATGAATCCTATTTTATTAGATAAATTTATAGGTAATTTCATTGATTCTTGGTTACTGTCATCATGCCTATTCAAAATAATTTTATTCAAAAATATATTATCTTTATCCCTCAATTAGTTTTTATTCTAAAAACAATATGAAAAAATATTAAAATATTGCAGACTTTACATTATAAAAAGCCAATTAAATATTTATTGTAGAAGAGAATGGTGAAGAACAGAATGGGGAAGCAGCAGCAAAAGAAAATGGGAAAGCGGAGAAGAATGAACCAGAGTCCACCACAAAAGACGAGGAGCCAGTCAGCAGTACAGCTGAACCTGACCAGTCAATGACGGAGGACAAACCTGTAAGTATTGTTTTATTGAATACTAGCTGATGCCCACGACTTCGTCCGCGTAGTTTATGTTTTTTTGATTCCCGCAGGAAATCCTTAATTTTCCGGGATAAAAAGTAGCCTCCAGGTCTTCAACTATACCTATGCCAAAAATCAAGTCGTTCCGTTGCTCCATTGCGGCGTGATTGAAGGATAATAATTACAAAAAAAAAATCTGCACCATAGGCAAACTAGAGCCCGCAATAGGCTCTTGAATCCATCGCTCTGCCTCAAGAAAGTCCGAAGGTCGTTCATGGAAATAAGCATTCTATTAAATAAACCAAATTCTATTCTATAACTTATTTTAAACTTGCCTTTATACAAGTTTAAGAAATCCATTAAAAGTGCTCCTGAAGAAAAAAGCTTATTATTCCGATGAAGATTATGTAAACAATAAAAGAGCATAGATTTGACTCGTACCAGCAATTCTAAGGACAGCAGTCACTTACTACACATTTTTTAAACAATAAAAGCATGATTTCTAGATAGATGAACAATTGTTATTTTTGTTAGGGAACATCAAACGGGGAAGGTGATGAATCTATGGTGAACCTGGACAATGAAGATGATGTTGACAATTTACAGCTAGCCTGGGAGATGCTTGGTATGTTTTTTCACAAGTGACATAATTTAAGTAAGAATAAATTGTATTACATAACTTATGTTTATTTCTGCATAGGGTGGACCGCAGACACCCATATTAATTAGAATATTTAAAAGCAAAATTTGTTTAGTATTATGTCCCAACAACCAATAATAATTAGATACATACAACAAAAGAAGTCCCAAGCACGTCTTTTACGATTCTGGCGACAAAAATACTACAGATAATGTTTTCTATCAGGTGGTAGGGTCACACTAAATTAATGGACATTGAGCTTGCCCCCAGATGACGTTGTAGCGGTCAGTAGGGCCAAAGTGTTATATAAAATCTCTGTGAAATCTGAAAACATAACAACTGAATAACAATGCGTGGCTTGTGTTATACCTGGTATAATACAACATAACAGGCATAACACTAGCTCAGAAGTTCGCCCCATTACAACAACCGTTGCGCGCATTTTGCCCTCTCCGTACAGTAGTATGTTGTGTTTTGTAACTTCAGGCTCAGAAGGACTAGAATCCAGAGCTGTTAACCAGTTAAATAAAAAAAAAAGTAGTATGTTGTGCTCTCCGCAGATTTGTCGCGCAGCATCCTCCAGAAGCGCACAGAGTCGGGCGGCGACGCGGCGCGCGCTCTGCTCGCGGACGTGCATCTCGCGCTCGGGGAAGTGGCGCTGGAGAGCGAGACCTATGACAAGGCGGTCATTGACATGAGTACGTATTGGTAGACTTGGCCTCCAGAAGCGCGCAGAGTCGGGCGGCGACGCGCCAAATGGCTCCCAAGTATAAATCATCATATTATTTCAAAAAGTTCATCAGCTCATTGGCACATTGATTCATCAATTAATCTGCACAATATTCACTCTTGACAATGTATCAAGTGAGTGCTTCAGAATTATTAGCACTTGTGTTTCACCTCAACTGTAAGTTCACAAAAATAAATGAATTCGAATAATGATTTTCACGTGTTACACTGATGAAAAAATTAAATATTAATATAATATTATGTAGATTGAATATAGACATTTATTTTACATTTTTTTTTCACAGTGAGCTGCCTCGAAATACAAAAAGAGCTTTACAAAAGTGACGACCGGCGCATTGCTGAGACTCATTATCACATTGGTAAGAACCTTTTCACACTTATAATATAAAATCTAGAGGTCGCCCGCAACTTCGTCCGCGTACTATTTCTTATTTCCTATGAGATTATGAGATTTTCCCGCTGCAAAAGGCCTACTTATAGCAGTTATATGTATAGGTATGGCTTATGCAGGTTTTTATTATACCTTAATGCCAATTTTCATGTCTCTAACTTCAACAACTTAGAATCTTAATGCAAGCTTAAAATTTCCGTGAATTTTATCAAAACCGTTTCTTAGATGATGTCTACACTGTAGAAGGAATCTATCTTCCAAATTTCAAGTTTGTATGCTTTATAGTTCCTGAGGTATCCTTATTAGTCAGTGAGTGAACGAGTGGTATTTCGCTTTTATATATATTATTATTATATATAACATATATAAAAGCGAAATAAAATCAGTTCGCTAACTATCCAGTTACCAACTTGTGTCATTATAGTGATATATGCAAACAGGGCAATAACAAATCGTTCGAATTTCCAGGTATCGCAAACTCCCTCGCATCAAACTTCGAAGATGCGATAACGCACTTCAAAAACGCAGCCAACATCCTCGAAACACGCATCAAGACATTAGAAAACCCAACCAGTGTGACAGACGACGCAACAGTCAAGAAATATACCAATTCTGATCCCTTCTATACCATAGAAGGGGAGATTAAAGAACTGAAAGAGTTGCTGCCGGAGATTCAAGAGAAAATCCAGGACATGATGGATTATAAAGCTGAGGTAAGACCGTGTGATTGCATTGAGGAGACGAGGAATATGCTACGGAGTATGATACTCAAAGAGAGGAATCAATGTTATGTTCATGTTGAGGTTTAGGGTTTGAATTGTTAACATGCTGGGTATTTAATACAATATTTCGCATAATACGTTATTATTTTCTTGTCTACATCTGAAAGGGAAATCTCGGTTCTAGGTCTAGGGATTTTATCTAGACTTTGTTGAGTATGTCAGTGAGTGAGTAAGAACTTTAATTGTCTTTATATGTAGAGGTAGAGCTGATTTTTCAATCTTTACATGACCTGAGAAATTAAGTTTTTGTGTAGAAAAAAACAAATTCTCTATCAAATATAGTAATAGCGACATTCAAATCAGTATAGTATTGACAAAAAAGTTGACAGATTTTGTATTTATTTTTGCAAAAGATGAACAATGAACATCCCTTAAAATACTCCAGCATGTAAGTAATTTAATTTTGCACGGAAAACAAGTGACTTATGTGCTAAATATTAGTTAATCAATGGATAATACATACAGCCATACCCATATAGCCACACAAAACATACCCAGTAAACCTAGAAATCTTAGTACAATAATCTGTAACCATTTTCTCCCAAAACTGTACTGAATCTCGTTTGTTTTTACATACCATAGTAAAATATTACTTAAGCTTAAAAATCGAGCTATTCCAATTAGAAATAAGGGCAGGTTCAGATCGAGACAGTGACTTGCCTCAGCACTGGAATGGTTTTAGCGCCATTTATATTTTCAATGCCAGTCCAACACTAGAAGATATTAAGGATGGTTTACTTTAATGCAACAACATGCGGCAATGCGGCATGCTGCAAATAAGAATAATTATTTTGCGGCTTTAAGTTGCATGTGGCAACACTCATCATCCTCTTCATTTTCATCAGTGGAGTGCACAGGTTTTGAAGCTAGTTTTCGAAACTAGCTGTTTTGATGAAATAATAGCATTGACTTGTTTCCATTTGGGTAAGCAGTGCTTTTATGCCTCTATGAACTGCACGCCACTGATTGTCATCATAATCTTAACAATTTTCATTTCAATCTCTTTGCTGGCCAACTACTGTGGCCAGCAAAGACTCAGCAGCTACTCTCCTCACAGACTGGGAAGAGTTAAGGCCACGGTCTGTAGAATTGGTAGATGGACGACAGCTGTAGAATTGACATTGCACTGGTATCGTGCTTGCTGACATGGAATATTACGATTTGACAGTCTGCCTATGACTCAAATAAAAATTAAATTACCGTATCATGCGGCTCTGTGGCATGCTGTAATGTCGCATTTTGTACTGGCGAAGAACACCGTGTAATCAACATAATCAAATAAATCTCCAGCTACTGTCTCTATCTAAACCTGCTTAACTTATTTAATGTTAGTTCCTAAATTCCAAAAGTTGCCAAATTGAGCTCTAATGGTAGTTGTGATAAAATCGAAATTTGACTGTCAAATCAGTATTAAAATTTGTTAGAATTTAGTGCCTTATAGAATCTCAAGTCGTATTTAAATAATATGATACTCATAGTTCGTAAGTTTTAATGTTTTTAAGGTTTCCGCCCACTTGACTGGCAATGATCATCTGGTTTTTAATGAATGGGATAATAAAATATATGGGGCTTTTGTATATGATATTATTTATCTGGGGGCCTAGTGGGAGATTTTTTACCTATTCGATCGCATGAAAGTTAACTACGATTTGTATGGAATTGCCAAGCACTTGATGACAGATGATAACTGACGCTCGATCAATTCCATACAAATGGTAGATCATTAATGCGATCGAATAGGTAAAAATCTTACACTTAGCCTTCTGATAGCGATGTATGGGATGGGTGGAGACCTTTAGTTTTAAGAACATTTTTTACCACACGGCCATTTTTGTATTGCTATACAATTTTTTTGAAATAAAATCAATCCAATTTACAATCTGTGTGTTATTTCACATGCCCTTCATACATTAATGGCCATGTGGTGGAAATTGTGGAGTTTTCTTTATTATGGCCATTGATGTAAAACTCCCCTGGTTTTTATTTTATCTAAGGCGCAACGCAGACCCGACGCACAGTGAAGCCAAATAGGGCTGGCGGCTGGCGCCAATCAAATAGTGGCCCCTGAAGTTGATCTTACACCTTAGCCGTACAGACGCCGTAAAGACGACTATTTGATTCTTATTTATAACACAATCTCTAAACTAAACTAAAATGACACCTCTAAATCTATATCTGTCCCTTTCTGCAGAGCGTAAGAGTTAGCAATATTTTTAATGCTGTCATTTTAGTTTAGTTTTGAGATTGTGTTTTAAAGAATTGTCCACAACATCTCGTATAGGTAGTCTTATTTCAAACAATTTAATCAGTTTTGTCATATGGTTCAAACATTTCGACTCATTGATGGCCCGCCGCTAAGCATGGATCTCAAAGAATGAGAACAGCTTAGGCCATAGTTCACCACGCTGCCCAACTGTGGATTTGGCACGTTTGAGACGACGCAGCTACAATGGCTAAATATTTTGGACTGAATTATTTCTCTATTTCTTTTTTAGGTAGTCACATTTACACTCAAAATCGAAATATCAAACAAATTAATCATGCTTGCTAAACATCGATATTTAAGCCGATCATATTATTATCAAACCTAAACTGCGTTTACGCCATAATTTACCTTCATACTTTAGTGATTTTGTAAAGTATTAAAATACCCAACTTCCTTTTAAATTTCATAATCAGCTTGCAGAAGTAAGTATATGTAAATACCAATCCATGGGCGATAGCAACGTAACGAATGTGGGTAGAAACTGCAACAATAACTGTACGGGCACGAAATGAGCGGTGGCGGGGCGATGCGATTAGTCGGAGAGCTGGCGACTAATTTCGCCGCAATTTTGTCGTACTCGTTCGAAAACTATTCACGTTTAAAACTGCAAAATTTGTCTGGCCATTTGCAGGTATTATTGAAATTACTCAATATATACGTGATTAAAATTTCAGGTTACCAAAAGTATATTTTTTGGGAATTTTAATAAAATATTTTTGAAGAGAAATAACCGAAAACGCTCTACCAGACTGGCAGGACTGGATTCGCCAGTTGACGAAATTATATTTTTTCACAATTTCAGTTTGTCTAAAGGTCCTTCCCGAAATTCGTCGCTAGCTCTCGTACCACATCGCCCCGCTGTCGCCGTCGCTCGGCCGTCGCTACTTTCCTGTTTGACGCCTAAGTATATCCTGCGTGCCATAAAAATAAACACCTTCAAAAAGTGTACAATTTAGTACCTACTTTGAATAAAATATTTGATTTGATTTAACTGAGCACGCTCAAAGCCTTAGGCACGACTCTTTGGAATGAGGTACGCGGTATACTTTTTACGTACGTTTAGCGATATTGTGAATGATCTGCGTGCTAAAGGCGTAAAACTTTTAGGCACTTTCCACCATGACCACTACAGCACATTCACGTCGTACTGCTGAGCACTCTCATAGGTCGAGAGAGGGAATTAGAGCTTAGACCCACCACGCTACTCCATTGCGGGTTAGCGGGCTTTAACGACTATTATCATGTTAGTGATAATAATTCTGGACCGACGTGCTGTCCGAGGCACGGAGGTGACTCACCGCCGGCTTCCAACTTCGGGCTGGCACTGAGAATTTCTTAACTGAAAAAGCGGCCGGGCATAAAAGTTGTTAGGTTTCTTAGGTTAGGCTAGGTTAGGTCCTAACGATTTTTATGCCCGGCCGGAAACCTTTTACTCTACTTTTAAAATATTTCCAGACAATAAAACGGGTACGCGAATCGCTGTTTTCATCCCATGGCGAGTCAACGGTGTCTTCAGCCAATGGTGCCAGCGGAGCTAGCGGAGCCGGCTCGAGTTCAGCGGCGCCGAAGCCCGCCGCTGCAGACATCTCGCATCTTATCAAGCGCAAACGGAAGCCTAGCGGGGATGACGCGCCGGCGCCCAAACGCGCAAACACGTGAATCGCATCATATTATCTACACTACACAATCACATCTGTTACACGTGAAATAACATAAGTAGTTTATAATGGACAGATCTTTTGTATTTAAACCACTTATGGGCGTACACTAAAACTCACTTTGGGTGCACGAAGCGGGTGTCTGCTCCGGACGTGTAAAATTGTATGTGAAAACCCCGTTGGGGTAGCTTTGTTCATACTATTCAATTCAATACAAACGCACGAGCGTGCACCCGTGCGAGTTTTAGCGTACGCCCTTAAAACATAAGAAGTTTAAGAAATATTCGTGATAAATAAAATCATAGGTAACGGATATTCGCTTCAAAATTACACCAAACCCAAGTCAGAAATATGTTGATTGAGGAACTGAAGTTTATTTTGCAGAAAGAAATATTAAAAAGAAAAACACTTTAATTTTGGCTTAGATATCAAAGGGAATCAATAATTGTAATTTCAGACCTTCTGTCTTGCTTTCGTCGAGCGCTGTGGTTTTCACGCTTAAGTTTAAAAAAAACTGAAATAAGATATCCAACCAGTGAAATAAGCGTTAAGTATTGAAATACTAATAATGTTGTTCTTTTTTAATATTTTTGTAAACTTAAGATTTTTTACACGATTAGTAAGTAACCCGTTGATGCGATAAGAGTATTTCAATAAGTACCTACAACAAACATTTATAATGAAATTATGTATCCGGACTTTGACGCCTTTAAATTGACGGTTCCCAGTACAAATTCTAGGAGCCACATTTAACAGTATGCTTAGTCTAAGTTTATAGATTTGCAAATTCAAATTGATCGTAATCGAGTGCTTGACCACATTGGCATCAAAGTAAAATGAAAAAAAAGCGCTTTATTTAAGTGTGCATCAGAATGGCTGCCCAAAGTGATGGATCGGTTTAAAATTTCGCCAGCATTTAGTACCTATTTAGTACTATTTTGTACCTTTGTTTAAATATTTAGTACCTAATTATTTACGAAGAAATATAATTTTTAAAGTGGGCAGTCATTCTGACGTCAAGATGGCTGCCCACATTTTAATTTCCGCATAAAGGTTCCGTATTTTACATTTGTCTCTGCACAATAATTTAGTACCTAATTAGTACCTACACATATATTTTTTCTAGATTTTTTAGGCGAAATATAAAGATTTTATAACAATCTGCATATTCAAGAAGTCGAGTCCCGAACACTCGCTCACAGACTAATCAACGCCCAGCCCAAACCCTTGGACTTAGAGAGCTGAAATTTTGCACAGAGGTTCCCTTTGTGATGTAGACAAAGAATAATCAAGGGTTATTCCCACGGGATATAGAGGAATATAGAGGATTTATCTGTTTGATTTAAAGGTTATAATTTCCAGAACTATTATCATAAGATCGTATAGATGTACTTAGATATAGATTGTTATAATATCATGAGACTTATTGTAATTACTAACTACTGTCATTATTAAATAGTGTCGTTGGCTTCACGCAATCCTTGGTGGAATGTAAGTACTATGCGTGTTGATTTTACCCATCGTAACCTACCCTGCTACAGCTATTTGACTATGGTACTTACTGTATTTTTTTTAATTTAAAATATCCAGAGACAAGTATCATAATTAGGGCTCGATACATAGAGAGAAAACAGAGTTTTCAACATGTTTCTTGCATCAATGGAAACTCACGTTACATTTCCAGTATTCTTTACGAATTTTACTCAGAAATGTATTGTAAAAACGTCGTATGGTATACCAGATGATGCCCGTGACTCCGCCCGCGTAGATTTGGGTTTTCCGCGGGAACTCCGATATTCCGGGATAAGAAGTAGCCTGATATATCGCTCTACAGGTTTTATATTCATGCAAACAAACGGGAATAAGTCGTTTTCTCAGCAAAAAGAAATTCTCTTTATTCCTTATCCCGTGGAAATTTCAAAACATCCTGAAAAAAGTAAAATTAGCGATTAGAATTACCGACTTGTATGCCAAATTTGAAGACTCTATGATAATACATAGTTCTGGAAATTACAACCTTTAAATCAAACAGATAAATCCTCTATATTCCCGATCCCGTGGGAATAACCCTTGATTATTCTTTGTCTACATCACAAAGGGAACCTCTGTGCAAATTTCAGCTCTCTAGGTCCAAGGGTTTGGGCTGGGCGTTGATTAGGTAGTCTGTGAGCGAGTGTTCGGGACTCGACTTCTTGAATATTCAGATTGTTATAAAATCTTTATATTTCGCCTAAAAAATCTAGAAAAAATATATGTGTAGGTACTAATTAGGTACTAAATTATTGTGCAGAGACAAATGCAAAATACGGAACCTTTATGAGGAAATTAAAATGTGGGCAGCCATCTTGACGTCAGAATGACTGCCCACTTTAAAAATTATATTTCTTCGTAAATAATTAGGTACTAAATATTTAAACAAAGGTACAAAATAGTACTAAATAGGTACTAAATGCTGGCGAAATTTTAAGCCGATCCATCACTTTGGGCAGCCATTCTGATGCACACTTTATTTAATGTCACAAATTCAGTGCAACCGATTTTAATTTCAAAACGTATCGTTTGGAGCGCTGGCTATGAATGCATACACGAAATTGAGCTCTAATAATGTATGTAAGGTTCATTTTGCTTGATTACAATCAATCGAGCGTTCAGGTTGAGTGTTTTTTATTAGGGGTAAGTCTTTTTAAACTTACCTCATGGATACGAAAAATAGCGGGTCGCCATCTTGAATGTTCCACCATGTTGAATTTATGATAACGTCACATCGCATATCGGGGCATAATTTTGACATTTAGCTGATTCAAATTAGGAACATGGAAGCAAATCGCTTTTACGTATCCGTGGACTTTCGACTACGAAAAGTGCAGTCCTTGACAATGTCTTGCGGTACGAAAGGTGATGGAGGAATCAGAGGTGCGATTATGTAAGAATTGTCGATCAAATTGTCAAAGTTCAGCGTCAAATAAACCATAAGAGCTCAATTTTGTGTATCCATTCTCATCCGTTTAGGGTATCGTACATACCTAAACGTACGATCGGCAACTTTTAGATAATCGGGGGGCTGGTCGAATAGTTCTTGAACACACTCCCCTAATATATTACCTATATCCTGTAGATTTATAAACAGGCAGCTTTGCGCCGATGTTCCAAGCTTTGGAGCTTAATTATCTGAATAAGGTTAGTTTTACCACAGATGGAGTAAGTACTAGTGGTAATTTCCATATTGATTTTGAGTGAACATAAATTGAAAAATTGATATCTCCATAAATACGCATCTTGAAATTACAGTTATGTAATACCATATGTACTTCTTTTCAATGACTGCTACTTTCTAATAGTGGACCCATACAATCGAATTACCAATTAGGTATATATGAGTTTCATAATGCTATGTACAACCGTAGGTCTCTGCCATAAACAAAATAAATCTGAACTTTCACAAAGGTATATATTTTTATATCAGTTCAGTTTAAAAGAGTATTTTATATGAGTACTCTTATCGTCTCAACGCCGTTTAAGTAGAAAGTAGTATTTATGACTATTCCTAAGTAATTTTAATAACGAATCATAAAAATAATACTTATACTTAGGCTTAAACGTAAGAAATTGTTTAGTATATAATAATTATTTTGTTTAATAAAGACTCCAACTTTTTGGAAAACTACATGGTTTTTACTTACATGTAGCTAAGGACTAGATTTGTTTTTACTAGGCAACTTTGTATGCTCGAAGCAAAGCATTAGCGAAGAAAACTTAGTAAGTATGCATTTTGAAGTAGGAACGAGCTAATAAGCTATAATCCGCCAAAGTAGACAAATCTATGTCTCCCATAATATTAATAAAATAATGTCCTCCCGACCGAATTTCTGCCACGGCGACCTAACTCCTGAGCCACCTGCGCGCGAGATATTATTGTGCACAGATGCACTCTCTGTTCCTTTGTTACCATAACTCGAGGGGAAGGAAAATCCGACACGACCGGAGAGATCAGGCGCAGGACCGACGGGTTTATGTGCTCTCCGAGGCACGGGGTTGGAACACCGCCAACTTCCGGGCTGAGAATTTCTTGTCAGAAAAACCCAATACTTGTTATGGCCCACCACCGGGAATCGAACCCGGGACCTTGTCGGCCGCAGTCGAACATCCTTACCATTATAAAATATTATTATGTATGAGTTTAGCAGTTCATGAATAAATAAATAAAATATGATTTATTCTTCAAAACAACGTGTACCTACATAATCTAAAGCATAAATAATTGTCTGTTGGTCGGTTCGCTCATTATTGCAAATAGTGTTCCGTGATTCGAGTCGTGACTAACCATTGAAATAGAATGAGTACTAGAAACAGGGTCACGAACAAAAAATATCGCAAAAATGTCCCAATTTGCACACACATAAACATTTGTATGCTGCACTCAGCATACAAATGAAATGTAGAAAAAGGTATTATATTAGCAACAACTTCAGTTAATTATGCACCTTAAGTTTAACACATAAAGCTACATTACGATTAGAAAATATTAATTTTTAAGACGTTCTGTCATCAGAGAAAAGGTAGGAATAACCTTTCAATCCAAAACAAAAAGTAATTTTTAAAATAAGTACAAAAATATTTATTATTAAAATAAAACTTAATATGTAAACAATAAGGTACTTCATACGTTGCCAAATTGATACCTTAACACTATTTTGGAACAAGACGCAACTCTTGGCATCACATTGTCAATATCAACAACGTCAATTTATTATAAACCTTAAAACTTAGAATTTAAGTTGAATTACGAATGTAGTATGTTTATATTTAAGACCTTGTAAAACCGACCGTCTTTGTAAAAAGGCAAAAACAAAAAATTCAATGGAACGAAATTCAAATAGAACAATGGAGACATGGAGTTGCTGATTTTTTTAAAGTTGTATATCGTGGTGGTATGTGGTCGTGTATATTTATTACTAGCTTACGCGCCCCAGCAACTCACTTATGTGTTATACTTGTACAGTATGTTTTATTTATAAAAATAAATATTGATACAGTTTTGGTGGGTAGCACTGCGAAAAACCACGTAGGTTTAAATGGCGTACTCTCTCCTCTTCTATCAATATTTATAACTATACAATGTTATGATATGCATAAGTATCTGTGTAAAAACATTAGGAAACTAAAACTAAACTACCTAACATTTGTTTAAGAAGTAAGATTTTAACTTAAAATTAAATTTTCCTTACTTAGTTTCATTTTAAAATTAATATCAAGGTTAAAAATCTACGTTTTATTGACGTATTACACGTAAACTTAAAAGTACCAAGTAAACTTTATTCAGATTTAGCCTTTGCGGCTTTTATTATTTTTTACTACATTTTTTTATAAAATATTTATGTAAAGTATATAATATCTTTATGTACCCATGTATTTTATGTAACTAAGGTATGTGTGTTTCCAGTAATATCAATTTTATCAAAATGAATTTGAACATAATTAATGTTATCTGTATATTTTAGATGGCTTAAACAACTCTACTGCATAACGAAATGGATTACCAGGGAATCACTAAGCAACAATACTTTTAAAACACCAACACTACTCCATGCATCCCGTCTATCCAGAACAGTCAATGTTTGTTACAATATTTGACGCATTGTCACAAACATTGGCCAAAGGATATTAACACACTTTATATATGAGCACTGCAGCATTTTGACGCGTCTTTATGTTGGCTAAGCTTGGCTCATACTAGTGGCAAATAAGAGCACTTTCGTATTTGTGCTGTAATTTGTCGGGGACATTTTTGAAGCGCTAATCCTACATCTAGTATAGGTACTAAAAAAATTCTACATCGATGTGACTAACTAATATTGATGTTATCTTACTTTTATGGCACAATACCACAGAATAATAACTAGTAACAATACTGTGTTTATGGTCACGATGAATCGAATAATAATCAACACTACGGTAAGAAAAAAAATCAAGATTCTTTTTATTTTTTACTGGTGTTTTCTTCGTTAATTGGTAATTTATGCGACTTAGATTGGATTGGTTCAACACGTAGGAGAGTTTTTAAAGGAAATCGATTTATCATCCTTTAGTAGGTACTTGATGTAGGTAGATATGTCTCTTTGAAGGAAAACAACTCTGTAGTTACCTGATAAATAGTGGGGTCTTTTGCCTTTTTTTATTTTTAATATCGATGTTTTATAAAAGATCAATAATTATTATTGTAACTACCTATTAGGTACCTATACGCTCTTCATTCAAATCAAGAGTATAGACATCTTCTAGCAAGTCTGATTGCAGTCAATCGCTAGTCAATAAATTGTGTATAATTGTGCATTTTATATTGGACGTTATATTTTATACGAGGTCACAGCAGAATAAACATCGTTTATACCTACTTGTACGTTGGTAACCAGAGATAATTTTATCTACTCTCACTTTCAGATAAAAACATAATAACATTGACCTTAAACTTCACTATCTGTAAGGTACCCGCGGAAGGAATACCTGGATTACTTTATAGAATTATAATTTGTAATAATTATTTTGCCTATTTTTAAACCCGGGTAAAGGCTCCCTATTTGGGGGTTAGTATCCCACCCAGGCGGGAGATATTAGCCGAATGTCACTTTAGTAGAAATCGTTAATTAGTTACTCATAAACTATTAATGATGTATCGAACTAAATTTTTTTTTATCCACTACAAGCTAGCCCTTGACTGCGATCTCACCTGATGGTAAGTGATGATGCAGTCTAAGATGGTAGCGGGCTAACCTGTTAGGGGCATGGCAGTTATATTAAAGTAAACCCATACCTCTTCGGTTTCTACACGGCATCGTACCGGAACGCTAAATCGCTTGGCGGCACGTCTTTGCCAGTAGGGTGGTAACTAGCCACGGCCGAAGCCTCCCACCAGGCCAGACCAGGGAAAATGCAGAAATTATAAATTTCTAAATTGACCCTGTCGGGGATCGAACCCAGGACCTCCGCACGTTAAGGCAACAGCGCTACACACTGCGCCACGGAGGTTGGTATGCCCGGTTGGTAAATAAAGCAGCTTACAATACAATTTATAGAAAATAGAGATTTGTTAGTATAGAAAGATTTATGCATGATTTATGAGCATTTTAGTGGAAGGCTCCCCCTACATAATTATTATTTCGTGTGGAATGTAGAACTTCTTAGGATTGTGCTAGTAGGTTCGTCTAGTCCATCTGTGTGTGTCACAGCTTTTTTTACAGCTCCTTAAATATATCTACTTAGGAGCTGTAAAGTTACGGCTTCGAAACTTTTAACGCCAAAAAATGTGTTAGCTACCAAAATCAAAGAAAGTAAGAATGTGCGATGATTACCTACAATAATTAATTTGCGCCGGGCCTGGGTACGATTTGCGCCATCTCCTTTAGCACGGAAACCACGATGAACTAAGTAGGTATGAAAAACTTGTTTTTCAGGGTAAGTAAGTAGTAGTTAGATACCTCCTGAACATGAAAAGCGAGAATCAAAGTGGATTTGTGTATATTCACTATATAAAAGAGCATTGTGTCTAAGTAATAACATACGTTAAGTTAATAATAAAAATATAAAATATTGGCTTGTTCATATTTATTCAAGTTATATATTTCAACAATATTTAATTAAGCTTTTCTATAAATTACGCTGGACACACAAACCCGTATTAAAAAAATAAATAAACTACGTTGAAAATTACCAGTACACAACACCTATTTATTTAATTTAACGACAGCTTTACCCGTGTTTTCTCCGGCCAACATTCCAACAAATGCGTCATACAGTTTATCGAATCCCACCGTGACATGTTCCGCCGGCTTCAACTGACCGCTCTTTATCCAGGAGACTAGCTGAGTGAAACCTTCCGACCAGCGATCCAACCAGCGCCAGACTATAAAACCTTCAATCTTCAATTCCTTGAACACGATTGGTGGTTGTAAAATTGTAGCTTTCGGCATCTTTTTTGGATCCTCGTTGTAAGCGCTGATGCTGCCGCAAACGGCGACTCTCCCTCTTAAATTCATTTGGCCAATGATTACACTGCTCAGTTCACCGCCAACATTGTCGAAGTAACAGTCCACGCCTTTAGGAGCAGCAGCTTTCAGTGCAGTTTGTGCATCAACCTTTTTATAATTCAAGGCTTTGTCGAAACCGAGTTCTTCTTCGAGCCACTGGCATTTCGCGTCCGTACCAGCGAAGCCGATGACTTTGCAGCCCTTGATCTTAGCTATTTGACCCACGAGGGATCCCACAGCACCTGCCGCTCCAGTTACAACGACGGTCTCGCCAGCTTTAGGCTGGCAAATCTGCAGAAATCCGAAATACGCTGTGACTCCGGGCATACCAACTGCCCCAACACCTAAAGATGGTGACAAGCCTTGCAGGTCTGGCAACTTGTATAGAATCTCTTTAGGGTATTCACCAATCACAGGCTTCGATTCTCTAACAATAACGTGATCGCACCAACCTTTGTGGGTGACTGCTCTAGTGCCTACTGGGTAATTTGGGTTTTTGGACTCTTGTACCACTCCGACTTGGAAGCTGAATTGGTCGTACGGTAATGGGAAGTTCCGGTTGTACGCTCGCAGGTAAGGGTCCACACTGACCCATTCGGTTTTGAGCAACACCTCACCATCTTTTAAAGGTGGTAGTTCATACTTCACGATCTCGAAGTCTGATTTCATTGGAACTCCGTCGAAGTATTTTTTGACGACCCATTTCTTGGCTTTAACCATATTGGCGGTTTAATTGTTCTAGAAGCAGGCAGGTACTTACTGGAAAAAAAAAAGATTCCATTATTCTTCTGTTTATCAACAGAAAAGCAGTCTTCAACAGGACCGTGACTTTGTGGGGCCCTAGACTAATACTAGGTACACGGGGGTCTGCCTAATTAATCAACGCTATATTTTTCGTATAAAGCTAGCATAAACTTCTATCAACTCAAATTATTTCAGATTTTTCACTATGCAATCAGATAAAAGGGGGGAACAGTTATTTTTCTGTCATTTTTCAACATTAGTCAAAAATAATTATTTAAGAATGTGCTTAAGAAGCCCTTTCATATGATAGTGATACATACCTACCTGATTAGGTATTTATTTAAAGTGGGTTCACTAGATTGCGTATCTACTCGTACCGACACTTTAAAAACATTCCTGTGATTCCCCCATAACCCATTTCAGCCCTTTTTATAGCTATAATAATATTTGTGAATTATTTTATCTGCATATAATGTTGGGTATGCATTATTTTTAAAACAATTCTAACTATGGGTACTAGGGCTTCCAATACCGGGATTCCGGTGATTTCCGGTTTTTTCGTCCGTTTTCAATACCGGTATTGAAATGTCTAATACCGGGATACCGGTATTGGTGACACTATAAACGAAACAGTGACTATTGCATATATTTCTTGGTTCATGCCACACATTAGCTCAATAAGAGCATCTTTATTGCTTAAAATCAGTGAAGAAAAGTCATTTTTGATCTCTCAGAAGGAAAAATTTGTCTTTGAATTTAGAACCCTGTGGCTGGGCATTTCTATTTCATTGACTCATGAAACGTTCAGAAATCTGTTTTTTATCCAAAGCAATTTTTTTATTATGATTTTTTTCTTTTAAAAAATTACTATTGGATTTTTAATTAATTTGTGTTTTGACTAAACTATGTGTTTTTACGAGTAAAACATTGGCATTTCTTCATTGAATTTAAGCAGAAAAGTGCTCTTTTGGAGGTAATGTGGTGAAAAAATATTTTTTTTGGAAAACTGTTATTTATAGTGCAGTTTCCTTCAGAAAAGACTAGTTTTAAGTTAAAAACAATCTAGATCTCATTTTAAGTTTTTCCCAATACCGGGATCCCGGTATTGAAAAAAATCTTTCCGGTATTAATACCGGTATTGAAAAAAACCGGTATTCGAAAGCCCTAATAGTTGGACCTGGAGAGTGACATAGGCTACTTTTTATCCTGAAAAGTTCTCGTAACAGGAATCAAACATTATGTACCTACCTAGGCGAGGGCAGTTTACCTAAATAGTTTTCGGTTTAAATGATTTCAGTGCTGCCAAACTTATTTAATTTTTTTTTAATTCACAAAATTGATCATCGTCTTCAATAGGCCTGTTATGTCCACGGCTGCAACCCAAAAAGCTATTATGTAGATCCGGCCCTAAGATCTGGTCTTAAGACTTAAGTATTCGTAAAATAAGTAGGTACTTAATTTGGGCATTGGCCAATATTGGCTACTTCTATGCCTTTGGCGCTTATACCTACTTATGTAGACATAAGACATCATTGAGACATCGATATTTCGGCAATTGCCAATAAGTAGATGGGTACTTAAGTAGGTAAGTATACAATATCTACCTACCATCTACGTTGATAGCGTGAACCGTAGCAAATTAAATTATCGCACCTACATAAAATTCAACTTATTAATTAAGTAGATAGGTATCTACATTCTATTATAATACGTGTTTGATTCGTCCAAGTATAATACTAATGGGTAACAGGTACCTATATTAACTACCTATACGTAGGTTTATATTTAATATTTCCTTGTTTACAACGCATACCAAATATTAAGGCGCTGTGAGCTCACGAGCTGAAAACACCGGGGGTGAATTCGAGCAAGCGCATGTCGCAAAAAATGCAAGAAATCATATTGTGTAATTAAATAAATATTTACTTTTAAATACAAATTAATCCAACAATGTGTTTGATTTAGAAATATGAATTTAATCTTATATTTCTAGAGCAAGTTATTGGTTTCATTAAGGAGAAAAATTGCTTTAAAAGGTAAACTAAGAGGTATGTTTAAAATTAATTTCAATGCAAAGATTTTTTTAAATTGTGTTTTGAGATGCGTCAATGGCTGCTAGGTCTTGTATATAGCAAATTATTTTTACAAGCATACATTGTCACCGTTTGATGGATACGCTGCTTTTAAAAACCCCCTTTTACGCTACACACTTACACAGGGCCTTAAAGCGTTTAAAAAATAACACCGAGTATCGCTGCCGAGCGCTAAACCACACGAGTATACATACCTATATCCGAAATTGTACCTACATAGGTATAGGTATAGGCAACTTAAGTACCTAGGTAGGTATACTTATGTCACAGATTAAATAATAGTTAATACCTATACCTCCTCAAAACAGCTATTAAATCTCGATTGTTACGGTACCTAGTACGTAGGTACACAAAAGTCACGCCTTATTTATCCAATCTTGCTTATCAAAAACAATTTTATCATGTCAATATGAATGATCTAATCCCTAAAATTGAGATAGGTGCCGAGTAGAGTAGTTACGTCAGAGCACCAATGTTTACAAAGTTAAAAAATATTTTTACAATCGATCTAGTTCTAGTCATGTCTATAATTCTATTTATAAAAAAAAAAAATTAAGTAGGTTCTCTAAAGCACACATTATGTAATAGTTAATAATAATTTATTAATAGAAGGCTGCCTGTAAGTAATATACTCACTTTTTAATAAATCCAATATTAAGTGGGTACGACTAATCACCAACACAAGTCACGCAACACTGTAGACTAGTGTAGACGAGCATCCAATGATATGACGCCTGTGACCGTATGTATTAAGCCGTCTTGGTACTATGGACATGACTTGCCGTTTTCAAATAATCGAAACGGCTGGACAGGGCGTGAATAGGCATAGATATACCTAATCTAGGTAATATCTATGTATCTTACGAATTACGATAGTATTGGAATGACTAAAATCATACTTAATCATAATTATAAATGCGAAAGTGTGTTTGTTTGTTGGTTTATTGGTTTGTTGGTTTGTCATACAATCACGCCGCAACAGAGCAACGGATCGACGTGATTTTTTGCATGGGTATAGTTGGGGACCAGGGAGAGTGACATTACATGACATACTTTTTATCCCCGAAAATTAATTAAGTAGGTAGTTCCCGTGGGAATTTAAAATTCTTATTTCACGCGGATGAAATCGCGGGCATCTGCTAGTAATAATATATTTATAATATGGTATTCCAACCAGTGGTGGATTTTGACGATTCAAAATGATTTAAGGACAAGTCAATCAAATAAAGTGCTTATTTGATTGACTTGTCCTTAAATCATGGTGCAATAGAGTTACGCATCGACGTGATTTTTTACATATGTAGGTATAAGTAGTTGAAGACCAGCTAGTTTTTATTCCGAAAATTAAAATAATTCCCCTGGGAATCCGCTTTTTTTACCTTAATCCTTATAATATTAACAGTTGCCTACATTTTCTACCAGCTACTATGATTTCAAAAACATCAAGAACATAATTAGTAAAATTAGGCTACATTACGTTATCAATGTAAAATACAGTTTTATAGTTTCCCACAGTAATCCTAGGTATACCGTATATACCCACCTACTGACATTAATAAAAATAAGTATTATTGACCGAGCGAAGCGAAGGTCTCTGAGTCTACTTGGGTGAATTGGCACTTGTCCGTCCGTCTGTCAGAGCATTATAACTTCTGAATTACTGAACGCAATTACTTCAGTTTTAAATATAATGTGTAAACGAATATGGCTTAAAAAATAATAAAAATCTTTATTTCAGGGAGCTCTCATCGAAGCGAATGCGAAGTAAAATATTTTTTATAAAGTTACATAGGGTTGCGGTATATCATTTTAAAGATAATTAGGAATAGAGTCCAAAAATATATTTTTTAAAATTTTTCCCCCAAAATTGACGAAATGGGGGGCTTTCAAAGTGGAGATTTTCTAACGTCCAAAGATGACCTCAGAACTCTAAATTTTCTGAAAGGATGAGCCTGAAACTTGATCGATTATTTCAATTATATCCTGTACTTGAACAACAAATACTAAAATTAGATAAATATTGTAAGGAAACGGAATTATTTAATTTTTAATGAGCTTCAGTATTTTTAACAGAACTTCACATTTATGTCAATAGATGGCGCCGTGAGGTCTCAGTTCGGGGCGAACCACTAGTAATATATATGCGACAGTAGGTATTTGTCTGTAGAAGTTGTCCATGCTACAAATATACTTACCTACATTGCAACTCAAGGTGGACCCGCCCTAAGTTGTTGGGGCCGCCCGCACAGAGTAGGTACGTATATAATATACTCGTGTGCCGCCCGCGCCGTATGTAGGTTTATTATTGTAGAAAGAACGTATCCCAAGTCCCAACGACAATCCGGCTGAATGTCCAGCCATCGTTCAAAAAACGGCGGCATTTTAACATCCAGCAGATTCTACAATTTGTCGGCGACATTAATTTATAAATAACTACTAAAAATAACTAAAATATTTACTAATTTAAATCTTTATTGCACACAAGTACACGGAAATAAAAAAGACAATAAAAGTACATAGGACAATACTTAATTTAAAAAAAACGGTTAGTGCGAGTCAGACTCGCAGACAAAGGGTTCCGTAATCCGTACCACCACACTTGACAATTATTTTAGTAAATAACAAGATAGATGTCAAAACAACACGTAATGAGCTCAACTGGCTTACATATTATGGCGCATGTTGCTTGTTGTTGTTGTTGGCTTGTTTATATTTATTTCAACAATATTTATTCATGTTTTTCTATAAATTACGATGGACGGTCAATCAGTACATTAAAAAAACGATGTTAAAAATTACCAGTACACAACACCTATTTATTTAATTTAACGACAGCTTTACCCGTGTTTTCTCCAACCAACATTCCAACAAATGCTTCGTACAGTTTATCGAACCCCACTGTGACATGTTCCGCCGGCTTTAACTGACCGCTCTTTATCCAGGAGACTATCTGAGTGAAACCTTCCGACCAGCGATCAAACCAACGATTGACCACGAAACCTTCAATCTTCAATTCCTTGAACACGATAGGTGGTTGTAAAATTGTAGCTTTCTGCATCTTTTTTGGATCTTCATTGTAAGAGCTGATGCTGCCGCAAACGGCAACTCTCCCTCTTAAATTCATTTGGCCAATGATTACACTGCTCAGTTCACCGCCAACATTGTCGAAGTAACAGTCCACGCCTTTAGGAGCAGCAGCTTTCAGTGCAGTTTGTGCATCAACCTTTTTATAATTCAAGGCTTTGTCGAAACCGAGTTCTTTTTCGAGCCACTGGCATTTCGCGTCCGAGCCAGCGAAGCCGATGACTTTACAGCCCTTGATCTTAGCTATTTGACCCACGAGGGATCCTACAGCACCTGCCGCTCCAGTTACAACGACGGTCTCGCCAGCTTTAGGCTGACAGATCTGTAGAAATCCGAAATACGCTGTGGCTCCGGGCATTCCAACTGCGCCGACACCTAATGATGGGGACAAGCCCTGCAGATCTGGCAACTTGTATAGAAACTCTTTAGGGTATTCACCAGGCACAGGCTTCGATTCTCTAACAATTACATGGTCACACCAACCTTTGTGCGTGACTGCTCTAGTGCCTACTGGGTAATTTGGGTTTTTGGACTCTTGTACCATTCCGACTTGGAAGCCGAATTGGTCGTACGGTAATGGGTAGTCCCGGTTGTACGCTCGCTGGTAAGGGTCCACACTGACCCATTCGGTTTTGAGCAACACCTCACCATCTTTTAGAGATGGTAGTTCATACTCCACGATCTCGAAGTCTGATTTCATTGGAACTCCGTCGAAGTATTTTTTAACGACCCATTTCTTTGCTTTAACCATATTGGCTGTTCAAGTAGCAGATAGCTGGCAGGTACTGAAAAAAAAAAAATTGTGATTCTTCTGTTTATCATCAGAAAAGTAGAAGTAGGTACTTTTGGGTATCGGCCATTGGCCCTTAGATAAAGTACAGGTACACAATCATATGAGTGACAATCATAAGAGTACGTGATATGAGTACCTATGCCACGAAGCATTGTACTGACTTTTATATTATCTAAATTATTAATAGTATTAACTAATATCTTGTAGATTTCAATTTTACGTTAATTTTTTACATTTTTTTCAATACGCTTTAAATGTGCCTGAAGACTTGAATTTGGGACAAAGGCCCTCCGCCCACGTCAGACTTTTCTTCGGTCCGATAATTTCGCCGGTGACCGACCGAACACACACGTGTCGGTCATTTTGTCGGTGTTTATCTTGGAAAGTAGGTACACGTCATAAATTCACCGACTGTCGGTGACCAGAATGCGTTAGCGCCCGGGATGCATCGGTTTTGTTTTTGACTGGCTGTTTGTAGGACGTGTGCGTTACTTTCAACTTTGCAATTTTTTGCCGACAAATCATTGTCACCTCTGACGTGGTCTGACGTGGGCGGACCGCCTAAGTTGTTATCTAAATAAATAGGACACAGAATAACATAGGTATTTTCTCAAACATCGCATAGAAGTAGCCATCATTGAGACACGATATTTCGGCAATAAGTATGTACATAAAGTAGGTAAGTAGGTAGTAAGTACACAATATCTACCATCTACTTGATAGCCTGAATCGCAGCAAATTAAATTATCGTACCTACCTAAAATTGATTCGTCCAAGTGTAATGCTAATTAATAGGTAATATTATCTACCTACCTATTCATAGGTATTTAACTATTTATTTATCTCCTTGTTTATTATTTTTCACCTCTCATGCTCTAAAAATATGTCATTATAGCTTAGCGTAGGCGGACTAAAGTTAGCATTTAGGGTCTAGGCATAGATTTAGGATTGTTCGTTAGGGTCTTTACGACTAGGGCTTCCAATACCGGGATCCCGGTATTGGCTAATACCGGGATCCCGGACTTTTTTCGGCGGTTTTCAATACCGGTATTGAAAAGTCTATGGTTACTAACAGCCAAAAAAATGACACTTAGTTGAATGTCAATGTTACCCATCGTATCCCACCCTACCATTATCCTACACGCCTATGTCTATTTTTTACATTTATCTATTCCGTGATTTTTTACTACCTAATACTGTATTTTGTAAAATTATTTTTGACGATATGGAGAAAAATAAAGTTGGTATTGCATTTTGCCGCGAAATCATAGATTTTTTGGTGTAATTATTAAATTGATTTACATGGATGTTTATTGGATGATAATTAATAAAAAATTAAAAATTCGATGCACAATATGTAATAAGTACAAGGTGAAGGCAGGTAAAGTGAATGTGACTATTTATTTGTTACTAGCTGATGCCCGCGACTTTTAAAAATTTATAACATCGCTGCCGAGCACTAAACTCCGTGTACAATTCATAAATACGCAACCTAGGAAGATAGATATTAGTTACTTAGGTCACAGATTAAATAATAGTTAATACCTATACTTCTTATATCCCGATTGTTACCTATGTACCTACTACCTACACACAAGTCACGCCTTATTTATCCAATCTTCCTTATCAAAAACCACTTTATCGTGTCAATAATTTATGATCTAATCCCTAAAATTATTGGGATAGGTGCCGAGAGTAGGTTAGAGCACCTACTCGAATGTTTATAAAGTTTTAAAAAAAATCTTTTTACAATCTATCTGTTTATATAAAAATTACATTTAATTAGGATTCGCTAAAGCACAGGGCTGATTCCGTAGTGCACAATCTCTAAACTAAACTAAAATTAGAGCATTACAAATATTGCTAACCCTTTCATAATACTTCCTACGGAAAGGGACAGAACTAGATTTAAAGCTGCCATTTTAGTTTAGTTTAGAGATTGTGTTATACAGAATCAGCCCCATTAAGCAATTTAGTTCCAGAAGTGAGCTAAGTAGGTATATGTATACTCGTATTATATTATATACTCACATTTGAGAAAATCCAAAAATATGTGTGGGTACGACTAATCAGAAAGAATATTCACGCAACACTGTTGACGAGCATCCAATGATACAATAAATATACCTACCTACCTATGACCACACGAGTACTATGACGCCTATGACCAAGGAACATATTTACTACGGGGAGCCTATGACCGTATGGATACTATGGTGATTGGTGATGACTTGCCGGTTTCAATATCGAAACAGCTGGGAGGGCGTGAATAGGCATATTTTGAATATAATAATATTAGTACGGATATATAGTATGGGTTTTAGTCATTCCAATATATTTGTAATTTGTAAGATAATTAGATAATAGATTATTATCTTACGAATTACAAATATATTGGAATGACTAAAACCCATACTATAATACATATATCCGTACTAATATTATAAATGCGAATGTGTCTGTCTGTCTGCTACGCTTTCATGGCCTATCTGTTCAACCGATTTTGATGAAATTCGGTACAGGGGTAGGTTGTATCCCGTGGAAGGACTGGGCTACTTTTTATCCCGGAAAATTAAAGAGTTCCCGGGAAAATAAAAAAACCTTAATCCACGCGAATGAAGTCGCGGGCTTCATCTAGTACCTAATAATATATTTATAATTTGGTATTCCGAATCAGTGGTAGATTTACTGGACGATTCAAAAGCACTTTTGTACTTTGAATTTAAAAATAAAATAAAATTCAGAGGTCTAAGTTAAATTACGTGTGAAAAAAATTGCAATTTTTTGCGGGGCCGTCAAAGGTGAATCTCGCGCAAAACTGCTGCTTACTAGTCGGACGATCCAGGTTCGACCCCCGGCAGGGTCAATTTAGGAATTTATGATTTTTTAGGGGTAAGTTTATAGGCGTATGGGCTTTAATACTTGGACGTGTAAGGTTTAATTACATAGCTGCCATACCCCTGAGTCTGACAGGTAACGTGCTATCATCTTAGACTGCATCATCGCTTATCATCAGCTGGTGCAATCGCTGTCACGGACTAACTTGTAGTGGAATAAAAAAAAGGATTCTTTATTTCTTTATTCTTTTTATTGGCACCTACCAGTAAAGGGAGCAGTCGCAGGAAGTCGCTAGATTTAGACACAAGACCGCGGCGTATGGGAAGTTCTTATAAGAAACTTATGATGTCCACGACGACAAAGATTTACCAGCAAGCATCAAGATTCTCTCAGAGTTCTCGCCGATAATTAAGAAAAATAATAGGTACCTATAATATGCTAACTTATTGGTAGGTACCTAACAAAGAGTATATAATCACTACGTGCTAACAAAGAGTATATAATCACTACGGTACCTAAGTACAGGATAGAAGATGTTTAAATCATGTTTAAATGGCCTGGAAAGATCTTTCAAATTTTTTACCTTTGTTTATCTTGTCAAATTTAAAAAGTGTCAAAAGACCAACAGCAAGAAAGCATTTTTATTAAATACAATGTACTTGAATTTCAAATCAAAATAACGAAAGATAAATAATGGCTAACATAGGCGACACCTCCATCGTCCCAAGGCATTTGACTTACGCCAAATCCAATGTTCCCCTGATAGGCGCTTTACTTGATTATATGGAGACGAGTTTGGAATATCTGCGTGGGAAAACCTTCGCAAGAGCTGAAAGGCTACACATCAAAGCCACTAAAGCTTCCTTAACAGCTACATTCGTTGCCACAGTATGTCTTCTACTTGGCTTGGCTTGCAACGTGAAGTTTGAAGTGGCGACCTTCGAAGACGATCCGCTGCCCAATGACTTGCACTTTATGCTGATGAGTAAAGACGATAATCTGTACGTTGATGACATCGATGTATCGAGTGAGTTCCGGTTTCTATAAAAATCTGACAAATACTAATTGTGGTAATTTTTCATCATTAAAGATTATTGCTAAGTCACAGATGCCTTTTCTGAAATGTAATTAATGACTCATGAGTCTTGAAATATTCATTGTTAATATGCTTACTTTGGTATTGATTTAATGGTATTAGGTGTATCTTAAAGTTATGATAATGATCACTTTTCATAGTTTGTCGCCTACCTAGCGTAAATGACTTTCAAAATTCCACGCTGGGTAGACGCTAACTTCTAAACCTCGTAGGTCTAGTAGTTAGCGTGTTCGACTGCGGAAGACGCGGTCCTGGGTAGTTATCTTGTTACAATATGTTATTTAGAATGTTATTTACAGAAGTAATGTGGTGTATCGAAGCTTCTGATACTCTTGTCATTTTAATCAGCTCGCTACTTATATGGAACT
Source organism: Erebia aethiops (assembly GCA_923060345.2). Classification (NCBI taxonomy): domain Eukaryota; kingdom Metazoa; phylum Arthropoda; class Insecta; order Lepidoptera; family Nymphalidae; genus Erebia; species Erebia aethiops. Next base: position 20,416,209 of record OV281082.1, read on the forward strand.
CCTCTAATGTGGTGAGTTACACTTACATAAATCTATACTCGGTCATATTCATAATTGCTAAACAAAATATTATACTGGTAGAGTAGGGACAGCTTGGGATAATGTAAACTTACCTCTTGGATGAAAGAAGTAATTACCCAGTATGATAATATACCCTTCTCTTTGCGTATATATACCCATACCCTCGTCAAGCCGTAGCCGTAGGTATTGGGTGAGCTTATAATATGGATGGGCCGGCCCAAGAAGGCAGACTAGAAACGTTACACAATATTTCGTGCGAGTATTGGACGTCGACTATCGCTGTCGGTTTCTTGCTATTCTGTGGTAGAAAGTTGAAGGTTTCACACCTTCAACTTTCTATCCATACTCCATAGTAATATTATAAATGTGAAAGTCCGTCTGCCTGCACTCATGGATGTATCTAATAAAAAATAGGTAAACTAGGTTGCATGATGCATCCGAGGAAGGGCACAGGCTTACGTACTTTTTATCTCGGAAAATCAGAAACTTCCCACTGGATTTTTGAATGCACGCGGACGTTTTCCGCCGATTCGTGGGCCTAGTAGGTAAGTAGGTACCTACCTAAACTTATAAAGTTACTAGACGATGCCCGCGACTTCATCCGCATTCTGCATCATAAAGGTTTTTTCTAGCAACGGGAACTCTTCAATTTTTCGCTCACTCAGTGAGAAAAAGCAACTTTTGCTCACTGGTTAGGTACTGTAGGTACAACGATAGGTTTTTATATCTTATATTTTCTCGTGAGGTGAAAAATTGAATCTATGTAGGTATCTTGTTTTGCTATCTCGTCTTTGCTAATCTATCTCGTCTTTGCTATCTTGTTTGTGATAGTGAAGCTTTGAATGAAGCGACTTATATAATTATGATAGAACTTCACTTTGTAAGTTCGTTTAATCACTAAGGTAATTATCGCTTATTTTCCTCGCAGGTGTAGTATTAAACACTATGTATCACTCTGGAGAAGGTATACGATTCTACCTCGCGTGTATTGCGGCCATTTGTCTACGCCTCGGGCCTCAAACTACACCCTCGGTAGTAATCGGTCACCTTCTCCCCTCGGTAAACAATGTACTAATTTTCAGCGTTCGCCCCTAAGTGAGTACCTATTCCTGCCGTGGCTGGGAGCGACGCTGCGCGGGCTGTTCTTACGGCAAGCCCCAACCGCTGCGGCACTGATTTACACCATCGCTGTCATCAATGGCAACGTTAACCCCCTGTTTCTGACCGCCTTCACATTTCTGTTTCGTAAGTTATACTTTGACGTCACTTGTGCCGTAAATGGTTGCCAAACAGGAAACTGAAAATGGGATGAGGCGGTAGAATATGATCATCCCATTTTTAAGATAAATATACCTTGAAAATGTATTTTTAAAGTACTGATAGGTACCAATTTTTATGGACTTGTAATTGGAAAAATGGCGGATGTGTTTGCTCCTTCATTGATCTTCTTATGAATAGAAATGGAATTTCCAATAATTATTTCTTAGCCCTAGTACCTACCTACTGCCTACATCATAAAAGGAAAGTTACAATCAAATTTCCAACCCGGTTTACGTTGTATGTTGATAGATACTGGACAAGCCTTCCAAAACTTGATGGTTCTTTTTTTTCAGTTTTAGAAGCTCGTCTCTGGCTTGAAATCGCGCGCTTGGTACGCATGCGTTGGGAAAGAAGGGAAAATATGGAAGACCCTCTTCTCTCCACGACTGAAGTTCAAACTCTTTGGAGCAACGACGATGCGCAGAGCGTGGAAGTTGGAAATTACATTTATTAGACAAACCCCTCCCAGGATGCCCCCCACAATATGTGATTTTATATGGATTTATTTGTGCAATCGGTCGATAATATGGGAGAGAGCAGCGATCGATGATGATTAGTTATCTACTATTGGAAGTGGCGGTGTAGTACCTAGTTGCAGTCGCTACATTTGACATCTAGGATTTATTCATCAGCCGAGCCTGAGAACAACCGATGGTTTAAGTAGTCGGGGGCATGGCAGTTACCCCGCCAAGAATTTAATTGCTGGTACAGAGATTCGATGGAATACATTTACATTTTTGCTCCCTTATCTCATAATACCTACCTACTAATTTAATAAAGGATTGGGTCAAAATTTTGTGATGGATAAGTACCAACCGAAAGTAATTTTAATGAGTAGGCGGACCTCTCTTCTGTTTTCTGAATTCTTTTTTCTATGATTTAACTGCTTGTTAAATATTTGTTTTTAATTTTGTTCTAGCTGCTATACTGTTGTGTTATTTTGAATAAATAAATATATTGGAACATTCAATGTCTTTTAAGTTTAGCGTCCAGTAAGTATCTATACGGAAGAGAATTTAAACACCAATTTAATATTAAAATTATAATATTTACAGAATAAATTCTTACAAATCAATTGCCATCTACAAATAAATCATTAGAAACAAAAGGATATAATTATAGCAACTTACGCGTTAAGTTAAGCACCTACAATAATACTACCATAACACTAATAAGGCGGATCCATTTTCTAAAGAGTAAAGATGTAAAGATGTTACAGTCTGATTTATTATGCGATCATAATTTTAACTGAAAAAGAAGTCAAAAGTACTTTTTACTATAAGAGGGTCGTCAAGAGGTAGATACTTAGTTTTAACAAAAATATTTTATGACTGAAAAAATATTTCAGTGAAAACTCATGGGTGGGAGGGAGCCCATTTAGTCTATATATTATTTTTTCCTAGGTACCCCAAGCGAGTTCTCAAATGGGCGCCAGACATGCGCCAGACGGCCCGAAGACGCCGTTCATACTTCATTTAAGCTTCACCCTACTCGACTTTCGGCTTCGAAGACTTTCATCATCATCATCTTCGTTCATATCGTAATACAATGACTTTCCATGAGAGCCCCTTATTTCTTAACATCACCAAACGCTGCATTTGTGTATAGGGTTCATAGGTGTCCCGGGTGGACACTGGAACTCCCTCGCAAAGTCCAGCGAGTTGGACAGTGTACCGATAACTCTGAATCTGCCTGGGGAGTGGACGGCTGTTTTCAGTTTATTGCGCATCGCTTCTGGTCGCATAGCACCGCACCACACCTGAAAATACAAAAGAATAAAATCAATTTTATTAGAGCTGTTTATCGCCTTTAAGGCCTGCAGTTAGAGCCTCACCAGAAAGAAGGATCGTGATGTAGCAGAATTCAAGATCCTTCAGGTGAGCATTGGTCATACGCGTGAAGTTTGCAACCCAGTGCCTGGAGGCTGAAACGCACTTCACTCAATCGTTGCATAAGATGTTATCACCCTGATCCAACTAACCTAATCGAAATTCAGAAAGCATCAGGTCCGTTATAGTGCTCAACTATAATAATAATTAATATGTATGTGTCTGTGGTGGAATATACTTCCTTTGCCTCTGGTTGATATTGTGTTCTCTCCTATGTTAACACACCTAAGCGAAGTTCAAAAAGAATGACTGTTTTTTAATTAATTAATGAATTATTCCCGGTACTTCTGAAATGCTAGCTTTGTCCCTGTCTAAGTTCAAACCCTTGTTAACTTACCTGAGCGAAGTTCAGAAAGAACAGCAGTTTATTGGTATGGTTGGTATGGTCAAGGCACGGTAGTGTCTCATCAGCCACATAGTAGTGCAGTAGCCATTGCTGGTACGTACGGAATGCTACCATTATCCCTGGCTAATAAGTTCAAACCCTTGTTAACTTACCTGAGCGAAGTTCAGAAAGAACAGCAGTTTATTGGTATGGTTGGTATGGTCAAGGCACGGTAGTGTTTCATCAGCCACAAAGTAGTGCAGTAGTCATTGCTGGTACGTATGGAATGCTACCTTTATCCCTGGCTAATAAGTTCAAACCCTTGTTAACTTACCTGAGCGAAGTTCAGAAAGAACAGCAGTTTATTGGTATGGTTGGTATGGTCAAGGCACGGTAGTGTCTCATCAGCCACATAGTAGTGCAGTAGCCATTGCTGGTACGTACGGAATGCTACCATTATCCCTGGCTAATAAGTTCAAACCCTTGTTAACTTACCTGAGCGAAGTTCAGAAAGAACAGCAGTTTATTAGTATGGTTGGTATGGTCAAGGCACGGTAGTGTTTCATCAGCCACAAAGTAGTGCAGTAGTCATTGCTGGTACGTATGGAATGCTACCTTTATCCCTGGCTAATAAGTTCAAATCTTTATCCCTGGATAATAAGTTCAAATCAGAAATGAGGAGACCCGCAGAAGAACTAAAGTAACCGACATTGCTCGACGTGTTACAAAGCTGAAGTGGCAATGGGCGGGGGCACATAGTTCGAAAAACCGATGGACGTTGGGGTCCCAAAGTGCTGGAGTGCACCCCCACTCGGAAGCGCAGCGTTGGCAGACCCCCTACTCGGTGGATGGACGACATCAGATGAGTCGCAGGGAGCCGCTGGATCCAGGCGGCGCAAGATCGCGGCGTGTGGAAGTCCATGCAGGAGACCTATGTCCAGCAGTGGACGTCTATCGGTTGAAGGCTGAACTGGTTAGCCTGCACAGCGCTCACACTCAGGTGTTGGAGGAGCGAGACCAGCTATAGGTGGCAGTCAGCTCATTCGACCAGTGTATACGGATATATGAATAGCTGTCAGTTTTCACGTCCTGAAATGCTGTAACGATTGATTGCAATGCAGAGTCAGGGTCCAGCACAAGTCATACTTAACGTGAGTATCTACTTCGGACGTTTCACGTTGAAGAGTGACGAAGATGAATAAGTTCAAACCCTTGTTAACTTACCTGAGCAAAGTTCAGAAAGAACAACTGTTTGTTGGTATGGTTAAGTCCAGGTAAGGTCTCATCTGACGCATTGTGGTGCAGCAGCCATTGCTGGTATGCGTGGAACGCTTGCTTCACTCCTCCGTTATCTGCTATATTTTCCCCCTGTTTTAAAAAAAATCTTTTTTTCAGTATTCTATAAGAAAATTGTGGTGTGCGGTATGGTATACGATGTACTAATCCCTTTGAATTAAAAGCTTTATTTACTTTGAATTACAACACACAATATGATCTTATCTAAATTATATGAGAGTCTTGATGCAGTCAAGGTTGGAGCTTCATTTCCAATTCCTGCAACTAAATTAGGTTTTTCGGGTATTTACCTACGGAAAGCTCCAGCCTCCAAGATACCACCACCACCACTGCACCCCATTAACGTCCCACTGCTGGGCACAGGCCTCCGCTCTCATAGGAGAGAGGTAATTAGAGGTTAGACCCACCACGCTGCTCCAATGGCCAATGCGGGTTGGCGCGTTAACTTGTTCTCCAAGGCTCCAAGATACATCGATGGTAAATTGATGGCAATTGCAATTCCAAATTGTAATTATTGTGAACAATAAAAAAAAAAACACCAAAATAGTTTACATCGTTAACGAATCCTCGAGATTTTCATAGTTCTACTTCGAGCTTACCTGTGTGTTTACCCCATCCAGCTTCATATTGACCTCAGGCACGATGTACTGCCCGTACTGATCGATGAGGCACTGGGCGCGGCGGTGGAACGCCTCTATCGCGACGTCGGACCACCAGCGGTGAAGGTTGCCCTCACAGTCGAACAGGCGACCTTTGTCGTCAAATCCGTGGGTGATTTCGTGGCCTTCAAACAAAATTGAGAATTTTAAACCGTGTAAAGCGAAACTTGGGCAATATTTTGGCTGGATTCTATGACATCTTATAACATCTCGAACCCGGGATTCCGGGTCGGGCCCAAGTATTGGGATTTTCTGACGCTAATTTTCAGTAGTAGCCCGGAGTTAGGAAGTTGGCGGTGTTTCACCCTCGTGCCTCGGAGAGCACGTTAAGCCATCGGTCCTGCGCCTGATCTCTATCTGGTCGTGTCGGATTTTCCTTCCCATCGGGCTATGAGAGTAAAGGAACAGAGAGTGCACCTGTATATGTGCATTATCATATCTCCCGCGCAGATGGCTAATATTTCAGAAGATATGCCGCCGTGGTCGGTCGGGAGGACATTATTTCATCTATCAAAATATAGGTTGCTTGGTTTGTTTAACTTAAGCTTCTTTATTCTACTCACCAAAATATTAGTGTTTTGCCCACCGTCATACTCTAGAAGTTAGAACATTGTGTTCCTTGGACGTCTAAGAAAGTTCTGTTGTGACTTCACAAAGATAGCAGCTTTTTCTTGTTATGGCCCCAAAAATTGAATTATTTTATGAACTTACCAATAACAACGCCTATCCCTCCAAAGTTCAAAGATCTAGGAAAGTGCCTGTGATAAAATGGCGGTTGTAGGATTCCGGCGGGGAACATAATTTGATTCTTATTGCGGCTGTAGTAAGCGTTCACGACTGCTGGTGCGGTGTTCCATAGTGTTTTGTTCACGGGCTGACCGATACTAAAAACAGGAATAAAAGATTTTGTTAACTAAATGTTTAACATTATGTAGAACTAGCCGATGCGACTTCGTCCGCGTGGATTGAGGTTTTTTTTGGTTTCCGCGGGAACTCTTTGATGATGAAATGATGAAATGATGAGATGATCTTTTCCGGGATGAAAAGAAGCCTATGTACTAATCCAGACTATAATCTATCTCTGTGCCAAATTTCTTGCAGATCCATTCAGCCGTTCTGGCGTGATTGACTAACAAACATACATCCCTCCAAACTTTCGCATTTATAATATTAGTATATTAAAAGTATATTTACTCAAAAGGTTTCATCTTCACAATGGCCAAAACGCATTCAATGATCGTTTTATGATGCTTCATTACAAAGTTAACACAATCTTATCATACTAATTTAATTATAAATACTTGTTACTTCACACCATAAACTACGCGGAAGAAGTCGCGGGCATCATCATTGTTAGTGAACAATCTGCTAAACTCATATAAAATAACAGTGTGTCTTCATTATTATACTGCTTACCGGGATTGCTCCATTTTAGTCAAATGCTGAAGAATATTCAATATATTTTCGAAATATTTATCAGGATGAATTTTAATCTCTTCATACCGCTCATCTAGTTCCCGTTTGTTCAATATGAAATCAGGGTAGCCGATCCTTAACATCATCGAGTCTACTTTGTGTGCCGCTAGTTTTTTCGTCTCAGTGTCTATCCAGCTGGTCATGTGCAGTAGTTCTCTGAACGCTTGTTGTATCTCTCTAGTCATCGTCATAGTGTCGTTTTTGCTCATCTCGTCAAAGTATTTTCGCACGAACATCGACCCTAACGCCATTCCCATGTTAGAGTTAACTTGTGATATGCAATTCTTCCATCTTGGCGGCGCTTGTTCCCGGCCGAATAAAATGTAATAGAATCTGAGAAAAAATCATGTTGGAATGGACTTAAATGTGTTTAGAGCCTCATGATAAATGCCCCTTAATTACTGAACATGGATTTAGAAAATTTTGCAGATACAAAACATTACAGAGACTTCAAACCAGTAATTTTATGCGAAATTATGGAAATGCATACCAAATCGATAACAATATAAAATGTAATGAAAACGTATAACGTAATGAAAAAACTAGAAGTTTAATTCGCTATAATCCGCCACAGAATTCTTTGGCGGATTATATAAAAACTTCTAGTTTCTTCATTGTCATGGACTTCCGCAAAGTAACGCCTGCTTCTATCCAATCTATAAAATTGTGTCGTAAAAATCTTGAAACATTGTACAAAATTGCTAAATTTGTAATCTTTTTATTTATTTGTTTATGTTCTTGTTCGATACATAATACAGCCATTAGAAATTGCTAGTTAAAGTTTAGACAATTTTTAAAATTTGTTCTTGCTCCATAATTATTGCCTATAAAGTATTGCCTAATTTTTGTGAAAAGTATGCAAACATTAAACTGTTGCTGTGAGAACATAATAAATATCGTTATAGAATTGGTGCTTGGTCAATACAAAAATTAGTTTATTTTTAGCGCACTATTGTATGGACTTCACTCACTGTTGTTTGGCAGATTGGAAGCGATCATCCAGGTTGTTCACTCGGTGTCTTACGAATCGCCACAGCAGGTAATTTGATAAAGTGCTGTGGTCCGTTTTCTCTATCAATTGAACTAAGTGCTAGAGTAGACGAAAAAGAAAAAGTGAATGGTCAAACGAGAAAAAATTGTCTTAAAATTTTTTTATACAGAAAAGACCTAGTGGTATCATGAGATCTGTAAGCTCACTTACTCGAACATAGTTAAGTGCAAACAGCACTACAGTTTCTTGAGAGTGTACTGTTCTATTCATAACGATGCACAGGTATCTTCTCCAATGTATTTTAGGGACCAATCCTTCTAACTTTGTTAGACTCATGCGTCTATAGAGTTCTGACACATTCCGCCTGTCTTCTGGCGCTGAAGTTATTTTGGCCAATCTGTTTCAATAAAATATTAGTAGGTATATGTTAGAAATAATTTTCAGAATAAAACGAAGAAGATTTATTTTTTAAATAAAATCTCATTTTGACATAGTGTGAACTGTGAATAATGGGGCAGAAAAACTATTTTACCTGAATATCCATTGCAGAAAGCTTTCTGGTTCACACTCCCAAGTTAAATTTAGATGCCCAAAATAATTATTTCAAATTAATAATAAAAACTTGCAAACGAAAATATTGAAAAGAAAGATACAATATAACTTACTGGATTTCAAAGTTGATTAATTTATCTGCGCTAGTTTTTACGTGTTTGACTTCACCACCGAGCAGTAGAGCAATTTTTATTAAGTACTCTTTATAAGCTTCTAGGTAAGCTTTGTTAGATTCTTGGAGGAAGTAATCTCTTGTTGGTAAACCTAAACGAAATAAATATTAAAATAGAATAATTTATAGAAACAAGACATTCGATTTAAATATCTTGGGTTACCTAAGCTCGTTTGATCGAATTGAATAACAAATTCATCAGAATTCTTAATATCAGGTCCCACCCATTCCGATATTAAAATGTCGTTATTATACAATCTAAGCTTAGCCATAAGTTCTAGCCAATCAAAATCCTTCCCAGTCCATCCAGTTTTTAAAATTGGCCATCCTCCTAGCAAGTCTAATAAATCTAAGAGCGGTTGTTGCCCTCTTCTTTTCAAAATGTCATGATTCATACAGGATTTGAAAAGAAATCTCGCTTTTAGAGCTGCATCATTTGTTGGATCAGTATTACTTGTTTCAGTGGATTGCGGAACTTTTAAAATCGTAGTTCCCACTGGTTCAATTCTTTTTAATCTTTTGAAAAATGATTTCTTATTTTTAGTATTTTTGTTCGAGCTAATAGAACGTTTTTTTCTTATTCTTTCATAATTGTTTTTATGAGTGTTTATAAGATATCTTCTATATCTGTTCCGATTAGTCTTTTTGCGTTCATTTTTTAATAAATATTCGTGCAGTTTGTGCTTTATCTTTGATGGTTTCATTAATTCTTTAGACTTTTTGTCTAAATATCTACGTATGCGGTTAATTATTTCTGACTTGACCTCTTTAGTGTTATTTAAGTCATAATTATTGTTGAATTCTGTAAAGTTATCAAATTCATCAGTGTTCATTATTATGACATCAAAGTCGACTTCACGTGTTTTGCTAGGACAATTATAGTGGTGCATCACAGCCAAGAAATTGTCCTCTACATCTAAATGTGGTCCTGGATATGCGGTTGATACGTGTTCATTTTTCTTGAACTCTAATAGATCTTTTAAAACCGTGTCTAAGTTCTCTCTCAGCATTTCAAAAGTGTCGTAGCTGAAAAATAGATTTATGAACGCATTAGTAAAATTTTACTTATGAGTTTTGCTTTTATTCACAAAAGTTCCAGTTTTCTTACTTACCCAGCCTTATCAGCAGGAATAGGATTAAGTGTTGGCCAGTTTCCACAAGCGTACTGATAAAAGTCATGACAAGGATCTGCCCCAGCGTCCATGTATTGCTTCATTATGTTTGCTTGAGTTTGTCTAATTGTTTCCCTGTCCCCTTGACCTTTCCAAAAAGCGTGTATCCCTGAATTGGATATGACAGATATAGGCAATTTATCAATCAAATAGAAGTACCTAGATCTTAAATTATTATCGGCTAATAACTTGAAATGAATTGGCTTGCTACGTTGACTTGTGAACTTGACTTATTTCGTTAGCAGTAAATTGGATGATGAGCGTAGATACACAATGGTTCGTTTGCTTTATAACTTTTATTGTGATGTGGACCGAAATAGATGCGACTTTGCCTTCTTAAACTGAATTTGCAACTCATTGAAGACTTAAATAAATAATAAAAAAGTTGATTAATTGAGTTCTGATAATCTGATTGTAGTGGCAATCTGCTTCCCTTACCTTTGCTGGTGTAAGATTTGACTGGTTTGTACACATGAGCCGCCGAGCCCATTTCCCCTTCCTCAAGCTCAGGCTGTCGACGGACTTGTTCCACGTCATCCAGCGGTCCTCGATCGACGTATATTTCTGGATGCACGACGCTTTGGAATAAGTCAGTGAAATAAAAGGAAAGAAGAAAAATCATAGGTCGATGTAAGGATTAAGGATTAATTAATCCCATAAATGAAGATTTTAGTTTTTTTGTGACGGGAAACGAACATTTTAAATTTCAACATTTACAAATATTGCTTTCCACCATCATGGTCACCACTACAGCCCATTAACGTCCCACTGCTGGGTGCAGGCATTCACTCTCATAGGAGAGAGGGTATATAAGAGTTTAGACCCACCACGCTGCTCTAATGCGGGTTGGCGGGCTTTGACGATTATTATCATGTTAGTGATAATAACCGGGACGTGCTCTCCAAGGCGCAGAGGTGAAACACCGCTAACTTCCTAACTCTGGGCTAGTACTGAGAATTTCTAGTCAGAAAAATCCAATACTTAATTACGGACAATTGCTTTCACAGGCACTAAATTTCATTTTCATCTATATCAGCATTTTCAGGAGGTAATCAAAACAGCAATCTACTCGTAGGAGGCTTTAAATGAAATTAAGAAGCTGAACCAGTAGGTATTATTATCTATGGCCTACCTGTGTAAGTTTCTTCCATCATCATATTGCTCGTGGGAATTGCTTTCGTATTCAGTTTCAGCAACATCTTCATCTTCGTTCCCTTCTTCGCCTCCTTCCGAATCTGCTTCATTAACCTCATCATTTCCTTTGTAAGTTTTTTGATTTACGTGACTGTGTGAAGCATAGATATAGGATTTTTTCGCTAGTGTGAAGTTTGTTCAACAACATAAATTAACTGGTGTCCTATTATATGCATAAGAATTATGATAGATAAAGATTTAATTTTATTGGCATTACTTTAGAAATTGTGAAGACATTGTTGAAATTTATAGAGAAACGGAGAAATTTATGACTGAAGATTATGCACATTAATGATCGTTTGAACAATGGAGTCACAATGCATTCAATTCGCCTTTAATTTTATCAAGTTAGACCGAGTCGCAATAAAAAACCCTGCAAAATTCTTCGATTTCAAACTGTCGATCTTGTGGACAAGGAGAGTTAATTCGTGATCATTTCCTGGTGTAATAAAATTCCTTGAAGGTATAAGTTTCAATGATGATTCCGTAATATGAGCGCGTTGGTTTAATCGACAGCAACTTAGAGTCACTGAGATGAATCTGGTTTTAGACTATTTGTATTAGCTATTGGTTACACGGGCCCGAAAAGTCTCCTACAAATAAAGTGATTTTCCTTGGTTTTATAGAAAAATTAAGAATAGCGAATAAAATGGGGGCAAAATTTAAAAGAAAAAATATATGGTGTACTCACTCATAATCTTGCGAAGTGAAGCTATAATAGCTTCTTCGTTTAACTCTTGTTGGTGGTTGTTGTTCTTTTCCTAAACTATTCCAAATTAATATATCACTCGAAACGTTCCCTTCATACAGCGACTTGCGACTCGGATCACTTTGAGAAATTATTATTTGCTCAGGAGGAAGAAACGACGTCCTGAAACCATCAAACACCTCCCTTTCTTCAGGGTCCAAACCTTCCAATCTCGTGTAACTTGGCACGTTTTTAACTGTGAACTGATCTGATGGATCGCCTAAAGTATCCAACGGTCTTTTCGATATGAAATACGCGACGGTAAAAAATGTCGTTATTAGTATAAGTAAAGAGAATTTGCAGAAATTAGCACTTTTGGGTTTAATTGATATTGTTTGGGGTGGTGGCGTGTCAACACGAGCCATGACAGGTTCTGACTGACGCATCAGACTGTGTCAGAAAATCCTGCGAGATTTGTAAGTGGAACATCATTCCAATGCTATAATAATGACTGTAATGAACTTGAGTCGGTATGTTTGTACCTACCTATGTTGCTTAAGCTTATTGGTTTGCTGTAGGTAGGTAAATTCGTGAGACTGATAATGTTACGAATAAATTTGTGATGCAGCTTTGTATGCTTTCTTTTTAGAAACAATCAGAAACACAACTTACTCACTTACAGTAAGATATATTATGGTCCTTGAGTTCCATTAATACTCAGCATTTCGGATTTAATTGACCTTAAGGCGAGAACCCTTAAACCTAACTTGGTAATAGGTATCATCTATTCTGTGACTAGATAATAAACTTAAACAGGTAGCGTAGCGGGGCTAACTAGTCTAGTAGCATGTAAACTTATATGTGTAATGTAGGTATGTATAGCGACCATTGTCCTGACGACCCTGGGACTCAGTGTGTCGGGAAAATTGTGAGCAATCATCCTCGTCGTTTGAACCCAATTACGTTTTAATGCGCACTTAGGTAACCTGGTAGTTTATGCTTAAATAAAATTAGATATTGTTATAGAAAGTTCCTTACATACATTTTTGCTATTTATAGATTTAGATAGATTTTTCTATTATCAAAGGTCTAAGGTAGGTAAAGCAAAGGTGTCTGACCTAAATCAAAGGGTTGAACAGCAGTATATCTGATACTCATTATTCTTATATTTGTCAACTTTACGTGCCAACTATGAAATCGGTCACATAATCTAATAGATCGCATAGATTTGGCAACTACTTTAGAACATAGTCTTTTGAAAATTATTAAAAATGTCAAGGATGTCATTAATACGAACAAGAGGAAGATATAGAAATTATTACTAATTGATCGACGAAATTACAGATAATTATTGAAATAAAAATGGCTTCATTTGCCGAGGTAACACGACAAGTTCATCTAATAAATGATTTGATTTTGACGGACATGATACGGGGTAAGTTCATCAATGATATTTTTTATGATATAAATACATTGATGTAGAATTTTAATACCTATTTCTATTTCAATGTATAAATAAGATACAAGCTAAATCATCGAATAGTATTGCAAGGAACAGTGGAGCAAGGTTGTAGCAGAGTGTTACCCGATAGATGGGAAAGGAAACAGGTAGGGGTAACGCAATAGGTATGAAGCGTGAAGCTCACACGGGCTCACAAACTTTCCTATTTAGCTCCATTTTAGCTCTAGCGCTTTCACGAAGGTGGAAGATATAAATTTATTTATTTATTTATTTATTTATTTATTTATTTATTTATTTATTTATTTATTTATTTAGACAACATACCCGAAGAGACCTTACAGTTGCCCAATGCGTCTCTCCGGGCTACAGAGAGAGTGACAATAAACAAAAAACTTAATTATTACAGCTTACAACTAACAAAATACAGAAACAAAACACATAATTTGGTACACAGAAAAATGAAGAAGGCGGCTTTGATATGAGATTTTTTTATCCCTCAGTAAGAGACTTAGCTCCATTTTAGCTCTAGCGCTTTCACGAAGGTGGAAGATATAAATGAAGAAGGCGGTTTTGATATGAGATTTTTTTATCCCTCAGTAAGAGACTTTGGCAATTGAAAAATTGGCCAGAAACTCGCTTGTATTTTTTTAGGTAACAATGACCACCTGGAGGAGAATTTAGAATTCAGCAAGCACATGCTAGCAACTAAATACTGGTTTTCACGCATTTCATGTGCAAACAAAAAGCGATTTGTGCTAGCTCTGTTGAAAGATGTGCGCAGTATTTGGACCCTCTCATTGCTCTTGAAGTCAATATGGAACTGTCGGCCTAAAGACGCCGTGATGTCCGTATGCGAGTCAGTTTTGTTTTAATCTGGAATTTAAAGTTATGTAGGCTGAAATAAAGTGTGCTAGCAACTAGATACAGGGCAAGACCCCATAAAAGGAACTGTATGAAACTAAGTAGGTGCAGTACAGACTACGTAATGCCGAGGACTTCAACAGCACGGCTTATTCGCTTGTTTCAAAGTGTAGTTAGTAGTTACCTACTATCTACGCCATTGTAAATTTAACTGCTAGGAGCCTAAAGGCTCAATACAAGCTGCAAAGTCCTCTTATCACTGCAATTGCTCAAAGACAACTCCTACAGTATCTTATATTACTATAGCACTTTTAGTTGCCATGCCTGACGAAGTTTCTACTTGTTTCAGCCTCAAAATCAAATTTTAAAACTCCTCATTTTCCTAACAAAGTCATCGATGTAGAGGGGAAATAGTTCCAGAGAAATCAACCCCCCTTGACATACAACACACTTTATTGTTAAATTTCTATAGGTTATTTGAATATTTCAGATCCAGAGTATGGAGTAGCTACGATCAAGTACCCATGGACCACGACAGAACTGCTCAGCCTTTGTCAACCCTAGTAGAAGTGATGATAAATGACCGAAAATGGTTTCAATCTCTCGAGCCTGTTAGTATCTAAATGTGATTATTACTAAGTCTACTCAAATAAGATTATAAAATTAAGGTATAATTATAATTATTTAAGGATCGGGTTATTCGGGAGGCAGCCGCATTATCTATCTATATCTATCAAAAGATGTCTACGTAATAATCTAATAGATCCCATAAAATATTATTAAATAATTATCATTAAAAAGCTTTTTCTTTTATTTTTACATATTTACACTCATTTTTTAAGCCTACTATTCTTATGTTTAGGAACAGCAATCTCTAGTCCTCTCAGAGTTGCTAACAGTGGCCGGCGGTCCGGTGATGTGGGAAGTCCTGAAGCGCGCTCAGCAAATTTACGAACAACATGTCGAGATGCAGTTGGAAGATCTACAGGAATGCGTAGTCGTCCAAGAGCCGCTACCACTAAAGATATCTGTTTCTGTTGAAACGGTAACCACGTGTTCTATACACAAATGGATAAGTTACTAAATAAAGATGAGAGTGAAGACTGAATCTTCAACTAATTCTAGGTGATAGCGGTCTAAATTAGAAATATTTATTCATTGCATTTTAAGTTTTGTGTATTTAGCTTAAAATGTTTGATTGACTTGCGTTTTCAGACTCCTGTAAAAAAGGAGCAACCGGCAAAACGCAAAGGTTCTCCAGAAGCTGATACCGGAAAACCTTTGTCTACTGCAGCTCCTGCTCAAGCTCAAAAAGAGGTAACTAAGGAAATTAATTATTATTTAAAATATTACGGCACAGTACTAAATGGAAATAAACATTCAGGACACGTCACAAAAATGTTTACGTTGCCTATAAACAAGCAATTTCGAATTAACCGTCGAAACTATCTGAATGGAAGTAGGTGAATTAAAATTTAACAGTCGCACAGATGACATAACTAAGCCTTTAGTGTAAATATTCTAGTAAGTATATTGCCAACCACTTAAATTTTATATCGTATTCATAATAATATCCTCGATGACTACTGATGCGTTTAAACATTTATTTTCTAGTTGGAAACAAATTTAACACTGTGGGCAACAACAGTAAAGGCAATGAAAGACAGCATGAAACTAGAAGAATTAGAGATGACGTATAAAAATGGAACGACGAAGAAGATTTGGAAAGTGAATCGTCCGAAACCTGAAGCGGTTGAAACCGTAGACTTCGTATGTATATTAATCTGCAAAATAATATGATCTATATAAAAATCATAGGAAATCATATTTACCGACAGGATATCAGTCTCACAATTCACATACATTTTGCTACTAAGGTCACTGCCTATTATTATTGTGCTGGAAGTCCCCTAGGGAGTTTTCTTTGTCTGGCTTATGTACTTACCTACGTAGTTTTCTGTCATCAAAGATTCATGTATTCTTATTACAAACACGAAGTCAATTGTTTTCTAGGAGCGCTCTAATTTTATAATATACTTGCAGATCCAGTTACTACCATCAGCTATAAGCAAACGCATTCTGATATACTTGCCAATGAACCAGCTTGGGGACTGCGCTCGTGTTAACAAATACTGGGCGTTTTTAATCGACGAGATCAGAGCAGAATTGCTTGCGAGACAAAAAATCAATGTCGAATTGGAAAAACTGCGAGTAAACATTCTTTAATTATTTCCTTAAAGAGTTTTAAAGACTTGCCTGTTAGTAGAAATGCTTCTCTGAACAAAATATAGAGAGCGACGCTGCAAGCTCCCCAAACTGTACGTTAGGTACCTGTTTGATAAGTCAGGTTATTATACACAAAACCTCAAGACCTCCTAGGCAAGACTGCTGCTATGTGAACCATCAGCTTTTAGCTGGTCTAGAAACGACTGCCTCGTTGGTCTAGCGGTTAGCATAGTGGACTGCGGAATTGCGGATCACGAGGTCCTGGGTTCGATATGCCGGTCGGGCATAAAAATTTTTTTTCGGGTTTTTCAATTAAGAAATTCTCAGTGCCAGCGGAGTTGGAAGTTGGCGGTGTTTCACCCCCGTGCCTCGGAGAGCACGTTAAGCCGTCGGTCCCGGTTATTATCACTAACATGATAATAGTCATTAAAGCCCGCATTGGAGCAGCGTGGTGGGTCTAAGCTCTGACTCCCTCTCTCCTATGAGAGTGGAGGCCTGTGCCCAGCAGTGGGACCTTAAAAGGCTGTAGTGGTGGATGGTATTAAAATATGCAACATTTGCAAAAGAAGAATATAAGGTGGCATTATTTATGTTATATTCTAGGAGAACATGGTTAAGCATGACTTAAGTCTAGAACTTTTGAGTCACTCAGACTTCGGACAATCGACACTAGGCACCAGCTCGGTAGAGACAGCGAAGACGAAGGAGCGGTTCAGTTTGCTTACCAACAAGTCTTGTGCTCTGTCGCTGTGGACCATGATGAATAAGCAAGCGAATAAACCAAAAATACGCACTGTGAGTATTTTTAAACAATCATTATGTAAGTACTAGCTGATGCGTCCCGTGGATTGAAGTTTCCGCGGGAACTCTTTAATTTTCCGGGATAAAATCTATTTCTGTGCCAAATTTCATCCAGATCTATCCAGCCGTTCTGACGTAATCGAGTAACAAACATCCATCCATCAATCCATACATCCATCCAAACTTTCGCATTTATAATTTTTGTATAGCTATTTTTTAGCCTATACGTACTAAATGTTATTAGTGGATTTTAAAATTGCTTCGCGCACAATTATTATAACCAACCATACTATTATAGAAGTGTAGAAGACGTGCCTATACTTACCTACCAC
Source organism: Erebia aethiops (assembly GCA_923060345.2). NCBI lineage: Eukaryota > Metazoa > Arthropoda > Insecta > Lepidoptera > Nymphalidae > Erebia > Erebia aethiops. The sequence goes on from OV281082.1 coordinate 20,433,646, forward strand.
TTATTGTGTAATTTACTTTATATCACACTTGCTCAGTAACTAGGGATTACTATGGTGGAAAGTCTCCTTGTAAGTTGGTGTTTGCAATTCAAGGCAACATTACGTCGCACTATGCTTGAATTGTAATGTTCACATTACAGTTCAAGCTATGCAAAACTCCTTGGTAAACAATCTCTTTTCTTATAAAATGGTAAGAAAACTTTTTGCTGAAAAAAAACACTGAACATGGCGGCATTTAATTTCCATACATTTCAAACTATGCAAAACTCCTTGGAACTCAGAGCCGTAAAAAAAAATGGAAAATTATTTACGAAAAAAATGGAAATGGCGGCATTTCATTTGATCTGAAAGTTTTTGAAGTTTGTTCGTAAAGTGATTTAAGTTATTTACAACAATGTCAAGCACTTCATCAGATGATGAAAAAGGAGGAGAGCCTGATTTTTGTTTGCTTGAAGCAGAACAAATGATGCAAAACCTTTTTGCATTACCAATGTTTTATTTACCTCGCAAGAATGATATAAAGTAGAATGCTTACCTCGGTTGCAAGTAGCTATTACACCCTCGAACTATATTCACCCTCGCTCGCTGCGCTCGCTCGTGTGACTAAATATCTCGGGTGCACGCGATCCATTAGCGCCCTATGCGAGCTGCGCTCGCACTGGCGCCAAATTGGATCTTGTTCTGTAATAGCTTACTTACGTCCCTTGTGTAACAATCTACTATTGTCTTTATAGCACGGTTGGCTGTTAATGTCTTCAGATTGCTTTAAATTTTGTTGCGTCCCAGCAATTTCAGAAATGAAACTGCGTTTCAGCAATGAAACTGACTGATTTTTACAAAGAAATTAGTAGTTATAATAGGTACAGCTTGACTCCTGTGGTTAAATCCTGTCAAATGTAATCAACTGGGTTTGCCTCATTTCTTTTCTATCTCTCGTTAGACCTGGAAATTGTGAAGCATCTTCCATCCCTGTTCTTTAAAAACAATAATAAGGGGCATCCTGATTCCTGACAGCACCTACTTAATTCGTTAAAAATTATGTGTTTAAAGGCTGGATTTAAACGCATAAAACGGATTCACACTTTATAATCTCTTCATCTTCTATTTTTAGAAACCTATTCGTAACATGACTGAACTAAACGAGCGCTTGGAGAGAAGAGGTGCTGCTGATGAAAATATATGGAAATGGTGCAGAAATGTTCTCAAAATTAGTGAGAAATATGGTCAAAGACAAGTAAGATATACTGACTTAGATACATTTTTGTGGACTGCTCCGGACTATTTGGACCTCTTTAATGTGTTCTTTACAGCACTTGAGTTTATAAGTGTATTTGCATATTCGTCATCTACTCAACCTACCCGCTCACTGATGACCACGAGTCTCCTCTTAGAATGAGAATGATGTAGTGTTTACTAGTCCCCCACGCTGGCCAAGTGCGGATTTGCACACTTCACACACCTTTGGAAAGATAGAAAACTTTCAGGCATGCAGGTTTCCATAAGATGTTTTGTTGCTGCAACCACGATGTCGAATTGCTAACAAGTTTAAAACGTGCGTGCCCGGGGATCAAACCCTGGGCCCCCGATTGGGAAGCCGAGCTCTAGGTATACCTAATTATAGGACATCAAATTGTCAAGAATTTAGTTATATCTATACTTAGTTCTAACTTCTAGCTGATGCCCGCGACTTCGTCCGCGTAGATTGAGGTTTTTTGTTTCCGCGGGAACTCTTTTTTTCAGGGATAAAAACGTTTTGGCGTGGTTAAGTAACAAACATCCATCCATCCAAACTATAGCAAAATTATAATATTAGTATATGATGCCCACGACTTCGTCCGCGTGGAATAAGTTATTTAATTTCCCACGGGAACTCCCTAATTTTCCGGGATAAAAAGTAGACTATATCACTCTCCGTCCTCAACTATACCAATACCAAAAATCACGTCGATCCGTTGTTCCGTTGCGGCGTGATTGAAGGACAAACTAACAAACAAACACACTTTGGCATTTATAATAATATAAGTATGATTAATTTCAGATACCGGTCGAAAAAGGAGGGATACTGACTATGTCAACAGAAACTTTCCCCGGTCCAGTGGTGACAAAAACTGTCAAAATACCGCTTGATTATCCACTTTCAGTGGACCCTACTCATATGTAAATTATTCTTCTAAATAATTTCTCGGAGGCATCAGGCAACTATTTATGCCGCGACGCACAGCGCAGCGCCGCAGCCCGCACTAGTGTGATAACTATGCGCCGTACCAAATGACAGAAATAATATTTTGACGTTTTGTGCAGCGCCGCGTTGAGCAGCTCTAAATGCAGTCCGGCCTTTTCCGGTTGGAGAAGAAAAACATCCTCAATTTACGCGTTAAAAAAAATTGACTGACGAAATGAACTATTCTTGACTACGGAATCCTAAAAAAAGTTGAAAAAAAAAGATTTAGATTAGGTTTAACGGCAATTTTTATTAGCAAAAATTATGAAGACGCCTTCATAATTTTTAATAGCAATCAACATGACGACATAATAATTGCTAATAACTTTTTATAGTTTGTAAGTTTATAACGTCTTTGAGAGGTGATATCTAGTGAAAGGCCGGATGAAGAGCGTCAGTTTTTGTACTGTTTACATAGGTTCTGTGCATACTTTAATACTGTACAAGAATCAGCTTTTCTAATTATGGTTCATTTTTGGTAGGTAACCATATCACGTTTTTGATCGGCCATATCTAGTGATTGGCCCATCAGTATGCGGGCAGAATTTCACTACGGTCCTCAGTGGAGAGTGTAGCACCCAACTATTACTGAATCAGCTTTTCAAGCGTTATTTACAAAAAGTGCAGCTATCTCTTAGTCCACTTGTTACGTTGCGAGTTCTATAATAATATTAATATTAAGTTTATGAAACGTCCTTTGCAGCGTTCCTGTTAAACCTAAAGCGGTCGCTACGTATTCGCAAGAAGCTAGTTTTCCCGACCAGGAAGAAAACAGACGTTACACTCTTTGGTCGAAAGATTTTTCGAGGCTCTACCCGGTTTGCAAGATATCGTCCCACCTGTCACCTTTTTAATCGACTTCCAAAAATGAAGATATTTTCAATTCGGCGCGTATTTGTAATTTATAATAATAATTTAATACATAGTAGGTACGTCATAAGGAAGAATCGAAGAAGAGAGAAAAAGCACTAAAATTAAATATTGATTGCTCCGAAGTTCGAGAGCCAAACCAAACCGTTCATGATTCGAAGAATAGATAGTAGTTTGTGATTTAGGAGCGGTTAGTAGATTTTTCAATACGAGGTGACTTAAGTCAGCCCGATACCGCCAGGCTCTCATAATATTATAACGCCCGTGTATCACACAATATTTTTCAATACATTTGTGAGAAAACTTGAAATAAAACTCGAGATACTATACAATAAAGGTACCTAGAAAAAATACTGTACACTGTACAGTATTATAGGTACTCACTAGAAAATGGTTTCTTACCTTCTTACGTCTTATTTCGAGATTTTTGGCGGCTACTAATAGCGCGATTTTGTTTCTTTAATTGTTGATTTAATTTTATTAGGTAATCCATATCACATAAACCACTCATGCCAATTAATAAATTATAAGAAAAACTCAATGAAACTTTTAAAAATAGCGCGCAGACTAAAGATCAAAGATCGTATTTCATTCTATAATACGGTGCGATCTCTTTCTCTGTCTACGACTGCGCGTTGTCTTGCGTTTTTATTATATTGGCTTCAGGGCTCTAGGTTCTGGCTCTAAACTTCAAGCCTGGACTATTCCAAAGGACTATTCAGCCTTTACTTTTTTTAAAATTAATTATATTTTAAATACAATTTTTAATTTTATGAAATCAATCTACATCTAAAAGTTATTAATTTTTAGGTTTTCTACACACAAAGTCAATATCATTATGAACCTTCTTGCAAGAAAACTTTTTAGTTAGAAGTGGACTTACAAAAACTGCAAAAAAATAGCACGAGGGCAGTAAATTTAACTTATAAAGCCCTGTTTACTGCTTCTGGAAGTGCATTTTTCGAGCAAGTTTATTGAAAAATATAATATATTTTAGGTACTATTAGCATTCAGTGCAGCACGCAATACCTACGTTGATAGAAATTATTATGATTCTGGTTGTTTACATAATTTAAAGTGCTATGACACTAAACTAAATGTGGCGGCTACACAATATAATATTCAATCGTTGAGATCTGCTGAAGCCTGAAAGCTAAAATCTGTATGCTAGGTGCCTCACAATTAATTAAAATGTACTATCTAAGTTTCATTTAATAAATAAAATTCTCCAAGATGATCCTTAAAATGGTTCTAAAATTATTTAATTTATTAATAAAATAGCGAATGCCCGCGACTTCGTCTGCGTGGTTTGAGGTTTTAATTTTTTAGTTCCCGCGGGAACTCATAAAAAGTAGCTGTGCTATTCCAGACTATACCTACATAATTTATCTCTGTGCCAAATTTCAGCCAGATCCGTTCAGACGTTGGGGCCTAAATGAGTAACAAACATCCATCCAAACTTTCGCATTTTAATATTATAATTAAAAGATAAAATCCCGCCTATGTCAACCACCCTACGTGACCGGAAAACGCTAACTTGTTTACGTTTGCGATGTCGCGGATCCGCTACACTTGTAGATCCGCCGCGTTTTCCGCTCCGCAACCGAAAACAGTTCTTACAAAATGTATGGCGTGAGCGTATCGCAACAGCGGATCTGCTTCCGTCCCGCCGCCCACCAAACAGCCTCGACCTTTCTCTGTCCGTAAAACGGAACGAACCTTGTCAATACGTCATCACACTGATGACGTATTGACAAGGTTCGTTCCCTCTGTCATTCAATTTGCATTCAATCTTATTTAGTTCCATGCATTCAATGAATAACTGTCATTATTTATTTGCTCATTTGACAGGTAGTGATGCTACAAGGCTACGATTGGTAAATCGTTACGGAACCATGAGAAGTTGATTAACAACATTTTTCTAAGCTATTAAATGGTTGTGCAGTTTGGAAATAATAGGTACTAAATGCCCACTGTATGCCATGCTATAAAAAAACATACTTACGCGCCAAATTGAGAACCTCCTCCTTTGCGGCCTCCAAACTTTGTGGCCGCCTTGAATATAGTCGCGAGCGTGCTACTGCGCACTCTTGTGCGTCCCGCTAATACCTGATTTTGTTCTGCGCATGCAATGAGCCTAGTTCGGGGCGGCCACAAAGTTTGGCGCGGGCTGTACGTCAGTAAGTTTATCACATAGAGCTTGGTCTTAGTATCAAGTCTTTTATAACATCTTTGGGTTAAACAGATGGGCTAAAAAAGATTGCAGATAATATATAGACATACAGACGGGCAAACTTTAGCATTTATAATATCAAGATATTATGAGTAAGCACTCCAGTTTTTACCTTCGTGGCTTAAATACCATCGTTCATATTTTTGTTTTCTCTTCGTACTGTTAGAAATCGATAGATTCATTTTATAAAAAAATACGCAATATCTTTAAATCGATTCCATAAACTTAGGAATTATCGATTCAGCACTTCACTACTCTATTATTCAATTTCAATATCATTATTGTGGTCAATTGTCATGTCACTGTCAAGTGTCAAGTGTCATTAAACATTACATCTGTGATTTTGCGAACTTTCGTTTCGTCATAGATAAATACGTTTCGTCTCAAGTCAAGAAAAGAAAATTTAGCAAATCAAGTTATTTTTCTCTCGCGCAAAAGTAGTGTGCAGTGAATCTCTACCGCAATATTTTTTATACTATGATGAAAACAGTGTTATAATTTATTTAAGAAAGTGTTAAAAGTTAACAAGGAAAATGAGTAAGCATATGTATTCCACAGCAAACCTTTCTGATAAAGAACTAAAGGAACAAGGAAACAGACTATTCAGTCTACGGAGGTTCGAAGATGCAATGAATTGTTACACGAAAGCTATTGTAAGTTGTTCATTATAATTTCATTCATTCCATAAATAGAAATCTATTATCATCAATTTAACATAACACCTTTAATTTACCTACCTTCTAACAAAAATGCAAGTACTTTTGCTAAGTACCTACTTACTAAGGCGGTCAATGCTAACTATCGATAGCTCTTAAAGCTTACAAGTTTAATTTACCTGCAGATAGAAAAAATCTTGTGTAAAAATAATGTATAATTCAGATTTATGATATTAATACAATTCTTGAAATAATAGGTCAAGTAGACCTATTTTTTTTAAATTTATTCTTTATTCAACAAAAATAGGTTTTTTACAAATTACATCTTTACATCCTGAAACTCTTGTGAGTTTATCTGGACATTGCACTTACTATCTAACTTAACTTAAGGTTACTTACCCGAAGTTTGTGAAACTGCACATTTCTTTATGAATTATATCTATGCTCAAAAGTTTGGCTGTTATACATTAAAATGTGTGCAATAGTTATAGGCAGTTTTACTAAGTATGGGTACTAAAGTTTTATAATAACTGATATCAATTACTTAAACTTACTTAAGTATTAATGTTTTTGTTTAGACATGAGTTTTATGACATCGGGTATTTAGTTTTTGAACTGTATTTTATTTACTCGCTGATGCCTGCTACTTCATCCATGTGGATTGAGGTTTTTGGTTCCCACCGGAACTCTTTAATTTGCCAGGATAAAAAGTAGCCTATATGTTATTCCAGACTATAATCTATCTCTGTGCCAAATTTCATCCAGATCCGTCCAGCCGTTCCAGTGTGATTGAGTAACAAACATCCATCCATCCAAACTTTTGCATTTATAATATAAAAGTAAAGTAGTATAGAGTAGAGATTGAGAGGACCTCTAGATCTTAAATTTTGAAATCTGCTTTTAGAAATCATTTTCAGAACATAACGTTTTGATCAATAGTCTGTAGCTTAGATAGGAGGAAGCAGCTATAATTAAATTAGTTTGTTGGTAGAAACAGATGCACAGTTCAGTGGTTGTCTTTGGGTAATGTTAAGTACAATTTGCATTTATTAAAGGAAACACTGGTTATTCATGTATTTATACTTTTATTTAGCAACTCACAAACACTGACTAATGCGACCGTGTCCCCATTTTGACCCTCCGTCCTAAAGTTAAGACTATTGTTGCTACTCTCGAGAACCATAGAAGCAGTAAGGCTTTGTACCTAAGTATTTATTTTTAATGTTCAGCTTAACAGTATCAAGTTTTTCGTTAGGTACTTATCCTTACTAATATTATAAACACGAAAGTTTGTAAATATGGATGTATGGATGTTTGTTACTTTTCACGCCAGAACGGCTGAACAGATCTGGATGAAATTTGGTACAGAGATAGATTATAGTCTGGGTCTGGTCTGGATTATAGTGTATAGACACAACCACAGAATAACACATAAGTACTTTTTATACCGGAAAATTGAAGAGATCCCGCTGGAATCACAAAACCACGGGCATTAGCTATTACAAGTATTAAGTACTTAGTGCTTAAAAGTGTTTTATCTAAAAAGATAAAGTAGGTGCTCAAAATGTAAATTTGGCTGCAATACAAAAGAACTCATGAATTAAATAATATCTTAAAGCTACTTTAATTAAAAAAAAAAGTGGTAATGAATTAAGTACTTATGATAACAACATTTTTTCGCTGAATCTAGAATTAATTTCTTGTTATCTATAAATATATATAGTGACTTTTGCTATGAGTGCTAAAGTATTCATATTTTTTTTATAATTTTAGTGCAAAATAATGGTATGTAGTTAGATCAAAATAAAACAATGGAAAAAATTACGAATTTTTAAGTTATATATTTTTATTTTAGATAAAAAATCCCTCAGTAGCAACATACTTCACAAACCGAGCACTATGCCACCTTAAGATGAAACGCTGGGAGGCGACATGCCAGGACTGCAGGCGAGCGCTGGATATAGACACTAACCAAGTGAAAGGACACTTTTTCCTTGGCCAGGCATTGGTGGAACTGGAGTGTTATGACGAGGCTATTAAACACTTACACAGAGGTCAGTCTGTCCTTATTTTTTTGTCCTTATTACTTAGGTTTGTGACCCCATTTATGTGTTAGACAGCATTTTTAAAATCGACTACAAGTTAGCCCTTGACTGCGATCTCACCTGATGGTAAGTGATGATGCAGTCTAGGTAGCAGGTTAACCTGTTAGGGGCATGGCAGTTATATTAAAACCTGTGCCCCTATTCGGTTTGTACACGACATCGTACCGGAACGCTAAATAGATTGGCGGCACGTCATTGCCGGTAGGGTGGTAACTAGCAACCACAGCCAAAGCCTCCCACCAGTCCAGACCAGGGAAAATTCAGAAATTATAAATTCCCAAAAAGACCCTGCCGGTGATCGAACCCGGGAACTCCGCACGTTAAGACAACAGCGCTCAACACTGCGCCACAGAGGTAGTCCAAAGCATGCCCCTCATTGGTCTTTGAAGGCAGCCTTAAAAAGCTGTGAATGTATGGTCTGCAGGTAGATTGAAACTTTAATTTATCTAGATATTGTGGCTAATTTTGTTGTAACAACATGATCTCTAAAGTAAACTAAAATAACAGTGTATTGCTATCCCTTCCATAATTCTCCCCACGGAAAAGAAAACTGGATTCATTGGTCTTGTCCATTAACCTATTATTATGCCACATTGTTTGACTGTTTAATATAAGAATAGAGAAATCAGACGCCTACATAAAATCCGCCATTCCGTCATCAGATAGCAGACCAAAATAATAGATGCCCATTCCTACACACTAAAATCTAAATGGAAGTGGGCTGGCCATTCCAGATTCACTGTCAAACGATGGACGATCACAGTAACGAGCTGGCCTGGCCCAAAAGGTAAACGTGGTAGGCCACGAGGTAGGCCGCATTATCGTTGGGATGATGACATCAAAAAAGTGGCGGGGCCGAACTGGATGACCAAAGCCAAAGATAGGGTGAAATGGGTTTCTCTGGAGGAGGCCTTGACCTGAAAAGGGTTCTTCATATTGTTATACACTTAAAACTAGTTCTAAAAATAGTTTTTAATTAATTTCCTAATTTTGTATACGTTCTCCATTATTTGTAAACTCAATCTGAAGAAATAAAAGACATTTTTATTTTAAATTTATTAACAGAGAACATAATTTGTTTTGCAATAAGCAAAAATAAATCAATATTTTTAGCTATTATTAGCTTCTATTTAATATAATTAATTCTTTGCAGCAAACGATTTAGCGCGCGAACAAAAACTGAACTTTGGCGACGATATAGCAGCTCAAATTCGTATTGCCAGGAAAAAGAGATGGAATGTCCAAGAGGAAAAGAGAATATCACAGGAAATTGAATTGCAAACTTATATTAATAGGTAAGATGACTTGTGATACTAAAATTTAAGTTCTTACCTATCTGTGTCTTAACTTTTTACATCCTGTATGCTTAATCGATTCTGATGACATCCCAGAGACACATAGGCTATTTTTTACCCCCGAAAATCAAAGAGCTCCCACGTATTTAAAAATAATTCACGCGGATAAAGTCACGGGCATCATCTGGTAAAAGTAATCTCCTTTTAAATAAATAAATAAATCATTTCTTTGCTGTAATTGTTTATTGGGGCAAAAGGGCCTAATATAAGTTATGGAGTGTGTCCAGTGATAGCTGAGAGTTTATTATTTATCATTTTTGATTACTGGCAACACAGGATCCATATAAAACTGAAGGCAAACCAAAAAAAATTCTAGTACATTCTAACCCAACCTAATTTTTTTTTTAATTTTCGCCATTTCGCTCTCAGCTTTCATTAGACAGACTGAGAATAAAATTCATACAATTCGAAGGTGACCAGACCTTTCTTTTAAGGCTAATAAATGAAGATATGCAGCGTAGAATAGAGTCGATAAAATTAGAGAACATAAATGAGGAAGACAGCAATAGCAAAATATCAAAAGTCGAAGAAGAATGTGTGAGTATTCATAGTTGTTTTAATTGTTTAAAAACTTAACATTTTTATTTAACTATTGGAAACTTTCTTTTGAATACCAAAGACACGAAAGTTTCTGCTAAAGAAAAAGATAAATAAAGTTTCAAATTTTCTTCTTTTCTTCTTTACATAAATCTTTAAATAAACTAGAATTACAGAGAGCTAGCGTGAATATGGCTGAAACTGATATGGCTAGCTGGCGCAAATATGCATCTCAAAAATCAGTTTTTTTTTTCACCACAGTTTTGCGCAAAGGACCAGCCTGGCTCTTATGCAACCAGTGTTCTTTTCACCACTCCAGACAGCCATGATTTGTATAGAAAATATATCAGACTAGTTTTAAGTTATATTGTATCGTAATATTTCCAATAATGTTATTGAAAACAAACTAATAAAAGGCTGGCAGTCTCAAAAAGACCTAACGTTTTAGTTTTACAGATATATTTTACAACTTGTGACAAATTTTTTGTTTGCGTGTTTCAGAATAACTACAGCAGTGAGCTAAATAACTTGTTTTCAAAAATGGATGAAAGGAGAAGGGTAAGTGTCTCACAATCCTACGCGAATTTGAATCCATACTAATATATTGCCAATAAGTGCCTGCCTTTTACCTTTTCAAGTTTCAATTTCAATTTATTTATTGTAAATTCAAAAATATGTAAAAATAAACAATATACTGCTTAAAATCTAGTCAAGGTATTTATTATTCCGAACAAAGGAGTGCTTAGACACCTGTACTAAGATACAAGTTTTCACAACCCATCTGACTGCTACGTCGGACTGCTACTGAGATTTTCTTAAAAGAAAAACCCTAATAAGCTATATGACCCTGCGCATTTATGGAGTACGGACTAAGACGTGACGTGACAATTTATCGGTTTCTAAGTACTTATGTCGATTGGTTAGTTATGTGACGTAAATCCAATATGGCGGACTCCGAAAGATGGCGGTTCTACGGCGGCACCCCCATGATATGGGTATCAACTAAAACTTTTGCAGAGAAGAATACGAAAAATAAAATGACGTCACACTAAATTCAATATGGCGGACGGCTTGTTTAATAAAATGTTTTTTTAATTAAAGACATAATAGATGTCATTGCCATTAAGTTTACCATCTTTATTTTCGCATTTTATCGGCACCATTTGTACCAATTTTAAATTCCTAAGTTTTCATATTTTTTCCAATTTATAAAACTTGCAAACATATCACAATCATATATGAAATTTAAAACAGACTGATTAATTAGCGAAGATGAGTATTTTATTAATTTATTTATTTAATCGTATGGCGTTTGGTACTTAATAAGCGTTTTTATAAAAAGAACGCTTATTTCGCCTGCAAGTTCGTCGTTCGTTTAGCACCACCCAGGGGACACGTGCAGGGACGTAGAAGGTAGCTGCGGAAGTGAGCGACGGGGCATCCCCCTAAGAAAACTGATAAATATTTCATTAAAAAAACTGACAACGAAAACGTTGCATAGTGATTGATGTAACGTTTCCTAAGAAACCCCGTACTTCAATTTCGATACTTGACGTCACAAATGACGTATCTGACATGAAGTAACAGTATAAGTGCGTGTCGAAGAGCGCTAATGAGATCATTTCGTGGGCCTACATCGTTTTGTTCCTTACGCCTTCGCAGTTCGCACCGCGTAAAACGGATTACGTACATAAATACTTCTATTCCTGATCGTTGAGGCATTACGTATTCGTGATATAATAATATGAAGATGTCTGTTATATTTTGGTATTTTCGTGATGTATGATCGATGATGCAGAAGATTGTATAAGTTGTACTTTCTATCGAAAGTAATATAGTATGGTTATGGTTAGATATTATAGTGCACAAGTGTGTGGGTGCACAGGTGCACTTTGTGTTACTTTACTCTCATAGCCCTGATGGATAATTCCTTTAGGGGTTGATTACAAAATTAAAAATAAATTGGGCTATGCCTGGTTTGGCGCAAAGGACCCACTTCTTGCTCCCTTTAAAGAAATATAATTCTTCCATTCCCAATTGAATCTAATTAGTTACCCAAATAGTCATTATGTTGGCCAATAGACCGAATTTTGGTTTTTGAAAATCCTTTGGGAACTCTTTCGGGGTAAAAAGTGCTCTATCTTTGTACCTTTCGTCAAAATCGGTTGAACAGATGGACCTTGAAAACGTAGGTAACATACACACTTTAGTATTTAAAACATTAGTATGGATTTAAACATAACTTTTACTTAGTTATGTCTAAGTATTCAGTCATTCCAAAGAATTATATTAGTCATAAATTATTATAGTTGTATTGGACTATATTTATTTGGGTACCCATTTTAGTGTGTAGGCCTCCATTTTGGCCAACCATTAAATGAATAAAATAAAAATATCTGATACCACAATTTGTATACTGAGAAATCGTATAGCCTCCATGAAGCCCCATACCGGGTATTTAGTAAAGCTGACGTATATGTATTTGATTTGTAGGTATTCAAATGTTACTATAGCCAAGATTGCTTAGTTAGAAAGTCATAGGGCCTTAAGGGTTGATTCAAACCATTGGTAATTCTAACTCACGTTCGTTAACATTTAACACACACGTAAAACTTTTTACATCTGTTAGATTACTAGTGTTACTTTATGGTAAAAATGGTGAATCAACACAATAATTTGTACCCAACTTTCGTTAGGGCTATATTTGGTTACGTGTACGTCAAAACCTATGGTCAAATATCTTGATTCAACTCAGCCATAGTCAAGTCCCACATACTTAACTGTGACCCGGTGACAGCGTCGCTATCTGTCCAACCATTTATTTTGCACGTTTATGAAGTTTCATAATTATTGACAGGCAACCATCGACAAAAAAGGAAATACTTAATACACGCAGTTTTTTCACAATAGTGAAGCGACGTTCCCTTTTATCCGATATTTCGTAACTAAACTAGTAATTACCAGGACGAATTTGTCGGGTGTCGGGTGTCGGTCTCGCGTTTTCACATTTTACCCTCTACCAAAAAGTGCTCAACGCGCCTAAAGAAGTTTTCACTTCAAAAATAGTAAGATCTCCAGTGTCTTTGTTTGTTTTGTTCAGAAACGTGACGTGCCAGACTACCTATGCGGCAAGATCAGCTTCGAAATCCTGAACGAACCCGTCATCACGCCCAGCGGCATCACGTATGAGAAGAAGGACATCGAAGAACATCTAGAGGTACTCATTTCAGAGCCAAAAGATTTTAATCAAATAATCTCAATAAGTTAATTCAATAAAGCCCGGAGTCTGACTTCAGCCGAATCGAATTGTGTCGCATTTGTTCGCGACCTCCGTGGCGCAGTGTTGAGCGCTATTGTCTTAACGTGCGGAGGTTCCGGGTTCGATCCCCGGCAGGGTCAATTTAGGAATTTATATCTGAATTTTCCCTGGTCTGGCCTGGTGGGAGGCTTCAGCTGTAGCCAGTTACCAGCCTACCGATAAAGACGTGCCGCCTAGCGATTTTGCGTTCCGGTACGATGCCGTGTAAAAACCGAATAGGGGTATGGTATGGGTTTAATATAGGGTGGTAGATTCTTCCGACTTATCATAAATTTAAGACATTAGAACAAACTAAGGACTGTTATTGGACTGTAAATTAGATGTAGAAATAGTTTTAAGTAGAAGTTTAAGCAAAATTAATATTACTTATTAGCCCATAGGCTAGAATATGGTAATACACAATAAAGTTGCCATTATAATATTGTAATGGGACTTTATGGTAAGAAAAAAAATCATATGGCACAAGTTAAATAAATCATTTCATTTTGCTTTTCATATAACTGCCATGCCCCTAACAGGTTAGCCCACTACCATCTTAGACTGCATCATGACTTACCATCAGGTGTGATCGCAGGCAAATTTTGTAGTTGAAAAAAAAAGTGGACTCCGACTTGTAGGGCATGCCCCTCACTTGTATAAGCTTGTCCTTGTCCCCGCGATAGCGCAGTCCCGCTCTTCAGACTAGATGGCGTTAGTAAAATAAGTTCACATTATTTGTTTGACAGGGCCCGTCTATGTAAATTGAGGTCGTTTATTTTATTTTATTTTTATTTGATCCACCAACAGAACTACATGTTATACAAGTAAACAAAATGATAAATCTCTTAGGTATTAGGTACACATGTAATTCAACTTAAAGTTAACTTTAAGGTCGTTGTTCACGCTCCATTTTTATTTACAGCGAGTGGGACACTTCGACCCGGTGACTCGAGTGAAGCTAACAGCGGACCAGCTCATCCCTAACTTCACTATGAAGGAGGTGGTCGACGCTTTCCTACAGGAGAACGAGTGGGCACTCGATTACTAGCTCGATTCATCGATATTATTGCCATTGTGGTTACGTCACCAGTCTCCTAAGCATTATTATGGGTAAAACTAGACGATGCCCGCGGCTTCGTTCGCGTGAGCTAAGTTTTTCGATTCTCGTCATCAAAATCAGTTGAACAGGTGAGCCGTGAAAGCGTAGCAGACAGACAGACAGACACACTTTCGCATTTATAATATTAGTATGGATTATTGCTATAGTTTAACAATCGTAATCACCAGTCGCTATTTTCTTACTTGAGATTGTAAAATTAATTATTAGCTGTAGCTGTTTCAGAATAAGGCTCTATTCCGTAAATGCTGTATTTCATTGATAATTGTTAAGGCGCTGTGTGTGGTCAGGGGGGGGGTCTCCAAAGCAGTGTATCCATTAAATGGTGGCATATGGAAGATTGAAAAAAATATATGATGTTTTCAAGACCTTAACTCAGATATTGTTTTATCCCAAAACACGATTTAAACAACTTCGCTGCATAAAAAATAAATTCAAACATACCTCTTATTTCAGTTTTCAAATCAACACATCTCCAAATTGAAAACCTCAATTTACTTGAAAAATATATCATTAAATTCCAAATTCTAAATGACATCCATTGATTTATTAATATTTATTAAAATGTACACATATTTTCTGTTTTCCATTGTATTCCGGTTTTTCGAGAAGCGCTAGCTCATTTTCACCTCCGCCAGTGTTCGAAAGAACTTCACAGACGATGGATCTGTGCTCCTTTGCTCCAGCGTTTAAATCGATATTTTAAAATGGTTTTCAAACATAACATGAATAAGACTAATGTTTATTCAACATGAATTGACAGAAGACGTGGATATTACAACTTTCGTGAGCTATCTTCTTTTATATAACTAAAAATACATAATCAAATAAAGTATGAATATGTGTTCTCTGACCAAACTTTTGACAGCTCGAAATAATGATGCCGTAATGCGCTATCCATTCGATTTTTGACAACAATCGACTTCATTTACGAAGAAGTTTTAATCGATTTGACACATTGATATTACAACTTTTTGTATTGTTTTATAAACATACCCAGGCGTCTAAATGTATTTTTTATGTATTAAAATAAATATTTTTGGTGAAGCAATGCTGTAAATGTATATTTTATTATTTGGCAACATCAATAAGGCAGGTCATAGAAACCATCCAACGCCAAAGATGACGCTACTTAAATGACAATCAAGTGAGCTTGTGTTGCAGCTTCGTAATTATTTTGAAAACTATTTTCAAAATTAAAATCGTACTAGTAATTACTAGATTGACATACGAGTTGCGAAATATCGCATAAAAAGGCACGTCGCTTCACTATTTAAAAAAAAACTCCTGCTGGTTGTAACAATGACGTCTTTTAATATTTCCAAGAAGTAGGTAAGTTGTCAAACATCCAATTACTGTCAGAGGGTTCACTGCCATCGCTTAAAGCAGTATTACTTAAAAATGTCAGTTTTATGTCACGTACCTTGAAGGTCCTAAAATAAGGATTATAATTCTAAAAACACGAACGTCAACAATATTAAAACAATACGGATTTAAGCGATAGTAGTATGCCTCCAGTGCAATTTTTGATATGAATGGAAAATAACAAAACAGTGGTAAGACAGAAAGGAAAACTGAAAATCAAGCATTGCCACTTCAGCTTGCTACTGCCTACTCGTCCGCTCTCATTGGACCAGACCGACCAGATAATATTATTACCTATATCGAAAGCTTGCTGAGTAAGGACCTAGTAGTGTCTCAAATACTTCAAATAAGTGCCTATTGCAAGTTTTATTACTAATTGATTGGATATTAGATACCCTTAGGGTTTCGTTTCTGGGACCCGGGAGTTAGGAATTTCCGGGAAATACGTCGTTGGTTTTTTTTGTGATTTCCCGTTTTTGTGTACAGAGTATTTTTTTAACTTATCTCTTGAGAAATATTTGAGAACAAGTTGATCTCTTAACTTGTTTATTATAATTCTCCCTGACTACTAGGGCATGCATTCGGTGCTGTGTTTGAGTACCGGGAAATTTTGGACCGATATTGGCACGGAACCGGGAATTCCCGGGACTTTCGATACTTTCGATACTACCTTAAATTATCACAAAAACACGGCTAAGACATTACAGAAAGTATGAAATAGACCAAATATTACTGTTCATTAGGCGTTATACAAAAATTTATCGCATAATATTTTACACAGGAATATACTGAATATTACTATTCATTAGGCATTATACAAAAATTTATCGCATAATATTTCACACAGGACTGTAAATTCATGATTTTTTCATGTACTTGTACCATAACTCGCTTCGTTACAAATTTCAAAGTTTTATTGTAGTTCATAGGTTTTACAGAGATTGCGTCTTGTATGAAAATACACTTTGAAAAGTTGAAATTTTTTTTATCGTGATACGCTCATATGTAACTACTTTTATAGCAATTAGAAGCCAGTGCAAATATAAATTTACTGCATCAAGCAGTTTATGAGAAACAAGCCTTGAGGCTTGGATACACGGACAACAAAGTGATCCTTTACGGGTCTTTTTTTATAGACAGGCGTACGTAGTAACCTCACCTCAAAGAATTACAAATGTTAATCTAAATCAACAATATTTTCCAACCCATACTCAGTATTCCCAAGAGAATCTCGTGAAGATGTTACTCTCTCCTATTCTGTGCCGTTTTTTGGTTTTGCCGCACGCTGATTTGGTCTCTACAATTATATTGGATATGGTACCTCTTAGTATTTTTGGTATCCATTCACCGTCCTCCCCGTACGTATGGAGGATCCTAGGATCGAGGACCCTAGGATTTTCTAAAGACGTTTCCTATCAGCCATAAAGAGCCTCGTTACTGCTGCGTTACTGGCCAGGATTCACATCCATACATAAAGATTGGACTGTTCACAGTCTTGGTTTTTACATAACATTGTATGGAGAACTCCTGAGCATCTTAGGGAATTATGGATACGGATATCCATATTTTCTTTCCCTCTGCTATTGGTATAATTGACAGTGGAGTCAAAAATCAAAATTTATTAGCCTCGGGCTTATGAGGTATATTTTATATTACAGTCTATCAATATTTTCCTGTCAATCTTCATGTGAAATTTATGAAAGTAACGATACAATTAACAGAATATAGCATAATCTACTGTAATTTATTATGGCTGAACAAATTTTATTCCAGTGACAGATCCATCAATTCATTTATCTTCAAAAAAGCTCTTCTCTGCTGGTAAATAATACTTACCAGAAAGACTAACATACGAAACTGTACGAAGTGGCAGTAAAATAATCGTTATAGCCAAAGTAAAAATAGGGGTTTTTAAACTAATACCTCGAATTTGTGAGCATAAAATACAGTATAGTGAATTAAATTATTGTTACATGCAGAAATATCCACACTTAATTAGAGAAGAATCGACAGAATGTATGTACTTCGAGTCTCAAAAGTATCAAAAGTACCGGTTTTATGGTGTGGAGAACCGGGACTGAAAATTATTCAGAAGTACCGGGAATTTTTGGTACCAGGAATTATCGGGAGCATGCCCTATTGACTAGGTACCTCACTCGCGCAGTGCTGAGCACTATTGTCTTAACGTGGGATGTACCGGGTTTAATCCCCAGCACAGTGAATTTGGGAATTGGGCGTATTTTTGTAAAATTGTACATGAAATAAAATCGATGTTTTTTTTTCATCATGTTTTGTTATTTTATTGATAAATTTGTGTTTCTTAGTTATTTATCTTTATGAGCAGTAGCACTGTTTACAAATATTATGTTAAATTAAAGTAAAAACAATCATTTTAAAATTAAGTGACGGAGAATTATTCCATTGAGTAACTAAACTTTATCTCACAAAAGGCACTTAAAAAAACAACTTTAGATAAGATTCACAGAAGTGTTTAACTAGTCTTACCAATCATGCCAATCACAAAAATAGGACAGCAAACATAAAATAACAGAAAAACTATCAAAATTTGATAATTTTAGTTCTTTTGACTAACGTAAAGGCAAATTTATGTCATAATTTATTATATAACTTCTGAAATAGACAATGCTTTTTATTTTTGTTTTTGCAAGTAAGTTAGTTTACGATAAAAAATATTCATTTAAATATAACATAACAATAACTTATATTAATGATAAATTGTCAATATTATAAGTATTTATGCAATACTAGCCGATGCCCGCGACTTCGTACGCGTGGATCGAAGTTTTGTGGTTCCCGCGAGAACTCTTTAATTTTTCGGGATAAAAAGTAGCCTATGTGCTATTCCAGACTACAATCTATATCTGTGCCAAATTTCGGCCAGATCCGTTCAGCTGTTGGGGCGTGATTGAGTAACAAACATCCATACATCCATTCATACATCCATACATCCATCTGTCCAAACTTTTTGGAGGATTTTTTGAGAGGACAATTTGTCAGTGGAACCTTGACAATTACTCAAAGGAAAAGTAAGGGCACTGATCACAATGTTAAGAATTATTGTACTTTCTTACCATAAAACTATAATAGTCGTAGTAGGTACTTTTGAGTATTTTAAACTCTTTATTCTTTATTTTGTACTTAAATTATGTAAAATGTCGTCTATAAAATATAAGTAGAACTTCCAACCAATGTATAGTATGTTAAATCACATTGTAAGAATGATTATAAGTAACAATTTTTTTTTGCGTTTTGTCTTCTTCGATTCTCCCTTTCTGATATTTTATCTCACCTCGGATATTTTTCTTGTTCTAGATTTTACGAGCGAGTTTAAGTGTTATTTTCTTATATATTATTGTTTGAACTTTTAAGAGTCCCTCTTTAATTTCTCTATATGCCGCCTTGTTATTTCACCAGATGTCAGCGCCATTGTTACACCTGAATAATTTAATATATACAATACTCGTTTCCAATGCAAAACTCGGGGCCGTAAAAGCTTAACCGTGTACAAACCTTTAGAAATCCATTGAGTACCAATTTGTTCAATTGACTGACAATTTCGAAAGAGTTACTTAAAGGACCGTAATGAATTCACGGCAACAATATTTTCTTGCATTGTATTTCAAGAATTTAAATATTCTGAATTTTCTCTGGTCTGGCCTGGTAGGAGGCTTCAGCCGTGGCTAGTTACCAATTACCACCCTACCGCCAAAGACGTGCAGCCAAGCTATTTAGCGTTCCGGTAGGATGTCGTGTAGAAACCGATTAGGGATATGGACTAGGGTTTAATATAACTGCCATACCCCAAACAGGTTAGCCCGCTACCATCTTAGACTGCATCATCACTTACCATCAGGTGAGATCGCAGTCAAGGGCTAACTTGTATTTAATTTTAAAAAAACTGGATATAAGGTACATAAAAGTAGCAATAACTATTTTTAAAAAAATCCCGGGGATTCGGGAATTCCCGGGAATCGGCCAACTTTATTCCCGTTTCCTTGAGTTGAAAATTTGCCGTTCCCGAGATTTAATTTTAATTTTGATTGAGTGGGATTTTTAAAAAGTTAATTTGTTTAGTTTCACCCAACCTAAGTCCAGTTAATTAATATAATAGGTTTTGCTTCGGACATAATATTGTCAATCAAACTTATCATTTTAGAGTACGGAAACAACGTACAAATTTGAAATTTTACATAAATTGGCTAATTTGCGGTTTTGGCTCTTACGAAGTTCTACCATATAGATAATTCTGTATGTAAAGATAAAAAATCATGACACCAAAATTGTATGATTTTCTTCGTTTTTTATTTTTGAGTATTTTTCAAACACTGTAAATAATACTATATGTCTGCAAAAGACTAGAAATTGATTTCAATGATCAATTTCCAACATCTTTTTGCTATTTAAATTTTTGAAATAACATCTGTATTTCTTGTTTCTGACAAAAAATGAATATCAGACTCTTAGTCGGTAAGTACATTGTATATACGTATGATATTGATTTATGCCACAATTATACTTGTAATTAACTCACGTAAGTAGTTTATGTAAATAAGATACTTATGTAACTCTAGATGATGCCCTCGACTTCGTCCACATGGATTAAGATTTTTTGACTCCCGCGGTAACTCTTTAATTTTCCAGGATAATGGTTCCGGGTAGCCTATGTCCTTTTCCGGGATGTAATCTATCTTTGTACCAAATTTCATCAAAATCGTTTGAGTAGTTGGGCCGTGCAAGCGTAGCAGACAGACAGACACACTTTCGCATTTATTATATTTTGTATGGATATTAGTATGCTGGGCTAACTAATGCCCGCGACTTCGTCCGCGTGGTTGAAGTTTTTTTTATTCCCGCGGGAACTCCTTAATTTTTCGGGATAAAAAGTCACTCTCCCTCAACTATACCCACGCCAAAAATAACGTCGAACCATTGCTCCGTTGCGGCGTGATTGACGGGCAATTCAATTAACAATCACACTTTCGCATTTATAATATTAAGTATTAATATGGATTTGCACACGATATGCGATTTACAATAGGTATTTTGTCAATTACCTACTCATGTAAGAGACTTTGGTACGTGATTTACTCACTTACGTTATTCTATCAATTTCACAAATTTTGAGTTACCGTGTTTTGTCATCCGAGGGCATCCGTGACATGCTATGACAAGCGCGCGAAAATAAAGAAAACCGCGACGGGAGCGCCACCCGGCCGAAGTGGGCATAACTGGCGTGAGGGGTGAGAACTGAGGAGAGCCAACCTCTCGATTTGTGTTTTGATTTTAAGAGCTGACAGCGCCTTAACTCAATTGTATAGATTGGCTGTATTTATGGTGTTCTTGACGTGACAATGGATGTTGGCCAATAGCGGAAGGGTTAACCAATCAGAGGTGCGTTTATGTAAGAATTGTCGATCAAATCGTCAAAGTTCGGCGTCAAAGTAAAATAAACCATAAATGCATTGAATTAGAGCTCAATTTCGTGTATCCATTCTCATACGTGTAGGGTATCGTACAATACCTAAACGTATGACAATGGACACGAAATTGAACTCTAATTCAATGCTGTTATGGTTAATTCGCTATAAACCGCGACAATTGGTAAATCTATGTGGTGGTACAGTGTATATCCCGCACTTAAAGCCCGCAATATTCACCACACCACTGAAATCTTTCATACTCCCAACGTACGTTTCACTCCGATACCGGAGCATCTTCAGGAGATGTTGACTCGACAATGCACGTTTGTAAAGATCACTCGTCTTACAATATTAGTTTATGTCTGGTGGGAGGCTTCGGCCGTGGCTAGTTACCACCCTTCCGGCAAAGACGTACCGCTAAGCGATTTAGCGTTCCGATACGGTGCCGTGTAGCAACCAACTACGTTTTAATATAACTAACCATAACAGGTTAGCCCGCTACCATCTAAGACTGCATCGTCACTTACCATCAGGTGAGAATGAGATCAGAATCAAGGGCTGACTTGTAGAGGAATAAAAAAAACACAATCAACACAACTGCAATTGCTGTCTTGCCTACTTCTATCCAATACATTGTAACAATAGGGATGATGACTCAATCAAATCAGCAACTCTTTATCAAACTTGAAAACACACTTCTAGTATGGAAGTTGTATGAAATTCACAGTTGTGACGTCATCAAATTTCAACGCCCTTTATTTATTTAATCTATATTTTAAAATGATTATCAAACTTAAAACCAACCGAGAATGTGAATTTTAGGTCTTTTGAAAGACCCTTTAAGTAAGAATCAATTAGAAATAATTTATTTTTGATATAGGCGTCATAGGGATGCAGTCACTTCTGCTGTCATTTTTTAAATTTGTGCACCAAGTTTTTCACATTTTTAACCGACTTCCAAAAAAGGAGGAGGTTCTCAATTTGGCGCTTATTTTTTTTGTATTCTATATTCAGTCAACCAATCTTCGCTACGTTTTGTCGTGACGTAATCACAATGATCTTGTTACATCATCCATGTTTACATCATGACATTTTTGTGTTTTTTTAATGTAATCGTTCCACTCAAAAACATTCTAGAACAATTTCCATTGTAATAAAATTATAAAAATAAATCTCAATGCATACAGTATTAATTTAAAAATACTAATAACCTTTTATAGGAAGCTTCTTTGAATGACACTCCTAAAAAAAGAAAGTTTAGTTGCTGTACACTTTGACACTTTTCAGCTCTGTATTTTTAGTAAGCACAAGACGATCGACACCAGTTCAGAGCAGCAAATTATAATCTCGTATAAAAAAAATTACAACAACCATTATTAGAATTTTGAAGGCCTCTATACGCCGAGACGAATTAAATCGAATCGCAATTATTCCGTATCCATATATTTACTATTTGTCGAGTGAAAGTAGAGTGTATACGCATTCGGAACAAATGCGGCTCGATTCTGCTGTAGTCGACTTAAAAGCCGAAGAACAAAAGCCGATCACTATTAACTATCATTTAAAGAATTTATTAGTATTTATAAATTATAGTTCACTTTGGTATATTTGTACCTACGCCCTCTAAATGACATCTTGACATTCAAACCACATGTCCAGTAACGTTTATTACCTGAATCATTTTCACAAATCACAGATATTTTTTTTAACAAAAACTTCAAATACAAAAAAAAAACTTGAATTCTTGCCAATAATAGTATTTAGGAAAAGGAAACGCTGATTTTAGATTCTCAATTTGTTCGCAAATTCTAAAGCAAGTAAACATAAATGATAGGTCTAAACTCTAAACGCATTGCTATATTTGCACAGTGTTCCTCGAGAAAAGGATAGCACTGCGTACATTCAGATATTTGAGAGATGACAAGAGGCAACGGGCGCGGGCGAGGTGACGGCGCGGCACGGGCGCGCCGCCGCTTCTTTTATATTTCATACAAAATATAAATAGCCAGATTGTAAACTGTCGAAAGATTACAATTTAACGCATTATTTTTCGTTACATTGTAATCTATATTAAGCCGATAGAACCTAAGCAAGTAAGGGCACTACATGATTATTTATGTCGAACCCTAACCTAACCTACAAGAAAGAGAAGAAAACGTAAATACAATTAATATTTCAAAAATTGACACTCAGAACATTGAACGGTTCACAATCTGTCGACAGTTTACAATCTATCGAGATAAAAACCGTTAGATTACAATTTTACGGTGACATATACAAGCGACAGTACGCGAGATATACAGAGGCAGCGTGGCGCGGGCGCTGCCTTCACATGCCGCCTCGATGGCGCCTTTCGTATTTATCCCGCGCCTTATTTTTTATCTGATTAGCCTGCATAATCTGACCAACGCCCTTTGCCAACGCTTCAATCCGCTTCAAAGGAAGGAAACCAAAAATTGTTAAAATAGTCTAGGGCAACGGGTGGGTTGGTTGTATGGAGACCCCCGCATTAAATCCTCATTCGTTGAAACTTGGCAGGGTTGTAGTACGGTATGAACCAAAACTTATACAATAATATCCAAAAAATATCCATGCGGAAGGTATTTATACCTAAAACTTAATATTTATAACTGAATATTTTCTCGATTTCTTTTTAAAATAATGATATACACTCAAAACCGAAATATCAAACGAAATAATTCAAAATTCAAAATTCAAAATGATTTTTATACAAATAAACTTTTACAAGTACTTTTGAATCGTCAAGTGAATCTACCACTGGTTCGGTAATCATGTAGAACATCGATATTTAAACCGATTTTACTATCAAACCTAAACTGCGTTTACGCTATAGTGTCCCTTCCTGCTTTAACAATTGGGTATAGCATAAAAACCTTGCTTCCTTTCTGCTTTTTTATTGGATATTTATAATATACCTACGTTTAATCATACTGTAAAGTTTCGTCGCCTGAGGAATTATTGTTGGTGTCCACTAGCTTTATCGCCTAGACTAAAATACTATTAATTGTACTTGAACGTCTATTCGTATGGTAAACAAGAGCTTATAAAATTGGCCGCCAGGGGCGTCTTATCCCCTACACATATTATTATCAGTCACAAGTATACCACTGCAGTTATAAGTTACGTCGATGAATGAATGAATGAAATATTCTTTATTGTACACCAAGAAAAAAAAAAGTCGATGTACCTTTTTTGAATGACGTGAAATTATCTCAGCCATATAGCGTTGTTGCCTACGCGCTATGTTCGGAGTCCGAGCACGATAGATAGCACGAGTCTCTGTTAATCCTGTGTTTAAAATCTTAAGGCTATAAGCAATAAGGGCTGTATTTCATTGGTGTACATATTCGGTTTTGGTCAGCATTAGGTTCCGCTTCTGCGCAAACGAATTTTGCCGATGCGACTGACAAAAGTGGTATACATGTACGTTAAGCGAGTTTTCGTAAGAAATTACACTCGTTGCTTATAATGGGTCATAATAATTTAAATAGAGTTTTAGTGTACCTAGATTTAAATGTAAAAAGTACATTTTAAGCGACTATATAAAAAATACAATGTTTAGTACCTTGACTTTAAACAAGCATAGACTAGAAGATAACCATAGACGCTAAAATAACGAGCCACTGTAACACATGAAAGAAACTGATTTTAGCCAATAATATTCGCCGATCGTGTGGTAACTTAAGTTCGCCGCACGAAATTAGCTCTGCTTTGATAAATATGATTGTAATTTGTAAGTGCTCCGTCTATTTTTCCTTTAGTCTATGGATCTTATAATAATTATTCTTTAACAGTTCATGTCATTGATGTTATATTATGATTCCGCTAGACATTTAAACATAATACCCTCAACAATAAATTGTCTTGACTAAACATGTAACATGTAATAAACATGTAATGCTAAGTAAACGTTATTTTGTATTTAAATCTTTTATTTATTTACCCCACTATAATAACCTCTAGTGATATTCTAGGAATTTAAAAGCTTTAAATTTCTCGTCCAGGGTAACAAATAGTTTAGAAGTGCCTTTAACAGATGCAAAACCTGCCTATCCAACGACCTCAATTTACATAAACGGGCCCTGTCAAACAAGAATGTGAACTTATTTTACTAACGCCATCTAGTATGAAAAGCGGGACAGCGCTATGGCGGGTACAAAGAAAGGTGTGGAGCGCGCTCTACAGGTCGGACGCCCATTTTTTTCTATGAAAGGGCCCATCTAGTACCTACATATATATCGATGTGCGTATCCCATAGGACGCACAAATTTAACCTTTGGCAAATGCAACCTATCTCTGTATTATATTTTATGAAATTTGGTTGAGCAGATAGGCCGTGAAGAAGCTGACAAAATGTCTATCTAGCAGTCAGACGGATACTCGCTTACATCATATTGGTATGAAAATATATTTAAAATTCTATTTCTAAAATAATCGAAACTTATGGAAAGAAAATGGAGAAGTTTCATGATGTGTGTATCATTTTTAACGCAACGGAAGTAAAAATATATATAATCGTAGACTAGCGAATGCCCGCGACTTCGTCTGCGTGGTTTGAGGTTTTTTGGTTCCCGCGGGAACTCCTCAATTTTCCGGGATAAAAAGTAGCCTATGTGCTATTCCAGACTATAATCTATCTCTGTGCCAAATTGCAGCCAGATCCGTTCAGCCATTGGCGCGTGATTGAGTAAGAAACATCCATACATCCATCCATACATCCATACATCCATCCAAGCTTTCGCATTTATAATATTAGTAAGATTAAAACGAATAAATCAGTTTTTTTTAAATCCATCAATAAATGACTGAGAAATTCATTATTTAATAAGTTTAATTAGATATTTAATGTAGGTACCTACATCAATTGCTCGAGTGAGGTTTTTTTTACCTAGCTAGATTTAAATTTTAATACTAAAAATTACTTAAGTGCTTTTAATTCAATTACTTAAGTCACGTTAAGTCCATTTCTTTCTTTTATTCGGCTTTATAAAATCGATTATTAAGGTCGTGCGACGTCACACGACCGTAATGCAAGCACAAGTGCACAACTTTAAAGTTCCATAACTTTTTCATTTGTTGAGATATTTTAATGATTCTTTCATATTTTTGTTTTATTTTATTTTTATTTTAAAAAAATGGAAACTTCTCTATTCTACTGTCTATACCAAAGCGTCGTCCACCTTTGATTAATTAGGCTATATTCAAAGTCGTCCACTACGGTCGCCCAGCATTTGGCATGGAATTAATAAGTATTAACTACTAAGTGTAAGTACAAACAAAAGTAAGCCGTATTCTAGCTCTGTGGTAGGTACAGACCTTCGTAAAATAGGTTGCATTCAAAAAATAAGTCAATTTTAGAGCAAATTTTGATTTTCTTAAATCGGATGCTCATTGAGTGTATAACTACTTAGTTAGTTATGTTGTTAGAGTGACGAACTTTGAACTTCAATGCATTGTTATTGAAAATTTTGAAGAAGGATTGTTAGGTGAACTGAAGGTTAGGTGAAAATAGGTAGGTAGCTGGGTAATTAGGGTTCCGTACCAATACCAAAATGGTAAAAAGGATCACCAAGGGTCTTCCCCTATCTATCGACACGGAACCTTTTTTTTCTCCTTGGGTTTGAGTGCAGCATCGGAGATACCTACATAATTTTATCCCGGAAAATTAACGAGATCCCGCGGGATTCAACAAAAAGTTAATCCATGCGGACGAAGTCTGGCATCATCTAGTCATACTAATATTATAAATGCGAAAGTGTGTTTGTTTGTTGTTTTATTGGTTTGTTGATTTGTCCTTAAATCACGCCGCAACGGACCAACGAATCGACATGATTTATGGCATGGGTATAGTTGAGGATCTGGAGAGTGACATAGGCTACTTTTTGGAGTTCCCTCGGGAATCTAAAAAACTTAAACCACGCGGACAAAGTCGCGGGCATCAGCTAGTGTAAAATAAGTGAAAAGCTAAATTTACGTACTTATTTAAAAAAGGTTTAATGGAGTTCTTATAAGTAGGTACCTACTTATAAGAACTACTTAGAAGAATCATGCTGAGTTTAGGGACACTAAAAATTAACGTAAGTAAATCATGCTTCCAATATATTATGCATTTTAACGGGGCAACGTGTAGAAGTACCTAAAGCCAAAATGGGAAACCGCCCAGCCGAAAACGTATTATAAATTACTAGCAGATGCTCGCGACTTCGTCCGCGTGAAATAAGTTTATTAAATTCCCACGGGAACTCCCTAATTTTGCGGTTTGATATATAACCTATGCCACTCATAAATAATGTGGCTTTCTATTGGTACCAGAATTTTCAAAATCGGTTAAGTAGATCCAAAGATTTCCCCCTACAAAGTCACAAACTTACAAACTTTACCTCTTTATACCTAATATTTAGTATAGATACATACTTATATTATGTAATTTTCCATTGTCTCGCAGTATCCACCTTTTCAATATAGGTAGGTATCTAAGAATATCCATTCATTCGCGCCATGAATCCACCAATCGAAATACATATAACAATCGCTCATTCACTAGCCTCGCGCTAAATTATTTCCAGTTCAGTTTTTATCGTGGGGAGGCCAATTCCCATTCAACGGGCGCGGGATGACAGCAACAATTTCATCTGTATTACATATGTAATTGAATAAAAACTACCATCGGGCTGGAGTGTAGCCAAGCGCAACAGTTGGTATTGCAGCGGACACAATACATGTGTCGGCATCCTTTGGCTGGGATGGCTTGAAACCGCTTTATTTGGCGGGAGTTTAATAGCCCAATAACTAACCGGAACTGAATGCGTACATAAAGATTTATTGCGTTTGTGCCTTTTCGATTGGAAACAGTTTAAAAAAGCCTAGCTTCAAGTTAGCTCTTGATTGCGATCTCAACTGGATAAGTGCCGATGTCATGACGCATGCTAAGATGGTATGCAGACTATGAAGGAAGCAGGGTAACCTGGTAGGGTTATGACTTATGACAATTTTATTCATCATCATCATCCTCAACCGATAGATGTCCACTGCTGGACATAGGCCTCTTGCCAGGATTTCCACACGCTGCAGTCTTGCGCCGCCTGGCTTCGCCACCTCCAGCGGCTCCCTGCGACTCGCCTGATGTCATCCGTCCAGCGCGTATATGGGGCCTGCCAACGCTGCGCTTTCCAGTGCGTGGTCACCACTCCAGCACTTTGGGACCCCAACATCTATTGATTCTTCTATGTGCTCCGCCCATTGCCACTTCAGCTTCGAAACACGTCAAGCAATGTCAGTTACCTTTCGTTCTTTTGAGGATCTCCTCATTTCTGATTTGATCGCGCAAAGAAACCCCGAGCATTGCTCTCTCCATCGTGCCGCATGTCATCACAATTATATTAAACCTCCCTAATTGGTTTCTACACATTGTACCGGAACGCTAAATCGCTTGGCGGTACATCTTTGTCGGTCGGGTAGCAATTAGCTACAGCCAAAGCCTCACGTTATTACAACAATATAATAATATCTGTGAGCGAGTTTTTTGCGTTTGCGACACGTCTGCGCCCTCTCTCTCTCGCTCATTCTCTACTCCACTCGTCTCCGCTTCAGTGAAAACTCACTCTATCTCCGTAGCGCGGCGCTACGCCCCTACGTCGTAGCATGTCTACGAGTATTATAAGGAGCCATTTAAAGTGCGTTTTACTGAAGCGGGGGACAGCATGCAGACATCTGCAGGCCAAGATATGCGTCTACCTGACAATAATTTGGAAACGATTGGTGCAGTTCCGTAAGCAAAAACACTAGCCAAAAAAAACAAAGTCCATGTCATTCAGTTTTATATGAAGCGCGCATTCTATCGAGGAAGGACAAAACTTTGTCCTCATCAGTCTGATGTGGACGTTTAATATTTAACGTTATAATAATTGTCCTGCCCGGTCCCTAGTGGTTTATTTGTCTTTGTTTTTACCCACGACTAAACGGAAACGGTATATATTTTATTTATAGGCGTTTAGAGGAGGAAATGCATTTGTTTGTGCACTTTTTGTTACCATTTTTCTCAAAAAGTATAGAAACGATTATAATGCGGTTTTCGCATTGGATAATTATAGCTTCTGAGAAGGTTCTAAGATGGGTTTTACGGCCATAGTCCACCAAGCTGCGCTGCAATCGTGATTTTTATTTAGTAAATATATATTTTTTAAAACTAATAGCCAGATTAAGATGCGGTTTTTTGCATTAGATATATATAGCTTATCAGAAGGTTCTTAGATATTTGTTAAGGTCCACCAAAGTCCACCACGCTGCGCTGCAATCGTGATTTTTTTTACAGTTCATCGTGGGTTTTTAATTTTATTCCTTGTTATGTGTAACAATTCTTACCGGATATCAGATTTGACTCAAGTTCAACCCAAGAAATTACCACGTAAGAGTATCATACTTTTACCATACTGCATGAATAAAAATGTAATATTCCTCCTAATCCTGGAATTCCATAACTGGAGTGGAGCCAAACGCAACAGTTGTGATTGTGACTGCATTGAGAACACATGACGTGTCAGCATTATTTGCCAAGAAACTGGCTTGAAAGACCTTTCAATGTTTGTAAGACTTCCGTTTAGACCAATATGAAACTGGGCGTACGCCAGATAATATTGCGAACCTACTGTTGAGTCAATGTCTGAGGATGCTCCGGTATTGGAATGAAACATACGTTGAGAGTGCTTTTGAAGATTTTTTTGTTATTCCACTACAAGTTAGCCCTTGACTGCGATCTCACCTGATGGTAAGTCAGCCCGCTACCATCGTAGCTGGCTAACCTGTTAGAGGTATGGCAGTTATACTCGTATTAAACCAGCATACCCCTAGTCGGTTTCTACACGGCATCGTACCGGAACGCTAAATCGCTTGGCGGTAGGGTGGAAAACATCAAACAAGTCGCAGAGAGCTACTGGATCCAGGCGGATCGCGGCATGTGGGAATCCTTACAAGAGATCTGTAGGTACACATGCATAATGCAACATGACTCCTGACGCCTAGTCAGCAGTCGGACATCGCCGTAGCTTACTTCAGTATGTAACTAATAACTAAGTTGTCAGTCTCGCATAGTGTCACTCGGTATCTTGTGCTATACACACACGGAATAAATATCAGGAACTATCTGGGAATTATTAATTACAGACCCTTAAATAGGAGATACCCAATAGCACCTTCTGATACCCACATCCTCCATTATCCTAAAGATCTATGTCCAGCAGTGGACATCGTCCATTCCCAGGATGCAGGCTATCTCGAAGATCAAATTTCGTCGTTGTCTTAGGTGAGCGACGAAAGCGTCGCGATGCAATGCGACGCGATATGACTCCTTAGACAATGACAAGCTTATCTACGCGACTCTACGTAGGGTCTGCTACTGTGGGATACTGTCGCGTCGCGTTGTATCGAGTTGCGTTATCGCTGACCTAGGACAGCAGTTGAAGTATGAAAAGATAACGGACAGACACTTTCACATGCATTATTATAAATGCTAATGTGTCTCTGCCTATATTTCTGTGCATCTGTCTGTCATCATCATCATCATCATCTGTTTTCAGGGCCCATCTTTTCAACCGATTTGGATGAAATTTGAAATTTGGGTCGAACTCCGCGGGAAATCTTGAATTTTCTGGGATATAAAAAAACTGTCACTCTCCAGGTCCTCAACTCATACAAAATTTTTCGATTCGTTGCTCTATTGCGGCGTGATAGAAGGACAAACCAACAAACAAACATACTTTTATATTTATAATAATATTAGTATGGATAAATAAAAGTGATAGATTCAATTTTCCAATATCTGTTCAGAACTGAGTACAAAGCAGATCCAGGCCATTCGCAACGCATCTTTAGAGTTTAGACCTCAGGCGGTGCATGCAGATACTCTGCAACTGGGTCAAGGCGAGCGCATAAATTATATCGGCTGGGAAAAACAATCCTTGATCGCTACTAGGATACAGGGCGGGCTTGGGAAATATTGCGTTATCTACAGTTCGCGCACGAGTTGAATGCATAGTAAATATATGTGTCACCATACATATTTTGCTCTGCATTCTACACGCGCGTGAACTATAGTTACTTCAACACATCTTGGCGTGCGGCGTTGTGTGCGGGTGCTTTTTAGGGCTCCGTTGTCAACAAGGAATCCTTATGGTTTCGCCATGTGCATCCGTCTGTCTGTCTGTTCGTCCGTGGCTTAGCTCAGGCTCTTCGTATTAGAAAGCTGTATTGCAATGGATTATACATATTAATCACGCCGACGAAGTGGTACAATAAAATGTAGAAAATATTTTTAAGTTCCAAAAGCTTTATAACTTAAAAATCATTATACTTATACAGCAATAATAAGTAGGTAGGTACTAAAATATCAAATGAAAATGAAAATATGAAATACATTAAAATCTAAATTAAAAAATATGATAATTTTTGAAACAATAAATAGCCATTCTCAAGTACCCTTTGCCGGTAGGATGGTAACTGGCCATGGCTGTAGCTTCCCTCCATTCACAAAGTTCAAAAATTATAAGTTCCCAAATTGACCCAGTCCGGGCTGTCGGCCGCCGGGGATCGAACCCGGGACCTCCGGGAACACATAATGTACATAGCTTCGCATGCAAAGACGAGTTGAATTGGATTTAGTAGGTATTTACTATAAACAAAAAAAAATGGAAACACTAGCTTTTCGTTATGTTTTGTAAGAAAAGGGTCAATGAGTTATTTATCTATTCATCCTTTGGATTCGAAAGCAAAAAGGACGATTTAAGGACGACAATTAATGACTCATGACCATGGTCATAGCGGCGAGATGTGTTGTTTTAAACGAATATATCGGCAAATAGATAATTAGCTTATCAACTAAAAAGATCAGTCGGACATGACGGATTGATGTCCGTCGGTCAGTCAGCAGAACTGTCTTATTAGTTAGTTTAGTCTTACTCAGACGGTGAAAAGTTATTTTTTTCTTTATTTCCTAGAGTTTATTTATTTTTTCTTCCGCCAGCGGAATAGCGTTTTAAATTTTTTTATAAAAAAATTAAATACGTAAAATGTCTCTAGGGAAATCTTGGAAACGCGAGCATTTTTTACTCTCGATACATTTAGCTGTGGCATTTAATATACATAAATTGTACGTGACCTCCTCTTGGGTTAGGATACCCTTTCCCGATGACCTTGTACTTAAATTAAAGTTCCATGTTTTATATGCTCATAGCGTATACTTATATCTATATCGTAATCCTCATTTCTGAGGGTCGTCATCCCTTTCCATGATTAACATAACGGTAGGTCTTTCCGCATACGACTAGAATAAGAGTACTATTTTTACTCTCAGTATTTTTGTATCAGACGTTAATGATAGGTAATAAAACAGACGCAACGAAAATGCCATAATATTGGACTTCCGAATTCGGTCATCAATCCAGCTACGTAGCCACTGGGGTCAAAATTGCTTAACAAACGCTTATAACTGATATGCATTGTCACAACTCCCACCATATACATATTCCTACGCTGAGAGAAATTTCCCGACTTTCTTTTGATTTTCACCTGCCAAAAGCGTTTTCTTTCAAATGGAAGAGGTTTCCTTTTCCGATTTCGGCAGGAATTTTGCAGTTATCCAATCCGCTGAAAGGTCTCCCTTTTGTAAGGAGGAAGGAAAATTCCGAAGGAAATTTCTTTGTGTGGAATGAGTGGCCTAGTTGTGACAACGCATATCATTCGATTGCCGTTGACCCAAGTCGCTAATTGGATGGGTGACCGAATTAAAAGTAGGATGGCATTTTTTTACAAAATGCCATTTTTGTTAGCACTTAGGTCAACCAAGGTCTATGACCTCTTAAGTGATCTGCATTTAGAGTTTAGAGGACTAATTTGGCTTTTTAGTTCCCTCGTGTCAGGCTCTTGGTATAATTGGAGTTTTAAACAAGTTTAGAGCTGCGCGTTAATCGTTTCACATAAAGGGGCTGAGTTCGCCTGAAGTACACTACACGGTGTAAAGCAAGTAAACTGTTTTCTGTGACACCTGTGTCCCGTTTGTCGGAGGAGCGTCACGCACGCGCCGCACGCAGCTACGCCCCCGGCCTTAGATGTAAACCACATTCCACTGTACAAGGTGCTACGATTAATGACCCAGTCACGCTTGCTTATTACTCAGCAATCACCTGACGATGCCGGTTTTAATACTGTGCTTCTTATATTCAGGCCATAGTCTAAGTCGGGGTGAATAAAATTATTTTACAATCAATGTTTCCAATCTTTAGTCCGACTTGTCAAGTAGCGGTCGCTCGGTGACCTGCTATATACAGTACGTCCTTGCGTTTATCTAGAAAAGTGTTCTGTGATTTTCGCAGTCCGTATACATAAGTTGTCTGAGGAAAATAAACGATTAAGTAACCAAGTTAAAAATCTAGTTAAGTAAGTTTGACGACCTCCGTGGCGCAGTGTGTAGCGCTGTTGCCTTAACGTGCGGAGGTCCCGGGTTCGATCCCCGGCAGGGTCAATTTAGGAATTTATAATTTCTGAATTTTCTCTGGTCTGGCCTGGTGGGAGGCTTCGGCCGTGGCTAGTTACCACCCTACCGGCAAGGACGTGCCGCCAAGCGATTTAGCGTTCCGGTACGATGCCGTGTAGAAACCGAAGGGGTGTGGGTTTAATACAACTGCCATGCCCCTAACAGGTTAGCCCGCTGCCATCTTAGAATGCATCATCACTTACCATCAGGTGAGATCGCAGTCAAGGGCTAGCTTGTAGTGGATAAAAAAAAAAAGTAATCATCGTCTTGGGTTCGATCCCAGGCAGGATCAATTTAGGAATTTATAATTTATGAATAATTTTGTCTGGTCTGGCCTGGGAGGCTTCGGCCGTGGCTAGCTACCACCCTACCGGTAAAGACCTGCCGCCAAGCAATATAGTATATAGTTCTGGTACGATGCCGTGTAGAAACCGAATAGGGGTATGGGTTTAATATAACTGCAGCCATGCCCCTAACAGGTTAGCCCGCTACCATCTTACTGCATCATCACTTACCATCAGGTGAAATCGCAGTCAAAGGCAAACTTGTAGTGGATCAAAGAAAAAGTAAATGGTGCTCCTTTAAAAGATCATAGTCGCACAGTTGGTTATCGCGTGGGTTGTACCAGCAAGCTCTAGCAAGGCTTTGCGCAGCGGGCAAAGTCGGGTGGCGCAGCTTTGCGGGGCGGGCGGCGGCCGATTCATGTTTACGGGCTTGCCTCCCGTCCGTCAGCTGTTCCTCCATGAATGTGTCGCGCTCGCGCCGAGCATCGATTGCTAGGAGCCGCCACGTGCCAGTAACGTTCCGCTCGCCGGTCCGCCCGCGCGCCCTCTAACGCGTACGCCCCGTCGCTCATCAATGGATTGCCAAAGGTGACCGGCGGACGATACACCAACGCCTTGCCTCGTAAGTACACACGAGAACCTAACAGGAGCTTTATAAAGGACTGGTCGAAATCCACACGAATGACGTGCACGTAGCTGTCAACGTAAACAAGCTTTTTGAGCGATCAATTTTGATCGGGCTGTTTCTTCTATTATTATTACCACATTTGGCATCATATGAATCTATTAACCTGTGATGAATAACCGTTATGATGACCTAATTTTACGATTAATATCTTTGCGATTTTTCTTCAATTCAATCAGCTTTGAAACAGGCGGTTTCAACCACCACAAAAATACGAAAGCTATAAGCTACCGCGCGGCTGCGCGTCCTATGTTGACAGTGACCGTGCCCCCAAAATTCCCAAATTTTTACCGATCGATCTCTATAGAATAGTCGCTTTTATTTATAAAATATACGACTGGTTTAGGGTTTACGTAATCAAAGGGACAACTGTGTAGCACGCACGTATTGTAGTTAGTTTAAGGAGTGTTCTGTGAAAATTACTTCATTGCTATAAATCTTTATGCTGGTATTACTGCTACCTAATACGATTGTATACACAGTTACATTAATTAGATTGACAGCACTATAAGTATTGTTGTCTCATTTACAATGTTCCTTCTGGAACAGGACGGCGTGATTATAGTCCTGTCAATTTAAAATGTCCACACGTCAGTGGGACGATTGTAAATCTATGTCTACTTTAGTTTTATGGTCCCGCACCTTTTCCTACGCAATTTAGTGTGATTAATTCTATTGTACACTTAAAATGTATTGCTATTCCTTTTACAATGCTCCCTGCGGAGAAGGATATCACTGGATTTAGACCTATTCATTCAGTTTATATTTTGAGAGATTGTGTATAACAGAATTTGCCACAATATGTACAAAACACTATCCTTACATTAAAGTTTTGCTGGGTCCTTTTTTTCACGTGGAAAGGAAAATCAAGATATTTTAATCCTGTTCTATCATAATATAGATTAGCTAAGTAAGTGTAATATTTAATATTTACTATTATAATATAATATCGAGAGTATTATTTCTACGAGTACGTACTCCTTAGAGCGTTTAACAAATGCCTTAAGACGAGCTTTTTAACAGAATACTACTAAATGCACCTCAGAAACTAAACTACCTGACATTACGGGAAATAAATAGCCATCCCTTTCACAACACTCACTGCGGTAAAGGACAACGTGATTTTAAATCCTGTTAATTTTATTATTATCTATCTATATATATAAAAAAAATCAATTGCTGTTCGTTTGTCTCGCTAAAACTCGAGAACGGCTGGGCCGATTTAGCTGATTTTGGTTTTGAAATGTTTGTCGTAGTCCCGGGAAGGTTTAAACGGTGAGAAAATATGAGAAAAATTAGTTAGTTATTAGATAAATTAGAAGTCGCGGACATCAGCGAGTTTGCAATAAAATGCAATTTGTTATAAAATTAATGTGATCATGACAGCTGCAATCGTACGACACATTGCAAACGAAGTTAAAAATGGTATAAACTTTAGAATCAACATTATTATGTGTTTCTTATTTGTTAGGATTTCCATATAAGTACACTGTACAAACAGTTCGTCTGGGTAGGGCTCGGCCTTTCAGCTGATTAAAGGAATATAACTGCCTCGTTGGTCTACTGGTTAGCATGTTTGACTGACGAGGTCCCGGGTTCGAGTCCCGTGTCGGGCCATATTAAGTATTGGATTTTTCTGACTAGAAATTCTCAGTACTAGCCCGGAGTTAGGAAGTTGGCGGTGTTTCACCCCCGTGCCTCGGAGAGCACGTTAAGCCGTCGGTCCCGATTATTATCACTAACAGGATAATCGTCGTTAAAGCCCGCCAACCCGCATTGGAGCAGCGTGGTGGGTCTAAGCTCTAATTCCCGCTCTCCTATGAGAGTGGAGGCCTGTGCCCAGCAGTAGGACGTTAATGGGCTGTAGTGGTGGTGGTGGTGGTGACACTGCCCTGACGCAGTGGTCTTGTACGTGGGCGGTCCCGGGTCCTCGATCCTGGTAGGGGCTATTGGGAAATCCATACTTATTACTTACTATAATATTATAAATGCCAAAGTTTCTGTCTGTCTGTCTGCTACGTTTTGACGGCCCATCATTTCAACCAATTTTGCTAAAACTTGGTATAGTTGCTTCCGTGGGCTACATAGGCTACTTTTTATCCCGAAAAATTAAGGACTTCTCGTGGAAATCAAATGAAACTAAATTCACGCGGACGAAGTCGCGGATATCATCTAGCTCATTATAATTATTAAAAAAAACTAGATGATGCCCGCGACTTTGTCCACGTGGATTGAGAATTTTTGATTCCCGTGGGAACTCTGCAATTTTCCGGGATACAGTCTACCCCTGTACCAAATTTCATCAAAATCGATTGAGCAGATGGCCCGTTAAAGCGTAGCAGACAGTCAGAAAGACGTGCTTTCGCATTTACAATATTAGTATGGATAATGGATATGGATCAGTATTACCTATATCTGTAAAAAATCCTTTACTCTTTTAAGCTTCGTCCTAGATATAATCGGCTGTGTAGTGAGTTGAAACTTGAAGTGTTAAGTTAGGAAACAGTTTGGTTTGCACCTCTTACTATGTCCCAGCGGCCATGTTTGTTTACAATGATAAGTAGGTAACAACTACGATACGAAGGTATTTCCTAGTCCATTTGCTTTATTACTGATGTTATCGGCCTATATACTTAGAATATGAGCACTATCATTTAGGTGTAGAGATCGATACGTACGCCGCGTAGTTTAGGTAAACGGCCCATGTTTTTAACAGATTCTGATTAAATTAGTTACCGAAATAGGTCGCATACCGGGGCTTTTTTAATCCCAGAATATCAAAGAGATTCCACGGTATTTTTTTAAAACTAAACCTATTATATGATAGCAAAAAATATAGTCTACATTTCCACCTTAATATTACTATATTAAAGTTTGGATGTTTGTTACACCTTCACACCCCAATGACTGAACCAATGCGGCTGGAATTTGCAATGGAGATAGCTTCTAATCTGAATCAATACATAGGCTATATTTTTCCAGGAAAAAAGAAGAGTTCCCGCGGGAATAAAGAAGTAGTCGGCCTTAATCTAGTAAGCAATAAATAGAGATCAGATGTCTACCAATAAACATACTATAGAGATGATATCAGATATTTTCCAATATTAATATTTCTGCTTTTAAGTAGATCCTTAGTTTACCTTTCTATTAAGATATCTCTACTGTCTCTAGAGTCTGTCTCTAGGTGACTCTATTATATTCACAAAGAGATTCCACTTACCATATTTTTGAACTAACGTTGAAACAAATACAAAATTAAATTATCTTGGTACTATATATTATAGACGATTTAATACCAAACTATATCACGGAGATCCAGCTAACCCGTTATGTCACTGCAAGTGGCAAACAAGGTCATAAATATAGCGCGATTTATTACTAAAATGTCTTAGCCATTTTTTATACGTTAACAAGGCAGAAAATAATAACATTATTTAAAAACAAGGAACAAGAAGCTTTTCGTTATATCCGCCAAAACAGACAAATTATGTGGTACAACGTATAGCTTGCTTTTTGCGATATTATGTACCGCCCAATAAGTCAGGAATTCGCACTGTCACCACACCCACATTTGGCGACCTCCCTGCCACAGCGTAGAGCGCTGTTATCTTAACGTGCGGAGGTTCCGGGTTTGATCTTTGGCAGGGTCAATTTGGGAATTTATAATTGCTGAATTTTCCCTGGTCTAGCCCGGCTTACCGGCAAAGAAGTGCCGCCAAACGATTTAGCGGTTCTTTCGGTCGGTCGATGTCGTGAAGATATTAGATACTGAGTAGGGGTATGGGTAATTATAACCGCCATGCCCCTAACAGATTAGCCCGCTACCATCTTAGACAGCATCATCACTTCAGGTGAGATCGCAGTCAAGGGCTAACTTGTAGTGGGTAAAAAACACACCTACTGTGTAGTACATATGTATATGCTTAGTATTTAAAGAAAGTAATGTTATTATGGTTACAGTTCGCACACGAGTTGAATGCAGAGTAAATGTATGGTGACACATACATTTACTCTGCATTCAACTCGCGCGCGAACTGTAATTAAGAAAAGTAATTTTAGTAAGAAGTAATTTACATCAAAAGAATAAAACAGGATAAAAAAATGAAATAAATGTAAATGATTACTCTTACTTTATCTTGATTATGTATAAACATTATACATCTTGAAGCATTTGTATTGTATTTCATTTCATTTATTTATATGCTTAGATTGAAGATTTATATGTAACATAATATATTAACAGTAGCATACAATCTGCCATGGAATGCCATCAAAATTCAGACATAATAATTATTATTTTATCATAATACTTTAAAAAAAAAACATTTAATTCGACCATATAAAGATCATAAAATTTTGTTAGTAAGAAACACACACAATAACCTAATGTTAGTAAATCTAAAAACTACCTAATCCTAAAACCTTATCTAAGACAGCCTTGATTTGTCAGCACGTGAACCATATGACAATGGTTCAGGTACTGACAATCAAACCTGTCAGCAAATGCCCTCAGGATGCCATTGGAGCTAGCCCGAACCCTGCGTACCAGGGATGTGTACCGTTTGCGCATGGTAGTGTAGAAACAATCCACACGTGCATCGGCAACTTAAATAATACAATATTAAAACATTACAATAGACGATAACAATGAAAAAAAAATAGTATTGTATTGCTAATGAAAGGTTTCAACATGGACGGGTTTCAAAGAACTAAATACAGTATCAGAAAAGAAATTTCAGATATAAAATAATATTGTAAATAAGAAGATTAAAGACAAAACGATTTAAAGCGCCGTTTGTTCTGATAAAGCGTTTCCGAGCAGCAAACAAAGTAATAAATACATAGCGCAATGTATTACGTTTGTGTGATAGTTTTTGTTCTAATTGTTGATGTACCTACCTATAGTTCGTGATACTTTAACCGAGCGAGATGTCATTTCACAAGCTTGTTAACCTGAAAATGACCCCTAATTTATTAAAACGTATCTTAATATTATCTGTACTAATAATCAATACCTACTAATATTATTATAAATGTGAAAGTTTGGATGGATGGATGTATGGATGGATGTTTCTTTCTTTTCTTGGTTTTTGGCTTGGATGGATGTTTGTTACTCAGTCACACCAAAACAGCTGAACGGAGCTGCATGAAATTTTGCACAGAGATAGATTATAGTCTGGAATAACACAGGCTACTTTTTGTCCCGTAAAATTAAGGAGCTCCCGCAGGAATTAAAAAAATTTCTTCCACGCGGACGAAGTCGCGGACAACAGCTAGTTATAATAATGAATCTACTTCTAGAATGCTTTTATTTTCATCAGATTTTGTTCCTAGTAAATGGACGATAATAAATAATTATAGTTACTCACAGAATTTTGTGGTAATTAAATAAAATGGCTGCAAAACCGCAAATTACTATTTAATTCATTTAAAGGTGATAATCCTGTCGGATAATGTTTCGATTAAAGGTATCATTAACATAATGGTAGCCGCAAAATGGTGGATGCGCTCTAACTTAATAGACTCAGCAATGAAATTGAATAAATGATGAAACGTGGTGCGTGCATGTACACTAAAGAAAAGCGTTTGACGCATTTGCCTTCACGTCAGGGGCCATACTGCCAACGCTAGCAATAAATAAATAAATAAAGCCTTTATTCAGACATTTTATATTTCTTAATCTTAACTATTATTATCCTGCACTGCCTCGACAACCCCGTCCGTATGCCTAATGGCAAAGGCCTCCTAGAACACCTGCCACTACTTGAATATCGTCGACCCATCTTTTCATTGATTTCTCTACCCCTTTTCCTCTTTAAATGACCCGTGTACCAGTTCATTACTTTTTTGCTCCATTTATCTTGACCCTTGATTGTGTGCCCCGCCCACTACTACTTAAGGCTCTTCATTGTAACAGTAACGTCTTTTTTTTTTCTATATTCCTTTATAGTGGTTGTTCTGTTGTCATTTTTTTCCCCATCATACCATTGTTCATGGCGTTCTGACAAGATGCCATTTTTTTTCATTTGTGCTTTAGTCAGGGACCATGTTTTGACAGCCATATATATTATAAGTACTGGTAAGATACAGGTATTAAATAGTACATTGTTACCCTAGGGATGAAAGTAACTTATTTAGTCCCGAGACGGGGTTTGGCGCCCGAGCGTAGCGAGGGGGCCTATAGTTCGAGGGACTAAATAAGTCTTTATCCCGAGGTAAACACTGTGCTTTTCATTACGAATATCCTTCCTCTGCGTATATTGGTAAAACCTACTATGATAGACAAGGACACACTGGGATTTTTTTGGGGGCCCTACCCAATGAAATAAATCTATGTGTAGAAATTTCGTGCGAGGAGGACACTACTTGTAATTTGATACTTTTTTTTTTATTTTTTTTTTATTTTTTTTAAATATATATGGAAAAGAATCTTTGTATCGTGTCTTAATACTCTGAAATGACTAACCATAGACAAAACCACGAATTTAGAACAAAGATACGGGTAATATTTTATGTTTTACAAAGATGCTATTTTTAAAAACGGGATAATTTTTTTATTTTTTTTTGCTATTTTTCTGTGTTAACCATAAAGAAGAGCGATTACCTTTTAAACTTTAATCTATAGCTATAGTTCATAACGATTTGAATGACATACTTTGTTTACATAGCTTTAGTACGTAATAAGAGATATGTTTATTTATATTGCGCCGGGCGGCCGGCGGCTCGCGAAATTCGACACCTGTTAAAATGGGCTCGCAGGGGCGCGCGAATTTAATATTTAATATACGCAGAGGAAGGGTTATAAATGTGACAACTAGTTTTTTTAAATTATTTGACAGCTGTCAGTTGAAAACGATTCTCCCTAGGGCTGAAAAGTATTACTTTCAACCCGCTTCTCAGGCAACTTCAGACCTACTTTCCGTCATAATCATAATCATAATCATAATCATTTATTTTTTGCCAGAATATGGTACATGCAACATTTTGACATAGATGTTAATAAAGTATTGAGTCCACATATCCTGCCAGGTTTGGCGTGCAAAATTATTTTTATGCTTAATCTAAAAAATAAATTATTATTTGACAATTAAACCCCGATGAAAGTATACAAATATTCAGATTCATTATAACAATTAAATTACAACATTATTCATAATACGTTACATATGTCACAAATAAAATAACACCTAAAATAATAATTAAAAGCCAAATTAATAAGTTAAAATTAAGAAATTACAATAAATTAAATGTCAGACAATAATAAATACCATAATTACGGAAATTCAGTTAAACTTTTCAGTTAAGTAATCGTCAGTTTTGTAATATAGCTTATCTAAGAGCAAGTCAAATAAGGCTTTCTTAAACCTTGTAAAAGGGAAACTTTTTATTGAGTTGGGCAAGTGGTTAAAAATGCGGACTGCCATGCAGTAAGCATTTTTACTGGTAACAGCCAGCTTCTGCGTAGGGATGCATAACCTGTGGTTCAAATGTTTATTTCTAACACTTTTTATTGCACTTTCGATTTTGAACAGGTGTGGGTTTTTCTTTACAAATATACACATTTCGTAAATGTATAAGCTTGGCAGTGGTAACACTTTAAGGGATTTAAACAGTGGTCTACAGCTGTGAAGCATGTCTACGCCATACAATGCCCTAATGCATTTCTTTTGTACTTTAAATGCCCTTTCCCATTCTGTTGAGTTACCCCACAGTATAAGGCCATATCTTAAAATGGAAGACACATATCCATGGTATGCCATGAGAGCGGCTTCATGTGTTGTTGTCTGTTTAAGACGCTTTATGACATATACAAATTTATCCAATCTATTACATACTCCTTGGATGTGAGCTTTCCAGTTACAGAACTTGTCAATAGTTACACCTAAAAATTTTACTGATTCAACATTATTAATAACAGATACATTATACTTAATATTATAGTCAAAACCACTACAGTTGTGTGTTACGAATTGTATGAAATTGGTTTTTTCTAAGTTAATTTGCAAATTATTTTTGTTTAACCAGTC
Source organism: Erebia aethiops (assembly GCA_923060345.2). Taxonomy (NCBI): domain Eukaryota; kingdom Metazoa; phylum Arthropoda; class Insecta; order Lepidoptera; family Nymphalidae; genus Erebia; species Erebia aethiops. Next base: position 20,476,384 of record OV281082.1, read on the forward strand.
TATTATTTTAGTCAGGGAATCGATCGTTTCTTTTTCAATGTCACGTTTGTTTTCACATTTAATAATCATTGTTGTGTCATCAGCAAACAAAATGCATTCATGTTTGATTACGTCTGGCATGTCATTAATGTATATCAGAAATAGTAACGGTCCCAATACGCTACCCTGCGGTACTCCATACGCATTATGCCTAAAGCTAGATTGAAATTGACTCCTTTGATTCCCAACTGTCTTTGTTACCTCCACACATTGCATGCGGTCTTTAAGGTAACTTTGTATCCAATCTAGAGGTTTTCCTCGAATACCATATTTGTATAACTTATCCAAAAGCAACTTGTGGCAGACAAAGTCAAAGGCTTTACTCATATCTAAAAATACTGCAAGCGGATATACTTTTTTATTGAAGCATTCAGTTATAGTTTTTATGAGAGAAAAACATGCTAAGGTAGTGGAGCTACCCTTTCTAAATCCATACTGAGAACTTTTTAATAAATTAAACGTAGTGAGAAATTGGTACATTTTGTCATTCATCACCTTTTCAAACACTTTAGACATTATAGGAATTAGTGTGATTGGTCTGTAGTTTCCAAGCACACGTGCGTCGCCTTTTTTATGTATTGGTTTTACTATAGATTTTTTTAATCTAGTGGGAAACTTCCCTTGCTCAAATGATAGATTAACTAAGTAGGTCAATGGGGTAGCTAACACTAATGCGCATTCTTTTATCACAGCAGTATTTAGCATATCGTAACCTGCTGATTTTGTGTTTTTTAGTGTTTTCAATGTTTTTATTATATCCATTTCATTTATTGGTGTTAAGTATAAACTGGTATTGTGATTCGGGATTTTAGGTTCGTAAGTCAGTGTATTATTTAAATTTTTGTTAGTCAAGTTGATAAAATAATTATTAAAATGTTCGCATATAATGTCAGGACTTGTATAAGCTATTCCATCTACTGAGATTTCGTCAATTTCGCGTTTGCTTGTCTCATTTTGGAGAGAATTTTTAACAACTTTCCACGATGCTGCGCATACATTTGTTGATTTTTGTATGTATTTAGTAGCACCGAGTTTTTGAACTTGGAGCAGACATTTTTTTAAATTATGAGTGTATTTGTGATATTTATTTTTATTTAGGCTTTTATTGTTTGATGAATATAAATATTTAAGATACATTTTTCGCTTTATTATAAACGATTTTTTTAGCCCTTTACTCATACAACTACTTTTTAACAGTTTTGGTTGAATTTTTACTCGAACTTTTGGGAAACATAATTCGAAAAAGAGAGTAAGTAAGTCATGAAAAGTGTTAAATGCACTGTCTAGGTCCTGTTCAGATAATACGTCACTAAATGATAGGGCTGATAGGCAGTCCTTGAATTTTTTTAAGTTTTCCCGGGAAAAATCCCTTTTATTTTCAAACCAGAATTTAGGTTTTGGCTTGATCTTTGGGTCTTTTACAACTTCCAGCGTTATAGTTTGTCCGGTTTCGTGATCTGATAAGGCTAAATAGTGTAAGTTTGGTTTAACGTTAGAGATATTACTCACTATTAAATCTAAACAGGCATTATGCCTAGTCGCTTTAAGTATATGATTTTGTAGATTATTATTATTTAGTAGTGCAATTAAATCTTTCGATACCGAATTTCGTTTCAAAATATCGATGTTCCAGTCACCGCAGAGAATAATCTTCTTGTTACATCTTCGCATTAGTGTTTCAAGTAGCGAGAGTAACTCATTTAGGAATTCATTTGCTTTAGATGACGGTGTTCTATAAATGAGTATCCGTGTATGAGTAATGAAAAAGTTTTCTTTTAATGGCCATATTTAACGCTAGCAATATTACTCAAAATGTCAGTATGATGTCACGTACCTTGACGTTACTAAAATAAGGATTATAATTCTAGAACACGAAAGTCAACAATAATGAAACAATATGGCTTTAAGCGTTGGCAGTATGAGCGCTGTACTGGTAGTGTGCGACCGAAGATTGTATTATATTATCCGATTGTAGATTGTATCTGTCCGAAGCCGAAGTCGAGGGGTTATTAACCCTTAAAATTTAGTTTGAGATTGGCTTAAAGTAATATTTTTTTACTGTGGCCTTGTAGCGACAACAACAGCGGTGACCAACCCTCGCGCGAAGCTTCTTACATTGCGCTCTTGCGCAGTCGTAATATCACAGAATAGGTCATAGTACGTGGTAATACTTAGTTCATAAAATTTCCGTAAGAAACCTTTGGTATCAACAAAAACGTTTTTGGCCGAAAAAACACTTTCGGTTTCGGTAAGGTTCAGTCGGATACTAGTAGTGGCGTTAGGGTAGGCATGGTTGAGGGTAGGGCAAATATTAAAGGGTGCCGAATTAAAGAGTAAAAAGTTATTACAAAGGGCACTTGGGTATTTTCTGTAAAATTTTTGCTTACGATTGTATACTCGGGCGTTATTATTATCTTCTACTCGCTATCGATTATAAAGAGCATATTTTGAGTAAAAAGTGATATATTTCGATCCCTCAACCCCATTTAATTTGTCACCCCTGTGGACAAGTTTGAAGTCCTCATTAAATATCACAATTTTTTTAACTCACAATTTTTAATATACCTTTCAATCACCTTAGTAATTTAATCATTCAAGCTTTCATTATTTAAAAGTAACAGACAAAAATACAGCAAATCGCGTATTACAACTTCGTTTTATACTATTAATTACACACAATCTCTACACTAAACTATCTTCTACATTTGGTATGCCTTTCATAATGTTTAGTTTAGAGATCGTCTAAAACAGAAATATCCACATTGTAGTCAACGAAAGAACGACTGTAAAGTCACAATCGTGCATTGTCGAGTCAACATCTGAAGATGCTCCGGTGTCGGAGTGAAACGTACGTGGAGAATAATTTGGAAGATTTGAGTGGTGTGGTGAATATTGCAAGGTACAAGTGCAAGATACACACTGTACCACAATAGATTTACCTACTGTGGCGGATTATAGCGAATTAAACTTCTAGTTCTTTCATTATCATGGACAGCCAGATACAATACAAAAATCTATCATCACGTTCGTTTTCCAATTATTTCATCGCGCAAACCGTTTCTAGAGATCGGGAAACGTTCCAACATCTGGCGAGGGCGGAACCAGTCGCGTTTCCGCTGCAATACCGTCAAACCATCAAAACAGTTATTGATTTATGTAAAACAACAACGAAATTTCTCGCTGCTTTAAATGCTGCAATGGTTTTGGAATTCAATTCTTCAAGTTATATTCCGTATCAATAAAATTCCGTTAAAAATAATGCCTGACTTTTGTACTTTGGGGGGGGGGGTCTGGGATTAAAATTCCAGGATAACTTAATGTTATATGCGTTATTATATGATTTCAAATATTACTTGTTTTGACGGTGAATGAAAAAAAGTGCATGTCTGAGAGTTCTTGATAATGTTCTTAAAGGTGTGTCAAAGTATGCCAATCCGTACTTGGTCAGCTTCACGGACTCAACTAAATTTGTCAGCACTAAATCAAGTTCTGTCCTCATTGGCAGGGAGAGTTATGAAAGGGATAGCGATAACAAGTCTGTCATCTTAGTCTCACTACCAGAGTTAGCCTATCTACTTTAAAGCACATCATCACTTTCCATCAGGTGTGATTGTGGTCAAGCGTAAGCCTATATTGAATAAAAAAATGTATGTCTATTTACTACACTACTTTGTAGTATTAATATTTTCAAACTGTTGCTTCACTTACGGTGCCAAATTATAACATGATATGGAGGAAGTTACTGCTGCCAAGTACCAACAAAGATCATAGCTTTCAGCCCCTTTTTTCCAAGTCAACGGATTTACCCACTCTTTAAAGTTTCACGATTGCATTTCGTATTAAAGTCTCGTATTTTTCCAACATCTCGGCGAACGTACATCTGGTGTTGTCACTGATATATTCACAGCTGCGATGCAAAATAATGGAATTTTTAAAGTTTAATCTCTATTTGGTTTGTGCCAGTTGGTGCGTCGTTAATTTATTTCATTATTTATTTATGTTGTTACTACTGTATTTCAGGAGCGATAACATAACTGTTGTGCGTTTTAGACCCATCGTACCACCAATTAGTATAGCTGATGGTATGCTGGTTCCAGCACAGTTTTCCTCTACAGAGCAGACCCAACAAAGAAATGTGTTTCAGGAATTCCCACGGGATTACAAAAAACATAATCTACGCAAACGTGGCTCCGAAAAATCTAGTAATTCATACAGCAGTTAAATTATTTCATTGTCCCTTATGCTGAGATCCATAGAGCGAACTTTGACTTTTCTTAGACTTAAGACATGGTTAAAACGAGACAGATGTATGTAACTCACATAAGTCCATCTCGTTTTAACTCTAAGTTAAGTCTGAGCTAAGTCAAAGTACGCTCTATCTCAGCATTAGTGTCTCATTGTGTCTCTCAGAGTATCTTACTTCTTTAATATTCATTGCTGAGCCGTACATCTTCTATAATCACTTATTTTTGGGTATTTCATCATGTAGTAAAATCATTTTCCAGAATTTTTCGCATACATAGTATTTCGTACTTGTACGGGAGCAGGTGATATGGCTCGACCGTAACAAAGGATGATATCATCCACCGAGCGGGTGTTGTGCTCGGGGACCACTGGTCCGACCGTTCATCGTTGGAGGTCGTATATACGCGTAATTCAGAGAACGCTTCGTTAGCGTGAGTTAGGCTCTTCGTGTTCATCGTGCGCTACTAGTAGTGCCATCTATTGGATTATGTGCGGACTGCGAAGTCCGCTACATCACTCCCCTTCGAGTCCGGAGGTCGTCAGCATGCAGATGGCGTTGCAAGCATCAGCTGGAGAAGTGGCGTCGTGTAACAACCAGAATAGTGGCGTTGTAGGCTCATACTACCCTCAGGCTGCGTGACCCACTTGTGCGGCTGGTACTGGCGTTGACGGGCTGTGTACTGATAGACTGTGCTGGCCGCCGAGCGTGTGGCTCTGTGAACGGCTGTGCTGCGTTGCGTGATGTTGCTGTTGTGCCGGAACATCGGTCGGCTGTGCTGTGTTGTGTTGCGTTGTGTTGCTGTTGCTGCGTTGTGATGCTTGTTGCTTGTTGCTGTGCTGCGTGTTGCTTGTTGCTACTTGTTGTTGCTGTGCTGCGTTGTGCTGCTGTGCTGCGTTGCGTTGCTTGTTGCTTTGCTGCTTGTTTGTTGCTGTGCTGCGTTGTATTGCTTGTTGCGTTGAGTTGCTGTTGTACCGTGCTGTGCCTTCTGATGATGCTGCTCTCGTCACGATGACTGTAGGGGTTTGTTGTGATGTGCGATGGTTGCTGATGTCTGACGAGTGAGGGCGTGACTCGACGGCTTGATGTGCGTCGGTGGCGGCTCTGAGATCACGTCGGCTTGTTGTGATCGTCGGCGGCGGCTGTGACATCACGTCGGCTTCTTTTGATCGCCGGCGGCGGGTTCAGATCACGTCGGGGTCACCACTGTACGGGAGCAGGTGATATGGCTCGACCGTAACAAAGGATGATATCATCCACCGAGCGGGTGTTGTGCTCGGGGACCACTGGTCCGACCGTTCATCGTTGGAGGTCGTATATACGCGTAATTCAGAGAACGCTTCGTTAGCGTGAGTTAGGCTCTTCGTGTTCATCGTGCGCTACTAGTAGTGCCATCTATTGGATTATGTGCGGACTGCGAAGTCCGCTACAGTACTCATTCTGAATGTAAAGAATATAATAAAATCATAGATTTATATCATTAATCATACATGACATTTCAGAAAATTGCCAAGTAAAACATTTATCATTGATGGCATATCTTATTTATTGATTCCTTCATTCATTACTAAAATTATACATCAATGCCTTACCTACGATAGAATGTGTAACCGAGTAGAATAATTTGATTTAGTTTGAACTATCGATGTCGACAGATCTCATTCTATCGATCGAAGCCACGTCGCACCAGATAAAAACGCTCTTTTAATAGTACAGCTCTATTTTTTAATTTTTTTAATCCACAACAAGTTAACCCTTGACTGCGATCTCACCTGATGGTAAGTGATGATGCAGTCTAAGATGGTAGCGGGCTAACCTGTTAGGGGCATGGCAGTTATATTAAACCCATACCCCTATTCGGTTTCTACACGGCATAGTACCGGAACGCTAAACGGTAGGGTGGTAACTAGCCACGGCCGAAGCCTCCCACCAGACAAACAACAAGGATTTTTACACAAGGATGTGTAGATATTATATTTTAGCATAACTAAACTGCCTACGAAGCTTGTTCGTGGAATACACGCGCCCAGTGGCCCAATTTGATTGTATAAATATGGAAAAAATACGAGTAGGTCGTCATACCACTTTAATTAAGAACATCGAGATTGTAGGTCGACAGTGGTGATTATAATAATATCTCAGTCATAGCCAGTGCTGATACGGCGGAAGGAAAAGCATTATCATTACACCCCTTTGTCCTCTTTATCACTTGTTCATAATAATTATAAATCTTACGTATAAATCTTTCAAAGCCTTCCCTTTTTCACTAGGCTAGGCTTGTTTACTTTGCTTACTTCCACAGTGCTATGTCGTACGGCATTCTATTGTGGGGCAGAGCAGCTAATATCCAAACAATTTTTATATTGCAGAAAAGAACCATCCGTTCTATTTATAAACTCGGATCACGCGAATCACTTCGTGTAAAATTTAAAGAGATTGGTGTTCTTACGGTGCCTTCACAATAACATATACAATTATATAGTCTTTGTTAGGCAGAACATTAATCATTATAAGCAAATATGTACTACTAATATCTATGTACTAGAAACCACCACAGCATCATATCGTGTGCGCAAGTAATTTAATTTTACAAAATTTTGAAGGTTGCAACTTGTTTAGTAATTTTTATAAAACCTATGATAGTTTTAAGTATTTTGCACGCCATTGCATGGCTGATTGTAACATGCTCACCTTATAACATGTTATCCTACTTACAATTATGCAAATAAATAAATAATCTATTCTATTCAAGGTGCAGAAATCCTTTGTGGGGTCGAGTGTACGTTTTTATAACATGGTTCCCAAAGAGTTTCTAGATTTGCCATTACATAAATTTAAAGACTGTGTCAAACAGTATTTGATAAGTCGAGCTTAATAAATTATCGACGATTTTATTAACGACAAAGTTGCATGGAAGCAACCGGCCTCGCATCCAGTGACCCACAAGTCAGTGTGATACTTGTAACGGTACGTATGTATTCTGTTGCTTAAATATTGTAACCTCTTTCTTTTTTTCACAAAAGAGCAACTGCTGAGTTTCTTGAATTTCTGAATTTCTTGCCGGCTCTTCTCAGTAGAACAGTTTTCCGAACCGGTGGTAGAGTCTTGACGTATCATAAGTGACACAAGTTGTCCTATGTGAAATAAATAAATCATTTAATTTATTTTAATTTAATTTAATTTCATTTAATTTCACTTCATTTCACAAGGGATATTAATATCTATAGATGCATATCGAGCGATGGGTGTGAAACCCAACTGAAGTACTTATTTATTTGGTTACACATGGTTCAAGCTGATTGTACGGATTTTTACAATTACACTCACACAAAAGCAAAGCTGAGCTTCCATTTCTCGGACTGTAAAGGCTAACATGAGCACTAGATACTTTCTAGTGCTAATATAATACACAACACATTGTTTGTTTACTTGTACCATGTGCTAGCAGTAAGCACCCATGCACACACACAAAACATTTTACAAGCGTACCTATGCACACATTTTGTGTGATGCAGTAAGCAGTTATTGTCACAACAAAAACGCTGCCTCTGGTTGTATTATTGAAGTCCCGAAAACGCTTCCGCTCATGAATGTAATAGCAGTTGAAAATCATCGTTTGCAAAAGCGATTATCCGCCGCGTTCATGTTTTATGCCGTTTGCATGATGTTACCGGATTATAACGCTTATAATCGTACGATTTCAATGCCATAATGCTCTTTAGTGTCCGATTTCCTTTACGATTGGTAAACGATTTCACCTATCAAAAAAATGAATGTATGAAATGAATAAAATATTCTTTATTGTACCAATACAAAAAAACACAAAATGCATTAAATGTAGGTACGTACCGTTTTAGACATTACACATTTTTTTAAACTTAAGAGTTACTTATTATAATGTTAACCTACCCCTACCTAACCTACAATTTGCCATTATTTAAGTTTTGTAAGCCCCTAATTATAATCTTGCAACTATTTACTTGATGTTAGGAAGGTAATCGGTATGTCTATTCAATTACATGCATTAGAAGTAAAAGCTATATTTATAACTAGATGATTCCCGCGTCATCATCTGCGTGGATTATGATTTTTTATTCCCGCGGGAACTCTTTAATTTTCGGGGATAAAAAGTAGCCTATGTCCTTCCCCGGTATACAACAGATCCCTGTATTAATTTTCATCAAAATCGGTTGTATGGATGAGGCGTGAAAGCGTAGCAGAAAGACAGACACACTTTCGCATTTATAATATTAGTATGGATAGAACCTCAAGGGGAATACCTATATAATGTTTAACATATTTGACTAAAAGAAAATATATCAATATACACACGTAGCAGGCCAGTAATCCTATTAACACATCCCTAAAACCTTCAGTATGAAATAACAAGGAAGTAGAATATATCATCCGCATTTAAAACCTTACAACTTCTTAACTTCTTATGTTATTATCATGTCCCAACCTAAACTTGTAAGTCGTTTATGTAAATTAAGAACAAAGGTAAGGCTGTCTTTCCACCAGAGATGTGTGCAGATGTAGCTAAGCGGTGAGCAAAATTACAGCTAAGCGACGAAACTGTGCATTTTTAGCTAAGTGGAAAGGCACCCTACCTACGTCAACTACTTAACTGTACCTAATAGCTACCTACAACACACGTACTACCTAGCTCGCTCTTTAGGTTGCATCCCTCGCTTGAACTAGTATGTTAGCTTCGTTGAACCCCTTTTCACCAGAGCTAGGCTAAGCTAATCTATAAAAATCAAGCTATTCTGTTGGTGGGTTTGAAACACATCCGTGGCTTAGCAACTAAGCAGATCTCTGGTGGAAAGGCAGCCTAGCTCTTTCATTTTCTTATAAGTATAAAATGTACTTATCAAAACTGGGAGCTAAACAAAGTAAATGATTACTACTATACTTACTAATATTATAAATGCGAAAGTGTGTTTGTTTGTTGGTTTATTGGTTTGTCCTTCAATCACGCCGCAACGGAGCAACGGATCGACGTTATTTTGTGTGCATGGGTATACTTGAGGAGGAGTATACCTGGAGAGTGACATAGGCTACTTTTTGTCCCGAAAAATTAAGGAGTTCTCGCGGGAATCAAAAATAACTTAAACCACGCGGACGAAGTCGCGGGCATCAGCTAGTGTATTATAATGAATAAATAGTACATTGTGGTAATTGTAAAAACCGACTTACAGGTTTTTGTATGGTGATACATACATTTACTCTGCATTCAAATAGCGCGCGAACTGTAGATATTTTGTAAAAAAAAATGAAAATTGAAAATGTTCTGTTCAAATAAAACGTCATTCTAAATCGTTATCGATAGTGATACTTCAATACAGCCTTCAGCATATCCAGGAAATGGCACAATATGTACAACCCAAACAAATAGCGGCGGCTGTTAAAATTGCTGCAAATCTGTTTGACTTGGCAGTTTGCATTTACGCTAAGCACCCTTGGCACTCGCTGACGAGCGTCTGCAGTTACGTTGATACCCACTCTGTGTGCTATAGTCCTTATGAAAGTCACATATATATATAGTTATTGGAAAGTAACAGCCTATTCGGTATGTAATTAACACATTATAATAAGCTAATGATCACACTTTAAGAAAAACCTCTCGCCTCTATTGGGTAAAATGTAAAGCCATTATGGGGACTTTTGTTTAGGACTTTTTTTTGAAGTGAAAACTTCTTTAGCCGCGTTGAGCACTTTTTGGTAGCGGGTAAACTTGTGGCACCGACACCGTCACCGCGTTGTTACGAAGACAACAAGTCGTTAAACTTTAATCATTTAATTAAATAAAAAAAAATAAAAAATAAAAAAAAACAAAAAAAAAATTTTTTTAATATTCGTTTTCACTTCTGTCGGCAGTTCCTATGACTGCTATTTTTTTTTTTATTTGCTCGCGGAGTGATGTACTAGTCCTTACTATTATTTTAAATGCAAAACTGTGTTTTTTTGTCCTTCAATAAACAGAGCAACGGATCGACGTGTTTTTTGCATGGGCATACTTAAAATATTTGGAAAGTTACATAATTAGGCTACTTTCATCCCAGTACTACAAAGAGTTCTAGGGTTTTAAAAGCCTCAATCTACGCGGAGTCACCGTCGTCATCTAGTTACATTATAACATCACCCTTTACCTAATTAGGAATACCTGTTACATTATATTATGTCGTTAAACCACCAAATAAGTCTTACACCATTAGTTCAAGCAAGTAAATATCTACTTCACTAATGAAATGAGAGGATCGCCTCTGATGAGATTGTCTCAATTTCACGAGTTCGGGAGTTCTGCAGATAACGAGCCAACGGTATCGACATGATGGATGGCCGAATATACAACCATTAAATAAAAATATTACACGGGATTGTGAGATTTAACGTATTTGAAATATAGTGTATATTCGTGTGCTCGTATTTGAAACACATTTATCAATTTGTGGGAAGCGTTCGTGATAGTTTTAGCTGATTTAATATCTTTGATATATGTGGTTTTTATTGATACACAGTATCGTGAGCTAGCGTTATTGTGTGTTGGATTAAAGAAATTGCAAGGTGTTGTTGTAAAACTTTTATCTTTCTTACTATTAGTCTTTCTTTCTTACCTTTCTTTTGCCTTTAATGTTTAGGTGTGTGCTAATCGCTTTCACTATAATTGTGATAGGCTACAGATTTAATATTCAGAAATGAATACCTATTCGTTCGAAGCTCATTCAATCAGCGCTGAAAAAAGTTGGTACAATTGCAGATAAAACTGATCATTAACGGTCAGAGTTGAAAAAGTTTATCTACCGAAAATCGGAAAGGGTTCGAGACATTTCTTAGTCTTAGTATAAGTAGTATAGTTAGGTATAAGACTAGATGTGGCCCGCGACTTCGTCCGCATGGATTAAGTTTTGTAATTCCCGGGGGAACTCCTTGATTTTCCGGGCCAAAAAGTCCTTTCCCTGGATTTAACCTACATCTATACCAAATTCCGTCATTATCGGTTAAAAGCAGACAGACACACTTTCGCATTTATAATATTAAGTATGGATTTGAGGACATTGAACCTTGCGCAAAAATAAGCATCGGAATTAATATGAATATTGTTAGACAGAAGGTAACTAATGTCATAAGGATTATGACATTATGAGACTATTTCACAAGACACAGCTATTTTCATCATACGAGCTTACGTAATCTAATAATGAGCTAACTAGTAATTCGATAGAGCTCCCAGCCCATACTTAGGTACACGATGCTTAATAACTGACGCATATTTACTGAAAGAGCTCATCAGCTTGATCAAGTTACACTTAATAATATATTCTATTCATACTGTATCTTTAGTAATTTTCATAATAGTTGACCTATTTCTGCTTCGTACGGACAGACTTACCTTCCCTATACGTGGCTTTAACCCGCGGCTACATAAAGTTCGATTTTAATTGGCAAATTCAGACCCCCTGTTGTCTTGGATAGGAGCAGGCGTTACTTTGCGGAAGTTTATGATAATGATAGAACTAGACGTTTAACTCCTCATCAGGACTCAGGAGGTATTTCAAGTCCTTTCTACTTTCTCATTTGTCCAATGAAGCGAAAAGCCTGGCAGACCTAATAAGCCTAGTAGAGTATGGTAGGTACTTAAGATATTTTCGGTATCACGTGATGATGTAGGAATTGAGTTGATGTAGAGCTTACATAAGCTAGATGCATCCACTACGTGAGAACATTCTTAAGAGTTAAATCGCTATAATCCGCCACAATAGGTAAATCTATGCGGTAAAGTGTGTATCTTGCACTTGTAGCTTGCGATGTTCACCACAACACAAATCATCCAAATCATTCTCAACGTACGTTTCACTACGACACCGGAGCATCTTCAGGAGATGTTGACTCGACAATGCACGATTGGAAAAATTGTACCGTCTTAGGCTTAGGGGTTGAATTTTCAAAAAATCTTTCTTAGCCGATGCTGACGTCCTAATAGATATTTATATGCCAAAGAGCCGGTTCCGTCCAGTGGTTTAAGTTGTGCGTTAATAGACCAGTCAGTCAATCACCTTTTCTTTTTAAGCATTTAGAAGAACAGTTGTTCACCCCGGCTTCGCACGGGCGGGCTATCTTATGTACTACATGTACATACGTAGGTGTACTATACATATACGGCCTTTACTGTATTATGTATGCCTAAAAATCCACCTATTCACCCTTTTCTCGCGTTGTTATTATGTGGAACTTCCTTATCTAATGTTATCTTTATTGTGTGGACATGCCCCCACGCGTTACAGTCGCAGCCTGTTTATTTTTGCATACGGTCATAAATCCAACTGGATTCAACATCGCTGAAACTTTCGGCGCTTTTGCTGACTCTAAGCGACTATACGTGCTCACGAAAATGTCAAGAGAAAATGCTCAATATGAAAAATACATAATATTTACGATAAATATAATTAAATATGAACAATACATAATCATTTAGTAAAAGTTTAGTTAGGTACCTATTCTTTTGCGACAAAATTGTCACCGGCTCTATGATCAATGTCTTTTTCTTTACATAATATTTAAAAAAAAGTGTTTGTCTGGTCGATCAAAGAACAGTAAAATCCTAATCAAAATCAAAAATTTTCTTATGGAAACTTGAAATATTGGTATTTATTGGTTTTTGGGAATCCTCTAAGGCCTAAGTAATAGGATTATAATAATAGGGGATGAAAGTTCTTATTTGGCATTTGGGCTTTCAGTTAAAAACAAAGAGACACATTTTTCAAGACTTTTGTAACTTCAACCCCGTCACCATTCTTTCACTCGAGCAAAACAGGGGCGGGTCAGCTGGTCTTTTGTATACGACTGCGAGATTAAAATAAAATGCCCACTTATTCTTACAACCCCCACTTTTGCATGGTTAGTATGTCAATGCCATCATTTGTTCTGCACTGGTAAACGCCATATTATTTCTGGTGAAATATTTTATTTTATTTCCTGTTTTGCTGTGAACCTTTGGCAGGCATTATTTGCATACTTATGGTTGGGGAGGCAATAATGGGCTGGTACGTAGTTTATTTTCGTGCACAAATCATTTTATCAAATCGTTTTTATTCAGATCATTTACATTTTTACGCAAGTAGGTCTTAACTCTATGGATATGTGTATGGTCTTAGGGCGAAAACAACTTTATGTTTGGATGTATGGATGTATGGATGGATGTTTGTTACTCAATCACGTCCCAACGGCTGAACGGATCCGGCTGAAATTTGGCACAGAGATAGATTATAGTCTGGAATAGCACATAGGCTACTTTTTATCCCGGAAAATTAAAGAGTTCCCACGGGAACCGAAAAACCTCAATCCACGCGGACATTCATTAGTATTAAAAATGCGAAGGACACGCAGGCATTCGCTAGTATTAAAAATGCGAAGGATTGGATGGATGGATGGATATTTGTTACTTAATCACGCCAGAACGGCTTAACGGATCTGCTTGAAATTTGGCACAGAGATAGATTATGGCCTGGATTAACACACTTTTTATATTGTAAATCTCAAATAAAGTTTTTTTTATTTATTTATATCGGGAAATAAACCTATATCCGCGGATGAAGTCGCTGGCATTAGCTAGTAACGTCATAAGTACAGAGCGTGGAAACGCTACATCCTGGATTCTACTTTCAATTTACCTACTTAGAAAGTCATAATATAAAAGTTATTGATAGTTATTGATAAATCAGTCCATAAAATGACACAGCATAAAGTTCGTATGATTCTACCAAGATTAGTGATTAATATAATATTGTTCGAGTTTATGATTTAAGCATAGATTGGTAAGTATTTATATCGTAAGTATGTACTGTTTTTAAGTAATCGACTCAATGCTAAGTGCGTTGCGTATTTCTGTCCTTAAATACTCGTACATGCCCATTATTTGAGTCGGAAACAGTATTCCGCGACATAGAATTAATGCTGGCTGGATTTTAATTTAAAATTCCCTTACCTAACACCCTTACGAAAGTTTTCATTTGAATAAAAACTCTTTAACTGAGTAAAATGAATATACAAAGCAATGTTCCCACCTAGCTACTATATAGGTGCGAGATATTATCACATCCTTTCAGTGTACACACCCAGTGTTTAAATGGTCCAGTACCTCTAATGCGAGTTTTCTAGTTTTCGAATACGACATTTGTTGACGAGTTTCTCTAATTCATATCGATTTGAACATCGTCAGATCGAACAGTTGAAATTGTAGCAAATTGATGTTACCCAGATGCAATGGTTACAGCTATTTATCTATTTCCACATCGCTCGTGTCCAGTAGTGTTTACAGTTCAGACGTGTTCTTTTGAGTAAGACCAAATGTAGCTTGACGAAATCCTCAGGGTGTAAACATACTACGGACAGTAAAAAAAATTTTGGCGGGAAAAACGTCCCGGCTTACTCTTATAAATGGAACTGCTAAGACTACCACGACATAACAAAATGTGTTGGCCACACGACACAGGAATTTTGTCATGTCCTCTCCGTTGTGTGTTTTAGTCGAAACGGAAGCCGAGTCTGTGTCTAGCAGATCTAACTCTAGTGAAAACTATAAAACAGTAGTAGGTACGTAATATACAACGTTAAAACAAGGTTAAGAGGAAATATTTAAAGTTATCGAGATGTGAAAACTTGAACTAGCCTCATAATACTAAATATTATTTTAAACAATGCAAACGTCTGAAATCCAGTGTAATTTATTTCAAGCACCTGACTTTGTTTGGGGCACTTAACCGCTTTGTATTGTGCGTTATCAAATGTGTGAAAACCGCAAATAATTTTAAACCGAGATTAAACCAAAAACGGTTGATGGTCACACTAATTCGTTATTCGTTGGGCATTTTTTGTTGATCTCTTTTACGTTTGCAAAAAAGGGTTTTTATAGTGCTTGAAACCCTACCCAGAGTCAACATAAATTATATAAATAAAGACAGAATTTAAAAAATATAATATCTAAAATGTACCTTTAATGAGTTTTCGCCGGGTTTCCTCAGTAGAATCTCTGGTCCTAGAGTCATAACAAATCATAAGTGGCACAAGTTGTCCTACGTGAAATAAACATTTCATTTCATAAAACGTTTCGCGTTTTAATACGGAATTTGTCAACAAAAAATAAGCATTAGGGGTCTACTATTAGGGATATACTCTACGAAATAAAGTGCACCGAGTGTTACGTTTACGGTTGAAATAGATTCAATGAGAACAAAATACAAAGGTGACATAGTACAGTGAAAACTGTTGTAGGTACTGTTGCAAAACTTTGATTGTCAGTCACTGGAAAATGCAAACTGTTTTGCGGCTAAACCACTTACTTTTAATGAAAGAACTGGAAACAGTGGAACAGTGTGAAACAGTGTACACTGTACACGTATCTTGCGCTATTAGCCATACATTTACCAAATTATTGTCAACTCTTTCATTCCGACACCCACTGTACCTATTGTGGCGGATTATAGCGAATTAAACTTCCAGTTCTTTCATTATCATGGACTTCCACAATAATTTAATATTCAAAATCATCATCATCATCATCATCAACCGACAGACGTCCACTGCTGGAAATAGGACTCTTGCAAGGATTTCCACACGCCGCAGTCTTGTACCGCCTGGATCCAGCGACTCCCTGTGATTCGTCTGACGTCGTCCGCCCACCAAAAAATGTACCTTTATATTAATTATTGTTATTACACTATAGTTTATCCTGAGAAGTAGTTATCGTTTTAGCACTTATGGCGCATTTATTACTGTTTCTCCAATTAATTCCATTACGCCTGTTTTTATGCTTTTTATTTTATTTACTTTATCATAATGTTAGTTCGTTTTCTCTTTTTATTTTTTTGTTGCTTGTGCCAATCTGTATCTTTCATTTTAGATAATGTAATATTTAAACGCAATAATAAAATTATAAGTTACCTATATAAATATATATTGCACTCATATATTATATATTCATAGTTCCATCCGTGACTTCACTTTTAAATCAAGGTTTCCACTGAAAACCAGCGCTGCAGTCTGCTGCAGCATAATGCTGAGATGGAAACCTTTATTTGGTCACGTATCGCTATATATTTAATACTCATTATAATTAGTCTAATGTGGTGATCAAATAAAAACACATTTTCTTTCTTTCTATCTTCTTTCTTCTTTCAAGTAGTAAATTCAAAATACTTGTGTTCAAATGCCAAATCCATGTCGAAACTATATTACAGTTACATCATATAATATGAATTATAGACAGGGTTAGTTGGTTTTTTAAACTCAGAAACACGTTTATTCCTTATCAAAACCGACAGTGAAATACTGGTCAAATGCATGTCAGAACTCAGAACACACAGGTAGGGTTCCGTAGCCATGCTTTAACAAGAGCTATGGTGGTCATTATTTATTTTTCTCTCTTAGGTCCGGTGAACATGCTAAGGCCTCACCACTACAGCCTATTAACGTCCCACAGCTGGGCACAGGCCTCCACTCTCATAGGAGAGCGGGAATTAGAGCTTAGACCCACCACGCTGCTCCAATGCGGGTTGGCGGGCTTTAACGACTATTATCATGTTAGTGACAATAACCGGGACTGACGGCTTAGCGTGCTCTCCGAGGCACGGGGGTGAAACACCGCCAACTTCCAACTCCGAGCTGGCAATGAGAATTTCTTGATTGAAAAACCCAATACCAATTTTATGCCCGACCGGGAATCGAACCCAGGACCTCGTGATCCGCAGTCGACTCTGCTAACCGCTAGACCAACGAGGCAGTTAAGACAGACAGTAGGTGAAAACTCCGCCCTTATAGCATACCATGCTTACGTTGGCTCATTATTGAGGTACGGACAAGTAGTATGGGGCTGTTCCACACATCTAAAAATACTTTTTATAGCACAGAAAAAGTGCATAAGAGCTGTATGTGGAGCAGGACCTCTCCAATCGTGTAAGCCGTTATTTCAAGGTCGAAAGATACTAACATTACCATGTGTGTATATTTTAGAAGTAGGAATTTTTGTGAAAAAGAATCCGCAATTTTATGAAAATTTAGATGTCAAAAGCAAGGTTCTACTTAGAGATCCCACAAAAAAAGAATGCCAGGATGTAGAAGTGCCATTTTACTAAGAAACTGTGCAGTAAAATCTATTATAGTGTACAATAAAATTCCGAAATCAATTAGAGAACTCACATATTTTAATCTATTTAGGTAAGTCAAGACTTAAAAGGTGGCTTACAGAAAGGTGCTTCTACACTATAGATGAATTCTTAAATTTCAAGTAATAGACAATTTTATAAACAAAATAGGTAATTTTGCATGCCTGATTATAAGGTGAAACATTTATACTAGAAACTAACAAATAACATCTCAATGTAAAAAAAAAATCTGCAAATAAAGAATTTTGAATTTTTGAATTTAAAAAAAAATCTCTAGGGTTACATAATATTTTATTTTTTATTTTTTTAAATCGTATAGGGTATGTATTGCTCTTGTAGCGGCATTAGATGTAAACTTTTTACGCAATGACAATAGTTACAGAAAGATAGACGGACAAATAGACTGGATGAAACTATACGGGTTCCTTGTTTTACTACAGAACCCTAAAAGTGTGTGCTGACATGTCTCAATAAATCATCCCGCAACCCGATTGTGGTCAGTGCGGCGGCGACCCCTTTAATTAAAAGGGGTAGCTTCCATTTGTCAGAAAAACACTGTTGATTTAATGTACGTCTACGTATTATTTTCACAGCTATATTTATAACTAAATTGTTTTTCCACAACACTTGCTCCACAATGCCTTATTACAAGATCTGTTATATCTTAAGGTAAAGAACATCATTACATTCATAAGGCATAAGGGGGTTGTAATGTGATTTGTATTATTAAAGATCCCGCATCCGAAGAATTTTTTTTTAAGATATTGGGCCAATAACTTCATACAAATTTAAAAGCTTTTCCGAAAGACAAAAATCTGGTTTATTAGGTATTTTGAGTCCACCTTTTTTTTTCTTTTTCCGTGTTATTAATATATTTTCAGCTATCTCCTACCTATGCCTTTTGCCAAGATCACTTCAGCATTGTGTAGATAACGAACCAACAGATTTAGTAACCAAAAGTATAAGCTGTTGTATTAAGATTATAGTGGATTGTTTAATTTGATTTACTCGTCATAAAGTTTGATGTGATATTACTTAAAGCATAGACGTCGGTACACATTTAGCCTACCTACGGTAGGTTTTTTTAAGTCTCCAAAAACATGACGACCTTATAGACCCGTGTACACAAAACTAATAAATGTGTAAGCTCATTAGAGCTGGTAAAACACCAATTTTTTAGATATAACTGTTATAAGTCAGCAAATGACATACAACACTTGTACACGTAACGGAAGCACGCACGTGAATTTTTAAATGGGTTTTTATGCGCCTTTCCACCAGAGATGTGCCACAGCTTGATCTAACATCGAGCGATCGCTATGAAAATCAAGCGCTCCTATAGGTGGGTTTAACGCACATCCGTAGCTTAGCAACGTAGCACATCTCTGGTGGAAACGCTCCTTTAAGCTAAGCTACGAAACTATGTGTCGATTTCCACCAAAAAAAAAAAAAAAAAAAAAAAAAACTAGCACTCACTAGTACGTCTGCTTCACTTCACTCTTCACTCACGCATCCTTAGTTCGCATTACTAGCTTCAAATAGTATGTAAAAACGTAGCTTCGTTGCATCCATTTCAACCTGAGCCTATGCTGAAGCTATGAAAATCGAGCTCTTCTATTGTTGGGCTTTACCCACATCCGTTTTCCGTAGCTTAGCGACGTAGCACATCTCTGGGTCACGCACCCCAACTTTAACATGTAACTTCTATTTTTTGGTTGGGTTCATATTTTCTGTAAAATTTGTAACGTTTGTAATTAAAAAAAATCTAAATGAGTTTTAAATTTTACGAGAGTGGTGTACATTGGTACACTACATAATTCTATTGACTCTACCAAGTGCCAAGTGGATTGAAGTTATAACTACCCTCGGATGAGTGAATTTTAGATTTTACACTTGAGATTATTTATCCTCAACCGGTTGCGAAGGTCAAAATGCAACCTATTTTTCATGTAGGGCAGGAGAAAGAGCGAATTGTTTTGGCTCGATGACTCGGTTCTTTTTAACTTTTCAACAAACTTTGCAGGCATTTAAGCTTTTGTACATTTAATTTTATCTGACTTTTGTCTTCAAATGATTACATGCTCTATAATTATTTGGAGATATAATTTGTATAGGTAATTTTTGAATTAAATGGAAATTAAATATTATTTTGCATGTCTATGAACGAAATTCCACCTGCCCAGACGGATTATTATAGTTATTAATTAAAGTAACTTTACAGTAAGTATATCTAAATTTTGAGTAGGTACATCAAAAGAATATGCTTATAGTCTATCTTATACAACTTTTAAAATATGAAAACGTTTCCTTTGATGAGAGACGCCGGAACGGAAGTGGCCTTTGTCGGGCATGCTTGTGAATACGAGTGGATATTATTATCAAAGAACTTAAGGCCACATACGTTCGGAAACCTAAGAATAACCACAGAATACTTAAACGAGAAGACATAGGGTTCTGGTTATATAATTATTGACGGCTTTGAAAAAAAGGGCTTCTTTATTCGCACCCAATTGTGGTACTACCGAATAAGTACCTAATAATGGTACTATTATTTTTCTATAGGTGTTTTTTTTTCATCCGCTACAAGTTGTCCTTGACTGCGATCTCACCTAATGGGAAGTGATGATGCAGTCTAAGATGTTAGCGGGCTAACCTGTTAGGGGCATGGCAGTTAATTAAACCCATACCCCTATTCGGTTTCTACACGGCATCGTACCGGAACGCTAAATCGCTTGGCGGCACGTTTTTACCGGTAGGGTAGAGGGTGAGCCTCCCACCAGGCAAAAGTTTGACATGAGAGTGCATTTTTTTAATGCACACATTCTCTTTCCGAAAAATAATCTTAAGATTGGCCACCGTGGCTGTAATTCAGCAGGGAAAACAGGGGGACGACCGGCTAAAAATGACAGCTACAGTGTAACGACCGCAATCACCTCTGATTGGATAACACTGTTCCACTATTGGACAAAATCCATTGACGCAGCAAGAATACCATAAATTCAGCCAATTGCAACAATTGATACTGCAACAATGATTGATGCTGAAGTTACGCGGTCACCCTGCAGTATTCCTACACATAACTTTTAATAGAGAAGTCATGGAGTCCATAGATGACTAGAGGGCTGAAAGTTACCTCGGCCAATACATAATATACTCTTAAGCTTGACTATTCAGCGGGGTAATACATGCGTTTTGGGCACATTGCCTCGTTCCAGTGGGTCAGACGAAATTTTTGAGTTTTATTATTTTTAAAATATTTTTTTACATTTAGGTACCAATGTGTAATTTTATTTCACATATTTTTTTAATAGCCATAGTTAAACATTTAAATAGATAGATAAAAATGTAGATCATGTGCCTATATCTGATGTGACGGGTGTATAACCGGCCTTATCCCCTCATTTCACTAAACGACGTTATGAATACCATAAGGTCTAGTGCACACAAAGTGGGCATCAGCGTGAATGCGGGCTTAGCGCGGTGCTCGCCAAGAGTGCTTAGCCTGAATGAGAACTGCTGGCTAAATAGATTTGTTGCTGTCTCAACATGAAAAGTTCATTACTTATAACGTTTTCAAGACGTTTTATCATCGGACATCATTTACTATTTTTTGTTAAGTACATATTTACTTATTTATTTTATTTTTTTATTTTTTTTATTTTTCCACTACAAGCTAGCCCTTGACTGCGATCTCACCTGATGGTAAGTGATGATGCAGTCTAAGTTGGTAGCGGGCTAACCTGTTAGGGGCATCGCAGTTATATTAACCCATACCCCTATTCGGTTTCTACACGGCACCGTACCGGAATGATAAATCGCTTGGCGGCACGTCTTTGCCGGTAGGGTGGTAACTAGCCACGGCCGAAGCCTCCCACCAGGCCAGACCAGGGAAAATTCAGAAATAAATTCCCAAATTGACCCTGCTGGGGATCGAACCCGGGACCTCCGCACGTTAAGACAACACC
Source organism: Erebia aethiops (assembly GCA_923060345.2). Classification (NCBI taxonomy): domain Eukaryota; kingdom Metazoa; phylum Arthropoda; class Insecta; order Lepidoptera; family Nymphalidae; genus Erebia; species Erebia aethiops. The sequence continues at coordinate 20,497,791 of OV281082.1, forward strand.
GCTACACACTGCGCCACGGAGGTCGTCACACTTACCAAAAAAATAGCAAATGATGCCCGCGTCTTAGTCCGCGCGGATTTATCCTTTTAACTTACATACTACTACTTCTACTGCAGCCCACTACTGGGCACAGGCCTTAAACCCACCACGCTGCTCCAATGCGGGACCAAGTTTTTTCGATTCCAGCGGGAACTTCTTTATTTTCGGGGATAAAAATCTGTTGAACAGGAGGGCCGTGAAAGCATAGCACACAGACAAACAGACACACTTTCACATTTATAATATTAGTACGGATAATGTACTCACAGTATATTTTAGAATAAATAATAATACCTAGTAATTAAGTGCCTACCTAATTTTTGCTGTTTTCATGAAATATGTAATACAATAAAATTTACTTGTATTATTACTCATGCTCGAAATTCAAAGGCGTCAGAGTAAAAGCATTCGAGCTTCCGTGGGACTGAAAAATTACAGCTCCAAAAGCACGTTGTTGTAAGGTAGAGACAGTCTAAATATAAAATTGATTTTATTCTATAGAAATTCAGAGTCCTAAATTAAGTAGTTACCTAACTGCATTGCAGAGCATTCGATTTGCTGTCAATATTGGCTTACAATTAATTTGTATACAAGAGTATCTTAGACTAAACGCAGACGTCCGATTTATGTTCCATAATCGGCGACTTTATCGGTGACTACGAGTACTTAAGTCGTAAGAGTAATAAGAGTAAGTGCATAATATTCACTCGTAAATATATTGTTCTATCCATATTAATTCAAATGAAGAAGAAATTCAAGATTTAGCAAAGATGAGATTTAGCAACACATCAGTGCACGTTCTTGTACAACAAACAGACGTTTGCGTAGCGTTTCAGCTCAAAATTAATGCATTAAAACTACTATATAAACTTTTTTAAATATTATTTTTATCAAAGAGTTAATGTGACACGGTAAGTCTGTATTTTGATTTTTCAGTTCAGTCCAGCAATAATCTGATTGAGTCGGCGAGAGTTGGTCAAAATATTTACTCATGATTTGGAATAAAGATTTGTAAGATTGTTTGCAACTTTGTGGACCGTCTGTTACAGTGATCTAATGTGTTTTCTATTTTCACGCAAATTTGTTGGCCGGGCCTTTTTGTCTTTTATCGGATGTCTGCGGTAGCAGAAAAATTCGTCCAATAAGAACGCCCGAAGCATCGCAATGCATCAATCTAAAGTTACGTAATCTAGAGTGCAAAATGTTTTCGTACCGTATTTTACTTGGGAGGGTAAACAAGTTCTAAGTAACTTTTGAGAACTTGACGGTTCTACCCATATACCTACCGTATAAATTATACTAAATATTATGATGATAAGTGAAGATAAGTTTCTGTAATAACTAATAATGTAAAAGAAAGCGCATATTATTAGGACGAGAGCCTTGAGTTGGTCACAAAAACAATTGTATTATTAATACCAAAGGTTGTCTGTAAAAGATTGCTTTAGCAATAAGACCTGTTAAACTGTATACTGTATATTTTGTGTGTGCAATAAAGATAATTAAATAAATCGTAAGGGTCGTAAATTCGGATGCATTCCTTTTCCGTGGTTGTAGCGCTACAAAGTCACTTTCAACGTTAAAAGCCATATGTCTATATGAAAAAGCATTAATTATTCCAAGTAAGTACACTTTTGGAACGTCAATAAAATATGCTCGTCATGATTATAAAAATAATTACCTTAGATATCTTAAAACTAAAGCTACTAGAGGTCGAAACGCGCCCTTGTGCTCCAATATTGTAGAAGAGCCCAATATTGCTATATTATATCGTCGTTATTGCAATTATTATAGGTATCACTCTCCGATACTGTCCGTTTAATTTATTAACTTTTTTTTATCACCTCCTTGTTTATGAGTACTTGTGGACTTGAACGCTCAATCAGTTGCGTCCATTAAACCATACATTCTGCATCACTCAATGCCTTTAATTAGAATGACGAATGATGGATGGAGCAGATACGTCACGCAACTACCTGTCCAAGGAGTTTAAAATGAAATCAGTCATCGCATTAGATCACAGAATTTGGAATCCGCTTTTAAAGTATTCATTTGTTAAATGATACATGACTATGATACCTATCCGTTAGTTTTAACAGTAACTGTAGCGAAACTGGCAGCAAAACTATCCAATAAATTAATAAACTAGATTTTGCTGATAGCCAGGACTGTTATATCTACTCTTAAGAAACACGATTAAAATTACTCGAAAACCGCTTGTACTTATATTTACAACTAGCAGATGCCCGCGACTTCGTCCACGTGATTTTTTTTTTAAATTCCACGGTACTCCCTAATTTTTCGGGTTAATATATAGCCTATGACACTCACAAATAATGTGGCTTTCTATTGGTACGAGAAATTTCAAAATCGGTTCTGTAGATCCAGAGATTACCCCTACAACCTCACAAACTCACAAACTTTACCTGTTTTTAATATAAGTACTGTCAGAAATACTTTTAAGTTAACTAACTATTATGTACCGAAAGTTAACTAACTATTATGTACTGTTAAGTTAACTATTATGTACCGAAAAATCTATAAAATTCACCGCATTTTCACTAACGATATTCTGTTCCCCACTGTACGGTTGCTTTACTGCGTCAATACCAATATTGCCAAACGTATCCATTGATGTGGATAATTGGCCTGGCGAGTTGGCCGATACGCAATTATGAGTTCTTACCTTCAATTGAAATTTGTTATCGACTTTGAAAACTAATTTCGTTAGCCTTGAACGTGTCATAAGCATTGTTACGATAATACTAGATGATGCCCGCGACTTCGTACGCGTGGATCGAGGTTCTGTGGTTCCCGCGGGAACTCTTTAATTTTCCGGGATAAAAAGTAGCCTATGTGCTATTCCAGACTATAATCTATCTCTGTGCCAAATTTCATCCAGATCCGTTCAGCTGTTGGGGCGTGATTGAGTAACAAACATCCATCCATACATCCAGACATCCATACATCCAAACTTTCGCATTTATAATATTAGTAAGATAAGATGGATTAGTATGGATATGGATTTACTTGACTACAAAAACGAGGTATTGTGGTTTTTTTCTTTATTTATTTATTTATTTATATATTTAGTACCAAACTTAAAAACTAAACATAAAAATTTAAAGGACATGTACAAGGACAACTTATCTCTAGAAGAGATAAGTTGTCCTTTCTTAATTAATTATTTGTAATTTCTTAATTAATTGTTCTTTCTTAATTAATTGTTTGTATTGTTGTTTGTGGTTGTTCTTTCTTTTTAATCCACTACAAGCTAGCCCTTGACTGCGATCTCACCTGATGGTAAGTGTTGATGCAGTCTAAGAAGGTAGCGGGCTAACCTGTTAGGGGCATGGCAGTTATATTAAACCCATACCCCTTCGGTTTCTACACGGCATGAGCGTTAACGGTACCGGAACGAGCGATTTAGCTTGGCGGCACGTCTTTGCCGCCGGTAGGGTGGTAACTAGCTACGGCCGAAGCCTCCCACCAGACCAGACCAGGGAAAATTCAGAAATTATAAATTCCCAAATTGACCCTGCCGGGGATCGAACCCGGGACCTCCTCACGTTAAGGCAACAGCGCTACACACTGCGCCACGGAGGTCGTCAATACTTGCTGACGTACAGGGCTCAACATTCCTGGTACAGTGGTGAGCGCTTTGGTTCATAAGAGTGGGACCCGGGTTCAATTCGCGGTTGGGGCAGTTTGGGAATTTATAATTTCTAAATTGTCTCTGGTCTTGTCTAATGGGAGGCTTGGTAAGCTAGGTTGGTAAGACCTTACCGGCAAAGATGTAATGTCAAGTGTTTTAGCGTTTCGGTTTGATGCCGTGAAGAAACCGATTAGGGGTATGGGTGTAATGGAACGGGGTAACGACCCTCAGCAATGAGGAATACGACGCAGAGAGAGATACCTCTATCCAAACGAACTAGAACACAAACTTAGACCTTTTGAAGGTACCTTCACCTAGTATTCTCGAACGTAATATAATAGAAGACCGTTCTAGATCAAATTTACGTATTCTCCTTTAGTTACACCAAAGTTAGGTATCCCACAGAGTTCAATTTCATAGTAACTAGGGAGAAGAAAGTTCCGTACAATCAAAGTCCATAAATTAGTGAGAGAATTCCAGAATAATCGGTGAACTACTGACCTATTTGCGCTTTAAACAAACTTGGGGTTCATTAAAATTTCACACAAGTGTTCGATTTGTTTGAGATAGGTAGTCAAATTAATTCCGTACAACGAATATTGCAATAGATATTTTTCCTTTACTCACTCAATAATTGACGGCTCACACAATCAGACGATTTTAGCCATAGTCCACCATGCTGGCCAAGAGCGGATTGGTAGACCCTTAAAAAATATTCAAAATTCATAATATGGTTTTTATACAAATAAATATTTACAAGTACTTTTAAATCGTCGAGTGAATCTACCATTGGTTCGGAATACCGTTCCTACCGAGAAGAACCAGCAAGAAACTCGGCGGTTGCTCTTTTGAAAAAATAATTTACAATTTAATTAATTCGTAGAATACTTAATACGTAACACTCAGCTGTCCTTAGCATTGCTGGAGCGAGTAAAATCCATGCTCCTTTGTCATTTACGTAATCTTCAACAGTATAACAAGCTTTTTTCAGGAGCATACTTTTAATGGACTTCTTAAACTTGTGTAAACGCAAGTTCAAGATAGGTTGTGGAATTTTGTTATAAAATAGAATGCTCATTCACACGAACGACCTTCGGACCTTCTTGAGGCGGAGCAATGGAGCCACGAGCTTATGGCGGCCTCTAGTTTGCCTATCTATCATGCAGATCGAATATTTTTTTGTAATTGTAATTGTAAATGTGCTGTTTGTGCTTTGAGAACATTATGAAGAACTCTTCTTCTTCTCGTCTTGATCAAAAGGTTATAACTTCTTACAGCATAAAATATTTTACCTGAAAAAATAATATTTAAAAAGCTTGCTCACCACAGAAAGATATGGAAGGACCTGCATGCACCGTAATACAAGACATATTATTACTATTATACTATAGTTACTTGTGTAAGACATAATTCCATAAGCGGGCGAATAATTTAATTGCTTTTAAATATATTTTGACTCCAGAAGCTATTAAATATAACGTTATCTTTCCATAATTGGACTAATGTCTCCATTATCAATTTTCACTTTTAATTTTCTGTAATAAACACTATCTACTAAGCCTGGTTTTTTATTGTCTCGCATAAAGTGAGAAAAGTAGAGTATACACCACCGGGATAAAACTGTTTTTTTCTTGGGCGCTTGAATCCCTCACTGCACTCAGGACTCAATCTTAATTTTCCCGAGAAAAAACACCCTCGCTGCGCTCGGGAGTTACATTTGGCGTCCTTCGTTACGTTCAGGATTCAATGTAGCGCCCGTGACATAAAACAGTGCTTTATCCCCTTGGTGTATAATCTACTATATTGTACTCTCTTTAAAATTTGCATGAGCGAATGGTCACAACGTGTAGAGGTCCCACGAGAGATTTAATGTTATTAGATAATTATAAAACTTACCAAACTTAAAGACAATATTCATTTGATCCAGCCACGATTGCTATCATTAAACTCACTATGGGAAAAACAATTTACATTAAAAAAATTAACTGATCGCGAGCAATTTACTTTTATCCATTGAGGAGTTCCGTTCGCCATGTCCATATATTCATCAGATCTTCACCAAATTTATATGGGACCACCTCTGAAGTATGATCTATCAAACAAAAAAATAAACATCAAAATTGATTCGTAAGTGGCGGAGTAATCGCGTAACAAACATACAGCCGAATTGATAACCTGCTCCTTTTTTTGAAGTCGGTTAAAAATGACCGCGTGCGTACTTTTATATGGAGCTGTGAGCCTTCTCTAATTTGGTATTTTTTAGAAGTAGAATTCTAAGTACGTATGTTTGTCATATCATGCCTGTCATAACCTCGTCGCACGCCCGCTCAGGCATGCATGCATACTGTATAGATACGTCGCATGCACGTACGTTCTACGCACGTAACACGCAGGTCTGACTCACGCGAATACAAACGCGGGTTAATAGGAATATCAAAGGCTTCTTTAGTTTGTTATATAAAATGTCTTTCGTCGCAGTAATGACATTAAGTTAAAAAACAGTTCGCTGTTTACAGTTTGTCGGCGAAATACTCAATGCACGCTATGCGCATTTCGAACTACTGGACTTAGTTAACGGAATTTAAATCAGAAAGAAGTTTGTTTATGCGAAATATATTTTTTAGTTTTTTAAGTAATGCTCACTACATTTACTATTTTCACTTTGTTGTAGATGCAAAAGTCTGCACACGCGCTCTTATCAAATGGTACTAATTTTTAAAAGCTACATCGCGGACATATTTTCGAAATTACTTTAACTAAAAGTTCCCATGATCTTCTAGTTTATTAGGTTTATTTACTGGTCTAGTACTGAGTCCGAGTCATCTCTCAAAATGAGAAGAGTTTAACCATATACCACCACGTTGGTCATGTGTGGATTGGCAGACTTTACATAGAAGAACTCGATTTCCTCACGACGTTTTACTTCACCGTTGAGCGTATATTATATTTAAATGCTCAAAATGTAAACTTCGAAAAAGTTAAATGTGCGTGCCCGAGGATCGAACCGCCGATCTTCCACTAGGCTAGGTCTTTAGCCACTAGGCTATTACCGCCTCGTAATAAAAGATAGCTGAAAAAATGGCTAGCAATTGTACTCGGTTATTTTAAACATTAAAGCGTGATATTTCACAGTACAACTCTTTGTGGTTTATATTATTCATCAAGCAGTCGTCGGCATGCAACTCCCGGGGGATCGGTTTCCATGCGCGGTAATACCGCGGCTCGTACCTGCTGCTTAGGGTTAAACCACACTGCGGGCAGAGGGTTTACTACAATCGCTTAAAGCAGTATTATTTCCATATTGTTGACGTTTAATTTCAGAACTATAATCCTTATTTTATGGACGTCAAGGTAAGTCTTGTAAACTATCATTTTAAATTATTCTCTCTCTCTCTCTGCGTCGTATTCCTAATTGCTGAGGATCGTGACCTCATTCCATTAATTATATAATGGCAGGGGTTTTCTTTGGATAATAATGCGGTGGGTCCCCAGGTCCTTCCGCATACGGCTAAACTAAGAATACTATTTCAACTCTTAGGTTACTGACGATTATTATCAGATGTTAGTGATATTATACGGGACCGACGGCTTAACACTGTACTGTTGTACCGCCGTTTTTATACTGTGGCTTTCAACTGGAAATGTATTGTAATAGTTACAGTTTTTGTTTTTGGTTTTTTTTGGAGTTTTTTCCCTTTGATAAAAAGTCAAATTAAAAAACTATTTATCCCAAGCACTACACATTTTGAACTTCAATAAACATTACCTCATCCAGCCACATCCAGCTACTCTCAATAGTCAACTTATTTATTTTATATAGGGCTTACAGCAGTCCTATTCTCTTACTCTGTGGCTATTAAAAAGGAGAGCCACTAGCTTAAAGGAAAGCTTTATATCAAGGCTTTGAGAATCCCTTACCAAAATAAACTTAGTGTGCAATAAAAGATAATAAACCGATTTATAATATTAAATATGGGTTACTAGTCTTCTGTGTAATATTAAATTAAACCGTCATGGTATTTATATTATTCACAAGCGCCCGATCTCCCGTGGGATCGTTTTACACGAGCGGTAATACCGTGGTTTGTGGTTTACATTTACACTGTGGCAACTGTTTGTAGTCGTTCCGGTTTTTTGTTTGTTTATTTTTTGAACTTTGTACAAAATTTCAATAAAATAAGTAGGTAATAGATAGTCAAGCCGACAGACATGCATTGTAACTGTGCATTTATTTCAGTGTGATATTTAACGTCTTGAACAATTGTAATGCTTATATTATTTTTCATGAAGCGGCAAGCCGTCAGCATGTAACTCCCGCGGGATCGGTATACACGCGCGGTAAAACCGCAGTTTTTAATTCATATTTAAACTGTGACAGCTGAAATGCAAAAAGGTAACATAAATAGAGACAACAGACAGACACAGAGAAAGATGCGGCCGGTTTCGCATTTAATAATATTTAGTATGGATTTTATTTTAATATTTATCAGTTTGAACCATCGTGGTACATTTATTATTCACCAAGCGGCCGCCCGTCAGTAGCTCCCGTGGGATCGGTTTGCACGCGCGGTAATACCGGGGTTTGTGGTTTATATTTACGCTGTGGCTACTGGTAATGCATTGTAATCGTTCCGGTTTTTCGTTGCATTGTTAAAGTTCTCTTTTTAGACCAGCAAGCGTAGCCTCGTTTGAAATGTTTTCTGGCTTTATTTTAAACTGTCTTTCAGCACACGATTCGGCTTTCGTTTATGCAAATATTGCGGTTATGCAAAGCTTTTGGATTGTTCTAACTAATTTAGTAAGTAATCGTAGTTAATGAATCACCATAACTAGCTTAAATAATCAACTTTGTAAAATACCAAATAACTATTTGTTTTTAGAACGAATTTCTTTTTGTCTTATGCAAGGGCGATGAGAACTTATCCGGGTTATTATTACACGACTAACAAAAAAGGAGTGTAATGTTTTCAGGGTTCATGTATGTACTTAGTACTATGTATGTAAGCTTCTTTATTCCACCATAACTTCTAAATGCCTGAACAGATTTGGATGTATAATGTTTAAACCACCGTAAAATTGCAAAAACCGGCAAAAAATCAATATGGACAGTAGTGTTTTAATTTTTTTTTAAATTAGGTATGTTCAGCTTGTTTTTATACATACAGGACTTAACTTTACTTAACGGCCTTGTGCAACTAGGCCTAATATGGATGGGTTTAGCGCAAAAGTGCATCGCTTCGATTGGCGTTTTGTCGCTGTTCTAACCCCTTCTGTTGAAAGCAAACAGAAAATTACCGCGGCGTGTGACAATACCTTGAATAAATGACGACGGAGCGTGGCTTCGCATATATTATGCTGACATTCTTCTTTGATAATGTAGCTCCTGTTTATTATGAGTACTTATAAACGGGCTAGTAGATAAGTAGTTCGGCAATGCTGTTGGCTTTTTTGACGACACAGCGGCACAGCGGTGAGCGGCGTCTTTTTAACGGGATGGTCCGAGTTCGATCCTCGGCAGGGCCAGTTTGGAAATTAATGATTAAAGAATTCATAATTTAAGCACTGTCGCCTAAAGCACAGGACTATACCTACCCCACGGACAGTTGGTTTTCTGTATGTAACTATTCCTTTTTGTAACTACTATATTTTATAATAGTACGATTGTAAAATGCAGAAGATATTTGTTTTTATGTTTCTTTGATCAATAACCAATTTATTTATGTATTTATTTTCCGAGTTTTCTCTGGTCTGCGTCTAAAGCGTCTGATGGGATTCTTCGGCTGTGGCTGGTTACCATCTTACCAGTAAGTACGTGCCGTCAAGTGATTTAATGTTTCGGTACGATGTCGTATAGAAACCGTTTAGAATTTCGTGTAGAATTTTCAATAGCTCAAAATGAAAACTGGAACGTCGGCGGTTCGAATCCGATACATTGCCCCATCCATTGCACTATTTTCATAGATACCTAGGTACACATAACCAAAAAACAGATGTTCCGTGGATGTATCATGTAACTATAATGTTAAATCGTAGGATATAACGTAAACCTTCATTTTATTCGTGTTTTGAATAATTGGTGTAACAATATTTATAGTAATTTACAATGTTATCTGTAAATAAACTGAAATTTTGCACGGAGGTTCCCTTTTAAATAATGTAGACAAGCAACAAGGCTGATATTTTTTAAATTTCCACGAGAGCCAAACCTCTGGTGGTCGCAAGTATGTAATACTAGATGATTCCCGCGACTACGTCCGCGTGGATTAAGATTTTTGATTCCCGCGGGAACTCTTTAATTTTCCGGGATAAAAAGTAGCCTATGTCCTTCCCCGGGAAACCATCTACCCCTGTACCAAATTTTATCAAAATCGGGTGAAGAGACAGTTTTTTTTTATTCCCGCGGGAACTCTTTATTTTTCCGGGATAAAAAGTAGCCTATGTCCTTCCCCGGGATACCATCTACCCCTGTACCAAATTTCATCAAAATCGGTTCAACAGGTGGGCCGTGAAAGCGTAGCAGACAGACAGACAGACAGACAGACAGACAGACAGACACACTTTCGCATTTATAATATTAGTATGGATATATATTTTTTAAACTTGTGGAGTGACGACCTTTTTCCTTCGGGGTCGTAAATCTCTATTTAAAACAGTCAAACTGTATTCAGAACAAAGAGAAAGGCAGTAATTATTATGTCAAAACTAAATTACGTTACAAAGTGTTGAGTGTTTCATGTTTGAGAGTGCATAATATTATGAAGACATCGTTAGCTCTCCAACGAGCACTAAAACGAGTCAAAGCACCGCTCTTTAACTAGTCAAGCTCTTTGGAATATCCTTCATGCAACATTTTATTCTTATTTTTAACTAGTGGGCGCGTCAGACGTTGTCCTACCCTGAACCTAGAACCCGATTGCAGCGCTACCTACCAGGTCTAGTTGTAAATATAAACTATCCTGGGATAGGAGGGTTTTTCTTTATTTCACTACAAATTAGCTTTTGACTGCGATCTCACCTGATGGTAAGTGATGATTGCAGACTAAGATGGTAGCGGGCTAACCTGTTACGGGTATGGCAGTTATAATTAACCCATACCTCTAATCGGTTTCTACATGACATTTTACCGGAAAGTTAAATCGCTTGGCGGCACGTCTTTTGCCGGTAGGGTGGTAACTAGCCACGGCCGTAGCCTCCCACCAGACCAGACTAGAGAAAATTCTGAAATTATAAATTCAAAAATTGACCCTGCCGGGATTGGAACCCGGGACCTCCCACGTTAAGACAACAGCGCTCAACACTGCGCCAGTGAGGTCGTCTTTCAGTTTAAAATAAAATTGTGAGCTAAACACAATTACTCTCCTTCTGTATATATTTTGTCTCCGAAAATAAATAAACAAATAATAATGTATCAAGTAGATAAACGCTGCTCGCGATTTAAGCGTGTATGAATGTAAATACGCCCTAACGACCTGCCTTGTATTGTAAGTTCTAGAAATGTTTACATAGGGCGGGAACACACTACGGACGTACACTCATATTATAGTCTTAGCTATAATCACGTTAGGTACCTACATTAGATTTCCTGGGCAGCCCGGGCCTGTCTGGGACGTCGAGGATTTAGGGGTCGCGCTGAAAATCAGGTTTGTTATGGTACATCTACTGTCTACAGCGTATCAGTATTATGCTGAGTCGATGTTCTTTTTGGGATTTTTAGTGATTAAATTGGCTAGTTTTGTATTTGCAATTTTGTTTGCTTTCTGTGCATTCGTGCCCATTGCAATCCCGAATAAAGATTTTTAAAATTTAAAATACATCAAGTACTTAAAAGAAATAAATTAATGTCGCAAAGAGGGCAACGGCAACGTCCCACTTTCAATTATTATTTACCAGTCCAATGCGAAAGATTTATAGAAAGATATGGCGGAGGCAAACCTCGGGAAGTAATTACGAAAGCGTACTTTTCAATTTAGATCGATTTTGTCGTAAACCGACGAAGACGTCCTTGAATGAGGCTAGCCCACAGAATTCAGATATAAGTGATGGTTGATTCTGGTATAGAGGGACGAGTAGTCTAGTTAATTTGTCAACGCCTATCAATCGATTGAGATTGCGAAGCAAAGTTGACCCAAGTTCTTAACTGGATGGGTAACCGAATTTAGAGGTTCAAATCTGGCCTTTTGTTCTCTTCGTGCCTCGTAGAATATGTTGCGCCGTCGGTCCCGGTTTCTACAGTCGAGTCGTATGCAGAAGAATCGGCGAAGCCACCGCATTATTATCCGAAAATAAGTTTATTTATAATTGCTATTATTAATGGAACGCTTATTAACTGCTATTATTAATGGAACGTAATGGAAACGAGTCACGACCCTCGGTAATGAGGTCTGCGACGCAGGGAGATTTATCTGTCTCTTCTGAGAGTAGATCCGTGTTCATAATTGGCTCGGCTATGGCCTGAGAGGATCATAAATGATTGCAGAAGATGCATGAGATGCTCGAATGTCTTCAATGCAATTTTCTGCGCGTTGAGCGTTATTTTAAAACATACGTGTAGGTACTTCAACGATTACCATAATAAAATCGCAAAAGATTTGTTGGAACTTTGTTCGATTGGTATTTTTGAAATTGATGTTTTTATTTTCTTTAAAATGAACGCCATTTTTTTACGTAATCCTTGAGAAAAAGATGTTCTGCTCGACCTGTATGACTATGAATGTTTTAATGTATGTTCACTATGTATGTTTATTTTTGTATTCACCTATATAGGTGTTTACCTATTCTAGATAAAAGAAAGAATTTTACAATGCGGGTTTCGTCGCTATTCAACAACTCGATTAGGTAAGGTCCGCCGGGCTTTATGATAAGTCGGTTGGATTTTGCTGGATTGTAGCCGTAAAAGTATCGGACATTTAATGTACTTTTTTAAAGATGTTTTGTAATAAATAGTGGGGTGAAACATTTGTAATTTTTGTGCGTGTAAATGGTAAGCATCCAAGACTTTATCAAGCGCCAATGTATAACATGGTACAATGGAAATAAGCCCCACGATACGAGGCTTACTGCCAACGCTTTAATACATATTGTTTCATTATTGTTGACTTTCGGGTTTTAGAATTATGATCCTTATTGCAGGAACGTCAAGGTACGTGACTTCAAACTGTCATTTTGAGTAGTATTGCTTTAAGCGTTGGTGTATGGCCCCTCCACTCTAGGATTTTCTGCTCCAGCGGCTGTTGCCCCTACGACTGACTTGACGTGCCCACTGCGACATTAGCTTGCTGATAGTAATGGCCTACATCAGTGACCTGAGTAGGTACTCCGGCGGATTTCCTAATTTCATTCCCGGAAACGCCTATGTCTAATAATAGTCTTCTCCATAGCTGGTTGTGCTACTTTGAATTATTTAAAAACGTCTTAAAACTTTTGGCGCTTATTTTTTCTTTCTTTCTTTCAATTATAAATGTGAGTGTCTACCTACTTGTCTGCCTGTTATGTTTTCACTGTCATTTTGTTCAACTGATTTTGATGAGTACCTATACAGAGATAGATCGATCATTACGCTTACTCTGAGTTTTTACATTGCAAGTACGGTTGATCGACGTGAGAACTCACCTCGCCAATTTTAAGCAAACGGTCAAAGTAAAATAGACCCAAAAGCTCTTGCTTTAAAGTCACAAATTCAGCCCTTGGAGCGTTGGCTGTGAATAAATACACGAAATGATGAAATGAGCTCTAAACCAATCAAGTTAAGGTTCATTTTACTTTAACGTTCGCTTACACTTGGTGAGGTGAGCTCTCACGTCGATCAATCGTATTTGCAATGTAAAAACTCGGAGTAAGCGTACCTATATCATCATATCTCGGAAAATCTAAAATTTTCCTGAAGATTTTTATATTTAAACCTAAATCCACGCGGCTTACCCAGTTTTCAACAAGATAAACTTTAACTATTTTTTAATCATTGTTTTGCAGTTACTTTTACTTTTTAAAGGAAATGATAGCTTTCGACGAAATATATTATACCTACCTACAGCTTAAAGGTTTACTGAAACAGATAATTATTGATAAGAAGAATTCGATAAAATTATGCGCCGAGCCTCCGCGTCGAGCCGAATCAAGAGCCTCCCGTATATTGAAGTCAATTAAAAATAGATTTAGTTTAGCGTTAGCTTTCAAAGCTTTATCTATACTAATATTATAAATACGAAAATTGGATGGATGGATGTTTGTTACTCAATCACGAAGAACGGCTGAAACGCATAAAGTTAGGCACAGAGATAGATTATAGTCTGAAATAGCACATAGGCTACCTTTTATCCCTGAAAATCAAAGAGTTCCAGCGGGAACCAAAAAACCTCAATCCACGCGGACGAAGTCGCGGGCATCAGCTCGTATTTTATAGAACATCATTGTTCAAAGGTGTACGCAGGTATGAAATTCCTGCAGAGAGCGTAATTAAAAAACATTGATGATGCTTATTTTAGAAATACTAAAAAAAAATTAAGAAACTCGCCTATATCGTTCACTCTCCCCATATAATATACTCGTATATAGGTTATTATTTTTCGTTAAAAAACATCTACCTTAAGCTTAGACCTAAGTACTAGTTAAACAGGTAGGAACCTGTTTAACTAGTAGTTCCAGAACGGTCGATTTTCTGTCTGTGTAAACATGTCTGATATTTAAAGCTTAACATTTACTGCGAAATGTTCAGGCAGATATTAATTTAAATGTTAGTTTACCTAACCCATACATTCTGATAATGATGTACAACCAAGGTAGGTATATTTTGGCATATATTTCGATGTAAAACTAACTTTATCCTAATAATGTTATGGTATATTATCCAATAAAACTAGATCATTCTCTGAGGTAAAGGAATTACCGATTAAACGGCGCTCCTCCAACTTTTAATGAGTTGTTTTATGGTAATATGAGATCTTTTATGATATTATTTTTCAAGTGAAAACAAAGTTCGGGGGATAAGTACCTACTTACATTTATAATTGGGTCGGATGGGAAAGTCAATAAGTAACGCAAGTAATTAATATAATATTACACCTTGACAAATACAAATAAAAAAAGTGTGTGTGTGTGCAATTCACACACGGCAGAAGTGAAACTTCAGAAAAGTAGCCTACGAGAGAATGGGATAAATATAACTTGTATTCTATCTCATTCTCTTGCAGGTTAAATCCTATAGGTATATTATGTTTGTCTTTTTTCGTTTCGTTGAATTTTCAAATCACAGCGATTCTAAAGAAGTTTCACTTCAATAAGGCCTGCTGAATTTCTACCAAATTATCTTTCCGAACCGGTTGGTTGTAGATTCAAACGAAACGTATCATAAGAGTCTGTATGACCACAGAATAGGTACCTAATGTATGACCTACACGATATAAATTGAGATAAATTGATAGATTAATACTTCTTTTTTTAATTTTTTTAAAAAGATTTATTTATACTTTATTGCACACATGAAAAATGATGATAATATTTTTTTTTAAATTGGGATTGATTTGTACGATAATGTTGTGGAGAAAAACAATAATAAAGTATGTAAATAGCTTCTGTAAGTCTGTCTCATCAAAAACTATCGCTATTTAAGCAATACTTAACTGCTCATTCTAGACCCGTACGCTTGCTCCGAGTTTTTACATTGCAAATACGATTGATCGACGTGAGAGCTCGCCTCACCAAGTGTAAGCGAACGTTAAAGTAAAATGAACCTTAACTGCATTGGTTTAGAGCTAATTTCATCATTTCGTGTATTTATTCACAGCCAGCGCTCCAAACGCTGAATTTGTGACTTTAAAGCAAGAGCGTTTGGGTCCATTTTACTTTGACCGTTTGCTTACACTTGGCGAGGTGAGTTCTCACGTCGATCAACCGTATTTGCAATGTAAAAACTCAGAGTAAGCGTCCCGTGGCATGATAGGAGAGTTACGTATATTATTAAGTCCTAATAGACATATTATTTTAAAATTACTGAAAATACTGCAGGTTTACTCCTGGCTTTTTGGAGAAATTAAATATTACTAAGCTAAGCTAAGCTGATGCCCGCGACTTCGTCCGCATGGATTAAGGTTTTTTGGTTCCCGCGGGAACTCTTTATTTTTGCGGTATAAAAAGTAGCCTACGTGTTATTCCGGACTATAATCTATCTCTGTGCCAAATTTCTTTCAAATCCGTTCAGCCATTCTGGCGCGATTGAGTAACAAACATCCATCCATCCATCCAAACTTTCGTATATTAAGTATACTGAAAATACTGCAGGTTCACTTTGGAGAAATTAAATATTATGGTGTCATAAAACTTAGAATGTAGTAAAAATTCAGTAACAAATAAGCAAAAGTTTTTTTTAATGCAACGCAACCTGAAGAGGTTTATGCCTAGTTTCATACAACACTTTTAGATTTAACGCCCGTAGTTTTATGAAAGAACCCTTCAGTATGAAAAGCATTTCAGTTACACTCGTTGAAACTTCAACTACAGTAGTGGCCGGCTAAATATTATACCTATCGTAGGTGTATTTTTTTCTATAAAAAATGTAAAACTTGATACACAGTTAAGTATTTTAAATGCGAATGATTCTTTGTTTGTCTGACTGTCTGTCAGCTACGGTTTCGCGAGCTATTTGTTCTACCTATTTTGATCCGGGGAAGCAAAAGGCTTCATAGGAAAATTAAAAAGTCCCACGTTATTTCTAACCTTTTTTTTTATCCACGCGGATTAAGTCGCAGGTTGAGGGACGAGTGGCCTAGTTCTAACAACAGCCAGTCAGTCAGTCAATTAGTCGATTGCGAAGGTTAAGCAACGTTGACCCAAGTCGGTAACTGGATGGCTGACCGAATTTGGAGGTTCAAATTTGGCCTTTTCGTACACTCCGTGCCTCGGGGGGCAGTTTAAGCCGTCGGTCCCGGTTATTATCACTAACATCGGATAATAATCGTTACAAAAACCCAAGAGTTTTAGTTGAGCCGTATGCGGAAGGACGTGGGAACCCACCGCATTATTCTCCCAAGAAAACTCCTACCATTATTTGATTAATGGAAAGGGGTCACGACTTTCAGTACTGAGGAATACGACGCAGTGAGATAAGTCGCAGGCATCATCTAGAGATATGTTAATAATATCCAGGAGTCATTTGAAATCAAGTATTGTATAAACACACACCCTTTCATTCGTATTCAAGTAGCATATACTCGTATATTATGTATAGTACATTATTGCTCATGACCTGTTCAAGGTTAACGAAATTAGTCTCCAAAGTCGATAACGAATTTCGATTGAAGGCAAGACCTCTAAGGTTAAATTACATGTTTAATATTCGCATTCGACCCGATCGTCGACCGGCCAAATTCAGTCCTCATAAATCGTTTACCCATCCAATTACTAACATGAGTCAGCGATGCTGAATCAGTGTTCTATAACACGCAACTTACGTGTAGAGTACGCTGTAATATTATTTTCGTAGTGTATCAAAAGACCCGGTTATTACAGATTTTTTTTATTGCAGGGTTAACTTATATGTCAGCTTTGAAAGCAATGATGAAGTATATGTTGCCTATAAGATGCCTATTCACTCTTACCTTGGAGGTACCAGGGAGGCAGGACGTGGCAGGAAATACAGACTCTAACCAGCTTGAATTTCTAGGTATTTTTGTATATACATATGTCTTTCACAATAGGTTCGCTGATACAATAGCGCTTATCTTTGATTGGATCATAATCGGATGCCGGCCAATCGATGTCCAGTCCGACTATGTTGATACCTACTTACTAGTCCTTCAGTTAAAAATTCACAGGAAGTTGGTGGTGTTTCACTCCCGTGCCTCGGAGAGCACGTAAAGCTGTCGGTCTTGCACCTGATCTCTCTCTGGGCGTGTCGGATTTTCCGTCCCATCGGGCTATGAGAGTAAAGGAACAGAGAGTGCACCTGTGAATGCGCACACACTTGTGCACTATAATATCTCACGCGCAGATGTGTAATCCTCTGGAGATAGACCGCCGTGGCCGAAATTTGATCGGGAGGGACATTACATTAAATATCAAACTGAGGGACAAATCATCATCATCTTTCATCGCACTGGAAAATGTTGCGTATTCATTCCAAACTTTAAGTGTAAAAAAAAACATTTCGTAAAGTCATCGTGACGTCAAAATCATTCATAATATTGCCGTGAAATGGGTGTGTTCCGTTCGGCCGACTGCGTAGGACTGATCGGTGCTAGGGCGCTACGTGTAGCGCTGTCGTAGCTCGACCTCGGGCGTAGACCTTGTTTGGGCCTACACTTTGTTCATGAGCGCGGAGGTTAGCGAAGCGATTTATATTTTAAACTTTTTTAATTAATCAAAACTTTTTCGATATTTTATGCGATAGAACATTATGAAATAAATTTTTGTCAACTAATCTCACTATTTTTAAAATAATTGTAAGTTTAGTTATGGTAATTATGGATGTAAATTTCATAAAAGTTTTCTTTAATAGGTATATTGCATAAAACCGTTAAACTATAAATTTATTTTAGTACTGGCTGATGCTAACGACATGACTCGTGATAGGTATGAATTCGTTTTAAATCCTGCATGTTATCCACGACGTAAGCATCTGTGAAGATCAATATAGTCAAGACAAGCTTAGCAGTTAAAGTTAAAGACAGACGAATACACTTTTTGAATTTATCTCACATGGATTTCACCAGGAAATTAAAAACTTGAACAATTTATTCCTGATCATAACATTGTTCACCTGAAAGCGCTTATTTCAAAAAAAGTATACTTGTCATACCTGCCATACCCCTAACAGGATAGATAGCCCGCTAACATTTTACACTGCAGCATCACTTACTATCAGGTGAGATCGCTGTCAAGGGCTAACTTGTAGTTGATTAAAAAAATAAATTCAAACGGATCCAAATATTTTACATGATTGTCGAAGATGCCTATATTATACATTTGTGGAATCAAAGCGAATCAGGTCTGTCAGCTAGTCTAATTCATATCACATTAAACACATAATACATGCACCATTGTATTTTACTTTACTAGTAGAGATTTGAGTTTTTTTTTGCTGTGCCAATTTTTATACTTTTCGTGAAATTACCAACATTTCACAACATAATTTAAATATCCCATTAAAATGTGTCTTAAAACTGGTTTTGGTTTAAAATACTGATCTTGTATAATACGTAAAGTGTATCCAAATATTATAATGAAGACGCTTTTAACTTAAATAGTTAACAGTTTTTTGTATTGCCGTAAAACTCCCATACTTTATTTTTGTAAATGTCTTTGCATTTTGTTTAAATGTCATGCTATACTCACTTTGGAGAGAACGTAACTTCTAACTACGTGATAGACATAGAAGCAACCTGCATACAAAATTTCATATTTCTTGATCTTGAATTGATATTTAAATTACACTTTCATATTTATTTCAAATTCTAGAAATGGAAAGTCATGTCAATTCATGTTATGTGTACGAGTATTTACCTTTTTATTTAATGTAAAAATAGAGTTAATAAAAATAAAAATTAATTTACTGTTTCCGCTCCGCTTATCGCTCAGCTATATTCCTATGTGCACCGGCGTTAAAATGCAGGGCTGCCAACTGTAGGTAGACGTGGCGTAATTGGCAGAAATGGGCGGCTGAAGCGACCGGATTTTATTAGGCTTTGCCTTTGGCTTTGCGACAATATACCCCTCTTGTTATACTGAATTTAGTTGCACGATTTGTTTGCTGGAAACATTGCTCTTAAAATGTGTTATTCTCGTACTGGTATATTGAAACTTTTCTTGAAAAGAGACCTATCTTTTACGGTGACGGATTTGCAAAGTTAAAGTGTTATTACTTTTTAAATACGTTTTGCTTACTTTTTTTTTATTTACCAAGTTTATAGGAACTTTTTCCATTAGTCTTTTTCTTTATTAATACTTTAAGTCTACTACAAGCTAGTGAACGCGATCTGAGCAGGTTTTTATTTATCCACTACAAATCCACCCTTAACTGCGATCTCATCTGATGGTAAGTGATGTCATTGATGCAGTCTCTAAGATGGCGGGGTAAACGGTTAGAGGCATAGCAGTAAATTTATATTGAACCCATAAACCGAATAGGGGTCTATTCGATTTCTACACGGCAGCGTACCGAAACGCTAAATCGCTTGGCGGGACGTCTTTGTGGTAGGGTGGTAACTAGCCGCGGCCGAAGCCTCCCACCACACTAGACCAGGGAAAATTCAGAAATTATAAACTCCCAAATTGACCCTGCCGGGGATCGAACCCGGGACCTCCGCACGTTAAGACAACAGCGCTCAACACTGCGCCACGGAGTTCGTCAAAAATCTGATTCTAGATCTGATCAGATTCTGATAGTCATAGAGTGAATCAGAACTTTTTACCCACGTTTTTTCGTGTTTGCCCTTAGACTTATAGGTTGTGTGTTTGTCTGTTTTGATTTTATGAGATTATGCCAATGTAGAGCAAGACCACCATTCTGTAGTTCTATGCTATATGTATGTGTAAGTGTAAAAATGTAATAATTAAGTAACAAGTTATTCATCTTGTGAACGATTTCATTAAAAGGTTTCAAAAACAGTAGAGATATACAACGGATTCGCTTGGGTCAGAATCAACTGTTGAACTATACATGATCATCAATCTTAGTTTCACTTCATCCGAGCCAATCGCTAAACTCTAGCTCCCACACCGTTATCAAAATACATTGTCTGGTCATAGGAAATGATCAGACAATTTCAGATACAATAATATATACTGTCAGAACTTACTCACAACTTACCGCTTAAAGTTTTTTACTATAAAATCTGCTCAAATGCGTGTCAGAACAAGCAGAAGTTAGGGTTCCGTAATTATTTATTAATTTTATTTTTTGTACATATAGCTATTAAGACATACTTTGTCTTACTAGCTGATGCCCGCGACTGCGTCTGCGTGGAAGGAGGATTTCTGGTTCCCGCAGGAACTTATTAATTTTCCGGGGTAAAAAGTAGCCTTTATGCTATTCCAGACTATAATAATGTATCCGTGCCAAATTTCATCCAGATATGTTCAGCCGTTCTGGCGTGATCGAGTAACAAACATCCATCCATCCAAACTTTCGCATTTATAATTAGTATATAGATATATAGATAACTAACAGAAAATAAGTGTACAAAGGTAACGGTATACTTATCTCTCGAATCGGAATTTCTTCCAGCTTTTTCTTTAAAGTGAGTAAGGTGAAATTGTTAAGTTGACCTACAAAACCTACCTACCTACCTAGACCTACCTTTTGTACCTACAAAAATAGTTATTTTAGTGAAATTATAAAATTTTACACTAATATATATACTTTATAAATTTTAATTACATAAATACCATAGACATTATACTTACACGAACCAAAGATTATTGAAAGACTATTTGCAAAAAATTCTGACTGTCATTATTTTTTAACCTTTTTAAAGTTTGTGAATTTATAATTTCTGATTTTTTTCTGGTCTGATCTGATCTGGCTTCAGTCGTGGCTATAGTTAAGTAGTTACCGCCTTACCGGCGATTTAACGTTCCGATATGATGGCTTGTAGAGACCGATTTTGGGTATGGGTACAGCTGTACCTATTCTTTATGGTTAACCCTTACCCCTAAAAGGTTAGCCCGCTACCATCTTAGTCTGCATCATCACTAGCTACCAGGTGATTCCGGTCAATGACGTACTTGTATGTTTTTTTTCCTTTAACCATAAAGTACCATACATGCTTTATTTTCTACTACGATCTAGCCTATATGGTGCTTTGGGCTAGTAAGTAATATTACGTTAACTCTAATTTACAGTCCAATAACTGTCCTTAGTTAATTCTAATATAATTAGTGTTCACTATGTTAATGTGACCTAGATAAGTAGCACAAGTCACAAGCACTTTTTCACTGACACTGCATGCACCTTTTACACTAATTCGAACTGTTTCATTCTTTTGAGGCTCCTTATCCTCCTTTGATGTTATCGAGAAGATTAATAGCCTCCGGAATAACATGATGGTAATGTCGGTGTTGATAAGCTTTTGCGTACTTTTGTATGTTTTTTTTACGAATGATGCTTTTACGCATCCCGCACTAAGCAGGTATGTAGAACTCACTCCAGAATACTCACTTAAACACCAGCGGCACAGTCCGCGTCGTGAATAAATCGTCTCAGGGTCCTAAATCTTGGATACGACTGAAACGACGCGACGTGTACATTAATGGCGGGAGAAGGAGAGAATATCGTCTTCCACCATGTCTTCTTCGCCGCATCGGTGGAGAATTAACGTGCAGCTCGCGTTCCCGCTGCACAGCCTCCTTCAGTGCGATGACGCTTTCACAGAAAGATGTCATAGTCCAGAACATCTGCCTGTCAATCATAACTCTATCTAAAGGTCCCTGTGGAGAAGTGGGTAGGGAAATTCAAAACCCGATACGATATGTCGGTCGGCATTTGGTGAAGTCGAACCACCATATTGTTCACAGAATTGCCACATACGATAGCCCTAAATCACCCCACACTATGGTTACACTAAACACACAGTTGAGGCCAGTTAGCTCGCAATAAATTCCCGGCTAGTGACGTCACAATTAGCAAGCCGCCGTTAACGCAAGACCGTTTACTCAGCAAGCAAATTAACTTCAATTAATTTATAGTTACAAGCAGGTAACTTGGACGGGATATTTACATGAGCTACAAACGCAGGTGTGCATTCTAAGGGTAGGGTCACACCAGAGATTGAAATACATATCAGTAACTTCTGGTGATTTTGGTTAAGGAAAACATTTTGCAAACATTCCTCAAAACGTTCCTCCAGCCTGAGAGATCCGCGTTGGTTCTCCGTTTTGTTCTCAACGGTATGTGAAAGATCAATCCGCCATTATCCAGCATGGTGTACTATGGCTTAAACTTTTCCTATTCTGAGAGGAGAGACGTGCTCATCAGCAGACTGGAAATGGGTTGAACTTGAGATGATTATGATGAGGTATGTGTGTTAAAGTAATTTTTAATTTGACATATTCTTTTAATTGAATCGTTATGTGGCCCGTACACAGTCAATCTAGATATATAGATAGATAAATGGACTCTTTGTTGCACACACTTAAAAACAATAACATAAAAATAAGATAGAAGGGTGCAAAGGCGGTCTTATTGCTAAAGCAATCTCTTCCAGACAACTTTTCAATCTATATAACCATATTTATTAAACCATAAAATTTTAATTACATAAAACATAATATTTTGACTTTGACTGCGTATCGTTGTACCGAGCACGTATGTCAATGATCGAATTTTATAAGGTTTGTTACCATATCACACTGACTGCCTCGTTGGTCTAGTGGTCAACTGCGGCCGACGAGGTCCCGGGTTCGAGTCCCGGGTCGAGCCATAATTAAGTATTGGGGTTTTTCTGACTAGAAATTCTTAGTACCACCCCGGAGTTAGGAAGTTGGTGGTGTTTCACCCCTGTGCCTCGGAGAGCATGTTAAGCCGTCGGTCCCAGTTATTATCACTAACATGATAATAGTCGTTAAAGCCCGCCAAATCGCATTGGAGCAGCGTGGTGGGTCTAAGCTCTAATTCCCTCTCTCCTATGAGAGTGGAGGCCTGTGCCCAGCAGTGGGACGTTAATGGTTAAGATAAAGATACGCATTTGTTGACGTATTTGATGTGAACCCACCCTTATATGAAAGAAAACTTCTGAATTATGTATTAATTCTGTACATTTTTGCATACTTTAAACATAATAGTGTGGTTTTTTACGCTCCAAATGATTTAAAAGTAAACTACTTAGGCTACTAAGCGATGAAAATAAGTTCCAAAGCTATGTTTAACTTTTATTCAAACGTCAGAATGTTTTTTTTTTTGGAACTGAGGGTACCTACCGAACCCGTACTGTCTTATTGTTTTTTAAATTGCAAAATTGGCTTGCTCTTCACGACAAAAACAATGATGAGGTCTAAGTTGGAGCACGCTTGCCTAGAAGATGCCTATTCACTCTTGCTATGAAGGTACCTTCTTAAGTTAAACGAGGTACGAAACACGTGTGCTGTACTTGGGCATTTCACACCTAGCAGTTCGTATCAGAAAAGAAAAAGCTAGCGTACGTAGAGCAATAAAAAGCTTTTACAAGTGCTTTTGAATCGTCAAGCGTATCAACCATTACTTATTATTACCGTTAACCGTATTAACCATTACTTATTAGCTTATTTAGAACCACTGGTTCTAAATAAATTCTTAACGAGATAAAATCGCGGTCATCATAAAATAGTTCCGTAGTCAATTGCCAAATTTAATGAAATTAAAAAGTTTAACAATTACAGCCTTAATTAGATCAATTAGATCTATCAAGCAAATATAATTATACTAGATGATGCCTGCGACTTCTTCCGCCTGGAATATGTTTTTTTTTTAATACCCGAGGGAACTCCTTAATGTTCCAGGATAAACCTTAAGAAATCCTTCCCCGGGATGTAACCTACCTCTATACCAAATTTTTTCAGAATCGGTTGAAAAGATGGGCCGTTAAAGCGTTGCAGACAGACAGAAACATTTCGTATTAATAATAATAAAATAATTAAAGTATGGATTATTTTACTAGAGCTAGGATCGATTACAACGTTTTACGCTATAGTCCAACCAATAATATAATTATTTTGCCTGCATTGGCGTGTTTGATTGCTTCGCACGTAAACACTGCGGTTCTAATAGATCATTCATGATACCCAGGTTACATTGTTCCACCCTACTTACCACGCCAATAGCCTGTGGCTAGTTACTACTTCACAAACATAAAATAATAATATTTAAAAAAAAATAGCAGTCATAGGGACTGCCGATAGAAGTGAAAACGAATATTTAATTTAAAAAATAAATATATAAATAAAATAAATAAAATAAAATAAATAAATAGAAGTTTATTGACCAAACAAACAAGTTAATTACACTACATTTAAATTATTATATACTACGTATAACACAAATTACAACTACGTTTGGCCAATGGGCCACCTCCTCAGCCCGTGCCACAGCATGAGAGATAGGTATATACCTACCAAACATACTGCAACGCTGATTTTCAGGAGGAGCCCAAGGGTCAACACGTCACGGACCATCTTACACGTAATAAAATTTAAATTAAAAAATAAGTAAATAAAAAATTATTCAACTCAAAATAAGAATAAATAATAACAAAATAATAAGAAGGACTGGAATCCAGAGCCGTTAAACCAGTTAAATAAAAAATAAAAAAGTATTGTATTATAAAGTCTATTTGTACAGGCAAAGTAATATATGTAAACAAAACATACCAGCCACGACATTGCAACTTTGCTTACAATATTTTCACTGTTGTTTATCACAAATCACTCACAAACGTCTTATTTCCTCAAGTAAAACATTTAAAGTTCATAATATACTCAAAAGTAATTTAATTCAAGCACTTTGCAGCTAATAATTTTTCAATTAACTAGCAAGAATCACGAAATAAAAACAAAGACTAATGACCTAATGGGCGTTTGACATATAGAAATAGAATGATTCCATAGAGATGTGACATGAAAAGTGAACCATAGACTGAATGATAGGAGCGGGTTTAATCGATTATAATAATCGAAAATCGATTACCACATTCTATGAATGACGAGATTTTTTTGTCCCGGCCGCCAACCGCCTGCCGTAATAAAGGGATTAAAGATCTATGACCCTAATTTTACGATTTTCGATTTTTACAATCGACTAAAACCGCTCCTCTCATTCAGTCTATGGTTCACTGGTCAAACACATGTCAAAAACCCATTAGGTCATTAGTTTGTGTTTTTATTTTGGGATTCTTGCTAGTTAATTGCTAATTATTAGCTTCTTAGTGCCTAAATTGAATTACTTTTGAGTATAACTTTAAATGTTTTACTTCAGGAAATAAGACATTGGAGAGTGTTTTGTGATATACAACATATGAAAATATTGTTAGCGAAGTTGAAATGACGTGACTGGTATGTTTTATTTACATGATTTACTTCGCTCCGTAGAAGTATGTGGTAATCGATTTCAGAATATATTCATTCAATCGTTCAGTCACAACTAATCTGTCAATGTTCCCATCACTATATGTCTAATGACAATTATAATCACGTGATCTGACGCCATATTTGTTTACATATATTACTTCGCCTCTACAAATAGACTATAGATTTGTGATTTGAACCAGAGACAAGTTAACCAGATTTGAACACACATGACACAAGTCACGTGCAGAACGTAGTGATTATTAAAACGTAGTGGATAAATTCTCTTTGTTGATTATATACTTTGGTCACATGTACAGAATTCCTGCCACGTAAGCACTAAGCAAGCATAGTTAACAAATGTGTCGTGTAAAAGTGCACTTTACATAATAATTCTAACAACAGTCATAATGATAATATTGATTGATTGATTATTATTATATATATAATATATATATAGTCAAGATGGACTGCTTCTAGCTACGACTGCATAGTAAACTACAGTCTTCTACGTACACACATACATGGAACCGGTCGAGTACCTAGTTGCGACTGCTTCGGGCGGTTGGCAGCAGTTATCAATGGTAGCTTCAAGCTATTGACTATGACTGCAAGAGCGGTCCGTGTATGTTGATCATTAGCTAACTGCTCGAGCAGTCCGTGTATGGCCGGCCTAAGGTACTGAGACCGAGACTTAACTTCTTATTTTGTGATGCAATGGCATTTTCTTAAGCTTTTTTGCTAAAACAAAGGCACACAGACCAACTTTGCCTCAGAGATAATTCCATGGCTCTTTATTCCCAGCTTTTTAATACTTAATGGGTACTTTCAGATATTAGCCTAAGCTAACAGCCGTCTGTGTGGTCTGAGGGACAACATTAGCATAAGCTGCTAGCACTTGGATGATCTTTGTCTTTTGGTATTATGGGATTAATAGGGCATCTGCTAGGCCGTAAAAAGCCTAAAATTTTTAATCATCGAACGAATGTTTTCTTGTGCAATTTGCATAGTAAACACGCATAAAGCTGGGAATGTAATAGCGTTTCATATTGTGTCGTGATGCGTCAGTAACACATCGGTTTTATTCATTAAGCTACTAAGTTTTTTTGGTGGGTAGGCATTAAATGAAGTAGTCATATTTTTCTGCTCTGATTTTAATTAATTCTTTAAAATTATAAAAACAGTATATTTATAGTATATTAATATGTACCTATAATGAACTAAATTCCGCCAGCTTACTCACAATAAATAGTTGTACAGCAAGAAACCTCACTTGTGATTGTGACCACCGTGTGCTATATCCTAACCTCACTTAATTTGAACTTCACTGAATACTATTTGTTCACAATAATGGAATCAATCAAGAGCCAGTTAAGTGAAATCACTCAACACTTCAACATCAGAATGGCCGATTTTCAGAAGGAGTTGAAAGGTGCAATCCCTGCCACGAGCCCCACGTCAAATATAAACTCTCAATTTGGAACCTTCCGGTCTTTTGTCTTGACTGCCCTAGAAAATCTGCAGCTGCAGGTAGAGCTTCTGGCGAGACAGCAGGATGAGTTGGAGATGCGCTCCAGAAGAAAGATTCTTCTTGTGCATGGTGTTGCGGAGGAGGATAAAGGGGACCCGAGCGCATCAGTAACAAAGATTTTGTCAGAGCATCTAGGACTGCAGCAGCTCTCAGTAGACTCTTTGAGTAGATGTCACCGTCTGGGTCGTGCTGGTGGTGACAAACCACGGGCAGTGTTGATGAAATTCAGGGAGTTGCCGCTACGGGACAAAGTCTGGGCCGCTAAAACCAAATTGAAGGGCTCTGGGATTACATTATCCGAGTTCCTTATCCCTAGCCGCCATAAGATCTTCTTAGCGGCTCGGCAGCGATTCGGTATAGCGAAGTGTTGGACAAGAGACGGAAGCATCATGGTGTTAGACTCCGATGGTAAGCGGCATCGTATTACTTCAATGTCGGAGTTGAGTGCTATTCCGACTCTTGTCAAGGATGTAGCTGGGTCTGCCACGGTGCCTGCTGCTGCTGCTGAAGCTCCAAAGGTCTCGAGAGTTAAAAGAGTGATCAAAAAGTAGGTGCGCTGGGTGTCCCAATGAACTCTCTCTTGCTGCTGGTGTGCGGTTTTGTTTGGACTCAATTACTTAAAGTTTGTTACGAGTAGTTCTTTCTATTAACTTTTTAAACTTATTCCAAACTAACTTTTTTTAATATTTAAATTTTAAACGTAGGTAGGTACTCAAACTTTTAATCTTGTTTATTAATTAAAAATGAAATTTGTCATCTGTCTGACACTGACACTAAACCACTTTGTTTGGCATTGACAATTGATGGTTCGTTTAGGAACGCAACCTACCACTTGACTTTTTGTAAAGCTTACTGCACACTACTTTATTTTTGCAACTGAATTTAGTTATAATTTTACTCATTGATTTTTGTTTTTTTTTTTTGCTTGTTCAAATATTATTTTTATTCACCTTTTATGACTGTCCAATTAATGTTTAAATTCAAGATTATTTCTATTTGCATTAATACAGCTGGCGGATTAGAAGAATTTAAGTAGTAGATAGTTTTATACCGTTAAGTTATCGTTAATATATTTTATTTTATTAATTTATTTATTTATATTATATATTTATTTTGTATTATTATATTATGTCGTCAATAGATAGTATTGATAGTGATCTTTTTTTGTCTATGTCGTCCTCACCTGGTGATAGTAGTTTTCACAGTACATCTCTCCTTCCAATAAATGAAGTCCTTGATTCTAACTTTTCAGATTGTCTGAAACACTTTAATGTCGTCCATATTAATGCCCAAAGTATCCCGGCTCATTATCCCGATTTGCTTGCGTCGTTTGATTCTCGTAACCTACATGCAATTCTCGTCTCTGAATCCTGGCTTAAAACTTGTTTACCTTCCACATCTTATTCACTTCCAGGATTTAGGCTCATCCGCAATGATCGCGTGGGTAAGGGAGGTGGTGGAGTAGCGATCTATCTACGATCTCACATTCCTTTTTCTATTGTTAGTTCGTCTGCACAACCTCCGTTACCTGATGCGGCGGAACATTTATTGGTAGAAATCACATTATCTCACACAAAAATTCTTCTTGGCGTATTCTATTGTCCACCTATTTCTAATTACTTCAACTCTTTCGAAAGCTTGCTGGAAGATATGGTTCCCTTATACAGCCACTCTATTTTTATGGGAGATTTTAATACGTGTTTGCACAAGGATGATAGTCGTAGCAAGAAGCTATTGTCTATAGTAGAATCCTGCAATTTGCATTTTTTACCCCTTGCTGCTACACACTTCTCTCCCGGCTGTACTCCCTCTCTTCTAGATCTTATTTTGGTCTCCTCACCTGATTTCGTCTCAAATCATGGTCAGTACCCAGCTGATGCGTTTTCTTATCATGATTTGATTTTCCTCTCTTATAAAATTCGTCCTCCTAAAGCTAAATCGAGAATACTTCTGCAACGTAACTTTGGAGGAATTGACAGGGATCGCCTCTGTGATGATGCGGCCAACCTAGATTGGTCTGCTGTCACAGATGTGGATGCGATTGATGCTAAAGTTGAGGTGTTTAATACTTTGTTGACTCAGCTTTATGATACTCATGCGCCCATAAGGCCTGTTAAATTAAAACACCTTCCAGCTCCGTGGTTGTCGGATGAGATTAAGAAGTTAATGGAAAAAAAGAATGCAGCTAAAAACAAATATAAATTAAAGGACTCTGATGATAACCGCTTGAGGTACCATAAAGCACGGAATCGCTGCAATACAATGTGTAGAGATGCACAACGACGCCATATTCATAATTCAGTTCTGAACGGTAATACCGCTAAAACCTGGAAATTTCTTGAGTCGCTTGGAGTTGGTAAATCTTCCCACAATCCTTCTATTAATGTAGATATAGATCTCCTTAATAAACATTTCTCTACTTGTGATACAATTGATAGTGTTGATAAAGAACGCACGCTTAGTATTCTTTCATCCACCTCAACTCCTGACTTTCCGCCTTTTACCTTCGAGTCTTTCACTGAACGTGATGTTAAGAAGAACATATTGTCCATTTCCTCGAATGCAGTCGGTACTGATGACATCAGCCGCAATATGATCGCTCCCATCCTAGATATTGTATCCCCTATTCTTACCCATATCCTTAACCATTCTATCAACACCGGAAAATTCCCTGAGGCCTGGAAACAGGCACAAATCATTCCACTTCCAAAGAAAACAAGCCCTTTAGTTGTAAGTGATTTTCGCCCCATTTCGATTCTACCATTCCTATCAAAAATACTTGAAAAATTAGTTTTCCAGCAACTCAGTCTATTTCTTAATAGACACTCACTCCTTAATCCTTTGCAATCCGGATTTCGTCCCGGTCATAGTACGGTTACTGCTCTCATTAAAGTTACTGATGACATTCGATGGTCTATGGACAATAAGCAGCTTACAATTCTGACGTTACTTGATTTCAGTAACGCTTTCAATACTGTTGATCATGATATTCTGGTAAGTCTGCTGCAGTCTATTAACATATCTCCGTTGGTGCTTGACTGGTTTCGGAGTTACCTCAGTGGCCGACGACAGCGCATTCGAGTTGACGAGACCGTTTCATCATGGTGCGATGTTACGGCCGGGGTACCTCAGGGTGGCGTGTTGTCTCCTTTGCTTTTCGCTATTTTTATTAATTCTATCACCAAAAACATATCTTCTCTCTATCACATGTATGCAGACGATATCCAAATATATCGCCCTACTCCTCTTGACAGCCTTAGTTCTGCTGTCTCTGCTATCAATGAAGATTTAGCTACAATTTCCGAGTGGAGCAGGCGGTATGGTCTCAAGGTTAACCCGACTAAGTCTCAGGCTATCATTATTGGCAGTCCTAGGATGATTGTTCGAGTTGATTGGCAAAATCTCCCTTCTATTATATACAATGGCGTTACTATACCTTACTGTGCTTGTACTAAAGACCTTGGCATATATTTGGATCGTGATTTATCGTGGTCTACACAAATTAAAGAGCTAAGTAGAAAAACATTTTTTGCAATGAGCTCATTGCGTCGTCTTCGTTCTATTTTGCCAATTCCAACCAAAGTTATGTTAGCACATTCCCTCCTACTTTCTATTCTCGATTATGCAGACGCAAGTTATCTTAATTTGACTGAGGACCAACTTAATAAGCTTGAGCGACTCCAAAATCTTGCTATTCGGTTCATATTCGGCCTTCGTAAATATGACCACGTATCTGAATTTCGTCAAAAGCTCAAGTGGCTCCCTATTCGCCGTCGCCGGGATCTTCATGTTCTTTCACTTCTGTACCGTGTGCTATTTGACCCAAAAACTCCCTCTTACCTGAAGGAGAAGTTTAAATTTGTGGGAGATCAGTCCGAAATACGAACAACCCGAAAATTAACTTTATGCATACCATCGCATAAGACGAAATTTTATGCGCAGTCTTTCACGGTGCAAGCTGTTTTATTGTGGAATGGTCTCCCATTAAACATACGACAATCAAGGTCACTGGAAATATTTAAAAAATCTGTTAGGAATTTCTATTTATCCTAATACAGACAATTAGTTTTCATTGTTATATATAATAGTAATACTAAGTACATAATATATATTAGTTTATTTTCATATATAATTTATTATATTATTATTATGTTATTTGTGTAAATGGTTTATGTAATAGTATGTAGGTATTTGTTTGTATGTTTATTTATATTAATACACCACCCGCAATTTAATCTCCTTAACTTCTCCTAATCCTAAGGTTGCCTGGCAGAGATCGCTGCTAAGCGATAAGGCCGCCTTTTTGTATTCTACTTCCTTCTGTGTATTTGTGTTCCTTAATTATTATTTTTCCTTTTTGTGTTGTGGTGTACAAATAAAGTGTAAAATAAATAAATAAAATAATAAAATAAGCAATACGCTTAGTCCATAGATTTATGGGTTCGCGCGCTTCACCGCGAAGAATAAATCTATGGTTTAGTCTAAGTTTTTACATTGCAAATTCGAATGATCGTCTAGACTCTAGAGCGTTCGATCACAGTAGCGTCAAAATAAAATTAACCTTAACTAACATTGATTTAGAGCTCAAATTCGTGCATTCGTGTTGACAACCTCCGTGGCGCAGTGTGTAGCGCTGTTGCCTTAACTTGCGGAGGTCCTGGGTTCAATCCCCGGCAGGGTCAATTTGGGAATTTATAATTTCTGAATTTTCCCTGGTCTGGTCTGGTGGGAGGCTTCGGCCGTGGCTAGTTACCACCCTACCGGAAAAGACGTGCCGCCAAGCGATTTAGCATTCCGGTACGATGCCGTGTAGAAACCGAAGGGGTATGGGTTTAATATAACTGCCATGCCCCTAACAGGTTAGCCCGCTATCATCTTAGACTGCATCATCACTTACCATCAGGTGAGATCGCAGTCAAGGGCTAGCTTGTAGTGGATTATATATACTTTATAAATGACAAGTTTCGTTATTAAAATCGGTTGTACTGGATTTGTGACTTTAAATCAAGAGTTTTTGGGTCCACTTTACTTTGACTAAGCGTACATGTCACGCTGGTATATCTTCTCGCACGAAACCTTTTTGTTCGCTACGGATACAAGCCGCAGGTGTGGAAAGTCCTTCCAGTATCCGTGAGCCCTGCCGCCTTTATCACCAGTTCGTAAGCCCTGAACCAACTTGAATCAAAGTCGGAACAAGATACGTTTTCAAATTCTTGATCCATAGTGTGATAGGAAGTAGTCAATAGAATGAGAAAGGCTGAGGACCTTAGGCTTAGACGGGAAATTATCCAACAGCAATCGTCCACGAATTTCTCGCAGGTGAAAAGTATACAGAAAATGTAGGTATTTAAGTAATTAAGTTTTATTGCATATCACCATTGTTTCGAAAAGCAACATTCATAAGGGTAATTAAGTTTTATGATATTTTGGCAACAATCAACGTGAACATTTTAAAATGTTACTGTTACACATGAGCCCATCCGTTTTATTGCTAAAGTTGGTTTAGTACCTAAAAATTGTTATTTTTAGGTCGTTATTTTCCATTGGGGTTGCACTGTGCACATCATTCTGTATACTTAATCATATTTAAATTTTCAGAACACAAAACTCACCTTTCCGACCGATGTTTTCCTCTAGAGTACACTATAACGGTTTCAATGTTTGGAAAAGCTAAAAATCTATGCTAGTTATTATTCTGTGTCTATGCTAACATTATAAATGGGAAAGTTTGGATGGATGGATAACTGGACGGATGGATGTTTGTTAGGTACTCAATCACGGTTGAACGGTTTTGGATGAAAATTGGCACAGAGATAGATTGTAGTCTGGAATAATTCATAGACTAGGTACTTTCTATCCTGGAAAACTAAAGAGTTCCCGCGGGAATCAAAAAGCTCAATCGACGCGGACGAAGTCGCAGGCATCATCTAGTTTACAATATTAGGATAAGACAGGCTATTTTCTATATGGTATTATCAAGACATATTCTGAGGTTTTTAACACAAAGCCTTAACTCATCCACAGGTACTTTCCATCAACGTCTTTAAATCGTCGATCTACAGGGCGCCCTACATTACGTTAATTTGTACGTCTTCACTCGAGGACTTTGGCTCAAATCAGATTTTCAGTCTTGCACAAAATTAAAAATTATTTATTTAAAAATCTCCATAAAAACTACACGATTTAGATATAACTTTTATACAAATACGTACATGTAATAGGCCTCCAACCAACAGAATAATCAAAACGCATATCGCTTTAATCACGAGATGAAAAATTCTCATCACTGGAGTGCATTTGTTCGCATTGTGCTCATGCGATATGAATGTTCCGATTTGATCTGAAAAACGAAATTACTCGGTCAAGTATGAATGAGTGAATCAATTATTCTAGGGGTCAGCTAATCGGGGCATACCAATTTAGCCGGGTTACTTGATAAGATTAATAAAGTTATAGAGCTTTCAAATGTTTATCACAGCTTATCATGGACTAGCTTTTGCCCGCAGCTTCGCTCATGTTAAGTTGGATTACCATAAAAATTGCAACCCCCTATTTTACCCCTATTTTAGGCGTAAAATTTTCAAAAATCCTTTCTTAGCGGATTTGTAGGTTCGGGTTTAGTGGGCTACAGCAGTGCGGCGCGGCACGGCACGTTACGGCAAGTTTTCTTTGTATGAGGTTGTATCGTGAGCGACGCGGCCTCGTACAAACTCATACAAATAATATTTGCCGCTACGTGCCGCGCCGCTCCGTGCATCTCAAGTGGGGTTAGACCTCAAAATCCGCGGAAGACCTCTTTGATTATCAAGACACAACGTAACATATTATATTACGCTGCAGGTCCTGAATATCCATGTTGTGTTGTTGCCCATGTGTACCTATGTGTATATTAAGGATCTCTAATTTTTTGAGAATAAAATATAGCCTATCTTACTCGCTGATAATGTAGCTTCTAAGTGAAAGAATTTTAAAAATCGGTTGAGTAGTTTTTGAGTTTATCCATTACAAAAAATCAAACAATCAAATCTTTCCTCTTTATTATATTATAGTTTAGATTTATATAGAAAATGTAATACCTTATTTGCTGCCCACTGCCCACTGTCTATATGTCTTAGTAGAGTAGATTGGGTATAGACTATAAGATATGATTAGGTGTTACCCGTGTGAAGCCGGGTCGGGTCGCTATAGTTACTTAATAAACCTATTAAAATCACGGATCACTAAAATTTTTAGAATAATATAGTGTCACGTACAGGAAGCCAAATATTAAAAATATTGAGAAATTGGTTCACATTATTATGACATCAAACAAAATACTGTTAAAAAGGTACATGTTGGATTGTGTACCGAACCTGTTGACGTTGTAACCCTGATGGATGATTCATAGATGTTTACACACGATGGATCGACGATCAGTGAATTAGTGGCTTGAAACTTTTATGAGTCCATCCAATGGAAGATTTATTGGGTACTAGACAGGTCCCGTACAAACGAACAACGTGTTCCAAGCTTTTATTTATGTACTCGTATCTACGAGTAATTATTATGAAAACCGTCTAAATTTATTCCTTC
This sequence comes from Erebia aethiops, assembly GCA_923060345.2. Classification (NCBI taxonomy): domain Eukaryota; kingdom Metazoa; phylum Arthropoda; class Insecta; order Lepidoptera; family Nymphalidae; genus Erebia; species Erebia aethiops. Next base: position 20,532,611 of record OV281082.1, read on the forward strand.
TCACCTTATGAAAGTAGGTTTAGTAACAGCACAGGTAATAGGCTAATTATTTAAATTTGTATGCGTGTTGTTCCTTCTTTCCTGTATACTTAACTAATACTGTATTATAATACAATTGCCTTATAAGGCAGGGGCGGCCTTAGCCGTTGCAAGGCTCTGGGCGGTAGATAATTGCGAGGCGCGAAATTCAAATACACATTAGTATTAAAGTACCTAATGACTTTTTCTACTTGGGCTGTAGCGCAAGAGCGCGAGGCCCCTGCAAGAGCGAGGCTCGGGGCGGTTGCCCTACTTGCCACCCCCTAACGCCGGCACTTAACTGTATAATGCCCACAATTTCATCAGCGTTTGTAAAATCCCGTGAAATTCCGTAATTTTCCGGGATGTCAACTGTACTGATGAACTGATGGCATAAACTGCAGGCAGCGTAGCTGATGCCCGCGACTATACGTCCGCGTGGATTGAGTTTTTTTAGGTTCCTGCGGGAACGCCTTTGTTTTCCGGGATAAACAAATTTCATCGCGTTCCGTTCAGCCTTTCGGGCGTGATTGAGTAACAAACATCCATCCATACATCCATCCAAATTCCAAACTTTCGCATTTATAATATTTATATATTTGAATATTTGATATAAAATGTCGATTTCTTCGATATTATTTTTTATATATTATTATATTTTGATATATATTTTGATAATTTTGTGTTTCCGTCGCGTTATCCTCCGCTGAAAGTGACAGACTTCTTGCAAAGAAATAGCGAGCAACTCTGGAATAGCCGTTGCTTTGAACCCAGTGCGCGTAATTTTTTAATCCACTACAAGCTAGCCCTTGACTGCGATCTCACCTGATGGTAAGTGATGATGCAGTCTAAGATGGTAGCGGGCTAACCTGTTAGGGACATATTAAACCCATACCTACCCCTTCGGTTTCTACACGGCATCGTACCGGAACGCTAAATCGCTTGGCGGCACGGCTTTGCCGGTAGGGTGGTAACCAGCCACGGCCGAAGCCTCCCACCAGACCAGACCAGGTAAAATTCAGAAATTATAAATTCCCAAATTGACACTGCCGGGGATCGAACCCAGGACCTTCGCCCGTTAAGGCAACAGCGCTACACACTGCGCCACGGAGGCCATTATTGTTATATAATTATTGTTAATGTCCCGTTATGTTATAAAGTATATTCGTCAGTAATAGTAAGTAAAATGATTCTATATGTAAATTGAGCCTGATCGTAATTCGATTGAATTCGTAATGCCCGAAGCGCTCACTGGGCGAAACACTCGTGCATAAATCGATGTTGCAATATCGATTTAATAGGGGTGCATACGTACTACAGAATCCTACTAAAATAATAAACTGGCTGAGGCTGAATAAGTTTTTTTATTTCCCAGGGGAAATCCTTAATTTTCGGGATAAAAAGTTAGCCAATAACCTTACCCGGAATGCAACACATCACTAGGATACCAATTTTTAGCTAAATCGATTGATAAGTTGGTCCCTTAAAGCGTAGCAGACAGACACACTTTTGCATTTATAAAATTAGTATGGATGCGAAAGTTTGCCTATATGTTTGTTCGTTTGTCCTTCGATCGCAATGGATTGACGTGACTTTTAAGATCACGTCTTATATTAAGATAAAATTAAGATAATTTATTTTGCCAAATTGTGGTTTGCATGGATATATTATACTAATAAGAGAACTAGTTTAACTTTCAGGTCATTCTTTAGTCACCTTTTGGGCTATTATTATGTTAGTTGAGAGACTCGCAATGAGTCATGTGTTGTGTTTAGATTAAAGTGTGTTCCGTTTTGGTTATTTTATGTGTGATATGTTGAAATCGTTCACTAGAATAAATTGTGGTTTGTTATTTGCTTTTATTTTTACTTTAATCCATTTCTGGTCCCTAAAAATACTTATGTCTGCAGAGTGACATAAGTGACTCTGCCGGGGAGGTCGTTCTCGTAGTTAGTAGAGCAAACTGTAATACACCAAGAGTAATCATATTAACTCGCCAGTTGCATGGTTGTGATCGCTTTAACTCACATTATCTGCGATAGACGCCAGCTCTGGAAAACCTTTCAAGTGTATAATCGTTTGTAATTCACTTGTTAAATGGCTTGTAATAACAACGCATTAGTAATAATTATTTATTACTAGCTGATGCCCGCGACTTCGTCCGCGTGGTTTAAGTTTTTTGTTATTCCCGCGTTAACTCCTTAATTTTCCGGGATAAAAAGTAGCCAGATCCTCAACTATACCCATGCCAAAAATTACGTCAATCCGTTGCTCCGTTGCGGCGTGATTGAAGGACAAACCAATAAACCAACAAACAAACACACTTTCGCATTTATAATATTAAGTTTATAATATTAGTATGATTTATTAGCTGATGCCCACGACTTCGTCCGCGTGGATTAAAGTGATTTGAAGTTGATTCCCGTGGGAACTCTTCAATATTTCGGCATAAAATGCAGCCTTTGTTGATTCAGAGCACAAGCTTAAATAATAAATAATGTCTTCCCGATCGAATTCCGACCACGGCGGCCAATCTCCATAGAGATTAGTCATCTGCGCGGGAGATATTATAGTGCACAAGTGTATGCGCATACACAGGTGCACTCTCTGTTCATTTGCTCTCATAGCCCGATGTGACGGAAGATCCGACACGACCGGAGAGAGAACAGGCGCAAGACCGACGGCTTAACGTGCTTTCCGAGGCACGGGGGTGAAACACCGCCAACTTCCTAATTCCGGGCTAGTAAAACACCGCCAACTTCCTAACTCCGGTCTAGTACTGAAAATTTCTTGTCAGAAAAACCGAATACTTGTTATGGCCCGACCCGGGACTCGAACCCGAGACCTCGTCGGCCGCAGTCGAACATACTTACCACTATAGACCAACGAGGAAGTTACTAGTTTAAATAGCATGTACCTGAATTACCACAGGCTACATTTTATCCCGGAAAATTAAAGTGGTCTTTATAAAATATGTACATAACTATTGCTCTTCCAATATCACGTATACCTAATCTTATTATGTATCAGATTACGTACAGATGGATCTGCACAGTTCTATCGGTTTACCGTCTGCATTTGTAATACAATAGGGGCATCGTCATGAAACCTTCCATGTAAGTTGGTCTGATACCTATGTTGTTAAATGGATCGTTCACTATTGTCTAGTAAGAAAGTATAACATGCAACGAAAGAAAAGTATTGAAATATCTTCTTTTCGTTGCTTTTCTAAAGAAAAGTGCTTCAGTACTGTGTAATAATGCCCTTTTATACAGGATAGTAAACTAAACATTCTATTCAAAATTTATAATAATACCAGTTGATGTCCGCGACTTCATTACGTGTTAGTTTTTTTCTTAAATTCTGTGCGAACTCATTGATTATTATCATATACTTATACTAATATTATAATAATGCGAAAGTGTGTTTTTTGTTAGTTTGTCCTTCAATCACGCCGCAACGGATTGACGTGATTTTTGGCATGGATATAGTTGAGGAAAATTAAGGAGTTCCCGTGGGAAAATTAAACCACGCGGACGAAGTCGCGGGCATAAGCTAGTCCGAAATAAAAAGTAGCCGGTAGCTGTCTCCGGTATGAAAGAAATATCTTTACAAAATTTCACCAAAATCGGTTCACCAGATGGGCCTTAAAAAAGTTGCAGACACGCACACGCATTTATAATCTTAATAGGGTTGTAATGAAAGAAAGGTACCGAAAATCCTTCTTTCTTTTCTTTTCTAAAGAAAAGTGTATCACGGACTTTGGTCGCAAGCGAACATTATATTCTATTCAAAGTTTATATTATTAAGAAACCTAGCTAGAATCGCCGGCATGCTGAAGCTGAGCTACCACTGTTGTTACCCGTTTATATTTTCTCGCCCTACCAAGCATTATACTGACGCTACAAAAGATTTAACCCGGAACAATGACCGTACGCCAGAAAATTCTTGTACCGGGGGCTTAAATGCGTCTTGAGTTGCTTCGAGAAAGGGATAGTAGAGCCTTGCCCATATTGTTTGTTTGCTCGACTTGGAGAAAACACTGCCGTGGCCACGATAGTAATTTGATTGTTTTAATGTCAAAATTAAATAAAGTCCCTTAAACTTGCCCGGTGGCCAAAATTTGTATGACTGTTTTTGTTATTTTTCATATATCTACTAGTGACGCTGACACCGGGTCAGATTTTGTGAGACTTTACTTTGACTTTGACTTTGACAACAATCAAATTACTATGTGATGATAAATAGAAGGTCTTCTGAAACACCGTGTACTTCTAAAACCGTGTCTAATTATCGTAAAAACATAAAATAGTCATAATGACTCATAATACAAATACTAATTTCTTACAAGCACTCATAACTAAGCACAAGTTTGGTAAATATCTAATTGATAATTTGATTATTTAGCAACATCCTTATTCTTTATTGTAAATCACACATATTTTAGTATTTGTTCTAATGTGGCCAACTTTACGAACTAGATGGCGTTATAACAATAATGGTAACAGCCCTTAATTAAATTGCGATTTTTTTTTAATCAACTACAAGTTAGCCCTTGACTGTGATTTCACCTAATGGTAAGTGATGATGCACTCTAGGATGGTAGCGGGCTAACCTGTTAGGGGTATGGCAGATAAATTAAACCCATCTCCTAATCGGTTTCTATACACGGCATCGTACTGTCTTTGCCGGTAGGGTGGTAACTAGCCACGGCCGAAGCCTCCCACCAGGAAACCTTATGCAGTTATATCACGCTTGTCAAGTTTTTTACTTCTAGTGGTCTAAGATCCCGATATAAAACGACCTTCACCGAGATGCTTATTTAATGAAACGTATTTTATATTTAATTTAATATGTCAATAAATATAATCCATATGGGTTGCCTAGCAAATTTCAGTCCAGAGTATGTTTAATTAATAATTAAAAAAAAATATTTTTTTAAACATTTCACCGGTATGATTATTAGATAAATTCTATACCAATCGAAAGTATGAAGCCCATAGAATATGCAAACGTTAGGTTGCCTATTCTTTTCCGGTCACATCTATCGGGTTGCCAGGTATAAACAGGTAAATCTGTACCAGCATTTTGCAACGGTCTGTTTATTGAATGAAATTTAAATGAAATTAAAGATTATTTTATTCTGAACACGGTGGTATAGGGTTGCCTGCGAAAAATCAGCCCAGAATTGCGGTTGTCGAATTTTAAAAAGTAAAATATTGCTCCGAGTGAATGTGTGCGACTGAGAGGTCCCAACCGACCATCCCATGCGATAGAAGAGGACACAGCATAGCAGCTGTTTAAAGTCCGCCCACTTAAAGAAAGAGAGTGCGCATGCTATTTGGGCTTGGAAAAGAAAAGGATAGCGATAGACTCGTATATACTATGCATCATTTTGGAGTAGTTTATTATTTAAGCCCAGTACTTTTTGAGAAAAATGGTAACATATTGAAAAATTAAAATCATAGACTATAGTTCAGCTTGGTTGTCTATGGTCCTAAAATATATCTAAAAACCTTCTCACAAGCTATACATATCTAATGCAAAAAACCGCATCTCAATCGGCCCAGTACTTTTTGAGAAAAATGGTAACATATTGAAAAATTAAAATCATAGACTACAGCTCAGCTTGGTTGTCTATGGTCCTAAAATATATCTAAGAACCTTCTCACAAGCTATCCATATCTAATGCAAAAAACCGCATCTCAATCGGCCCAGTACTTTTTGAGAAAAATGGTAACATATTGAAAAATTAAAATTATAGACTACAGCTCAGCTTGGTTGTCTATGGTCCTAAAATATATCTAAGAACCTTGTCACAAGCTATCCATATCTAATGCAAAAAACCGCATCTCAATCGGCCCAGTACTTTTTGAGAAAAATGGTAACATATTGAAAAATTAAAATCATAGACTACAGCTCAGCTTGGTTGTCTATGGTCCTAAAATATATCTAAGAACCTTCTCACAAGCAATACATATCTATTGCAAAAAACCGCATCTCAATCGGTCCAATAGTTTTCCAGGAAAACGGTAACAAAAAAGTGCACAAACAAACAAACAAACAAACAAACACACAACCTCTTAGGGCAAACACATATACCGTCTCCGTTTCGTCGAGGGTAAAAAAAATATTTTTTGCGATTAAATGAAAATGTTTGATATATAAATTTTATAAACTTCTTGATAAGAATAGTTGATTGAAAACATCCTCATTAATTGTTACAAAAAAAAAGGAAATCAGATCATTTTCTTGTTTAATTTATAAATTACCGTTTTAAAGTAAATTACAAAAAAATTATGTGTGTCGAAAATTAACAAAACCATAGGTGAATTTTCCAAACAATTATTTAAACATGAAAAAAATGTAGAAGATGTATTACTCAAGATAATTTTAAAGATTCAATTATTATGTACTTACTGTATATTCAGCACTAAAATTAAGAAATTCTTCGTTATATTTTTTATTCAAAACGGTCACTTTTTTGTAGCACGTGGTATGATAACCTACAAATTGAAGAGACGCACTGGGTAGCTCAACAATTGTATTTAAAGTGTTTTTTTTACGAAAAGCTAACTTTAATACACAGTTTTTAAAAGTTTCATCATTAAAATCAATTATTTCATCATCCGATCCACACAAAAAACACTTTTTTGCCATTTATTCCAACAATAAATAGTAGCACGTTTTTTCAATTGTATTTATAGCGACACTCTACTCCAAAATGATGCATAGTATATACGAGTCTATCGCTATCCTTTTCTTTTCCGAGCCCAAATAGCATGCGCACTCGCTTTCTTTAAGTGGGCGGACTTTAAACAGCTGCTATGCTGTGTCCTCTTCTATCGCATGGGATGGTCGGTTGGGACCTCTCAGTCGCACACATTCACTCGGAGCAATATTTTACTTTTTAAAATTCGACAACCGCAATTCTGGACTGATTTTTCGCAGGCAACCCTATACCACCGTGTTCAGAATAAAATAATCTTTAATTTAATTTAAATTTCATTCAATAAACAGACTGTTGCAAAATGCTAGTACAGATTTACCTGTTAATACCTGGCAACCCGATAGATGTGACCGGAAAAGAATAGGCAACCTAACGTTTGCATATTCTATGGGCTTCATACTTTCGATTGGTATAGAATTTATCTAATAATCATACCGGTGAAATGTTTAAAAAAATATTTTTTTTAAATTATTAATTAAACATACTCTGGACTGAAATTTTCTAGGCAACCCGTAAGGATTATATTTATTGACATATTAAATTAAATATAAAATACGTTTCATTAAATAAGCATCTCGGTGAAGGTCGTTTTATAACGGGATCTTATACTATAGAGCTCTGATAAAATTGATATAAAATTAATTAAGGAGTACTTTAAATCTTAATCAGGTCATGGTAGAAATTTAATTAAAAATATAATTAATCAAGCGAAAAAATATTATCGTTTGAAGAAATCTTTTGGGTGGTTCAAAATGATGAAAAGTTTAATTAGTGTTGTATCAAACGATGCTGCCTACGACATTTTCCGCGTGTAATATTTATGTTTTTCTTAAAGTCTCATGAGAATTTTTTGATTTTCCAGGATCAAAAGTAGTCTAGGACGGTATGTCCCTCTTGGGTTTTTTACTATATCCAGGCAAAAAATCATGTTAATCCATTGCGCCGTGATTAAGGGTTAAAAAAACTTTCGCATTTATAATAATACTAGCGAATGCCCGCGACTTCCTCTGCGTGGTTTGAGGTTTTTGGTTCCCGCGGGAACTCTTTAATTTTCCGGGATAAAAAGTAGCCTATGTGCTATTCCAGACTATATTTTACCTCTGTGCCAAATATCATCAGTTCATTCATTAATTTTTATTTTTCCTATTGTAACGTGCAGAGCTATTTATTGCGGCCTCAACAATCAACTGTATATAACCCATTTCATAAAAGTGCATTAAACGTGTTGTTCAAAGCGTAGGCTGGCAGTATCAGTTTATTTGTTTCTTCGAGTCTCATTAAAACCTGTACATCTTGCTAAATTATGTGGACTTAACGAACTGTAAGCAAAACCTTATGAACAAACCTTGAGTAACATTTTGTTTGCGTTTATAGGAAACTTCCTAGCTATAGCCCGCGACGTCTCACGCGTATGTAGGTCATCCCGTGCAAACTTTTGTTTCTCCGGGCTAAATTGAAAAAGTTGACTCACGTCTTAAAGCCATTTTACCTAACTATGAATTCTAAAGAATTTAAAACAATTGTATTGTCAACAACATCATTTTAACCAGTCGTTGGCTCACTACTGAGGACGAATCTCCTCTGAGACTGAGACGGGTTTACTCCACCACGATGGCCAAGTGCGGATTGGCAGATTTCGCACACCTTTGAGCACAATACGAAGAGCTCTGAGGCATGCAGGTTTCCTCACGTTGTTTTTCTTTCACTGTTTAAGTAAGTGATATTTAATTGTTTAAAACGCAAATAACTTAGAAAAGTACTTCGGAAGTTCGTGCCTGAAGATCAATAAATTATAGAATACACCTTTGTTTGCGGATCCACTTGTGCATCAATATATCTCTTAGGATATAGGACTATCCTAGTCGTAGTCTCCGTTGAGATTGGCCTCCATGGCCGAAATTCGAACAGGAGAACAGAGTGCCTATTGGGAGATTTTCATCCCATTCTACGTTCAAGAACGTTGACTACCATTGATATGAAATCGATCGAGCGTCAGCTGTCAAGCGCTTGACAATTCCATACAAATACGTTGTCGCAATCGAATACGTAAGAAAACTCCCACTCGGCCTGCAGAAGGCTCGTTTTATATAGAAGCAGGTATCGTGTATTGAGTATTCACTATTCATGTTCTCGTAAACTGAACAGGGTACATAGTTAGCAGGCAGACGAGTCAATCTGCTGTCAAGTTTACATTTTGGCCCGTCGACATTTATTGCACTGCTGCTAAATAGAATTAACCTATCATGCACTCTCTGGCACAGAGCATTAAATACTCGATTCCTTCGGACTGAACTTAGTTCAGTTGTCCGTTGGTCAGACCAGTCTCTGGTCTGGTCTGGTGGGAGGCTTCGGCCGTGGCTAGTTACCACCCTACCGGCAAAGAGGTACCGCCAAGCGATTTAGCGTTCCGGTATGATGGTGCGTGAAGAAACTGACCAGGGGTATGGGTTTAATATAACTGCCATACCCTTAACAGGCTAGCCCGCTACCATCTTAGACTGCATCATCACTGGTGAGATCGCAGTCTATATGTAGTAGTTATATCATCACTACAACCCATTAACGTCCCACTGCTGGGCACAGGCCTCCCACTCTCATACGAGAGAAGGAATTAGAGCTTAGCTTAGACCCACCATGCTGCTCCAATGCGGGTTGGCGGGCTTTAACGAAATATCATGTTTGTGATAATAACCGGGACCAATTGCTTAGGCACGGGGGTGAGACACCGCCAACTTCCTAACTCCGGGCTAGTACTGAGAATTTCTAGTTAGAAAATCCAATAGCTACTTACTCAATTATGGCCCGACCCGGGACTCGAACCCGGTACCTCGTCGGCCGTAGTCGAAAATGTCAACCACTAGACCAACGAGGGCAGGTAACGAGTTATTATATAGAATAGGTATAACTTCGATGCCGAATAATAAACTTCTGTTCCTACCAGGATGAATAATAAATAGATTTATATCATAGTTTTCAGTGTCAGTACATATATAAGTAGTATGATAAACAAAGAAAAAAAAACACCTGTTTTAAGTAGCTACTAGTAGTAGGTATAAAGGAATTTATTTGACTGATTTTTCTTAAAGTACAGCATAGGTTTTAACCCTAGATTGTGTGATAAAATTTTATTAGCCGTAACAGAACAGTCAACAATTTCCTTGAGTTAAAAGTGTAAAATTCGGCAAAGCTTTTCGGCCTTTCATTCAATTAAAACTACCGACCGTACTGTCTGTACTACTGTTTACAAAAGTCAAGCACCCACTCCCGAAAAACCCGTGCACTTTTTCGACTTTGTTTGTAACATCAATTTACAGCTCTAAATAAAGAAGTCGAGTGTAGCGAGCCTTTGTGTACCCTGCTGCGTTATTGCATTTTTAGCATGCGGAACTAAATCAAGAGTTATCCCTTCGTAGGGGCGTAATCCAGGATATTTAATTCCGCTCCTCTTGTATTTTTGAGATTTCAAATCCTAATAAATCGTACAGTTTTAGAACGTAAGTTCTTTATGGCAGGATAAAACGTAGGGCCTTGGGCTGGAAAAAGTGGATAACCCAATCCAGATGCTATTAGGATAACCAAAATAGGTTTATCCCCTTTTCTCTTATGATTACAGTCACTCGAGAGAAAAGGATAGAATGCTAACTGTCATCCTAATAGTATATGTATGATATGATAATAGGTCACGGAAATAATTTAGCCTCTAACATAAATGAATAAAAAATTCTTTATTTGTGTCATATATAGGTTACATCACTTGTTTACCTTTTCTATTGAAAAGTTATATCAAGTGGGTAGAATAATAATAACATTGATTTTTCACTATCATGTCTGCTACTTAGCTCAATAAACGTGTTTCGTAAATTATCGTATTATTTATACATAATAGTGGCGACGAAGCGAAAATTCGGTTAAAATGGATCACAAAGCAGTGAAGTTTGGTGAATTTAACCCGAAAATAGATATATGGGACAATTACATCGATCGGTTGAAGTTTTGTTTTGAGGCTAACGGCATCATGTTAGACGGCGCAAAACGAGCGAATTTCTTTACTGTGTGTGGAGCAGAAGTTTTTGAAACATTTTTGGCTTTGATTACACCAAGAAAACCTAGTGAAGTGACATTTGTGGAAATTGAAGCAATTTTGACAAAACATTATAGCCCAAAGCCCAATGAAATCTCTATGTCATACAAGTTTTACACACGGAACCAGAACGCAAATGAAAATGCATCAGAATACATTGCACAGTTGAGGAAAATTAGCTCCAAATGTAACTTTATGGAATTAGAACGCATGTTACGCGACCGACTTGTGTGTGGCATGAAGGATCGCCGTCTGCAGTACGACCTTTTGAAAAAAGATAACCTATGTTATCAAGATGTTGTTGATGCCATGCTAGCAGCCGAAACGGCGGGAAAAGACTGTCATATGATTCAATCATCTACTAGTACAGAAAGCAGCAGCATAAGTACAAACGATGCAGCAGCAACTCATCAAGGCACCTATGTGGAAGCCATGGATATTAATGCGGTACATACCAGGACAAATATACGATTATGTTACCGGTGTGGGGATCGTCATGGTGGTGAATGTAGATTTGTCAACGCCATCTGCCGATTTTGTAAAAAAACGGGTCATATTGAGAAAATTTGCTTATTGAAGAAGAAATCTAAGAAGAGTATTAACTTCACCGATGAAGGAGCACCGGCACACTTGAATGGTATTTACAGTATTCAGTGTGAAACGAAAGTGGCACCATTTGTGGTTGAAGTTATATTGGAAGGCATACCTGTAGTACTTCAGGTAGATACAGGTGCAAGTTTCTCAATAGTAAATGAACACACATGGAAGAAAATTGAATATCAAAACCGACATATCACTCTTCAACCAGTATCACTTACCTTACACACATGGACAAATACACCTGTAATGTTACTCGGCCAAACTAAGTTGCAAGTTCAATACAGGGACATCAAGTGTACCTTAAATGTAATCATAGCCAAAGGACGTGGTCCCAATCTCCTGGGGCGAGACTGGTTGACTCCATTGAATATTGCATTGAACATTAATTTTATGTCAAATAGTGACCTCATAAACATAGATAAGACAATTTCCAAATACAGTGATATATTCAGAGCGGGGCTTGGCACATTCACAGGAGAACCTATCACTATACATCTAAAACCTGATGCTACACCTAGATTTTTAAAAGCTCGTCCTGTACCTTATGCTATCAAGGCTAGAGTGGAAAAGGAAATTGACCGTCTGGTAGCAGAAGGTGTACTACAGCCATTGGCATTTTCAGAATGGGCAACACCAGTTGTACCAATAATAAAGAAGTCAGGAGACATACGATTATGTGGAGACTATCGTAGTACAGTCAACCAAGCCACAGAGTCTGACACCTACCCAATGCCAACTGCAAATGAGGTGTTTGCGACAGTTGCAGGTGCAAAGTTTTTTACAACCCTAGACCTTGATAGAGCATACACACAAGTAAAAGTTAGTGACAGCACATCAAAAATATTAACTTTAAATACATGCAAAGGTCTCTACTCAGTCCATCGATTACCTTTTGGAGTCAAGGCTTGTCCGGGAATATTTCAGAGATTAATGACAGCCTTGCTAGCAGGAATACAAGGAGTCGCTGTTTTAATTGATGATATAATTGTGAGTGGTCCGACAATGCTTCTTATGCAGCAACGACTCGATGCTGTTTTAAGCCGTATACAGAAGGCTGGATTCCGTCTTAACCAGACCAAATGTAAATTTGCTCAGGAAAAAGTTGAATTTTTGGGTTTTGTGATTAATGGAGAGGGTATACACCCTGCCCCGAGTAAAGTTGAAGCAGTGTTGAAAACACCAGAACCTAAAAATGTACAGGAGTTACAGGCTTTCTTAGGACTTTACAATTTTTATGAAAGGTTTATACCTCACAAGGCAACCATACTAGAGCCGCTTCACAGACTACTTGATAAATCACAAACTTGGCGTTGGACTGAACGGGAACAAGAAGCATTTAATAAAGCTAAACAGTTACTAACATTTGATACTACATTGGTTCATTACGACTTGAAAAAACAACTTATACTTACATGTGATAGTTCAGAGTATGGCGTTGGAGCAGTACTATCACATGTGATGGAGGACGGACAAGAACGTCCAATTGCGATGAGTTCGAGGACATTGAATACACATGAACGAAGATACTCACAATTGGACAAAGAAGCCACTGCAATTATGTTCGGCATTAAAAAGTTCCACAACTATATAGCAGGAAGGTCTTTTACTGTGATAACTGACCATAAACCTTTGCTTGGAATTTTTGATCCAAAAAGACCTATGCCATCTATTTTATCACCCCGATTGACTAGAATCGCTATAGCGTTAACATCACACGATTACAGTATTGTTTATCGACCAGGAACTGAAATAGGTAACGCAGACAGTTTAAGTCGATGGCCACTACCAGTTCCTGAACAAGAAGAACCACCTCTATATGAAGTACTCCTGATGGCAGAAAATCTAGAAGATTTCCCTTACTCTGCCCATGAGATAGCAGCTGAAACTAAAAAAGATCAATTACTCTCACGAGTAATCCATTTTTTACAAATTGGATGGCCCAACAAAGTTACAGATAAAGATTTACGAACTTATTGGTTACACAGATCAGAGCTGTCTATTCAGGATGGTTGTGTATTACTGGGGTGTCGCGTCGTCATACCAGGACCTTTTCGGCAAAACATTCTACGCATGCTGCACACCACACATAATGGAATCGTACATACAAAAGCACTGGCTAGGAGTTACGTGTGGTGGCCACAATTGAACGATGACATAAATGAATTGGTTAGCAATTGCACTAGGTGTTTAGAAAACAGACATATGCCTCCAAAGTCTTCACACGAATGGATCATACCTTCAAGACCATGGTCTAGAATACATATAGACTTTGCTGGACCATTCATGAATAAAACTTTTCTTATAGTCGTTGACGCCTTTTCAAGATGGCCTGAAGTATTAATGGTGAATAATACAAATTCTACAACAGTGATTCGCCATTTAAGGAATTTATTTGCTACTCATGGTGTTTGTGAGACCCTAGTCTCCGACAACGGCAGTTCTTTTGTGTCCAGTGAAATGAAAATATTTTTAGAATCCAACAAGATAAGACACGTGACATCTGCACCATACCATCCGGCCACTAATGGCTTGGCAGAACGCATGGTACAGACAGTTAAGGAGAAGTTACGAAAGATGGATGGACCATGGGAAATAAAAATCCCGAACATGTTGTTAGGCTTACGGGTGACTCCATGCTCTACAACGAATAAGACTCCTTCTGAACTTTTGATGAATAGGCGCCTTCGCACTCTCATGGACACTCTGCATCCTGATAATATACAATATAGGAAAGTAGAAAATCAAATCATAAATAACACTCAACAAAAAAACAGAGAGGCTAATGTGGGACAAAGAGTCATGTATAGAAATTACACAAGTGGACCAAGATGGTTACCAGGTCAAGTTGTTGAGAAAGATGGCCCATCTAGCTACAGAGTGCAAGCTGGGGATGGTGCCGTATTAAGGCGCCATATAGATCAGATCATTAAAATACAAAACAGAGAGGAGACAAGTGAAACTCATGACGAAAAGGATGGAGATACAGTGAAAGAGGATAATATTGCTCAAAATGAACGGAATAATGATTTAGAAAAGGGTCCAGAAGGAGAAGGAGAAATAGAAAATGACCCTATAATTGAATTACCAAGTGCAGAGAGATGGGAAGAGATATTAGGAATACCTAGATCAGCTGAAATAGACATACCGGGGGGGAAAATTAGAACTAAACGAAATTTTCATAGTAAAGTTCCATATTCTAGACCTAGTTGTTCCAATGAAGATGATATTGATTTGAATGTTTGATTGTACTGTAAATTGTTTGTTTGTTAGTAGTTGTCAGTTTAAATTGTTAAATTATGTTCCATACTTAAGGGGAAGGTATGTCATATATAGGTTACATCACTTGTTTACCTTTTCTATTGAAAAGTTATATCAAGTGGGTAGAATAATAATAACATTGATTTTTCACTATCATGTCTGCTACTTAGCTCAATAAACGTGTTTCGTAAATTATCGTATTATTTATACATAATAATTTGCAGAAACAATTTTTTGCAATGAAGTTATTATATTGATTTTTCTGTGCTATAAAATGTATTTTTAGATGTGAGGAACCGCCCCATACTACTAGTCCATACTTCAATCTTGAGCCAACGTAAGCAAGAGAGACAGAGTACCTATTTGTAATTATTTAAGTTAGGCCAATAAGGTGATTTATATAAATAAATCACCTTATTGGCCTAATTAATAAGCGCGAACAAATCTCCTGCACTGTCGTCCATAGTTTTTTTTTACCTGTCAACAATTGCCCAGTGCATTGACCGAGTTGCGTTGGCCCAATGTATACTAGGGGCATTAGATGGTGTAATGTTGTCGTACACGATGTTTGGAAGGCTGCCAGCAGCGCGGGATGCTTGTGGCTTCGAGATATGCATCGCAGCCTCAAAGTGCAACTTAATAGTGCAGTTTTATTCTTTTTTGGTTTTTTCAAGCATTTTCTAATGCATTTCGTGGTACAGTACATAATGGCGATGTAGGTATTTAAATATTAACTAAAAAATAAATAATTATTTAAATAATTTATTATTAAAAACAAACACCTTCGTGATTTATAGATTACTTGATGATGCCCACGACTTCGTTCACGCGTATTAATATTTTTGATTCCAGAGGGAAATCTTCAATTTCCGGGATAAAATGTAGCGTTAATTCAGAGTGAAGTCGTCGCTCCTGTGCCTAATGTATCTCCGGTCGTGTCGAATTTTTTGGTCCCATAGTGCTATTATAATAATAAGGGAACAGAGACTGCACCTGTGTTTCACACTATATTATCCCCAGCGCAGATGGCTGCAGATCTTTTTTTTTTTTTTTTATCCACTACAAGCTAGCCCTTGACTGCGATCACACCTGATGGTAAGTGATGATGCAGTCTAAGATGGTAGCGGGCTAACCTGTTAGGGGCATGGCAGTTATATTAAACCCATACCCCATCGGTTTCTACACGGCATCGTACCGGAACGCTAAATCGCTTGGCGGCACGTCTTTGCCGGTAGGGTGGTGCCACTGCCGACGCCTCCCACCAGGCCAGAGCAGGGAAAATTCAGAAATTATAAATTCCTGAATTGACCCTGCCGGGGATCGAACCCGGGACCTCCGCACGTTAAGGCAACAGCGCTACACACTGCACCACGGAGGTCGTCAACTGCGGATAAACTGAAATAGCTGCCTCAGTAAGTTATCTAGGTCAGACCATGATGTGCCTCAATAAAAGTCGCAGATCGATGAGTAACGATCGTTAGTCGATCTTCCAAGCTTCGCGTATTAGCTCACTCAATGTGTAGCAGCACCAATTCATTTAGAGCAAAACAAATGCAAGAAAAAAAAAGGTCATTCAGAAAACCGAAAAAAAAACCGCGCTGAGTTTGTCGTGGGCTCGTGACCGGGCGCGTTTGGAACCCTCGTGTGTAGCCCCACTACAGAAGCGCGGCGCGGCACGTTGCGAAAACTAGGTATTCTTTGTATGACGTTGTATGGAGCTAGGCCCACACGGAGATGCACTGCGCGACGCGGCCCTCATACAAATAATATTTGTATCTCCTTTAAAGCGAGGTGCGAGCCTGCCAAGCTTTCACTTCTTATGAAAGTACAGTGCCATGCGTTGAAACATTTCGGCTGTTAACTTTCATCAGAGCTTTTTTATACTCGTTGCCAAATGAAACCTTGATTCCTGCAAGTTTGATATACACCTCATAAAGACTTAGTAACCTCGTAAAATCCTCATAAACCTCCATACTTACTAATATTATAAATGCGAAACTATGTATATCTGTCTATCTTTGTGCTACGCTTTCACAGCCCATCTTTTCAACCTATTTTGATGAAATTGGGATACAAATCCCTGGCAAGGACCTTCTTTTTAAAATTAAATTAAAGAGCTCCCGCAGGAATTAAAATATATATATATCCACGCGGAAGGAGTCGCATGCATCATCTAGTAATCTATGCTCGTATACTTTTAATTCAAAATATAAAATAAACCCTTTACAAAAATTTCTTCGTATAATGATAACGTCAAAAGACGTAAATTGCTTATCTAGATCGAAAATGGTGCTGTGCCAAGAAACCAGCTTGTTAACACTCGTTTTAATACAGATTTCGCTTAAACTTTAGCTCTTTTAAAAGCTATACCCGAGCTTATTTTGAAAGTTTGATTCAGGGTTACCTTCTCTTACGAAAAGTTTTCTACTTTTACCCGGCAAAGCCGGGAAGGGCTATGATTTTAACAGTCTATGTACTCGTAGGTATGTATGTAAGTCGTGTATGTATGTTTGTATTTATGTATATGTTTCACCGTAGCGTCTTAACTACTGAGCCGATTTTGATGTAGACAATCGATTTGTTAATCCGGATGAAATAGGCTGCATTTTTTTTTTACATTTTAGCCCTTGACTGCGATCTCACCTGATGGTAAGTGATGATGCTGTCTTAGATAGTAACGGGCTAACCTGTTAGGGGTATGGCAGTTATATTAAACCCATATCCCTAATCGGTTTCTATATGGCGTCGTACCGGAATGCTAAATCGCTTGGCGGCACGTCATTGCCGGTAGGGTGGTCACTACCCACGGCCGAAGCCTTCCACCAAGCCAGATAAGAGAAAATTCAGGAATTATAAATACCCAAATTGACTCTGCCGGGGATCGAACCCGGAACCTCCCAGCGCTGAACACTGAGCCAGGGAAGTCGTCAAAAAATTTTACGCGAACAAAATCGATATGACAGATTTTTAATTTAAAAAAAAGCGTGGGTCTCTGAAAGTTTTTTACGTTGTCGGATTACAGTTTTTGAATTAATACTTGTTTGTATTTATATCATGAAACTTGAGGTCACTGAAATAAGGATTATAATTCTAAAGCATGAACATCAACAATGTTAAAAACAACACGGATTAAGCAATGGTAGTAACTAGTATGCCCAGTACGTTATCGCCAGGTTAACGCCAGAGGCACGGAATGGGAAAATGTGGTCGAAAACCGGAAATCAATGAAACCTCAATTTGGTCAACTGTTTTCACTATGGTCATACAAGCGGTTTATATATGTCACCGTAAGATGGCAAAAACCGTTAGATTGTAATCTAACTAGCGAAATTGTAAACTGCCGACAGATTGTGAACCGTTCAATGTTCTGAGTTTCAATTTTTGAAATATTCATTGTATTTACGTTTTCTTGTCTCTTTCTTGTAGGTTAGGTCAGCGTTCGACATAATTAATCAGGTAGTTTAGGTTTGGTTGGTTTTATCAGGTTAATATACCTAACAGATCACAATCTACCGAAAAATAATGCGTTAAATTGTAATCTGTCGACAGTTTATAATATCACTAGTTAGATTACAATCTAACGGTTTTTACAATCTTACGGTGACATATATATTGTGTCCTGGTTTTAGTTCCTTAAAATATAAATTGACTTGAATTAGATCGATATTTAAGATCTGGCGTCCATTTCCTGCAATATATTATACTTATGTAGATAGTTATTATATCAATGCAGCGTAGGCCTAACCGATATTATCAAGCGTAAGCCTATTATGGCAATAAACATGACTGAACCGATTTAGCTGAAATTTGTATTGGTAATTGGTATAAGATATCTACAAATACAGTATTTGTATTTGTAGATATCTTGTACGGACCCAGAATTAACACATGGCTATTTATGCATTTTTGACGACCTCCATGGCGCAGTGTGTAGCGCTGTTGCCTTAACTTGCGGAGGTCCTGGGTTCGATCCCCGGCAGGGTCTATTTAGGAATTTATAATTTCTGAATTTTCTCTGGCCTGGCCTGGTGAGAGACCACGTCACCGGCAAAGAGCACACCAAGCGATTTAGCGTTCCGGTACGATGCCATGTAGAAACCAAAGGGGTATGGGTTTAATACAACTGCCATACCCCTAACAGGTTAGCCCGCTACCATCTTAGACTGCATCATCATTTACCATCAGGTGAGATCGCAGTCTAGGGCTGGCTAGTGGTGGATAAAAAAAAATTGTAACCCGTAAATTTGAAAAATCCCCGCCTAAATCAAAAGATCATCATCATGTAGTAAATACCCTCGCTTTAATGAAATATCCAAGTTATTGCACCTATTTATAGTATTCATACAAAAAAAATACAAAAATCGCAACTCTTACCCACATGGGCCGTTAAAAATAGATAATAATAAAGAGCCCTATACCCACAATGGTTGAGTCAACTAGCTCAACAGCATTTGACCTATATCAGATCTGAGGGGCTACTACCATATCTCAGAGTAGTATTATTACAAAATGTCTATTCTATAACAAAATTCCAGAACCTATTATAAACTTGCCTTTACACAAGTTTAAGAAATCCATTAAACATATGCTCCTGAAAAAAGCTTATTATACTATTATATAAATGATAAAAGAGCATGGATTTGACTCGCTTCAGCAATGCTTAGGACCGCGGTTACTTTTGTATCTTTTCATTAATGTAATTTTTTTTCAAAAGAGCAACCACTTCTTCAAGTTTCCAACCTTCTTGCTGGTTTTTCTCGGTAGGAACGGTACCGAGGTATTTCGAACCAGTGGTAGAATAATTGGACTATTCAAAAGCACTTGAATAAAAAATATATTTGATTTTGATTTTGTCAGTTTCACGTCACATACCTTGAAGTCTCTAAAACAAGGATTATAATTCTAAAACAGGAACGTCCACAATATTAAAAAAATACTGCTTTAGGCGATGGTAGTATGTCCCCTATATGCACTTGTTTTCTAACTTTAGCTATACAAAAGTTTTAGTTTACGATCGTATATAATGTAATGTGAATTACGCGAGTATAACAAATTTAAAACGCGAACTTTTTAATAATTAAATTAAAAAATATATGGCTATGTAATCTGTATCCCATATAACGTTATTAATGCGAAAGTCTGTCTGTTTTTGACTTCATTGCTTACACTATCCTGTTTTACCCACGACGGAAAGAAGACGGTTTACCTGGTAGAGAGTGCTTACAGCAATAAGGCCGCCTTTGCATGTATGTTTCTTAGTTTTAGATCTTTTTTTCTCTGTGTAACTATTTGGTGTGCAATAAAGTATTTTCCTATTCATTCATTCATTTGGTACAGAGATAGCTACATCCTAGAAATTAACATAAATTACTTATAATTATCCCGGAAAATCAAATTTTCTGCGGGATTTTTTAAAAATCCTTTGAACGACTTCACGGATATCACAATAATATATTGCAATCTAAGCTAAAAACTTGAGACTGAGACCACCGCACCGTTTCCTATCAGCTGATTCCGGTCAGAGCTTTTTTTTAAATTTTATTTACCAAAAAAAGTGCATCAATGTTGTACAAAAATTAAATCTTTTCAAATTGGCCAGTAGGTATGTTGGCGAGTTGTCGCTCTTAATACTATTAAAGATAAATGCATCTAATAATTTTGCACTAATATAGGTATTTATCACTAAATTTAAGCAACCTTTTAGTACTACTTTAAAAAATAAAAAATACAATGAATACATTTTTTAATTTCAGTTATAACTAAAGCTCTACACGCGACAAATACCTACACAATTACAAAATAAATAACAGTATTTAGTCAGTAAAAGCGTGCTCAGGTAAGTGTTCCTTTACATACTAAAGGACTCCTGCACTGACCTTATTTTCCCCTCTCAACCATTCCATAATGCTAAAAGAGTCTTTCTCCGTCCTTGTTTCTTGAGTTCCTTGGAAAAAAATCGATTTCAAATAGCTTAGATCTATATAAATATAAAATAATTATATTTTGCTGCTGCACATGTAGATCTTCAAGAGTAGGGGAGAAGGGGCATAAAAGAGCCAGTTTACTAAACGGAGAAAAAAAAAACTTCTAATGAAAGAAATGGTGATTTTAGGTATATATATTATGTTGTTTGTGCTGTAGTTCTTATTGCGACTTTCGGTCACTTTAAGAGTTCCCTGAAGACCACATTGGTTTTGTGGTAAGGTCCAAATTTATAAAATGTTTAATTAATGTACCTAAGTACTTTTGCTTTTGTGTCTCGTAAAAAATAAATTATTATGTTAAAAAGTTAAGTTCGATAAGTTCGATTTTCATAAATACTTCAAACCCCTATTTTACCGCCTCAGGTTTTGAATATTTAAAAATCCTTTATTAGCAGATGCCTAGGATAGTGGGTTTAGAATTTTAGATAAGCAGTCAGTCAGTCACCTTTCCGTTTTATATATTATTTAGATCAAAATAAATTTGGTTGCTTATTTTTATTTTCACTCAGCAACAGTAAAGCGTTCGTGATGCAAATTATGATCCATTTCCTGTGTATGGTCCGACATCATAGCCGCCAGTACTTTATTACCGTTATTCGCTTCGAGCTGGGCAATTGGAAAATTTTACACATTACCAAAGCACAAAGAATGCCGCCTAATTTGCATAGTTACTGCCTCGTAGAAATTCCATTATTTTTTTAGAAACGCTCTTTCTGGAGTCCAATTACAATTTTCCGTATCGAAATTATGGAAATACACATTATATTTACGTAAATAAAAAGCCGACTTTTGATAGATGGTCCGTCCGTACAGACATACGCGTGCAGCCAAGGTCAAAGAGAAACGCCCGAAAGTCGAAATTGCGTGCTGCGGGCTGCGGCTACCACAGTAGCGAGCCCTGCCGACTGCTCAAAAGTGGCATAAATATTCGGAATTATTATGGTGAACGGGCGTGCAAAATCAGTGAGGGCGCCTATTCATGTGGCGTGCAGTTCGATCGTGAAGCAAGGCGCGGAGGAAACGTCAGAAAAATCGAATTTCCATGCCGGCAGTCGAGGCTGAGGCGGCGCGGCGCTCAGACCGCGCAAACAGCGCCCGCGCGCGCCCGACCGCCCCGTGCACCACGCCGTGGCCCGTCGCAAGTTCCAAATTCAAAAGTTTGAAAACGCGCGCCGTTCGTAAAAAAAAATCAACAAAAGAGTTTCTACACAATCAGTGCTCAGTGTTAAACTTTTTTTTTAAATGATACATCGGTGGGCTAATTAACAGATTATGGGTATGGCAACGGGCGTCCCGTCCGCGGGCCCGCTTGTCGCTCGACCACATAAATTCGTACTTTCTCTAATAAAAGGTGACGTCATTGACGCGGCAAACTTTCGATCGAACGGAATTGTTTAATCATAAATTCTATCGTAGTTTCCACATAAGGAATTATAAATTGCACTGTCTCACTTAACTGTTCCAACAGCATGGAATAAAGTATTAATAATTAATCGTTGCATTCGAAAGAACAATTTCCATAATTCATGAAGTTGTTTTATTAATAGTGCTGTTATGTTAAGCACTTAAGTACTTTGCTCAATGAATTAGAAAAATATATGTGAAACAAATACGCCACTTAATTATAAGAGATAAGGCAATAAATAATGTTTTGTCAGCGAAGCCTTTCGACATATGTATTGGATGTAATATATTGTTTCCTTGTATCCCAAATAATACTTATTTATTTGACAGATTTAGATTTAGGTTACGTTAGAGAAGCAGACAAGCTCTAGCTAGACAATAATGTTAAACGCATTAAACTTAATTAAACTTTGACCTTTCTGATGTGCCATAATTTAGCCAAGGGCATGCCTTAGCACCGAAATTTAAAATTTTGTTACACGAGTAGCATAATCCTATTAAAATATCGTAAAGTAAGGCAACGCGTCTAGGAAAAACAATGTTGAAACAATTTTTTTATTTTTAAATAGGTTTATTCTCATAGTATCTGTAAGACTGAATTTTACTTAGGAATGCCTACTATAAGAAACCTCTGCTATTTTAGCTTATCTACTTATGTCGAATGTAAATTCAAATCAGAATTAATTAAGGTGCGCTTTAGGTGCACTATATTATTAACAGGCGTTTCTATATTCGGTCCTAAGGTCATCTTTGCACTAGAGGTGAGGTGAGAGAGGAGGCGTAGCGAAGGATGTGTGTGACCCTCAACCTCACTTTCATAATTTAGTTCATCTTTACTCTTATAGAAGTGTTAATAATGACCTTCTTTTAGGTGGGCTATGCAAAATATCTGATGGAAACAATGGGATCTGGCTTTGCTTGGTTGAAAATCCATTATTTCTTCGTCTCTAGACGCGAGAGTTTAAAATTTTTGACCCACTTGTATACCCATATGGTGTTACTGTTAATACATCAGTCAGAAATATTTGTATTTTTATAATAATACTAGCTGATGCCCGCGATTTCGTCCACGTGGATTGAGATTTTTTGGTTCTCGCGGGAGCTCTTTAAGTTTTCGGGATAAAATCCCTAAAAGCTATGTCCTTACCACTGGCTCGGAATGTCATTGGTAGATTTACTCGCAAAGTGTGTAAGTATGACTGCACTTTCACGCATCTTTTCTACCAATTCGGACAAAATTTTGTACAGAGATAGGCTGCATCCCGGAGAAGGGCTCTTTTATCCCCGAAAATCAAAAAGTTGCCGCGGGAATAATAAAACCTAAAACCTAAAACACGCGGACGAAGTAGCGGGCATCGACATCTCGTAGTAAATAGAGGTATAATAGCGTTTCAGTGTCAATAATTCATTTAGCTCGTAGCGAAGGCTCGTTAGCATGAGTAAATCAATCTATGTAGGTACTCAAACAATTTGTCAGTTCAAACGAAAGCTTTAAAGTTTTATGTGTATTTCGTAAAACAAATGTTTTGGGAAAATTTACCGTGTATATTTATATATCAAACTAGTAACTGAAATTTTAGTAACTAGTATTTAAAATTACGATTTCTTTTATTTATAACCGAAAAGTTACAAAGTCTCATAAGGAAGTTCGTTCTCTTCCAAAAAAACTTACTTCTTTTTTGATTTTGTCTTAATTGCACTCAAATAAAGCACTTTACTCAGCAAGTAATCAACAGGTTTTCGCTATGCAATAGGCATGATGACAGTAACAAAGAATCAATGAAATTATAAATTTATCTAATAAAATTGGATTCATGGATTATAAAAAACGTATTTATTTTCCTATTTCGAGTAAGATTGCTATTTATTTTGATAAAATAAAACTATAAAATACAGCAATCCGCCATATTGGTTAAAACACCAATATGAAGCGAATGACGTCACAATTATTTTCGAGTTTTGACAATCACACTATTGTTTACTGCACACCACACGAGTAGTGCTGCACACTCCACAGAGTACATTGGTAAAAATAATAGTGATGTCACAAACGACGCCATGACACCGCCGAACGTTTTGGCGTGAATTTTAAAATTTAACTTTCAAATGCCAATTTCATCTACCAAACCTTATTTTTCTGCTGAAATAAGATATTTTTTCGAAATAGTAGAAGTAGTACTTCCGAATATAATCTGACCATTTTTCAAAATCAATCATCATGCTTATTATAATCACTCATGCTGCCAGCCACGATCACTCATGATGACACCCGAAACCGCTCCAAATTCATCCGATCGCTTTCGCTGTACCTGTGCGTCGCTAAACTTGTCACAACCTGCTACGAGACCACGGGTCGGATATCTGGCCGCCGGATATTCGGCCATCCGGCTTCATAGCTAGCCGAATATCCGGTGTCCGGTATCCGGCCAAACAACTATCCGTTGCATCTCTAGTAGAAATGATGATGATAAAGAAGGACAATCGATCTTTACAATGGTGCAGTGTCGAGTCAACATCTCCTGAAGATTCTCTGGTGTCGGAGTGAAACGTACGTTGAGAGTAATTTGGAAGATTTGTGTGGTGTGGTGAATATCGCAAGCTACAAGTGCAAGATACACACTGAACCACATAGATTTACCTACTGTGGTGGAATAGCGAATAAAATTTCTAGTTCCTTAAATATCATGGACTTTTGCAAAGTAACGCCTGCTTCTATCCAATAGCTGATGATGACGTCACAGACAGATACACAAGATAAACTTATATCACCCCTCTGTGCGCGGGGTAAAAAAATACTCAAACTTTACTCGTGTGAGAACTCACACTTGACCGGAATTTTATTCGAGCTTTATTTACTAAACAAAATTTTCTTTAGAACATTTCTCCTCTATAAAGCGGTATAACAGCTAAGCGCCGTGCTTTAATTTTGTTCTTTATTATTAAAAAAGTATTTCTAAATAGAGCTTGAAAATCCGCAAACTCTACAAAGTTTTGAAGGTTATGAAGACTTCCAGTGAGAATATTGAAGCATAGGAAAAAAAATACAAAACACAGCCTTGATGTGCTAAGAAAGCTTTTTTAAAGTAGGTATATTATAAAGTTCATCATAATAATATTATTATTATTATAGATGTACTACTAATGATTCATTAAAGACGCCTGCGAAATATGAAGCACACTCTACAAAAAGTACCTATTGTGTAAAAGACAATGGTGAAAATATCCAGATTTTTATATTATATTTTTACAATGCAAGTACCTAGGTATTTAAAGTGGGTCTCAAAAAGTTATTTAGGGTTCAAGAACTTTGTTTATGTCGGAAATATTATTAAACTGACACAAATAAAATACTTTGTGGTCTGGCATTTTGGTAAACCTTTAGTTCTAATTTAGTTCAATTCAGTTTCTAGAAAAAGCATTAAAATTATTTTATCATTAGGTATCGCTAAATCGATCAAAAAATCCTTAATTGCCAGCAAAGGTGTGCGCTGTTGCCTTAAAGTGGGAGATCCCAGGTTCGATCTTCGGTAGGGTCAATTTAGGAATTTATAATTTCTGAATTTTCTCTGTTCAAGTCTGCTGGGAGGCTTATTACGTGGCTAGTTACCACCCCACCGGCAAAGACGTGCCGCCAAGCGATTTCGAGTTCCGGTACGATGCATCATGCAATGCCGTGTAGAAACTTATTAGGGTTAAACTATAGGTTAACTTATGGGTTAAACTATGGATTTAGCTTTAAATATAACTGCCATGACCAGATGAGATCGCAATCAAGGGCTAACTTGCAGTGGAATAAAAAAAGAGGGCATTCTCACAATTATTAATGTCTCGTTGGTGCAGTGGTTAACATGTTCGACTGCGACCGACAAGGTCCCGAGTTCCAACCCCGAGTCGGGCCATAACACGTATTGGATTTTCTGGCAAGAAATTCTCAGTATCACCACGGAGTTGGGAACTTGGCGCTGTTGTACCCCCGTGCCTTGGAGAGCACGCTAAGCCGTCATTCCTGCGCCTGAACTCTCACTGGTCGTGTCAGATTTTCCATCCCATCGGGCTATGAGAGTAAAGGAACACCTGTGTACGCGGGCACACTTGTATTGTGCACTATAATATTTCCCGCGCAGATGGCTAATCTCTCTGGAGATAGGCCGCCGTGGCCGAAATTCGATCGGGTATATTAATAATGCTAGAGGGTCGTCAAATCGTTTAAGCTTCAGGTCGTTTCACATTGACTGTACCCATATAAATTGCTAAAGGGCGCTTTCGAGATTGTATTACTTAGGATCGATTAGCCATTCAACCGGTCAAATACAAAGGTAACGTGTAACTACTTACGGCAACCTACTTTTTTATTTGAGAATTTGTATGGTTTCGTTAACATTTTTTAGGAAAATAGTTTAGTATATTTGGTTCTGTTAATTGCTTAGTTAAGTGATTTATTGTTATGCAAGTTAGTCACATTTATTATTCACTAGCTGATGCCCGCGACTTCATCCGCGTGGATTGAGGATGTTTGGTTCCCGCGGGAACTCTTTGATTTTCCGGGAAAAAAAGTAGCCTATGTGTTGTTTCAGACTAATTTATGTTTGTGCCCATCCAGATTCGTTCAGCCGTTCTGGCGTGATTGAGTAACAAACATCTATCCATCCATCTATCCATCTACAATATTAGTATAGATAACCAAGTTTCTAAAAAAATGGAGGTTCTCAAATTGGGTCGTATTTTATTTGTTTTGAAAACATTTTGCGAACTGCCTAATTATTTAGCTGCTAAATGTGGTAATTATGATTTTAAAGTGTGCTTTAGGCCATTAAAATCAGTACCTAATATTATAAGTTACATTATGGATTTTATATTTCTTCTTTTATAAACAAACGTCAGTTTTATGATTTAAGTGATTTTATGTGATTAAGTGAAGTGGTTTTCCTTGTGATTACTATGATTTATGTTTTGGATACGTGTTTCGGATTTTCATGTAAGTACATAAGTAATATTTAGAAAAGTTTTTTTTAAAGAAAATCCACATACTAAAGTGTGTCTCTCTGCCAGTTACGCTTTCATGGCTCATCTGTTCAACCGATTTTGACAAAATTTGGTACGGAGTTGCATTTTATTCCGGAAAATTAGTGTTGGTGCGGTGAACCAAATAAACCTCAATGATGAAGTCGTGGGCAACGTCTAGTCTAGACATTTTATTTTAATTTACTACAAGTTAGCCCTTGACTGTGATCTCACCTGATAGTAAGTGATAATGCAGTTATATTAAACCCATACCGATAATCGGTTTCTACACGGCATCGTACCGGAACGCTAGATCACTTGGCGGCACGTCTTTGCCAGTAGGATGGTAACTAGCCACGGCCGAAGCCTCCCATCAGGCCAGACCAGGGAAAATTTAAAATTATAAATTCCCAAATTGACCCTGCCGGGAATCGAACCCTGCGCCAGGGAGGTCGTCAAAATAAAACACTTAATATGTGGTTTCTGACGTCTTAGAAAGAATACCACAAATTCAGCCAATAACAGCAGTTGTCACAGCTACTGTGCTGAACTCCTTGAATTTAAAAAATTGTTCATTTTCCTTACTTGGATGAAAGAGATTTTTCCCCGAAAATAGCACTACAGGCTCAGGTTGTTTCAAATAAAAGGAAAAAGTTTTTCTCTTTTATGTTGACGTATAAGTTGATTGGGTGTTGACATTTAACATTTGCACTCTGTACATACGAAAATTCCCTAAAGGTTCTTTTAGACGTGCCACAACCAGCGTTAAAAATGTCACCCGGAATTAAAATAATGCGCAGATCTGTGTCACAATTACCATACTAATTATAGTCAAGTTCCACACCTGTCACGAATATAAAATGTGGTCAACATCGACGATATTTCGATGATATTATGGCAAACTCTCACACGCAAGTGGCCGACCAAATCACGTGATGATTCGATGATCGATTTATTTCCATTACTAGCTAATGCCCGCGACTTATAAAGTAGCCTATGTGTTATTCCTGACTATAATCTATCTCTATGACAAATGTCATCCAGATCCGTTTAGCCATTGGGGCGTGATTGAGTATCAAACATCCATCCATACATCCATCCAAACTTTCGTATTTATAATATTTATTTGATTTGATTATTTGATTGATATTTAATGGATGAATAAGAGTGCCTTTCCAGCAGTGATAAACTACGATGCTTAGTTACAACTGTATCCCATTAATCGGCACACTGGTGGATTATGGGTTATGTTCATGTGTCAATACATGCATAGCGTAGCAACGTAGTACATATCTATTGGAAAGGCAATCTCATTCTTAGTAAATAATGGCAGCGGTATTAACCATATCCATATGGCAACTTTTGTTTTTCCGATGTGACGTGGTCCGTCTGCATGGACACTATATGCAAATATAGGCGTCGGGAATGACGAATGTGCAAATATAGAGCGTGAACTGCACCAAATTTTACTTTCGGAAATGTTTGTATCAATACCATATAATCCATTAGCTTTATTAAAATCGAACCAAAATAAATCATAGACTATTAAAAAATTGTTTATCATACGAATAAGATACTTATGTATAAAGGTACTTACTTACTTATCATTTATAAATTTCTTCTAGCGAATGGATTTATTACGTGGTGGTACGCTTTTAAATCGCGTGCATATTCTTTTTGTTCGGGGATAAAAAGTATTTTTCATCCCACCATCTCGGAAAGAGTATTTTTACTCTTCGATATCTGAATGCAAAAGCCGTTATTATCCTCTTGACGATAAAGTAAATTGAATTTAGAACATCGTGTGCACGTTAGTAAATATCACTTGTCTATGAAGTTTGTGAATTCAAAACATCATTAAAACCTATTTACTTCTACCTCTATGGTGCCGAATTTCCATACAACCGTTTTTAATTTGTTAAAAACTCACACTCGTAACCTTCTTGGTGTACTTTTGTAATTTGCTTTGCGCGCACCATTTTCTTTCACGTCATAAAATCTTGTGATTTTTTTGCATTTAGTCATTTCCTCGCTGAGGTGGGATGAAAAGTTACGTGTTGCACTCGAGTGAAAAGATTTTTCACCTCGTGCTCTTTTGATTCCCTCGCTGACGCTCAGGATTCAAATTTTTGATTCAATTTTAGAATCCTTCGCTTGCTCGGTCATCAAAATTGAGTACGCAGTTAAAAAACCACTTTTCACTCTTGTATAAGAAATAACTATTATGTATTATCTTATCTCTTCAAGAACTCAGGGTAATTCTTTCCGAGTTGATGAGTAACTATCGTAATTTGGCTAAAATCCAGGTGAAATCAATACACATCTCCATACAGATTTTACAGATTAACGTATTCAGGAGTCATTACCCTTTTTTTAACGTGAAAACCAGAGCACAGTTGTTATACTCTATTATGTGCTAAATTACAGTTGGGTAGATACAAAATCGGTTGAAAAAATGTGCCGTGAAAGCGGATAGACAGACATACTTTTGCATTTATAATATTAGTATGGAGAGTAGGTAGCTACGTGGGATTCAATCCATATAGCCCAGATCAAACGGTGATAACAAACAGTTGTGAAATACGAATAGAATGTGTGTTTGAAAAATCGGTTTAGAAATCTCTTTTCCCGAACCGTTTCCAACTATGTTTGATGACAGAGCTGCATCGCGAATGCTGGCAAACAGATTTACTCGTGTATCTGTATACTCTATTATTTCTATAGATCAACTGGAATTGTTTGAGCTTTAGGTATAGTGTGGAAGGATGTTGAAAAATTGCCAGGGAATTCGTTTGACTTTAGCAAGATATAGGCTTAGACACAACGCTCGACGGGATTGCTAAGAACGCACTGCGTTTACACTGTAGAGTGCGTAGGAGAATCGAAGTTACCGTTGTGTTCTGCAGTGTGACGTGATTCATGCAGTAATTCTTTATTTATTATATTCCTTCTTACAAAATTACCTGCTACGGACTTCTTTAAATCTCTTGTCACATAATGGTAGCAATTTTCATTCAAACTCAAAATCATTTTATCAGAATAGTATTGAGTAAATAGTTATTCTTTTGCAAAACGTAACCGTAAAAAAGGTGAAAACTCGGGACTACGTCCTCAAATAGTCAGTATAATAGCTTTAATGAAAACGAAATTAATCACTAATTTGTTATAACTGAAAGTTATATTCATCCACTAGGGTGAAAATAAGAGTTGATTAGGGGGTCCTAAATTAACGAATAAATTTTTGTAAAAATGTTACCGGCGTTTGTTTCATGTAATATTTATTTCCATAAAAATAAGTCAAAATAGGAATTCAGTTATTACTCAGTCGGCTCCTAAAGAGGCTTATTTATACAGTCGCTAAATTGTACCCTTACTACATTATTTAAAAATTTACATTTGTTTTATGATGTAAGTACAACATCATAAAAACGTCAGCAATAAGGATTATAATTCCGAAACAAGAGCAACAATATTATAGAATAATACTGCTTAAGCGATGGTAGTGACACTCCTAAACTAAAATAATGGGTCTGAATTTATTTCTATAGGTACCATTCATAATACTAGAGTGAACGAATAATGCTCCCTGCTTAAAGCATTAGAATTTAACCTGTCAATAACCGCATTATGCCACCAGCCCCAAAGATTTTAGTTTCTAAGAAAGCACAAGCATCGATTTCTAAACCTAATCTAAAAGTCACAAGAAATCGTTACCATCGGTTGAGCTACGAAATTGCCCTGCGCGTTGGTAATGCGACAAATAAAAACTGTTATTAAAAAGACATTACACTTTGTGCTCGTAGGGAAATCACAGATATAATAAACATGACATATTTGTTTTATGGACATTGATGTTTACTTGTATAGGTTCAATCTACAGGTGTCATTTCTCTATTCCGATCATAACTTTTCGCCATAAAAATTTATAACATAATCCGTATCAAGGTTGCTTAAGGCCGCGACGTGTACCTTAAAGCTTTGCATTTAGGTAAAGGTGTAAACCAACGACCTCAATTTACATAGACGGGCCCTGTCAAACAAAGAATGTGGACCTAATTTCCTAACGCCATCTAGTCTGAAAAGTGGGACAGCGCTATGGCGGGGACAAGGACAGGGCTATACAGGTGAGGAGCGCGCTCTTAAAGTCAGACGCCCTTTTTTCTAAAGGGCCCATCTAGTACCTACATATATATCGATGATGTAAACACCCTACTGACAAGACAGGACAAAACGTCAAATCGACAGTGATGGTTGGAGGCTTCGGCCGACATGACATAAAGTATTATTGTTATTTTCAACGTATTCTGCATGTAGTTTCATTTTTAAACCCATATTTTTGTTTCCAAGTAAACATAACAGAAACTCCAGGTATTCGTGAACATTTTAAATTACTTCGAACACCTAACGAGAAATATTGAATTTTTCATTCATTTGGGTGGTCGATAGTTTTTAAAGTTCACTCCACATTTTAACATTGAAATCACCATGTATGTACGAACCTAGTGACCGAGAAAAAATTAAATTCAACCTGTATACAAAAAGCACTTGCTTTTTGCCCCGGCAAGGAATGCAGCAATTAACCTCTGGAATGTTTTTGCCCCTGGAATGTTCATAAATAGAATTTTCATTTGCATATTATAACGTTTGGTATTTTTTTCAGTTCCACGCGTTTTATTTTAGTTTTCTACACTCCTAATAATATATTTAATGGTTTTAATTGTGGCAAACCTAAATTTCATATTTGGAATATTACGGTAATAGTTTGAGAGCTAGTATGGTTTGTTACAAGCATTTTTATACAATTTTGTCCATGTTTCTAGTTTTGCTACGTTCGTGTTTTGTTTTACCTTATCTTTGTACGAGCACGGCTTGACGCCTCCCGCTCGCTAACTTCATTCAAGTGTTATAATATTATGTAATAGTACCATAATTGCCAAAAAAGTTGCCAGTGAAGTTAGCAAGAGTCGCAAAGTCGTACCGCTGTTAGCATTTGAATAGACTTTCAAGGCCAGCATATCTATTGTCTCAAGGTACATGTAATTCAGATGTTACTGTTAGCGATAGTATTCAGTGTCTATGTTGTTGTTACTATATTATTAACGACATACAAACCTTATGACATCATCTCACCTTGTCATCAAAATTAACCAACGTTTAACAAACATATTGTTACCCTCTAAATTATAGGTTACGTACCTTTAGCTTCGAGGGCAATCTGTATTGCGTTAAAAATTAAAATGCAATCTTTACATTATATTATAAATTCAAAAGTGTGCTCATCTTTCTATGGATATTTTAAACTTGTCACGGCTTACTAAATATTCACACAATCGCTAAGCTAACATAGTCGAAATTTAAAAAACTGAGTTAGCTTGCAAACAACGGTTACAGTAATCTTTTAACATGGGATACCATTTTTTTAAATTCAAAATTCTTTATTTGTAGAAACATTTTTTACATAAGATGTTATTTGTTAGTTTTCCAGTACAAATTTTTCACCTTATAATCAGGCATGCTAAATTGCATTTGTATAATAATTATCTATTATTTAAAAATTAAAAATTCATCTTTTATTATTAGGTAGGTATTAAAATATACTACGTCTCTACGTTTTACGATAAAATCGTGTAAAACTTAAACAAGTAATGATAACATCAGCTGTTAATTTAAATGCATCAATTCAAACAACCCGCTCTCATGCTACAACGCGACGTTAAGTTGTTAGGTGTGCCGATTTAAATTCATTTCAGCCATTTTGCGATTTAAAATTTTATTTGCCGAGTGTAATGAAGTGTTCGTTGCTGGGAAGAAATCTTCTAAAGGTATAATATTATTGTTCAGAATGGAGTTTAAAGTGAGGCATTTTTAAAATTCTTTAACGATGCATTATTTAAAAAATAAGTGCTCTTTATTTTCTAGAATTCTTTATTTTTCTGAAATAAAAAGTAACGTGTGTCCAAATCTTTAACAAGATATGTACATGCAAAAAATCACGTTGCTCCATTGAGGCGTGATTAAAGGACAAACTAACAAATAAACACACTTTCGTATTAAAATCATATTTGTAAGGATCGGGATTTTTTTATTCCACTACAAGTTAGCCCTTGACTGCGATCTCACCTGATGGTAAGACTAGAGACCTCTGGTGGTGAATTAATTTTACTTAAATGACGAGCCCTATTCGACATCTAGGTATAAGGCGGGCACGCCTCAAACGTTATCTTGTACAGTAATTTATGTTATCCTCAAGTAACTACTTATTATTTAATATGTAACCTTAGCCCAATGCAAGCTATCTTGTAAATAACTAAATTGCGTTCTTATTTTGACTAACTTTTATTCATATTTCTTAACGCAATCTTTCATGACAAAATATGTACAATAGGTACATTAATGCTTATTGAAAATTTGTACTAGGGCTTTTAACTTTTAGGGCTTTCACCACAAATTAGTACTCAAACCGTCCGACCGAGTTACCACTCAATAGGTATTTACCCAAAATTGTTAGTTAATTTTGAATAGAATTGAAGACTATGCAAAAGAGAATAATCACCTGCACCGATAACAGCGCATACTCTCAAATAGCTACTGAAAAATATGGAAGGCCAAAGAAGAGAAACAATTTCAATTTGCTACCTATATTACGACTATCAAGTCATAGCACGCGCCGTGTCTCTCGAGGAGCGAGCCACGTTAAGAGTTCATCAAACATAGGCACCGGAAAATTCGCAAAATTTCTTTTCAACTACGAGTACCAGTGAGAGCTCATATTTCTGTGCACTTTTTCTATGCCTGTTTTAACTCGTAAAATATAAACTGAACTCGTCTAAAGCTACTTATATTACGCAAGCTAAAATTTGCGTATATTACGCTTGATTTCAATATCAAACTTTTTCGTGGCCTCAAGCACGCCCCGTGTCTCTCGAGGAGCGAACTCTTTTGATTTTCGGATAAAAAGTAGCTCCTTCCCCGGGATGCAACCTATTTTTAAAGCAAACTTGGTCAAGACCGCTTAATCCGGTTCAATGTTGACCAATATCTTACATATTCATTGAGTTTTGTCAGTATTTTAATTCAAACTAACTAAACTACTTTTTCAACAACGAACAGGACATGGCAAAACGTCTGAGCGGAACGCCTGTGTTGTACAGGAAATCGTCTATTTGTCCGTAGAGTGCTTTCGCCCTAAAGTCAGTTAAAAAGGGCTTTTATTTGTGAACGTTGCCGCTTCGGAGGAAAGACCGTCGGAAATCATTATTTATAAAAGGAAAGAAAAAAAGAACGTTAAAATACGTAGCTAACACACAATTATAGTAATACGTAATGTAAACAAGAATTACGCTGATTTGTCGGCTACTGAATACGAGGCCAATTTCTTCCATGCAACGACATTCATCAATAGGAGTAAAGTAAAGTAAAGTAAAATATACTTTATATCATACTTGCTCAGTAACTAGGGATTACTATGGTGGAAAGTCTCCTTGTAAGTTGGTGTTTGCAATTCAAGGCAACATTACGTCGCACTATGCTTGAATTGTAATGTTCACATTACAGTTCAAGCTATGCAAAACTCCTTGGTAAACAATCTCTTTTCTTATAAAATGGTAAGAAAACTTTTTACTGAAAAAAAAAACACTGAACATGGCGGCATTTAATTTCCATACATTTCAAACTATGCAAAACTCCTTGGAACTCAGAGCCTACGAAAAAAAAATGGAAATGGCGGCATTTCATTTGATCTGAAAGTTTGTGAAGTTTGTTCGTAAAGTGATTTAAGTTATTTACAACTATGTCAAGCACTTCATCAGATGATGAAAAAGGAGGAGAGCCTGTTAATTCAAACAGTGCACTTGCCTAGTCAACCAGTATCACAGCATTTTCATAATTGCAGCAATATTACTATAATTAATTATAATAAGAAACCATTTTTTTCTATTTTTCCTCTAAATTTGCTAATTATTCTAATTAAAATTTCATTTTGCATTACCAATGTTTTATTTACCTCGCAAGAATGATATAAAGTAGAATGCTTTCCTCGGTTGCAAGTAGCTATTACACCCTCGAACTATATTCACCCTCGCTCGCTGCGCTCGCTCGTGTGACTAAATATCTCGGGTGCACGCGATCCATTAGCGCCCTATGCGAGCTGCGCTCGCACTGGCGCCAAATTGGATCTTGTTCTGTAATAGCTTACTTACGTCCCTTGTGTAACAATCTACTATTATATCATACTTGCTCAGTAACTAGGGATTACTATGGTGGAAAGTCTCCTTGTAAGTTGGTGTTTGCAATTCAAGGCAACATTACGTCGCACTATGCTTGAATTGTAATGTTCACATTACAATTCAAGCTATGCAAAACTCCTTGGTAAACAATCTCTTTTCTTATAAAATGGTAAGAAAACTTTTTACTGAAAAAAAAACACTGAACATGGCGGCATTTAATTTCCATACATTTCAAACTATGCAAAACTCCTTGGAACTCAGAGCCGTAAAAAAAAAATGGAAAACTATTTACGAAAAAAAAAATGGAAATGGCGGCATTTCATTTGATCTGAAAGTTTGTGAAGTTTGTTCGTAAAGTGATTTAAGTTATTTACAACAATGTCAAGCACTTCATCAGATGATGAAAAAGGAGGAGAGCCTGATTTTTGTTTGCTTGAAGCAGAACAAATGATGCAAAACCTTTTGCCGGATAAGTCCATTTTCTCTAAATTTGCTAATTATTCTAATTAAAATTTCATTTTGCATTACCAATGTTTTATTTACCTCGCAAGAATGATATAAAGTAGAATGCTTACCTCGGTTGCAAGTAGCTATTACACCCTCGAACTATATTCACCCTCGCTCGCTGCGCTTGCTCGTGTGACTAAATATCTCGGGTGCACGCGATCCATTAGCGCCCTATGCGAGCTGCGCTCGCACTGGCGCCAAATTGGATCTTGTTCAGTAATAGCTTACTTACGTCCCTTGTGTAACAATCTACTATTATTGTACACAAAGAAATTAAATGATAAAAAAAAACAATCATATTAATAGATAGGGCACAACAGGCGGCCTTATCGCTTAAACAGCGATCTCTTCCAGGCAACCTTAGGGCAGAGGAAACTTTTAAGAAAGCGGGAGGGGTGTACTGAGACATAATACTAATAAATAAATATTATATACATAAAAACAATGTAAAAATATATAGAATAAATACACAGTATGGAAGTAATAGATAATAGACGACAGATGAATAAATAAATTATAATGATAGATAATGTTGTTTCAATTTAGTTTTGAAGATAGGAAGAGATTGAGATAGCTTAATATCCAAAGGAAGAACGTTCCAAAGCCGTATAGCAGTTACCGTAAAAGAATTTTGATAGAAGGAAGTTGAGTGACTAGGAGTACTTAATAAAAGATTATTTTGAGAACGGAGGGAAAAAGAGTGTAAATTACATATATACTTAAATCGATCTTTTAAGTAGTGAGGTGTGATGGGATTGAACAGAACGCAATAAAGAAGGTGAAGAATGTGAGTATTCCTGCGAAGGCGAATCGGGAGCCACTTGAGCTTACGGCGGAACTCGGAAACGTGGTCATACTTTCGCAAGCCAAATATGAACCTTATGCAGTAATTTTGAAGCCGCTCAAGTTTATTTAGTTGCTTCTCAGTGAGATCAAGATAACAAGTGTCCGCATAGTCAAGAATCGGTAGAAGAAGAGATTGAGCCAGCGCTATTTTAGTAGGAATGGGAAGGACATTACGCAATCTACGTAGAGAACCAAGTGCACCAAACATCTTTCTACTTAGCTCACTCATTTGCGGCATCCAAGATAATGTAGAGGAGGTATAATAGCATCGGCTTAGCAAAGTTTGTTTACACAGTCTTTCAATTTATGCAATGGAAAATCTAAGAACTCCTTTGGAACCAAGTTATACAAGCGTATACTCGTCCCCACAAAGGATTTCTGCGCCTTTCTTCTGACCCAATTTTAATAATTTAATATTGAATCAGTCGTATAGCTTGGACATATACCGCAGCTCCTAGCATTCATACTCATACATACCCGAGATTTACCTGGATTTGGGTTTTTTAAATGTCCCGTGGAAAGATTTTCAGGGGTGCAACCTATCCCTGTACCAAATTTAAACAAATCCATACAGATAAACACAGTTACGCATGTATAATAATATAGTAAGTATAGATACAAAAAGAAGCATACCCTGAATTTGTTAAAAACGCTAAATTTCTTAATTTAAAGCCTGACCAGAAAAACCTCTTCAGGGCGCTACTAAGTATGATGGAATATTTACATAAAAATTACAAATATAAAATATACTAATTTTTATTTTTAATAATTACAACATAAAAAAACCGCAACATGGCGAGTTTTTATTTTTCTGATCAGGCTATCATTTGATGCCAATTAGGCATGCCACTGGTCAAAGATCCGGCTTCAAGATTGCTACATGAATCGAGTACTTACGTGATCAAAAACTTTATGTATAATTTATAAACTGTCTCGGGCTAACGCGAGCCATGAATACATGTGGTGCCAGGTGGAACAAAGTAAACTAAATTAACTTATTATTTTAATTAAAAATACTAGCGGCCACTTTTTGATTGGCAACCTGGCAAATATGCCATTTATAATTAATTATACATAAAAATCGTTTTTGATCACGTACTCGATTCATGTAGCAATTTGGCAGTCGGATCTCGTACTAAGCAACACTTGCCCCTAAAGTTCAGTGCAGTCGCTGCAATCGAGTCTTCTGTGTGTCCAAACCTTTAACAATGGACGGCAATGTAAATGGCAGTTAAGTTATTTTGAAGTTGGATAGCGCCAGCCGCGTTGTTTAAGTATTCAAGGCAATTAATAGTACAAAGGCTTAGCGGGAGGCGGTTTTTGTGCAGTTTCCATGTGGAAATTAAAAATTACACATGTTTTACAAATTAGCACTAATTTGAATTAAAATGTTCGTGCAGTTTAGTGTTTTGTTAAATGGCTTTTTCTGATACTAACCAGGCATTAAAATTAAAAAATAATCTTCATCTAAAACGTACGCGCTACGACGTAGACATCTACGACGTAGCTGTGTAAATGTGTGTAATAATAACATTAAGTTTTTATCTGTGTAAAATAACATTGGTCAGGCAGGGGCCATAGTACTTCCCTATGGAAGTACCCATTTCACCAGTCCATTATAGCAACCCAAACCCGTAGACCCATACCTATCATTTGTGTCCATGTTTTGCAATAGTCCTGCACTAACCGTGCACTCGCATAGTGCATATAGGGATATTCGCTGGTTGGTGTCACATTTCCTTTAGAGTAAAACCACAAAACTGTCCAACGGGCCTCTGCGAGTTGGTTTCGGCCCCTCGTATGCCTTCCAAAGGTCCGGGACCCCATGGTCCCGAGATGGAAGAGACATTAAGTTTTATACTTCCCGCTGGAACTTTTTAATGTTCCGGGATAAAAAGAAGTATAATGTCCTTCCCCGGGATACAAAATATCTTTTTACCTAATTTCAACAAAATCTGTTGAAAAGATGGTCCGTAAAAGCGTAGCAGACAGACAGACACACTTTCAAATTTTAAAGAATAAGAAGGTTAATTTTTCAATTTCCATGCAACCAACTTTTATGTAAAACTACACAGACTAGCCTATCAGGACAAAACGACGTGAATTGCATCCGAAGCAAATATTTTGTCCAATACAGTTTTTTTATCCACTATAAGTTAGCCCTTGACTGCGTTCTCATCTGTTGTTAAATGATGATGCAGTCTAAGATGGTAGTGGGCTAACCTGTAAGGGGCTGGGGCATAG
This sequence comes from Erebia aethiops, assembly GCA_923060345.2. Classification (NCBI taxonomy): domain Eukaryota; kingdom Metazoa; phylum Arthropoda; class Insecta; order Lepidoptera; family Nymphalidae; genus Erebia; species Erebia aethiops. The sequence continues at coordinate 20,571,509 of OV281082.1, forward strand.
CAGTTATATTAAACCCATACCCCTAATCGGTTTCTAAACGGCATCGTACCAGAACGCTAAATCGCTTGGCGGCACGTCTTTGCCGGTAGGGTGGTAACTAGCCACGGCCGATGCCTCCCACCAGGCCAGACCAGGGAAAATTCAGAAATTATAAATTCCCAAAATGACCCTGTCGGGGATCGAACCCGGGAACACCGTACGTTAAGACAGTATCTAGTGTGTATACGCCCTCAATCATTGGTATGATGTAAACTCAAGTCTACGGCCCGTGACCGTCTCACAATGCAAGCAGCTGAGAAGGTTGTAATGTTATTAATTTAGAGCGGCGCAGACTCCCCGGTTTGATCATTTATTCCATTAAACTTATACCGCGATTCATATCAAGGGGCCTTTCATTATACAGCCTTTTATGATCTTACTGACTTAGTTATTAAACTTTCGATATAAATATTTACCGAAATTTTAGCGTTTAGGACGAAAACACACTGCCGACAACAAACTGTCTGGCGTAAAGCACTTTTTTTAATAGAAGGGAGAATAGTGATGCATAGACAAATGCTACTTAAAAATCATACCAAAATTCAGCTTTCCAAAGATTATGAAACTACAGGAAAATTTTATACTCGTATTTTATGACATGAAAAAGAAACACGAAGCAATATTTCATAGCAGTAGCAATATATTAGTAGTAGGACTTTGGTATACTTTATCTTGTTATTCTTAAAGTTAGTTTTGGTTGAAAGATATGAACGTAAAGCACGTAAACTAGATCACGACACAAAGCCGGGAAAACATTAGAAAAAGGAGACGAAAGAACTTTTGCTCTGTACAAAGCATTTTTATTGATTTTAACTTTTATCACAAATTCAGCTAAGCTAGCGCCTTCACGAAAGGTTAAAGAACGTTGAGATTAAACGATAAAAATGAGTACAAGTTGAAGGGAACTGCCGAAACTAGTAATTAATTTAGCGAACGCAATATATTTTATGAGTTTTAAGCATACGTTTTACTGGACGGAAAGCCAATTAAGTAAAAAAAGCCTTCGAAAGAGCAATTTTTATTAACTATTATCCATACTAGAGGGAATGTGATCAATGAAGGACCCAGTAAAGGTTCCATTTAACTTATAAAGGCACCATTTAAAATGGCACTCTTCTCTCATTCGATATTATGGTTTCTTTTAATTAGGTCATGCCAGAAGTCTTATTTCAACCAGTCAACTATTGACATTGGTAATTCTTGCAGATCTTATTTCTCGGATTTAAGAAGAAGCTCTATAATATAGTGTTTTTCAGCAAAGTGACGTCAATTCATATGATTATGATTTTTAGTTAAAAAAATAGAATATTGTATAAATGTCGCTTTGAGGTACACACTGATGTTATTTTTTTGTTCCGAAGAGAATCTTTAAAAAAGCGAAAAAAAAGAGAATCTTCTGAGATTTGATTCACTCTACTTTTAGCATTACTTACATTTTTTTTAATCCACTACAAGCTAGCCCTTGACTGCGATCTCACCTGATGGTAAGTGATGATGCAGTCTAAGATGGTAGCGGACTAGCCTGTTAGGGGCATGGCAGTTATATTAAACCCATACCCCGGTTTCTACACGGCGTCGTACCGGAACGCTAAATCGCTTGGCGGCACGTCTTTGCCGGTAGGGTGGTAACTGGCCACGGCCGAAGTCTCCCACCAAACCAGACCAGGGAAAATTCAGAAATTATAAATTCCCAAATTGACCCTGCCGGGGATCGAACCCAGGACCTCCGCACGTTAAGGCAACAGCGCTACACACTGCGCCACGGAGGTCGGAGATTGTTACATCAATATGTAATTATGCAAAGATTAAAAATGGCTTAGGGAAATCCCATGAGGTTCACTAAAGTATAACCCAAACCCACAAAAACCCAATTAAAAACCCAGCGTCTTTTTTAAATTCGTAAAAAGTATTATTTTTTTAGTTCTAAAGAGAATGAAATCCATAGAGATTTGAATCTCTATTTTTCGCATTACATACATGAATCTGGTGTCGCACCGTTTAAAGGGGATTTTGGGAAATCCGAGGAGTTTCAGTAAATAAGCTTAATGAGTAACAATAAAGCACAATTACATTTATTTTTAACGTTTAAACGCTAAAATCCAAAACCATATGACCATAATATTATATTGTATGAAATATTTCATACAATATTTTGGATTTCAGCGTTCCCTCAAAACCTTGAGCTACTGCGACTCAAACAAAAGATACCATCAAAGTACCTTCACCTTTTCATACAAAGACAAAGCTTCGTCACTGTTATCAAGGTTAAATGACATCAAGTGACGATCGAACGAAGAGCCGAGAGGCTCGAAGCCGAGACCAAAGGTGCTGAGCAAAGCGTTTCGTGTCTTGAAACGTACTTATGAAGGCCCGCCTTACAGACCTGAAGGGTTTTCACGTGAAGATACCTACTCGCATCCGAGACGCTTGAGAGACGAATTTAGAACGGTGGAAAGTTCAAGTTGGCTGTGTTATATGAGATGCCGTTAGATAAAAAATTATGTACTAAGTTACGGACTGGCATTTTCTGTTATTTTATATTTTTCACTTAATGACTGAGCTAAGCTTGGTCTCTGAGTCTACTTGAGAGAAATTGGATTTATCCAATAGTTTTTTATAGATTTATCTATAACTTCTTAATAAAAGCTAATCATTACTTCAACTCATTGACGGCTATCTACTGAGCATAAAGAGCATAAAGTCCACTATGCCGACTTTACATACCAATGCGAATATTATGAAGCACTCTGGCAAAATTTTTTTGGATTCCTCAAGATGTTTTCCTTCAACGGTAAAGCAAGTGATATTTAATTTCTTAAAACGCACTTAACTCCGAGAACTTAGATGTTTGTGCCCTGGGATCGAACCGCCGACTAACCGATAGCCGGATGTCTACCACTATATATTATCATTTTATTAAAAAGCTAAAAAATCTTCAATTTATAGAAAAAAGTGAATCAAAGGCCCGAAGCATAACAAATACTATTTTTGCAAAATCATTGCACTATTTTTACTTACCTTTGTAAGTGTTTGTGTATCTTTATACAGGAAGTACCTGCCTGATTTTTTTGCCTGCCTGTTTACATTAATTCACCTTGCGCAAGTTAGTGCCATATTATTTTAGAAAGTGACATTAGCGACTGTCATTCCACTCCAGTGAATTATTGATTCTACTTTAGTTCGACCCGCTTCATTGATTACACTGGGATATTACCAAAACAAGCAACTGTATGCAATCATAGAGCATTTGATATCGATGATAAGATATTGCATAAACAATGGTGAAAATTAATCATGCGACCAAATATAAATTTAATCATTTTATAAAAATATTGGGGGTTGTAATATTACTGATTGAACAGTTAAAGAAAATATTTGAGTGAACAGATTTAAGTGACTGTAAAAAATGCTAGCCGAATTGATCGAATTGATTGCCCAAGTATTTTTCTGAATGAGTGTAGGATACTCTTTGAGTCGGGCCATTTTACTCGGATTGACAAAATTTAAATCTGACCAGTTTATAAAAATATTGGGAGCTGTAATATTATAAGTAATACCATCTGCAGGGGACCGTTGATTGCATTACATGTAGTAGCATATTCCTAAAACAAAGTTCGATCCGCCTTATTGGTTACACCGGGGCCTACAATTATTAAAAGAAAAATATTACCAAAACAAGCAACTGTATGCAATCATAGAGCATTTGATGTCGATGTCAGGACATTGCATAAACACTGGTATCATCCGACCAAATGTAAATTCTGGCCAGTTTATAAAACTTTGGGAGCTGTATAATATTACTAATTGAACAGTTAGAAAAAATATTTGAGTGTCCAGATTTGAGTGACTGTAAAAAAATGCTAGCCGTATTGATTGCGAGCATAATATAGACGTTTAAGTAATTTTTAACCGACTTCCAAAAAAGGAGGAGGTTCTCAATTCGGCGCGTATGTTTTTTTTTTCGAATTTATGTGGAATACTGTCGTTGAGTCGGGCCCTTTTGCATGGAGTGACCAAACATAAAATCTGACCAGTTTATAAAAATATTGGGAGCTGTAATATTATATGAGTGTCCAGATTTAAGTAACTGTAAGAAATGGTGCCCGACTTGGTTGCGAATATATTATTATAGATACCTATGGACTTTGCCGCGAGTCTACGAATAATATTTTTACTACGCATACGACAGGCAGGACTTTCGCACGGAGTGACCAAATATAAAATTTAACCAGTTTATGAAAGTATTGCTAGCTGAAATTAACAGTTAAAGAAAATATTGTGTTCTCAGCTGTTTTTGGTCGATGGTTCTCAGACTAGAGTGACTGTAAAAAACTGTAAAAATAGTTTCTGTCTATACCTGCGCTTGGAATGCTGTCTGTGAGCCGCGCCCTTTCATATTGAGCGAACAAATTTTATTAAATCTGGTCAGTTCACTGATATATTGGGAGTTGGAATATTACTGATTGAACAGTTAGAGAAAATCTTGACATGATAAAAATGAAAACAACTGCAAAGTATGTAATCTGTCCGACTTAATTGCAAGCATGCAAACGTCCAATGAGTTTCATATGTTACTGTGTAACTATTTATATATGTGGAATGATTTATATGACTGACAGTATACCAGACCAAAAAAAACTGACCACATTACCAGTGACCAGTTTCTAAAAATATTGGGAGCTAGAATTTTACTAATTAAACATTTAGAGAACATAATATGTGAGATTTTTCAAAGAAATCTGAATCTGATGTCCACATTGATTGCTAGCGTAGACTGTCTGCGCGACATTTAAATGCTCCGGCGGCGGGTAAATCGGAGCGCGGTCAGACCGGACTTAAAAAAGTTTCATCACAATTCGTCAAGCGACACAAACACGAACTAAAGCAAACTCACTAATTTCTGAAGAATTTTAGGTACATTGTTCTTTTAAATGAGTTTAATTTGCACAATATTATGTGCAAATTAAATAGTTCTAAAGTAACTTTTCGTTTAGAGTTCCCGGTTTTTGTGTGTAGAATTAATTATGTCTAAGAGACCTTTTTGATGGAGATAGTGGGTGTAGCGCGAAACGATTTACGGCTTTGCTTCTTCTGGACTAGGTCTAAGATATTATATTTAAAAGGAAAAAGTTTTGTCAACACACAGCTTACACTACTGGACGAATCGGGTTGGGCATAGAAGTACGAGGAGTGGGTCGTGGTTATAATAATTTATCTATGAAAATCGGCTCAAATTTCCTATTTTATTACTCATACTAGCTGATGCCCGCGACTTCGTCCGCGTGGAATAAGTTTTTTTAAATTCCTACGGGAACTCCTCAATTCTCCGGGATAAAAAGTAGCCTTTGTCACTCTCCAGGTCCGCAACTATTACCCATGCAAAAAATCATCCGTTACTCCGTTGCAGCGTGATTGAAGGACAAACCAACAAACAAACTGACTTTCGCATTTATAATATTAGTATGATTAATATATGTACTAATAATACAGAATCCTTTGTATAAAAGGATCAAAATATGAAACATGCAATTATCAGGATGCAATATGTTTTTGTTTGTTTAAACCATTGTAATTGCAATTGTTATATTTTTAAGCTAAACTTTTCGCTTTAACTCGGCAACTGCTAGTATTTCGCTCATTAGAACTGGTCTAGCCAAGAATGGCCTAGCTCATTAGGTACGTAGCTGGCACCTCATTAAAATGCCTGCCTTGTGAAATTGTACTGAGAGCTATTCATATTTCGTAAACAGTATTTAAGTTAATAACAATGAAGTTTCTAAATCATATTTCTGTAAAAATGATATATATGTATATAAATATTTCTGCTTCATTCTGAGCCTTTGCCTTGACCGTTTAACAGTTTTGGTAATTATAAGAAATTTTATATAATTTAATTACATTTTAATTGTAAATGAATACAATAATAAGCAGATATGACTTGGGTGCCGAATTGTTTATCAGGCGCTACATATTTAGCGCCTTACGTAAGCCAGTTATTTCACACTTGATTATTATGGAATCTTTATTGTTATTTACTAAAATCATTTATATTCAGTGGTAATAAGAAACTCTTTGTTCGCGAGTCTGACTCGCACTAGACCGGTTTTGAACTTTAATATTAAGTAGGTACTTTTAATTTGATTGAATCAATGAAATGGAGATAACTAGTACTTAAAAGCCGCAATTATAAGAGCTTAATATTACATGTTATTCTGAAAACTATTTTGTTCTTTTATAAAGGAAATAAGCTGCATGTTTCAAGCAGCTTAATAATGTAGTCAGGTGGGGGAAATGTAGTGGAAACAGGCATTACAACATTCGTGTTCAGTTGAGTGTAATATTGAATTGCTGGCACTACATATTATTATGTAAATGCAGTCTCAAGACCCTTGAGTATGTATTGATATAAACGGAGGTTTGACGGTGTGAATTTTGAAGAATTTTGTTTAATATTTAAGAATGGTATCTAATAAATATAATAGTACTAGCGGTCGCCCGCGACTTCGTCCGCGTAAAATTTCTGATTTCCTATGACATTATGAAATTTTCCCGCTGCAAAAAGTCTATCTAAAGAGGCTTTATATAGCTTATGTAGGTTTTTATTATTTAAAACTTATAACCGAAATGCTGAATTTTTATGTCTCTTTCTACAAAAACATACAAATTTTCAACCCCCATTTCATCCTCTTTGGGGTAGATTTTCGAAAAAGTACTTATACAGGTTATTATAATTTAAAACTGATAACCTAAATCCCGATTTTCTAGTCTGTAACTTCAAAAACTTAGAACCATCATGCAAACTTCCAACCCCCATTTAACCCTCTTTGGGGTAGATTTTCGGAAAAAAAATTATACAGATTTTTATTATTTTAAACTTATAACTTAAATGCTAATTTTCATGTGTCTAACTTCAAAAACAAAGGACTTTCATACAAACTTCCAACCCCCATTTCAACCCCTTAGGGGTGAATTTTCCTAAAACCGTTTCTTAACTGACGTATACACCATAGAAGGAACCTACCTTCCAAATTTCAAGTCTTTATGTTTTACAGTTCCTGAGATATCGTGATGATCAGTCAGTGACCTTTCGCTTTTATATATATAGATTGAATATATAGAAGCCAGACATTGATGTTAGGTACTTAGAACTTCATTTTTAATGTCGGATTTGGAAAATAACTAACTACCAACAGATTAAATTTTTTGATTTATAATTCCATAGTATTATAATATTATAATGTAACGATATAAAGCCATCTATGAAATAAAAGTCACGTAAAAAACATCAAAGAGTTGGTGCCAAATTTTGTTATGTCCCTTCTACACCTACCTTAATGTTCTAAGTTGTAAGTGAGAAGTTAGATACTAGCTTTTTATATTAGCACAACTTATCGACTAACTAAACTTTACACCGATACACTAAACAAAGTAACATTATATATAGAATTTATAATAATTATTCCTCAATATATTATAATATATTTTTTGTGTAAATATATTAAGAAAATATATAAATGACTTGAATGAATATTTATTACAGTAGGTATACGTTTTATCCATTTATATTACCGAATATTACAAAATATTCATCAGATTTACTTTGTTAATTTTTGTGTACCAACTATGCTTGCATCTGCTGCTCGCGAATTCGCACGGGCCCAATTTGGGATTCAATTCGGTATCGATATCCAACTCCGTAACAGTTGCAGAGGCGTGTAGCAGGGTTGGTACGCGAACATATACTAGACATGGTTTAAATTTTAAGTGTGTTCGATTAAAATTTAATTGATGTTTAATAGGTGTAGGTGGGTAGAAGCACGGATGCGGCGGAACAGGGCGGCGGCGGCGAGGTCCCCCGCTCTAGGCCTGCAGACGATGCGCGCCGGTTGAACGAGCGCGTGCGCGGTGCATGTACGCGGCGGCGGGCGGCGCGTCGCTCGCGGGCCGAAAGGTGACTAAACGCTATTAAAACTTACAGGAAAGTCCAACAGACACCTGTCCTACAAACGATTACATGGCTTTTATACAAATCGTGCTATTTGCGTAACACGGACGAGCCACACGAGCCGAAAGGTCAATGAACTATTAATTGGTCTTTCGCCTCTGGAAAGTCGAAGATTGTAGGTTTAAAGTCAGCTAGCCGGCAAACCGCCAGCGTGAGCACGCGCATATGTACGTGACGGCGGGTAGCGCGTCACTCCTAAGCTAGTAGGTGATCAGTTTATAAAGTACTAGCTGATGCCCGCGACTTCGTCCGCGTGGTATAAGTTTTTTTCGATTCCCACGGGAACTCCTTAATTTTCCGGGATAAAAAGTAGCCTATGTCACTCTCCAGGTCCTCAACTATATCCATGCCAAAAATCACGTTGATCTGTTGCGGTGTGATTGAAGGACAAACCAACAAACAAACACACTTTCGCATTTATAATATTAGAATGATATGATGTCTTGTATTCAGCTCAGAATAAGCCAATCATTATACTGAAGTGAATACACGTCAGGCTAGTTATCAGTGTTATATACTTACATCGTGACGTATGTGTAACACGGACGAGCTTTAAGCTACAACCCTGCTGCTAATAAAATTTTACAATGTTACTTTTGGACTAGTTTATCATGGGCGAGCCTGGAGGATCTAAAGGTGTTTAAAGTCTAAATATGGTGATAGTTTCTGGTGAAAATATTCTGCTATCACCAAAAACTATCGTAATGTGAATTGCAGTTTTACCCATGGAGTCAAGTTGTTTAATAAGTTCATGATATTATGTTTATCAGAAACAGTTATAGGACTTTTTGTTATAAATTAGTTACCTAATAATTCAGAAAACGATTTCAAGCCGGCAATGTTCATCTGGAATATTGGAGGGATAATTTTTATGAAAATCCAAAAAAGCTTTAAAATTCTCATAAATAGGAGTAAGTATATGAGAAATTACCACCATTTTATTATCAATAAAGCCAAATCGTGACAATAATGACTTATTAATTGGCTTTCTGCTAGTTCATTAGAGCAGTTATTAACCAAAAATTGAAAATAAAACCTCAATACATTTAAGTTGTTTTAAATTATGTTGCTAGATTATGTCAATAAACATAAAATAGTATTAAAATCTAAGGATCATAAATGTGTACATTGTGATATAATGGATTCGAGGTAAATTCTGGTTTACGATTACTACAATTTTTGATTACCCTATCCAAAGTAGATAGAACTGAGTGCCATATATCACAATCCCGACTTATATTGGCTTGTTTTACACTGTTTGAGAAAGTTGCTGGTGTAGTATCATTGTCATTAGATACTGGATGAGTAACTTCATCAGTCATTGCACAACAAAGTTCAACGTTCTATAACACTAATGGACGTTCTTCGCACGAGGTTGATATCTATTGAATGCCGTAGTCTGCAATGAGTGACTCTTCTATAAAACGCAAATTGTGGATAGTGGCATCAAAATTGCAAAGATATAATCTGTGATCGATTTCATATCTATTTTGTAGACTGTGTCTATTACATTTGACCCATTGTTTTATTTATTCTTTTATCTTACCATTTTTTACATTCATAGAATACTAAAATCTGCCAACATGGCTTGTATTTCTAACTTATGCTTTTTTTAGTTTCCCTATTTATCCGTGTGAAGATAAGATATATACGAGATAATGAGGACTCTTCTATATATTGTTCAACTTTTTGTTCTATCTTCTTTCGTCTTTTCTTATTCGGTCTTATTTTAATTGGATATAAATGTTGTATGCCAGAAATGGCTGAATGCATGCAAATATTATGTTCACAACGAATAAAACAATATCATACATAAATAAATCAATATCTTATAATCAATATCATGTTATTACATTTTTATCGGGTCTTTGTTTTCAATTATCGTTTCCTAAAGTTTGAAATCGATGGCAGGAAACACTTTTGCATTGCGATGCTGACTATGTAGAGACCACCATTTGCGCTAGTGTTTTTCAGTAATGTTGGAACTGTAGATAGTGTTGTCTTCGATGTTGTTGGATTGAGATACATGTAGTGTTGTGTTGCAGGCGCGCCAGCACGGCCGCCAGCCCGTGCCGCCGAGCCCGCACGTCGGCAGCCCGGTCCACCCCGCACCAACCGGCGTACGTGCCTACTCTTGCCAACACTGGGAGTCCCGACTCCTCGCGCCTCCATCCCGACTCCTCCCGTCGCTCGAGCCCACATCGTCATGCGATGTCGTCGAGGTACTGCCTGACTTATTGTGTCCACGTGTCGATGTTCTAGTATTAGCATGAAACTGTATCGATGTAAAGCCACACACGCTACTAATCCAGCGGCTTTTTAAAATACGATCGTTTGTTGTAGATTTACGTAAGCCGCTCGAGTGCGTATGTCGCTTCGTAAACCGTTTATGTGCTGTTACAGAAATATAGTGTAAGTATTGAGCTTCCTGTAATATTGGTATTTGGTAAATATAGTATTCGATGTAATTGTTTATTTTAATTTGTATGGTAAGCTAGCATGAGCGAGTGAGACAATGCAATGACTAGGGTCACCTTTAACATGATTACGCGTAATCCTATCGGTGTTGCAAGTGTAATGGTTTTAGCGTGCCGATCGGAAGGACGTCAGTAATATGTGCTACGGGGCAGTGTTGGTACGCGAAGTGAAAAAAGTAGGCCGGCCATGAAACAGAGACATCTAGCGGAGAATGTCCGGGGGCAGGTGTTGAAGAATCAGAGACTGCGACTCGACGTGCGGAACGAGACATGAGTGCACACAGTTTAAAAAAAAAACTTAACATAAAATAAATCAAACACATAACGCCAAATTGCGCTTGCTTCCAATATCGTTTTCTCACATTGAAACATATCGTATATAAGGTTAAAAAGTTCAATTAGAATATAAAAACAATTAAATATAGATTCGCGCCTTTTCTTGTGCCTATCTTAACCCAATTCTAAATCATCGCTAGTGAGATAAAATCAAATCTTATTACTGTGATGGGACTAACCCAAAAGTGATATCGATGTTCGACGAGTAAACGTGAACTTTCTTCGGCTATTTGTACCTATATAAATTAGAATAGTCACGCTAGAATAAAGTTTTTAAAATTGCTCGAATCAATCCATAAGTAATAATTGTTTAACTGTACGTGAACTCGTGCGCGTAAAAGGAAACTGTGTAGTGAGTTTGTGTGAAACCTTAGCCAAGGAGCTAAGCCGAGTTTAAGCCCGCGTTTCGAAACGGCCTCAAAGCTGGCAAGTATGCAGGCAGCTCTTATGCTAAGAGCAAAATCGCGGGAAAGAAAAAAACAACGTTTGAAGCGAGGAATCAAGAATGAATTGCCAAGCAATGTGGCGACTAAACCGATCGCGCCGTTCCCGAGATATCCTCCGGCGTCCTGGGTATGTACTAGATTACTTTAATCTTGCATGCTAAGAAAGCCGTGTATTGCTCGTTTATGCCAACGTGCTTGGTTATAGATTTATAGTAAGTACCTATAATAACGAATCTACTTATCTTAATATGTTTTCTGAAGGATTGCCTGTATCTGCTATAATATTCTATTCCTTATGAGTAAGGATAGCTGCGACGTCACTTAGAAAAAAAATCTCGTTGTATGACTCGTGAAATACTTTATTACGAACGAAAATATTATTATCTTTTAACTTATTCAAAAAAACATATTTTTTTAAACATTTTAACATTTTGTTTATAATTTTACTATTGCCTACATAATTTAGAAATACAGAATTAAACTTTTCAACAGTTTCATTTAAATACTGTACTGTATAAGCATCATATTTTTTTAATCTGGAATCATAAAAATAAAAATCTACAAATGCCATACAATCAACATTGTCATCTCTATTTCATCTGACTGCGAGGTCGTGTATTAATTTTTATCTTTTGTTCACTATTGTGTTTATTATTAAAAATAAGGCACAAAAACTCAACTTCAGCCTAGTTTCAGTGTTGGGCAAAATGTCTCGCTGAAGCAATTCATCACCTTCCACCGCTGTCCACTGCATTCAATGCTTCATTGTTTCCACTTCCCTATCGTATAACAATACTGTAGTGTTTCTATACAACCAGCGACTACAAAGTTATGGATTATGCATTAGTGTAAATTGCTCAAATTACAATTTCTAAAACAATAATTACAAATTAAAAAAAATTATAAAACATATTCTGAATCTTACGTCATCGAATCATTATAAATCCGAAAGTTTGGATGGATGTATCATGTATGGATGTTTGTTACTCAATCACGCCCAAACGGCTGAACGGATCTGGCTGAAATTTGGCACAGAGATAGATAATAGTCTGAAATAGCACATAGGCATCCCAGAAAATTGAAGAGTTCCCGCGGGAACCAAAAACCTCAAACCACGCAGACGAAGTCGCGGGCATCCACTATTGTCCAAATAATTGTTATATTTAATGATTAAGGAAATAAACATTTATAAAAATTTCTAAAACCTATGGAATACTGAAATAATGATTTGATAAATAAGTAATATTTCAATGAAAGACTTAATACCAGCTGCGTAAAATGGAAATTACAATGATTTCTATTTTACACGCTTACGACGTCGTGTACCTATTTCTTGTTACAATCTTTTGTTTGCTATTGTGTATTGAGAAATATTCAAACTTTGTTGTTTGCTAAGATCCCATACAATAATACATTTCGTATACAGCTACTGTGCCAGAATATTTACTACATGTTGCACGTGTAAGCTTGTTGCATATTCTATCGTGTTATAACACTTTAATCTTGCACGTTACATACGTTTCATGAATTTTCTGCCAAACTTAAGCTACGTTGGGCATTTGCATGTACGTGCATAATTGTTGACGACATGATTTAAAGGTTTACCACTGAGAGATTTATTGTTCTACCCACGCTCCATCCGTACGCTGTTAAAGTGAGTTAAAACACTGTGAGGACCAGACATTATACAAAATGTCCGTTAAAAAATCCGCTTTTTTTAATCCACTACAAGTTAGCCCTTGACTGCGATCTCACCTGATGGAAAGTGATGATGCAGTCTAAGATGGTAGCGGGCTAACCTGTTAGGGGCATGGCAGTTATATTAAACCCATACCCCTATTCGGGTCCTACACGGCATCGTACCGGAGCGCTAAATCGCTTTGTGGCACGTCTTTGCCAGTAGGGTGGTAACTAGCCACGGCCAAAGCCTCCCACCAGGCCAAGCCAGGGAAAATTCAGAAATTATAAATTCCCAAATTGACGCTGCCGGGGATCGAACCCGGGACCTCCGCACGTTAAGACTTCCGCGCTACACACTGTGCCATGGAGATTGACTACTGCATGATTTAAAGGTTCACCACTGGGAGATTTATTGTTCTACCCACGCTCCACCCGTACGCTATTAAAGTGAATGAAAACACTGTAAGGGGGCCACACATTACAAAATGTCCGTGTGAAATATCCGCGTCGAAGGGGAACCACGTTTTGTTCTGTCTCCTAATATTCGCACTTCATATAAAAGTAAATGACTCGGTTATAGCAACTGAGATTTCCAAGGTGCTTTAGTCGCGCCATTATTTTTACCTATGACTGCTAGATTATCTATCAGTCATAGGTAATTAAAATAAGAAAAAGGACTAGTGTAATTTATATGACGTGATCTAAGACCTATTTTTTGATGTAGGTATCATTCGAGACTCCATTGCGAAAGCAAAGTGGTTTTGTGTATTGATTTTTTATTTAAAACTTTTCATTCAGACATTCATTCGATGTCGCGAATGAAGGATTGAAGTAGGTAGGTACGTAATTAATAGCAACTAATTATAATATCGAATTGGATGCAGTCGGCATTCAATTAATTATTTATTTTTACGCAAGATTCATTAATTTATGACAGTTGATGTATTTATTTTATGGTTTTGTTTCGTTTTAAATTATTCATTTTGTTAGATAGGTATTCAAACTATCAATATAAATCGATGTTTTTATTCGATGAATGGGTTACTGATTTAAACTCTTTGACATAATAATAGTGATATTGAAACCATATAAAAAGGAAAGGGTTCTATAATGAAACTATAATAGTTATCTATTAATTGGCTTATATAATAAATCACCTATCTAGCTATGTTAATCCAGTAGTTATTTTTTTGTTCAATAAGGCTTCAGTAATAACTTTTTTTACTCTATGAAATTGACTACATATATTATTTACAGGATATTTGTTTTAGAAATACAGAAGTCTTATTGAATTCTCAACGGTCTACGTATGGAGATTAACCGACATACCAAGTTTAAGTATGCATTACCCAGCGGTTTCAATTATCTGTTGATATGTCAGACGACCATTACATGAATTTGAAAAGAAATTACCATGCCAACGTTAGTAATCCATAAGTATTTAATTTTATAAATGTGAGAGTGCGTCTGTCTGTCTGTTACTTTTATACGGTCCTTTGTATAACCTATTTTAACATTGGTACAGACATCTCGGAGACGGATAAAAATTATAAAAAGTTCAAAAGTTTCTGGATTTACAATTACGAAATTTAAAAACTGTGTTAAACAGCATTTGTTAATGTTCAATAAAAATTGTAGGTATATTGATGATTTTATTAATGACAAAGTTGCATGGAAGCAACCGGCTTCACTGACTGACTGACTTCGACTGTATCCTGCAGCCCACGAGTCATTGTAATACCTACTTATTACGTAACGTATGCATTATAAATTATTTACATTATATTGTAACAGTTTTATTTTATGAAAATAGTACCTTGCCGGCTTTTCTCAGTTGACAGTTTTCCGAATCGGTGGTAGAGTCTTGACTTATTGACATATTAGTGACACAAGTTCTCCTACGTGAAATAAACAAATCATTTATAATTTTGTACCTAATTAAAAATAATAGTGGAAAATTCTTTGGAAACTCTATGGGATTGAAAATTTATAATTTTGTACCTAATTAAAAATAATAGTGGAAAATTCTTTGGAAACTCTATGGGATTGAAAACCCTTTACGTTTCGGATGAAGTCGCGGCCGTCATCTAATAGTTATTTCATACTATTTGAGTTTTTGAGCATGGTTGATATTATTGTTATTTGTTATGCACAAACATTTCTGCAAGTTCACACCATTCAAAGATATAAGATAGTAACTTGAATTAAGCAGTAGAAAAAATGAGTAAAAGCGTATTGGTCCAAGATCCCAGAGCTGCCAGACCTTACTTATTTTCTGAGAAACAAAATGTGTGTAATATAGTAGCTTTGGTACGTATATTTAACGTACGCATACTCGCAAATTTGGGGCGACGGCCAATTTATAGATAAAAGGTGCTAAAGGTACGTAAAAACTTTGCTAACTTTACTTAGGTAGGTACCAAAGCTACTATATTACACACATTTTGTTTCTCAGAAAATAAGTAAGGTCTGGCGGCTCTGGGATCTTGCTCTATATCATCTGTTCAAAATAAGTCGACTTCGATTTCACCGAGAGCTATGCTCTAATCAATTGACGAGCAAAAGTATATTCAGAATGCTGACAGCACCCATTCAGCTATCAGGCGGAAACCATTAACGCCCTTGCCGCGAAATGTCCCCATACTATACACAACATCTGATGCTAAAGCCGTTCAAACAAAATTAAACCTCAACCTGAAAACACAACGTGCAAAATCCGTTGCATTGAAAACCCCTGAAAAATGTTTCAACACCACATACAGAAATCTTATGCCAAACGAAATCAAACCTTGTGTTCTTAAAGTTAGCCTACGAATTCGAATGCGAGGTGAGGTACACTTTAATTATAGGGTGTCTTCTATACCGGATGCCTTCCAAACAATTTGCAATCGTATATTAAAATGTCGAGGATGAAAAATTCAATAACGCGCTTAGATCGTTCTTGGAATTACCTACCCTTAAATGAAAAAAAAAACTCTATTTTAGTGGGAGTAGAGTTAAAAGTTGCGCAATATTTCTAATTATTTCCTTTAATTAACTAATATTTAAATATGGAAAATAGAGTACCAACTTACCAGGTTTTTAATTTCAGAGTGAGTAACCACATGAAATATGGATCGATAAAGTAATTTTGTCACAACAACATAATTATAATATTAAGTAAGTTTTATATACTTTTACGTTTGCTATTATATTTATTTTGACTCTAAATATAGGTAACATTCTTATGATATTTTTCATAATAAATGGCGTTTTACAGACTGCAAACGTATTGAAAAAAATATTAAAAAGTTATTAAGTTTTGTTAAGCTGAAAACCATAGAAAAATAGATATAGTACCTACCTACCTACGCTAACGAAAGTAAAAATAAGTAGATACAAACAAACAAATACTACTGTAAAGAAACATGTTATAAACATTCCTCAATTACTTAGTTTATAATAACTTTATCCCTGAACTGTAAAAAACGAATCAACCAATAATATATTGAAAATAAAATAATAATATCATCAAGTATTGTAAATATATACTAGTCACGCTCCGTTGAATTGATGATGCCGTAGAAATAAGGAAGAACCATTTTCACGTTGCTAAGTAAGCCATTAGAGGAAAGATTATAAAAGGTAACAGTAACATTTTACCACCATTACACGCATTAATCTTTATTCAAAAAATGTACACAGAATTTTTACCTATATTATCTCCAGCTTTTAAGTTCATAGGAAAAAACTGGTTCTCTCGATTCAATAAGTCACGGTGATTCAAATTCAGTGAGAAAGGTTGTTCGTTATTATCCAATCCAAATGCTATAAGCATAACAAAAATAGGTTTATCTCGTTTTCTCTTATGATTACAGTCACTCGAGAATATATTTTCAGTTTTGGAAATTTCAACTCATTGATTTTCGGGGATAGAAAGGTAGCCTATATCATTCTCTAGGTTCTCATTTAAATCCATGTAAATATAATCACGTCAATTAATTGCTGTGTCGTGGTGTGATTGAACGACAAACTAACAAACAAACACACTTTCAAATTTTTATACTTAGTACCTTCTTCCTACGGACGGGTAGTGATAAAAATTGGGTATTTGACTACAAGTCCAATAATACTTTTTGTGATTATTTAATAGAGAACCTGCCAAAAGACATAAGTATCCACGTCTCCTATTAATTTTATTTTTGACAACCATATTAAATTTATCGATTAAAGTGCGTTAATGACTTTTGATGACGCCACAGTTTATTAATTCATACAAAATCTATTATACGCGCGTGATTTGAAGTTTGAAAAAAGTACCTACCTGATTTGACTAGTTGGCAAATACCCAATTCTATAAATTCTGCATTTAACCCAGTCATTTGGTCCTTAAAAACGGGGTAATAAGCTGGAAAGTTTCTCGGGAGTTTTGAAAATTAGTGTATTTTATGGATTTCGACATGCACTTTCCGAATTTTCACTTTGCCACCTCTTTTGACAATAACTCCTTCCGGACTAATTTTACGATGATAATAGTTACGTTATAAATTTTATTAAACTAGAAAAAATGTCCATTTTCGTCCTAACTTTTTTTTAGAATTAATAGTTTTAGCGTACGAGCGCCGCCAACCAAAACCTAAATTCACCTTCCACAGTATTCTGGGTGTATTACGAGATCTTTAAACTAAATTAGATTGACATGTCTAAATCTAGTGATGCTATCTTTTTCTTCTTGTAAACCACCCACAATACAAATTTATTTAAACTATTTGGGCGCCATTTTTCTAATATGGCGGCGAGAGCGGCAGAGATACGAGGTGGCAATGTGAAAATTCGGAAAGAGCACGTCAAAATCTATAAAATACGCCAATTTTCAAAACTCCCGACAAACTTTCCAGGTAAAACTACCAAATGTCCGGATTGCCTATTTGATTCGAATAGTAGGAAGTTGTTGTCGACTAGCTATCATCGGTCTAGATTATGCAGATATCGATCCATGTGCTAATAAACGACATTCTTCGGTGAATTAGCCTCCAAGCGACATCAATCCGCCCGGCTATTTAGCGTTCCTGAACATGATATGACATATTGGCACCATAAAACGTAGGTAATAATGAATTACCTTCATCTAATCTAATATATATATATATAAAATCGTTAAGGGATCAACGCACAGCCTAAACCGCTGGGGTTAGAAACTTGAAATTTTGACAGTAGGTTTCTTTTGTGACGTAGGCGCTCACTAAGGAAGGATTTTTGAAAATTCCACCCCTAAGGGGGTAAAATAGTGGGTGAAAGTTTGTATGAAAGTCCTTCATTTCTCAAGTTATAGCCATGAAACTTGGTACACGAGCTACTGGTTAAAAATGAAGAATTACATGTTTCAAAGTTTTTAAAAATTCTACCCCCGAAGGGGTGAAATAGGGAATGAAAGTTTGCATAAAAGTCCTCCATATCTCAAGATATTCTCAAGTTATATCAACAAAACTTGGTATTTCGGCTTATGTTAAAAAATAAAGAATTACGTGTGTCACAGTTTTTCAGAATTGAACCCCTAAAGTGGTAAAATAGGGGTTGAAAATTTGTATGAAAGCTATAGCCATTAAACTTGGTATATGAGCTGCGAGTTGAAAATTAAGAAACACGTATTTCACAGTTTTTGAAAATTCGACACCCAAAGGGGTGAGATACGGGATGAAAGTTGATATAAAAGGCCTTCATTTCTCAAGATATTTTACAAGTTATATCAACGAATCTTGGTATTTGGCTTACGGTAAAAAATAAAGAAGTACATGTGTCATAGTTTTTCAAAATTCCACCCCCGAAGGGGTAAAATAGGGGTTGGAAGTTTGTATGAAAGTCCTTCATTTCTCAAGTGCCACTTCTACGTTAGTCTTTCAGAGGTGCTAGTAAAGTTGAGTCGAACACTGAACAGTGATATCGGGGGCCGATGTTGTGTCAAGGCTCTAACGCTATGCAGGTATCGACGTGGTCGATCAAAGACCGGCTGATGGTGACGTAATGGTGACGCTGACGAAGGACCTTTGCCACTCCTTTGTTTTCGAATTCTACCCGAACTACCTACCAATGTTGCCTTCCTAGCCCCTTCACGGCTAGATCTAGCCTGTTTTCCGCTTATTCAGCCTTTCAAACAATGATTTTCTTTATATTTCGGGTTATGATTTTACTCGTTGGATGGGTATGTTAACCGTTTTCTAAGTGCCGTCTGAGGAGTAGAATATTCTGCTACTACAAATAAAAATCAACTATATTAATTCTGAACACTTATCTTGGGAGTTGGTACCTATTGGACCCGCAAAGCTGCGATTGCAGTCAAATTATAGAAACATTTATCTACTTTGAAACAATACTGGGTGTCTGTTTTCATAGGATGCACCTTTAGAAGCTATTCGTAACTAAAACCACCCCGATTTTCGGATTTTTTGGATGGATGGATGTATGGATGGATGGATGTTTGTTATTCAATCACGCCAGAACGGCTGAACGAATTAAATTTGGCACAGAGATAGATTATAGTCTGGAATAGGCTACTTTTTATACCAGAAAATTATGACACGCGGACGAAGTAACTAGCATCAGCTAGTCTATCATAAAAACATCCCAAAAAATCATTAGGTTTATTGCATTTTTTTGCGTCTTAGATGACCGGCCTAAATACGAGTACAGAATTCGCTGTGTTAAATTAGAGTGAATATTTATAGGTAAATAAGGACTCATCTGATGAGGCTTTCGACATTAATTCATCACACGGTGCTAGGAACACTGTTACCTGCGTTTACGGCAGCGTAAATCAACGAAGAAAAGAGTCACCCTTCCGAACCGATGTTACATTCATTGCTAATCGACGGAGTTTAGCGTTTGAAAGGGTTGCTTTATGTACCTACTAGCGAGTAAACGTTTGCAGTTACATAACATAGGGACAAATGTAGGCAATTAAACAAAAAAAAAACGCGGCCATAAAAATGTAGCCTAACATCTTCGAAACGGAATACTTACGGAATTTCACAAAAATGTTTCGTATGTCAAAAATAATTTTAGTACTAAGTTACTACAATCACTTAAAACATTAGGCATACCTATCCTAATATTTTAAGTGATTTTAAAATGGAGGATTTTCAAAATATGACACAAAATATGGTGTCTGCAAGTTTTACTTAATTTTATAGCTTTTTTGCTTTGATCGGTATATAATTTTACTTAATTATATACCGATCAAAGCAAAAAAGTGCGTCGAATGTTGATGACGTCACAACCACGTTTTTTTGATAAAGGCTCAGAAATAATAATATTATTTTCAACACACTTGCTCATAAAGTGGCTCTAATTTCACCGCAATTAGGCATATATTATCACCTATAACTAATCAAACTGACTTTTTCATTGCTATTATTCACAAGTGAGTTAATGAGTATTTTTTAAATATTTTATTGGTTGAGTTGCTTTTTTCTTTAAAAAGTTTCGATACAAAAAAGATCGTGTTCAATAGTACAATTAATAAATAAATGTACCTATTGCTTGCTCATTTCATGCAACTTCGTATTTAAATAGATAATTTCAACTTGTACGTGTTTAATAAATAAAGCTTTCACTCAAATATAACTTTTTCTTTTCTACTCAATGTTAAAAAGTACAGTCCGCACAAAGAATGGAGTGGACTTAAAACATACTCTAATTTGTCAGCTTAACTAAAGAGACTATCCGATGGATTTAGAAACAAGAAATCAAAGGTTTTATCGTCTGATGATATTGAAAAATTTATAAAAGATGCTCGATCTAACCAATATCTGGCTACTAAGGTTAGTTAAAATAATTTTAAATATCTACGCGACTTCAGCCTTACTTTATTATTGTTTCTTTTTTCCAGGTTGCTTTAATATTTGGCGTAACTGGTGCTTGTAGGATACAAGAATTAACAAATAATGTACTATTGTCAAACACTACCTACCCGGTCGCGCTAAGCAGACGGTAGTAAATATTTATGGTATGCAAGCCCCCTCCCGTCAGCAGCAAACCTAGAGGCATACTACCATCGCTTAAATCCGTATTGTTTTAATACTGTTGACGTTCGTGTTATAGAATTAAAATCCTTATTTTAGGGACGTCAAGGTACGTGATATAAAACTGTCAGAAGTAAGCTTCTGTATATCGCTTTAAGCGATGGTAGTAACCCGCCCTGGCGCGAACGCGTTTTTGATACCTAATAGTTTCTGGTCTTACATCACATCAGTACAGCAAACAAGTTCAAAGTAGGTAACTTCATAGTAGGCACCCAAGTAGCGAATAAGCGACTCGTCCCAAGTATCACAACCTCATTAACGCTAGACTCCGCTGAGAAGTTGAGAGGGTACGTGCGACGGATAGGTACTTCGTTATCTGCCCGCTCTCTGGATCATAAATGATTGATGGCAATAAGCTATAAGGGTTGACGCAAACTACTCGTATGTTATTCTCTATACACTGTAGTCTCGTAAGTAGACTCCCTAAAAAATAATAAAAATATAACCCTCCAAGTCAAGCACTTGTAGAAATTTATTTGAATTAATTTTGTTTTTTTTTTCAATCCGGAGCCTCGATTGTTATCACCTACTTAAAATTAGGCAAGCAAATAGTCCTATAAATAGCTTGTGAAAGTCCCGGTATAATTTTCAGGCATTTTAAAGATTAGCCCGGACAAACAGACAGACAGACGTATAAGTTTATAAATTAAATGGTTTACTTAGTTTAGTTTTTTCGAAACCAAAGATATTGAAATCAATTTTATTTATTTGTATCAGATAGCGATACCTAACTACCTGCAGCTTTTTAAAGCTCGTTAAAATACTTTCTACTTAGTTACAGAACTGAGACTTGAAGTTTTCTAAGAGCACTCTTAGTTAGGTAGTAGTTACCTACTTACTACTTACGTATACCTAAATATAACATGTAACAAACGTTCCGATATTTTGATTCACTTTCCGTAAGATCGTATCGTAGATGCTTAATACTAATTAACTCTAATTTAACTAACTCGTAATTACCCTCGACGAAACGGAGACGGTATATAATATGTTTGCCCTAAGAGGTTGTGCGTTTGTTTGTATGTTTGTGCACTTTTTGGTACCGTTTTCCTGGAAAACTACTGGACCGATTAATATGCGGTCATTTGCATTAGATAAGCATAACTTCTGGCAAAGTTTTTAGATATGTTTTAAGACCATAGACAACCAATCCGAGCTGTAGTCTATAATTGTAATTTTTCAATATGTTACCATTTTTCTTAAAAGTACTGAGCCGATTGAGATGCGTTTTTTGCATTAGATATGTTTAGCTTGTGAGAAGGTTCTTAGATATATTTTAGAACCATAGACAACCACGTTGAGCTATAACGTAACGGGCCCCTAGTTCGTGATAGTACGTCATTTCGTTAGTTTTGTTTCTGGCGCAAAAAATAAGCAATTTAAATAATATTTATTTAAATTATACATTTGTATAAAGTCTCTATCATTTAAACTGTCCAAACAATTAAGTACCTACATTTTGGCTGCTAAACTGAAAGCAATACGACCCTCGAAACTGTCAGCCGGCCACGAACAGCTGTGGAGCTTGCTTTTATGACTCGTCACCGTAAGCGTAGCGCTCGTATTTCTTAAGCTTACAGAAAGGCATAGCTAAGTCCATTTGAATAAAAAATTTAATAGGGCTTTTATGTGTTCCTTAACAATCGATTTGACTCGGAAAAAGTTAAATAAAAACATAGGATTCCTTTAAAATTGCAATAAACCGACTCACGAAATAGCGGTCATTTTATTTTTCATGTGTACCCTAGTTCGTGACACTACCGAATTAGGGATATTCGAGATACATTTTTGTAGCTCGTGCATTTATATAATAATTAAGATAATTTAAATGTAAATTGAATATCAAATTATGTATTTAATTAAGTTTCTTAGGAGCTAAATTCGTTATATGTTTTGTCCACTAGAATTCTTATAAAACGAGTTTGAAGGTGACCTGAATTTATATTTTGGAGGTAAATTCGCACAGGTACTTCCAGCTTAATTTTGTTTCTTATTCGATTTATTTCAGGTATATTTGTATATTTTTACTATATATAGGGCAGTTAATAGTTAATTTACATAATTTTAAAATGGTCGAAAAAATTAAATGCTGGAATTTCCAAAAATCAATATCACGAACCAAGGGACAGTCTATTTTGTGATACATTTCCCCAAGTTCGTGACAGATATATCTATAGTGGTAGGCTAGTAGGTAAAGCACATACCACTGGTATCGCAATATATCCATACTTCTTATCTTACTAATATTTTAAATGTGAAAGTTTGGATGTATGGATGTATGGATGTATGGATAGATGTTTGTTACTCCATCACGCCCGAACGGCTGAACGAATCTGGATGAAATTTGGCACAGAGATAGATTATAGTCAAGAATAGCACATAGGCAACTAAAAAAAATTGTCTCTTTAACCGATTTTGATGAAATTTGGGATACAAACTATGCCTATAGTTTGTATCCAGGGGAAGGACATAGGCTACTTTTTATCCCGGAAAATTGAAGAAATCCCGCGGGAATCAGAAAGCCTTAATCTACACGGACGAAGTCGCGGGCATCATCTAGTTAATAATATTCTTTATCAAACCAAAGTTTCAAACAAGGGACTAGCTTTATTTTAATTTTAAGTTTCAAGTAGATAAGTACCTAATAAAAGCTGTCAGTCGGCTGAATCTTACTCTCACATCTTTTTTATTATAATAATTATTATAAAAAAATATCTTTATCCCGTTCTTAATTATAAAACCTTTTAAATAACTATGTTTTTATTAATAAATAATCGTAACTCGCTGTAAAAACTTTATCACGAAATAGGGGCCACGAATTCACGAACTTAGGAGCAGAGCAAAATTTTATCACGAAATAGGGTTCAAACAAGAGGTCCACAAATAAATTAATATAAAAAAAACTACGAAACAAAACTACATAATTCATACATTAAATTACTGGCAAAATACCAATATTCAAGACACAAAAGGTTTCAAACTGATATCATGTTTAGGAATATATTTAAAAAATCTTATAGTCTTGGGAGTCTTAATATAACGAAAAAGGGTACAATTACCTTAGTCTATGATTTTATTTCTTCAATATGTTACCATTTTTCTCAAAAAGTACAGGGCCGATTGAGATGCGGTTTTCTGCATTAGATATGTATAGCTTGTGAGAAGGTTCTTAGTTATATTTTAGGACCATAGACAATCAAGCTTAACTGTAGTCTATGATTTTAATTCTTCACTATGTTACCATTTTTCTCAAAAAGTACGTTATCCTATGGCGCTAGTGATAGGAATACAGAAGACAATAAAAGAGACGCGGGCTATTTCCCACTAGACTATTTTTTTCCCGTAGTGTGTTTTCGCTAAATTTTTTAAAATCATTTATAATTTAATTAAAATCCTATTAAAAAAATAAAGCTTGCTCGAGGTACTTGTAGTTCACTTGTACTTGTAGTTGACTATAGTCAGTAGTAGTACTATTACCTATTCTGTGGTAGTACAATGCATTGTGTGCTATGATAATGGCTCTACCGGCTACAATGTACTAAGGGCAAAACACACTAAGAATGCAAAAATAATTGGCTGACAAAAAGTCCGCGCAAACACTACCTATATGGTGCTGCACAGACTAGTGCGAGAGAATGAAACGGGTTTCCCATTCGACATCGAATGATCAGTGCGAACGTTTCGCACTGACATTTTGTCTTGTGTGTTTTCGCCCTGAGACCACTTATTTCACCATTTACCTATATAGGTATCTATTTTTTTCATGCTGGCGAAGGTTAACTATGACGACAGTGACATTTAGCGAATAACGTACTACCAAATAGACTTGTTTATCGAGTTTAAAAAAGAATCAATAGTTTCTATTTTCTATTTACCTATTTGAAGCACTTCTTGTTGCGTCCTTATGACGACTTTTGAATAGATACCTACCGTAAATGAGGTTATAGTAACATCATACATTACAAGTCCTGTCTCACTTACTCATTGACTTATCAACGCCCAGCATAACCCATTGAACCTTTAGTAATATAGACAAAGATTTGCAAGGATTTGGAATAAGGCCGGTTTATTAAAATTTCCATTTGCAACTGAGCTTCTCCGAGCGTTTCGATGGAAGCCTTAATCCTTAAAAAATCTGACGCTCGGCTGTTTTCCTAAAATGAACGGTTTTCCTAAAAAATAGCCAAAGGCGAAAGTTGTCAATGGAAATCCAGCCCTATTAACATTTTCGCTATGCGAATAGTAGGTAATGAGGGTGACATTTAGTCAATGACGTAGCCAGTAGCCACCCTGATCAAATTTATAAAAAGCTTGGGACTATGGCGCCGGCTCTACGAATGCTCGCTAAGTAGTTAGGTAATCGACTGATCTGTACGCTAAGTTCTTACAATGCGAATTCGATCGATTGAAATCGAGCGTTCGATCACAAAGTAAAATTGACCCAAAACTACGACCGATTTTAATAATTTCGAAAAGTACTCGTATCGTTAAGAGCGCTGCCTGTAAAAGCATACACGAAATTGAGCTCTAACACATTTCTTTTAAGGTTTATTTTACTTTGACGCTATTGTGATCGAATACTCGATTACGATCAATCAAATGCAATATTAAATCTTAGACTAAGCGTACTGATCGAAAATTTTCTATCAACACCTACCTACAAACAACGTAGAAATGTTTATGATTCGGCCCCGACACGATGATGGTGAAATCATTATTTTCAAAACTAAGGTTTTAACCTTTATTGTGTACCTACCTACTTGCGTAAAGTTACGATCGCGCATTCCATAAAGTGTAATGATATTTTTAAGCAAAATAAAGCTTCCAGCAATCCACTGAACAAGAGTCATGAATTAGGGATTTCATCAAATCCATTGTACGTAATTTTCAATGTATAGATTAGGGCTACCCACGTCGCCACGGTCTATTCAATGCTAGAACCGATACCAGCGTTTCAGCGAATCAGCCGGATTCGAATAGCCGTAATTTATGGAGTACCCACCGGACATGTATAGGAACTATTGTGTGAACATATAGGTTATTTTTTGTGGGAACACGCAGGTATATTTTGATTGAGTTTTTGATAAGTATTTATCGGGTGTAATAATGCTCAATTCGGTCCGTCAAACCAGATTTGAATGGATGTAATTTATGTGCACACATGTAGGTACGATTTTTATTTTATTTTCATAAATTTAAGACATTATGAATTTATTTGTTTCTTTTTAGTGTCGCTTTTTCGTTTGGTTTTTCGTTACCACGAATTTTCAAAACACAACGATTCTATAGAAGTTTCACTTCAAAAAAAAGACCGTGATGTGCCCGTGCCTGTATGCATGCTGTATCCCGAGCTGACTGACAGTGGGGACAACGCCTTTAAATCAAAAGTGATTCCAAATTCTCTGGAAATCGCTTAAGCAAGTATATAGGTACACAGCTGTATAAGTATTTGAGCTTCTGACCCATGCAAGATTGATATTGTATTATTATCTGTGGTCTGTGATAGCCTTGAAAGGTACATACCATAGAATAAAAAAAAGCTTTGTAGAGGTTGTCTAGATCTTCTCTACCATAATATTAAAAAAAACTCAGTAAAAAATGCTTGGACACTGCAAAATCATTAGTCCTTGCCACGTAAAAAAGACGTAGTAAGTAAGCTCATTACAAAAATCACGTAACTTTCTCATTAGAACTATTTTACACGGACTTAATTGCATACAATTTATACGGAATATAAATAAAACAGCTCAAGTCATTTACATAAATACTGGAGTGTTCGATTTTAACCCTGAGAACCGCACCCAGTGACCCAAATTACTAACTTTCGTTAAATAACTACTTAATATTTGTGCGCATAATATAACAAGTAATTGAGGGACGAGTGGCCTAGTTGCGACAACGCATATCAGTCGATTACGATTGTAAAGCAACGTTGAATCAAGTCGGTAACTGGATGGGTGACCGAATTTGGCCTTCTCGTTCTTTCCGGGCCTCGGAGAACACGTTAAGTCGTCGGTTCCGGTTGTTATCGCTAACGTCTGATAATAATAAACGTTACTCGTTAGAAACCTAAGAGTTGAAATAGTACTCTTGGTCGGGTCGTATGCGAAGAACCTGAGAACCCACCGCATTATTATCCCAAGAAAACCCCTGCCATTATATGATTAATGGAAAGGGGTCACGACTCACGACCCTCAGCAATGTGGAATACGACGCAGAGATAGAGATTTACCTAGTATTTAGTAACATACCACTCCAATTTGAGAGTTGCTCCGAGGAAGAAATTTCAAAGAAGCTCGAGACTGAATATTGAGATGAAATATTATTCCCCGTGTAGCCGCAAGGATCGTTATCCAATTCGACTGCCTCGTTGGTCTAGTGGTTCGACTGCGGCTGACAAGGTCCCGGGTTCGATTCCCGGGTCGGCTCATATCATGTTCGCGACTTCGTCCGTGTGGAGTTAGTTTTTAGGGTTCCGTTCCAAAATGATAAAATGGAACCCTTATGGCGCGACTTTCTCCGTCTGTCCGTCTGTCCGTCTGTCCGTCCGTCACACTCGATTATTTCAGTAACTACCGAAGCTATCGACATGAAATTTGGAATAGTTGTGTATATTAGTGGCCCAAAGACACTGGAATTAAAAAAAATGGAAATTATTTTTGTTCTTATTTAAAAAGGGGGGAAAATCGGAGGGTTGAAATTTAAAAGTGAGATAACTGTACTGTGTGGGGTATCATATGAAAGGGTTTACTTTGTACATTCTAAAACAGATTTTTAATTATTTTTAGTTATGATAGTTTTTGATTTATCGGGGAAAATGTCTAAAAAAATAGCGTCCCCCCCCCCCCCCCTCCTTATCTCTGGAGTTTACCAATCGAAAAATTTTAAATAATTATGGTCAATAGGAATTTACGTATATTTTACAGGAAAACTATAGCCAATGCTCTAACTAGCATAGTTTTTTTGATATTAACAATAAACTTCTACAAACAAAGTTAGTCTTGCGGTTCATTAACAAAGGTAATTATTTATTAATACTACAAATAATATTTATTAAAGGTAATTATTTATTAGTACGGAACCCTTCGTGCGCGAGTCCGACTCGCACTTGCCCGGTTTTTATTTCCGCTGGAAATCCTCAATTTTCCGAGATAGAAAGTAGCCTATGTCCTACCCCCTGGGAAGTATAATATATATACCAAAATTTCTTGAAAAGATGGGCCGTTAAATTGTACCAGACAGACAGACAGACCGGCACACTTTCGCATTTATAATATTACTAGCTAATAGCTAATGCCCGCGACTTCATCCTCGTGGTTTACATTTTTCCGATTCTCACGGGAACTACTTAATTTTCCGGGATAAAAAGTAGCCTATGTCACTCTCCAGGACCTCGACTATACGCATACCAAAAATCACGTCGATCCGTTGCTCCGTTGCAGCGTGATTGAAGGACAAACCAACAAACCAACAAACAAACACTTTCGCATTTATAATATTAAGTATGAAGTATGGATTGGGTTTTCTGACCAGAAATTTTCGGTATTACGGTCGGGCTATGTGAGTAAAGGAAGAGAAAGTGCATTTGTGTTTGTGCACACGCTTGTGCACTAAAATATCTCGCGCGCAGATGGCTTATCTCTATGGAGATTGGCCGCCGTGGCCAAAATTCGGTCAGCAATTTTCCAGAATATAGGTACCTATTTATGTTTATGTTTATTAGGACAACCAAGAAATTGATACATTGAAAAATACTTAAAAACTACAAGTACACCACAACCACAATGTCATCAGTCTGGGGGCGATGGTGATGCAGACAAAGATGGTACCTAGCGGGATAACCTGTACGCTTACTTTATCTATTCCGTGGCTTACTCTGAGTTTTAAAATTGCAAATACGATTGATCGACGTGAGAGCGAACGTGAAAGTAAAATGGACGCAAAACCTCTTGCTTTAAAGTCACAAATTCAGCGTTTGGAGCGCTGGCTGTGAATAAATACACGAAATGATGAAATGAGCTCTAAATCAATTCTGTTCATTTCAGTTTGACGTTCGCTTACACTTAGCGTGGTGAGCTCTCACGTCGATCAATCGTATTTGCAATGTTAAAACTCAGAGTAAGCGTACTGATATTTGACTGATATGGGTAAGATTAAAAATGCCAGAATAATATCTATCAGTAGGTCGAGAAAAGTTTCGTGGGACGATCGCTACATTTTAATATAGGGCAATAAGCAAGCTTACTACAAAAGTCACGCAAATCTCCACCTATATTCAGCTTCCCGAGTATTGACGCTGATAAATCAATAGTTGCATGGACGATGTTTGACTTTCGTAGGAAAATATGGCCTGTGGATAAAAAATTGTTGCCTTTAAAAAATAGCTGGAAAAATCAAAGTAAATTAGGTCAAAAGGTCAGAGCTATCAAGCTTTGGTAACAAAGTATCAACCAAGCTTTGGTAATATTCTGCGCTCTTTCCAAGCTGTCTTTCTGCTACCCTTTCACGGCCCATCTTTTCAACCGATTTTAATGAAATTTGTTATAGAGATAAACGCAGTGTGGGACGTCGTCCAGCCCGCTGGACCGACGACCTTAAAAAGGCGGCGGGAAGTGGGTGGATGAGGAAAGCGGAGGACCGTGTGTGGTGGCGCGCTCTCCAAAAGGCCTATGTCCAGCAGTGGACGAATACAGGCTGATGGATGGATGGATGGATGTTATAGAGATAGGTAGCATTTCGCGGAAGGATATAGACTTGTCCCGAAAAATCAAAGAGTTCCCACGGGACACCAAAAACCTAAATCAACACGAACGAAGTTATTTACAAGCATAACCAAGCTTCGGTAAGTTTGCTGTGTGTTGAAGTGCATAAATCAATAGCACTCGGAACGAATGTTTGACTCTCAACTTGTAGGAAACTTAAATCCCCTGATAGAAGCGGGATACAGCAAATAGGAACGGCAAATACGCTATGACGCGATCTAATTGGAAGCCGTACTAATATGATCCGTCGGTAATCTTTAGCTATTCGTATCAATAGGGATTTAAGTCCGTACTTAATATACCTATGTCTTTTTCGAGGAATCGTGGTCTCTAATTTATCTATACAGGTAACAATAGCAAAGATAATCCGACAACGAACGCCAGGGTGGTTGTCAAAAGACGACCTCACTCAGCAGCCCTATTAGGTACATACACCTTAAACCTCTATCAATCATTGTTACAATCTCAATAGAGATGTTGCCTATGTCAAAAATAATTTATATTTTTTGTGATTATTAAAGAATCTTCCAAAATACGTAACATCAGTTAATTTTAAGTCTGTTAACTAGGTATTTTAAAATATCGATTAAAATAAAAAATTGCGTTGAATTTTTATGACGTTACATACCTACTTACTATGCACGCGTTTCGACGTTTGAAAAAAGTTGCTGATTTGACTAGTTGACATTTCAATCATTTTCGATAAAATTTATATGGAACCACCTCTGAAGTATGATCTACGAAACAAAAAAGAATCATCAAAATTGATTCATAATTGGCGGAATGATTGCGTAACATACCATACATACAAAAAAAAACATATAGTCGAATTGAGAGCCTCTTCCTTTTTTGAAATCGGTTAATTTTTGTGACTGGCTGAATTTAATTTTTTTGCTACGACAGTGGAATTTTGCCAGTAGCGGAACAGTGCTGACCAGTCATTTATGATTATGACTGTTATAATGTAGCAATATTTTTTATGTAATGAGGCCCCTGGAACCTTTTATACCCATCGTTTATACGTCCGTTTGACGAACTCTGTGGCGCAGTGGTGAGCGCTATGGTCTTATAAGTGGGAGGTCCCGGGTTCAAACCCCGGTAGGGTTAATTTGGGAATTCATAATTGTTTAAAAATATTGACTCAAAACGATTTAACGATTTATTCAAATAAAGACTGACTAAGTTACAATGATTATATTATTTCGAATTTTTGAGACGTAGTAGCCCTGCCGTTGAACCTTTACATTAAAAAAGAACTAGTTTATTGCAGTAGGTACATTAAAAATGTATATTCTATAGGTTCTTTAGGCTGTAAATGTCGCACATTTTTTGTGCTCTGTGAACCCAGTTTTCCTCAGATTTAAGTGATTGCAGCCATTGATGTTCCACTGCGGGGAAAATTTACTATTCAAAAGGTCTAGATTGAAACGTAATCCGCTGCGCAAGCAGCTCCTCTATTTCGAGTAGATTAGAGCTGCGTCAGACTAAAGACTTTTACTTAGATACAACTTTTTCTGACGAGCCTTTAAATATTGGATAGACGCAGGCGTCATTGGCATTGGTTATAAACTTATAACCCCTGCGGAAGTCCATGATAATGAAGGAACAGACAATAATAATAATAATAAATTTCTTAATTTTTTTTTAAAACAAAATTACAAGATAAAAACTTATAGACTAAACGTTAATCTAAAATCCTTATATACCTATCAGATCAGCACCCGCTGCATGGTCCATAAGTTGTTTTAATGTGGCCTCTGAGGAAATGTTGTCCCACTGGTGCTGGACATGTGAAGCCTGAGGAGTGGACACGCCCGTGTTGAGGGTCGACCAGGCCTCCAATGCATCGGAAACAAAGGGGATACGTACTGGATCACCATTAACAGATAGTATGCTAGCGACCAGTCTCGCAGATCCATGTGCCGACGCAAGGAAGGATGGCAGGCTCAAATCCCGCACGCGTCTCACGCCCAGGCCCCCTAAACGGATAGGGAGGGCGGCCTGACTCCACTGGTAATCGTCTAAAGACACATTGAGGATGGACTCCAATGTGTCTTTGAGAATACCATCAAATGATGAGATACTCTGCGAATGCAGCCAAGTTGGGGAGGTTCTCAGTAGGTAAATTAGAAAATATAAATTAGTAAATTTCTTAATTTAGATAAAAACCCCAAAAAATACAAAAAGAGAAAATTAAATTAAAATAGATAAAATAAAATCTGTACAAAACAGGTGTAGCAGTGTCTATTTCTTATTAGCATTTCGATGCATCGAAATCCAATGAGTCATCATTGGACTGCAAGACTGGTAACAGCATTATGCAAGTCCTGCATAATGCTGTTACCAGCTTTTAGGACAACAGCTTTTATCCCTAGACTTTTGCTGAGATAGTATTGTGTCGGTATATTCTTTGACGTCACCAATTTAATACACTTTTATTATTCGGTTCAAAAA
Source organism: Erebia aethiops (assembly GCA_923060345.2). Lineage (NCBI taxonomy): Eukaryota > Metazoa > Arthropoda > Insecta > Lepidoptera > Nymphalidae > Erebia > Erebia aethiops. Next base: position 20,603,765 of record OV281082.1, read on the forward strand.
GGGTAGATATGCAACATTTTGTCGTACGAGGTTTTTGTAGTTTGATACGTTCCTTTGTGAAACATGCAGAGGTTATGGCTCGAGCCAAATAGGTAATATGAAATTAGAGGTGCATTTCTTTCGCTGTATGCAAAATTGAAAATACAGCCAGCAAGAGCTAGCTGTATTTTTAATTATTGAAATTGTAACGTTAAATTATTGCAAGGTTTGTTCATTCAGCAGAAATGGGGTCTTCAGCCAACTTAATAACTGTATTTTTCCATTATGCAGGAATGCTGTTTGACTTTCACGTCAGCGCGCGCGTTTTTAAGGACTTTCACAAAACTCGAAGCTTTTCGGCTTATTTATTTGTGAGATCATTTAAAAGCTATTAAGAACAAAAAAATATGCCCCCTTGAGAAATAATTTAGTCATATTGCGCTAGGTTCTAACTAATTCGGTTATGATAAGTACCTATAGTTGGAACTTAGTCGGACTTACTAACTCACTCTTTACTAAAAAAAGCAAAAGGTAAAATGAATTCATTTTAACTCTTGAGTCCGGCAAAGTTGCTATGAACTGTCTACGGCGTAGCCAGGCAATCAGCTACGATATCCACATGCCCGCGACCTTCGCGTGAATTTCGATTTTGTCCAAAACTCTTTGATTTTTTTGGGGTAAAAAATAGCCTATCTTATGCCACTCCAAGTCTTTACCCACTGTATCCAAAGACGCAAGATCAACAACTCACGTTGCTGTTGCTATGCTGCGGCATGATTGAAGAATAGCTAAACCAATAAAAGTAGCAGACATTATATTCAGTACAAGCTAGAAACTTCCATAATTTATGAGTCCCAAATCTAATCAAATATAAAACTCTTAAAGAGGCTACCTAAATAGAAAGTAGGTGTGACGAATTAGTCTGAACTTCCTTTTCTTCATGTTTTTATTTACTTCAGAGGTCAATGGACTTTCTATATCTTTGTTTCACGAAGCATATTAATCGTTTCTCACACGCTAAGTAGTTCAAACATTCTAAATTATTCAGTGATAAGATCGGGACGTACAATTTTTATGGCCGTACAAAATGGACTAATCATACAAACTTGAAGTTTAGTTAAAATGCCGTATCAACTGTAAGGTGAGTACAATAAGGTTCATGATAAAGTTGAAGAGCGTAAAACGCTCCAAGAGCGGACGAAACGTCGCGTCGGCGTCGGAAGGGTATTATGGAACAATGTTTTATCAAATCAAATCAAATATTTTTTATTCAAATAAACTTTTACAAGTACTTTTGAATCGTCAAGTGAATCTACCACTGGTTCGGAATGCCATTCCTACCGAGAAGAACCAGCAAGAAACTCGGTGGTTGCTCTTTTTAAATAATTCATTTACAATTACTATATCAATGTGTACATAAGTAACCGCTGTCCCCAGCATTGCTGGAGCGATCAAATCCATGCTCCTCTATCATTTACATAATCTTCAACAGTATAATAAGCTTTTTTCAGGAGCATACTTTTAATGGATTTCTTAAATTTGTTTATTCAATTCATGTCAAAGACGGGCAGACAGAAAGTAGCCCCATTCCCGCCGGTGGCACCCGTTCACGAGCATGACGCATGATCCAGCCATTGCTTCGCTCGACCATATTTGAGGGAACGTAACAACCCGCACCACACGACACCACCACAGAAATGATATTTATCACGACGAAAGTGATGACGCGTACTTTTCCCCCAGACAATTTTTTAGTTCAGCGTGAGGATCCAGTAGCGCATACATTTCGGCCCCTGAAACCCTATTCTCCAACTCAATGGTTATAAAAAAATGAAAGCCACTGGCATATAGGTACATCCGCGATACAGGTTCCCTAGTGCGGAGAACAAAGTTAAAAAATGACTGTAACTGTGTATTGGCAATAAATATATTATATTTTATTTTATATATTTTTTATCCATTGAAGGTTTACTACGATTTTATTTTTCAGTTGATAGTCAAAGAGTTGGAGAATATAAATATTTAGGGGTGCTAGACTAGGAGAGTAGGAGCTAGGATTATGACGTGATTTCAAATGAGATGCTAGAGACCAGAGCACAAATGACATATTTCGTTCCGTATCGACATCAGTCATCAGCTAAGAGCAGGTTTTCAGGAATAGGTCTTTAGCATAGATTGAGAGATAGGTACTTGAGAACATGTTCTTAGCTCAATCACAGATGAAATTGTAGTGGCTCGATGTCGGTTTAGTAATATGGGCTTTACTTATAGCGAAATCTGCTTAATTTATTTTTGTAAAACACGAAAGATATTTGTTTGATAATAATCTTTACTTATCCAGTTTTCTCTATTCCTAGAAAAATGAAAAATAAATATGTCAGATTAATGTACGAATTTAATAAAGTTGAAAGATCCGAGCATCCCAGAGGAGTAGGTAAGTAGGTATAGCACCGGAGCCTCTCTCCGGAAACTCGTCAACTAATAATTTCCTGTCCGTAAGAAAATCTCTATTTAAAACCGGCAAACTTAAAATTAAACCTTGCGTCCATACCTCTATACCCACCTTAATATGTAGGTACGCTAAGTTTAATTTAACTTTATTAAAGTTCGCGCCAAACAATTAGTCGTCTCTGAGCTGAATATCGAGTTTCATATAAACTGTGGATGTCAAGTGTCAACGTACCTACATAAACAATACGCGAAAATATGCTGTTGCGACGCGTCTTAGGTCAACTTCAGACGCGACTATTTGATTGGCGCCGGCTATAAACAAAGCTTCAGAAAGTTCCCCCCTTTGGACTAAAAAAAATATGACTCCTTGCCATGGCTAGGGTATCTTTTCTGGTTAAAATACGAAATATCCTCAGTTATTAAGTTAACCTGCCAAGTAGATAACTGAAGTGAGTGAGATCTCTATGCCAGATACCTATATCTAATATGAATTAATCTTGATTAATCAGGTTCATATCTGGCATAGATATTGAGCCGTGAAATAAATAGAGACATTACTTTTGCATTTATACTATTCGTCTGGATTGATTCTACGGTATCTGTTACGAGTAATATGTAGGTATATTATACCTATTATAGTTTAACCATAGACCGAAACCAAAAGCAAAGAGCACAAGAAGTTATTATTAAAATAAAATTTACTTGTTTAAACTAAACTTTCTTAAACAAATAGGTTTAGGTGCCTACTCAATACAAAATAAACTACACATTCGGCCCCTAGGCGATATAGGTTAGCTAGTAGGTAGTAGAAAGTTCAACTTTATCTTGATCCAGTAGGTACTGGTACACAGCTGGTACGGTCGGTGTAAACCAAGGTGTAAACTGTACGGTTTGTGTTTCCTAAATAAACATGAATGCGATGTGTGCCAGCACTTCTCAAACTTCAGGTTTTAAACTTTAATTTTTGATATAGGCGTTTTTAGCCACAGTTATAGATTGGCTGCGAGAATTCGTCAAACTTTAGATTTTGGAAATTCGGTCTTACCACGAATAATTTAACAAGGGTTGGGGCGCTTGTTTATAGAACCCGACACATTTCTCGTACAAAACTGTCGAAACTTCAATTTCATCGGCACGTTTTGTGAAACTTGTTTTTTAGGGTTCCGTACCCCAAGGGGAAAAAAGGAACCCTTATATGTTCACTTCGTTGTCCGTCTGTCTATCGGTCAACCACATTTTTCTTGGGAACGCGTGGAGGGATATCGAGTTGAAATTAATATCAAATGCTGAGGTCTACAGTCCCTTAGTGCTGTAAAAAATAAAGCTTCTAAGTCCACGCAATCAACAGATACGGCCGTTTATGCCGCATATTTTGCATATTTTGATACTCCCCAATAAATCAAAACCTATAGGGTACCTACTTCCCGTTGACCTAGAATCATGAAATTTGGCAAGAAGCAAGGTCTCACAGTCACAGCAGAAGTATCGCGAAAAACGAAAATCGATAATTAGGGTTGCGTACCTACTCATAAGGTGTCGAATTGTTAGTCAGGCGCAATCAGTTTAGCGTCATATTTTCTTGTTAATAACTAAAATACTATATACTAGCCCGCGACTTCGTCCGCGTGGATTGAGGTTTATTGGGTCCCACAGGAACTCTTTAATTTTCCGGGATTAAAAGTGTTATTCAAGACCATAATCTATCTCTGTACGAAATTTCATCCAGATCCGTTCAGCCGTTCTGGCGTGATTGAGTTACAAACATCCATCCATCCATACATCAAGCCATCCAAACTTTCGCATTTTTATAAATGTATACCACTAATACACAAGTTTACACACTTGTATAGTGGTATACTAAAATGGTTTTAGTATACCACTATACAAGTGGGACGGAATCCTTTGCGCGCGAGCCTAACCCGCACTTGACCGTTTTTTTTTTAATTTCTAGCCCTTACACACTCTCAGCTTTCGCTAGACAGACTGAAAGTGTCTAGCTAAGTAATACTCTGTTTTTTTATTTTAAGTGGCGTATGATTATTAAAAGTCATAGAATATTACGTACTTAGATAAAATGTACGAATATCATAAATGGAATAGTACATCGCGTGTCGGCAAGACATTTTTCAATTAACACGGTTAACATTACGAACTCTGGCAATCGACCTCGCGAGCCATACAATTTATCGAGTACCCATACAAAACTTATGACGATTACATATGAGTAGGTACTTATGTTAGTTCTCACCAATTTCATAATGCATAATATGTAGTTATGATTATATGTATCTATACTAATATTATAAAAGCGAAAGTTTGGATGGATGTCTATGACTCATAATTATGCCGGAACGGCTGTTCTGGATGAAATTTGACACAGAGATTTCTTCTTTCTTTCTTATCCCGGAAAATTAAATAGTTTCCACGGGAACAAAAAACCTCAATCCACGCGGACGAAGTCGCGGGCTAAGTAACTAAATATAATCCAAAAAGTTTTTGTTTATTTGTCTTTGTTATACCTACGCAACATACAAACGATCTAAAAGAAAATATTTTATGTTATTTAGACCAACATACTTCGTATGGTATAGTTACGTGCCTTATATGGTATATTATACTGGCTCTTAATAATAACTGAAAACACTTAAACATAAGTACAATGATTCGGCAAGAAAGTCCCACTGAGAAGAGCCGGCAACAAACTCTGCTCTTTTCAAAAGGATATCTGGTAAAAAATTCCACAGGATATTTTAAAAACCTAAATTCACGTGTCCAAAATTGTTGGCAAATGCTTGTTCAATATAAATAAGAGTTTTATAAGACCTTTTAATGGCCTTAAAGCCCTGTTAAACTACCACTAGTTTCCTTTTAGTAACAAAAAGACTACGTACCTAAGTACTCTTTATACTTATCAAGTTTTACACTTAAGCTTTTCCAATTATAAAGCCTTTGCTTCATAATTGCAATAGCTTTCTGTTTCATTGTGAAATAATGCTCAAGTAGGATCTACTCGCTACTCCAATCCCGTAACCCTTTAATGTAAAACCTGCATAAATAATTAATAGATAGTCTCTATTATTGTGATTGGCTAAATTTATCGTATTTTTGCTGTAACAATAGATTTTGGTCAACAGCGTAGCGATATCGGTTTCCCAGGGTCGACATAAACGAAAACTGATTATGGGGGTCGACGAGGTCTAAAAATCGACCCCTATTTTAACGTTTTTTTCAAAAAAGAATTATCTACTTAAGTCTTTTTACCTAATTTGGATAAATAGTTAAATTATACTTGATATTTACTGAATTTTATGCCTATTTATTTTGTTAAATTTTGATGAGAAAATGATGTCAAGTTTACTCACTTAACCAACTGCAAAGTTTAAGTTGGTAAGTATTATATATCAATAGGAAAAAAAAGGATATAAATCTTAAAGTAATTTGACTATGAAGGTCTGAGGTATCCGTTCATTTTGGAAAAAGGGGTCTCGTGCCCAAAATAGTTTGGGAATCCCTGTTCTAAGCAAATCGTCATCATTTGACAGCTGCTTAAAACGTATTACTTGAACTGTTTAAAGAGTTCTACATCCTTTTTGACATACAGACATAAAACAGGTCGAATTATACGTTTGACAAACGATTAGATTATGATTTCCTTACAAAATTGGGGGCTGGTCTGAGAATCTACTTATCAGTTATCATCACAGCTGACAGTTTCAAAAGTGCCAATAAAAATTATCGGCGCTTTGAAAACTTGTACAAACAAGTCACGATCTCGATAAACATCGGGAAATGTGAAATAGGGCAATAACCACTGGATTTGAAGCATTACTCGCCCATTGCCTATTGGATCGCGGCGATATTTCATGTCATGATACCCGGATACACGGTAGATCGACGCAGTCATTCTGTAGTGGTCTAACAGCAACAGCCGATTCTGCTGCCTTATTTGATCGTATATATCACCATCTTACAATATCACATAGATGGCTTATCAATAATAAGTCATAGTCCATAGGTATTAGTAGGTAATACTTTAAGATGGTTGTAATAAAAAATAGCCAGATGAGATTTAATTATTTACTTACCGCGACAAAGATTCTCTTCTTTGCGATCAATAAGATCGCAAATAGCATCATGCTGGAGTCGCTTACGAACCTCCAACAACGAGATTCTCAGTACGTTGACCGAGGATCTGGACTGTTCCATTTTCAAACACTGGCTTTCAGTGCACCAGGAGGCAAATAGAAAGTAACCCCGATAGAAAAGTACCATTTAGGTACCTGCTCAACATGTGGACATACATATACGAATTATTAATTACGTAGTAGGTATGTATAGGTACGTCTTATCTATTGCCATTGGCAATAATTATTATTTTATTTTAGTTTTTATTTGACATTGTTTATAATTTATTGTATTGGGTTTGTACCTTTTAATAAAGAATATTATCAAAGATAATGGAATTGAATAGGTATTAGATTCACGAAACCTTTTTTGTACCTACCTAGGTATTTTGTATTTGACTTTACATAATAGGTTACGCCTTTACCTATTAACGGTTGAGTTGACCATAAAAAAAAAATATCAAGGGCGCATCTCAGTCATTCGGACGAAATTGTTTCGGTCGAGATACCCACTCGATTTCTTGGTTTATATGCCGCGGAGACCTTTAAATAAGGTTGAGCCACCATATTGACACTTACAGGATACAGGCCACGGTGCGGTCTAAATAAACAGCCTCCGAAAAGGGCTATAAAGGAAGAAATATTCTGAACAAGTCCCAGTTATTATTATTTGGCCGTTTCAGTTTTTTGGGGATTTCCATTTCCCGATATCAAACGAGGATAGAAAATTATTGTCAAAGCCAGACTTTTATTGTTGTTAGTGTCCTATTGTATCGTTATACTCATAGAACGGTTATATTCATTATTAAGAGTGGTCACCCTTTCCATTAATCACATTAAGATGTGAATTTTTTTTTGGTAAATCGTGTTTTTTGGAAATTGTATTTAAATTAAAAAAATTAAGAAAGTCAGACAGAAGACATCTGGACTCGAACTGGGGTCTTCTAGTTCCGGGACCGCCAAATTTCCCACCTGAGCCATTAGAACCTTGTAGGTGGTAGCGAAATTTACCTTCGTATTCTAATGATATTGTAGCAGTTTTTCATTGCCTCAAAGCACGGATAAAACGACAGTTTCTAGAAATGAATCCTAGCTAGATCGATTTATCGCCCCCGAAACCCGCTAAGCCGTTTCCGAGATTCAGATTTGTTTAAAGGTATATTAGATGTGAGCATTGCCATTAAGAAACAATTCAGTTTATATATTGTTTAATTTAAATATGAAAAGCCTCGCAAAAAGCAGGCCTACGTGCTCTAATTGCTTTATAAACATTTTACTTATGAGGTACAAAAAGGCTGAATTTAAAGGAGTTATTTAGCCTGGAACAGGGCTGCCAGATACACGTAGGTATATTTCCTGATTACAACAGAATAATATCTTGCATTTTATTGTGGTGATATTAATTTATGTGAAGGTTACTACAGAGATGCTATGTTTCAGTGATATATAAAAAACATAATATAGTATGGACGAAAATTAATCAAATTTAGTAGCTGAAAGTACACTTTAGATACCGTATTAATCAACCGATTTAATTATTCAATAAAATAATATTAAGAAGAAGGAGAGTGGCACTGTACCTATAAAAATGTAACTCAATTTTTTTTCTTACATTTGAATATTGACGCTTAGGTACAATCATCGCAGATATTGGCTTTAGCCAGTCTCGTAACACTTTTGTGGTTGTTGATACACTATGCTCCTTCTCAGGTGAATTCGCATTTCTCCTACCTCAAGATTTGATCAATTAGGTATGAATTTATCGTACGCGGTGATTAGAATACTTATGTCGCAATAATTTTTTGGGAATTTCGTTATTATGAGTACCCATCGAAAAAATTCCGGACAGGAAAATTAACGTCGTCTGGTAAAGTGGTAACCCTAGACGACTAGCGTGTGCCGCGCCCGCCGCTATACAAATGGGTTTTTAGTGCATAAATCAGCCTATGATAATTACTAAGGAGCAAATTAGTGTTATACCGGATTCCAATGTCACTTTAACGTAACTAAGTACACGACATCCATCCTAACAATGTAGTCGTATTAAGACATTATTTAAAGCTTGATGGTTCTCTTTAGCTTCATAGCGTGTGGCTGGGCTGCGACTGCGTAACTTATATATCAACTTTTATTAACAAATTCTGATTTTAAAATAGTCCATCTAGTTAACTGGGAAGACATACCTTCTCTACTAAAATTAAATACCTCTCTATATCTAAATTTTATTTTTAATTTTTATCCACTACAATCTAGCCCTTGACTGCGATCTCACCTGATGGTAAGTGATGATGCAGTCTAAGATGGTAGCGGGCTAACCTGTTAGGGGCATGGCAGTTATATTAAACCCATACCCCTTCAGTTTCTACACGGCATCGTACCGGAACGCTAAATCGCTTGGCAGCACGTCTTCTAAATTAATAACTCTATATCTAAATTAATTATTGTAGTTGGAATGTCAATTAAAATATTTAACACTATCGCTAACAGAATCTTCTTAACTAAAAAGCTTTGCACTGATTTAATATTAATATTTATGTAACATTATGTTAAATTAATTATTTATGCTACAATTAGCTAACTTTAGCAAAACTATCTTAGACTTTAGTCTTTTCAAGTCTTATTTATTTTTGTACGTAGGTTGTACCTATTGTACCTATATAATTTTCTCAATCAAAATATTTTTAAGGTCATTCTTGTAAGTGTACCTACTTATTACTACTTGTTACTTACTTATTTTATTTGCAAGCTGCCGATATTGATACAATACGATACAAGTGCGAGAGTTTGGAATTTCAATTTTAAACAAAACTATATAGATAGCATTAGGAGATTCGCTTAAAAGCTATCGCTACAGATTGTGGCCTTTTTCACAAAAATATATACCTAATAAGCTTCTAGCGCAAGATTAGGGAGCGCTCTCTTAATATCTAGATAGAAGGTAGGCACTAACTAGTAACGAAATATCTCTTCCCTTCCTTGACTGCAATTATAGTAACTTACTTCATGGATTGTGACCTAGATGCCTATTCTGTAGACCGTAAGTGACTGTGATTTAGGGTCGATTTTTCAAGTGAAATAACTTTTTCTGAGAAATAAATTAAAGTTCCACAATATTCGTACAGGAAATTGAATCTACTGTAACGTTTTTATTCGGCAGTTCGGTTAAGTACGTAAGTAACCTAAGTTTAACTAACTAAGGTTAACTTAGGCTAACTAAGGTTGTTTTTAAATCTGGCGATTGAAAAACAACCCTTAGTTTTACTTTACGAAAAGCGTTCAACATTGTGAAAATTTACGCTATTTTGATTGGTTCCATATATGGAACCAATCAAAATAGCGTAAATTTTTCCGTGCAATCCATATTTGGTGGTCGTCACTGATATTATTAAACACCGATAGGGATAACATGTGCTTGTTCTGCAGACAAGATAGGTAATACAAAATAACTGTAAAAATACAGTCCAGCGATACAGAATAGGCTTGCTTGGACGAGTTAATCCAAAAGAACGGTAGATCAATGAACCAAACACGTTGGTATATTGCAGTGCGCGGCTGGTCGCGCGGCCTGGCAGGAGGCGGCGGCGCTGTCGGTGGGCGGCGGAGGCGCGGGCGCGGGCGGCGCCGCCCGCCGCTGCTCCGTCCTCGGCGACCACCCGGGCGCGCGGCGCGATCAGCGCGGCAAGTGGCACCGCACCAACCGGGTACCTACTTTATACTGCCACTATACAGCCTAAGCCTGCTTTCAATTACACCAGACTGCAGCTATAACACCGCTGTACAGCCTAAAGCTTTATAAGGTAAGACTTCATCACCTATATGTGGGTACGGTCTTCCTACTCTTTTAAGCGCAAAACACACAGGGAACGGGCGCGAGTCAGGCCCGGGCCGGGTCGGGTGCGCGGCTGGTTGAATGCCTTGTATGGACACTGCGTGTCGTCGTCAGCCGGCCCGCACCCGACCCGCGCCCGCTCCCTGTGTGTTTTGCCCTTTAGACTTATCAGAAATATTCTGTTGGTTTCTCATTCATCACGTAGGTTTTATTGTTCTTATTCAAATCGTACTTTAATGATCGCTTCGCTAAGATTCGCGCGAAGAAAAAAAGGTGAAAACCCTTGTTTGTAAATACAAACCTACTATACCAAGTGCTATTAGTACGTCATAAGCTTGAACGTTTTCCCGTAAGAATACGTAAAGAAATGTCAACTTAAGGACGCAGTCACACTAGGAACAAGACAGCACAAAACATCTACGCTAGACGTCCCTAATATCTGAAGTAAAAAAAAGGTTAGTGCAGTCGCCCTAGCGTTACGCGAACTTTTTGTTCGCAAAATAATTTCTTTTTTGTCGCTAATTTGTTTGCGCTCTAAAAAGTTACTCTGCCGGCAAGCAATTTGCACTGCCTACTCAATACTCACTTTAATTTTCACGCTTAGTATAATATTTATTTAAGTACATAGTGGCAATGAATCACGTCCTTCAGTAATTGACTAAGTAAATGATCAAAATGTTTCAGGTCCGAGATGCATCATACGGGTCATCGTCGGACTCGGATGGGGATCTGGAGGGAGCGAGCGGGGAGCCCTGGGGGGTCGCAAGGCTCCTGTACGCAGGGCTGGCCATTCTCGCTCTTGGCCTGGTCGTGTACTTCGTCGGCACCGGAGACAAGGTCAGTAGATATTATGCTCATACTCGGTATGGCCATATGGCCATGGGACAGGGGACTTGAGGGAGCGAGTGGGGAACCAGAGGGTCACGAGATTGCTGTACGCAGGGCTGTCCACTCTTGCTCTTGGCCTGGTCGTGTTCTTCGTCAGCACCGGAGATAACGTTTAGCAGATATTTTGAAGAAACTGGAAGCTTCCAAAATAAAATGACAATTTACAAGTTTCTTGCTGACTCCTCTCGGTAGGAATGTCATTCCAAATCATCGGTAGTTTCACTTGACGATTCGAAAACACATAAACACTGGGACATCTAGAGGAAACCTCTTCAAGAGATAAGTTGTCCTTGTGCATGTCCTTTCAATGTTTGTTTTATTTTTAAGTTTCTGGAAGTAAATATATAAATTAAAAAAAAATTTTTTTTTAATAAAAAACATATTTTGAATGTTCCAGGGTTTCAAAACACCAGCGCTACGTCTGGTGGGGCCGTCACTCATCGTGGCCGGCCTTGCGTGTTGCTTGCTGCGTATTATGTTTTGTATTTTCGCCAAGCCTTGTTGCAGGCGGAGGACCAACCACAAGGAGAACAGAAGGTAGTTCACATAATACGAATATTTATATAATCCATACTTAATATTATAAATACCACACGAAAAAATAAAATAAAAAAATACCACAATACGACCATCGTGAGTGGCACCTAATTCAGAGCAAAACTCGCATTAAAAAGTCTCTGACGTTATGTCAGAGGATAACTGAGTGCGAAACATAAAAATAAAAACTTAATATTATAAATGCGAAAGTGTGTCTGTCTGTCTGCTACGCTTTCACGGCCCATCTATTCAACCGATTTTGATGAAGTTAGGTAATGAGATAGATTGTATCTCGGGGACGGACATAGGCTCCTTTTTATCCCGGAAAAGTCAAGTGTTCTCGCGGGAACTGTTTAATTTTTCGAGATAAAAGTAGCATGTGCCCTTCCTTGGGATGCAACCTACCCTTTGTACTAGACTTCTTCAAAATCGGAAAATATGGGTCAGAAAAGCGGAGCAGATAGACAGACAGATACACTTTCAACAGATCAGTATAGACAAATAACAGGCATTAAAAAAATTTGAATGGATAAGCTCTTCTTACTCGACCTAAGGTCATGAGTCATAACTTAATATCTTATTATAACCTAATATGACAGGTTTATATTATAGTCAAAGCTTAATATCTCAACATACCTGTTCCAGACTGTCCGGTTGCGTGGAAGGCGAAGAGATGCCGCTGGCGAGGTGTCCGAGCACGCGCCAGGGGCCGGCGCAGTGTTCGCCGGCGCGCCGCCTCGACGCCTCTTCGTGCGACGTGTCCAGCCTATCCAGCGGAGAAGAGGACGAGCGTCTGCGGCGGTACCGCACGGCCAACTCGACCGCCGCACACTTGCAGCCGCAGCCGCAGACTGTTCACGTGCAGCCAGTAAGCTTTCCACCTCTGGTGTAACCGTATAGCGTGTCAGCGATAATAACTATTGCGCAACTTCAGTCAAGCCTAACCAATTGCTTGCAGCCCAAACAAACATTTGAACCATAGACAGTAAATTTCGTCTCACTGAATTATAACCAGCCAAAAATTTAAGAAATTTAGCTCGTCCTTTATTAGGTACTCATCTCTAAAAATCTTCTGAAATTAAGTTCCCAAAATAATTTATTCCCTTATTTATTTCCAGGCGGGGTCAAATCCAGGGTCGCAGCCAGGGTTGCAGCCAGGGTTACAGCCAGGGTTGCAACCAGGGTCACAGCCAGGGTTGCAGCCAGGGTCACAACCAGGGTCGCAGCCAGGGCTGCAGACAGGGCCGCAGCCAGGGTCACAGCCAAAGCTGTCGCCGTCACTCCTGTCTTGCCAGCAGACGGCAGGCAAGAGGCCGCCCCCGAGGAACGTCTCGTTCGCGGGCGGCCCCGACGGCGAGCTGGTCCTCAGCCCCGCACAGTTACGCTCCTAACCCACAAGCAATAAACGTTGTCGCAATACTTTTTATACGAACTATGACTATCGTCGGCCAAAAATGTGGCGGCAAGTGGAGATCAATTTTGCAAGTTTGATATACCTAGTATAACGCTCTGTTTAGAAATTGCCAAGTGTTTTAACGAACAATGATGGAATTTAATTCTTATCATTTACTAGCTGATGTCCGCGAATTCGTCTGAAATTTTTTGATTCCCGAGGGGACTCTTTGATTTCCCAGTATAAAAAGTATGTTCTATTCCAGACATAGATAGATATAATCTATCTCTGTGCCAAATTTCAGCCAGATCCGTTCAGCCGTTGGGGCGTGATTGAGTAACAAACATCCATACATCCATCCAAACTTTCACAATTATAATATTAGTAAGATTACATTCCTACCACAGATGTCACTATGCAGCTATTATACAGCCAGTATACAGCTTAAGTTGGCTTCGCAAAATTTTTCAACAAAAGCATCTCCGAACTCTACAAATCGGAGTTAACACTTGATGATACATATTGATAAGTATCTACCCACTCTTTTCGGTGATGCCAGTCCCATTCTTATCTATATCAGTCTCTCTTTTATGTCATCCATACTAATAGCTTATTTATAAATGCGAAAGTGTGCCTTTTCACGACCTATCCGTTTGATGAATTTTAGTCCAGGGCATCCCGGGGACGAACATAAGCTTTTAATGCCGGAAGATCAAAGATTTCCAGAGATTGACAAAAACCCACCCGCAACTTCGTTCGCTGATATCATCTAGCAACTTTCTTCTTAATCTGCCTTATACTCATCATCAATTAGGTACATCATCACCGGCCCACAGCTCAGTAGGTACTTAAACGGAAAGGTTTCAGCAGTCCTATTAATAAGGCTGTCCAAGCAAAAACCTAGGAAAGTCCACGTTGGCCAAGTACGGATTGATTGGCAGACTTCCAACACCTTTAAAAATATTATGAAGAACTCTCGAGCAAGCAGGTTCCCTTATGATTTTCTTCACGAAATTTTAGAATTGCGTTGAGGGGATCGAACCCCGGACCTCCCGAAAAAGAGGGCGAACTTAACCAGGCAATCACTGCCCCACTCGGTACTCGGTAGGATTTAAGTTATGTATTGGTTTCAAAAGTGAGCATAAATTATAATTTTATTTTAATTTATAAATTGAGATAAATTTTATCTATGAGTCATCAACGTCCCTGGCTTAAGTGTTGAGCGCTTTCGATTCCCGGCAGGGTCAATTTGGGAATTTATAATTTCTTTTCTCTGATCTGGGCTGTTGGGAGGCTCGGCCGTGGCTAGTTACCACCCTGCCGGCAAAGATGTACCGCCAAGCGATTTAGCGTTCCGGTACGATGCCGTGTAGAAACCGACTAAGGGTCAAAAGGTTTAATATAACTGTTATACCCCTAACAGGTTAGCCCGCTACCATGTTACATTGCATCGTCACTTACCATCAGGTGAGATCGCAGTCAAGGTCTAGCTTGCAGTGGAATTTAAAAAATCAATGATTTGTTAAAAGATTTGGAGATTTCTAAATAAATAACAAGAGCGTACCTAAGTTTTAATTAAGCTAGTAGGTACCTAAGTTGCGGTTTTTTCGACTGCATACCGCAACGAGTGTTTCAGCTGTTTTATTTAGTTTACCGGACGGTCCCGTAAGTATGGTAGTTAGTTTGTGTCGAATAAATTGTAAGCGTTGTTCATAAAATCCGTAGTCATTGAATATATAAATGTGCTAGTCATCCGTCGTAACGCCAACTATTGGTAGTATACTTACGATTAGGTGTGGTTTTTTAAACTAGGAAAGTAAAAGAATATTTATTTAATTATTAAAGGAAAAAAATAGGAAAGTAAAAGAATATTTATTTAATTATAATACTTATTTTATTATTCTTAAAACAAACGATTTGACATACTCTTTAGTATGTACTTACTTACAATCGAACTTCTAAATTGTTCTAAGCACGAAAAAACAAAACTAAGTAACTGGCAAATAAACTTTATTATATTAGATTTATTTATTTAATTATATTAAATATGTTTTATGGAATAGTATTTATTTAATAGGTAATTACTTGATAGGGTAAAGTTTTTATATAATATATAAGGACAAAAATTTATTTATACGGAAACCGCACCTTATCGTTTATCGATATAAAATAGTGAATATTATATGATATACTTAAACATAAAATTGTGTTAAAACTGCCTAAATACTAGTGCGAATTTATATTTAAATATAAAATCATAACTAGTTATATAACTGACAATAATGATTGTTAACTGATGTATAATAGAGTGTTATGATGTATGCGCGATAATTTTATTTTAATTAAATGTCAAGAAAACGAAAACAACAGTAGTTCATGCGCCGAGTATTCCAAATATTTAATAAAATTTATTGTATCGAATATATTATGCATTATTTCTATTATAATAACAGTATTTGGTTATGATTAAACTCTTCAAATTTTATTTATTTATTGCAATCTACTCGATTAGGTATATTACCAAAGCATACCATGGTACCAAATGTAAATTATGTGACAGAAAAATGAAGGTAACTATTTAAGGGTATAAATTATCATTAAACCCTATAACTTTTTAAAATCGTTTAGATGAGATTCGTAAACAACGTGGAAGATATTATTTATATTGAATTTATTCAACAGATAAGTTAATTAATATAGTGAAATTGTTAATGTTAATGATGGATTCGAGAAAATATTTAAGTACTATAAAAAAATATAATAATATAATTGATAAAATAATTATTCACCTTGGCGTTTGAACTACGTAAATACACCAACTTATGATAAAAATGCTTAAAAAATTTAGTCAGTGTATAGTGAGTGATACTGTTTAACAGTTATGTTAGTAATAATAAGAAACTGCGGGAAAGCACATTCCTTAAATTCATTGGAAAATAATATTGTTAACACCCGTTCATCACATTTTTATCAAGTTAAACTATCATGTAAATATATAAAACGAGTAAAATATAAAGGTATTATTATAATTTACTGCTTCGTTTATTCCATTATACGAGGGGTGAATATTAACTATATTAAATTATACATTAACATCTTTTTATCCTAAATTCCTAAATTTAATCATTCGTTATGATATAATTTATTATATTGTTATAATCATGTAATTGCCCTAAGTCACGCATTTAGGTCATTTAATAATTATTATTTGAAATAATTAATTTCTAAAATATCTCATCAAGCCAACATCAAGCAGACCGAAGTGTTAACAATATTAACATATAACTTTTAAGCGTGCATTGTATATTGCACAATAGTGAAATACTGTTTATATAATAAATTATATATTTTAGAACTATTTGCACCTTAAGTAGTGGAATATTCAAATGTATATCTGCAGATTTAGCTAGAATATGTATATTATTGGTTATGTGACACTTGATCAAGACGTGTCTTTAACTGAATTGCTACAACGAAAGTTTGTTATGATCGGAAATAGCTTCAACGCTATCATCGTTTAAAAAATAACATTAAATCGTATTTTGTATATAAATAAAATAATAAAAACACGCATCAAAATGAAGACTATTTCGATCGTAATGGACATATTCGTTATGCCTCTATTTTGGAATTATACTATCATACAAAAATATTCGTGTGGTATAAAGGTTTTGGTTAGTTTTCGTCAATTATAACTTTGTATTCAGATGAATGTAGTTATTTTGAATTGTTTAAATCTAAGAATTGTCAATTACTTAATGATTATTTTGGCATAAGATATTCTGCTTGTTTTACTTGATCTCTATTTATATCTATATTTATTTTAAAAAATTATAAAAATTATACCTATAGTATATAATATACATATATCGACCAGAGCAATAACGTATATCTCTTTGGAGAAATAACTCCTAAATTATTTATTTTCTCTTAGTCCCACTTGAGCAAGGCCGCTAAATGTGTTTAAGTTACATTTTCTATATCTGTCTTATAATGTCAACCCCATAATAATTTAATAAATAATAAACTAAGTCAGTTTAGGCAGCGTTGTGCAAGCGGCCCTAAGTATTATAATTTATAAAATTTATTTTATTTTACTATATAATACTGCAACTACTTTACAAGCAAATTAAATGCAGATTAAAATATGAATAATAAAGATCGAAACATGTATACTTTATAAGCCGTCAGTACTATGTAATTTACAACATTTAATATTTTTCATATTTCTGGGATGTATTTTAAAGTGCGTTTGTTTAGAAAATATGGGAAAATATTTACTGTAAGCATAAATATTAATCTTTTAAAAATCAGAACCCACATGAATAGATGTTAAGGAAAATTATGAGCTTTATTTAGACTTACTGGCTTGTTTAACAGTGTTGTGTACATAGAAAATCATCATCATTTGTCGTTACTCGTTACCGTGTATCCATCTAAATATTAGTTCATTTCCCTTTCTCGAAATCAACCTTTTGCTTAGACCTTATTTTCATGTAAATTGTTATTAACAAAATGTTTTCCATATTTTGAACGTTACTATCAAGCGCACATAATCTGGTGACAGGGTTAAAATTTTATATTTGTCTACCAGCAGACGCAAAAAGCATTCAGGGTCAAAATAAGCGTAGCATAGATCTATATAAATATCTTATTTTTAAATCGCCACCTATTTATATTATTGTTTAACTTTTTAAATCTTTACACTTCCACGCTAAATTCGGCCCTGAGTGCAACATTTTGAATATCACACATTTTTCAAAAGTATTTTTACAAAAAAATATGTCTGCTTATTTATAGAACGATATAACCTTTTATAGGGAAAATATTTACCTACACACCCCATTTTAAAAAGCGTCAAAAGATAATTACATAATTCGCACCCGATTTGTAATCTATATCTGTACCTACTAACATTAGTTTTAAACAAACTAATAAATAATGGAATTGTAAAGAGAATGAAATATTTAAGTACGTAGGTATACCCTGATAATTTTTACTACTTTAATTACAAATGCACCAATCATGTTCTTTTTTTTCAACTAAACTGTCATTTACGGTGTTTTTTTAAATTCCCGTAAGACTTCCTAATATTGATGAACGTGCTTCCACAAAAAGCTTGCAACGATCGCTTTCCTAAATCGTGCTATTTCGCCTCATAGTTCTTAATTTGTTAAGAGCAGATTTTTCAATCGTCATTTAATGAATACGGAATAGACGAGCTATATCCGTTTTTGTACTGAAATTGTCATTTGTTTTTTAATTATTTCTGCGAATGAAAAATCGGCTCTCAATAGTCTAACAAAATAACAGCTGTACAAGGCCTAATTGTTTAATTTAGCTTAGAATATTGTTTAAAAATGGTGTATGGGCATTACGGTGTGTGTTTTACTAGTATTTACGAAATTTGAAATATAAAATCGCTGAATTTTGAATTAATTTATTTTACTGATAGAATAAAATAGTTATTTCGAAAATTATACACTTAGGTAGGTTCATAGGTCGTACTCTCCACAATACTAAAATTGTAATATTTTGTCGTTTATTCTATGTGTATTACACTAAAACCACTGGGCGATTAGAGATAAAACTTTCATAGTCTTTTTTACAAAAACTTCAATGTTTTTTTAAGGGAAATCTTAAACAAAATTTGAATGGCATGGATGGGTTACTCACGAGTCCCGATGGATATTCCGAAAGAATAAGGGTGACCTACAATCTGACGACACATCATAGTACTTCGTAGTTTAATTAATACATTTTTCATTCATTCATTCATTATCACTTCCCTCTTTTCTCTTATCAACCCATTGTCAAATGAAAACCAAACTTAATATTCTATTAGTGAAATAAATTATTATTAATAGCAATAATTAACCAAAGGAATTGTTTGATTGTTAATTACATCAATTACCATGTGGTCCACAATTACATGGCAGCTTGAAGCTAGAAAATTAATTGCGACCAAACAGTTGTTCAGTATAGCTATGAGTATAATTCGTTAAGACTAAGATTATATTATTATACTATAGAAAACGTTCCTCTATGGGTTACATTAAATCAGTTGTAGATTTATTAAAAAAATATAGTAAAAAAATAATTAAGGCAGGTTTATATTAAAACATTGACTAGTGATAAGGTCGCAGAACCCCAGCGTTGCCATTAAATGTACGAAGAATATGATCACAATTTTAGATCCAATGCTGAACTGGTTCAAAAAATTACACGGGGCACCGCCGATATGGCGTGTTAGCGACGCTAGAATGTTTTAATCTAAACCTGCTTTTATACACATACAAATATTCTAATTTACCATGGCATTTACAATAGAAATCCCTTTACTGTTAAATAATTTCCTTGTGTAAACAGCGTAAAAAATAAATGTCTTACAATTGAGGACTATAGAACAACCAATAAATAACATTTGAAAAAAAAACAGTCTGAAGTTTATTAAGTGTATTTAATTCTCCATCGATAAGCGATTCAAAAGTGTGTTTGATTTTAAAAGGATTGACCTGTAATAATTATAACTATTTAAAATTAACTTCTAGGTATATATTTTCATCCTCAACTTTATTTTTTATGTTATCTTTCAACGTTTCTAAGCTAGAAGGGAAGGTTATGTTTTTCTTGCATCTCTAAGCTATCGCTGCTTTAACAAGTTCTGCGTAGTTAACTAATTAAGTAAGTACGACGCTGGTAAACAGAAATGTCTTGAGACAGCGTATTAATTTCCAACTCTACTGTGTCTTAAGACATTTCCGTAAGTCTGTAGCGGTCCTTACGGTGCAAGTGAAATCTATTTGATAGAATGATCACTGTGATTAAATGTTGATTATAAAAAGTTTTACCGTATTGAGATTCGATAAATAACATGTTGAAAAGTAAATTTTAAACATTTGTTTTGTACCTAATAATTATTATAATGTATGTCATTGCGCTCAATAAGTTACAAGAGTTATTAATTATATTATAATTAATGTTTTTATATGAAATAGTTTAGTATAAAATTTTGTTTTTGTGTGTACATATATATTATAAAATATAATAATAAATAATTGTTTTTGTCATAACCACGAAAAGGTTCGTACATCGTTTGTGTTATTTATAGGCATTGGTGCATATCATGTGTATAGAACAGATGATTAATCAAATAAATTAGAACTGAAACCTAAAGAAATTGTGTTTTATTCGTAGTGTAAAAGTCCTATTAATAATAATCAATGCTCTCAATTTTACTGCAGTAAGTACATAAAGACAATTCACCAACCAAACCAATCGTCGTTTTTTTTTTGTTTTTCGACTCTCACTGCTCTGGAAATGCCTCAGTAGAAAATTTCACGTGGCAGCACTTCAGTGTTAAAGTAAAAAGGACCTTACAAACCTTATTTTAAAGCTCAAGTTCTTTCATACATTTAAAGGCACGCTTCAAATAGTTTGGAAAATTATAATCGGTGGTATTGAAGTTTCAACTTTACGCAAATAACTTTTAGGTCTATTTAAATCTTGCTTTTGTTCCGACGCGGACGTTCAAATTCAACGTTCGTAAAATGTAACGTCTCTTACTAGGCCAGGGCATATCCCAGTATCTTTTGAGAATTTCCACTAAACAAGGCCTTGCTCCACTGTTATCCAGCGGCTATTGGAGTCAACGACCACAATTTACATACACGGGCCCTGTCAAACAAAGAATGTGGGCGTATCTTTGGCATCTAACTCTATGTTTGGCATATTTTACTAACGCCATCTAGTCTGAAAAACGGGAACTTGCTTGAAACATATGCGCCATCTTGAATTACAGCTTGAAAACGTATGACTCGGTCATTGATAATATAGGTCATAGTCATAAAAGCCGTAAGGCCAGTTATAAAAAATATATCATACAGTTTGCCGCGGAAATTGGCTATTTGACAGTTGTAACGATAAAATATAAAATATGTTATTTAGGGTAGCTCAAAAGTTAACAATTATTATACCATATCTTTTTTGCATTAAATTAAATTGTTAATATTTTATTTTTGCAAAATAAATTTGGGTTTTTTAATCTGTGGATTGCAAGACCCGAAACGCGAACGCCATTGATTTAGCATCGTGTGACGTCACATCTCAAAAACAATCGCACGGAACTCTTATAGATACTCCTAGCGAAACAAACGTCGGGTGTTACTTAGTAGTATTCGTTTTGTTGAGAAAATTAATATAAAATATTTCGATTTGAGCTTGTGAAAGGTTTTACGAAATGGAGTCAGGCTATTCTAAAGCCGACAGTGCAAACCTGCCTAAAGTCGATTCATTTATGGTCGCAAATTTCTTTGCATGTAATCCCGACTTTTGCGCTGCCGAGTTTCGGAATGCAAAAAATTCTGTGTAAGTAACGAAATAAACAAAGTAATATTACTAAGGTCTCGTGTTTCAGACCTAAGAAAGTACTGCTGTAAAGTGACAGAAAAATAATTTATTTTAATTTTATGTTACCTATGTTTTATGAAGAAAATGTTAGGTTAGGTTTAATTCATTTTTGCTAGATCTGATTTCTTCTTGATACTTAATAACATCAAAGTGGTCTTCACAAAGTAATATCGCACATATACCTATATCCGATTTAAATTCCGGGTCTCGGCAGATTAACTGTAACCACTGCTTTCGACGTTTATGACTTAATATTGTAGGAATGTGTTTATACAATTTGTCAGGATATTAATTAATTATTATTTATAGTATTTCTACACAGTCTTATAGCTTGTAATTTTCACAATTGAAAAAACTTTCCACTCAAATTACTTATGACTTGGCGAGCGTCGTAGTTAGCTTTATATTATTTTGTGCTATGACGTCACAGCTAGCAAATGTTACGTGACCGGCTGTTTTCGCGCGAATTTAAAATTAATGTATTAAAAATGTATTTTTTCCTAATAACTAACGCTTTTTTTGAAAAAAAGATAATTGTAAGAGGTATAAAATGAACCCACGTACATTTTTAAGTATTTTTCCGAAAACTGTCAAATAGCCAATTGCGGTGATTGCGTAATGGATAAAAATAATAAATAGGAAGATTAAATAACGTTTTCTTGGAAATGTTATTGTGAATGAAACACTTAGGTACCTTAAAATAAAACTTATACAGTGCCAAACTAATTAGACTTAATCGTGACAGCACTACAACAGGGACAAAGACAGGCTTATGAAAGGTGAGGAACGTGCTCAGCAAGTCGGACGCTCGACTGTTTTCTATGAAAGGGCCCATCTAGTACCTACATATATATCGATGAGAGTTCGTCCGATACCATAGGTCATAGACGACGACCTAATCTGATGAACGCAAGTGGCGCCTTAAGTGAAGTACCTATTGTGATTTGTGGCCAATTCTGTTTATCACAATCTCTAAACTAAACTTAAATGACAGCTTTAAATGTCCCATAGTAGTCTTGTCCCATTCCGCAGGAAGTATTATGCAAGGGTTGGCAATATTTTTAATGCTAATATTATAAATGCAAAAGTTTGTATGGATGTTTGTTACTCAATCACGCCCCCACGGCTAAACGGATCTGGCTGAAATTTGGCACAGATTATAGTCTGGAATAGCACATAGGCTACTTTTCATCCCGAAGAATTAAAGGGAACCAAAAAACCTCAAACCACGCAGACGAAGTCGCGGGCATTCGCTAGTTTAGTTTAGTATAGAGATTGTGTACCTACTACAGAATCGGCCCCAATTTTTAACAAAATATATTATTTAAGAAAACTCTAAAATTAGGATATTTAAAACATACCCGTTTCCAACGATTCCATGTAAGATTATTGGAGCATTCTAACGCTATATGCGTGTGATAATAATATGTTCCAGTAATTTAACATATGTTCATATGGATAAAATCACAACACAATTAACATGTCATAATATATCTATTTATTCCAACTCTAAAATATTTTATTAACTATTAATACCAAAAAAATTAAAATAAATTTATTTACATGTACCATTGCAAAACCCTTATAACGAAATCACAACATACAGAAATGGCTTATAACCATTTCGATTGAGAAAATACTTAAATTAACGTAGGGGTAATTTAGGTTTATTTTAAGTTAAACAATTTTTAAACGCAACACATACCTGCAGAGTGGAGTAGAGCCGAGGCGCAACATCTTTATAGGGTTGCGTGATAAAACTAGGAACTAAAATTAATTGCTGTCCTATTCTTACGCTTTCATAATATTTATTAGCAATCAACGTGACGACACGTCATATTATACACGATCTAATAATTGCTTATAATTATTTATAGTTTGTAAGTTTATCACGCTTTTGAGAGGTATCTAGTGAACGGCCCGATGAATAGCGTCAGTTTTTATACTGTTTACATAAACTCTGAGTTTGAGTTGTTATCTAAGACGCTGCAACTCGGAACCATTTCACTCCGGTAAGGTTTAGTTAAAAATCCAATTGAGATGCAAATAAACATTTCTTAACTTTCTAAGTATAGGTGCTACAATGAATGAATGCAATGAAGTAACATTATATTATTATGTTTGAGGAATAAGATTTTGAAATACCACAATATTTTAGTTATACCAGTTGTACACAAATCCATAGTAGGTACTATTACAAATGCGAAAGTGTGTCTTTTTGCCTTTCTATGTTCTTTACGGCTCATTCTATTAACCAATATAACGAAATTTGGTAACGGCGTTGTTAAAACATAAATCCACGCGGACGAAGTCGCGGGCCTCATTGAGGCCAATTCCTATCAGGAAGTCGATAAAATTGTCAAGACGTATATTTTCCTTCTATAAAAGGTACTTTTTTAATGCTGTCTATTTAAGTAAGATTAAGTTAAACTTAGTTATGATTTTTTTATATTTAGTCATTAGTAATTTTTAAAATTTTCTGCTTTAATTAGGAGAAGTTAAACTTATTTTTATATTAAAGACATCAGTACTTTATTAACAATTGGAAGGGATGTAGTTAAGGAGATATTTGTGTTATAAAAATATTTTTTTATTTATGAGGACATTTTGAGTAACTTGATAAAATCCATAACACTAATGAAGTATTATTTTCTAATAACACAGATAACATATAAATAGTCATAATATTTAGTTAGGTATATGGCTTAAAAAATTAAATCGATAGACGAAATCTTAAAAATAAATACGTATATATCATAAATAATGTAAGAAAATAAGTATAAATTATTTTTTAGTAAGTATGCACTATTTTTCTTGAGAAAAACCTCTCGAAAATGAAATTAAGTTTAAACGTGCACACTGTACGCTCAGTCTGTTTTTGACATTGCAAATTCGATTGATCGTATTGAGCCTTCAAACACATCAGCGTTAAAGTGAACTTTAACTGTATTGCTTTAGAGCTCAATTTCGTGAACGCATTCACAGCCAGCGCTCCAAACGAGATAACATTCGGTACAACCAGTTTCGAAATTAAACTGGTTGTACCGAATGTGTGACTTTAAATCAAGAACTTTTAGGTCAATTTTTCTTTGACGCTAATGTGATCGAACTCTCAATACTAGATATCAATTGAATATGCAATGTAAAAATTCAGACTATACGTACCTACTGGGAAATCGCCATACCGATCTGACTAAAGAATGATAGAGATGATATAGTTTAAACTAGGTTTAAATAGTCTTATTTCCTTAAGGCCGTCACGCACTATTACGATATCAATAAATAAAATAAAGAATAAAAATGTAAGCTTTAGTTTTATTGCGCTCAGCGCATTATTACAAGGATAAATTAGTTCCAGTTCTCAACTTAGAGTTGAATCGGTGTTTGTCTGATATGATTCGTTCAAGTGTGCGATGACCTTTACACAACGAAAAATACTCAAAACTCTATACAAAACTTAAAAATAACCAAAAACAAATTAATTAACATTATTTTAATGGACGACACAATATACTAATTAGTACATTTTAACTATTAAGCTAGGTAGATTTATTTGAAATCTTTGCTTCCTCGTTTCTAATTCGAACCGCTAGTCCTTCCTAACCTAACCTTCGTCCGTTTTTCCCTCCGCTTATAATATTGGTATCTTCAAAACAAAGAGTTAATAAACATCTTCTAGGCAAGTGCGCTCCACCTTAGGCTGCATCACTACTTGCCAGCAAGTCAGATTGCAGCCAAGCGCTAGTCTATAAATTTAAAAAAAGCAATCCTCAGAAATACCCAGAACACTTTTCAAAGTAGAATTTTGGTTTCAGGCCAATCTAGAAGTGCTTAAATTCCCAATTCCAAAGCCATCCATTTTGTCAATGCTGCTTCGCGATGCGCTGGTATTTACGCTTTGAACTGGTATTTCCGCAATTCCATAGTTTTTCTCTAAGAAATCGGGTAAATTAAGCTTTTTTGTACTCCATTTGTATATTTTTTAGTCGCGAAGATATCCCTTACACGATTTCACGGTAGTAAATTGCCATTTACGTTTGAAGCTCTACGGTTAATTGGCTAATATCATATGGTTTCGACGATTCCTCTTCTCTTAGTTCGCGGCTCGCTCGAAATGAATGAAGTTTCTTCCGATGATGTACTCGTTAGTTTGGGATGCTGTGATGTACTTGGTACTGCCTGTAAAAAACATATTGTTTTCAGAAAACTAGAATATGATACTCGCGATTTCGTCGGCGTGGACTTTAGGTTTTTTAAAAGAAAATCCTGTTGAATCTCTTTAATTTTTCGAATAAAAAACAGCCTATTTATCTGTACTGAATTTCGTTCAAATCAAATAAACAGATGGTCTTTGAAAAGGCAACAGATAGACACAATTTTACATTTACAAATTATTATGGATTTTTGTATTCATTGTGTAATGATGGGAATTTTAGGGGCCTTGGTATTTTCGCTCTCTCTCTCACATTCTAATATTTTCAATTATTGTGAAAGTCTCCAGTAAAAAGAAACTTGTACATCTGAAAGCTTTTTGATAGCTGTGCTGTGTTTACATAAGTGGTTCGAAACTTGTAAACGGACATTAAAATTACCTTGGAAGAATAATAAAAATAATACGTAGATTTAGAAGCCAGTATTTTAAAAAGCCTAATTACAAAGCTCTAAAGCAGTAGTTTTTATAAACTAACATGCAAGGTGTCACTTACTGAAAAGTGAGGTAATTTTACTGCAGTATTATTAATTGCGGAATTTGTTATTTTTTTTATGTAAGCAAGTTTTTTTTTATGGCATGACTATGATATTCATTTATACAGGATTTCAGGACAAAATACGTGTAAAATAAATAAAAATCACAGTTAAAATTTATTTAACCAACTTTTTAAAGTTCTTCCAACGGGACCCAATTACAACTGTACTATTACTAAGCCTCCAGTGTCTGTCCGTCCGTTTGTATGTCAGCAGGCTGTATCTCATGAACCGTGATAGGTAGATAGACAGTTCAAATTTTTTGTGTTTTTTTTTTTAATCAACTACAAGTTAGCCCTTGACTGCGATCTCACCTGATGGTAAGTGATGATGCAGTCTAAGATGGTTTTATTAAACCCATGCTCCTAAGCGATTTCTACACGGCATCGTACCGGAACGCCAAATTACTTAGTGGCACGTCTATGCCGGTAGTGTGGTAACTAGCCACGGCCTAAGCCGAACCAGGCAAGACCAGAGAAAATTCAGAAATTATAAATTCCCATATTGACTCTGCGGGGGATCGAACCCGGGATCTCTCACGTTAATGCAACAGGACTCAGTTATGTATCAACAAATAATAAAAATAAAGGGGTCCCCATACAAGAAACCTGATTTTTGAGCGCCTCTTTTGTTTCTTTTACGAAATTATTTAAAAAGAAACAGAGTTAAATCTTATACGATGGTACGAAACTCTTCGTGTGCGATTCCGATTCGCACTTGGCCCAAAGCCCTGTATAAAAGCACTGTTAGTTAAATTAATATGTATATAAATTGATATGTTTATATAAACAAAGCATGATATCCATTCAAATTAGTTTACCTCACTCACCAGAAGTGCCCTCTAGTGGCTGCAAAACGACAATATTTATTTACACACACTACAGTATATTATTTTATCTGTGGATAGAATCACATAAATTGTCATATTTATTCGCATCGTTTTGAAAATGCCTATTTGTATGATTCTTATATTGTATGATTATTATTGTACTTTTTATATTATTTTAGGGAACATATAGCCGTAAACTTGTAAAGGAGCAATGACGTGTAGTGAGTACGCATCTTCGAATAAAATAGGCATTTTCAATAGACAAAATGCGAAGACATGCAGACAAATGAGATGGCACCCTTGACGGAATACTATCACATATTTATTCAAGCGAACCGCAAAGCGCCCTTCAAAATTATTTGAGGAATGCTTGCCTATGTATAGTTCTTGCAATTCACGAGTGCGCGTGGCTCATGATTGTGTTAAAATCCTTTCTGTATACATTCGCATACGTGTACATGTGTGCGTGTACGTGATTGCGCGTACGACTGACCGTTCCGAGAAGCACGCACACAAGCAATGTGCATAATTACAAGTAGAGTTCACGGGCGCTCGTGAATTTTATTGCAAGAACTATACCCAATATTTAAATAGTTCTAATAATATTGGACCTATACATTTTAATAGCAACCAATCAAAAGTATAACATTAGATATAGTTAGCGCTAATCAAATAGTCTCTGAGCTGAGATGCGAGTGCTTGTTTGCGCAGCTGTCAAAGTCAACGTACATACTAAGCGCGAAAATAATATGCTGTTGCGACGCGTCTTGCTTCATTTCAGTCAACTTCAGACTATATGATTGGCGCCAGCTATACCATAATAATAATATTATTAATGTACCACAAAATGGGCGGGAACATACCAACAAAAGTTTTTATTCAGTAGTAAATCTCACACCTTTAACATGTAAAGCAGTATAGGTATTCTTTAGCTATAAAACGGAGTTTCCACTGCAAAAAGGTTATGAGACCTCTTTTACCCGTACGCAGCTTTAGAGTCCGTAAGCGGTATGTACCAAAACGGATACTCCGTACCCGTACGCAGCTTTAAAGTCCGTACGCAGAACGTACCAGAACGGATACTGCGTACCCGTACGAGTCCGTAAGCAGTACGTACCAGAACATACACTGCGTATCCGTACATACGTACGCAGCTTCAGAGGCCGTATGGAGCTCACCTCGCTTAGCTATTTTCCGCTCATTACCCTTTTGCCGAAGCCTTTGCATTAGGCCTTACCTGTTGAACTCTAGCAATGGAGCTACTGGTAGACGGCACAGCGGCGGCTATGCCGGGGTTTCTTCTTATATCCTCTAGAGGGATCTCTTCAGAGCGAGCTCTGGGCGAGGCTTCCCTTGACGCTTGAGCGCTACTGCTGCGCGATATGCTGTTGAACGTATAGTGGCATTTAGGTATTTAACCACTAGACAAATCGGCAACTCTTTTTGTGACATCATCAAAGTTCGACGCACTTTTTTACTTTATTCGATAGTTTAAAATGGTTATGGTTATTCAACATAAAACTAACAGGGGACGTGAATTTTTTTTTAATTTATTTATTTAGTACCAAAAAGTTTTTCGATATGCTTCCAAGATGACGCTATTCACCCATAGAAAATTCAGTAGGTGCGAAATGTGTCAAATATCATTTCTGTCAAGTGACGTGAGTCATCGTGTTATTTTTCGATCGGAATATTTGACACTTGACAGAAAACGTCAAAAATATGAATCCGCCATTGTAACGTACTCATGATCGCTAATCGTGTGTTGCTACGCCTGGAAAGATTAAATATTTCCACCACTGAAATTAGGCCGAATTCGTAAATTTTAACAATCAACGCTGGTTTAATATTTTATTTTCTTTCTTTTCACTACTTGTACAAGACCAGTCCCACGCCCCATACAAATACTAACAGAACCGTCTTGGCTTTTATGACGTAGGCATACGCTAAGAAAGGTAAGGGGGTATAATAGGGGATTGAAATTTGTATGGAAATCGAACTTAACGTGAACGTCCTATAAAATTACCCTACCTTTCTCGACTAGTAGTCCTCTCGCGATACACAACGATTCCGTCTTTGAGCACGGGCCCGCTCGGCCTGCGTATGCGACGCTCCGTATCATCGCCGTCTAGACCTATATTCAAATGAAACAAAATTCATATCAAATCAAAGTTGTTGCCCAAATCGACGTCGGGTGATAGAAATATCATACAGATAAATGATATTTTATTTATTAACTGAGAAAAGCCGGCGAGAAACTCAGCAGTTGCTCTTTTTTTTAAAAAGAAAAAGAAAAAAGAAAAAAAGAAAAAAAATTAAATTATTAAAGATAGAATATTGTCGGATCATTGTATTTTCAATTGGAAGGCATAAGAATATTTTCAATACATTTGCGGGCTCGATGAAAATATCTTGATTCCAATCCAATCGAACTTGCTTCGCAAACAATAATATACCGGTCATAATAGGGATGATGCAAAATCAGCAATTCTTTATCAAACTTAAAAACGCATTTCTAGTATGTAGTCCATTCATTTTAGATTTTTTCGCGGCAAAATTTATAACACTTTGAAACCACTGTGGTTTTATACCTATGAGTACATTAAAAAACACAACCTGGTGGCTTCCCCCCTCCCCGCCTTGAAAAGTGTGCCATTTTGCAAATTTCCTAGATTTCCAAGAAAAATATACAAGCTAGGACAAAACTGTCTGAAGACCCTCTATTTATTAATCAGTTAAAAATAATTTATCATACTAATATTATAAATGCGAAAGTGTGTTTGTTGGTTTGTCCTTTAATCACGCTGCAACGGAACAACGGATCGACGTGATTTTTTGCATGCATATAGTTGAGGACGGAGAGTGACATAGGCTACAGTTTATCCCGGAAAATTAAGGAGTTCCCGCGGGAATAAAAAAACTTAGTAAACTACGCGAATGAAGTCGCGGGCATCAGCTAGTCACATATAAACACAATAAAATTAATAATTTCATGGTACCTGAATGTCGTCTCACAGTGGAAAGGGCTGGTCTCGCGAAAAGCGGCCTGTGCCTTGGAACAGGCGCGGGCGCCGCTACCCCCGATACTTCTAACAGCCGGCCTATCTGCTGCATTTTCTTTTGACGGGATTTCGTGCGACCCTGGCGAGAATATGGTTGTGGATTAGGCATTTTAATTAACCATTTCGACGAAAAACGAACTTTAAAAACTTTTAAAACTTTAAAAAAAGACGTCAAGAGGCGCATGGCAGAAGTTCATCTAGATATTTTTAAGTAATTTCGATTCTCGGCTCAGTCAAGTAAAAATAAACATTGAGCTTTATTTACTAGGTGAAGCAATACTTTTATGCCTCTATGTCGTGCACGCCACTTAACAAGGTTACTTGAAATGGCAAATTGACATTTTATATCCATATTCATAACAAAAACTTGAACTTGGCTCGCAGCAGCACCGTGCGCGGCAACACGGCGCTTGTTCCACGCTCACCTTATGTATGGTCAAGTGGTGACAGCGCGGGTATTCTTTATCCATAATTTAACACAAACCTTTGTTAGTCGTTGTTTGGCCGCCATGCTGCGGATGTGGTCGTCGAACTTGAACTTGGCTCGCAGCAGCACCGTGCGCGGCAACGCTGCGCTCGCGCCCACGCGCGGCTTGTGAATGGTCAAGTGGAGACAGCGCGGGTCGTCTTTATCTCCTTGTATCTGTAGGGATATTATTCAAAGGGTAAAAACATACCGAAGATGTATTACTGCGATACCTCGCGGTCGCGGCTTAGCTCGCTACCTCAATGTTCTCTCTACGTCGTATTCCTCATAACTGAGAGACATGACCCCTTTCCATTAATCAAATATCAAATCAAATAATCAAATAACTAGTGGTTCGCCCCGAACTGAGACCTCGCGGCGCCATCTATTGACATCATTGTGAAGTTCTGTTAAAATACTGAAGCTCATTAAAAATTAAATTATTTCGTTTACTTATCATATTTATCTAATTTTAGTATTTGTTGTTCAAGTACAGGATATAATTCAAATAATTGATCAAGTTTCAGGCTCAGCCTTTCAGAAAATTTTGAGTTCTGAGGTCAACTTTGGACGTTAAAAAATCGCCACTTTGAAAGCCCCCCATTTCGTCAATTTAAGGGGAAAAAATTAAAAAAAATATATTTTTGGACTCTATTCCTAATTATCTTTAAAATGATATACCACATCCCTATGTAACGTTATAAAAAATATTTTACTTCGCATTCGCTTCTATGAGAGCCCCCCTGAACTAAAGATTTTTATAACTTTTTAAGCCATATTCGGCGGGAGGCCATTGGTTTACATATTATAGTTAAACTTGAAGTAATTACGTTCAGTAAATCAGAAGGTATAAGGCTCTGACAGACGGACGGACGGACGGACGGACGGACGGACGGACAAGTGCAAATTCACTCAAGTAGACTCAGAGACCTTCGCTTCGCTCGGTCAAATATTATAAATGCGAAAGTTTGGAAGGATGTATGTATGAATGTATGGATGGATATTTGTTACTCAATCACGCCCAAACGGCTGAACGGATCTGGATGAAATTCGGCACAGAGATAGAATATACCTAGTCTGTAATAGCACTAGGATAGGCTACTTTTATTCCGGAAAAGTAAAGAGTTCCCGCAAGAACCAAAAAACCCCAATCCACGCGTACGAAGTCGCGGGCATCAGCTAGTTACGAATAATTACTTCTAAATCCTGCAAGCTGCCAACCAACTTGGCAACTCCCCAGCCAAGCCGCTGCTTGTCCGGCTCTACCAGGATGACTTGGATGTTGTCCACTGCCAGAAAACGGTGCTGCCAAGTGCCGTCCTTTTGGATTATGTCGCATGAAATTAGATCCGAGTCATCTGTAAAGTAATAAGACGTTCAAAATTACCATAACCTGTAATACAGAGCAAGAAACAGTTTAAATATAAAACTAGATGTTAGCAAAAACACGTCCGGGTGGATTTAGCTTTTTGAAAAATCCCATCGGAAGTCCGTGATTTTTTCGGAATTAAATTTGTCATTCGCATTTTGCAGACAGTTTCGCATTTATAATATGTAGAAAAATTAATAGGCATAGATAAAAATATAAGAGAAGTGAAACGAGTAGACATAAAAATGTGAGACTCAAAAAAAAAAACAAAGTGAAGGAATGCTTGAAAAAGTCAAAGTAAAATAGTTTCTTTGGTGTAAGTTGGTATAACCATTATAAGGTTACAGAGAAAATGGTGCAGTTATGAATCATTGTGTAACTTCGATATTTTTTTTTTTTGGGAACCACAAATTATTCCTCACACAACATTTACATTCTACATTGAATTTTTTTATTCACTTTTTATTTTACATTTTAAATTTACATTTCATAGTATGTACGTTTAGGTTTCGACTATGAAGCTTCCATACCACCACTACTTTTGCCTCAGTGCTTGGTAAAATTCTGCAGTTATTGAGACAAACTATGTATGTTATGTAAGGACCGCTTCCAATACTTTTCATCTAGCCCGGTCTCTAGCAAATCTTGTCCACACTCTCCCTGCTACTTGGACTAGGGGGTCGTCCCATCTTTTAAATGGTCAAATATTAGATGCCATAGCCTAAATATATTATTATAAATAATATAAAGGTACTCACTAAGGTCCAATATATCAGCAACTTGTACGAAAGGTGCCGGGTTCGCTAGAGGTAACTGAGTTTCTGGTTTTCCCGTCAATTTTAAATACAACTCCCTTATTAAAAAGAAAGTTCGTATTGCGCGACGGGCTCTTTCCATCTGCAAATAAACAAAAAAACAATTCGCAGTCATAGGGACTGCCGATGGAAGTGAAAAAGAAATTTTATTTTTTTTCTAATTTAAAAAATAATAATATTTCAAATATAAACCTTAAAACTAAGGTATTAAAGTTTAATTACGAATGCACTATATTATTATACTTAAGACCTTTTGTCTTAAGAAGAACGATGTCGGTCTCGCGTATTCCAAATTTTTACCCCATACCAAAAAGTGCTCAACGCGCCTAAAGGTGTTTTCACTTCAAAAAAATTTATTTTGCACAGTTTCTGCTTACAGAACTTCTGGAAGGCTGAGTCGCTCATTATCGCTAAATAATGGTCAACTAACTATAAGTCCAACAAACTTATCTGACCCGGTGGCAAAAATTGGAACTAATTTTGAGGCATCAAAGGCATTTTAGTTTTTGTTTTAATTTATTTTTCATAGATTCTAGTGACGCTGTCACACGATCAGATAACTTTGTCGGACTATAACTGAATTTACACGTTTCCTTAGATTGTTATAGGCGAAGTAACGCAGACTGCGTCCTGCTAGACGGACTGCACACATTCAATACAGTTTAGACGCTAAAATTTATTATTTTTAAGATAAAATTAATAATAATAATTCATAGTACATTTATTTATTTGTGAATACAGCTTGAAGACGTTATAAGTGCGTTAGTATCATGTATTCTACCACAGTGTGGTGTAATATTTAACAAAGTTTTTCTCTACAGTTATACGTCCTTTATGAAGTGTTAGGTACACTAATGCTGAGATCTATAGAGCGTACTTTGACTTGGCTCAGACTTTACACAGAGTTAAAACGAGATTATGTGAGTAAAATAAATCTGTCTCGTTTTGACCATGTCTTAAGTCCTAAGCAAAGTCAAAGTTTGCTCTATAGATCTCACACTAAGAGCTAATAATTTAACACTAAAAGCCACCCTACCGGAAAAGACATATCGCCAAGCGATTAAGCGTTCCGGCACGATGCCGTGTACCGACCAGGGGTATGGGTTTAATATAACTGCCATACCCCTAACAGGTTGACCCGCTACTATCTTAGACTACATCGTCACACCATCAGGTGAGATCGCAGTCAAGGGCTAACTTGTAGTGGAATGAATTAAAAAAAAAAGCTCTGAGGATAACAAGTTAACAGCACGTAGTGTTTGTTCATTTATAACAGTACAGTCTCTTTGGTTACCAGTACAGGCATTCTCGTCATTCGTCATTCTGTCATTCAATATTGTAAACTTACCTCACCACTGGGCAGTCGTTTCTCGAAAGCAATTCCGGACATCGGCGTACGCGTGGGTGGCAATAGTATAGCTGCGTCCATACACAGCCATTCCACGTTCAACGGCCGCTTGCTCATTTCGCAATACCTTTAATTTATAATATTAACCTTTTTAATAAAGCTTATAGCCTGTAAAAATTTTATTTTATTTGCAATTCTACGTTGGAATATTTCAAGATTAGGTAGTTACTGAAATATGCAGGTGTGTCAGTGACTTGGAAAAGATTTGATTTGGTGCTTCCTTCAAATACTACCTACAATATATTATTATTATGTTTTGGTTTTAAGTTCATCGCTTTACAGCAAACCAGTTTAAGTAAAAGTAAAAAAATATTTACTGTTGGTAAACTCAGTTCACATTATTGTAATAAAAGTTTTACTAACATCCCGGTACGGAATCATAAAAAGTTATAAAATATAAAAGGAATGGCACTTACTCATCCTCAAACATATCCAAAAAGATGTCGTCACACTTATAAAAGTTCCTCGCGAGCGCTGCGGAGCGCACCCGCAAGGTGTCCACTGCGGATATGTGTCTCGAACTGACTGCGCCATTACGGCCTTGCATGCACGTGCGTAGCAGACGCACACTTAGCTCGCATGTTACTAGCCTTACTTTGGACGCTGGAACAATAAATACTTATTGGAATAAAGTATGTTTGGCACCATAAAACCTGGCCTGAAAAAATCGTACGTGACAAAAAAGCGTTAAGCTCTGTCTATCTATACTAGAGGGACAGAGACAGAGTACCTACCTGAATACTAATTATTTGAGAGTGTTAAAAATTTTGAACATTTCCAAGTAGCAGGTCTACTTGGAAATGTTTTATTTGACTTTGCAATGCAACCTAATTGTAAACCAAATTTCGCGTCAAATCGATTGACAGATCTTTACGAAATGAGTGTCCCATAACCTGACAGTAACCTTTGTAACTAAAAAAAATAGTGGAAATCAGTTCCGAAAGCCTAACGCTTGTTTTGTTTTTCGGGAACAAAGACAAATGTTATAGATATGGTAACCCAGAGTATTAGCTATAAGTATACAAAACCTAACCTTACCAGGTTTGCAGCTGAGATTCGCTATCGCCATTAGTTTCGATATAAGAAGAGCATTGAAACTCTCTATTTTTCGTTTTCCGTTACTAGAACATTCTGCTGTCGCATCTGTATTCGTTGATTCATCCTGATTTGCTTTATTGCTTGATAGATTTGATTTAGTTCCTTCGTCCAATTCTGAGTGCAACAACGTATCAAGTAATTCAGCATTTATTCCTAAAACCATTAATATAATATTATTTATAATATTAGTAGTCTGTTAAATGTAGAAGTTTTTAATATAATTATATCTTACCCACTGATAACCAGGTCAGCAATAAAGAAAAAGGGAAATAATTATTTAATATCATATCAGGAATATATAATTGTGTAATAACAATATAAGTAGTTCAAGGAAATTCGTTATCACATGTTTAACTTAGCGACTACAGAAATATATGCATACCTTTATTATTTATCAACGCTTCAAGCAAGCACAAGGCAAATAGTGCCTTATAATCATTTTCACTGCAATCCAAAGAATCTAAGACTGTTTTTAGAAATGGTCTCGTTTCTATACTCCTCGTTTCCTTTTCTAATACATTTTCTACTGTCGCAGCTTTTTCGGAATTCGTACTTGGCATTGATCCTAACAACTTTTGCTTTTCTTCATCCGTTATATTATTTAGCTCCGAAACTTTTGAAGAACTTGATTCTATCCCTGAATCAGGTAGAGGTGAATCGGGCATATTGGACTTCGATAAGGTCGCGGAACTACCAGATTTGACCGGATCTATTTGAGTTACTAAATCTTCAGTCGAATCATGCGCTATACTGGAAGATTCACTTATATGGGATGTGGACGGAAGCGAGGTTGAAACTAACTCGGGATCGAGATCGCAACTCGATTGATCGGTATCGTAACCAAACGTTTTAACCCCAGAATATTCTGGAGTCGTATAATCTCTATCAGCACAAGAAGTATTTTCTAAAGCCTTCTCCAAACTTAGTTGGGGCTTAGAGAATTCTAGTTTAACATTGGACTTTGAATTGCAGACGTAATTGTCCAATATTTTAGTGGCCCCATCTTCGAATACTGATAAGTCTGACTGTAAAA
This sequence comes from Erebia aethiops, assembly GCA_923060345.2. Taxonomy (NCBI): domain Eukaryota; kingdom Metazoa; phylum Arthropoda; class Insecta; order Lepidoptera; family Nymphalidae; genus Erebia; species Erebia aethiops. The sequence goes on from OV281082.1 coordinate 20,640,201, forward strand.
TTATCCAGGCCAATGCGTGAACAATTGGGCCGTGCGTTATTATTAGAAATACTTGAGATAAAAGGAATAAGGAAACTACACAAGACACCGATGGTTTCGTCTCGTCATCTGATTCAATTCTTTGCAAAGGATAGTTAATCCTTGAAGGCGTATCGGTACTTTTTCCTGTCAAAATAGCTTCTAAATTCCTTGTGATGACTTCAATACTTTGTAAATGGTCTCTATTGTAGGGGGAAGATGTAACAGGACGTTTTCCGGATTCAGATGTAAGAGAGTAAATGTATAGAGGAATTAACAATTTGTGTAATAGATGTTCTGTTAAAACACTGTTGAGATCTGGAATGTTGAGACATAGTATGTCATTGATGTAGTGTAAATAGTCTAAATGTTCGGCAACTAGGTCGTCTAGTTTCTGTTGCGATTGATGGCTGGAAATAACACAAACTTTTTAATAGTAGATTGTTACACAAGGGTAAGTAAGCTATTACAGAACAAGATCCAATTTGGCGCCAGTGCGAGCGCAGCTCGCATAGGGCGCTAATGGATCGCGTGCACCCGAGATATTTAGTTACACGAGCGAGCGCAGCGAGCGAGGGTGAATATAGTTCAAGGGTGTAATAGCTACTTGCAACCGAGGTAAGCATTCTACTTTATATCATTCTTGCGAGGTAAATAAAACATTGGTAATGCAAAATGAAATTAAATCACTTTACGAACAAACTTCACAAACTTTCAGATCAAATGAAATGCCGCCATTTCCATTTTTTTTTCGTAAATAGTTTTCCATTTTTTTTTACGGCTCTGAGTTCCAAGGAGTTTTGCATAGTTTGAAATGTATGGAAATTAAATGCCGCCATGTTCAGTGTTTTTTTTTCAGTAAAAAGTTTTCTTACCATTTTATAAGAAAAGAGATTGTTTATCAAGGAGTTTTGCATAGCTTGAACTGTAATGTGAACATTACAATTCAAGCATAGTGCGACGTAATGTTGCCTTGAATTGCAAACACCAACTTACAAGGAGACTTTCCACCATAGTAATCCCTAGTTACTGAGCAAGTATGATATAAAATAACCTTTTGAGATAGCCAGACTAAGGAAGTTATAACACCTAGTCATTTTGGAGCATCCAAATGGCTAAGTTTGCCACGCGCTTTTTACTTAATGCCCACCACTGACCTACATTAATACAAATACACTAGACTGGCTATTGACAATGTGATAATGAAGCTATTTGATTATAGGCATTTTGGCGCTGATATCCACTAATAGTAGCATTAAGCGTAGGTTATACTACGAGAACTATAGGTAATTTTGGAAATAATACAGTACACACGAAACTTAAAAAAGTCTCAAAATGCCATTTTTAGAATTCTTGGAGATTTACCAGAAATCACGCGATAACTAAACCAAGTTGCAATTTTTATTAGCAGTATGCCCAATAGGGAATTGACATAAAAAACTGACATTTTGTATGGCATAGCCTGTCCAGCGTACTTTGTTGGGTAACCGTTGCCCGCTTATGTGTATTAATATTATAAATGCGAAAGTTTGGACAGATGGATGGATGGGTGTTTGTTACTCAATCACACCAGAAATTTGGCACAGAGATAGATTATAGTCTGGACGAAGTCGGGGGCATCAGCTAGTATGGAATATGGAATGTGTCTGAAAATGGGAATACCCCACATTGTTCAGTGCTTTAAATACAAAGTTTTATTATGTGATTGTCCGATTTTATGTGGGTTATATCATAATTACATGCTAGTCAATAAATAATACTTACTCAGCATCGTTTCTGACACATGCATTCAACTCCAGAATATGTTTACCAATAAACCAAACTAGATTACTGAAGTATGGAGCCGCAGTTCTGAAATGAAAAAGATACTTTTCCATAAAACCTTATAAGTTGATAAATTAAGTTTTCTTCTATTTTAAATTATGAGAAATATAACTGTTATTATAATCTTTAACATTAAAATCCATACTAATATTATAAATGCGAAAGTGTTTCTGTCTGTCTGTCTGTCTGTCTGTCTGTCTGTCTGTCTGCTACGCTTTCCCGGCCCATCTTTTCAACCGATTTTGCTGAAATTTGGTACAGGGGTAGATGGTATCCCCGGGAAGGACATAGGCTACTTTTTATCCCGGAAAATTAAAAAGTTCCCGCGGGAATCAAAAATCTTAATCCACGCGGACGAAGTCGCGGGAATCATCTAGTTTTATATTATGTTTACTTCATTGCCTCAGAACAGAAATAGCCATTTCTTAGTAGAATCTTTTTTCTAACTAATTGTGAGTTGGTCTAGGTACGTGAAAATACTTAGGTACCTTAAAAATAAATTCTCTCACCTGTCCCTTATAAACCTCAGCATACTGGCATCTTGTACTTTATACACATTTAAGGTCAGTGTTCTAACTGCTATTCGCACCATTGACTCTGGATGGTTGAAGAATTTTATCGCTTCAGTGTACAGAGGAAAATCTTTTGTATGCTTAAAAAAGGACCATATTGAGTTGACTTAAGATTCAATGTAATTAAAATAAAATTTGATAAAATTTAAACCACAATTTAACATTTCGTACCTCATTATAAAAGAAATGTATTGTGTGATTGTTCAACTTAAAGCTCAGAGTCTTGAGGAATGAAATATAGTATGCCATAACTTCTTCATCAGATACATCGAATTTGTGAACTATTATCGAATTTACATGGTTATTGCTAAGTAAATAATCTGAAATAAGAACCAAAAACATTTTTTGTTACTCTTGCAATACTTTATAGTGTACAACTGTGTTACTTGTACTTAAATAGTTTACATGGTGGGGTTTTCCATCAAGAAATTCTCACTAACTTAGCCCAGCTTAAGGCCTGGGATATATTTATATGAAAGGCGGCAGCGCGGCAGTGGTGTTGCTGCGGCCTGGCCTTGGAAGTAAGAAAACGGTGTCCACGCCTCACTGCCTCTGTATACCTGGGGTCCCATCGCTTGTACATTTTGTATGAAATATTATAGCCTCCTTCTGCTAGCTCTTTTGTATGTCCCGCGCCTTAGGAAGTGGGCAGTGTTCAACCCAATACCCTTAAACCCCTTTCTCTCTTTGGTCACTGATATTTAGTGTGTAGGGCATAATTTTCCCTCTAACCCTTCCTTGGTGTCTTTACTACGTAGTCAAGTAAAAATGCTATAAGTAATTACAATATTTGGTGGTAACGACACAACACGATGTTTTGAAGGCTACTAGTTTTTCAAATTATACTTATAAGTACCTACATAGCTAAATACTTACTCATTTGTTTGTCATACTTACATAATGAAGTTTCATTTCTAATATTTTCAAAAAGTATGTTTAGAGTTTGCAGTAATTGTACACATACATAGGATGAGCCTCCACATTTTTGCCGCATAATCTTGAGAAAATATGATAGCATGTTTTTCTCCAAAAAGAAGCTGAAAATGAAAATTTTATTAATAAACTAAATACTTAACTACTTATAAAGACGATTTTGATAAATTTTTTCCAGTATCTGATGCTGAGATCTATAGAGCATACTTTTTTTTTTTATCCACTACAAGCTAGCCCTTGACTGCGATCTCACCTGATGTTAAGTGATGATGCAGTCTAAGATGGTAGCGGGCTAACCTGTTAGGGGTATGGCAGTTATATTAAACCCTACTATTAAGTTTCTACACGGCATCGTACCGGAACGCTAAATCGCTTGGCGGCACGTCTTTGCCGGTAGGGTGGTAACTAGCCACGGCCGGAGCCTCCCACCAGACCAGATCCTGCCGGGGATCGAACCCAGGACCTTCGCACGTTAAGGCAACAGCGCTACACACTACGCCACGGAGGTCGTCAAAACTTTGACTTAGCTTAGACTTTACTCAGAGTCAAAACGAGGTGGACTTATGTGAGTAACATAAATCTGTCTCGTTTTAACCATGTCCTTAAGTCTAGGCAAAGTCAAAGTTCGCTCTATAGATCTCACACTGAGTGTTTCTAGCAGACATCTATTATCTATTATAAATAAGAAATGAGATTTCAAGTTTGACTAGTAGCAAATAATTGTTTATGTTGATCTCGTTTTTAAACACTATGTTTTCAACAGAAACTAAGTAAACTGCTCAACAGATTAACTTGGGTTGCTCTATGGTTTATTTTGTTACTACTTTGGCCAGTTAATACTTGACACATTTATGCCTCTCAGGGCTGGATTACAGTTAATGAAGAAAAAAGTTCAGGTGTGAAGTGATTTTTTGACATATTATTTTATGATCTTAAGTGTAAAGTAAATGTTCAGTCACTATGATTTTACTAACTTAACACCGGCATCAATATTCACCCACACTATTAACTTAACAAAGTGTAATGCAGCCCTTACATAATTCTGGTTTAACTGAAAGTATATACAATAATTTTCTATAGAAAATCAATGTAAGTACAATTTAAACATCTCAGTCTAAGGCTGCTATAAATAATAAGTTTCATGTTTGGAAGTACAAAATCTGAAAAAACCAAAGAAACTAAAATATTAAGAAGCACCTAACTAATGTTCAAAATCTATCTATTGCTATTGCCTCTCCAGTGTTTTTTTTTTTTATTTCTTCTATTTGCTTAGGTAGGGTACATATGGAATTTATTGGCCTTGAAGTGGTCAGTATTTTTACCATGAGATAAGCAACTTTAGACATAAGTAAGCAGAGAAATATGCAGTGCTTAGAGAAGCCATGAAGCACTTGCAGAAATGAATTTCAACATAGTACCTAATGTTTTGTTAATAAAAAAATATACTTACTCAAACACAGAGCTGTCATTCTGATCTCCCCATATCAAGATTTCAGCTATGCAACGTAGAGATTCCACCAAGATCCCGCGGTTGCTTTCAGAGACCGTTGTGTTTTTACATAGGATATTATGCAGATATTTTAACCTCTCCAGAGAATGAGGATTCTTGGGGCGCCCCCAGCCACCTCCGAACCAACTGCGACTCCGAAACATTACGCCACTTGAGGATTTTCACGGTTTATATGGACACTGACCATTTTATTTCTTTTGTTTACTAATAGGTACGTCACTAATCAGCACATTTATCGTGATACGTTCGAATGACCGCACTGTTTTCTCGGGAAATAGGAAGCTGCAATAGTATCAATATGGAATTATGGACGGCCCGCTCACACAAGTCACTGATTTAATTGTTTTATTTTAACTATACTTTTGCACATCCTGCTCAAAAGACGTCATTAGTATTATATTATAATTTATATATTTTAAGCTTTACCTATTTTTTTTGTTTTTTTTTTTAATATTAATATCACAGACATACAAACCAGAAGCAGACTGAACATAATTTTTACAACTACATCTAAGAGAATAAATAATATCTTCGCTTGTTTCCCTCCAACCAAAAATATGACGGCGCAAATGGAGTGAAACATGATTACATGACATTCGTAATAACATAGACAATTAAAAGACGTCGGACAAGAGTGATGTTTTTTTAAAAAAGGTGGTCACTCTGACGGAGCGTCGCATTAGCTGTAGCGTGGCGGGAAAACCAACATTTTGCGGCCGGCGCACCGCTTTCACGACGAATCGTTTTTATCTGGCGCAATTCAAATTCTTTATTAAATTGTAATAATAATAATAGTAATTTTATAACTCGTGGTTTAATTTAATAGTTTGGGTTTAGTGGATTGAATAATTAACAATGGATACCGACGAGAGCCATCCTGTGCCTATATCAGAAGTGGGATCGAACGAACGCCATGAGGAAGAGACACGACCCTCGAACAAGGACTCTGCGACAGGATTAATATCGAATTTGGAGGCGCTGTTATCTCGAATGTTAGCGATGTCGCAACCCATATCTACCGAAAATGTCATTGGTGTGGCGTAGCAGGGCATCGACAGATCGACTGCAGAAAAAGAAAAGAAGATTCTGGTTCATCGAAGCCACAATACCATTCAAGTTCTGCACGCAACCAAGTCAAGGCATCTGTAACCTGCTATACTTGTGGGAAAGCTGACCACTTGTCCACATCTTGTCCAGAAAAGAAAAACGGTGGTGGAAATTTGAACAAGGATGTCCACCTCTGCGACCATCGCGTCTCGAGATCCTCCTTAGAGACATCATCCGGTGAGCAGTTTCCTTTTCTATTCGATAGCGGATCGTCTTGCTCACTACTAACTGAAAGCCTTTGCAAAAAGTTTCCGGGTACTGTACGCAATAATCTTGTTTATCTTAAGGGTATAGGTGGTAATGATATAAAGTGCTCTACTCAAATTTTAAGCACAGTAAAAATCGGTGAAGCTTTAGTTGATATAACTTTTCACATCGTTCCTGATTCTATCATTTCTGTCCCGCTAATTATAGGTAGAGATATTTTGGATAAAGGTTTTTGCGTGACAATCGATGACGATAAACTCGTATTTAGCTGTAAAAAGCAGGCTAACTATTGCGAAACTATAGCGAGTGTACCCGATTTTTCGCGGATTGACACTGACCTAGTAGGTGAAGATAAAGAAACACTTCTAAAAATTTTAGGCAAGTATTCTGATTATTTCATAGACGGTGTACCTATTAGGCGCGTTAATACAGGGGAATTAAAGATTCAATTAATAGATCCTCATAAAATAGTGCATAGGTCGCCCTATAGATTAGCACCAGTAGAGAAAAAGATAGTTCGCGAAAAGGTGCAAGAACTTTTAGAAGCAGGAATAGTTCGTGAGAGCTCTTCACCCTTTGCTAGCCCGATACTTTTAGTAAAAAAAAAAGATAATACGGACAGAATGTGCGTAGACTATCGAGAACTTAATTCGAATACTCGACCAGAACACTATCCGTTGCCTCGCATTGAGGAACAAATAGATCAGCTTAGTGGTGCTAACTTTTTCTCATCTTTAGATATGGCTAGTGGATTTCACCAGATCCCGATTAACCCAGACTCAATTGAGATGACAGCATTTGTAACTCCGGAAGGGCAGTATGAGTATCTTGCTATGCCCTTCGGTTTGCGCAACGCTCCTTCCGTTTACCAGCGATGCATCACAAAGGCGCTACAGGACCTAAATTACAAACCTTTAATCTACATGGACGATGTTCTGTGCTATTCTTCTGACATTTCACAAGGTCTACAACGTTTAGATGAAGCACTTAATGCTCTTACCATAGCTGGATTTTCATTTAACCCACGAAAATGTAAATTTATGAAACTAAAAATAGATTATCTAGGCTATTCACTACAATCAGGAGAAGTAAGACCGAATTCTCGTAAAATTCAGGCATTAGTTGACGCACCCTCCCCAAAAACAGGCACGCAGGTTCGCCAATTTATTGGACTTGCTTCCTACTTCAGGAAGTTCATACCCGGATTTACGAATATTGTTGGGCCTTTATATCCGTTAACTAAATTAAAAGGACCAATTAAATGGACTGAAAAGCATGAAGATATCCGTAAAAGGATAATTGCGATACTGACTTCAGAACCAGTCCTAACTATCTTTGACCCAGAATTGCCCATCGAGTTACACACCGACGCAAGTGCCGAGGGATACGGGGCAATCTTGATTCAAAAGAAAAATAACTTACCTCACGTTGTAGAGTATTTTAGCAGGCGCACATCTGAGGTAGAATCTCGTTACCATTCGTATGAACTGGAGACGTTGGCTGTCGTACGAGCGGTAGAACATTTCCGACATTATTTGTACGGCCGACGTTTCACAGTTTATACAGATTGCAATTCACTTAAGGCCTCAAAATCTAAAGTAGACCTTACCCCGCGTGTCCATCGTTGGTGGGCTTTTCTACAGGCCTATGATTTTGAAATTATATATCGCGAAGGTCGCGGAATGGAGCATGCTGATTATTTCTCCCGTAATTTTCAGCCTAACGTAGGCGCTTCCTCGTGCGAGATTCCTACTACAAAGCATGTTCAGTTTGTCGAGTTACATCACGATTGGCTCTCTGTTGAACAAAAACGGGATAGTGAAATCCAAGACTTAATAACTAAGCACAATAACAATGACTTTCCAGACTCAGTAGCGCACACTTACGATGTTAGGGACGGTATTTTATATAGAAAAGTCGGACGCAATAAAACTATTTCTTGGCTACCGGTCGTTCCCCGATCGTTGATTTGGACACTCATCAGTCACGTCCATACTGAAATACAACACCTCGGTACTGACAAAACATTAGACAAGCTTTATGAACAATATTGGTTTCCCCAAATGTCCAAATGCGTGCGAAAATTCATTGATTCTTGTATAGTTTGTAAATCATCTAAAGGACCATCGGGAGCTCAACCGATTCAATTACACTCGATTCCAAAAGTATCAGTGCCGTGGCACACAATCCATATAGATTTTACAGGGAAATTGAGTGGTAAGAGCGATCGTAAGGAATATTGTTCGGTAATCATAGATGCGTTCACGAAATATGTCTTGCTAGAACATACACTATCACTTGATGCTACAACTGCAGTAAAAGCTATAGAGAAAGCTGTTTGTCTTTTTGGTGCACCTAAGCGCGTTATTGCTGACCAGGGCCGATGCTATATTAGTACCGAATTCAAGAACTTCTGTAGTGATCATAAAATTGATCTACATCTCATAGCAACTGGTTCAAGTAGGGCGAACGGACAGGTTGAGCGGGTTATGCGTACATTAAAAAGCTTGCTCACAATAGTTGAAAATGACCGCAATAAAACATGGCGTGATGAGTTGGGCAACATACAATTAGCACTTAACAGTACGAAATCCACGGTTACAAATTATACTCCAACGGAACTGATGTTCGGTATCCGTGCACAATCTTTAGGTATGTCCAAAATTTCACCAACACATACTTACGAGCAGAATAATCGGTTAGATTTAGATTCCATAAGAGAAAGTGCCTCAGATAATATTAAAAAAATCAGCAGCAGCAGATACTCAAAGGTTTAACCGTGGGCGCGCTACTATCAAACCATTTTCTAAGGGTGATTTCGTTTTCATTAAAAATAGTGAACGGAACCAGACCAAGTTAGACCGAAAATTTAGAGGACCATTTATTATAACTTCAATATTAGAAAATGATCGCTACGAACTGAAAAACCTCAATGGTTCGCATCGCGTTTACAAATATGCACACGAGAATTTGCGTTCAGTACCTCAGGGACTTACCGGCTTACTCGAAATTACCGCTAGTCTGTTGAATGAAGAGGAGGCCGAGACGGCGCCGGAGGATGTGATGCATGGCCAAAATAATTCGGGCGGTGATCTAAGTACCAAAGATAACATATTGCGTGTAGAATCAGATACCACCTCAGCTAATTCTGAAACCTTTACCGCTGGGTCAGATAAATTCTGCGTTTACTCTGACCTCGACACATTAGATGTACAATATGAAGTTGAAGTTTATACTGAGCAAGATTGTCCGTAAATAATTGGTATTTGGTATGTGTCATGCTTATAATTTACAGTAAAGTACAATATGTAGCGTTGAATATGTTAGAGTTGATAAGAAGGACAGTGTCGTCCGAGCCAGCCCCGTGTGGGTGGTTGAAGGGACACACTCGTCAGGTCCAGGTTTTGAATTCTGTCGTACAACTGGTCGAAGGGACACACTCGTCCGGTCCATGTTTGTAATTATCTGTCCTACAGATGGTCGAAGGGACAGTGCCGTCCGGTCCACGCCGCTTTTACGGCTGGTCGAAGGGACACACTCGTCCGGTCCATGTCTGTAATTCTGTGTCGTACAAATGGTCGAAGGGACAGTGCCGTCCGGTCCACGCCGCTTTTACGGCTGGTCGAAGGGACACACTCGTCCGGTCCATGCCTGTAATTCTGTGTCCTACAAATGGTCGAAGGGACAGTGCCGTCCGGTCCACGCCGCTTTTACGGCTGGTCGAAGGGACACACTCGTCCGGTCCAAGTCTGTAATTCTGTGTCCTACAAATGGTCGAAGGGACATACTCGTCCGGTCCAAGTCGAGTGAAATTACCTATTACCCGCTAGAGAGCAGCCTCTTTGTCAGGTTGGACGAGCAGATAATTGGAGACTGAGACTTTCGTAATCTTTTGTTTTAGGACAACATTAAGGAGCGCCCGAGGACGGTCGAATGTCAGTCCGGCCGTGACGGCGCAAATGGAGTGAAACATGATTACATGACATTCGTAATAACATAGACAATTAAAAGACGTCGGACAAGAGTGATGTTTTTTTAAAAAAGGTGGTCACTCTGACGGAGCGTCGCATTAGCTGTAGCGTGGCGGGAAAACCAACATTTTGCGGCCGGCGCACCGCTTTCACGACGAATCGTTTTTATCTGGCGCAATTCAAATTCTTTATTAAATTGTAATAATAATAATAGTAATTTTATAACTCGTGGTTTAATTTAATAGTTTGGGTTTAGTGGATTGAATAATTAACAATGGATACCGACGAGAGCCATCCTGTGCCTATAAATATATGAATCTATCTCTTTTCTTTCTGTTGTTGCAACACTTACGCACTCAAAGACAAAATAGATCTTGAGGCAAACCGCCATCTTGTTAAGATAAAAATAAGAGCAATATGGTGCAATATGTCAACAATACGTCAAAAACAAGCTCCTAACCTGCGAGTTGTTTATCTTATATTTTTGTATTAAAATCAAGTCTAAAGATCGAAGAATACTAAAATAAAATTGTTAAGTGTAGTGCACCTCATAGGAATTCCTTCATATAGGAAAACACCTAAAATTACTTTTCATCGGTAAGTTTTCATGTACCATGAAGTCTCGTAATTTTGTTAAATGTTTACTGTAAGATTATTAATAATCGTTCGGCATTTTGGAAGCAGTTCCTATTTATTTTATGTGCAAAACTCGTAAATAGTTATAGTAATTTTGGTTCTAGTAGATTCCTGTAACAATATTTATCAATTAATTAATACCTCTGATCTTGTTTAACGTTTCTTATACTTGTACAATTTTACAGGGCCGTATTCAGGCTCAAGTTTTTTTCGTAGGTATATTTTGAAGGTTGATTAGATAAAAAGATAAATATTATAATATCATCAATCAAATCATTTTTCAGGTTTCCAAAGGACGAAAATCTAAAAAATGCCTGGTTGCTTAACATGAATAAAAAAAATTGGCAGCCCAAATCATCGAGTGTGCTATGTTCTAAGCATTTTGAAGCACATTTAGTGGATCACAGTGACATTCGTACCGTACTTACTTCTAGTGCAATTCCAACGATCTTTGATTCATCGTTTCAAGAAGTAAGTTTCTAGTTGTTCTTATCTTAACTATGTTAGGTACCTACCAAAACCATTAACGTAAATATTGATAGTTATGCAGCTGTTTACCTATTTGTATTACCTATTAAATTGTTATTACTAGACAATGATTATTTATTACTTTTGTTTTCAGAATTGTTTTGTTTTGTTCAGAAATAAATAATTGAAACTTGATTGTTTTTATTTATTTTACTTATTATAATCTATAAATATTTATACTAGTAAAAAGCTAGTTTGCTTTTTACTAGTATGACTATTTCATTCGAGTGAAGTGTCACGCCATAACATATAGCACGAAGTGAATCATCAATCAGCAGGCCTATTCAGTATCTCAGTGGGTATAAAATAACGTTAGTATAACATATACTGAAAATGTGCCTATCAAATAACTACCAAACCATCATTTTACATTGTGTAACCTCAGTTCCCAAGCGAGATGAAGTCACAGGAACTGCATCCCGGTTGGAAATTAAGGTTACATATAATATAACCAAATCATCGCAAGTTTGCGCGAATGTTCGTACGAACACAAGTAGCTGTCCTTAATTCCTAATTGACATACGCGATGTATTGACGCGAATAAAATGGTTTGATTACTATTTCACGCGAACTTAGGTCGGTCGTACGAATAAAAACAGATCAGGCAGGCCAACCAACATCACATTCGAGCGATAATCGTGCAGATTAAAGATTGACTTTAGATAATCGCATCACGCCACTGCCATCTCAATGCTCACGCGATTATAGATACGATATCTATTAGGACACCGACGTGATGATCGCGTACTTAATCGCATTCTAATAGGACAACGCCTCAAGTCTGATTCCGCGTTACGAGTCCAATCCCTCACCCTCACTTGCCATGCGCTTGCCTGAGTTCGGCCCTGTTTATTGTCAATGTGTGCCTGAGATTTGTATGTAGGTGTAATTGGTACGCCAATTTTGTTCTTATGTTATGTCTGCTTCTGGTTTGTATGTCTGTGATTAATATTTAATTTTTACTCTTACTCCTCTGCTCTTACTCTGTGTGACTGGCATATTCAATGTACTCTGTGCTGGCATGGAACTAATAAGTACTACGTACAACCGGAATGAGCTCTTGCTAATAAAGTGTGCCGAGTGAGAGATACCATACTGACCGTTGTGTCCCTTTTCCGACCACACTATTTTTGAATTTTGGGATACTTCAATATACGGGATATAAATATACCTCTATGAAGAAATAAAAATCAGCAAATAATTTTAAAATATTTATATTTATAATGATGTTGATATTTTATATGTAGTGCCTATTGCCTCTTAGTAAGTCTCTTACACAAGTAAGCATTTAGGTCGTCGTCAACCGATGGACGTCCACTGCTGGACTTAGGTCTCCTGTAGGGTCCTCCACAAGCCACGGTCTTGCGCCGCCTGGATCCAGCGATCCATTTAGGATCGATAATTACGAAGCATTTAGGTACAAATAGATAATTATCGGTGATGGTTTAAAAAAAATTTTTTTTTTTAAGTCGGTTAAAAATTCAATAAAACTGGTATTTCTGTAAAGCGAAACATAAATTGACTTCTCGAACCATACATATTTGGCTTTTCGAGCCATACATATTTGACTTTTCGAACATACTGGGTATATAAAATTATCAACATGCTCAAATTTTTCCATAAAAAAAATATTTTTAACTCTTTGTCGCTCCTGAACTCATCTCATCACTATGCCAGTCTCCATGTTTGAAAATGTTTTTAATTTCATTCTGTTGAAGTACGGTGATACAGCACATACGGTGAAGGAAACATCGTAAGGAAACCTGGACTTGACAGTCTGAAATCACCAACCTGCAGTGAGCAAGCGTGGTGATTAATGCTCATGCATTCTCCTAGTGAGAAGAGGCCCTTGCCCAGTAGTGGAGCAGTTACGGGCTGGATTTTTATCATTATCTGTAAACGTACCTATTCAAGATAAAAATAAAATTGATCTTGCTTACCACGAGGAATCGTGAGGGAAGAGCATTTTCTTTTAAAACGGGCCGTGATAAATTAGGAATATAATCCTCTGGCATGAAATGTTTGCTGCATATTACAGAATTTTGGGTCACTTTTCTGTTACCACCAGGTATAATGCTTAACCACTTTTCACGCAATGTATCATTTTTTGGTAATCTGAAATATGAAAAAAATATCTATCCTGTTATAATTCGTGTTTCATAGCTTACGATACTTGTCCCGTATACTTGGTACCTAAATTTATGTCACCCGAAATTTCGTCTATCGTAAGATTCATCAAAATGGCCGTTTGTGTTGCAACCATCATAGTACATAATAATTCCATGGTTGCAACGTTTTTATTTTTATTACTACTACGATTGCCCCCTTCAACACGAAAACAAGTGAATTATTGACGTACTAATTTTCTAAATGCTTGAAATTTTAATCGGAGGATAGGAGGTGACTAATTCGATAGTATAACCATTTTTCAGATTTCTTTTATAAACGTACCAAATTTGAAGTATAATGTTAAATGTGAAATAGCAACACAAATACCACTGTTAGAAAGGGACACCGCGGTATATTGTGGATGTCTCACTCGGATTCATTTTTATACTGCGTGCGTAGTGGTCCTTATGTCCGTGAGATAAGGATTAAATTTGATTAAAAATAAGTTAAATAAGTTTGTAGTACGCATTCCAGTTGTACGTAGTACTTATTAGTTCCATGGTGACTGGTGACTGTAATCACCATGGACGTTACTTGTTACCTCCAGGCTCCATGGTAATCACCTCAGATTAAAAGATTGACACTCAGAAGGACTAGAATCCAGAGCCGTTAAACCAGTTAATTAAAAAAAAAATGATTGACAGTTCAGCTGATGGTCTAGCGACTTGGACGAAATATCACACTTGATATTTCGTGTGATATTTCGTCCAAGGTCTCATAGGTCTCATCCAGACCACGAACTCATTGTTGGTCTGTGTTGAAGTGTTGCTAGGTCTTAATTCTGTTACTCCCTTTACTATTTTACCTTACTCTTAGGCTCATATAAATAAGTAGGTTCTTTAAAATCTGAGGTATTGTATCCAATGAACTCAAAACCTGAGTCCTAGATTTTATAATAATTGATTAAATAACCTGACTAATGACTTTTATCAGTAAAAAACACTGGGTAACTGTTAAGTAAATAAAATGACTGTATGGGGAAATAATAATTAATACAAAATAAATCAAACTACTATCCACAAAGTTACACACAATTTTTTGTCGCAGTGTAAGTGAGTGCTGTAGTGAGAAGTCATGGGTTTGATGCCCAATTTCGTCAATTTGCTAACTTATAGTAAGTGGCTTAGTGACCAAAAGATAACCTTGGTCTCTGACGCTTGGAGCTACTAGTTTCCTGTCCTGGGCTGGTTCACGCCAATCGGGTTTTCTGAAGACTTATAGTCTTCACATACATACCAGTGGTACCTGGGGTGTTTTCGATTTTCTATTGGATTACCCAAGTAAGCTCTATTTACATCCAGCCAGCGATGTCGGTTTGGTCTCCAATTGTTATGATAATATGTACTTTATTATCGTACCGTTATATTATTACAGTATTATTATTTTAGTATATATTTATTATAAATTTACTGTCATCATTATTAACTTTTGAATTGCAATGAAGATTATAAATTTACATAGTTATTTTTGGGACGAAGATACGTCTGCGCCTACGACCTGGCCTGTACTGCTTCTGTAACTTTGTCTTTCTCCCTAAAGCATAGATGGAAAAAACCAAGAACCTTTATTATGTAATTATTTTAGTTAGTGTTGTACATTTACATATTTTTGAAAGTTTTCAAGAAGCTCAGAATAGCTCATTCTGAAAATATGAGCCTTGTCGTAAGCAAAATACTGTAGGTTCGACCCCATGAATTACCTATACTTATTTTACAAATAGAATAGGGAAATTGTTCTTGTTTTTACGGGGTGCCAAACGACACAAAATGGCTTGATCTAAGTTGAAGTGGCACTATTTTTTTCTGTGTAGCATTGAGTTTAAAACATTTGTGATTGTTTTTAAATTTTACTTCAAGACACTGTTCGAATAAATTACTTATTTACCCCAACAACAATGAAAGTAATTATTAATCTTAATAAATTCATAACCCTAAATGTAGGGTAAAATTCCCTAAGATGGCAACAGTGCGTGGTTCCATAGAGGGTTTGAAATGGGTTTGAAAATCAGGCAAGTGACGTTTGATTATTTTTTAATTAACGTATTTTAAGGCCCTGGATATAAGTCGTTTCTGTACTCTTATCATTTATAGCCCGGACCGCATTACAGCGGCGCTGCGCGTCGCAGCGCTGCGCGGCTTTCTCTCGGAGGCAACTAAGCCGCGACGCGCAGCAACGCACATTGCAGCACCGCTCTTGTGCGACATGCACCATACGATATGATTGAAATAATATTTTGACGCTTTGTGCTGCGCTGTGCTGCCCTGCAATGCGGTTTAAAAAAAAAAAACAAATTATAGGCTTCGAGCTCTAGCTTTTTTGAACCTTAACTATTATAGCTGCCTGCAGCCGCGCGTGATCCGTTTTGTAATAGCTTAATTAAAATATGAATCATAGTTATGGCGGGATTTTTCGTAATTCCCACGGAAGCGAAGCCTTAACTTCTTATTAAATTTTATCTTCTTTTTCATTAGTAGCCTTCTTACAAATCTGAGAGTTTGTCTGCCTGCTACGCTTTCACGGCCAATCTATTCAACATAGGTACCTAAAGGTATTATTTGTGTCACCTGAGTCAGGGTTCCGGCTGAAAGTCGGCGATGTGTGCTTTTGTGCTTGCACTGGACATAGGTAGGTACTGACAGCATTACCTAGTGAGCATTACATTGCTGAGCCTGAACCGTTTTTCTGCCATATTTGTGATAATAGTAGATTGTATTATAAGGGAGCAAAATAATATTTTTACGGCGAGAGCGCTTTTTTGAATCCAGAGCGAAATCGAGGGACTCTAGAGTAGAATCCTGAGCGTAGCGAGGGATTCAAAGTACGTCGCCTAAGCCAAAAAAATTTGCGCCCGAATGATACACTCTACTTTTCATCACCCTGTATGAGAAAATAAAAGGCGCCTCATATTTTATTGTAATAAGTATTAAAAACTCATTTCTGCCCGCTAAAAGTTTCTTATAGGAAACACCACCTTTGGGTGCACTTAAAGGGGAACCATGTCGTCCTTTTCGAATACATGGGATGAAAAACTCATTACTGCCCGCTAAAAGTTTCATAAAGAAAACACCACCTTTGGATGTACTTAAAGGCGAACCAAGTCGTCCTTTTCGAATAGATGGGATGAAAAGTTCATTCCTAAGCCTTTAATATATTATTAGTGTAGGTAAGTGCTTAGAATTTAGATCATTGAGGTGCAGGTATGATCTACCTTTTTTAAGTACCTACCTATAATTACGTCTAGGTCTAGGTTCTGGCACAATAATCGGAAATAAATGTTTTTTCTTTCTTTTTGATTCGATAGGAATAGGTTGCATCCGGGGAAAGGACATAGGTAGGTACCTACTCATCTACTTTTTATTTTGGTAAATCAGATAGTTTCCTCGGAATTCATAAAAAACTAATCTACCTAACTAGATAGTACACAGTAATGAAACAAAGTAATTTTCATCATAAAAATATTTAATTTGAATAAAATTGAAAAGGTAAACAGTGTAAACACGCAAGTGAAAAAATATTACAAGATATCTACCTAAAATACATAATATTAATAATTATGTACTTACTATACTTACTTATTTATTATTCTTTAAGTCTAATGCCCGGTTTCACCAATGCTTAAATTTTTTAGGGGTCGCCTTATAAGCCCTTAGACCTATAGGTAACAGCTAAATTACCTACTTACGCAAAAGTCACCGTAGGTATAATTTTATTATGGTCTTAGGTATTCCCTAAGTAGGCATTGTTTGTCAAATCGGGCAATCGAGTTAGTCCATACTTAGAACCCTTTCAGTTTTAGGTCGGCTTTAATACTTAGGTATTATAAAAGCGCGCGCATAGACTTTTTGTTCACGTCCATGATGTTTTACCCGAGTACGACAAAGCCAAAAGAAGGACTGTGATTTTAGCAGTCTATGTAAGTATAATGTATATATGTATGTTTGTATTTATGTTTGTTCCACCGTACGGCCTAAACTACTGAGTCGATTTTGATGAATGAGGTGTCAACTGTCAATTGATTCTTTATTACTGTCCGGGTAGGTAATGAGTTCCTTAAGTATTTTTGCCCTAAATTGCGGGTGATCATAAATATTGTATTATACAAGACCCTTTTTCTAAAACACTCTTTAAACAACATTGCAAGTATGCAAGTAATAATTATTATTATTAGGTATAGCTATCATTATATTAATAGCTAGGTAGGTACAGTAAGCATACACAAGATTCTTGAAGAATCTAAATTAATACATATAATTCTAGTAGGTACATATACCTACCTACATTGAGCATTTCTCATGTGATCATAATGTTATTCTATTTAAAATTATTATTTACTAGACGTATTAACTAACTATTATACCTAGTTAAATATCTAAAAATATCAGCAGAAGCTGGTGCTCAGATTGCCTACAAAAATTTGCACATCCCATAAAAATGTAAAATACCTTTGCAGTAGGTAAGTAGTACCGGTAGTAAGTATCTAC
This sequence comes from Erebia aethiops, assembly GCA_923060345.2. NCBI lineage: Eukaryota > Metazoa > Arthropoda > Insecta > Lepidoptera > Nymphalidae > Erebia > Erebia aethiops. The sequence goes on from OV281082.1 coordinate 20,658,157, forward strand.
TTATCTATCAATAACTTGGTAATATTAATATTATGATGACAAAAAGTTGTACCTAACTTAAATCACATATGATTTTATGTACCTACCTACCTCATGCCTCCTGAAATAAAATCTCATATGGACGGATTGGGTGTTGTACCAACGTTAAGTTCCTTAATTAACTACTAATAAAACAAATTAGAATATTTTAAGTATTTTCAATAAATATTCATAGATTATAAATATTAAGTCCTTTTAACTATCAATAGGTAGCTATTTTAATCATAAAACTACATGACTAAGATGCAGGCAATTTTCTTGCAAAGTAGTTAAAAATGTTTTAAATCCAAAATATATCTAGAAAAATGTTATCGCTGACTATTAAAATTATAAATGAAAATAAATGTCTAAATTAAGTATATGTAAGTATTATAAATTTTGATGACCTGCATATAGTGCATCTCTTTTAATATATTTACCTACTATTTTTGTATTCACATGCATCGTAAGTATAAATTACATAGATGACAATGAGACCTGATGATGATGAGCTTGCTTTATCTTGCTTTTATATCACTAACAATTTGTCTTGTCAACCAGGTGGTGTAGGTACTTTTATAACTTGTGTAAGTAATTTTATTTTTGCATAGCCTGGTAGCGCACTCACGGTGACATAATAATTAATCATCAACCGATAATGGAATAATATAATTGGATGATAGATCTATTGATAATCCATAGTTATAATAGTAGTTTGTGATATAAGGGCGGTAAATAGGTTTTTACATACGAGTTGACTAATGTCAGCCCGATGACGCCAGTCGAGGGCTGACCATCGTCACGAGTATGTAGAAACCTTAACGCCCGTGTATCACACGATATTTTTCAATACATTTGTGAGAAAACTTGAAAATAAAAGTCGAGTAGGAAGGTACTAGGTACTCACTAGAAAATGGCTTATCACGCCCATACTTAGTCGAGATTTTTGGCGGCTATTACAAGCGTGATTTTTTTCTCACAGCTAAAATACCTAATTGGTGATTTAATTTTATGATCCCACATCACTTAAACCACATAAATTATTTAATAATTTATAAGAAATACTCAATTAAACTTTTAAACATAGCGCGCACAAATTAAAGATTTGTATGAATTGTATCTACGGCGCGTTGTTGTAATTGCTTTTTTTTAAAAATTGGCTTCATGGCTCTAGGTTCTAGTTTTTATCTCAGTAACAGCCTGAACTATTCAGCCTTTACTTTTTTGATTTATAAAACCTAAAACAATTTTATTTAATCATATTAAATACATTTTTTTATTTTATGAATTAATTTCAACAATTCACATCTAAATGTCATATTTTTTTAGGTTTTCTACATACAAAGTCAATATCATTATGAACCTTCTTGCAAGAAAACTTTTTATTTAGAAGTAACGTGGACTTATAAAAATTAAAAAAAACTGTAAATTTACTGCACGAGGGCAGTAAATATTTACTGCACGCGGGCAGTAAATTTAACTTACAAGCCCTGTTTACTGCCTAAGTAGGTAACTGTAAGTGCATTTTTCGAGCAAGTGTATTGAAAAATAAAAAAGAGTTGTCTGGTTAGTAAAATAATAATAAAACAGTACTATTAGGTAATTAAGTTAAAAATGCACACTAATTTACTTAGGTAGGTACCTACAATCTACATAGACTTATACTTTTTGCTATTTGTCTAATTACTTAATAAATATTCTTTATTGTATATATCATCACAAAAATAGCTACGAATGAAATGTTATATTTTATGTATTTATTTTCTCATATATCTTATTAGTTATTTGACAAAATTCTTTTGTTTATAATAATTATGAAACGACAATATTTTGTATGTTTAAATACCAATGTAAATAGTACCTATTTAATGCACCCTGTTGGCTATTATAAAATGTAGCGAACAATTTTTATAAGTATATAAAATACACATCTTTTCCTGCGTATCACTAAGGGCAATCATGTGGCTGGGCTATACAAAATTCACATAGGGTTAAACTTAAAAAATACTATTACCCTATCTACTTCCTACGTAATATATACTGACCAACTGTTGTTCTACGACTTAATTATTTTTGAGAAGAAACAATTTTTTTCATACAAATATTATATTTAAATTGGCAGCTCTATGACAGCATTGATCCATGCGACGCGCGGTCAGCACGGGGCGGACTTCCAAAGCCAAACAAAGTTATTTTTATGTACCTACTTACTAAGAGAATAGTATTTTTAAATTAACCCTGTGAGTATATACTTACTATAAATTAACGACGACTCGATACGAGTCATTATTATTCTTATTATTTCCTAATTATGCCTTATTATATTACGTTTAAGGATAGAAATTCTGAAGAGCGTCCGAATATATAGAATTGTACGTGTCTCGAAGTACGTAAACGCTGTCCCCTGGTTTTCCATTAAAAACATAGGGACCTTTTAAATTAGTGACCTTGGAGTTGGTTGGAGTAGGCCTCGGTTTTGGTTTCGAGTACGAAGGTGCATTGTAGCTGGGTCGAGAAGGTGGCATCATAGGCTGCGAAGGTCCATAGCCGTAGGGATCCATAGGCATTTGTTGAGGTTGTGGATAACCAGGGGCGCCGCTCCATTGGTATACGCCTGTTGGTTTGCCGTTCGATACAAAGTCTATTGGCAGATTGATGAACGGATCAGCTTGAGGAACTTGAGGAAGCATAGGTGGCATCGGAGGTCCAATTGTTGGTGGCTGCGACACGTATCCCAAGCCGGGCACAAACATGTAAGGCGTGGGTGGTAATCTTATGTAGAAGATAGGCGAATTATCGTACTGTAGAGAATTCAGACTGTCGTTTGGATAAGAATCCCCTCCATTCTTCTTCTTGGTCTGCTGGCGGCGTTTAGATGGAATAGTCCGAGAAATGTCGTCTTCTTCAAAACGGTCATCGTTTACGGAGAAAGTGACGTCATCGTCGTCATCTTCTGAATAATCCAAGCCAGAGGATAAGAAGGAAGGGAAATAGCCTGAGAATAAGTTAAGTGCTTTGTTTCTTCTATGTGTGGGTTTTGGCGTGGTCGTAGTGGTTTCTTTGAACTTGTCTTCAAGTTTGCTTTGTCGTCCGGTTTCAGTTTCTTCGGGTAGCGCTGCATCGCGGGATCTTCTTGAAGGGGCGCTTTGGGCTTGGTACATAATATTGAGCAGTATCAGGACGGGGAGAAGAATTGAAGTTTTCATCTTGGTTTATCTGAAAAAAAAAGAGAAAAGGTATGTTAAAAAAATTAAAGAAATTAAAATTTTCTATACCTGTCCTTTTCATGTCAAACCCGGAATATACTTATCAAAAAGTGACAGCATCAAAAATAATTTCATAAATCAGTTTCGGCAGTGTTGTACAAGTATAAAAGTTTAACATAGACTTTGAGTTTAGCCATTCAAAGGTGTTTTTTTTATTCCACTACAGGTTAGCCCTTGACTGCGATCTCGCCTGATGGTAAGTGATGATGTAGTTAGTCTAAGGTGGTAGCAGGCTAACTTGTTAGGGGTATGGCAGTTATATTAAATCCATACACCTAGAACGACAAATCGCTTGGTGGTACGTCTTTGCCGGTAGGGTGGTAACTAGCCACAGAAAGATTATTACTGCTAGAATCTTAGGCATGTGTGGTGGATTTAGAGATTTAAATTTTTTTTTTAAATTTAGATTTTAGTTTATTTTATAGTAAAGTTTTAATTATCTACTGTTGTTTGATAATAAAATTTTAATGTAGATATTAGTTACTAAATTATTCAATTTAAGTAGGTTTTATCAATTCTAAGAACTTTACATTTAAAATAATAAAGCAATAGATAAATCAAATGGGAAATAATGAGACTAGAGTCATTTGTCAGTTGGTCATAATATTTCACACGTAATACGACGAGGCGGTGTAATGTTCTCTATTTTTCATCGCCTTGCTAGGCTGAGATGAATTATAAGTCCGTCGTTCGTAGTGCTAATCGATTTGCTGCTGGCAAATAGGCGAAACAAACAAACAAAGCTATTTGTAGTCGTTAAAGTTAATTCTTGTTGTAGCCGCTTACAGAAGTCCATTTCAAGGATAATTAAAAGTATTTTAATATGGCTCTAGTAATAAATAATAGTAATAGTAGACGTTACTTGAGACTAATTAAGTATTCGATTAGATTTAATGATTCCTGTGGCGAAGCTATGTACCTCCGGTTCTCGGGTTCATTCCCCGTTTGCAGCCGTCAGTCAGTTAGTTTCACATTTTACAAATTAATAGTTGATTTTTGCATGAATTTAGATTTTTTGAATGCCGTGGATTTCCCTTTGATTTTCCGGGATATAAAATATCATATTTTATCCACCACCAGGTAAAAACCTACCCCGGTACTCATCAATAATTTTTACCTTTCAACGATTTAGGTAGGTGTAGGTACTTAACTTAATCGGGTATAATATTATACCTCTCTGTATGCCAAATTTCGCCCAAGTTGAAAAGGTAATAGGCAGACAGACAGACATATTAATGCATTTAAAATATTTATATAACTATAATAGGTATACAACTGCTTACACAGCATTTCTTTTTTCAATTTTCTCATTAGGTTTGAGTATCATCTCTTTTAATGCTTTTTGTAGTAATTTCAGTTTTTCTATTAGATCCACACCGCAAGAGTACGTATGTGGTTTTTCATACTTACGTGGTTAACTAGATAAATAATTATTTCTATTGTATACGTTTTATTACTTTCAGTTTTATTTTCAAAAAATGGTATTCCCCGTGAAGTTATATGTATATTTTTAGGGTTCCGTAACTCAAGAGGATAATAGGCCTGTCTGTCTGTATGTCTGTTGTGATTTTCAAAAAACTCGAGTAGGTAGATTAAAAGTGGTTAAATTATCTTTTTTTTAAAGCGATTACCGACCATTTAAATACATTCTCAACGGAGATTATGGTACGAATAACATATTAATACTAAACAGCGAGAGCATTAAATAAAATCACAAGTATCAGAGCCACTTGTAATTACATTAATCTCAAAGCCCCGATAAAGTGTGTTTACACCTGATTACTGTCATCGACACTTTGCTGCGTACACTAATTTGATAGTGTGATGAAATTATTGCAGGCGTAATTTAAAGAACCGTTTACATTATAGTTAATATTCTGTTATATAAATAAATAAAATCCTTTTTGTTCCAAAATAAATAGTACAATGTTTCTTAAATTACCCTAGACCCCTTAAACTAGGTTAATGGCTTAGTATAAGTGTCAGTCGCTAAGATTAAGGGCAGGGCCAACAGTTCGAAGAACCGATCGGCGTTTGGGTCCCAAGGTGCTTGAATAGAGGCCTTGCACCGCAACGTTGGACGTCCCCACTAAATGGAAGGCCGATGCCAAACGAATGGCTGGGAGCCGCAGGAAGCACGCGGCACGAGACCGTGTTCAGTGGAAATTCATGCAGAAGACCTTTGTCCAGCAGTGGACGTCTGAAATAGGTTGTGACAACGACAACAAATGATATCTGTCTTTTTTTACCTTGTAGCCTTAGAGTTAGCAGGTTCTGCTTTCTCAGGGCCAATATCTAGTCTACCTATTCCCTGAATCTGCAATCAGTCCTCACGATTTGACTATAGTTGAGACATATAAGGAGATGAAATAGGTATTTTGTATTCTCATTTCAAATTAAACTAATTATTTGCATTTCAATCATCAACTTTTTACATCTCATATGTTATAATTTAAACTAGTAAACAAAAAGTAAAAAATATTTTTTGATAGTTGAATCACAAAACTTTATTAGCTCGCATTATGAAGATGGCATACACTGCATTTTACTGCCAGAATTATTCATTTTAAATCACGCTGCCGATATCGCAGGAAATAGTTAGTTTTCACAGCTACGCCTGATTAATATGTTAGGCATTAGATTTTATAATTAGGGATTGGCATCCAATTTCCGGAGTCTTTAGAATAACATGAAGAAGCAAAAACTTTGTCACCTATCCTATGGCCGATAGACATCACATACTTAGCTCTTAGTTTACTCGTTATGGACATCATGTTTAAAGTTATGACATAATTCAAGTCATCGGACTTACGCGGACTTACTTCTTTATGTAGTCGAGTATTTCAATTAATCAGAACACTCATTTAAATAGAATTGTTTTTTTTTTGCATTGGTCGCATTTTCATTTCTTTGGCAGTGTGTAAGCTTCTTAAAATCAGGATCAATGACTTTAGCATTAGATAAGTATAAGAAAATATGTTATGATTAAGTATGTAATCAATAATAAATCATAGCGCTATTTTGCAATGGATAACCATAAGAAAACTAATAGGTACAGTTTTTATTTACGGACTAGTTACGTGTTACGTTTACGTACGGAGTTTATTTTATATTTTTTTTATACAGTTGCTCGAAAAAATGCACTTACTCGTATAGAGGCAGTAAACAGGGCCTGTACCTAAGTTAAATTTACTGTACTTTTGCAGCTTTTTTATTATATAATATTGACTTCGTATGAAGAAAACTTAAAAAATAATAACCTAGATGTGGATTAATGAAATTAATTCATTTAATTAAAAAATTTAATTAATAAAACGGATTAATAAATCAAAAAAGTAAAGGCTGAATTGTCGATGTAGAAGTTAAGAGCCATGACGCTAATTAAAAAAAAACGAAATTTGTAATTGCCACCATTACCATGTATACGCACCATTTCTAAAAGTTTCATTGAGATTTTCTCATAATAATTGATAAATGTGAGTGGTGTTTGTGATGTGGATTAATAAAATTAAATCAATAGGTATTTTAAATGTGAGAAAAAATCGCGCAATTAATAACCGCCAAAATCTCGAAACAAGTATGGGCGTGAGAAATTATTTTCTAGTGAGAGCCTATGGCACCCTACATACTCGAGTTTTATTTCCATGTTTTCTCACAAATGTATTGAACAACGTTATGTGATTCACGGGCGATAAGGTTTTTACAAACAAGTTAGAGACGATGTAAAAACCTACTTACCGCTCTTATAATATTACAAACTACTATTATTTTAGTTATATATGAGGGTAGTTACCTAAAAGACTTCTAGCGAGGTATTTTTATCTGATATTGCATCTATGCGTGTATGTGTGCACTTATTTGTTTCTCAGGCATGCTAAATGCTCAAAGTTCTCATAAATTCATCTCTACACGAGTAGAGCATAGAGATGGCCAATAACAAGAGATATGCAAAAGCGAAACACTCTCCCACGCTTGGCAGCTGCGCCGATTATCATGTAATTGAATACGGATATTAATAGTCTATTCTCAATGTTAATGCTAATACTGATAGGTGTAAGCCACTTTTTATCATGTTCACTTAAACGGTTCTCATAGATTTAGACATAGGTTTTAATGAGTTACCTACTTAGTGCTTACTATGAAATTACTCTTAACGCAACTCTTTTATAGCCATTGGGGTTAGGGTTGCCAACTCTAAAATATGACAACTAGGACAAGAAGCGTGAAAACCCCGGACTTTGGACCTTCTAACCCGCAGGGCGACCGCGTATCTTCTGCATCAATCATTGTTACAGTATCAATTGTTGTGATTGGCTGAATTTATGGTATTCTTGCAGCGTCAATGGATTTTGTCCAATAGTGGAAAAGTGTTAACCAATCAGAGGTGATTGCGATGTAACAATGATTGATGCAAAAGATACGCGGTCGCCCTGCAGGACATGTAAACAGTAGGTAGGTACGTTTTTTAAAGTTAATAAAAAAAACTTAAATCAAGTCTTTTTTTGGCACGGGCCGCCGGGTGCCTTGAAAACTTTTAAACCCGGACTACAAATTAAACCCTGCCCGGACGCTCCCCGGACGCCTTTTAAACTAGGACAAATCTGGGGAAATCCGGACGGATGGCAGCCCTAGGCCGGGTTAATTAAGATGAAGCTCGTATTTAATAAATGTACTAACTCAGATGCATAAACCTATAAAACTACATAATATAAGTACCATAAATGTAATATTACCTATTACGATTTACGCTGAAGATCCTACGTATACTTATGGCTTTTAAGTAGCATAATTAACAAGTGTATACCTATTTTCTTAGCTTAAAAATAAAAGACAATCTAGGTACTGAATCTAATACTTTGCAGTCGTGATTAAAATCTAGATGTAGGTACATGAAGTAGGTAAGTACCGTAAGTATCATTTATAGGTACCTACTCACCATGACGTATGTCCACAAATTAAGGAAATCATTAATTTTCAATTTTCGTTCACGAATTAAATTATTCTATGGCATCAGAATGACTTAACTTTTTACCTGACTGCACGAGAAGGAGAATAATGTATTTTTTGCGATTCATGTATATTGAGGATATTATATAGTATTATCAAAAAAATGTTAGTGACTTTTTATTTTATTTTTGCACATTGCGTTTGCGCCAACTTGTAATTATACAGTTTCATGAATAAAATATATAGACAGGTAAATGCTTGAAAATAAAACTATTTTAGACCATACACTTTTTTATTAAACAAGAGAAATAGAAATAGCAAAATTGGCAGTTACAGGGACTGCCGATAAAAGTGAAAACGAATATTTTTTTAATTACCTACTTATTGTAATTTTTGTTTGTATCTATTTTTATTTTGTCTTCGTAACAACGCGAGCATTTCGGCGCGGAGCATGTCGGTGTCGGTGACGCGAATCCACAAGTTTACCCCCTACCAAAAAGTGCTCAACGCGGCTAAAGAAATTTTCACTTCAATAAAAGATACTAAATATGTTTTATATCTGAGCACACTAAGTAGCCCAAGATTATGTTATGCAATGTGGTAGCTACGATACAATAAATCAGCAATTTATCAGCCTCCCCGTAGAAAGTCCATCCGTTTCACTTAAAATGTATCTCGCCACTTCCTACAGGTTAAAACGAACCATATCTAATTGATATAGAGTTAATTATTATTACAGACAGATTTATGGAACTTGAATAATATACAGTTTACAGGTATAGTACCTACCTAGATTATTATGCAAAAAGGATTACTTACAGGAAAAGGAAGAACTTGTATAGCTAACAGTGTATTGAAAGTTTAAACTATATTGACCAGCCTAAAATGAATCCTCAGATTAAAATAAGTAGTTTCTAGAAAAAAAAGTGTATGTGTGCAATTCACCAGCAAAAGTGAAACTTCAGAAAAGTAGCCTACGAGATATGAGATAAATGTAACTTGTATTCTACCCCATTCTCGGGCTAAATCCTATGAATAATATGTTTGTCTCTTTTTGGTGTCGCTTTTTGGTTTCGTTTTTCATTTTATCAACTATAACATAAAAAAACAATTAACAAAGCAAGCTCTACTGCTACATTTAAACAATCAAACAGAAAATTACAAAATTCGTACGCTTTGTAAATTTGTACAGTAAAGTGACGCCATGATACGAGTGACGCCACCGGATGAACTACATGTTCATGCGGTGGCGTCACTCGTACCATGGCGACAACATCCGTTTCATCGAATTTTCAAATCACAAAGTTTCTTAAGAAGTCAATAAAGTTTGATAAGTAATCTCTGGCTTATTCTAGACTTTCTAGATCATTGAAATAGAATGAGTACCTAAAAAAATTCTACATCAATGTTCTAGATGAACCAAAATAGGTATATTGTATTATTATTATTGTAATATTAAGTAAGGAAGTCTAGTGTTAGGGGTAAGGTGGAGAACGACCTTTATGCGAATAGGTTAGGTACTTGTTGTACTGCTACGGTTCACGGTATAAGTTGCCTTTCTTTGCCTCATTATGCTAAATAGTTAACATCACATTTACCGTCCGAACTCCGAAGCCCAAATATATATAAAAGCAAAGGGCTGATTTACACGTCGATTAGGGCAACGTTTAGTTACAGTTAAAAGCAGCTAATGTTACAATTTAATAACTTGCTCGTAATGCTTTATGACACTATTGGAATTTAGCTCAGTAGAATAAATAGTATTACTTAACTGAAGAACGTGTCAAGACGAGAGAGGCGCTCAAAAATCTATGAGGGCCCTCCTTTATTTTTTATTTTTTTTATACACTACAAGTTAGCCCTTGACTGCGATCTCACGTGTACCATCACGTGATGATGCAGTCTAAGATAGTAGTGGGCTAACCTGTTGGGCATGGCAGTTATATATTTTATTTTATTATTTGTTATTATACCGGCACTAGAAATACATACTCGTTATTCAGTGAAAATTGAAACTGTCTACCTATGATGGTTCATGAGATACATACAGATACAGACAGACAGACGGTCGGATGGCGAATAGCAGATAACGTGGAAGCTTATTACTAAGGCCCCGTTGCCACCCTTTGTGTGTCGTTCTCGGTTGGAGAGGATATCTCTTTGTCGGGCTAAAGGGAGTGCGAGGCTATTTTGGGGACTTAGTCTGTACTTATAAGTCTCTGTCGCACGGGTTCGACCCCCGGCAGGTTTAATTTGGGGCTATAGTTGAGAGCTTCAGAAACCTTCAAGCTCGTACCAACATCATCTGTAAACAACTTCAACTCAATCACATGAAAGATGCGCGAAAAATTTGCCACTATGATGGTATCTAATTCTATGCATAGGAAATAATGATGAGGCTATGACCAATCACAGATTAACTAATTGAGGAAAATTCACATAATTACCTCAGTATGGTTGGTCTGTGTGGTTTTAGACGCATTTTTGCGTAACCGCTAACCACAGGCCTAGCGCGCTAGGTTAATAGTGCAATGCTGAACTTAAGGGAAAGGAAAGCCTGTTCGGTAATATGTGGTTTGTAAGTTTAACCAACTTGCCAACTTGTTTATTACTAGTCCATGGGTGTCTATGTAAATATAACCAACTCGCTACAATAATAAATAACAACAGCGGTACAAGTTATTCTAGAATCAGGTAAAAGAAAATAAAGAACTACTATATATAAACTAATAATATTATAAATGTGAAAGTGTGTCTATCTGTCTTCTACGCTTTCACGGTCTATCTTTTCAACAATTTTGATGAAATTTGATACAGGGAAATTTGGTATTAGGAAATTGACCAATGTCTTTGGTATAGAGATAGGTTGCATCCCGGGGAAGGACATAGACTAGTTACTTCTGCTCTATCCTCGTTCCGGCGGGAATCAAAAAACCTTAATCCACGCGGACGAAGTTGCGGGTATCTGTATTTATATAAATCAAAAGTGTAGATGTGTTTATTTGACTGCTACGCTTTCAGTTCATTCAGTTCATCTTAAAACTACGTTAAAATGGCTCGTGAGCTGATACGTAGAGTGTTTCACCGGTAAAAAATACCGGTGAAACGCCTCATTCACCACATGCGTAAACGTCGTTTCCAGGCAATATCTTGGAACGCAAAAATCACCTTTGATTGAAACTTAGCCTTAGCTCTGGCTTAATAATTAACTCCCTACTAAAACCAAGCTTTAATGAAATAATACATTAAAATAAGTAGACAAAATGTCTACAATAAATTGTATTGATTGATAAATTGTATTGACTGAGAGGGACGTATTGTCACAAACTGCAGAGACAGGTTGCAATCCGGGGAAGCCGTTTTTAGCCTGAAAATCAAAGAGTTCCTACGGGATTTTTATAAATCTAAATCGAGGCGATAAAAGTCACGAGCACCAGCTAGAAACTTAAGGCAGATAAATCTGTAAAAAAAATATGATAGACGCTAACTATACCTAAACTAGTATCCAACAATGTATGTATGAGCTAGGTAATTCAAGTAAGTGATTGTCATGAACATGTTAGATTGCATGCTGATGATTTACGGTTCACAAGGAGGCACCCTGTCGCCTTGTCTATCAATAAATTGCGGGCGCAGCGAAAAAATACAAAACCATAACAAGTGCTCTCGTGTAATTTTATCGTTTTGAAAGCCATTTATTACGTTAAATGATTCTATGGCCATGTAGAGATGATCTCTACAACAATGTGGTTATATGTATATACCTACACTGGCCTAAGGCCAAGGGGCCCCTTTGGAAACTACACGCATTGGAGGTTGGAACTCCTGCCAGTTGGGTGCCAATCCCTGTAGTTTCCAAATTATAATTAACTGACTACCTCGTTGGTCTAGTGGTTAGCAAGTACGACTGCGGCCGACGAGGTCCCGGGTTCGAGTCCCGGATCGGGCCATAATTAAGTACTTATCTGTTGGGTTTTTCTGACTAGAAATTCTCAGTACTAGCCCGGAGTTAGAAAGTTGGAGGTATTTCATCCCCGTGCCTCGGAGAACACGTTAAGGTGCCGGTCCCGGTTATTATCAATAACATGATAATAGTCGTTAAAGCCTGCCAACCCGCATTGGAGCAGCGTGGTGGGTCTAAGCTTTAATCCCTTCTCTCCTATGAGAGTGGAGGCCTGTGTCCAGCAGTGGGACGTTAATGAACTGTAGTGGTGGTGGAGATGATGCCCGCGTTTTCTTCCGCGTGGATTTAGGATCTTGAAAAATCTCTTCTCTGATTTTTTATTTTCGTTCTTGACAAAACGTTAGTAAAAACAGATAGATAATATTTAAAAACATTATTATAAACAAGCGTGAATGCTCAGATTTAGATTCGGAAGTGGAACTTCCAAGATTTGATTAGGCACAAAAAGACACCGGGACAAGTGAAGCTAAATAAAAGCTTGTAATTACTTCTCATCGGTTTAAATTCACTTTCCCAATAATTGATTTTCCCAGTAAGGCATACTTCTACCTATCGTAACCTATAATGTAACCTGCCTATTTTATCTTAGATCAGCGTAGGTAATCATTTTTTTAAATTCCACTACAAGTTAGCCCTTGACTGCGATCGAATTCGAAGTGATGATGCAGACTAAGATTGTAGCGGGCTAACTTATTAGGGGTACGGTAGTTATATTAAACCCATACCCCTATCGGTTTATACTCCTACACGGCATCGTAACGGAACGCTAAATCGCTTGGCAGTACGTCTTTGCCGGTAGGGTAACTAGCCACGGCCGAAATCTCCTAACAGACAAAAAATTATCTCAAAAATAAATAATCTATCTATATATATAAAAATGAAACCCGTTTTCCTTGGTCACGGCATCACACGTGAATGGCTGGACCGATTTCACTAATTATTTTTTTGTTGTATTTGTTATTATTAGGAAAAGGTTCTTACGGAAAAAAATATTAAGAAAATCTCTCAGAAATATTGAAAAATATACATTTAATTTTGCATACTAAGGCGGTACGAAGTTCGCCGGGTCAGCTAGTTTCAGATAAAATATAAAATCTAAATTATACTAGTTTCCCACAAACACCCACGCAATGGAAATATTAATGCAAACTCAAAGGCGCCTAGCTTTAAAGACCTGAATCCTATTAATTAATATTTAAAGCCTACGCCTGGATCGTTTAAACTCGCATTCAAATGAAATATAACTGTGTTACAACATAATTTGTTCGCGTAACGATCATAAGCAGCTTTCATCGAAGCTTGCCGTGTTTATAAATGTTGCTCATTTCAACCCCTACCATGAGTTTTCCGTATGTTCTTTCAATCAACTAGCTGTCCCGGCGAACTTCGTACCGCCTTAGTATGCAAAATTAAATGTATATTTTTCAATATTTCTGACAGATTTTCTTAATATTTTTTTCCGTAAGAACCTTCTCCTAATAATAACAAATACAACAAAAAAAGAATTAGTGAAATCGGTCCAGCCATTCACGCGTGATGCCGTGACCAAGGAAAACGGGTTTCATTTTTATATATATAGAAGATAAAATATTAATGAAATCCCCTGAATTACAAATTAAGTTCTCTTTATCAAAAAAATAAGAAGTTAAGATGAACGTGTTAAATATAAAGACTAGAAAATCGCAGAATGTCCATGTTATCTCTGATACAAGGACACATCTGTAGTTAAATACCCACAAGTTGCCATTTGCCAATTGATTTTTAACCAACTTTTATCGACTTAACTTTGTCAAAAATATAATGCTTACTAAGCTTACTTGGTGTCAAGTGGTGGTGTTAAGTTTTAACAATGTGTACCACTAACTCGACCAGATTTTTATGCAATATCATATTATTTAGAGTCTGTAGTAGTAGCAAAGAAGTAAAAACAGTTGCAGACTTGATGCTCTGCGGTGTTCGTGGAATGCAGCCTAGCACACTTTGATAGCCTTGAGGTTAGGAAGATTTTATTCATAGGAGATAGCGAGTTTAGAAACACGCCGTTGCGTGCAGGTGCGTGGAGCCGGAGCAAGCAGTATAATGCTGACATAAGTATGGCTGTATAACTAGATCGGATATTTTCTTTTCTTTGAACTCTAAAGTTCTGAATAAATCATCCAACATGCTATAATATAGCGTTTGATGGTACATAGGTATAACAGCTAGATGCCTCTAGAATGGTAAACCTTCTACGGCAAAAGGTTAACAATAATAGCATGCGTGAGCCCAACTTCTGCAGGTCTATTTCGCATGTCAGTGGCTAGGTATGCAATACAGGTACTCAGTGAAACTTCTAACACTCATAAACACCTATAGGGATGGTTTATGAATACCGTGACACAGTTGTTGGACGCTTTGCGTAGCGTAAAACCACAGAATACTAATTATTTCTAGTACAACTAATTACCATGACTTACTTATATACGAATTGCGGCTACTCAAGTTCAGTGATAATAGCCCTAATAAATAACAGCCACTCGTCTTCCTAACAATTTTTCTCGTACGTAAGCATCAACCACACTGGAACTTAAATAAATCGCTAGCGTTTATATCTTGCAACCTCTCCCCTAAACCGCACAACCGCGGCCACCTACTGGAAAAATATCACGGACATAAATTCAAGGAGCCTCCGCTGAATCAACATATTATTAATGTACAAGTACGGCTGTTACTCTATGAGATACCTAGGTATTCCAGCTTGTTTATTTGCCGCTGGTGAGATTTCTGCTCAAAAGGTTTCGAGATCTTTGATCCCTTCATAATCTCACATACCGTCTGCAAGCTGGAACAAGTAGCAAACTTGTGGCGAGGCGGTCTGTATCCTCTATTGAAAAACTCGATTGAATTATTGAAAGTTATGAGTTCCAGCATTGAGTTAAGTATCTAAAGATTTATTTCCTTAACCTATCTCGGTAAATCCACTGCTAGCAAGTCTTGAACGAAAAATAAATATAGGTACGTTTAATTTTGAATAATTAAAAAAATCTGCAAGTTTCTAACAGTAGCTGACCCTCCACGTGGCCTACGTTGTCGCGTAGATAATAACATTGTGTCATTTTCGCGCACGTAGCGATGCGTCGCGTCGCTTTCGTCATTCACCAATCAAAATGGGTAAGATATGGTGTTATTCTAAGCATTTTTATTAATTTATGTAAAAACTTAGCAATTATTATCATCATCTCAACCTATCGCCGCACGGTCCGGCCCATTTCTGGGTAAGAGCAGAACTGTGGCAAGAGTCCCCTGAGAAGATCATAGACCACCACGCTGACCAAATGCGGACTGGCAGTGACAGCGAAATTTTTTTTTTTTTTTTAGATTCGGAAGTGGAACTTCCAAGATTTGATTAGGCACAAAAAGACACCGGGACAAGTGAAGCTTAATAAAAGCTTGTAATTACTTCTCATCGGTTTAAATTCACTTTCCCAATAATTGATTTTCCCAGTAAGGCATACCTACTTCTACCTATGGTAACCTATAATGTAACCTGCCTATTTTATCTTAGATCAGCGTAGGTAATCATTTTTTTAAATTCCACTACAAGTTAGCCCTTGACTGCGATCTCACCTGATGGTAAGTGATGATACAGTCTAAGATGGTAGCGGGCTAACCTGATAGGGGCATGGCAGTTATATTAAACCCATACCTCTTCGGTTTCTACACGGCATCGTACCGGAACGCTAAATCGTTTGGCGACATGTCTTTGCCGGTAGGGTGGTAACTAGCCACGGCCGAAGCCTCCCACCAGACCAGACCAGGGGCAATTCAGAAATAATAAATTCCCAAATTGACCCTGCCGGGGATCGAACCCGCACGTTAAGGCAACAGCGCTACACACTGCGCCACGGAGGTCGTTAGTTAGTCTATATTCTACAATTAGTGAAAATAAAACCAGCTTGTCTAAAATTTTTCTGGCAAAATCCATACTAATATTATAAATGCGAAACTGTTTTTGTTTGTCTGTCTACTACGCTATCACGGCCCATCCGTTCAACTGACTTGGATGAAATTTTGTACAGGGATAGAGTTTGTACCCCGGGGAAGGACATAGGCTACTTTTGTCCCGGAAAATTAAGGAGTTCCCGCGGGAAAAAACTTAATCCAAGCAGACGAAGTATTTATCTAAAATTCTAAACACATCCCATCATAATATCTAAACATCGTATAACTGGTTTAACGTTGTCTTAATCATCGTATTAGTTTTATATAATTGTCGTAATACCCACCCATTATGATCGACTAAACTCTATTTTATAACAGACATAACTCTGACTATTAAATCATGTCTTTTACACCGTTATACAAAATGGCGAGCCATCAACACGTTTATAGCCTTCGATGTTGTGAGCACTAATAATAACATACAATGCACGCTGGAGGCATCAGGCAAATGCTGATTGCTTCACATTATAAGTTCATGAACTTGATTAACATCATAATATAACAGTGATTGAAGTTAATTAATCTATGAGTAAACAAGTTGCGTTAAAGTCGTCAGTATAGTTGCGTTATAGCTGTTGTTTCTGCTTATGAAAATCGCAGGGTCATGAAAAGTAGGTTATTTCCATGACGTAGATTACTTGGAATAGTTTACAGTATTCCATGTAATCTACGTTACTTACTACGTATACCACTTGAAGGCAGGCTGAGAATTCGAATATACTAAAAAAATTCTACATCAATGGAATCAGGGGTCTTACTAAGTAAGAAAGATTGCTTTAGTGCAGGGATTCCCAAACTATTTTGGGCAAGAGACCCCTTTTCCAAAATGAACTAATCCTATCTCTAGTTTTTTCCTATACATCAAAAACTAAAAAGCAAAAAATAATTGGACATATTATTATTTCTACCCACTATGTAGAAGTCGGGCGAGCCTTGCGGTAACTTTGCTTATCCTTGTTATACCCGCCCGACTTCAACATAGTGGGTAGAAATAATAATATGTAAATATATCCAATTATTTTTTGCTTTTTAGTTTTTGAAGGCGGTTTTTTTTTTATTTAAAAATAATTTTATTGTTTGCTTTTTAGTGCTGTAAATATATTTAAAAAAAAAGTAAAATAGGTACTCGAAAGGTAGACAGACCTGTACCTAATAACTATCTGGGTTCGTGTCCTTATAAAATTTAAGTTCCTTTGATTTCCCCAGGATTCCATCATCAGACCTAATGACCATGGGACCACCTGGAAAGTATACCCTTTCAAAAAAAAAAGAATTTTCCAAATCGGTCCAGGCGTCTTCGAGTAATCGGGGAACATACATAAAAAAAAAAGATTCCGACGAATTGAGAACCTCCTCCTTCTTTTGAAGTCGGTTAAAAATACTTACCAATTTAAAAACTTTGCGGTTGGTTATGTGAGTGAACTTGGCATCATTTTTTCATAAAAATTTGACAAAATAAATAGATATAAAATTACATTACTACTGCTACAAAAGTAGGTTATTTTTAAAAAAAAACATTAAAATAGGGGTCAATTTTTAGACCTCGTCGACCCCCAAAATCAGTTTTCGTGTGTGTCGACCCCTGGGAAACTGAAATCGACCCCAAGAGGTCAATATCGACCAATTTGGGAATCCCTGCATTAGTGTAACGATCGCAATTACCTCTGATTGGCTAACAATCTTCCGCAATTTTTTTTTATTCTACTACAATCTGCCCTGCCTGCAATCTCACCTGCAGATGGTAAGTGGCGATGCAGTCTAAGATAGTAGCGGGATAACTTGTTAGGGGTGCGGCAGTTATATTAAACCCTATCGGTTTCTACACGGCATCGTACCGAAACGCTAAATCGTTTGGCGAAACGTCTTTGCCGGTAGGATGGTAACTAGCCACGGCTAAAGCCTCCCACCAGATATTGACCAATATCCATTGTCGCAGAAAGAATACCGTAAATTCAGCCAATGACAACAATTGAAATTGTTACAATGATTGATTGTACTGAAAGCAGGAAAAGTGATATCCAAACAGAGCTGGTGATTCCTATTTTTACACTTTAGCAATCACTTTTACGTAATAAACCCCCTAGAGTGTCAGCTAATCCATGCTCGTATATATTTTAAGATTATTGATAGGTAGTTCAATCATTGTAGAGTAGGTATTTTCAATCATTTTTCAATATTAATATTATCATGGGCTCTTTTGAAATCAAAGCTTTGCTGATTTAATTATTGATAGGACTTTCGTGGCGCAGTGTGTAGCGCGTGCGGAGGTCCCGGGTTCGATCCCCGGCTGGGTCAATTTGGGAATTTATAATTTCTAAATTTTCCCTGGTCTGACCTGGTGGGAGGCTTCGGCCGTGGTTAGTTACCACCCTATCGGCAGAAGACGTACCGCCAAGCGATTTAGCGTTCCGGTACGATGTCGCGTAGAAACCGAATAGGGGTATGGGTTGAATATAACTGCTATGCCCCTAACAGGTTAGCCCGCTACCATCTTAGACTACATCATCACTTACCATCAGGTGAGATCGCAGTCAAGGGCTAACTTGTAGTGGAATAAAAATAAAAAAAGGTACGTAATTCTAATTGGGTATTTGGGTAGTCAAATCAGCAACTTTTTTTCAAACGTCAACACGCGTGCTTAGAATGGGATTTTGTGTGAAAAAGAAATCCGACGTCATCAAAGTACCGACGCACTTTTTACTTTAATCGATAATTTAAAATGGATATTCAATAAAATTATCAGGGGATGTGTATATAATGACTTTTGGGAGATCCTCTATTTAATACTCACTAAAAAATAATTTATTTGACAAGACTAGTCAAATACCCCATTGTGGTATTTTCAACATCGTAGCTCTTTTGAAATCAAAGCTTGCTGTTTGCGAGTGCATTATGAAAAAAGAGCACCGCGTTTTCTCTACAGATCGTAAATTGATGCTTACAGATGCATTTCGATAAAATTGAAAGTTACGGCTACCAAGATTACTGGTGAGTAAATTATATGGAACATGTCACAATTTACATACTAAAGGCACTACTACATTACACGTATCCATCAGTTTTGCTTGTTATCATGTTACATGTATTTTGCTACAAATCTAGAAAGCGCTGGTTTTAATTATATTTCCTCGTACTTTTTAAGAAATAATCATACTAATATTATAAATGCGAAAGTGTGTTTGTTTGTTGGTTTATTGGTTTGTCCCTCAATCACGCTGCAACAGAGAAACGGATCAACATGATTTTTTACATGGGTATAGCTGAGGATCTGGAGAGTAACATAGGCTACTCATTATCCCGGAAAATGAAGGAGTTCCCGTGGGAATTAATAGAAACTTAAACCACGCGGACGAAATTGTGGACTTCAGCTAGTAGTAAATATTTTTCATTGTCCTCTGCGTTCCAATTAAATGAATATCTTATGCTAGGACTTGCAATAAATTTCGAACCCTTGAAGAAGAGGTAAAATTGGCAGTACAACATTATTATTTGTAGTCAAATAGCTATCAAAATACGATAAATAACACAATATGCAACATTGTAAAAGGGGATACGTATAATGTGGTAGCGACTCGTCTCGTATGCGTCGTGTGACCCATAAAGTGAAATGCCAAGATTGTCACAGGACCTTTCATGAGAAGTTGAATAATGTGCTTTCATTTCACGTTGAGATATTCCATATGATACGAGCGTAACATGAGCGTTGGACTACGTCGACCATTGTCATGCCCGTGTCGTCAAATGAACTGCTTCTGTATATATGTAGATGTAGAAGTAAATTATTTATGTACTAGCTAGATGCCCGTGACTTCGTCCGCGTGGATAAAGTTTTCTTGATTTCCGGGGGAGCTCCTTAATTTTTCGGAATAAAAATCCGGCCTATGTCCTTCCCCGGGATGTACTGCTGTGCCAAATGTCATCAAATCGGTTGAATAGATGAAATGCAATGAAATGAAAATACACTTTATTGTACACCACACTTCATTGTATAGATGAGCCGTGAAAGCGTAGCAGACAAACACACTTTCGCATGTATTATATAAGTATGGATTGTATGTATGTACTATGTAGAAGCGTTCAGCATGAAGCCACAGTCAAAATAGGTAACTACGGCCTTCTGTTATGATCCAGCACATTTACCCTATTTAAATGCTTAAAGCCACAGAACAAGCGTTAGCATGTACAGCCTGTCATATAGGTCATAAGGCGATTTGCACATTCCGTTTTATCTGAATTGCGATCTGCATTATCTCTTATTATCACGGGAGATCATAATATTGTAGTTATATCCAAGTACAAATGCATTTACAAGGTACTTAAAGTACCTTGTAAATGCAAATATTAACACATGTGCTTGTAAAATTATTAATAGAAAAATAAGAGGAACCTAGCCTCCTCCTGAGTCTAGGGTAATCTTATCTTATTAAAAGTAATAGGTTTTGGCAGATTTTCATAAAAAAAGTTATGTAGTTTCATGGCTATTTAAAAGTAACTTAAGTTCAAAAATTATAAGTATAAAAATCTCTCTCAATCTTATGATCAAAACTACGAACTTCGTTTCTACGGGGCACTCGGGAACGCTCCGTAGAACGGGATTCCAATCACAGACTTCCGCCGCTGCCGACAATCTAACATATTGAAATACACATCGACCATACAAAATACATTAGGGAAGCACCATATTTGTGCGGACACATTGCCATTCTTCCGCTATACGTTTGTGCGTATCGTATCCGTAAGCAAAATCTTACACAATATATATTTGTCCGTAAATGTTACTCACAGAATTCATATTTATTCAATTTTAAAATACTAGTGACAAGTACATAACTAACCTTTGTTCTACGACTAAAAAATTCATCAGTTGATCTAAACACAAACGCGCGTCCGGCGAACAAGTCGATTAAAAGTTGCTATAGTACCTAAAATTTTTAATTTTTTTTAGGTGAATTGAGAGGTTTTTGAAAGATGTAGACAAAAGTACTATGTAGAGAAGTTACCCTTAAGAAATTATTCAGTATAGTCAAAGTCAAAGCATGTTTATTCAAAATTGGTACCTACACAGTACACAGTACACTTTCTAAACGTCAAGTATATGTCACCGTAAGATTGTAAAATCCGTTAGATTATAATCTAACGGTTTCTATCCCGCGAGATTATAAACTGTCGAAAGATTGTGAACCGTTCAATGTTCTGAGTATTGATTTATGAAATATTTATTGTTTTTGCCTTTTCTTGTCTCTTTCTTGTACGGTTCGCGCGCGAGTTCACTGCAGAGTAAATGTAAGTGTCACCATACATTTACTCTGCATTCAACTCGCGCGCGAACTATAGGTTAGGTTAGGGTTTGACATGAATATTCAGGTAGTGCCCGGCCTGCTAAAAAACTGACTGACTCCAAATCCTCCACCCTGACACTAAAAAGTTAAAAATAAAAATTCTTCCAATGCCACTGTAAAGTAATAAATAATTTTTATTTCTACCCACTATGTTGAAGTCGGGCTAGCAAGGATAAGAAAAGTTGACGCATCAGGCTCGCCCGACATCAACATAGTGGGTAGAAATAAAAATTATTGGCGTTGGAAGTCGGTTTTTTGGAAAGAATTTTTATAGTCTGCACAAATAATCACCACTTAAGATAAGCTTATCAACGATCTCCAGCTAGTCTCTACGTTGTTCATATGGACGTAGAAAGCGTGACGTATGCAATTAATTTAATATTTTTTCTACGCCAGAATATGAACGTGAGTTTTAAGTAAACTTAAGATTTTTTAATTTGCAAGATAGGCTTGCGCTTGACGACAATCATGCTTAGTGTAAAGCAATTCAATGAATGAATGAGCAATGATGAATGAATGATGATGAATGAATGTAGTGTAAGTTAGGAACGCGCTTGCCTAGAAAGAAGTCTATTCACTCTTGCCTTAAAAGTAGGAATTTAATATTACCTTTCTATGAAAGAGGATATTCACAACTATCAATAGATCAATGCATATTTTTCGTATGTAGTCATGTTCAAAAATCTCTGATTGATATTACTTTGGCAGCAGTATGGGAAAACAACGGCTTCGGCATTCTATCAAATGAGGTCTGAAATCTCTGAATTCACGATTCCTAAACGCTTTTCAGGGCAATTAATTTTATACAAAAATGCATAAACATCATCTAATATAGATAACTACATCTTTGAGGTAACTTAGGTATTGAATTCGATCCTAAAATATTAATTTGACATTATGTAGGTATATTTATTTAATTTTATTATTGTATTGTTAATGCAAATTCATTTAATAAGTTTATAATGAAAGAAAAAATGTAACCTGCAATTGCAATTGCAACATTACAATGCCCTGACGGGGTCTCATTAAATAACTAATTATTAAGAAAGAAAACGGGGGATTATTATAAAGAGATAACTAGCACTGTTTTGGCGCTCGCAGTAAGTCAAGTCAAAGATTTGCAAGTGAATGTACACTAAGTTTAGGGCTGTATCAACCTTTACCAACAGTTGTACAACTGAGCAGAAGTATTTATACATTTAAATAGAATCCATATTTCCATGTCGATTACTATCAATGTAGATAAAAAACGATCGAACTTAATTAGAACAACATTCCTTGCCAATCCGAGTCACTGACACTACATCCAATGGTTTCCCGATATTATTAACTACACCAGTTAATCTTGACTTTCATTTCTATGAACTTCTTGTATCTTACAATTTATTCATTGAGTTATGGACCATAGAGTTGATTACAGACCGAAAATATTAGCGTTAAAAAATCGCTATACTATAATATTATAAATGCGAAAGTTGAGATGGATTGATGTTTGATACTCAATCACGCGGTAGAACGGATCGAGATGTTTGGCACAGATATAAATCATATTCTGAAATCTAATCATCATCTATCCTGGGCTCTTCTCAGACCAGGGCGCGTTTGGAACCCTCGTAGCTTTACTTTTAAGATACCGTAACTAAATATCACCATCATGTTTTATATGTAAGTAACGGCCGTCAATATGTGTACCTACAGTGTACCCAAATTGAATGAATGATTTATTTGATTGATTGATTGATATCTATCTATCTACCTATCTAAGCATGATTCTCGTCAAGCGCAAGCCTATCACGCAATAAAAAATCTGGAATAACACATATGCTACTTTTTATCCCATAAAACTTAAGAGTTTTCGCGGGAACCAAATAACCTCAATCGACGCTGACGAAGTTGCGGGCATCAGTTAGTTTTACAAAACTCATAAATCCGATCTATCTATTTACAACGGATTGTAACGAAGAGCGGTATAGAGGTTGCATCCCGGGGAAAGACAACTACTTTCTCCAAAACTCCAAAAAGGTCGTTTTGTCGGGACATTATACCTCTAGTGTATGACATCTCACTGTATGCCTTCCTGTTTTTGTAAAGTCTATGTAGTTGCAACCTACCGTTTGCAACAGGCTACGCAGCGTCACCGCTTTCTCAGCTATTCGTAATATTCCCCGATGTACCTGCAAAAAAACAATATTTATTAGATATCGTACTTAAAACAGGAAGTTGCTTGTTTTTTTATATTATTTCTATGAATTATCGTTGAGATCAGCTGCAATTAAACAATTATTTTAATCTATAAAGGTTTTTTTATGCTGGAGCAACTACATGCGACAATTAGGTATGATCCAAAGAATTTCGCAGCCTCAAGTAAGTAATATGCGGCCGTCTATTTTATGCGAAGACAACATCGTGCTGTGGATTTGTCCTATAAAAGTAGATCTAGTATGTAAAAGCTGCATCAATCATTGTCACAGTCTCAATTGTTGTGATTAACTGAACTTATAGTACCTATTCTTACTGTTTCGCTAGTATCAGAAGAGTGCAATCCAATACGACATTATTGCGATCTTTACCCTGTAGCATTCGGTTATAAGGCCCCAGCCTAGTACGAAAGCCAGTTAACGATTCTTGTAAAATTTTAAATTACTATAGCATGCAGCTCTGTAGCATGCCACAATTTTGCAGTCTGTCGCTCTAGCGTAAAACGCTCTTTACGCTTTTAATTCGCTCAACGGTGGGTAAAGAATTATAAAAAAATGCCATACATCTTGTTCAATTATCTTATGGAAAATATTTGTCTCAAGTCGGCGCCACTCATGTCAGACATGGTTTAAGTATGCGATGTGAAACGGGCTTCGGATATAAGCACAGAATACATAATAGTATGGTATTAGGTTACTAAAATTCTACATCAATGTATTTGGTATAATTTGATTGCGAAGATGTTATCTAGTATAAAATATCTGAAAGTCTTTAATATATCACGTGTTCACAGCTATGGTCACCAATCAGGGGTGCCGGCATCACCGCCTTGTTAGTTAAAATAAAATTATTAAGTTCCGAGAACGAAACGAACGAAATTAAAACTTATTTTAGGAATGGGTCGAAAATATATTATTTTCATCTCAATTTTCCAGTTTCGAGAAATTTCAATATTTGAGAGGGTTACGACTTTTTAATGTCGTAGGTATTTAGAATCCTCCAGGCAATAATTCGAGGTCAAAAACATGTGAAAAAGGTCTCCAATTACTTATATCAGCGACGATTTGCCGATGTCCGGATGATCTTGTCAGTTCTAAGAAAAATTTCAAACATTCAATCATTTCTTGAATCCATAATTAGATGGGTAGGTACATACCTACGTCATAATTTTCGACTACTCACTGCTACAGGAAAAGCTTGTAAATTCCGATGCTCGATAAAGCCCCTAATTATTTATCTTCTATCTTGCGAAATATGTCAAAATATCCAACCTCGGGGAATTTATACTTACACCTACAAATATCTATGTATATGAAAGTTAACGTTGGTTTGTCCTTCTTATATGCACAAATGGACCGAAGCGGATTTATGAAAGGATAATTATTATATAATTAGAGCTGGAAAATCGCTTCTTCTCATTCCGAAAATACAAAATAAGTCCGTGCAGGATATTTTTAATCGCTACTAAAACATATGATACCATTACCTATTCTGTGCTAAAACTGTTGTTCTAACACTTTGTTCAATTGTATATTATATGCACCAAAAATAATTTGTAAACTGAAAATTTTGTACACTCTGGCCACTCTTCAGGTCTATATTATGCCGGCTCTTCTCAGTAGAATTACTTTCCGAACCGGTGGTAGAGTCTTAACGTATCATAAGTGGCACAAGTTGTCCTACATGAAATTTAAAGAAATCATTTATCATACATTTTTAGTAGGCAGTAGGTAGTCGATCGATAACTGGTCCGCCTACCGCGCGTCGTATATAGAATAATGCCGTGTTTGTTATTTTCTTACTCAGATATTTTCCTAGAACTACGTCGGTAATAGGTCAGTATTAAGTACATAAATGTTAATTTACCCTTATGAAGTTAAAAGTATTTTTAATTAAGCATACATGTAGGCATTCTTAACAAGGTTCCAGACCGTTTCTTGTATCCTGTTATTCCATCCCAAGTTTGTCAGTGCCTATCACATGCAATCTATCGCAGGCAGGATTCCAGTTACAAGTATGAAATTACGTAACAGATTGCTTTGTTGATCAAACATATCGGGACATGGCTCTTACTTCCTTATCACAGCAATCATACGTAGAAACCTACTATCGAAAGTAACTTATCTTCAATAGATAAATATTAGATAAGGTAGGCTATGGTAAGGCATTTAGTAACTCCGGTAGTTTATATCGGAAAATGGGAAATTGGCGACCTGCCAATACCTCAGCAGAGCTCAATGACACTTCAAATATCTCTAAAACACCTTATAGTTTGTATTCTATATCTAAACTAAGCCTTTATTTCTAGGCTACGGTAAAATTTACTATATTAAGAACACTTTAATGCCTCGTTGGAATAATCGCAGACACAACAATAATAAGAAGAACAAAATTTGCATAGGTTATGTTTCAGTAACCTAACCTAACCTGTTGAATAAAGACTTTAAAACTTTTAGTAGGTACTTACTCAAAAAAAAAGTTAAGACTTATTTCAGATTTAAGAAGAATTAACCGTTAATCAGTGTATAGAGTAGGTAATTGTAGCGATTTAGTCACTATTATTTTAGAGCGAAAACACACTTGGACCGGACTAGACAAAACGTGTCCACGCAACGTTTGCATTGGAACGACGTTTTGATCGGTTGTGTAAGTGTGTGTAGCTCCAGATGAATTTATGCAGTAATTTTGTTCGCAAGACATTTTTTTTTGTCCAAAGTTCATTTTTTAATATAAGAATAACGAATCTATGAATATAATAAAATAATAAATAATATCATTTCGATGTAAAGGAATATAAAGCTTTTTCTGATTTGATCGATTGTTAATCTTTGATTTATAATGTTATTAAAATCAACTCAAGATATCGACCCACACAGTTCTAAGGCGACAAACTTATTAGCATTATCTTCAGCTACAAGAAATCCTCAACAAAACATCAATTCGTCACTAATCATAGGTAATGGACTTAAGGGTCAACACACTCAGTTTTTTGCCAATTTAATGTACCGAATAAACAGTTAAATAATATTTATCCAGAGTTATTGATTACGTTTATTTTTATTTGTTTATTCTTAGACCCGGTGTACGTAACGCGTTTATGTCTTTTGTATGGAATGGAACGTCAACGATTTTTTGGACGCTTTTTGTTTTAAAATAATTAATTGCAGCGCTTCGCGTTGGTTAAAATAGTAAAATTA
This sequence comes from Erebia aethiops, assembly GCA_923060345.2. Classification (NCBI taxonomy): domain Eukaryota; kingdom Metazoa; phylum Arthropoda; class Insecta; order Lepidoptera; family Nymphalidae; genus Erebia; species Erebia aethiops. The sequence goes on from OV281082.1 coordinate 20,685,068, forward strand.
TGATGTTGATTTTTTTTACTTATATAGATCTACACATACTTGCTTGACATGACAAAACGTCATTTCCTTCAACACAGACGTTTTGTTCTGTCCGGTGCCTAGTGTTTTCTATTTTAAAGTGCTCTTCAAGACTCAGGAATTTACTAATGTGCTCAGGAATTTCTCAACCTCGTTCCTCCTTTACCATTTTACCACAGAACTGCAACCGTGAGCGTTGGCATCCTTTCATTGTCGATGTTCAATCAAGTCGTACGAAACATTTTTGCTCCACATTCCTAATACGAACGCTAGGGTTTGGAACGCCATTCCGGCGACCGTGTTTCCGGCCAAATAGTGAATAGACATTTTCTCTCCAGCTCCAATAAGTCTAGGCTCCAACCTCCTCATTGCTTTTCACAAGCATGATTGCCGTCAAGCGCAAGCCTATCTTGCAAAGTGGGCGTTTTTTAAAACGCTTAGTGTATCTTCATATAAGGACACAGGATTAAACATTTTTTGCAGCAACTATTCATCGGTGATCACCGTTAATATGATCCTGGCCGCAAAAAAGTGTATGAATGTTGCTCATTGCTACTGGACACTTAATACACTTACTTTCCGGTTCTGTAGTTCATTAGAATCTGATTAGAATAGATACTAGAATTAATTTGAATAAAAAGAAAAGCAAGAATTATGCCACCACAGATCATCTGTAAATTAATGTAGGCTTTAGATTCGAGGAATAAAAAATATAGGTTGGTAAGCCTGTAAAGTAAATATCTTTTTTTTCTTAAAATAAGTGAGCAGCATGAACCTAATGTATCTAATATATTGTAATTATTACGTCTTTCAAAACTTAGCATCCAGCAGAACCATTGCACAAAATACATCGATATGACATAACAAAGCATTTCTTTATGTAAATTAACCGATTAGACACGCTTTTACTGTGTACGGATTCCGTGTTTCCGGAAAGAATTTTAAATTATATGTTATATCATACTGGCATGTGCTTCTGTGAAGTCACTTGGTTTAATAATGGGTTATGGGTATATGCATGCGATTATAATGTGGTTATTATCTGATTATAATGTGTATAACTGCCTCGTTGGTCTAGTGGTTAGCATGTTCGACTGCGGCCGACGAGGTCCCGGGTTCGAGTCCCGAGTCGGGCCATTACTAGCCCGGAGTTAAGAAGTAGCCGGTGTTTCACCCCAGGTCTCGGAGAGTACATTAAGCCGTCGGTCCTGCGCTTGACCTCTCACCGGTCGTGTCGGATTTTCCGTTCCATCGGACTATGAGAGTAAAGGAACAGAGAGTGCACCTGTGTATACGTACACACTTGTGCACTATAATATCTGCCGCGCAGATGGCTTATCTCTCTTATATGAGCAGGATTTTTTTAGTTTTTAGATTCGATATAATTAATTAATAGCTAATACGAAAAATGTACAATTTTTGCAAGCTTTTTCAATAACTTTGATAATTTGCCAAAATATATGTGAATGTTTCTTAACTACAGTTTGATTTTTTTTAAAACGCTATAATTTGTTATTTCTTCCGTCGCCGCCAATATTGCTTTATTACCATCTCTTTTCCAGTGTGCAACGATGAATTTATTAAAATCGTTATTTGGAAAAAATTGCAAGAAATATGGCATATCCATAATGTTTTCAAAAGTGTATGAAGTCGGCCAATCCGCACTTGGTCAGCGTGATGAACAATGCTTAGATATGGGCCTGCGTAACGTTCGTTGACGGTAATGATGATAAATTAAGTACTTAATTAAGAGTTAAAGGTTATTAAGGTAGGTTGTTCTGTAACCACTAAGAAATAAACAGCAAACCACGAAAGTTTATTATTCATGTAAAAGCATGCGATTACCGTCCTCGTGTCACGATGTCTTCATTAATTGATTCAAAGTTTCAGCTAACCGGCAATTTTACCGTAAATCAACATTAATTGTACTAAGGCGGGTATTATACGCGAAATACCTAAAAGCCTATGCACACGGCGTGTGTGTACGCTTCACGTTTTCAGTTAAATAAGCAGATTACAGCATTTGTATCGCTACAAACGCACTCATGACGGTCATTAACAGTGCGTCTGTATCGCGTTGTATAAATCGCGTCTCGTAAGTTGACCCAAAATGGCGGTCGTCTGCGCAGGTACATTGTTTTACGCGTGGAGCTATGGCAACGCGCAGCCATCTCATACCGCACTTCGTTTGACACCCAAAACGTGTTTCTGCGCATAGTTCAACTTACGCGGCGGCTATTATACGCACGTTTTAATAGTCACACCATCTTAAGTTCATATACCTAAATGGGTCAAACGCGCATCCACAGCGCATCTGTATCGACGTGTCTGCGCGGCGACTGAATTTTGACTGAATTTTCTATCGGGGTAATATACCTAACTTAAGTTAAAAAAATGTATTTTCAGAAGCACTTAAGTTTGTAAAATGTACCGACATTTTATAAAATCGCGAATTTGACAAATAAATTATTTGGTGAAATAATCAATTTGTAAATGATACTCTAATTTGCAAAGGAAAACATTTTCGAATTGAATATATTTTGTCAAATGAGCTTTTATAAAATGATATTTTTGCGGAAGACGTTTGTCACCTGAATAGTTTTTTTAACTTTTTTTGTAAAATTATCATTTTGTTAAAAGTTTTTTGTGAAACATTGGTGAACCGCGCTTGACTCCCGTTTGTTTCGTATCGGCTGAGCGTAGAAAATACTCCATGTGCATGGGCTTTAAGTATTCAACCTGAGATATGTTTGTTCATTAGCAAAGTTTGTACCGTTTACACTGATAAATAATGCCGGTAAGGATTTGTGGTCATTATTGTGGTTTGTTTTGACTCGGAGCGACGTAGCGAATTCCTATAATTATTGTTAAAGTAAGTTAGTTTAGCTTTTACAAAGCCTATTTGTTGAAGCTTCTTGTAATTATAGTGTCTATTAAGCAAGTACTTATTACGAGATAACTTACAATCCTATCAACATCATGATTAACTTTTTAATTATTATTCTGTAAAACTTACAATTATTGCATAGAAAATAGTTGATTAAATTCAGTGAAACGGCTACAAATAGAAGCAGTAGATATTTTTTTATAATCTATTAAATTCTTAAACTGATTAAGTTCATATTTTCATTATGACATCTATTATCTACCCAATCAATCTAAGAATCTTTAGAAAATCAAGTCCAATGAAAAAATCGAAAGAAAAGATCCAATGGAAGATTTTCTAATTTGTTCTAAATTCGTATCTACAGTTATAAAGGAACAAATCGTACATACCTGTAGTTCGCGCACGAGTTGAATGCAGAGCAAATGTATGGCAACACATACCTACATTTACTTTGCATACAACTCGCGCGTACTTTACGAACAAGACAGTTAAAATCACCCTTTCATATTCGGTAAAAAATGCGCAAATTAATAGCGACATGCTGAATAACGTCGCATTAAGTTAAGTACCTCTTTCATTTCCGAAGACGTCCATAAAGAAGTCATCAAAGTAATTTACAAATTGTGATGCACCAGTACACGGGAATATCATGCAAGTAAATAATATGATGCAATTTACGAGGTGTGGGCTTGAATAATGATATTTTCTCTTTTTAATGAAAACCTGCTCTCCATGAGCATAATATTATGTCAACTTTCATAAATATTTGCGAATATGATACGCGGAAGTCCAGTTATCGGCGTTAAATGATATAATTTCAACAATGACATCAATCATAACAAGCCAGAACTTTAGACTCGATTGGATTGTTTAAACGCTAAGAGTTTTTCTACACCACCACCACTACAGCCGATTAACGTCCCACTGCTGGGCACAGGCCTCCACTCTCATAGAAGAGAGGGAATTAGAGCTTAGACCCACCACGCTGCTCAATGCGGGTTGGTGGGCTTTAACGACTATTATCATGTTAGTGATAATAACCGGGACCGACGGCTTAACGTGCTCTCCGAGGCACGGGGGTGAAACACCGCCAACTTCCTAACTCCGGGCTAGTACTGCGAATTTCTAGTCAGAAAAAGCCAATACTCAATTATGGCTCAACCCGGGACTCGAACTCGGGACCTCGTCGGCTGAAGTCGAACATGCCAACCACTACACCAACGAGGCAGTCTAGAATTTTTCTACAACCAATAGGTACTAATTTAAAAGCTTTCAAAATCTTATGTCTAACATCAACACTCCTATCTCAGCCATTGAAATAATATGTACTAAAGATTGTGCAATTCTAGTAAACGGAGCTTATGACTGTAAAATACCTATTATAGTATTGACTTTGAAAGATCTATTCAGTGATATAATTAAAATCCATACAGCCGTCGGGATGCTTCGAGAATATTTCCTACAGCATCCAAAAGCATCCTACATAATACATACATACAAACATACATATATACATACATACATACATACATACATACATACATACATACCTACATATATACATACATACAAACGAACATACAAACAAAGGACAGCCTGGCTGTCCAGCGCGGAAATGCAGCCAGTATTTTTGCCACCACGTGGGTTTATTTCGTATTATAGTAATTGGGTTAAGCTAACTAGCTTTAAGATTTATTGTAATGTTACTGCATTAGGTATATTACAAAAAAAATAATTAATTATTAATTAAACGTTAATCAAAATATCAAATAGTTTATTTTCAAGTATGTGTATTTACAAGTAGTGTAATTTTAAAGAGTTTAGAGAAAAATTTGAAAAGTTTCAAAGAACTGGCTTCAAAAACGTCCACGCGAACGGAGTCGCCGGTTTTATCTAGTTGAGAAATATATAGTTGCAGTAAGTGCGCGTGTAACTTATAAGGTCATGAAACTCTTCACTGAACTAATCAACGCAAACCAATCATTTCAAGCAGTAAGCAGTAACTCGTCTATGTAAAGGCGTCAATAAAATTATCTAAACGCTCTCCTCACATTAACCGCTTAATTATGACACTCGGTAACGGTTAATCTCGGAAAACGGCCACGGGAAGTGTCTTGTAAGCTGCCGTATTTACATATAAATTGAGTAGGCTTCATTGTCAGCCCAAACTGATGTTAACAGGCCGGCCGGACACGCGAGTAGGGTTACTACATATTATTTAATTTGCAAGACTTCATTATTTTAAAATATTTAACATTGGATTTATATGTATTTTCTTGGTTTATACTGACTTCTGGCCTCAAGGACTCATGAATATTAAAAAAATGGATTACAATATAAATAACAGGGCTCCCGTAATCGACTTAAGGGTTATTTAACACTTGTACCATTTTTGATAACTTTACTGGCGGTGGGGTAGCGTCGGTGGTGTAAGGAGCGTTTTATATGGTTGGTAACTGACAAATTGGGGCACAGCTGGAAGGTCTTCTCGGGTATGTTTTATCATGAACAGAATGTCTTCTCGGGGTGGTCTCGGGTATGTTGATAACAGAATATAGAATAGTGGGAGGTCTCGGGTTCGATCCCCAGCAATGGTTATGAAATTTATGATTTCCAAAATATTGACTCTGGTCTGGTCTGGTGGCAGGCTTCGTTCTTGACCAGTTGCCACCCTGCCTGCAAAGATATTCCGCCAAGCGTGAATGATCTAGTACAAAGCCGTGTAAAGACCGTTATGGAGTATGGGATAAAGTATATTTTGTTTTTATGCAATAATTTATACATATATGTCACCGTAAAATTGCAAAAACCGTGAGATTGTAATCTAACTAGCGAAATTATAAACTGTCGACAGATTACAATTTAACGCATTATTTTTCGGTAGATTGTAATCTGTTAGGTATATTAACCCAATAAAACCTAACCTACGATCCCTACCTATACGTATTTATGTCGATCCCTAACCTAACCTACAAGAAAGAGACAAGAAAACGTAAATATAATGAATATTTCAAAAATTGACACTCAGAACATTGAACGGTTCACAATCTGTCGACAGTTTACAATTTCGCTAGTTAGATTACAATCTAACGGTTTTTGCAATCTTACGGTGACATATATAAATATTATCTAAATAGCACGTCTAAATAGCAGTTAATAAAAAACGTATAATTATCTAAATAGCAGTAGCACGTAAATATAGTCTTATTTAAATAGCACAGATAAAATGGGTGACCGTCGATGTAAAGCGATTGTGGTCACTTAACTCAGCAATACCTCCTAAGCCGCGCTAAGAAGATTTAGTGCCAGTAGGCACATGATGTGTACAGAATGGGTATAATGATGCTAAACTTAGCCTGGGTGGTGTCCTAGATGTCCAGTATCCAACGATGTGATTCTAGGTAAATAGGGATTGTAATTTTGTACCACAAAATATATTGTACGATGATTTTGCATGCCTATTCTTACTAAACTGCGCGACATCAAAGTCACGGCACGGCATAATATGTTTTTCAGGTGTATCTGGGTACAGTGGCGTGCACAGGGTTTGAAGCTAGGGTAGGCATTGGTAGGTAAGTCAGAATATCTATTTACTGACTGTCCTGATAAAAAATGAGCATTACCGTATTTCCACTTGGGTAAACAGTGCTTTTATGCCTCTATGAACTGCATGCCACTGTCTGGGTATGTCTTTAAGCTCGTAATTTATTGTAATGTTGTAGTGCGATAACTTGCAGGTAAGTAGTTTTGTTGTTACTTTGTTGTAGCTCATCCCTATTCCCTAAAACTAAATGACAAATTTCAAAATCGATAGCCTTTGTATCCAGTTTGGGATGCCGCTAATGATATCACCTTCCGCATACGAGATTTATCAGAATAGATTGCATTTCGTTATACGAGCACGGTAGAGGAATATATTAGTGCCATATTGGGTTATATAATATTCTGGACTTGGAAATTGGAAATTCAATACACCTATCTTTGCCGTTATGATTTATAAAGTGGTGTTGCCTTTATTCGCTGTACCTATATGTTATTTGCCAGTTGTAACAAGTTATGATAAGTTTTTCTTCCATCCCGTATCTCCTATTGAGTTCTGTCATAGTGGGAATAAATAAACTGCAGTTGTAGTGAGGGAATCTTGATATTATATCCTCCGCATGCCTGGTCCCGTTGCAACATCAGAATATGCTCCTTTATATTTCCTGAATAAATTGCGTAACTTTTCCATCCTAACAGACAATTGAGGGATTTTTTATAAGTTTATAATCCACGCGGACGAAGTCGCGGGCCAGGTATAGTTTAGTATTATAAACGCAAAAGTGCGTCTAACTATCTATTTGTTTGTCTGTAAGTCTGCTACGTTTTCACGGCCCATCTATTACGGTTTTTTGTCAACGAAAATATTTCCAGCCCGCATTTTATCTTGCTTAAATAAGATACCTAAGTTCTTAAAAAAACAGAACATTTGGTTGAAAATGAAGTCTCATAGCCAAAGAGCAATCTCTTCCTTCTTTCTGCACTATTATACAGAGAAATTATCAAAGATAAACCAGTAGGATCACAGATGAACAAGATAGCGGAACCACACCAACACTAATTATCATTCCATCTATATCATTGACGCTTACAATAATTATCCCAAACGTACATAAAGCATCACAGATTAGAAGCTTAAGCCTATTAATTTATAGCTCAATCCAGTTAATCACGGTCGGCAAGCGCAACAGCTATAAATATTAACTATATTAACCGCGGGCAAATCTGATATCAATGTATGAATAAACCTGACAAACCCCCCGCAGCGTGTACATAGGGTCCGCAAAATAAACTATATCGATTTTTTACAAAACATTTTATATAATAGTTATTGAAAACAAAACTAAGTATAGTATAAAAATGAAACACGTATACGGTTATTACAGACCCGGTGACAGCGTCGGTAGTAAATATTATAAATAAAATAAAAACAAAAACACAGGCATAAAATTAGTTCCAATTTTGGCCACTGGGCCAGATAAGTTGGTGGAACACGAGTATTCACCTAACCCTAAGTAGGTACTCCCTTACCCTATCATCACCCGCTTTATACCAAGTTTATTGTTAAACTAACCAGAAGACAAGGTAATAGTTTTAGTAGTGATCTTACTGGTACCAAAATGAAGTCAAAATCTAGACATGAATAACTGAAATCTGATATAAACTAATGAATAAGCTGACGCTATCATGTTGTGTAAGTACCGTTACCAATTTTTTTTTTAATGTAATTATATTACAACTGGGTGTGATTACAGTTCTTATAAACCTAAATATTTTGAAAAGTTCTGAAGCATACGTAATTATTAGTTAGATAAGAACCTAATTTTATATTTTCCGTATTTGCTTGCTTCAGGAAAGTAAAGTACATAATTTATTATTTTTCAATTACAATTTTATCTTTTTACAATAATTTTGTGTAATCAATACAACTTTTAAAACGGATATCAAAATAAATTCAACAAAATCTGGCTGTTTTATTTAATAACTCACAAATCTTATTTTCCTGACCGTGCTTTTCCAATAAATAAACAGCGCTGCTGGCGCAGCCTCCGATGCATCTCGGTAGCACTTGGCAATAATGCGTCAACATTCTCAGTCGTCGACATAATATGATCATTCCAACGATACAGGCTATCGTGATAACGGCCAACAAAGATGAGCTTCGTTATTTTCAGACCTATTTAAATTAATCTAAGTCAGGAAGCGACGAGTTTACTACGCTCGCTACATTGTTTGCAAATTATTTTAATTTAATAGAAATAAAATCAATATTTCACATTATTTTTAACCGACTTCCAAAAAAGGAGGAGGTTCTCAATTCGGTGCGTATTTTTTTTAAATTTTTTTAATTAATTTTTAATTACCGCATATCTCCGTCATTTCTAAGCCGATTTGAAAAATGTTTTTTTCAGTCGTTAGAGGAAGCTCTCGAGGTGTTCCCATAAAAAATTCTGACCTCAAATCCTCAACCCTGACAATAAAAATTAAAAACAAAAACTCTTTCCAAAAAACCGACTTCCAACGCCACTGTAAAGTAAAAATAATTTTTATTTCTACCCACTATGTTGAAGTCGGGCGGGCATAACAAGGATAAGCAAAGTTGACGCATCAGGCTAGCCCGACTTCAGCATAGTGGGTAGAAATGAAAATTATTTTATTACTTTACAGTGGCGTTGGTAGTTGGTTTTTTGGAAATAATTTTTATATCCTGACATTTTCAATTACTGTTTTGAGCTATCAATGTAATATAATCAATGAAATCAATGGAACGACACTGGCAATCGTGAAAACGGCCAACTAACATGAGCATCGTTATTTTCAGACCTATTTCAATTAATTTTAGTCAGGAAACGACGAGATTACTTCACGCGTTACATTGATTGCGTTTAACTATTTGTATTTAATAGAAAACTAACCAATATTGCACATGATTTTATTTTGAAATTTTCATCGTTTTATACTGATCATTGTAATGATTATTATCTGCAATCCTGATAACGGATAGCAAAAATGAGCATAGTTATTTCAAGACTCAATTAAATTAATATCAGACAGGAAGCGAAGTAGATTTAAATCGCTCGTTACAGTATTATTGTTTCCATTCCAATTCATTAGCCTGAGTCATCATCAAATATTTGACCGATATTATTTTATAGTTTGCCCAATAAACCGTTAACAGTATCGTATCAGCAATAAAGCAATAAAATACATTTTGGGACTGACGAATTACTTTGTTTAATAACTTTTCATAACTGAAGTGGCTACCACATAAACGGTTGGTTATACATAAAATGAAGATTACTTAATTACTTACCACTTTACTACAGTAATAATTAGTAAAGTGAAATTGCCTTTCCAACAACTGTGAATGTATTGTGTATACGAGAGTGAAATTTTATTCCTATACATTGAATGTCACTGCCTGACAGTGATACCTACTGCTTCTTATCAATTTAAATGATACCGCTTATGCTTTTTAGATCGCCATAATGCTCTTGAACTTGATACGAGCTAAATATGATCTCCGAGGAACGGGGGAAATGAAAAGACCAGATTTGGACCAGCAGTGTTGGTTACCCACCCACATGTAACCGACCTGGGTCAATGCTGCTTATCCAATAATATCGATACGCTTTATCTAAGTACTAGGTCTCACTTCACACATCTCTCTAACTTAAACTTTTGAATGTGTTACCATAATCTTTAGAAAGTATATCGATTTTGATGAGGATGATTGAAATATGGGCTTATCTCCGGTCAGTTAAACACGTGGTTCCGTCAGTTTTTCGCTTGTCAATGGCATCCAAGCATGTATCCCTAATATGGAAAATACAGCCAGAAACATTTAGATTAATTATGGAATAACGACGATCCAACAGCTTTTTCAGAATCTTGTTGACTTTTCCGGTATTCAACTGGTTTAAATCGGCGTAGAGCAAGGCCTGAAGTAATTATTAAGAGAAGCTTAATTACAATGTGGTTTTTATTTTATAGTTACCAATAGTTATTTATCTGCATTGAAGTCTCGTGTTGTTAAAGCCTTGCATTGTTCCCTTTTTAAGACAACTAGGTATATTATTATTAATACCATTATCCCCTAATGCAAAAGATTCTAAGCAACGACCTCAATTTACATTGACGGGCCCTGTCAAACAAAGAATGTGAACTTATTTTACTAACGCCATCTAGTCTGAAAAGCGGGACAGCGCTATGGCGGGGACAAGGACAGGCTTATACAGGTGAGGAGCACGCCCTACAAGTCGGACGCCCAACTTTTTTCTATGAAAGGGCCCATCTAGTACCTACATATATATCGATGGTTCTAAGTGCTCGTATCAGTCTTTGATTAATGGATAGTGGACTCGACCTTCCGCAATACAATTTATAGAGAATGAAAGGTTCCTTATTAAAATCATTAGTAGAAGGATCTCAAAGTCCATGCTAATATCTCAGCTAATATGATGAATGCGTGTGTTTGTCTGTCCATAGCTTTTTTATAGCCCGTACATATTTAAAATAAGTTTATCAACTAATTTTTCTAGAAGGTTTAAAAATCAAGTTTTATAATTTGTAAATAGTTATAAATGAGACCGGAAGTAGTAGTTCAGATCTAGAACACAAAAATAATTGTTCTGACGTGACTATCTTCACGATTCACTTCGAAGACACCTAACACTGTTTCAATTGCGCAATCGATTTCGATCTTAATCGAGATGGTAAAATTGATTCTTCTCACTCAAGACTTTTACCCCGCCATTCTAATATTGCCTTGTAACCACAAAGCTAGGTCCGTCACAGGCTAATTTATTATTACTAGTATTTGGAAAAGGAATCGTTACATTTCACTAGATTCAATTTACTATAAAGCTAATCGCAGATTACAAAACCAGCGCAAGATCCGTTACTTTCATTTTTGTACCTATTGAAAAACAAATTAAAGCTTGCCCTTGACTGTGGCTGCTGGCCGGTGGTAAGTGACGATGCAGTGACGAAGTGATATGGTAGGGGGTTAACCTAATGATATAGTTTTTATTACCATAGCTCATACCCCAGAAACGGTAATTGCTTGACAGCCCGAGTTTGCTGGTAGGTCGGTAACTATTCATACCAGTCCTGAGCCATTTTAAATTCCCAAATTTACATAGCTGGGTATTAAAATGAGGATTTTCCGCAAAGAAGCTCACATGTTTCCCACTGCGCCAGGGAGATCCTCTAATTTCTTTGGAAAGTCTTTGGAAGCAGCATCGACCGTGCGGCTCTAGCGGTGCAGCTATAGTGTAAGAACAACTTTATAAACTGGTATTATTTGAAATAGAAAATCGGTACATTTCTCTTGATTCAATTATCTATTCTAAACTGCAATTATTTTTATTGCTTTCAACAATGGTACGTGCTATAATAATGATATTGTTTATAAGTTTCTCCACTTATACAAATTACCTATAAGGTCACTTAGGTGTTCGTAAATGGAAATTATCTGGTACATGTGAAAGTGATAACCGAACCTACCAATTTGCTTGTGTCATCGATGTTTAACACGAATGCTTCAAAAAGTGAAGTGCTCTTTTTCAATATATTTTCTATTAATATGACTAAATTAGACTAAAATTGTTCTTATTTAAATAAGTACAAATTGTTCAAAAAGTTGCAACATATTTATCGGCACATTACGCTGTAAGAGCGCATGCAATTAACTACTCTATTACTATAAAAACTATTAATAGTACAAAATATTTAAACGCGATTTTCACCATAAAATAACTATGCGTGATTTCATCAAAGTGGGTTTAGATTTTTGAAATATCCTTGTGAACTCTTTGATTTTCCGTGATAAAAATAAAATTATTATGCCCTTCCCGATACAATGAAATATTTTAGCTAAATCTGTTTTAAACAGATTGAATCATAAAACGGTAAGACAGACAGCCAAATGTAATATTTGTGTAGATATTACAAGAAGTGCTAGCTAGCCCAATGTAATTTTATTCTCATTCACATTAATTAGTTTAAAGAGTAATCCCATCCTTACGAGACTGAATTAATGAGTTTGGGATAAATTACTCTATTAATAATAATAGAGCCCTATGAAAAGTGTCAATGTTTGCTTTAATATGCGTATCTGCATACTTGAATGCAGAAGAATAGCAGTTATAAATGTTAACTGGTGGAATGTCGTGAGTGTATACGAACACACGCGGGCGCGGTGGCGAGCGCGGTTTTGACAATATTAGTACATTGTGTAAGAGAATACCTAGTATTTGTAAGTTTTCTTCATATAGTGAAAAGTGACATTGGAATTTTGTTAATACAATTTGGCACACCCATACTTAATACTGTACTCCAAAACATTAGTAAAAACGTCACGTATATGTACTTAGTACAAAACTTAGGTACACTAGGGATTGTTTTTATTTATAAAAAGCCAAACGCTAAACTACAGAATACTAACTATTACTAAACTACTTCCTTTGGTGAAAACCAAAGCTAACTTGTAACTTTTTAAGTTAACATTAACTTTAGGTAATCTGACATTTAGTATTGACGGGTAGGTAGCGGACATTTCTCCATTTCACGCTAAATGACCAATTTATAAAGCTGATCAACGCCCGACACAGTCATAGTAGATTAATTATTAATTTTGGCAGTAGATTAATTTTTAAAGCTATTTGAATAACTAACCCGAGAGTTTACAGCTGACCTATTCTGTGGTTTAACTAATAGCTCGGGATTCAATGCAAAAATTGTAACGTCAAACAACGCCGATCGCTCCCGCGCCCTCCTGTACAACATAAACACGTACATAGTAGCGCCGCATTAAATATGGCGCCAGCATCAAAGGCATAAATTATTCTATTAGCGCGTTCAATGTCGCTATTTTATTATATTTTTACCTTTTTGGTCACCAGACAACAGCAACACAGCATGCTATTACTTGCAGACAGAAATTGGCTGTTTCAAGTTGTTTATTAGTTTGTTTTTTAAATCTATAAGCCAAGTTTTTAATCATATTTCATCGATTGTACATTAAAGATATAGGTACCTTGACATTTGTTGAACAACTTTCGGCTAAGATTAACTAAAATTGAATTTCGACTGATATTTTTAAGGTGCAAAACTACTTTAGCCAAACCTCAGTAATTTTTGACTGACTCTACTACATCCACATTTTGGTCTTTACAACTTGTACGATTAATTTGTCAAGGCGTCTACGTTAACTGACTGTATTTTATTTAGACTGCAAAATTATATAATATTACTATCATGACCATTTTTTAGGATGCAAAATACATAATCCGTACTTATATTATAAATGCGAAAGTTTGTCCGTCTGCTACGCTTTCAGGGCCCATCTGTTCAACCGATTTTGATGAAATTTGGTTGGTTTATCCCGGAAAATTAATAAGTTAAAATGTCCCGCGGAACTTAAAAAAACTTAATCCAAGCGGAAGAAGTCGCGGGCATCATCTAGTATTACAATATTTACTATTTATTTATTTATATATTTATTTTATGACGACTTCCGCGGTGCAGTGTGCAGCGCTGTTGTCTTAACGTGCGGAGGTCCCGGGTTCGATCCCCGGTAGGGTCAATTTGCTAATTTATAATTTCTGAATTTCCTCTGGTCTGGCCTGGTGGGAGGGTTCGGCCGTGGCTAGTTACCACCCTACCGGCAAAGACGTGCCGCCAAGTGATTTAGCGTTCCGGTACGATAAACCGTGTAGAAACCGAATAAGGATATGGGTTTAATATAACTGGTTAGCTCGCTTCCATCTTAGACTACATCATCACTTACCATCAGGTGAGATCGCAGTCAAGGGCTAACTTGTAGTGGATAAAAAAAAATTAGTAAGCTGAAGCATTATTTACTTATAATATAATGATAACGCCAGGCCATTGCGGCGATTTTGTGATACACTAACATTATATAAATATGGTTATCAACACACAAGCCTTACTTGTGTGTTGATGGAATCTAACCATTGACGGGTAACGACTTGTTGCCACAGAGTAATGGCTAATAAAAATGTGCTCAGAGTAATCTCTGCTGTTATACAACTTGCAATTGTTTGTAGACGTATCAAGCCCCTGAACAATTTTAGAGGAAACATTCACAAAAGATAAGCGTTATGAGCATTAGGTATTATGTGACAAGTTTTGCCTAAATAATATTCCATGTGAGTAAAGAAAACGATGAATGAATTAATGAAGAAATCTTTATTGTACACCAAGAAACACATACTTTAAACAATAACAATAAAACTAAGTTATGGCACAACGATACTATGAGCTGAATTAATTTGAATTCCCAACATCATATTAGCACAGAATAGTAAACAAAAACAAAAAATAGTTTGACCACCAATACAAGATTATTTTTCATTAATTCGTATAAGTTTTAATATGGTTTTTAAATACGCATTAAAGTTTTCTTTCTACCTATTCTTCTTTGGTTATGCATATTAAGGCTATTCTGTGCGATAGGTACATAAATGAAAAAAAAATATCTTCGCTTTCAAAATGACAACCAGAATATAAAACGCAGTCAAATATTTAGTTTTGAAATAATTATGGCGCTAGTAACTATACAATTTCATTTTAAATACAAAATCACTATAGTTTCATGACACATAATGCTCAAATTTACGACAACGTTCCACATCCAATGATCATAAATGAACAAACATCATAACCATCATTCGATATTTCAATAAGCGTTAACCGTGAAATCTATTTTACATACAAATGGACGAATAAAATGTTCTCGGTCGAATTAAAGCTCGCGTTATATAAATGGCCCAGGGCCCAGGCACGCCTTTCATTTCATCTGTATTTTAATATTCGTAATTTTTTCAGGGATGAGTTTCCTAAATGTGAGTTACAACGTCCTATTTCAGTCGATTGCATTATTGTTAAGCAACGTTAATCCAAGCCGGGAAATGGTCGACTGCATTTGAGGTCCGCTTTTTCATTTTCTACGTATCTCAGAGAGCTAGTTGTATTGGTCCCGATAATTATTACTAACATCTGATGGTAATCGTTCTAGGAGTATAATAAACCTATTAGTAGGTAAAGACGTGTGTGGAAGGACCTGGCATGCCGTCGCATAATCGCCCCTAAAACCCCCCCTCATTATGATACCACGTTCATAGTTGCTAGAGGATAGAAATATATATGTATCCTCTTATTTTGTTTACCGGTTTTTTACGACGAATAAAAAACATAACTCCGTTATATTTAAGGCACGCCCCCTACATACAACCTCTGTGATATCATTGCTCTGTTTGAGTCAATGCTTAAATATAGCGCGGTCAGCGACCGGCCTCTGTTCGGCCTTCACTTGTCGCAACCCGTAACCAGGGTTACCAACATTAACATTTTTTTAATGATTTACCTTTGTAGAGATCGTTAATGACATTTTATGTTCTAAATTAAAATTGGCGTTAATGACATTTTATGTTCTAACAGTTCATATTTTATACTTTTACTAGCTGATGCCCGCGACTTTGTTCGCATGGAATACGTTTTTTTAATTCTCACGGGAACTCGTTAATTTTCCGGGATAAAAAGTAGCCTATGTATTGACATAGAGAGTGCTCCAGGTCCTCAACTATACCCATGCCAAAAATCACGTTGATCCGTTGCTCCGTTGCGGTGTGATTTAAAGGCAAACTAATAAACCAACAAACAAACACACTTTTGCATTTATAATATTAGTATGATAGTATAATTACGATTTAAGGAGCTGATATCATAACTTTTTCCACTATTATTTAGGTTTTTTAAAAATCCCTTTAAATGTCTCTAAAATCTAAAATTAATAGAAAATTATAACCTAAATACGTGCCACATACACTACCTATATGAGTTATATAGGTAGTGTGCGACAGAGATAACGCTATACGAAGCCGAAATAACCGATTGTCTCTTTCCAAAGGTCGATGTGCAATATTTATTGCCGGGTACTGTACCTATTAAACGTCTGACCATAATATTGGTTAGGTTGCAGTACTTACCTAACGCATTTATTACGAAAATATTTAAATTAATACTTGTTTAAATCAATATTTATTTAATTTATAGCACGATTAACCACTATTACGTTACATTAAATAAATGAACAGTAATTATTAGTTCCTTGAGGAAAATGGAAAACATCGTAAAGAAAAACTTATATCCACTATGAATAATTTAATGTAGGTACTGTAAAATAATAATATTATATTATAAAATTTAGTTATGATTCAAGTAAATATGTGAGTGACACGGGAAACTTTTATTTATCTATACTATCTAAGTATGCTTCTATATAAATACTTACTTCTATACTAATATTTAAATGCGAAAGTTTGGATGGATGTATGGATGTATGGATGGATGTTTGTTACTCAATCACGCTAGAAAGGCTGAACGGATCGGGATGATATTTGGTACAGAGAAAGATTAGGTATAGTCTGCAATAGCACATAGGTTTTTCAACCGGAAAATTAAAGAGTTCCCGCGGGAACAAATAGCCTCAATCCACGCAGACGAAGTCACGAAGCTGGTTTAGAAATGACAGACAAAAAGCAAAACGAAGTAAAGCAAAGCGAGCGAAAAACAAGTTTTCAAATACAAATTGTTCAATAACCACTTCCATATATAAATAATCCCTGACGGGGGTTGCCAATATTATTATTATATGGCGGCAGAACCTTTTTCTAAAACGTGTAATTTCATATTTTAAACCGACACGGATTAGACTGATTGCCCTGTCTAAGTATTCCTTAAGGACCTAAAGTGGTCTTGTCACGTTAATTATGTATGAATTATGTTTTCCTTTATTTGTAAAACATTTTAGCTGAAGGCTCCAGGAGGCTGAAGGATATTCCATCAGTACAACTAGCTTCTTGTACCGTTTTACCTTTTCTGTTGTCATTTACTTATAGAAATAGTAAGTAATTAAAATCTTACAGTACAATATTATATTTTCACATGTCATCTACTTTTATGTACGGAAAATAATTGTGCATGTTTTAAAACGACGAAGATCTTTTATCAAATTCGCGAATAAAATACTCGCCTTGAAAGTACCTATCAAGTCTGAAATTGTATTTCTGTTGAGATCAATGTCTTAAAAATATAGTCAAGCGTTTTGTTAGCGACAAAACAAAATATACATCGAAAAATATAATTTAAAAACCTAAAAATATAACAATAATTTATGTCTAAACAATATGATAGATGAGTTACAAAATGTAAACAGACTCGTGAATAGCGGTTTGTTTGGTGTAAAAACTTACAAGTGTATTTGCGACCTTATACATATACACCAATAAATAATTAATTATAGTAATACTAAGGTGTCAGTATTCGAGAAAATTAACCACAAGTAACATGATATTCAGTGACAACCTCATGACAATCTACAGCATGACAAATTGACATCTTGACACCCGATTGATTAATTAACAAGACATAATATTACATAACAGTGCGATCATGAAATAACCACTGGTTATTTTTCTTCGTTGCTGATATCGATCTCTGAATGATATCAAATGAAATAGATTGATCGAAAAAAACTGATCGTGTGTACAGAAATATAATATGAGGACATTGACTCTAAATTGCACAATACATAATATATAAAAATATACTGGTTGTGTCTACTAACTTAAATTATTCTACCATTTTATTTACCATTCTTATGTACCACTATGAATTTCCGAAAGTGTAATTACATTGAAAAAATATGATATTTTGAAAAATAAATGTCTTTAATGAAATATTGTAGCTGTGTGTCCGCCTGTCTGCTAACTTTTAAATGGCAGGGGCTTATCCGTTTAATCCATTTTGATAAATAGCTTGCCTATTTATCTTCGGGCCACTTAATTTTGACTGTTTCGAAATATCTAGGGCGTTTGAAATGCTTCCCAATCAGACTCCTGCATTATCTACAATACTCAAACTCCTTTCTACTTTGTTTGACTAAGAGATGGGCAAACGAAATGGGCAAAACTCAACATTTCTGGTTTTCGAACGAAACCCTATAAAATTTAGGACACCTTACATCTTACAAAATATGTATTCTTTTTTTGTGATACTATTAAGATTAAATATTAAGTATGTACAGAGCATTTTTATGGACATAATTATTAAAGCGTAGCCTTAACATGAATACTAAAAATAACTTTTAAAAAGTCAATTTACTCGAATCTTAACACTGAAATAACCACTGAAAGTAACTTACAGCAATATAAAATCCCAAAACAAAACGAAGGAATTCTGTTCAATTAAAACGGATAAAGACCGCTTTTTAACATCACTTTCGTCAATTATTCTACGCACACCGGTGAAAGCGAAATTTGTAACTGGATAAAAATACAAAAAACGTCCAGACAGGAAATAAGAAGCACAAAACACAATGGCAACTGGGCGGTCCACCCGAGCCGACGACAGCCGTGAAAATTAAGTTAGCTTTTTCAACCGCTATTTCAAGTGATTCAGCCGACTATACAGGGTGATATTAGCAACTGCCAATAATGCGAAACTGTCTGACGACCTCCGTGGCGCAGTGTTGAGCGCTGTTGTCTTAACGTGCGGAGATCCCGGGTTCGATCCCCGGCAGGGTTTGGAAATTTATAATTTTCCCTGTCTGGCCTGGTCGGAGGCTTTGGCCGGGGCTGTCAAATCAAATCAAATCAAATATTTTTTATTCAAATAAACTTTTACAAGTACTTTTGAATCGTCAAGTGAATCTACCACTGGTTCGGAATGCCATTCCTACCGAGAAGAACCAGCAAGAAACTCGGTGGTTGCTCTTTTTAAATAATTCATTTACAATTACTATATCAATGTGTACATAAGTAACCGCTGTCCCCAGCATTGCTGGAGCGATCCAATCCATGCTCCTCTATCATTTACATAATCTTCAACAGTATAATAAGCTTTTTTCAGGAGCATACTTTTAATGGATTTCTTAAATTTGTTTATTCAATTCATGTCAAAGACGGGCAGACAGAAAGACTGAGACTGACTGACTGAGACTGTTTACCAGTTACCACCCTACCGGCAAAGACGGCCAAGCGATTTAGCGTTCTGGTACGATGCCGTATATAAACCGGTTTATATACGGCAGGTTACTTAACAGGTTAACCCGCTGCCATCTTAGGCTGCGTCATCACTTACCATCAGGTGAGATCGCAATTAAGTAGTGGATAAATTTCGGATTATTTAAGAGTATAAAAAACAGAAGCATTAGCTGTAAGTGGAGGTTTATCAGTACTTAAGGTACTGTTAATTCTAAATTTTCCTTTGGATTTTGCTACTTTTTATTTTAGAGCACGGGGAGCGAGGGGTATGGTAACGCGGGGCCCCTCATACCGCACTTCGTTTGCCACCCGAAATGAGTTTCTGCGCAGAGTTCAACTTACGCCGCGACTATATTTTATACGGACCGTACTCTAAATTTCAACCTGTATATAGTTTCTATCCACGAAGAAAGTGTCTATCATTACTTTACCACACTTTTTCTCATCTGATTGATAGTCTGCCATTATTATTAGCGGCGGCGGTTGTAAATTAAAAATCAATAAAAGTGTAAATCAATTTGAATACACGAAGCGTCTGTGGTTTTATTGACTGGAACAGTTTTGATTTGCTCTTATTATCGAAGTAGTAATTGTATACAAATTACGAAAGCGCGAATTCATATTAATTTAATTTTGTTAGTTACGTGGTTTTTATGTCTAGCTAATGATAAACGGGAAATCAATAATCATGATAATTATTGATTTTACTGATATTTCTTGCTGTTTTTATTTATAGTAATAAATAAGTTTGATTTATAGCGTTATGTCATAAATTTTCTTGAGAATGTAAAATCAATACGAAATCTTTTATTCAGTTTCGCATTGATTTTACTTACTGTCTGAATAAATAATTTGCTAGTCTTATAGCTTTAGACTGTTATTCCTAATAGTAAAGCGCACTAAACTGCAATCAAAATTTTTCTGCTAGCATAAGTTTTGACGTACTCTCTGGCGCAGTGTTAAGCGCTGTTATCTTAACGTGCGGAGGTCCCCGGTTCGATCCCCGGCAGGGTCAATGTGGGAATTTATAATAACTGAATTTTCCCTGGCCTGGCCTGGTGGGAGGCTTCGGCCGTGGCTAGTCTCTACCGACAAAGACGTGCCGCCAAGCGATAAACCGATATACCCCTAACAGGTTAGCCCGCTTCTATCTTAGAAGTCTAAGATAGTCAGTTCAGTCATCATCATTTACCATCAGGTGAGATCGCAGTCAAGGGCTAACTTGTAGTGGATAAAAAAAAAGTATCTCTGTTCATACATTGCATTATTCAAATTGCACATTTTCAGTATGGTAAACACTGTCGCCTAGGCGGGGTTCCATTATAGCCATAAATGTCACCGCAAATTTAATGTAAAGCCGCGGGTCAGCATTGTTCCTGATTTATTCATTGTTTTCAACCCGCCCGCTTATTTCCAGTACCGTATTCCTAGTTCACACTACATTGTAAAACAACGGCCTGTTTACACAAACCTCTGATTTAACTACCAACCTAATTTTCGAGGCTACTATAATATACTTTTTACATATTAAATCTTTCTGGCGTTTTGTCATTTGCATGTTTATAGAATTTTACACATATGCCTATTATTTTATAACCTATACATAGGTATACGAAATATTAAATATACGATTGATAATGCGAATTAACACGAAGACTGTACAAGATAAAGATACTAATAACTGTACCATACCTACACTAATAACAACTGTTAAAAGGTTATTTGTACCTATTTCGTAAATAAGATATCATGTACCTTTTACAGAGAAATCATATGCCTTTACTGTATATAGATTCCACATTTCCTAGGTCAAATTAAATACCATAGTTCATAGAGGGGACCACCATGGAAGTGTGAAGGCAAACCGGGGCTATTGTTACGCCATTTTGATTTATATCGCGATATTCATTTAGCGATAAATAATTTATAGAGCCTTCAGCGTTTATGTGGAAGAAATGTATAAAACTGCGAATTCTTCGTTATTGTAAAGATTTCCACTTTTCAATCTCAAAAACTTAGGTATACCTACCTCTTTTGAAAAATTAGACATTTGTGTAATGTAATCATTATAAACGGATTTTTGCAAATTTATTGATCTTATATATTTTATTTTTACAGAAAATATATCTTATCAATAAATAATTTTGTGATATGATTTATAATTTGTAAATAACGGTTAGATACCCTTTTGTATAATTTTATAGGTGAAATTCAGCACTAAACATAATATTAAACGGAATAGTAATAAAATCGATGAAAGCGCATTTGTAATGGAGAATTTACAATTGTCTATTTTATGTTAGTCATAAACTTACGATTGTCATGTAAGTTAAATGCTCAGTTTTCGTTTCTATGGTAAGCAGGAGAAATATGCTGCACAAGTGACATGCCTAACCAAAACCCGTATGAATGCGGAAGACAGCATTCAACACCCAATAGCTTAACAGCTTGTATATAGAATTGAATAGAATTAATTATTAGCATGCAAATTCTAATTGAATCCGCCTAGAGCGTACCGACTTCACAAATAACGCAATAACTTTTATAAGACGTGTTTGCTATATGAGACGTTTTTTTTTTTAAATAATGATAGCCTACTTGAGTTAGGTTTGACAAACAAACAAACTTGACAGCGTACAGTTCGGGTGGAGGTTGCGAGGATAGGGTTTACGTGGGATGAGGTCAAAGGTGAAGCTTCTAACCGCTTGAGATGGCGCAACACTGTAAACGCCCTCTGCCCCACTGGACTGGGGGTACATAGGACATTAACACACACTTGAGTTGGGTAGAAACAAGCATAAATGTCACTTTAACGTTTTATTGAATACTACCATTAGGTCATCCAAAACTAGTGGTTCGCCCCGAACTAAGACCTCGCGGCGCCATCTATTGACATAAATGTGAAGTTCTGTTAAAAATACTGAAGCTCATTAAAAATTAAATAATTCCGTTTCCTTACAATATTTATCTAATTTTAGTATTTGTTGTTCAAGTACAGGATATAATTGAAATAATTGATCAAGTTTCAGGCTCATCCTTTCAGAAAATTTAGAGTTCTGAGGTCATCTTTGGACGTTAGAAAATCACCACTTTGAAAGCCCCCCATTTCGTCAATTTTGGGGGAAAAATTAAAAAAAATATATTTTTGGACTCTATTCCTAATTATCTTTAAAATGATATACCGCAACCCTATGTAACTTTCTAAAAAATATTTTACTTCGCATTCGCTTCTATGAGAGCCCCCCTGAAATAAAGATTTTTATTATTTTTTAAGCCATATTCGGCGGGAGGCCATTGGTTTACATATTATATTTAAAGCTGAAGTAATTGCGTTCAGTAATTCAGAAGTTATAATGCTCTGACAGACGGACGGACGGACGGACGGACGGACAAGTGCCAATTCACCCAAGTACTCAGACTCAGAGACCTTCGCTTCGCTCGGTCAAATATACTAGTGGTTCGCCCCGAACTAAGACCTCGCGGCGCCATCTATTGACATAAATGTAAAGTTCTGTTAAAAATACTGAAGCTCATTAAAAATTAAATAATTCCGTTTCCTTACAATATTTATCTAATTTTAGTGTTTGTTGTTCAAGTACAGGATATAATTGAAATAATTGATCAAGTTTCAGGCTCATCCTTTCAGAAAATTTAGAGTTCTGAGGTCATCTTTGGACGTTAGAAAATCACCACTTTGAAAGCCCCCCATTTCGTCAATTTTGGGGGAAAAATTAAAAAAAAAATATTTTTGGACTCTATTCCTAATTATCTTTAAAATGATATACCGCAACCCTATGTAACTTTATAAAAAATATTTTACTTCGCATTCGCTTCTATGAGAGCCCCCCTGAAATAAAGATTTTTATTATTTTTTTAGCCATATTCGGCGGAAGGCCATTGGTTTACATATTATATTTAAAGCTGAAGTAATTGCGTTCAGTAATTCAGAAGTTATAATGCTCTGACAGACGGACGGACGGACGGACGGACGGACAAGTGCCAATTCACCCAAGTACTCAGACTCAGAGACCTTCGCTTCGCTCGGTCAAATATACTAGTGGTTCGCCCCGAACTAAGACCTCGCGGCGCCATCTATTGACATAAATGTAAAGTTCTGTTAAAAATACTGAAGCTCATTAAAAATTAAATAATTCCGTTTCCTTACAATATTTATCTAATTTTAGTGTTTGTTGTTCAAGTACAGGATATAATTGAAATAATTGATCAAGTTTCAGGCTCATCCTTTCAGAAAATTTAGAGTTCTGAGGTCATCTTTGGACGTTAGAAAATCACCACTTTGAAAGCCCCCCATTTCGTCAATTTTGGGGGAAAAATTAAAAAAAAAATATTTTTGGACTCTATTCCTAATTATCTTTAAAATGATATACCGCAACCCTATGTAACTTTATAAAAAATATTTTACTTCGCATTCGCTTCTATGAGAGCCCCCCTGAAATAAAGATTTTTATTATTTTTTTAGCCATATTCGGCGGAAGGCCATTGGTTTACATATTATATTTAAAGCTGAAGTAATTGCGTTCAGTAATTCAGAAGTTATAATGCTCTGACAGACGGACGGACGGACGGACGGACGGACAAGTGCCAATTCACCCAAGTACTCAGACTCAGAGACCTTCGCTTCGCTCGGTCAAATATACTAGTGGTTCGCCCCGAACTAAGACCTCGCGGCGCCATCTATTGACATAAATGTAAAGTTCTGTTAAAAATACTGAAGCTCATTAAAAATTAAATAATTCCGTTTCCTTACAATATTTATCTAATTTTAGTGTTTGTTGTTCAAGTACAGGATATAATTGAAATAATTGATCAAGTTTCAGGCTCATCCTTTCAGAAAATTTAGAGTTCTGAGGTCATCTTTGGACGTTAGAAAATCACCACTTTGAAAGCCCCCCATTTCGTCAATTTTGGGGGAAAAATTAAAAAAAAAATATTTTTGGACTCTATTCCTAATTATCTTTAAAATGATATACCGCAACCCTATGTAACTTTATAAAAAATATTTTACTTCGCATTCGCTTCTATGAGAGCCCCCCTGAAATAAAGATTTTTATTATTTTTTTAGCCATATTCGGCGGAAGGCCATTGGTTTACATATTATATTTAAAGCTGAAGTAATTGCGTTCAGTAATTCAGAAGTTATAATGCTCTGACAGACGGACGGACGGACGGACGGACGGACAAGTGCCAATTCACCCAATTATTAATAAATAATTACCTTTGTTAATGAACCGCAAGATTAACTTTGTTTGTAGAGGTTTATTGTTAATATCAAAAAAACTATGCTAGTTAGAGCATTGGCTATAGTTTTCCTGTAAAATATACGTAAATTCCTATTGACCATAATTATTTCAAATTTTTCGATTGGTAAACTCCGGAGATAAGGGGGGGACGGGACGGTATTTTTTTAGACATTTTCCCCGATAAATCAAAAACTATCATAACTAAAAATAATTAAAAATCTGTTTTAGAATGTACAAAGTAAACCCTTTCATATGATACCCCACACAGTACAGTTATCTCACTTTTAAATTTCAACCCTCCTATTTTCCCCCCTTTTAAAATAAGAACAAAAATAATTTCCAATTTTTTTTAATTCCAGTGTCTTTGGGCCACTAATATACACACCTATTCCAAATTTCATGTCGATAGCTTCGGTAGTTACTGAAATAATCGAGTGTGACGGACGGACAGACGGACAGATGGACAGACGGACAGACAGACGGAGAAAGTCGCACCATAAGGGTTCCATTTTACCATTTGGGTACGGAACCCTAAAAATTGAAAAGGTAAGAGATTGACAGATCCACTTAGATCTTAGACCAGAAGCCTACCTATAATGACTAAATAAAATTACCATAATAAATGCACCATTAATTGAACTGACGTAACATTTTGCACTCATGTTTTCTACTTTAACGAATATTTACTCGTACGCTTTGATAATTTCTTGTTTGTGTATAAGCACTAGGTAATAGTTTGTGTAAGGATCAAACTTTCTATTCGTAGATCTTCATAAATGTCATGATAGGAAAGTTGATAGGTACTAAAAAAATTCTACATCAATGGTTGGAGGGAAATGGCTAGAAGGACATGTTACGTCAGAAAAAACATGTGACACAAGTTGTCCTACGTGAAATAAATAATATAATCATTCAAAATTCAAATGTTTTTATTCAAATAAACACTATATAGCTTTTGAATCGTCAATTAATGAATCTACGACTAGTTTGAAATACCATTCCTAATGATACGAACTAGCAAGAAATTCGGCGGTTGCTCTTTTAAAAAAAAGTTTAAATAAACTTTTAATAAAATCAAATATAAATTGATATAATTAATATGTTTAATAATATGAAATATAATCAATTATAATATAATTAATAAAATCAAATATGTAACCGCAGTCCCACGCAAAGCTGGATATTTTACTTGAAATATTACAAAACGTGCTTGATTCTGGTATAGGAAATTGTTTGATTAAAATCTGTATTGCACAAAGGATACCTGTATATTTTGTTAGAACTAATAATAACATTATTATACTAAATGAACTTAAAACAGTCTATTGACAGTTTTAGCATTATCTTATAGACCTCATTAAGTCAACGCTTTGTCGCTTGAGATAAAACAACTATTTTAGATAAACAATAAAGTTTCTTGATGACAGAATTGAAGGAACGAAGATAGTCCCGAAGTATTGTAGCATTTTGATTTTACAATATACATAACGCAAAAAACAGTTCAAGTTAAGTCAATATTAAGTTTCTTTGTACCTATCGATAATAAAGCTTCCTCCATTTCCAAAACTCCACCCGCGTGGTTAAAGGTTTCTCAAGGGTTTTCTTTAATCTTTCGGCTATAATTTTATTATGAAAAAACAAATAATCCAGTGAGATATTTAAAAACCTAAATACGCGCAGAAGAAATTGTTGGCAGAAGCTTAATTAAAACTTAAGCTTACCTTCGTCAACATTAATTTGAAAGATTTTGATCTGATGAATAAAAGCTAACTTTGTATTTATGTGAATCCAAAAGAATTACAATGTAAAATATTAACACATTTCAATTAAAATAATGCCTATGTTGCATATTAAATAGGTATGTAATGACACCTCCATAATTATGTGAAAATCTGATTTCCTAAATGTACCGTTTGCAATGGTAACAGTACGAGATGGACCAAAATGATTTCATTTGCATACCTAAGTACTTTCTTTTTACACACAGAAATGCTTTTAGTAAAACAAGGGCCACTTATTTACATTCAGTATTATTCGCTACAAAGTCGGAAATTTAATTAGGAGATTTTCTTTGTTTCACTAAATTAAGGATTTAAAAATCTTTTTAAACTTACTAACGATATCGTAGTTCTGGATCTTAGCTTATGTACATTTTCAATCATATGCGACCAAGCTATTGCAAAAGAGACAGGGAAAATGAGGAGTTCCATAAAACGCATGAATCTCTTTTTAGAAAAAATGAGAAAAAGATAATGGAATTTCATCTTCAGGGCATTTGAGATTAATAAACATACTATATAATTTAATGCGAAATAAGCATATACCTATAATATTGTTTCTGTCTGTTAGGTTTTTACGGTTCATCGAAATTTCATACAGAGATAGGTAGGATATTACCCGGGCTCCTTTGTATTCCGGAAAACTTTAAAATTTACAGGGGATTTTTCTAAAACCCAAGTCCATACGGATGAAGTCACTTGCATCATCCAGAAAAATATAAGCAAGATATTTTGATCCCTCTGTTCATTGAACTGTGTATATTGGGCAACTCGGAACTTGAATATAACTATAGTACTTACGTAATAACAAACATTAGCATTACAAACTCCGGCAATCAATTTACAGGTCTACGAGTAAAACTCACACGCAACGTTGGTTGTATGAAAAAAAATCCGACGGTTTCCAGCTCATTCATCAAAATTATGAGCATTTAACACGCCTTACGATGTTAAACAATGGTTATGTTAACTGTCGGATTAATGCAGAATTAAATATTAGTGAGCGAACCAGCAATTTGTACTCATTTATCTAAATCTATGATTATTTGATTTTAATTAGCTTCGTTATCTTCAATAGCTACTCTTGCTTAACTGCCATCACTTTTTTAGTTAATGATTAACTAACTGTTAGATGTACAATTAATCTAATAATCATTCCTTTATTTATTTACTAGATGATGCGACTTCGTACCTATTCAGTGGGTTGTATTAAGGTCTTTTGTCTCCTTCATTTCTTCCTCCCTACCAGGGATTCAATCTGTTGAAAAGATGAACCGGGAAAACGTAGTAGATAGACAGACGGACACACTTTCGCATTTATTATTAAAAAAAATGGATATTAATATTTGATTTCAACGCTGATTCACGCAACGCATTTTGAATTTGAAATTTCTACCATATTGGGAGGTTTTTCTGCTGACTGAAACAACAACGGTTATAATTTAATTAAAATTTTAAAAATAAGAGGTTCTCGAAATCATTCGTTCTCTCTCTCTGCGTCGTATTCCTCATGACTGAGGGTCGTGACCCATTTCCATTAATCAAATAATGGTAGGAGTTTTCTTGGGATAGTAATGTGGTGGGTGCCCACGTCATTCTGCATAAGACTCGACTAAGAGTATTTAAATTCTCAGGTTTTTGTAACGACTATTATCAGATGTTAGTGATAATAATCTGAACCGACGGCTTAACGTGCTCTCCGAGGCACGGAGGCAACGAAAAGTCCTCCTGGTGGGAGGCTTCGGCCGTGGCTAGTTACCACCCTACCGGCAAAGACGTGCCGCCAAGCGATTTAGCGTTCCGGTACGGTGCCGTGTAGAAACCGAAGGGGTATGGGTTTAGTATAACTGCTATACCCTTAACAGGTTAGCCGGCTACCATCTTAGACTGCATCATCACTTACCATCAGGTGAGATCGCAGTCAAGGGCTAGCTTGTAGTGGATAAAAAAAAGACTCAATTTGAACCTCCAAATTCGGTCACTCATCCAGTTACCGACTTGTTCAGTAGTAGATAATTATGTATCGTTACTTTCATTTACAATATAAAACTGTTATTAATAAGATATTTAAAAAGTAACAAAAATTAATTACTAAACGGAAATTGTTCAGTTATTGATGATGCGATCTTAACTTATGCTACTCAAGTTATAGCGAATAAAAAAGTAATTAAAACTAGCGCAGAAATAATTAATAATAATTATTATCACGAAGAAACGTACGTGGTACAACTCTATCCGTCGCATCTCATGAATACTAAATAGAGGCGTCTTGGAAGCATATTGAAAATAATATCGATGTTAGGTAGATCGATGATCGTAATTATCGATGATTTAACAACCCGCAGTGCAATTTGCAAGATAAATTATCGTGATCACCCATCCCTAGTTCGAGTATTTATAGTTTTCGATACGAACTTCGTCGTAGCGTTCCTCCACACTTTAAATACAGCTAACGGTCTTGGTGAAAACTTTGTTAAATTGTGTGATCGAAGCAAGCGTTATACTTTGCGGCAGTCCATGATAATGAAAGAAGTAGAACTTTCATTCGCTAAGTTCTACTTCTTTCGTTTGTTAGATTAATTCCTTCGATTGAGTTGTCCACAATACTTATAATGCTATTGTGGAAAATACTGTTAATATTCTTAAATCTATTGTTGTAAATTACAAACAAAATTGTTGGCAGGACGATAATAAAACTACTTCTTTTACTTTATAGTTAAAATTTAAAATATCTAAGTTAATAACTTATTAATAATTAATATTATGCACGAAGTCGAAGTAAATATGTCGAAAAAAGTCCTTGTTTATTTGAATGTATTTTCGTAACGTTATAATAAGGAAACATTCGAAAAACACAAGAGTTTTCGAGATCTACAACTCATCCTAGAGGAACCTACAGATGCAGTAGGAGGAACGGAGGCTTTGAGGGACGGAGTAGTACGAGATTATATTGTAATTGGCAGTAATTTCACTCGACTAGACGAACCAAAAGAAAAAAAAATTGTACTCGAGAACAGCGTGTATTGATATCTAAATGGTTGAAATAGTTTGTAATTATTACCTTCATTGAACAAGTAAATCGATTCGTCTTATTGAAACTAGTATAGTTAAGATTTTTCACTTTACGCAAAAAACGAGCCAAATAGATCTATTTAGTTTGTGTTCATTATATTGATAACTGCCTCGTTGGTCTAGTCGTTAGCATGTTCGACTGCGGCTAATGAGTTCCCGGGTTAGAATCCCGCGTCAGGCCATAATTAAGTATTGGGTTTTTCTGACAAGAAAATATCAGTACTAGCCCGGAGTTAGGAATTGGGCGGTGTTTCACCCCCGTGTCTCGATTTTTGCCAATGTGGCGGTTTTTGTTGCAATTCGCTTCAGCATCTTTATTTTATATAATTAAAATTCTATAAATCCATTCCTACTAATGATAGAATTAATGGATTGAAGTTGTAAATGCGTACCTAACGTGTGTTTGTTTTTGGTTTGTCTTTCAATCACTCCGCAAGAGACCAACGGATCGACGTGATTTTTTACATGAGTGTTGTGACATAGACCACTTTTTATCTGCAAAATAAAGAAGTGGCCGCGGAAATAAAAAATGAACTTAAACCACGCGGACAAAGTCGCAGGCATCAGCTGGTTACCGAAATATAACAACTAAAACCGCTGCATTGCGTGTGGCTCTTGCGCCTCAAACGTTACATCTAATCCACTTTATTCAGAAGCTTTGATACAAATTGTTTGAATTAGATAAAAATGTAAACGACATAATTTGACTTCATCCATCAAATATACTCATAAGCCGTGTAGCGTGTGCGTAAGCGTATTTAAATGTATGCATAACTACACCAGAAACAGTAATTGGCGTTATTATATGCACAGACATTTCACATGTCTACTTTATGGCCGTGACTTTGTGATTGATGTACGAATAAAGTGCCATTACAACCTAATAATATCATCGTTACCATAGATCGTTACTAAGTAAGTGTATGGTAGGCTTAGACCTCACGATAGTAAAGTGAATCTTAGTTAAGTATTCCACAGATCAGTGTTCCACAGATTAATACTTGTAAATACTATTAAAGAAAACAGTCTCGCATAATATTATTATAGTTTAATCAATTTACATACATAACCGTCGCCGTTACACAGCGATATAAATCCCAGCGTCCCCGACCAGAGTTCTCAGACCACAGTAAATAAGTGTTCAGCTCTTTGAACTTTTATAATTACCTGAGTTTTATGTAATTAAATTCGGATCCAATGTTTATTATACGAATATTAATTTAAAAAGTGATTCTATACATATTATGTAAAATGTTCACAACCGTAGGTACCGACAAAATTGGCTGTAACAAATTATTATTTATTAATTTATTTATTTATTATTATCTTGAATAGATTTCTACCGGAAGCCGTAATTAGACGCGAGGTCGTCCCACGCTGCGTTTTCTGGTACGCGTTCTCTACTGCTGAATAAGCATGCCCCTACGGGTATCGGTTCTGCGACCGACATGGCCTGCCCACTACCACTTCAGCAAGCTGTAATTCTTTGCTAGACAGCTTTGAAGCAAGCTATTCTACTTTATACCCTCAGTAAAGCAATCCACTGCCAATAAAGGTCGGCAGTCATTAAACATCTTATTTATTCACATAACTCATGCAATCACCAGTCGGCGCCTGCGGATACGCCCACTTGCAATATTCCCGCGGGAACAACTTAATTGACCGGGATAAATATATCCCGTTTCCGTCTCCTTTAAACTATATGGAAGCTAGTTCTTAAGATAAATCCTTTTTTAATAGCGCTTACCCACGCTTTTAGCTAATAATGGAATAAGTGAGGCATATTTTCTCACGAGGAGACCCAAATAAAACTCCCATCCATCCAATTATATTTTTTTTATGAAAGCGGATGCAAAACTCTTTTCATGCATATCGGTATGCATAAGGTTTAAGTTGTTTACCTAGAATCTGGATTAATTTAAGAACTAAGATGCCCACTACTTTGTTTACACGGTTGTAGCTAAGCTCTTATAAAAATCCCGTGGGAACGCATTGATTTTTCGAGATAAAAATATGTGTCCTTCCATGTAACCTATCTCGGTAGGTACCAATGTAAAACTGGTTAAGGAGATGGGCCGTGAAAGCTTAGCAGACAGACATACACACTTTCGTATTTATAATTACAAGTTTATATGGACAAAATAAAAGGTAGCATCAATATTATTTATCGATATAACATGGAATTGAATCCGGGAAACTAGTTGGAAGTAGAGTGCGACGCCAAGAAAGGAAGTCAAAAGATCGAAGTTTGAGCTTATGGCGAAATCATGAATGAAAACTGTTTGACCTGTACTTTGCACCTATAAAACCATTCGATCGGCGTCTGTAATCTTGTATGTTCACCGTTTGTAGGTAACGTGAATCACGAAACATGGGAAAGAACCCCTACGTGTAGCACAAGTTACAGTCTTATCCACTTAAGACTTGTGGAGACACTGGACAAGACAGTCGTATAGATCTTGAATAGAAGCAGGCGTTACGGAACTTTGTGGAAGTCCATGATAATGAATGAACTAGAAGAGAACATAATATAAGATGCTCCTGTGTCGGAGTAAAACGTATGTTGAGAATAATATAAATAAAGTCACAATATTTACTTTGTTATAACTGAAATTTTGGTCTTGAATTTAAGTTCAGTTTTCTCCATCACGTATAAAATTACACGATATTGGATTTATGGAAACACTAGATGATGCGCGCGCCTTCGTCCGCGTCGATTAAGGTTTTTTGATTCAAGCGGGAACTCTTTCCCTTCCTTCCCCGGGATGCAACCTATCTCTGTACCAAATTTCGTCAAAATTAGTTGAACAGATGGGCCGTTAAAGCGTGACAGATAAACAAACAGACAGACACACAAACTTTCGCATTTATAATATTAGTATGGAATAAGTATAAATGATAATAGTATAAGGCTTAGGTATGAACCAATTTATGCTAGTGTCCCTGAAGGAACAAGGCCTTGCCGGGCACATTTTTCAGTTATGGCACGACTCCAGCACGACCCAGTTTTAAGGCCCAGGGATGTTACTGTAAAATTAATGAAAAATTTTTGAGATCGCATCGCTCGCGTTTGCATTCCGTAAATAAAAATAATCATATTTTCTATACTCCACTAAATCCCCAGATTAAAAAAAATATCAAGAAACCAGGTGTTTCATTCATTCACCTTTCTACCACAGAACAGAAAGAAATCATCAGCATTGCCGTCCTTATGTGGTGGACGTCCAGTCTGCTCGAACGAAACGGTTCTGCTCTACGTTTCTGATTCGAACCGCCAGGATGTGGAATACTCTTCCAGCGCACGTATTCCCTGCCGCGTATTACTTAAGTACCTTCAAGGCAAGAGTGAATATAGGTATCTTCTAGACAAGCGTGCTCCAACCTAGACCTCATCATTGCTCATTATTGTCGTCAAGCATACGCCTATTCTTTGATTTAAAAAAACCAGTTACGCCGCCCTCCGATCAGCTCAGTTTGCCACCAATAAAAGCCAAAGTTGGCTGGCAAAAATACAAGTCAGTGAAACCTTGACATTTAAATGAGTTGCAGTCCTGGCTCTGAGATTTCTTTGTCGATCCGTCAGTCTACGCCGCCCAAGTATTTGGTAAGTAGGTAAAGTGTTAAAGTACTCACGCCTCGCGCCGCACTGTTTATCGCCCAATCTGAAACAGATAACAACACTTAACAATAGCCTTTTAACTGCAAACCTAATAATTTTGATGCAGAGAATGGGAACGCCCGTTTTAATGTTAATTTACACAGTGGAAGATTATTTAATTATTATTTTGCTGTCGTGATGATTTTTGGAAAATCTTTAAAATCTCGTTGGCGTAGTTGTGAACACGTAGTTTACGAAGTGAGCAGTCCCAGCAGGGGCATTTTGGTAATTTATAAGTACTGGAAATTAGTAATATATAAATTGCCTTTGGTTTGGTCTCATACAAGGCTTTAGTGGTTAGCTACCACTCTACTTGCAAAGCCGCGGCGCAAAGCAACATAGTGATATAGCGTTCTGGTACGTTGCCTCATAAAAACTACCTTCCATCTTAGCATTCACTCGACTGCATCATGACTAACCGCCAGGCTTAGATCACACATATTAAATAACCACGGTCAATGGCTAAATTGTATACTACGAAAAGAATCACATTATCGTATTTTATGAATCATAATAAGTATTTAATGCTTCAAAATTCACAAACTCTCTCTCGTAAGTCTTCACTAGAAAGACGAAGAATTTGGGAATTATTGAAGTTAGCCTAATAGTACCCATTGTCGTCTACATGAGATCAAAATATCGAATGCAGTAGTATAGGTACAAATTATTTTTGCAATGTGACTGACAATGGCATTCCAAATAAATTGCATTTCACGGTTTATTTCATATCTGAAATTCTACTTTTCCTAACGCAGACATTGTAGAAAATATTATCCAAATAAAAGAAAACAATATTCCGAGAAAGCCTAGAATTGAAAGTTAGTTAAATTAAAAATAAAAGTCCTGATATCCGTTTTTCAAGTCACGACCACGATACAACATTGATAATAGATGGAAAATCACTTTAGACTGTAAAGTTTAGATTACTGTATTAGACTGTGTTTGTTTAGATTGCAATCTAACACTTTTTATCTCGATAGATTGTAAACTGTCGACAGATTGTTAAAAAATATTGATTGACCGATATTATAGGGAAACTGAGTCTAGAATTAAATTTATACATCTATATAAAACACGGGCTTATATTACAATGAAATACCTACATTTTAAAGAAAAACATGTGGTACGTCTATATCGTCACAACTCACAAATCGTTTCATTCCTAATTTTGTCCCGTAGTATAAATAAAATCAGCAAATTGGAAGTGAACCGCAATTACTGGCCACACTTGAAGCGTATCCGATATTATAGGGCAACTAAGTCTAGAATTAAATCGCACTGTGCGGTCTACAAAGGCAAATACAAAGTTTTCCACTGTTTATTGTTTTATTTTCTTTACTTCTACAGCTACTGTCCTGACAAAGTAAAGGACTGTGTTTTTACAACATTAATATATTGTATTTATATATATTTAATATCCTGTTTGGTGACCAATTTTGAATAAATATGGTACCTACTCACAGAGATAAATAGGTTGCATGCATCCCAAGTCTAATCTATTTTTATCCCGAAAAAACATTGGCTACCAATTCGTGTAGAAAGGCTTAGATTGTTATAGATTTAAGTTAAGACCCTCTTGCAAAAATGTATAAATTCTAAAATACGTATTTTTAATTTATTCGATTATACTTATTTTTTTAAATCAGATTCTATTTAAAATAAAATTGTTATTATTACTTGAAAAAATATCTTTTCTAAATGAACTTGACATACAAGCTGCAAGAAAAGCTTCTTAAGAGTCTCTGCCTCCAATACTCTAAATGTTGCATTTCAAAAACTAATGCAACATTTTAGATTTAAAAAAGAAGATGACACCCGTGAGACCGCTGTCAAAAATGTTGTTGAACCATCAACAAGGTTGTCTTACACCCATTAATCCGTTGCGTAACAATATCAGCGCTATCTCCCAAACACTCTATCAATTACTTTAATAACTAAATTGACCGAATAGAAAAAATGATAAACCAATCATTAGCTGCATACTACACGTCATGTTGCGTCGAGCGGCGGCATGGCTTTTTTATTTATGTAATAAAGAAAATGAAATTGATCGTGAAATTGCTAAGAGTACACAACACGATTTTAATGCTGTTTTAATGCATGCACTTGTAGAATTATATTAGGTACAAGTCAATATTATAACGCATAAACTACATTCTTAAATAGTATAGTCATAAAAATAATATTTAATTTTTGTGTGTTCAATTTTAGTGTTTATTTAAAGAATAGGTTATGTCTTAACTAAACTATATATTTTAAATATTTCATTGATTAAATTTAATGCAAAAAGTGACAGGATAGGTACCTAGCCTGATTCTTAGCGCAAAGAACGTTTGGGAATAAAAAAATTTCCACCTGTTTCAAACTTGGTAACTTATATTATAGTCTCCTGAATACTATCTATGGTGAACTCATACAACTCGATCAAGTAATCTTCAACTATTTCGTAAACCATCTTTATAGCACTAACAAATGACTAAAAAATTAAAAAGTAAAATAGGTATGCACTGAGCGGCATGAAATTCTACATTACGAAATAAATAATTGACACTATGCACCGGAAAATGTAGGTACCATTTACACACATGATTTCATAACACGTATGAGCATGAAATTCAATCTGTTCGGAGGAAGTTATTTCCATTAAAATAAGTTGCATTAATCATACGCAAGGAGCTATAATTTCTAACGTTAAAAATAGCGAGCGGTCTCATGAAAAACTGTTTAAAACGCATCTGACTGATGTATCCGGTGGATCTCTTGAGTGAAAGTACTCTCACGGTACTGTACATTCTGATTAAGTAGCATGCTGCAATATGAGAGTTACTTCAGTGAGTGGAATAGTATATAAATAATGCAGTAAGTTAAGGCATATTAATGTACCAAAGATGAGTTGAGGATTTCGCCCTGGGAAAGCTGTCATAAAATCATTTCACATAGCTGAAAACATTATTACAATATTTACGTTTCTTCAAAACAATTTGTTGTACGTAAATTCATTACTCCGAGTACCTAAATTATCCCGAGGTAAATTAAAACGGTATAACTACATGCTAAAATTAATGAAACTGAAATTCTATAGTACCTTGTTTTATATAATCTAGACTTGTACCTTTATACATAGTTATATAAATTCTTCGGACATAAGGAAATAAAATATAAATGTTCAATATTGCACATGCATGAACTAAATCATACTGCACTTCGAATTAAGTAATTAACAGGTTATGTTTTTAATAAAAATTTACTAATGCGGAAACTCTAGGTCACGTTAGCTATAAAATATAACTTTTTCGCACGAATTCGATATAATATGAATGCTTTATGTAAGTACAAATCAATACAATGGACCAAGGACTGAAATAAACCTTATTTTTATTTATAATTAATGAATAAATAATTTATTAATTATTGGGAGCGATTACAAAACAATTACTTAACATGTTACACTACATGAGTACATTTACACAGTTGCTTAAATACCTAAGCTAAAAATAAAAAATAAAACATTATGGCAGAAAATTCAAACTTCAATTGCATTATTTGATTTATAGACAGACAGGCATTGATATTTAATTGGTTATTGGTTCGTAAAACCATACTGGATCAACGAATCGCAGGGAGTATGGCTGGATTCAGGCGGCCCGCGGACCGCGGTGCACGACCGCGTTTGTTGGAAGCCAATTCCAAAGACGCTAAGGTATATCCAGCATTGGATACCGATTAGTTGACAACGATGACGATACTGAATTTCACATTTTTGAAGTGAAAACTTCTTTAGGCGCGTTGAGCACATTTTGGTAGGGGGTAAAAATGTAGATTCGCGTGACCGACATGCTCGCGAACAGCGACATGCTCGCGAACACTGAAATTACATTACTATTCGAAATTAAACTTTAATGCCTTAGTGTTAAGGTTTAATATTTTAATAATTTTAATTAAAATTAAAAAAGAAATCGTTTTCACTTCTATCGGCAGTTCCTATGACTGCCAATTTTTTTAATAGGAAACGATAGCTTTAAAAATTAACCGCCAGGCAAGAAGGCTTGTTTATTTTCATAATAATAATGTAAGTTATGAACCTACGCGGCCGCCGGCCATTCTTTTAAAGCGAGAAGGTAGACTTCAGGAAGTTGCAAGGAAATCCAATGCCAAGTTTAATGTATTGTAAATCCATTGTCAATGTCGAAGATTCGTAACGGCATTGTATTTTGTTTGTTGTGAATTGATTTTACTTTATTTTTGTTTAAGTGATCTAAAAAATGTACCCATAAAGTTTTGTGAGTATCAATAGTGTTTATATTATTGGTGGAATTAGTATAAATATAGTACCAATAATATTTAATACGAGCTTTCAATCTAAGAATAGGACAACCAAGGATTGATATCTACCAACTGTCGCTAGAAAAGTACGGTTTGCAAGAAAAAATACTTCGCCCACGTATACTTAGCGTGTTTTAATTTTTTCATCATCATCGTCATCCTCAACCGATAGACGTCCATATCTGGACATTCTTGCAAGGATTTCCACACGCCTTGGTCAAAGAGTATATAATCACTACGTTCTAGCCTTGGTCTTGCGCCGCCTGAATCTAGCGGCTCCCTGCGACTCTCCTGATGTCGTCTGTCCAGCGAGTAGGGGGTCTGCCAATACTGCGCTTTCCCGTGCGTGTTCGCCACTCCAGCACTTTGGGACACCAGCGTCTATCGGTTCTTCTAACTATGTGCCCCGCCCATTGCCACTTCAGCTTCGCAACTCGTCGAGCAATGTCGGTTACTTTAGTTCTTCTGCGGATGTCCTCATTACTGATTTGATCGCGAAGAAACCCCGAGCATTGCTCTCTCCATCTCTTTCATTTTTTAAACATTATTAATTAATTACCTGAGTATAAAACAGTAGGCTGAGTATAACACAGACTGGCTCTTTCATAACTTTTAGCAGCACTTTCAATACCGAAATGTTATGAAAGAGCCAAAAGAATCTTTTTTTATGAATATTTCGTAGATTTTTTCGTAGTGTTAAGTTTTTTTATATGAAATTACCTACTTTGATAATTGAAGTACCTAATAAAAATCATCATTTCCTTCATCAAAAGTTTCCTTCTTCGTTTAGTAAACTGGCTCTTTCGTGTCACTTCTACATACGGCTCTTTCATGCCACTTCTTCCCTATAATATAAAAAATATATTCTGTCAGAGCATACTTTAAGGCTTGAAGTCGCAATATGGCAGAAATTTAGTCCTATAGGTCAAATGCGTTGTTTTGTTCTACTTCTCACTTTGATTTATGACGTTGTTGCGCAACTTATTAAGAGAGCTACGAGTATGTAGTTTATTCGTCGAAGGACCTATGTTACCCGTCTGTAGAATTTAAACGACATGAGCGTACTAAAAAAATTCTACATCAATGACATGAGCCGTCAGTGATACGATATTATGTAAATAAGGCACAGGGCTATCAGTTTTAAGAGCTAATGATAAGAAGCTACAATATCATAATCTATTAATAAATAATTAGCAATGAATTTCAATCTATTCATTACAAGGCTCGAAGGCATTACATCACTACTGGCTCGAAGGACCAAATGTTCTGCGTTTGAATGAAAAAATTGATAGATTGATAAAATTTATTGATTTCTAAAAAGTAAATATAATAATTAGCAATGAATTTCAATCTATCTCATTATTACAAGGCTCGAAGGCATTACATTACTACTGGCTCGACAGACCAAATGTTCTGCATTTGAATGAAAGAATTGATAGATAAATAATTGATAAAATGTATTGATTGCTAAAAAGTAAAATTATAATTATTAAAGTAATTATAATCAAATACTGTGCTAATGATATTGAGTGGCACGCGTACTGGTCGCGATAATGATTTTACATACTGATTGATTGTTAATTTGAATGCATAATGATAAGTAGGTTAATGCTGATGGAGCAAAATGTACGGTTGGACTGTGGACCGTATACAACTATCCATAGTAAATCACAAATGTTTTTGGAAACTTCCTTACAATTTTTGGATATGATAAGTAGGTAGGTACTTACCGACGAATACAGAAAAATGTAGAACAAAATTTACTTTACCATTTTCCGTAAAGACGAATGGAACAATGATGGATGGTACAATAGATCGTGTCTCCGTAATAACTAAAATGAAATATGACTTAATTCCCCTTACGAACGAAAGTGGTCTAATGCTGCCATAATGGGCTATTAAAGTAACATTATAATATTATAACTTTACTATTCAAAATATGAATAATTATAAGTTGGTAGCCCTACCCTGGTCTGACCAGTTGACCTGCCATATAACTTGTAACGGCTTACTTTAATGAGTATGCAATCATGGTCAAAGACAAAGATGAGTTATGCATGCAAATGTATACCACGCGGTCACTCGTAAATATTTGGATGTATTAGTTAAGCGTAGCTTTTAGCTCACTGATCAGTGATCAGCTATGCAGATAGTGGATTAATGTTATTTACTGTAATGTCGTTGGTCTCGTGGTTATCATGTTCAACTGCGGCCGACAAGGTCCCGGGTTCGAGTCCCGGGTCGGGCCATAAATAAGTATTGGGTTTTTCCGTTACCCGATTATTATCTAGTACATGAAAATAGACGTCAAAGCCTGCCAACACGCATTGGAGCCGCGTAATGGATCTAAGCTCTATTTTCCGCCTCTCTTCTATGAGAATGGAGGCCTGTGCCCAGCAGTGGGACGTTAATGGGCTGTAGTGTGTGTGTAATGTGTATATGTGTGTGTAACTGTAATACAGTAATGGATTGTCTTCTTATAAGCGGACGGGCTCGGATTCAAACTCAGGAAGGGTAACTTGTAAGGGATAAAAAAAAGAAAACATTCGAAAACCCAAATCTACGTGGACTTCATGTTGTGTGTAGGTATATTAAATCGTCATAGATTGAGAAAGTTACATATAAACCAAATAGACCTATAATAATTATTTTTTTCCACAGATACAACAGTGTAACAAGCGTATTATTAATAGTACCAACTTCTAAACCCGTGTCGATGCTGCCATTAAAAGTGTTCTAGCGTTTATAGCCTGGAGGCTCTTTTACCCACACAATTACATGGAGACGCCGTTTTTAGCTATAACCTATAAGGGATAGGCTACATTATTCTTAATTGTCTTGTGGAAACCAGATTTCAAAGATGAATGACTTCTGCATAATATCTGTTCATGTGATGCCCACGACTTCGTCCGCGTGGAATAATTTTACTTTAATTCCCACGGAACTCCTTCATTTACCGAGATAAAAAGCAGCCTATATCACTCAAGAGGTCCTTAACTATGCAAAAAATCACGTCTATCCATTGCTCTGTTGCGACATGATTAAAAAGACAAACCAACAAACATATTCGTAAAGTACGTAA
The DNA here is from genome assembly GCA_923060345.2 of Erebia aethiops. Lineage (NCBI taxonomy): Eukaryota > Metazoa > Arthropoda > Insecta > Lepidoptera > Nymphalidae > Erebia > Erebia aethiops. Next base: position 20,725,757 of record OV281082.1, read on the forward strand.
GTATGATTCATCAATGCTTAGGTCGTGTTCCAGTTTTCCCGTTAAAAATAATTAAAGTTTTAAGTAATAATTAAGTATTTGGTAGGATTTTTGGGTAAGTAATAATGCCCAGGTAGAGCGATGAAATGGAGAGTGGTTGGCATCAAATGGAAGCAAAGAAACGAAACTCTGTCTAACTCACGGGCTGTTAATGAGATGGTTTTTAAAGTTGCAGATATTTCCATTCTAACCTTTCATTAAAAAATATTTTTATTTGTGTAATAGCCTACGTTAAACACGATTTTAAATTATTATCTTCAGTTTCTATGTCGTACAATTTGATTATCATAAAGAATTTAAAGAAATTTCGTCTACCGTAACAACTTTAAAAAGTTTCCGGTCACAAATCGATTCGACGGTCATCTAAAAAAATACCTATTACTTCTTTATGGTCTCCGCGATACAGGTTCCGCGGAGACCAAAGTTAAAAATTGACTGTAACTATGTATTGACAATATGTTTTTTTTTTTTTTTTTATTAATATTAGTTGTGGCAATTGTTTAAAGATTATCTTGAGTAATTTTCTAAAATAAGTACTTACCCATAGGTGCGGTAACTTTATCATCTTCAATATTTTCCTTGACTGTCTTTTATTTACTCATAATATAAATTATTGCCTACTTAGCACCATCATTCATAATATTATGTCAGTGATATTGCTCGATAAACATAATATAAATGCCCTGTACCTAGTACAAATGAAAGAGTTATAAAACGTAGTCAAAGAACAGGCAAAAAGGTGTAACTTTATAGCTGCGACCAATAATACTTTGCGGTTGATTGATAGTAGTTGCTTGTAATTTGCCGCAGAGTCATTTATTTAATAAAGTCAGCCGCCACAGCTAACGACGCATCAGACATTCAGAAATTGTTTTATAAATCATGTAATCAGATGAGTATAAAGCAGGGATGTTACGGAGCTTCGATTCCGATTCCGTTAAGTCGGAACTTCCGATTATTATTACACCTTCGGTTCCGATTTCGGCTCCGAAACTTTGAAATCTGAGGTTTTAATCGGAGGTCGAAGCATAGCAAATAGCGACGGCGGCGTTGGGAGTCCCCCGCCTGCCCCGCCTTCCGCTACGTGTTTTTATTTGTTCTTAAATGAAAAATATCTCTCTTGAGACCACTTCTGACTCTGCCTCTGACTCCGACTCTGCCTCCAGTTCCGACTCCGATAAATCAAATTTAAAAACTCCGACTCCGACTTCGGTTCCGATAAATTTACCTCCGTTACATCCCTGGTATAAAGTATAACCACAAAATCCATACTATCCATATCCATACCAATATTTCCATACTAATATTATAAATGCGAAAGTGTGTCTGTCTGTGTGTCTGTCTTATTGTTTTACATCCATAGTATCCTTACTTCCAAACTAATATTATAAATGCGAAAGTGTGTCTGTCTGTCCGTCTGCTACGCTTTCACGGCTCACCCGTTCAACCGATTTTGATGAAATTTGGTACAGGGGTAGCTTCTATCTTGGGGAAGGACATAGGCTACTTTTTATCTCGGAAAATTAAAGAATTCCCGCGGGAATCAAAAAATCCTAATCCACGCGGACGAAGTCGCGGGAATCGTCTTGTTAAGAATAAGTATAAGAAGTACACGAGTACTTACCTGATATAAAACGTAAACTTACACCCCGTAGATTGTTTATCAATATGCTCAATTAATATATTATTTTATGAATTAGACAGAATTTAATTAGCAATTAAGAGAATAATATAAAGTTGAGTTAAATTTAAATCAATTGCTGTTCGTTTGTCTCGCTAAAACGGCTTGACCGATTTAGATGAAATTTTTTGTGCGGATTTCAGTGGGTCCAGGGATGGTTTATATTCATAATTGGACTCGGTAGGGGGCGCTGCAATCGGGGTCTAGACTCAGGGCAGGACAACATCTGCCGGGCCCACTAGTTACTTATAAAATTATTGTTTAACTACGGAAGGACTCGCCGATAAGTGATCGGTGTCATATCTTAGACATCAACGCGTTGCTCGGACCTATCTATCTTCTTATCCATCACGTTATCACCTACGTTCCAATCTAACTAGTGTCCGCATCCGTACCTAGTCATGCAAGTAATAAGCATAAGCCTGCGCAACCTGATCATCCAAAGATCCTAGTCCTTCCTTTGATTTGTGATTTGCGCCTTGTTTGTTATACCAATACCAAATATGGCGCAAATCTATGGAAAAAATATTTATTATTATTTCACTATTACCTTTCTCTTGTTCTGTAGCAAGGAATAGTAACTACTTATTTTAGCTTTACGTAAACCGTATACGGTAAAAGTAAAGTAAACTTAAAGCTAAAATAAGAATTCATTGATGTAGAATTTTAGTACCCATGGTTAACCCTTCTGTCACAGTCTAACATAGAATGCCTGAAAGATGATTTTGTAGAGAAGTTAGATCTCAAAATCAAAAGCTACATAATTTAAGTAAGTAGCGTAGAGTCATCCAAAACTTTAAAAACGCTATAAACATCAATGAATGAGCTTATAATATAGTCATTCCTGTCGGACTATGTTTTTCAAGGTAAAAAAGTACCTAAAACTAATCAGTCATCCGGATGCAGCCTATCTCTGTATCCGGCAGTTTTAGCTATAAAAAGGTGTGACGGACAGGTCAGACATACTTTCACTTTATATTATTAGGACATATTATTTTGTATTAGGGTAATAGGTACCCTTTCCCTAAAATACCTATTTTCTATCTTTACTTCTGTGTTGATCTGTTCTGCCAACAAGTACCTACATCATATATTTTCTTACTTAATATTATAAATGCGAAAGATGTTTGTTTGTCCTTCAATCACGCCGCAACAGATCAACGGATCGACGTGATTTTTTTCATGAGTATAGTTATGCATACACGTAGAGAGTGACATGGGCTACTTTTTATATCGGAAAATGAAGGAGTTTCCGTAAGAATTAAAAATAACTTATTCCACGAACGAAGTCGCGGATATCTTATATACTAAACCGTGTTTTGTTCCAGGATCAGGATTATTAACTGAAATAAGCAGAATTCTCTTTGGATTCATCCAAGATTTCTCTATAAGGCTTTCTAGGAAGTTAGTAAATCACGTCACTCATTAGTTCGGGATAAACTCACTATAATAGGTTTTTTAAATGGACGAATCTTAATTGGACATAACATTTCTTATTTAGCAATAACTCGTATAAACAAAGCCAATGGGCTTAATTTCTTTACAAAGAAACGTTAGGTACTCGTATTTAAGATATACCTAAAGACAAATTGAGAACCTCCTACTTTTTTGGAAGTCTGTTAAAAATAAAAGCTACTGTTCATACAAAGGTCTAGAATCTAGATCATGATTCAGAACCCTGCTTTTGATGCAAGGTGTTTAGAAATATGTATATTACTTGATCGATCGAAAACACTAGCAGACACCACTTAGAAATTTACCACTTCAAACCATAAAAAAATGACAAATAGTGCGGTTTATGAAGTGCCTTGCAAATATTAGCATCGTCCTTGTTTGAATGTGTACAAACAATTTAATAGCCGAAGGAAAAAAAAAGACTAGGCCAGTTGAATACGGCAAATTGTTCCTAAGATGGTCATACGCAATGCAAAAGTGGAATTACCGTTAATCTATCTCTCTATACATATTATAAAATAGTTTTTCCTCACTGAATGAATGACTGACCGATCTATCAACACTCAACCTACACTGCCGGGGATAGAAAACAGTTCAAAAGACAGAAGATTCCAGCAGCTATAGGCAAAAGGCTTATAATTTTATCGCAATTGAAAATCATTTGTATGACCGGTTTTTGACCAAAAAATGCAAGTTTGCGCGAAAGTCCTTATTATTATTATTGTTATTATTGTCCTTATTATTTTTGAAGGTACGTACTATAAAAATTTGAGGAACGAGTGGCCTAGTTGCGACAGCGCATTTAAGTCGATTGCGATTGATAAGCAACGTTGACCCAAGTCTGTAACTGGATGTGTGACCGAATATGCAATTCCTTTAACTATGGAAGTGTGCCAACTTGGTATGTTCAACCTTGCGCACAGAATTTGGCAATACGAATTTTGGCAAATAAAAGTCTCTACACCGAATTCTAAGCAGTCCTTTTTCAAAATGCCTGGTGTATCATACCTATAGGTACAATCAATTTTCAAAGAGAACGATACCTATTTTCCCGAAATCATAACAAGAACACGAATAGGAGGACAAAGTCTGAGCCATTATTTATTATCTAAAAAAAACTTTAGGTATTCAGGTCCAAAGAGTGTAAAATGGAAGTGGCGTCGATCACTTCATAATTATAAAATCGACCCCGTCTCGACTTTTATAAAAAAAGACATCCACTGAACAACTAAATAAAAAACACAGAAGCGGCGTAAATTAACGAGCGTATATACGTCTAGAATACAGGTTTTTGCTAAGCGATTTCAAATTGATATTGATATCACATGCTTGCGGGATTCATTGTAAATGCTTGGATAAACACAACGCGTGACGGCAATAGCTTGGCAGGCGTTCACATTGAAAGCGTGTTATTTTTTATTACTTATCGACTTCCCAAAAGGACAAAAAGTATGTTTGCCATTAATTCAAAACAGAACACCAGAGCAACAAACTTTAAGGCATGCCACATGGCTACAGGCATCGATATATTATATGTAGGTACCTACTAGTTGGGCGACCGACTTGTAGAGCGCGCTCCACACCTGTATGAGCCTGTCCTTGTCGCCGCCATAGCGCTGTCCCGCTTTTCAGACTAGATGGCGTTAGAAAAATAGGTCCACATTCTTTGTTTGACAGGACCCGTGTATGTAAATTAAGGTCGTTGGCTCCAAGGTACAAAGACTTTAGTATACCCCGATATTCCAATTCTATCAGTGTGATAACCGGTGCTTGCTTCATAATACCGTAAAATTAATGATGCCACATAACCTCATTGTCGCTTGTTATTGCTCTTACGATGCCTTGCAAGTTGTAACCACGCTGCACGCCCTGCCCCACCTCGTTCAGCTAGAGCGGGCACTTCAGGGCTCTTTTATGGAGATGCGGATTGCCGTATGTTACGTAGTAGGTAAGTCGCGTCACGCAGACCACACGAATATACTGCCGTATATTATGATAGAGCATTCTATTTAGTAGAAGCGTTTCCTTGATATGTAATAAGCGACGCAACGCACCAAGCTACGCGAAACGCGCCGCTTTTTCATGTTCAGCGCCTTAAGGCTTAGCGAGAATTAACAATTTAAATTAATGTAATCCTATTAACGTGTAAGCGTGTTTCAGATCGCTGAAATGTGACAGCTTGTTTACTTTGTAGCATCTTATAATACTGACACGTATCACGATACACGATCAATTCCACAAGCTAAAGAAACCGTTGACAGCCTTGACAGAGTGAACGCGAGGCCTCGGACATTTTGCGTGAAATCTTGATCAATAGTCATTATGATTTCAATATTATTTTTATTTCACCTATCTGTGACTATTATAATTAGGTCTTGTAGTTAGTCAAGATTCGATCACTGCACTGGCTCCATAAGAAGATTCCTGAGAAGATAATGCACTTGGCCAGCGTGGTGCACCATGGCCATACCCTTCTCATTCTTAGAGGAGACTCATGCTCAGTATAGGCTGTGAGTTGAAATGATCATAAATGATGAACATTACAGCTACAGCGCTAGTATAATAGCCAACAGCGCTAGTATAATAGCCGCGGCGTAAGTTGAACTATGCGCAGAAACACATTTCGGGTGTTAAACGAAGGGCGGTATGAGGTGCGCCGTGAGGGTTCGCGCGTTACTATACCCCTTGCCCCCCGCGCATGCTCCGCTTGGATCTGTAGTACAATGTACCAGCCCATACGACCGACATTTTGGGTCAACTTACATCAGTCGATTGTAGATAGATAGGTAGTATATACAGCGCTGGCTCTAAAATCTTGACATTTGGAAAGTACTTAGGTTCCCTACATTACAGTATGTGGAAGAGCGAAGTCGGAGTAAAACAGCTAGATAATATTCAAACTAACGCAAATAATAATATTAATGTCGGGTTTTTGTTTTTTGTTTAACTCAGAAAATTACACTCGAAGCTCGGAATTTATAATCCTACTCATACGTAGTTACCACTAATACACAGTCGTCAGTGTAAATGCTGTCTTTACTGTTAATGGAACTACATAAATCAGATTTTCTAATCTTGTAAACCTAGCTTACTTTCCTTTAAAAATGTACATACATGCACTTAATACCATAATGTATGAAACAAATTAAACTAAAACGTTTTGTCTCGTCCTGGGGATTACTACCATCGCTTAAAGTAGTAATACTTCAAAATGACAGTTTTATGTTACAGACCCTGACGTCCATAAAATAAGGAATATAATTCCAAAACAAAAACGTCAACAATATTAAAATAATACGGATATTAATGGCATTAGAAACTTTCTTAAAAATTCATAAATTTCTACTACTGATGCAAAGAATTCCAAATATGGCATGCTTACTAACAGATGGTTATCGCATGCTTCACACAGGCGGTCAGAATTTTATTGGAATCTGCCCCACCCTATCTAAATTTAGAAGTAGATCAAAATTTCTTCAGAATTTTGTGTTAAGGCTTTTAAGCATACAGACTCGGCATGCTGACAGACAAATTTACTATGAGGCAGTGGCGTGCATGACATAGAAGCATAAAAGCATTGCTTACCATAGTTAAAAAGCTTAATGCTTATTTTCCATCGTGCCCTGCCTGAGAACAGGTATCTACCTAACCAATGCCTACCCTGGCTCCGAATACTGTGCACGCCACTGCTATGAGGTTACTAAAATATATTGTTTTTTTTTAATAATTAATATTCTAGCTATGTCCAGCCCCCCGATTGTGTAAGTAAATCGTAATCGTAATCGTTTGTCAGACGGATAATTGGAACTGTTTTGGGAGTTCACAGATGCCTGCACGTCAAAAAGCATGTATGAACTCCTAACAGTTCGAGTAATACGTTTTAATAAGCTGCTGTCAATTGATTGACCATATGATGGTACGTGTTTCTACGATAGATTCATACTTACGGAACTTGGAACTGTGTGTTATGTTTTCGCGGAGAAACTGTTAAACCAATTTCGACAAAAATCGGTACAGAAATAGCTTGCATCACGGAGCCTATACTTTCTATGCCGTAAAATGAAAATATTACGGGATAAAAATATTATATATTATTTACGCGATTGAAACAAATCTTAAAACATGTGGAATTTGTAAACGAAGTCGTGAGTATCATCTAGTAATTTAAAAATAGATTCTAATTTAAGCTCGGGTATTGTACGGCTATATACGTCTAGTCTAACTAGTTACATAACTCCATGTTTGTGTAGTAATAATAAAAAGTGTTCTATTTACGGTGTGTAATGTTTTATTCATTCATTCATGTATCTCCAGTTCTTCTTGTGCCATAGTTAAAAAGCTTAGAACCAGTATAGTAACATATAAATATCACTGTTTAGAACTATCATATAATGTGGTACGAGATAACAAGGGTGAATGTACGACCAGAAAATTAGTAAGGTAACTACACCAACCAAGGTATTATCCCAAGAAAACTCCTACCATTATTTGATAATGGAATGGGGCCACGGCCACGTCAGTAATGAGAAATACGATGCAGAAAGAGAGAATTACACCAAAATCAATCCAATCTTATTTAATGCATACAAATGCAAGCAGATAAATAACGGAGATACTATCAAATAGAAATGGGTCTGGTTTGATATGTTGTTGCACGTAATTTAAATTAAATGTAAAAATAATAATTCTACCAATAACCTATATACAACTTATAAAAGTGAAATATACTATAGTCAGGGTAGGTCCGTTACTTTTATGGGGTACTGGTACTTAATAAAGGGTTAGATTTGACGAAGTTAAACATAACTTTACTAAAAATATTTATAAATTAAATAAATTAAATAATTAAAAATTAATATTTAAATCGAAAGATTAAAGTTCGCAATCGATCTCAGATATTTAAAAATTTCGCAATCGGACTTCATTCTCGGGTATCTTTAAGCTCTGATATTTAAAAATGTATAAATATTCAATAATGATAAGCCTCAATAAATAAACATAAATGCAAACCATATTATCACATCGCAATCTTTAGGTAAATCGATAACTTTATCACTAGCAAGAGACGCGAACGTCCGTCCAATAATGATGGAAATCTTAATTTAATCTTCAGATATGGTCGATACCAAACAAGCGGAGACATGTAAACAAGTCTAGCTATTTCCATTAGAACCTTTATCACCGCGTGTCGGCATTCAAACGGCTTCCAGGTTTCCATCGCATAGATTGAAACTTGCAAAAACGAAATACAATTATAGGACGAGAGAGCGTAGGACACTTTGAGGAGATGCTTAATAAAGCTTAGATCTTAGATACTTCGTCCGCGTAGATCAAGCTTTTTGGATTCCCGCAGGAACTCCTTAATTTTCCGGGATAAAAAGCCTATGTCCTTCCGCAGGATATAACCTACCTCTATATCAAATTTCAGCAAAATTGGTTGAAAAGATGAGCCGGGAAAGCGTAGCAGACGGACAGACGGACACACTTTTGCATTTATAATATTAGTATGGAAGTATGGATACTATGGAATATGGATGTAAAATCTGTATCAATATTTTTTTATCAAAAGCTTATGAGTTTTAGCCAATTTGAAGCACGATCGTTACACTTTAGCTGTAATTTACATAATAAGGCCACTGGCTTCCAAGTTTTCATTATGTGCGCAAAAGGACACTTTGAAGAGATGCTTAATAAATCTGAAAGTTAAACTGAAAATCAAGACTTGACAATGATAAAACTATTGGTTGACGAGTCATAAAATATATTTTTTCAACTTTTTTGTTTGTATGTGTAGTACAGCTATATTAGTAGGAATATGTTTCTTAGAATAAAGTTGCAGTAAGTAGAGATTATAATATTATCTTAATAATAATAATAAGAATGTTATGTTGGAAATATTGATAAAATAAGGCAATAATAATGTTGAAATATTTAAATTTTTTATTAATAATATTTAAAATTATGTAATAATTTATTTATGCTGGTAAATACATTAAATATATTTTTGGTAAATCTTATGAGTAGAAAATATAGATTCACACGTTTGTAAAAAAGGTTCGGAGGAAGGCGACGACACTCGTAACACAACCTAAGTGCGAGTGTCTAAGCAGTAAGCACTCCTTTGCACACGGTGTGATGAATCATAATTATTATGTCTAGATTTGACGATTTGTCAGAAATGGTACCTACTTTATAGAAATTGCAAATCTCTAATACCTGTTTCACATTATAGCAGAAGTACACATTATTCATTTTTATATAAATAAAATAAGTATGCATTATACAAGTTTCACTTACAACTACACACTACAATAGTAGATGATTAAGGCGATTCATAATATCTGGCAATTCAATCCTCCTAAAATTCTAAAATTGCAAACGAACAACAGATAAATGGTCTATTTATAGTTGGCTACTACGATACTTCAGCTTTTGGCTAGCGTCTCATAATTTCCTGGGGGACCTTAGGCTACAAAATGCATGTATTCAGTCCACGAGCCGACGCCATCCTGCGATTGTCGCCGACGTGATCATATTTCTAACAGATGCTAATAATCGTGGGACCTGCGGCAATTTAGTGTACATTATTATGTTATTATAAAGGATAAATAATTAAGCGTTAAAAATAGCTGTAACAGCTATTTTTAACGCTTATAATAATAATTATAACGAACGATGGACGAATAACCCATTCGTCCAAGATTCGTCCGTCACTTCCCATCGATCATTCAATTATAATATTATATGATCGCCAAAGTCACAGTAGCTATTTTATTTGGTATAAATTATCATAGTACCTAATAGATCCCATTTTGAAATGCAACATGCGTCCGTCTGTCATATCTGTCAGCCTATTACCTACCCTTTCACGGTCCACCTGCTAAGCCGATTTCGACAATACAGAGATACTTAGTCGCATACCGGGGATGAACAAAGCCCATAGGCTCTTATTAATTACAAAAAATCAAAGTACCCGGGAGTTTTAAGAACATAAAGCCACGCGGACGGAGAATAAACGAAATAAACAGTGTTTCTTCTTACGAGCTTCCAAAATCACCATCATCAGTCTGTACTGTAGGTACTTATCATGAATGGTAGTTATCACATCGTTTTAAGTCAATAGCACGTTCTCGTTATAACAACGACCCGTTACAACTTGCGCTGCGCCTCTATTTGCTACCAGGTGTGAAACCACAAAGAAACCACGTTGTAAACCGCGATCTTATCCATTCTTTTCGTTGTACTATCATATCCGGATGCTATTAGGATGACAGTTAGCATTCTATCCTTTTCTCTCGAGTGACTGTAATCATCAGAGGATTAAAGATAAAACTACTAGTACCTTCAAATAGTGAGTGAATAGGCATCTTCTAGGCAAGCGCGCTCCACCTTGGCTGCCCACTTGCAAGCAAGTCTGATTGCAGCCAAGCGCTAGCCTATAATATATTTAAAAAAAACTGAAATCTGGATTGGGTAGTAAGTTGTGTTCAGCGATATTCACCTATTAAAACACGACGCGCCTTTTATTAGGTGAAAAAGAAATACGGCGATAACGTCGATGCAACGCTCGACAACATTATTTGAAGAGACAAAACTTTTCTATTGTGCTCATGAAAGGCGAATCGCGGTCAAAGGTTTATCGAAGCAATTTTTTATCGCCATTAGGCTGCTATCTAGTCTTTATCTTATCTTGTAGTTAAAAAGTAATAGGTATATACCGAACCTGCTTATAGTAAAAAGATATAAGTACATTATATGATCATAGAATATGCTCATGTAAAATAAGTACCCTGGACGTATTCGAAACTTTCGGGTATTTTTCAACAAAACAAGTCAGTTAAAAATCGGTTAAATATTATAATTATACTACATATAGCTCGATTACCACTGATAGTTTAAACGCTAAGAAATACATAATTGACTTTGCTAAAAATTCCTCTGAAAGTTGTGAGTTTAAAATATTTCTTTAACGTAAAATAGTTTAATAAAACATTAAAAAGCAAGTCTTTCACAGTAATGACGTCGTTACATAATATGAAGATTTCAGTTTAATTTTATATACCTACTTAACATTATGTATTTATTGTTCGTATTGTATTTAATTAACGGCATGAAATTCACTTTCGATATTTAACACCTGCTTTTGTTAAACTGCCAGACGTTATAAAATGCCTTAAGAATTTCTTAATATGCATTGGGAGGATACTTTTTCTGTTATAATGAGATCACAGATTTTTAAGTAAAAATAATAAAAAAATATGTTGGATATTGATAGCCAATTATTTCACACCTTTGTTGATGAAGTTTACCATAAATACTGGATGCAGAAAGCTGTCGACCCATGTACCTTAGCAACGGTTTTAAGTAACATCTGCTAGTTAAATAGGTAAAATAATAGTTGCCCCTAACAAGTTACCCCGCTCTTCTTATGACAACCTTTATCTACTTAGGTATGTCATATAAATCTAAAGTTTATGTACAAACTAAACAACATTAGCATTTCAATTAACCTTCGAGCAAAATTGTATCATTACTCCGCCAAGCTAAAATAATAAACTAGTGACGACCAACATCAGATAGTGGATAAAATTACCCTGTAAAGTGTTCTCGTATAAAACCACGATTTACAAGTCGACGGGCAGATGAACCTACAGGAAGAGAATAGTTAGTAACGAGCCTATATCAGCACGGAAAAAATATGTGGAATGCTGTAAATGACGGCTTGATACAATCCTAGTTAAGGCTTCTTGAGAATAGATTAGCTAGCACTCAGTAGCAGTTCAGTCATTACCATTTTAAGGGAGGACGGTCTTAATTTGCTGAGTTTTTTTTTGAGGTTCAACGATTTGTGCAGGGTTTCTAAGAACCTAACTTCCTAAGCAATAATAAGTGATCACGCTCCTTTTTAATAGTTAGCGGTTGGTTACACCAGTCCTATTGAAACTTTACTTTACAATAACTGCAATAATTATCGTATAAAATGTCGTTAGATGCAAATGTCACGCTCAGGCACTTCCATTATGACGGGAAAAATAAAAAACTCGTTGAAAAAAGTTCTGGATATTCGTATGCGACTGGAATCACGAATTGTTTTAGCTCGGTAAAAAAAGGCAACAGTACGAAACTGACTTGAAACGTTTTTTAGTCGATAGAACAATTTCGGATGACCTAAAAGCATGCCAAATGTGTAACTGATACGTAAATTCAATCCTATTTAAGGACTCTAAAGCATAGATCCATAAACATAAACTACGTTAAAGAACCAGTGGTGTGTTATTGTGACTTGATATGCGTAGAATTTCTGTTAATTCCTGTAGGAGAAATTCTGTGTTCAAAATACGAGATAGGTACCTCTACGTCAAATTTAATCCACTTCGCTTCAATGGTGTATCCGTAAAAGGAAACAAATACACAGACAAACACACTTTCACATTGATAATATAATATTAATGTGCACATGAATCAAGTAAACCTTTTTCTGTTGATAGAACGATGACGTGAGTTTCACATGTCTGCGATCTCGACCTAATGGTAAATAATGCGTTTTTGAGTCAATGAACATAACTCTTGCACTATGAAGTTGGCAGACACATTTCTGTAAATATTTATTACTAGATAATGACCACGACTTTGTCCGCATGGATTATGATTTTTTGCCAATGTCCTTCCCCGGGATGTTGATGCGGCTTTGCAGGGCTCTGTAGCGAGACCCAGTATCACTTTGACCGTCGCCGATCTATTGTGATTTGTCCTTCCCCGGGATACAAACAATCCTAAACCAAATTTCATCAAAATTGGTTGAACAGATGGGCCGTGAAAGCGTAGCAGACAGACCGACAGACTCACTTTCGCTTTTATAATATTAGTATAGGTTCGGTTGGAACCAAAAGCCCTCAATCCACGCGGACGAAGTCGTGGGCATCAGCTAGTATTTTAATATTTTAATCTATAGTAATGATTTAAAATCCATACTAATATTATAAAAGCGAAAGTGTGTCTGTCGGTCTGTCTGCTACGCTTTCACGGGAACTCTTTAATTTTCCGGGATAAAAAGTAGCCTATGTGTTATTGCAGACTCTGAATCTGGCGTGATTGAGTAACAAACATACATTCATCCATCCAAACTTTGACTAAATTGGGTTCTACTGTGGTTGTTGATATGATGATTTTGTTAACTGAAAATATATGGAAAAAAAACTTGATACCCAGGAAATGTTGAAAATGGTCATGTCAAATATAACTCCTAACAGAAATAATTCAATACGGAGTTATTAAATTATTACCAAGCGCTGCGGTTGCTAAGGAATTCAGGGAACATTTCCGCAATACGAAAGCAATAAAAGTTGTATAATGGAACGTACTCATCAGGGAAACCGAACTATTCAAAGGAAGAACCTGGAGCTAGAGGTTTTAATCGCCCAATAAAACTTGATAATAAAGCTTGCTGTTATACTGTTATATGACCTTATGATGTAACAATAATGATATAATATTATAGAATAGAAGTTTGGTGTGACTAGTACAGAAGAGTTTCCTTAAGAATCGTTTTTATTTTAAACTTTAATAACATTAACTTTTAAGGGCCTATCATAATAAGGGCGTATAAGGCCACCATTTTTACAATACTAAAAAAAGTATCATAAGGCCACCTATTTTTTTACAATACTAAAAAAAATATCTGTAGAAATGATAGATGAAACATCCGGAAATAGTCTTTTTTTGTTATTACTTTAATTAGTATAAATACTCTAATTATTAAGTATACATAGTGTTTAGTAAAAGGTTTTCTCCTCTTTCAAGTATTAATTAACATTTTTGTACAATGTCATGAAGAAACTGATTTGTAATAAACGGTTCATTTAATGAATACACTTGCATCTTATCACTGCATGCATACTATCAGATGGGACCAGATTAAAATACTTTTCAAACAAACGACTTCCAAAGGCACTGTGAAGTAAAAAATATATTTGTAAATAATAAGTCGGGCGAGTGTGACGCGTCGTTTTTGCGTATCTTTCTCGCCCGAGTCCCGACTTCAACATACGTCATACACTATGTTGAAACCGGGCGAGAAAGATACGCCAGTAGACTTATGCATGCACGTAATAGGTAGGTATATAAATATTCTGTTATTGTTAACAATAAGTGTGGTACTAGGGACCTGTCTAATAGATTAATCATCAATCGACACACATGGTCCACAGAACCCTAATTGAAACGCCGCGCCGGCAGAACATAAAATTATACACCACGGTAGTCCAATTTGTATGTAATAAAATCACGATTATAAATCTAGTTGAAGCAATCCTATAGCGATGCAAACCTGAGCGGATCAAACGCAATGCATCCAATAATGAGATCAGTGTTTATTACTTCCTTGATCCTTCTTGTTAATGGTAACAGCCTGTTATTATAACACCCTTTCAATCATGTGGCTAACAAGAAACCGCCGCCAGTGGTATAGAAACTACATCAACGTCACTTTTTGAAGTGAAAACTTCTTTAGGCGCGTTGAGCACTTTTTGGTAGGGGGTAAAAATGTGGAACACGCGAGACCGACACCGTTCTTCTTAACAAAAGGTCTTAAGTATAAATATAGTACATTCGTAATTAAACTTTAACGCTTTAGTTTTAAGGTTTATATTAATAAGTGCTGTGTAACCGTGACCGACACCTCGCGTTGTTACGAAGACAAATTAAGGTCTTAAATATAAATAAAGTACATTCGTAATTAAACTTGAATGCCTCAGTTTTAAGGTTTTATTTGAAATATTTTTCTATTTTTTAAATTAGAAAAAAAAAAATTTTTTTAAAGCAGGTCATCACTCATCACCATCTAACCCATTGCCGGCTCATAACTGAGCACGAGTCTGCTCTCAGAATGAGGTTTTTGGCCATAGCCACCACACTGGCCAAGTGTGGATTGGCAGACTTCATACACCATCGGAGACATTACGAAGAACTCTCAGGATGCAGGTTAGTTCACGATGTCAATAGTTTCACTTAAAAGTGTAAATGACGTCTTCTGCTAGAAGGAGAATTTCATTATTACTAAAATTATAAAGAGGTAAAGTTTGTGAGTTTGTGACGTTGTAGAGGGTAATCTCTGGATCTACTGAACCGATTTTTAAAATTCTGGTACCAATAGAAAGCCACATTATTTGTGTCATAGGCTATATATTAAGCCGAAAAAATACTAGGAAGTTCCCGTGGGAATTTAAAAATTTTATTTCACGCGGACGAAGTCGCGGGCATCTGCTAGTTTTTAAATAAAATTATTATTATAATATGAACTTAATTGCGTTAGTCCACTTTAAAAGGTTAATCTTTATTAATTTTACTTTCAATTTATTTATTACTAGATGATGATGATGACTTCATCCGCGTGGATTTTAAGGTTTTTTGATTTCCGGGGGAACTCCTTAATTTTCCGGGATAGAACTAGCATATGTGTTTATATACTATACCCCGGACGTATACCTACCGCTTTACCAAATTTCATCAAAATGGGTTGGATAGATGGGTCGTGAAAGCGTAGCAGACAGACATACAGACAGGCTTTCGCATTCAGAATATTAGTATTGTAATATTAATAACCACCATAAACCATAAAATACCCACGAAACACAAATAATGTGAACATAATTTATTTATTGGGTTTATTTTTTTTACGTAAGTGTTGTAAGGAGTCACTACTCCTTACTAGTTTCCTGTATTATCTACTATGTTTCAGCCATTGATGTAGAATTTTTTTAGTACCTGTTTCAGCTCACCCTATCATTCCCAATTCCCAAGTCACCATTCTTCAGAGGCTAGGCTTTTATTCTAGACTAGCCTACAATGTTTCAGGTAGAAGCTGCATATCTCTCATTATCTACTAAGATCGTGAAATTTGCTTTGCATAAATAATAATTATCATAAACAGTTACGTTCTATGCTATAAACCCTATCTGAAACTATCGAATGATTAGGTATAGCCCTGTAATTAAACATTTATTGTATGAAATCTAACTGACTAATAAAATTCAGTTTATAGGATACTTCACATTCACTAATTATTATGCTTAATTAATTTTGCAAACAAAATTATATTTCAATCAATTTAACCCTATCATAAAATCTGTGATGTAATAATCATTCAAATTGGTATTATCATCATAAACATCATCATTGCCTACAGCACTTTGTGGGCCCAAGCCTGCATAAATTGTTATTAAACGTAGGTAAACATCCTTACATCTATTAGGTTTCGAGTTATTTGCTATTCGTTTAATTATTGATTGAATATAAAATTAACAACTTGAAACCCAGGTCGTGGTTTTGTTTTAAAAAAGAAAGGCAGGACTCTATGGTCAACGCGAAACCAAAGAAAAGGGGTCTGGGGTGACGGGTCGAGGATGACGGAGGAATATGGCGGGAGTGAAAGGAGTAATGTGAGATTATTGAAGAAATTAATGACAATATCGGTTTGTCCATTTTAAGTATAATAGTCAAGGGTTAGTGTGGAGACATCAGGGACAGACGTTTCCTATATCAAAGGGATGAATAATTTTATTAGGATGAATGAAGACAAATAAAATATGGAGGTGTAGGTACCGTACCGGTGTTTTCATTATGGAGCCATGATATGGCTAGGGATTTTCTTACACATCCTACATCCATACTTCCGTACATATATTATTATATATTATATTATTATATCCATACTAATACTATAAATGCGAAAGTACTTAGCTTTGCCGGCCCATCTTTTCAACCGATTTTGATGAATTTTGGTATAGAGATAGGTTACATCCCGGGGAAGGACATACTTAGCAATAATCCTGGGAAATTAAGGAATTCCTGCTGGAATAAAAAACTTAATTAACGCGTACGATATCGCGGGCATCAGCAATAGATATTATAAAGGAAACCCTAACTTCTCTTCAATGGCCCTAGATATTTGATTACAATTTGTCAAAAATCCCTACCTATACCATAACATTAAGTATTAAGGCGAAAGTTTGCCTGACTGTTAATTCGTGCATTTACTCGAAGGTCATTTGCATTAAAAATACAAATATTTTGATAAAATTTGTTACAGGTATCTTGTATTCTAGCTGAGCTGCAAGATAAAGGCTATATTTTATCTCGAAAAATCAAAGAGCTCCATTGAAAAAATACCTAAATTCAAACGGACAAAATTGCGGTCATTATAGTATAACTAAGTACCCATAGAGTAAAGACTACATCTCTAAGTGCACAGTCCGTTGCGACTAATTAGTGGCGAGTTCGAAATGTATGGAATAAAAACAAAGTCAATAAATATGGTTGAACCCATGTCAGCGGTGTACACCTGTTTGCTTTTACAATATATTTCTACTAATGAGATTACAATTTATTACTTCCGAGCTAAATAATATAGGTATACTTACATTACTGCCTCGTAAGTCTAGTGGTTAGCATGTTCGACTGCGGCCGACGAGGTCCCGCGTTCGAGTCCCGGGTCGCGCCATAATTTAGTATTGGGGTTTTCTGACTAGAAATTCTCAGTACTAGCCCCGAGTTAGGAAGTTGGCGGTGATTCACCCCCGTGGCTCGGAGAGCACGTTAAGCCGTCGCTCCTTGTTATTATTACTAACATGATAATAGTCGTAAAATCCCGCCAACCCGCATTGGAGCAGCGTGATGGGTCTAAACTCTAATTCCCTCTCTCCTATGAGAGTAGAGGCCTGTGCCCAGCAGTGGGACGTTAATGGGCTGTAAATGGTGGTCATCACATAACTGCCATGTTCGCATTTCGCCGACTACATAGATAAAAAAAGAATCATGTTTTTGAATCATGGATTGTGTGTAAAACATTAATTCCTTCATGTAATGGGTGTATCATAAACGACTTCCTGCATTCATTGAATAATGACCAACGTGACTAACATGAGGTATACGACTGCACAGACGTGGTGGCGTGATGCAACGGCCTATGTTTATTCCAATGCAATTAGTTTTAACAGTGAAAGTTTTGCGGGTGCAGCATAAATAAAGTCTTGGTATATTTTATTGGATTTACTCAGAAAAGTTATCTGGTCTTGTGTACGTTTAGATTAACTGCAATAAAACGTAAAATGGAAGCGGTTCTTAGCGGAGTATCGATACTATTTTTATTATTATAAATGCGAAAGTGTATCTGTCTATCTGCCTGTTACGCTTTCACGGCCAATCTGTTCATTTGATTTTGATGAAGTTCGGTATAGGTTGTATCCCGGGGACGGACAGGAAGGAGGGGACTATATCTTGGTTAAATTAAAAAGTTCTCGCGCAAATCAAAAACCTCGAAAAAAAATGGCTAGAAAAATGAATTGAATTTGAAGTTGAAAAGGCTAAGCTAGACAATGTAGGCGGCAAAGAGGCGGTAGGTAGTGTAACGACTAACGGTGAACAAAAAAGGCTAATAATGATATTTTATGAAAAATAGACAAGAAAAGACATGGAAGAATCTTCAAATGAATAGCGGTATATGATATCAAAGTCCAGAAGTCTGGCTGTACGCAGTCGGTGGCCATTTAGCCATGGTCACGTCAGATGGTACCCAAACAATAACACCCCGATCGGTTCGACGAACTTTACTTGATCGGACGAAACTGTTAACAAACTTTACGCTTTTTTGACGACCTCCGTGGCGCAGTGTGTAGCGCTGTTGCCTTAATGTGCGGAGGTCCTGGGTTCGATCCCCGGCAGGGTCAATTTGGGAATTTATAATTTCTGAATTTTCCCTGGCCTGGCCTGGTGGGAGGCTTCGGCCGTGGCTAGTTACCACCCTACCGGCAAAGACGTGCCGCCAAGCGATTTAGCGTTCCGGTACGATGTCGTGTAGAAACCGAAGGGGTATGGGTTTAATATAATTGCCATGCCCCTAACAGGTTAGCCCGCTACCATCTTAGACTGCATCATCACTTACCATCTGGTGAGATCGTAGTCAAGGGCTAGCTTGTAGTGGATAAAAAAAAAAACTTTACGCTTTGGTTGTTCTGTTGTCTAAATAAACAAATAGGTAAATTACTCGTGTATTTGTTTATGGGTAGTTGTTTGAATCATTTTTCAATGTGTTCTACCTACTGGGCCCTATTCTCTAACTCTTGTGATCTGTGTACCAAACTGTGTTTTTTTTTCTGTATTTTTGTTAATTGTAAGCTAATTAGTTCTAATTAAGTTTTTTGTTTATTGTCACTCTAATTCTGTAGCCCAGAGAGAAGCATTGGACAACTAAAATTAAATTAAATAAATTAAATAAACTCAGTGGCTATCAAAAAATTAATGCCACTGACATATATTTTTCATCCTTTGAAGGTTTGCTAGGAAAGGGTTATTTTAATTTCATAGCAAACCTTCAATGGATAAGAAATAAATAAGTGTAAGTATAATATAATATGAGTGGCTTTAATTTTTCGATATATCCAC
Organism: Erebia aethiops; assembly: GCA_923060345.2. Lineage (NCBI taxonomy): Eukaryota > Metazoa > Arthropoda > Insecta > Lepidoptera > Nymphalidae > Erebia > Erebia aethiops. Next base: position 20,745,369 of record OV281082.1, read on the forward strand.
TGAGGGTACCTAACAAAAACGATTGTTAAAGTGTAACGATGCCCTCTGATTGGCTAATAATTTAATAATAATAATAAAATAATACTCTTCCGTTATTGGCCAAAAGCCTTCATTGTCGCAGCAATATCCTAACTGTGGCCACTGTAGGTACCAGAACGGACTCGAGAATCCTCAATAGCTTCACACTTAATTACCAGTACTCAAGTGTGAGGCTTTTGAGTAATTTTACGTAGTTTTGGAGTTTACCTCCTTAAGAATCTATTTTCATATAATTTAGGACCGGGGTATGAAAATTTATGGGCAGTAAAATCAAACTTTTCCCGTTCCGTTATTTATGTTTCCATGGTAACACTTGTCTATGTTTCCATGTAACACTTGTTTGTTTTTGTTCGTAAGGATTAAACTCCAGTCGGAGTCAGAACTGACAAACAATATTTTTTACCAAGTTTTTGACTCAATACATTCCCCGACATTGTTAGATGAGGTGAGACCCAAGAGCTCAATGTAGTCTCTAATTGGCACGGATATATTTTTAAGAAAGTAGGGGCTAAGATGACGTGCGTTGACTGACGTCACAAGTAATTATTTCATACGAAATCCCATGCTAAGCGCGCGTTTTGACGTTTGAAACAAGTTTCTGATTTGACTAGTTGTCAAAATATATCCAATTCAGAAGACTAATATAATCTCACAAACCTCCCTATCTGGCCCGGTGACCAAAATTGGAACTAATTCTTATGCCTTTTTTGAAGTAAAACTTCTTTAGAATCGTTGTGATTTGAAAATTCAATGAAACGAAAAAGCGACACCAAAAAGAGACAAACATATTCATAATAGGATTTAGCCTGCGAGAGAATGAGATAGAATACGAGTTATTTTTATCTCATTCTCTCTTAGGCTACTTTACTGAAGTTTCACTTCTGCCGTGCGTGAATAGCACACACACACACACACTTTTTTGTTTTTGTGTTTATTACCAGCTTAATGCTCAAAGTGCTCGAAGACTGACCAGCAAACGATCTATGATAAAAGAACAACTGCTGTCACCCATAAATCGTTAGAAGTTTTATCAGATAATATTACTATTCCTGTACTACTTATGTTCCTAAACATTATACGAGTCTATCTGAAATCAAAAATAGCTCAAGATCAAGTGTTTTCATGTAAATTATCTGTCAAATCGGTTTTACATTCAAACGCATAGCTTCCATATAAGACTAAGGTATTCATTTTACTAAATAGGATATCCCGTTTAGATCTGTGTTAACAGTACCAATACCCAATACTATATTGCTGGTTTGCCTTAGAAAACATTTTGTTTATAGGCGTTCCATAAAAATACGATAGAGTGGGAGAGCAAAGGAAAGTAGGTAGGTATATAAAAAGTTGACTTACTTTTTTATCGTAATTTCCTTTAGTTACTTGAAATAAATTTCTATTTATATTTATTGCTTACTAATATTTATGCATCCACTATATCGAGTATACACCTGTTTAAGAGAACCCTCAAGTCTGCGCGGTATTTCTCATCTTAAGGGTTTTCTGGGAAAGGAAATGAAATGACCGCTGGAAATGACTGGAATTCATAGCATTTGCGATCCCATTGCATGACTTGACTAATAGTTAGCGTACTATTACCTATTCCTTCCTGGATTTTTCTGATAGGTACCTAAATACATGTTGAAAAGGTCGATGCTATGGAGATGTGGTGCTGGAGGCCAATGTTAGGAGTCTCATGGACCGAATTCCGCACCAACATCTCTATTCTCCAAGAACTCGGCATTAAACAACGGCTTTCAGCGCTAGAACAGAGTCGCATTCTAAAATTTTTTGGACACGTCTCCCGTCGTGAGGATGACACCATCGAGTGCCTCGTCGTGCAGGGCAAGGTGGAGGGGCACCAGAGCGCGAGGAAGGTTACCCATGTGATGGACCGACCAAATTAAGTCAGCTCTTGGCGGTTCATTGCACGAGTGTACCCAGGCTGTCGGCCAGCAGGGAGAAGTGGCGGATGCTCGTGAGGCGCATTACATCTGCCACTAAAGCCGTTAATTCGTGATGACCACGACCACTCTGTCAAGTGTGTAACGATAAAGAAGAAATCCATGTGGATGAAGTTGCGTGCATCTAATATATTCAACTACTAGAGGCTGTCCGTGACGTCGTACACGTGAATCGAGGTTTTTTGACACCTTTAATTTCCCCGGATATAATGAAGCTATGTTAATTCAGGCTATGAGCTATCTTCATTCCAAACAGCCAAATCGGTTCAGTCATCGCAGCGCGAAGGAGTAACAAACATCTAAATTTACAAAACAAAACAAACATCCAAACTTTCACATTTATGATATTAGTACAATAAATAGTTTAAAAGGAAATGAATCAATCGAAATAATATGCATAAAATAGATCAGAAATTCAGTCAACAAATTAGAGCAATACTAAAACGCCATGTGTGATGTGACCCAGACACCCACTTTGCTGGGAATTCGACTCGTACGCACAGACATGCAATGTTTCATAGTAACTTAGTAACCGACTTATTTTTAATTTGTATACGGTTTACATATTAATCGATTGTTTTTACTTGAGAACTTCATTTTCTGGTTCTACACTACTCTCTGTTAAAGAAAGTTAGAAAAGGGGGGTTACGATTATTTCAAAATGACAGATTTATGTCACGTCCCTAAAATAGGGATTATTATATTAGGACTAAAACGCGAACGCCAACAATAATAAAACAAGACGGATCGCTTAAATCCGTCTTGTTTTATTATTGACAAATGTAATGTTTGTAAAGTGTATTGTAAATAAATTTATCTTTTCTTATCTTATATCATCATATAAGATAAGAAAAGATAAATTTATTTATTGCAAAAATACACGTGAAGACTTCTTACAATATTTTTGGAAACAGTGTACTACCAAATATGGCGTGCAATTACAGTTTACAGCATAATATTATCTATGCCCCAAGGTTGCAAATTGAACTACACAAAATAATGAATTACCTATCTGTATTCTTTATACCTACTTATAATAAAACTGTAAATTGTATATTTTTTGAAAATTTTAATTGGAGGAAGTTGAATTATCGATACAGAGTACAGGACATTTTTTTGGAATTTATTCCTGTCTGCCGAAACTACAGGACGGATTTATATGCAACTTCGTACACTGATAATATTTATATTATAATAATAATACTAGCTGATGCCCGCGACTTCGTCCACATGGATTGAGGTTTTTGGTTCTCGCGGGAACTCTTCAATTTTCCGGACCAAAAAATGATCTATCTCTGTGCCAAATTTCATCCAGATCCATTCAGCCGATCAGACGTAATTGATTAACAAACATCCATCCATCCATCCAAACTTTTGCATTTATAATAATATTATAAGTAGTATAGATTTTCTTCTGTTAGTCATGAGTCAAATTTATGATAATTTTAATAAAGCCCACAATAATTAGGTACATAAATTAATTATTAAAGACTACCTACAGTTCTTTTTTATCAACTTAAATATTTAAATCGCTATCATATTTTAACACTACACGGGGCGGCGGCGGCTCTTCTTAATAAAATGTTTCAATGTACAGTCATAATATTATATTTTATGCAAATCACCACAGAAATAAATGCGAAAATTGTTATTTTTCTTGGTTCGTGCTACAATCATACACAAACCAACAAAAAAAGCGGAACTACGGATCAACGTAATTTTTTGCTTACATAAAATTGAAGAGCTGGAGAGTTACATAAGCTGTTTTTTATCCCGGAAACCAAAGATTTCCTACAGGATTAAAATAAAATATAATTATATCCACGCTGACGAAGTTGCCAGCATCATCTCGTGTAGATAATATACAAAATATGAATTTCTTTACATGTGGCAGAGACTAGAGAGTGATGGGTTACGCCCCGTTTTCGCTGCTAAGCGGCATGCGGAACGGTGATTCGCCGCTCGTGTCACTATTAATTAAGGCTCTTTCACAGTAATAGCGTTTCAGCGACTAATTGCAGGCGCTAAGGGGGGAACAGAGGCGTGAGAGAACGCACTTACGTATGGGAGATATTTTAACCTATTCAATGCCAAATAAAAGTTAACAACAATAAAATGATACGTCGAAGTTAATAAAGTTAACGATTTGTGTGGAAGCACTGCCAAGCACTTGTCGCACAATTCCATACAAATCACAATTAGCTTTATCGCGATCGAATAGTAAAAAAATCTCTTACAAGACCCGCTGATCACATAAACCTGTCAACTACTTTTTTTTTAGTTTTTTTATTAACTGGATTTACGGCTCTGGGTTCCAGCCCTTCTGAGCCTCTGTCACCTGCGTAAACCGGTATCCGTACCGAACCCACCGGCAACTAACTGGATTACTGGGTGGTGAATATCGCAAGCTATTCGTTGTACCTACCACATAGATTTGTCTTCGTTGGCGGATTATAGCGAATTAAACTTCTAGTTCCTTCATTATCATGGACTTCCACAAAGTAACACCTGTTTTAATCTAATAAAAGTATAAATAGATACACACTTACTAAATAAGTCAATTATGCAACATAAACATGCAATTCATTACTCAGTGTTTACTGATCAGTGTAATAAACAATTACAATTAATTAGTTGTAATTAGAAAGGACACAAAAAGAGTAAACAGTAATACATCACCCGCCGTTTGTTTGCTGGTGTTTTATGTGACTTTACGGCTCGGGGTCTTCACTCTCTATTCGCTTAGACAGTTACGTTTAACTAACCACATCACGCGCGTTATGGACATTTTAATTTTCAGTTCACACGGTCAGAGCCTTTAACTCTTTTACAACGCATTAATATTTATAGGGGACATATAATTCGTACTAGTGCAGAATTCCTTTAATCATAGCGTCATCTAGACTAGGATGTGCTATGTTTATTGATTTGAGATTACGTTTGCTATTTAGGTGTTTGGCTTTTTGATTCTAAGAATAAATTAAAGTAATTCGAAGTGTTAGTTTAGTTTTGTGCAAAAAGTTCGGGTTTCTTTCGGATTTTTTCATCTGGAAATTCGTAATTCATACTTCCATATTATAAACTAGATGATGCCCGCGACTTCGTCATTTAGTTATTTTATTAAAATTAAGTTTTTTTATTCCCATGAGAACTCCTTAATTTAATGAGCCAAAGTCCTTCCTCGGGATACAAACTATGTCTGTACCAAATTTCATCAAAATTTGTAGGTTGTATAGATGAGCTGTTAAAGCGTAACAGATATAGAGACAGACACATTTTCGCATTTATAATATTGGTATGGACGTTAAAGTGTATAATAATCCCGATCCACCTATTTAAAAGCGATTTTAACGAATTAGGCTGTATTCAGGGGACGGACATAGGTTAAGTTCGTCTTTTTCTGGAAAACTAAAGATTTCCCATGGCTTCTTTAAGATGGTTTTCTACCTTAAAGATGGTTTACGACCATATCATTATTATACTTAAGTACCTACTAAATTATTATTAAAACTTAGGCTACAAAATATAGGCAGGCAAAATATAATATGACACGGAAGACCATAACTAAAATTACTATTGAATTATTGACTGCATATTACACTAACATCATGGTGTAGAAAACACCTAATGACATCTATTTACGGAACGCCACCTTACCCGCGTTTCAATCACCATGAAGATTGGTAATAAACTGATACGTCATATCGCACTCTCATTATAATAATACCAGATGATGCCCACCACTTCGGCCGCGTGGATTTAAGGTCTAGCCCCACTAATAGGCATGGCACGGCGCGGCGCGTAGCGGTAAACTGTATTCGACGACCTCCGTGGCGCAGTGTGAAGCGCTCTTGTCTTAACGTGCGGAGGTCCCGGGTTCGACTCCGGCAGGATCAATTTGGGAATTTATAATTTCTGAATTTTCCTGGTCTGGCCTGGTGGGAGGCTTTGCCCGTGGCTAGTTACTACCCTACCGGCAAAGACGTGCCGCCAAGCGATTTAGCGTTCCGGTACGATGTCGTGTAGAAACCGAATAGGGTAGGGTTTAATATAACTGCCATGCATCTAACAGGTTAGCCCGCTACCATCTTAGACTGCATCATCACTTACCATCAGGTGAAATCGCAGTCAAGGGCTAACTTGTAGTGGTTAAAAAAACTTTTTATGAAATTGTATGGAGCTGGGCCCACTTAGGCGACGCGGCCCCAGCCCAGCTACGTGTCGCGCCGCTCCGTGCATCTCAAGTGGGGCTAGATCTTTATATTTTGTAAGAATCCTGTGGAAATTATTTAATTTTCCGGGTTAAAAGTAGCCCACATCATACAATATGTCCTTCAAATGGATGCAAACTAGCTCTGTAGGTATGTATACCTAATGTCGACAAATTGGCCTTGATAACGTAACAGATAGACACACTGTTAGGCTCAGTCTGAAAGAAGCAATTATTTTGCACTCTACAGCTCTGCGTAGTCTATGGTACTCTATAATGGCGTAAGTGATATTAATCTATGGCATGTGGCGTTGCGGCTGTGTTTTGTGGGAATTGCTAAATTAAAGTATGATTAAGTGGATAACAAGTGTTTCCTTTTAATAACATAGACCGACAGATAAATATCGGTGTGACTTGCATACTTACACAAATAATTATACAGTAATAAAACGAAAGCACAAAATAATATTATCCAGATATAAGTAGGTAGGTAGGTATCATTAAATAATACGATATAGTAGTTACATTACATAGCAACTCGACTTTTTAATAATAATTGCAGAGTTCATCATAATATGAATGGGTAGGTCTGCAAAATAATTAATTAATGACCAATTAATTATTCTAATTAAACATATAATAATTCCTATGCCATTGACCGTAAGACTGGGTTTAAATTATAAAGCTGGCTGTCCAATATTATACAATACCATTAAGCAGATGCCCGTGAAATCGCTCGCAAAGAAAAAAAATAAGGTCTCGACCTTGTACTTTTTTAAATCTCATAGGCTTGATTAAATCTCTTCGATTTTCCGAATAAATATATTCAAAAGTCAAATGACTGAATTCCAGGTCACATAGCTCCAACATTGCTACACTTAAGATATTAAGGTCAATCAGTTGAAATAATAGTTGTTAGTAACTATAACCTAGTGTTCCTTAGCGTTTCCAAAAGGTAAACAAATCACAGAAAACTTATGAAGTTTATTAGTTTAACACTGAGCTTCAGTATACTTAACGAGCGAAATCAACTTCTGATTGGCTATCTCATAATTAGCTGAAATGCACTGTTGCAGTAAGAATACTATACTATCGGTCAATTACAACAATAGTGATTATCAATTAAATATTACTAGATGATTAAGATTTTGATTCCCGCGGGAACTCTTTAATTTTCCGGGATAAAAGTAATCTATGTCCTTCTCCGGGATACCATCTACCCCTGTACCAAATTTCATTAAAATCGGGTGAAGAGACAGTTTTTATTTATTCCCGCGGGAACTCTTTAATTTTCCGGGATAAAAGTAGCTTATGTCCTTCCCCGGGATACCATCTACCCTTGTACCAAATTTCAGCAAAATCGGTTTAAAAGATGGGCCGGTAAAGCGTAGAAGACAGACAGACAGAAACACTTTCGCATTTATAATATTAGTATGGATTACAATCATTGTGATTATCACATTGTGAAGTTTCGTGCCAACCGCGTTGCGCAGTGTCAGTAAACTTTTCGCTTTCAACTTTCAGAAACGAAAATTAATATGATGATATCATTGTTTTTATATAAATACATTTAAATAAAATCTACCTAATTAGCTGTACACAGTTAGAAATCAGAGATCTTTGAATCCTTGATGTAACAATTAACTACCTACTTAATCTTCTTAAATATTTGCCGTAATCTAGATAACATTGTTTCTTGTGTACCACAAGATTTTATAAATACATGTACCTACAAATGGTACAAATAGGTGCCTATACGTGTTATCCGTGTTCTGATGCAAGATATGCTTCTATTCTCCCAGTAGCTTATCGCCTCGCTCCGCACTGGATGCCACAGATAATCAGTAATTATTTAATTACATAGAAGTCAGCATTTACGCGCGGTGCCCATTGTTTGGCTGTATCAATGAACACCATCTAGATTTATCGCAAATATATTCGGTGTAAGCAAATTTTCGCTTGTACTTATCGTGTTTTGACTACCTCCTTCGCGCAGTGGTGAGCGCTGTGGTCTTATAAGTAGAGATCCCAGGTTCGGTTATTTGGTATTTCTTGATAGTTTAGTCTCTACTGTGGTTTGATGGGTGGCTTCTTCCGTGGCTAGTTACAACCCTACTGGCAAAGACGTTAATCCATCAGCCTGTGTGCGTCCGCTGCTCGACATAGACGACAGACGACTGCCTTTCCGAAACTGCGCCACCAAACACTCTTCTTTTCTTTTTTTTTCACTACTAGTCAGCCCTTGACTGTCATCTCACCTAGTGGAAAGTGATGATGCAGTCTAAGATGGTAGCGGGCTAACCTGTTAAAGATATGGCAGATATATTAAACTCACACGGCACAATCGGTCTCTACACGGCATCGTACCGGAACGCTGAATCGCTTGGCAAAAAAAGTTCCTAGCTTTGCTTATTACACAAACTTATAGGACTTTTTGAGCTATATTTTAACAGGCATAAAGAGTTTCAATGTCCATCATAGGGAGTCTCGAAGTGTTTGTTGGTAGACAGCCAGCTTTGTTTTGTAGTCCCCACCGATGTATCATAGCTCGAAATAAAATTAATGTAGCGAAATAATAACTTTTAAGCTACTGTGTACGAGATAACATCTGATTAACTAGTGGTTCGCCCCGAACTAAGACCTCGCGGCGCCATCTATTGACATAAATGTGAAGTTTTGTTAAAAATACTGAAGCTCATTAAAAATTAAATAATTCCGTTTTCTTACAATATTTATCTAATTTTAGTATTTGTTGTTCAAGTACAGGATATAATTGAAATAATTGATCAAGTTTCAGGCTCATCCTTTCAGAAAATTTAGAGTTCTGAGGTCATCTTTGGACGTTAGAAAATCTCCACTTTGAAAGCCCCCCATTTCGTCAATTTTGGGGGAAAAATTTTTAAAAAAATATTTTTGGACTCTATTTCTTATTATCTTTAAAATGATATACCGCAACCCTATGTAACTTTATAAAAAATATTTTACTTCGCATTCGCTTCTATGAGAGCCCCCCTGAAATAAAGATTTTTATTATTTTTTAAGCCATATTCGGCGGGAGGCCATTGGTTTACATATTATATTTAAAGCTGAAGTAATTGCGTTCAGTAATTCAGAAGTTATAATGCTCTGACAGACGGACGGACGGACGGACGGACGGACGGACAAGTGCCAATTCACCCAAGTAGACTCAGAGACCTTCGCTTCGCTCGGTCAATTAAGTTTCTCAGGCTTGCTAAATTGCTGTTATAAAATAAGTATAAATAATAGTATGTATATTATTCAATTATAATTTACTTACCAAAGAAAAATTACCGACAGTAAAAAAATTGTTCAAAGCAAATTGTAGTTTCACAGAACGCAAATGGCCGTTTTCTGTCGAAGACCGATTTTTGTTCCTCCCCATTAACTAAAGACAACGAGAAGCTAAATGCGATATTAACCCTGACTTAAAGCACTGTATCGGCACGAGTTAAATCGTATGATGTATACTTCCCTCCTTAAAAATCGATCGACATAATTTTCCTGTAAGTTAGTTTAGGCCAGACAAAATGTTTTGGACATCTGCGTTAAACTAGTAAATCTCCTGTGTTCTATTTGTGCGCATTTTAATCGGTTTCGCCGACTTTATTGAGACTGACTGTTATTATCAGTAGTCTGCGATACATATACCTCGTCACTTAAACTTATCTGCTGTTACAGATCTTAAGGATAATTTAGGCCACTTAGTTTCGCACCTTCTAGCTTAGCTATGCGTTATTAAGTTACTCTACATTAAAATGTAGTACAATTAAAACTAAAAAGTTTAAGTGAACAAATGGGTTTAAATTAAATTTTGAAAGTAGCCCAAGCGTCTTGGTCAATTTATTTCACGATTGTCATTAGAAAACACACAAAAGGTAGGAGAGAGCTACCGGTTTAGATTAATTTTTGCGCTAAAGCACTTAAGGTAATTAGATAATTAAACAAACTTATTCGCAATGCAGATTTAGGTACTTTCTCCTGTTATGTAGGTTTTTGTAAAGAAATAGTTGGTAGTTATATTTCCAACCCTGTCTAAACTTTGGGTCCCCAATCCCTTTGGATGACCTGAGTATATCTTTTATGAAGCTGAGCATCATCATACTAAAAATATTACAATTCAGTGAGTCACAAGCAAATTCCCAGACAAACTTTTAATTATTATGCATATTAAAATAAACATTATTGAAAGATAATTTTATAGTTAAATTATTATTCATATTATTCAAATACTTTTAGGGCTCCACACATCTGTTAAATATTTGCTTGCTCTTAGTTTGTCAGGGAAAAAAAAACATACTTCAACTTCAAGTGCCATTCTTTTGTATGAAAAAATATACTAATTATAAAACCGAGCCTTTGAAAACGAGCTTTTTTGTATGACAATCTGCCTGGTATGGCGTACTTACGCACTTCACTTAGCAATAAAGCTACAATTTAAATAACAAATGAATGTTTAAATTGATTTGTACTACCTAATAAATGAGGGAATGTGGGGGTGACGTTGCACTAACGTGGAGGTCCTGGGTTCGATCCCCGGCAGGGTCAATTTGGGAATTTATAATTTCTGAAATTTCCCTGGTCTGGCCTGGTGGGAGGCTTCGGCCGTGGCTAGTTACCCTACCGGCAAAGACGTGCCGCCAAGCGATTTAGCGTTCCGGTACGATGCCGTGTAGAAACCGAAGGGGTATGGGTTTAATATAACTGCCATGCCCCTAACAGGTTAGCCCGCTACCATCTTAGACTGCATCATCACTTACCATCACGTAAGATCATAGTCAAGGGCTAGCTTGTAGTGGATAAAAAAAAGGGGACGAGTGGCCTAGTTGCGACAACGCATATCAGTCGATTGCAATTGTTAAGAAACGTTGACCCAAGTCAGTAACTGGATGGGTGACCGAATTTGGTCGTCCTAATTTAGCCTTCTCGCTCCCTCCGTGCCTCGGAGAGCACGTAAAGCCGTCGGTCCCGGTTAATATCACTAACATCTGATAATAATCGTTAGAAACCTAAGTGTTGAAATAGTACTCTTAGTCGAGTCATAATATGTGGAAGGACCTGGGAACCCACCGCATTATTACCCTATGTTAACCCCTACCATTATGTGGTTAATGGAAAGGTGAGATGACCCTCAGCAATGAGGAATACAACACAGAGACAGAGAGAGAGAATAATTGCTGAGTTTTCACTCTTTAGCATGCATAATATTAGGTGTAAAACACAATGAAATCAAGTGACCCGCCCCGCTTTATACGAATAGCATATTAAGTGGGTACCTATTTGATTTCTTTTTCGCTTTCATTCATACAGAGATATAATAACCCCTATTAGCAGTAATTGCAAGCGAAAAACAAAAGTATATGATGCTATAAGCTACTTAGCTCTTAACTATAAAAAGTCCATCATTTGACACGACATCCCAAATGGACCAACAAGAATAGAGACGTTTGTGTCATGATAATGCTTTCATTATGTGTCTACTCTGAATCATTACGTAATTAGTCATTTTGTACATCCGCTGAGAGCAACAAAAAAACAATTTTCAGAAATGAAGTAATAAACGCAGACGACAGATAATAATAATCGCCAGACAAAAATCGTCGTTAAAACCGTAGTAATTTACTACACTAACGACAAAAAAACCCGTAAGGTGTAGTGGAACAGCCATACCCAAAACAACCAAAGGTCTACTTTGTTTTTCTCTGCACTCATAGACCTTTAGCCGTAATAGTAAGCGCTGCCAGCCAATTCTAGATTCCCAACCCAAACTTCCTATAAGAAGCTTTGCTTCAAACCAAACGGTTAAGATGACGGAGTCTCACGAAACCTTTTTTGACTGAGAAACAAATAAAACATACCATTGGATTTATTTACTACACTAACGACAAAAAAACCCGTAAGGTGTAGTGGAACAGCCATACCCAAAACAACCAAAGGTCTACTTTGTTTTTCTCTGCACTCATAGACCTTTAGCCGTAATAGTAAGCGCTGCCAGCCAATTCTAGATTCCCAACCCAAACTTCCTATAAGAAGCTTTGCTTCAAACCAAACGGTTAAGATGACGGAGTCTCACGAAACCTTTTTTGACTGAGAAACAAATAAAACATACCATTGGATTTTGATACTAAGTTATCTGTGTAAATCTGCGTAAAATCGAACACCGCATTTGACCACCTAAAGACTTTCATTATCGAATAAAAAACGGCTTCCGACAGAAATCGGCTGTCCACGCACTGCGATTAAAGGCGAGCGGTTTAGGAATAGCTGAAAACGCAAAATCGCATACAAACACGCACTGCGGCGTTTTGCTTAATTTTACTTCAGTACCACCTGGAATTCTGGCGAGCAGCGTGTGTTGCGGGTTTGGTTTTCAAAAAAGAAAAAAGAAAACGTAAACAATGCCGCCGCCATAGGTACTGGGTAGGTAGTAGGTACACCCATTAACAGATCAAAGACATTTGAAAGGATATTTTTGCAAAATGTACAATGACGTCCGGCAGCATCCTGATGAGTTTTTTAATTACTACAGAATGTCCATTAGTACTTTTGACGAATTATTACAAACTGTGGACCAGTATTTACACTTCAATAATAATGTTTTTAGACAAATTATCGTAGTCTACAGGCGTTGTTTCTGACGACATGCCATAATCTGCACCGCAAACGACGACTATCCTCTCACCTCTGCGCTCGCGCAGCCAAGACTGAAATCTGAATACAAAACCGAACGCGGTTAACCGCCGTGCGTGCGCCACCATACTGTTACTATGGGACACAAAAAATCGCGGTTTATAAAAGCGCGATCGAAATGTAGCAAGTTACGTTTTTAAAATCAGTCACTGAAAAAAGTCGCTAATGCGTGCGCTTGTATGGAAAGCTATGTGTTAAATTTTTTTGCGGTTTCAGACCTACGGTTAAAAGCGTGCGTTTAATCGCAGTGCGTGCTAAGCCTAACAGTTGAAAAATATATTAGGCACTCATTGTCGGTCAAATGTCATAACAGAGGCATCAAATTGCCGGCCATTATAATGTAATATTTCTCTCAGCGAAAGTGTTTAGCATTACAATTTACACGACAATTTAGTGAACGTAATCGTTTTATGATCTACTTTTCATCATTAGCTCATTTGAAATGAAAATTTATGTGCTACCTATTAGTATTAGCCCGCTGAGCGGGGAATCTCTCTCATAAAAGTGTAAAGTTTACTGGCGTAAAATGTTGGTCGGGGAATATTGTTAAAAACGTACCATACGCGTGTATGGATTAAGAGCTCGGGTAAAAAAAGGCGTAAACTAGCTACTGTTTCTGCTGGATGGCCCTTAACTATCTTGAGAACTTGTTTATCTTTCTTGTTATCCTACAGACTATACTAGCAGTCACTCGTAACTTCAATCGGATTGAAAGAAAATTTCACGACGATTTATATAATCAAGCTAGCTTTTGTTCGCGACTTCGCTCACTTTAAGTTCTAGCTGTAAGTCACCTTTTCCTTTTATATATTCAGACGATACTAACGCTTCTATTTTTTGAAATTTTCTTAAAATTATGGGTAAGACAGCATTTCATTCCACTCCGAAGAAAAAAATAAAATAAAGGTAGGTATGTGATAGTTATGGTGCTGTAATTTTAAATACTTTAACAAAATATGTAAACTGCATTCCAATATTGTAAATAAATAAATCTACCAAACTAATTCTGAATTTACCATTTAGATACAAATCATATTTAGAAAGTCAACAACTGTTAGTAAAACGTGGTAAACATATTTGAAAAAAAAAAAAAAATTTGTACTTACACGCCATATTAAGTACCCTTTGCCATTGATTTCTCTTAGCACAAAATCACAGTAAGGACAAAAAATTCACAGATTTCGCAGTCCCCGCAAGAGCATTGAAAATGAATAAAAAAAATTACGAAAAAGCACTTTTCGCCTGCATCCGCATCTTTTAACACCATTACCATAACGATCGGTCAATAATCATAGAATAATCTTTACTTTCTTTCTTTTTTTCTTATGTCGGTTTTTTTTCTGAAATATTTACAATTTAGTAAACAAACACCCCCAAAATACCCGACTTTTTACATTTTTCAAAATTCCAAAAAAGTCACCAGCCGATTCTCAAAACTCAAACGATATCGATAAATTCCTCCACTCTTGGTACTATTTCCATCTCGATCCTCCCAAAATCCTCTTTTTGCATCTGATAACCATTTTCATTGGTGAAAAGTCTGGTATTTTTTTTATATGGCACATACATTTCATTACGAACATTTCACATGTATTTTGAAAGTAAATTAGGCCTGCACATTAAATAACATTTGCCAAGATTTATATAAAAAGTATTTTAACAGTGATACCGATTAAAACCAAGAAAATAGTTGTAGAGAAATCTATAATGTATAAATGATTGGCTATAGTCTTCCGTATGGAATTTAAAAAGATTTTCTTTAGTTTTCTCTGTTATTCAATGATAATTTATACAATATAAAGCTTATTTATATTAAGTTTATTCGATGATATAATTTTAAATGAAAATTAAATAAGTACCTACAATTAAAACGACAATTAATTAACTAATCACTTTCACTTTACCTATGTAAAAATAATATGAGAGAAAAGGGTTTTCATAAGAAAATATTCAGAGAATACATTTTATCTTGGTGATGGTCAATCACATTAAATTGATTCATATTTATTATTATTATAAACTAGCTGTAGCAGATGCCCGTGACTCGTGGAATAAGTTTTTTAATGAGGGAACTCTCTAGGTCCTCAGTTATACCTATCCAAAAAATTACGTCTATCTGTTGCTCTGTTATGGCCTTACTGAAAAACAAACAAACACACTTTCGCATTTATAATATTAGTATGATGAGAATCTGAAATCAAATTCTTGATCGAAAACTTGCATCCTGGAAAATCCTGGAAAGGTAAAGACTTTCCTCGGGATTTAAAAATAATCAAAAATGAAGTTACGGGCTTCTTGTACAAGTCGAGCAAAGTCATGCGAAAGCAAAAGCTAAATAAGGACATAAATCAATCACGTGCAAGTTGTACACGGCGTGCAATAATTACAATCAAGTTATCTACAGGGTGATCTCTTAATTTGTCCATTAGACAGACGCGATCTGTCACTTCACGTCCTTAATGGATAGCTTACACCTACGCTCATCAATCACTGCGTCCTACAGCTGTCTTATCACCTAGGTATTGATTAATTAGTCCCGATATTGAGTTTAAAAGCTTGTTTATTTGAAGTTTTTAATCAAAGCTTTGGGTGTTTTGAATTAATTGACTTTGTCGCTGAAGAAAGTAGCGTAATTTTTTGAATTTATGTAGTTTAACAAATTAAAAAAAAGTACTTATATATATAGTATAACAGGTTAGCCCGCTACCATCTTAGACTGCATCATCACTTACCATCAGGTGAGATCGCAGTCAAGATAAAAAAAAATATATATATATATATACTTTTTTTTTAATTTGAAGACTAGGGCTTAGCTGCAATCGAACTTGCTAGCAAGTGATAACAATGTGCAGTATGTGAGACTAAACGATGTAAACCATTCCCTCTTGAAAAATTGCGTGTGTCAGCTCCGACGCACGACTGGAGTTTACTCCTTACGAACGATTATAAAATATATAGAGAAATGAGGGTAAATGAACTCATTTTTTATATTACTGAAAGCATGCTTGATACATTTATTTATAGATATCAATTATATAATATAATATTCATCAAAATACATTACATAATCATGGAAACAAAAAGTCAATAATGTAACGGGGAAAGTTTGATTTTACCCCCCATACATTTTCATACCCCGGGCTTACATATGAAAATCGATTCTAAAGTAGGTAATAATGGAAGCCTTAAGGATGTCCTAGCGGTTCTAATTAGAAACGAAAAACAAATCACTTGGTACGTGTCCCTGAAAATACGACTGATTAAAACGTACATACTCATGTAGACCATGATACCTACAAAACACCTAGGAATAAGTTTGACAATATTTTATTTAAAATTATCAAACTGTACCTTCGTTAAATTATATACCTATTAAGTATTTCGCGATTAATAAAATAAAGAATCGGCTTTCTGCTAAAGATTTCAGACTAAGCTTTCGGGTGATTTTACTGATGTCGAAACTAACAATAAACTAGCTAATAAAAAAACAGCCTGTATATAAGTTATTTTGATATTATTTTTTTTTGTTTTGCCGGCATTATCTGAATGTAAGATTTTCATAATTAAAACGGTTTCATTCATAAAATTTAATGAGCTATGAGATTATTATCGTACAGTAACTTTCCGAAACTCAAAGTACTTTTATTTTTGCTATTCGTAATGTAGAATGTGATAATTAAACGCCTGTGTATGAACTAAACAGCAGATTTTGTAAAGTTTTTTTAAAGTATGAGTCTTAACCATAAATATACCAAAGAAAAAAAATGTAGGTGCACAAAACTTTATTTACAAGTCCTTAGGTACAATTACCTAAATAATATTAAGTACGTAGGTATTCTCTACAATTTTATCGCAGTACATTCCCTCAATTTTCGGGTATCAAGTCCAGCGGGGTCGGAGAGCAGAGAGCTAGGAGCCAAATAGTACCTAGCATTGGCCAATGAACTACATATCGACGTAGGAAAGCATATTTGCTGTAAGTAGACATATTGCAATTGTTCACCAGAGCCAAAAAACTTTATTAATTTCGGAAAAAAATTAATAGTGTCTGACCTATCCATGATAATGCTACCATTTTTGGAACATAGGTTTATTTAACTGCCAGTCACCATTTGCAATGTAAACTTTTTATCCAAAGTTACTATAAGTACGTGTTTGGCTAGTTACAGCAAACAGTTTTTTAAATCACATACCTTGAAAACGCTGTAACTAGGGAAGAAAAATGTACGCGTAGATGGAAATATTATATTTACAGGCGGTAAATATGCTGTATGCAGTACATTTATTTATTTGGGTACTGCAATTCAAGATGTAAGATTTAATTTATAATTATGATTAGATCTAGAAATGCAGTGGGTCAGTTGGTAATGTAATGTTTGGTTGAAAAAAAATGTCGTAAATGGTAAAAAAATTATGGTCTTTTAAAAATTTGAAACTCTAATTATACTGCCAGAACTTCGTTTCAACAATACAATGAATTAAAAAAGTATTTTTCTCTTATATAATATAAGAGATAAAACATAAAAAAATAAAATATACAAAATAAAAACTAGGGCCCTAAAACTAGTTAGGAACGCAAGATGTAAATAAAAACATTGTATCCAATCAAAAAATATTTATTTAAAAGTAAAAAACAGAAACTTGTGGCAATTCGCCTTATTTTAGAACGAAGGATGTAACAAAATACAAAATTATAATTGAAACTTAACATAAAGACATTGTGTCCAATCATAAACATATTTAAGGAAAAGTAAATAAACCAATGATATTAAAATTATGCTGTCGCGAATCATTCACATATTTTTTTCAGTCATCTTCATCGGTTTCAGGTAAACAGTCATTTGTTTTACTAAATATTCTTTGGCGTAAATATTTGGAATCACTTTTTTCTCCACCAAAATTAAGTCATTGTGTATTTGTTGGGATATTGGTAACTTAGTCGAATATAAATTTGATTTCGGCATTGCACTATTGAGGCTGCTCAATTGAACTTCAATTGTTTCAGTTTGTGGTAACATTGAGTTTTTCAAATACATCACATTTGGTTTACACCTTTTAATTGTAACCACATGCATCTTTGAAATATTAATTCTTTGGTTTTTCTTAAAAGTAATATTTGTTATTTCTTCAAATCCCATAAAATTTGTTCCTTCAAGTGTGGTTACTTTGTAAGGAAAGGGGTTCTTCCTGGCTATTCCTACAATAGTAGGCCATTGAGATGGAGCCCATACTATTGTTTTCTTCACTGCTCGTTCTATCACAGAATGCATGCTATCTACAGGCATATAATATGTATGGCCAGTGATCAAGTAGTTCATCTGAATAACTTCAAGATTAACACACCTAGATAATGCAAAGCGAAATATAGTTATTTTTGTTTGGTCCGTAGCAGGAATCGGAATAATAAGGTTTTAACTTTAGCTTGAGAATCAACCTCCATTATGTACAATGAAGGGTGCGGGCGGAGCCGGTAGCGATGCGGTAACACCGTAACACCGACACAACTTCAAAATACTATCATATTTTTCAATGGCGTAACGGTAAAATGAAATGATAAATGATTATCAAAATGCAGTATCTCAAATTTCTAAAAAATCACAGGTTTTTTAAATGCATTATGTGGTGTGAGCTTTTAAAGCAAATAACAAAAACTAAAACTGTAGGTTCCCTAAACTTGCTGTAAGTAAACGAATGTAAAAATCACACGCCGCAGGAAATGCTGTAAGTAGCGTTAAGTTTTTATATGGGAAGAAGTAAGTATTTGTAAAGCAAAAAATGCAGTCTTTCTTTTGCTGTAAGTACAAAATGTCTAAAATGACTAGATTTTGGTCTACATACAGCATTTAATCTTGTTAAAAAAAATATAAGTACGGGCGTTTTCAACGGCGTATGTAATTTTTTTTTCATCGTAGAGACACAGGACCCTGTTCATTCGATGCGGCTTTTTTTTCTGATTCTAATGGTAGTAAAAAGTCACTTTAGGTATTTTGTCTACTTACAGCAAATATGCTTTCCTACGTCGATATGTAGTTCTATAGTAATCTTGAAAAAAAGAACTTGGAAAATGCCTCGCTACTGTTTATGTAATCGATTTTAGGTTTTTATTTATTTCAGATCCATGCCAATATTCTATATCTAAATGCGAAAGTGTCTGTCTGGCAGACTAAATTTAACAGAGTTAAGTTTTACATTTAAGTATAAAGGACATGTTCTACAATTTATTCCGCAAAATCAATGATTTTCCAAGGAAACTTGAACTTTTTTTAAATAAAGAATGGAAGAACAAACCTTAAACCAGAAACGAAGAAATAAAATCGAACAATGATGAAGATGAAGATTTTTGGTTTAGTTTGATATAGGTACTGCAATAATTTAGATTTAATTAGTCATATTACCTATTAAATATTTGAATATAATCAAATTTTCAATCCAAATTAATCTTCCGATCAATTGCACTAATTTTAAGTATTCATCCACTGATTGACATAAGCGCTAGAAATCTAGCAATTCATCTTCCTGCCCCGATAAGCATGCAAATTCCGTAATTATTCGTCGCAGAATAGCGCAATCTCATTCCTATTCCAATTGCAGAATTGTGTGACAAAATCGATTAAATTACAGTTTGACTGACAACGTACTGAATTATGTACGAACAAATAGGCTAGGCGGTCCACAAAATTATCACTTTCTATACTCGCACCCTACTGACACTTTCACGGAAACGTGCTTTAAACGATTCGTTAATCGATTATCGGCAAAACGGTAACGCGAATGTAGAATAATCGATTCGGAATCATATTTTGATTGAGAACGCAAAATAAATCGATTGTAATATTTTTCTGGGATAAGTGGGGCTGAGTTTGACGGGATTTTGATTGTGGCGCTTAAACTAAGCCCGTGAGCGATTGCTTCTGGCACATTAACAATTTCGTAACGTGGTAATGAAAGGCAAAAGAAATATTACTGGCCGCTATTAAGTTAATTGTTTGACGTACAAATGAGCAGGCGATTTTTCTTAGGCAAATTATTTTTACATTCATTACTCTTAAAGTGCTATGTTATGCAAGGATGATGAAGATTAACAATTCTGCAAC
Organism: Erebia aethiops; assembly: GCA_923060345.2. Taxonomy (NCBI): domain Eukaryota; kingdom Metazoa; phylum Arthropoda; class Insecta; order Lepidoptera; family Nymphalidae; genus Erebia; species Erebia aethiops. The sequence goes on from OV281082.1 coordinate 20,765,384, forward strand.
AGTTAATCAAATGAAAATACTTTAAAATAGTCGTAGAGTAAACATGATGTTTAAGATTTGGATTAAAGTTTTAGATTATATTATAATATTATAGAGAATGAAGTAAAAGCTAATCTACCAGGTGATTTTAAAAACCAAATCTTTAAAAAAGCAATCCTAAAAGCAAGATACTTAGCAGTTGCATACAATAGGTATTTACTCAACAATGTTACAAATCCTTAGTAATTACTTATAATTTTCCTGGTGAGAGGCTTCGGCCGTGGTTAGTTAACACCTTACCGACAAAAACGTACCGCCAAGTGATTTAAATTTGTCAGCGTATATCTCCAATTCCAGATAGATTTGGGATTTACAATTTGTATTGGTATTTCGTTAGGTAATTCTAAGGAATATAATATTAGTTCGTTCGTATCGCTTATATTTTTTTTAATTTTGGGTTTTCGGTCTATAAATTTTGGACCATGTCCTTTATCGAAATTGTCCGTTTGACGATCAAATATGATATGGTGTGCAAAATGTAAATACCTACTAATTATTAGATATGTGTTACAGTATAATATTACTTAAAACTAATAACCTAAACTAATAACCTGATTTTCAACTCTTTAACTTCAAGAAGAACTTAACTTCAACTCAAAACCCTCATGTAAGCTTCCAACCCTACTTCACCCCTATTGGGGTAGATGTTTATAATATTGCTAATGCAGGTTATTACTATGTAAAACGAATAACCTAAATCCAGATTTTCAAGTATCTAACTACAAAAACATAGGACTTGCATACAAATTTTCAACCCCCATTTCACCCTCTAGATAGATTAGATTAGAGGTAGATTTTCGTAAAATAGCTTATGCAGTTTATTATTACTTAAAACTAATAAACCTAATTGCCGATTTTCAAAATATCTCTAACTTCAAAAACTTAAAACCCTCATATAAGCTTCCAACCCCTATTTCACCCTTATTGGGATAGATTTACGTATTATTGCTTATATAGGCTTTTATTATTTATAGTATGTCTCCAACTTCAAAAACAAAGGACTTTCATACAAACTTCCAACCCCCATTTCAACCCCTTAGGGGTCAATTTTTTTTAAAACCGTTTTTTAGCTGATGTCTACATCATAGAAGGAACCTACTGTATGCTTTATAGGTCCTGAGATCTCGTGATGAATCAGTGACCTTTCGCTTTTATATAAATAGATTTAATGATTATTTATTGTTTATGCCACTAGTGGTAATGTTCCTACAAAGTCACTAGTAAGAAGCCACTGCATTTTTATAAAAAAACACAAAAGAATATCCTGCAGCTATAAAGATAGAAACCGGCAAGAAATGCACTTTACTACATTATAAGGGCTGCCACATTTTTGCCGGAAATATGAATTTATTCAGTAAATTGTAAAGTCATTGTAGATAACTTTTCAAGCTTATATTTTATCGGAACATATATTATGCAGTAGGTAAATGCAAAAATAATACATACTATCGATTGGTTGCATTAGCGACAAAAATATTACAGTATAATAAAGGTATTTTAACAATATAAATTTGTATGAACAATTAACAATGCATTTGAATAAAATTATAATAATGCTAGATGATGCCCGCGACTTCGTCCGGGTGGATTAAGTTTTTTTGATTCCCGCGGGAACTCTTTAATTTTCCAGGATAAGCAGTAGCCTATGTCATTCCCGGGATACAACCTATCCCTGTTCCAAATTTCATCAAAATCGGTTGAACGGATAAGTCTTGAAAGCGTAGCAAACAGACAGAAAGACTTTTGCATTTATAATAATACTAACAGATGCCCGTGACTTCGTCCGCGTGAAATAAGTTTTTTTTTAATTCTCACGGGAACTCCCTAATTTTTCGGGTTAATGTATATAGCCTATGACACTCACAAATAATGTGGCTTTCTATTGGTACCAGAATTTTAAAATCGGTTCAGTATATATCCAGAGATTACCCCCTACAACCTCACAAACTCACAAACTTTACCTCTTTATAACAATATTATAGTAGGTATAATAGTATATAATATAGATGAGTATGTATTCTCATCCTATACCTACTATTATTCATTGCGATTTTTGGCTTTGGATTTTGACCCTAGTGTCACTGCGAGCTTTAAGATCTATCTGTTCCAGTTAGTGACACTACCCCAAAGCCTATCGAGGGTATATAAACCTGGCTACGGCCTGAGTTGAGAATGCATTTATACACAGGGTGCTATAAACGGACCTCCTAGATACGAAACGTGAGTCTCTACGTGGCTGTCTTGACTACTGCAGAAAATAGAATTTCTGAAAGAGAAAACCTCTATGAAAAATTTCAAATTTTTAGACATTTTAAATGTTGAAAAGTCACCAGTCAGTAGATATGTTTAACATTTTATGTGAATAAATAGATAGGTGCCCGAGACGCATCACGCACTCTACAAACAGGTGATAATATAGTTAAGATGACAGCCCTATATGCGTATTAAAAATACCGGTAAATATAAAAAGTCGTCATTGGTTCAATGGCAAGGCTTATTATATAACATGAACTGTTAACAACTTGGAAATGTTGTCAACTAAAATTACCTATATACCGCTGTATGTGTACTTTATAAGTTTAATATACTTTTCTATAAATAAAATATTTATAACTTTGCACTAGCCACTAACACGCAATATAATAATCTCATTTTTTCGACTAAAATAATATAAAGTCTATTAGTACTCTATTTCGTTAGGAAATAGAATTATGTATTAATAAAAGTATCATTATATTCAGGGTTTTTTTTTTTTTTTTTGTTTTATTTCAGGGTATTACAGTCCATAGATAAATATTTAATTTTTAACTATAGGTACGTTATGCACTTAATTGAACCTACTAAATAATGACGTGTTTGTAACTCTACTTAGAAAATTAGGTATGAAGGAAATAATAGATAATTAATAATTCAGTTGGCTTTAATTTGTAAGCTTAATTAAAAGACTATAGAATAGAAAGACTTTCATTTTTAATATTAAACAATAAATTAAGAATAATGGTGTTGTTTTAAATTGTAAAAAATCCACTTGCGTAAAAAATTATAAAATAAATTACAAAAACTGATTGTGTTTTATTTATTGGGCGCAAAATATTATTTTATTGTTTAAAAATAGAAAAAAATAGATTCAAAGTAAATATTGAGAGACAAAAATATAATCATGTATTTAAAAAAATATTTTTAAATGATAAAATAAATATTTTTATTACTAGAATTATTATAATTTATTCATGTGCCTCAAATAATATTTAAAAACATTGTTTTCCAAATCAAAATAATATTATACTTTTATGTTGCAAAAATCTTAATCCGAGAATAAAACAAATATACACTCACCCAAGGCACTACAAGATTCACTTTAAAAAATAATAAAATTAAATTCACAATCTCGTTCAAAATTCGAATCACCACACTGCACTAATGCCGCGCGCACACGACGGCGTGGAATTCGCGAGTGCTTAGTACTGTGCGCCTGCGCGCGTTTATACGCGGATGAGGGTGCGACCACTTTCGCTAAGTACTCTGCAAAGGGTTTATTAGGGAGATAAACTTTGAAGTGTCTATACTTGGTTGGGGCTAAAACTCCAATAGGGCTAACTATAGATAATAATTATTAGGTACTAACTACTATACATTTAATTGACAGAGACTATTGAAGAAATACCCAGTTACAATAGTTTTATATCTTTTGGTCACACTCAAGTTATCGTTAACTTCTATCGTTAAAATTGGTAACAAACTTAAATAGGTACTAACCTAGAGTAGGTAAATTTTTTCTTACCAGAGGAAAACATTCATCCAATTCTTAATAAACATTATAAATCTATATATATAAAAATGAAACCCGTTTTCCTTGGTCACGGCATCACGCGTGAATGGCTGGACCGATTTCACTAATTCTTTTTTTGTTGTATTTGTTATTATTAGGAGAAGGTTCTTACGGAAAAAAATATTAAGAAAATCTCTCAGAAATATTGAAAAATATACATTTAATTTTGCATACTAAGGCGGTACGAAGTTCGCCGGGTCAGCTAGTATCCTGATAATTGGGGACATAACCTCGACGATGGGATACCTAAATTAAATTGACACATCGGTATAAATAATTAAGCATCCATAATATCATTTCAGCCTTTTGAATTTGCCTCAAGTCACGGGTGCTTGGCCTAAAGCTCCTCCAAATTTTATTACGAAGCTTTATGAAGCGTTAAAAAACTAATTATAACTAGATAATACTCGCGACTTCGTCCGAGTGGACCTTGGTTTTTGAATAATACCAAGGGAACTGTTTGATTTTCCGGGACAAAAACTATCTTTGTACCAAATTTCGTCAAAATCGGTCGAACAGATAGGCCTTAAAGGTGTAGCAGACATACACATTTTCGAATTTATAATATTAGTATGGATAAGCACTTAACTAGGTACACTTACACTATTATTACAATCTTTTTATTTTCTCTATAATATGTTTCTAATTCGAACGAATAAATAAAGATTAATCTCTGTTTATAGAAATTGTACAGTGTACACTATCTCAGGTGTAATAGCATCATTTCAATGTAGGATAAGAACGTTTTAAGATCATTTGTTACTTTTATGTGTTAAATATGTAGATAAGAAATAATTTAGAGAAAAAAAGACTGTATAGAAATTAATGTAAGTACTAGTAAATTATACTTACCTAGGTGTTAACGAAATACTTAGTTTTGCTTTAAATAGCTGAAAAGTTGGTGGGAACTTTTGCTACACAAAGTGTTTGAAGAAAATAGTACGTTTATAATATTAGTTATTTTATAATTATGTTTATAAAGCTAAAGGAATATCAATTTTCAGACGTTTTAATGAAAACGTGTCAAAGTCTGACCTTACACTGAGATTCTATAAAACTTTATCTCAATCCTAAATCTATCGAGTTTTACTTTTTACAGAGTCAACACGCGCTTTAAAGATCTATAGCCTAAAAGTTTTTCCAAGTTAAAGTTAAGTTAGAAAAGCTAATGAATTGCATCAAAGACGATGAACCGAGTTTACCAAGCCCCTCCTCTTAATTTCCCATCAGCATACGCATCTAATTTTAATCCGAGTAGTCGATTTTAATCATATCATGTTAACGTCGTATTATTACGACAATACTGAAAATTTTACAGAACCGGATTTCTGTACCGGACAATTTTAGTACGGGAGGCGCAAGAGCCATAAGTGTCAAGAGACAGAGTAAAGTACCTAAATGCAGATGACAGTAGAAGTGGCCGCCCCCCAAATTGAGTGAGTAATCTCACTTCAACGCTGGAATTTGACTTAGAAAATCGAACAGTTCCAACGGATGTTTTTAGGAAAACCTCACTGAGAAAAATTTTCATCACAAATACCGTGAATTCACATCAAGCACGGAGCATACTGATATCACCAAAAAGTACGAAGATGCTACTGCTCCTGCTGATAATTGTGTATTATGATGACATGTCACCATTGCTGTAATCTGATGCGTATACAGTATTTAGTGATTTCCTAGTATTTTTCCTACTATTTAAGTGAGCCTTCCCCATAACACGAATTATTCCTATTATTCATCGTACCATTTATTTATTCTTTCCTCTTAGCTCGAATTATTTCCTATTGTTTTTCCTACTATTCATCTATGATTTCCTTTCGTCTCAGGTTATTTCCTATTATTTGTGCTCTTATTTATCTATGCCTTCCTCTCATTTCAGGTTATTTCCTATTATTTGTCCTAGTATTTATCTATGACTTCCTCTAATCTCAGGTAATTACCTATTCTTTTTCCTACTATTTATCTATGCTTTCCTCTCATCTCAGGTTATTTCCTATTATTTTTCCTACTATTTATCTATGCCTTCCTCTCACCTCAGGTTATTTCCTATTATTTTTCCTACTATTTATTATGCTTTCCTCTCATCTCAGGTTATTCCTGTTATTTGTCTTGATATTTTAAATGCTTTCCTCGCATCTCAAGTTATTTCCTATTATTTTTCCTACTATTTATTATGCTTTCCTCTCATCTCAGGTTATTCCTGTTATTTGTCCTGATATTTTAAATGCTTTCCTCGCATCTCAAGTTATTTCCTATTATTTTTCCTACTATTTATCTATGCTTTCCTTTCATCTCAAGAGGAAGGAAAGCATAGATAATAAATATAGGGGAAGAAACTGAAAACTTAAAACATAACAAGAACCTTAAAAGTGAGAAATACATAAAATCACTGAGAATAAACACTTCTAATAGGGGCAGATTGGAGACAACATACAAAAGAAATAACATAAGTAGCATAAATTCAATATTTTATTCAATTATTACCGATACATATATATGAGCAGCACTTACTATTTATTTACATCCAATCAATTATAACGAATTAATTACACATAAGACGTATTACCTCGCATTAGAGTTAGTGTGTTTTGGCAAGGACCAACAGCATATTGGTATGGAAAACACAGATAAGACTTACTTGTACGTTTCACTTCTTAAGCATTGTAATGAAAATTAAATTCAATAGTTTCTAGCATACAGCAATGAAAATAAACATCATCTGTATCGGTCACCAAAATTGTTTGAATTTTCTGCCTCACTCTTGACGTGGGTCACGAAGCCGTCTAGTATCTCTGCTCGGCTCGCGTGCCAGTCTTTTTTGGATCGTCGAGCGGGAGGAATATTAAATAAGCAACCCAGCAGCAAAATTGCTGCGATCACTCTCGTCTCTGGTTTTGAATCTGGAAAGAAAATAGAATAATAGTAAATAATTCCGCTTGTCTCAGCCTATTTACTACTGGGCACGGGTCTCCTCTCAGAATGAGAGGGATATACTTAGTGGGTTTCGCACACCTTTGAGAACTATGTACTCCTCGTGAACTTTCCAGCATGCAGATTACATCACTATGTTTCACAAATATTCACAAACGCACATAGGTATAAAAAGTCAGAGTCCAATGAAATGACCTGAAGCAATAGGCTATCACTACTTAATTCCGCTTGTTTGCATTTATTACTTTTTAGGTATGTAAATATTCATTAAACACAAGCAAACAAGCGACAGAATAATGATATATATACACATGATTGTGTATTATAATTTCGGAAAAACCACCTACCCACACTGTACCTATGTGAATTGTGAGTGTTTACAGCGTAATTTAAGCCCACCTTAAAAATCTATCTCCATTCAAAATTTCAACCAATTCGGTTCAGTAGTTCAGTACCTAGTTGAGGCTTGAAGGAGTAACCATTCACATTTCACACTACACACATACAAACTTTTGCCTTTAATATTAGTGTGATTAGCAATTAAGTAGCATTACAATCTACTTCGGTATTCCATGACACAATGAGTACCTAATGAATAGGTACCTAATATGGTATATGAAATAACTTAACGAGGTTGAAAGCCCAGTTCAGAAAAAGATCTGTACTTATTTAAAAGTAGTCAACTTACCGGCAAATTGCTCATTAAAGTCCGTCAGGTTCCATTTGATCAGCAAGTCACAAGTGGCTTGATGTTGATTCATATTATTAACTAAAACTAATATAATTTTATCTCTTTCCTTTATAATATTATACTATTATTTCTTCTTTTCTTGGTTTTTGGCTTTCAGTAGTGCCAATACTATTATTTATAAAGAAAAGAATGTCACATGAACTCTAGTCGCACAATAACCCATAATAACCACGTTCAGTTGTCACTCCACGGGGACGAAGCACAGAATAAAATATAAATAATAGACGAAGCCACAAATGAAAAGTTTCAAGTTAAGACATGTCGCGAACGTCGCGCGTCGTGCTGCGGTCATCGTATTTTCGAGGACTTTATCCTATTTTTGTTTCGGTAATAGGATTCACATAATAATAATATGATTTAGGTTCATAAAATGTGATGCATTCACTATAAGTGAAATTACATTACACATATAATTGTTTTATTACTACGTCAAGGTGACTTCAGCGTTTTATAAGAGACTAGCTTTTGCCCGCGACTTCGTCCGCGTCGAATTAAGTTTCTAAAAACAAAAAAATCAAATTACGGACTTCTTCTTCATTTTTAACCATAATCCCAAATAAGTACTAAGTTTTATGGCTACAACTTGAAAAATGACGGAATTTCATACAAACTTTCACCCCCTATTTAAACCCCTAGGGGGTGGAATTTTGAAAAGTACTTCTTTAATACACTTCTAAGGTATTCAAGGACTATTATTTCAAATTTTCAAATTACATTCCGGGTTTGAAGTTAATTGGACCTAATACTGAGGGTTATGATGCCTGTAACTTCTAAACTACAAAACCAATGACCTTGAAATTTTTATGGATCAATTTTTGAAGTATCTTCTTTCTAACAAAAAAAGATGAATGAAATCGGTCGCCGCATAAGGGAGTTACAACTAAATATATATTTTGATTTTCATCCCCTCTCCCAAGGGAACCGTGCTGAATTTCGGGATAAAAAATATCCTATGTCCTACCTCGTAGTATGAACTCTAATCGTGCCAAGTTTCATTTGAATCCGTTTAGTAGTTTCGGCGTGATGTGAAGTCAAGAAACAGACAGACGGACAAACAGACAGACAGACAGTTTTGGCTTTAGTATCGATTGAAGAGTGCCTTCCCAAAAATAATTTCAAAATATCTTCAATGTACAGAATTGGACCTGTTACAATTTTATTATAAGTATACATTAAGTTAAGTTCATAGTAGGAAAGCTTTATAATATACGGAAACACTTTCCTTATGTTTTACAATTATTATAAACATAATTGTAACTATCATCTTATTTTCTCAGAAAGTGTATTATTTCCTATTACATCGTGTTATTACAAGAAAAGGATAAAGTAATTTTATGTGACCGATTTTTACGATGACTAGTATCCTAATATTGCTTTATACATCCAAACAATTCGTTTCTAGCATAACATTTTATTACTATCAACTTATTTTAGAATAACGCACATGGTTTAAGATTATTTCACCATATTTAAGATTAAGAAAAAATGACATTTTTCTCAGTGCTCGCGGACAATTTCATGAGCATCACCTTGTATAAATTAATAGTTCGTTCTATAATTATGATTTTAAATGCCATGAAAACAAAGTTGCGGGTAACAGTAGTTTAAGATGTAGCCTTCTTGTTATTTTTTTATAGCTCTTACCTATTACTGAATTAAGATATCTTTATAGACGTACTATCAGTAATTAGTGTGCTTTACTCGTTCTGCATGCTGCACTGCCAGCTTCGCAGTCTATTTATCCTATCCTATCTGCTTTTAGCCGTAAAATAATAAACTTTATCTTTATAAAAGTAAAAAATATTATAGTTTAAAGAGCCATAACACACCGACTACAAAATTGTTAAACTTAACTAAGTAGTTTAAGACATCGTGGATAATTTTATTGAGATGCTGGATTTTTTACGACGAAATTACCACAAAAAAAACTTAGGTCAAACTGGGAAAGGTAATCTGTAATCTAATCCCTGGCTTGGTGGCCTGGGATGTGGAAGGCTTCGACCGTGGCTAGTTACCACCCTACCGGCAAAGATTCCGCCAAGCGATTTAGCGTTCCGGTACGATGCCGTGTAGAAACCGGTATGGGTTAAATATAACTGCCATGCCCCTAACAGGTTAGCGAGCTACCATCTTAGACTGCATCATCACTTACCATTAGGTGAGATCGCAGTCAAGGGCTAACTTGTAGTGGATAAAAAAACTCAGAATCAAAGCTATGAAAATAACGCGCTCCTCTTGATGGGTTTGACATACATCAGTATGACATACTAACGGAGTGCATCTCTCGTGGAAAGGCACTTAGGCTTTTATAATTTGCTATCCTTGAACTTCATATTAATGACATAGCATGATATATAACATAGGTACCGAATCATTCATTTTTGACCTAGATGTCCGTTAAGCCAAGAAAATAATATGTTAGGGTCTCTCCCACAGATTATTTCCGTGATCTGTAGTCTCTACACATACATCTTACAGTAGGGACCTGTAAGATGTATCCATATTAATATTATAAATGCGAAAGTGTGTCTGTCTGTCTGTCTGTCCGTATGTCTGTTACGCTTTCACGGCTCATGAAATTTGGTACTGGGATAGGTTGTATCCCGGGGAAGGACATAGGCTACTTTTTATCCCGGAAAATTATAATGCTACCGCGGGAATGAAAACTCTCACGATGACAAAGTCGCATGCATCATTTAGTATTGAATATATTTACAAAGGTGTTTAAATCTTGTGCGTGTGCATGCTCTCTATATTGCAATGTGAAAGCAAATAAAATGTATTCTATTATATTGTTAATAACAGATAACGAGTCTTCAAGTAATGAGATACATGTCGCTCACATGTAGGCTTTGAATCCCATAATTAAGCTATTAAAAGCAACCTTTTTGTAGGCGCTAGGCCGTAGAACAAAACGGTTACTAAAAATAACACTCGTGTATGCGCGTAGGTGTATTTTTTGTTACGTTTATTACATTTTTTTGAAAGGCCAATGACAGACGCAGCATTTTAATTGGGTATTTACTATTTGACTACTATAATTTTTTTTTTGTGATTATGAAATAGAGGATCTCTCAAAAGTGGTAATATCCACGTCCCCTAATAGTTTTATGTTGAATAAAACAATCTATTACCATTCGAAACAATCGATTAAATTAAAAAAGTGCGTCGGACTTTAATGACGACACATAATATCAGAATTTCATATAAGGACACTATTTAGGACGCGTTTTGACGTTTGAAAAAAAGTTGCTGATTTGACTATTTGTCCCATACCTATTTAGGACGCGTTTTGACGTTTGAAAAAAAGTTGCTGATTTGACTATTTGTCACATACTCAATTACATTTAGATTTCTTTCCACAATTTGTTAACAAACTTAGGCCCACTTGCACAATACCGTTAAATGTGTTTGAGTAAGACTTTTTATACCTGCCCTTTTCACGTGAACCTCGGCATAAACTTATGGAAAAGTGACCGCATCACAAAATTTAACTAAATCAGTATAGGCAGTGTTATACAATACAACCTAAGTAGTAGTATTTGAGAAGGGGGTTGAATTTTAAGTTACGAATAACATCTTTCCCGGGATAAATCCCTTTTATCCCGGGACATTAGTCCCGGGATAAAAGTAGCATATTATGTTACTCTCCAGGTACCCATGAAAATCACATCGATCCGTTGCTGTTCCGACGTGATTGAAGGACAAACCAACAAACAATCACACTTTCGCATTTATATTTATATTATTGTAAACATGAATACTTGGTATATTATAAATTATTTTCTTTACATAAACAGCTAAAAGTGCCTTCTGAACCAGATTTTCTTTTTGAAAAATTAGAAACAACTATTACTAGGTATCCATGCCTAGATATTCAATATCGAAAGTGATCTTTTATTTAAAAGTTCACAAAAAATTAAATGAGCATTTTCTCTGAAAACACTCTCTACAATACTTTTTAACAATTCGTATTGTATTTCGTTCAACGTTATTTGTTTTCCAATGCCTCGACATGAAATCTCGACTTGCACAAAAAAGTTCTAAAACGATCACTAGTAGTAGTTCTATTGCACCTATAATAATATTTATCCGAGTTTTTTATTTAACGTTTTTTTATTTATTTTTTGCATTCAAACTAATATTATGAATGCGAAAGCGCGTTTGTTAGCTTTTAGCGGTTCATCCGTTCAACCCACAGAAATATGTGGGTATATAGAAAACTAGACGATTCCCGCGACTTCGTCCGCGTGGATTAAGATTTTTGATTCCCGTGGGATCTGTTTAATTTTCCGGAATAAAAAGTAGCCTATTTCCTTCCCCGGGATACCATCTACCCCTGTACCAAATTTCATCAAAATTGGTTGAACAGATCGACCGTGAAAGCGTAGCAGACAGACAGACAGACACACTTTCGCATTTATAATATTAGTATGGATATAGCAACTAAATGGTAGATAACTTTAACGCGATCGAATACGTAAAAAAAAGTTCATCTAGGCCTGCAGATGTCAAAAGCTACGGTGGCAACTTTGGGTGGCAATTTTACAACAGTGACTTTCTTTATCAAAGACGTAGAGGACAGTTACGACAGAAAGTGTCTAAGAAAAAAAACGCGGCCATCCGTCTGAGGTATCGTGCTTTGCAGAATACAGAAGCTCTCAGACTGTGACAAATTATCTTGTACACAATCAAATAGATAAATAGAGTAATAGTAAATTATTCTGTGAAGCTATAAGGAAAGGATATTAATAATTATATTTATTAGCAGTCATTTTATTTAAGAGATTTTGTTTAACTGAATTAACCACATCCTTGCAAACTCAAACTCAAAACATATTTTTTCAAAATAGGTACCTAAAAAGTAAGTTCTGAACCGGAACGTCATGCTTACAAAGTATAAGACGTGGTGATAATTAACTACGGTATCTTAAAACTAATGCTACGAGTTAGCGGTTCCAAACCTGCCCTGATCTAAGAAGTGTAGGTACACAAACCGTGGATGTGCAGTTTTAAATTCGCGTGATAATAAAATGGATTACATTATCTCATAGATTATTATGATCAGGCTATAATATATCACGCTTATATAACAATGTTTAAAAGCTTTGCAACAACATAAAACGAGATTCCATCAATCTAAGTAAGCTACGTTAACAATGATACAAATCGAAATCTGCAGCACATACATAGGCGCTAATTACATAGGCGTTAATTAAACACAATTTTCTTTAAAAAAATGATAAAAACATCAATCATCGAGAGTATCATCTTATTGTGCATCCGAGTAGAATCATAAAGAGCAACTTAATAATCCGTCATGGTCACTGGTGCAAATTATATTTTCATTGTGCGTAATTTATAAGGAGATATTCGTTTTTATAACGAGATCGTATTTTGATACAACTGTTTTTATTTCGTAGGAAATAGAATAGCGGGATGAAAATTTGATCCGTATCTACGATGGTAAAAAGAAGTATCAAGTTGTAACTGTATCCTATACTCGTACTATCTACAATGTAATGTTCCAATTATAACTGGGCGTTTAATAAATAGGTGGGAATAGTATTAAATAATAATTATCTTATTAGTATTAAATAATCTGTCTCTTCCATCTCGGGACCGTGGGATCCCGGACCTTTGGAAGGCATACGAGGGGCCGAAACCAACTCGCAGAGGCCCGTTGGACAATAATTTTACTCTATAGGAAATATGACACCAACCAGCGAATATCCCTATATGCACTATGCGAGTGCACCCAAGGACCATCCCCGGTTAGTGCAGGACTATTGCAAAACATGGACATAAATAATAATAATTATTAAGTAGGTAATAATAATATTTGCTAATATTTTTTAAAAGAGCAACAACCGCCGAATTTCTTGCTGGTTATTCTCGGTACTTAGTAGAAAAAGCGGACACAAAAAACAAAATCTTATTGATATTGGTGATTTATTATGTGGCGTAGAAAGTGGGCGCGTTTGCAACCCTTGTAGCTTTAGTTTTAAGATACCATACATAAAATTGATCACCATCACGTCTTATGATATATGTATCATCGACCTTCAAAGAGTGTACTGTGTAGGTACCAATTTTGAATAAACATTATAATATGTACTTTAACTTTGACTAAGAGAGCATCTGCCGAGTCTGTGGCTTTTTACTAAAAAAAAGTACTGCCAATCTCCTGAAAAGAGTCACAGACGTAGCTTACTTAAGTGACACAAGTTGTCTCACATTAATTTATTTTGGTTTGATTTACTTTACATAGACCATAGCACCAAGCATGATTCACGGGTCAACGCTGTTGTGTAATAGAAAGGTGAAAGAATCTGAACAAGATTTGACGACCTCCGTGGCGCAGTGTGTAGCGCTGTTGCCTTAACGTGCGGAGGTCCTGGGTTCGATCCCCGGCAGGGTCCATTTGGGAATTTATAATTTCTGAATTTTCCCTGGTCTGGCCTGGTGGGAGGCTTCGGCCGTGGCTAGTTACCACCCTACCGGCAAAAACGTGCCGCCAAGCGATTTAGCGTTCCGGTACGATGCCGTGTAGAAACCGAAGGGGTATACCATGCCCCTAACAGGCTGTTAGCCCGCTGCCATCTTAGACTGCATCATCACTTACCATCAGGTGAGATCGCAGTCAAGGCCTAGCTTGTAGTGGTTAAAAAAAAAAAAAAGATTGTAAAGTTCCTGTGCACGCTTTCCATACATTGGGCAATCCTAAGAAAACCGATAAACACAGGCCGATAATCGAAGTTCGCCGATGTCCATCGCTCATCTCCTTGAGAGCTTTTGTCAATTAACGCATCCGCCCCATTTCACTTAGCCCCCTTCGAGCAAACACGCACGGACAAATAGACGGTTGAAACAAAGATGTGAAACATGTTTGTTGACCCGTTGACCGCGTAGGCCGAATCTTATACCCCGATCTGCTGTGGCCTGTTCGCGTTGTAACAAGAGCACGAGCATTTTTAACTGACTTCCGGAAATGAGGAGGTTCTCAATTCAAGGCGTATTTATTTATATGGATGTATGTCACTCTTCAGGTCCTCAACTATACCCATGCCAAAAATCACGTCGATACGTTGCTCCGTTGCGGCGTGATTGAAGGACAAACCAACAAACAAACACCCTTTCGCATATAATATTAAGTATGATAGTGAGATTTTAAAGGAAAAGAACGAAGTAGCTATAGATCCATAGGCGTAGGCCGTACTACGGTCTTTGTGGAATTCGTGTGGAATAGACTGGATCGACAGTCTACGCCCGCCGTAGACTGTCGATCCAGTCTGTTAAACACGAATTCATAGGCTTAGAAGCCTTAATTTGAAAAGGATGGTGAATTCAACTTTTCAAATCAGTTCAAGCCTTCAAAGATATCAACGTTACAAAACAATGGGAACAGTTTTAGTGGTCGAATGTTTATTTTTGCTTCGCAGCACGTGCACGGAATACGTGCGCCGCTCCGAATTTTATGCACCCAAGTCTTAGTTAGGTACTGTTAATGTAAGCAGATGCTAATTTGGTGAGAACGTTTTGTCAATGACAACATATCGATATGGCATCAATACTTTAGCAATATTACTCAACAAGTCACGTATCTTGACGTTCTTAAAATAAGGATTATAATTCTAAAACATTTTGCAGTTTGCAGTATCAAGTATGGCCCCAGTATCTACTTACCTAGCGTAAGCCGCGGTCATACTTGCAAGGTACCGCGTATCTGAGAGGGTTATCTATCAAACATACGCGCCGATTTAAAAACCTCCTGAAAAATGCCCTAAATTATAGTTTAAATAAGTACTTACACTAATACTAAGTAGTAGGTACTTACACTCTTAAACAGACTGTATTTTAAAAGCGAAAACACACAAGGGACCGGATATAACAAAACATCTACGCCAAACTACCATGTCAGGAGTAGGAGGAGTCTTGTGTCCTGTAGGGCTAGTATGTGCCGACACGACGCTCCATGTAAAAGTAAGGACGAAATAATTGTCTGGTAGTCCAAGAGTCCGCGTTAGATACGCTGGCCTATATTTATATACTTAGGCCAAAAACATACAATGTATGATAGAAAAGTTATCGCAACTCGCTTTTATATAAAGCTGCATACCGCGACAGAACAAAACATCGTTACCCTCCGACGTGAAAGTTTCGTGAAGACGTTTTGCCCCTTATATTTTCGCTTTTATTCCTAATCAGTGGACTTACTCGTATTATTTTAAAATTGCAGTGTTATATAGCGTACATTGACGTATAGATAATTTTGAAACAAGAGCGTCAACAATATTAAAATAATTACAATTTTCGCAGGGATCTCTAACTTTTTGAAAATAAAATAAAGCCTATGTTACTCGCTGATAAAGTAGCTTTCTATAGGTGAAAGAATTTTATAAAGTTGAGTAGTTTTTGAGTTTATCCATAACAAAGAAACAGTCAAACATTCAAATACTTATTTCTTCTTTATAATATTAGTTTAGATACTGCGATGGTAGTAAGCCCCCTGAGGCAGGATAGCCGAATTTTTAGATGTCATATTGAATTCCCAGCTACGTATAGGTAGGTACAGTTACGAAACGAACTCTCCTTTCGGTTGCGTGTCAGATATTTGATACTGGGTCTACTTTCGGTCTTACGTTTTAATTCCTATAATCAATGATATTTATATGTTACTATCTTGCCTATAATAATAACAACGAAAACAAGAACGCGTTTCCGATTATTGACGACCTCCGTGGCGCAGTTTGTAGCGCTGTTGTCTTAACGTGCGGAGGTCCCGGGTTCGACCCCCGGCGAATTTGAGAATTATAATTTCTGAATTTTCCCTGGTCTGGCCTGGTGGGAGGCTTCGGCCGCGGCTAGTTACCACCCTACCGGCACAGACGTGCCGCCAAGCGATTTAGCGTTCCGGTACGATGCCGTGTAGAAACCGAATAGGGGTATGGGTTTAATATAACTGCCATGCCCCTAACAGGTTAGCCCGCTACCATCTTAGAAGGCATCATCACTTACCATCAGGTGAGATCTCAGTCAAGGGCTAACTAGTAGAGGATTAAAAAAAAAATTGAAATTCTATAATTAGGAATAAGTATCTAAATTGTCTAGAAAGTGATCTGGTGGACACTTCGGCATTAGCAAAGATGTGCTTCCAAGTGTCACGGGTCTACCCAGTGGGACCACGGGCTAACACTCAACTGGTATATGATACCACGTATAAACCGATTGGGGGTATGTGTTTAACCCCTAGGTAGCGGGCTGACCTGGTTGACATTCGCCATCTTAGACTAAATCATCAGTCATCAAAAGTATCGGGACACTCTGGTGCCAAAAGCTAAAACTGTCATTATTTTGTAGGTGATGACGGTGGTCATTTTCCAAAAAAAAAAAAATACTTGGGCAAGGCAACCTATCATAAGTCCGCGGGGACTTGGTTTGCTTGGACTTAGGTTTTTTGATAATCCCGTACGAATTCTCTTATTTTCTCGTAGTTAAGTATGTCCTTCTCCGGGATGCAAATTGCAAACTTTCTCTGTACCCGACAAAACCTGTTTTAAATATGGGCCGTGAGAAGGTAACAGACAGACAGACGGACAGGGCGAACATTTAGGTATTTTGCATAAAAAGCTAAATACATAAACAATTAATAAAAGCGTCAACTAGACAATTAACACCTTAGAAACTCTAGACAAAAGTGTCGGATCACAAATTAAATTAGCTCAAGACTCATCAGAGCTGTCGAGATTGTGATCGAGATATTTTATGTAATTCTTTCGAATAGAAAGTGTATCCGCGAAACCTCGCTCGCTTGGTAACCCGAGAGTCGATGGGAAATTTTGACGAGGTGCTTGATGACAACTGGGGCCATACTGCCAACCTTAAAGCAATACCTATGCAATATTATTCAAAATGTCAGTTTGATGTCACGTAAAATGCGCCGATAAAACTTGCAATTTTTCGTTTACCCTAACATGCACAAAATGCGGTATAGTACAAGAAAAAAATAGTCGGCATAGTTATAGAGGTTCGTAGAGAAAAATACCACAGAGAAGAAGTACATATTACTTTTATCTCTACTTTTGACGTAACGACACAAGTAACCATGTTAGCTTTGGTAGACAAATAGAGATAACGGGTAGACATAATTTTACTCGTTGTGCGCATGCTAGCCCTACTTGATGTTCCTAAAATTATAGTTTCAAAACACGAAAGTCAACAATAATGAAACAATAAGACAATTGTAAAAACCGTTAGATTGGAATCTAACGCTTTTTATCTCGATCGATTGTAAACTAAATTGTATAATATGACAAGATAGATTGTATATAAAAAAGAGTAAAAATAAAAGCCAACAAGACGCAAAGTAGGAATGAAGAATAATTATTAGAATCATATTATGATAATTTTAAGGAATTCAAGGAGGAAGAAAGTGCGCTTTGATGAAGTTTTTAAATTCTGCAAGAGATTGCGCACGCCTAATATGAAGCGGTAAGGAGTTCCATAGCCTAACAGCTTCAACGGAAAAAGATTTAGAATTAAAAAAAAAAAATTATGGGAAGGAATTCTTAGGATAAGGTTGTCAACAGAGCGAAGAGAGTGACCGTGAGGGTGAGTGTCACTAAGGAACTCGAATGTATCTGTACTGGATACATTCGAGTTCCTTAGCTCCAGTGCATCATGGATGGAGCTTTATCAGGTTTTAAAAAGCATCACCTCAAAAGTTCCTACAGACTCTCGAGCTATGTTCGTTTTGTGCAAAAAAGCCATTTGTGTCCAACACAAAGGATCTGCTAATCAAATTTGTCAGGCGTTCATTAGAACAGTCCATCACGAGTCATGATTCTTTGGTTGGGGCTGCGAAAATAGCGTTTGTACACAGAAATTTTATTTTCTCACACCAAAATATATCTCATCACTCTCTCTCACTCTCTCACTCTGCGTCGTATTCCTAATTACTGAGGGTCGTGATCCCTTTCCAATAATCAAATAATGGTAGGAGTTTTCTTGGGATAATATTGCTTATACGAGTATCTTATCACTTTATAAGTAAGCAATTTTTAAAGACTATAGAAATCTAAAAAATAATAAATCTTAAATACCTATCAAACTGATAGGTCCAGAAAATAGAATTTTAACTTCATGTGGATTTTCTTCTAACACCCCACAATGAAAGAATTTTCAGAAAGGTACTCTTAAAAGTTTCTAAAAAGAAAAAGCTTACTAAAAGCTCAGTAAGTATTATGCATATTTAATTTTAATTCAGTTCGTTGATTCTCACAATATTCTCTCAGATGAAGGAATTTAAAAAGGCAGTAATCAATGCCTGAAAAATCACATAACGTGTAGAGGTCTAAAAAAGTTCAATAGTGTTTTCTACACACTACCATAGTATTTTACTTTAGAAATGGTTTAATAATAAATTTTCAAAGCAACAAAAACTGAAAATGAACCAAATAAAAACCTAATTGTTTTGCCTGATAATCAATTCTGGTTTTTTGTTTCAGTAGCCACCACCGCACTTACTTTCCTGTTGACGCTGTTTTCAGAGCCTCCGCCTAATACCTAGGTAGGTACTACAAAACTATTATTATCTGATATTTTCTATGTCTTTACTTTCATTCTGATTGCATTAGTCGCAATTATAATATTAACTATTCCTATTACTTTTGTCTAATCTATTCGAAAGTGCGAACATGTGTTAATTAAGAGCCGAGCAAAAAATTACATACCTATGAATCAAAATTCAAATGGTCTAGTGTCCAAACGATTAAGATCTGAGCTGTGTTAATTGAACTAATTATTGCGAACATTGTTATACAAAATGTAGGAATATTAAAGCTTAGAATGAAAAAAAACTTTAAAAATAAGGAAAGTGGTTTCATATATTAATTACCTATAGCACCAAGACGAGTATAGTATGAAGACGAAAAAACTAAGGGTACATTGAATTTTTATACCTATGTAATTCTATAATATTATTTTAATTTGTTATTAGCCAGTATGTCTGTACCATCGCTATTGTAAATTGAGGTCGTTGGTCTGCAGGCACCTTATCACGGCTCGACTGATCCTATGTACCGATCAATTTTGACTGAGATTATTTATTTTAGATCTAACAAATGTATTCACCTATAGACGATCATAATTGAGACAATTTTTAACCCCAAATGCCTATGAAACAGTTCTCGTGTTTTATTAGGGTTCCGTACCTCAAAAGGAAAAAACGGAGCCCTTATACTTATAGGATCACTTTGTTGTCCGTCTATCTGTCAAGACCCTTCTTCTCAGGAACGCATGGAGGTATCAAACTGAAATTCATATCAAATACTCAGGTCTACTGTCCCTTGGAGCTGTGAAAAAATCAACTTCTAAGTCACCGCAATCAAAAGATACAGCCGTTTATGCTGCAAATTTTCCACACTCGCAGTCGCAAGGGAATCAAAACCTACAGGGTACTTCCCGTGAACTTAGAATCTTGAAAGGTACGAAGCAACGTCTTATAGCACAGATAAAGGAAAAATTGCGAAAAGCATAAATTTCATATAATAAAAATAATTTTAATAATTTTAAACTTACTAATGCTATGGATTTCGTTTAGCAATAAAAATACTATAACTTTTACTTACATATATACCTACCTACAGGTTTATACGAAACCCTCGGTGCGCTATTCCGACTCGCACTTTGCCGGTTTTTTTTTAATTATAACAAAACGGACGATCGCTATTACAAGATTTGAAAACAAAAAAATAAATGAAACTCCGTCGAACTGATTTATTTTGTTTCCAACAAAGAACACGAATATTTAACTTTAACCATCACTCACCACGAAACAAAGTTCACATAGTTTGATCATCACGGTACAAACAATCCAAACTTGAGCTTGGTATCAGAGATGAAGGTGTAGGCGCAGAAGTAGCATATAGTGATGGTCATGATGCTGCCGATCAAACGACAGAACCAGACACAACCGAGGTCGAAGCACACCGGCCTCTGGTTTGGTTCCTTTGGTTTCAACTTCGGCTTTGGTTTTGTTATGATTATGTCTTGGAGACTGAAATTAATCATGTAAAAGATTGATTGGCGAAGAATGATGATTGATTGGCGAAGAATGAGAGCTTCTTCCCACGTCAGACGTTTTGTAGGTCCGATAATCGGCCGACTTTTATCACCGATTGTGTGAGTGCGACCGACTTCAACGACAGAACCTTTTATTTTCCACAGACTATCGGATCGTCCGGGATGCACCGATTTTGATTTTGACTGTTTTTTGTAGGACATGTGCGTTTAGGGGTTATGCCCACATGAGAACTTTTGTAACCAACTTACTTACATTTTCCACCGGCAATCGAATCGAATGATTTTGTTTCTGACCGATTTTTGGTAGGACCATTCAACGTTTCAATATTGCAATATGTATAGTTTCATTTTCTCAATCGGCCTACAAAAAAATATATTGAACAACTATTTGTTTAAACAAATAGTTATTCAATAGGGGCTCAGCCCATGTCAGACAATTTGGTGGCCGGTTAAAAGAAAAAGGAAGATAAAAATACTTACAATATAATATCTTTGTGCTTGGCTTTTGTTAAGTCATAGTTCATTTAGCTTTGTAATAACCATGTGCCGTCAGCCATATATCTAATTAAACATAATTTAATATTAAACACACGGCAAGTACTTATCTTACTAATATTATAAATGTGAAAGTTTGGATGGATGTATGGATGTTTGTTACTCAATCACGCGCCAACGGCTGAACGGATCTGGCTGAAATTCGGCACAGAGATAGATTATAGTCTGGAATAGCACATTTTTATCCCGAAAAAATGAAAGAGCATTCGCTAGTTTGATAATAATTTTAATCTTAAACAAATAATTATAATCACTAATCCTACTATACCCTAAGGATAAAAACGCTACGCTAGGGACTGGTACCTACCTAATTGATAATGCTATATAAGATGTTAGCGCGTTAACTTGCTAGGGGTATGTTACAATATATCAAACCCATGCCCCCAATCGGTTTCTACACGGCGTAATAATAAGATGCTTAGCGTCAAAAGCGTCAAATCTTTGCAAGTGGGGTGGTACCTAACTATAACCACGGCCGTAGCCTTCCACCAGACAAGACCACAAAGACTGACAGAGAATTTGGAAATTACTTATTTAAAATTCCCTATTTGACCCTGCCGAGGATCGATCCTTCCGTTTACAAGACGCGAAACGCTCACCACTGCGCTAGGCCTAGCGATTATTATATCGGAGGTCGCAACAATAACAAACCTGCAGTGGACGTCTATTGGTTGACGACAAAGAGCACCTAACGTATTCTATACAATACTGTCTAGGTACAGTTCGCGTGCGAGTTGAATGCAGAGTAAATGTATGGTGACACATATACATTTACTGTACTTTAGTTGTATATACTTTTTAAACCATACGATTTTTTTTTTATCCACTACAAGCTAGCCCTTGACTGCGATCTCACCTGATGGTAAGTGATGATGCAGTCTAAGATGGTAGCGGGCTAACCTGTTAGGGGCATGGCAGTTATATTAAACCCATATCCCTTCGGTTTCTACACGGCATCGTACCGGAACGCTAAATCGCTTGGCGGCACGTCTTTGCCGGTAGGGTGGTAACTAGCCACGGCCGAAGCCTCCCACCAGGCCAGACCAGGGAAAATTCAGAAATTATAAATTCCCAAATTGACCCTGCTGGGGATCGAACCCAGGACCTCCGCAGGCAACAGCGCTACACACTGCGCCACGGAGGTCGTCAATTATACGATATAGTTACTACCACGGGTTCAGCGGTGGGATCTTAATAAAATATCATAGGTACTTACTTTTGGCGCATGTCATACCGCTTATTATAAGACACGTAATTTATCTTCGCTATGTACAAAATGAAACCAAAGAATGCTATCAAAAGTATTGCGAACGCAACGAACTCTAGATACCATAACACATTAGTGAATGATCCGTGCATTTTATATCGATTTTTCTTTGAAATTTTCAGGTAATGACATTGTAATCAAAAATATGACATCCACTTTTCTTATTTTTGGACGCGTTCATAAATTGTACCTACCTACGAGTCTTACTTTGGACTTTTGAGGTTTCGCTAATTCCTTTTTTTAATATGTCTGTGGCTAATTCTTAGAAATTGTGAAATCGATTTCGATGCATGGATTAGCTGATGATGCCCGCGGCTTCGTTTGCATTTATTTAGGTTTTTGAAAAATCCCATTGGAACTTTTTGATTTTCCAGTATAAAAGTAGCCTTTGGCTTTCCCCATAATAATTAATTAAGTACCTATATATATACGAATGTGTGTCTATCTGGCTCATCAACTGAATCTATTTTGATGAAATTTGTCACAGAGATAGCTTACGTCCTGGAGAAGGTAATGCGTACCTAGTAGTTTAGTATTTTTCCGGAAAACCAAAGAGTTTTGACTCTAGTATAGGCTTTTAAAAATAATTTGGTAGTAATAAGTCTTAGATTTATATTGTAATTTAAAAGACATAATAGCCTACGTCACTCCGATCCGTTGCCTTTTGAATGAAAAATAAACTAACAAACAAACGAACTGATAAACATCTAATACCAGTGTAGAAGAATATGATGTATAGACTCGTAAATAAAGTCTTGCCTGCCTGATAAACAAATAATGCACTAGACACGAAGTGCGAGAGGTTAAAAGTTAATTTCAAATTAATACATTTATTTTCTATTCGTTTTAAAAGTGAGAGTGAGAGCGTCTTCCTATTAGCTTTAACAATTTAGTGATGTAGGTACCTACTTAAGTGCCTACCAAACAGATTTATTCCTACGTTGAAGGAAAATTTCTTGAGGAAACTTGCATGCCCTGCATTATAAAATGTTCTCCAAGCACAAAGGTGTGCGTAGTTAGTCAATCTATTCAAAAATACGGGATAAAAAAGTAAGGCCAAATTTAATCAAGATCCATTAAGCCATTAAGTATGGCGTGATTGAGTAACAAATCCATTCATCCATCCAAACTTTCGCATTAATAATATTTTATATTAGTATGAAATATTATTTAGTAAGTTAGATGTATCGAATTGAGATGCCACTTTTACTAGTTTTTTACTTGGCGCCATTGATGTAGAATTTTAGTTTGGCGCACATCACTACTTCAATAGTAGGTACCTATCGTATCTATCTAAAATAAATGCAAATTCTATTTCAATTAGGTTTTTTACAGGACGTCCGAGGAAGGCGAGTTCATAATAATATTTTAATCAATTTGTTTCGAACCAAGTTAGTGAAAGTAAAAATAGACGTTCATTTAGCACATTCCTTAAAAAAATGATAGGTAACTAGGCAATAATATTATGGTAAGTATTGAATCTGATACGGTTTTCTACGTGTCTTATTGTGAGTAAGTTTATGTATTTTATCTTACTGACGGCCGCGACTTCGCTCGCATCCAGGTTTTTTTTTTTATGCACTACAAGCTAGCCCTTGACTGCGATCTCACCTGATGGTAAGTGATAATCCAGGATTGGTCTAGAGACTCGAGATTTTGATTAGGTTATACCTACGCACTCTTAGAAACACAGCTAGATCAAAATACAGGCGCGCGGAGGTGAAATCATTTGTAAAAAAATAAATATTTATCTACTGTTCAATACAGATTAATCCGATAATGTGTTTGATTTAGAAATGTAAATTTTATCTTATATTTCTAGACCAAATTATTAGTTTTAATAAGGAGAAAAATTGCTTTAAAACGTAAATTAAGAGGTAGGTACGTTTAAAATAAATTTCAATGCAGAGATTTTTTCTAATTGTTTTGAAAAATCTCTGCATTGTTTTGAGATGCGTCAATGGCTGCATAAAGGTCTTGAAAATAGCAAATTATTTTTACAAGCATACATTATTTTTACAAGCATAAATTCGTCACCGTTTGATGGATACACTGCTTTCAAAAACCTCCTTTTACACTACACAGGGCCGTTGCAAAGTTTGGTTTTTCCCAGGCTTACGATACCGTTTCAGGATTTATGCTTCTAGGTTTGGAATTTTTTTTTTCATTCAGTGGTTGTATTATCAGCTGATCTATCATGAGTGATCATGACATGAGTTTGACGACCTCCGTGGCGCAGGGTTGAGCGCTGTTGCGGAGGTCCCGGTATCGATCCCCGGCAGGGTCAATTTGGGAATTTATAATTTCTGAATTTTCCCTGGTCTGGCCTGGTGGGAGGTTATCGGCCGTGGCTAGTTACCACCCTACCGGCAAAGACGTGCCGCCACGCGATTTAGCGTTCCAGTACGATGCCGTGTAGGTAGAAACTGAATAGGGGTATGGGTTTAATATAACTGCCATGCCCCTAACAGGTTAGCCCGCTACCATCTTAGACTGCATCATAACTTACCATCGCGTGAGATCGCAGTCAATGGCTAACTTGTACCTAGTGGATAAAAAAAAAGAGTAACTGAGTACAGTGCATACAAGCAAAGGGCAGATAACCAAATATCTCAAAAGCCAGCAACGCATTGGCAGTTCCTTTGGTGCTGCAAATGTTCATGGGCGGCGGTAATCACTTACCATCAGGTGACCCGCCTGCTCGTTTGCTCACTATATATATTAAAAAAAACAATATGTTTTTACGTAAACATACTCGGTGTGTATTAAAGTAGGATATTATTCGTAACAGACGTTTGTAACTTCAGGCTTAGAAAGGCAGGAACCTAGAGCCGTAAAGCTAGTTAATAAAAATATCTTATTTTAGTCTACGGTTTAATTTTAGCTGTATCTATGACGTGGTGTCATCATTTGACAAATCACATTTGACATTTGGTGACAAGTGACAAGAGTGCAGGGTTTCAAACTTAGGTGGTTTCCCCCAAATTTAGGGGGTGAATAAGTGGGATGGACGGGAGCTTTATATTTTTAGGACTTTTTTTTTTTTTTTTAATTTATTTAGTACCAAAAAGTTATAAAATACGAAGAAAAACAGATACATAGTGGACTTTATTATTGACATAGCGATATCTAGTGCAATTCCTCGTTACTAAGAATACTAGTGGTTCGCCCCGAACTGAGACCTCGCGGCGCCATCTATTGACATAAATGTGAAGTTCTGTTAAAAATACTGAAGCTCATTAAAAATTAAATAATTCCGTTTCCTTACAATATTTAAATAATTTTAGTATTTGTTGTTCAAGTACAGGATACAATTGAAATAATTGATCAAGTTTCAGGCTCATCCTTTCAGAAAATTTAGAGTTCTGAGGTCATCTTTGAACGTTAGAAAATCTTCACTTTGAAAGCCCCCCATTTCGTCAATTTTGGGGGAAAAATTAAAAAAAAAATAGTTTTGGACTCTATTCCTAATTATCTTTAAAATGATATACCGCAACCCTATGTAACTTTATAAAAAATATTTTACTTCGCATTCGCTTCTATGAGAGCCCCCCTGAAATAAAGATTTTTATTATTTTTTAAGCCATATTCGGCGGGAGGCCATTGGTTTACATATTATATTTAAAGCTGAAGTAATTGCGTTCAGTAATTCAGAAGTTATAATGCTCTGACAGACGGACGGACGGACGGACGGACGGACGGACAAGTGCCAATTCACCCAAGTAGACTCAGAGACCTTCGCTTCGCTCGGTCATCTAGTGATAAAAGAATCAGTTCCACTTTTGTCCGCAACACGGCAAGGTTTTTATTTTTCTGGTCAGGCTTTAACTACTTCAATTATTTTAATATATTATGTAGCTCAACCTATATAGTACTTTTATTGTACCTCTTTGATATTTCTCTGTAGTTGTTAGTAAAATAATTTTAAGTTGCACGTTGTGAATAATACAAGTTTAACTTTTTTATGTGCTAAAAAAATTACTTACGTACCTATTGCGTACGTAACGTACTCACGTACATAATGCAAATCTACGTTTTAAAAAATAGCCAATTTAGGCTACTTTAAATTTTTTTTCCAAAAACCGACTTCCAACGCCACTAAAGTAAAAAATAATTCTGATTTCTACCCACTAAGTTGTAGTCGAGCGGGTTAATAACAGGTATAAGCAAAGTTGACGCATCAGGCTCGCCCGAAGTCGGTTTCTTGGAAAGATTTTTTATTTTTAACTTTTAAGTGTCAGGGTTGAGGATTTGGAGTCAGAATTTTTTATGGGACCATCTCGAGAGCTTCCTCTAACGACTGAAAAAAAACATTTTCAAATTGGTTTAAAAAACCACGGAGATATGCGGTAAAATACATAAAAAAAGCGACTTGGACCGGTATAGACTTGGCAGCACCGACCAGAAAAAAAAGCTTGGCAGCACTGCATACTTGTCTGTGCCACAGACTCTGTGGCAGTGTTGCCAGAAGTTTACTTTTGTAACCTTTCAGCTGATTTTTCACCCCATCACATTTCTTGTAGGTTACACTGTTCAAAAGGTTACTTTTAGGTGATTTTTCGGATCTTGTAGAATTAATTCGTAATTTTTTGTATAAAACCTAAGTGTAACGGAACGCAAATTGAAACAACGCAAAACTTAAGCAGGGTTATCGGCTAAAACTGACAGCTACAGTGTTACGATCGCAATCACCTCTGATTGGTTAACACTCTTCCACTAATGGACAAAATCCATCGACGCAGCAAGAATACCATTAATTCAGCCAATCACAACTATTGAAACATTGGTAAATGAATCCTGTATAATTTTTGTCAATCGGTACCTAGTGTGCGGGACATTGATAGAATAAACAGTTCATATTGAAAATAATATTATAGTGCTCGGACACGTAAATAAGCGAAATAGTCATAGTATAGATAGTTACGTGATAGTTTGTAACAATTAGTAAATAGTTCAAGATAACTGTAATAGGATAAGTTTAATAGATAAACAGAAATAGCGTTAAATAATTATTAATAAACGTTAGAGTAGTACAGGGTAGAGAGGGATAGCGAACAGCGCTCCCCGCGCCTTCACACTTATATATCCATTATCCTTTATATTTGTGTAAGTTATTACAACAAACATCTATTCTATGAACTTTTAATACATTTCTACTAGAAAAAAATATAAGATTACTTTTCACACTAAAAGGTTACTTTTTTATTTATTTCGGCTTCGGGTAACTTTTTACAAGACCGTGCTGGCAACACTGGTCTGTGAATCTTAAATGTTACTTTACTCGTCTCTTGTCTTTGATAATAATTTTATTTCACAGCTGGGAGCTGTGAAGATAAAAATTTAAGTTTCTACCAAAAATGAGCAATATTTTCTTGAATTTCTCACATCGGAAGTCATCTGGTAACTCATTTAACATAGTGTTACAAAAAGAACAGTTAAATAGTTAATGTAGTGGCTATTCGATAGTTAATTTTAGGTGTTAAGTGTCAATATTTCAGTGGAATCAATAATGAACTAATTTATCGTTAATACGTTATGTATGACTATTACGAATTGGAAGATCGTAAAATGCAAGGCAACTTTCGAGATTGGCGTAAAGCGCTGCGGACTCCGGCGACCTACCGAGTTGGAAACACAGTGAGATTACAACCTCAATTTCTGTTTTTAATCGTGGTCACTGGTGTTTGTTTATCGATATTTTTCTATTACAACTGGTGTACAAGTTATACGGATACAAAATATAGATGGATAGTGCCCACACGGCAGTACAATACCACATACCCTCTATCGAAACCATTTCGTGCTGGAGATGTTATATCTTACAGAATAGGTATTGTGGCGGACTTGGACACTAACTCTAAGAGCGAGAAGCCGCATACATTTAAAAGTTATTTAAAAAAGGGTTTTTTAAGTTATGATACTGTCAAGGAATATGCTACTGTGTTATGGGATACTAGGCCAACAATGGTGTTATCATCAACATATTCACATAAAGGAAGAGGAATGGAGCTCTCTGAACTGATTGTGTATGATGGAAGGTTGCTCACATTTGATGACCGCTCAGGCATGGTAAATAAATATAATATTTTAACTAATTTTTTTTTAATAACAAAATTTCCTGTCAAATTATTTTTTGTCTTATCACAAACTAAAAAGTATTCAATAAAATGTTCCTGTAAAACTAACAGCTAAGACAATATTGTAGTAACTGCTTATGCCCGCTTTATGAGGTTATTGTTTAAACTCTAAACCAGTCAACTTTTGAGCACGAGTTTTACTCAAAATAAGAATGTTTAGGCTAAGCGAGGAAAGGTTTAGGCCATTTTTACCTCACTGGCTAAGTGTGGATTTACAGACTTCATATACATTTGAAAACATGGAGATATCTTAGGCATGCAAGTTTCTACGTGGTGTTTTCCTTCACCAATTAAACAAGACGTATTACCTTAGCCAAAGCTTGAAAAAAATAGAGGTGTATGCCTAAGATTAGGACCTTAAACCCGAAACATTGGCGGCAAAATACTTAACTATCAAACTTGTCAAGGTGGCTTATGTTGATAGTTATGTTATTTTTGACAGATTTTTGAAATTATCAACAATAAAGTTGTGCCCTGGGTGATACTATCAGATGGCAACGGCCAGCATGAGAAAGGTTGCAAGATAGAGTGGGCTACTATTAAAGACAAGGTGTTATATGTTGGCTCTATGGGCAAAGAGTGGACGACTGCCGGTGGAGACTTTGAAAGTTTCGACCCTATGTGGATAAAAGCTGTAAATATGCATGGAGAGGTAAATTTTTTATTTTTTTCTCCATTCCAATTGGGCATTTGACTACTATTCAAATAGATTATTTTTTAGTGATTATTAAATAGAGGATCTCCCAAAAGTCGTAATATCCACATCTCGTGTTAGTGTTACGTTGAATAACCAGATAATAAGAAAAAAGTGTGTTAAACTTCAATGACATTTCAGAATTTCATATAAATCCCATACATAGGTAAGATGTGTTTTGAAGTTTGAAAAAAAGTTGCTGATTTGACTATTGGTCAAATACCCAAATAAGCTTCAAGACAATTTTGGATGAAATTTAAATCCCAATTGATCATTATAGCTTCTTCTTTCTTCTTCTCATAATGGCACTCTTAAAGTAATATTTTAATCTTGATTAATATTTTTTCACTAAAATCCTAAGTAAATCAACTAATTGTTTTCTATTAATTAATCTAAATTTTCTGTTCTGCATAATTGGTTTGGTTTTAGGTTTAAAAAAATACTCATTGATTTCCAGATAAAAAATAGCTTAAGTTGTTTACCTTGCAATGGGATGCATGTCATCTCAGTTCAAAGGACAGACAGACATTTACACCTTAAAATATTTTTAATTGCTTATATGAAGCATCAATAATTTTATTAATCATCAATTATTACATACTGGCTGACCCTGATTCAGAGGCAGCCAGAATGCTTTTTGATTTTAAATTAAGATAATTAATAGAACTAGTTAGGTATAAGTTTGTCACAGGGGACGATGAGAGCTGACATTCTTTGTTTTGTGAAGAAAAGCCCCCAAATAAATTTTCAATCAAATCAATATTCTAGGTGCAGCATTTAAGTTGGGTACATGAATTCAAAGTAATAAGAAGCTCTATAGGCATAGAATGGCCGGGCTACATGATACATGAGTCTGGAGTATGGTCACACATTTCTCAGAAATGGCACTTTTTGCCGAGAAGATGTAGTCATGAAACATACAATGAAACAAGGGACGAAGTCATGGGATGCAATTATTTGATAACGGCTGATAACAGTTTTAACAATGTTAAGGCTACAGAGGTTGGTAAAAATCATACTTACTAATATTATAAATGCGAAAGTGTGGGGCAAGGGATCGACGTGATTTTTGGCATGGGCATAGTTAAGGACTTGGAGAGTGACATACCTAGGTTACTTCTTATCCCAGAAAGTTAAGGAGTTCCTGAGGGAATCAAAAATCTTATAAGTATCATGCGGACGAAGTCGCGGGCATCAGCTAGTATGAATATAAATTAAATGTGGACATTCAGATACCACCCATTAATATTTATGAACATTATATTTTAAAAGTTTCTGAATTCAAAAAAAAAACTTCATTTGTGGTACTTGTTTTGAAACTACTTTGTTTTGAGATAGATAACTTGTCATGAAATTATCGGATACAACTATTGCGTGTACTTAAATGTATTGATAAATTTTTAAAATTACCATTTCCTTATTTGTTAATTGTCTTTCTTTATATTTCAGATTACCAAACATCAACCACAGTATGGTTTTTCCTCATTCAAATTCATACCAGACACAAATGACGAAGCTATTGTTGCATTAAAAACCACAGAGTTTGAAGGAAAAACGGCGACATACATATCTGCGTTTAAAACTGATGGCAAAGTAATACTTGAAGATTCATTTATAGAAAACCTTAAATATGAGGGAATTGAATTCATATGAAGTAAAAATAAAGTAACTCAACACTGGAATTATCAGGAAGCATGTAACTTAAACCTACATACAATCAGAGCTTTCAGATATCCTCCCTGGGACACAACCTATTTATGTACAAAATTTCATCAAAATCGGTTGAAAAGTTGGTTGGTTCATGAAAGCATAACTCATATTCGCATTAATAATATTTTATGTAGTCAAACAGTTTAAATTGATATAATTGAGTTAATACGAAGACAACATTCCAATGAAATAATAGAAATGTTGTGAGTACTTATATGCATATTTTATTTACAAGTTCAATCAGGAGTTTTTTATTTTACTGATGACCTGTTTATTATCAAATAAATTGTAAGCACAATCAATAATTATTGTTACCTGCTTTATTTAATTTTGTTAATAATACACTAGTCAAAAGATTAGTGATATTACATTTTTTATTGAAATAATAATTATTGTATTAGGTAATAAGAAACGACACCTCGTTTTATACATTTACTCATTAGATTGCTTACAAAGTCACATGTAAATTAACTAAAATAATAATACACTTTTGACTAGGTGTATATCGAATTTGTAAATATTATGTAAAATAAACTTTTTGTTACAAAAACTCATATTTCAATTTTGAATCATACTCATATCAGTTTCATTGGTATTGGAAATTAAACTCATATTATTTTAAATAATAATTTATTAATAATATCACAATATTACCCTATTCTGCATTGACTATATTGCAAGAAGTATAATATAATATTATACCATACAAAAATACATGTTGCCTTGCTTCAACCATAATCATATTGCTCAAGTTACACAATTACTTTAAAATAATTGATAAGAATAACAGAAAAAAGGCATTACCCCAAGAAATAATTACTACACATTAAAGATATAATATTAATATAGATAACAAAAACATTATAGATAAGGAACACTTTAACCAAAACACTAATGCTCTTTGAGCTGGTGTGATAAAATACATATTATAGCTTTAATTTTTTTACGTTTTATAAAGTAAAAATGTAAACTGGTATAAAAGCGACTATGTCTAACAAATAAGCAAAAATAACATGAGCTTTAAAAACTTTGTAAGTTTTTATAGCTCGAAATTTTTGCTATTACAAAAAAAAGAAGTCCGGTTACCCAAAACCACATATCCATGCAAAAGCATAGTACCATTTTAAAATGTCACATCTAAGAAATAATCCACAAAAAAAATACGGTTGTCTGTAAAGTTGGTTTACGGACGATAGTTTTACGTGATAACTAGAAGTTCTCTCGCGCGCTCGCGTGGCGGCGTTCCAGTAGCAGAACTATTCGAACTGCTAGCTCTGACGTCACGCGATCGGGCCTCTCTATCGCTTGTTCCGCGCTCTCGTTTGCACACTCAGGCTCAGGCGGAACGTGACATTTTTTTGTGCGTGCAGCTGGTGTTCATCGATTTGTAAGACGTTATCACGTCACAAATTATGGACAAACATCGACTTTTATAAGCTTTTAATAATAAATGGAATAGATTGAATGACAGCTAGAAATTAAAGGATAAAAAACAGTGATCATAATAAGCTTTTTGGGCTACCTCATCTGTAAAATCTCCAGGATCATTTGTTTGATTATTTGCGCAGAAATAGATATGTCTAGGACATAGTAATTACTGTACACTACATATTATAAACCTCAAATAATCAATATATTTTGTGATATTTCCCATGTTTACACTCCCACCTTGAAGATCAAAATACGACACTGGTAAACCCAAAACAAACAAAAACAAGTATCATCTAAGAAAACATTTTGGACTTTTCTAATACCATGAGGGTATCAAGCATTTCCAAGACTACCATACTTTTAAGGTAATTCAATCTATGGTCAATGGTCATACATTAACTGAACACTGCTCATAAGGCACGTAAAATCTCGTGCGTTTGATATTATTCAGATTATTTCAGGCCTATAGAATGAGTTATTTGTTCAAACACCGTCCAAGCCATCGCCGCCATTAATGTCCTGCGAAGCATTCTTGGTACTGCACCTTTGAAGTAACCTTTGATTCCATAAGTCTGTAACAATAGAAAAAATTTATTTAAACAACGACCTCAATTTACGAATTTGTCAGCTACAGCTGCATGTTAGTCTTCAAAACATCGGTCGGAGGATGGCGAGCGACGCCGCGATACCGACACCACACCCATTTTGACCCATAAAGGCCTAAGCGAACCCCTGTATGTTTTCCGCTTTAGTAAAGGCCGGTTGCCGAAGTAAACAAAACCATAGATGTAAAATTCTGCGGATGCTCATAAACAGTAGCGCTAATGGCGTTGGGGAATTTGTCAGTTACAGCTGCATGTTAGTCTCCAAAACATCCCATACACAACAATTTTGAACCATTTTTGACCCGTAAGGGCCTAGTAAAAAACCATAGGTTTTTCTATAGGGGTCAACTGAAAATTAGCGCTGATATGATGCATCTACACCATATCAGCATTACGCTGAGTTTGATAATATCCTTTTTCGGATTTTCTACTACACGGATTGTTAGTCTATAAGTTTTATTTATTTTTGTAATTTGATTTGTTTTTTCTGTGTTGTGTGAAATCCTAAATAAAGATTTATTTATTTATTTAGCAACGCTAAAGGCGTTAAACAATTTGTCAGTAACAGCTGCATGTTTGTCTCTAAAACATCTGTCGGTTTGGTGGCGAGTGACGCCATACACACCCATTTTGACCCATAAGGGCC
The DNA here is from genome assembly GCA_923060345.2 of Erebia aethiops. Classification (NCBI taxonomy): domain Eukaryota; kingdom Metazoa; phylum Arthropoda; class Insecta; order Lepidoptera; family Nymphalidae; genus Erebia; species Erebia aethiops. Next base: position 20,799,065 of record OV281082.1, read on the forward strand.
TAAGCGAACAAAACCGTAGATATAAAATTACCTGATGCACATAAACAGCAGCGCTAAAGGCTTTGGGGAATTTGTCAGTAACAGCTGCATGTTAGTCTCCAAAACATCCCATACACACCCATTTTGACCCATTTTCGACCCGTAAGGGCCTAGTAAAAAACCATAGACGTAAAATTACCTGATGCACATAAACAGCAGCGCTAAAGGCGCTAGGCAATTTGTCAGCTGCATGTAAGTTTCTAAAACATCGGTCGGTCTAGTGGCGAGCGACTCACCCATTTTGACCCATTTTTGACCCGTAAGGGCTTAGTAAAACCATAGATATAAAATTACCTGTTGCACATAAACAGCAGCGCTAAAGGCGTTGGGGAATTTGTCCGGTTAAAGCTGCATTTTAGTCTTCAACACATCGGCCGGGTTGGTGGCGAGCGACGCCGCGACCCACCCATTTTGATCCATTTTTGACCCGTAAGGGCCTAGTAAAAAACCATAGATGTGAAATTACCTGTTGCACATAAACAGCAGTGCTAAAGGCGTTGGGGAATTTGTCCGGGTACAGCTGCATTTTAGTCTTCAACACATCGGCCGGGTTGGTGGCGAGCGACGCCGCGACCCACCCATTTTGATCCATTTTTGACCCGTAAGGGCCTAGTAAAAAACCATAGATGTGAAATTACCTGTTGCACATAAACAGCAGCGCTAAAGGCGTTGGGGAATTTGTCCGGGTACAGCTGCATTTTAGTCTTCAACACATCGGCCGGGTTGGTGGCAAGCGACGCCGCTATACCGGCCAAGACGCCGCACGAAAAGTGCACTACACTCGCTGTGGCTGGTGACTGGAAGCATTCTGGAAAGATGGATTCTTATTTAGATAGATAGATAGATAAAACCCTTTATTGCACACCATCACCACCACCAGCATTACTTTCCATTAATCACATAATGGTAGGAGATTTCTTAGGATAATAATACGATGGGTTCCCAGTTCCCACGTCCTTCCGCATACGACTCCACTAGGAGTATTAAACTCTCAGGTTTTTGTAAATTATTATCAGATGTCGTGTTAATTTGGCCTTTTCGTTTCCTCCGTGCCTCGGGAGCACGGAGGAATCGAAAAGGCCAAATTGGCAAAATTTGAACATCTGAATCCGGTCACCCATCCAGTTACCGACTCGAGCCAACGTTACTTAACAATCGCAATTGACTGATATGCATTGTCACTACTAGGAAGCTCGTCCCTCACACAATCACAATAGAGATTGTAAAACTAATTCATGCAGGTTTTATATAACCCTTCGCACCTACAGGTGACATAGTCTAAAAAGCTTCTTACCTTTAGGAAAAGCCTGTTTCGCCTGTGTATAGAACATAAGGTAGAGCCCCGAAAACGGCGCGTCCCTCGCTAGCGTCGGCCCGAGGCCACAGGAAAGCCCTCTGAAACCCTCCGCCTTGTAAATCGACTTCAGGGCCCCACCGAGACTGTTGTATTTGAATAGTCCTGATTCGTATCTGTGAACAATAATACTATACGTTAGAAACGAAAGTTTCGTGTTGGTAAATCACTTTTTGTGAATAAAGGAAATGCTTTATGGATTCTTTATCTTCTCATCATTACTGAGGGTTGTGACTTGTGACCCCTTCCCATTAATCATGAGTTTTCTTGGGATGATATTGGGGTGGGTTCCCACGTAATGACGTGCTGAATGCAGCATACGACTCGATTAAGAGTATTAAAGTAAAGTAGGTTTTTGTTACGATTTTTATCACATTTTAATAACCGACGGCTTAAGGTGCTTTTCGAGGCACGGAGGAAACGAAAAGGCTGAACCTCCAAGTTCGGTCACCCATCCAGTCACCGACTTGGGTCAACGTTGCTTAACAATCGGAATCGACTGATATGCGTTGTCACAACTAGGCCACTCGTCCGTCCCTCCGATACCGGAGGGACTGACTCTATAACGAACCTGTATAGGTTTCCTTTATTAGGTACGAATTTCCTTTATTAGCAAGGTGAGTCTATGTTGGCGAAATGCAAAATCTCACCTTGGTATATCGAGATCAGTGGCGTGCACAGGGTTTGAAGCTAGGGTAGGTATTGAAAGACGAGCATTGACGTATTTCAATGCAGGTCGGGAGTGCTTTTATGCCTCTATGAACTGCACGCCACTAACTGAGCTTGCTTCGCTCCTTAGACCACACCTAAAAATACCTTGAATAATTAAAAAATAGTATGACTTACCTAGTCTTAATAACAGTGATTGGTATCATCACGACTCCGCTCATGGTCCTCGCAATAACACCAAGCGCAACCGCTTCCATAGCTCCCAGGTCTTGTCTTGTCTTGCCTAGTTTAGTCTTCAGCCAATGGAGAGACGAGAAGTATAGACCGACGCCGGGAACGCATCGCGCTATTGAAGGAACCATGCCCCGCCATAGACCGATGATTTGCTCCTGACGCACTATGTTCACGAATATTGTGATCATGCCGGGTTGAATTCGGCTGCTGGAGAAGAAAATAAGGTAAACGTTAAGTAAGTAACCCTATAGTTTAGTATCCCACCAAAAACATTCCATGTTAAGTTGGTTGCCAAGCCTAAGTTTATTGATAATGTTTGCACTGTGAAGTTGTAGTTATGAGTTTGAAGTTATATTATGAGATCTCTAGTTGAGCCAAGCCCCTAGTTGAGACCGTTCAGTCCAAAGTGTGTTTATAACTGTACTATATTTATATAACAACTAGCTGATGCCCGCGACTTCGTCCGCGTGAATTGAGGTATTATTGGTTCAAATTTCATCCAGATCCATTCGCCCGTTCAGGCGTGATTGAGAAACAAACATCCATCCAAACTTTCACATTTAGAATATTAGTATAGATAAATAATACCTATAAGCTTGTCTCTACAAACTCTACATCTTTGTAAAAAGGTATGGCTTGGCCGTTTCGTGAAGCCACGACTTAGCTATTCAAGTCCCACTAAGTAGACATGGCAAGAATATTTTAGAAATGATATATTTTCAAACGGTCTCAAATCCCAATCATCATACTCTGTAAAATTCTATTGTCTCAAAGGGAAGCAAAACTTGTCTTTTTAACATTGTTGATGATTATTCTAGGTAACTTACTTGACTGTCGCCGCAACAACATGTTGGCCTGGATTCTGCAACCTCGTCTTCACCAAGTCCAATGGTTGGAACAGTATCGTACTGAACGTCCCTGAGAAGGATCCGGCCAAGAACGCCTTGAACACCGGGTGGAACTGTGGAGATAAGGAAGGTTTTTGGTCAATTTCTGATAACGTAACTTGAAGATTGTAGTATAAGTGAGTATTTGACAAGTCAAATAAATGATTTTTTAGTGATTATTAAATAGAGGATCTCCCATTCACATGTCCTGCCAGTTTTATGTTGAGTAACCATTTTAAACTATCGATTACAGTAAAAAAGTGCTTCGAACTTTGATGTCGTCACAATTCAGAATTTCATACAAAATCCCACGCGTTTTGAATTTTGAAACAAACCCAATTGATTCAAGGAAAAGTCAAAGTATCAGCTAAGATGGTTTTTGGGAAAATTGCTTTCTCTAAAGCTTATAAGCAGTTCAAAGCAAACGATCTCAAATCGTTCTTTGGGGAATTCTAACCACCAATGCTCCTTTTATCAGGAATTATGAGAACATTTTTAGTATTCAGACCAGTCCCTATGAGTCTAGATGATTACATTTGAGTACTTAATATTATTGTAAAAACTCTAACCACGCTCTGTTGTGGTAAAGGTGCCTAAGTATTGATTTGAAGACGAATAAATAAGACAACGACACAAGACAACAAAAAAACCCTAACGGCTAAACACGGTGCTATCATTGGAGGGACGACTTATTATCTCTTCGCGGCAGACTAAACTTCAGTCATCGACATTTAACCTTCACGATTTACAAAACGATACAAGTATAACATTATTTTATTTCATGAATTAATAGAGATAAACTTCGACCTAAACACGCGTCCGTTTGTGACTTAATTAACTCTAACGTCTTGGTCATACTTTAGGTAAAACACTGCAACAATTTAATTTATTGGCATATGTAGAGCAATAAAATTGTTCAAGAAAGGCCAGAACGTAAGACATCAAAAATTGGGTAATAGCCTAGCCCTAAGGAAAAATACTTTTTCTAAATTCTGATATTATAAAATTTTTACATGAATATATTAATTTAAAATATTACATTTGAGATAAAGGATCATCAAAACCGCGGATCTTAAAAACAGAGAAATTATGGCAGTTATATATGTATTTGACGACCTCCGTGGCGCAGTGTGTAGCGCTGTTGCCTTAACTTGCGGAGGTCCCGGCTTCGATCCCCGGCAGGGTCAATTTAGGAATTTATAATTTCTGAATTTTCCCTGGTCTGGCCTGGTGGGAGGCTTCGGCCGTGGCTAGTTACCACCCTACCGGCAAAGACGTGCCGCCAAGCGATTTAGCGTTCCGGTACGATGCCGTGTAGAAACCGAAGGGGTGTGGGTTTAATATAACTGCCATGCCCCTAACAGGTTAGCCCACTACCATCTTAGACTGCATCATCACTTACCATCAGGTGTGAGCGCAGTCAAGGCCTAGCTTGTAGTGGATTTAAAAAAAAAATACTTATAGCATGTCACATTACTAAAATTATAAAAATATAATTAATCATGCTAAATGCTATGGTCAACACTGCCTTCATCTAAAGATTTTTGATTTTTTGATAAGGCAAAATAGTAGGTAAAATACATATGATTAAACATAGATAAGAATTGTTAAATGTGCAAAAAAAACAGGTAGATACGTAAATTAGAATAAGAACTTACATTAGCCACGATGTCCATTTTCTCAAAATAGCCTTTCTGGTAACTTTAAGATAGCTGTAGTCAAGTGATATCTTTTGGATAGATGCCGAATTTGTAGTATTCGAAATGATAGAGCCAATGGCAGAAAACGTATTTTATCTGAAATAACTTCAGACGAAGTCCTAAATCGTATCGGAGTAGTCGGAATAATAAATCGGGTTCACTCTGTACATTAAGGTTATGGTCATTTTTTGGAAAAGTTCGCTCGAAAATTGATGCATGTATGCTGCCACCAGAGTTAATTTTAAACGAATACAGTCCACAAATCTGAAGAGCTGAAACTCTTTTGTCTCCCAAAACACAATAAAATTTAGTTAGGAGAAAGGAAGTCACTATAATTCACGAATTTAGCCATTTATAAAATCTGGAAAATTTTTAACGAGAACTCAATCAGGTAGGCTAAAATGCGTGGGTACTAATACGGATCTCAGCACTGACTGGTAACAAATAAGCAGCGTGTTTGATAAACTTGGCTAATTTATAGATGGTGTTATCAGTTGTATTGTAGACGTCGGTCGTGGGTGATCGGGACGTAGGTCATGCTGACCTAATGATAAGGCTGTCCGTGCCGGTCTCACTAGGGGGTATTATGTATGAGTAAATACTTACATTTTGTTACGTGATTGTTTTAATTAAAGTTTTATCGACTGTCCTACCTACCCCCAAAGGTTTGTCCTTCAATCACGGCGCAACAGAGCAACGGATTGACGTGATTTTTTGCTTGGGTATAGTATGAGGACCTGGAGAGTGACATAGGCTACTTTTTATCCAGGAAAATCACCTGATGGTAAGTAATGATGCAGTCTAAGATGGTAGCGGGCTAACCTGTTAGGGGCATGGTAGTTATATTCAACCCATACCCCTATTCGGTTTCTACGCGTCATCGTACCGGAACGCTAAATCGCTTGGCGGCACGTCTTTTGCCGGTAGAGTGGTAACAAGCCACGGCCGAAGCCGAAAATTCTGAAACTATAAATTCAATTGACCCAGCCGGGGATCGAACCCGGGACCTCCGCACGTTAAGACAACAGCGCTACACACTGCGCCACGGAGGTCGTCAAACCTCCAACGCCGTCAATGTCGGAGGAGCATTCGCATTTCGCTAGAAGTAAATAAAATACAGACGCATATTGCTTCTGAATAGAGTAAACACTACATCATATCATACTAATATTATAAATGCGAAAGTGTGTTGGTTTGTTGGTTTATTGGTTTGTCCTTCAATCACGTCGCAACGGAGCAACCGATCGACGTGATTTTTGGCATGGGGATAGTTGAGGACCTGGAGAGTGACATAGGCTACTTTTTACCCCGGAAAATTAGGGAGTTCCCGCGGGAATCAAAAAAACTTAAACCACGCGGACGGAGTCGCGGGCATCAGCTAGTTCTCTAATAAAGATAATATTATCGTCATCAAGTCGTTTGCTTGATCAATTACATTTAAATTTGTAAACAATGACAAACTATTCATATTAAGACAATGAAATAAAATTATGAATTTAAGAAAGCGTCAATTTTCTTATATTAGCAGACTAGCGAATGCCCGCGACTTCGTCTGCGCTGTTTGAGGTTTTTTGGTTCCCGCGGGAATTCTTTAATTTTCCGGTATAAAAAGTAGCCTATGTGCTATTCCAGACTATGATCTATCTCTGTGCCAAATTTCAGCCAGATCCGTTCAGCTGTTGGCGCGTGATTGATAACAAACATCCATACATCCAAACTTTAATATTATAGTAAGATTAAATATGCAGAAGAAATTAATTTTCTAAAAACTCTTTTAAATTACCTTCATTTAACAAGATACTTAAAGTACTTAGTTAAGTAGATAGACTATGTACATTCACATACTTACTTAACAACATTTTAGGCCTAGGCCGCACTACCGCTAAACCGCCGTGGTTTTTAACCGTGTGATTTTGTGAGTCAAGCAAACGTATGTACAAGCGGCCTCACTTGCGGTTTTTTTCCGCGACTGATTTTATATGTGTAGTGTGTGCTTCTCGAGCGGTTTTGCGGTTATAGCGGCTAACCGCTCGCTGGAAAAAACCGCAATGCGGCCTAGGCCTTATATGTTACTTGATGATACTTCATACCCGTTAATCAGTTCTGTTCTCATTCCCGCAGGAAGTCCTTAATTTTTGGGATAAATTTATATTTCCCCGGGATGAAACCTATATAGGTATATACCAACTTTCATCAAAATCTGTTGAAAAGTTGGGCCATTAAAGCATAGCAGACAGACCGACAGAAACACTTTAGCATTTATTATATTTATATCAGTATGGATTATAACTAATTATACAATAATATTGTACTTATTGCTTACTTATAAATTTATTTAGGTAGTCAGTATGTCAATATGACAAACTATGTACTTAAAGTACCTAGTTAGTACAGTTAATATCTCTGAAGTCATTATATTTCATCAATATTATAAATATTGATACAAAAAGTAAGTAATTCAGATTTATGTATAATAACAAATCATTACCAATTACCCAATCGATTTTAATATTAAGTAGGTATATACAAATTAATGTTTGTCTGTCTGCTGCTGCTAACCCTATGCTGTTGCTCATTATTCATCTGATTGAATCGAAACTTTTTTTTTGTTACTTGCCGGATGGATTCTGACATAGTGTCATTAAAGTAAAATAGAAGGTGCAATACCTGCCGGAACAAAAAAACCTCAATCCACATGATACAAATCGAGGGCATCAGACAGTATAAATAATTGTTGATTCCGCAACTCTGTATGAATCAATTAATAATAATTTGATAACAATATCACTTATTTATTTTGACTAATTGACTCATTTAAAGGGCACTTTGAGGCTGAATGCCCATTGGTCATGGTAAAAGGCAAGCTTGGGGTTATGGCACAGCAGTCATCTCTCCTGTAAATGTTATGGATGCTAGAGGAGTAAGTTAGATAATAACTGGCCCACGTGCGCAAATCCTTAAATGACCCTATGGGCAGGCGCAAATCAGGCGAAGTGCAGAGCAGAGCATTTTTCACTGCCCCACCATTATCGACTTTAGTTATCAAATCAAATATACTATAAATGTGAAAATTTGGATGTATAGATGGATGTTTGTTACTCAATCACGGCTGAACAGATCTGGATGAAATTTGGCACAGAGATAGATTATAGTCTGGAATAACACAGACTACTTTTTATCCCGGAAAACTAAGGAGTTCCCGCGGGAACCAAAAAATCTCACACCGCGCGGACGTAGTCACAGGTATCAGGCATCAGCTAGTGTAGAAATAACATCAAAAAAAATTGACACAACTGACTAGTTGTTGTGTCAATAGTCTTGAGGACTAGTATTTGTATCAATTGATTTTCTGTATTATTTCTACATTGCAAAAGTCGATAATGGTTTGGCAATGATAAATGCTCTGCCGTGCACTTTGCCAGCTATGCACCAGCCCTAAGTCAATTAAGTAGTTTAGGGTGAGAACTTAGCTACTTGTGATTCAATATACATGGTGTTATGGACAATAATGTGCACTCAATTATAATATTGGAACTCAGAGTTACGGAAGTACAGAGAATGGCCTCAGTTAAAACAAGATAATGCACATTCGCCAATATTACTTACAGATTAATTTGTATCATCATATTATAAATAGCTTACTATTAATATTCAGAAGTATTCACTTCTTCTGTGAAACACTATCAGCTAGGTACATTGTTTGACAGGGTACATATCAGCCAAAATTTGACATAGATAGAAGAAAAGTATGCGAATTTCACTTGGGAGTGATTATAGCAGTTAGTAAAAGTTGCAAAATTTTACAGACTAGACTGTGTTGCTGACAAAGACTTGGTCCCTGGTTTAAAACAAACAGATGAGGCTATCTTTATAGTTACTATGTCATTATTCCAAAGTGTATTAACACACAACAACAATTAATGGATAGCAACAGCAATCAAGAAAAAAATATAAATTCCATTTCGCTATCAAATCTCAGGCACATTAAAGAAATTTTAACCTTTCCGTTAAGTACAACAGATATGAAAAGAATATTTCCACAGAATATTAAAAGAAGTTTTTTAATAACTGTATGATTTACAATTTCAGGGTTCCCTACCTCACTAATGAACCTTAGTTTATAATTTTTTAATTTAATACTTAAAATTTCAATAACATATTTACTTAAGTTACTGGCATAAATTGAGACATAATTCTGCCAAAACAATTAATAATGTTATCTTCACCTGACCCTGGAGTCAATTGTTGTGCAAAAAATGTATTAAATTATGTAAATATACCAATATGAGTTCCTTATAATATAATAATCTGTAACGGAAATACATTGAAGTAAAGTTCATTGAAATAGTAACAGCTAAATGATACCTACATTAAATACATTTTGTTTGACAATGTAGACTGGCACTTACTGCAATAACTATAATATAAAAAATATTATTGAAGGGTTGGTAAATAAATTATACCATAGTTAACCTTACCTTATCCAATCAACACAGGCCATTATTTTCCATCTCAGAGGTGCAATCATGTAAGGATTGCCGATCCAATAGTTAAAGTTCGGCTTCAAAGTAAAATAAACCATAACAGCATTGAATTAGAGCTCAATTTCCTGTATCCATTCTCATAAGTTTAGGGTATCGTACATTCCTAAACGTATGAGAATGGATACACGAATTATTATTTTTTTTTATCCACTACAAGCTAGCCCTTGACTACGATCTCACCTGATGGTAAGTGATGATGCAGTCTAAGATGGTAGCGGGCTAACCTGTTAGGGGCATGGCAGTTATATTAAACCCATACCCCTTAGGTTTCTACACGGCATCGTACCGGAACGCTAAATCGCTTGGCGGCACGTCTTTGCCGGTAGGGTGGTAACTAGCCACGGCCGAAGCCTCCCACCAGGCCAGACCAGGGAAAATTCAGAAATTATAAATTCCCAAATTGACCCTGCCGGGGATCGAACCCAGGACCTCCGCACGTTAAGGCAACAGCGCTACACACTGTGCCACGGAGGTCGTCAAATTGAAGCTGAACTTTAACAATTGGATCGGCAATCCTTACATGATTGCACATCAGAACCACTTAATTATTTACTATCTGAACTGGGGTGTAATGGATGGAATTTTTGAGAATTCTTTTCAACTAGGATTTATTTTACTAGTCATAGTAAACATGCAATATCTCAAATTTCCAAAGTTCAAGAACCAATTTATCATTTATGTTTAAAGAACAGTTGTGAATTAACTCGAATTTTCTGCTCTTGCCAGCTATCGTATCGTAGGTAGATATTAAAGATGTTTACTTACCAGCTAAATGACGCCATATAAATGGCTATTGCAGGAATACAATAGGTATAATTTAAAGTCCACTGGAGGCAAACAACGCACAGGGTCACCGAGGACATCCTTATCGAGAAAAACAAGTCTGCAGGGGGCCTCACTTTACACTTACTTCTTTATCAGGGCCTTTGAGGTCAGAAGCCACAGGCGCTGTGGTGTCGATCGCCCAACCGTTAGAAAACGCCCCCAGCGAATGCGACATCACTTTAATCTTTTCATACGCATAATTATTTGCAAAATATTGACGCAAATAACAATATATTTAATCTTTGTATAAATAACACAAAATAACATTTTACATTGATGAATTTGATTCTGACATTCAAGGTTACGTCATGTCAAAATGATAGCAATTTTTTTGACGCTGACGTAGACCATAACTCATAACATTTGTCATTTGGTATTTGGTAAGTTCTGCACATGGAGGTAACAATGGTTCTGCAATAATAATTTATGCTTTATATAATGAAAATCAGTTGAAGTAATTCAAACTTTCCTAGATACTTGTATAAGGTGGAAGACAAGGGTGTGCCCGCGAAATTCAAATTTAATTTGGATTTTCGCATATCCATATATATTTGCCCCTAGGAATATCATCTTCACAGGTTTATATAAAAATCTTTACTTGAAAGTGTCCAGTTTAAGAAATTAGTCAAAATAATGACTAATTTGTTAGTAACTCACGTCAAACTCATTTCTTAAACTGGGCACTTAGAAGTAAAGATTTTTATATAAACCTGTGAAGATGATATTCCTAGGGGCGCAATTTGAATGCCATAAGCCTACTTTGTCGTATTAGATAGATAGATAGATAGATAAATTCTTTATTGCCACACATAACAAAGAGAAAACTTAATTATAAACAAAAAACATTATATTATTATTATTAGTTTACAAATTGTGAAAAACCAAATTAAATTTGAATTTCGCGGGCAGACCTATTCCACTACTGACCCGCTCTGCTGCTAAGCAGAGCAAAGCAAGAGTAAAGCAGCAGAGCGGGTCAGTAGTGGAATAGGTACATGTACCTATTCCACTACTGACCCGCTCTGCTGCTTTTTAAAATATTTATCTCGTTTTAGTATAATTTGTTGTTTTTTTTTAAATGCTTTTCTTCACAAAACAAAGAACTTCAACCCCATCGTTCCCTGTGACAAACTTATACTTAGTTCACTAGCTTATACATTAGTTATAATTATAATTAAAATATTGATCTACAGAACCACTTTAGCAGAGTATTTCACAATAATTAGGTATTTAGATGTTTCATGACTATTCCTTATAACAGAGGTTATCGGATGTGGCCTGTGTGAATAGTGATAAAAACGTTGCTGGGGGTACATAATACACTACCCAATCACGTGATACGATAATAATATTATAATAAAGTAATTACTTAGGGCCTACTACGTAGGTATGTCCCTAGCTGTTGCAATTACCTACTGGCCAAAAACGGATGACGTGTATCATGTGACTTGAGAGTGAATCGACTTTTTTCACACGGAACTTCGGAAATAGCATTCAGGTGGAAGTAATCCACCCTAAACGGTCACCAAGCCGAACAGCTACTTTGAGACCGCCATCTTTTATCGAACTTGTTCCATTCCAATTTCATTTCTAACCTACTTCAAAGCTCATACAAATATTGTTTTGAGTTTACCGAAAAACCTATTTCCGACTCATTTTAAATATTAAAAACCCGTTTTACTTAGATCACTATACAAAAGTACTTTTGCCGTCTTTATCAAGGAATACTTGATATCGGATGCTAATGACGTCATCCGTACGTCTTTAGTGGGTGATGATTCGGTATTTTATCTCGTAAAGAATTCTGAACTTGCACTGGATGATTTTCTCCTTATAGGGGTATATACATAATCCATTTATTATTGACCGAGCGAAGCGAAGGTCTCTGAGTCTACTTGAGTGAATTGGCACTTGTCCGTCCGTCCGTCCGTCCGTCCGTCTGTCAGAGCATTATAACTTCTGAATTACTGAACGTAATTACTTCAGCTTTAAATATAATATGTAAACCAATGGCCTCCCGCCGAATATGGCTGAAAAAGTTATAAAAATCTTTATTTCAGGGGGGCTCTCATAAAAGCGAATGCGAAGTAAAATATTTTTTATAAAGTTACATAGGGTTGCGGTATATCATTTTAAAGATAATTAGGAATAGTTAGAGTCCAAAAATATATTTTTTTAATTTTTCCCCCAAAATTGATGAAATGGGGGGCTTTCAAAGTGGACATTTTCTAACGTCCAAAGTTGACCTCAGAACTCTAAATTTTCTGAAAGGCTGAGCCTGAAACTTGATCAATTATTTGAATTACATACTGTACTTGAACAACAAATACTAAAATTAGATAAATATTGTAAGGAAACGGAATTATTTAATTTTTAATGAGCTTCAGTATTTTTAACAGAACTTCACATTTATGTCAATAGATGGCGCCGCGAGGTCTCAGTTCGGGGCGAACCACTAATGTACCACCTCTATATACATAATCAATGGATTTACCAACCTGTTTGGTAAAACGAACTGAGGCGCAACTGAATTGCAACGCGATTGGTTCGTCGTGTACAAACTCTATGGTCGTAAGCAGGAATTTTAGAAAAGTATAGATTACATGGAAGATAAAATGTGTACTTAATCTGATAAAGCTGTAAACTGTATAAAAATGTAATGTGCGATCAACTTTATCGAATAATTTATTTCCCAAAGTACTTGTATATCACTACATCCATCTTGCGCCATCTGTAAAGCATTATAAAAAACTCTTTAACGGTTCCGTTGTATTGGTTCTATCACTCTCAGTCCATTCTGCCATAGAATAATATTTTATGTACGTAGGTGAACGCTTTTCCAATAGATGGCGCAGCCACCCTTATAAAATTATAAGTACTAATAATTGAAGCTTTGAAGACATTGATCAGGGATGGTGGAACATTTTGCTTTTCACTGATCGCAATCATAAAACCTTTTTACGTAAGTAACCTAGCTTACTCGATGTCCTAGGTGAGCGACAGAAGCGACGCGACGAGATACGACGCCATAGAAAATAACAAACTTGTAGACAACGTAGGTAGTTAGACCACGTGAATGAAGGGTCAGCTACTGTTTGATATGTACTGTCGCGTCGCGTCATATCGACTTATCGAGTCGCGGTGTCGCGTTTGTCGCTCACGTAGGACACTGGACAACGGGTTAGGCCGATGCATTCCATCGCGTGAAGACCATCTCATTTCTGTACTTCGTAGCATTGTTCGTAGGCATCCAAGGTAGGTTAAGAACCTAGGTATCTTTTCAATAGATAATCTACCTACAAGGTAGCTAGGTATTTTTGTATGCAAATAATTTGTTACGAACAGTCAAAAATGAAAGACGTAAATTTATAAACAGAATCAACTGCAACTTTTATTTCACTCTCCACAATAATTTACAACAAAATACCAATCATTTCTGCTTGCTGCTTCGCAGTTAGCCAAGTTACTTCGTTATAATAAAATAGCGTGGTTTCAGATAAACAAGATGAGATTTTTATTCAAAGCTTATTACCGTTCCATCGGCGGGAAGCACAGACTAGTATATCCTTATACATATTTTTGGCGGGAAGCGCCCTCTTAGGCGGTTGGTAAAGTGATGAATCGTAGTGACTCGATTTATTGAACCCATAGATTAAAGATTGGTTTCCGCTACGCCCAGCAAAGACCAATCCCAAACCTATGATTCAACCATAGATTAAGACTCAAAATGTACGAGGTGAACACAGACAACCCTCGCTCATTACCACAGACATTACTTGCGCCACAGATTTAAGTACAAATCTGTGGCTCACACTCCGTTTCATTCCTTTACTCACAGATACAATACCATTGCCATACTTAATAAATAATTTTAAACGTATACATTATTACAGCATAAGTTTATCTAAAAATATAATACCTACTGATGGCATCTAACAGTCGGCCATCCTGACAACATTAAGTTTGTCCTCAAACTTATTAAAACATAACACAATATATTCTCTTAATATCAGAAAAAAAAAACATATTTTCTTAACTTCACATAAATACTATCTATCTATTCATCTAGTTACTAATTCGTTTTTACTTTTTAATATGTATTCATTTTTGCTACCTCTTATAATAATATAAAGTTAGCTCATGTAAACATTCCAAGTATTGAATCGTATTTAGAATTATAAATGAATCATTTTTCGCATCTGCACCGCACCCCTCACCGTTAAGTCAAGAGCAAATCGTCTTGTTACAGGACTTCACGGCCGTGTACGACTTCCAGATTTCAACTAGGTACTCATCTGCATCGCACCCCTCGCCGTTAAGCCAAGAGCAACTCGTGTTGCTACAGGACTCCACGGCCGTGTACGACTTCCAGATTTCAAATACTCATCTGCACCGCACCCCTCACCGCTAAGTCAAAAGCAACTCGTGCTGTTACAGGACTCCACGGCCGTGTACGACTTCCAGATTTCAAATACTCATCTGCACCGCACCCCTCACCGCTAAGTCAAAAGCAACTCGTGCTGCTACAGGACTCCACGGCCGTGTGCGACTTCCAGATTTCAACTTATCATCGGATCAAATAAAACATATCAAAATAATCGCCTCACAATAACATTAATCAAATAACATAAAACACTTCATTAACATAAACATATTGTAATTAAAAAAAATAACTCAAATTAATTCTATCATCATAAGCAAACAAATTACATCAAAAATTCTTATAAGTCATCATCAAAAAAAAATATACATATATTTAAAATCATTAAAGTTATATAATTATGTTCTATTGTTCTTTTTTTTTTTTTTTGGAATTTTTACAAATAATAATTTCAATCCTTTATCGAGCCTGTTTCATCATCTGAATTATCACTTTGATCACTCGTAATGGTGATCCATGGTTGTATACGATCAGCTGACCAAACGTTTGAATATTTTCCCCTCGTAATATTAGAGCCGGGAATGCTAGAAATCTCGTATCTATCATTTCCTAAAATGCCAGTTATTCTAAAAGGTCCCGTATATTTCGGAAGAAGTTTACGACTTTTACCGTCGTTAGATGATAAATTCTTCAATATCTTAACAAGATCTCCTATTTTATATACTTTAGCATTTTTTCTATTTCGGTCAAATCTCTGTTTTTGTTTATTTTGGTCTTTATCTATGTATTCATTAATTTCCTGCCTAATGTCCTCAACATTTTTGTCGTTCTGCCTAGTTTCACTCAACGTGTCACCTAACGATCCTTCACCTTTGCTAAGTGGCCTTTTACAGAAAAGTGCTTCAGCGGGAGTTTTACCTATTCCTTTATTAAGGGTGTTATTGAGGCCCCATTGTATTTTTCCTACATTTTGGTCCCACTTGTTCTCGCCCATTTTATCAGCATAAGCTCTGAGACTATCTAAAACTGTACGGTTGTATCTCTCCACCTGGCCATTGGCACGAGGGGCTGATACCGCATTGAGAATATGTTGGATTTCAAATTCTACACAAAAACGTTTGAACTCCTGAGATGTAAAGCAAGTTCCGCGGTCGGAGACCAATCTACTTGGATTTCCAAAAGTAAAGCAGATATCTTTGAGAACTCTGATTGCGGAACTAGATTTTGTATTTCGCAGCGGTTTGACTAGACAAAATTTAGTATAAGCGTCCACGATCAATAAAATGTACTGGTTACCATGAGAACTTTTTACAAAGGGGCCTAAATGGTCTATATGGATGGTGTGGAACGGAATATCGGTTTTGGGTATACTGTGTAAGTATCCTTCTTTAGGACCAGCGGGCTCTTTAGCAATAGCACAATGCAAGCATGATTTGACGTATTTAGTCACAAATTTTTTCATTTTTGTAAACCAAAAATCTTTTTTAATTTTCTCGAGTGTTTTGTCAACTGAAAAATGACCAATGTCATCATGATTGCGTTGGCAAATTTGCCACCTAGCACTTGTGGGGACTACACATTTGAGATCACCTCCTACCTTTCGATATAACCGGTTATTTTTCACGACAAAATTCTGTTTTATATCAACCATATCATTATATTGTGGGTCTTCGAGCACAGAACGTATGTGACATATTTTGGGATCGGTTAATTGTAAACTGAGTAACCAGTCGTCTTGGGAAATTTGGAGCACGCGACTCAAATGCTCATTTTTATCATCATCACTGGCGCATGGAAGTGGATTTCTACTGAGTGCATCTACATGTTGCATAGCTTGACCAGGTTTATATTCAATTGAGCAATCGTACTCTTGCAAAGCGATCCACCAGCGTGCCACGCGAGGTATTATATCTCTTTTTGAAAAAGTGGATCTCAGGGCATTGCAGTCAGTGATGATGGTAAAAGGTTTCCCTAATAAATATACTCTAAACCGACTTAATGAGGCAACCACAGCGAGAGTCTCTAATTCATATGCATGCAGTTTTTCCTCATCTATAGTAGTTTTTCTACTGAAATATGCAACAGGTTTCAAAGGTGAACTAGGTGACTCTTTTTGAAAAAGGATTCCACCCAGTCCAACCTTGGAAGCATCGCAGTGTAGTTCCGTAATATATTCAGGATTATAAAGAGCAAGAATTGGACGTTGTGTTAATTTTTCTTTTAGTATTAAGAATGCCTCTCGCTGTTGTTGTTCCCATTTCCAAGGATGGTTTTGTTTCGTAAGGTCAGTCAAAGGTCTAGCTATCGTAGCAAAATGTTCAATAAATTTCCTAAAGTAGCTTGCTAGTCCTATAAATTGTCGAACCTCATGGACGTTTTTTGGTTCAGGGAAAGATATAACTGCGTCAATTTTGGTTTTACCAGGTCTGACTCCTTCACCGGAAATTTCAAATCCTAAATAATTAATAATAGTATCAAAGAAACGACACTTCTTGATGTTTAATGTGAGACCTGCTTCTTTTAATAATATAAAAGTTTGTTCGAGTTTTATTAAGCACTCTTCGAAATCTTTACCAGAAATAAGAAGATCATCCATGTATGCTATGGCGCACTTTTCACGTGACTTTCCAAGCATTTTATTAACAGTCCTCTGAAAAACAGCAGGGCAATTAGCTAGACCGAATGGGGCCCGTCTAAATTGATAAAGACCATCAGGTGTTACAAAAGCGGTTAAATATTTACACTCTTCTTTAATAGGTATTTGATAATATCCGCTAGACATGTCAAGACTAATAAAATATGAATTACCGCTAAGTAGGTCAATCTGATCGTCTATCCGAGGTAATGGGTAAAGATCTCTAACGGTTTTTCGATTAAGCGCCCTATAGTCAACGCACAATCGATAGCCCCCCGTCTTTTTGGAAACTAAGAGAACCGGACTGGCGTACGCAGAATCTGACTCTTCAATTATTTTATTCTCTTCCAACTCTTTGACCATGTTACGCACTATTTCCTTTTCAGAGTGACTTAATCTGTAGGGACGATAAGAAACAGGGGTTTCATCTGTCAATTTGATATCTAACTCTGAAATATTTGTACATCCTAATTCGGACAAATTTTGGGCAAAGCATTCGCGATATTTATTAACTAAATTGTAAACCATATCTTTTTGCTCGGAAGTTAAATCAGAGTTAATATGAATATCATTATGATCAAGTGGTTCCAGAATGCGCGTGATAAGACAGCGCAAGTGTTCTTCGGAAAAATGTAATATAGAATTGTCGTGATAAATGGGAACTGCTCGAGCAATAATAGAATTTTTAATAAAATAAAGCGGTTGATGATCTGTAGTACTAGCCATGTTCAATATTAACAACTTACATTTACCGTTCCTAATCTGATACACACCCTCCTGTATATAATATTCTTGACCGTTTATATTTCTATAAGAACTTGGGACATATATGTCAGTATCTTCCAAATCTGAACAATAACAGTTTAATAGATCTACAGTATTTATTTTTGTATCCGACAAAACAATTAGTTTGATTTTTCTGTTATTTAAACAATCGTCGTCAATATTAGGAAGTTCGGATATTGCATTTCGTGACAAAATATTAAAGGATTTCTCAGTTTTTGTAATGACAATGTCTGGTAGTTCGGTAAAGTTCTGACCGATAAGTAAGGGTACGTGTAAATGTTGGTCTTCGATAACGTAAGCGGTAATATTTGCTTCGACTAAATCAATGCACAAAGAGAAGGTAGTTTTCCCTAGTACTGGAATTACCATATCAGCCACGCCTCGTATGGAGGGTAAACATTCTTTCGACGCCTCCAAACAAAGTTTCTCTACAGTTCCTTTGGTAATAAGCGAGCAATCACTCCCTAGATCAACAAAACACTGAATAGAATGACGCTTATTGACTACCGCTTCTTTATAATATTTAAGATTATTTGAATTTGTACCGTCAACAAACATCACACGTTTTTCATTATTTTTTGTGTTGTTTTTCATGTTACACTCATTAGTACTGTGCCCAAAACGGGAGCAATTACCGCATTTAATAATAGGCTTGGGACAATGCTGGATCCTGTGACCTTTGTCTTTGCAATTAAAACAAGTTGCAACAAACGACGAGGATTGATTATTTTTGGGGCTATTAGCAAGACACTGGGCTGCCCGATGACCTCGCTCATTACATCTATTACAAATAATAACTGAGCGGGTTTTAGTTGCGTTAGAATTTCTAAAAGTATCTTTTTGCTCTTTACACACATCTTTTAAAAACTTAAACAAATCTTCCGGTTCAGTAAACCGTCCTGACGATGCACCCGCACGAACAGTTCGATCATCTATGCCATGTATAAGACAGTCTACGGCCCTTTTGCCAGAAATTTCGCATGCATTTAGTAACATAATTTTTTCGTAATAGTATTCGTCCAAATTTTCACCAAATTTAAGTCGACGTTCAAGCATTTCCGACAAAAGTACACCATAGTTGGTCTCAGATGGGAAAGCTTTACGCAAAAGAACCTGCCACTCTTGCCAATTACGTAACACAGACGTCTGACCCTGATACCATTTCTTCGCATTACCCACAAGTTTAGGCAATGCATAATGCATAATGTGAGCTTCATCCCAATGATATATTTTCGCGCACTCGTTAACCTTGGATAACCACAAATCTATTCGATGATTTTTAATCGATGGGTCAAATTCCGGTATCATATTATTTACATTTGTATTAATTGATGAAAATCCAGGCTTTACAAGGGATTGCAAAATTTGAGCAAATTCATTAGGATTTAAAACAACATTCGGTATAGTATTAGTAATATCACACTGACCTGATATACCATTTTGTGATACCTGCACTTGATGTCCTGCGAGGTAACTCTCAGCACCTGCAGCGGCAACGGCGGCGAGCGCAGCCCCTGGCGTGGTGGCTTCGGGCACCGTGTCTGTAGTCGCTAAATGTAGACAATCTGGCGCCTGTGCAGCCACGGAGGTTTCGGCGTGACTCCCACGCGACGCACCGTCGCTCGCCTTCTCAGAGAGTAGTTGGATGGTATCTCGTCCGGTCGCAGAATTTCTTGATCGTACTAATTTTCTTCTTTCGCCTTCAGTACAACTTCCAACTCGTCCGGTCGCAGATACAACGTCGCATAATTCTGGAGTGACAGCGGTACGTCTGCTAGTGCTGCGTTGAGTACGAGATCGATAAGCAGACGAACGATCTCGGCTTTTTCTTGGTGGACTTCGATTCCTCGTGTCGGAGCTGTACGATGACTCACTCGTAGTATCATCATGCCGTTGTCTCCGTTTGCCGGAATAATTATAATGTGAGCGTTTTGATCGCTTTCGGCGACCCATTTTGCCAATTTAAAAATAGGTTATTGCCACTTCTGATAATAAAATAGCGTGGTTTCAGATAAACAAGATGAGATTTTTATTCAAAGCTTATTACCGTTCCATCGGCGGGAAGCACAGACTAGTATATCCTTATACATATTTTTGGCGGGAAGCGCCCTCTTAGGCGGTTGGTAAAGTGATGAATCGTAGTGACTCGATTTATTGAACCCATAGATTAAAGATTGGTTTCCGCTACGCCCAGCAAAGACCAATCCCAAACCTATGATTCAACCATAGATTAAGACTCAAAATGTACGAGGTGAACACAGACAACCCTAGCTCATTACCACAGACATTACTTGCGCCACAGATTTAAGTACAAATCTGTGGCTCACACTCCGTTTCATTCCTTTACTCACAGATACAATACCATTGCCATACTTAATAAATAATTTTAAACGTATACATTATTACAGCATAAGTTTATCTAAAAATATAATACCTACTGATGGCATCTAACAGTTACTTGCATAGATCATAGAACTAATAAGTACTACGTTGTACGGAGTACTTATTAGTTCCATGGCATGTTACTTGTCTCCATTGCTTGCCTCTCCTGCTTCGTAGTTCGTGTCAGACAAAAAACAAGGAACCAACCCAGAGCGCGGGTCATAGACCCATTAGATGTATGGCCATTACCATAGAGAAATGTTACTATATAAAGGAACAAAGCCACTTTCTACCAGCCACCTCTCCTCTCCTCTCCTCTCCTCTCCCCACCTTTACTACTCACTGCTACCCCTCTCTCACGCTCCCCGCTCCTCGCTCGTTACAAATTTATTTCCTTCTAGTTAGAATAAAGTTCCGTCCTGTCCACCATTATTTTTTCTGTCCGTCACTGTTTTCGCCCTTAGGTAGGTAGGTGTAGGATGGGTGTAGGTACCCCGTACCTATACTAGGTATTAGTAGGTACCTACCCAATATATCATTGGGTAGGTACCTACTAATATCATTATCCATTAAGCCGCTTACCCATCGGCCGATTATAGTATCATGGCTATATCATAGCCTACATGGAGTAGGTACCTACCAGACCGTGCAATAACTCTTTACACACGTAGGTAATAAAAGGATTTAAGCAGGTAAATAAAAATAGGTGAATGTGTATGGATTCTCACGTAAAGTAGGTACCTTCTCATTATTTTATTCACAACTATGGAAAGATTTCTGTATAAACCGTTCCGTGTTCCATACCATAGAAAAAATAAGCTGTTCCAGACTTGCTCTTAACTCATGGAACTAATAAGTACTACGTACAACGTAGTACTTATTAGTTCCATGTCTTAACTATAATAGTGATGTATCATGTACAAAATTCTAGGTTGGCATGACTCGAGGCTCTTGAACCAAGGGGACCTCAAAAACAATTTGTGTTACTAAAAATGACATTAAAATATGATTTAGGCAAAGATAACTATGTTAAACGATTGCAGGGAAAATAAACACACAAAATTTTTATTACTTATTTTTAATCTACGTACTTCCACAAAGTGTGTGCTTCATGAAACTTACACAATAAACTTATGCATCGTCAAATATAATAACTATAAGAATAGAAGTTTTTATAAAAATCGTTAATCACAGTGTACTAACACAATAAATATAATAATAATATGGAATGAATTGTTAAAATTTAATAAATAAGAGTAGTCACCGGGGAATGCCCAGCTTACGTTAGAAGCATACCGCTTATATTATTCACCTCCGAAGAAAAAGTCCCTATGGAACAGGAAGGCACAATTTGCACAATTGGGTACTTGACAACTAGTCAAATCAGATACTTTTTTGTCAAACGTCAAAACGCGTGTTTAGTATGGATTTTGTATGAAATTTTAAGTTGTGACGTCATCAAAGTTCGACGCACTTTTTTTACTTTAGTCGATAGTTTAAAATGGTTATTCAAAATAAAACTGGCAGAAGACGTGGATATTATGACTTTTAGGAGATCCTTTATTTAATAATCACTAAAAAATAATTTATTTCACTAGTAGTCAAATACCCAATTGTAAATATACTATTTTAATTATTATTAGAATGAACTACAACAATAATTATTTTAAATGAACAGTTTACATTATTGTACTGTATCAAACGTTTTAAATTCTCCAAATTGATATTGGCACATAAACTACAAACTAATACGGGATCATTAAAAAATATTTGATTTCTTAAAACCGAAGTTCAAAAGAACATTTACCATCAATATGAATTAATTATTAATGATGCAAAATATAAATAAAAAAATACGGAATGAATCAGGACAAACTAAATGCTAAGCATTATATTATTTTGAACATGGGACTCATGTCACAAAATACAATAATATATTATTTTTCTTAGAGATTCCCACTCGAGTTTAACTGCAATATGGTCCGTAAATACGTACTTTAAGTAGGTAATTGTTACTTTATAAGTACATCGTTTATTATTAATAACACTTTAAAAAGTTATTTCAATGTATACAGTTTTATAATCTACTAACAGGAATGACTTGTACGTTCACATTTTTTTTTTGCCAAAATCTTGTCTTTTTAGAAGTGTCATCAATCATCATACTTACACCAAAAGTTCGGGTCAAAATGACACGTTTATCCTTCTCTACGACAATGTCTGACTTAAGTGTAGTTAAAGATAACATGGCTTTAGTATACCCACATAATTGTTTGTATTTACATATGTCTGGTGTTTCCAAAGTTAATTCCACTTTGGTTGGCTCCCTTATTAGAGCCGTATTGAAGAGAGATAACTCCTTGGCCAGCTCTGAGTTGTTCTTCCGTAAAGTTCCTTACGTTCTTCTCGGCTTCTTTTGGACCTATAGAAGGTTTGCCGTAGTTGTGCGCCTAGAAAGATACAATAATCATCATAAATACAAATCTTGTCACTTTTATAGAAACTCTAGAATCAATGAAATGATAATGATGTATATCTATATTAATATATAATTTTTAAGAAATCTAACTATACCTTTCTGCCAAGGGATTGCAGGCATATAACAACAGAATTGAGATTCTGTCTCTCCCAAAGATCAACGGTTTGGAAGGTCTCCTGAGCTGGGACGCCGAAGTTCTTCGCCGATTCCAAGAACGCGTTGATGTTTTCCATGCACTTGAAGGCCATCTTGGATTCGTTAATTTTCTTGATCGTGCCAGGCTGAATCTGGTTGGAGAGTCTGAAACAATATGTTTTATTGTAATATTGCTTTTCACCGAAAATATATTAAGCACAATAGGTAAAAACTACAAATCACGGAATAAAGTATATTATAACAGATATAGAAAAAAAAACAAAGACCTAAGCTAATTTATTCCACTAAATATTTAGGTCCAGATCAAGCCATTTAATTTTCCTGTCCTTCAGATAGAATGCTAGTTGGAGGTCTTTCGTTACACTAGTGGTACAATAATTTATTGCAAAAACTACTTTAAACACTTTGATAACGGCAGATTAAAAGACCAATTTATCTACTATAGACCTATGTACCTATAACAAGATATGGAAAACATTCATTGAAATACTGCGTTCGAAGTGTTTACCATGCAAATAGGACAGCGCCATTACCTCAGGTTTGAACCTTATCTGCAAGTTGCACGTTGCTAAATAAACACGTCGAATAGCGTTGCATGTGATGCAGAAACCGACAAGATTTAGAACGACAGTTCACGATCCGACGATTTGTTCCTATTTGAGTAGGTACCTACTGTTTGTAACAAGAACAACTTGCTTGAATATTTGTGATGGCAACTTCAAATTAATTGGGCAAGTTTGCCTTTTAACCTTAGTTAACTACATGGTACGTGCTGTATAGTTTATGAAGTTTTTAGATTAGCAGCCGGCGGGAGAATGGTTTCCGTGTATTTGATCATTCGTACTTCAGGTAATTAATAGATTAGAAATTGGTCCTTATTTATTACGATATAACTTAGGGATGACAGGATGGGAATCGCACACAACAGCCAAATAAAAATGTAGATGAAGGACGAGATGAAAGATAGAGATAGAAGGGGGTATAAAAATTTAGAAGACATAATATAATATAAATAAAAAACTACATGTATCTATTTCGGTTTGGATATTGCAATACCATCAGAAAGCGAAAGCCTCAAGTGTTTTCTTAAATCAATCGATCGATTTTATCACTGTTCATTAGCTCAAAATTTATTTATCATCGATAGTTTTGATAATGTTCTCGAATTACTGTAGCTCACGACCTTATTCATCATACAGGTCTAAAAGATGTGAGTGTTAAGGATAGTACAATCTTGTTCGTGGAAACTTCACGGACTTCACTATGGAAATGCGTACTTGACTGGAACAGAGAGTTTTGCGCAATCATTACGATCTACTGCGTCAGTCATACAAGGCTTTCGCGCATACAAATCCTTTACTTAGTTAAAAAACCGGTAGAATGATCTGACTCACTTGCAAAGTAGCGTGCCGTCCTTAAGCACTTCGTAGAAGTTGTCCATGTCACCCGATGTGTTATCAGGCTCCCCTGTGATCTGCCGGATCCATTCCAAGCATTCTTCAGCGAGCTCTTCACTGTATTTGCTGTTTATCTGGAAAAAGCATATTGCAAAAATTAATGTTTATTACGTCAATCTGGGGCCCCTCAAGCCGAGGGGCCCAGTGCTTTATATAGTTCTGCTCCAATATTGTGATTTGTCCGACTATTGAGGCTTTTGGTAATTAAGTAAACGTGATTCAACATAAAGCATTCCATTTATTCATATCGTTGATACATGATTGTATTTTAGTACAAACGAGTAAATAAATTTATTGACCACTAGCTGATGCCCGCGACTTCGTCTGCGCGGAATAAGTTTTTTAATTCCCACGGGACCTCCTTAATATTCTGGGATAAAAAGTAGCCTATATTACTTTCCCAGGTCATCGAAAACCCATACCCATGCAAAAAATCACGTCAAGCCGTTGCTCTGTTGCGGCGTGATTGAAGGACAAACCAACAAAAAAACACACTTTCACATATCTAATATAAGTATGAATAAAGTAATATTACAAAATAGAGAATGCAATTCGTTATTTGACTATTAGTTTCCTGGCAACAATGCTTATTTGATTAATGATTATTATAGGATGTAGACATAATAAATGCGTAATGGCAAAACAATTCAGTGTGTCAGAGTGGACCATTATCGCCTAGCTAGGTACAATCATTTATTCTGTGGGGCTTCATTTGAGATTCACCACTGACCGACAGTATCACGTTTCAGTAATGCCTATGCATTGATTTAGTCATATTTTAGCAGCATAATACGTTTTTAGACACATTATAAACGAGAGAATAGGTAGGTACCTAGGTATACCTACCTACGTTAGCGAGATTTTTTGAATTCCGCGGGACTTTTTATTTTTTCGTGATAAAAAGTACCTAAAATCCTTCCCCGGGATACAAACTACCTACCCCCATACCAAATGTAGTAGCAGACAAACAGACGGACAGACACATTTAAGCATTTAAATAATATTAGAACTTTAGAAATAGGTACCTACCTACCTACATCTCTTGAATTATTATCAAATGTTAGTTATTTTTTCATAGTAATTTTAGTGGAAATCTATTATGTACTGGTTGAAAATGCTGCTAGTATTGGAACCTGATAGAACTGGAAATTATACGGTCTACCTACGTTTTCGCTAAAAAACCTTTTTCATGCGGACGAAGTCGCGGGCATCTGCTAGTATTATTATAAAGAGGTAGGTACCTAGAGTTTGTGATGTTGTAGGGGGTAGGTAATCTCTGGACACGGATCTACTGAACCGATTTTGAAAATTCTGGTATTGTGCAAATAGAAAGCCACATAATATTTTGTGTGTCACCCGAAAAATAAGGGAGTTCCCGTAGGAATTTTAAAAAACTTATTTCGCGCGGACGAAGTCGCGGGCATCTGCTAGTAAGTATATAATAAACCTATCTCTGTGCTACTAGCACATACTACTAGTAGCTACTATTAGAGAATATAATATAGACAGGCACTCTATTCCAGACTACCGAGTAGGTAGGTAGCGAAGTGCGGACTGCGGAGTGCTCAAAGTGGAAACATCTCATTAAAGCAGTAGGTCCTTAGTTAGTGAAATTTATGAACTCTTTTTTTTTTAATATTATGCATATAGGTACCTAAACCGTTTTAGATATAAAATTTTCAAACCATGGTCTACCTACCTACTTCAAACAATTTCTTTTCTGAACAATTACTCACTTATATCCTTTGAAAAATATTGTATACAAACATAATAATAATAATTATTATGATAAGTAGATACCTAATCTCCAATTTTTCTTCTTCCTAGTCCACCTAAAACGATGAAAATTATACTTAGCATTTTGGTAATATTTTTTCGATTCTAAATTTGCCTCTTAAAGTCAAAGGCTTTAGGTACTTCATATGAACTACCTAGTAGATTCATGTTTGTCGGCTCATTATTACATTTTACACATGCAGTTAGCTTGCTTATCACCGTGACCTTCAGCGGTTAGTTGTAGTTATTTAGTAAACTCGTACATACATAATTACCTACCTATTTCCTACCATTTGTTATCAGTTGTCACCTATCAAACTCTGCGTAAGTAGGCATACTTAGGTACATAAAGGACATTTTGTATCAAGGTCTCTTTTCTAGCAGTTTTCATCCTAGTAGGTAGTTCCCATTTCCCAAAAAATGTGCTCAATAAATTAACTGAGAAAACTAACAAAAGTTCATCAGTTCATGACACACTGCCGATAGAAGTGAAAAGGATTATTTAAAATAAATATTTTTATTAAAAATTAAAATAAATAAATTTAAAATATAAACCTTAAAACTAAGGTATTAAAGTTTAATTACGAATGTAGTATATTTATATTAAAGACCTTTGTCTTCGTAACAACGCGAGCATGTCGGAGCGAGTTTACCCGTGGTTTACCCCCTACCAAAAGGTGCTCAACGCGCCTAAAGAAGTTTTCACTTCAACAAATTCTTGTGTTATAGGAGCTCCTTTTTACTATGCACATAAATTAATTAAAAAGACAGATTCAGCTAAATTTTATACCTAGCAGTTTTTTATTCACCTACCTACAAGCTTGCCCTTGAATGCGATTTCATCAGCTGGTATCAGCCCCCCGATTGTGTAAGAGAATCGTTTGTCAAACGTATAATTTGAACAGCAGCTGTTTAGGGAATTCATAGATACCTGCATGTCTCTGCATTGAACTCAAACAGTTCGAGTATCTTACTAATATTATAAATGCGAAAGTTTGGATGGATGGATGTTTGGATGTATGGATGGATGTATGGATGTTTGTTACTCAATCACGCGCCAACGGCTGAACGGATCCGGATGAAATTTGGCACAGAGATAGATTATAACACTTATGCTACTTTTTATCCCGGAAAATTAAAGAGTTCCCGCGGGAACCGAAAACCTCAATCCACGCGGACGAAGTCTCGGGCATTAGCTAGTACCTAATACCTACGTTTTAAACTCTCAAATGATTAGGTACGATTTTCTTAGACATTTCTTAGCCTCTGGTATGGTAAATGATGATGCAGATTGCGGGGGGTGTGGCATATTAAAAACTCATATCCCTCATCGATTTCTACACGGCATCAGTTAATCTTTTATTTTATTTGTATTTATGCTAAGTATATTATGTATCAAAATAAAAGGTCGAATAATGTAATTTATATTTTAATGAAATAAGGTTTGTTCCCTTTTCGGCATTGAAATAGGTATAGGTACTAAAAAAATTCTACATCAATGCTTTTCGGATTTCTAATTTATTTAATACACCTATCTAGTATGTTTTGTTTATCTGTTAACATCAAAGCATTCTCCATCCAAATTGCTATAACATTAAAAGCGGGTAGGGCTACCTGTTGACATGGGGTGGCCCGTGCCCGCCCTTTGTAAATATTATTATCATGCCAGGCATCCATCATTGTTGACATAGACCACTTTATAAACCTTCCTTATGAAAACAAAATTGTTAGAAGGATAGGTTTATCCATTTTAGTTTAGCGTAAAAGAGATGGCAAATGGCAATGTTGGCCACGATGCGAGAAGTATTAAGTAGAAATTAGGTATGGTGTTTTAAAAAAAATCTTATATTAAAATATTTGCGCAATATTTTAGGATAGTCAAAAAAGTACAGAAAATTAATTAACATTTCATCAATCAGGAGACAGGCTATTTTTATCCCGGCAAAATCAAAGTTACCCGGGCTTTTTTGAAACTAAAAATAATAACATGTAATTACCTATTTGCATTTTTATGATGACTGCCTTTTATATTATTATTTCCTACCTCATCGTTTTGTTCTTTTTTGTTATTAGATATGATGACCGCCGATTATAAAAACTTTGTCCGCGTGGTTTAATATTTTTGATTCCCGCGGAAACTCTTTTATTTTCCAGAATAAAATGGGCTAAATCAGGTCATAAGCTATCTCCATTCCCAGCCAAATCGGTTCAGTTAGGAAACAGTGTGGCGTTCAAGGTTGTGGTGTAAACGAGTAATAAACAATCAAACATACAAACTAACAAACATCCAAACATTCAATTTAGTAGTAGGATAAGTGATAGAAATATTGAAGAATTTGACGACCTCCGTGGCGCAGTGTGTAGCGCTGTTGCCTTAACGTGCGGAGGTCCTGGGTTCGATCCCCGGCAGGGTCAATTTGGGAATTTATAATTTCTGAATTTTCCCTGGTCTGGCCTGGTGGGAGGCTTCGGCCGTGGCTAGTTACCACCCTACCGGCAAAGACGTGCCGCCAAGCGATTTAGCGTTCCGGTACGATGCCGTGTAGAAACCTAAGGGGTATGGGTTTTAATATAACTGCCATGCCCCTAACAGGTTAGCCCGCTACCATCTTAGACTGCATCATCACTTACCATCAGGTGAGATCGTAGTCAAGGGCTAGCTTGTAGTGGATAAAAAATAAAAAAAAAAGCTAAGGGATTCTAGTCTGATTGTATCGATTTCGCATTGCAGTTAAATGGATCGCAATGAAGCGATTTGCATAAAAGCATTATGACGTGCATTTTCTACTTTAATTAAATGCTTGAAGATCAGTGCATGCGTGCATACTTATAGATTCAGTACTTTTATATTTTGTTGTTGTGAAAAACCGCAATTTAACTTTTAAGCTCTACATATTTTTTTTAGTAGGTAAATATTATTTTTTTTAATTTTATATAGGTATTTTTTGGACTCAACTTTGGATGTACTTTAAATAAGAATAAGAAAAAAAAATTACTACTTAAAATAGCTATTATTTTATATTTATCTAAAGCACAATAAAATACTTTTTATTTTATTCACTATTTATTATTTAGCCACTGCTAGATGATGAGTTTCACTACCATAGAAATAATGTTAATGCAAAGTTTGTTAAAAATATTCACACTTTTCATTATTATACGAGTCCAGAATTATGATGAATACAGAATTTAGGTTAGCAGCACTAACACAAACCACTTCCCTTCATTTGTATAAGGCCTTGCGAACATGAAGGACCGGGTCTAAATTAATAAGTTCTTGCATCCATTCATTAGGTAAGTAGTAGGTACTTAGTGCCGCTTAGATATTCATGCCACTACATTCAAAGGAAGGGCTATAAGACTAGGTACCAATACTTCCTTACAAAGTTAATTGAAGTGACAATAATGTTCTCGGAATTTGATTAGTAAGTGAATATAAATAACTATTTATAAGAGCTCGTTGTTACTTTGTAAGTGTAACTAATGTAAAGACTATGATAACCCAAAAACAACGAACGTGTGTGATGACGTAACCGACGAAGGATTCGAACATGACTCAGGATTTCGCAGACGAGGCATTAGCAAGAAATAACAAATCATTTAATTCAAAAACATTTATTTACACACATACGGTTTTAATATAAAAGATCATTGATAGAACCATATTTTCTTGTTATATTATTATCAGTCACAGATCGAAGATATAAGCTTTATACAGGAATATTTTTGGTGTACAACCAAATTGTGTGAGTGTTAATGTATTTGGGTGACTGCTAATATAATTCAATGTTAATAAAATTATGATTACGAGTAGGTAGATGAGTAACCATTTTTTATATATTCTGCATTGACTTATATTCTGTATTCCTTTTATTTTAAAAGATATCGTATATTGTAATATCATCATAATATTATTTGTAATCTTATGCATGGTGAGTGGTGACCGGAGGGCTGGCAGTTAGGTACCTCGGCAAACATGATACGAGTATAAGTTTGGCTATTCAGAAGGGTAACGTAGCCATCGTTCTGGCTGTTTGTACTATGGTTCTGGGCACATTGCCGCGGTATGGATGATATTTTTAAAGTTTAGTTTTTAATCAAGTTTTAATTGTATTTCATAGTTCTAATTTGAAATTTTCGTTTTTAAGTGTTTTAATTAAATTATCTTAATAATTAATAAAACTTCAAATCACTATTTTACTTAGTTTCAATGCAAAAAGCAAAGCGAGTTTTGCATTATACATTAAAATTATAAAAAACGACGGCATATTATAACTTTCGAAAAACAAAATAAATAAATACAGTGTTCGGTGTTCCACGTTCACGGACGTCAAGTTTTAATGCAACAAGTTGATGGGACTGACTGATAAGAGCAACGTTAAATAGTTGGGTCTTTCATTAATATTCCGAAGCGTTATCTAATTTGTGTTGGAAGACGGAGGAAGTGGTTTCTTGTTAGCTATGTCCTGTTTGAACTTTTTTGTAACACCTGCCCAATTTTATACAAAAACCTGAATCGATTCTATCAGACGAACTTGAACTCTGTAAACTATTGAACGGGAATATAAAATAAAAGTTTCAGGTACAAATATTAATTATGATTATGTATGTAATCTATTATAAGTGTAATTCAAATTATTTGAGTATGTACTTAATTTCTAAATTCTAACTCAACATGTCAATAAACTCATTAGGCTGATAACGAAATTAGAACAAGTTATATCAGTAAGTAATTGTAAATTCCGTTATAAATACGTTTAGGAATACTAATTATATTATTATTACTTTTATAGCTAGTAAAAAAATAGCTCAAGGTTCTGTTTAATGTATTCTAAAGCTGGTTGCAGGTTATATAATGGGTTGTAGACTGATCGAATGGTGCAACGCATGCACTGTATAGGATAACATATTAATTTAATCCATTTCTGGCGCCAGCTGCTTACGAAGGCCACAACGTCGGGGGGATTGACAAAGTGCCGTTAAAAGAGTTCTTTCATTGCCAATCTCTACTGAGTCTATATGGTAAAGCTAAAGACGTTGTGCCTTAAACGAAACAACAGCGTTTAAGCCAGAAATAGCCATGACTCAATAATAACGGATTTTTATCTCAACGCACGTCGTCTAGACACTATTTAAAACTAATACAGACTTTGGTGCCCTTAATTTATCACAAGCATTTTCACGATTAAATATCAATGTCACGTAAAATGTAAAAAAAAGACTTCGTAATACAACATCAATTACAATGCCTCCTCTAAAAGGAAACAGGAATGGGGTCACTATAAGGCCATCAGTAGATACACGACCAATGAAATACAACTTGCAATCATGGGAATTCATTTATGTCCTTAGATATTGTAATACAAGGTTAGGTTAATAGCAGTTATGTTAGCTTTATAATCAATCGATTACTATAAATACGAATACTCAAAATTAAATAATACCTAAAATATCACAAATTCAAAGTGGTATTTTTTTAAAAGAAAGAGCCCTATAATAATAAACATACATGAACGTAATTATGTGGACATCACAAAAATTTTACACAATTTAATTTAAGAAACAAAAGGTTCATGCAATACGTATGAGTTAAAATAAAATACTCAGTAGTACCTAAGGTTGTAATAAAATTAGTTTAAGAACAAAAGGTCGATAGCACAGAACAATAATATTGCCCCTAGTATCAGGTTACATTTGTGGCCACACATGTTGAGAATGAAATGGGCACCAATGAATTCAGCTATGCAGACATTAAGTTCATATATAGAAACCACTAGCTACAGACAGATACATTACAGTGAAAATTTATAATTTATCTTAGTGGTAAATGAAATAAGAATTGACATCAAAGATAAAAATGTGCTAATAATTTGTGATAAACATGAAAAACAGAAAATATCTAGTCCGAGTTTCAAATTATTAAAGGGATTTCAATTCAATGCACGTAAGTAAATAGAGTAACTTATTTAGATCATTTATATGGGGGGTTATTCCTCATGGACCAAACGGGTTGGTACTTGGTACTCCTAGTGATTTCGTGCTTCAATCAAAATACACTTATCCACTAAAAGAAACTCAGATTCTAAAAGTTTAACATGTTTTGTGTGACTATTACTAATTAAAGTATGTATGTATGTATGTATATACTTTATTGTACACCACAAAAACACAAAAGAAACAGATTATAAAAATGAAAACTAAGAAAGTAAGTACTACATTTTCTATAGCTACATCTTCAACTGCTTGACGTTGAAGGCTTTCGATTACTTATATTATACTGCGCTTGGTTACAATGCAGGCGACGTGAATGTTTTCGAAGAGAAATTTGGTTTGGTGTCAATCACGAACATATGGTGGAGTTTTGAAAGCAGCCTATATATATGGTATATAAATACGTCCAGCGTAAAGGCCATACCTTATAAGGCGTGGTTTGGTGTTGTAACTGAACCGTGCCTTTTCTGAGTCATCGTCTTGGAGAATTAGTATGAAATAAATTCTTTTGCACTAATTGAACATCTGTTCAGTTTTTTAGTATGGCCTATCCCAATTCGGAAACATCAGTTCCGTACAATGATTAATAATAATATATTCTCGTATAGCTTGGCGTAACTTCCAGCTGGTGATTTCTTAGGGATCGTGTTGATCTTTTTTCAATTTGAATCAGTGAACCCATACTCTGTTACATCAAATATATTTAAACAGATCTAACATAATAATTATTTATCTACCAGAAGTACCAAATAGCTTCTCATTATAATATATTTCGACTTGAAGAACTCATCTAAAATAACAACTTGAGCTTATGGTCATCGCTCAGGCTGTGAGGCATAAAATTTCATATTTAATGTCCCGAGACATGGAAAGTTATGACTTTGAGTTATATTATTTTAAGTATTTAAAAAGTTAAATTTTAGCTTTTTAAAATCAGTTGACACGAAAGGTCATTAATTAATTTAAGGTCATAATATTGTGTTCAAAGATAAAAGTAAAAATATCATAGATTGTAATTGTGTAAATCTTAGAAATGTTTAGGATTTACAAACTGGTAATACCAACTGCCTCTAATCGTGCGTATTGTAAGACTTACAATGGACTTAAATCAGCGCAACGAACTTGCGGAATTCATTTGACCTGCTCTCTCAGCTCTCCAGACTCCAATAACATTGTACAAACTAACAATGTTTTCCAAATCTAGAAAAGTTCCGAGGGATCTTTTGATAAATTATCGAAACAATTAGTTTTCGTTGAAGCAATCACAAATTGTTGGCTTTGCTGTCAAGTCGAGTTAACCCCACTTGCAAAGTTATCACCGTCGATGCATAACGACTCTTATTTTGTTTATGGGCTGATTCTCCTTGACCCAGATAGATTGAATCCAGCAGGAAGAGATGCACGTTAAAACACCTTTTACTGAATATTTCTTTCACCAAAAACACGTAAGACAACTCCCAAAAGTATCGCTAGTAAGTAATTCTCGTATACTTACAGTTATCATTTCTGTGGTATACATTCGAATTTATGTATATATTAAGAGTACCATTTACTGCCATTGACCTGATATGGTAATGGATAAGTTGTTTGCCATATTTAAATTTTTCCTAAAACATACTCCACCGACACTTGAAAGTCTGATTTTAAATTGCAGCTAGGTATATGGCGAAATTTAAAATGGCAATAATATAAAGTATTAAATTGTAATTTCAAAGTTTATTATTTAAGAGTTAATTATGTAAATATAGTAACGAGCTTCCATGATTTATCATAGAGATTCAAAGAATGGTTATATGGAGAAAATAATTAATTTTTAGATAATATAAATAGGTAGGACTAGGTAGGTACTTAAAAGGTATATTATTTTGTTTTTATATTGAAACTAAATTACTAATTAACGTACCTACTAGCTTTAATAATAATATGTGGCTTATCTGCATTAATACCTACCAAATAGTTTTCGAAACTCATTAGTTCGGTATGAGAATTGCGTCATTTCTAGCACAATTAGATATCAAACTAAAGGCTTGCATCACGACCACATGCGTTTCAGTTCAATTTAATTAAAATATGGATTAAGATTTATAACAGATTCCATCCGTGCTTCGAGCGTAGGCACTAGGCATACATGAATGCAAACAAAGCTTCAAGCTTCTTTAAAATTCAAAACCTCGTCTAGCAGGGCATTATGCAATGGAATTTCCTTGGCAAGTGCAAAAGCAGTTTTGTTGACGTGTTCAGGCGACTACTAAGCCTCTTTTGGATAAAAGGATAAAAAGGCATTTGCATTATGGACGCCACAAGTCGCCCGGTACCTTATTTGATTTATGAATAAAATAGATTAATCACACTAATATTATAAACGCGAAAGTGTGTTTGTTTGTTGGTCTATCCTTCAATCACGCCGCAACAGAACAATGGATCGACGTTATTTTTTGCTTCGGCACCTATAGTTTAGGACCTGGAGAGTGACATAATTAGGCTACTTTTTATTAGCTCCACCACCGGGATTTAAAAAAAACTTAATCCACGCGGACGATGTCGCGGCCATCTGGTAATATTATAAATGCGAAAGTTTGTATGGATGTATGGATGTTTGTTACTCAATCACGCCCCAACGGCTGAACGGATCTAGCTGAAATTTGGCACAATGATAGATTATAGTCTGGAATAGCAAAATTAAAGAGTTCCTGCGGGAACCAAAAATCCTCAAACCACGCAGACGCTAGTTATTTATGAACCTACTTTCAATAGGTAATAATTTGTTATTAGTTATTACTATCAGCTATCTAGGCAGGTAGGTACCTATGTTGACTTTTATTTGTATAGATATGTTTTGTGGCAATTCTATAACACATCGTCCCAATTGTTAGTCATGTTTGGTTGTCTTACATCATTACTTATTATAGGTTGTTAGCCGTAGGTAGGTAGGTACTGATGATACTTATTTAGTGTTACTTAGCCTCAATGAGACAGTGCTCATTTTTAATATTCAATTCATTACCAATGTCAAAAGAGTAGGTATAACCTAAACGAGTAATTAGAACATATTTTGTCGCTAATTATTCATAACTTTAATATGTATTATGTAGCTACATTAATTACAAGTAAAACACGCTCTTCTGATTGAGGAATTATTAATTTTATTTTACTGCATCGAAAAATAAAAAGGTCGAACAGGGAACATACCGTGAAAAGTTTCGTTTACTTTGATAATCATAATTTCGGACCTAGGTTCTTATTTACGTTCTAATTTGTTTCATTAGTATTATACATCATTGTGACAACCTCTAAACTAAAATGACAGCTTTAAATCTAGTTCTGTCCCATTCCGCAGGGAGTGTTATGAAAGGGTTAGCAATATTTTTAATGCTATCATTTTAGTTTAGAGATCATGTGCACTACAGAATCAGCCCCATTAACATAGGTAGGAACCATTACAAATTATGGTAAGTATTTAATTTCTGTCAAATATTATTGGTAGAATTAGAATAGGGGTTGCAACATAGAACGAATATGGATTTCGTCATAATTTATTCGAAAAACATCGATAATTATGCATATCGATAATAATTAATGTCAAGTCATGAAATGGCTGTTCATAGGCTATTCGGACGGATATTTAGCATCTACCTGTATTAAAAGTGTATCCAACGAACATCCAATATTTTTTTGTGAACCAAACTTCAAACCTGTTTCCACATTTTAGGATACCGCTGTGGGGACGTGTGAGTTGTGACGTATGGATAACTTTTATGCTAGTGTGGGTAGGACACATTTTCAATAGTTAGATTTTAAAAAATCTTAACGAATTAAATATTGATACGTTTAAATTTTAATATTCCTTGAATAAAAACTTAGATCAGTTAGGGATTTATCTATTTAAATAAGTATAGTTCTTATTAGAAAGAACTGGCAGGGTACGGCAACGCGACGTTACCAGGTACCTACTTATACTCATCTCATTCCATCCCATGTAAAAGTAATGTCGCACCCAGACGCGAAAGTAGGTCACGGCCTAGCCCTTGTAACAATATCTGGACCACAGCTTCCCAATCGATAATGTGACACGAAAAAACATGTGCTGCTTAGGAACGGAATAGTTTATCCTTAAAATCTATGCTTGCTTACCTTTCTCTGTGCTTCTGCGGCAAATCCAGACTTGGCGGCCCGGTTGTTGGCCATTTTAACTCTTAACTAAACTATTATAAATTAAATCACAAAACACGAGTTGTCGTGGAGTCACCGCGTTTGGTATAATCGTTTGGTAATGTAAACAGCGCGGGTCGACGTCGACGGGCAGGCGAGTGCGACCGGTTCGATGTGTGAGTGTGTGATGAATGACATCATGCACGCAGCGGCCGGCCGGTGCACGACTCGCGTCAAGAGTTGCTGAAACTATCGATATCGATCTTTTTTATCGACTTAAGTACATAACGTTCAAACGTACAGTTGAAAAAACTGAACTGACAACTGAATTGTTAAAACTGTACGTTTGTAGGGTACTTTAGCTTTAGGTGCAAACACAACGCACGCGATGGGACGGAAAGACGAACACGACCGGAGAGAGATCAGGTGCAGGACGTCGGTCCTGCACCTGATCTCTCTCCGGTCGTGTTCGTGACTTTGCTTGCTCTCTGAGGCACGGGGGTGAAGACACAACAAACTTCCTAGATACTGGCTTGTAGTTACTACTGAGAATTTCTGGATAGAAAACACAAATACTTAATAATAGCTCCACACGGGAACCGAACACAGGATTGGCAGCCATCCGAAGTTAAACATGCTAACCACTAGACCAACGAGGCAGTCCTCAATATATCTAGAACACATCACAGAGAAATAACTTGCAAAAACACTAATGAATCCAAAAATGCGAAGTTTTTGCAAAGGGATTGTTACACAGGTAGATTAGATTATTGTTAGATTAAAAACACATTCCATAACTAGCTACGCAGATGTTTAATTAATGATAATATTATTTATTTTTACTATAAAGTTAAAACTTTTATATTCCTAAGTCACGTAAACGCCTGCGCTTTTATTTAACAGAGTGTTATACACATAAATCCGCACACACTTGAATCTAATCCAATTGAAAATAAATTAGTTGGTAAGTAGTTGATTAACGATAAATTTTTCAAGACCTACTTATAAAGATAATGTTACGTGTATTGTGTACACTGTACACCCATCACTGTCGGTGGCATCGATAGAAAACTAACTTCAAAATATAATACAAACAGCTAAGACGTCAGTTAAATAAAATCAGGCATTAAAATAGTCTTCTATCGATACTTGAAAATATCGATAAAGTTACATCACTATATTTGGCTTCGAAATGTAAAATGAAAACCAAGTATGGAATACAATGAGAGGGAATGAGACGCTCAATACCTCCTCTCCTTCAGTCTCGACGAAAAGGCGTAGACGCGTACATAGTGGTTATATTCTCTTTGGACGCGTAGAGCGAAAAGCGAAAACCATGAGATTGAAAGGCTTGTACTTCCGCGCCTATAGAAAAGCCTGGATTAATCCTAACCTCAAAATTAAGAGAGGCACAAAGCGCTTACAATTATTATTGTACTTAATTTTCAAGTCAAATTTATCTGACCCGGTATCAGCGTCGAAGTCATAATATGAAGACGCTAGGTCTTCATATTATTAAAAAAAAACCTAACAGGCATAAAAAATAGTTCCAATTTTTGCCACCGGGTAAGTCAGATAATATAATAATATTATCTGACTTACCACTATAATAATTAATACAATTATTACATGATAAGCCATAACTTTGTTTTAATAATAATTTACAAATTGTTTTGAAAATAAAATAATTCGTTTTATTTTAATTTTTAGGATGTAGAGAGGAAAGCATGTGCCTCTTATTTACGGAACCTTGTACGAATTTAATAGCTTTGGTATTACTGCCATCTATTGAAGAAATCGTAAATCAGCTTGAAAGTTGAACCTTTGAACTATTCGGAACTCTGAACTGGTTTACAACTTTTGAATTTAAGTTCAAAGAGTTCAAGTACATTTCGTAAGATGGCAGTATGTTGTGTGTAACGAAACATTTTTTTTGAAGTGAAACTTCTGTAGAATCGTTGTGATTTGAAAATTAGCCTACGAGAGAATGAGATAGAATACAAGTTTATATTTATCTCATTCTCTCGTAAGCTACTTTTCTGAAGTTTCACTTCTGCCGTTTGTGAATTTCACAAACACACTTTTTGCTATTAATTTATTATTGCGATCTGAAAGTCGCGACCCGTGATATTTTTTTTTAATTATCCACCTATCCAATAAATTATTATTACATTCTCTCTATTTTTCGATGACAAAGTTGCATGGAAGCAACTGGCTTCGCATCCAGCAACCCACAAGTCAGTGTAATACTTGTTACATAACGTAGGTATGCATCAAGTATACCTATTATTTATAAATTGTAACATTTTTCTGTTTAAAGAACAACTGCCATGTTTCTTGCCGGTTCTTCTCAGTGGATTTCCGAACCGGTGGTAGATTCTTACGACTTATCATGGCACAAGTTGTCTTAAGTGAAATAAATCATTTCATTTCATTTCATTTCATTAACCATACTTTCATATTTTCTGTAAGGTGTCGGTAATAGTGAGCACTGGGTATCAAGCGGGCACTTTCTACACCTAGTGTACCTACCACCAATTTATCTGGCCCGCTGACCAAAATTGGAACAAAATTTTATGCCTGTTTAGTTTTTGTTTTTATTTTATTTTTCATAATAAAATATACCTACTAGCGTCGCTGTCACCTCCTATATATAAAATCGGGTCCAAGTTTATGGAACTTTAGCATAGAATAATAGTTAACTAATTATCTATTAAAACTTTTTCAGAGTCAATGGAAGGAAAAACGAATATGCTTTCTGTCAAAGTTAGAACTGACAAATCTGTAGAAAATATCTTAAAATGAACGACAATGAAATTTTTAAATAATAATATTTAACAATGTTATAAAAAATAAAATTAAACAGAAAAATAGCAATCACCGATCCAAAATTATTTTTATACAAAAAGTGTAGTAGGTACCTAGTAGAGCCATGATCTAAGTAAAGAAGCAAAGCAAATTGATTCAGTCAGAGAGCTACTTAAAGGGTGAAAAGCAAAATAAAATACGCAATGGAATACACAGGTAGACGTAATCGTAGAGGGAGACCACGGTCTCGAACATCACACCAGCAAGTGCATTATGTCCAACGCCCACGAGCATGCAGCGCTTACAACGGCTTCTGTAGCTTCTTTGTTCTGGTCAGTTTGATCACGATCATTTATCTGATGCTGGATTACCATTGCAAGATTTGTAGCAAGAAATGCGACGTGCTGAACATTACCAAAAGCATCAATGATATTGCGGTAGGTTACCACGAATAATTTTAACTTTATTACTTATGAAATTGTTTTATATACTTATATTTACAGTACAAATCGTATTTTTAAAGAGAAACTTTAATAGAATCGTTGTGATTTTAAAATTCGATAAAACGAAAAGCGACACCAAAAAGGGACAAAAATATTCATAATAGGATTTAGCCTGCGAGAGAATGAGATAGAATATAAGTTATATTTATCTCATTATCTCGTAGGCTACTTTTCTGAAGTTTCACTTCTGCCGTGTGTGAATTGCACACACACATTTTTTTCAACATAAATACGCCCATATCACTGTCAGTTGCATCGATAAAAAACCTTCCCGCTAAGGTTTGAAACTCCCTTTAGGCGTCCGTGTTTCAATCTGGCAAAAAATGGTCTAGATACCAACACAAAATAAACAACACTAAATTCATTATACTTATATTTCGTTTCAGGTCAACATTTCAAGATTAAAAGAATCTTATACGGATTTAGAAAAATCAATTATAAAGTTTTCTGGAGAAATTCCGAAAATTGAAGGTCAAATAGAAATCTTAGAAACTTTAGCTAACACTATGGAAAGAGGCGACTACGTATGGAATCCGAAAAAACATCTTTCCCTACCCAATGTTGATGTGTTTCTGAAAGAACCTAATATAAAATTTGCTGAGAACCCATATAGTACAGTTAAGAAAAATGTTACGGAAAAAATTGTGCAATTCTTAGCCCCTATGGATTGACTAGGAAATTTTACTT
Source organism: Erebia aethiops (assembly GCA_923060345.2). Classification (NCBI taxonomy): domain Eukaryota; kingdom Metazoa; phylum Arthropoda; class Insecta; order Lepidoptera; family Nymphalidae; genus Erebia; species Erebia aethiops. The sequence goes on from OV281082.1 coordinate 20,839,507, forward strand.
TAGCCAGAGACGCATGTTTTGGAGTATTTTAATATTTATACAATTTTTGAACTTTGCCTACATACTTACATAATTTTATAAATAATTATTATTATTACTAAAATAAAAAAGTATTGTGCAATTAACGTAATTTTATTTCATACCTTCTTTTAAAATAGGGGAAAAAATAGACGGAGAGAAACTTTCTTAGCCAGCCAAGTTCAAATTAAATCGTTTTAATCTAATACTTTGGGAAAATATTAGCACTTTCACAATCTTCATAGCATTGCCGTATGTTATTTCTTGCTCTGCATTTGTGCATGCATTCGTTGTCATGACGTTTTTTTGATTCAGTTACATACTCTGGACCCACGGCAGTTGCTTTCATTGGATATCTTGTAGCAGTTGTAGCATTTTTGACTAAGGCCATATTCGATACAATATGCGCACTTCCAATATTTTTATCTGCAAACAGTACGTGACGAGCTTTGTCATTTTCTTGTGCTACATTTGCAAAGAGGAGATTCAGATGTTCCAATACTTTATCATCGAGCCCTCGTCTTCTCTTACAGGGAATTGGTTCGTGTATATGCTCTCTAGATATAGACGATTTTGAATCAATTCTTGCTAATTCCATAAGATCTCTTTGTAAGTCGTCGTAGGCGTATCCTATGTTGTGAACTGTAACCTGTAAAGAAAGGCAGAAATAGTATCCACCACCACCACTACAGTCTATTAACGTGCCACTGCTGCGCACAGGCCTCCACTCTCCAAGAGAGGGAATCAGAGCTTAGACCCACTACGCTGCTCTAATGCGGGTTGGCGAGCTTTAACGACTATTATCATGTTAGTGATAATAACCGGGACCGACAGCTTAACGTGCTCTCCGAGGCACGGGGGTGAAACCCCGCCAACTTCCAACTCCGGGCTGGCACTGAGAATTCCTTATTGAAAAACCCAATACCGCTAGTCGAAGGAGGCAGTACACAAATACCAAAATAGTATATTCAAACAAAAATAAATACAAAAATGAATGTCAATCCATCAAATATCTCAATTATTATTCTTTTCCGTCTCCTCTGCTTTTGATTCATACAAAATAGTTTGTAATTGGGAGACGAACATAGACTCATTTTTAGCTAATAAAATAGAGTTCTTGGGATTCTTAAAAACCTAAATACACACTCGAGGATGAAGCCCCCGGGTATCATGAAGTACTTAATCATATCAGGTAAAGCTTATTTGAGGGTGACCTACTTAGCATCAGAAAATAACAACGAACAGCAACGTTGATCAAAGTCGTTACATATGGATCGCTGACTGTACCTGTGAACTGAATTTTGGAGGTCTTAAAAAGCTGATTACTTTCCCAGCGTGCCAAGGAGCACTACTGACGATTTCATAGTTCCGTTTGCATGACATGAAAATGTTTTCCGCTTTTGGATCTCCAAAGTTCAGCTACCAAGTTTAATCAGCGATTGATTTACTTCATTTTGGTCAATGTTTGTAATCATTGCAATAGTTTGCTATTTAGGGGCTTTATGAGTTGTTATACCTTCAGATGATCCAAGCTCCCCTTCATTTCGGAAAGCTTATCTTGGACAACATATCGTTCCCAAATATTTACAGTTACATGCCCAGCCAGAGCAGCCATCGCGATGAACAGAGTGATTTCTATTAGTAATCTCTTCAAGAACTTAGCCATTTTACGTGTCTCTTTTGGTTATTAGGTATCACTGCTCTACCTACAAGTAATTAATCATTGCGATACGGTATTTCTTTCATTTTTTTGATCTGTTTAGGTTATGTTTGTATATAGAGTGCTTTGAAATGAAGTTTGAGATGAGTTTGATCCATAGACTTAGAATCGACTATCGATACTTATGACGTCATCACTTTGTCAATCCCTATCGTAACCAAACATTTTTAAGTTTTACACAAAATATCCAAAAATTCTTTATTTAGCAATGTAATTTGATGAAAAGTCTTAAGGGAAACCTATTATCTAAGCTATCAATAGTTATTTTGCCTCATTTTCAAACAACAAGTGACGAAATAATGATTATGAATAATTCAGAAAAATATTCAGTAATTACCTGTGAAACGTGTATTTATGCGGGTTATTACGTCTTGTAACGTCACATTCATTCACTGAACAAGACACCATGGTGGCAGAACAAAGATTTTAAGTTTTAATCGTAAGATTATTAATTAAATACACAAAATTCACCTTGACTTGGAAAAGGCCGGTACGCTATGGCCTCTTACTCGCGTAAACAATGACATACTGGCCTTTTGTGTCGCTATCTCTTTTTCGCTCGCGGCAGTGTTTATTATCTAAATACCTCTCGCTCTCACGCTTTGTCAGTCTATTGAGCGTAGCGAAAAAATTCTAAGTCTATGGTTTGATCAATCTGAGGTTTGACTTTGAGCCGTATATTTTTGTTTTTTTTGGAAGTATTTATCTTTGTCATATAATTATTATTAATTATTCATGGTCCCATCAGGATGTTAGTAGTGCTTTTAGTACTAAGCAAGATCCTTTGATTAGTACGAAGAGATTACCGCCCCCCCTTTACCGGACCTACAAAACGTCTGGCGTGGGTTGAGCCCCTTGAGGAGCCATACCTACTAGTACCTATAAGATTTCGATCTGTGGTTTCAATCAGGTTGAATGCAATTCCAAGTTGAAGCCATGGTTTAAGCAAGCGTGAATAATACTCAATACGTCAGTAGACGTCATCATTGCTTTGCAATAAGCATGATTCTCGTCCCTTTTTGCAATAAAAATAAAAAAACTTGACGACTAAGTAGTTAAGTAAGTATCTTTTTGTGATACGAACCATTATAATAATTGAGGAAATAATACAATTTTAAAGGCAAATAAGTAAGTAATTGTTTTTATTAATTTTACAGGTCACTGAAAAATGTTTTGGGCTACAGCTTCTTCTAATTTTTCTTGAGAATCGAACGAGTCTGTGTACAGGACTGACATAATGGTGACTTCCTATGAAAAAAAAATAGATTAAAACAAAAAGCTCTACAGTCTACACTACATTCGGTCTACCTACTGTACGGTAAAAAGTGCTCTAGGTTTAATCGTTGAGGTCGTCTTATCTTAAGATGAACTTGCCTAAGGTGCGTTTACGCGTACTTGAAGCAGCATTAAGGATTACACAACGGCTAGGTATTTAGACATGAATTCTACAGCCAGATGACCGACTATGACACGAAAGCTTAGTGGGTGCGTTGATTTTTAGATTAGACCTCTAATGGATTTTAGATAAAGCGCTGGACGGTTGACTGCCAAACCAATAACTGTCTGTCTGTGTCTGCCTGTCTGTCTACGGAAATTAAAAAAAAAACTTGAACCCATCGAGGCAGACGAAGTTGCGGGCATTATTGGCAAGTAGATTGTTAAATATATTATAATCATACCTTTTTAGAAGAGTTTCGACTGACACTGAAAAGGCGACTAAAAAATCCAACCCTATTCTCAGCTGGTCCAGGGTCGGATTGCGTTGTGTGAAGTCCACGGCTGGTGTTACCTGAGTGGGATTGCGGTTCTCGGGTCTGCAATTAGACAGTCTTCATGATTCAGGCATTTTCTTTTTTTTAACCACTACAAGTTAGCCCTTGACTGCGATCTCACCTGATGATAAGTGATGATGCAGTCTAAGATGGTAGCGGGCTAACCTCTTAGGGGCAGTTATATTAAAGCCATACCCCTATTCGGTTTCTATACGGCATCGTACCGGAACGATAAATCACTTGGCGGCACGTCTTTGCCGGTAGGGTGGTAACTAGCCACGGCCGACCAGGCCAGACCAGGGAAAATTCAGAAATTATAAATTTCCAAATTGACCCTGCCGGGGATCGAACCCGGGACCTCCGCACGTTAAGACAATAGCCCTACACACTGCGCCACGGAGGTTTTATATATATAGCAAACAAACTTGGAAGCGAGTCACCTGAAAGTAAGTGATTACCGCCGCCCATGAACATCTGCAGCACCAGCAACCGCCATTGCGTAGTTAGCCAGCAACGCATTGGCGGTCAATCAAAGTATTGATTACAATTATTTATCTTTGATTACTTAGTTATAAGTTTCAGTGATAACACCGCCCTTGCGCACTTTGTTTTCTGTACTTTAAAAGTGTTTACTTTGTATCTTTATGTTTGTGTGGATATAGATGTCACCGTAAAATTGTAAAAACCGTTAGATTATAATCTAACGGTTTTTATCTCGATAGATTGTAAACTTTAGAAAGATTGTGAACAGTTCAATGTTCTGGGTGTCAATTTTTGAAATATTCATTTTATTTACCTACGTTTTCTTGTCTCTTTCTTGTAGGTTAGGTTAGAGTTCGACAATAAATAATATGGTAGTTTCCTTATACTTAGGTTTATCGGGTAGCCTTAAGTTTTATCGGGTTAATATACCTAACAAATTACAAACTACAAAAAAATAATGCGTTAAATTGTAATCTTTCGACAGTTTACAATCTCGCTAGTTAGATTATAATCTAACGGTTTTTACAATTTTACGGTGTCATAGACACGGCTTGAAGTCGACAGTAACATCTAATTACAAACCGTTTCAGTACCTGCGTCGCAAAGGGTGTATTGCAGGGTGTAGATCTTTTCATTTGCGGCCAAGCACTCTACCTCTGCACGTTTAACCTCATCCTGTTAACAATAATATAGACTGTAGTAATTAATAGTCAAAGCTGTTTATTTAAAATAGGTAGTCTACTAGTACACTTTACCTACACTTGATGACCTCCATGGCGCAATGTTGAGCGCTGGTGGCGGAGGTCCCGGGTTCGATGCCCGGAATGGTCAATTTGGAAATTTATAAATTCTGGATTTTACATGGTCTGGCCTGGTCGGCCGTGGCTAGTTACCACCTTACTGGCAAAGACGTGCCGCCAAGCGATTTAGCGTTCCGGTACGATGCCGTGTAGAAACCGAGGGGTATGATATAATTATGGGTATAATAATATACAATTAATATATATTATTATACCCATAGGTCTCACCCCGAACTGAGACCTCGCGGCGCCATCTATTGACATAAATGTGAAGTTCTGTTAAAAATACTGAAGCTCATTAAAAATTAAATAATTCCGTTTCCTTACAATATTTATCTAATTTTAGTATTTGTTGTTCAAGTAGAGTATGTAATTCAAATAATTTATCAAGTTTCAGGCTCAGCCTTTCAGAAAATTTAGAGTTCTGAGGTCAACTTTGGACGTTAGAAAATCTCCACTTTGAAAGCCCCCATTTCGTCAATTTTGGGGGAAAAATTAAAAAAATATATATTTTTGGACTCTATTCCTAATTATCTTTAAAATGATATACCGCAACCGTAACTTTATAAAAAATATTTTACTTCGCATTCGCTTCTATGAGAGCCCCCCTGAAATAAAGATTTTTATAACTTTTTCAGCCATATTGTTTACATATTATATTTAAAGCTGAAGTAATTACGTTCAATAATTCAGAAGTTATAATGTTCTGACAGACGGACGGACGGACGGACAAGTGCCAATTCACGCAAGTAGACTCAGAGACCTTCGCTTCGCTCTGTCCAAAATATGGGCATTACCTGCATTTGATGAAGAACAGACTTAATAGCTTTAAGTTCGCTATTTTTATGTAATTTCTGCGATATGTTCGGCAGGAGCAAACTGAAGACAATTACTATAAGGGTCAGAATAAAGGCTAAATGGTTGCTAGCCAGCCACCCATTTATAATTTTAAAAGAATTGGCGGCCATTTTAAGATACATCTTAACTGTTTCTCTGGATTTCTCTAGTGTTGATACTTCAGTTACTTTTTGTCTCATATACGTGTTGATATTTTTTTTAGCGCTTATGATCGGGCTATTCGCTTTTGGATATGTCTTGCGAGTAGGTTTTAACCTGAAGGTACCTGAAGCAAATCAATCATTAAGTTAATGTTTTAAAGAGATTGTTCGTTTGACTTTTTGTTGTTGCAGGAAAAGTAAGAGATCCAACTAGGTAAGTACTTGGATCTAATTTCCACCAGGGAAATTAGATCCAAGTACTTACCTAGTCCAAGGTGCTCTTAATATAAACAAAGTTACAGTCAAATGAACTCTTGCACTTGTTGATAACTCTGATTCAAATGAACTCTTGCACTTGTTGATAACTCTGATTCAAATGAACTCTTGCACTTGTTGATAACTCTGATTCAAATTCCAGTAGGCTTCATATACTTACCTACTTTTCTTCTTGATTTGAAACGTTGATTTGAAGATGACCAACTCACAAATAGGTAACTACGAGAGATAATACCATAAGCAGGAAGTCCATCTTATCTTATGACGACCTCCGTGGCGCAGTGTGTAGCACAGTTGCCTTAACGTGCGGAGGTCCTGGGTTCGATCCCCGGCAGGGTCAATTTGGGAATTTATAATTTCTGAATTTTCCCTGGTCTGGCCTGGTGGGAGGCTTCGGCCGTGGCTAGTTACCACCCTACCGGCAAAGACGTGCCGCCAAGCGATTTAGCGTTCCAGTACGATGCTGTGTAGAAACCGAAGGGGTATGGGTTTAATATAACTGCCATGCCCCTAACAGGTTAGCCCGCTACCATCTTAGACTGCATCATCACTTACCATCAGGTGAGATCGTAGTCAAGGGCTAGCTTGTAGTGGATAGAAAAAAAAACACATTTTACGATTTAAAGATAGGCACTATATTCATAAGACTACGGGAAGTCTATCTTTTACTACACATGATTTGACGAACTGGCGCAGTCGTGACCTGTAGTCACAAGAGTGAGAATAGTAGGTCCCGGGTTCGATCCCGGGCTAATTACCATCCTACCACTAAAGGGATAAGTGATTGAGAATTCCCATTCGATATACCTACTAGGTTACCCCATCACCATCTTAGACTGCATCATCTGTTACCATTTGTTCAACCGATTTTGATGAAATTTGGTACAGGGATAGGCTGTATCCCGGGGGAGGACATATGCTACTTTTTATCCCGGGAAATAATTAAAGAGTTCCCGCAGGAATCAAAAACTTTAATCCACGCGGACGAAGTCGCGGGCATCATCAAGTAAAAAATAAAAAAGTTCCACAGTATTCCACATCCACACAACTCACAAATAGGTAACCACGGTAGATTATCGTATGCAGGAAGTAAATCTTAGTACACATACAGTCACAGCCTTGCATAGGAGAATGTGGGGCTAAGTATACGAAGCCTTAACTTAAAGTTGTTATCCTGCGTTGCTTTAGTGCTCTAAGTATCCAGCAAAGCATATTGGATCTCACCTTCAATGACGTACCGTTTTGTCATATTTTTTTTTTACCAAAATGAGAGTTCATCTGTAAATTTTTAGTTCCTCAGGTAATTAGGAAATTAGATCCATCATCGAATCTACATTTGGGATAATTTATTAATTTTTTGTCATGCTTTCAAATTATCGATGTTTTAAATGGATTTTTTAGAGATTTTCTTCGTTTTCTTCGAATATTTGTTGATTTTGATGACAATTTCAATGTCAAAAAATGTACAGCTTTGCCCATAGACATAGAATTTTTTCGTTACGCTCAAGCTTTGCCCACATACCAAAGTCATGCACCAATGCAATGGCATAGATTTATTCTTGGGTTCGCGCGAAGCGTGCGAGCCCAAGAATAAATCTATGTGCAATGGTAGTAAATATCTTTGATGATGGTAAATATAATAAATCTATGGATCAAAGGATAAACGTATAATAGATGGACTATCTACAACTTACAAGTTTGATAAATATCACGTGTTTATTTCCAGATTATCCGATATTAATTTGTGACCGATATCGGGGCAAGTAAAATTTATGAATTATCCTCCGATATCAGAACCTATCAGAACAGACAATGTGAAAGGAGGTAACATAATTCACTCATTATACTACTTCCGGTTCGATTTATCGAACGCCGATAATGATAACGGTTAATCTGGATGAGCTCTAAACCCTGTGTCTTAAACAAAGGCTCAACTGTCTAAGCAAATCGTTATCATTTGACGGCTTAAAACGTATTACTCGAACTGATAAGGGAGTTCATTCATGCATGCTTTTTGACGAGCAGGCATCTATGAACTCCTTAAATAAATAAATAAAAACAACAAACACTTAAACAGGTCGAATTATCCGATTACTATTACGATTCCTTACACAATCGGGGGCAGGTTCGAATATAGTACCATATACCTAAAGCAAATTCAACGAATTCTTGAGTTTATTGGACGTCCATTTTTCCTACTACTGTTGGGAGTGCATTGAAATGATGTGGAAAGTTGTACACAATAATGTTTACTTTGAGCTGCCTTTTAAGCCGCCATTGAGTAAAATTGCGAGCTTTAGGTAAAGCTCGAGGCCAATGCTACGAAGTGGCTACGAAAAACCAAGTTCGACGTTTGTTATGTTTGTTCGCTCCATTTATAGTACCTTGACGTAAACTGTTTTTAACATGGCGTAGTTTTTACGTAACTACAGTTGCGGAAAATGCGTGCTTTGCCCAAAACGAATGTGCTTTTATAACTATCACTCTATAGCCATTCTATAGCACTACTTATTATGTATATTTTTGTAACCCACTTATTAATTCCATGTTTTTATCGTTTAAGGCCTTATTATTGTTAATTATTTTATAAAAGATACGCAACGATGATAATAATGAACTTTCAAGCGTCAGTTAGGTACTAGTTATTCGAAATTTCCGCTCGTTCTTCAAAACACCACTGCCAACTTAAACATTGAGTTGAAACCGGTAGTAAATATACTTATGGTTGAAACTGTGGGTTGAAACAATGTTGAAAGTTGAAACCATAAAGTTACGATACATTTTACTGACAGTTTCAACATTACTGACAGTTTCAACATGTCAGTACGAAGTATTCTAACTCTATGATTTAAACGCACAAGGATTTGCGCTTGCGCCTGCGCTGCGACGGGATGTAGTGCTGCATGTAACTTTGTTACGAATCGCACAGCGCAGCGCAGTGTTTTTGGACCTTCAAAGAATACCTGGATTCTCACTCTTACCAGAACCACAGAATACTAACTATATCAGGACTAGCAGTAAGTCAGTTATCACCTGTTTTGCCCTGCGCGATTATAGTGTACTAGTGTACTGTGTACAGTAGTACTGTGGTAGTGTACGATACCAGTATTTTATTTATTTATTGTACATACTCTGGCTCATAGAGGTGTATCCTACCTCTATGAGCCAGAGTAGTCTTACTTTGCTCTTGCTGGTATAAAACAGCTTAGTCGCGCAGTCCCAGTCTACCGTAAATGCAATGCAGTACCTGAATTTGAATAAAAATACCGCGAGTTATTTTTTCAGGCGTCAAAGTACAGCGAGCTTTAAAATAAAATGGTACAAACTACATGAACTCCAGAAAATGGAGTCTCCAGACCGGCATTACGTTAACGCTTTCACAGATGACAAATTGGGCCAATTTATTTAATGCTCCCCTCGATTGTTTCGCCCAAACTTAACTAAAGCGTTTCAGAACACCCCACAATTTCTCAAACTTTTGATTCATGAAATTACATAAATAAAAGTAAGTATTACTCAGGTAACAATGTATTTATTTTCGAATTCAAAGTTAAGGACGAATTTTGACAGTAACTAAAGACAATAATACAACATGCTATGCGCTAAATACGAACGTAAAAAATAACCCATCAATAAGTTTTAAACAAACATTGTATTTCAGCCAAAGAAGCCACGGGTGACTTCCAAAAAAATATATCCTAGATAAGTCTTTATTCACTTTCAATTTAAAACTAATACTTACCTACTTGGTTTTAAATTTTGCAGCCCATCAGGAGGAGGTCCCACCAACTCCAAAAAAGCCGATGCTTTTAGGATTCAAATAATGTTTCAGTATTTTATTTGCGCCAACGCTTCGCTGGAATTGTGAATCCTTAATAATTGCATAGAATCGTCAAGCTTGTAGTCAGCTATTCCATAAAAGATGCCTGTTACAAAAAAGGCTACATGATTCATGATTATGGATCGAGTCTCGATTAGAGACATCTATGGGCCTGGTGGATTTTTCGCATGAAACTGTTATAATTGTTGAGGTATTCTATGACAATGGTTCATCGTCGCAGCAAATTGAACAGCAGGAGCCTTTCTTTGGGACGTTTTTTGGGCATATTGGCAACGATGGTATGAAATCTGTAATACAGAAAAAAAATTTAGCAATAACCTTAACCTTTTTTAAATAATAGCAAAAACCTAAACGCTCGGCAATAGGGCTATTTTAAAATTGCTTAAACTTACGTTTGCTGCGAGTTGGTCGAATGGCGTGCATAGATTTACGTTTTGTTGGGGACATGCAAGGAACGGGAACCCTGAAAACGGATACCCGTAAATTATTACTCCAAGTTCCCATCCACTACAAGTTAGCTCTTGACAACGATCTCACCTCATGGTAAGTAATGATGCAGTCTAAGATGATAGCGGGCTAAACTGTTAGGGGCGTGGCAGTTATATAAAACCCATACCCCTAATTGGTTTCTACACGAAATCTTACGCTTGCAGGTGGTACCTACGTTTTTGCAGGTAGGGTGGTAACTAGCTACGGCCGAAGTCTCCCACCAGGCCAGACCAGGGAAAATTCTAATATAAATTCCCAAATTGACCCTGCTTGGGATCGAACCCGGGACCTTTGCACGTTAAGACAACAGCGCTCAACACTGCGCCAGGGAGGTCAGGGAGGGCGTCGAGGCTTTCTTGGATCAAAACGAGTGCAATAAGTGGTACCTACGCGTATTTCTTGACATTTCTTGAGGTAGGATATTGGTAATTGGTATTGGATTGTAAAGATGTAATTTCCTCATTTGTTTTGATCGAAAGCTTTATAATATGTCTAACGCCGATATTAGTAGTCCATTAATTTATATTTTTCTAAGGATATTTTGTTGTAAATGTGTTTTAAAACACTAAACTGAGTGGGAATTTAAATGAATGAGAACTTATTTAAAAATGCAGTGGATGCAGTCTTTTCTCTTGATAATTAAGTGTAATGAATTGGATTTCCTCCTGTTTGTCTAAATTCTGCAATCCTTAATTATTTAGAGTTCAGACTCGGTTTTAATTCATTCATTTAAATTATTTAAGTAAAATATCTAACTTAAATAGCGTCTGTCGTGTCAACTAACTACAAACATACATTACAATTATCAATTATAAAAAAAGCTAGGACTTAAACTTCTGGTTCAAAAACTATACAGTTTGAGCGAGCGCTACTGTACAATAGTCAATTGCTTTTGCCTGGTGGGAGGCTTCGGCCGTGGTTAGTTACCACCCTACCAGTAAAGATGTGCCGCCAAGTGATTTAGCGTTCCGGTACGATGCCATGTAGAAAATAGGGGTATGGGTTTAATATAACTGCAACGCCCCTAATAGGTTATTAGCCCGCTACCATCTCAGACTGCATCATCACTTACCATCAGGTGAGATCGCAGTCAAGGGCTAACTTGTAGTGAAAAAAAAAGCTTGACAAACGAAGTATTGAATACTTCATGCTTTTTTTTTTGGATGGAGAATTGGTCTTTTTGGGAAAATAATTAATCTCTCTTTAAACCTAACTAAAGAGTCCCTAATCTAATCTATATCGATGTTTTGTGAAATCGAATTACTTGTATTCATCTGATCTGTAGCTCTAGTATATTATACTAGATGATTCCCGCGATTCCTCCGCGTGGATTAAGATTTTTGATTCCCGCGGGAACTCTTTAATTTTCCGGGATAAAAAGTAGCCTATGTCCTTCCTCAGGATACCATCTACCCTTGTACCAAATTTCATCAAAATCGGTTGAACAGATGGGCCGTGAAAGCGTAGCAGACAGACACACAGACACACTTTCGCATTTATAATATTATATAGTATGGATTATATGTAACCCTATTATCTGTTGCCCTATTATATTATCAATCGCTGTTACAGTTTCAATGTCGTAATCCATACCTACTATCCATATCCATATTTCCATGCTAATGCTATAAATGCGAAAGTGTGTCTGTCTGTCTGTCCGCCTGTCTATATCTGTCTGTCAGTCTGTCTATCTGTCTGTCTGCTACGCTTTCACGGCTCATCGTTTTAACCGATTTTGATGAAATTAGGTACATGGATACTTTGTAGATATGCCGGGGAAGGACATAGGCTACTTTTTATCCCGGAAATTAAAAAGTTCCCGCGGGAATGAAAATAACTTAAGCCACGCGGACGAAGTCGCGGGCATCATCTAGTTGGATATATTTTTGTATTTACTTTCGCACCTAGAATACTAATTCTTGCTGTGTCGGACAATATATTATTATGTGCAATCATGTAAGGATTTCCGATCAAATCGTTTAAGTTCGGCTTCAAAGTAAAATAAACCATAACAGCATTGAATTAGAGCTCAATTTCGTGTATCCATTCTCATACGTTTAGCTGAAGAAGCTGAACTTAAACGATTTGATCGGCGATCCTTACATGATTGCACCTCAGATCGGAACAATCGTTACCAATCAAGGGCTATCAGGGGTGATTGCGATCGTTACATTGGAGAAACTATTTCCCGTAATAAGACCCCCTTGGTTGTAGGATTTCTCTTTACATTTTAGTGTCACGTTTGATATGCTTAGTTTCAGTTTCAGTTTCAGTTTATTTATTTAAACATGTAGCAGGTGTCTCTTATGCTACGTCATGTTTTGAGTCTACCACCGGTTCGGAAAGCAGTTCTGACGAGAAGAGCCGGCGAGAAACTCAGCAGTTGCTCTTTTTTTTACAATATATTACAATACTTAGGTAAGTATATAAATTAAATACAATAGTGTAAGTTATTATACTATCCTGTGGGGAGCTAGACCCAAGGTCGGTTGCTTCCATACAAAAATTCGTCAATTGTATAATAGCCCCGACTCAACAATGTTCTTTTACGGTTTTTTTAAATTTGTGCACTGGCAAATCCAAAACTTAAGTTTCAATACATACCTGCACGGTATATAGCTATGGCTGTTGGTCCTTTCACAACAGTGGAGCTGAAAAGAAACAGTTATGTTTCAGTCCTTTTCGAAATTCACCACAGTGTCTGAGAATAGGTCTCTTATCAGTTCCATTTTGTACTGAAGTCCCTGGTTTCCAAATAAATCTAATTAATGGTATGCTCAGATGACTATTTTATTTTCACTAACGCAATATAATTGGATTGATTGATTGATTTAGGTGTATTTTTGAAATGATTGAAATGATTATTTTGTAGGACAACTTGTGACACTTATGATACGTCAAGACTCTACCACCGGTTCGGAAAGCTGTTTCTACTGAGAAGAGCCGGCAAAAAACTCAGCAGTTGCTCTTTTCTTAAAAAAGAAAAAGGTTACAATAAGTAACAATACAACACATACATTACGTAACACTGACTTGTGGGTCACTGGATGCGAGCCCGGTTGCTTCCATGCAACTTTGTCATTCAGAAAATCATCGATAGTGTAATAACCTCGACTTAACAAATGCTTTTTAACACAGTCTTTAAATTTATGTAATGGCAAATCTAGAAACTCTTTGGGAACCATGTTATAAAAGCGTACACTCGACCCCACAAATGATTTCTGCACCTTGCGCACACGATATGACGCTGTAACAAGCTTAAGGCGGTTTCTAGTAAATCGATTGTGAGTATCACTTATTTGCTTATAAAGATTAATGTTCCGCCTGACAAAGACTATGTTATTGTAAATGTATTGTGACGGCACCGTAAGTACACCAATTTCTTTAAATTTTTCACGAAGTGATTTGCGTGATCCGAGTTTATAAATAGATCGGATGGCTCTTTTCTGCAATATAAAAATTGTTTGGATATCAGCTGCTCTGCCCCACAATAAAATGCCGTACGACATGACACTGTGGAAGTAGGCAAAGTAGACAAGCCTAGCCGTTTCAACATCGGTAAACTGTCTAATTTTCCTGACAGCAAAAGCAGCCGAGCTAAGTTTTTCCGCTAGTATGTCTATATGAGCGCCCCATTGAAGCTTATTATCCAAGGTCACTCCCAAGAAAACTGTGGAGTTCTCCATTTTTAGTGTTTCCCCATTTAACATTATTGATTTATCGATATTCTTTACCTTAGGTAAAACAAACTCTAAGCACTTGGTTTTCTTTGCATTCAGTAACAAATTATTGACAGTAAACCAGTGTGATACGTGTGATATTGCATTGTTTACATCGTCAAAATTGTCCTTACTTCTATCAACTTTAACAATAAGCGATGTGTCGTCAGCAAACAATACAATATCACAAACATTGTTGACATTGTTTTGCAATTATAAATATCTTATCTTATCGGAACATTAATTGTTATTATTGGGCCCCTCCTGAAAATCAGCGTTGCAGTATGTTGGGTAGGTATATATATATATATATCTCTCATGCTGCAGCACGAGCTGAGGAGGTGGCCCATTGATCACACGTAGTATAAGTGTAATTTGTATTTGTATAAGTTTAGTTACACTAAGTATATTGAATTGTTATAGTGTTGGTCAATAAACTTTAATTTATTTATTTAATTGAATGTAATAAAATTCAACTATTGGGAAAACACCCTGCGGGAAACCCTAGGTAATATTGAATAATCGACGAAGATTGTTAAGATCCACAAGTTGGAAGAGCTGTGTGTGGAGAGTTGTGTGTGTGTGTGTGTGTGTGTGTGTTACGTGTTACGCAAGTTAAACAAGCTAATCAGTAGTAATCAATGCTGTCAGGAGGTTTCTAATTTAATAACTGATACTAAGCAGTCAGGTTAAAAATTTCAATCATGTACCTACTTGGTGTTTTGAAAAGAGGAACCGCCGAGTTCTTATTGCTCCTTGGAATGACATTCCAAACCAGTACAGTAGCTCTGCAGTCATCACCAGCCGTTATGCATCCACTGTTGGACATAGGCCTCTTTCAAGTAGCGCCAACGTGCTCTTTCCTCGGCTTTTCGCATCCAGTCGATGCCAGTCCCGATATCATCGCACCACCTTGCTGGGGGACGTCCTACGCTCCGTTTACCAAGACGCGGTTTCCACTCGAGGACCTTTCGACTCCAACGTCCATCGGTCCTCCGACACACGTGACCAGCTCACTGCCACTTAGCGTGCCAGCCCTAAGAGCATGGACGTCGGTCAATTTAGTTCCTTTGCGAATCACTTCGTTCCGGACTTTATCCCTCAAAGAAATTCCAAGCATAGCTCTTTTCATAGCACGTTGAGCGACCTGTAGTCGGTGTACCTACTAGTCTCGCTGTCAGTGTCCACGTTTCGGCAGTAAAATTTGCAGATTCGATAGCACTTTGTAAATGTTTTTATTCTAGTCTACATATTATTATATATACTTACTTTTGAACATGAAGTTAAGCCGACGTCCCTTAGGACGTTTTCATCAAAACTTAGCTTTTTCGTCAAGGGCGGTGTATTAGTAAAACTCGATACAGTATTTACACCAGTTGTTATTTTACATGAGCTCGCTTTACTGAGAGAAGTGTTGCTCCCTTGACTTAAAGTGTTTTGTTTCAATTTATGGCTATAGAGGCGTTCTTGGTAGTTGATATCTTCTAAACCCGTACTTCTGATTTGATTATGCGCACTGGCTCCACCTTCTACGAACAATTATATTGACGGAGAAAATATCTCTGTTTAGGGTTACTTAACAGATATAATGGTTAAATTAATTCACTATTTAGATGTTGGCTGATTACAAAACATTAAACACCTGTTGGAGGCTTTATCTTACATATTTTTAATTCATCATTATCAACCGATAGACGTCCACTGCTGGACATAGGCCTCTTGCAAGGATTTCCACACGCCTCGGTGTTGCGCCGCCTGGAACCAGCGGCTCCCTGCGACTCGCCTGATGTCGTCTGTCCAGCGAGTAGGGGGTCTACCAACGCTGCGCTTTCCCGTGCGTGTTCGCCACTCCAGCACTTTGGGACCCCAGCGTCTATCGGTTCTTCTAACTATGTGCTCCGCCCATTGCCACTTTAGCTTCGCAACACGTCGAGCAATGTCGGTTACTTTAGTTCTTCTGCGGATCTCCTCATTTCTGATTTGATCGCGCAAAGAAACCCCGAGCATTGCTCTCTCTATCGCCCGCTGAGTGACCCTGAGCTTTCTTATGAGGCCCATAGTTAGCGACCAAGTCTCGCAATATATATATATATATATATATATATATATTTAAATTAATAATGCTAAATGCAGTTAAATATGGAAGCGCTGTTAATTGGAAACAGTAAGGCAGTTTAATTAACCCATACTGCTTATCGGTTTCTACGCGGCATTAACGCTTAATCACGCGTTACTAATCAGAAATGCACTCCAGACTCCCAGAATCCAGACTATTTAGATCCAGAAATAACCAGTTCAGAGACTATTTAGATGATATAAATTCTTACTTACTCCTCACACCTACAACGCTATCTAAGACTGATAGCGTTGTAGGTGTCAGGACACCACGTCAGGAAGGTTAAAACGCTGAGCTGTGTACCAATTCTGGTTGTTGTCACAGACTTAAATGTTACATCTGTAAATCTATGCTCTGTCTGTAAAACCAATTGGCGAATAAACTGTTTTTCTTTCTATCTTTCAAATGTTTTAGAAACACTTACGAGTAATAACACTGCTCGGAGGAGGGCGATCTGAGAGCACTTTCAGCAAATACAAAAGCATGCCAACCACAGCAGCAATTCCAACTGATATGATTATGAGAGACTTCTTTACAAAGTCTTCGAAGCACTCGATCAGTTCGTCCATATAACATTCTATACTATCGCTCACTGATGGGTTGGAACACATTTGAGATGGATTGTGTTTTAAAATGTGTAGTAAATATACCTTAAACCAAAACAATTAAATTATCATAACGCCTATTAGGTTAAATAGTAAGCTGCAAAGCTTAGAACATCGGTGCAAAGTTGCCTGTCGGTATTCTACCGGATATATTTCGGAGAGAGTGCTCAAGAACTATTCGATCTGGTTCCTCCGTCACCTTTTTATTATCGAACCGCAAGGCATCGACAAGGTCCGCACCCTTACGCAGTCGAAATTCCGCGGGCTCGTACGAAGCGATTTGCTTCCTCGTTTCTAATTCGAACCGCTAGGATATGGAATGGCTTAAGGCTTCCGGTTTCCCATCCTCTTTTAATATAGGTACCTTCAAATCAAGAGTGAATAGGCATCTTCAAGGCAAGCGCGCTCCACCTTAGGCTGCCTCACCTCTTGCATGCAAATCTGATTGCAGCCAAGCGCTAGCCTATGTATTTAAAAAAAAAATGTCGATCACTATGTATGAGAAAATGCTATTATTTGTACGCGCAACATCGACAAATATGGGCAGATCTAGTTATCATATTGTCATAATATCTGGCATCGATCTGCAGTATCAGTTGTCATATGGATCGGATGAGATGAGATGGAGATATCAAGAGAAAGCGAAAAAGTAATCATTGTAAAAGCCATCGTAAGATTTTAATAAGATCTTTTTAAATAGAAAAGTTACTGGCTGATTGATTGGCATATAATTATTAGTACAATAGCGAGTGGCTGGGAGCCGCTGGACGCAAGCGGCACAAAATCTTGTCCTATGGACTGGGAGATCTTCGTTCAGCAGTGGACATCAGTTGAGACGATGCATGTTTATAGCATAGACCAATGCTAAATCTATGGTTTATAGATCCATCAGACGATGACGACAACGACGATATTAGTACCGCTCAAATAGCTAGGTTTAGAAACTTGAGATTTTGTAAACTTAGGTAGGATTAATTTATAGCGTAAAACTATTGAGAAATCATTTTAAAATAACCCCAAGTGAAACCGATGACGGCTCAGCTTGTATATATTATTATATGAAATACCTACCTATATTTGGTATAAAGGGATAATATGCTTAAAGAGAGATACAAAGTTTAGGCTAAGTTTTAACCAAATGAAAATAGGAAATAATTATTGTTGTTCTTGGAGAAATTATTACATACGAACCAGACAATTGTCTTCACATTTTTGAAATATTGTGGATACTTTTTAAAGAATAAAGGGCGCATAGTATGTTGAATAATTGTTAAATTAAATCACAAATTTCAGATCTCAGTCTTTCATACTTGTTCCAAGCTTTCATAATAAAACACTTTGACAGGACTCCTGACATGTTTTCACCAATTAATGCAAATATCATAGACTTATCAATGTAGAACTTAATCTAGGAATCATAAGTCTATGATCTAGAAGCAAAGAGAAGATAAATTGTGTACAGGGAAGTTAAGAATTTCATGAAATTCTTTACTTTCCTGAACATCATTCATTTGGTTTTCATGGTTTTCTTCGAGATTCTTGAATTAGGGAATAACTTTGAAAAATAATTTCAAAAATGAAAGTCCTGACACACTAACTCATCAACGCCCAGTTCAACTATAATAGAAGTTAGTATAGAAATCTGAGAGGCACACAGATTTTTTGTCTGTATTAAAAAGTGAATTTTATAAAATAGACAAATAATAGGTTTTTAATCTGAGACAAATAATAAAGCAATTTTTTTTTACTGAAGTGAAGCTGTGAGCGCACGCTAGTGTGAGATGATAAAAACCATGTAATAAAATGTAGCGACCAACCATTTTTATAACCCGTAATATACTCGTAATATTTGCGAACCCGTCAGGACCTTCTTGATGGATAACCAAGCCTCCGCTTTGATTTATTTCACTATAATGGCCCAGTGGCCCAGACGGACCCTATCTATTACATTTTGGGCTTAACTTGTCCCTGTCTCAGCTTATGTACTGTTTTTGTTTATATATTTTACCTAAGTGATTTACGATTAAGATCATAATAATACGGGTTTCTCAGAATTTTTCTTGATTTAGTATTTCTAACCATATATATAGAATATCATTATTTTTATCTAACCCTTCTTCTATCGTACACAAACGTACTTATTTAATGATACTGTAGAAGATTACGTAAATAATAAAAGAGCATATATTATATTTGACTCGCTCCAGCATTGCTAAGGACAGCTGTTACTGTATTCTACAAATTAATAAAATTGAAATTTTTTTTTTTCAAAAGAGCAACCGCCGTGTTTCTTGCTGATTAGATTCACTCGAGGATCCAAAAGTATTTTGTAAAAGTTTATTTGAATAAAAACCATTTGAATTCTGATGTTGAATTTTGATTATAATATATATAACGAATCCACTTGAGATTACAGGTAAATATCACTATTGAATTTAAGTATTACTACCTACTAGTACTACAGACTGTAAATTGTAATGATGCCACCGATAATTCAAATTACCAATGTAAGTTGATATAATATGGCAGTTTTCCACCTACTTTAATACAGACCAAATCCATAGTAATATTATAAATGAAATGCGAAAGTATGTCTGTCTGTCTGCTACGCTTTAACAGCCCATCTTTTCACACCGTTTTGAATGAATTTTATTATAGAGGTAGTGTGCATCCCGGGCAAGGGATATACTTAGGCTAATTTTTAACCGACTTCCAAAAAAGGAGGAGGTTCTCAATTCGGCGCGTATGTTTTTTTAATGTACGAGTATGTCGGTGCATATCTCCGTAGTTTCTGAACCGATTTGATTTTTTTTTCTATCAGTCGTTAGAGGAAGCTCTCGAGGTGGTCCCATAAAAAATTCTGACTCCAAATCCTCAACCCTGACACTAAAAAGTTAAAAATAAAAATTCTTTCAAAAGTCGAGCGGGTATAACAAGGATAAGAAAAATAGAGGCATCAGGCTCAACATAGTGGGTAGAAAAAAAATAATTCAAAATTATTTTTTACTTTACAGTGGCGTTGGAAGTCGGTTTTTTGGAAATAATTTTTATAATTAAAAAGTTCTCGTGGGAATAAAAAAACTTAAATAACGTGGACGAAGTCACGGCATCATCTAAACTGAACAATTTCTTAAGAATATTGAAAAGCATTGAAATGTTACAAATGGAATATGTCGAAAATGCCTGTTATAGTAACAAGAGTAATACATCGAGGCTTATCATTGTTTTCAAATAAAAGTATTTTATTTTACGTGCAAAGTAATGTGCATGAGTTCTGTTATTCCATGAGTTATTGCAGTTTCCAATGCAGATAATAAAGTTGTATGTCGGTACGTATGCCTATGCAATTCAATATTATGTTATTGTGACGTCAGTAGTTCAGTTATCTGTTGCTCTACGGTCTATTAGTAATAGTACGGGACTAATAAACATTGACCCTAAAATAAAAAATGTAAAGCTGATTTTTGGCACAAGTGTTCCTTGGGGTCTGAGAAGTACATCTTAAAAATTCCCCCCCCCCCTAGGCCGCGGGCTTAACCCACCCCCCCAAACGTCTCCCCAACCGCAGTTTTTTGTAATTTTCTCAAAAAATATTAGTGCTAGAAAAAACTTTCTATGATGAAAATTATCTTCATTAAATTATCTACAAAATAATATTTTAGTTCATTTCCATAAGACTAATAGTTTCGGAGATATGTTAACCCTTTGTGCATGAAAAGAAAATATTTTGCATGTATGGCTTTTTGTATTGTAGTTTCTTGTAATTTCCATAAAAACTGATAGAGCTACAAAAATATTGTGTGAAGCAAAATGAAAGGCTATTAAATTAACTATAAAATGATATTTAGTTTATTTTGATAAGAGTAATAGTTTTGGAGATATGCCTACCTATTGTGTAAGATAAAGAAAATAATATGCAAATATCGTGTACGTTGTTTTTAATTTTCGAAAAAAAAATAACAGAGTTAGGAAAAACTGATTGAATCAGTAAGAAACATAGTTAAATTACCTACAAAATAGTATTTAGTTAATTTTGATAGCACTAATAATTTCGAAAATATACCTGTCATAGTTAAAATAAAAGCAATATTTTTCAAAATTTTATATGTTTTCTGTAATTTCTAGAAAACTATTAGAGCTAGGCAAAAAACTCCCAGAAGTAAAAATAAACACCATTTTACCGCTTATTAAAAAAAATTAGTTCAGAAAGATAGGACTAATAATTTCGAATATATATCCATGTATAGTGTACGAAAAAAAATAAAAAAATTGCTAGAATCCTATGTTATTTGCAATTTCCACAAAAACTATTAGAGCTGGAAAAAATCCTCGGAAGAGTAATTAATTTTACTAAATTACCCACAAAAAAGTCTTATGGTGAATTTAGATAGGACCAATAGTTCGAGAAATATGGCAACCTATATTCCAAGATTTTTTTTTTTCGACGACCTTGGTATATTTTTGAATTTTCACAGAAACTACTAGAACTAGGAAAAAAAAACATAAGAAGCAAAAATGAACTTCATTAAATTATCTTCAAAATAATTTTTAGTTTATTTTGATAGAACTAATAGTTTGGGAAATATGGCTGCCTAACTGGAATATAAGACTAAACCTTTGTAAAATCTGTAAATGTTTATTGTAATTTCAAGAAAAAGTATTAGAGTTAGAAAAAAAGCTGTCAGGACTTAGTACAAAGATTATTAATTTACCTATAAAATAGTGTTTAGTTTATTTTGATAGGACAAATAGTTTTCGAAATATACCTTGCTGTTCTGTAAGAACCGGTGGTAGTCATGAAGACTTAGCATAGTACTATGGAATAAATAGAAATTAACCTCTAAATAAATAACGTATTTTTGATTTTAGGCGCAAATGATGTCCTCTTTTCTCCCCACTCCCACAACCCCCCTCCCAACTCCCCCCTACCACGACCCCCCTCCCCCTCTCAAATATCTAGCCGATTGTGCTTTTTTGTAATCGTATTACAATTCAAGTATCAAATCAAATGTTTTTACTCAAGTAAACTTTTACAAGTGCTTTTGAATCGTCCAGTGAATCTACCATTGGTTCGGAATGCCGTTAACAGTTAAAAGTTAATCTGATAAAATTATCTGCAAGATAGCTGTTGGATGTTCGTGGTTCATTTACATTGTTTTTAGATAAATGCATATTGCATACCTACATATAGTTGAAAGGACTTCGAGACGTAGGTATTTATTATTATTATATTAGTAGGTATTATTAAAGCACATTATCATGGTCGTCATCATTACCTTCTTCCCCATCAATGGTAACATTTGCACACGAACCATGTCATTCCACCCGCATTTCCTTTGCAATCCTATTCGTTATTCTTCGGCCGACGCGACGCCTTGTCTTTATTAGAACTTTGAACGAATATAAATAATAATATTTAATATATTATTTACTGAGTGTGGTGTTGTTTTGTAGATAAAGATATCATGATTATTACCTACGATCATTATCAAATAGAATGTGTAGGTAAAGTCAAAATTATTGCAAAATATTTTTCTGTCATGCACGTTTTCGATCGTCATATTTCCGAAAGTATTCGGTTGATTGAAATGAAATAAAAAGAATTTTGTAGAAGATTTTATGAACTTTCATTTTGTTCTTGTCGTTTTTTCCTAGCTCTTATACATTTTGTGCAAATCACAAGAAACTTACACGATTTAAAAAAAAACAACAAATGCGTCAAATAAGCCGGCATATTTGCAAAACTATTTATCCGATCATAATGATTTAAGTACCATATGGTAGATTATTTAATGTTAATTATTTTCGCCATAGATGGTTTTTTTCTAGCACTAATATTTTTTGAGAAAATTACAAAAAACTGCGGTTGGGGAGACGTTTGGGGGGGTTAAGCCCGTTAAGCCCGCGGCCTAGAGGGGGGGAATTTTTAAGAAGTACTTCTCAGACCCCATGGAACGCTTGTGCCAAAAATCATCTTTACATTTTTTATTTTAGGGTTCCCATACATAGCTTGCACAAGTAGCTTGGGCTATAATACTTGATAGCCTTCGCAAGTTGTATGCTGTTGGGAAGAAAAATGTTTGGTATTTGTATACCTACCAGTTAAGCTGTTGTCTTAACGTGCGTAGGTCCCGGATTCGATCCCCGGCTGTGTCAATTTGGGAATTTATAATTTCTGAATTTTCTTTGGTCTGGCCTTGTGGGAGGCTTCGGCCGTGGCTAGTTACCACCCTACCGGCAAAGGCGTACCGCCAAGCGATTTAGCGTTCTGGTACGATACCGTGTAGAAACCGATTAGAGGTTATGGGTTTAATACAGCTGCTATGCCCCTTACAGGTTAACCCGCTACCATCTTATATTGCATCATCATTTACCATCTGGTGAGATTGCAGTCAAGGGCTTAGCTGTAGGATAAAAAAAACCTCCATAATGCACAATTACCATTTTCTTTTATTCACAACTAGATGATGCCCGCGACTTCGACCGTGTGGATTAAATTTTTTGAATTCCCTTGGGAACCCTTTAATTTTCCGGGATAAAAAGTAGCCTATGTCACTCTCCAGGTCCTCACCTATACCCATGCCAAAAATCACTTCGATCCGTTGCTCCGTTGCGGCGTGATTGAAGGACAAACCAATAAACCAACAAACAAACACACTTTCGCAATTATAGTATGTGTAATATGTATATGTGTGTGTGTGTGTAATATGATAAGCTGATTCCTGAGATCTTTTGTAATTGTGTATTTTATTTTATTCATGTCGAAATATCTACGTTGCATAATATTTTACTTTTATACTGCGGTATCAGTCAGAATTTTAACTTACTCATAAGGTATATTATAACTCATTGAGCACAGTACTTTGAAGTTTGGAACATAAAATTGCACTGCGTTATTTTTTTTTCTCGGTTACCTAACAATTTGCAATTACTGCAATCGTTCGTCAAAAATGGTCTGTGTAAATTGTACCCAAACACGATTGGATACCCATTTCAATAGTTCGCTATTTCATGTCACCAACACGTCTCAGGAATTGGAAAAGTTAAACAAACATAAGTCAAAAATACCTACCTGGCCTTGACCCTGACCTAATGAAAAAAATGTCTGAACGATTGAGCTGAACCAATGACGTAGAATTTTAATACCTACTCATTCAATTTCGATGAGCCGAACACAATTGAGCCATATATCAAACGTGTCCCAACGGCCGCGAGATGACAATGTTTGATGATTATTTTTGTAGAATCACTAGAAAATAATTAAATTCAGTTTTCTACTGAAATTAGCCCTCAAATGGACAAAAATAGGCAAAAATCAATTTTAAGAATAAAATAGTGATTTCAGAAATTTCTGCCTAATTTTTAGACGAGTACGGGTAGGTTAGGAACCCCAAATGTTTTTAAAATTAGTAGGAAGTTGACTCAAACAGGTTAGTATTTTTGACCGAGCGAAGCGAAGGTCTCTGAGTCTACTTGGGTGAATTGGCACTTGTCCGTCCGTCCGTCCGTCCGTCCGTCCGTCCGTCCGTCCGTCTGTCAGAGCATTATAACTTCTGAATTACTGAACGCAATTACTTCAGCTTTAAATATAATATGTAAACCAATGGCCTCCCGCCGAATATGGCTTAAAAAATAATAAAAATCTTTATTTCAGGGGGGCTCTCATAGAAGCGAATGCGAAGTAAAATATTTTTTATAAAGTTACATAGGGTTGCGGTATATCATTTTAAAGATAATTAGGAATAGAGTCCAAAAATATTTTTTTTTAAATTTTTCCCCCAAAATTGACGAAATGGGGGGCTTTCAAAGTGGTGATTTTCTAACGTCCAAAGATGACCTCAGAACTCTAAATTTTCTGAAAGGATGAGCCTGAAGCTTGATCAATTATTTCAATTATATCCTGTACTTGAACAACAAATACTAAAATTAGATAAATATTGTAAGGAAACGGAATTATTTAATTTTTAATGAGCTTCAGTATTATTAACAGAACTTCACATTTATGTCAATAGATGGCGCCGCGAGGTCTTAGTTCGGGGCGAACCACTAGTTAATCTAAAGTTGAAAAATCGACTATCTCTGTCGAACGTAAACTTTTCACTTACGACCAAAAATTATTTTATGCACAAAGTAGTAGGTAGATAGTGTATCTACCTACTACTTTGTGCATAAAATAATTCATAGCAAGCATGTTCACAAAAAAGACATGCTCGGAAAAAAGTACAAAATAAAAAGACTCGGAAATCTCAGGATAAAACTTGAAAAAATTATGACTCGAGAACTACCAAAAATCGCTGCACAAACATGGGGTATTTTCTGATAGGTCCACGTAGGGTCCAGGCACGAAGAACAGGTCCAAAGTCACTATTTGGACCAACCTGTATAAGCCCGGGGTATGAAAATGTATGGGGAGTAAAATCTAACTTTCTCCGTTACGTTAATGACTTTATATTTCCATTCCATGGTTACACTTGTTTATGTTTCCATGACTATGGAATGTATTTTGATGAATATAAAATATTATATCTATCCTAATATTATAAAGAGATAAAGTTTGTGAGTTTGTGACATTGTGACCTTCCTATTAGATGGCAGCAATGTATAGATAATTTTTTTTTTTTTTTTTTTCTATTATTGAGTACCAATGAAGGGTGCTCAATATAATTACAATCTAGCCAAACTATTTGACTAATAAGTAATTTTAATTTAACCTAAGCTTATAATTAACTTATGTACTAAGAAATTGTCCAATGACGTATCTTAGTCTTTCTTGTTGCAAATAGACACTTTGTTCATGTGTTCTTTTAGGCAGCACTTCACTACACTATCACTAGTCACTAATACACTAACTCAAAGGGTTTTGTCCTTTTTAGTCTTCTCGTAACGTAACGTAACGTAAGTAACGTCGAGCAACTGGATTGCCTCAACGTTAACGTGATGGTGAAGCCGATGATCATGGACTTCTGCAAATTTGGTGATCACTTTGTCGACGTATTCAATTTTCAGGTCCCGATGAATTACGTCATTTCTAATGTACCAAGGTGCATTCACGATGTTGCGAAGTACTTTGTTTTGAAATCTTTGTATTATTTGTATGTTGGTTTTTTTAGTGCAGCCCCACAGCTGTATGCCATAAGTCCAAATAGGCATTAGGACTTGTTTATATAATAGAATTTTATTGTGTATTGACAAACAAGATTTTCTGCCAAGTAGCCAATACATATTTTTATAACGTATTTCTAGCTGTTCTCGTTTCTTTTTAACATGCGTTTTCCACCTCAGCTTTGTATCCAGAGTCATACCGAGGTATTTAGCTGTATTAGCATATGTTATCTGTTGCCCATTAATGTAAATCGGGTGATATTTCGGTGCTTTATTTGTGAAATCTATATGGACCGATTTTGATTCATTCAACTTAATTCGCCACCTGGTTGTCCAGTCGTAGACTTTATTAATGGAAGCTTGGACTTTTGTGACATACTTGTGACACGTATAGATAATAATGGTAATTATTTTGATTAAATAAATATGTTAAATTTTAAAAAAAACGCATTTCAATTTTTCAGTACAAATCGGCAATTTCATAATTTAACCCCTAATATTATAATATTAACAAAAAATTAGGGAGTTCCCGTGGGAATTTAAAAAACTTATTTCACGCGGACAAAGTCGCGGACATCTGCTAGTAATTGATATAAATATATGTGATCATGCATGCTTTCAGTAATATAAAAATTTCGTTCATTTACCCTCATTTACTAATCTATACAATCATATATTTTATAATCGTTCGTAAGGAGTAAACTCTAGTCGTACAACACACTCATTTATTTTTTGGTGTAAGCAATAAATGGAAACAATGCATACTACAAAATGTAAAATACGTCATGTAACCTTGATGTAAACGCAGTGACAGTAACGACCATAACACATTATAAAACGTTATAGTATAATGAGTACTTATTCAATATTAAATTATTGATATACATTCATTGTTTTAGAAGGACCTGCGTGACTACCTACCACGGAGGAATAATGAGTATATTGTTCGTTTCTTGTAATGTTGTAAAGAGTAGAAGTACCTACTTACTTACTTACATAAATAAATAGGTAAATATTCAGTAAGTAGAAATTGAATTCTATCTGTATGTAATTTTAATATTGAGTAGATCATGTTGAAATAAAACAAATAAATAGATTTATTTATCATCGGGATTTATTTATTTATGATTAAAGTTTAAATAAATGAATTTAGATGTTACGAAATAACTTTTAATATGAGTAAGCAATCTTTGGTAAAAATATAAAGCATTTAAAATCAATTTTGTTGAGCAAATTTTATGCGTAGGGTATTTTATGGATTCGCTCAAAGAAACTTATCTACTTACGTCGTGTATTTCATCTCAAACATCGAAGGCTTTAAGGTTAATCTCGTAATCTCCCAGGTCCTAATCTCCTTTGTGGACATTTTAGATTACACGGTTGTTTTTCGGAAAGACAAAAGGGCTTATTGTAATTCGCGTTCGGACTTCGGAGTTAACAAAGGTATTGGTTGGTTGGTGGAATGGAGTGATCTGTAATAGATCCTGACTCCTGAATCAAAATATACATTTTTAAAGACTGACAAGATAGTGAACTTAAATAACATAATATAACATTGAAATTTTAAAAACCACTAAAATGTTATCCTCATTTCTCATCAGGGCATCATCAGACCCTGACCACCATATTATATCCACGAGCTATTTAGGATAGAATACTTACGAATGACCTTCGGACCTTTTTGAGACGGAGCGAGGGCGTCGCGAGTTTATTACGGTTACTACTTACTTTGTCTATCATGCATATCGCCAATTTTTTTGTACTCATGAATATGTTGCACAGATAAGCTGATATACGTGTAGATAATATTATACTTACCTCCTCACGTTAAATTAATGACAACACTCTGTTGGCGTCGGGGCCGTTAAAAATAGATAGACATTAGATAATCGAACCTAGTTAGGTTAGGTGACTAGTTTTTCAATTTAAGTAAAATGTTCCATTGTAATTTTCTTAGTGAATTGGTGCCATGGGACCTTAGTCTGGAAAATAATAATGTAATGACTATAATTGTCATGTTCCGTAGTTCCACTGGCCTATACCAACATTAATAGATATAGGTACTATCACAGCCAGCGCTCAAAGCAGAAACGCTGCGAAATAAAACTTGGTGGTCCTGAATTCATGACTTGTAATCGAGGTGGTTCGGACATTGAAATAGAATGGGTACTAAAATTCTACATCAATTTCGGGTTCGGACCTATCAAAATTCCATAACCTATTATAGGCCTAGGCCGCACTACGGCTAAACCGCCGTGGTTTTTAACGGTGTGATTTTGTGAGTCAAGCAAACGTATACAAGCGGCCTCACTTGCGGTTTTTTTCCGCGACTGATTTTATAGGTATATGTGTAGTGTGTGCTTCTCGAGCGGTTTTGCGGCTATAGCGGCTAACCGCTCGCTGGAAAAAACCGCAATGCGGCCTAGGCCATAAACTTGCCTTTACACAAGTTCAAGAAATCCATTAAAAATAATATGCTCCTGAAAAAAGCTTATTATACTGATGAAGATTAAATAAATAATAAAAAAGCATGGATGGAGCTGGACTCGCTCCAGCAATGCTTAGGACTGCGGTTGCTAATGAATAACCGGCAAGAAACTCGGTGGTTGCTCTTTTGAAAAAAAATATTACATTGATGAGAAGATACATGTATATTGTCATTAATGTAATAGGTATATATTTTTCTTCTGTTGCCAAGTTTCTTGCTGGTTCTTCTCGGTAGGAACGGCATTCTGAACCAGTGGTAGATTCATTCGACTATTCAAAAGCACTTGTAAAAAGTCTACTTGAATAAAAATATTTGATTTTGATTTTATTTTATTTTATCGCCCAGGTGTTTCGATGAATATGCTCAACTTCGTCGATGTGATTTAAAATCTTGTGGTAAGGGTAGTTGAAAATGACGTTAACTTTTGATGGCGTGCCGTGCGGTATTACAAAAGGGAGGGTGGAATAAGGTCAAACTCCGCAGAACACTCCCCGTTAAAGAACACGCAGAGAGAGCCTACGTCTCTGCGTTATTCAAGGTTGTCCAACTATGTACGAGGGATTATCCATAAGTTGGACTGTTTTTGATCCGTCAAATGGAGAAAACGTCAAAATATGGAAGAAACTGCTAGGGAACTCCAGCCCAAGGGTGATAGTGTTATCAATTCTATGGTTTTACTTCATATTTACCTATGTGGTCAGACTTGTGCGTTGTCTGTTGTTTCCATAAGGTATAGACACTAGTACACACTAGATATTCTACGTTTCTGATTCAAACCGCTAGGATGTGGAATGCTCATCCAGCGCATGTATTCCCTGCCAGGTATAACCTTCAAGTACCTTCAAACTAGCGTAACTTAAGTACCTTCAAGGCAAGAGTGAATAGGCATTTTCTAGGCGTGCGCGCTTCAACCTAGACCTCATCATTGCTTCGTACTAAGCGTGATTGTCGTCAAGCGCAAGCCTAACTTGCAATAAAAAAAATATTGCTAGTGATTTCGTCCGCGTGGATTAAGTTTTTGATGCCCGGGATGCAACCTATCGCTGTTCCTTATCCGCCAAAATTGGTTGTACAATTGAGCCATGGAAGAAAACAAACAGACAGAACGACACACTTTCGCATGCACAACATTAGTATTGATTTGTCTTGGCGTCTATTATTCGACATAGGGTTTGCGCTTTGCTGACGAACGCCAAAGAAATTGCTGGCCTAGAGGTAGTAGTTCCATCGACAAACATAGCCCTGACAAACTGACTGTGTGTGTAGTGTGTGTGGGTGAGTGAGTGTGTGAGTAAGTTGTATGTTTGTGCGTATCCATTTATATTCAAGTTAAAACTTAAAACCGCAGTTATAGCTACCGAATAATCTGCAGAAGAGCTTCCCATTCATCAAAAGATAGTGCTTTTAGCCAATTTTTATGTATTCTTTTACAGTCATGAATTTTCATGACTGTAAAAGAATTTGTTCAGAATTTTGTTTATTATAATTATATCAGTAAGTAGATTTATGTTGGTATTGATACGCAGCACATTCGCAGCATATACGACTAGTTCTACAACAGTATTATTTGTTCTTTTATCTAAGATACTTAGGTCAAAATATAGAGTTTTGTTTAACTTTAGTGGCGAAGAGAACATATAATTGCCTTACTGTAAGTACATTACTTATAGAATATTTTTAGGAACCAGAGGTGGATTAAAGTAAAAATAAAAGCAAATAACAAAGCTCAATTTATTCTAGTGAACGATTTCAACATAAAACACACAAAATAACCAATAAAGGAACACACTTCAATCCAAAAACAATTATGACTCATTGCAAGTCTCTCAACTAACAACTTGACAACTCAAAAGGTGACGATAGAATGCCCACCCGATAATACGGCGAGCGCTTTTATACACGTTCGTGCGGTGGCGCCACGATCTACCGGAAATTAAACTAATTCTCCTAAGAATATTATAAACATATCAGTATGGTGTCGATAAGGCTTAACATACCTATTGTATTACCTTCAGTACAAAACGCTGAGCTCTTTCTGCTTCAATGAATCTAGTCTTTGCTGCACGTCCCCAGACTGGTATACAGTAAGTGAAAAATTTATCGTTTTACGTTAGGTGTCGTGCCGTCCTGTCCCGTGGAACAACGCTATGGTTGAATAATAATAAAATTATCGCTCGCGCTTTCTTGTTAACAATGGACAGTGATGCCATATTTTAGTTCGTATCGAACATTAGTCGAGCAACGTCGTGAAACGCATTTTTTTCTACAAAAGTTATAAAAGAGATTTCATTGCTTTACCGATTTATTTGTAGTTTCAAAACCAAGAGTGTGAGTGTAGAAGATCGTGATAATCATTGCGACTGTCGCAATAGCTGTTATTCAAATTCAAGTTATACATATGTTTTTTATTCAAATACAATTTCAAAAGTGCTTTTGAATCGTCTATTAAATCTACCGCTGGTTCGGAAAGCCATTTCTAAGGATAAGACATCCAGATAAGACTGTAGTTTCTCTTTAAAAATAACAATATAAATTACCGTCATTATTAAATTACAAGTAACTGCAGTACCTGGCTGGAGCGAGTCAAATCCACGCTCTTTTTAACCGACTTCCAAAAAAGAAGGAGGTTCTCAATTCGGCGCGTATTTTTAAAAAAATGTATGTCGGTGCTTATCTCCGTGGTTTCTAAACCGATTTGAAAAATTTTTTTTTCAGTGGTTAGAGGAAGCTTGCGAGGTGGTTCCATCATAAAAAATTTTGACTACAAATCCTCAATCCTGATGCTGTAGGACTACTACATAAAATCCTCAAAACTAGGGAGTTAGGAAATTTAGGTGGTGAATTCATATAGTAGGTATCTCTTCGTTTAGTCACTTGTTCGGGTCAATCAACCGTGACCTTATTCACTATACTAATAAGTCATTAAAAAAGCGTGTCAAATTAAGAACCTCATGATGCCATTCAGTGAATGAACATAGGAAATAGGAATGAATAGCTTGTTAAAAGAACTTCTACGATCTACAACTACCTACCTACCCTTATACCGTAGACCGGGCATAAATAACGCCGAAAATAGAAATAACGTCATCAATAAAGTAATTAAAGGTCTTAGCTGTAATAATGATAGAAAACAGTATAACAGTAAAATTCTGAATTGCGGCGTTAAGGGTGCCTAATTGCCTATCCAGTAAAGCGGAACGGAAATGTGTTCAGTCAATTAGGTTTTATTATTATCAGCTCTCGCTTTTCATCTCACAATATCACTTTATAAAACGAATTAGTAACTACGCACTTTTTGTCTAAATATTTGTTCTTATGTCCATGCGGATGTAGTCACAAGTATCATCTAGTTTATGATAAGTTGATAAGATCTTATGTGATTGGATTACTTTTTGGTCTAGTGGTATTTCTAATCAAAACTAGTTTTCTAATATCTATAGAAATACTAGGTAGGTGATGCCCCCGACTTGACTTGATTTTTTTTAATTCCTGCGGGAACTCCTTCATTTTCCGAGATTAAAAGTAGCCTATGTCCGGGACCTAATTTTTTTGTTTGAAAAGATGGGTCGCTAAAGCGTAGCAAACAGACAGACAGACACACTTTCAACATTAGTATGGATTATTTTATTTGTCAGCAACTAATACCTACTACTAAGCAAATAATATATTTTTCTATCCTATCTAATGTTTAATTACTCGGTTGCTGTACACACCGGAAAAGTCAAAAGGTTGTTTAAGTCCATCAAATAGGAACATTTTGACTTTGTTCAATGCCACATTTCGTTTTACTCGCGTCTGAAGTAGGTAGCTCTCGCGTCCCTTTACCAGTCTATGTTGGCCGCCAAGTCGACGCCAAGTGACGTCACTAATTACGTCACAAAACGGCCATGTTACCAGTCGCTTTGAATCTGCGTTGAGGAGGGTATATTGTGTTGTGATGTTCATACGGGACGTACCTACGCAACGTATTAAAAGTAAATTGTATTTGTATGTATTTGTGGGTTATCAATGATAAGTGATAAGTTATAGTGATAAGATAACTAACTAATAATGTTATAGGCTCAAATATTAAACGATCACGACACGTATTAAACGATCAACAGATTTTCTCCATATGTATAAAAAAAATTGTCAAATATTTACTATGATAGTGTTAAACATGCAACAGTGGTGATAAATTTATAACTAATAAGCTGAGCTCGAACATTGCTGTTCGATAGTTCGAATAACGTAAATAGTCGATCCTGTTTTTGGTATAGCGAACAGTCTTATTACGAATTACACAGCGCGGCAACGCGTGCCAATTCCGCGCACTACACCGAAGGTTAATACTCAAGAAGGGCCATGAAGACAAACAAAATGAGAAGCATTTTCTCAATGAAAACCTTCTTCTACATTTTCACGATAGCCATGCTGATATTGGTATACGTGTCTTTGAAAGATTTAAAATCGACCAATAGCGAATTGATGGACAGAAAAATGCAGAGCATAGAATCAGTGATGGAGAGAATGCTTCAAAAGTTGAACGAAGATGAGCACACGAGAAGGGTAATGGCCGACACGAAGTATATTTTGCAGTGGACGTCTCCCAATACTATGCCGTTCATCTTCATGGGTAAAGGTCAACAAAGGTTTATTGACAGAAATTGCACCTTCAAGAATTGTTACGTTACTAACAACAGGTCGCTACTAAGCGATTATACGAGTTTCGACGTTATTGCATTCCATGGACCAGAAGTTATACGCATGGCTAAATCTAGTTTACCGACTCGAAGGTCACCGCGCCAAAAGTATGTTTTCGGTAGTATGGAGTCGTCAGACTACTATCCGGTTTGTTCTAGCAAGTTTAATGATTATTTCAATTGGACTTGGACATATAGACTGGAGCCGTATGCGAAATGGGGTTACTTGACGGTGCGGGATTCAAACGATAAGATTATAGGACCGAGAGATGTCATGCATTGGATGAAGTTGTCAGAAATGGAGCCAGTGAGCGAAGAATTTAAAAATAAGTTGAAATCCAAAAATAAGGCGGCTGCGTGGTTCGTTTCTAATTGCGATTCGCGGAGTAGACGAGAGAAGTTCGTTGAGAAATTACAGAAAGAGCTGTCAAAGTATCAGTTAGGAGTGGACATTTACGGGGGCTGTGGGACTTTCAAGTGTTCAAAGGACAGTGAAGCTGCTTGTGATAAGGTTGTGGAGGACGATTATTATTTCTATCTGTCGTTTGAGAATTCGTTTGCGGAGGATTATGTGACTGAAAAGTTATTGCGTGCTCTTAAACACGACGCTGTTCCAATTGTTTATGGTGCTGCAAACTACACAAGGTAATTTTTTTTTGACCTTGCATTATAATATATCCTGTTTGAACCTAAGCCCTTAGCAAATACAAGCTGGTATTTGCTCTTTATTACATCTTTTGCGGAGGAATTCTTCTTTACCTAAAAGATACAGGTAGGTAGTGTTCTGTGGTAATACCTCGTACTTTCTCAGTAATAGGTGCGAAACTATATTCACGTATTATTCTAGATAACGTACCGGTACTACCTATTCTGTAGTTATACGCAGTGCGATTGCCAACAGATGCCTAGTTTGTTAATATTATTATACTAAATAATAGAGAAATAGATAAAATTATACCTACCTAATAGGTTTTTGACGAGATTTTAATCTTCATGTTTAGGTAAATAAAAAACTTTTAAATGGAAATGTTAATGTTAAATGAATCCACAGTTTTCCTCGTATGTAACGAGGAAAACTGTGGATTTTACCACGTTTAAACCCGCAATGATTAATGGAGAAGTTTCATGAAGTTTTATATTTAACGCAACGGAAGTAAAATATAGATTAAAACTAATAAATCAGTGTTTTTTTAAATCCATCAATAAATGACTGAGAAATTAATTATTTAATAAGTTGAATTATTTAATGTACACCGATTATCTTACTCGAGTGAGAAATTTAGGGAGTGAATTTTTAACCAATTTCCAAAAATTGAGGAGGTTCTCAATTCGGCGCGTATGTTTTTTTCTTTAATACTATGTCGTGGTTTCTAAACCGATTTGAAAATTTTTTTTTCATTAGTTAGAGGAAGCTTGCGAAGTGGTCCCATAAAAAATTCTGACTCCAAATCCTCAATCCTGATGCTGTAGGTGTACCGTACTACATGAAATCCTCAAAACTAGGGAGTTAGGAAATTGAATTCATATAGTAGGTATCAAGTCACGTGTATACAATACAACTCTGAGTCCCAACTCCTCAACCCTGATGCTGTAGGGTACAGAACTCCTTAAAAGTAGCGATTTAGGATTTTTTTATGATGAATTCATATTGTAGGTGTCAAGCAACGACTTCATGCTTAAACCCAAGTCCCAACTCCTCAACCCTGATGCTGCAGGGTACAGAACTCCTTAAACATAGTGATTTAGGATTTTTAATGGTGAATTCTGATTGTAGGAGTCAAGCAACGACTCCATACTTAAAACCAAGTCCTAACTCCTCAACTCTGAAGCTGCAGATTTAGAGTACACTAAAAAAAATTAAAATAAAAATTCTTTCCGAAAAACCGACTTCCAAAGCCACTGTAAAGTAAAAAATAGCCTGATGCGTCAACTATGCCTATCTTTGTTATACTCGCCCGACAACCAGTGTGTAGAAATCAAAATTATTTTTTACTTTACAGTGGCTTTGGAAGTTGGCGACTTGGCGCTTAATCGCTGCCAAGCGATTAAGCGTTCCGGTACGATGCCGTGTAGAAACCGAATAGGGCAATGGGTTTAATATAACTGCCATGCCCCTAACAGGTTAGCCCGCTACCATCTTAGACAGCATCATCACTTACCATCAGGTGAGATCGCAGTCAAGGTAGCTAACTTGTAGTGGATAAATAAAATCACAAATGTTCGTTAACAGCTAATTTCACTTTGTATTCTGTTTTTACAGGTTCATGCCAGAAGGAATATACCTCAACGCGAGAGAACTCGGCGTAGAAAATCTAGCTCGTAAAATGAGTGAAATTATCTCGAATCCCGACCAATATGCTGATTTCTTCCGGTGGAAGAACCATTATGCGTATCACGACAGTTTGGATTATGAAGACTCGGATTTCTACTGTGGATTTTGTGCGATGCTAAATGATGAGGCGTATGTGAAAAGGACCAGTGTTGTAAGAGACTTTCGTCAGTGGTGGGATCCACCTGGTCGGTGTTGATACACTAACTTCGTCCGCGTGGTTTAAGTTTTTTTTGATTCCCGCGAGGACTCCTTAATTTTCCGGGGTAAAAAGTAGCCTATGCCACTCTCCAGGTCCGCAACTATAGCCATGCCAAAAATCACGTCGCTCCGTTGCTCCGTTGCGGAGTGATTGAAGGAAAAACCAAAGATATATGATGAGTATGATAGTATGATTTCGTTTGAGTTCTGTTATTCTAGATACAGTGGCGGACTAAGATTGAACCTCAGTAAACAAATGCAACCAGCTACCTACCTAGAAACGTTCGAAACAGGCTCACTCACACAAACTTGCGCATCGACGAGACCCCAGTGCCCCAAGCGCTCGTCGCAGTGCCGTCAGTAGTGAGTGCCGCGTCATCGCAAGTTCGATGCGCACGTTTGTGTGTGTGAGCTGTTTCGAACGTTTCTAGGTAGTTTCCGTACTGGTTATTACCGGACGTCAATAAGTGTAGTATACCTACCTAAATTGAATTAACGTTCTTTGAATTTGAATTTGAATTTATCTGTTTACTGTGAACTTGACCTGATTGAACTGAGGAGACAGTCCGCGCATGCCGCGGTTCGACAGGGACCTCCAAGCCTTGAGAAATCCTCTGCAGTCAAGTCCTAAGTCAGGTCTTAATATATTCAATACCTATAGTGAAATTTTAGTTGGAGGCCCTAAACAGCTTCTACAAAAATAATGAACAACTTTCGCGGTCACTAGTCACTTCGCTCATATTGTTCAGGTTTTGTAGGATGGGTCCCTGTTTTCCATTGTGCCAAACGCCTGTTCGTCGCCAAAAAAAAAAAACGCCTACGCCAAAAGTACAAGGACAAAACTAGGGGGTATTGCCACCCGGGGCCTCCGCCTCAGGGTCTTAGTCCGCAACTGTTAGGTTTCTGCTATATGTATATATACTGTATGAATGGTTGTGTTTTTTGCTTTTATAGAATGAACTAGCTAATGCCCGCGACTTCGTCTGCGTGGATCGAGGTTTTGTGGTTCCCGCGGGAACTCTTTAATTTTCCGGGATAAAAAGTAGCCTACGTGCTATTCCAGACTATAATCTATCTCTGTGCCAAATTTCATCCAGATCCGTTCAGCTGTTGGGGCGTGATTGAGTAACAAACATCCATCCATACATCCAGACATCCATACATCCAAACTTTCGCATTTATAATATTAGTAAGATAAGATTTGATTTGATTTGATTTATGAATAATATTACTGTCAAATGATAGAAACAAACTATGTACAGTGTTATATTGTGTTGTGATGCGACAGAAGTTGGGTTCTAAACAACGCATTACTTAATTATTTAAAAAAAAAAAAAACAGAAAAGGAACAACGATATATCCTCGATTTCTAGTGATAAATAGCGATACATATCTAATGCATTTTAAGTGCGTTAGATATACTCGTACAATGCAACTAGAATTATTCTTTATCCAAGGCATTCGGATAAAACAAGCAGGGTATGATAGGGCATAAAAGCAAATGATTAATATTTTAAATCAAACATAATTAATAATTGCACCACTGTATGGATAAAGGCTAGAAATTATATTGTAAAAAAATACGCTTACGTCCAAAGTTAGATATATCGTATTATAATTATTAATATTATATTATTATTATATTAAACCTCTTTAAAGCTACTCGCTAATTAATAAGGTATATCCGTCAGAATTTATTTGTAAGGGTGTGGTTTTAGGGTGCGACAGGGGTATGTATGTACAAGTAATTGGCTTGATGAGGAACATGCCATATATGAAAATATAAAAAAGAATAATGTTTTAAAGTATGTTTTGTATTGATTATTGATTTTAGTTTAATGGATTTGTAACGCTTAGGTACTTATGTTAATAAAAGCCTAGAAAAAACCGTAAGTTTTAAAAAAGAATAATAATATTGACAACTATTTTTTTATCATTAGTTAACGCTTACCTATTATGAATAAGATAAAATAGTTGAAAACGATAAGTATAGATAGAAAACGATAAGTATACTTACCACTATCATAGTAATTTCTCTGTGTTACTGAGAAATTATTGGAGAATTGTATACTATAACTAGCTGATGCCCGCGACTTCGTCCGCGTAGTAAAACTTTTTTTGATTCCCACGGGAACTCCTTAATTTTCCGGGATAAAAAGTATCCTATGTCACTCTCCAGGCATATATCTTATGTCACATAATATAAATGCGAAAGTGTGTTTGTTGGTTTATTGGTTTGCTGGTTTGTCCTCCAATCACGCCGCAACGGAGCAACGGATCAACGTGATTTTTGGCATGTGTATAGTTGAGGATCTGGAGAGTGACATTGACTACTTTTTATCCCGGAAAATTAAGGATATCCCGAGGGAATCAAAAACCTTAAACCTCGCGGATGAAGTCGCGGGCATCATCAAGCTACGAGTAGTTAACTATAAATGCGAAAATTTGAATGGATCGATGGATGTATGGATGTATGGCCGTATGGATGGATGTTTGTTACTCAATCACGGCCGAACGCCTGTGGGAGGATTCGGCCGTGGCTAGTTACCACCCTAGCGGCAAAGACGTGCCGTCAAGCGATTTAGCGTTCCAGTACGTAGAAACCGATTATGGGTAGGTATTTGTTTAGTATAACTGCCATACCCATTTTATATTTTTTTCCATTCATTTATTAATAGGTTAGCTTGTAACCATCACTGCAATCCTAATATCCAATATAGGTAGGTAATCCTATTCAGTGCTGCAATGGGGAGAGACACTACCAATTTATTCCGCTGGGTACTTATCTTAACGTCGCTGGTGCTGTGTACCTACCTATCAATATATTATTATCAAGCACCATACATTTTGCCTCGTGGGTCTAGAGGTTAGCATAGTCGACTGCGGATCACGAGGTCCTGGGTTCGATTCCCGTTCGGGCATAGGAATTGCTAGGTATTGGGTTTTTTATTTAAGAAATTCTCAGTGCCAGCCCGGAGTTGGAAGTTGGCGGTGTTTCACCCCCGTGCCTCGGAGAGCACGTTAAGCCGTCGGTCCCGGTTATTATCACTAACATGATAATAGTCGTTAGAGCCCGCCAACCCGCATTGGAGCAGCGTGGTGGGTCTAAGCTTTAATTCCCTCTCTCCTATGAGAGTGGAGGCCTGTGCCCAGCAGTGGGACGTTAATGGGCTGTAGTGGTGGTAGTGGTGGATACATTTTGTGCGCGTCAATATAATATTCACAGATTAATTAAATGTAAAAGAAATGTAATATTAAAAGTGCACACCGTTTTCCTACTAGTGGAAGGAAGGAAAAAAGTATTATCAAATCCTTGCGCCTTAAAAATGAAATCCCAGGTCATCGGCAAGGGTATGTACCTAGCGCCCATTTTAGACATTTATTTTTATAGCGAGACTACGTAATACTGGTTAGTTTCCGTCCATTGTTAACATTTAATTAGATTGTTTTCAATATTGCAAATAAACCTAACAGAACTTACCAACGAGGGTGGCGCCATCTGAGATTAGCTTTGCCTGTCTCTCCTCATTATGTAAACTTATAGTAGGTACCTAAGTATTTACACAGTTGTTGTATTTTAAAGTCATCATCATGTACCTACCTAATTGTTACAATGGAGAAGTTTACCATTTTTTTTTAAATTTAATATGAAAATTAAGACAAAATATAACAAAAATATGAAAGAATCATTAAAATATATCAACAAATGAAAAAGTTATGGAACTTTAAAGTTGCGCTTGAAAGACGGGAGACGTGACGTCATAATTCCTTATCAACAGACTTTATAAAGCCGAATAATAGAAATAAATAGACTTAACGTGAGTTAATTGAATTAAAAACACTTAATTTGTGTGTGAAGATAATTTTGAAGTATTAAATCTCGGCTAGGTAATCACTCACAAAATTTCTCACTCGAGTAAGATACAGCAATCATAATTAAATCGTCATTTCTCAGTCATTTATTGATGGATTGTAAAAAAAAACACTGATTTATTAGTTTTAATCTATATTTTACTTCCGTTGTGTAAAATATGATATTCATAACATCATGAAACTTCTCCATTAGAGTGAAAGGCGATATATAGCAAAATTATTTTACGCCGCCCATAGTTTTTTAATATGATAGATAATGAAGATCATTAGATAAAAATATAATGTCCTCAAAACCGAATTTCGGCCACGCCCAGGAAGTTTCCACAGAGATTAGCTTTCTGCGAGGCTGATTCTATGGTATGGTGTTAGTGTGCAAAGACAAGTACAATCTCTCATCATAGCCCGATGGGACGGAATATCCCACACGATCAGAGAACGATCAGGCTTACGAGGCATGGAGTGGAAAGACTTCCGGGCTAGTTCTGAGAGTTTTTAGTAAAATTCAATACTTTATTTTGAACCGACCCGGATTAGAACCAGGGCGTTCGTCATCCGCAGTCGAACATGCTAACGGCTAAACCAACGAGACAGTCTCGTCATGACAACATCGACAATCGATATTGACTCTCGACATCGACATTCGACATAAAAATGTCTACGACAGAAATAAAGTAGGTAAATAATATTGCAAGCTCTCTTGGTTTTGGACGGGCTTGATGAAGATCCTCAATACTCACACCTTTATGGTCTTATAAGTTAAAGCCGTTTTGTTTTAACATTGTTGTCGTTCGTATTCTAGAATTATAATCCTTATTGTTATTCAAACAATACTGGACTATAACATTGCTCACACAGAAATAGCAGGCGCTATTGAGTAGAAAATGTAGTTTATAAAACTGTAACCTATTCTGTTTGGTAACTGCCTCGTTGGCCTAGTGGTTACCATGTTCGACTACGGCCAACGAGGTCCCGGGTTCAAGTTCCGGGTGGGGCCATAATTAAGTATTTCGTTTTTCTGAATAGAAAATCTCAGTACTAGCCCGGAGTTAGGAAGTTGGTGGTGTTTCACTACCGTGCCTCGGAGAGTACGTTAAGCCGTCGGTCCCGGTTATTATCACTAACATGAGAATAGTGGGTTAAGCCCGCCAACCCGCATTGGAGCAGCATGGGGAGTCTAAGCCGTAAGTCTCTCTCTCCTATGAGAGCGGAGGCCTGTGTCCAGCTGTGGGACGTTAATGGGCTGTAGTGGACGATTTGTGTACATTGAATATATTTTTTTTAATAGGAGGAAGCTTTATTATTGATACAGAGCCTAAAATTTTGTAATTTTTGTCTGTCTGTCTCAAAATCGAACTGAACGTGCAGAGCTTAACCGCTAGGAGAAGCTAGTTTAGGTAAAAAATTTGCTATCCTGCGGTGGCCCAAATATCAG
Organism: Erebia aethiops; assembly: GCA_923060345.2. Lineage (NCBI taxonomy): Eukaryota > Metazoa > Arthropoda > Insecta > Lepidoptera > Nymphalidae > Erebia > Erebia aethiops. Next base: position 20,880,451 of record OV281082.1, read on the forward strand.
TGTATTATATTTTAATACATAGGTAAGTATCTAAACTTTTATCTCTTAAAACAGGATTTTGTCTGAATACCTATGACTAATAATAAGTTATGTAATCTACTTCAGCATTCAGCACCCACCAGTGTCGGATCCGATATAGCTTCGTTATCTAAAATAATTTAAATTTTAAAATCAGTTAGGTATTTTATAAATCCTGTTATAAAGCCCTTTTTGTTCCCGAAAAAGTAGCCTAGAATCTCAAAAGAAACTTGAAGCTTAAAAATTCAAATGTTTTTTATTCAAAAAATTTTTTACAAGTTCGTTTGAATCGTCGAGTGAATCTACCTCTGGTTCGGAATGTCATTGATAATGAGAAGAACCAGCAAGGCACTCGGTGGTTGCTCTTTTGAAAAAAATAATTTACAATTTCGTACGGGGGCAGAATGCATGTTAACATTGTGTTCACAACGAATAAATCATTAAATCATTGTATGTAGGTATCCCGGGGAAGGACATAGGTTACTTTTATCTTGGAAAATTAAAGAGTTCGGGAATCAAAAAACGTAATCTACGCGGACGAATTCGCGGGCATCATTTAGTTCCTTCTATTGTTCGAGGGAGAGGGCTGGTTAGTAGCGTTAAAAATGCAGCAGGTATATCATTGATCTCATAACGAGTACCTGCTGTTAAATAAATTGTCATCTTAATAATACAGATTTACGTGTTATCAGCATTATTGTCTCTTCTTTTATTGATAAAAAATTACTTTGCTCGTGTCTCATACCAAAATATTTATGGGCCTTATAATAATTAATTATTATGACTTAGCAATGTGCAAAGTTATTACTTTTTATCATTGTTCTTACTTACTGTTTAAAGTACGCACAATGATAAAACGAGTTCTCAAAATGTGAATCTTAGAAGTAGGTATACCTATCTCGTATCAGCTTGAAGATGGCGAATGTATAATTATTGAAATAATATAATTACAAAAAGACTATTTTTGCAGTTCAATGGGTAGTTTATATTCGCTCCATAACCTATTTTCTTTCTATAAATAAGTACTTATACTCACTCGTAAAGGCTGAAAATACAACAGCTACGGCTTTTACAGCTATAAAATATTTATTCGATGCAAGTGAACCCTTGATTTGGATTTCATCTGGTGATGTGCGTGCATCCTAAGATGAAAGCCGGCTAAGCAGGAAGGGGTATAGTCATTTACTTGATAGGTTTCTACTTTTTGCGTGGTGTGTCGTACCGAATGGTTTTTGGCTAGTTTTTAACCAAGGCCGAAGCTACCACCTTATTAAATCGGATGTAGCCACGAATTCGTAAACCAAAATTGTGATGCTGAACCTTTCCACCTCTTCTTTTCATAAAATCTGTAACCGTATATCTTTAAAACTTCATAAATTCTCAAGGAAAATTTTCAATATAAGCAAAGTGTCTACAAACTCGATTGCATTGATGTCCACTCATAATCGGACTAAGAGGCATGCTCAGGCGCGCCCAAACGGCCGTAGTTCGCGGTAGTAATTTTTATAGTACACATATTCAGTCAGTCAGTTTCTCGAGACGAATTAAATTAAATTAAAATTTTTCGCTAGTTTGCAAATAATGTCGGTAACGATTTAAAACCAAATGACACGTAAATAATATTATTGCCAAGTTGAAATTTTTTTTTTTTGCATAAAACCATAGAATTATACCAAGTTAAAATGGTTTCATAACGATTTGACATTATATATACTCAGCTTTGCCTGAAGTACGGCCATGAGTAATTCACGTTGGTATAACTGAAAACAAAAGTTACCAAGTTGTAGTTGGAGAAGCTACACCTGAATCAATAAAATAGGCTTCAATTTCACAATTTTTAGGCCCACTTGCACAAGGACTCTTAAATTGATTTAGTTACATTTTTAATAAACTTACCTGACCATATCTAAATACATATAAAAAATTTGCGGAACCGGCAGGATTTGAACCTGCGTCATGTCATACCTAATTATGTTTTAACCCCCGACGCAAAAAGAGAGGGTTGTTATAAATTTAACGTGTCTGTTTGTGTATCCGTCTGTGGTATCGTAGCTCTCAAACGGATGAACCGATGTTCGTTTAGTTTTTTTTGTGTCATAGATAATTTTATCCCAAGTGCTCTTAGCCATGTTTCATGAAAATTTGTTCAGCCGTTTGAACTTTACATTGAACTTTATTAAAAACTTGGAAATAATAATTATTACCAACTCTGTTATTAATCGTGTTTAGTTCCCTTTTCCCTGTTTCTACGCGACTAAGTGACAAACATACAAATTTACAATATTATTAATATATGAAACGAATATGCAACGAAAAGCCATACCTACTCAGATAAGAAGCATCCAGTATAGTGTTGTTGTTCGTCTAAAACGTCCCTCCGTACTGAGTATTCGTTTTTTTTTCTGTGCAATACTCATTTCTTTTATCATTTTATCCGATAAGATAAAAAAGGCTGACAATGATATTTAATCTCAATAAAACAGTATTTGAAATAACGTCTAACCTACAATCGTGTTTGCTGTGATAGTTTTGTGTTAGTTAGTGCCACTAAGTTAAAACGTGATAATGAGACTTAACTTTATATCGTTTAAAACTTTCTTTTACATAACAACGTTCTCTATGTTAATCTTACTATACATATCTTTGAATGATTTAAAAACACAAAACACTATTCTTTTTATGAAAAGAATGGAGGGCGTAGAACATACAATGGCAAAATTACTACAACATATAGAAACAAATAAAGAAATAGACAAATCAAATTCGAGCACTAAATTGGAACTAAAATATATATTGCAGTGGACATCTCCTAGAAATGTACCGTTTGTGTACATGGGCGAAGGCCAAAAAGGTTTCATAGATAGAAACTGCACTTTCACAAATTGCTTTGTGACCGGCAACAGGACTTATCTCGGTGATTACACAAAATTTGACTTAATTGCATTTTCTGGCCCAGAAGTAGTTCGTATGAGTAAGTACAGTTTACCAGAGAGGAGATCGCCTCATCAGAAGTATGCATTTGCAAGCATAGAGTCCTCTGACAATTATCCAGTATGTTCCGATAAACTTAACAATGTCTTTAACTGGACTTGGACATATAAACTAGAATCAGAAGCTAAATGGGGTTACATAGTAGTGAGAGATGCCAATCATAATATTATAGGACCTAAAAAAAACATGCACTGGTTGAAACTAGCAGAAATGGATCCAGTTAGTGACGAATTGAAAGAGAAATTTAAAAAGAAAACTAAAGCGGCAGCATGGTTTGTATCTAACTGCTATTCGAGGAGTGGGCGCGAAAGAATTGTTACTCAGTTACAAGCGATGCTTAAGAAATATAATTTAGACGTAGATATTTATGGAAAATGTGGCCCTCTAAAATGTTCTAGGGATATCCAAGATGACTGCAACAAAATGCTAAGCACTGATTATTATTTTTACCTATCATTTGAAAATTCGTTTGCTGAAGATTATGTAACTGAGAAGTTGTTGTATCCTTTACAACATGATGCCATCCCAATTGTTTTTGGGGGTGCTAATTATACAAGGTAATTATATACTTTACTTACTAATTTGTACAATTTGCGCAATATTATATTAAAGGCGATAGGAGTTGGGATACCAAAGGGCTAGAATGGGGGCCTTGCACCGAAAAGCGAAGTGTAGAACGACACTCCACTAGGTGAATGGACGATTTCAAGCGAGTCACTGGGAACCTCTGGATTTGGAAGCAAGCGGTCCAAGATCGTGTCCTGTGGAATGTGGACTCACTTCATAGTTCATTCATCATTAATTACTACACATTCATTACGTTCCATTTTTGACCTATCTAAATTGAAATAAACATCAAACATGCGCGGAACTAAAAACCTTTTCTTTTTATAAGGTCCGGTGGTAAAGCCAAAATAATACGTAGTAAGGGAAACTGTATGTCCTTTATGAAATAATCAAATTGACTATTGTCATTGATAAAAATCTAATGGTTCTTACAGATTTATGCCGGATGGAATTTACTTAAATGCCAGGGAATTAGGCGCTGAAAAGTTAGCTGCAAAAATGAACGAACTAATTCTCAACCCTGATTTGTATGCGGAGTATTTTAGGTGGAAGAAACACTATTCATTTTACAGAAGATATGAGAGTATAGAAACTGATGACTACTGCAGCTTCTGCACTATTCTGAATAATGAAGAACTAGTGAAACAGATTAGTATATATAAGGATTTTAGACACTGGTGGGACCCGCCAGGACGGTGTTAAGAGTTAAATGTTAAATGGGTTACACTGAGGTACTTATTTATAATCTGATTAAAGACATTACTGGCCGCTTGCACAAGAATATTTAGACTAAGTAAGTTATATTTTTTTTAACTAAATTAGTCTAGAATAGTCTTAAAAAGGTGTAAAAAATTAACTATTCTAAATAAATTTAAGAATCCTTGTGCAAGTGGGCCTAAGAAAAGCAGTTAATTAATAATTTTAAGGTTGTGTTGTTCAAAGAATGTGAAGGATAGACCTACGATTTGAATTTGAGAATATGCATAAAAGTAGTGTGGAAGATGACTAAAATAAAGTTATTGTGCCAATAGGAAATATAATAATATTGTCAATCTTAATTTCTTATTATTTTTATTTTTGTAAGTAATTAAATTTGTAATTAGGTTAATATATTTTTTAATTTTGTATAACTGGATAGGTAAATGCGTATACGCGTACAGCCGTAACATCTCAGTGAATTTATTGATTTCATAAGCGAATTTAACGAAATTTTTATTTGTGTCCTTGTTCTACTTTTGTAATTGTTTTGTACACTTTTTTATTGATAGAAAATAGATTTCCATTATTTTAATTTCCCACCTGAAATAATATAGGAGATCATGAAAATATTAATTTGTATATATGTATAAGCTTGGCTAACATACCAATTACCAACCTGTGGTTTGTAGAAATATTCATTCTAATTTTGCGCCGGTACCTTATCTGATTTCTTTCGATTAGATTACTTACTACTATCGAAGGATGTGTGCCATTAGTTATTTTTATTGAACTAAATGGCGTAGCGTAAGAACTCCACGGCCATAATTAAGAAAAAACAAAAATTATGTTTCAGTGACCAATCTCTCAGATAAATCAACGACTTGAATGTTCCAAGACCGTACTTACTTACTAATATTATAAATGCGAAAGTTTGGATGGATGTTTGTTACTCAATCACGCAAAAACGGCTGAACAGATGTGGATGAAATTTGGCACAGAGATAGATTATATTCTGGCATAATGCATAACTTTTTATCCCAGAAAATTAAAGAGTTACCGTGTTGCGGGAGTCGCGGGTATCAGCTAGTAAAGATTATAATTCAGAAACAAGAACGTCAACAGTGTTAAAATAATAAGTAATGCTCTAAGACATGGTAGCAAGCGTGATCAGGAGAAACCTTTAAATTTAAAACTAAAAATAATAATATGAATGGACCGAAATTTTCATGCGTTTTACATCGAACTTGTAAATGTACAGCATTGTAAATTTTATGGTTTATTATATTACCATACAATTTCATGCATTGAGATCTTGTTGTGAAATTAACCGTGCAGTTACATGTTACTTTTGTTTATAGTAATAGGTATGTCATTTTAGTTTTATAAGCTGAAAATTTGTATGTAAAATAATTGGAAAAAATGTGTGTGTGTGTGCAATGCACACACGGCAGAAGTGAAACTTCATAAAAGTAGCCTACGAGATAATGAGACAAATATAACTTGAATTCTATCTCATTCTCTTGCAGGCTAAATTCTATTATGAATAAGTTTGTTTCGTTTTGGTGGCGATTTTTCGTTTTATCGAATTTATAGACTCGACTTCAAAAAAAGGAGGAGGTTCTCAATTCGACTGTGTTATTTTTTGTATGTTTGTTAGGTACGCGATTACTACGCCAATTATGAATAAATTTTGATTATTCTTTTTTTGTTTGATAGATCATCATATATTCAGAGTAGGTCCCAAATAAATTTGGTGAACATCTGATGAATATACGGACATGGAGAACGGAACTCCGAAATAAGAGTAAATTGCTCGCGATCAGTGTAATAGCTTAGTAAACGTAAGTTTTTAATGAGGTATAGCATATTATTTTAATACGTGACCACTAAAAATTATCTAATAAAAAAAATCAAAAATAAATAAAAACCGACTTCAATAACCACTAACCCTAAAAAAATATTTTAGTTTATTACCGAATATATTATTATATTTAGAAAAGGTTATGTAATAAGTTCTGTAATAGGTAATATTTTTTGGAGTCGGTGTTTGTGGTTATTGAAGTCGGTTTTTTTTTGTTTTTTTTTAAATTTAAATCACAACGTTTCTAAAGAAGTTTCACTTCAAAAACAACGCCAACTATACTAAGAATCTGGATTGATATTCTCTGAATTTGTACGAATACTTATAGGTAATTTAATTACAATACATTTGCTCGTTAAATTGTTTGTCAGCTATTTAACAGTCGAGTAAAACTCGTGTACCGATTAATTTTAATTTTTGTTGCCATAGGCACATATTATTAAAATAATAGTTTATCATTCTGTTTACCACCCTTTGTATAAAACATTGCTGCAAATAAATGAATATGGATATGAATATTGAATAATATGCTTCGTCTATAGGTAACTATATTTAAACACACTGTAGGTACCTATACATATTATTAAACCTACGTTTATCAACATCCTTACCTACAAAGTTTTTTCGGTTATGTAGGTACATGATTGCTGCTTATCTGACCAATATAACTATCTAGCTGATGCCCGCGACTTCGTCCGCGTGGATTGAGGTTTTTTGGTTAATTTAAAATAGTATAGATACTAAATTGTTATAATAACAGTAGGTTATAGGTATACCTTTAAGGAACTTCAGCTGGATACAGCAATGTCGGAAGTAAGGGTTGATTTAACCAAAATCGGGCTAGGGCCCCTGGTTAAGTTATTATCGAGTTCAATAAGATCCTTGTAGGGCTCAAACTACAGCATTGGGAATGGTATAGATAGGGCCAGGAAAAAATAACTTTGTATGTGAACATCTGTGGTTATATCCTCATGTGGGTTTAGGGTTCGATCCCCTCTAACTTTTCAACGATGCAATACGTTTTAGGCAAATAAATATATCGCTTACTTAGACGGTACAAGAAAACAGCCTGTGGATGATGCATACCTACCTGTCATTTTTCCATAATGTTCTCAAAGGTGTGAGAAATCTGCCAATCAGGTAGCTAGCGTGGTGGACTATGGCGTTATAAACTACTACTCAATAGAGGAGACCCGTATGCAATGAATTGAGAAGATGATTAATTGGGTTTTTGAATTTAAAGAAAATATCGATTTTTTTAATGTATTTTAAAACTTACACAATTTGTATAAATAGTCGATGCGAAACACTCTTTTAATTTAAAAAATAATAATAATAAACAATTATAAATTGATAAAATTTTAAAAAGAACCACGTGACTACGAGATCGGTTGCCATGTTTGTGACGTCATAATGCTAAAGCAATTTCACGATTGTATTCTAATTTCAATTAATTGTGGCAAATTAACATTGTGACGTCACACACGCCGGGTTTATTCGGCGTGGTTTCGGTACTGAATTAAAAAATTTATTTTCAATTTGAAATGCTTACCTTTAATTTTAAACTATAGCGAATAAAGAAAACTAAATATAGTTTTGTTACAAAACCTAGAGATCTTTTGATTTATAACAAAAAAGAAATATTTTTCAAAAACTGAATTGCACTGCCGACTTTCTGGCCGATTGGTTCATCTGGGGATTGGTTCACCAGACAACATTTTGTTTACCGTAGGTACAGTTTGAGAGAACGTTAAGTATATTTCCTCTGCTTTAGCGGAGCTCGTTTTACCTGAAACCTGTGCCTCAAGTTAATAGGCATGATGATTGATTTTGAAAAATTGTTAGATTATGTTCGGATATCTACTACTATTTCGAAAAAATATCTTATTTCAGCAGAAAAATAAGGTTTGGTACATAAAATTGGCATTTGAAATTTAAATTTTAAAAATCACGCCAAAACGATCATGGCGTCGTTTGAGACGCTATTGTTTTAAATGTACTCCCTGCAGTGTGCAGTAAACAATAGTAGTGATTGTCAAAGCTCTAAAACAAACAATTGTGTCATTCGCTTCTTGGTGTTTAATCCATTATGGCGGATTGCTGTATTTTATAATTTTATTTTATCAAAATAAATAGCAATCTCACTTGAAATAGAAAAATAAATACGTTTTTTATAATCCATGAATCCTATTTCATTATAGGCCGACCGTTTAACTCGCGTATCCAAAGATTAATCTCGAGATAGACATTGTTGGTAAAGAATAAAATAATAAGTATGTTTAAAAATTTAATAAATTTGTATCCCCGGTCTCTCTTACCGCGCAGGCGATACGCGAGTTAAACGATCGGCCTATAGATGAATTCATAATTTCATTGATTCTTGGATATATATTACTGTCATCATGCCTATTCTGATGGGGCCGGCACTATTGCTGAAGTGGACCATACCGCCGCACTATGTAACTAGCCCACTAGAAATTATCTATTTATTGAACTGATAAGTAAATAGATAATTTCGACGAGGATCGATAATAATTATTGCACAAGGTATTTCCACGAATTTCGGATAAATTAATAGTTATGACTGGACTATACCCATGTGGCGAAAATATATAAATGCGAAAGTTTGGATGGATGGATTTTTGTTACTCAATCACGATAGAACCACTCAGATCTGGATGAAATTTGCCACAGAGCTAGATTATAGTATGGAATAACACAAAGGCTACTTTTTATCCCGGAAAATGAAGGTGTTCCCGCGGGAATCAAAAAACATTAATCCACGCGGACGAAGTCGCGGGCATCAGCTAATTGTTCTTTATGTATCAAAATTATCCGTGACTTTATTGTGATTTAGGTTTTTTAATCCCGCGAGAACTCTGTTAGGATAAAAAGTATCGGCTAAAGAGACAAATAGATTACAGACAGATAATAATAAATAAACCTTTATTTCAGGTCTAAGATCCATACGGTGTTAGTAACAAAAAATCTTAAAACTATGTTAGTCATAAAAAAAATTTACATTATATAAAACAAACAATTGACATTAGATAAACTGTCCAGTTCTTATGATTATTAATAAATCTCTAAAAATAATTGAAACAACTGAGAGTAGATAGTGTAATTAGCCCACATAATATGATTAAAAACCCCGACTTTATCGTAAGTACGGGTTTTTTCATTAGGTATTTATCTATCATACGTACTAAGTACCTACCTACTTTTGTCGAATCGTAAATGCACGACATTTCTATTTTCTATACTCTTTAAATAAATAAATCTTATAATAAATGATCCAAATGGACATCGAAGTGCTACATGCTGAAACGAGAACAGCTGTTGTGTATCAGTGAACGTCCTAGTCAGAGATCCGGATATACTGCACGACCTTCACCGATCTGCTTAGTTTATAGATGAAACCTACTTTTTATTTTTATTTAATAATAGATAAATCACAGATAAATACGCCTAAAATAGGTTGCCTATCAAAATCCGGTCCAGGCTATTTTTTAATTAATTAATTTTAATTAATTATTTTTTTGACAAGTTTATTGTAGCTATACCATCGCGTTCGTTATAAAATTACCTATATTTATTTTGATATATAACTCAAGCGGTTAACATATCCGTGAAGTTACCATAATGGTTAAACTTACCATAGTCCAAAAATAAATAAAAAGTAGGTTTCATCTATTAAACAGATCGGTGAAGGTCGAGGTATATCCGGATATAAGACTATCCAGAGTGTTATTTGATCCACGGATGGAGCCGGACGGTGAATCATAATGGAGTTGAAGTGTTATAGGATTCACCCAGGTCAATGGTGGATCACAGTGAACTCCAGAGTGCTATGCAATCCCCTGATGGATCCAGTTAGGGGATCCTAGTGGATTGAGGACTCGGCTCGCAAGAATACCCGCGACAAACGCGCGAGTCGAGAGTCTAATCTACTGCGATTTAACGCGCGAATTTTTAAACTCGCGCGATGCTTCTTGAATGTGTACCTACCGCGCCAACGCGCGTAGTGCGTACTAATTCGCGCGAGACGATTCGCGGCCAGTTCGCTCCTTTTGGGTAAGGTCGAGTTACGTTACATGACCCCAACTACCTTCCAAGTTACCTATTGTATGTATTTAGTACTAAACGATGCCCGCGACTTCGTCCGCGTAGTTTCGTAGCGTTTTTTTAATCCCCGCGGGAACTTCATAATTTTCTGGGATAAAAAGTAGCCTATGTCCTTCCCCGGGATGCAACCTATCTCTGTACCAAATTTCATCAAAAACGGTTGATTAGGTGGGCCGTGAAAGCGTAGCAGACAGAAAGACAGACGGACAGACAGGCAGACACACTTTCGCATTTATAATATTTGTATGGATGTTATCTATAAAATAAATCATGAACTTGAAAGAGAGTCTTTTGTAGTCAAAAATTATCAAGTTTCAGGCCTGAAATATTGCTTACAAAGGCTACAATAAAATTGCTTAAATTTTGGGTGTTAATATTTGAGAGTCGGTCGAGAACCGAGACGTGCTTATCGAGCATGTGACGATCAGGCGGCGGTTACCGATCAATAGGTATGGTACGTGTACAGTCTAGAGATACGTTCTTTATACAGTCGTACGACGGACGCGTCTAGGTAGAGGAACGCTGTGAGGTGACAACTGACAGGGTCGTGAAATATGTAACTAGCAGAATTTTCAATACAATATTCAGTCACTTTAATGTGCGTAGAGTACCTTACAGGTGCTACAACTGTCATAATAGGGTAGCCGGCAGGCTGATTACGTAAAATGTTGCAGTAGCGACAGCAGTAGCAGCAGAGTAGCAGTGCGACAGCAAACACTACGCGATCGGTCGCAAAATGTCACTAGAATTCGTATTACGCAAGCCGATCGCACGTCTATTGCTCGCCTGTCGCAGAATGCACTTTTCATGCACTTTTGCTATCGATACTAGCGCCACTCGCGACAGGACAGCAATAGATGAAAACAAATTAAGCAGCTTTATCTATACCTTTTATCGTCATCTTTGGTACGTTCCTTGAGTATGTTCCTTGTCTGTGGTTGAATTCAAAGAAGTGAACTTTGAATTTTGTTTGTAAATGGTGCGAAGTTTGAATTTTTTAAGTTAACCAGTGCAGTGATTATTTTGAGATTTTGCTGAATTTTAATTTTGGACAGTAAGTTAAAAATCAATTATAGTTCAATAGAAAAAATTCGTACGTTCGTTTCCTTTAACTAACATTTTCTCGATTTATTTATAGTGGAACATCGAGTGTCGAAAAGTCAAATGGACGAGTTACTGCAGCACCTGATGGAGCACCCAGGCCTTGTCAAGGGCCGTTGGTTTGGGAGCGAGATCAAAGGAGACCATAGATCGAGAGTGGAATAATCTCGCTTCCAGGCTAAACGCCCACGGTAATGGTGCAACCAAGACGGGCCAACGGTGGAAGCGTGTATTTTTTTTTATCCACTACAAGCTAGCCCTTGACTGCGATCTCACCTGATGGTAAGTGATGATGCAGTCTAAGATGGTAGCGGGCTAACCTGTTAGGGGCATGGCAGTTATATTAAACCCATACCCCTTCGGTTTCTACACGGCATCGTACCGGAACGCTAAATCGCTTGGCGGCACGTCTTTGCCAGTAGGGTGGTAACTAGCCACAGCCGAAGCCTCCCACCAGGCCAGACCAGGGAAAATTCAGAAATTATAAATTTCCAAATTGACCCTGCCGGGGATCGAACCCGGGACCTCCGCACGTTAAGGCAACAGCGCTACACACTGCGCCACGGAGGTCGTCATATGAATACTTTTATTTGGTTATTTGGTTTGCTCTTGTTTGGTTTGCTGCAAGTTGTGCTAATCATGCCTAATTTTGTAATCTGTAGTATTGGGCGGACTTGAAATTTAAAGTTAAAAATAAAGCTGCTGCAAACGAGCCCTCTCCAAAAATTCCACCCTTCTTTCTTCGTCATCAAGTGCCTCTAAAAGTAGAAAAGCGCGTGCCATTCTTCGAAACTACCTATTAAAATAAAATAAACAATTTAAGTTAGGTTCATATTGCGTTAATTTTTTATGCAATTTTGGTAATTTAATATTATAAATATTTTGCACTACATATTACGAGTAGATTTAATGAAACTATCTTACCTTCAAAGATGTTGGTTTTTCACGTAGATAGATTTACTGTTTTAGGTACTGAATTATTCAAATTGCTTGAAGTATGTACCTAATTATTTAAAAAACCACAGTAAACGCACTCGACAATTACCCAACAATCACTTTGCAACAGGTGCAGAGGTTGTTGCTGTTTGACGTTTCATTTTGCTCGGCTGTCGCTGTCGTATTGCTGTCAAGGAAGCTTAGATAATACCAATTTGCTGGTATGACAAGGACACGAATGCAGTTTTTAGTTCATAGATTGTCCGCTAGAGGGTGAACTAGAGCTCGACTGCTGTCTGCTCCGTAGCCGCTGATACGTAATACAAAAGTGCCGTTTGACAGCAGCGATCGCGAGATTTACGCCTGTCGCTAGCCTGTCGCGAGTTATGTAATCAGCCAGCGGGTCTGTCAATCGTAAGTGTCGACCCATTGTATGAAATTACCGCTGCGTTCATCCTTACTATATTAATTCAATGTGTGTCCCTCATTGATGTAGAATTTTGGTATCTATGTGTCCCTATACTTATTTAAATTTATTATAAATGCAAAAGTTGACGAATTATCTTCCAAAGCACTCTAGAGAATTTCACACTGTGATGTGGTGTGTTGGCATGCTTTTACCTAGCTTTTATTGCATGTTAGCGGGAGGGCGAGCGGAAAACTCAACACACCCGACATCTTAAACTGAGACGTCCCGAAAATTTCCTGAAAATGTCTCCTAAGTAAAAAGAAAAAAATCTCGTTTTAAGAGGTAAGGGCCAACCCTAATTAAGAAATATTAGATATCTATCTTAGAATCACAAAAATTGATGCAGAAAAGTTTGGACGTGATAAAAATATCTACGTAAAGCAATTTTTATAGGTATTATAAAATTGATTTCATTCATCTTTTCACTGCAACTTTATTCAAAGTTGAAGAATGCTTTTCCGACTGAAAAGATCGAGTTGATTTAATGCATTTCTGTTACACAGGTATCTAATATTTACCCTTTTTGTATTGCTAAGAGTAGATATCATTAGCAGTGTTAATAATCACATAGTACAAATAAGATTAATAATATTAATCCATACTAACCATACAAATATTATAAATACTAAAGTGTGCCTGTCTGCTATACATTTACGGCTTATCTATTGAACTGATTTTGATGAAATTTGGTTCAGAAATAGATTGTATCCCAGCCCAGAGAAGGACATAGGCTACTTTTTATTCCGGAAAATTCTAGAGTTCCCGTCGACGACGTGCACCTTAATCCGCGCGGACGAAGTCTCGGGCATCATCGAGTGCAGAATGATTATTACCTAGACGTAGTCGAAATTCGACGTTTTGTCGACGTAGAATTAGTCGAAAGTAGGTAATAATTTTCTTACGTAGGTACTAAATTTGTTGAATGTACTTAATTATAATTTTTTATTAAATATATATTACGTAAGGAAATATTAATGTTACTTAGACAAACAACTAAGTAATTTATCCTGCATTTTTGAGTTAAGACTACTTTTTTAACAGTAATAGTAGTAGACTACTACTACTATATTATGCTCAAATAAAAGCTACAAATACCTAGGTATTTGTCTAAGAAATAATATAGTTTGATGCAAACCAAACACTTGTAAAAAGTAAGGAACACCTAGGTACCTAAGTAGATTCTTAGTAGTTCTTGCATCTATTTCTCTAGATGAGTTGTTGGACTTAACAAACGCTAGCGATCATTAAGCAAAGTCTGCACTTGACACGGTTTTTATGCACAATGGTTTGTTTCTTCAACTAGGAAAACTTCTGCGTGTGTAGAAGTAAAGTAAATGGTCATTATAGTGATTTGACTATCATTAGGATAAAAATGTTTTAAATTGATTTACGCGTGTACCTTTATACAACATATTATATTTAATTAAAACTAAGAAATAAATTAAAATGTAAATAAAAAAAAACTAATTATATTTACAAAAAATACACGAATCGTTAATGGGCATGGTGCCCAAAACACTGGCGCTATTACCTCGTTGAATGGCAAGGCTAAGCCGTTATGCTAAATAAGCGCCAGCTCTTTGGTCACCAGAGGCGTGGATCAGATTTTGGGACACGACATATATAAAATTCTTCGTGTCCGATGACCATGGGCCCAGAGTCTCAAAAGCAAGCGCCGCAAAAACGTATAGTCCTTAGTAATGACTGAGTATTTGCGACGCTTAAGCAACTGAGCAGGTTTGGCAGCTGCGCCCGCCTTTAGGCACGAGCCCGGTAGGTGGGATGCTGCCAACGTATCCACGCAGGTTTCATCCCACACCAGTGCATCGACCCATCGACCACGGTACTATAGTCATCCCGTCCGGCCTCTTGCCGTCATCCCTGAACAAACCGGAGGGTTCCAGTTGTGCAGGGATGGAGGCAGTGGCCAGAGCGTGACGGACTATATCATTGAGAGCACGGTGGCGATACAAGTGGCCTGCGCTCCGAATGCAACTGAGTCCATGGTGACCAAACTTATCCACGTGGCTGCCACAAGGACAGTAATGAGGCTCACATAGATACCTTTATTCCCAAACGTAAGCAAACTGCCACACGAAGCGCTGTCCGGTCGAGAACCGTTCCCAGGCTATGAGATGGCAGAGCGTGTAGCCAGTGACCTGAATCTTTTTCGGATACGGCTAAAATACGAGCTTTATCCGTGTCCGAGGTACACTGTGCTACGAGATCCGCATGTGCCAAGATAACACGTGGTTTGTCCCAAAGACCCTGAAACTCCACAGCCGAAGGAAAGCTCGCCCCAGGACAAGATGCACTCCAGGCCAACCTCGCCTCCGCCAGACTCTCAACCACAACATCAGTCGGACTAGTCAGATTAAGGATCTGACTAATGAGAGTAATAGAGCCAGAAGCGGAAGATAAGAAAGCCGGAAGCGCTACACTTGAGATGGAACGTATGCCTAAGACCCCGTATTTCACAGGTAGGCTCGCTTGGGTCCAGGTGCGGTCATCAAATTGTAAATTTAGAATTTTACATAGAGTGTCTTTAAGAGACACATCTAAAGTTGAGATCAAAGAAGGGTATTTCCAAAAGGGGCTGCACCCTAATAGATACATAAATTTAGGAGCAAATAAACATAACCGTAAGATATAAATGGCCATGTGTGGCTTTATTTCTAAAAGGCGATGCGAAAATTTATTGAAATTTTCTAATTTAGAATTTATTAGAGGAGGATTTGCGTCAACAAATATTGGAGTTTACCTTTTATTTTGTTGATAGCTAAAGTTTGTCGGCGTAATTTTGCTATTTATTTTTTTGAAAGCGTTTCATATGTCACTTATAAGCTTATCGTTCGAAACGTTCGCGTTGGTTAAAATTTAAATGATCACAGTTCGTTGCTGTAACTTTTGGTTATTTATTATTGGCAAACTTATATTTTGCGTGTGTTGCTGAGGTGCCACTGTTATTTTAAAAAAAAAATTTTTTTAAAGTTGAGACTCACATTAATACTATATTAAACTTATATGAAATAATCACTTAGTAAATGACACTATTATCACGATAAAAAAATGTTAATTCAATAAAAATTATATTATTATATAGTTCCCTTAACGTTTCTCAGGAGCTAAAGTTTGTTAGCATAAAACTGCTATTCATATTTGCAAAGGCGTTTTTCTATGTAACACACGCTTGAGGAAATAATACTTACAGTATATTGTGTTATTCCTCTCTTGAATTATTTAGTACTAGCTGATGCCCGCGACTTCGTCCGCGTGGATTGAGGCTTCTTCATTTTCCGAGATGAAAAGTAGCCTATTGTTTAGTATTTGTTCCTAAACTGTTATAAATGTATATCTGTTTCGTTCACTCGCTCCCTCTCTCTCTCTCTGTATGGATGCAAGACAATAAAGACGTGTATAAAGTGCTCTCGAGTTTTAATTTCAATATTATTAGTAACAAACAAGTGATTGCTTCAAAAACACTTCGAGTGTGGAAAGCTGAGTGCCGCGGTTGCAGCAGACAATTAATTAAGGTGTCCCGCCAATCTACATCCATAACACCTATGTCACTCTCCAGATCCTCAACTATGCCCATACCAAAAATCACGGCGATTCGTTTCTACGTTGCGGCGTGATTGAAGGACAAACCAACAAACAAACACACTTTCGCATTTACAATATTAGTATGATGATTATAGATTCTGTGTACGTTGGAATTATTTAGTTTTCTGGAATGAAAAGCTTCTTCGAGATGCAAGCTCTATCTCTGCACAAAGCTTTAAAAACGTAGACAGATATACACAAATTCGCATTTTTTATACCTATTATGTATTATTAAGTCTTTGGATAATGTAGGTACCTGTTATAACTGAAAATCCGTACTTACCTACATTTTTATTACGTCATAATACCGAATCGTGCAGACAAGAAAATTGTGTTCCGGAATACTCGAGTAGCCGACCAAATTAGTTTGAGGGCCCGGAAAGAGCAACAGGTAGGTCAAGGACGACCCGCTCAAGTTGTAAGTTCGTACTTGTATGCTTAGGCGTGGTATGTGTAACTTGAAGCGAGTTTAAATTAAGTTAGGAATGCGAAAAAGCTCATGCAAGTACTTTTTATAACTTTTGCTTGAAGTCCACTTAGTACGGAACGTCTTTTTTCACTACAAGTTAGCCTTTTTTGAGGGACGAGTGGCCTAGTTGTGACAACGATAATCCGTCGATTGCGAAAGTTGAAGGTAAGCAACGTTGACCCAAGTCGGTAACTGGATGGGTGACCGAATTTGTAGGTTCATATTATCCTTTTTCGTTTCCTCTGCCTCAAAGACCACGTTAAGCCGTCGGTCCCGGTTATTATCACTAACATTTGATAATGATCGTTACAAAAACCTATAAGAGTTTAAATAGTCTACTCTTAGTCGAATCGTATCGTGGGAACCCGCCGCATTATTATCACAAGAAATCTCCTACCATTATTTGGTTAATGGAAAGGGGTCACGACCCTCAGTAATGAGGAATACGACGCAGAGAGAGACATGTTAGCCCTTGACTGCTAAGTGATTATGCAGTCTAAGATGGTAGCGGGCTAACCTGTTAGTGGTATGGCAGTATCGGAACATGGTTGATGTCCAATCTATTCACACGAGACGGTTTTGTTTGTTTCTGATATGAAGCTCTTCCAGCGCACTTGTTTCGTAACTACATTCAAGATCAGAGTGAATAGGCCTCTTCTAGGCAAGCGCGTTTCAAACTAGACTATGGAGGCATCTGATCATTGCTTTTCACCATTCTCAGGATTTTTGAAGTCAAGCACGGCGAAAAATAAATTCACCGTTAAAATCGCGTTCCAACTCCAGATGAAAGGCATGTGTAAAAAAACGAATGAAACCTAATAAAATCAACAACCGTATTTTGTAGGTATAACTTCGGATTTTCTAACACGCGTTCTCATATCAAATTCTGACCTTCAACCTATAACACCGAGGACGTAATAAAAGGACCTCTAAGGGCACGTTTTTTGTTTACAAGCATTGTTTTGAATAGAATTTCAAATCTGACCACCCTTTTGTTTTGCAAATGTATTCTTTACACATTTTCAGGCTGCGCTCTGCGGCTGCGCAACAATGCGAGAAAAGAAAGTCCGAAAACAGAAAAATTATGATGGTCTTGATTATACTCACTACATAATAGTGAATCATTTATGCCACTTTATAAAATTTATGATTTTAACGGCTCACCAGCGAACAGCATTTCATTTTACTCCATCACACCACAACGACTGAACCGATTAGGCTGAAATTTGGAATGGAGACAGCTTACAACCTGAATGAACACATAAGGCTTCATCTATAGCAGAAAATTAAATCCCCGCGGGACTCAAAAAACTTTAATCCACGCGGACGGACGAACGCGGACACCATCATCCATCATCCTCAACCGATAGACGTCCACTGCTGGACAGAGGCATCTTGCAAGGATTTCCACACGTCAGCATTCGATAGGATAGGATAGCAGGATAGGATTTCGAGCAGTGACATCGGTGCGAACAGTCTAGCCCTGCGATGGCCAACACGCCTGCCCAGCGCGGCCATTAGGGGCTAAACCTTGCATGGATTTCGTTATTGCCTAATTAGAAGTAGTTGGATCGATCGATCGATATAGTCCCGTGGATCTCGAAATGTCATACATGAAATATTAATCTAAATGGTTGACGGTTTAATTCCCACCGACACTGTTGCCGTACCTATTTATCCATGCTGTTCGAAGGATAATAAATGGTACATTATGGTACAAGTGTGTAATGTTGGTAATCATCAATACACACGTGTATCATACGACGTTTTTCAAAACACTTGTGAAGAAAATAATACTAAGAAATAATTTTATTTAGTAGATAAAATAAAAATAAAACTATAACTCACTTGTGAATAATAATAATACTAAAAAATAATTTTATTTAGTAGATAAAATAAAATAAAAAATCTATAACTCACTTGTGAATAATAGTAATGAAAAAGTCACTGTTTGATTATAGGTCACTATAGGTGTCAAATATGTGTCTGAAAAGGTCAGTTATATTATGTGTATACATGACTAATTATATGCTGTTATAAAAAAGTATTTCACGTTTTCATAGAGTCTAAATCACGTGCATTCTAAGCTTTAAAATTCTATATACTGAATTCATGATTTGCTCGCTTTTGTGCGCCAAAACATTACTCAAATAAAACCAGTACCTACCTATATTGTGAAAATATAAATTTACCTAACCCAAAGGTGCTATTGTTTGAAGCGAAGTCCTTATTACGAACCATCGTATCAAAATAGGTACGTGGCCGTTATTAATTTATCAACTGAATTCTAACTGAAAGCTGTGGCGGGTACTACTTACCTATACAAGATGAGATTTATGAGAAAAGCAGGACTTCAAGGAACGCTTCTTGAAGTCCTAAGTTTCTATAACGAGTTTTTTTTTATAGACTAGCGCTTAGCTGCAATCAATCAATTAGGTAAACTTACCAGAAAGTGGTGATGCAGCCTAAGGTGGAGCGCGCTAGCTCTTGATTTGAAGATACTTATCAATATTAAGTGGAGGGGAAAACATGCTGAGGGTCGTGACCCCTTTCCATTTATCACATAATGGCATGGGGTTTTCTTGCGATAATAATGCGGTGGATGCACAGGTCCTACTGCATACGAATCGACTAATAGTACTGTTTAAACTCTTAGGTTTCTAACGATTATTATCAGATGTTAGTGATAATAAACCGGGACCGACGGCTTAACGTGCTCTTTGAGGCACGGAGGAAAACGAAAAGGGAATATTTGAACCTCCAAAAAAACGGAGAAAAGGTAGAAAGGCAGTGTACCTATCATATTTCATCAAAACCGGTTGAACAGATGAGCCGTGATAGCGTATAGATAGAAAGCATAGAGGCGCAGAAAGACAGACACACTTTAGTAGGTATTTTTAATATTAGTATGTATTATACCTGAGTAACACCTCTATGGTGGTGCCACCATTAGGACCAGTTATTACAAATTGTGCGCTACAATTCTACAAGGAAAATAGAGAAATTTATAAAATTCTTTGTTCTAGGAACTTTTAAATTGCTCACATTTCAGATACATCACTTCAACCTATTGCCGGCTCACTACTGAACATGTGTAGTAGACTCGGAATAGGAAGGGTTAGGCCATAGTCCACTACGCTAGCCATGTGCGGATTGGCAAACCAGACTTCAGACACCTTCGAGAACATCATAATGTTCTCGAAGGTTAAAACATTCCGAGTAAACCTGAAAAGCTCTGCATACATTCAGGTTTACTCGGGATGTTTTCCTTCACCATTTGAAGCAAGTGATATTTTAATTTCCTAGACTGAACCTCTTACTTTTGAAGACTGAAAAGTAAGAGGTGCGCTCCCGGGGATCGAACCCGCGACCACCTGAATAGTTTGGTGTCGAAACCACTAGGATATCACAGCTTAAAGGTCGCACTACAATCACGTCCATTTAGCAGGTATCCGGTCCCGGACGAGCGTCTAAATTGACAATTATCAGTCAATTTCCATATGCGAGTGTCCTTATCAGATCCCATTGAGAATTCCAAGTGAAATGCATATTGGTCACGGTCGCCAGTCTCTATAAGCGATCTACGGAGGAGATATTATAGTACACAAAAGAGTGTGCAAATATTATACCTAGGTGCATATGGGATTTTGTGTCGCCGGCAACTTTTAATCACTGTGCAACTTCCATGGAGTTGTATGGAGGTGCGCGCACGAGGCGACTTTAATCACGGCGATTTCTTATTATCCGGAAAATTACTGTTGCCATGACGTCACGCCCACACTGAGAAAAATTTTCATCACAAATACCGTGAATTCACATCAAGCACGGAGCATACTGATATCACCAAAAAGTACGAAGATGCTACTGCTCCTGCTGATAATTGTGTATTATGATGACGTGTCACCATTGCTGTAACATGATGCGTATACAGTATTTAGTGATTTCCTAGTATTTTTCCTACTATTTAAGTGAGCCTTCCCCATAACACGAATTATTCCTATTATTCATCGTACCATTTATTTATTCTTTCCTCTTAGCTCGAATTATGTCCTATTGTTTTTCCTACTATTCATCTATGATTTCCTTTCGTCTCAGGTTATTTCCTATTATTTGTGCTCTTATTTATCTATGCCTTCCTCTCATTTCAGGTTATTTCCTATTATTTGTCCTAGTATTTATCTATGACTTCCTCTAATCTCAGGTAATTACCTATTCTTTTTCCTACTATTTATCTATGCCTTCCTCTCACCTCAGGTTATTTCCTATTATTTTTCCTACTATTTATTATGCTTTCCTCTCATCTCAGGTTATTCCTGTTATTTGTCCTGATATTTTAAATGCTTTCCTCGCATCTCAAGTTATTTCCTATTATTTTTCCTACTATTTATTATGCTTTCCTCTCATCTCAGGTTATTCATGTTATTTGTCCTGATATTTTAAATGCTTTCCTCGCATCTCAAGTTATTTCCTATTATTTTTCCTACTATTTATTATGCTTTCCTCTCATCTCAGGTTATTCATGTTATTTGTCCTGATATTTTAAATGCTTTCCTCGCATCTCAAGTTATTTCCTATTATTTTTCCTACTATTTATCTATGCTTTCCTTTCATCTCAAGAGGAAGGAAAGCATAGATAAATATAGAGGAAGAAACTGAAAACTTAAAACATAACAAGAACCTTAAAAGTGAGAAATACATAAAATCACTGAGAATAAACACTTCTAATAGGGGCAGATTGGAGACAACATACAAAAGAAATAACATAAGTAGCATAAATTCAATATTTTATTCAATTATTACCGATACATATATATGAGCAGCACTTACTATTTATTTACATCCAATCAATTATAACGAATTAATTACACATAAGACGTATTACCTCGCATTAGAGTTAGTGTGTTTGGGCAAGGACCAACAGCATATTGGTATGGAAAACACAGATAAGACTTACTTGTACGTTTCACTTCTTAAGCATTGTAATGAAAATTAAATTCAATAGTTTCTAGCATACAGCAATGAAAATAAACATCATCTGTATCGGTCACCAAAATTGTTTGAATTTTCTGCCTCACTCTTGACGTGGGTCACGAAGCCGTCTAGTATCTCTGCTCGGCTCGCGTGCCAGTCTTTTTTGGATCGTCGAGCGGGAGGAATATTAAATAAGCAACCCAGCAGCAAAATTGCTGCGATCACTCTCGTCTCTGGTTTTGAATCTGGAAAGAAAATAGAATAATAGTAAATAATTCCGCTTGTCTCAGCCTATTTACTACTGGGCACGGGTCTCCTCTCAGAATGAGAGGGATATACTTAGTGGGTTTCGCACACCTTTGAGAACTATGTACTCCTAGTGAACTTTCCAGCATGCAGATTACATCACTATGTTTCACAAAATATATTCACAAACGCACATAGGTATAAAAAGTCAGAGTCCAATGAAATGACCTGAAGCAATAGGCTATCACTACTTAATTCCGCTTGTTTGCATTTATTACTTTTTAGGTATGTAAATATTCATTAAACACAAGCAAACAAGCGACAGAATAATACACATGATTGTGTATTATAATTTCGGAAAAACCAGCTACCCACACTGTACCTATGTGAATTGTGAGTGTTTACAGCGTAATTTAAGCCCACCTTAAAAATCTATCTCCATTCAAAATTTCAACCAATTCGGTTCAGTAGTTCAGTACCTAGTTGAGGCTTGAAGGAGTAACCATTCACATTTCACACTACACACATACAAACTTTTGCCTTTAATATTAGTGTGATTAGCAATTAAGTAGCATTACAATCTACTTCGGTATTCCATGACACAATGAGTACCTAATGAATAGGTATCTACCTAACATGGTATATGAAATAACTTAATGAGGTTGAAAGCCCAGTTCAGAAAAAGATCTGTACTTAGTTAAAAGTAGTCAACTTACCGGCAAATTGCTCATTAAAGTCCGTCAGGTTCCATTTGATCAGCAAGTCACAAGTGGCTTGATGTTGATTCATATTATTAACTAAAACTAATATAATTTTATCTCTTTCCTTTATAATATTATACTATTATTTATAAAGAAAAGAATGTCACATGAACTCTAGTCGCACAATAACCCATAATAACCACGTTCAGTTGTCACTCCACGGGGACGAAGCACAGAATAAAATATAAATAATAGACGAAGCCACAAATGAAAAGTTTCGAGTTAAGACATGTCGCGAACGTCGCGCGTCGTGCTGCGGTCATCGTATTTTCGAGGACTTTATCCTATTTTTGTTTCGGTAATAGGATTCACATAATAATAATATGATTTAGGTTCATAAAATGTGATGCATTCACTATAAGTGAAATTACATTACACATATAATTGTTTTATTACTACGTCAAGGTGACTTCAGCGTTTTATAAGAGACTAGCTTTTGCCCGCGACTTCGTCCGCGTCGAATTAAGTTTCTAAAAACAAAAAAATCAAATTACGGACTTTCGTCCCCTATTTCCCCCTTTTGGGTGCGGAATTTACCAAACCTGTAAAACACGTATTTCTTCATTTTTAACCATAATCCCAAATAAGTACTAAGTTTTATGGCTACAACTTGAAAAATGACGGAATCATACAAACTTTCACCCCCTATTTAAACCCCTAGGGGGTGGAATTTTGAAAAGTACTTCTTTAATACACTTCTAAGGTATTCAAGGACTATTATTTCAAATTTTCAAATTACATTCCGGGTTTGAAGTTAATTGGACCTAATACTGAGGGTTATGATGCCTGTAACTTCTAAACTACAAAACCAATGACCTTGAAATTTTTATGGATCAATCTTTGAAGTATCTTCTTTCTAACAAAAAAAGATGAATGAAATCGGTCGCCGTATAAGGGAGTTACAACTAAATATATATTTTGATTTTCATCCCCTCTCCCAAGGGAACCGTGCTGAATTTCGGGATAAAAAATATCCTATGTCCTACCTCGTAGTATGAACTCTAATCGTGCCAAGATTCATTTGTATCCGTTTAGTAGTTTCGGCGTGATGTGCGGCCAAGAAACAGACAGACGGACAAACAGACAGACAGACAGTTTTGGCTTTAGTATCGATTGAAGAGTGCCTTCCCAAAAATAATTTCAAAATATCTTCAATGTACAGAATTGGACCTGTTACAATTTTATTATAAGTATACATTAAGTTCATAGTAGGAAAGCTTTATAATATACGGAAACACTTTCCTTATGTTTTACAATTATTATAAACATAATTGTAACTATCATCTTATTTCCTCAGAAAGTGTATTATTTCCTATTACATCGTGTTATTACAAGAAAAGGATAAAGTAATTTTATGTGACCGATTTTTACGATGACTAGTATCCTAATATTGCTTTATATATCCAAACAATTCGTTTCTAGCATAACATTTAATTACTATCAACTTATTTTAGAATAACGCACATGGTTTAAGATTATTTCACCATATTTAAGATTAAGAAAAAATGACATTTTTCTCAGTGCATAGATTTCAATGCTCTCTGCGCCAGTCCTTCCTTATCCCACGACCCTGCCAGAATTGCTAAGTCAATTACCCCAAGTCTTTTGAAATATTGTTACAAGTAAATTGTTAATAAAAATAAATACATAACATATTTATATACCTACCTAGCTACTGTTATAGTTGACTCACTAGCGTTAGCATTATTACTATTTGTCATTATATCTCATGAAACAGGAAGTTTCATGTCATTCGCTTTAAACTGGGAATACGGACGCCATATTGAAAATAGTTGGTATAAATGCGAGTATTTTGACGATGGTAAGTCAGTCTCCTGCCGGTAGACTCAGCGATTATTGAGTATTTTTGTGTTTAGATCGCATTTTGACTTAGAGCTTAACGATGGCAATCGTGGCCGGATCAAATGTATATTGTCTTTAATTTTAGCCAACTTTTATCTCATAACATTAAATCTCTCGTGGAACCTCTACACGTTTGACCATTAATTCGTGCAAGTTCCAAATGAGAGTACAAATATAATAAAAGTGTTTCATTAATACCTACTTCTGGATTATCTCTAACACTAGGTACTTTGTAAGTTTGCACTCACAGAAAAAAGTTGAGTGAAAAAGTAGTTGTAAAGTTCCAAATTCAAATGCGTCATGTTATTTGATAGACTCTGGTCATGAAAACACATCCGGTCTGGTTATATGGGTGGAGGACGGAGGTCGTTGTAGAGCGAGATCATAAAATAGGGATGATGACAACTCAATCAAATCAGCAACTCTTTATCAAACTTAAAATCGCACTTCTAGTATGGAAGTTGTATGAAAATCACAATAGTGACGTCATCAAATTTCAACGCACTTTTTTTCTTTAATCTATATTTTAAAATGGTTATCAAACTTAAAATTAACCGAGGATGTGAATTTTAGGTCTTTTGGAAGACCCTCTATTTAATAAACAGTAAGAAGTAATTTTTTTTTGATATAGGCATCATCCGTATTGGGTATTTGACAACTAGTCATATCAGAAACTTTTTTTCAAACGTCAAAACGCGTGCCTAGTATGGGATCTTGTATGAAATTCTGAATTGTGACGTCATCGAAGTGCGACGCACTTTTTTAGTATTCTATGTATAGTTTAAAATGGTTATTCTACATAAAACTAGAATAACCATTTTAGATGGTTGGGGCGTAGATATTACGACTTTTGGGAGATCCTCTATTTAATAATCGCTAAAAAATAATTTATTTAACTTGTTGTCAAATAGTTACCTAATTAGATACGCAACATCACTGAACAGGATCTTAGACTAGAACTAGTTTTCGAGACCCGTTCGGATTTAAATCGATTTTTTTGCAATAGGCGTAAAAGTCACAGAAAAGTCACATTCACTAAACTCAATATCCGCCTTCTAACGAGCAGTTAGATTGACAATCATCAATTCATTTCCACATGGACCCTGTGTCCATACGACGCAGATGGAAATTAAGCCAATCACCTCAAGCCATGTCCACGAAATTGGATAACTGCTTCTGATTGCCTATTCGTGCTCACTTCGGTTCGGAATGACTCGCGTAGATGAATAAACTTGTTTATTCATTTACGTGTCACTGGGAGCTGAAACTCTAGTTTCAAGTTTTATTCATCTAGAAAAAAAAATCATTTTTTAGGAATCTTCTTCGGCTTTGCGAGATCCGAGAATAGACGAAGATTTGAATTAATGAACTATCGTCAATAATAAGAAGTTATATTAGGTACAATATCTTAAGGTGTTTTTAAGAAGTCGACGTAGAGGACCTAAATGGATAGCACAATCACTTATCCACACTTAGTACCTACTTACGTGCTAATATTATGAACGCGAAAGTGTATTTGTCTGTATGTCTGTCTGCTACGCTTTCATGGCCCATCTATTCAACCGACGTTGAAGAAATTGGGTAGCATCCCGGGGAAGGACATAGGCTACTTTTTATCTCGGAAAATTCTAAAAAACAGTTATCCACGCGGACGAAGTCGCGGGCATCATCTAGTATTATATAAAAGATCATTGAGCAGAATCCAATTATTTTATACCTAGTCATCGTGAGGTCAGAAATCAGTGGTGATGTTAGCTTTGTAAACTCTTACGCAGCATCTAAAAGTCTTAGATAACGCGTAAGTAGGCGTTTGACGACCTCTGTGGCGCAGTGTGCAGCGCTGTTGCCTTAACGTGCGGAGGTCCTGGGTTCGATCCCCGGCAGGGTCAATTTGGGAATTTATAATTTCTGCAATTTCCCTGGTCTGGCCTGGTGGATGCTTCAGCTGTGGCTAGTCACCACCCCACCCAAAGACGTGTCGCCAAGCGATTTAGTGTTCCGGTACGATGCCGTGTAGAAACCGAAGGGGTATGGGTTTAATACAACTGCCATGCTCCTAACAGGTGATGCCCGCTAAAATCTTAGACTGCATCATCACTTACCATCAGGTGAGATCGCAGTCAAGGGCTAGCTTGTAGTGGATAAAAAAAAAGTAGGTACTACTACTTGGTGTTGCCTTCCAGCACAATGGCGCGACTGACCGGGAAGTGGCTGGATGAGGAAATCTGATGACCGGATGTGTTAGTCAATGAGACAGCAAAATGAAAAAATAAGTGCTACCTACATAGTATTGTAAGTAAATCCAATATACAAATCTATTGACGCGTGCGCCATATAAATTGAATAGGTCATTCAAACGATTTCATACGGCCTATTGTGTTTTTGCGATTAGCTCCTTCTCTTTGGCACGAGTAGGTATAGGTTAGGGAACATTACATTTTACCTTGAGCAAATAAAATTACTAGCTAGCTAGCAGAAACTCTTTAATTTTCCGGGATAAAAAGTAAACTATGTGCTAATCCAGACTATAATCTATTTCTGTGCCAAATTTCAGCCAGATCCGTTCAGCCGTTGGGGCGTGATTAAGTAACAAACATCCATACATCCATACATCCATCCAAACTTTCCCATCATACCTACTTAAATATTATAAATGCGAAAGTCAGTTTGTTTGTTGGTTTGTTGGTTTGTCCTTCAATCACGCTGCAACGGAGCAACGGATCGCCGTGAATTTTGGTATGGGTAATAGTTGGGGACCTGGAGAGTGACATAGGCTACTTTTTATCTTGGAAAATTGAGGAGTTCCCGCAGGAATCCAAAAAAACTTATCCCACGCGAACGAAGTCGCGGGCATCAGCTAGTTTATAATATTAGTAAGATAAGATAAGATTGTAAATCTATAGTAGTATTGTCTACTCAGTGACTCAGCTGCACGGCTCGCGTTAGAGAAAGAGGATAATTATCTGCGGTGCAATCATGTAAGGATCGCCGATCAAATCGTTAAAGCTCGGCTTCAAAGTAAAATAAACCATATCTACATTGAATTAGAGCTTAATTTCGTGTATCCATTCTAATAAGTTTAGGATATCGTACATACCTAAACGTATGAGAATGGATACGGAAAAATCAGGTTATGTGATATTTTTACTCACTGAAACCCCCTTGGTGGCCACCCTCAGCGCTGTGTTCAGCGCAGCGCAGCTACGAGTACAAGCTCCGAAATCTCAAAATATGAACGCATCGGAGCGTCCTCTGTGCGATGCTTTTTGGGCTCATGGGCTCAACCCGGGGGACGTGGCCGCCTCCCTTCACGTGCTTCGCGTTGAAGCACTGCAACTTATGCCACAACCAAGCTGACGACTACCCAGGGTCGTCCAAAGGTGAAACGATTGGAGAGCATAGTGGTTTTATACCGGAACACAGCACACAGCACAGCACAGGACGTTTGTCAGCACAGTCTTTGCCGGTAGATTCTTAAAACCACGACCGAAGCCTCCGAGTAGACCAGGCCAGAGACAGACTAGAAAATTTAAATTCCTAAATTGCCCCTGCTACTGGAAATGAATCCGAACCTACCCATTTATAAGACCACAGCGCTCACCACTGCGCCATCCAGGCCCCTATTTAATAAGGGTTACAATCCGACAAGTGACATTAATTTCATTAGTCAATTACTTCATCACTTTTTATGAAGGTCTAAAAAGTATGAGTAAAAACAATAGAATTTGCTGGCGATATGTTAATCCATTCCATTGATGCCCATCACGACGTACATGACTAAATGAATCACCAATATATAACAGTTACTAAGAAATCCAATCTCAAACATCTTTTTCTAAAGCAGTAGAAAATATTTCATATATTATAGCTTATTCATTTGCATTGATACTGAGCGGTATATCACACGTGACTCCGGCGAAGGCATAGAAAAAATAAATTCCGAGCGCGAAGGACTGCTGTGGCTTAGAATATTTTTTAAATTAGCAAAATTAACTTAATTAAAATATTTTTGAATAAATAAAAAAGTATAAAATAATATTATGTCGGAAACGAGTGATTTGTGTAAAATCTGGGCAAAATTCGAGTCAAAAAAGCAAGATGGTAGTATCATTAAACTGCGAATACAAAGTTGGCCATTACAACCTGAAGATGATGTTTACGAATTTATAATGACCCATTTTGTTGCGGACGAGAGCATCCATAAAGCTTCAGGTAGGTTTTTTCAAGGCTTGTGCTCATTGTGGAACTCTTCAGATATTTCTAGTAAACCTCTCGTTAACGATTCCAATAAATTATTTTTCAACACACTTGCTCATAAAGTGGCTCTAATTTCACCGAAATTAGGTACATAATGACACCTATAATCAAACTGTGACTTTTTCATTACTATTATTCACAAGTGAGTTATAGAGTTTTTATTTTATTTTATCTACTAAATAAAATTATTTTTAGTATTATTATTATTCACAAGTGAGTTATAGTTTTATTATTTTATTTTATATACTAAATAAAATTATTTTTTTGTATTATTTTTTCACAAGTGTGTTGAAAAACGTCGTATGATATACGTGTGTATTGATGATTACCGTCCTCGGCTATCCTAACGGCTCGGGTCTCAATGGCGCCTCAGCGGTAATCACCCACATTACACACTTGTACCTTATTGTACTAATATTGTAACAGTATAGTGTATAGTTTAAGTAGTATATTATTATTGCATGTTTATCATTATTGTTGCACTTTCCCGCTCCTTCTTAAATATCCTGAAACGGTTTGTATGGAGGAGATCACTTTTATTGATAAGACCGTCCTTGCCCACCTGTGTTTTCTGTTTTTTTATTGTAATTTAGTTCTATGTTATGTGTGGCGATGAAGACTTTATCTACTCGTATATACTAGATGATGCCCGCGACTTAGTCCGCGTGGATTAAGATTTGTTTGATTCCCGCGGGAACTCTTTAATTTTCCGGGATAAAAAGTAGCCTATGTCCTTTCCCTGGATACAAACTATCCCTATACCAAATTTCATCAAAATCGGTTGAAGAGATAGTTTTTTATGATTCCCGCGGGAACTCTTAAATTTTCCGGGATAAAAAGTAGCCTATGTCCTTCTCCAGGATACAACCTATCCCTGTACCAAATTTCATCAAAATCGGTTGAACAGATGGGCCGTGAAAGCGTAGCAGACAGACAGACAGACAAACAGACACACTTTCGCATTTATAATATTAGTATGGATCTATAATACCTGCTCGATTGTGTAAGGAAATTGTAATCGTAATCGTTTGGAGTTCACATCAAAAAGCATGTATGAACTCCTTAAAAATACGAGTTACCTATGCGTTTTCAGGTCTCAGATGATAGAAGTTGATATTGGAACTCTTCAATTCTTTTTTTAGTAAATCCTCAAGTTTAGGCTTAATTGTTTTCTTTAACGAGTCCTATTCAAGCATATTTTGTTGTTTTTTAAAGTTATTACATTGTAACTTAATTTTAGGATGATCATCTTTGACATATTCATAGCCTTGTATTTTATTGCTAGCGATATTGTCAATGCGAAAGTATTTATATTTCGTTTTATCCTTCAATCAAGCCGCAATGGAGCAATTGATATGATTTATGTATGAATATAGCTACAGTCCTGTTGAGTGACTTAATGCCTCGTTGGTCTAGTGGTTAGCATGTCCGACTGCGGCCAACGAGGTCCCGGGTTCGAGTCCCGGATCGGGCCATAAATAAGTATTGGGTTTTTCTGACTAGAAATTCAAAAAGTAGCCCGGAGTTAGGAAGTTGGTGGTGTTTCACCCCCGTGCCTTGGAGAGAACGTTAAGCCGTCGGTCCCGGTTATTATCACTAACATGATAATAGTCCTTAAAGCCCGCCAACCCGCATTGGAGCAGCGTGGTGGCATAGCTCTAATTCTTCTATGAGAGTGGAAGCCTGTGCCCAGCATTGGGACATTAATGAGCTGTAGTGGAAGAGTGACTTATACTTTTTGCCCGCTACTTCGTCCGCGTGGCCTAAAGAGCTACGTGATTCATGAAGTCACGAGCATCACCCAGTATCAAAATAATATACGTAGAGTTTTAAAACAATAAACTGTGTATTTTTATAGGCATAGCAAGAAGTAAAGAAGCAATAAAAGAGTATAGAGAGCTCATGAACTTCTTTTTTAAAGTAGCACCACTTCACGCGGTGGTATGTTGCCCCGATAATGACTCGAACACCGTAGAAACAATTTTGGGCGTATCAATAGTGCAGCTGATGAGGAAAACTGATAAGCTAGAGGATATAACAAAAGATGTAAGTAAAAGATTCCTTAATATTCTATTTTTACCAACGACGAAACTGAGACGGTGTAAGAGGTTGAGTGTTTGTTTTGTGCACTTTTTTGTTACCATTTTCCTGGTCTTATACTGATTACAACCCTACTGAAGAATCAATTGTAGCTATGGGGTGCTGTACATATAATAATAGATAGATACCTTCTTACTTACAATCATGCAAATAAATAAATATTCTATTCTATTCTATTCTATATTCTATTCGTCTAAACATAAATTAAAATGTCCATCATAATCTATACTAACATATTATTATATTATATAATATGCGAAAGTATAGTTGGATGGATGGATGGATGTTTGTTACTCAATCACGCAAGAACGACTGAACGGATCTGCATGAAATTTGGCATAGAGATGGGTTATAGTCTGGATTAGCGCATAGGCTTTTTTTATCCCGGAGGTATCAAAATTAAGGAGTTCCCGCGGGAACCAAAAAACCTTAATCCACGCGGACAAAGCCGCGGGCATCAGCTAGTAATAATGTCATGTAAAGCTGCAAATAAGGAAATACTCGTAGTTATTTTCAATTCGATATTGAACCTAGAGTTAAAGATAATATCCAAATCCAATAAGTTACCGTTAATATAGACGATGCCAGCGAGGATTAAGGCATTTTTTTAAACTCCGTGGGATGGTGATGCTTTGGGTTTCCATTCATGTCTGTCTCTGGAATGACCTAAGCTTTGAGCTATCTTTGTACCATTTCGGCAAAATCAATGAAGCGAATGGTCCGTAAAAGATATCCTACTGACGGAAGATCGTAAAATGGCACACAGTATAAATTAATCTATATCATTAAAAAAATAACACAGGAATAAACGAATATTTTTAAACAAGCTTTCCAGCGTGCCCCTTTCTGGCTTTATAATCTGATCCTATGCATATCATCTAAACCAGACTCTAGGAGTACTTGTCAAGACAAATCAAACGGCCCCAAACTCGATGGGGTTACGTCATTTTATTAAGGAGTTCCCATAGCCGCCTTCCGGCT
The DNA here is from genome assembly GCA_923060345.2 of Erebia aethiops. Classification (NCBI taxonomy): domain Eukaryota; kingdom Metazoa; phylum Arthropoda; class Insecta; order Lepidoptera; family Nymphalidae; genus Erebia; species Erebia aethiops. Next base: position 20,912,469 of record OV281082.1, read on the forward strand.
CCATCATCAGATCAGCTCTATGACATAATAATATTGCATTGTCATCCGTTTTATAGTCCCATAAACTTATCTGACCCGGAGACAGCGTCGCTAGTATCTATGAAAAATAATATAAAAACAAAAACTAAACAGGCATATAAATAAGTTCCTATTTTGGCCACTGTATCGCAAAATTTTAGCTTCAAATTTTATTGGAAGCTGATTACAGACAGACACTAGAAGTGAAGTATTCTCTGTATCAATCATTAAATCACTACATCAATGTCAAAACATGGTTTCGGTATCACGTATCATTGAGACGGTCCATAAAAGGATCGTTGAGGACAAAAACTATTTTGAAATTGATCGATAAAATTATTGTATGGAAATTGCTATAGCATAATCAAGTAAATCCATTACACAGTTGTGATTGGCTGAATTTACGCTATAACTAATTATTCTAAGTCGCTATTAAGTAAGTAGGTACTTAGTACTAGTAAGTAATACCACAGAATATGTAATTGGTCATACCCGTAGTTTTTTATTTTTTTATTACAACCAATAAACCGATTCCCTATTCCGTGATTATAACACTATTTATTGAGTAAATACTATGCCAATGCAATTGCAAACGCGACCTATTGCTACAATCCTGAAAAAGCTTACGTGATGCCAGTTCTATGGACTGTAAAGATCACGAACCTGAAGGATATTCGTCCTTCTTAAAATAAAATAAATAAAATGTTTATAAGTCAATCGCGCTGCGGGACAGGTGACACTAAATAAAAACTTGTAATCAAACAAAATTAAAATATGATTTCAGATGCAGTTCAAGACAACAGAAATGCAACAATTACTACACGCTGCAAAAGTATTAGAAGGTTATCTTAAAGAAAAGTTGAGATATGAGACTTTTTACTTTGGCAGAGGTATTATTGTACATCCGGATTCTAGGAGATTGGGAATAGCGAACGAGCTCATAAAAGTGCGGTAAGTAGGTATTTATTTCAACTAGTAAACCCACTACGCTCAGGACAGCACAAAACGTTCGTGCGAAACCGTCGTTTGAGAAACAGCTTTCGTCCTATCACTGCAGCTTCATATAGGTAAAAGAACGCACGCGGAAGTACACTACGGCAAACAACCGTCAAAATTCTCAGACAGTACAAAACGTCCGTGCGAAACCGTCGTTGCGGCTGCGGCTTTTTGGATTAGATAATTCTATAGCTTCTGAGAAGGTTCTTAGATATGTTTTATGACCATAGTCCACCAAGCTACACTGCAATATTTTTTTAATAATATGTTACCTCGCAGATTTAGATCCGGGTTTTCCATGAGATATGTATGGCTGCAGTTCGCCGTGGATTTAAAAAAAAATATTGCTTGGAATTATCTTTCTATTGAGACTAGCTACTACCTGCATAATCTTGCATAGGTACAGTCGAGTGCTTTCGGACAAGATAATTTGTCTGAATATTTAATTTTATTTTTATTTTTATTATAATAAAACATATAATAATATATACAATTTCTTAAAAAATCTTTAAAATATAAATTAAATCTAAATTAAAAACTAAAAACTAAACATTAAAAATATAATCAATGCCGCTGCAATGAGGCAATGTGCCCAGAACGCTGGCTGCGTTACCCCGCTGAATAGCCAAACTTATATGTTGGCCGAGGTAACTGCCAGCCCTCCGGTCACCTGTGGACTCTGTGAGACGAGAAGATAGATTCTTAAAAAAGGATCTAGCATCTTCGCCCCACGACCCCATGGTTTCAACACCAAAAGGCACAAATATAAAATCATTTTCTATAGTTTCATATTTGCGCCTCTTGGCTCTTAATTATTATATTAAAATATCAGAGCAGGTCGTTATATAAACTGCATCATTTTTATTTGCTTTTCAGTAAGCTGCTTTGTATCGACAACAATATTCCCATGACATGTGCTGGGATGTCATCAACGGGAACCCAAAAGGCGGCCGACAAAAACAACTGGAAGACGTTAGTAGACGTACCCTTAAAGGAACTGGAACAGAAAACCGGACTCAAATTCGAGAAGAATGCAATAAGTCATAAACTCATGTATACCACAATAGATTAAAGTGATTTTTTTAATAATTTTTTTCTCGACTTAGGACAGCATTACAGGGGCTTCCCTTAGTCACTATAGCGTAGCTAAAATAATTTTTAGCTGTACTTTACACTAATTAATAATATTATTACCTATAAATAAATACTAAGGAAACCAATGGTTATTTTATTTCTGATCGTTTAATTTCACTTATCACTTTCACTTATGAAATCCATTTCCAAATCCATAAATGAATCCTTAACATTATAATAAATCCATACTACACAGTTTTAGTATAACTGATATTACAAATGCGAAATCTGTCTGTCTCAAGTCTGTCTGCTTCGCTTTAACGTCCATCCTTTTAATCGATTTTCATTTCGAAAGGACAATGTCATTGAGTAATATATTCTTAAAAATGCGAAGGTGTGTCTTTAAGCAATGCCTTAGAATTCTGGCGTTAGATTAGGACTCAGACTTAAATCAAATAACTACCTACATCCTTATACATAATGTGGGATATCCACTTTATTATATTTTATTTCCGTTTTCCAGGAAGTAATCTACATAAGGGATTATGTAACTAAATAAAGCTTAACAAAACAAAGTTAATCTCACTATGAAGGAATAAGTAAATAACTCGTATAATATTTCTCGTCTTACCTGTTTTTAGTAAATAACGCTAATCAATGGTGGTGTACATTAACTTGAAACTTGTAAGCTTCTTTTCGAACTCAAGCCTTGCCTTTTTTTCCAATTCCTCCAAAGATATCGCAGCAAAGGTCTTCCAATTATTCCTTGCCGCTGCCTTTTGCGTTCCTATTGCCGTCATCCAGGCGCATGTCATGGGTATTTTATGTTCAATACATACAAGTTTTCTGAAAAAGGACTTTCTATTAACATGTATGTATTTATATTAGTATTTTTGGCAAACCATAAAAACAGAAAAGGACACGTTACAATAAATGCACGACCTCTCATGCCCGAGACTACGTCTGCGTGGATTGAGGTTTTTTGGTTCCCGCGGGAACTCCTTAATTTTCCGAGATAAAAAGTAGCCTATGTCAATCTCCAGGTCCTCACATAGGTGAGGACCTGGAGATTGACATAGATTGAAGATATAATATGAACAGATTGATGAGTATAGACTCATGCCAGAAATCACGTCTTGTGATTTGATGACGTATGGAGCGGAAACGTGGACACTGACAGCTGGCCTTCTCTACAAATTTAAAGTCGCTCAGCGGGCTAAGGAGCGGGCTATGTTGGGTCTTTATCTGAGGGATAAACTCCGTAACGAGGAAATCCGCCGGAGATCTAAGGTAACCGACATAGCCCAGAGAATTAGTAAGCTGAAGTGGCAGTGGGCAGGTCATGTCTGTCGCAGAACCGATGGCCGTTGGGGCAGACGCGTTCAAGAGTGGAGACCGCGTACACCGGCAAACGCAGTGTGGGACGCCCTTCAGCCCGTTGGACCAACGACCTTAAAAAGGTTGCCGAAAGTGGGTGGATGAGGAAAGCGGAGGACCGTGTGTGGTGGCGCGCTCTCCAAAAGACCTATGTCCAGCAGTGGACGAATACAGGCTGATGGATGACCCCTAGTCGGTTTCTACACAGCATTGTACCGAAACGCTAAATGGCTTGGCGGCACGTCTTTGCCGTCGTTGTAACTAGCCACGGCGAAGCCTCCCTCCAGACCAGACCAGAGAAAATTCAGAAATTATAAACTCCCAAATTGACCCTGCCGGGAATCGAACCCAGGACCTCCCACGTAAAGACAACAGCGCTCAACACTGCGCCAGGGAGGTCGTTTGGCACAAATCGTGCCTTAGGAAAATAATAGAAATCACTTGAACCATGAGCGTACCTCACTCTTACTAACTCATTCGCCAGACCCAGTCCTCTGTAGTCTGGATGAACTGCAAGCCCTCTGCCTCCGTAATAAGTCTCAAATCCTTTGTCACCTGCATAATCTTCCAAAACTAGAAGAATTTTAAATAAATTTTTGATTTCCTCAGTCTTAAGTTCCATCTGTAAAACAAACACTAAAAATTTACCTTATTTATATTTATAGTAGAACAACTCTTATTTAAATAGCTGGTTACTGAACGACCAATGAGAGTAGATATATGAGGTAAATATACACCGTCTAGATCATTTTTTATGTTAAACGATCCCTAAAAAACCGCTTTACTTAATACTAGTAAAGCTTTTGGAAAAATATTATATAAAGGTCTAGTTGAAGATTACTTACACCTTGTATATGATCTCTAAGCTTTTCAGTATTTCTATCAAGACCCATGAACGATAATCCAATAATTTCTCCAACTGTTTTCGGATCATCTACACAACACATAACCGATGATATATTTGGTGTTTCTAACATTTGTCTCATTATTTTTTGATATTCTTGTATTGCTTCGTCGTTTTCAGGGATCCCTAGAAGAATACCAAAGATCAAGCGCTTGATATCTGATTTCTATATTTAGTTTTCACTAAAAATCTTAACTGACCTGCTGCAACTTGAAAAGCTTCTTCTTTCATATAGTTATCAACTGCAAATTTAATTGCGTCATCTATTCGATCCAAAGGGAGGTCTTTAATTCTTAACTTAATAACACTGTTATCTTTCTGTTTAGATTCAAATCTCACCCAAGTTCTATAGGACTTTAGTTTTTCAGACATGTTCAGATACGAATTCGGATTCAGCCAATCAATACTAAGTAGTTCTGAAAATTGTTTAAAATCCGGGCCACTCTTTCGGTCACGTAGTTTAATCACGTTAACGTTTCTAATTAATAATTCATCTTATAAAATTTCTCAAAAGAAAAGCGCTGTTAAAAACGTTAGACCAATGCGCCGTATGAACTTCTTATGATATTTATTCTTGTCTACCAAATATTGTAACGACATCATCACTAATTTATATCAAATAGGTTATCAACTACTATATTTTGTTCTATTAGGATTATGTTTATCACCTTGTCTTATCTTTGTTTGCAAAAGATATTATAATAATGTTGGATATGTTGCTTGTTACGTATTTTGGAATTTTATTAACTATTATCTATTCTGTGCTATAATGCAAGGTAATTTTGATGTAGTTATTATCTTAACCCTACTTTTGTTTATCCGTTTTATATGTTTTGTTTATCATAATATAAAAATAAGAAAAATTCAAACCAATGTAACCAATCAAATAATATTTAAAATGCAAAGGTATGTCGTTACTAGTATTTACATTGACATAACACTTCATACTAATTTACTGTCGTATACATAAACTTAAAACTTGGTAGATTCTTATCGAACGTGAATCCGGTCTTCTCCTCCAATTCCTCTCGCGGAACTTCTGACATGGTTTTCCAATTGTTTTGGTCGGCTGCTTTTTGGCTGCCCATTGCTGACATCCAAGCACAAGTCATAGGGATCTTGTTATCGGCGCAAATTGACTCTCTGAAAAAAATTAGTGTCGATTTGTTTTAATTTATCTCTGCGCCAAATTTCAGCCAGATCTGTTCAGCCGTTGGCGCGTGATTGAGTAACAAACATCCATACATCCATCCATCCATGTATAATATTTATTTGATTTGATATTTGAATTGAATTTGATACACAAATGGCTGCATCTGCATTACGTAATAATGTTGTTTATCACTGGGTTAGTATTACTTATTTCGGCGGCTTTGTGTGTATCTAAGTACACAAAATTAGCTATAGAACGATATGATCTTTATCTGTCAATTCCGCTTATTACTTATAATTAGTAAGTGATGAATGACTAGGAAACATCGAGTTACCATATATTTTTTGTCACGATTATTATTAATCTTTGCATTAGATCGTAGAGTATTTACAGTCAGACAGGGCAGTCATGCCGGTAACCGTGGACAAACTGACGGCAGATCCTAGCGACGAAGCTATTAACCATAACATAGAAATTTATATATTTTTTGCAATATTAAAAGAATAATTAATCTTTAACCACACCTCACTCTTACAAGTTGAACAGCTAAACCCATTCTCCTGTAGTCTGGGTGTACAATTATACCTCTACCATAGTAAAAAATGTCGAATTTCTTCATTTCTTCCGTGTAACCTTCTAATACGTTTGCAGCGTAAAGTAATCGTTGCATTTCTTCTGTTTTGAATTCCATCTGAAACGAAATTATCAGGTTGAATGACAAATTCTATTAATTTACATATTGTGTTATATTTGTAGACAAGGCGATAGAGTACCTACTCAGTTGGTAGGGAAAAAAACATATTTTTATTAATTTCTCGCGTACTAGCTCGTGTGCATAATTTTAAAATAATAAAAACCGCTGCACTAACAGATTGGTATGTAACAGTAAGCATTATCACGTGATGATAATTTATTGCATGATATAAAATAAGTTTTGTTTTTAACGACAGTAGGTAGTTAGTACCTACTATCGTACATTTTATATCATGCTATCAAAATATGCACACATTTTGATACATTGCTATACTTGGTGGGACAAGATAAAACAGCATCATCATTGTGATATTTATTATTTTAATGATACAGTTATCACGCCCCTTAGGGCGTCTCTTACGAGTTACGACGCGCTTACAATATATTCCTTTATTGAATTATTCATTGAATTAACAATGTGCAATTGCCTCAATTGGTTGGTCGCTGTTAACTAACGCAAACACGTATTCAAACATATTAATAGGCGCTTTCGATATTTATTTTCTACTAGCTGATGCCCGCGACTCGTTCGGGTGGATTGAGGTTTTTTGGTTCCCGCGGGAACTCTTTAATTTTCCGGGATAAAGTACCCTATGGGCTATTCCAGACTATAATCTCTGTGCCAAATTTCATCCAGATCCGTTCAGCCGTTCTGGCGTGATTGAGTAACAAACATTCATGCATCGCTCCATCCATCCATCCGTCCAAACTTTCGATTTTAAATAGAATTAGTTATAGTATAGATACTTAGTTATTAATGACTTTTAATTTAATGGTAGACTAGTTAACCGTTGAACGGGTTCCCGAAACTTTTGAGGTGCACGTCATTTTTACAATTATTGTACTCTTGTGTTTTTGGTGGAGAAGGATCTAAGAGCCAATTTATCTGACAATTACGTGATTACGGGAAGAAGTCTCGACGATAATAAGTACAGCTTCGTTTTGTTGGATATTAAATTTGGCATCAGATAACTCCAATGAGCCATCAGATAACTCCAATAAAAGCAATGAGATAGGTATATTTGCGTGTGTCGGAAGCATTCATTTCCGCTACATCCCGACTTGGGTCCCTGATACGAGACGAAGCTATAATAAGTAGTACGTCGAAGTTTCCTACAGTCGGCATCAATTTCCAGGGATCGCTTCTATTCCAATGCAATATCATAACGGTAGTAAACGATTATTACATTATGTGGCAACTAGCAGCAGAATGGTTAGCATGGGATCTTACGTCCCGCGGTCTCACCGACATAGGTATAAAGTGCCGAAACACAACAACGTCGCAGTAAAATGGGACATGAGATAAATTTCTGGTTTAATTTTCTCTAACCATCAGACTGTGAACATCTTGTCCAGAAAAATCTAATGAGCTCAAATACGTGTGATTTCTGCTGAGAAATGGAAGAGTTCCTTTGTTGACCTCCATAACGGCAACGGCACGGACGCTAACGGCAATATTAAGTCAAATATTCTGCCAAAAATATATTGGCTATACCATTGATGTTCGCATCTAAAGGCGGTCACTAAAATCAGCGTTGCCACCTCAGACGCGAGTCCTGGCGGCATCGCCAGTTTTAAGTCTGAGAGGCCAGGAGCCCCAACACAAGCTGAGTTGCTAGTTGCAAGCTGGTTGGTAGTTGCACTGCTGTACAAACTTGTTCCACTCTGAATGTTGTTTAGGTTAAAATAAAGTTGAGGCTATTATACCATCGAGGATTTTCTGAATGACAAAATTGCATGGAAGCAACCGGCCACGCATCCAGTGACCCACAAGTCAGTGTAATATTTGTATCGTAACGTATGTGTTGGATGTACCTATAATTATTTTAACCTCTTTATTTTTTGAAGAAAAACCAACTGAGCTGAGTTTTTTGCCGGATCTTCTCAGTAGAACAGCTTTCCGAACCGGTGGTAGAGTCTTAACGTTTCATAAGGAACACAAGTTGTCCTATGTGAAATAAATAAATCATCTATCATTTTATTTTCAGCACGTTTATTGATTTTGCATCAGTGGTAGTTCGGGCACCGTCCAATAGGTTTGCTTAGTCTTGCGGTCTTGTTAAAAAGGTCAATGAACCCCAACACTTACGTCTTTTATTAAATCTTCAAATTTATCAGTATTCTTCATTAGCTGGACAACGGAGAGTCCCAAAATCTTTCCAACCGCATCAGAGTCATCGTCAACGCAACACACTACGGCGTGAATTGGTACTGCTTTAAAAACTAAAGTCATCAACTCTCTATACTCTTTTACCGCTGCTTCATTTTTTGATACGCCTGAAACAAAAATGGAGTTATATTTTTTAATTATTGTCATAGTAAAATTTCTGCTGGGCCTTAAAAATAATTACTTGACAAAATATATTTGCGACTAGACGATGCCCGCGACTTCTTATTTTTTTTGAAAACTGCTTAATTTTCCTTGATAAAAAGTAGCCTTTTGTCCTTCCCCGGGATGAAACCCATCCTGTACTAAATTTCGTCAATATCGGTTGAAAAAATGGGCCGTTAAAGCGTAGCAGACAGACAGACATACATTCACATTATAGTATGGATTATGGGTTGTGACAAGTAGTTTAAAGGAGAAAATTATAAGCTGTGATGCTAACATAGTAGCTAAGAACGGACGAACATATTATCATTTCCATGGATGTGCAATCTTATGGTAAAGGATAAAAGGTATTGCCCACAGAAATTATATAAACAGTATCTGTTGAATGTAATATTAACTAGTAGGAGTTCAAATTCAGTTTTTTTTAAATAAATATGAAAAACTGTAATGTTTTAGCTTTGAATCCAAACATCTAAGAACTTTGTAGGTACGTCAGGATTACTGACGGAATATGCGGTTCTAATTTTAATTATTATTTACAATTTGTATTATGATACAAATATGGTATGCCATATTCTCACAAATAAATAAATTTCATTTTCAGTTTAAATCTCATAATATTATCAATGATATTTTGGTATTAACATGAGCATGACTGCCTGTAGATTTTAGTAAGATTTTTAATATAATAATTCTATTGTTTTATTAGCATTCCATTTTGTATCTAATGTTTAATTTGTTGTTGTCTTTTTAACTTGCCTTATCTTTCGTTTATTATTGAGTTAATCTGTATTCATTAAGTAGGTATGTTTAAATCTTTATTACCTGAAGCTTTATGAACCGCTTCCGATGTAACAAAATACTCCATCAGAAATTCGTAAACATCATTTTCGGGTTCCACTGGTCGATCTTCGAGACGTAGTTTAATAATACTGCCATCCGCTTTTCTTGACTCAAATCTGGTCCATATCTTACAAGAACCACTAACATCTGACATTTTTGCACTGAATTAACTTTAAATATTAAAACTGCAAGACTCGAGTATTTTGAAATGGCTATAAAATATATTTACTGGTCACGGTTGACTATTGTCAATTCAACAACGAGAGGACGATCAACGCGACGGACTATAAGCCCACTGGCCGCGTATGCTATACTGTTACTGGCTACCTATCTCATGTCTGATAATATTATAACCATTCATGTGATCACGCTTTTCTATGTGTGTGTGAATGTACATTGCACCGTTATTTGTGCGAGCCCATTGATGTAGAATTTTAGTATGTGCGAGCCATTCGAACATCTGTGGTGCCTGTTGTCGGCACGGAGCAGCAAGCTTATTACTAATGTGGTTTATGTAGATTGTAGAATATCGCTAGACACTCACAAATACACAGACAGTCCCTACAAGATACCTATTTCTAACAGTAGACGTCCATCGGTTATCAGCGACGACTTACACATTGATAACATGTGTGGATAAAACTCGACACAAACTTACACATATTCTGATGTCACGAATATTTTTATTATTTTCCTACTATTTTCTCGATTTGCATAGCTTAGGACAAGTTTTATTGATTATAAAACTGGGCAATTACAAGTCAAACTCGCCCAGCGAGATTTTAGTAGTTTATAAAAAAAACATACATAATCCATACTAATATTATAAATGCGAAAGTGTGTCTGTCTGTCTGTCTGTCTGTCTGTCTGTCTGTCTGCTACGCTTTCACGGCCCATCTGTTCAACCGATTTTGATGAAATTTGGTACAGGGGTAGATGGTATCCCGGGGAAGGACATAGGCTACTTTTTATCCCGGAAAATTGAAGAGTTCCCGCGGGAATAAAAAAAACTGTCTCTTCACCCGATTTTGATGAAATTTGGTACAGGGGTAGATGGTTTCCCGGGGAAATACATAGGCTACTTTTTATCCCTGAAAATTAAAGAGTTCCCGCGGGAATCAAAAATCTTAATCCACGCGGACGAAGTCGCGGGAATCATCTAGTAATATAATAATAGTTGGTAAAATTGATTAACTGTCTCATTTTTTTTGCATATAACAATCACACAATCCATACTAATATTAAAAATGCGAAAGTGTGTCTGTCTGCTACGCTTTCACGGCCCATCCGATTTTGATGAAATTTGGTACAGAGATAGTTTGTATTCTGGGGAAGGACATAGGAATCCTCTAGTTAAATAATAAAATTTGTATTACTGTACACGGTGTGACTCATAGACTTTCCTAACTCTACGGTTTAACTAAATATTATATCCTGTCCAATTGTAAATTCTGTAATTTCTCAACGAAACCGCTCATCGCTATTCGCTATATACCTACTCATTTAATCCTTTTATGTGAATAGGACACAGCTCACGGTCACACTTAGCATGAATAAATGGAGCATTATCTGATACAGACCCATCTCAATTGGTCGGGATTACTCTGTCAGTTTCCTTCAATGTGTTGTTAATTTTTCATAATGCCCTTAGTCTATCCTTTTTTTAATTTTATAGCCTTCTTAATTTTTCAAGTTTATTCCGTAGTGCTCTCAAATCATAAAGCTTTTTTGCAAGAAATAATTTCAAAATTTTACTTTTGCATTGTTGAGTGCAAATGCCTTGACTGTATGTATACATTATATTATCGACTTTAAGTATTTGCAGCTCTAGAAAAGAAATGTCTCAATCACCAGAAGGCTACTGTATAGACCGTACTTTTCAGGAAACCAAATAATATTTTATTTTATTTGTATTCTTATTGTCATCTTGTTAAATATAATGAATCAACCCACGTCCACAAGGACTTGGCTTAATTTAAATCTCGTGGCAACTGAGAACTCTTTGATTTTCATGTCGTCAAGTAGTCTGTATCTGTCTTCAGGATACGAGTTAAATCCGTACCAAATTCTGAATTGTTTAAATTGATGGAAAGTGTCATATTATATATGTTGTTATGTCACACTTTTGCTTTTATATATGGATTTAGTTGCAAAACATGATGACTTGACTTTTGACTTATTGAAGCATGAGTAGACATGACAGCCTGAGAGGTGTGCAAAATCTGTTAATCACCAATTAGATCCATATAATTTTGGGTGATCCGTGCTCAGTAGCTGGGCTGGTGATGGATTGAAATGATCATGATAAATGGATTTCTTGAGTTAAATATGTGGTAGACTTTTTTAGATCATGCCGTATACAATTTGAAGAGTACGATGTCGATTTTTAGCTACAACAATAATAATACGATCTGTTGTTTAGTACATTATCAGGACCGAAAGCAGTTATGTTAACAAGGACAGGTTAACGTCAAATTTGGACCGGCAACGAAAGTCACCTATCCAGTTATTGCATATACCTACATCTATTTACCAGCAACGACATACTTCACGTACATTTTAAATATAATAACAGTTTGCATATATTACAAAATTAAAACCCCTTAAGTGATTCAATTTTCAAAAATCCTTGTCGAGTACAATCTATCCGTATGTCAAATTTCAGTCCCATCCCTCCAGGGGTTTGAGCTGTGCGTTGATAGATCAGTCAGTCAGGCACCATTTCCTTTTATATAATCAAATGTTGCAGCCGGGTTGTAGAACCCGCCGTATTACAATACGGCAATATGGCCCTAGAGTGTTTTGTGTATTAATCGACGGAACCTCGAGGAGGTCGGGAATGAAGTGAGTCTTGTGTAGAAATCAAAATTATTTTTTTACTTTACAGTGGCTGTGGAAATCGGTTTTTTGGAATGAATTTTTATCTCTATTCTACTTTAAAAAAATATGATAATTTCATGGGGACTCTAACCTGTATCATCTTGCTTATGACGCGGCTCATATCCAAATGTTTAATATGTTCAACACTAACTAAAATAATTACAAAAAGGTACTAATACGTATTTTAACGCCTGTCTGTCACGTACGATTTTCCCAGCCTAAAGCTAATTATAAACGTTTCCATCTAAGCGTTTTCTCCTATTATAAAGGACTTACTTTCTAACTCGTTCAATAAAAGGCCCCTAATGATCTTCAACCTTGAGAAAATATGGTAATAGACTGCAATGGCCTCTACAAATCTAAAGTAGACCCTTTGATTATGATGATGAATAATCCCAAAGGTAATATATTCAGAGTGGTCACAGCTTGCCTTTGATGGAAATTGCGGGCCTAAGGAGGTCTATAGCGATGGCTAGAAACGTTATTATTATAAGCGGTAAGTATTAATAAGAAAACTTAAACCGGCCTATGGCAAAGCCAAAAGGAAGAATTATGATTTTAGACTAAAATTCTACATCAATGATTTTAGAAGTCTATGCATATGTGTAGGTATGGATAATTATGATTTTGTCTATTTTTCTATGGATTTCTCAATATTTTACGCTATTTTTGGGGATAAACAACAATAATTGTTTAGTTTTGACAACAATTATTACTTGTTCTAAATGTTATTCCCAATAAAAAGTTTGAAGATATTTTTAATTTAGGTGCTCCAAATAACATTTAATGGTAATTGCATTTGCACAAATATCAATAGGTACAAATTATTGTTGGTAAATCTAATTTTTTCATATCTACTAATCTAATATGGAACAAAATATAGTACCTACTTTGACAAATGTATGCACTTATGACATCGTTATGTTTTGAGCGCTGTTGTCTCAACTTGCAGAGGTCTCGGGTTCGATTCCCGGCAGGGTCAATTTAGGAATTTATAATTTCTGAATTTTCCCTGGTTTGGCCTGGTGGGAGGCTTCGGCCAAGCAATTTAGCGTTCCGGTAAAATGCCGTATAGAAACTGATTAGGGGTATGGGTTTAATATAACTACCATAGGTACACCTAGCAGGTTAGCCCGCTACCATCTTAGACTGCATCATCACATAAATCAGGTGGGTTCGCAGTCAAGGGCTAACTTGTAGTGGTAAGATTTGTTTTTTGTGGAAATTTTAGCGTGATCATGGTAATAGAAAACTAACCTTCAAGGGTAATTCTATTTAGAGCAGATTTGAACATTCAATTTTTTTTATATTACGACTACCATCGTAGTTATATTTGGTAATACATTTATAACTATTAAGTGTAAATATTGGGTTATATTTCCAGATATTTAACTTAAACTTTCAACTCATCAATCCCATCATGGGTAAAAAAACTGTTGCATGGTGCATGTAGCTTTTCTTTCTAACGTAACTAAGAAAAATTTCAGATATAATATTATTTATAATATAAATACTACTACGTGATGCCCGCGACTTCGTCCGCGTGGATAAAGATATTTATTCCTGCGGTAACTCCCTTAAAAAAGTAGCCTAGGTCCTTCTCCGCGATACAAGCTATATCTGTACCAAATTTTATCAAAATCGGTTGAAAATATTATGTGTCGTGAAAGCGTAGCAGACAGATAGACAGATACACTTTCGCATTTATAATATTAGTATACATTTTTTATAATATACACCTGAGTAGGGCCTGGACGGGTCAGCTAGTAGTTTTAGGCCCGGACTCCACTAGAGCGGAGACGAGACGAGAGGAGAGGAGATGTGATTTAAACAACCAATAGAATTTCGTTATTTCCACATCTCGTTTCCGCTCAGCATCAGTGGATACCACTGAGCGGAGATGTATCATATTTGTATAGCGCGATCGATGCTGAGATGTGAGCTGTGGCTCGCAAGCTGGCGACGGCGCGCAGCGGAGACAAGATGTGAGCGGCGTGTTGTGAGCGGCGCTCTAGCCAACATAATCTCCGCTCTAGCCAGCACACATCTCCGCTCCAGTCTAGCCAGTACGCATCTCCGCACAGCTTCGGTGGATACACCCTAGCTGAAAAACATCTCTTCTCGTCTCCGCTTTGACATCTCCGCACATCTCCGCTCTGGTGCAGTCCGGGGATAGGTTTTAAGCTGTCTGTATTCACCGTTCGATTTAAAATTGACGCGTTATTCTCTGTTCTCATCGCGTGATCCAGATAAAATAAAGACCAGTGTTAACTCATGCTAGACCAAACCTGTGTGAAATCTCCATTAAAATTCATTGCGTACATTTTACGTGATGATGGTACAAAATAATTGCAAAATGGACAGCACAACAAAAACACAACTTTTCTGGATTTTCAAAGTCCAATAATTTAAAGAAATATTGTATTTGTATACATATTTAATTCATACTAAAAATAATGCGAATGTGTGTCCGTCTGTCCGTCTGTATTTCTGCTACGCTCACATGTCCCATCTTGTCAACCGATTTTGATGAAATTTGGTTTAGTTAGGTATAGCTTGCATCCCGGGGAATGACATACGCTACTTTTTATCCCAGAAAATAAAGGAATTAAAGGAAGGAAAAAACCTCATCCACGCGGACGAAGTCACGGTCATCATCTAGTTTCCCAATAGTTCTCGGATTTAAGTGTTTGAGGGAAAAATAATTAAATAAGAAAAAACTAGGCGTTGTAAACAAATCTTTCAATGACCCTTGGGATGGAATGAAAAACATAATTTTCAAGTCTGTGCATTGCACTGCATTACATTATGCAAATTGATGCTTTTTACGCTCGACTACCTTTATATTATGACAAAATTTGTTTAATGAAAGCCTGAAAAAAATAGAAAATGACTTTGAAGGAATATTAAGAATATGAAAGTCGAATTCATATTATTTGTTAAATTTATCCACTTTATAAAGGACCGTGGGAAAAAATCTAAAAATATATGGAACCGGGTTCAATCTTCCAACAGTGTTGAATTGAGATCAAAATGATCAATTTTTACAAGCTTTTATTAGGCCAAATATTTAGGCCAAATTTTGCAACTGAATTTTAAAACAGAAATCCCCAACCGTTGAGTTGAAAAATTTGGATAACACGTTTAGTTTGGATGATCATGGTCATCATAGCATATCATATAGGGTTTGCTGAGAACGATACGAAAAATAAGATGACGTTACCCTTATTTCAATATGGCGGACAATAAAAGCTGGTTTTAAAAAAAGAGTTGACCTTATTCACTAAAAAAAATTATTTTGGTTATGTTAAAACATCATTTAAATTAAATACCACTGTCAGCTACCTTTTCACGGCCCATCTGATTAATCAATTAATTATTTCTAAAAAAATTTGGAACAGAGATAACTTACGTCCCGTGGATGGCCATAGGCTACTTTTTAAAGCTCAGATTTTTTATTTAACGGGATTAAAAAAAAACCTAAATCCACGATTATGAAGTCATTAGATGAATAGAAACTTAAGAATCACTTAGTTCATAGTTGTCTCGTTGTTGACGTAACTCAACACTTAACTGCCTCGTCGTTGGTCTAGAGGTCAGCATGTTTAACTACGGCCGTCGAGGTCCCGGGTTCGAGTCCCGGGTCGGGCCATAATTAAGTATTAGACTTTTCTGACTAGAAATTCTCAGTACTAACCCAGAGTTAGGAAGTTGGCAGTGTTTTACTCCCGTGCCTCGGAGAGCACGTTATTATCGCTAACATGGTAATGGTCGTTAAAGCCCGCCAACCCGCATTGGAGCAACGTAGTGGGTCTACGCTCTAATTCCTTCTCTCTTATGGGAGTGGAGACCTGTGCCCAGCAGTGGGACGTTACTAGGTACAGCTCATGGTTGTGAAGCACTTAGAACAACTTAATAAGCAAACGTAATAAACTAAAAAAGAGACTATCTAAATCATTATCAATAGTGATACTATACGGGACGTAGACAGTAGGTATCTGACTTTCTGTCCAAATTGTTGGCTGTTAGCCAATTGCCGGGCGGCCTATCTGGATTTAACTGACAATTGTAAAGCTACCGGGCCACTAGGTGACCTGTCATTATTTTGAAATCGCCAATTGATACTAGACTGACCTGTGACCTGTTCAATTGCTGGATATTTTCGCTTGTTATTCCAGAATGTTGGTGTGAATTAATGATCTTTTTTATGCAGTAAGATTTAAGTACATATTAGTTACTTTATATTTGCGAGTTTTATCTGTAAAATACGCGCTGCATTAAGAACCTCCTCCTTTTTGGAAGCCGTTTAAAAAACAGTCACAGTTGTCGTCGTCGTTTCCATCGCTGGATGGAGGTTTCCTGCATGGATCTCCAAAGGAAAAACGGGCGGTCTTGTGCCGCTTACGTATCCAGCAGTAATTCGCAACGCTGCCTCTACCGATGCGAGGTTGCAATTCAAGCACCTTTGAATCTATGCTAGGACCCCTACGTCTATCGGTTTGTGAACTATATGCCCGCCTACTATCACTTAGCGACTCTTCGAGCTATTTCGGTGTGCAATGGTTCTCCAATTCCGGATCCCCTCATTTCTGATTCAATTAAGTAGGAATACTCCGAGCATATGTAATCACCTTCTTTGGTCCCAACTCTCAACATAGCGACCTATAAAGTCAAACTCTGCTGCATTTTAATCAGTATACGATCACATCCAAATGTGACACGGGCGACACCGAGTGAGTGAGTGTCGTTAGGATTGGTCAAAGCTTAAACGTGGATACGAAAACTCTATAAAATGATATTAAACTACTCCATATTCATGGAAAGTTAATCTTTGGAGCAAACAGTGTCACCGTTTAGCTTCGGGTATTTTGCGAAAACTTTAACACTTTGTGTAATGAAATCCATACTAACATAGATACCCATACAGAGATACCTTTCAATTTTTTTCAATTTAATTACTTATAATATAAATAATATAAATAGCAAAAACCCACCAAACACAAATAATATGAACACAAATGACATGATAACAAAGTATCATAAAAGTATAAGTTCAACATATAATTTGGCCTTTTGCGTGGGTGGTAGGTCTAACTAATAACTAGTTACATGTATTTAGGAGAAACTATCGGAGAATTAGTTACCTTGCATCCGAGGGACAGTTATAGGATTTCAGACCGGAAAATTCTATCCTCATGTTTGCATTATTTGGGAGAATCGTCAATGATCGATACTTCTGACGATACTTCCACAATTGGTAAACCACAAAAGGAATCTAAAACGTCTAGAAGAGTTACTTTTTTCACAATCCTGTTGTATCTTTATTTTTCCTCTCTAGCCAATGGTTGCCTGGCAGACATTGCTTACAGCACTAAGGCCGCCTTTGTACCTATATATTTTAGGTATTATATATTTTTAGGGTTCCGTACCAAAATGGTAAAATGGAACCCTTATGGTGCGACTTTCTCCGTCTGTCTGTCCGTCCGTCACACTCGATTATTTCAGTAACTACCGAAGCTATCGACATGAAATTTGGAATAGTTGTGTATATTAGTGGCCCAAAGACACTGGAATCAAAAAAAATTGGAAATTATTTTTGTTCTTATTTAAAAAAGGGGGAAAATCGGAGGGTTGAAATTTAAAAGTGTACTGAGAGATAACTGTACTGTGTGGGGTATCATATGAAAGGGTTTACTTTGTACATTCTAAAACAGATTTTTAATTATTTTTAGTTATGATAGTTTTTGATTTATCGGGGAAAATGTCTAAAAAAATACCGTTCCCCCCCCTTATCTCCGGAGTTTACCAATCGAAAAATTTGAAATAATTATGGTCAATAGGAATTTACGTATATTTTACAGGAAAACTATAGCCAATGCTCTAGCTAGCATAGTTTTTTTGATATTAACAATAAACCTCTACAAACAAAGTTAGTCTTGCGGTTCATTAACAAAGGTAATTATTTATTAATAATGGTACGGAACCCTTCGTGCGCGAGTCCGACTCGCACTTGCCCGGTTTTATTTTTGAGGCACTGCACTGAGCCGGTATTAAGTACTTTACGAAATCTACTCTAATCTCTTTTCTTATTTCCCATGCCCTCATCCCATTTCATTTGGGGTTGGGCCTCCTTGAACTTAAGCACCAGGACTTTCTGTCCTGGGTTGTCATTAGCGTAATGTTAAGGGCTCTAACGTCCCTCTCGACATTGGACCACCATGTGCCTGGGGGTCTCTAATCTCTAATCTGATTTTGATTTTAATTGGTAACTTTATATTTCCTTACATATTTCCTTACTTTCCAGTATATTTCATAGCCTTGATTTATTAGTTCCTTATCAAATAATCACATTGAATAGTCCAATCAGGAACGTAGTGATTTATGGAACAGGCGCTAAGTATTTTTTGCTTTTACCGTCCGTCGACAATCTGCACTTATAATTATATTACAAAAAATATGAGTGTATGAAGTTATTTAAAACTAAGATAATTTATTTAAGCTCTATGGAGTAGACCTAGCTTATAAAATGGTTAATTTTAAATTTCCCCGAGCGCTATTTGAATACAGAATTTCGTATTTCAACGAAAATAAAAAAAGACCCCGTGATATTAATATCTATATAACGTTATCGCTTTACTTTACTTTACAATAATTAATCAAATAACTAAGATCCCCAGACTGCCGTTTGGGAAAAGAGCTGACAACAGATCATTATTATGAAACATATAGCTAAGCACCAACCCGTCTTCGAATAAAAAAAAAAGAATTCCGCGATCTTCTCGCCAACACACACACTCCATCTGGCTGGGCACAGGCCTACACTCTCATAGGAGAGAGGGAGTCGATCTAAGACCACCACGCTACACCAATGCGGTTTGGCGGATTTTGACGACTATTTATAACCGGGAACGACGACGGGTACCTATTCTGTGCTAGTACTGGGAATTTGTAGTCAGAAAATCCAACACTTGATACTTGAGGGCCCGACCCGGGACCCAAACCCGGGCCCTCGTCGGCCGCAATCGAACCAAACTAGAGTACTAGACCAATAAACATACGCACATCAAGGTATTCAGAGTTTCTTGCTGGTTCTTCTCGGTAGGAATGGCATTCCGAACCAGTGCTAGATTCACTTGACGATTCAAAAGTACTTGTTAAAGGTTTATTTGAATAAAAAATATTTGATTTGATTTGATTTGATATTATACACTGTGGAACTTATAGCACCAACCATCTTCACCAACAGTAAGTAATGTCTGAAACGCAGCGCCCTCAAAAATTATATAAAACGCTTAACACAAGGTAACATTCAAAGTAAACTCGATCACAAGGTCGAAGTCTTCCTTCCTTGGCTTTTGACCTTTGCCTGTATAAGCACCCTTCAGTATTCAGACCTGGCAATTCATCGACGCCAAGTGATTCGACATTGTGCCTTCAAGTGTGTAAGGACAATGATATTATAATATTATTTTCATATAACCTGCATTGAAAATGCGAGTTTCAATGCCTATTGAGTCACCCGAAACTAGTCAATTTCAGGCGAATACGTCTCAGCGGGTAGAAAGTGATTTTCTACACGCTACGTAGCAGCCCTCCTTTCAATCCCTTCAGTGTATCTTTTGTTTATTTCAAACCTAAACCGACAGATATCATATTTGTAAACTAATTTAAGTTATATGAAAAATATAGTGTGTGCCGCGGGATGAAACACAATTTCGGACTTCGAGTGATGCGAGCGAACGTCTGAAATCGTCTTGTTTCACCCCTAGGCACACAATATATTATTTCTTTATAATTTTTGGCTGTACAACACCTGTGATTTTGGGCATAACGGTCTTTTTCCGTCATCATCATCATCACCATTAACAACACCTCTCTAGCCCACTGACCATGGGTATCAGAATTTAAAAAAAAAAGCCGTCCGGGCCTATTTGAGTAACAAAACATTTACAAACTTTTGCGTTTATAATATGAGTAAGATGCAGGATTCCTCACGATTGTTTCGTTCAGACTGTTATAATGTCAGATTTGATTATTTGATTAATGGAAAGGGGTCACGACTCTTAGTAATGAGGAATACGACGCAGAATGAGAGACTATGGCTGTAACTGCAGCTAATTTTATAGTAAACCAAGTAGTTTAAAGTTTTTCTAAAACTCAGCTACAAAAATATCATAACATGCTTACGCCCAAAGTAACCAGAAAGTTAAATAAGGGTATTGTTTGTGGCAAACTCTCTATGAATGTAAAGTAGCTTACTCTGTGCTAAGATTTCATGTAAACATTTACTTTCAACTTCGTTGGAAATATATTTATTTTACTCTGTAATATTTTATCTTCTAGCAATATTTTATGTCATTGGTAGGTCGAAAGTGCATAAATAGGTAAGTCGTTTAAGTATAATTTAAGGAATAAAAACCGAAGCCTCCTAAAGAATGAATGATTTTTTACAATTCCCAATCTTCTATCTGGCAACAATTTGTGAGATGGTGATAATTTAAAAAAAAACCCGGCTTAGTTTGTGGGCTCTTCTCAGACCAGGGCGCCAGATTTGGAACCCACGTAGCTTTAGTTTTAAGATACCGTAACTGATTATCACCATCATGTTTTATAAGTAATTGGACGTCAATAAGTGTACAGTGTACCTAATTTGGATAAATAAATAGTGATTGACTGATTATTGATTGATTGATATAAAGTTGCAAACAGATATATCTACTGTGTAGAGTCTACACAGTAGATATATCTGTTTGAATGTCTACACTGTAGACATTCAAACGTAGGTATGACTCAAACCGGTAGATCTTGAAAAGGATTTTTCATGCAGGTAAGTTTTCTGTACAACTTTATAGTACGACTAAGTCAAGGTTTTAAGGAATTTGGACCAATGGTTGCGATAATTTTAAATTAAAATTAAAGTGACGAATCACCAACGTAGCCAACACAATCAAAGACTACAAGGACTACAAGACTACGCTGTTGTGGCATTAGTTAGGTCATTACGTTAGTTAAAGGACCTACGAGTATTATAATATTTATGCTGGAGTCAAAAACTTAATCGAGTGAAAACAGAGACATACACTTATTCAGGTAGGTATTCAGGTATACAATTAATAGATTCACGGCAACGCACGTCATGACACGTGTAACGTGGGTGTACCTGAAAAGTTACACTAGTCCTTCTAATAATTATTATTAAACGAATTTATGTCGACAATTTAATTGCCGATTTAAATAGGTATACCGTATCACTGGTAAATACAGCTTATACTTAGAGGAAAGCGAAACGTACAGTCGGAATATAAATCATTAAAACTTTTAATTGAAACTGAACCGTCGAGAAGCTCTGTAGCGGTCTGAGCAGGAAATAACTTCTAAATAATTATTAAAATTTGTCAATTTTGTATGAGCTCAAAATTATGTTAATTTTGTTTATGAACGTGTGTTTTAAATAAGAACATGTACCCTTATATTATTATAATACTCAATATTCATTTTATTTACTACATGTACTACACATACAGGTGTCCCTTATGTTACGTCATGTTCTGACTTTACCACGACAAGAGTCGACAAGAAACTCAGCAGTATTAATTCGTTCTTAAGAAAGAATGTTTCTAAAGAAAACTCGGATGAATTCACTACCTAACTGACAGTCTTTAATTTGTTTAGTCAATGTGTATAAGACCTTACTTTGTTGTAATAAATGTATGCTGTAAGTGCTTACATTGGAGCCGCAAACTTTAATGCCGCCGTAAATAGCGCCGTAAGTTTATTTTCAATGCGCCCTTGTACAGCGTTAAACAATACATTTGTGAGTAAAAAAAAAATTTTTTTTAATGTTATTTTTACCCGACTTCCATAGTAAAACCTACATCCAATTGCAATTCTGAAAGCGAGTTGTTTTAGTAATAGTGGTACTTACTACTAGAAACTTAAAAAGTACCTCAACAAATATGGCAGCATCGAAACAGCAGTGGTCTTGTATGACGGCCAATATATTACCGCACTAGTGCGTTATTAATTAATTCACGGCTTTGCAGGCTTCTAACAGCCAGTGAAAATAAGCTTAAAAATTGAGTTGCATAAAAATATACCGACATAATAATATTTTTATGCAACTCGATTGTCGATCGAGCGCCTCGTAGTGCAGAGCAAGGTGGAGGGCACCAGAGGGCGAGGAAGGTCGTCCATGCGATGTACCGACCAAATTAAGTCAGCTGTTGGCGGTTTATTGCACGAGTATACCAGGCTGTCGGCCAGTAGGAAGAAGTGGCGGTTGCTCGTGAGGCGCATTACCACGACCACGTCAAGAGTGTAACGAAGAAGAACTACCTATCGCGGATTTTATTATTGCACGAATTCGCCGAATCGTTCACAACAAATTCGGAGTGGGTAGATAAACCTAAAAGTATGAACCTGAATAAATCACCAAAGGGGAAATAAGCTGACATGAAAGCCGCTAGTTTGCGGATAACGAAGTTGAAAAATTGATCGGAACTTTTTAATTGATGGACGTACGAGACGCCCTCGGTAACCGCTGATGAGGCTTTGATAAGTTTCTCCTTTATGAAGGCTGTTCCAAAGTCAACTTATAAAATGTGCATCATGCGCTGACCTGTGGGCAACCGCTTTTGAAGCTTTAAACTTAATACTTACCAAAGCTCTCTGCTTTTAGCTTCTGTTTTCAGTTAGCCTTTAAATGCGGTCTTACAGACCGCAGTGATAATGCGGACTTAGATGGCAGTGGGCTAACCTGTTAGACTATGGCAGTTATAAACATCCATCCACTGTAGCCCATTAACGTCACTGCTTGGCACAGGCCTCCACTATCATAGGAGAAAGGGAATTAGAGCTTAGACCCACCACGCTGCTCCAATGCGGCAGTTAGTATAAAACCTCTACTCGTTTTCTACACGAAATCGTATCGGAACGCTGGATCCCTTGACGGTGACGGATCCCCGGTGGTAACTATAGCCACGGCCGAAGCTTCCTACCAGACTAGACTATGGAGAAAATTCAGAAATAACCAATTCCCACACACCCGGGGATTAAACCCGAGACCTGCCACTTACAAGACCACAGCGCTTACCAGTGCGCCATGGAGATCGTCAGAATTAATTATTAATTAACACATCGGATGCAACACATGCAATATGTGCCTTATTTTCTACCTAATAAAGAGTTACATAACAGCAATCATCAGTTAATGCACGTTTGGTCCTATGATTGGTGGGAAAATCTATCCAATAAATCCAATAAATCAAATTGGTTCAACTTCCTTACTAGGCGTGAGTGAACTACTTGATATTGTGAGGAGAAACGAGTAAATCACTATGGAGGTGAATGGGACGCCAGGGAAATTCTGTGAAATGTTTGAACTATTGTTTGGTTACCCAAACAAGTAACTTGATGTTACAAAGTGAGCGTTCTCTCTTCTGTATGACTGATATTCACTACCTCGTTCATTGTTTATGATATTCACTGCCTCGTTGTTCTAGAGGTGAGCATGTTCGACTCGATGAGGTCCCAAGTTTGATTCCCGGGTCGGCCCATAAAAGTATCGGGATTTTCAGACCAGAAATTCTCAGTACTAGCCCGGAGCTAAGAAGTGGGTGGTGTTTCACCCCCGTGCCTTGGAGAGTACCTAAAGCTGATGGTCCTGGATAGGTCTTGCGCCTGACCTCTCTCTGGTCGTGTCGAATTTTCCGTCCCATCGGGCTATGAGAGTAAGGGAATAAAGAGTGCAGCTGTGGTAGCGTACACACTTGTGCACTGTAATACCTATCTCTCGCGTAGATGGCTAGTCTCTGTGGGTTGGCCGTTGATTGGGAGAAATTCTTTTTTTTTTACAAGTTAGCCCTTGACTGCGATCTCAACAGATGATAAGTGATGATGCAGTCTAAGATGGTAGCGGGCTAACCTGTTAGGGGCATGGCAGTTATATTAAACCCATACCCCTATATAACGCTAAATCGCTTGGCGGCACGTCTTTGCCGGTAGGGTGGTAACCAGCCACGGCCGAAGCCTCCCACCAGGCCAGACCAGGGAAAATTCAGAAATTATAAATTCCCACCTCCGCACGTTAAGACAACAGCGCTACACACTGCGCCACGCAGGTCGTTATTCGATCGGGAGGCAAAAGAACCTCCGAATTCGGTCACTCATCTATTTAACGACTTTGGCCGACCTTGTTTTAAAATAGCAATCAAGTGATAGGCGTAGTCGCAACTGATGAAAGTAGTGTGTAATATTAATATGATAATATTAGGAAAATATATATTAAAAAATCGACCAAGTATATTAGATTGGTTCTAATACCCTACGGGTTAGCTTAGAAATCTCCCATAAACATAGGCTAGTGGTTTGGGGTGGTGGGCCAGGTAACCTCCAAGAGTGCTTGGGCGCTGCTAGTCCCTTTGGATACGTCCGGAGGGAAGGGCAGCGCTTGGGCCGGTGCACCCCGGTAAACATGGTTAATAATTTCCCTATATGGGATATTGTTAGCCATGGCTAATAACCTGGCGGGGGGGGAAGGGGTTCTCCGCGTGTCCCTCAGACCAGAGGGCACAGTGGAAGGACTCCGGGGGGTGGGGGGGGGGCGAGTACGCCCAAGGGAGCGGGGGAACGCTCGGGAGGGGGGAGCGGGGGAACGCTCAGGAGGGGAGCGTGGGAACGCTCGGGAGGTGGGAGGATCCTCTGGAGGGGAGGGTATCCTCGGGCGAGCTCGGTGCGCACTCACCCTGCCTCCGAGCGGGCTGCGTGAGAATTAGTCTTGCGCAGTCCTCGCCACCAACTCGGAAGCCCTTAGGAGTGTCGGACGTGGTCACGTTTCATGACCGACACTGGGACCGAGGGTCTTGGCTTGGTCGCCTGGATCACGAGGAACAAACCTCTATAAAAAATGATCCTAATCCTAAGCTCTGTGCGCGGCGAGAGGATGGATGGCTGAAGGATTCGCCCTGACCTCACAGGGCATCAGTCGTTAGCGCACCCCAGTCAGGGAACCGGCCGAAACCCTGACTTATGTAGGCTTACTCGGGTGCAGGGGGCACCACCCGGGCGGACGTTTTATTTCCCCCATACTCGTGGGATTCAAAATGGAAAACAATTTAAACCCAAACCAAACGGTGGAGGAGAAGAGGAGCGAGGAGGGGAAGAGAACCTCAGGGAGGTTTTGGAAGGAGACGGGAGGGGATACGGAGGTAGCGGATATGTCGGAATCCGACTGCAGCCTCGTATCCGCAGACAGCAGGCCCAGGTCGGGTTCTGCGTCGTCAACGGCAGTGCAGTGTTTGCCGGGGGTAAAACGGCCTCGCCTCAGCGAGGGAGACGACGTCTCCTCCGATGAGGGGAGGCCGGGGACGCCAGCCGTCAGGCGCGGACGAGGGCGTCCGCCCATTCATGGGCGTTACGTTGGCCTGGGCAAAGCTCGGGACACTCTTGCCCTGGAGAGGACGGCGGAGGCGAGAGCCCAGGCCAGAGAAAAGGCGGAGACGGCTCTCATGAAGGAGGCCGCCGTGGCGCGCTTCAGGCGCGAGGCGCGCGAGCCTGTGAGGCGCGCGAGCCTGTGAGGCGGGTAGACGAGCAGACCGCTGCCCGGCTCCAGGAGCACGTACTGGAGGACTTGGACCTCATAGCAAAGGTAGCGACCAAGTCCTCCAACCTGAAGGGCACATTTGTGCGCGACCTAAAGGACGCAGCGACCTCCATTAAGGAGGTCGTTGCTGTTCTGGCGTCGCGCACTGTGTCGGAGGAGACACGGCAGCTGCAGACGGACAATACCCGTCTGCAGGCCGAGATGGCTAGTCTCCGCAAGGAGATGGCCAAAATGAGGGAGGACATGGAGAGGGCGAGGAAGCAGGCTCCCGCCCCATCTCCCCCGGGCAGGACGGAGGAGGCGCCCTCTGTGTCGCGGCCTCCTCCTCATAAGGAGAAGGACAGGAGTGGACGTCCGGGGGCCACCCCTGCCGCGCCCTCCGTGGAGGAGATCTGTCGCACAGTGATGATGCAGGTCGGCGGGATGCTGAACGCCCGCCTGGCCGCTCTCGAGGACAGACTCCTCCCGGAGCGGAACACGAGGCCGCCTCTGGCCTCCGATAGGCGGAGAAGCGGGCCCACGTACGCGGGCGTGGCGTCGATGCCGGCACCGGGACCCTCCGGAGCGACGGGAGCGGGGGCACCCCCGCCGAGAACGGCGCCGGCCCGTGGGCCGCCTAGCGGACCCGCAGGACCCGGCACGCCTCAGGGCCCAGCGGGGCCGGCGCCGAGGCCGCCCAGGACTCGGCCGGAGACGGAAGACCCGCTCCCTTCCTCTTCTTCCCTACCCTCCGATACGAGGGAGGCGAGGAAGGAGAAAAAGGGAAAGAAAAAGAACAAGAGGAGGAAGAAGGGAGGGAAGAAGAGGAGTGGAGGGCAGGGCGGTCAGACACCTGGCCCGGAAGAGCGACGGCAGGAGCAGTCGCAGCAGCCGTCGGCGGAATGGACGAGGGTCGGCTCTGGGGGGCGTCCAGAGGCGAAGGGTCGCGCCCGAGCCCGCAAGCCCCCTAAGCTCCGCACTCCTCAGTCGTCGGCGGTAGTTATAACACTGCTGCCGGCCGCTGCGGAAAAAGGCGCCACCTACGAGAAGGTGATCGCCGCCGCGAAGGCGAGGATCGACCCGGCAGTCTTGGGCGACCAGGGGGTACGATTTCGAAGAGCGGCAACTGGAGGCCGTATTTTCGAGATCCCCGGTGCCGGAGCCGACAGCGCGGAGAAGGCGGACTCCCTGGCCACTAGGCTCCGGGAGGTCTTGGGTGACGAGGTCGTCCGAGTCACACGACCCGTAAAGTCGGCTGACTTGCGGTTGTCGGGCTTGGACGACTCCGTCACCAGTGCGGAGGTGGCGGCGGCGATCGCCAGAGCCGGAGAGTGCCCCGCGGAGCAGGTGCGAGCCGGCGAGGTGGGGGTTAGACGCGACGGGCTGGGCGCGGTTCTGGTGCGCTGCCCCGTCCCTGCCGCCAAAAAGATTGCGGCAGGAGGGCGCCTGACGGTGGGGTGGGTGTCCGCCCGGGTCGAGTTGCTGGAGGCCCGCCCCTTGATGTGCTACAGGTGCCTAGCACCCGGGCACATGGGCACCCAATGCGCGGAGGGGGTTGACCGCAGCGGATGGTGCTACCGCTGTGGTCAACCAGGCCACAAGGCCCGCGGTTGCACCGCGGCGCTGCGCTGCGCAGTCTGTGCGGCGGCCGGGCGGCCGTCAGAACACCGGGCGGGTGGCAGGGCCTGCGTGCCCCCGCCCAAAGGGAAGAAGGGAGGAGAGAGCGGCAACAGGCCTCCTCCCCCACCCCAGCAAGCGGAAGCGCCACGAGGGGCAGAGGAGGTTCCAATGGCTACGGACCAGTGATGGACCTGAACCTCCTCCAGGCGAACATCAATCACTGCGCCAGAGCTCAGGACCTGTTGTTTCAGAGCATGGCGGAGTGGTCGATCCACGTGGCCGTGGTCGCCGAGCCCTACCGCGTCCCAACCCGGGATGATTGGGTGGGAGACAGGGACGGAGTGGTGGCGCTGACGTCCCGTCCCGTGGTGGGTTCCCCGGCCTTCGTCGACGTAGTCCGAGGTCGGGGATACGTCTCTGCCGTGGTGGGCGACATCCTGGTCGTCGGGGTGTACTTCTCGCCGAATCGGAGTCTCGCCGATTTCGAACAGTTCCTGGACGAGGTCGGCGTTCTGATCGGCAGGAGTCGCTCCGGCCGCGTGCTCGTCGCTGGAGACCTGAACGCCAAATCTGTGGCGTGGGGGTGTCCAGCGACGGACCCTAAGGGGCAGGAGCTTGTGGAGTGGGTGACGGCGACCGGCCTCACGGTCCTCAACCGAGGGTCGGTCCAAACCTGCGTACGGCGGCAGGGCGGCTCCATCGTGGACGTCACCTTCGCTGATGCCACTCTGGCGCGCCGTGTCCGCGGCTGGAGGGTGATGGAGGACGTGGAGACACTGGCGGACCACCGCTACATCAGGTTCGCCGTCTCTGCGAGCGCGGCTAGCGCGAGCGATGCGACTCGGCCTTCGCCTCTCGGCCCTCGTTGGTCGTTGAAACGCATGGACCGGGACTTCCTGGTCGAGGCTGCCCTCGTCGAGGCCTGGTTCTCTGCGCCCCGAGAGGGCGGCCTGGGCGGAGTGGAAGCGGAGGCGGCGCGTCTCGGCGAGGCGATGACGAGCGTCTGCGACAGGGCGATGCCGAGGGTGCACTCCATCCCCTCGAGGAGAGCGGTGTATTGGTGGTCCGATGAGCTCACGCTGCTGCGCAGATCTTGCGTTGCGGCGAGACGCCAGTACACCCGCTGCCGCCGGCGGAGGAGAAGAGACGAGGGAGAAGAGGAGCGCCTCTACTCCCTCTACAGGGACGCTGTGAGAGCGCTGCGCGAGGCCATCGGTGTGGCCATGGACCTGGCGCACGAGGAGATGCTCGGGACTCTGGATGGGGACCCGTTTGGAAGGCCTTACAAGGCGGTCCGGAAGAAGCTCCGACCCTCAGCCCCTCCAATAACATCGAGTCTCGAGCCCCTCGTTGTAGAGTCGGTGGTCGCGACCCTGTTCCCCGAAAGGGCCGACCGCGGAGCGCCTCGCATGGCGCCTCCTCCCGAGGAGGGAGTCCGGAGCCCGGTCGCGCCCCCGGTCACGGAGGGAGAGCTGGCGGCGGCGGTGATGCGCATGCGCGCAAGAAACACCGCCCCGGGCCCCGACGGCATCCCTGGCCGCGCCTGGGCTCTTGCCCTAGGGCCGCTCGAGCCGTGGGCCCGGGCCTTGTTCGGTGCCTGCCTCGAGAGGGGCCAGTTTCCCGGGGCGTGGAAGAAGGGGAGACTGGTCCTGATCGGGAAGCCCGGCCGCCCGGCCCATGAGCCGTCGTCGTACCGACCGATCGTGCTGCTGAACGAGGTGAGCAAGCTCTTCGAGCGTGTTGTCGCCGCTCGCCTCGTTCACCACCTGGAGAGTGTGGGGCCGGACCTCAGCGACAACCAGTACGGTTTCCGCAGGGGCAGGTCCACCGTCGACGCCATACTGCGCGTGAGGGCCCTTGCGGAGGGCGCGGTGTCCGGGGGCGAAGTGTTGGTGGCGGTGTCTCTCGACATCGCGAACGCCTTCAACACTTTGCCCTGGAGCTGCATTCGGGAAGCGCTGAGGTACCACGAGGTTCCTCAGTACCTCGAAAGGATCGTGGCCGCCTACCTCTCCGGGCGATCGGTCGGGTATCCGACCAGCGCAGGCTGGTCGGAGAGGACGATGTCGTGCGGTGTTCCACAGGGTTCGGTTCTCGGGCCCCTCCTGTGGAACATCGGGTACGACTGGGTGCTGCGCGGGGCCCTGATGGTGGGCGTCGACGTGATATGTTACGCCGACGATACCCTCGTCACGGCTCGCGGCAGCACCTTTCGGGAGGCTAGATGTAGGGCCACGGCTGGCGTGGCTCACATCGTAGCGAGGATACGGGTCTTGGGCCTGGAGGTGGCCTTGCACAAATCCGAGGCCCTGTGCTTTCATGGGCCTCGGAGGGCGCCTCCCGCCCGGTCCGAGTTGGTGGTGGGCGGAGTGTCAATCGGTGTCGAGCGTACGATGAAGTACCTGGGACTCGTCCTCGACAGCCGGTGGACATTTGAGGAGCATTTTCGGCGTCTCGTCCCGAGGCTCGTGGGAGCCGCCGGGGCCCTGAGCTGGCTCCTGCCAAATTTGGGCGGACCGAGTTCGCGGTGTCGCCGCCTTTACGCGGGCGTCGTGCGGTCCATGGCGCTCTATGGAGCGCCCGTATGGTCGGGCACTCTGAACCGCCAAACTCGGGCCCTGCTGCGGAGACCGCAGAGGGTCATGGCGGTCAGAGTGATACGGGGTTATCGGACCGTATCGTACGAGGCGGCCTGTGTGTTGGCGGGGACGCCGCCCTGGGACCTAGACGCCGAAGTGCTCTCGGCATCGTATTGGCGTAGGGTGGATGCCCGCATCCGGGGGGAACACCCTACGCCGGCGCAGGATCGCGCCTGGCGGCGGCTGGCGGAGGCCGATCTCGCCGCTCATTGGCGGGAGCGGCTTCTGGCGCCGACTGCCGGCAGGCGGACGATCGAGGCGATCCGGCCCGTCCTGGAGCTCTGGACCGGCCGGAAGCACGGAGCCCTCTCCTTCCACCTCGTGCAGGTTCTCTCGGGGCACGGCTGCTTCGGGAGATACCTGTGCATGGTGGCGAGACGGGAGCCCACCGAGGTGTGCCACGAATGTGGCCACGCGGAGGACACGGCGCAGCACACGCTGGAGTCGTGCGCCGAGTGGGCGCCCCAGCGCGCCGCACTCGTGGCGGAGGTGGGACCTGACCTCTCGCTGCCCGCCGTCGTCCGGGCCATGGTGGGCAGCGAGGAGGCCTGGAGTGCCGTCGCCTCCTTTTGCGAGGAGGTGATGACCCAGAAGGAGGCGGCGGAACGACTGCGGGAGGCTGACGCCACCGCGGACCCTCTTCGTCGCCGCAGGGCGGGACGCAGACGGCGTGCGTACGACCGCCGTCTGCCACCCTAGCGAGGGCTCCGGGCGGACGACCCATCACAGTTGTCGCCCGTCGAGCCTCGGTCGCGGAAGAAAAAAAGCGGGAGTGAGGCGCACCTCGGTGGTGTCCCTCAATGAGGAAGTCGGGGCAGCAGTATGCCCCCGGAGGAGGTTCCGCTTGGGCGGATGTCGCTGGCTGGGTCGCGGATGAATGCCTTTGGTGCTCCCGTAACCCAGCCTTAAGGCGATGCGCAGGAGCGCCGCTGGGTTTTAGTGGGTATTCTGGAGTGCCAGTGAGTCCCACATACCCTCTCGGAGGCACTGCAGTTCACCTGCCTGCCTCCGAGAGGGATGCCTAAACGCATTTCCCAGCGAAAAAAAAAAAAAAAAAAAAGGCTAGTGGTTTCGAAGGGACAGAGTTATTTATTGTATGAATTGGAAATCGGCTTAGTAAGCAATCCATACAGCTTATATTCATGCACAGTCTAGATTCATTTTAATGGATTATTCAAATTATTCAAACCTTGTCATATTGCGTTTGAGGTCTGCCAGACCGAAATATATTTACATTATCAGAGAAGTACTTTAAGGTGAAAACATATTTTTAACACGCCACACACTCAGACAATACGTCCAAACGTCTATACTTACGAATATGTGTGGACTGACCAAAAAAACCTCAAGAAAGGTATTACATATTATAAAAACGAAAGTGTGACAAAGGCCATTTTTTATCCAGGAAAATTAAAAACTTCCCGGGGCATTAAAAAAAACCTTAACCCACGCGAACGAAGTCGCGGCCATACAAAATAAGGCGCCTAAGTTGTATAACTGCCATGCCCCTAATAGGTTAGCCCGCTACCATCTTAGACTGCATCATCACTTACCATCAGGTGTGATCGCAGTCAAGGGCTAGCTTGTAGTGGATAAAAAAAAAGAAATACAAAGGTGTAGGTAGGTACATTTGCACAGAATATAAGGTAATAACACGTCTGGTAGTAGGGTAGTCTGTGGCCTGCAGTTTATATTGGCGTCGATCTACTGTAAGAATTATAATTATACTTACGCTGAGATAACCTAACTAATGAGTGCCTGTGTCTTTCATCTTATCCACGAATGCGAAAATGGCGTTAGCTAAATTCATACTCAGACCGATGACAGCCACTGGTTTGAATATGAGTATGATTCCAGCCTTATCCTCATAAGAAATACTTTATTGTATTGCGGAGGACCCACGCTTGCAATGACGTGGATATGATTTCTCTAGAATAGATAGGGTCATGCGGAATAAAATAAATAATTGTAAGGCCGAAGTATTCTTTAGAATATAATATTATTCAGTAAAAGCACGTAAAAGGCATTTCATGGTCATTTTCATTTCATTTCATTTTCGGGTCACGGCAAATCATGGGAGGACAATGGTTCTTTTTAATTGTCTTCTATTGTTCCGACGTATTATTATTTAAATAAAGGAATAAAAATAAACTCTGGATTTATTGTAGGCCAGTGAAATTTCAACTCTATATAATACTAGCTGATGCCCACGACTTCGTCGGCTTGGTTTAAGTTTTATTGATTCCCGCGGGAACTCCTTAATTTACCGGGATATAAAGTATGCCCATGCCCTAAATCACGTTGATCCGTTGCTCCGTTGCGGCGTGATTGAAGAATAAACCAAAAAACCAATAAACAAACACATTGTCGAATTTATAATATTAGTAAGTATGACTCTGTACTAGGCACATAATGAAGATTAATGATAAACAATTCACTAGTGTTAAAAGGTATATTAGATACACCTACAAACTTATGCTAGTTATGGGGCTGATTCTGTATAACACAATCTCTAAACTAAACTAAAATGGCAGCTTTAAATCTAGTTCTGTCCCTTTCCGTAGGAAGTATTATGAAAGGGTTAGCAATATATTTTGTAATGCTCTAATTTTATTTTAGTTTAGAGATTGTGCACTACAGAATCCCTATTATATTATTATCTCTCTCACGAACTTCGCGTTAACACGAAACAAAACTCTAATTGACTGCGTAGTTCTGCAGGAGACAATCTATAGAGTCACATCATATTGAAAAGGAAACCATATTTACGTGTCAACAAAAACAGAACAGTAACAGGATTTAATCTGTAAAATGAAATGAAAATACACTTTATTGCACACAAAACTAGTGTTAGGCTGAAAATATATAAAATACATAAAGTTCGCGCGCGAGTTGAATGCAGAGTAAATGTTTGTGTCATCGTACATTTACTCTGCATTCAACTCGCGCGCGGACTATAAGTACAAAACGTTACAGCTTCTATTCTCGAGAGTGACAATAATTTATATCCTCTAGGATAGAGGGTCAAGATGGCGACACGGCCGTGTTGGTCAGTGTTTGTGTAAATTGCTAAATAAAAGTATAATTAAATGGATAACCGAGTTCCCTTCTAATACGAGATACAAAACCACAAAACAAAAGAGCATGGAAACATATCTACATTTAGGGAAGAAACTGTACAATAGGTGATCTGAGCTACGTCCTGTAGTATGTCAATTGAGCCACTTCATTAAATTCTCGTATGTTTTTATCAGGGGACACGTAGGGGACATGTTAGCCATTGACTGCGATCTCACCTGATGGTAAGTGATGATGTAGTCTAAGATCGTAGCGGGCCAACCTGTTAGGGAGATGAGAGTTATATTCAACCCATACCCCTATTCGGTTTCTACACGGCATCGTACCGGAAAGCTAAATCGCTTGGCGGCACGTTTTTGCCGGTAGGTTGACCCACCAGGCCAGTCTCCCACCAGGCCAGGTCAGGTAAAATTCATATATTATAAATTCCCAAATTGACCCAGCCGGGATTCGAACCCGGGACCTCCGCACGTTAAAAGACAACAGCGCTCAACACTGCGCCATGGAGGTCTTCAAAAGGTCGTTAATTAAAGGTAAAAATAAAATTGATTAAATTTTATTGGTCCATCCTTGAGAACGAGCAAGTAATGGACAGTAAAATATCGGATTAATAACGACTTAATTAAAACAATCATGTTTTCCGAATTCTTATCGAATTTCATTTATGCTTCAAGGGAATTTTTGATTAATCCAATCCCAATGGATGATATTATAATTTATCATTCCAAATTGGGCTGGAATCTAGTTTTTCTCGTTCCGTCTTCGGAAAGACAGAATTTTTTTAATAATAGAGATTAGGTAGGTATTACCGTTTCATATGAGTTATTAAAATGCTCTTTTAGTCACTATCTTTTCATAAATATTGGTATTTTGAACAAAAAATACTTAGTTATAATGTCTTTGAGGTAAGTGTTTGTTGGAAAGTCTTTACACATTACTCATTACCAATCTTTGGGTATATCTCAGTTATTTGCTAATCGCTTTAGGTGATCAAGTCACTATATAACCAGAAAAAAACTGTAGTAAAAACAAAAGCACTTGTAAGTTCTGTCTGTCTTTTTTTAGTTCTTTTCTAGTCGGATAGGTACAAATAAAATGTATTAATTGATTCAAATAAATACATCACTTTAATTACAAACTCTATTATAGTACCAAAAAGCATCTAATACATTTTAATACGACCATACTATTACCTATTCTGTGGTAGACCGTACAACCCTGCGTCACATACTTCAATCCCTTTTTTAACTGAATTCCAAAAAAGGAGGAGGTTCTCAATTCGCCGCGTATTTTTTTAAAAATGTATGTCGATGCATATCTCCGTAGTTTCTGAACCGATTTGAAAATCTTTCTTTTTCAGTCGTTAGAGGAAGGACCCATAAAAAATTCTGACTCTAAATCCTCAACCCTGACACTAAAAAGTTAAAAATAAAAATTCTTTCCAAAAAACCCATTTCCAAAGCCACTGTAGAGTAAATAATAATTTTGATTTCTACACACTATGTTGAAGTCGGGCGGGTATAACAAGGATAAGCAAAGTTGACGCATCAGGCTCGCCCGACTTCAACAAGTTAGTGTGTAGAAATCAAAATTACTTTACAGTGGCTTTGGGAGTCGGTTTTTTGGAAATAATTTTTAACTAATCTATCTAATAATACCTTTAAATGAGCAATTATTAGTAATAATAGTTATATATAAATAAATAAATAAATAAATAAATATATATATATCTCGGAAAGAGACTGACCCCCAGGACACGGGCTATGGTTATGGGCTTGTACTATGGTTTTGGAATAAATAAAGAATTTATCATTATCATAGTAAATGCATAGGTGCATAATATGTATACCTGAATGAGGGCATTGAATATCATAGATGAACCGCATGAACGGCTATTAAAGCATAGAGGGATTAATCTCACAAAGCAACGTGCGACAGTTGAGACGGAGCTGTGAAACAGCTGTGAGACCGCGTCCTATTCACCATGTCAAACAATTGCTTTGGATTTATACCCGATGCGATAACAACCACGAAATTAATTAACCATGTGTGTTACGGTAGACCATAACCGATTGGCTAACTACGTATGGGATAGGACATTTGTACACATAAGGTGTGCAATATTGACAATATCTAGATAGATCCTATTCCGAGGCACGGGGCGGAAACACCGCCAACTTTCCTAACTCCGAGCTAGTACTGAGAATTTCTTGTCAGAAAAACTCAATTATTGTTTTAGCCCGACCCGGCACTAGAACCCGGGAACTCATCGGCCGCAGTCGAACATGCTTACCACTAGACCAACGAGGCCCCGTGCTTCGGAGATCACGTTAAGCCGCGCGTCGATCCTGCGTCTGATCTCGCTCCGGTCGTGTCGGATTTTCCGGGCTATTAGAGTAAAGAAAAAGAGAGTGCACCTGTGTTTGCGCATACACTTGTAAACTATTATAATATCTCCCGTGCGATATTATTATAACAGAACATCCATTCAACAGAATATCTGGAGATTGGCCGGCGTGGCCGAAATTCGGTCGGGATGACATTAGTTTAGATCCTATTATATGAAACCTGCATCAATCGTTGTTACAGTCTCAAATGTTTTGATTCGCTGAATATATGGTATAGATTTTTGCTACTAGCAGAAAAGCTTTCTTTTTAGAACTTGACCGAGTACCGAAGATAACCCTGATTGAATATAAAGGGTCCTTGTTAAATTATTGTCAACACTATTCTTCATTGTTTACATTGCTAGGATTATCTGCACAAATGCTCTGTTTAAAATAACATCAACTAAATTTCTTGGACTACACCCTTTCTTTATAAAGTCAATCGTTGAATTTAGCAACTAAATAACTATCTTTATAAATATGTATAAAAATAATTGTCTTTAAATAAATACTAAAACCATTTATAAATGTGGCCATTAGAGTTTCGAAATGAATAATGCATTTTCAATATGTCCCAAACTGCAAAAGCTAATTTAACGTTCACAAAGTTCAAAAGTTTAGAATTTGTACCAACTTAAGCAAAGCTTTATTGATATACTAGTAACTACGAGTAGTTTTGGTAAGTTAGCTAAAAATCGCTTTAAACCGCTAAAGTAGCGACCGAGCTTGTTTAAAAATTAATCTAACTTGGCTCGTAAATTGTGAATAGCAAATTGTTCCTTTTATATCCAAGCTTCAAAGTTAAGAGTTGAGCGTTAGCGTCTACTTTTCCTATGAATTGGTTAAAACCCAGGTTTTTAAGGTGGTGAAGGAACCAGAAGTTTATTGTCACACACATTTATCTCTAGACTAGATGGTGCCCGCGACTTCGTCTCCGTGGATTAAGTTTTTTTGATTCCCGCGGGAACTCCTTTATTTTCCGGGATAAAAAGTTTGGAACCAGAAGTTTAATTCGCTATAATCCGCGGCAACAGTAAAATCTGTGGTAGATACAGTTTTTTTTTTTTCTTCTTTCTTGTTTTTGTGGTGGTGGATTTCTGTGGTGTGGTAATGAAATTAAAAAAAAAAACACTCTGCCACATAGATTTTCCTGTTGTCGCGGATTATAGCGAATTAAACTTCTGGTTACAAACTTTTTATCCCGGAAAATAAAGGAGTTCCCGCGGGAATCAAAAAAACTTAATCCACGGAGACGAAGTCGCGGGCACCATCTAGTCTAGAGATAAATGTGTTTAAACACTATGAATTCGATTCCTGGAACGGTCAATTTGCGGAATTTATATAATTTCTGAATTTTCTCTGGTCTGGTCTGGTGGGAGGCTTCGGCCGTGGCTTGTTACACCCTACCGGCAAAGACGTACCGCCAAGTGATTTAGCATTCCGGTACGATGCCGTGTACAAACCGATATGTCATCCATCATCCATCCTTCTGCCTGTATGCGTCCACTGCTGGACATAGGCCTTTTCGAGAGTGCGCCACCAAACACGGTTCTCCGCCTTCCTCATCCACCCGCTTCCCACAACCTTCTTTAGGTAATCGGACCAACGAGCTGGAGGTCGTCCTATACACTGTGCTTACCGGTACGCGGTCTCCACTCCAGAACACGTCTGCCCCAACGGCCATCGGTTCTGCGACAGATATGACCTGCCCACTGCCACTTCAATATGTAGTACGGGATAAATACCTATAAATGCCGTTCCCCTAACAAGTTAGCCCGCTACCATCTTAGACTGCATCATCTCTAACCATCAGATGAGATCGCAATCAAGGGCTAACTTGTAAAGGAATTTTATGAAGTGATTCCTTAGAATCGTGCAATTTGAAAAAATTAAACGAAAAAGCGACACCAAAAATAGATAAACATATTATATAGGATTTAGCCTGCGTGGGAATGCGTAGGCTACTTTTTTCAAGTTTCACTTCTGCCGTGTGTGAATTGCACACACACACACTTTTTTTTTAAAATCTTTTCCTATACCACGGCGCATGGAGCCGAAAGTGTACAAGATCAGTTATGATGAGTAGCTGGCCTAGCCCTTCTGCGTAACCTCGTTTCCATCAACAGACATTATGGATACATACGTTGTGATCGAGTTATTATATACATAAGGGAGACAATTTACTCAAACTCTTTTAGGATCGATTCATACAAACGTAGAGTAGAGTTGAAGCGCGAAGATTCAATATTTCACAATAATTTAACGTATTCATACAAATTCGTGCGAATTTTTTGCCTTCATTATAAATAAATATTCATGTTTTGGAGCTGAGTAAATTAACTTCTCGTCTGTGTATACCCATGATGTGTACCTACTCGTAAATCAGAGGTAAAGGACCCTTGCGCAACACCCGTGACGTACCAATCAGAGTGCCTATAGTGGGAGATTCTCTTCCCGTTCGATCGCGACAACGTTAACTACGATTTGTATGGAATTGTCATGCGCTTGACAGCTGGCGTTCAATTAATCTATACTAATACTAATATTGCGAAAGTTTGGATGGATGTATGGATGTTTGTTAACTTAATCAGGCCAAAACGGCTCAACAGATCTGAGGTGCAATCATGTAAGGATCGCCGATCAAATCGTTAAAACTCGACTTTGAGATTGACATGATTGCACCTCTGGACGGTATTTGGCACAGAGATAAATTATAATCTGGAATAACACATAAGCTATTTTTTATCCCGGAAAATTAGAGTGTTCCTCAAAAAACCTCAATCCACGCGGACGAAGTCGCGGGCATCAGCTAGTTCTATACAAATGGTTGTCAACGTTGTCGAGATCGAATACGTGAAAAAACTCCCACTCGGCCTGCAGTACCCATCGGACGCATCGACGCGCTTGAGATCGCGCGCTTTCAGGCTTCCGTAGTGAAATAAGGGTTTCATTCTCATATCTCATTTTCAGCTCAAATAGAGCGTTTGTCCTTGTGTTGTGCCGTTTTATATATTATATTAGCTATAAAACTGTTTGAATATTATCGACACAATATAAATGGTACCTCGTAAATTAATATTAATCGTTACCCCGCTGATCGCGCCTATGTATATCTATGTATATTTTATTATTCATATCTAGTCTCTTTGTTAAGAAACATTTTGAAGTCTCTCAACTTTTGTCCTAAATAAGTTATAGCTTTGGTAAGATGTATTAGTTTCATCGTAAATAATTAATTAACATTTTAGATTACTTATTTTTTTATTACAATTACAATTAGTTGTTTATTAGACCTAGAGTGCCTTTCCACCAGAGATGTGCTACGTAGCTAAGCTATGAATGTGAGTCAAACGCACCAATAGGAGCGCTTGATCTAACTGCTAGCGTTCTTAGCTATGAAAATCAATCTATTGGTTGGTTTGACACACGTGACAGCTTAACAACGTAGCACATCTCTGGTGGAAAGGCACTATTTAATAGGTTAGCCCGCTACCATCTCAGACTGAATCATAAATTCACTTACCATCACCCTTGACTGCGATAAATACTGAAGCTTAAACATAAAAACCAACAGGGGACGCGGATGTTACGACTTTTGGGAGATCAAAATACTTTTTGATCTATTATTGACTTTTGGGCCTACATAATAAAAATTAAAAAATAATTTATTTGAATAGTGGTCAAAAACCCAATTGCTATACACTTTAAAAATCACGTGATTAATAAGCCTTTAGGTATTTGCCTGTTAACAAGATCTTTAAACTAAATCGCTTTGTGGTTTGCTTAGCCTGGATTGTGGTTCCTAGCCGCGGTTAGTTTCCATAAAACAGACGGCTACAAAAAGCCCCATTTCGAAAAGTTATCTCAAGGCAGTTCGCGAACTAAGTTACTTTTGCTGTAAAAATATTGGTACTTACTCAAATTTGGCAGAACGTTCAGAAGAAAAAGTTATATCGTTAAGTCGGTGAAAAGTAAGCGATTCGTCCCATCTAGGTATGAAGTGGAAATGTATGTTATACTCAATAACAAAGAATGGAACCATTATTTCACCGTGGAATTTCTTTAACGCATTTTCTGAGTGTTATTTTTTTTAATACTGAGCTTTTTTAACTTGCATGCATGCAAAGCAAGCAATCGAGCAGGCGGGTCATCTGATGCTTAGTGATTACCGCCGCCCATGAACAACATTGCGTTGCCGGCTTTTGAGGAATTTGTTTATCCGCCCAAGTTTTAAACTGGTTCCATAATTTGCAGGTACGTGGCAGAAAATACCAACCGAATCGATATAAGTATGAACTCCGTTAAATATGAATTTCTTGCAAGGATCTCTTGGAGAGATCCTAATCCGTAAGAGAAACGTTTTCTGTGGAAGAATACAGTTTGGTACCGCTTAAGTTCAGCGTCCCCCAATAAGAGACTAACTACACTTTAATTTCTTTATCCATGGGTTAGTATTGTAATGCAAATGGTAGTCATAATATTTCTGTGTAGCCTTTCACATAGAGAGACCTGCAAAGATTTTTGTTGAACATTTTTATTATATGTTTAAATGTCTGAAACGATATAAAATTTTACGGTTGGGGTTTCCTTTTTCCACCCTGCGCGATCTGAAAATACATTTACCGCCAGGTTTTTACGACAAGTCGGCACTTCAGTGACTAATTTCAAAAGAGCTGGGCTGTCATATTGTTCTGGAAATTACTTTCTTTCAAGTACACGTTTTGTACGTGTCGTGGCCTGAATTTCATTCCAAATAACCTTATTTCGGTAATTAAGCTGAAAGATTTACTAGGATCTGTATTCTCTAAATTTACCTACTCACAAAAAAATTACAGTTCCGTTGCGGCTGCAGCTCAAATTAAGTTAAAAAGGGTAGGTCCTGTCATGTAATAAAAATCATACTAGCCGTCTATTTGCTTACGCTGACCAACCAATGTTCGTCAGTTGAACCTCAGACACATCCTCTCCACTGTCCCTCAGAGTTCTTTTTACGTGACCTTTATGTGATTACTAGACGTTTCAATAGATTAACGCAACAAATGGTTGTAATCTGAGTCGCCGACGTCGCAAGGATCTCCTGCATGCATCTTTACGAAAAAGACGTTATGAATCAAAAATTGGGTCATTCTTTTGAAAATATTTGTGACTAGCTGATGCCTTTATTTTCTGTCTACATTAACAACTTTGACCTCATTTCTAAAAACGATGACGGCTGAAAAAGTATCTCTAAAATTTCGCATGGTTTAAGTTATTTTTAAGTCCCGCGAGAACTCCTTAATTTTCCGGGTAAAAAAACCATGTTTTTCCCCGGTATAAAACCTACCTCTGTACCAAATTTCATCTTTATTATCAGTTGAAAAGATGGACCGTGAAAGCGTAGCAGACAGACAGACACAATTTCACATTTGTAATATTAGTATGGATAATGAAGATAAGATTAATGAAGATTTCTCAATATTCGGAGGCTCCGCTACAACCTTTGTCTGCCACTGAGTTGCTGTTAGGTATAAGGTAGACTTAACTTTTCTTGTGTATTCTTATCTGGATGACAATTCAGCTTGACAAAGTGGATAACTCATCCCATAACTTCTAACTTTATTATTTTTTACGACAAAAGTTTCTGCATTTGCGTTCAGGTAAATAAAATTCTGATAATTTATAAACTATTAGGTATATTTGCTCGAATATAAAAATCGTGCTTTATACTTCCATACCAATATTATAAATGCGAAAGTGTTTCTGTCTGTCTGTCTGTCTGTCTGCTACGCTTTCCTGGCCCATCTTTTCACCGATTTTGCTGAAATTTGGTACAGGGGTAGATGGTATCCCGGCTAGGCTACTTTTTATCCCGGAAAATTAAAGAGTTCCCGCGGGAATCAAAAATCTTAATCCACGTGGACGAAGTCGCGGGAATCATCTATGTAGTATATTATAAATGCGAAAATGTATTTGATTTTTGGTCATTCAATCACGCCGCAACGGAGCAACGGATCGTCGTTATTTTTGACATGTGTACCTATAGTTAAGGACCTGAAGAGTGACATGGGATACTTTTTATCCCGGAAAATTAAGGACTTCCCGAGGGAATTAAAAAATTTGAATGCGCTTATTGTTTAAAAAGTTTGGCAGAGCCGAGAAACGGAAAAGGAACTTTACGTTTAAACTATCATGAGAGTTATTCATTATGGATACTGGTTGTTAACACACGTGTTAACTTAATCTTCAATTTGTCCAGTATCAATTAGTAGGTATTATCAATGACACCGTACACATCTCGAAGTGAAATCTGCATTAGCGCAATTAAATTAACAGTAATTCCCAGTTTACTCAAGCTCTTAAGCAAACATTGATATCATTGAAAATGTTATTGTTAAACTTTAATAGATAAGTATATTATGTACCTACTTGTAATAAATGGTATTAGGAATTTGTAAAGAAAAAATGCAATAACCTTGGCAAAGTGGTTCAAAAATGCGTCTACGCGCTGAATGTACGCAATGTAGGTATATTTATGTATGTTGACGTACCTATATATGACGAACGCAAAACATGAAAGTGGATCGTAGTGGATTGAGGGTTAATGTACCTACTTATACGCATACTTTAACGCAAATAGTCATTACGCTGAATGTTTAATGCGCACAATGAAGCTGCAAAACTCGGGTTCCGAGTTATAATTTAGTTAAAAATAAAAAAAAAACCGAAAATCTGAATTTATTCTTTAGAAAATAATAGCTAAGGATCAAGTCTCTATTTAATTTAATATTAGCTGTTTTTATGTAAAACTTATCGTCTATTTACATTTAGATATTTTTAGACACGCCAATTTAATATTTCCACGTCGCACAACATTCCCACTCAATTGAATCTCGTTAATGAATCCAGATAAACATTAGGTATAAAGGAAAATGTTAGACGTAGAAAGCAGATAATTATAAGGCGTGATAAGGCCTACTAAAAATGGTTTACATTGTAATACGATATTTAAACGTATACGTACGTTTGTTACCAGTCAAAGAAGTAAATTTTTCTTCGAATAAAATGTATTTAGAAATTTTATGTTTTATTAAGGGGTCACACTACATTTGAGGGTCTGGAACCACCGAGTCTGGAAACGTAAATTTAGGATTTAGAACGTAAGTAGGATCTCTCACAACGTATAGAATAATTCCATCCAAAAGTCCGGCTAGGACAGCTAGTACGTAAATCATTTACCTTTTGAAAATATGTCTACAAGAGGATCTTAGGAATCAGCAAATTCGATTCAAAATGATAATGCAGTAATAAAATAACTAATTAGCGTTAAAAGCGTTCAGGTACGATGCTGTGTAGAAACCGATTAGGGGTTTGGGTTTTATATTACTGCTGTCCTCTAACAGGTCAGCCAGGTGAGATCGCAGTCAACTTGTAGTGGAAAAAATTAAATAATATTTTATTTTCGGTTTACGACAAAGTAAGCAGTCTCAAATGATCACAAATATAACTCCGTTCACGCGTGGCTTCGCAGATGTATCTTGTCATTTCTTGTTACCATTGAAGTAAATATGGTAGTGTAATGACGTGGGCTAAGATAAACATAATATTGAACGTATGTAAATATTGGGCGACTGTCTGAACTTTGAAGATAATAACATACGGAGACGAGAAGGTAGACAGATGTTTTTGACAATAAATAATATTTTACGTATTCTACTTAGCT
This sequence comes from Erebia aethiops, assembly GCA_923060345.2. Classification (NCBI taxonomy): domain Eukaryota; kingdom Metazoa; phylum Arthropoda; class Insecta; order Lepidoptera; family Nymphalidae; genus Erebia; species Erebia aethiops. Next base: position 20,955,801 of record OV281082.1, read on the forward strand.
CCTAAGAGCCGAAAATGCCTGCGACTTTGTCCAAGTGAAGTTCAGGTTTAGAAATTCCTCTCGTCCGTAGGCCTTAGGCCTATGTCAAACTTCAGGTGTTCTCAACTTAAAAAAAAACAGAAAAATGCAATTGCTATACAAAAAATCACGTCGATCCGCTGCTCTGCTGTGGCGTGATTGAGGGACAAACAAACAAACAACCTTTCGCAGATATACTATCATATACTATTGAAAAACGGAGTTACGGTACTAAAAGTTTGGTTTTCAGAATTGGCTACATTCTGATATGAATAAAAACCATCTGATCATGAAATTTCTCAGCCCAATTTTTTCACAAAGAGCGTTTTCGTATGAGAATTTCAGTTGGAATTAGATTCCATTCCACTCATAAGCAGCGAGGTGAATACAAAATATAAAATTAGATTCGGAAGTTCATTGAAGAGTTCGTTGCAAACAAAGCAATTATCGACACGGAAATAAATTGTTAAATCGAATCAGTTTATTCTTGGAAGTTTTTTATGTTGAATTATACATTTTTTGAGAAGTTTACCTCCTTAAGAATCGATTTTCATATTATATTACAAGCCCAGGGATATGAAAATTTATTGGGAGTAAAATCAAAGTTACTTCGTTACGTTATTTAATTTATGTTTCCATGATAACTTTTCGTTCGTAAGGAATAAAATACACATTTTTTTTTTTACAAAGCCGAAAAAAGTTTCATGTAAGAACGAAATGAATATTAAATTTGACTATATATTTTTAATGCTTGCGAAATCGAACCATAGGAATTCGATTGCAGTTATTGTTGCGGGAACTTGAATTTCCCGGGATAAAATGTAGCCTATGGGTTATTCCAGGGTGTAAGGTATCTCCAGTCAGTGTGGCGTGAAGGAGTAATAAACCTCCAAACATACAAATAATGAAATTTTTACTTATTTATATAATATTATTAGTAAGATTAGATGTTCCTGCCCGTCGGGTTGGTGTTCATTCAAAGGGAACAAGAGACAAGTTTTTAAGCGGCTTTTTCACATCGTTAACATCGCCCTGAAGAATATTAACCGTATTCAATGCAAACGGAAGGCTCGTAAGCTTTTTAACTTTAGCGATACAGCTCCGATACGATTTTGGGCTTCACGACATTTTTCATAAAATGATTTTATAATATACTTCGTGATATCGTTGGCTCAGTAACAGAGTGAGTAGTAAGAGAAATATGGACAAAATTACAGAACAGAACAAAAAGGAGTGGAGAAAGAAAAGATGGATGGATTGTGTGGAAGACGATATGCGTACAAAAGGGGTGTATAATAGAAGTGAGTGGAGGAAGAAGACATGTTGTGCCGACCCCACATAGCGTGGGATAAGGACAGGTAGAAGAAGATAAAGATTTTTCATATTATAGAGTCATTAATAGAGAGTGATAGTCGTACGGTATAAAGTGATCCATCGATGTTAGATAAGTTTTATGCACAACTAGCACGGGCATAAACCCGAATAGCAGAGTGTAGTGAATATGACATAGAGTTCTAGACAGTTTTGAACTGCCCAATTTGTACAAATGAACATTTTAAATCCAAAGTGCATTTGTATGGGTTTTAATATGTATAGACTAAGCAAAAGCTGGTTTCATCACTAATTGATGAAACCAGCTTTTGCTACCGGCTTTTTTCACGTTTTAACTGATTATAAAAAAAAGTCGATAGTGCGTACGTAAGTGGTTGCTAATTAGATAAAAATTGATTTGAGCGGAGAACTAAAAATTTTCTTTCAAAAAGTCATGGAAATAATTTAGTTTAATGTAATTATTTTTGTAAGCAATTATATTTTACATAGGTTTCGAAAGAATAGCTACAAGTAGAACAAAATCTGTAAAGAACAAAGAAAGGCAAATAAAAAATGTAATAAACCATTATTGTGGAACCTCCTGGTTCTATTTAAATTCATAATACGGAAAACTTTGCGAAATTTTCTCAGCTCTTTTAAACTGAAATATTTTAACTTTGACTGAGGAAGCCGTCGACTTCGTTTTATGGTTTTGTTTTTAATAACGTAGATTACAAGTGCCCCATTAAAACTAGGACAAATGGCAAGAACTTCGCCGTTCTAGTTTGATGCTAGTTTTAATTGCTAAATGCCTCTTAAGAACCTACCCCAATGAAAACAGGGTAATTAAAAGATAAATGAGAAAATTCTTTTTATCATAGACAGGAAAGTTGGAGAAAAATACTGCTTTGTTTTTTGATTTACTTCGCTCGGGCGTCGTTCGAATTATGTTTATTTGGTTGAGGCTTCTTAATGTTTCTTAGTAAATAATGCCCGCGAATCAGTACATTGTACCTATTTGATTTTTGAAATATCATGTGTGTGTGTGTGTGTGGTTTCATTTTCCGGGAGAAAAGGAAGCCTTTTCTTTCCTGAGATGCAATCTATTCTGTGGAACTAAGCTTGTATGGAGCCAAAAATAAACTATTTTCGGCTCTCGGATGCTAGCCTCTAAATTATCATGCGTAAAACGGATTATTATTAAACTAGATGATGCCCGCGACTTCGCCCGCGTGGTTTAAGTATGTTTTTGAATTCCCGCGGGAACTTAATTTTCCGGGATAAAGCTTTAAAGTAAGAAAAAAGTTCTAAGTTAAAGCGTAGCAGACAGACTTTCGCATTTTTAATATTAATATGGATACTATGGAAGTATGAATAAGTATGAGTATAATATGCCTTATAACAAAATACACACCTGCAACACATTTCACTTCTAAAATGCAATACAGCAGTCTAGCTTTCGAAAGCCTGACTGATAACAATGTTACACTAGTAGAGCGTGCATAGAGCCAACACAAACCGCAAGGCTGATTCATTCCCTATCCACGTTCACAGCCTGTAACCGCTCGTGTGACTTGTGAGCACCGAGTGGTAGCTTATCGCAACTTGCCGGTTAGGGCAGTTTTACATTAGCGTTTTATCGGCAGGTATAAACGAGTTTACGAGGGTGTGAGTGACGATTGGCCTAGCTGTGGCCAGTCCCAGTTTATTATACTTTTGCATAATAATTTTTGGGGGATGCCCCGTCGCTCACTTCCGCAGGAGCTACCTTCTACCTCCCTGCACGTGTCCCCTGGGTGGTGCTAAACGAGCGACGAACTAGCAGGCGAAATAAGCGTTCTTTTTATAAAAACGCTTATTAAGTACCAAACGCCATACGATTAAATAAATAAAAATACTTTTGCAAAAAGTATAAACTCTTTTTGGAAGTGCGGGTAGGCGGGTATAGGCGCGCCCTTTGCCCTTTGCGCAACTCGCTTATGAGCTCGTGTAATCTCATGTAAGCGCCCCACACTACCTCATCCACCACACTGTATCTTGTCTAAGAAAATATTGAAATAGGCTCTAGCTTGGACAGGAAGGCTTAAATATGGTCACTCCCAGATTCCAGCTCCTCACTACCAGCGATAGCAGGATAGGACATCGCAGTTCAGGATGTGGAGGCTACTAAGCAGAGGTGGATCCTCCAAGACACAACGTTACTTACTGCCTCACTCAGAGTCCCTTAATCATTACTTAAAGAACTTCTTAGTATAGATTCCAATACAAAATCAATATGACTAAGGTACTCCACCTTAAGTAAGAGTGTGGAAGATATTATTACTATTCTATGAAAAGTATCATATTGTCAGTAACAGAAAAGCATTTATTAAGCTTAGAATGATGCCTCTAAATTTTTGTAGTAGGTAAGTGAAGTGTTAGAAAGAGGACAGGGGCATAATACCATCGCTTAAAGCAGTATTGTTCTAATATTGTTGACGCTCTTGTTTTAGAATTAAAACCCTTACTAGATGATTCCCGCGACTTCATCATGGATTGATGTTTTTTGATTCCCGCGGGAACTCCTCAATTTTCCGGTATAAAAAGTAAATTCCTCTGTCCTTCCCCGGGATGTAACCTATCTCTGTACCAAATTTCATCAAAATCGGTTAAGTAGTTGGGCCGTGAAAGACAGACAGACAGACACACTTTCGCATTTATAATATTAAATATGGATTTTAGGGACGTCAAGCTTCGTCGCATAAAACTGAAATTTTAAAATAATAATACTTTAAAAAGCGATGGTAGGAATCCCACTGGACATGTCTGTACCTATTAGAAATGCAGAGGCAATAGTAGTTAGCATTAGTAGGTATACCAAGATTAATGTAGCTAGTTGTTTGTGTATTCCATAAACTAACCGTGTGTAATACCAGATTGTTTAACCACCAAACTATTTACTCTCGCTGGGCAGAACAATCGGACCACAAACTAAATTTGCACTTCGCACTTACAAACGATTTTCGCATCAGCAAAAGAGCGAGCTTACCAACAGAATACAAAATATTATGCGGAGCGAATATTAAATTCCAACGATTTTATCAGTCGAAAGCTTATATAAATTACTTTGAATTCATCTGTGAATCCCTCTTTTTTGTTACGATAGGTAATTTATTCCTTTTCGTAATTTTTTGGGCCGCATCTGTATGATTTCATTATCATTGTTGCATTACGCTGTTGGTTTATTGTGCCCTTTTTTAAATTTTTTTCTTATCTATTTGAATCTAATTTAAAAATTTGTGCAAGAGAATTATTATTACCAATAGCTGTTTAATTCTTACCTAAATCGTAAACATAAATTAGCTAGGTATATTCTTAATTGTTACATTGGACTATCAAGCAAAAATCTTACACTGTATTTAATAATTCTTTATATTAACTAGGCAAACTCAAACTCAAATATGTTTTATTCAAATAGACTTTGCTAGGTGCTTTTGAAATTTGAATCGTCGAGTAAATCTACCATTGTTTTGGAATGCCATTCCTACCGAGAAGAACCAGCAAGACTCAACTCAACAACTTTTGAAAAAAAAATTACAATCTCATTAATTTCTTGACCACCTACCTGGTTCAGGCGCTGTTGTCTTTTAACGTGCGGAGGTCCCGGGTTCGATCCCCGGCAGGCTCAATTTGGGAATTTATAATTTCTGTATTTTCCCTGGTCTGGCCTGGTGGGAGGCTTCGGCTGTGGCTAGTTACCACCCTACCGGCAAAGACGTGCCTCCAAGCGATTTAGCGTTCCGGTACGATGCCGTGTAGAAACCAATTGGGGGTATCGGTTAATTATAACGGTCCCTAACAGGTTAGCCCGCTTCCATCTTGGACTGCATCATCACTTACCATCAGGTGAGATCGCAGTCAAGGGCTAACTTGTAGTGGATAAAAAAAATATCACTCAAAGCAGCAAATATCACTCTTTGCTAATTTGTGGGTACAGTTTGGCCAACTTTTCTGTGCATTTGGCGGCATTGGGGGTCATATAGCTTTCGACCGATAAAATATGCTCTTAGCCTGCAGCTTGAAAATGAAATAAAATTAACAAACGTATATGGGGGAGTATTTTTCTTGATTTCAACTCGACCATCAAACTCGTTGGTAGAAAACCCTGGAATCGCACTCGTTCGAATCGCGCTAGGTACAGCGAATACGTTTCTGAGGGTGCTTCGTGCGATCGATAGCCTTTGAAACGAGCTGCTTGGCCGGGTCATGGGGTACACAATAAAAACATATATTGAAACTAGCTGATGCCCGCCACTTCGCCCGCGTGGTTTAAGTTTTTTGATTCCTTAATTTTCCGGGATAAAAAGTAGCCTATACCACTATCCAGGTCCTCAACTACCCGTACAAAATACCTGTTGCTCTGTTGCGGCGTGATTGAAGGACCAACTCTCTATTTCACCCCTTTGGGGGTAGAATTTTCATGAAACACATATTTCTTCATTTTCAACCCGCAGCTCATATACCAAGTTTCATGGCTATAACTTGAGAAATGAAGGACTTTCATACAAACTTCAAACCCCTATTTTACCCCTGTGGGGATAGAATTTTGAAAAACTGTGAAAAACGTAATTCTTTATTTTTTACCGGTAGCTCACAAGTATGTAAACTTAGTAAAGTTTGATACTATAATACTAAGTTTTATGGCTATAACTTGATAAATGAAGGACTTTCATACAAACTTCCAACCCTAATCTTACCCCTTCGGGGTGGAGTTTTGAAAGACAGTGACACACGTACTTCTTTATTTTTTACCGTTTGCCAAAATATCAAGTGTCGTTGATATAACCTGTAAAATATCTTGAGAAATGAAGGCCTTTCATACCAATTTTTATCCTCCTTATTGACGACCTCCGTGGCGCAGTGTGTAGCGCTGTTGCCTTAACGTGCGGAGGTCCTGGGTTCGATCCCCGGCAGGGTCAATTTGGGAATTTATAATTTCTGAATGTTCCCTGGTCTGGCCTGGTGGGAGGCTTCGGCCGTGGCTAGTTACCACCCTACCGGCAAAGACGTGCCGCCAAGCGATTTAGCGTTCCGGTACGATGCCGTGTAGAAACCGAAGGGGTATGGGTTTAATATAACTGCCATGCCCCTAACAGGTTAGCCCGCTACCATCTTAGACTGCATCATCACTTACCATCAGGTGAGATCGCAGTCAAGGGCTAGCTTGTAGTGGATAAAAAAAAAAAAAAAAAAAAAAAAAAAAAAAAAAAAAAAAAAAAAAAAAAAAAAAAAAACTTTTATCCCCTATTTCACCCCTTTGGGGGTGGAATTTTGAAAAACTGTGAAACATGTGTTTTTTCATTTTCAACCCACAGCTCATATACCAAGTTTCATGGCTATAACTTGAGAAATGAAGGACTTTCATATAAATTTTCAACCCCAATTTTAGCCCTTAAGTGGAATTTTGAAAATCTGTGACACACGTACTTCTTTATTTTTTACTGTAAGCTAAAATACCAAGTTTCGTTGATATAACTCGTAAAATATCTTGAGAAATGAAGGCCTTTTACACCAACTTTCATCCCCTATTTCGTCCCTTTGAGGGTTGAATTTTCAAAAACTGTGAAATACGTATTTCTTTATTTTCAACTCGCAACTCATATACCAAGTTTCATGGCTATAGCTTTCATACAAATTTTCAACTCCTATTTTACCACTTAAGGGATTGAATTCTGAAAAACTGTGACACACGTAATTCTTTATTTTTTAACGAAAGCCAAAATTCCAAGTTTCGTTTATATAACTTGAGAATATCTTGAGAAATGAAGGACTTTCATGCAAACTCTCATCCCCTATTTCACCCCTTCGGGGGTAGAATTTTTAAAAACTGTGAAACACGTATCTCTTCATTTTCAACCAGTAGCTCGTATACCAAGTTTCATGGATATAACTTGAGAAATGACGGACTTTCATACAAACTTTAACCCCCTTTTTCACCCCCTTAGGGGTGGAATTTTCAAAAATCCTTCCTTGAGCGCCTACTTTACAAAAGGAACCTGCTGTCAAAATTACAAGTTTCTAACCCCAGCGGTTTAGGCTGTGCGTTGATCCCTTAACGATTTTATATATCATATACTAGCTGACGCCCGCGACTTCGTACGCGTGGATCGAGGTTTTGTGGTTCCCGCGGGAACTCTTTAATTTTCCGGGATAAAAAGTAGCCTATGTGTTATTCCAGACTATAATCTATCTCTGTGCCAAATTTCATCTAGATCCGTTCAGCCGTTGGGGCGTGATTGAGTAACAAACATCCATCCATACATCCATACATCCATACCGACATCCATACATCCAAACTTTCGCATTTATAATATTAAGTAAGAAGTAAGAAGTAAGATTAGATTAGATTAGATAGATAGATTAGATTAGATATTCAAAATCCATACCAATAGGTTTTATAAAGGAGAAAGTGTGTCTTTCTGCCTACCTTTACCTTACCTTTTACCTTTTACACAGCCTATCCACTAAACTGTTTTGTAGTTTGGTTGCTTGCATTCCGGAGACGGATATAATTAGGCTACCAAGGGTTTACCAGGATTCCAACGAATTTTTACAACCGCTCCTATGCAGAAGAATTAGCAAGTATCATATTGTAACTTACCTACGAGTATTATATAAAACAGATAAATTTAGCACTAAATCATATTTTATTTTATCAATTTATACCTGTTATAAACGACGAGTCAAGCCCAATTCCATGTATCCCCTTGGAGCGGGGTGTAAAATTTAATTTAGAAAATCAGTACTTATAACAAATACCGAGTATCCTCAAAGGGACGATCGCCTGCGTCTATGCTTCACCTTTATGAGGCATTATTAGATTCGCTAGGTAACAAGTAGGTACTTATCAACTTAATTAATTTTGTTTAATATAGAGTAAGCACGGAATGTAGACTTTCGACGACCTACTGGCGCTGTGTTGGGCGCTGTTGCCTTAACGTGCGCAGGTCCCGTGTTCAATTCCCGGCAGGGTCAATTTGGGAATTTATAATTTCTGAAATTTCCCTGGCCTGCTGGTGGGAGGATTCGGCCGTGTCTAGTGACCACCCTACCGGCAAAGACGTGTCGCCAAGCGATTTAGCGTTCCGGTACGATGCCGTGTAGAAACCGAAGGGGTATCATGGGCTTAATATAACTGCCATGCCCCTAACGGTGTGAAATCTACCAATCCGCATTTGGCCAGCGTGATGGTTTAGGCCAAACTCTTCTCATTACTAAACTGGGTATAGGTTGAAATGATGATGATAAATACCCACAAGTGCACGTCCATAGGTAGAGGTGACAACCTACTTATTTGATTAAGTGGTTTATACACATTATATAGAAGGAAATGAGAAAAATACCTGAAAAGAGCGGTGTATTATATCCCACAATACTCGTAGCTTCTGCGGAAAACTTCTCTATGCCCGAGGGACGACAAAATATTTTCCATTCAACAAGTTATTCGGGAAAAATTACGCGACCAAAGTTGGCGTTAATATTTTTAAGCATGAAACATACAGAAGCCGAGGCCGGGCGCGTACCGAGGGCGGCTTGAGGTCGCGGTTTTATGTAATATATCAATTAAAAAAAATTGTGTGTCTCCGACGCACGACTGGAGCTTACTCTTTACGAACGATTATAAAATATATAGATTAATAATAAACAAAAAAATTGTTTATTGCTCCAAAAATACATAAGATACAATTACAAAAACATTTCTGATGCGTTTTACAGGGCTTAACTTAATAATATTCTAAATTGTAGTTACAAAATCAAAAATACCTATACATACAGAAAACCAGCTGTCATGTAATACATTACATAGTCATGGAAACATAAAGTAAATAACGTAATGGAGCAAGTTTGATTTTGCTCCCCATACATTTTCATACCCCGGGCTCGATTCTTAAGGAGGTAAACTCCAATAAACTTCAAAAATCGCTGCAGACCTAGGTATCTAGATGTAGCATATTATACGTTTGAAAATCGTCTCGTTAATTTAAACTCCATGCTGCCGCCCATTGTCCGAATGCGATGCGACGCGTCGCGTCGTGATACGACTCCATAGAAAATTCCAAACTTATCTATTCAACAACGTAGGCTACTTGAAGGGTTAGCTTGATACTTTCGCGTCACGTCGTATCGAGTCACGTTGTCCCGTTGGACGAGGTGAAAGATAAAATACCCTCGTTGTCGCGTAGCTGGTTTGTGATTTTCTATGGAGTCGCATCGCGTCGCGTCGCTTTCGTCGCTCACCAGGTTGACTATAAAGCAGAGCCGCACCAGGCTACTAAGCTAAGTTTAGTTTAGTTTAGTTTTCTGATTAGATTTTGATTGCTACTCTGACTTCAGTGTGTTTAGTGCTTTAGAGGCTATTTCAGAGGTAACGCGTCCCGGGGACAGCCTGAGCATTTTAATGGCCGTGCAGAAGTGGAATCACACGAGCAATCTGGTTTTTAATATCTTTTACGGTCTAGCGGCGAGCACAGACTAACTTCGCATACCTAACACTTCACTTACTCAGTCATATACAATTACTTATTGTAATAATATGTTAGGTAGGTACATTTTAGTGTTTGGCTTTATAGCCAACACTTAACATAACATTATTATTTCGAATTTTCCCCAGCACATAATGATTACCAGCTATCTTTTGCGGTTTCACCGGCCAAAACCGGCCTTATTCCTTGTCTAGATTCTTTGCACTGGGGCATACTACAATCGCTTACAGCCGTATTGTTTTAGAATTGATGACGTTCGTGTTTTAGAATTATAATCCATATTTCAGGAATGCAAAGGTACGTGACATAAAACTGTTATTTAGAATTAATGATATTGCTTGCGATGGTAGTAACCCCCAGATAAAAGAATCTTACACACAGGTGCAAAATTGCAGCTTTATGATGAGGTAGTGAGTGGGTGAGTCAGGACTTGCCATAAAAAGGATAATGTTCGATTATCGAACTTCGAACTTTATCACGTCTGAAAACAAAAACTTTCATTTTGCTTTAACAAAATAAACTAAGTAAAACATCTAGATCAACAACTTAGTTTTAAGGGTTCCGTACCAAAATGGTAAAATGGAACCCTTATGTTGCGACTTTCTCCGTCTGTCTGTCCGTCTGTCCGTCTGTCCGTCTGTCTGTCTGTCCGTCCGTCACACTCGATTATTTCAGTAACTACCGAAGCTATCGACATGAAATTTGGAATAGTTGTGTATATTAGTGGCCCAAAGACACTGGAATTAAAAAAAGTTGGAAATTATTTTTGTTCTTATTTAAAAAGGGGGGAAAATCGGAGGGTTGAAATTTAAAAGTGAGATAACTGTACTGTGTGGGGTATCGTATGAAAGGGTTTACTTTGTAAATTCTAAAACAGATTTTTAATTATTTTTAGTCATGATAGTTTTTGATTTATCGGGGAAAAAGTCTAAAAAAATACCGTTCCACCCCCCTTATCTCCGGAGTTTACCAATCGAAAAATCTGAAATAATTATGGTCAATAGGAATTTATGTATATTTTACAGGAAAACTATAGCCAATGCTCTAACTAGCATAGTTTTTTTGATATTAACAGTAAACCTCTACAAACAAGTTAGTTTTGCGGTTCATTAACAAAGGTAATTATTACCGTTTTACATCTTTGGTCGTTACAGTTTTCAGTACGGAACCCTCGGTGCGCGAGTCCGACTCGCACTTGGCCGGTTTTTTTTTTAATGATAAACCATTATTTATTGAAAATAATACAATAGAACTTAATGCTAGCTAGCCTAAACTAATTACTATATAAATCATGCCCGCGTGGAATGGTGGCAAGAATGCTGGCTGCATTTCCGCGCTGGACAGCCAGGCTGATCCTTTGCGCAAAAAATGAGCCAGCCCTTCTGTCACCAGATGAGGCAATTAACCGCGGTGAAATATCTCGTAAAATTTTTTTGGCGCTTATGAAAACGGACAACATTATTAGCCTATTGTATAATATTAGTACTACAATGGAACTTTTAACAGCTATTTTCATCTTTGCCCCTGGTTTGGCTTAGAAAGATTTTTTATACGAAAATGTTTAGTATGCGTCTCAAGTCTGAGCTCCACTCTACAGGTATATTCTCGCAGCCAGTTACCGCATGTGAAATATTTTACCTAATTTGCGACCTCACATTTTCACTTATTCATACTTAAAATTTTCCCAGACAGAAGATAAGGAATGTTTTTCTCTTTTTTTTCAAGCATTAAAATCTGCCGGATATAATATGTACAGGGTAATTTTAGACATAAATCAAATAACGCCTACCGCAGACGACTGACATGACATGATAATAAGCTATAAAATACTCATGAATAATTTTACTTATAAATCTTTAAGTACGTACATAATTAATTTAAAGTGTTATCTTGACTGACTGTATGAGTAAACTATTATTGCACAGCCTTGGATGAAAAGTGCACAGCCTAAACAGCTTGGCTCTAGCTACGAGTATGCTGCATGCGTGGTGGACTATGGCTAAACCCTTCTCATTCTAAAACGAGGCGCATGCTTAGTGCGCAGTTAGTGACCCGGTAATAGATTTTGATGATGGTGATAGCTCATGGGTTCATAGCCAGCTATAAAATTTCTATATTTCTATCGTTTTCCCCGTTCTATTTTTCAGTCTGAAGTAGCTCTAAAGCGGTATTTTACTTGGGGCCAGGTGGTGGCTCGGGTGAAATATTACCGGCAATTTGGATCCACAATTTTTTCTTTTGTTTTTTTTCAGCATACGAAAATCTTCAATCTTTGTCGAAATATGAAAATTTCTGGTAAGATTTAACAATTTCTAAATTTCAGTAAGTATAGCGAAGCATTAGTAAAGCTATACTCACTCACCTGCTGGCTGCTGCCCAGACAATGAAAACTACTGACAGGACAGGACAAAATGTCAGCACGCTACGTCAGCGTGCGAACTTTTATATGAATCTGAACAGACCTTCGCGACACGACAAAACGCTGGCAATCCCGATAAAATTTTGTCAGTAGTGTGATTTCGCCTTACTGACGCTTCGCTTAAAAATCTACTCACACAAGTATAACTCTGGGCGGGCGGAAACCAATACATACGTTGGTATAATCTCCATACATAATCCGCACTTATTGATAAAGCCCTGAAAAGTTCACCCGAAGCGCGCCAAACGCATAGCTAATCGTGACGCGCGGGAATCAATTCAATTTGTCCATCAATATGAGCTACTTACCTTACCTGTAACAGGTATGTACACGGACTGGGGCAGGGCGGGCGGGAATACAGGGAACAGTGCAACCGCTGCCTTGGCGATACGCGGACGCCGCGCGCTCTCCCTACATCGACGCGAAACTTACAGTGGACGCTTTCTCCAAACCTAGTGCCAGTTCTAAAACTATTTTGTGCTCTTATTTTTGTTTCGGGAATATTATTTAAGAGGATATTTTATTAGGTACGTATTAAAATATTTTTTCTTTACATTTTCTATGTACGAGTTGCGCGTACATGCGCTTTTAAGCTCGAATAATTTAATGTGGGCAATAAGTAATTAAATCTCTTCTTTACAACAAAACTAACACTATTTAAAGCAGTAGCGCAATTTTTTTTTTAATTAATTTAATTCGGCTTCTTCAAGTACTTACTTACTTACCTATGTAAAATCAAACCTTTAAATATTTTCTTAAGCTTATTTTCGTGGGAATGTGCGAACATACTCCTAATGCAAAGCGCAATTAATTTTAGTCGGAAAAATTGCGCCAATTTTTTCAGAGTAAAATAGATGTTTACAATTTAAAAGTATGTAGGATGGTAATTTACATCTGCAACGTGCAAAAAATTCCAGCTTCGTGATTAAAAATGTAACTGAAAAGTATTCACTCATTAAAAATGGTTTGTGGAAGATCTTTTAAGCTTTAAAGCAATGCATAAAATATCATTTAAATATATATTTTGTTCTATTAATTATTATGTATATTAAGTGTGGTAAAACAGAAATAGCCTACTAGGTTTTGGTTTTATCATAAGCAATAATACTTTCAGACAAATAATGATTTTCGTGACTAACCAACAACGTACCAGCGAACAATGGTAAAATTTGTGGCAATTTTATAGCAAAATGGACGTTTATAATTTAGGAAGGTATATATAAAATCGTAATTATCAGCCACACCGGGAAAAGAATTTCCTTTTTATTTGTAGTAGGTAAATAAAAATGTTACGTTATAATTCAGACTTGTAAAATAATCACCGCCAACAAAATGGGCTTACGTGGATTTAACTTGTTGCATACAGCGTTAATGTTACGCCATTTTGAAAATTACGGCTTAATTTATTTAAAGAGTCCATTGTTAACTTAATAATGTACACATTTAGGGTTTTATTTAATGAATAGTAGTGTGGTAGATTGTTATAACTAGCTGATGCCCGTGACTTAGTCCAAGTGGAATAAGTTTCTTAATTTACACGGGATATTCTTAATTTTCCGGACTAAAAAGTAGCCTATGTCACTCTCCAGGTCCTCAACCATACCCATGCCAAAAATCACATCGATCCGTGACTCCGTTGCGGCGTTGAAGGACAAACCAACAAACCAGTAAACCAACAAACAAACACACTTTCGCATTTATAATATTAAGTATGATTTTGCATGTGAGTATACTCATAATACCGACGAAGTCACGGGTATTGGCATAACTTAATTATGCAATACTCATAATACTGGAGTGTATTAATCACAGAGCTAATCATTATTAGATACCTGATTAATAAACTTTAACATAATATAATTTAGAACGAGAAACGTGATGTATCTATACATGAGCCTATACGTGTATGATTTCAGTCTCAGAGTAAATTTTAATTAGTTTTGGGGTAGTAGCATGTATTTGAATGAAATGTTTAAGTGGTAGTAGACCGTTAAAATATTTGACAATCAATAAAACTAATCGTCACCCATCACGCTTGTCTATTTTTAACCGACTTCCAAAAAAGGAGGAGGTTCTCAATTAGGCGCGTATTTTTTTATTGTATTGCCGATTTGAAAAATGTTTTTTCAGTCGTTAGAGGAAGCTCTCAAGGTAGTCTCATAAAAAGTTCTGACTCCAAATCCTCAACCCTGACACTAAGTTAAAAATTTAAATTCTTTCCAAAAACCTTTTTTTTTAAATATAAAGTCGGGCGGGTTTAACAAGGATAAGCAAAGTTGACGCATCAGGCTCGCCCGACTTCAACATAGTGGGTAGAAATAAAAATTTTTTTTTTACTTTACAGTGGCCGTTGGAAGTCGGTTTTTCGGAAAGAATTTTTAAGCACTAATTTCACATTTAACAAGTTTTAACAAATCTAAAAAAATGTTGTTTATTTGTCAAGCGCGAACAGATTTCTTGCTCTTCTTTTATTTTTGAGAATTTTTGCTGTCCTCTTTTTCGAATCGCCCAACTTTGTATGTACCTATTTGACTTACTAAAATAAATTAATCAGATTTTAAAGGAAATTCTTCAACCCAACGGCCCACTATGGGATCCTCTCAGAATGAGAAGAGTTATGGCTGACATATAATATTTAAAAAAATAAGAGAGATCTTATACTTTCCTTTGAATTGTTTCTGACAATGTTAATACTGTCATCTTAATGTTAATATTGAGAACTGCATTAATATTGTTAATGTTAATATTGAGAACTTGAAAACTAACCGTTTCTCTTAATTACAATAGGTATCATAGTGATAAATTTTCCGATCTGTCGAAACTGAATCTACTTGTTATAGCCAAACGATAAGTTGGAAACAAAGGGCTCCTTAGGAGAATTTCTAATCCGCATTTGGCTCGATCCCAGAACTAAGTTGAGATTAGATATGACCACGACTTGAGCAACTCATTTTATATATTAATTTTTTGCTCAATATTGTCCTGGGAATTATTGCTGTTAATTTAGATTAAAACCGTCAGGCTTATATTGGAATATCTCATATATTGGAACTCATATAGGTATATTGGAATAGTGTGGAAAAATGATTTGTTTTAATATACTTGTTCGTAGAAAAACATAGCGCGTGATTTGCCGCTTGCAAATTTCCACTAGATTCGTCCATAGCCAGACAGAATAAGAATGAAAAACATATTAAAGATTATAATGTAATGGCACCCACCAAATTTTTTAAATTTATTAAGGTGGATTTTCGTTAAATCGTGGTCCAAACCGCATGGGATGAGTATGATGTTATTTAAGCTTCATGACTGTGCAAGGTCTGTGCATTGACCAAGGATTTCGTCCAGTTTATGCACGGTGCAGCATGAACTATTAAGCCATATTAAGCTGTCAATTTAAACAATTTTTAAATGGACTTCAATAACAGAGGTTTTTAATTCGGTGAGTTTTTTCTTTTGTTATTTAATTTATGCCAGCTAATCATAAAACAGTTTGAATTTCCCAGTTTTTATAACTTAGTAACTTTGTTACAAGAACTAATTTGTAGCAGTTAATTAGTGCTGAATAGCGATGTAAATGAAAATGTAGGTACGACGCGACGGTTCGAAAATTTTCCAAGAATTTCTCAATTAACCAACGAATTTTTAAGATTTTAGGTGTGATCCGGTCATTTAAATGCCTTTAAAGTACAAAAACCAAATTGGCAACTTTTACGAAAATTCTTGTAATAGCAAACTGTTTATGTGCTATTCTGTGCTATTACGGTCTCGTTTATTTCTAGACTCATTGATTGTTCGTATTATCACTAACATCTGATAATAATCGTAACAAAAACCTAAAAGTTTAAATACTCTTAGCCAAGTCGTATGCAGAAGGACGTATGGGAACCCACCGCATCATTATCCCAAGAAAACTACCATTATGCTTAATGGAAAGAAGTCACGACCCTCAGTAATGAGGAATACGACGTAGAGAGATATTGTTTGTAAATTTTTAGTGTACTTTGTTAAACAAAAGTCCTGTCTATCCCCGTGCATCTTTTAAGTCAGTATTCTTTGCAGAACCGTGAACATGAATTCTCTCATTGCTTTAAATAATTCCAGTACTTTAATTTTTGGTGTTGTAAAGCTGTAGGTACCACGTAACTTTCTGCATTCTTCTGTATCGTCGTTGTCGTGAACCGGTAGACGTCCACAGCTGAACTTAGAGTATCTAGTAGATCTAGCCATCTGGGTCCCCGCGAGCTTGCAACTCGCTTGATGGCAACCACCGAACTCGTGGGGGTTTGTTTGTTTTGTTTTAAAGTATTTATTGCACATACAATGTACAAAGGCGAACTTAATACCTAGAGGTATTCTCTCCAGTAGACTCCCACTACTAAGTACAAAGTAGTTCTCTTTGGTAGTGGGGACAGGTTTGAAAGACAGTGCGTATAAATTTATATATTATAAAGAGAAATGTTGGGTAAAGAAGAAACATAGTATTTAGGTACAGGGCAGGGGTCTGTCAAAGCTGTGCTTTCCAGTGTTACGTCGCTATTTCAGCTCAAGACAGCTTATAGATTCATTTATATTCAGTTTAATTTATTTTTCCGGTTACGTGTATATTATTGTTCATGTTGAATGTCAATAATTGTTCATGTTCAATGCAAAAAAAATATGAATCTGTATCAAGACAGCTTATATCCGAGCGTCCATAGCTATTTCGCACAGTTTTTCGTAGCATATTATGTCCCCTCCATTGCCACTTTAGCTTTGTTGTCACTTGTCGTTGAGAAGTGTCGCTTATTCTAGTTCTTCTGCGGATCTTCTATATAAACATTCCCAATTATAACATAAAATTACACTCTGGAACTGGCAGAGGTTCAAATAATATGGAAAGACGTTTTCATTAGTTCGCAGATTTTTCTTTCTATTAATTTTCCTTTCATAAGATTTATTGTGGCTAATATTTCCCACTTTTTCTTTCTTGCGTATTTCTCTACTTACAGGACAAAATTGAAACAAATTTTTGTCCATTATGTATCTATACTCTATACTATTATTATAAATATGAAAGTTTAGATGGATGGATGGATCTTTTGTTACTCAATCACGCCAGAACGGCTCAACGG
Organism: Erebia aethiops; assembly: GCA_923060345.2. Classification (NCBI taxonomy): domain Eukaryota; kingdom Metazoa; phylum Arthropoda; class Insecta; order Lepidoptera; family Nymphalidae; genus Erebia; species Erebia aethiops. The sequence continues at coordinate 20,973,185 of OV281082.1, forward strand.
ATCTGGATGAAATTTGGCACAGAGATAGTGTATAGTCTGGAATAACACATAGGCTACTTCTAATACCGGAAAATTAAAGTTCCTGCAGAAGAATCAAAAAACCGCAATACACGAAGTCGCGAGCATCAGCTAGTGTTATTATAAAATATGCGAAAGTGTATCTGTACATCTCTTTATTCCCGGAAAATTAATGTATCTGTTTTTGACGAAATTGTTGTAGTTCAAATATGCGAAAGTGTGTCTGTCTGTCTGTCTGCTACGCTTTCACGGCCCAACTACTCAAACTATTTCTATGAAATTTGACACAAAGATAGGTTACATCCCAAGGAAGGAAAATACTTACGGGCTACTTTTTATCCCGAAAAATGGAAGAGTTCCCACGGGAATAAAAAAACATCAATCCACGCGGACGAAGTCGCGGGCATCATCTAGTACTAAATAAATTACTGTTTGGTACTTACGTTAACTTCTTAAGTTTTTTCAAAGTAGTTGCCTACTAGGCATGGACATATCGGCGCATATTGGCTATCAATGCAACAATAGCTTCATTTCAGAAGCTGAAACAACTAATTTTAGCAGCTGAGGCATACAAAGGGCATACATCGAGGGGCTTCAACTTTTGATTAGGGATAGGCGGTATGAAAGTTTAGACGTTATGGTAAATATAATAACGACCAGATGTCATGCCAGAGGTATGCTAAAGGGTTCTTACTTTAGTTTAGTTATTCATAAACTGTGTGTCAAAATAACTATACAAGTTCGGGTGCAGGCAATAAACCGTAAAATACCAACTCTTTAAGTCCCCTAAAAATGTATTTCGTGCCGAAGTGATGGCATAAACTGCACTAGCGTGTTACGGCCCATAAACGATAGGGGCGGTGGCGTCACGTACCCCATAGCCCCATTAAATGTATGTGTTTTATTGACAATATGAAAATGCTGCATGAAATTCACAGCTCTGCAAAATTGCCATCGTAACGATATTTATGTATGCCCACAGTATGGCTCCGATCGATTGCATATTGACTCTTTCTGTTCCTTTTGTCTGCTACGAGTTAAACTAAATTGCCATACCAGTTCTATAGGTTAGACCATTTCCATGTTACACTGCACTGTAATTTTCAAAACTGCGATGTTGTTTAGTGGTAAGATACGACCGATTACCTATATTTTGAATGCCACGCAAATTAAATTCGTGGACGCGGCAGATATTTTGTCTATTGCATGTTGCTGCCTACTGTTCTGTTTGGATACACTTTAAGATGGAAGTGAGTGAAAGGTTTCCGCGTGGCTTCGTAACAAAACGCGTTTTTTTTTTTTAAATATAATTAAGCTAGCGCTTGGCTGCAATCAGACTTGCATGCAAGAGGTGATGCAGCCTAAGGTGGAGCGCGCTTGCCTAGAAGATGCGTATTCAGACTATTCACTCTTGATTTGAAGGTACCTATATTAAAAGAGGATGGGAAAACGGAAGCCGGAAGGGCATTCCATATCCTAGCGGTTCGAATTAGAAACGAGGAAGTAAATCGCTTCGTACGAGCCCGCGGAATTTCGACTGCGTAATCGAATCGCTTGGCGGTTCGCCTTTGAAAGTAGGGTGGTAACAACTAATCAAGGCCGAAACCTCCTGCCAGACTAGACTAGAGGCAATATAGATATTATAAACTGGCGCTGCTGGGGATCGATCCCTGGACCATTGCGCCCACTACTGCGCCACGGAGGTTGGGCTGCGTAAATAGCGTTTTGAAGTGTCGAACATACAAATCATATACCCATTGGATTAGTGACATCATACTGACTATTAGTATAAATTTTCGTTACATTAAAAGTGAGACCTATTACTCTAAAAATATTTTATTTCGTTCCTAGCTGCTATCGCCCCGTATTAAAACTATAAGTAGCCTTTCATATTAAAATAGGTAAGTTAGATTAACAAACAGCCCCTGGAGAGTTAATTTCTAAGCTCTATCCTAGAACGTAACGCTAGGTCAAAGTTTATATGTAGCTAGTAGTTTAGCCACTTCATTTCCAACTGTAAGCTACCATGGTACAGATACGAATTATCTAGATAGTTTCAATTACTCGATTCTGCTTATTATCATTTGAAAATAATCGATTTTAGGTTGGTATTCCTAGTTAAACGTGTAAATTTCCATTATACCTAACAATATTTTGGTATGCAAATATTATATAGTTACGTTGCGAAAATGTTTATAGATAGCATGGGATCGACGTGTAGGTTCCGTAGTTTAATTCTTTACCATTTTGATTGTACCTTTAGCATAATATTCTAATGTTCTTCTTCTTCGAGTGCCTCTCCGATATACGAAGGTTGGAAGTCAGCTCAGTAAGTAATTTTTTATGAGACCACCTCGAGAGCTTCCCCTAAAGACTTATAGACTTATAGAACTTTGACGACCTCCGTGGCGCAGTGTGTAGCGCTGTTGCCTTAACGTGCGGAGGTCCCGGGTTCGATCCCCGGCAGAGTCAATTTAGAAATTTATAATTTCTGAATTTTCCCTGGTCTGCCCTGGTGGGAGGCTTCGGCCGTGGCTAGTTACCACCCTACCGGCAAAGACGTGCCGCCAAGCGATTTAGCGTTCCGGTACGATGCCGTGTAGAAACCGAAGGGGGTGTGGGTTTAATATAACTGCCATGCCCCTAACAGGTTAGCCCGCTACCATCTTAGACTGCATCATCACTTACCATCAGGTGTGGTCGCAGTCAAGGGCTAGCTTGTAGTGGATAAAAAAAAAAAAAAAAACAAATCGGTTCAGAAACCACGGAGATATGCACCGACATCCATTTAAAAAAAAAAATTACCCGCCGAATTGAGAATCTCCTCCTTTTTGGAAGTCGGTTAAAAAAGCAGTAGTAAGACTACATACGAATGTGCAGAGGCGGTCTTATTACTAACTAGCTGATGCCCGCGACTTCGTACGCGTGGATCGAGGTTTTGTGGTTCCCGCGGGAACTCTTTAATTTTCCGGGATAAAAAGTAGTCTATGTGTTATTCCAGACTATAATCTATCTCTGTGCCAAATTTCATCCAGATCCGTTCAGCCGTTGGGGCGTGATTGAGTAACAAACATCCATCCATACATCCATACATCCATACCGACATCCATACATCCAAACTTTCGCATTTATAATATTACTAGCTGATGCCCGCGACTCCGTCCGCGTGGAAAAAGATTTTTTTGGTTCCCGCGGGAACTCCTTAATTTTCCGGGATAAAAAGTAGCCTATGTGCTATTCCATGCTATAATCTATATCTGTGCCAAATTTCATCCAGATCCGTTCCGCCGTTGGGGCGTGATTGAGTAACAAACATCCATCCATACATACATACATCCATACATCCAAACTTTCGCATTTATAATATTAGTATAGAATAGAAGTATAGATAAGTAAGAAGTAAGAAGCAATCTCTTACAGGCAACCTTAATTTTTTCTTTGATTCTTGACTACGATCTTACTTGGTGGTAAATTAGTCGAGATGGAAGTGAGCTAATTTGCAAGGCAACCAATAATACATTGCTTTTTCTCACATCTAGATAGTTTTATTTACTTGATTCTGCTTATTATCATTTGAAGATTATAGTTAATCAAGACTATTTTAAGCCGTTCCTGAAATCGCATATGTTTTACTTCCTACACGAGCATGAGTAACCAAATTACCATCCGCGTGCCAACGTAAATTGCTAAAAACCCCTACAAATTCATCAATATACTAACCAAGTCTATTACTCTAATCATTTGAGTGAATTGTTGGCTTTGAAATCAATTTTAATATAGATTAACATTACCCAGATTTAGACACGCAAATTATGATTATTGATTAGGTAAATGCACGCTTAATAATAAACTATAATGCACTTTAAATGCATCTAGTACGTTCAGAAGTAGACAATATTATGATAGCTTCTATACTAGAGAATTATCTAGTAAGTGATGTCGGTACTAGTATTGTAAACAGATATTATTTGAAGAAATAGGCTCGCAGAAAATAAGTTAAGTACTTGAGTGGTGTACGTTGATTTATTCTCATTTTTTATTTTGTAAAGTTTCACTAGCTATCACAATTTCATCCGCGTAGGATTATGTATGATATTACTAGATGATTCCCTCGATTTCGTCTGCGTGGATTAAGGTTTTTTTTAATTAATTAATATTAATTCGCCAACCCGCATTGGAGCAGCGTGGTGGGTCTAAGCTCTAATTCCCTCTCTATGAGAGTGGAGGCCTGTGCCCAGCAGTGGTACGCTAATGGGCTGTTGTGGTAATTAATATTAATTAATTAATAAAATATTATAAATGCGAAAGTTTGGATGAATGGATGGATGTATTCATGTACGGCTGAACGGATGAAATTTAGCACAGAGATAGATAATAGCCTGGAATAGTACAAAGGCTAATTTTTATCCCGGAAAATTAAAGAGTTCCCGCGGGAACCAAAAAACGGACGAAGTTACTAGTGCACATATAAAAACAACTGGGGCAAAAAATAGTATATTCCAATAGGTTATTGGATTTATCCTCAATGTTTCGTACCGCACAATATGAGTAAGGTTTTCAGGTCAAGAGTGAAAAAATGTATCTGTCGTAGGCTGATTGAAATAGTATGGCTTATTGGAAAAAAGCTCTCTCTGATGAACTCGCTTATATTCAACCTTAATGTAACGATGCTATTATTCCCTGGGGACCTTTGGTATGAATAAAATGTGGAGCATAATAAATGTTTTACGTAATAATCTATTCTTACAATAAAACTGTTTTTGGAGTATTCCTGTATCATCATATCATACTAATATTATAAATGCGAAAGTCCTTTTGTTCGTTTGTTGGTTCGATGGTTTGTTGGTTGGTTGGTTTGTTTGTAGTATTAAATATTATGGTCTTTCTTATCGATACAGAGCCCAAAACAACTTTTTTTAAATGGCTGTCTGTCTGTCAAACTGTTATGTTATCACACTGAAACTACAGGACGGATTTGAAAGCAATTTGGCAAACTTATAATTTATAGCTAACACTTTCGGTTAACAGACAGTTTTCATCTCTAAAAACAATTTGGTTTTATCGGGATACGCGGGATAAAAGTTTTTATCGATTTTACTCCATTACTCCCTCAAATCTGACCCGATATTGATAATTCCTTTTTCTGTAAATTTTGTGAAGATCAGATGAGAAAATCGAATCTGGAGGGTGGAACTCCTCAACGGGTAACAGCAAGATCATATTTTGTACAAATATTCCGAGGTTCCCTCCAGATAGAGAAACCTTCATGTTAGATTTATCCTCAGTAGTCGGTACTACTATTATACAAACCAGGTTTTCAGGTCAAGAGTTGGGATTTTATCGTGAAACTAGTTTAAAAAGTAGATATAAATGAATAATATTATAGTACTTATTACTTTACTGCTTCCTTTTTTCATAATATTCTATGTTGAAACAGTAATTTAGAAATAATAAAATAATACCTACAGTAAAATAAATTCATAATTATTATTCCATAGGTGAGAATAATGTCTCATTCTTTCGTTTTGAATACCAGCTACTAAATTATTACTGACTAACTGCAGATTTCTTTTCTCTAGTTTCGCACGGGTGGTTTTGCTTTAAACATACAGCCTACAGGGAACTTCATGAGAAAAGTTGTCCTAGTGCAAGTTTCAATCTTTATGTTTTCCTTTTTTAAGGTTTTGGTGCAAAATCTTGGATACACAAATGCTAGTAGTGAATAAAGTTCTTCCAGCTGGTACACACACTTATATATGGGCGTGCATAGACTAGCGCGACAGAACGAAATGTGTTTCCGTTATGCGACGTGGCGTCCACGCAGACGTTTTGTCCTGTCCTGTTCTTAGTGTGTTTTCATGATTAAATATATAATTTTAAAAGCAGCGTTTTCAAAAGTTAGGCTGACTTTATACTGGTTTTAGATAAAAATACAATTGAATACAAAAACAATTGCTGTATAACAAATGATAGAGAGCATTTATAATATAACTTTCATAAATAATTTTATCTTTGTTATTTATCCTCCACAGAAAGCCACAAACTCGGTTTTGAGGTCAAGAGGTGGAAATGTATCCACTCTAAACGCGAGTTTAGATTAACCTGTATCAAGCCAGATTGATGAAGTGAGCAGGAAATATTTTTTATGGCTGACTTTATTGTTACATCTATTGCTTCGAAATGTCAGTCACTCTATCTTATTTATTAGAGTGCCCATCTTAATAAAATATTCTACTATAACTGCCAGGTTAAAATAGTTTCCTGGTCTTAAAATACAATCTGGAATGTCTGTTCTTAAGAGTTTTATAAGGCCCGTTTGCCTTACGACGCTGGGTTAGGTTCAATCCAGAAATAAATTTGAAATTTTAACAGAAGTTTTATATGAATTCTGACAAAGTAGCAGCTAACTCTAGGTTAAAAGAATAACGCAGTGCAATTCTCAAATTCTGCAAGTGGCGGGCCTAACGGTTTTTGTAAAGTAAAACTTTTGACTTTTTTCTGAGACTTTTTCGTTGAATATGGTTAGAAGTTTTGATAAAAATGAACACACTTTGTAAACTAAATTCCTTCACCTATTTACCAGGGTAACATAAATTGTATGGCACCTAGAAAGCCTCACGTAACGCGCAAAAGCCATTTCTCTAAGCGTGACTGCCTTGGGGGCGAAATTGGAAAAATATATTCACTTACAAAGAACCCTTGCGAGTGGGATCGCTCCATAGATCAGGGCGAAGGATTCAGAAATGCCATCGAGGTCTACAAATGAGGCAGAATTGAGATCGGAAGGTGGGATTTACGATCATGACAAGGATTTGGCATCTCTCTACGGATTTAATGTATAATATGAATTTTAATGGCTTGGTTGTGTCCCTTTGCTCTTTTACATTTAAATAAACATGAATAACTCATGCTAATGCTAATGTATAATGTTTCCTGAGTTTGGAAAGGCGAAACGTTTTATAAGCGTGATATAACCACAATATAACGCCTCATTTGTCTCGTAAAGTTTTGATGCCTTGATAAATAGAAGTAATCTTACTCGCGAGGATTCTTTGACCTAAACAATTCCGCTCCTATACTAGCCAATACATGAACTATTGCTTTGGAGATATTTATAGATACATAGATAATATTTATAAGTTACCTTTATAATTTATGTTACCCTTAAGTCATAGATGATGTAATTAGTGATTAAACGAACTTACGAATTGAAGTTCTATCATAACTATATGAATCGCTTAATTCCAAGACATAATTGTGGAAGCACAACTTTTACTACTTTATGCCTTTGAAACTTCGGGTACCTACTCTGAAAAATCTACAACGCAAAAAACTGCGACTGTACGGCAGGAAAACTCACCAAACTCGTAGGTGGTGTAATCATCACAGTGTGCCTTCTTAAAAAAGGAAATTTGGCAGTCATCACGCAAAAATCTTCGCTATTCTCTGCAGCATCTTGTATAGCCTTGGATAGCTAAGCCCTGTCCACTTCCTTATATGTATAATCAGTGTTATAATACCTTCGGTTTTCAGACTCTAGCTCATGTGGTCGGATGCAACGTGTGTTTCGCAGTTTGTCTAGTGCGAGCCTTCGGTTTAATTTATACTGCTAAACCCATGAAGGGCTAGCTCGCTAGTATCTTAGACTGCCTAATTATTATTACTCAACACCAGGTGAGATCGCAGTCAAGGGCCAGCTTGAATAAAAAGGAAATTTTGGTCTGTTGGACTCGTCGCCTTCGCGCATTCATGTTTTCATTTTAAGCATCATATAATAGAATTTCTTAATATGATAAGTATAGCACGATTCGTCGTTGCCGTCGTCAACCTATGGACGTCCACAGCTGGACATAGGTCTCCCGTAGGGTCCTCCACAAGCCACGGTCTTGCGCCGCCTGGATCCAGCGACTTCCTACGACTCGCTTGATGTCGTCCGTCCACCGTGTGGGGAGTCTGCCGACGATTAGGACGAACCATTTACAGAAGAAGGTTGTTGTTTCAGAGATCACAATGGTATTGATAATATACGGTATACCCTTTAGTTAATGCTTATGAAAATCTAACAAGAAGCGTACGGCAAAGAATACAAACAAATGCTTAGCGAGCAAATAAGGCATGTAATCAGTGTTGAGCTCACGAGCTTTCAACTTCATACATAAATAACTAGATGATGCCCTTCGTTCGAGTCGATTTATATTTTAAAAATCCCGAGGAAACTTTTTCGTATTTTGGGGTAAAAAATAATCTATGTCACTCTCTAGGTTACCGACATACCCATGCAAAGTTGATCAGTTTATATTTTAGTAATTATTAAGTTCTAGATGATGCCCCCGACTTCGTCCGCGTGGGTAAAGTTTTTCTGATTCCCGGGGAACTCTTTAACTATCCGGGATAAAAAGCCTGTCTTTCCCCGGGATATAACCTACCGCTGTACCAAATTCATCAAAATCGGTTGAACAGATGGGCCGTGAAAGCGTAGCAGACAGACAGACACACTTTCGTATTTATAATATTAGTATGGATATGTCACCGTAAGCTTGTAAAAACCGTTAGATTGTAATCTAACGCTTTTTATTTCGATAGATAGTACTCTGTCGAAAGATTGTGTACCGTAACAACTACTTACAATTACGCATTATTTTTCGGTAGATTGTTAGGTATATTGATCCAATAGAACCTAAGTGCCCTGCCTACCTGATTATTTATGTCGAACCCTAACCTAACCTACAAGAAAGAGACAAGAAACGTAAATACAAAGAATATTTCAAAAATTTACACACATAACATTGAACGGTTCACAATCTGTCGACAGTTTACAATCTAGTGAGATAAAAAGCGTTAGATTGCAATCTGACGGTTTTCACAATCTTACGGTGACAGATACAAAGATATTTGTATATATTTTATCAAGTTTCAGTTATTATCACAAGTGAAAATAAAACAATTTTGTTCACGATACGCAGCCTTTATCGAATTCAATGCAAAGAGGAAAGCGATTTTGCTTGCGGCAAATTTAATTGAATGAAGACATTCTTTAAAAATTTTATCACTCATTGTTTTGTTTCTTTTTGAAGTGAAACTTCTTTAGAATCGTTGTGATTTGAAAATTCGATGAAACGAAAAAGAGACAAAATATAATATATTCATAACTAGCTGACCCGGCGAACTTCGTACCGCCTTAGTATGCAAAATTAAATGTATATTTTTCAATATTTCTGAGAGATTTTCTTAATATTTTTTTCCGTAAGAACCTTCTCCTATAATAATAACAAATACAACAAAAAAAGAATTAGTGAAATCGGTCCAGCCATTCACGCGTGATGCCGTGACCAAGGAAAACGGGTTTCATTTTTATATATATAGATAATAAATAAATAAATAAATCATTTTTTTCATACATTTTGTGTTACAAGGTAAATAGATCTTGGAATTATTTGAAGTCATGCTATCACAAAAAGATTACATAAAATGTTGCAAGATCAAGAACTGGCTATCCTAGCTAGATTTTTTAGACCTGTGTTATGGATAACCAGCCCTCTCCCTCGATAACCAAATGTGTGCACAAGCACATGTTTATTAATTATCCATAATAGGATTTAGCCTGCGAGAGAATGAGATAGAATACAATTTTTATTTATTTCATTCTCTCCTAAGCTACTTTTCTGAAGTTTTACTTCTGCCGAGTGTGAATTGAACACACAGTTTTTTTTTAATAATCACTTAGAATTGGAATTTTTATTATTTTATAGTCTTTAAAAGTCTAGACTACATAGCTAACGTAATAGTTGTGTGTCAGTCCGTACAAGAGACCTTATAGTTCAGTAATGGCCGACTACCCAACATCATCATAAAGCAAGAACGAACACGTCACATACAAACATAAAAAAGAAAATACACTGATAAATGACGGAAACCCTCAATCGATGTAAAAAAATACCTCGGGGGTAGATTATCGGATATATTTCCAAATCATTACGCCTTTGACATGGTCCCGTTTTTAATGGCTGATGGCCGTGACGGTACAAAAATAATAATCCATACTAATATTATAAATGCGAAAGTGTGTCTGTCTGTCTTCTCGGCTACACTTTCACGGCCCATCTATTCAATCGATTTTGATGAAATTTGGTATAGCCGTAGGTTATATCCCGTGGAAGGACATTATAGGCTACTTTTTATCTCGGAAGAATAAGGAGTTCCCCCGGGAATCAAAAAAACTTAATCCACGTGGACGAAGTCGCGGGCATCATCTTGTATAAGTATATAACTTTATAATATTATAAATGTGAAAGTTTGGATGGATGTATGGATGTATGGATGGATGGATGGATGTATGGATGTTTGTTACTCAATCACGCGCCAACGGCTTTTTTTATTATTATTTAATAAATCTTACATATTAACAGTAGTTGTATACCTTTTGATGTGGTGTTATCACAGATCACGTGTGGGTGTTATCATAAATTCATACGAATTTTACCGAACACCACAGTGCCGCCGACAATAGGCTTGTTCATATTCTTACTACAGAATTACAATTTATTTTACACAGCTATAAATAGTACACACTATACGATTATATAAACTATATCATCCTAATACTACAACTTTAACCAACAATTTTATTACACAAGTACATACATAGAATACATACATAACTACTTGAAACATTTATTCTAAAAGTTAAAAGTGGGTAGAAAAAAACTTGTGTACTAACGCAACATGTCAATTGTTCGCTCGTAATACAGGCTGAACTGATCTGGCTGAAATTTGGCACAGAGATAGATTATAGTCTGGAATAGCACATAAGCTACTTTTTATCCCGGAAAATTAAGGAGTTCCCGCGGGAACCGAAAAACCTCGACCCACGCAGACGAAGTCGCGGGCATTCGCTAGTAACTTTATTATACACCGCGATTTTGTATCATTACTATTATAATTGTTGTTTTAATTAATCTCTCTGAATCATATTTCTCATCCTAGGATGGGTAGTATCCTTGGACCCTTTTATTAATCATGGTATGGTATGCGGTTTTCTTGGGATAATAATTCCAGAAAATAATTTCCGGAGACTAACCCTAACGTATTAAATACGATTTATGTTCGGTAGGTAAAGCACTCTTTTTTGGCCTGGTGGGAGGCTTCGGCCGTGGCTAGTTACCACCCTACCGGCAAAGACGTGCCGCCAAGCGATTTAGCGTTCCGCTACGATGCCGTATAGAAACCGAATAGGGCCTAGGGGTATAGGTTTAATATATCTGCCATGCCCCTTTTTTTTCTTTTTTTTTTTTTATTGTGAGATAGGCTTGCGCTTGACGACAATCATGCTTAGTGCAAAGCAATGATGAGGTCTAGGTTGGAACGCGCTTGCCTAGAAGATGCCTATTCACTCTTGCCTTGAAGGTACCTAAGTTATACGTGGCAGGAAACACGTGCGCTGGGAGGGTGTTCCACACAGGTTAATCCACACGGACAAAGTCGCGGACCTCATCTAGTTCTCTCTATTTTGGCAGTCTTAATCCAATGGGAAGACCATCAGACATGACTGAAGTGTGGCTAGTGGGACATTTTCGTTCCATTCGATCGCGAAAACGTTAACTACTAAACGTGCTTGGCAGCTGGCGCTCGATCAATTCCATATAAATGGTACTTAACGTTGTAGAAGACGTAAAAAACAGGCGTACGATCGACGGCGTATATACGTTTTCGATTATCAGCACTCGAGCGCCCATATATTTATTGGTTTGCAGGCTGTGCCAAAAGCGGTAACCAAAAATTATGTTATACTCGTACCATAAAAAAAATTAATATCCGTACGCCACATGTTTTCAATATCCGATTTGACGATCCTAACGGCATTATAATAGCCGGCACACAGCGATTTTAATAAAACATCGCCAGTCACCATGACTTTCCGAACGTAAATAAAGAGACTACTTCGCCTGATTTATTATTCCGTTCGTACACAAAAGTGTTCGAGAAATCCTTTTTATATACCAGTTATTAGATTTTTTCTGCGTTATTCTTTTCGTATTTATGTTTTGCGAAATCTTTGGTCAGTGCATGGCCATATCCATCACCACAACCACCACCACAGCCCATTAACGTCCCACAGCTGGGCACAAGCCTCCACTCTCATAGAAGAGAGGCAATTAGAGCTTAGACCCACCACGCTGCTGCAATGCGGGTTGGCGGGCTTTAATGACTATTATCATGTTAGTGATAATAACCGGGACCGACGGCTTACGTGCTCTCCGAGGCACGGGGGTGAAACACTTCCTAACTCCGGGCTAGTACTGAGAATTAGATATACTAGTGGTTCGCCCCGAACTAAGACCTCGCGGCGCCATCTATTGACATTAATTTGCTCTAATGTCTCTAATAGTTCCTTAGTAAGAATATTTGTGAGATGGTGATAATTAAAAAAAAAAAAAACCCGGCTGAGTTTGTTGTGGGCTCTTCTCAGACTAGGGCGCGTTTGGAACCCTCATAGCTTTAGTTTTAAGATACCGTTACCCATTATCACCATCATGCTTTTTAAATACTTATGTAACTTTTAGACGAAAATAAGTGTAGATACCTACAGTGTACCTATATTTAATGAATAAATGACTATGACTATGACTATGACTAAATGTGAAGTTCTGTTAAAAATACTGAAGCTCATTAAAAATTAAATAATTCCGTTTCCTTACAATATTTATCTAATTTTAGTATTTGTTGTTCAAGTACAGGATACAATTGAAATAATTGATGAAATAAATGATGAGTTTCAGGCTCATCCTTTCAGAAAATTTAGAGTTCTGAGGTCATCTTTGGACGTTAGAAAATCACCACTTTGAAAGGCCCCCATTTCGTCAATTTTGGGGGAAACATTAAAAAAAAAAATTTTTGGACTCTAGTCCTAATTATTTAAAATGATATACCGCAACCCTATGTAACTTTATATAAAATATTTTACTTCGCATTCGCTTCTATGAGAGCCCCCCTGAAATAAAGATTTTTATTATTTTTTAAGCCATATTCGGCGGGAGGCCATTGGTTTACATATTATATTTAAAGCTGAAGTAATTGCGTTCAGTAATTCAGAAGTTATAATGCTCTGACAGACGGACGGACGGACGGACGGACAAGTGCCAATTCACCCAAGTAGACTCAGAGGCCTTCGCTTCGCTCGGTCAATTAAATAGTCAGAAAAATCCAATACTATGGCCCGACCCGGGATACGAACCCGGGACCTCGTCGGCTGCAGTCGAACATTCCAACCACTAGACCGACGAGGCAGTAGGTACATATCAATAATTTGAAATCATATAGCATTGTTTGAGAAGAAATTCTGTGGAGTATATATTATGTATATCTCCCATCTGGCCCTTCAATACTCCAGTTGCAAGTTCGATGCAGGGGTAAAGTAGCTTTCAAATTTTAGATCTTATAGGCACGGACCTATAAATATAGGCAGGTTACCACATAATTATTTTAAATATAAAACCACTTGGGCCACTCCTGAAAATCAGCGTTGCAGTATGTCAGGTAGGTACATGCCCTATGTACATGCCTACCTTTCATGCTGTGGCACAGGCTGAGGAGGTGGCCCATTGACCACACTTAAGTTGCATAGGTAATACTAGTAGGTACTACTAGTAGGTACATAGGTACGATGAGAATTTAATTGGTAAAAAGGAAAAAGGTCAATAAACGTTTATTTATTTATTTTAAATAAAATGTTTACTGTTAAAACTTTAAATCATACATTATTTTGTACTTTAACAACTCAAAAATTTAATCCGTGTAGGACAACTTGTGTCTCTTAAGATAAGTCAGGACTCTAATAACGGTTCTAATTTTTTAACTTGTTAAAATATTAGAAAAAACACGAGTAGTTATTAAGTAGGAGAGTATATAATACTTTTGAAAATAATTACTCACCTACTTCATCGTTTCAACGTCAAATCTACTTACCTTTTTAAGTATGGATAAGTCAAGACGTAAAAATATATTTTTTAATATGATTGCGTGCTCTCTATTATAAAATATCCCTCAGTACCTATTCGTTATGTTGAATGAGAATTTCCCGTAACCCTAATGAGGGCATAAATTCTATACGAATGATTTGCGGATTCCCAAAAGCGAAATGAATTTGTCCAATATTTTTCGAAGCGGCTTTTGAGAGCCGTATAAAATTACACAAAAGTATAGTAAAATAATACTTTTGTGTATTTTAATTGTTTTTATAAAATGGTAATATATTTTTTAATTAAAAGCTCAATTCCCTTACACCGATTATTATTAATTAATTAATAAATCGTTTTAAAAGAGCTCCATTAAAACTTCAACCCTAGGGTTAACTAGTGTCTAAACTTTGTTCATTGTATTAAAACAGTAGTGTTTAAATGATTATTATTAAAAAGTTGAGCCTTACAAAGTTGTGTCGTGGACTCCAACTAAGTAACATCGGTCAAGCTTGCGTTTTGTTTAGTGGCGCGCTCCGAAAAACCCCGTATATCCGCGTTTGACGACCTCCGTGGCGCAGTGTAGCGCTATTGCCGTAACGTGCGGAAGTCCTGGGTTCGATCCCCGGCAGGGTCAATTTGGGAATTTATAATTTCTGAATTTTCCCTGGTCTGGCCTGGTGGGAGGCTTCGGCCGTGGCTAGTTACCACCCTACCGACAAAGAAGTGCCACCAAGCGATTTAGCGTTCCGGTACGATGCCGTGTAGAAACCGAAGGGGTATGGGTTTAATATGCCATGCCCCTAACAGGTTAGCCCGCTATACCATCTTAGACTGCATCATCACCATCATCAGGTGAGATCGCAGTCAAGGGCTAGCTTGTAGTGGATAAAAAAAAGCTTACGCTTGCAGGCTAATGAAATCAAATGAAATAAGTTTTGCAATTGGTACTGGTTTTTTTTTTAAGTGCGAGGCGATTTCGGAGAACTGTTTGACTTTATTTTTAGCCCCATCAGACGCAGATCCATTCTGGTCATGAACTTAAACTTCAATGTTTTTTTTATTCAATTAAAGTTTTAGAAGTGATTTTAAATCGTCGAGATAATCTCCCGCTGATTCGGAATGCCGTTCCTACCGAGAAGAGCCGGCAAGAAACTCCGTGGTTGCTCTCAGTGATGGACTTAGTCATTGCGAGGCTCTAGGGTCTAGGCGGTAGATATTTGGGTGGCCTTTTTTTACCTTTCGCAGTTGACAACACTGGCATCTCAGAACTATAAATATAATAGATAGTGGATTGTCTATGTGTTTGTCACTAGTTTGGATTTTCCTAGCTCACTTCCTATTGACAGGTGGGACTTTTTCTACTTGAGCTGTAGCGCGAGGGCGCGAGGCCCCTGCAAGAGCGAGGCCCCGGGCCGTTGCCCTGCTTGCCACCCCGTAAAGCCGCCACTGGTTGCTCTTTTCAATCAAAAGTTACAGTCATTATTAGGATACAAGTAATTGCATAGCTGGAGCGAGTCATATCCATGCTCTTGTATTGTTTACGTAATCTTCAACAGTATATATTTTTTTATCAGTAAAAGGTTTAGTATATATAATAAGGATACAAAAAAATTATAAAGAAATGATAATTTAAGGAAAAACTATTAGTAATTATATTTACAAAAATACAGTTTAATATGCTTTTTTTTAAGGAACATACCTACATTTAATGGAATTTTTAAACTTGTGTAAAGGCAAGTGTAAAACGGATTGTGGAATTTCATTAAAGAAGAGCAAGCCCTTTTCCACGAATGACCTCCGAAACTAAATACGTTTGGTACGTTTACTTATGAGAGCATTCCAACAGACAGACTCAGCAAACCTAATATTTTATTCCTTGATGAACTGTCACATAAATAACAGAAAACAACGCTTCCAGTGAAGTAGAATACTTGTATTTGGATTGGCAGCATCTATTGAATTGAGGTGAACACAGAAATGATTTAACCGGATCCTAGCGCATGATACAACTGCGAATGCAATGATAAATCCTCACTCCGCTACACAAATACATGTTGGATAAACTAAAACGGAGTGGCTTTAATGGATAAAATGATGACTGAAAGCTTGTGTGCGCGTCACAATATTATCACCTATTAGCTAATGCCTGTGACTTCGTCCGTGTGGATTGAGGTTTTTTGGTTCCCGCAGGATCTCTTCAATTTTCTGGGATAAAAAGTAGCCTATGTGTTATTCCAGACTATATTGTATACTCTATATTCTATACTATCTATCTCTGTGCTAAATTTCATCCAGATCCGTTCAGCTGTTCTGGCGTGAAAGAGTAACAAACATCCATACATCCATACATCCGTACATCCATACACCCATACATCTATACATACAAACTTTTGCGTTTATCATATTAGTATAGATATAGAAGTATAGATTGTACCATATGGCTACAGAACTTCGTACTTGGTACTGTCGGTTACGGTTAGGTAAAGTAAAAAAAAAATCTAACTAATTACCTAATAAAATATTTACATAATATCTGCGTTATAGATAAAATATACCCTTCCGTTCCACTTGCCAGGGTATTTATTCCAGTTTCTTTAAATCATAATGAATTTCTCACTCTCAAGAACCTATATTGGGTATATCTTCTAGACAGCTTTAAAACCAATTTACCACAAATTTTCATAATAATTGTAGTCACCTGAGATGAAAATATCACTAAGTATCAATAGTTTACTATACGATCATAGAAATGATAAAAATCAAGATGCACTGCAAGCTTAACAATTAGAAGAACGAAAAAAAAGCGACTAAATCTAAAATTACTACAGCAATCTATATGAAGGTACTCCTTTGAATATTACACAGTACTAAAAGAAATCTTGATTTCATAGCTGGAAAATATAAAATCGCCCAACATCGGACCAGCAAATGTAACCGTGGGCGGAATATCATAATATTTCCGGACGCTGATCCTTTTTTAACAAGTCACAAAGTAGAACTTGCTTTGTGAGGCGGACCTTCGTGAGAGATCCCCTGACCGTATTCTTAGTCGGCACCCCATTCTTGACCGGATATTATCCGGATAGGAAGGATATTTGGGAATTTTAGGACGCATATCAATAATGTTATTCGTTTCTATCTGGATATTTTTGTTACACATTTATTTATAGCTAGATAGTAACCACGACTACGCCCGCGTGAACTTAACTAGCTGCAAGTGCAACAATTTGTTTAAAAACACCGCTGTTCGCTGATACTCACTCTACCGGAATATAACGAAAGAAATAACTTACTACTTATCTAGATTTGTTACAAAATACTAAAAACTCAGATTCGAGCTCTAAAAAAAATTCTTTCCAAAAAACCGACTTCCAAGGCCACTGTAAAGTAAAAAATTTTTTTTTTCACACCACATGCTCGACAATGCCAAATTATATGTCATGTAAACCTTACCGAAACATATATTCCTTTGATGAATAAAGGGTATGCTAACAGAACGTTTAAACCACTTGTCTTACAACGAATTCCACTCAATTTGAATCTGTTGAACATTATTCATTGCATTTACTAAAATCGTATTTGCTGGATTGCTGAACTGTTCTACTTAAGAGGACTCTCACTTATGCCAGCAAAATTCTGTAAATGCCAAAGCTCATATAGAACTAAACACACACCTCATCGTTGCCTTTAAATACAGGTCTTTAAACTTTTATCTAGAGCTTGTTAAAAGTTAAATAATGTTTAGTTTTAAAAAAATAATACATTTTGACTTTAAAATTATCTTTGCATCCAAACGGTCGGATATGTTGTTTAAAATTCACTTTCGAACTAAAATTTTTCCGAACGCAAAATTGTACATTTCTTAATAATTGTAATTTGGTTTTCTGAACAAGCTAAATCCAAACTTTGGTAAACTATGAGGAGTCATATTTTAGGAGTATCGTCTTAACAATATACCTGTCCTATACCACAGAATAGTTGGAATATAGAGCAAAACAGTGTCGACAGCTGTTCGTACGCCGTTGAAATTGTATTTGCAGGTTTCAATTAGAGTCTATTCTATCATATAGGTCTTTCTATTTCAGAGGCTTACCGTTTATTATAATATTAGATGATGCCCCCGACTTTGTCCGTGTGGATTAAGTGTTTTCAATTCACACGGCGCTCCTTAATTTTTCGGGATAGAAAGTAGCTTATATATGTACCAAATTTCATCGAAGTCGGTTGAAAGGTAGTAGACAGACTTTCGCATTCATAATATTAGTATGGATTTTAAAGGTTGGGGTAAAGTGGAAACATTGCCGTCGATAAAAAAAAGGCTTATAAATAAGATAGTCCTAATTAAACTGGTTGTTAAGCATTTTTTATTCAGATTAAAATCTTTGTCGAGAGATTACCCAGCGCGTTCCTTTTTGGTAAATAATTGATTTTCCCATTACGGCGCAAACAATCCTGTGCCAAAGAGAATATTTTATGCTGGCTTGGCCAAATTGAGATAAAGTAGTGGATTTGCGGTTACATTATAAATTCTTATTATGAATATAGTTTACGATAACGGGGAATCCTGAAGAGCTGTGCTTTTGCTTTAAGATTTATTCAATCATCTTAATATGTTTGAACGTCTAATAATGATTTCCTTGGACCGGTTAATACCCTGCCGGAAAAGGCGTAGAAACTGATGAAAAATAAAAACCAGCCAAGTGCGGGTCGGGCCACGCACAGAGCAGGGTTCCTTATAGTAGCCCGTCACAATAGATTGTAGATTATTAGACACTCGTTAAAATGTAAAGTCTACTTAGCTGTGATAGTTTTCTTTTAAAGTTCGTTATGTTATATACTACTGTCATGAATTTTTTCACATCCAAAACAAGGTTTAGCTGGCAGGTAAGGTACACTTGACTCTAACAAAAATTAGCATTTTAAAGCTTAATATTTCGCAAACGGTTTCCTGAATCTAGAAACGGTTTTCCCACACCCGCATTATTTTTGAACGACCTATCCAACGACACCCCACGTCCCACACCAAGGGATAGACAAGAAAGAAAAATTCATCCTCACGTTACTTACGTGTATCCTAAAAATATTTTTTTTCAAAATTTTATTTTACCGCTTCGTCTTCGTGATTAATATATTTTATACTCATGCCAAATTCCAGCTTTCTAGTACTAAGAGTCTCTGAGCTAAGCCGCGGAAAGACGGACACTATAGGGGATCCTTGCGGACAACGGAACCCTAATTAAAAGGCAAGACTCTAGCACTGGTTCGGAAAGCGCCTTCTACAGTAGTGATGGTGGAGATAGATTTCAAGTGCTACCTGTCTCTCAATGTGTTGTGCATTCTCCTTAATATGATCTAAGCGACAAATGAAAAAACTACAAACATTCCAACTTTCATGTATGGTACATAATTACTTACTTACCTGACACTAACTATTCCTTGCATATTACGAACTTTCACAAACGTTGTTTCCATTCAGTGTTAATGGTTGCTTCCTTTCTTTGTTTCAGATAACTCTGTATCTCATAGTTCTGCATCAACAAACACCCTACTTATGTTATAATTATTATTCTATAGTCTAAAAAGTGCAAAGTGCTCGGAGTGATCAAGATTCTCGTACTTCTTCAACTCTCTTAGAGGTAAGTCTCAGAGTCCCCACTGACTAACAATATAATCCCAATAGTCTATAAGTGTATCAACTTTAAAGTTTTGACAAACTTTAATACAGTTACCTTAGTTGTAAGCTTAAGTGTGCCACTTAGAATGAAAGTTTCACTTTTCCTTTTAAAAGTTCGTAAAAGGTACTTGAAGTTTCATAGTAAAAGTGTAGGGAAATATGAAAATCTTCACTAACTTTTAATTATAAGTTATTCATATAAAATCCTTGAAAGAAGTTTTGTCTTGCTTGAATTCAATGTTAAGGTGGTTCTGTGATATTACTCGAGATATGCGAAAGCAATATATGGGCTGCGTGAAAGTACAACCATCGACACAGTCATAATAATTGGTTTTCTAAGTTTAATTCCTTTCTATACTAAGTACATCGCTACACCGATCACCGATTGGATGGGTGATCGAGATTACGAGTACGATGTGGCTCGTGCTTGATACGGTGATACCATAATCATAATCGGCGAAAACATCCGTTGGTGTGTACAAAACCTTACTTTATTAATTAAAGCAATACTTTCACATGCATTATTGAAAAAACCCGAGGAACCCTTTTTCAGAAGAAACACCGTTTCTATTTTTAATAATATTTACTTTCTTGACTCAACTAATGGCTCTCAGGCCAACGAAACTAGCTATAAAGAATATGTTTATCTATACATTTACATAAACATATTTTATTCACACCATAAACCAATACTGTCTCGATTGCGTGACGAGGTATATAAGGGCTTAGACAAACTCAAAGCGTGACGGGAACGCGTCCAACGCTTGATGTAAAACGAAGACTATGAAAATGTATCGCATCCAGCTTAATGTCCCACTTTGGTTACGAAGTAACCATGATTTAATCTTTGCTATTGCGTTATGTGTATGTCCATGTTTTTATCGTGACGATTTAAGGGCTTAGACATACACAACGTGTAACAGAAACGCGTCTTGCAGCTTCTAGTAGATGTAAACGAGGGCTTGAAAGCGTTTACAGTTTACATAACGCGTTCAGTTTGATGTCACGCTTGGCAGCTGCCGTCGTCGCGTCGAGCGTCGACAGAGGTTTCTATAGCGAGCGAGGACTCCGTTTAAATACAGCTGGACTATTACCTATTCTCTGGTTTAATTCTTTAGTTTCACCAAAAGAGCTAATGGAAAGGATTGGCAACAGCAAGATTTTAAAATGAGCTCACAAAGGCGCGCGGGGGTGAAATCGAGCAAGCGCATGTCGCAAAAAATGCAAGAAATCATTTGTAAAAAAATAAATATTTACTTTTCAATACAAATTAATCCGACAATGTGTTTGATTTAGAAATATGAATTTTATCTTATATTTCTAGAGCATGGTTTCATTAAGGAATAAAATTGCTTTAAAAGGTAAACTTAGAGGTATGTTTAAAATAAATTTCAATGCAGAGATTTTTTTAAATTGTGTTTTGAGATGCGTCAATGGCTGCTTAAAGGTCTTGAAAACAGAAAATTATTTTTACAAGCATACATTATGTCACCGTTTGATGGATACACTGCTTTTAAAAACCCCCTTTTACGCTACACAGGGCCTTAACGCAACTGTCAAAACTCTTTGTAAACCTATTTTGTCCAGATTGAGTCCATCCTGCTTAGCGTTAGCCTGTCTTATTACCCTTTTGCAGTGGAAACCCATAAGTAACCAAAGTAAGCATAATTTAATCAGTGCTATTGCGTTCTGTGTATATCCATGCCTTTACACCAACATATTTTTTACGTCCACTCACCAATACAAACTTATCTCGTTTGCGTAAAAAGGTCTTATTGAAGTGGTTCCAATACAATACAATCATATCAGTTATATATTCATGAAAAAAAACTATAGATACGACATAGTCATACTTCACGTAGATAAAATGCTACTGTCAGCTAAACGGTTATCGTTGTAAAATAAATCCATATTTTGTGTAATTTTAAAATGTAGGTTCGTAGCTGTACAGAACAATACAGTTTCTGATATCAGTAGGCGCTCGGTCATAGACCTTTATATTATGTCTACGCAATAGAAAAGTCATTCTTTTGTTGGAACATGCTTTTACTAACCACTCGACGGCCTATATTATATTTATACCTATTGTATGTTTTGTGAACAAGAGCTTTTTAACTTGTTACGATTTCTGTTGTCCATAAAACCCCCTGGATATTTATTATCATGGTCCTTGAATATAAGATAGATAGATAAATTCTTCATTGCCACACAAAAAATGCAAGTTAAATAAAAACAACGCGTGTGCAAGGGCGGTCTTCTCACTAAAAGTGATCTCCTCCAGACATCCAGTTTCTTAAGGAGCTTTAAAAAGCTCCCACTTAACACGGTTTTTTGTACAACCTACGTATAGTTTGCGCCAATCATTTTAGTCGTCTTTGAGCTAAGGTCAATTTATTACGCGGAAAAATGCTATTGCGACGCATCTTGCGGTCAACTTCAGACGCGACTATTAGATTGGCGCCAGCTATACCTCTTTCTAACGGTTACAATATCATCGGTTCTAATCCATTGCACGTTCAATAGTATGAAATGGAATGAGAAGGTGTATTGTCAACGTAATCGCTACGGAAGCAAGAGATAAGGCCCGGCGATAGCTCCGACCTAGTTACACTGCCGACGACAATTATTGTGGAGCTTTCTTTAGCTCAAAAGGCTGTATCGAATGAGAAAAGCCCGAAGATTTTCATTTAAAATGGTTTGACAGACTTTAAAATATCATATTATTCATTCATATTTCAAAAATTATAATAAAGCAAGGTGATGCCTCCATGCCCGCGACTTTGTCCTCGTGGATATTGGGTTTAGAAATTCCGGGAGAACTTTTTGATTTTCCGGGATAAAAAGTAGTTTATGTCACTCTCCGGGTTTTCGCCGATCGATTCGTTGTGGCCGGATTGAAATACAAACCAATAAACAAACACACTTTCGCATTGATAATTTACCGGATCATGCCCGTTACTTTGTCCCCGTGCAAACAGGTTAAAAAAATGTCCCGAGCTGTTTGATTTTCGAGATAAAAAGAAGCATTTTATTTTTCTGCGAAATACCACCCATTTCTGTTTCAAATTTCATTAAAATCGGTTAAACAGATGGACCGTGAAAGCATAGCAGACTGGCACCCCCGCGCATTTAAAGTATTAGAATGAAGTATGGATAAAATTAGTACTGAATAATTACTTGAAAGAAAGATACAGAACATACCTAAGTACTTACTTAAAATATTGTATGATAGCTGTTAAATCAATAATACACAACAAAGGATCAAATAAGCATATAATAGTTAGTAAACATATTTTGTGTGACATAAGGTTTCTATAGGAAAATCAAAATCGTTTACAGCGTACTTACTCATGACAGTTTAAATAAACAACTTATCTATGTTAAATATAAATGTTGCGTGGCAATTAAGGGGTTTCGTTAACACGAGGGGTTTGTTAACATACAATTATGAATAGGGTCGGAATGGGGTTGGAATGGAGTGTTGTGATGTCAACTCTGTGATAGTGACAAAAGATAAGGCACAACGATCGCGCGACCTAGTTTTATAATGCCGATTCATTTATGTATAATTTTAGTATCTATATGATGACTCTAACTATCAGGCTTTTGGCAATTTACAGTACCATCTGGAAAAGTGAATACCTTACCCATAGAACGTCTGAGAAATGCATAATATAACGTGTACAGCTGCAGTGGTACCTTATTATTATTGGCTTCAGTATTGCTTTCTAAATAGGACTGCGTTTGCATTGTTCTATATCAATGTTTTTCTGTATCATATTGTGTTTCTTATTTGTATGTGCAGTGAAAATATCAAAAGTAATTAAATATAAATAATATTACAATTAATAATAATTTGTAGCTGTTATTGTAACTATCCAAAAAGTTACCTTAGCTTATATTGCAGGATAACAATGATTACATTATTCGCAATTCGTAAACGACCTCCCTGACGCAGTGTTGAGCGCTGTTGTCTTAACGTGGGAGGTCCCGGGTTCAATCCCCAGCAGGGTCGATTTAGGAATTTATGATTTCTGAATTGTCTCTGGTCTGGCTTGGTGGGAGGTTTCGGCCATGGCTAGTTACCACCCTATCGGCAAGGATGTGCCGCCAAGCGATTAAGCGTTCCGGTACGATGCCTTGTATAGAAACCGATTAGGGTATAGGTTTAATATACCTAACTGTCATACGCCTAATAGGTTAGCCCGCTACCATCTTAGACTGAATCATCACTTACCATCAGGTGAGATCGCAGTCAAGGGCTAACTTGTAGTGGATAAAATAAAATAAAATTTTTGGTCTCTCAATAGTCAATAGGTAAAATAATTACGCCATGTGCGGCACGTGTAGCTTATTATGTAATGTGTGATCAGCATTAAATAAGCTGAAAATGATTTATTTCAAGCGAAAAACATTTCCAAGTACTTTCTTGTAAAAGTTCTCTCCTATTTGCTCAAAGTTCAAGTTTGTGCTTCCAGACTTGATGTTAATGCAAAACTTGCGTAACTGAAGCCTGAAGGCATTAATGTACTAACAAGAACTGTATAAACTGGATATAACTGGATATAACAGTGTAAGCTGGGTACTCACTACCTAGCAGTAAATGTATGCGTTACACGTTACTGATACAACATGGTTAGAAAAGATCATAAATGTGAGGTGTCCCCTAAATTAATTGAAGTGACTTTAGAAAGAGAACATTTTTGCGTGATGACTGCCAAACTTCATTTCCAAGAAGCCAGACGATGATAATGGTGTATTGATTGACTAGACCGCGAAAATTTGCAATTGTGGAGGAACATGCCTTTTTTTTTGTATCGCTGGAAAAATGCTTTTACGCATACCGATCTAAGCAGTTATGTATAGGACTCACGAGCGGTTTTGTAATCACTCCGGAATACCCAATAAAAAACCAGCGGCTCAGTCCGCGTCTAGAATGAACCGTCTCAGGGTCCCAAATCTTGGATACGACTGAGACGACTCGACCTTGACGTTAAGCGGCATAGTGTTGTTGACACCTAACACCTACACTATGGCGGGAGAAGGTGAGCATATCGTCGCCTTCTTCCACCCTGTCTTCTTCTACGGATCGGTGGAGCATTAGCGTCCAGCTCACGATCCCGCTCCGCAGTCTCCTTCAGTGCGATGAGGCTTTCACAGAAAGATGTCATTAAAGTCCAGAACATCTCACTGTCAATCATATCTTGGATTATGCTTGACAGCGAGAGGCTCCCACTTAGCGCAGACGACAGAATGTGTCGTTGAGGTCCCCACGCCGTACACTCCATCAAGGTGTGATGTACATGCCTACCAATGTATATGTCGCGATGATTTAGGGCCGAATATAAAATAAAACCAACGTACATTTATAGCGACGATCATTAAAGCGAACCATTGATTGTAATTATCTGTTTTATCCACCAATCAATGAGCGTTTGTTGTGGAAATAAAGCTACTCACTAATCGATCTATAATCGTTGCTTGCTACTATTACTAAAAATACGACAAAATTTGCGAGACTGCAATCAGATGACAATAATAACTAACTTTCGGTTAATACCGCGAAAATATTAAATTTATGGAACCAGCTTCCATCTTCTGTGCCATGATCTTAATATGGGGTTCTTCAATGGGCGGATAAACAAATTTCTCAAAAGCCGGCAACTCATTGGCGGTTACTCTGGTGCTGCAAATGTTCATGGGCGGCGGTAATCACTTAAAATCAGCCTGCTCGTTTGCTCGCTATATAAATGTCACCGTTAAATTGTAAAAACAGTTAGATTGTAATCTAACGCTTTTTATCTCGATAGATTGTAAACTGGCGACAGATTGTGAACCGTAACATACTGCTTACAATTTAACGCATTATTTTTCGGTAAATTGTAATCTATTAAGTATATTAACCCGATAGAATCTAACCTACCTACCTGAATATTTATGTCAAACCCTAACCTAACATATAGGTTAATTAATATATGGTGGCACATACATTTACTCTGCATTCAACTCGCGTGCGAACTGTACAAGAAAGCGACAAGAAAACGTAAATACAATAAATTTTTCGAAAATTAATACTCAGAACATTAAACAGTTCACAATCTGTCGACAGTTTACAATCTCGCGAGATAGAAACCGAGATAGAGGTTTTAACAATTTACGGTGAGGTATATTTAAGAAAAGGTTAACATTGCGTAGGTAAACATTAAAAATTGCCTCAAAATACATTCAATGTTCGATGCTCGCTTGTGAGTACCGGACCTAATTCGACCTGAGAGCAACAAGTACATTACCCGTTTTCTATTTCCGGGAGAAAACCGGGTCTCCAGTGATATGAAATCGCAATTCCGGCGAATACTGTCATTAAAGCATCCTATTTCCTCATAGAAAAGTAGAGTTAAATGATCCGAGAATTCTCAATTCATGCATGTAATTATATTTCCTTTCCGATACTCTATTGGCCTAGCCCTAAAGTCAGTCAATACGGTCAATAATAGGATATACTTAGGTCTTTTTAGTTGTTGAGCTTTAATTTTCTAAACAACTGCTTACTGGACTTGTCAGTCCAATAAATTAACGAAACGATAAGGTGGTCTACTAGGAAAGTTGTTCATTATTCCCTACATTCAACGATATTTTCGTCATAAAAAAGTCCTGATTGAGTCCACTCACTCATTGACTGATTCTTCAAAGCCCAGCCCAAACTCTTGGTGCAAGATTCTTGAACCTATAACGCAGAATTTTTGTACAGTTTGCCTGAATTGTTGATAAGGAGTAAGACCGGCGGTGCTCGCTTGACTTCCTTATTATATTTCTTTAAGAAAAACGCATAGGTACACTGCTTTTAAATTAATGGAAATAAGGTTCTAAATAAAGCAAAAAAGACCGTAGAAATCTAGTAGAAAAATAGACCCTGGTATTCTCATAATCCAGATTTCTACGGTCTTTAATGCATTACAGTAGACAAATGAACAATCCCTAAGTTTGTTAATGGTCGATGTAATTTTAAACAGATGTTGTTACACGTAATGCTCGTAACAGTTCGCTCCTCGTAAATCCCCGGAATTACTAAAGATTTCTCAACGTTCTAAATAGCGGTCATTTCTTTCGCGGTTATGCAAAAATGTAGAAATAATTTTACTTCAAAAACTGTTCTTATACTTCTTGAATATTTAAGTGCCTGGTGGGAGGCTTCGGTCGTGGCTAGTTACCACCCTACCGGCAGAGACGTGCCGCCAAGCGGTGGAGCGTTCCGGTACGATGCCGCGTAGAACCCGAAGGGGTATGGGTTTAATATAACTGCCATGCCCCTAACAGGTTAGCCCGCTACCATCTTAGACTGCATCATCACTTACCATCAGGTGAGATCGTAGTCAAGGGCTAGCTTGTAGTGGATAAAAAAAAAAAAAAGAAGTAGTTTTCTTGAAGAATGCGCTGGTTACGCTAGCGACGCGTGATGAATAAGATCGACGAGGAACCGGAGTGAGACGGTCAGAAAAATCTTTATGTATACAGTACAAGAGGTCGCCCACGACTTCGTCCGCGTACAGTTTCTGATTTCCTATGAGATTATGAAAATTTCCCCGCTGCAAAAAGCCTATCTATATAAAGACTTATGCAGGTTTTTATTATTAAAAACTTATAATTTAAATGCTGATTTTCATGTCTATACTTCAAAATTATGGAACTCAGTAACTCGTATGTTTTGGAGTGATTTTGGTCAAATTGCGTATACAGGTTATCTATATATATAAAAATGAAACCCGTTTTCCTTGGTCACGGCATCACGCGTGAATGGCTGGACCGATTTCACTAATTCTTTTTTTGTTGTATTTGTTATTATTAGGAGAAGGTTCTTACGAAAAAAATATTAAGAAAATCTCTCAGAAATATTGAAAAATGTACATTTAATTTTGCATACTAAGGCGGTACGAAGTTCGCCGGGTCAGCTAGTTATTTTTATAAATTATTAACCTAAATCCCGATTTTCCTACAAAAAATAGGACTTAAATACATATTGTCAACCCCTATTTCACGCCCTTTGCGGTGGATAATCGTAAAATTGCTTATGCAGTTTATTATTGCTTAAAACTACTAACCTAAATGCCGCTTTTAAAGTCTTAACTTCAAAAACTTAAAACCCTCATATAAGCTTCCAACCCCTATTTCACCCCTATCGGGGTAGAGACCCTTAAAAGTAATTCTTGAATAGCTAAAGTTCGCGCGCGAGATGAATGCAGAGCTTTTGTATGTGTGACCTCAGTCCCCGACTGCATTCAACTCGTGAGTGTACGATATCGCTTAAGAAGAAAACCACCGGACCACGCGGACACGCGGACGATTGAAAATATGTTTCGTCCTGTCACAATGTGTGTGCAACTCCATAAGAGCGCGAAAACACACTACGGACAACTATATTATTAGCAACTCCAACTGCTCACTGATTTTCATAAATTCCAATTTCCAATCAAGCAAAGCCGGGCGAGTCAGCTAGTATTAAAATAATGTAGATGTAAATTTGTCTGAGAAAAGAAAATATTTGAACTCAGAAATTACCGGTCCATCAATTTTATCCCGCCCACAACATTACCGTAAGAACTTCCCAACTTATTAAGAAGTCTACAGATTTGGCTGCTTAAGGAAAAATATCGACTACTTAGCGACTTTTTCTTACTTTTTTTAGAAAGCTCATGAAAGATACATGAACCGCTGTGGTTTATTTATGACGGAGCTTGTGATCATCCAATTGGAATCATTATAATTGTAACAATCAGCTTTTGCGGTACAACTGCGTGTTTTAATTTAGTGGCGGTACTGTGTCGCAGCGATGATAGCTCAGTGGTTAAGACCTCGGTCTCCTATTCGGGAAATTGGGGGTTAGCCTTCTTCGTGAGGATGCATGCCTGAGAGTTCATCATTATCACCGACATGGGCGCTCGAGCCCATTGTGGCCCCGGGCCTGCTCCAGTCGATTTCTGCCTATATCTCTTGCTTATCTTTTGCTTATTACCTCCTCCAGTTTTGAAATCCGATGGCTTTTGCATCTCGCTCGGCTCTATTCATGCCTGAGCGTTATCCTTATTGAATTATTGAAGGTAGTTATATGTAGTATGCCAATTCGCATTTGGCCATAGTGGTAGATTAAGATCTAAACCCTTCCATTCTGATAGGTACACTCGTGCCCAGCAGTGGCCGGGCGATGGGTCACTAGTTATGAGTGTATCGATATGGATCAAAGAAGTAAAACGTGTCTCACTATTGTAATATGAGCAGTGATGCGATCATAACATAGTAGCTGTCAAATATGAATCTTATCTTACTTCTTATCTTACCTACTTATCTTACTTATAATATTATAAATGCGAAAGTTTGGATGTATGGATGTCTGGATGTATGGATGGATGTTTGTTACTCAATCACGCCCCAACAGCTGAACGGATCTGGATGAAATTTGGCACAGAGATAGATTATAGTCTGGAATAGCACATAGGCTACTTTTTATACCGGAAAATTAAAGAGTTCCCGCGGGAACCACAAAACCTCGATCCACGCGTACGAAGTCGCGGGCATTCGCTAGTATACAATATACAAAAACTTAACTGGCCCGGTGACAGCGTCGCTAGTATCTATACTTCAACTTATTACTTACTAATATTATAAATGCGAAAGTGTGTTTGTTTGTTGGTTTATTGGTTTGTTGGTTTGCCCTTCAATCACGCCTCAACGAAGCAACGAATCGACGTGATTTTTGGCATGGGTATAGTTGAGAACCTGGAGAGTGACATAGGCTATTCCCGGAATATATATTATCCCGGAAAATTAAGGAGTTCCCGTGGGAATAAAAAAACTTAAACTATGCGGACGGAGTCGCGGGCATCACCTAGTGAAAAACAAAACAAAAACTAAACAGAGACAGGGTCAGATAAGTTTGTGGGACTATACGTGGTACAACTTCATTATAATAGACAAGTTCCATATAATATGTTCAACGAGTATATACAAAAGTGACATTGTACTCGTATTTAGTTGATTTTGCTTCTACAATACCGCAACTAATGATACCTAATACTTACTACGGAAATTACCCACCAATGTTCCCTCTGGAATAGCGCGCAGCTTTAGCATGCCGTTTTTTTTTTTTAATCCACTACAAGCTAGCCCTTGACTGCGATCGCACCTGATGGTAAGTGATGATGCAGTCTAAGATGGTAGCGGGCTAACCTGTTAGGGGCATGGCAGTTATTTTAAACCCATACCTACCCCTTCGGTTTCTACACGGCATCATACCGGAACGCTAAATTGCTTGGCGGCACGTCTTTGCCGGTAGGGTGGTAACTAGCGGCCGAAGCCACCCACCAGACCAGACCAGGGAAAATTCAGAAATTATAAATTCCCAAATTGACCCTGCCTGGGATCGAACCCGGGACCTCCGCACGTTAAGGCAACAGCGCTACACACTGCGCCACGGAGGTCGTCAAAAGAAATCATGCAAACAAAAATCCCTGTAATATCAATAAAAAAACTAGAAGTTTAATTCGCTACAATCCGCCACAGAAGGTGAATTGATGTGGTACAGTACATATCTTGCACTTGCAGCCCGCGATATTTACCTTCTGTGGCGGATTATAGCGAAATAAACTTTTAGTTTTTTCATTGTCATGGACTTCCGCAAAGTAACGCCTGCTTCTATTCAATATCCCTGTAATATCTTTTGTGAAAGCTGCTTGGGTAGTAATTCGAAATAGCTTTAAAAATATAATGCTCATTCATAAATGCTTTCTTTGTACGCGTCTAAGGCAAACGTGTTTGTACGAGGCAAACACAACGCGACGACAGAGTATACGACTTGTAGATATTATTAGGCATCGTTCTTCTTTGCAGGTTTTTGAGCTTTATGTAGGTATGTATATTCTTATAAAAACACAAAAGAAACAGTTAACAAATATGATAACTCAAAAAGTAGGTACAATAAGGCGGTCTTATCGCTAAGTAGCGATCTCTTCCAGATAACCTTATCTGAGAAAATTTGTTTAAGAAAATGATCAAATGGTTTGTGGGACAAATGGATGTATGTCATGCCCTCTTAGTACGAACTTGTAGTAGTTTTCTTAGAAAAGCTCCTTATGAACCGGGCTCGTACGTAACTCCGTCGACAAATTAAAATAGAATTCTTGAGTATGTTACCCGTTAACAACTTCCTACACTTGTTAAAGTACTTGACTTTTTATGAAAGAATTTATTAAATATTATGTTAGCAAGGAAAGAAATGAGGTAGAGTTTTATAAATGTAGTTTTATAAATTCATTTTAGTAACAAATTAGAGCGTTTATATTTTCAGTGTCGTGGTTTTTCTGCTAGGTATTAAATTATTATTAATGATTGAATATTAGTATAGAACAGAGATTACAATCATGTAATCTCTGTTCTATACTACAAAATAAGGCCAATATTAAATATTTTGATTATGTAGTGCAATTTTATTTACACTACTTCTTGGTATTTCAACAAAGGTACGCCACGTACCACCGCACATTCGTTTAAACCTTTAAACCCCAACAAAAAATATTAAGTGTAAAACTTAATTAATGATAATTGACTAAATAATACAATTTAAATCCAATACTATTAAGTAACTATACCTAGTTTACCTAGTTACTTAGTAATATTTAAATTGAATATTGCTAAGTCTAAGTACTACGTCCATGGTAGTGGTTCCTCACTACCAATGACATATCCACTACTAAATCCATGCTAGGTACGTTATAGGAATGCCCAAAGAGTAATCTGAATGAAATAACAAACCAACACTTTTGATTGATTGACATAACATGCGAGTGTAGATTTGCATCTCATACCGATCTCCAAAGCCGCAGATATCTCTGGCTGAACCTATTTTTGGAACAGACAACCAGATTCAACCAAGATCAAAACAAGTCTAGGATCGGAATTTCGCTGCGGGCGTTGCTAATATGCTTCCGGACATATTTATTCTGATGGAGGAATGTGCAGTGAAAGTCTTAGAATAAAAGTTCAAACACTAGAATATCTTATCTTATCAATATAATAAATGCGAAAGTTTGGATGGATGGATGTTTGTTAATTACGCCAAAACGGCTGAACGGATCTGGATGTTGGGAAAATTGATAATAATGTCTGGAATAACACCTAGCGTTTTAGCCCGGAAAAACGTTATAAATATCCTGGTTTAATAAATATCCTATAATCTCCATAATGTAAGAAACTCAAGTCGGACAAAAAAATGCAATTTTATAAGAAAAAAGCGCTTTTGAAGTATGGGTACCCGGACGTTTGCGTAGACGTTTTCTCCTATCCGGACTCCTGTGCTTTCGCTCTAGTTTGTCTCTGTACTACTGAGCTGATTTTTTTTCAATTTGGAAAAAATAAATGTACTAGGTTCCCTTTATTAGTTTTCCCAGATCCACTTACGTAAAGGTTTGGAAAGCTATTAAGCAAAGTTAATACATCGGGCTTAGTTTAATTACCTATCGACCGTATCGAACCCTTATCCGTAATTTTATCGGCGGTGACCACGACTCTTCTGAACATTATGACTTATGAATTACATAATAAGGTTTTATTTTCAGTGGGTAAATATTAACCCTTATCCGTAATTTTATTGGCGGTGACCATGACTCTTCTGAACATTATGACTTACGAGTACATAATAAGGTTTTATTTTCAGTGGGTAAATATTAGGATTACATTTGTCAACTTCAATAAATAGGTTGTCAATTTGGCGCGCATATTTTTACTAATATATTATAAATGCGAAAGTGTATCTGTCAGTCTGTCTGCTACGCTTTGCTGCTCACCTGTCCAACCGATTTTGATGTTATGTGTAGAGGTAGGTTACATCCCGGGGGAAAACATAGGCTACTTTTTATCCCGGAAAATTAAAGAGTTCCCACGGAAATCAGAAACGCTTTAATCCACGCGGACGAAGTCGTGGGCATCATCTAGTATTTTTATGATTTTTCCGGTCTTTTCGGATTTTTCGTCGCATCGGGCAATGAGCGTAAAGTGTGTGAGAGTGAGAGTGAGTGTGTGTGTGAGTGAGTGTACACTTGTGCACTATAATATTTCACGCGCAGATGGCTAATCTCAGTGGAGCTTGGCCGCCGTTTCTGAAATTCGGTCAGGAGGACATGATACAGCGACATACAATTTCAATTATTTTATTTTTCGCTGATAATAATATTTTGCCTACTTTAGGCGTCATGGACTTTTTTGTGATCCAAAATGTTCAGGTCAGGTAGGGTTTAGTATAACTGCCGTATCCCTATAATCTTGAAACTGCATCATCAGTTACCAAAAGGTGATATCGCACTTAAAGGCTAACTTACAGTGGAATAAAAAAGGAACTAAACTACTGTACATCTTAACAGCCCATAATGAACATTCGCATTAGAACTCATAATATTATAAAAGTTATAAAGAATGTTTCATTTTACGCGAAGAGAATAATTACAAAGTTTTAGCGGAAGACATTTTGATATTCATAGAATTCTATGATTGAAATTCCACCAAAAATAAAGAATAATATTAACATTCAGTTTTTCATTAGTCTAAAGATATCTATGAATTTCAACGTAACGAATCCAGCGTAAGCCTTTATATAGAGCACTCTTGTAAATATAAAATGGAATTTTTCATTCGCATTTGCATTTTATATTCATTGAGTCGGATCGGCTATGTGTACGTTCAGGATTATATTTTGTGCTATGACGTCAATGATTTTAATGAGATCAACATTTTTACATCAGCGGTACATTTCAATTACATTTTTACACTGAACATAATTAAAATTTCACGTTGAGAAGACACGTTGGAAAACGTTAAAAGTTACGTTTCACGTTGAACATTAATTGTATAACACTCAAACTATTCGTTAGTTGCTTTGCTTTCATCACAATGGAGTCTGTAATCTCTTGATTTTTAGAATTCATGTGCATATTATAAAAAAATATATTTTACTATCTGATGCCCGCCACTTCGTCCGCGTGGATTGAGATTTTCTTGCTTCTCGCGTTGAACCTACACTTATTTTCAAATGGCTAAGTTATATCAATACCTAAATACAACTTATACCTGGTACATATACTTTTGTTTATCTAAAAATCATTTTGGTAGCGTTTGAAGGAAACAAAATTAATTATAAAAATTGCGACCGGGAGAAAATCTGTCAAAATTTTCCCTTGGTCGCAATTTTTATTATAATTAATTTTGTTTCCTTCAAACGCTACCAAAAAGATATTATTAAGTCCTAATCAAGTGAATTGCTCTTATCTGTTGAGGAGTTTGTTCCTCTATCTCTGATAATATTTATCAAATCTTCACCAAAATTAGGCAAAACTTACCTGATGATACATATCTTCTAATAAAGAAAAAAATATTCAAATTAGTTCAGATTTGACTAAGTTATGGAATAAAATCAACAAAAAACCCCTATCCTGGAGGAATCTTATTTTCTATCGGGATAAAAACTATCCTATATATTGACCCGGAGTATCAGCTACCGCTATACCAAAATTGAAAATGTGAAGGAGTAATAAACATCCAAACTTTCACATAATTTTATAGTAGTAATAGTAGTAGTTATAGTAGGATTTGATATTTTCACAATAGGTATGTCCTTTATCCTTTCCCCTTACAAATACATTACCGTCAGTCCCTCACATTTCGCAAGGTCTACCAAGACGCCGGGGTTTCTTATCGGAAACCCATTCGGGGTAATTTAGGCAGGCCTATAATAATTTATCTGGAATTCGGTTAAAGTATTCGTAATGTATATTATATATGCACTTTTTCTCAGAACCAAAATTATATTATTTGTGCACTAAATGTCAGAGGATGTTTATAAAACTCTTGTATACAAAATCGATTCGGAAATCGCTAAAATTCGGCAAGTGACGTCATCGATGAAATAAACATTTGATTTTTGGGTGATTATCCCTGGCGCATGTACTATGTGGTCTTATAAGCTGGAGGCCACGAGTTTGATTCTCGGTAGGGGCAATTCGAGAATTTATAATATCTAAATTGGTTTTGGTTTATCATTTTAAGTGTCTACGGCTGTGGTTGTAACTTAGCACTCTAATAACCAGCAAATATTATGTGCTTATTAACGACATGGAGTCCCGGAGGCCGGAACAATGCCACGTAAAAACTGATTAGGAGTATGGGTTTAATAAAAACTGCAATACCCTCAGAGTTTGCCTTCAAATTTTATCATAGACTATCGTAGAACTTGTGAGATTGCATCTAAGTGCTAATACTCACTAATAGAAATAAGATAAACATGCAAAAATCAGAAGACCGAACTACACAAGGTCGGGAAATTGAATATTATGACATGGCAGCATTCCAGCTGTGTCATATCCTTGAATAAGGCGAACAATAGGTTACTGTGTTAGTTAACTACGAAAGAATTACCTACTACCAAAATGCTTGCACGGTATTTTTAACTAGCCGACTCGGCCAGGCTTTGCTCGGATGGGATTCATAAAAATCATTTCTTGGTTGGCCTACGGTATAGAATCAATTCTATACCGTAGGCCAACCAAGGCTCAATTTCGTGTATCCATTCTCATACGTTTAGGGTATCGTACATACATAAACGTATGAGAATGGATACACGAAATTGAATTGAGCTCTAATTCAAGGCTTTTATGGTTTATTTTACTTTGAAGGCGAACTTTAAAGATTTGATCGGCAATCAATACATGATTGCACCTCTGATTGGTTAACAATCATAGTACGTACAACACGTCATGTCCACAGCAAGCATACCGTGAATTCAGCCAATCACAACAATTATTGAGACTAATAATGATTAATATAGGCTTTGCATAGAAGAGCCCCTGATCTCTACAGTGGCAAAAATACTA
This sequence comes from Erebia aethiops, assembly GCA_923060345.2. Classification (NCBI taxonomy): domain Eukaryota; kingdom Metazoa; phylum Arthropoda; class Insecta; order Lepidoptera; family Nymphalidae; genus Erebia; species Erebia aethiops. Next base: position 21,008,737 of record OV281082.1, read on the forward strand.
TCTTCTGTTAGGTACAGTGGTACGAATACAATATCCTTTTTGCGTGAAGAATCAAAGAAATAATAAATTAAGTCAAAAACTTCTCGTCTCGACTTTTCTCTTAATAGATTGCACATTTGACTATTTATCCTGTACAGTCAGTCAAGAAAAAAATAAAAGAACTCTCACTATCATCTCAACTTTGTAACAAGTACCTAACGGCTTAACTAGCACAAGGAAGATAAGTAATTATTATGGCCGGAACATCGACTTTATTACTTTTATTATCAATGCAATGGCAAAATTTCACACAAACTGAAGGTTCTTATGCTATTCTCAAGCCAAGGCGAAATACATTGTGCCGTGTTCCAAATTCGTGACTGCAACACTTTCAAGCTTATTTAAATAAGAGTTATCTGAAGATAACTTTTTTGTCAGTGACTGATGGTGAAGATATTGCCAAAAATCCAATGTACACTATGGACAAAGTATCTGAGGGCCGAGTGGGAGTTTTTACTAGATCGCATTAAAGTTAATAAGTAACATTTGTATGGAATTGATCGAGCGCCAGCTTTCATCTGTCATCAAGCGCTTGACAAATCCATACAAATCTTAGTAGGCACTCATCACAACATTAGTATACGAAATCTGTACTTTTTGTCTACCACTGAACCAACACACCAGCTAGAGCATCTTGAGAGATGTTGACTCGACAATGCACGATTGTCAACATTAACAACATTTCCTGAGGATGCTCCGGTATCGGAGTGAAACGTACGTTGAGAGTGGTTTGGAAGATTTCTGTGGTGTGGTGAATATCGCGGGCTATAAGTGCGGGATACACACTGTACTACATAGATTTGCCTATTGTCATTCAACTTCTTGTTCCGTCATTTTCATGGACTTCCACTTGTTGTTGGAAAAAACTTGGTTTTTTCATCAATGTATTAACAACTACCCTCCCAAAGTCAGGTAAAAAAAGCTGAGCCGATAGAAGCTATACCAACTTGGAATACTTTGTATATACTCGTAGCGATCAGTATCCAGAGGCGTAACATATATAAAAGATGGAGCCGGTTTTTCGTAGCAAATGTATTTTCCGACCTCTCTGGCGGATTCACAAGTAAATTCTGATAGTACATATGTATAAAGCAAGAGATTTAGTGGCGTGAATGACTATATTTTCTATATAACGGCAGCAGTATTTCCATCAAAAACTTTCATCAGTGTACACTCAATTTCAGTCTTTATTCTTCCTCATAGCCGAACATCTTCGTTAAAATTCTAAAAACGTTTTTAGTATTCAACCAGTCTCCTTATTATCTTTGCAGGGTTCATACTGGGTAACATTTTCAATTTATCTAGTACTAGATTATGCCTGCGACTTCGTTCGCGTGGATTAAGTTTTTTAATTCCCGCGGAAACTTTTATTTTTCTGGGATAAAAATGTATGTCACTCTCCAGGTTCTCAACTATGTCCATGCAAAAAATCACGTTGATCCGATGCTCCGTTGCGGCGTGATTAAAGGACAAGCCTACAAACGAACACACTTCCGCAGTTTTAGTATTAAACTATGATCATTAAACAATTAGATTAAAGGCCCACTTGCACAAGGACTCTTAAATTGATTTAGTTACATTTTTTCGTGCTGTCACTCTTTGGCAACTGCATAATGCTCTTGCCAAAAAGTGACAGCATTACAAATTGTAACTTTCTGAGAGCCGCTTGCAAAAGGACGGTTAAACTGGTTTAGTTAAATTTTGTAATGCTGTCCCTTTTTGGCAAATGCATATTGTAGTTGCCAAACTGGGACAGCATTGAAATATTTAACTAAATCAATTTAAGAGTCCTTGCGCAAGTGGGCCTAATAACTTTCCGCAACTCGCGAGTCTGTAACCTGGAGGGTTTTTAGTTCAGTTGCGATTGATTAAGATGCGCCTCTAAGATCTTAAGAGCCAATTTATCGACTTTAACCCTGACATTGTAGGTAACTCTTACTCCAAATTCTATTAAGATGAAGTAGGCGCCTAACTACAAGAGCGCGTTTGTTTGATCACCCCAAGTCAACGCTAACCGCTTTCCTTCAAGATGAACGACAGTTTAATCGGCTCTCCAGACGATTCGCTGAAACGATTCCGTTCGTTGTGAGAATAATTAATTAAATTCAGTACAAACTTGACAGGTTTCTACAAAGGGATCAAATTCGGTCCTTCCAAAACTTCAAGACAAGAAACTTTTTCTTTATGGGCTTGTTTTGACCAAGTTTTTTTAGAGAAGATTAAGTAATATCTTTTTAGAATCCAGCGACCCATTTATATCTTTGCATTTATAAAATATTGTATGATTTCTTTTATAGTGCTCTGCGCTACAGTCAAGGAGTGAAACGAGCTCTGTGCTACTGTACCTACAGGGAAATACCTACTCGTACCTACTTTGTCTATGAGAGAAATTATTTAAAAATTTGTATATAGAAGTCGATACAAAATATAAAGAATCTAATTATACAACTGTTGAATTAAATCTATACTATTTCTGTACTATTTCTATACTAAAATTATAAATGCGAAAGTTTGGATGGATGGATGTTTGTTACTCAATCACCCCAGAACTGCTGAATGGATCTGAATGAAATTTGGCCTAGAAAATATAGTCTGGAATACTACTTATTATCGCCTAAAATTAAAGAGTTCCCGCGGGAACGTAATCGCGGGCATCTGCTAGTAAAACATATTTATAAATCGCTATTTCCCATCTGGAAGCATTTAATTTCCACAAAAATAAAGCTTGATAAAAGTTAGGTCAGTGATAAAAAATATTTGTAATGTAATTAGCACTCGCCAACGAAAACTCCGAATAAATATAATCTGCAATTCACTTTGGATATTAAGGGAGGGTAATAACGCAGAATTTATTGTATCATCCCGTAACAACTTGTACGCTTCCACAAATCTGAATCTGCTTTATCCATTTTACCAGCCATCCATAGCACCGGTTATTATGTTCTTGAAATATACAATTTACCGCTTTAATGTTTCTTTAATACGAGCTTTAATTTTTTCATCTCTGGAACCAGACATTTTTATAGATCTAAATTAAAAAAAACATTTTATCATTACAAACCCCTACCACCACTACCTACCGTTGCTAACCTTTACAGTTAAAGGTTGTTTTATTGTATAAATCAAAATATAGATATTTTGTATATTAAAGTCACGAAGTCATGAGAACTATATGACTCTTTTTCATCCCAATGAAGCTTTTCCTAATGTGCAATCGTGATTGACGACTCCGGTCTGATGTTATGAATGCAAAAATTGTGTATTTCTGGTCTTAACCTTTTCACCACCCACAGATTTTGACGAAATTTGGTACATAGATTTATTATATTATAGGCTACTCGTTATCCTGGAAAATCATAGAGTTCGAGCGGTATTTTTATATAACTTGGGTGTTTAACAAATTCATAAGGACTCAATTTGGCCGCTACCCTATAGATTAATATATTAGACGATATCTTTTTTTTTCATATTGGTACAATCAGTGTAGGCAATGGGCAATCCACGACCATTCGGATTATACATACTCGTATATACAGTTGAGCCAATAAAGTTTTAATCAAATATGTATATTTTAAAGTATAACTAAACTTGAGCTCGTAACATATTAATATTCTATGCTAGAGCTAGTGTGTTCTTAAAATAATCCTCACCTATCGGGAGAGCTCTAGAGATTGGAACGGGATTCACTATATTCCGGCGTGTAATGCCAGTCAATCAAAATCGACTGGTATCCATTTCTATTTCGGCTTCCATTATTTCTGTAAATCATTTATGTGGAATGCCTGTTTTCGTCATATTATTCTGATAATAATTCACGTGTATTCACGAAAATAGCTTCTAAATCGAACTGATGTTGTTTTACCTACGACTTTTCAGCTATTTGGCTTAACCGGCATAAACTAGTAATACCGCCATGTCGTTTATGCATGGTGCAGAAATTCTTCATGGGGTCGAGTATTAGCTTTTACGGTTTCAAAAGAACTTTTGAATTTGCCGTTACAAAAATTTAAAAACGCCGTAAAGGAACACTTGTTGAGTCGAGGCTATTATAAATGGGAAAGTTTGGATGGATGGATGTATGGATGGATGGATGTTTGTTACTCAATCACGCCAGATCCCATCTGGATGAAATTCGCACACAGATAGATTATAGTCTTGAATAACACATAGGCTACTTTTTATCCCGGAAAAACCTAAATCCACGAGGACGAAGACGCAGGCCAGCTAGTAATCTATATTATAATTAGGAATTTCAAAATATAATAATTATAATGTTCTAGTATCGTGAAATCTTCCACTAAATGGAAAAGCTGTTCCTGCATCATTAGTAACTAAAACCACCATACCATCTATTTCTGCTAAAACATTTATTAAGAGAGGAAATAATTTAGTCTTAAATGTCTGCTTGATGCTAAACAACTAACAAGGCATGTACTGGACTGTCTTATGTGGAGAATTAATGGGGTAAGACGTCTTTGAGATAACTACTACAGTATGTAAGGTTATCGTACTGTTTGGATAATGGATGATCTTGCCGGAGTAATATCTAGAGGCTACCTACGAGTATCTTACTCTATCTTGGTCCTTATCGTAAGGATAGTTAAATAAATAAATAAATAAAAGCTTTATTGTTTACATTATTGTTAGTGGTTGAATACAATTTATATTAAGACTAAATAAAAAATAAAACTAACAACAAAACAATTGGAGACAACCTCAGAATTGCCGAGCATTGGCAACAACTCAGCGCTTAATGCTTAGTTAGGGTGTCCTAAGTGTGTATTCAAAATATTATTCACTATCTGATGCCCATGAGTTCGTCCGGATTCCCACGGAAATTCCTTTATTTTCTGGGATAAAAAGTATCCTATGTCAGTCTCCAGGTCCTCAACTATACCCATGCAAAAAATCACGTCGATCCGTTGCTTTGTTGAGGCGTGATTGAAGGACAAACCGACAAATCAGCAAACAAACAAACAAACACACTTTCGCATTTATAATATTCGTAAGTATGATAGTGTATTCCACACGTTATCTTTCAGCTCGCTGGGCCAACTGGAGGTAAATGTACTTTACGGGTATGGCAGATGTATGGACTAGTGACTAAAAACCAGATGCTGAATTCCACTTAATTCAAAATTTTGAAACATTTCTCAATGATTAATTGCTAAAATATAGGTATGTGGTCTGGCGTAGGTTGAAATAAAAATATAATTTGATTTCGTTAACAAAATTCTCACTATGGTCTAACGGTAATCAAAAGTTTGACCATTTTCTTTGACGCGCACTCTCCAGAAGTCTATAAAATTTTATTGGTAAAATTTTAATAATTCACTGAGCTCTCAAACTCGATGTCATGAATATTACAGGTAAAATTTTGAGACTCGTAGATCGAGGAAAATTCCAACTGCAAGAGTTGCTGAAGGCTAAATAATTGTCGCAATTTAAAATTGTACGAGACAAGTTGTTGAGTATATTAACTGGAGAAAGTCATGAACTCACATTGCTTTATTTCAGGATGGTCCATTACTACTTTTAATTTTTTTTGTTTAATTAAAGTAGTTAAAACACATACGACTTGACGATTGTGGTGAGTGTGGTGGAGTGGAAGGCCCCGGATTAAATCAACGGCAGGGGCACATTGTAATTTTTGAATTTTCGGGTGTGGCCTATTACCCTACAGGCAAAGATGTGCTACCAAACGATTGAGCATTTCCTTACCTAAGTTGTCGTGTAGAAACAAGTAGGGGAATGATGAACCCATGCAAGGTTAGCCTGCTTCCATCTTAGACTGCTTCATCTCCAGATCAAACCACAGTCAAGGGCTGACTTGTAGTGCAATAAAATCCATACAAACCATACTATTCATTTACTAATATTATAAATGGGAAAGAGTGTCTGTCTGTCTGTCCGTCTGTCTATCTGTCTTTCTGTCTGTCTGTCTGTCTGTCATCTGCTACGCTTTCACGGTCCACCTGTTCAACCAATTTTGATAAAATTTGGTACAGGGATACGTTGTATCCCGGGCAAGGACATTTCTGTGATGGCACCGATCGTGATCGTCTTTTTGTCGATTAGTGACTGAGTTAAATAAAGCAGATTCTTATAATAATACTTTAGGATAAAGGACACTTCGGCATCTGGCAGTCTTTTTGGAAATTCGCGTATTCCCAAGGGGAGTGGATGCGCACACTCAGGCTTGGGCAGCACATTGCGTTATGTGAAACAGACAGGCTAACCAATTCACTCTATTTGTTTCGCGAGACTCGAGTTGAGCCTATATTAACAATGTTAGGTTGACTCTTATCCAACACTTTGAAATAACTAGGGAGACCATGAAATTTTAATTTTACGGACAAGTTAGAGTGGATGGTTAGCTGATGTATGTGTTTGCCTCTTTTTGGGCCACCGTTCTGACCGATTTCCCTGCTAGCACGGGGGACATCCCTACGCCATTACAATGGCTCTGAACCGTATTATGGGGGCATCAGCCGACTCCCTTGGACGCTGCGAAGCGTAAATTCCCGAACACCTGAAAGGCTGGTACTAAGATTTCCCGAACACCTAAAAGGCTGGTACTTTTTGTTCCCATTCACCCATGCGGGTTGGTACATTCTTTTATTTGAGCATAATAGCTCGCCCCGAAACCATGGTTTTGTTTATTTGTATTTATTTGTTTCAGTTAGGTTTAGATTTGGCCAAATCTAGGTCGGGAGTCGATGCTGTAAAGACATGGCGTGTTTGGTTGTGCCGGAAAATCGCCGCCGAGAACGTCACCGGTAACCATGTGCTGTTTGGTTATAAAACTTGACTGATATAGTCAAGTTGCAATAATATGATTTAATGTCCAATCGAGCCTCGGTGTCCCTTATTCGTTAGTACCAATATGGTCACCCTACGAATTTAAAATCAAGAAAGTACAAAACAATAGACCCTTTTCCCTACCTGCTGACAAAACCGCCCGGCTGCGTCGACTCGCCGTCTGCACTCGCACGTGGCCACACTCCAATTTGTTGTATAAAAGATTACACTAGCAGTTTTTGATAATAATTCTATTTATAGAATTCTAGGCTCATTAAAGAATCTCGAGACTGATCTGAATATTTGTTACATAAGCAACTAAGTCAAAATTCTATAGACTGCGTTATATTTTGACTTCACTTGTTTTTATCTGCTCTGTTCGGAAAGAATTCTAGCTGTTCTGAGATAATTTTAGTTAATTATCTTCGATATATATATTTTGAACTATTCACCTAGTTAAAGATAAAATATATGATACTTCCTAGTTCCACTTCTTATATAAGAATTATGATTCTTCATGAATAGGTTATGAGAGAGAATTCATTATTGGTTGATTCATTTTAGTTCATCTCACAAGTTAATTAAAATGAAGCTTTAGCTCGGTCTTCTATCGATAATACAATAGACTTGAACTTTGTGAATGTCCCAGTATTGAATAATCTAAAGGAATATTATAATTATATCAATAAAAGAAGATAAGTTTGACTCAAGGTGGGTTTATTGTCATAATATATATTATTATTTCCTCAACAATTGAGTGTATCAAAAGAGAAACTGTTTGATTATTTAGATTGAATCCAAATGATGACATTTGGATTTAATCGAACGTTCCGTTACTAAACCATTCTAATCAAGGGAAAAAACGGCCCGTCCAAACGAAAAAACCCTTGTGGTATTTAGTCTAAGTACACCTTAAATTCTAGCTTTACACGCATGCTACATAATAATTAATATCTAACAGTTATATGTATATATATATACACACGTTCTCTCATCATCGTAAAGGAAGAAGGACACAACTTAATTACCCCGCGTAATTAACATATACGATTATGTTACGTCTAATGGTTTCACAGATAAGTAGGCCTCGCGTGTCTCTTTACTTTAAGAGAATACTCTACTGCACATTTTTGTGATAGCCTTAATTGAAAGGATGGGGTTGTACATATCGCTATGGATTTTCTCCTCTCACAGATAACCAAATTGGTCTACATAACATTATGAGCAGACACATAGCCTGTATAGCGACTATCATATTAAGCATCCAGCCCAACGCAGCCTCCGTGTGAGCTCTCTCCCTTTGCTTTATTGAGTATAATGCCTCCAAGGCGGATTTTGAGTACATTTTAAATTATGTCCTAGTAATTTTTCTTTTAGTTCAAAATTAAAAGGCTGATTATATCTGTGCAACCACTCAACTAAATTTTATAATTTGAATTAGAGTACATTACCCGATACCGGTGTCTTGTGTCGCGTCGTCTTTCACTTATTTAATAGACTTCAAATTATTACCCCTTTGAATTCTTATAAAATGAACCTCCCGTCTAATTTTCTTACACTGGCGTTAAATGTATGGGGACTGACAATACAATTATACTTTCTAATATCGAGCTAAGTTGAGCAATGCCAAAATAGAAGTGCAATTGCTTATATTACAAATCAAGATTAACACCGAATCCAACTATTACTAGCTTAACTCTATATTTGACCCTCTTCTCGGAGTCCTAAAATCGAAGTGAAGTCTCTCGTCTCCTCTCTGGAGCTAGTAACTTCAGCCCTTCCACCAGCTTTGGGCTCCGCCCTCATTCGAGAAACTGAAAAAGGTAACTCCCACAGTAAAATGTTCAAACGTGATTTGTCAAGGCAAAATGTCTCCACCCTTATGATTTTTTTCGTTAACAGCGAGCGCTGGCGCCACATATCTGAGTTTTTTTTTGTTAATATCGCATAGGCGTCGTTCACAATTCTACAAAAAATACCTCTGATTTATTGCTCTACTTTCTAAGTATTTGCTTTTAGCGTTAAGTCGCCTACGGCTTGCAATGACGTGGGTTCTAAGGCGTCTGATAAATGATACACGTGCGTACTAATCAAAGGTTCCTTTATTTCTGACTTAGCATCTAGCCCCACTACATTTTCGGGGTGATTAGAAAAAAAAAATTGTTGTTCACAAAAATTTTTTTTTTTTGAAATAAAATTATAGAGCTGCAAACAAAGTTGTTTCATTTCTTGTTGCTAAAGAATGCAAACATAATGCAAAGTTACTTACTAGCAGATTAAAATAACAGCGAGGTACCTACGCTTATCGTATTATTAAAACAACTTAAGCTAAGCACTTATTACTAGGTTACATATGGTTTTGTTCTATTTTTGTGGACAGTCTCCACTTTTGTACCCTTTTGCACTGTAACGTTAGGTTCACTTTCACTTATTACTGTATAGGGTCCGTTGTATAATTTATCGAGTTTTCTACCAGTTTCATTTTTGATTAAGATTAAATCACCTTTTTGATACTGAATAGGATTACACTTTTTGTCCCAAACATCTTTCCTTTTTTGCTTGCTTAAAACTAAATTTTTATGCGCTTCCTTAGATGCTAACTGTAATCTATACTTAAGTTCGAGTGCATAATTATCTGGATTATATAGAGGTTCTACTACATTATTCCTTAAATTACTAGGCAAATTACAACTATTGCCAAATACGAGTTCGTATGGCGTATACCTAGTCTCTGTATGAACAGTAGTATTGAATGAGAAACACCAGAACTGAAGCCATTGACTCCATGTCTCTGTATGTCCGTCACATAAAGTTCGTAGATAGGCGGCGAGGTGCTTATGAGTGTTTTCCAAAGAGCCTATTGACTCATGGTGATAAGCTGTAGAGTTTACCTTTTCGATTTTAAGTAACTTGCAAACCTCTTTCATCGTTTCTGACTGAAATTCTGAACCTAAATCACTTGCCACAATTTTAGGCAAACCGTAACGTAATACGAAGTTACTAACAAAGGATCTAGCCACACTTACCGTATCCTTACGTAGCAAGGGATACGCTTCTACGTATTTACTTAACTCGCATTGTAAACTTAAAATATATATGTTACCATCTATATCTTTGTATATAGGACCTATAATATCTAGATATATCTTTTCGAAGGCTCTTGATGCTGTCGTTGTCACGACCATTGGCTCTAATATTTTTCTAGAATACTTACTAGTTTGACACTTTCCACATTTGCTTACGTACCTCCGTACATCCGATTCTAGTCTGGGCCAGAAGTACTTACCTTTGATATTGTTGATCATGCGTTGTACACCCGCATGTCCACTCGTAGGTAGTAAATGATAATCATGTAGGATGCATATCTTTTCTTCATCATTATGGACCCGTTTAACACCTTTTAATATATTTATCTGCGGTCCGTACCATTTTTCTCTGCTTTTTATTTCATTAATTAATTGTTTTATGAATTCTATATTTCTTTCATCTTTTATCATGCATAATCTTTTAATATTCAATTCATTACAAAATATACTCAATAAATTCACAAATTCGACTCGCGTAAAATGTGACATATAATTGAGGTTTATGTAAATAGAATGAGTTGACTCTTCATATGCTAAACATTCTTTCTCATAAGTTATCTTTTTCTTACTCATTTCACTTCCTAGAATAAATTTCAACTCTACATAATCACTTGGTTTCCTTAGTGTCTCTGCGACTCTTGGTTGGCCAGACCTCGATTCGACAGGTATACAAGGATCCCTCGTGTCTTCTTCTTCCTTCTTACTTAACTCCTCTTTATCTAATCTAGCTTTCTGTGCTCTAGTCATTACTAAACTAACTTTACTATTCAATGATTTTAATTCTTCCGAACTTATGGTCACCCTACTTAAAGCATCTGCAACGTTGTCACTGCCTTTTACGTATTCGATTTTAAAGTCGTATTCTTCCAACTGCAATCTAAATTTTAAAAGTCTAGTTGACGGATCTTTCATTCCAAATAGATAAATTAAAGGTTTGTGATCGGTTTTAATGGTAAACTGCCTTCCGCATAAATATGGTCTAAAATGCTTTATACCCCAAACTATAGCCAAAAGCTCTTTCTGAATAATTGGGTAGTTCAATTCCGCTTTATTTAAAGGTCTACTACTATACGCCACTGGTTTTAAATCTTTGTTACACAATATTGAAGAAATTGCCAAATTTGAAGCGTCACATTGTAGGATAAAGTTGTTATTTTCGGAGAAATCCGGGTATTGTAGAATGGGGGGCGAAATTAATTTATCTTTCAACCATTCGAAACTATTTTGACATTCCTGAGTCCATGAAAATATTGAATTTTTCCGACATAATTTATTTAATGGTAGAGTAATTTCGGCAAACTTCGGTATGAATTTTCTATAATAATTGCAAAATCTCCTAACCTCGTCTGAATTTGTCGGTACTGGGTAATGTTGTAATACTCTAATTTTTTCTGGATCTGGTAAAACACCGTCGGCTGACACCACGTGTCCTAAATATAATAACTGTGTTTTCATAAATTCGCACTTAAGTGGGTTAAGTTTAAGGTTCATTTTTCTTAAACGTTCGAATATATCCATTAAATTTTTATTGTGAGTCTCTCTGTTCCTCCCAAATACTATTAAATCATCACAGTAAATAAAACATTTTTCGTAAGTTAATCCTGACATCGCTATCGACATCACCCTGGAGAATGCACTCGGACTAATTTTTAGACCCATGGCTAGACGTTTCATTCTGTATTGACCGGTACTCGTGGCAAAGCTAGTAATATCCCTACTCTCGGGGCTTAAATTGACTTGGTAGAATCCTTGATATAAGTCCAAATGAGTGAAATAGATACTTCCTGATAATGAGTCTAGTATATCAATTATGTTCGGTAACGGAAACTTATCATCCTGAATCGAATTATTAATTTTTCTATAGTCTATCACTAAACGCCATTTCTTTCCGCTTTCTGATTTTTTAGGCACTAACAGTATTGGACTAATCCATTCGCTTTTAGATGGTTCTATTACATCATCATCGAGCATGCGTTGTACTTGCTTATTAATTTCTTGCTTTTGCGCCTGTGGCAACCGATAAGGCTTAGTGTACACGGGTTTCGTATCAGGTTTCACCGTTATTGACTGTTCTACAACGTTTGCGGTACCTAACCTATCGCCTTCCAAGAAAAATATGTCTGAGTACTTTGCACATATTATTTGAAGTGACTTTCTATCGTTGGAATCTAAATGATTCAATTTTAATTCTGTTAATAATTTTTTAATACGATTAACATCTTTTTGAGACTCGCTAAATGAACATAAATCATAGTTTTCTAAATAGTCAATGTCCTCCGACTGAATAATATTGGATTTAGAAATTTTTAGAGATTTCTCATCCGTATTCATTATTTTTATTGGTATTTGGCCTCTATGTGGTTTTACGATACAACCTGCCAAAAATATGTTTTCATGTAACTGCTTTGGATATATAACGCAATCTTTATATAAGTTTTTACTAATACTCAAATAATGAATTGATTCGCTACGTGATGGGATAGTTAAATACTCTTCCGATTCTACATACTTATTGATACACTTACTTATTCTCAAGGTACATGTTTCATAATAATTTAGTTGTAATGTAAGCCTGTTCGTAGGCAAGTCTATGTTTGCATTATAAGTTCTAAGAAAGTCTAACCCGATAATGCCATCCGCTCCGCACGGTATGCTATCGAATAGGTATAACTTGTGGCGAAATATGAACCCGTTCGACTGTAATGGAACATACGCGAAGCATTTCGATTGTATTTTTCCACCTATGCCTTTTATAACTGTATTACTCTGATATTTAGTTACGTGATTTTGGATGATTTGATTATCCAAGATAGATAATGATGCACCTGTGTCTAATAAGAACTTACATTTCCGATTGCCAATAAACAAATAAATGTAATCTAACCCTTCACATACTAAAGCATAGTTAGGCTCGAAAAAATTCTGCTAAATTTATATCTTCCACCTTTTGCTCCGATTCTGTTACGTAGGCATTACCTTGACGATAACTATTATTTGAGTTACCTCTATAAAATCTCGTGTTATTCCTCGGGTATCTAGACTGATTGTAGTACCTTGTCGGTGCAGTATTAGTACGATAATTATAATGATAGTAGCCTCTTCTTACCTGTGGTGTGGGCTGATACGTGCCTCGCGAAGGGGCACTCGCGCGGCGAAAATTTCCCCGACCACGACTGTACCTGGGGTAGCGAAATGATTGATATCTGTTACCTTGTGAATACGAGTACACCGTGTCGCTGTTGGGAGATGACCCGGAGGCCAGCTCCTCGTCCTCCGCTGCGCGCACTGCATCTTTTAGCGCGCTGTAGTTTCTGGCTGATATGATAGTGCTGAGTCGTCGGTTGCGAAGGCCATCTGCGAATCTTTTTATCGCTAGCTGCTCGTTTAAAGGTCTCAATATTTCGCATGCCTTATCATTTTGATCGGCTTGCGCTATAGTCAGGTTTATAAAAAGTTCCTCTAACTTTTCATCATACCTACCGATAGACATGTTGTTTTGATTTATGTTATTAATTTGGGATAGCAAGGAATTTGCTGACTTCTTAGTTAGTAAAAATTTTTTCATGTCTGATAACAAGCTTTCTACAGTAGAATAGTCTGTATTTAATTTTAATTTTGCCGTTTTTGACAGCCTAGTTTTTAAGATAAAAGAGATCAGCAACTTCTTATTATCCCCACTTTTTAGATAGTTATTATACATCTCGATGCCATCTATTATTTTTTCTATACTTTCCTGATGCCCGTCCATCACCGGTATCAAGGCGCTTGCAGTTTTTAGGTCGAAATTATCCATTTTTTCCCCTGTTACAGACTTATTATAATCTAAAATTTGACGGAAAGTTTTCTCTATATTTCTACACAAATTGTCTATAATTAATCCTGAATATTCTGGAGTTACATCTTTTTCGCTTAAATTTTTAATATACTTTTTGTAATCTTCATTTATTTGTACGGCTTCTATTATTTTCCTTACCCCTATCTCCTCAAGTCTTCGTTTTGGCCCTAGTTTTCTAAGACTAATTCTTATGTACTCTAATTCACCGTATATTCTAGTTAAATGTCTTTCCATGAATTTTGTATTACGCCTATTGTCTCATTTCATTTACACGTCACAGTTTATTTTCCACATCTAACTCCAATGTCACTTTACACTTTTACACTAGGTACACTACACCATTACACCATTACACGCTCTCTTCCCCTCTTGCAGCTTGTCCCCTTGTTGATATCCGCTCTTGCAGTCGTCTAACAAAGTCTGCACGAACTCCTTCATTGATCCAATTTGTATGGCATTTTTTGTACTTGCTTACTATCATGTAGATTATGATGACTCCTGTTATGGCCACAATGGTACCAACCAGGATATTGTTCACATACATCGGATGCTGAATTTGCGGGTCTCCGTTCTGCGATATGATTTCATTTGTTTCGCAGACGCATTTTGAGCACTCTTTACCCATTTTGCACTTTTATTTATGTATTGCACGTCGCGATGTTTGAGGTGTTACTGCGTGACCTTAGCTCGCTGCTAGCGCATACTGAACGTCGCGCGCGCTGGCAGGGTCGCCATGCAATGACGTGGGTTCTAAGGCGTCTGATAAATGATACACGTGCGTACTAATCAAAGGTTCCTTTATTTCTGACTTATGTTATGTTATCATGTTACTTTAGTTTATTAGTTTTAATTTTTTCCTGGGTTCAATTTATGGTATATTTCGAGTGATTTTGCGTTTTGTAACTCACTCAATTCTGTCTATGGCTAAGAAATTTATTGACGTCCAATGTTGTTTTTAAGGGTCCTCTGGCTTTACATTATTATTCGAAAAATTTTAAATATCCGTGGCGCCGAGTGATTTATGGTATGACTGTACACACTCCCCCGAATAGATTTTTAAATACACAAGGTCCTACTATATACTTTAGTTTCCATACCTAGTTGTTTTGGAAATCTATTCCTCGTATGTATTTGCGTGTTAATCCTAATTTTTACTCTACCATTCTTTGTGCTTCCGGATTCTAAAAAAAAAACCTCGACCCTTTGTCTCTACCCTTCGCTACTATCTATTGCACGCATTCATTTCTCCTTAGTGGAATCCTCATCCTTTGACGAGTTTTTATAATAGCGGAACAAGTGAATCGCATTGTAGTTCCCTTTTGTCTTGTCCGTATGAACGTCAATCAATGTATATACATTATTGTACGGGACTGCCCCTATCACGTAAGGTCCCTCATAAAGCCGCATGAATTTCTTTGTTAATTTTTTGTCGGCATCTGACTTGGCAAATGTCTTAAGTTTCACCCAGTCACCTATCTCGAACTGTATCAACTTATGGTTTTTATTATAATGGAACTCTCTACTTTCCGCCGCCTTAACTACGTTCCGTCGCGCCTGTTGCCTGATTTGTTCTAACGGTTCTCTTTGTGAATCGTTTTCGCTCAGTACGCTCTTGTCGAAATCAGTCGATAGTATAGTCCGCTTTCCCCATACGATTTCGTTTGGTGCATAGCCCGTTGTAGCATGGACTACTTGATTGTAACAATTTTCTATATCGGTCAACAAATCTACCCAAGACCGGTGTGATTTATAACAATACGTCCTGAATAACCTCCCTAATTCCTTATTAACTCTCTCCGTTGAGTTTGGTCGTGGATTCCTAACGGAAGTGTGTGTTAACTCAATGTTTAATTGACGAACACCTGTCTCGAAAATCTTTGAAGTAAAGTTTGCGCCTCTGTCAGAACATAATGTCTTAACTTCTACCTGTTTGTGGAACTTTTTCACACATGTTAAAGTGGCTTTTCCACTCGCCTGACGTAATGGATATAACCTAATTAGCTTACTATAAGCGTCTTGCATTACAAATATATATTTGTAGCCAAACTGACCTGCTGGTAACGGTCCGTAAATGTCACAAAAGACACGCTCTCCTATTTCTTTTGCTATCACCGTTTTGATTGGTCCCGTATGTGTTACTAACGCGTGTTTTGACTTCTGACATGCCTCACAAGCTCTTACAATATGGTTTATCGCACGTGACATATTGGAGAAATAGTAACGACGTTTCATCATAGCGTATACCTTGTAACGTCCGAAATGACCTATTTCTTCGTGGATACTAATAATCAAATCTCTTTGTAAGACTTCCGGGACATATAGTCTCAAACTATCCCTATTTATTCCTGACCTATAAAGGATTCCCTCCTTAAGTATATAATACTTTGACTCAGACGTGCCTAATACTTTCATTCGCCTAACTATCTCGCTAGCGACCTTGTCTTTCTTTTGATAGCTACCTATTTCTTTCCATTTCGTTTGTACTACTCGTCCTAATGATGTTTTGAATAGATTCATCTCAGGCCCCGCGGTCTTATTAGTCAATACATCTGTAGTCCCTTTTATATGCCGAGATAATACATCAGCTACTTTGTTTAATTTTCCTTTCACATGCTCAACTGTATAATTGAATCGTCCTATGTAGTACACCCAGCGTATCATTCGTGCACTCAGTAATTTACATGTCTGTAAAAATATCAAACTCTTATGATCGGTCCTAATCACTAAACGTGCTCCTCTTAAATAAGTTTCGAACTTTGACAAACTAAAGATGATTGCCCACAGTTCCTGTTCTGTAACAGTCCAGTTTCGTTCAGCATCCGTCAATGCCTTACTACAAAATCCTATTATCCGCTCTTCACCTGTATCGCTCAGTTGATAAACGTACCCGGAAACTCCCAAATTACTACTATCGGTTTGTAAATAATACGTCTCCTTCGGATCGGGGTGTATAAGGAGTACCGTGTCTAAAAACAATGTCTTGACCTTCTCAAAACAACCATTTATTGCTTGTGTCCATAACCATTTAGTATTTTGTTTTAATAAATCGCAGAGAGGCCTAACCTCTTCGCTATACTTTGAAATGAACCTTCTAAAATAGTTTATTAATCCCAAAAATCCTCGTAATTGTTTTATTGTTCGAGGTATGGGGAAGTTTAGTATGGCTTCCACTCGTTCAGGATCCATACGCACCCCAGTAGTATTTACTATATGTCCTAGTAATTTCACTTCAACACATAGAAACCGACATTTCTCTATTCTGCCCGTTAAACCTGCCGTTTCTAAACTGTCTAATACGCGGTCTAAATGTTCTAAATGTAGTTTTATATCTCCTGTAGTGAATATAACAATATCGTCTAAATAGTTTACGCAGAACCCACGTACTTCTTTTAATATTAAGTCCATTGTTCTGGAGAACCCTGCCACAGATGTCTTTAATCCTTGCGGTAATACTTGGTAGGTATAAGTTTTTCCCATAAAAGAGAAACCCGTATATTTTCTAGAATCTTGATGCAAAGGTATTTGAAAATATGCATTATTCAAGTCAATCAAACTGATATAATTTACTCCATGAAAGGATTGCAAAATCTCAGACGTGAGTGGTGGTGAACCCGCGTCTCCTACCATCTTCTTATTAAGTTCGCGTGCGTCTAATAAGAGCCTTATTGACCCATCCCGTTTCTTTGTAAACGTGAGAGGACTGCAATACGGAGTTGCCTCCTGTCGGATTACGCCTAATCTCTCTAGTTTTTCTAATTCCTCCTTAACTTGATCCCTATATGCTAACGGCACTGGATAACTATGTTTTACGAAAGGAATTTCGTCTAATAATTCAATAACATGCTCGTATCTACTAGTCAAACCTAACTCGTCTGTAAATACCTTACAATGTTTTTCTAAAACAGGCAATAACAATTCTCTTTGTTCCTTGCTTAGGTTTGAATCATTCAAACAATAGCCCTTTTGTTTGTCGTCGTCCGATTGTCTACCCAATACGCCATGCCCTACCGGACTATCATTTTGATTTAATATCGAATTAATTGTGGCAGCATTCGCTTCTCCTCCCAACCTTTCGATCTTACAATCTGAATTTAACCTAACGCAGGACTTGACCCCCAAATGTTCAATCGTCAATGTCCGTTCGTTACCGCAATCCACTACGCCCTTTACCCGTTCCAACCAATCGTATCCGAGTATTAACGACCTAGGCAACCGTCGCATAACTAGTACATGTGCTTCAACCAAAGTACTACCTAATTTGAACTCTATTAGTACCAACCGATTTGTGCTTTCGCTCCGCGACCCAAATGCTCCCTGTATCCTAATTACTGGGATCGCGACTTCAGGTAAAATTATGTTTTCACCTAGAATAGATTCGTACAACTCTCTAGTCATACCGCTAATCTGACTTCCCGTATCGATAAGAGCGTCTAATCTCCTCCCGTACAACCATACACATACCTCAGGTAACTTAGGTAAAGAGTAATTAATTCCTACATCAACCTCCTCGTCGAGTTCATGGAACATTGTGTATATGTTTAACTCTCTTTTCACACAAAACTCACACGAAATTCCCATCTCGTTACATTCTACTATATTGTTAAACTGGTTTTCCAATAATATACCTATACCTCTAACTTCCGACTGACAGTCATTTTCGTCGCTATTTCCACTACTCTTTAACAACCGCTTAAGACCCTTTTCTCCAATGCCTAGACTCTGTCCTGGCTTCCATCCATTTTTAGTCAAAATATTATAAGCCACTCCTACCGTTTCGCGTTCCGAGATCCCGGTATTCCCCTCTCTACACAACACTAATGCTTTGGACCTCGTATGTGTGGGGAAACCTAGTTTTTTCAATTTCCCTCCCCCACATTTTCCGATAAAGTAGAGCCTTCACCCTCCTTTACAAAGGTAATGGCCGGTCTAACTTCAACTCCTGGCAATGCAGGCCTATTTACATTTGCCCTATACCCTGACCTACTCTGGCGATAACCCCGCCCTCTAGTCGTATTCCTTCTAGTGTTCCATTTATTAGTGGAAATCGTCGCAACAATAGGGCGTGTCAACGGTAATTCGTTATAACGCCTACCTCTAAAACTGTTACTAGCAATAACTCTCGCGGCCTCCCGCGGTTTTTCTACTATGTTTTGTTCTATACTCCTCAGAAAATTCGCCCCGCTCATTATGCTAACTACATCGGTTCTAGTAAACCATAGCCGTTGTATATCAATCGCATAGTGCCGCATAATCGCATTCACTAAGTCACTCTCGTTAAACGCTATAGTTAATGATTGCATTGACTCAACCTGCGCAGCAAAATGCTCAGACATCGTCATGCCCGAATTATTCGTATACACTGCATTAATCAATCTATGTCTCACAGACTCTTGGATTTGCTCTGTCCAATAGGTACGCCTAAAATCGTTTTCAAAATCCGCGAATGTAGCCCAATTCTTGGAATATAACTCCATAACCTGACGCGCGTGCCCCGTAACGCACCCCAATGCTATATCAATCTCGCGATCCGATCCATTTACCGCTCTAATATACTTTTTTAATCGCCTTAAAAATGCAATAGGATTCGTGAATGGCTTTCCATCGAAGCTAGGCTTGGTAACAGAAGGTTGTACTACATAAATGTTCCGGGTTTCCGATGACGACGCATTGGAACTTGCGGACTCGAATCCGGGACCCCGTCCTCCGAACCTGTCACTTTCATTACTCGCTACCCCAACCGACTCGTGTGACGTCACACTCGCATTTTCGTTCGGCACTGGGTTCACTTTCGAACTCAGCTGTTGTAGTTTTCCTTCGAATTCAGTAATTTTTTGCAAAATCAACTCTAACGCCGAGCTATCTAAGGTTCCCGTTTGCTCACTCGTATCCACCGCACTAACGTCGGGTCGCTCCGCTACTACCTGCTTTGTTTTACGTCCCTTCCTAGCTGACATGTTTACCGTTAGGCTTCGCCGAATACTTATTTGTTTTGTAGCTTTGTGAACCGCCAAGCAATACTTTTAGTAATGATACAATATTAACATCAGATGTTAGCGATACTCGAACTGCGTTTCGCTTTATGTGGAATCTCTAGATTCAACAGAAATTATTCCCAAAATATAGCAAGGGTAAGTAAATAAGTCTAAGAAATAAGCAAGCGTAATATCTCGATCACTGCGCTCGTCTCCTTTGAAATCCTGTAAATTGTACATTTATAAGACATACTGCTTATTTCTGCTCCCCCTATACTTGAAATATCCGTGCAACATAATAATTAAATGTACAATATAACAATAACATGCACAGTGTGTCCCAATTCCTTTGTCCTCTATTTTTGTTTATATATTTCTTACAATAATTCGCTCATATAACCCATTCATGTTTTCTACGTTGTGTTTTTTTTTTTTTCGTTCTTAATATAGATCTAGTCATATCGTTATTTCGAATACGTACATTAGACCCCTGGTCTCGCGGCATCAAATTTCTGTGACCTACATGGTCACAGATCTGTGACACAGGACATAGATCCTGGTCACGGCACCAAATTTCTGTGATGGCACCGATCGTGATCGTCTTTTTGTCGATTAGTGACTGAGTTAAATAAAGCAGATTCTTATAATAATACTTTAGGATAAAGGACACTTCGGCATCTGGCAGTCTTTTTGGAAATTCGCGTATTCCCAAGGGGAGTGGATGCGCACACTCAGGCTTGGGCAGCACATTGCGTTATGTGAAACAGACAGGCTAACCAATTCACTCTATTTGTTTCGCGAGACTCGAGTTGAGCCTATATTAACAATGTTAGGTTGACTCTTATCCAACACTTTGAAATAACTAGGGAGACCATGAAATTTTAATTTTACGGACAAGTTAGAGTGGATGGTTAGCTGATGTATGTGTTTGCCTCTTTTTGGGCCACCGTTCTGACCGATTTCCCTGCTAGCACGGGGGACATCCCTACGCCATTACAATGGCTCTGAACCGTATTATGGGGGCATCAGCCGACTCCCTTGGACGCTGCGAAGCGTAAATTCCCGAACACCTGAAAGGCTGGTACTAAGATTTCCCGAACACCTAAAAGGCTGGTACTTTTTGTTCCCATTCACCCATGCGGGTTGGTACATTCTTTTATTTGAGCATAATAGCTCGCCCCGAAACCATGGTTTTGTTTATTTGTATTTATTTGTTTCAGTTAGGTTTAGATTTGGCCAAATCTAGGTCGGGAGTCGATGCTGTAAAGACATGGCGTGTTTGGTTGTGCCGGAAAATCGCCGCCGAGAACGTCACCGGTAACCATGTGCTGTTAGGTTATAAAACTTGACTGATATAGTCAAGTTGCAATAACATGATTTAATGTCCAATCGAGCCTCGGTGTCCCTTATTCGTTAGTACCAATATGGTCACCCTACGAATTTAAAATCAAGAAAGTACAAAACAATAGACCCTTTTCCCTACCTGCTGACAAAACCGCCCGGCTGCGTCGTCTCGCCGTCTGCACTCGCACGTGGCCACACTCCAATTTGTTGTATAAAAGATTACACTAGCAGTTTTTGATAATAATTCTATTTATAGAATTCTAGGCTCATTAAAGAATCTCGAGACTGATCTGAATATTTGTTACATAAGCAACTAAGTCAAAATTCTATAGACTGCGTTATATTTTGACTTCACTTGTTTTTATCTGCTCTGTTCGGAAAGAATTCTAGCTGTTCTGAGATAATTTTAGTTAATTATCTTCGATATATATATTTTGAACTATTCACCTAGTTAAAGATAAAATATATGATACTTCCTAGTTCCACTTCTTATATAAGAATTATGATTCTTCATGAATAGGTTATGAGAGAGAATTCATTATTGGTTGATTCATTTTAGTTCATCTCACAAGTTAATTAAAATGAAGCTTTAGCTCGGTCTTCTATCGATAATACAATAGACTTGAACTTTGTGAATGTCCCAGTATTGAATAATCTAAAGGAATATTATAATTATATCAATAAAAGAAGATAAGTTTGACTCAAGGTGGGTTTATTGTCATAATATATATTATTATTTCCTCAACACTTGAGTGTATCAAAAGAGAAACTGTTTGATTATTTAGATTGAATCCAAATGATGACATTTGGATTTAATCGAACGTTCCGTTACTAAACCATTCTAATCAAGGGAAAAAACGGCCCGTCCAAACGAAAAAACCCTTGTGGTATTTAGTCTAAGTACACCTTAAATTCTAGCTTTACACGCATGCTACATAATAATTAATATCTAACAGTTATATGTATATATATATACACACGTTCTCTCATCATCGTAAAGGAAGAAGGACACAACTTAATTACCCCGCGTAATTAACATATACGATTATGTTACGTCTAATGGTTTCACAGATAAGTAGGCCTCGCGTGTCTCTTTACTTTAAGAGAATACTCTACTGCACATTTTTGTGATAGCCTTAATTGAAAGGATGGGGTTGTACATATCGCTATGGATTTTCTCCTCTCACAGATAACCAAATTGGTCTACATAACATTATGAGCAGACACATAGCCTGTATAGCGACTATCATATTAAGCATCCAGCCCAACGCAGCCTCCGTGTGAGCTCTCTCCCTTTGCTTTATTGAGTATAATGCCTCCAAGGCGGATTTTGAGTACATTTTAAATTATGTCCTAGTAATTTTTCTTTTAGTTCAAAATTAAAAGGCTGATTATATCTGTGCAACCACTCAACTAAATTTTATAATTTGAATTAGAGTACATTACCCGATACCGGTGTCTTGTGTCGCGTCGTCTTTCACTTATTTAATAGACTTCAAATTATTACCCCTTTGAATTCTTATAAAATGAACCTCCCGTCTAATTTTCTTACACTGGCGTTAAATGTATGGGGACTGACAATACAATTATACTTTCTAATATCGAGCTAAGTTGAGCAATGCCAAAATAGAAGTGCAATTGCTTATATTACAAATCAAGATTAACACCGAATCCAACTATTACTAGCTTAACTCTATATTTGACCCTCTTCTCGGAGTCCTAAAATCGAAGTGAAGTCTCTCGTCTCCTCTCTGGAGCTAGTAACTTCAGCCCTTCCACCAGCTTTGGGCTCCGCCCTCATTCGAGAAACTGAAAAAGGTAACTCCCACAGTAAAATGTTCAAACGTGATTTGTCAAGGCAAAATGTCTCCACCCTTATGATTTTTTTCGTTAACAGCGAGCGCTGGCGCCACATATCTGAGTTTTTTTTTGTTAATATCGCATAGGCGTCGTTCACAATTCTACAAAAAATACCTCTGATTTATTGCTCTACTTTCTAAGTATTTGCTTTTAGCGTTAAGTCGCCTACGGCTCATGTTACTTTAGTTTATTAGTTTTAATTTTTTCCTGGGTTCAATTTATGGTATATTTCGAGTGATTTTGCGTTTTGTAACTCACTCAATTCTGTCTATGGCTAAGAAATTTATTGACGTCCAATGTTGTTTTTAAGGGTCCTCTGGCTTTACATTATTATTCGAAAAATTTTAAATATCCGTGGCGCCGAGTGATTTATGGTATGACTGTACAATAGGCTAATCAAAATAATTCCCACAGGATTTTCAAAAACCTAAATCCACGCTGGTGAAGTCGCGAGCTACCATATCTAAAATGCGATATCAATACGTAAATATATTTAATACCAAAATTTAAAAAGTATACCTACATACCTAAAGCAAGCAAGTTTTCTAAAAACTCTAAAGGCTACATTAAAATGATTTCGATGTTGTTATGGTATTCCTCATAGTAGGTAATATTGTACGCTGTAATTGCAGTTTTTTCCTCCTGTCCTCACATCATTACAAGGTGTTACATTTATTTTGATGATACATTAGTGTGTCATTATTTTTTATGGTACTGTAGAACCTAATGACAAAATAATTGGTAGCGTACGTTATTACTGCTGGGCTATTAAGTGGAATAGTTTACTTTTAGTGGCTAAATAAATTCAAAGAGTGTCCCTATTCAAACTTACCCACAGCACAATGCTTAAAAAATATAAATGACGCGTTGTCCGCGGGGATTTAGGTTTTAAAATCCCGGGGAGCACTTTCAATTTCCGGGATAGAAAGTCGTTGTGTCTCACCAGTCACCTGCAGTTCCCCTTAGTTTTAATTCGATTGATCGTATAAGAATTGGATGACTTTAGCGTCAAAGTAAAATGAACCTGAATAATAGGCTAGCTAGCATTAAGTTCTATTGTATTATTTTCATTAATTGTATTATATTTACCTGAATTGCATTTATTTACAGATCAATTTCGTGTTTGCATTCATATGCGTATACATATACGATACGATTACAAATTAAACTTGGTTGTATTGAATGTATTCGAAACAAAATTCAAAAATTTAAATGGCAGTTAAACTAATTTAATCGCAGGAATTGTATGAAGTGTTGCGATTTAAATTTTTAAAATCGTTTCGTTCAACTCAGCGTAAGTGAACATGATTACAAGTTTGGATGTATGGATGTATGGATGGATGTTTGTTACTCAATCACGGCAGAACGGCTGAACGGATCTGGATGAAATTTGGCACAGAGGTAAAATATAGTCTGGAATAGAACATAGTACATACTTTTTATCCCGGGAAATTAAAGAGTTCCCGCGGGAACCAAAAGACATAAGATGTCAAATCCTTATATTGAGGACAGGTTGATTGCAAAACCAGTCGTTCACTCTAATACAGTGAAGATTTCCATTATAATATTTTTAAAATATGCCGCACGGCCTCTGAGTCAGGAACACGTGTTCGGCGTTCAGCGCGGAAGCTGTGCCGATAAGAGCGCCCATCTCTACATAGAACTTGTTTATGTGTTGTTGACGTCCGCCTATTAACGTTATAGCAGGAGATAATATTTTTTAGCGGAAAACACATTCTATACGTTCTTCACACGGGTGAAGTTTTAGGTTTGGAAGTGGAACACTATATTGGAGCAGTATTTATGTTGAGTCATTTAAAAACTATGCTATTTTATTATCATGATAGTTGTAACATCATAACAAGTCGGATTTAAGTAGGCGGTAATCTGCAAACTGCACCGCAAACCGCAGGTGACTGCTGCGAATATATTGCATATAGAATGCAAAGAATCAGTTTGAAACTAATGTCATAGATTCATATAAACCAGTAGTTTCGCTTGTGGTTTGCAGCCAAGATCTGCGGTTTGCAGTTGCCTTCGCCCAGTTTGCCGGCCATCTCAGACTCATACGCAATGCATTTTTTAATGACCTGTATCTAACCGGCTTGGTATCTCTTTGGCTTGAAGTAGGATCTCAGAATTGTGAACCTTTACTTGTGTACCTACTTGAAATTGTGAACTAGCAGATGCCCGCAACTTCGTCCGCGTAGATTGAGGATTTTTTGTTTCCCGCGGGAACTACTTAATTCTCCGAGATAAAAATTAGCGTATGTGTTATTCCAGACTATAATCTATCGCTGTGCCAAATTTCATCCAGATCCGTTCAGCCATTCTAGCGTGATTGAGTTCCAAACATCCATCCATTCATCCCACCATCCATCCACCAAAACTTTAGCTTTTATAATATTAGTATACATACAATTCTAAAAATTTATTTTCCTTCTTTGAGTCAGTTATAGAATTATAATTACCCACTTGTCCTTTTTACGTCTAAAAAGTGGGCCCTAGGTCGTCTTTTCATTAGACTATGCAATTAACATTGTATACAACTTCCAATATGTTTCCAGCACGGGTCCGATCCTCGATTGTTCGGTCCATACAGCCTGCTGTTTAACGATTATGTGCATCGTTAAATCGCGTTACGGCACTTGAACCCTTATCGGGAATTAAGCTTGCATATAAAAATCTATAGGCACCGTAGTCCGTAACGGTTTGTTTGATGATGGCAATTAACCATTGATGTAGAATTTGTACTCATTCTATTTCAATGCAATTAACTATTACCTACATAGTTAAGTATCATTGACGTTTCGTTCACTGTAACTTCGTGCGTAGTAGAAAGTACCTTTAACCATAATAATTAGCCGCCGTTTTTTGTGCCTTTAACCATAATAATTAGGGTTGTAACGGAACCTCGCCTCCGCCTCCGCCGTTTTTTGCGGAGTTGTAACGGAGGTTTATTTACGTTGACTTACAATGCGAGCGGGATAAATCGAAGCAGCTGTGATGTCAGTTACACCATTACAACAAGCAAAAAGGCGACTGTCATTAGACGAATCCTCCAAAAAAAATCAAATGTGGGATTCATCGCATCCTAAAGCACAGAAAATGGACGATGTGTTCGGAGAAATCCACCTCCGCTAACTTCCGCATCCGCCTGTGCTTCCGCTAAGAACGCCTCCGTTACAACCCTAATAATAATATACCTATTAAAAATGCAAGATATTTCAGATACAGTACTTTCCATTCCAGAAAAATAAAGAGCTAAGAAGAGATTATTTACGATGAGAATAGTTTGGAAGATTTCTGTGGTGTGGTGAATATCGCAAGCTATAAGTGCAAGATACACACTGTACCATATAGATTTACCTACTGTGGCGGATTATAGTTCTTTCATTATCATGGATTTCCGCAAAATAACGCCTGCCTCTATCTAAAATTGGGTATTTGACTACTATTCAAATAAATAAATTTTTAGTGATTATTAAATAGAGGATCTCTCAAAAGTTTTATATTGAATAACCATTCAACAATCGATTAAAATAAAAAAGTGCGTCGAACTTTTTAATGACGTCACATTTAAGAATTTCATATGAATCCCATACTTAGGATGCATTATGACGTTTGAAAAAAAGTTGCTGATTTGACTATTTGTCGAATAGCCAATTAAAAAGCTACCGCGAGTATTGAAAGAACTTTATCCACGCGGACGAAGTCGCGGGCATTATCTAGTACCGTTATAAACCAAATTCATAAAATGATCAAAAGGAAGGTGAGCGAAATATTGGTCATAAGGAAAAGAACGTCGTCTTTAATATTAAAATGAAAAAAGAAAATTCAATTTAGCTGAAAATCCAATATAGATTAATCAAAACAAGTAATTTGAGGAAATATTATTATTAATTTGGCTAACGCAAAAGCCCTCATTGTTTTAATATGAAACAAAGACCTTTTATACAATATCAAAGCTTTGTAGCTTAGCTTGAGTAGGTATTATTTAACATAATATGAATTCACAAAACGATATCAATTCATAAAGGAAAACTAAACTATAATATTATGCATTGTATTGGTATAATGGAAACAATATTGAATATAGTTATACAGCCGATCGGAAAAACTACCTATTTAATTTTTATTTGGCAGTTTCTAACAATTGGGTACTTGACAACTAGTCAAATTAGCAACTTTTTTTCAAAAGTCAAAACGCGCGCTTAGTATGTGATTTTGTATGAAATATTGAATTGTGACGTCATCAAAGCTCGACGGCTGACGCGCTTTTTTACTTAAATGATAGTTTAAAATGGTTATTCAACATAAAACTAACAGGGGACTTGGATATTATGACTTTTGGGAGATCCTATATTTAATAATCACAAAAAAAAAATTTAACTATAGGAGTCAAATACCCTATTCCGTGTAGATAACGCCTAGACGTTAAGCATGTATGTGATATTGTACCTAATTTAGAGTATTGATACTAAATAATTCACAAACACTTCATCGAGTACGAGATTTTCAAGTTAAAGGGGAGAGAAATTAAAATTTAAAGACTCTCTTGCAAAGTAACTCACAATTTTATTTTACCGTTTAAAGTGCTCAAATTTGTGGTGTATGAAAGGATCAGTATTTAGTGAAGCAACGTACTTTTAAAATGAATGAATTAAAATCTTCCAAGCGCGGTACAACGAGCATTTCTTAATTACTTTTATTGTATTATTTTAAATACAGATAACAATATATGCGTCATTATTTTGGGCACAATGATCACTTGGACGGCGTGTATTTCATGTAAATATAACTAATTAGTAATAGTTTTTTCAATTTATCTATTCTCTAATTAATTGTTTGTATCCTAATTATAAAAAACTATAGTAACTTTTAATTAATTCATTATGAGTATACTACGAGTAGTATTCTGTACAACGAGTATGCAGGCTGGAAGATTGATTTATTTCGATGACTCAAACAAAAGAATTTTCCTCCGCAAAGCCAATTAGTCTCGATCGCTAATTGGAAGAATTTTATGATTGATCATTTGTTTTGATTCTAAAAATATCGCTTTATTTAGGTCATATTTAGGTACATAAAGTAGAGTAGCTAGTATGTAGAATAGAATAGAAAATGAAATGAAATGAAAATACACTTTATTGTACACCAAACTGGATACAAAACAGAAGAACATCGACACATAATAATATATATAAAGGTAGGAAGCTGTACAATAGGCGGCCTCACCGCTCTTCCAGGCAACTTAAATAGGAAAATATAATAATAGAAATACTGGATGAGGGTGTAAACTAAAAAATAATAAAGGATGAAATAATAAATAGGTACAGACAATACATAAAAATATGCAAGATATTAAAATAACGGTGATTATAATATTATGCATCTCACAGTAAGAGATATAACGTTATTTCCTTCCAGTCTTGCGACGGTATCGTCTAGACAGAGTAACGCTGACTGGGACGTGCCGGTGGAAAATGGCAGAATTTTTAATACAAACTGTCACTCTAATTTCAAATTTGACCCGATGGCCAAAATTGGAACAAAGAGGAATGGCAAAATATGTATAGACTTCATTGACTAAATCTTGATTGTACAGAAGTAAGATAAAGACAAGAAGAATTTTCGTATTTTTTAATATTTTATCAAGTATTCACTTGAATTAATTGAAGCTAGGTAAAAAAATAAAATATTTAGAAAGAAAGAAATTTAGGGAATCTTTTTTGATTATTTAGTTCCGTTTCTCAGTTTAGTGTTACCATTTTATGTATAATCTACCTAGTAGCTAGAATACATCTAAACTGATTAATTTCGTATCGTTTTAAAAATTGTAATTGTTTCGTTTCATTAATGTTTGCATAACTAATAGTATTGCTATTTCTTTTAGCGTATTTTATATTACTTATGGAAGTGAATTTTCTTGAATACATTATTTAATCATCTCTAATAGAATAGTAACAAATGAAAGAATATTATGGCAGCACTAATGCAGATTGTCTGTGGTTGTGCCGAATGTATTACTAGTCTGTGGTTGTCATCTGTCTCTGTCTTTGTCTTTGTGGCTTTCTTCCGGTTGGCATTTTTAGAAGTGACATTACCTACCACATAACCTACACAACTTTAAAACGACATATATTTTTTTTTCTAGCTTCATTTTTTTAAAATTCTTGCTTCTGAGAGCTTCGTACCCGACACTTATAAATTATATTTTTGCACACGTGTACATAATTTTTTATTCGCAATAATATTAATGTATGGAGGTTCGCCTTTGCTCTTTTTATGCCTGTTACGTTTTTGTTTTTTTTCATAACTACGACGCTGTCACCAGGTCAGATAAGTTTGTGGGACTATACCTACCTCTGTCAACCATTATGCTGTCAAGGTAGTTGGGTCTGTTATTTGTAAGAGCTTCGACCTACTGTTATACTTACACTGTGCCTATATCAAGGTCAGGTTGGGAGGGTAAGGGGGGAGAATAACATCTAGCTTGCCCCAACTGTCAACCTCACCTGCTCGTGGTGCCCCCTGCTAGACAACGGACGAGGCTCTGGCGACCGACCAATGGCGGTATATCCATAAACCCAGCTGGGCAATCGGCTGGAAGAGGTTTCAGTGGCCTTGGGTCTAATAAACCCTAAAAGACTGGTGCAGAAGGCAACGGGAAACCACTGCACTAGTTTCCCAAGAGAGAAATGGCTGATACGAACTCAATGGTGATTTTGTCGGACGATCCGGCTAACGCCCGGCGCCACTTATCCGGGAGAAGTGGTGTGAAATATGCTACCGGCCACGTGGGTGTGACCCACCAGGCACCGCGTGGAAACTATGCACCTGGTGCAAGTAGCTCGGAGAAGACATTCGCGCGACACCCTCAGCGCATTGGAACATGGAATGTGCGAGGCCTCAATCAAGACCAACAGAGGCCAATGGAAGCGAATGATCCGTTCGAGGGTAGGATCTAGCCAGGACCACGATCTTCAGCAATGAAGGGACGACCGAAGAGAGAGATATCAAGGTCGTTATCATTCGTGTCATCATCAAGTACGCTCACGGAATCGCTCAGGTCATTATTTCGCCCCTCAAAAGTCATTAAAGTTGTTGAGGTTGTAATGAGACTCAATTCAAGGGATGGAAGCCACCGTGATTGCATTTTCACGACACGGTATTTTTTGTTGGTTTTTTTTGTTGGATGGTAATTGTACATTGAAAACTCAGCTGTCTTTTCAAAGCCACGTGGACTGTATACTTGAAATGATGTTTTCATTATTTTTTATCTTCGAACTAAGAAGCTTGAAAGATACAATATGCTGTATCTTTATTAGTTGTTTTTTGAATGATTCTAAATTTTCAATTAAGTTTGTTTTAATAAAATTCCTTTTCAATGGAGGAACTTTATTCATAAAAATATTTTTCAAATGTGATGCACCTTTGCCACTTCTGACTCCGCCTTCTCCAATCATGTCATCAACAAAACCAGTTAAGCGAAGATTTGGTTTATCTCGCTCTAAAAATTAAAGCTCTTTCGCTTTTTAAACTTCCAAAAAAGGAGGAGGTTCTCCATTCGGCGCGTATCTTTTTTCCAATATCAGTTAAATTTTGTACGATACCATTTAATACCAAATCAAATAAAAATTGCTAAAAGAAGAAAATATTGCTTAAATATTATTTATAAATCGCTCAAGAATATCTTTCAAGATGTCTATATTCAAAAAAATATTGAGGATATCCTTGAGCAAAAAGTATTATTAGCTTATACTGTATAAGAAATTTTGACAATTAACTTGCATTTGGTATATTTCCTTCCCGATATTGTCTTAATCGAAGGCCTTTTCATTTAAAGCACTTCTGTGTTCCTTTATATTGAAAATATCCACGAATTGTGCCAAACCATCATTTCATGACTACAAATTGTGTAAAATGTAAACAATATTATGTATTTATGGACATACTTAAATTATATTAGCTATAGTATAATATGGTTTTCGATAATTATTGTTAATGTTCATTTGTTTCATATCGTTCTAGAGATTTAACTCCTCATTGCTAAGTGACGTGACGTAACGGTTTTGTTGGAATGATAATGCAGTGGGCTGTCGAATTCTTATACATACGACTCGACTGAAAGTATTTAACCTAGATGATACCCGCGACTTCGTCTGCGTCGATTAAGTTTTTATAATTCCCGCTGGAACTCCTTAATTCTCCGGGATAAAAGTCCTTCCACGGGATACAAACTATCCCTGTACCAAATTTCATCAAAGTTGGTTGAACGGATGGGCCATGAAAGCATAGCAGACAGACAGACAGACAGATAGACAGGCACACTTTCGCATTTATAATATTAGTATGTGGCACTAATAAAGGCCATAGAACAAAATAAGAAGAAGCAGAATATTAGTATGGATTTCGACTTTAGCGTTCATTTGCTCATGTAATAATATCGTTAATCGGAAATCTAGATCATGTTAAGCAGTCAGAGAAATATAGAAGCAAGGTTATAAAAACAGGGAGGTATTGGGTATTATGGCTTTACTTTTAAAGCCGATCGAGTATTCAGTATTTCTTTCTCGCAAACTGGGGGATGCTTATTATTTTTCCATCCACTCAGAGACGAGTAGGCTCGTAATGCCAATTATTTTACAAGATATCCTACATCATTGGCCCACTTGAGACGAAATTCGAGGATGAGTGTTTTAGTCTAACAAAATAATTCCAAAAGGCCCAAGTTATGAGCTTTGTATCCTGCACAACTACTATGGATAAAGGGATGGGTTAAATTCACGTACCTACTGTCAAGTCATATAAGTTTTATGAAGCCTATGCAATCTAGAGTCCTACGTTGAGGTCGGATTGCGAGTACCTTACTATGTAATAAGACATGATAAGTTTGTTGTGGGCTCTTTTCAGACCAGGGCGCATTTGGAACTCTCGTAGCTTTAGTTTTAAGATGCCGTAACTGATTATCACCATCATGTATTATAATTAATTGGACGTCAATAAGTGTAGGTACAGTGTACTTAATTTGAATGCATAAATATAATATAGTTCGCGCGCGAGTTATCACCATCCTTACAATAAACTCTGCATTCAACTCGCGTGCGAACTGTAGACACAAAATAGGCAAAATAGTACAAGTAGATTTGGTTTGTTTTGATTTGACAGCGTTGTTATAATTTGACTTCCACTAGGCTCGCTGCTGCGTCTAAAAACATGGACATTTTTCATATTAGTTTTTCAATATTGACCCTTCCTAACAAAGGATTTCCAGAATTTCTACCCAAGCGAAGCTGGAGTGAGTCAGCTAGTCGTGAATACGAAAATTGCCCTATATTATATAGTTGTTTATTGACGTGATAATGTCTTATAAATCGATGAACACCGGCTGCACGCTCGAAAAAGTGTCACGTTACGCCTGAGCCTGAGCGTGCAAGTGAGAGCACAAGCGATAGAGAGGCACGATCGCGTGACGTCTAGCAGTTCGAATAGTTCTGCTACTGGAACGCTACGCGAGCTTCTTCGAGAACTTCTAGTTATCACGTAAAACTATCGTCCGTAGTTGGGTTGGACTTGGGTTTTTACTGTGATTCTGGACGTGTTTCATTCGAAGATAAAATTATGGATTGGGTATGGACTCCAGAAATGAATTTAAATTATTAAAAAACTAATTTGTTTAAGGATCCATTTCTAAAAGCAGCATAACATTGTACCATTCATAGCTTTAAATTTAATCTTTTACCATTACAGCATTCAACATACAGTATAGAACAAAAATAAACTTTAAAAAAAAGAACGGCATAAAGCAACATGTGCATTGCATAAAGTTTTAAAATAAATGTAGCGTATTTGCAAGCGAAGACCGACGCGGTCATACAAGAGCAGGACCTAACTTTAGCGAATTCTGCTGGGAAAGTAGATCAAATGACCAATAATTAACTCTAATAGCCAAAATATGTTTCTTTTTTATTATTTATACAATGTACCTGTTGGTATTTACTCTATGCGAATCGTATACATATTATTATAACGGATACGACAGAGCGAGACAAGTACAGCTTTGGTTCTGATGGGTGTCCCACGAAATTTCATGGGTTTTTGTATGTTTGCCAAAGACTCTAACATCACAAGTATAACAGACACCAGCTTTTGCATCGACTAGATGACTAGGTGGATAGAGCTTTTTCTCGAAATTTCAAATTGAGAATTGAGGCGATTCGTGGAAGAACAGGACAACATAGATCAACGTTTTACGAAGCTGAAATGGAAACGAACCGAGAACATATTAGTTAGGTATTGGAATGGCGACTTTACATTGGAACGTTGGCAGAGATCTCGCTAGTTAGACAGACTAAATCGTCAAGACCGTGGCCTGTGAAAGTCCCTTCAAGAATACTTTGCCCAGTTCAGTGATGACTATTGGTTGATGACAATGATGGGTGGGTAGAGCCGCCATATTGGTACTGAAAGATCGCAAGCGTTAGAGGCAGAATCAGGCCACAGCCCTTAGCGTCTTTTATACGCGAGCCTTGCGCTTCCATTGTGTGCGTTGTGATGCGCCATTAAATAGGTAATAGTAAATATTGAAATCAGGTCGGACGTTTTCTTATAGTTGTTCGGATTGTATACTTGTAGTTTCTAAGTTAAATCTTCCTTGATATAAAACTTAATAACAAATTAACGAATACATAAGAAACTCCCGACTTTTCAATTTCAGTGTTAACAGTTGACTGGTCGTAGCTAAAACGGGCGTCTAGAACGCTGGATGTTGAAGTTGCATGATCAGTTGCTATGTCCAATACCAACCAAAACAATAATAAAACCATCTTTGAATAATAAGAACCAAAAATTTCGTATTTTTGTAACTTTTTTACGGCTTAACTACTAAATCAATTTTATATTATGTGATGCTACCAAGATTAAATAGTTAATTATCTACAAAAGTATTACTTGGAACATAAAATTTTGGGGAAAAAATACATTCCCTTTAACACGCGGATGAAGTTGATATAAAACGGTAGTTTATATACTAAGTACTAAGTTTAATTCAAGTTATCCATAGGTTTAACTTTGTAATTAATCTGATTTTATTTCCCTTCGTAGTTCAATATTGACTACTCGTTAAACGCTTTCAAGTTTATTGTAACCTCACTCCCAATTTCTCAAGTTCGTAATTTAGGAGGCAAGTTTCACTATTCAAAACTAACAACTCTTGATCGTGATCGAGTAGCCGTTAGAATCGATTTCAGTTTTAGAACTAATAGAGAACGGATATTACAAATAATCGGCGAATGGAATAATTTCTGACGACCGCCCTGGCGCAGTGTTGAGCGCTGTTGTCTTAACGTGCGGAGGTCCCGGGATCGAACCCCGGCAGGGTCAATTTGAGAATTTATAATTTCTGAGTTTTCCCTGGTCTGGCCTGGTGGGAGGCTTCGGCCGTGGCTAGATACCACCCTACCGGCAAAGACGTGTCGCCAAGCGATTTAGCGATCCGGTACGATGACATGTAGAAACCGAACAGGGTTTAATATAAACTGCATCATCCCTTACCATCAGGTGAGATCGCAGTTAAGGGCGAACTTGAAGTGGTTAAAAAAAATACAGCAGGCCCCTGTGCGCTTACCTCCTAATCTTAATTGGATAAGGGATTTAGTATAGCGAAATATTCTAACTTTTTTTTTTATTCTAGTGTGAAACTGCCGCGTTCGATGTGGCGGCACGCTCTATAGGTACTATTTTAAATTGTAAACTGTTAATCAACTTAACTTCTTTGCGTGCAGTTCCATGCCTTACAAACTACATAATCTAAGAACTAACCTAACCTATTTATAATAACTAAATAAATATAATGATTTATAAACTACCTATAGGTGAATATGAATAATGGGCTTGAGTTTTTTGTTACTATTAATATTATTATTTCCTTTTTATTATTATTGTTCTTCTCTAACTCTAATAAATCTATATCTCAATTATCTAACTGATACTGGATTTAGTAAGTACTCGTCAGTGAGTAAAAACACTATTACAGACAAACTGAACGGAGGTAACACGAATAGTGACAAAATTTACAACTAAAGCGGCCTTATCACTACGAGTGATTATATTATAGAATTATATATACTATAAGATTTCTGATCGATTAATGCCTATAATAACTGGGCAGGTCATGTGAGCCTGTCTTGTGAGCAATATCTGCTTCTCTGGACCCCAAAATCATCAACGCCGACGTGGCAGCCCGACCCAACGATTGCGTAATGATAAAGATAATGTTTTAGTCAGATGTGTCCCAAAAACTGATCCACGCCTCTGGTCTAAGCCTAGCGCTTTTTGAGCTCAACGGCTTAGCCTTGCTATTCAACGAGGTAATAGCGCCAGTGTTTTGGGCACCATACTCATTTACGATCACTTGGACGGCGTGTATTTTTTGTAAATATTAAAAAAAATTGGCAGTCATAGAGACTGCCGATAGAAGTGGAAACGAACATTTTTTTTTTTTAATTTTTTTTTTTTTAATTAAAATAATTAAAATATAAACCTTAACACTGAGGAATTAAAGTTTAATTTCGAATGGAGTATATTTTTATGTTCGCAAGCATGTCGCTGTTCGTGAGCATGTCGGTCACGCGAATCTACATTTTTACCCCCTACCAAAAAGTGTTCAACGCGCATAAAGAAGTTTTCACTTCAATTAGTAATAGTCTTTTCTTAATTTATCATTTCTTTTTTAATTTTTTGTATCCTAATTATATAATATAGTAATATAGTAGAAACATTGCAGAAAATAAAAATTTAGTCTGTAGGACCATTTAATTCATCATTTAATATCATAATACATCCATCAATAGTTGTGGAATCTGATTTTCTCTGGCTTAATTCTTCCATAATTTCCTTCAACAATCTCTATAATATCCAATTATTGAGATGAGGCATTAATATTCCGAGTGAAAAGTTTTCTCCTTCATAATTAACTGAGAGAAAAAACTGTCCACTTGGCTTTTTCTTTACAAAATGTAATCACGTAAATGATATTAGAATGAGTGGTACATTCTTATTGCGTGTATAAAATTTGTTTTTTGACAAGCTGTTTTTGAATTTCTCCGCATAAGTAATTTTTTACATTCCCACGAGAACTCCTCAATTTTCCGGAATAAAAGATCACTCTCCACTCTCCACCTCCACTCCACTCTCCACTCTCCACTATGTCACTCTCCAGGGGCTCTACTATACCCGAGTAACTATACTAACTAGCTATAGCCGAACTACAACGACGTATAGTTGTTATACTTAGCTCTAACAACTATACGTCGATCAGTTGTGGCGTGAATGGAGGACAAACTAGCAAACCGACAAGCAAACACACTTTCGCATTTAAAATAGATAGTATGATGTTTTAAAGTCTTTTATCTTCTTTAAATGCAAAAAAGCGGAATTGTACCGAGAAGCCTTCTAAATATTCTGATGGTATTCGATAATTTCTGTATAATTTACTCGAGAAACCTTACTTTTTCTCGCAAGGTTTCCCTAGTATCTAAACAGTTTATTTCCATTACGTTATTTGAGCTGTCGATGTGGTTCAAAAAGTAGTACAAAAGACTAAGAAGAAGAAGAGATTTATAATGGAAGTGTTATATTATGTCACTAATTCTGTTGTAAGTACGTACATAGTTTCTTAGCTTAATTGGCAGTCTTTTTGTGAAGATTTGGTTGAGTTACATTACGTTTTTTGAGTTTCCCTCCTTGGAATGGATTTGCATATCGTTGACCGTAATCTAAATTGGCGTAAGGGACATATTGCTCAAAATGAACTTTGAATGTTGAATGATACAGTTTTTTGAGCTCTTTCGAATGGTATAAGTAACATTTTCGTAGCTTACAAATGTCCGATACACCACAGAAAATTAATGATTTTAAATCAATTTTCGAACAGAAATGTGTCGTATAGGACATCACTATGAAACTTATTTGTTTGTTCCTGAATGGCCTTTACGTCTTATGAACTTAAATAAAACTGTGAAAATTGTCCATTATATCAATACGCACATTAAAATTGCTGTATTATGAAGAAGTTACTATAGATAGTAAGGCCTGTCTCACTTAAGCGGACAGCTAAAAGAAAGGGAACAAAATAATGCTTCGGGGTAAAACTTTTAGTAGGTAAGTAATTGAGCATTTAAGCGGATTGTAAGGCTAGATTTCACTTTCATCGTCTAACAAAAGCAAAGCTAACGAAAACTAAGCTAACAAAAGCAAACATCAAAGCTTCATGAACACAGACTCCTAATACCTACCATTGACAAAATACAACAAATAAAAAATATATAAAGGTATGAAAATGTATGGGGAGTAAAATGAAAAATTGCGTCGGAGCTGACACACACATTTTTTTTTAATAATATTAATATTAGGTTCTTTAAAATAAATTCTGTATAATTAATCTTAATTTTAAAATCTAAATATATAAAAGGCAAGGTAGACTGACTGATCAACGCACAGCTCAAATCACTGTACGGATCAGGCTGATATTATCACATAGGCATCCGCTGATTTTTGGAAATACAGCCCGTGAAGGTGTTAAAATAGAAGAGATTTGTAATTTGTATGAAAATCGGCCTTAACCTAAACGAAACCGCGGCCGAAAACTAGTGAGCTGCAGAGTCTTTACCCAAAAATTTTAACTGCTTAGCAGAAATAAAGACACCCATTTCCCCGGTCCTCTTAAGTAAATAGGACAACTAAGTAATGGCTTAAAAATCGGAGAACCACTTAGCATCGTATTACTTTTACGGCAACTCATAAAGCTAAGTAATTCCTTTTACGTTTTCCAACAATGTATTATATTTGTACTGAGTCAGAATTCTCATACCAAGATTTAAATTTTTCATCTCGTAAGTGTAGGAGTAGTAAAACTTACCATACCATACTTTATACTTGCCATAACATTTGTATGAACATTATTTTTACCTGCATATTTCTTTGAGTCCTCGAGAGATACAGTATAAAACGTTTAAAAACCAAGTTTCTTGTTTCCTTTTTAATTTAATTTAATTTTTTTTTTTTTTTTGTTGAGCGGCAATAGAAATACATTGTGAAAATTTCAACTATCTAGACTCTAGATATTACGGTGCATGAGATACAGCCCGCTGACAGACAGACGGATGAACAGAGGAGGCTTAACATTAGCTTACCTATTCTGTGGCGTTAGGGTTCCGTTGGCAACCTTTGGGTACGAAACCGTCAAAACATAATATATCACTTGGTAAGTAATACAAAACCTATGCATAAAATTAGCGTCATATTCCTAACCTTTGAAGGTTCTGGCTGTAGTGCGACCATGTTCCTTTTATTAACACTACAAAAT
Source organism: Erebia aethiops (assembly GCA_923060345.2). Classification (NCBI taxonomy): domain Eukaryota; kingdom Metazoa; phylum Arthropoda; class Insecta; order Lepidoptera; family Nymphalidae; genus Erebia; species Erebia aethiops. The sequence goes on from OV281082.1 coordinate 21,047,041, forward strand.
AGAGAAACGAGAAACTCTACAACTTACTGCTCCTATCTGCATGAATACGTTCATTACCATTCCATTTGATTGCACTTCAGAATAGCTAGTGTCCAAAGGTGTAAGGTCCAAACAGTTAACCAAATTCAAGGTTAAAATTTCAAAAGTGTGCAAGCTAAAACAACCCTTAGCGTGCTGAAAAAGATCCCAAAATTGTGTCGTAAGTTTTATTGCTGACTTTGAACTATAGGATAGACCTTGTACTACTGGAACAGTTATTGTATCAAAGAGGGCACTGGGTAAAGCTTTACTGTAGAAGTGAAGTATATTAAGTGTTCTTTGACGACCTCCGTGGCGCAGTGTGTAGCGCTGTTGCCTTAACGTGCGGAGGTCCCGGGTTCGATCCCCGGCAGGATCAATTTGGGAATTTATAATTTCTGAATTTTCCCTGGCCTGGTCTGGTGGGAGGCTTCGGCCGTGGCTAGTTACCACCCTACCGGCAAAGACGTGCCGTCAAGCGATTTAGCGTTCCGGTACGATGCCGTGTAGAAACCGAAGGGGTATGGGTTTGATATAACTGCCATGCCCCTAACAGGTTAGCCCGCTACCATCTTAGACTGCATCATCACTTACCATCAGGTGAGATCGTAGTCAAGGGCTAGCATGTAGTGGATTAAAAAAAAAAAAATTTTTGTAAAATAATGGGCATCTTACATTTTCTGACGCCTTGGCTGTAACTAAAGCAGTAACTATTAGAACGCACTATTACCTATTCTGTGCTATTAGTTGAGTTTTGGATAGTAAATCGGTATTGACTGGCTAGTATATCCCTATTTCATTTCGATTTTTGTTCATGCCTTTTTGCATATTATTTTGGCGTTTGGTTTGTACTGGTTTCAGTAAAAGTAAATTCATAGCTTTATTTTATCTGTAAACTCTTTTCGATCCACAATTATTAGCATTTCTAATCTTCTCTTACCCATTATTTTGATGCACTGGCCTTTTGGGAACAGAAATAGTTCAGAGCCTCACAGGTTTAAGTTATAACTTTCGGCATACCCGGGAGGAATGTTATCGAGTTAGTAGTGAATTATTGTAGCTAGACAACATTTGTGAATATCATCAGTCTTTGGTCGGGTAGGCAAACGTAAACTTCTACTGTGGTATCTCCTTTAAATTGTTATTATACAGACTTGTAGGTATAGCGAGAAAGCATTGATACAAATACCTATAGTGCTGAGGTTTGGTGATTCACATTCACATTTATAGTATCCCAAAGATCCCTGTAGCCCTAAAATGTAATTAAAATTAGGAAGAAAGAAAGAAAAGTAAGGCCCTAGAATCGAAGAAAGATCTGCGGCAAATGCAATCATACAAAATTTAAAAAAAATTGGTCAGTCATCTCCAAAAAAAATTAACACTGTAGGTACATAAAATGGTTAAGCGGAAAACAGACGCATAAATACTAGTCTGCGCCTTTTCCACTGTTTATCTTCGTCGGCCGTTACCATGATTCATGGTGGATCCGCCTCGCGCCAAGCTTTCGAAACAAAATGTGCACTCGATAAATCAAGTATTATAAAATTCGATGCTAAAACATCAGTTTAGCTTCGTGTAGATTTTATATCGTGGGTTGAAGTTATTGGTTGTCAAAGTGAATACAAAACAACCGAGTTTCTTGCTGGTTCTTCTCGGTAGGAACCAGTGGTAGATTCATTCGACTATTCAGAAGCACTTGTAAAAAGTATATTTGAATATAGTGCAAAATAACGTCATTTATTTTGACGACCTCCGTAGCGTAGTGTTGAGCGCTGTTAACGTGCGGAGGTCCCGGGTTTGACCCCCGGCAGGGTCAATTTGGGAATATATAATTTCTGAATTTTCCCTGATCTGGCCCGGTGGCAGGCTTCGGCCGTAGCTAGTTACCACCCTACCGGAAAAGACGTGCCGCCAAGCGATTTAGCGTTCTAGTGCGATGCCGTGTAGGAACCGAATAGGGGTATGGGTTTAATATAACTGCCATGCCCCTAACTTATGCTACCACCTTATACTGCATCATCACTTACAATCAGGTGAAAGACCAGTCAAGAGCTAACTTGCAGTGGATAAAAAAAAATAAGGCCCTAAAGTTTAGAGAATGCTGGTCCAATAATTACAAAGCACTTTCCTTGTCCTCAAATTTAAAATATGCGCCAAGTTTCCAATTAAAGTCTTGGTTTACGACTTTCAGGTGTGCCATCTGTGAGCAAATTGGATATGAAGGCCACTGTTTAGAGCCGTATGCCGTAAAGCTTTTACAGGCTCGTTCAAGTCTTATGTCAGTAGTAATACCACCGGTTCGTACAAGATTACTTCTCTGCCTAGACCTCGTTTACATTACGATTTTGCAGCGAACAAGTTCAGGTAAATAAAATACTTTTAAAGTAAAGGCATTCCCGAAAGTATACGTAGTTTTATTGTTTTAAATTCGTTCTAATTCTGTTTAAGAACGCAGTTAAAATAGCAAATTTAAAAAAATACCATAAAATTAATAGGTAAAAAATCCAAAAAGAATATTAGTTCTAAAATATGAAAAGTCAGTTACGAGTAATTATTTGTAAACTAATTTCATTCAAGACATCTTTAAAAAACAAAATTTTGTTAAGCGCTCTTACATACTTCTTATTTTTGACTAGATAATAATCCTATTGTTTAATTTTTCCCTATCCAGGTCTTCGGTCCGTTGCTCCATTGCGGCGTGATTTTATAATCACGCCGCAATGGAGCTGACAGCGATGACAAACCAACGAACTAACAATCAAACTCACATATTCTATATATTGCGTTGTAATTGTTTTACTTCAGCACGGTTTTTTTGGTATCGTTTATTTAACTGAGTCCTCAGGGAAAAGTTTCCAGTCGAATAAAAAATTTGGGTCAAAATCCCGCCACAAAAAATAAATCTTCGCTCCCTCATTTTAGAGGTGCGCCGCAAAAACTTGAATAGCATTTTGTCTTTTTGCAAGACTGCTTATGTTACGAAACCTCTAAAAAATGGTCAAGTGCGTATAGACGAATTAAACGGAGGGTTCCGTACTAGGTTAGAAGGGTAAGGCTGCCTTATCTGATGTGCTACGTTTGTAACAAACCTACCAATAGAAGCGCTTCATTTTCATAATTTAGATCGCGGGGTCAAGCGCTTCTATTTGGTTTGACACACATCCGTAGCTTAGCTAATACAGCTGGAAATATAAAAATTTCAAGGAAAATCAAAAACCAATGTTGGCACGCAAAAAATCCTTTCGGGGTTTTGACAGCGGAGAAATATTTCAACATACTCAACACAGTGAAATTCGGCGCATGGTTTCTGGCTTATGACTTCTCCCTAGCCTTTAGTAAAATTATCCGCATTTAATTAGTAAAGTTACAAAACACATACCTAGGTGTTAAGTAACTTTTACGGTATTATCTCATATCTTTAACATATTATGACTCGATATCTAAATACCACATTGTCTACAAGTTCGTTACCTTCTTCTTCTTAATTTTCTTCGTCTTCTGTCTTCGTATCGATACCAGGCAACATACAAAAAAGCCCTGTCGTTACGGAACCCTAAGAGCTGATTTTTAGTCCGGTAAAGCTGCCTTTTAAAATATAAATGACGGAGTAATGACAGAATGAAGCCGTAGAAATATTCATGTTCAGATGGTTAGGGTTGGTAGGGTTGTGACTTGGGTGTGACCTAGTTACCTACGACATTTATTTTGAACGAATGCGTTGAATATTCCACATGGGTTTCGGACTGAATAGGACTCAAAACTGCGACAGACTGAAACCGCCGGAGGTCCGGGGCGTCATCGCATTTATTATTTTTATGCCCTCAACAGGGATGAACCAAATTTTCTTTATTTTTACCAGAAACGATTCTTAGGGGTCTTCATAAACTTATTCTGAAAAGATTTTGGTGGTATTGGGACTCGGCTAGTGAGAATATCTCCAGTTTTGGAGGCCCCTCCCTAAGGCCTTCGGTTACCAAATAGTCCGCAACTGTCAAACCACAGAATTTAGAACAAATATTAGATATGTAGATAATATAGATGTGCTAATAGAGCTGACACTCTTCGCTCTTTGTGTGTCGGTCTTGACGGCCTCGGTAGTCTAGTGTTTAGCATGTTCGGCTGACGGCTGACGAAGTCCCGGATTCGAGTCCCGGATCGGGCCATAATTAGTAAGTATTGGGTTTTTCTGACAAGAAATTCTCAGTACTAGCTCGGAGTTAGGAAGTTGACGGTGTTCCAACCCCGTGCATCGGAGAGCACGTAAAGTTAGTCCCGCGACTGTTCTCTCTCCGATCGTGTCGGATTTCAGACAAAACTATTTCAGGCGTTTCGGATGTCAGGAACAGGCTGATGCCCGCGACATCAGCTAGATTTAAAATAATTATGTACAGCTGTGAATGCATCTTTTACATAAAATAACCCTCGAGTTTGTTCCGAAATTCAACAATTTTATCTTAAAAGGCAAATCTGAGCAGATTATTTGCCAAACACGTTGGAATTACACGACATTCAATAAACATTGGGAGTTCTGGTTGTTATGAGTTTGCTTTCTCATTCACATGCCTGCATTTCGGCACTTTGCCAAGTGCACGCGTATTTGGGAAACTTAATCGCAAAGTTTAGTCACAACCGCTCGTAAATCTTACCAAAAGTTGATTGTTTACTGGACTGGACCGAAACTGTAAAAAGATTGTGCCCTTTTTTTCTTTTCACAGATTTATCTTAAATTGAAGCGAAAAATCTTGTGCTATAGTTTGAAAACAAATTCCAAAAGAAAAGTTATGAATATTTAATTACAATAAAATTACAGTGGTATAGTTTTTTTAAATATTTCAGAATAGGCTTGCGCTTGACGACAATCATTCATTGTCATCAAGCAATCATTGCCTGGTGGGAGGCTTCGGCCGTGGCTAGTTACCACCCTACCGGCAAAGACCTGCCGCCAAGCGACGTTCCGGCACGATGCCGTGTAGAAACCAAAGGGTTATGGGTTTAATATAACTGCCATGCCCCTAACAGGTTAGCCCGCTACCATCTTAGACTGCATCATCATTTACCATCAGGTGAGATCGCAGTCAAGGGCTAGCTTATAGTGGATTTAAAAAAAAAACATGCTTAATACAAAGCAATGATGTGGTCTAGGTTGTCTAGGTTGTGTATCTTGCTTTGAAATTACTTAAGTTATACCTACTAGTACGTGGCAAGAAATAGACTACGCTATAATAGATGCGCTAAGAAGAGCATTCTACACCGCTAGGGTGTGTTCTAAGTTTCTGATACGTATCAGAAACGTATAGAAATAGCGTATTAGCTTTTAAATAATGAACGCAACTGCTATTATAATTACCATAGATGAGTATGACAAGAAGAGACACGAAGCAAATTGGCGCTTTTGAACCGACACTGGACACATTATAAAAGTATTCAGTGAAAAATATGATAAAAATCCCTGAAATCCTACTTTCGTACTTCTATTTTAGTAGGGTTTTAAACACTATTAAACCAGAGCTTTATTAAAACAATCCTTTTCAACAGCTAGTTTATCTTTAACTATCCCTGTAAGGTCAGCAGATGCCCCATGTTTTATGTTTTACCCTGTTTTTAGGATTATTAAAATAAACCATAATTATTGGATAGAGGCAGGCGGAAGTCCATCATAGTGAAGGAACCAGAAGTATAACTCGCTATGATCCACGACAAAAGGAAAATCTATGTGGTATAGTGATTTTATATATTATTTATATATATATTTGACCGAGCGAAGCGAAGGTCTCCGAGTTTACTTGGGTGAATTGGCACTTGTCCGTCCGTCCGTCCGTCCGTCCGTCTGTCAGAGCATTATAACTTCTGAATTACTGAACGCAATTACTTCAGTTTTAAATATAATATGTAAACCAATGGCCTCCCGCCGAATATGGCTTAAAAAATAATAATAATCTTTATTTGAGGGGGGCTCTCATAGAAGCGAATGCGAAGTAAAATATTTTTTATAAAGTTACATAGGGTTGCGGTATATCATTTTAAAGATAATTAGGAATAGAGTCCAAAAATATTTTTTTTTTTAATTTTTCCCCCAAAATTGACGAAATGGAGGGCTTTCAAAGTGGTGATTTTCTAACGTCCAAAGATGACCTCAGAACTCTAAATTTTCTGAAAGGATGAGCCTGAAACTTGGTCAATTATTTAAATTATATCCTGTACTTGAACAACAAATACTAAAATTAGATAAATATTGTAAGGAAACGGAATTATTTAATTTTTAATGAGCTTCAGTATTTTTAACAGAACTTCACATTTATGTCAATAGATGGCGCCGCGAGGTCTTAGTTCGGGGCGAACCACTAGTTATATTTATATTTATTTACCACTTTATTTTACAATTTATATAAAATCACTGTACAGTACCCGGCAATAAATATTGCACATCGACCTTTGGAAAGAGACAATCGGTTATTTCGGCTTCGTATAGCGTTATCTCTGTCGCACACTACCGATCGGTACCGACAGAGATAACGCTATACGAAGCCGAAATAACCGATTGTCTCTTTCCAAAGGTCGATGTGCAATATTTATTGCCGGGTACTGTACCACATAGATTTTCCTTTTGTCGCGGATTATAGCGAATTAAACTTGTGGTTCCTTCATGAAACCATACTTTTTTTTTACTGGAAGCTGTTAAGTACAACTGCAGCATATTGTGTTCTCATCGTCATCATTATTGGCGCTAGATCCCTTTGCAGGATCAGCTCCACCGCATCCAATCAATTTCTCATCCTCTGTTTGAGCAAGTCATGACTATCTCATGCTAATGCATCTTTCACCGAATTGGGTATTTGACAACTAGTCAAATAAATTATTTTTGTAGTTATTAAATAGAGGACCTGCCAAAACACGTAATATCCACGTCTCCTGATAATTTTATATTTGACAACATTGATGTAGAATTTTAGTACCTGACAACCATTAATTTAAATTATCTATACTTAGTACTCAGTAATTATTTCATACAAAATCCTATACCTACTAAGCGCGCTTTTTGAAGTTTGAAAAATTGAATTAAAAAAAAGTTTGAAAAAATACCTAATTTGACTAGTTTTTAAATACCCAATTCATAAGCTGTTGGTCGGCACCCCTCAAACAATGACATATCCACATTATTAGTAATCAATAAAAATAACCAAGCTAGCAGGCAAACTGTGGCAACCCTAAAACAATATTAGGTAAACAGTGGCAACCAGAAAACGCTAAAAAATCACATGCCGAATTTAATTAATTGTTATTTCTCTCACTATTTTTTTTTTTCAATTTAGGTAGGTATACTACACTTATTGACGTTCGGTTATTATGTTACAAACTGGCAATAATTTATTGCGTAAATAGTAGATTTATTCGGAAATAGCATGGACTCGATGCGGACGGAGACTTTGATGTTGGCATATCCAATATTCGCGATTGAGACTTGCATCTGAAACTTTTTAATGCAATGCTATCTTCTGTGTTCCTTCAAGATTATAATATGGGGCTCTTCAAAGGACGGATAAACAAATATCTCAAAAGCCGGCAACGCATTGGCGGTTCCTCTGGTGCTGCAAATGTTCATGAGAAAAGACAGAGTTTTTATTTTTAACTTTTTAGTGTCAGGTGTAACTAACCTGACTGGGTCCCTAAACATCTACACCTCTCTCTACTAATGGAGCTCAATGGTTCTTTGTAATGGCTCATGAATCATCTAGCAGTAAACCCTCATCATCGTTGCGAACATAATAACCCAAGTTCTTTTAGAGTTTCAGAAGCCTCGAATTCAATCAACCCAACGACTAGTTTAAGAACTGATTTCAATGAATTTCAGTTTACATGAGACTGGCTTAAATTACGCGTTCGAGTTATAGAAAAGTTGTAAAAATGATCAAGTATAAATCAACAAAGTGAAGGCAAGTGCTTTGTTACGTAATCGAGTGTAGAACTAGTATACAACTATGACACACGTTTTATATGAGAGTTTTATATTTAACGTGTTCGAGTATCTAAATAGTATACAACCATGACACACATTTAGAGGTGTATTTTTGCTATGCGATCCTGTTCAAGTATACTGCGCTTTGTTCGTTTTAATGTTTTGCCTATTAACATACACAGCAAACCAGATTTATGTTTGCCTCTTAACATACACAATAAGTCAGTCTTATGTATAGGATCAATCATATTATATTTCTATGCGAAATATATTTAAAATCAAGAGAGTTGACCTTATATATGGATAGTTACTCAGAATTTCGATTTCTATCTTATGTAACATACATTTAAGTTGTTTCATAAGACTCCATAAGGTCACACAGTGGTGAAGCTATTTATACCTAGTGGCAATCATCTCCCTTGATTAAGGAAGGTGCTTTGTTTGGCATCATTTACTTTGACTAACAAAATAAATGATGGTTGACTGGCTCCGCCCCGCCATCAACGGTAGTCTTCTTCCCACTCTTGGTATTCCAAAAGACATATCGATACATGAGAACATGGGCCAATAAGCCTCATAAAATACCAAAAGCCAACAAGCCTCCCCCCCCAAACCACTAGGCATCAACCGCGAAATGGCGCAACTTACACGAGCGTACTTTAGAGTGGTGCGTTCCACTTATGTCAGCATAAAGCTGGGTAATTACATTTTTAAAGTGGTGTAATCCCACATATACCTGTAATAGGTTTCAAGGATACACCAGGCGCACTGCAGGGATGTTCGCCGCAACGAAACAGAATCCACAGGCGTGATGCAACCTTCAGTAATAATATATTAATCAAATGTAGCGCGTAACCAACATGGGTAGTAGAACATTGTTTGAAAGTAAGTTTGATATTGGTAGTAGTAAACAGAGTCCTATCAACCATGATTAGTTATCGTTCGATCATAGCGAACATCGTAGTAATTTTATATAATAGTTAGTTATCGTTCGACCATAGCAAACATCGTAATTTCATATAATAGGATAATATGTTGTTACAATAAAATCGCATGGTAAAATCAGACGTACTGTAGAACATAGGAATGTACACAAAGTGTACTACGCACAGAAAGCAAGCTCTCTGGTTGAACAACAACCTATCCCATCTTGACGTCCTACCGAGGTAAACATCAAGACAGAACCAGCCGTGCCGATGCATCGCCAGAGCGAGTGATATATTCTACAGGCCCAACTCAACCTGCAATGATAATTGTATGTTATGGGTTTATATGTAATATGTTATATTTAAATATGTTATAAATCCACCATAGGTAGATTGAATATCGTAGGACGCTATCCAGCCAGGTTCACGAAGTACAAGTACTAAGGCTCCCTTACCAGATAGCATCCAACAACCAGTATGTACGCAAGTTTTGGGTTTATATGAAATACGTTATATTTTATATATGTTATTAATCCACCATGGGCAGATTGAATATCGTAGGACGCTATCCAGCCAGGTTCACGAAGTACAAGTACTAAGGCTCCCTTACCAGATAGCATCCAACAACCAGTATGTATGTAATATAATATTGGCACAACGAACGAGCATTGTCAATGTTTCGACAGATACCGGTTCATGCGTTAGGATACCAACGGTTACAGAACGAGAATAATCATGCTCCCCACCTGATGACATACACATATTTTGTTAGGTCGCCATCCTCGTTCTGCCGAGTGGACCGTGTAACTAACCTGACTGGGTCCCTAAGAATCTATACCTCTCTCTACAAATAAAATTCAATGTTTCTTTGTAATGGCTCATGAATCATCTAGCAGTAAACCCTCATCATCGTTGCGAACATAATAACCCAAGTTCTTTTAGAGTTTCAGAAGCTTCGAATTCAATCAACCCAACGACTAGTTTAAGAACTGATTTCAATGAATTTCAGTTTACATAAGACTGGCTTAAATTACGCGTTCGAGTTATAGAAAAGTTGTAAAAATGATCAAGTATAAATCAACAAAGTGAAGGCAAGTGCTTTGTTACGTGATCGAGTATAGAACTAGTATACAACTATGACACACGTTTTATATGAGAGTTTTATATTTAACGTGTTCGAGTATCTAAATAGTATACAACCATGACACACATTTAGAGGTGTATTCTTGCTATGCGATCCTGTTCAAGTATACTGCGCTTTGTTCGTTCTAATGTTTTGCCTATTAACATACACAGCAAGCCAGATTTATGTTTGCCTCTTAACATACACAATAAGTCAGTCTTATGTATAGGATCAATCATATTATATTTCTATGCGAAATATATTTAAAATCAAGAGAGTTGACCTTATATATGGATAGTTACTCAGAGTTTCGATTTCTATCTTATGTAAGATACATTTAAGTTGTTCCATAAGATTCCATAAGGTCTCACAGTGGTGAAGCTAATTATCCCTAGTGGCAAGCATCTTCCTTTTATAAAGGAAGGTGCTTTGTTTGGCATCATATACTTTGACTAACAAAAATATATGATGGTTGACTGGCTCCGCCCCGCCATCAACGGTAGTCTTCTTCCCACTCTTGGTATTCCAAAAGACATATCGATACATGAGAACATGGGCCAATAAGCCTCATAAAATACCAAAAGCCAACAAGCCTCCCCCCCCAACCACTAGGCATCAACCGCGAAATGGCGCAACGTACACGAGTGTACTTTAGAGTGGTGCGTTCCACTTATGTCAGCATAAAGCTGGGTAATTACATTTTTAAAGTGGTGTAATCCCACATATACCTGTAATAGGTTTCAAGGATACACCAGGCGCACTGCAGGGATGTTCGCCGCAACGAAACAGAGTCCACAGGCGTGATGCAACCTTCAGTAATAGTATATTAATCAAATATAGCGCGCAACCATCATGGGTAGTAGAACATTGTTTGGAAGTAAGTTTGATATTGGTAATAGTAAACAGAGTCCCATCAACCATGATTAGTTATCGTTCGATCATAGTGAACATCGTAGTAATTTCATATAATAGTTAGTTATCGTTCGACCATAGCGAACATAGTAATTCCATATAATAGGATAATTTGTTGTTACAATAAAATCGCATGGTAAAATCAGACGTACTGTAGAACATAGAAATGTACACGAAGTGTACTACGCACAGAAAGCAAGCTCTCTGGTTCAACAACAACCTATCCCATCTTGACGTCCTACCGAGGTAAACATCAAGACAGAACTAGCCGTGCCGATGCATCGCCGGAGCGAGTGATATATTCTACAGGCCCAACTCAACCTGCAATGATAATTGTATGTTATGGGTATATTTGTAATATGTTGTATGTAAGTATGTTATAAATCCACCATAGGCAGATTGAATATCGTCGGACGCTACCCAGCCAGGTTCACGAAGTACAAGTACTAAGGCTCCCTTACCAGATAACATCCAACAACTAGTATGTACGCAAGTTTTGGGTTTATATGAAATATGTTATATTTTATATATGTTATTAATCCACCATAGGTAGATTGAATATCGTAGGACGCTATCCAGCCAGGTTCACGAAGTACAAGTACTAAGGCTCCCTTACCAGATTGCATCCAACAACTAGTATGTATGCAATACAATATTGGCACAACGAGCGAGCATTGTCAATGATTCGTCCGATACCGCGTCTTCGTAGTCTTACGAATACACATCGAACGAGAATAATCATGCTCAACAATATGCTCAACACACCCGATGACAACAAGCCACGCGCCGCGTTGCGCACCACATATAGCGTTAGGTCGCCATCCTCGTTTTGCCGAGTGGACCGGACGCCGGGAAGCTCATTAGTAAGTTTCCATGCACCCTCGATTAGATCATATATACTATGTACATATATATAGTATGTACTATTATTGTATTATTGTTTTAATATTATTTTACTATTATTTTATCATTTTTTTTTTTTTTTTTTTTTTTTTTTTTTTTTTTTTTTTTTTTTTTTTTTTTAATCATAAATTATTTTCCCCTGAATAGTAAGATACGTATAGTTACATTCAACCCCCTAAATTCTGTGATGCGTGCAAATAGTTGTTCTATGCAGCATGCAGAACAGAATTTACTAAACTAAAACTCTTTGTAATATTATATACGTACGAACATCGCAACCCCCAGCTTCTTCGATTTCATAACAGCTTTAATCCTATCTAATCCTATCTTCATATTTATAACCTACAATTATAATGACTACTTTATTTCCTATTCTTCCTTCTACAATTCACGTATTCAAGTCATAACCTATCAATTTTCGTTGATGACATATGTCATAACCACATCAATAGCTTTTGCAACATAGCTACTACTTACCCTAACCTTTCTTCAATTCTTGTATTTTGCTTTTCCCATCCATCCTTTTATGCACACATACGTCATTAAATAATGCAAAGCATAAAATCAGTATTCTGACTGTTTTCCTATTTCTTTTTCCTCCAAAAACATTTAATCATACCATCTTCATAAGCCCTATTATTAGACAACCATCGGCAACCCCCCGATTTTATGATTTTATGACGTAAATACAGCTTCCTGTTGTCAAACATGACACATTCTCTACACTTCCCAAACTTGATAATCCCCTATCTCATATGTTGAGCCCTACTAACTATTCTACTCCTAATTATATTGCCTTTTCCCTAATATATATATAAGTAGCAAAATATCATTACATAGTATCCTAACCATTTGACGATCATCGACCACCCTTCGATGATATGATTTTATGACTAGAACTCGCTCCTTCTTACATTAAGCAGACCTGAGCATATGCTTACACCCTCGCTTTTGTTCTTCTTTACAACACTCCATCTTTTACTTACTCTTATTACCTCTTCCAATTACAATTAATTCCAATATGCATGTAAAATACCTTGCTAAACATCTTCACTTGTACTCCCCCTACATACTCCATCTTTTACTTCGTCTTTCACTCAATATCTCCATTTATTTCCTCTTTCAACTTACAACTTATTCCAATATGCATACCTTGCTAACATGTTCACTTTTGCTCCTTAGAATTATTTATATTCTTCCAATTTTCACTAAATCTCCTACTTGGAAATTAATAATTTACGATGTTTATCATATTTCTCGTTTCTTTAATGACTTGCTTCTTTTAAATTTAACCTAACTTGTCTACGTATATCACCTACACTCATGTTATTTTGTGTATATTTCAAACACTTATCAATTTTTAATCTTTTACTTTTCCGGTTTAGAACTTCATTTGGTGTATAAACTATCCTATCATGTAACGTATTATTATATAATTCTTTTCCCTACTCAAATTTTATAATTTTTATGGCAATAAGTTCTAAACAATTTATCTTCCTAACTCTTTATTATCTCGTTCACTGGCGTTAAACCCTGGTTTCCACAATGTAGTGTGTATCGTCTTAATTCCAAGAGACTCAAAACGTTCCTTAAATGCCCTACTAATGAATTGAGAACCATTATAAGTCACAACAACTTTTATTTTACTAAAAAGCTTCAGTTTTGTTAAACAAAACTGACCCGTGGCTTTTCATAATGCATATAATTTATAAATTTTCTAAAAGACTTGTACTATCAGTATATATATACACCCGAATAATATTACTAATAATTTTCTTTATAAGTCAGCCATAACAATTTCACCTACATCATCTATTATTTAAGATTCACAAAGTCCTACTCTAAGGTGGTACGAAGTTCGCCGAGTCAGCTAGTAAATAATAAAGGACAGATATAGTATGAAGATGAGAAGCGAGTATGGTACGGTCCATAAACGACGTAAACAAAAGTGACAGATTTGACAATTGAAGTTAGCATTCATTATTCATTAATCATTTTATTCTGCGTCTGCCATTTTGAAATTTGTTCTTTCACGGCGAGCAGCGTTGGTTGTAGGTGTGTACTCGCTATGTAGTTTTCGTATTGTAGTTATTAAAAGCATGAATTTAAAATACATCGTAATTAGAGCTTATCATGTTATACATTGATGACCAAAGCAGTATATTTTCCCAAATACTCTTGTTATCAGAAGATTATAACCGATTTCAAAACATAACCTTTAAATGCAATGCTTCTGATGATAGTTGCACTAAGCACCCTTTCAATACTCATGTCTCTTCCTTAGTAGATCCATCCGCCTTAAATGGGTGATGGAGGGAAAAAAAAGAGGCAACAGTAATGTCACGTGCCACGATTCCCTAATGTTTCCAATCCAGGAGCAGGTTGTTTGTACATGGCGATGCACGTTGCAACGGTCAGTGGTGACAACTTTCAAAAACTAGTCTTTTATATATGATGGTGCGTCGATATTTTTAGAACGACACGGAGCGCATCCGACATTTGTCTTTAGTTTGTTGGATTTGACAGCTAACGCTTTTTGTCACTCCGGAAGAATTCCGAGCGCTAGCGATTCGCGCGTGGTGAATCGCGAAGAAATCCATTTACATCGCGCGATTTAAGTTACGTGTTCGGTGGAGTGTTAGTTGGAAGTAAACCATAAAATTAACGTGATTGTAACTCAAATTATATTTCTGTGATTCTGTGCAAAATCCTCCTTACCTGTCTACTCACAATGTATATAGTATGGACTCGGCCACTGATGATGTTATGACCCATTGCTATATGAATTTGTTCAACAGCTTGTTTAATCTTGATACGCTACACTAACCGATTTTGAATTTCCTAACTTCTCTTTTTGTAAGTAATTTTAATTCTACTATAATTCATCCGAAACTTGTGAATCCCCGGAAGACCACTGCTGTGCTTGTGCTCTCACCACAGTCACAATAAAATGCTGAAGTCCATTTCGAATCATATAACTCGTATTTCTGTCACATTCCTTTCTACTATAATTTTGTATTGTAGTTACAAATAACCGCTCTTCCTTTCTTTCTAACAACTTCTCCTTGTAAACAATTTGGCAAATAAGCTCTATCTCCTTCGTTAATTATAAAATACACTATGCCATTATTTATATTAATTAAATTTTTATAATGAGCATTATATCCACTAATACTTTTTGTATTTCTATATCTCCTTTTTGCAAATGAGGCATAGTCTTAAGCTTTTGAATTAAGCATGTTATTTACTTTTCCTAAATAGTTTATTCCAGACATAAGAGAATTTCCTCCTTTCATTTTATACTTTTCATTTTATACCAAACCTCGCAAATAAATTCCAAATTTATTCAGACAACTAATTACTACAAAATTCTTGTACTATAACTCTTCAGTCCAATTTAGCCCACTTCAAAGCTTTACTCATAAAACTTACATTTTTCTATATTACTCTTCATTCACTCTAATTATTCGTCAACGCTTAACAGACACACTCTCCCAATTTTAAATTTGTATTTGTTATACCTCACACATAGACACCACAACTCCCCGTCCATAAGACATTTACACATTCTCTATCTCGTGTTGCTTCTTCCACTTCTTATACAACATCACACAACCCCCTGTCCATAAGACGTTTACACATCCTCTAACTCGTGTTGCTTCATACCACCTTCCATACAATCTCTTGTCAACCAGTCGTTAGGTCTATTTGAACTCGAAAGCTTCCTCTGACTCTTTCCATTTCACGGTCAACATATTGTAGGCTTTCGCCTACTTTAAACTACCTAATTTACTTTAACCGGGACCCATGAGATAACTTGCCTTAAACCAAGTATCCTGGTCACGGCACCATATTGTAACTAACCTGACGGGGTCCCTGAGCATCTATACCTCTCTCTACTAATGGAACTCAATGGTTCTTTGTAATGGCTCATGAATCATCTAGCAGTAAACCCTCATCATCGTTGCGAACATAATAACCCAAGTTCTTTTAGAGTTTCAGAAGCTTCGAATTCAATCAACCCAACGACTAGTTTAAGAACTGATTTCAATGAATTTCAGTTTACATAAGACTGGCTTAAATTACGCGTTCGAGTTATAGAAAAGTTGTAAAAATGATCAAGTATAAATCAACAAAGTGAAGGCAAGTGCTTTGTTACGTGATCGAGTATAGAACTAGTATACAACTATGACACACGTTTTATATGAGAGTTTTATATTTAACGTGTTCGAGTATCTAAATAGTATACAACCATGACACACATTTAGAGGTGTATTCTTGCTATGCGATCCTGTTCAAGTATACTGCGCTTTGTTCGTTCTAATGTTTTGCCTATTAACATACACAGCAAGCCAGATTTATGTTTGCCTCTTAACATACACAATAAGTCAGTCTTATGTATAGGATCAATCATATTATATTTCTATGCGAAATATATTTAAAATCAAGAGAGTTGACCTTATATATGGATAGTTACTCAGAGTTTCGATTTCTATCTTATGTAACATACATTTAAGTTGTTCCATAAGATTCCATAAGGTCTCACAGTGGTGAAGCTAATTATCCCTAGTGGCAAGCATCTTCCTTTTATAAAGGAAGGTGCTTTGTTTGGCATCATATACTTTGACTAACAAAAATATATGATGGTTGACTGGCTCCGCCCCGCCATCAACGGTAGTCTTCTTCCCACTCTTGGTATTCCAAAAGACATATCGATACATGAGAACATGGGCCAATAAGCCTCATAAAATACCAAAAGCCAACAAGCCTCCCCCCCCAACCACTAGGCATCAACCGCGAAATGGCGCAACGTACACGAGTGTACTTTAGAGTGGTGCGTTCCACTTATGTCAGCATAAAGCTGGGTAATTACATTTTTAAAGTGGTGTAATCCCACATATACCTGTAATAGGTTTCAAGGATACACCAGGCGCACTGCAGGGATGTTCGCCGCAACGAAACAGAGTCCACAGGCGTGATGCAACCTTCAGTAATAGTATATTAATCAAATATAGCGCGCAACCATCATGGGTAGTAGAACATTGTTTGGAAGTAAGTTTGATATTGGTAATAGTAAACAGAGTCCCATCAACCATGATTAGTTATCGTTCGATCATAGTGAACATCGTAGTAATTTCATATAATAGTTAGTTATCGTTCGACCATAGCGAACATAGTAATTCCATATAATAGGATAATTTGTTGTTACAATAAAATCGCATGGTAAAATCAGACGTACTGTAGAACATAGAAATGTACACGAAGTGTACTACGCACAGAAAGCAAGCTCTCTGGTTCAACAACAACCTATCCCATCTTGACGTCCTACCGAGGTAAACATCAAGACAGAACTAGCCGTGCCGATGCATCGCCGGAGCGAGTGATATATTCTACAGGCCCAACTCAACCTGCAATGATAATTGTATGTTATGGGTATATTTGTAATATGTTGTATGTAAGTATGTTATAAATCCACCATAGGCAGATTGAATATCGTCGGACGCTACCCAGCCAGGTTCACGAAGTACAAGTACTAAGGCTCCCTTACCAGATAACTTCCAACAACTAGTATGTACGCAAGTTTTGGGTTTATATGAAATATGTTATATTTTATATATGTTATTAATCCACCATAGGTAGATTGAATATCGTAGGACGCTATCCAGCCAGGTTCACGAAGTACAAGTACTAAGGCTCCCTTACCAGATTGCATCCAACAACTAGTATGTATGCAATACAATATTGGCACAACGAGCGAGCATTGTCAATGATTCGTCCGATACCGCGTCTTCGTAGTCTTACGAATACACATCGAACGAGAATAATCATGCTCAACAATATGCTCAACACACCCGATGACAACAAGCCACGCGCCGCGTTGCGCACCACATATAGCGTTAGGTCGCCATCCTCGTTTTGCCGAGTGGACCGGACGCCGGGAAGCTCATTAGTAAGTTTCCATGCACCCTCGATTAGATCATATATACTATGTACATATATATAGTATGTACTATTATTGTATTATTGTTTTAATATTATTTTACTATTATTTTATCATTATTTTTTTTTTTTTTTTTTTTTTTTTTTTTTTTTTTTTTTTTTTTTTTTAATCATAAATTATTTTCCCCTGAATAGTAAGATACGTATAGTTACAACCGGACGCCGGGAAGCTCATTAGTAAGTTTCCATGCACCCTCGATTAGATCATATATACTATGTACATATATATAGTATGTACTATTATTGTATTATTGTTTTAATATTATTTTACTATTATTTTATCATTATAATATATATATATATATATATTTTTTTTTTTTTTTTTTTTTTTTTTTTTTTTTTTTTTTTTTTTTTTTTTAATAATAAATTATTTTCCCCTGAATAGTAAGATACGTATAGTTACACAGGGTTGACGATTTGGAGTCAGAATTTTTTATGGGACCACCTCGAGAGCTTCCTCTAAACACTGAAAGAAAATAAATTCAAATCGGTTCAGAAACCACGGAGATATGCACCGACATACATTTAAAAAAAAAAAAACGCGCCGAATTGAGAACCTCCTCCTTTTTTGGAAGTCGGTTAAAAAAGGTGACCCGACCCGCCTGCTCGTTTGGTCGCCATCTAAATATCTCTAATCTAATGTAATCTATTATATTTTTTTAATCTTGCATTTTTTACAAGGAAAATATATTATGTACCTACTTTGTAAGATGTTCGACGGAAAATAGTCACGAGCACTAATTTAGTTTAGGCACCTTTTTATATGCATCAGTTAATTTACATTATTTACGTTATTGTACAATATGATAAATTGATTTATATTCGTCATCTTTTCTGAGTTCTATTTCTTCTGAATTCATTAGAATAAGTTAGTAAACGACGCGGACGACAATCGTTTCGCCTGTGAGACCTAAAGACCATATTTAAAAGTTAAATGTGGAAAATTCATCAAAGAGTATCCCTGCAATGCAAAGTACAAGGAATATATCAAAGCAATTCCTACAAGCAGTTATATTTATCTAAACCAGTTTTATTTCTGAATTCCGTTTCACCAAACCGAGTCGTTTCATTGATACAGTGTACATATTTACGATTCAAACGCCTGAGAATGCTAATTTGGATTTCGTGTTTGTAGAATTTCATCCTGTACGAATTGTATTTATAATTTAATCTAGTA
Organism: Erebia aethiops; assembly: GCA_923060345.2. Lineage (NCBI taxonomy): Eukaryota > Metazoa > Arthropoda > Insecta > Lepidoptera > Nymphalidae > Erebia > Erebia aethiops. Next base: position 21,066,054 of record OV281082.1, read on the forward strand.
ATATTTTAGTGAGAACTATTCTTGATCTATGAATGAACGAGTAGCCTCCACCGATAGTTGAAATTAAATGGGGAAACTAAAGGCAACTAAGCTCTTCATGAACTTGAGATACCTATTAGCACTGAGAGTGTACTTTCGTGTGTTAGTCATCTAACTTATCTAGGAAAAGTTTGAATTACTTTTAATATCGTAGCTTTTGCTCATGAATAAGAGCGGTAGAATAGAAATGAACAACTTTGAAGCTTTTTAGCTTTGATTTTTCAAAAGGTCCCAATTAATGCACATGCATACTAATATTATAAATACGAAAGTGTGTCTGTCTTTCTGTCTGTCTGCTACGCTTTACTGGCCCATCTTTTCAACCGATTTTGCTGAAATTTGGTACAAGGATAGGTTGTATCCCGGGGAAAGACATGGGCTACTTTCCCGAATTAAAGAGTTCCCGCAGAAATCAATAAACATTAATCCACGCGGACGAAGTCGCGGGCATCATCTAGTAAAGAAAAAAATTTAGATATTATTATGGATATTTCACCGTAAAATTGTAAAAACCGTTAGATTGTAATCTAACGCTTTTTATCTCGATATAGATTGTTAACTATCGAAAGATTGTGAACCGTAACAACTGCTTACAATTTAACGCATTATTTTTCGGTAGATTGTAATCTGTTAGGTATATTAACCCGGCACTTAGGTTCTACAAAACGCATAACGTTAATATGTAAAACTAAGTTCCCAGCTGGTATTGTGTATAAAATCGGAAGAATCCTAAATGAAACAGTAAAATCCGTATCGCAAAAGACACGTAACACCACAGACACGCACCCAGCAGCCAGCTCGTCCACTGAATGCTGTAAACAATGCCCAGAAGAATACGCTGCTAGTTTTAGCTAATCAGTGAATAATTAACTAACACTAGCAGCGTATTCTACAAAACGCATAACGATACAATAAAAAACGAAGTTCCCAACCGATATTGCATATAAAATTGTAAGAATCTTAGAAGAAACTGTAAAACAGGCACCGCAAAAGACACGTAACACCACACCCGGCAGCCGGCTCGTCCACTGAACGCTGTAAACCATCTAACAATGCCCAGATGAATCAAAAATAGCCGGTCAATGTAAACAATGCGGACAAAGCAATCGCCGCTGAAACACAACTCTTGACCTTCTGCGCCGGTTTATAATGTACTCCGCTTTATTAATAACTCCCGGTTTCTTACAGCGTATACGGCTTATGCTACAAAACCTCTGAATATCAATTTTTATATTGTACTGGAGGCATACTACCATCGCTTAAATCCGTATTGTTTTAATATTCTTGACGTTCGTGTTTTTAGAATTGTAATCCTTATTTTAGGGACGTCAAGGTACGTGACATAAAACTGTCATTTAGAAGTAATACTACTTTAAGCGATGGTAGTAACCCCTCTGGCTGAATGCGCTAACATAGTTGTAATCCTCCATTATTTTGATTAAAATGTGTATGTTAATATTTTATGAAGTTTCATGTAAAATGTTTTGTAAAAACCACATTGAAATCCAGTAAATATTTAGATTTTAAAAGCATAAAAGCACATACAAAAACGAATTGTAACTTTTTAAATACTTTTTCGTCATTGAAATAGAAATAGGTACTAAAATTTTACATCAATGTTTTTCGTGATGAGAATGAAAGATGCACTTAGTTGTAGTAAAATAAGATCATAATATAATTATTTCTTTAAATTACTTACTTACTACACACTTACTGGCTTACATTTTCTGAATAATATTGGCAACAATTAATTAATTAATACCCTGATAAGCCTGTTATTGATATGACACTTATATTAAACCAATACCCCTAATTGTTACAATGGCATCGTACCGGAACGCAAATTCGCTTGTCGGTACGTCTTTTCCGGTAGGGTGGTAACTAGCTACGGCTGAAGCCTTCCAGGCCAGACTTGACCCGAATCCCCAAATTGACCCTTGCCGTTGATCGTACTCGAGGCCTCTCACTTTTAAGACCACTGCGCCAGGGAGTCAGTCTTCTATTTAAAAAACTTAAGGCTGGTTTTAATACCTCTCGATCTGTGCTGTGCATAATAAAAAAGTTATAATTTTCTCAGCTACACAACCATAACACAAAAATAATACTTTAGCGTTCAGTAGCCCTTTTCGATATGCGTCTAAGATACACACAGACAATAAAACAGGACTCTCTAACATCGTGTGAGAATTTGTAAGGCTATCGGAGGTAATGCGTGTCGTAATGTTTTAGTACCGCGTACGAGGTGCTTAGCCGACGCCCTCACGTAGCAGTTGCGAATCATTCGAACATAAAACGTTACAATTCACTTATTGTGGTACAAATGATATCATTTGATTTGGATGGTAAATAAATGAGTTGCGAGTACACATGTGCATGATAATAAAATAGCTATTTATGCAACTGTATCGTAATGAGGGTCATTTTAATTCGAGTACTGTTTTTTGATACGAGGCTTGCCGAGTATCAAAATAGGATAGTACTAGAATTAAAATGACTAATTACGTACAGTTGCATACGAGATTTTATCTACGACAAGGACGTCTTTATAATTTTTTACTTTGTAAATTAATAAAAAAGTCAAATCAATACAAATTTCACAAGTTGCAAAAGTAATCCGTTTACCGCGTAATTTTTCTAATTTTTTTTTTAATATTGGCAGTAAGAGTGGCAGTACCAACCATAGAGTGGGTTGGGTACATAGAGTATAGAGTAGGTGGAGATGAAATATATAATATGTACATATTCAATGACGGGTGCCACCATCCGCCATGATGTAGGTATGGCTCCTCTACATACTAAGAACTCTGTGGTTGGGAAAGTGCCAGAACCCAGAGCCGCTAAGCTATAGGTATCCTATTTATGAAGATAACCATATCGATACAGCTACGACTCATAACGATACAGCTCCCATACAACGGACTGTATCGTTATGAGAAGCAAACACGAAAGAGGGTTCAATTCGATATAGTTGTCAAATTCGAAATTGGAACTTTTCGATGCTGGAGTAGATAAAGTGTATGTATGCAATTCACACAGGGTAGAAGTGAAACTTCAGAACCAAAGGCGGATTATAATAAAACAGTAAAAGCAATTAATAAATCAGACTTTCTACCATAGACTATACGTATATCCTGCTACATTTAGACATTCAAACAGAAAATTACAAAAATGGAACGTTCGTCCGGTGGCGCCACTTGTACCATAGCGACAACATACGTTTCATCGAATTTTCAAATCACAACAATTCTAAAGAGGTTTCACTTCAAAAATGTAGTACTTGAACTGTAGGATTTTATACATGCTTTTTAACGTGCAGGCATATTTCTATGACTCCTTTTCTTTAAACAGGTCGAATTATACGTTTGACAAACGATTAAGATTACGATTTTCTTACACAAACAAGTTGGTCAAGTGAAGCTTTGATCTCAGCATGATAACAAAAACGGTCAATATAAGCAACTACCGAAACCAGGAACTATTATGATTATTTCTTTACAAAGACAAGTTAAAGACAAGAAAAGACACGTTATCTATCTATGAGGATACTATTCCCAACAGTCTTAGCATAATCAATACCAAACAACTCTCTCGCAAAGGGGCTTGAATATTTTGGCCTACCAACCGTTCCGCCATTTTTATTTTTCTCGAAATGGCCGCCACTAACACAAGCAAGTATTATATGATACAAAATCTTCCTAATCTTCAGGTTTCCACTATCTATCAAAGATATAATCTACTCGCTGATGGCACCACCAGTACATCTTTTTATTGAATTAAGCAAAAAAAATGGAGGTAGGTAGGCAAGGATCCATACAAAAATATTCTAAGCTTTTTCGATAAAAAAAGCCACATAAAATCTTTGAGTTGTTACACTGATTGTGCTTAGAAGCCGCTGCAGTGAGAATCACAATACAAGAAAGAGAGAGTACCTACTTAGTACTTCAACCACAGCTTTAACAACGACTCCAATTTACATAGACGGGCCCTGTCAAAGAAAGAATGTGGATCTATCTAACGCCATCTAGCCTGAAAAGCGGGACAGCGCTATGGCGAGGACAAGGATAGGCTTTTACAGGTGTGGAGCGCGCTCTACAAGTCGGATGCCCAATTTTTTTCTATGAAAGGGCCCATTTAGTGCCTACATAATATATACGAGCATATCGATGACTTCAAATACTTCGAGTATTCCAAGGTTCTGTTCTCGTATGATTTGTAAATATGAATGGACCTCTAGGCTAGCGCAATCGATTGCGTACACAAGTTGATTAGGTATACGTTCACCAAATCCGTTTTGATTGCGACCGACAGCCGATCGCAAACAAAGAGAGCACGAAATGGGTATTCACGATATTGTTTATAGTTGTTTAAGCCTGTTGATTGAACCTTTCGTAAAAGTATATTTATTCAATACAATACAATACAATACTTAAATTACTTACCTACTTACCTAAATTCATAACATTTCCTCAATTTGTATGCAGCCTGTCGATCAATTCAAAATTGATAAAAAGATTTGAAGCCCAGGTTTTATTCTACGGGTCTATATCATGTACTACCATTTCGTCCTCGTGGATTTGTGAAAAAATCCCGGAAAAGATTTTCTCCAGAAAAAGCTAATCTCCATGAGTTTTTGTGACCTTGACCAAAATTCCCGTGGCTGTTATTTATCTTACGGATTTGAACATCCTAGATGTACCCTGAAGTTTTTATTGAAAATGAAAATTGGAAATCAATTATAATGGAGTTCCATTTGATACGGCGCGGCGGTGCTAGAAAATAAAGTGGTTTTCTTGCTATCGACAAATGGTAACTAAAAATGCAGTCACTGAAATGAGAAAATAATTTCTGAATTTAGTCGCTGCACCTTCACTTGTTAGGTACTATTTTATATCTGCAAGATTTCTCATTATTATTAATTATTTGTCAGTTGTCGAAAATAGATTAGATACTAAAAATACTTAGTATCTAAGGCATAATATTATTATCTTCTTTGTTCCCTCGCTTATTCTTAGTCGCCTATCATATTACCAACCCAAACCACCACGAAAAAGTAAACTGGCATAGCACGACTAATTTCTAGACTTTATAAATAATTTACTCACCAAATAAACCGTGATTGTCGTCGAAAGCCCGTCGTTAATTAAAGATTAGGTGACAAATCACAATTTGATTTAATTCTGTTGAAATAATTGATGGATGAATGGATGTATGGATGGATGTATGGATGTTTGTTATCTACTCAATCACGCGCCAACGGCTGAACGGATCTGGCTGAAATTTGGCACAGAGATAGATTATAGTCTGGAATAACACATAGGCTACTTACTTACTTTATTCCGGAAAATTAACGAGTTCCCGCGGGAGCCAAAGAACCTCAAACCACGCAGATGAAGTCACGGGCATTCGCTAGTTGAACAATATGTAAGCACGACGAGTCTACCTATCTGTTATAGTTTCAATTGAACTTTGTGTAAGAAATCAAAAATCAATAACTTTATTAACACGAAGCACAAAATTTTGAGTTTAAATATAACAAACAGATTTAAAATAATTGAGCCGTTCAATAACTCTTGCTGGAAAGGAAAATATTGACGCTAGTCGCTAACGATATGAAAATAAACCAGCCGCCATTGTTACGGGAAACTGTTATGTTAAATGTTAGTTTTACCGGCCACTGTATAAACTGTAGATAATATGTAGATAGGGCATTGTGTTTAAGCCTTTTAATATATCTGTTTTTAATAGTCCACAAAACTATTACCTATTCTATGCTGCTATTATGAAATAAACCTTAAAAATTTGACACAATTCACTGAGGTATTTACGAGTACAATAATCATCTTTTCGATGTGGAAATTACGTAAAAACGACGATTTATCACTAAAATAAATCTATTAGGTACATAAAATGATACTACTAGATTATAGAAGCGGATTAACGTTTTTGAATTACCGCGGGAACTCTTTCAATTTCATTTCGGGATGAAAAGCATGTTAAAGCCTATTTCCTTCCCCGGGATGCAACCTATCTCTATACTAAATTTCATCATAAAATCGATTGAAAAGACGGGTGGATTCCCAGTCTGTTATAAAGATAAATAGGTAAAGAAAATGGTTTCTACCGCCCAAATTCCAATTTTCTTTCTTTTTATTCGTGTAAGTACATAAAACTTGCAAAGTTGCAAGATTCGAGTATAATGCCGTTTGCCCAATGCCATAAAATTTAGCAGAACAGCTGTAAAAATGAAATTCAATTTACGTCGTTTGATATAGTGAAAAGTCTTAAAATATTGTAGCATATTCAATGTTGCAGCTTGTCGACTTTATATGTAGTAAACCAACTCACTAAAAATTTATAATTTTCTTTTGTTTTACCTAAAAATAATTCAAACAAATAATATTATAACAAATGCTACAGTACGTTGTGAGTCAGTGTCAGTGAGTGTGACCTGTTGACGAATCATGAATGAGATCATGGGATGCTTTTGTCCTAGAAAATCTATTAGCGCGGGAAATATTCCATTTGGAGAAAGTCGCAGGTATCCAGTCTCTACATAATAGAAAAGAAGTGACACTCTCACTCAACACCCAGCTCCTTAGATGGTACTCAGAGCCCGATGGCTGAAGTAAAGCTTGTAAAATTTAACTTAGTATAATATATTTCACTTTATGTAGATAGATACAATAGTATACCAAGAGTAGACAGTACTTCTACAGCAAGAAACAATTAATGATCCTTTCTTATTAGCATTTAGTACGTCTGGTATCGCAGACGTTGGACCAAAATAACGCTAACCTATTGTGCCGGTGTACAGTATAGGTCGTTATTCACATACCGACAACATGTGGGTATAATACATAGGTAGGCTCGTAGGCGGACCATTCAAGACACGCGTTTCAGTCATCACGTCCGGACCCGGTTCACTGACTTTTATTTATAGTTATTGTTCCTATGCCAGACGTCCTATTATGGTAAAATGATTTATACCGTATTACTATCACTATCACCCCTGATTAAATAATACTCTTTCGCTATTGACCAAAATTCACTGGCGCGTATTTTGCCGATCTAGCCGGTCAAAAATATTTTTTTTTTCTAGCAATTCCCTGGTTGAGTTTAAACCAAATAAAGTGTTTTTTAATTAAAAGTAACTTAAAATTTTGCGCAAAAATTTAATAAAACTATATTTTAGTAATGTCGTTGATATTTCTTTGTCTCATAAACTAAGTTTTAATGTCATTGATTTTACAACGATGATGATGAATGATTATTATGGTTCTTAATAAAGCAGCCATAAAGACAGCCAATCAAACATTTGAGATTGTAACAATGAAGCATTTTTGGAATAGGGCTTTAGATATGGCATGTATCTATGATAATATGCAGGAGAATAATATGATACTTACTAACCTGCTGGACTATTTCAAGAGCTATATTGACTATTGCTATTGGATCACATTGAATTAAAGAAAGAAAAAACATTTATTTCGAAATTAAACCAGACAACCAAGTATACCTAAAAAAGGTAGATCATCCCTACACCTCAACGTTATTGATAAGTACTAAGTAAGTATCTTATTGTTGCGACATACTTTGGCTGAATTTTTGGTATTCCTGCTACAATCTCCATCCATCCATGAGAGTAGGAAGTTAGAAGTTCAGTTTCTAGATTTGAAACTTTATCTGGTTAAGCACATAATTGCAATAATATTTTTATTATTAGCTTACTACACAGGTGGCATACTCGTAACGCTTAGTAGCTAAAGGCTTAAAATGTCAGTTTTATATGAAGTAGGTACCTTGACGACCTTAAAATAAGGATTATAATTCTGAAATAACAACGTCAACAATATTACAATAATATTGCGTTAAGCGTTGGTAGTACGCCCTCTGGGCTTTTTGAAATACTCTTACATATACTTTCAGTGTGAGTTATTTTTAGTGGATAAAAGTTTTGTAACGGTGGGCCACTCCAAATGCACTTCTGAAACCTCTGTCTGAAACCGCTCAGAAAGAAAATGTCAAGTGGGTAAATAGTTCTTCACGAATATTTTCCCTCACAACAAGTATTTTCCCATTTCTTAAGCAAGTATCGACAGCTAAACCTTGGTTGGCTAGGGTTTTTTTAAATTGTGTACAGTTATTTTTATAAGACAGGCAAAATCTTACGAACGTTGGAATACTTGTGTGTTTTTACGCGAAAACACACACAATAATATTTTCTGGTGAAGAGTCCACCTAACTCACTCTTTTATTTATTATTTTATTTTTACCATTCGTAGGAAAATCAACAGCGGAACTAATAAGCGATAATACTTAAACACTAAAAAAACAGAATTACTATGGCCAATTACAGACTTTCTCAAAAAGAAATAACAATTAGTGAGAGTGAATTTCTCTTCAATCTAATAGCGTGAGAGAACAAAACAGCATTCCAAATCAAATTAAATCAAAGTATGTTCATCCGGAATTGGTACTTACACCGTAACTTTTTGAACGTCGATTATACAAAGTACAAGAACGAACTTGCAGGCGAAATAAGCGTTCTTTTTATAAAAACGCTTATTATGTACCAAACGCCATACGATTAAATAAAATAAGTACAAGAAGTGATCGACGGTATCTTAAAACTCAAGCTACGAAGGTTCCAGACGCGCCGTGGTCTGAGAAAGAGCCCACAACTAACTCAGCAGGGCTTTTTTTATTTTATTGTCACCATCTCAGAAAACATCTTCAATTAATTATATGTATAATTATCAATTAAATTAATTACCCGGAACAATTCATTCACATGCTTTTCTATCATTTAATCCTTTTCAAATTCCCTCCGACTAATCCGGTCCGGTCTGCATCCTTGACAAACATCTTTCGCTCGCTTGTATTGTAGATATGTACAAAGATCTCACTCTACTGAGCCATACATTTTTACTAAACTGAATCGAGGTTGATATTTTCCTCGCGCAGTCACAAAGGTTATCTGGAACAGATTGCTTTAGCAATAAGACCGCCTTTGCACACTTCTGTTTTGTCTTTTAACCTTTTTGTTTATTATCTTTGTTCTAAGTGTGTGCGACGTGGCCCCTTACAAACTCAAACAAATAATATTTGCCGCTCCGTGCATCTCAATAAGTGCGGCTAGACCTTTACGCTTGTATCTGTAACCCATTTGCTACGGTCGACCTTTACCGGGAATGTTCTTGACGGTCGTCCACTTCGGCGCTAGTAGATATGCCTATTAGTCACCAGTCCAATACCAGTGGCAAGTGTTCCATGTGTCTACATTCAACACTCTAGACAAAAGTGTATAAAGTGACTAGCTTTTTCCCACGATTTCGCTCACTTTAACTTCGATTTTAGTAAAAATTTCAAACCCTAATTTTACCCCCTTAGAGGTTGAATTTTCATAAATAGTAGCTAAATAGTATACCACATTTGACGACCTCCGTGACGCAGTGTTGAGCGCTGCGGTGGTCCCGGGTTCGATCCCCGACAGGGTCAATTTGGGAATTCATAATTTATGAATTTTCCCTGGTCTGGATTGGTGGGAGGCTTCAGCCGTGGTAAGTTACCACCTAGTTAGACGTGCCGCCAAGCGATTTAGCGTTCCGGTACGATGCCGTGTAGAAACCGAATAGGGGTATGAGTTTAATATAACTGCCATGCCCCTAACAGGTTAGCCCGCCACCATCTTACACCGCATCATCACTTACCATCAGGTGATATCGCAGTCAAGGGCTAACTTGTAGTGGATAAAAAAGAACACTATAGGAAAAAAAAATATTGTCTGACATACACACTTTTAAACTCTTTATTAAAAACATTACAATAAAACTTAAAGCTCTAGAGCTAGCTTTAAGTTTTATTAATTTAAAGCTCTAGCTAGCTTTTGAAAGTTGTATTATAGTGATACCTAACTTAATAACTATGCAAATATTGCCCGCGTAGAATGGGCCAATACTGGCTGCAATAGACAGCCAGGCTGATACTCTGCGCGAAAAAGCCAGCCCATCTGTCACCAACCCACCAGATTCAGAGGTATTTTATTTTAGGTCTCTCAACTACATTACCGTCCCTTACTTCCTTTGTTATGTAGACATTATGAGATGGCCCAATATGAAGACGCAACGTGAGTTTAATAGACAAATGGAATATGATTAATCATCTCAGCGTGTAACCGACTGGCTCTAACCGTATTGTTAGTTTGTCACATGTACCATTAATATTCGCGGCATCTATTTACATGACCTCGTTAATATGATGAATAGTTCAAAATGGACATGGATGGATTTTGTTTTTGTTTTTTAAGAGTCGCAAATATTCGGTTGGAATAGTTCACGCTATTAGTTAGTAGCACCGTAATATTCGGTTTTTTTTTCACTGCCAAATAAATAAATAAATAATTATTTATTTGCAAAAACTGTTGAATAATATTTTAATGGTAAAAAATGACACTTAGAGGCCATAAATAAATTAAAAAAGCCTTTATTTCTAATATCACTTGTTTGCAATATTACAATATTTTTCATTTTAATGCTTACCTGTAATACATAAATCGGCGTATTTACAGTAAAAATGTACCTAAAGTCGCCCCTAAATCGACAATTTTGGGTGGGGTGGGGCAAAATCATTTTTATTGTATTATAAATAAAGATTTTTAACAAAGTTAATACCAAAAATTGGAGATATAGGATCAATCTATGTATAGTAATTTTTAGTTCCATCTTATTTTGCTTGACTTAGTCACAAAATGTACTGAAAACTCCAATATTTTAAGGAATTTGCAAATGCATCCTTAAGTTAGGTATGTATTAATTACATATTCTAGTTCTTTTGAGTGTTAATGCGCCTCCTTGGCGTAGGTACCCCAGTTGTCTCCACGCGTCCCTATTTCTTGCCATTGTCATCCAATGTACGATGCCGTGTAGAAACCGAGTAGGGGTATGGGTTTATTTAATAACTGCCATGGCCCCTAAGAGGTTAACCCGGTATCATCTTAGACTGCATCATCACTTACCATCAGGTGAGATCACAGTCAAGGGCTAACTTGTAATGGAGTAAAAAAAACAGATTGTACCGAATGTTTAGAGGCCATAACATTCAACTAAATCAATTTCGTACTTTCAGATAGTTAGCACTTTTAAGTGATCGGTGATGATACAGTCTAAAATAGTAGCAGGATAGCCTGATGGGGGTTTAATATGACTGCCATACAAATAGCCAGTCGAAGACTAGGCTGACGACCTCCCTGGCGCAGTGTTGAGCGCTGTTGCCTTAACGTGGGAGGTCCCGAGTTCAATTCCCGGCAGGGTCAATTTGGGAATTTATAATTTCTGAATTTTTTCTGGTGGCCTGGTTGGAGGCTTCGGCCGTGGCTAGTTACCACCCTACCGGCATAGACGTACCGCCAAGCGATTTAGCGTTCCGGTACGATGCCGTGTCGAAACCGACTAGGGGTATGGGTTTAACATAACTGCCATACCCCTAACAGGTTAGCCCAGGTAAAAAGGCTAACTTTTAGCAGGAAAAAAAAATCTTTTTGGAGCTTTGTCGGTTAGATGTCCACCCTACACATAAATGTAGTTCGAGAAATTCCTTGGTTCAAATAATTTAATGAAGTCATTTAACCAACCTCGCTTCTTTTTAAACACATTTGCCCGGCGAGCCTTTATAGCGGCAGTTCTGCGGTTGTAACGGCTGCAACCATAAACCCATATCGGAGCCCGAGTACCACGGTAATGTTAATTGGCACACATTTACAGTGTTTGTTGAAGTACTTGTACTAATAAGATAAACAATATTACGTAAGCCAATAATGATATGGATTATGTTAATGTAGGATTAGGTATCAAAGAAACTGGTTCGGTTTGGTATATTATAAACAAGCTTCCATTTTAGGCAGTCGAGGCAAAAAGAAAGAGAACAATATCAAATACAATATAATTAGGATCATAGATCACAGATCTTACATACTTAAATATAGCCATAGAGTAAGCATTAACCTTTGGCATTGACTACATTTTAATATGTATTTATTAATATTGCAGGAATCTAATCGAAATCTAACAGAGTTACGTGCTTGGGCCGCGCATAACCTAAAGGATTCGAAAAGAAAGACGCAATATGTACTACTGAAAACTTGTTTATTTTATTAAGACTGGTATATTTTATACAACCTTCCATTTTAGGCAGTCAATATAATTAGGATCATAGACTTAATAATTTGATCATGCTTGATCTATATATATATATAGCAATAGATCGAGCATTGACTACATTAAAACAATACATTTTCTAATGTAGTAAACGATCCTCAATTGTTCTAATTGTGCTATCTGTTAGACGAATTAGTCTAGCTATTCAAAGGGGGAACGCTGCCAGTATCTTCGGGACCTTGCCTAAAGGGACTCCTTTTAATAATATATTTTAGTTATTATATTGTTATTTATTTATTTTTAAGATTTTTAGATGTATTGTGATTATTTAATATATATTAGACGATTATGTGACATGCACAGGCACATACCCTCCACTGTCCCAAGTTATACCATACTTAATAAGAACAGGGCGGTGATTCGCTTCAAGACGCGGCGATTCACATCAAAGTGCGGCAAGTGGCAAGGAGTAGTGACGGCGAGTGGCGAGGAGTAGTGACAGCTAGTGGTGGCCATAACATAAGGGGTTTAAACACTGTTTGTAAAACTGTTATAAAACAGAAATACTTATAACGGAAACAGAAACGATACTGTAACCCAATCAATCTCTAACCGTTTATTTCTGTTAATAAGTGTTTTTATCTGTAACCCTAATAGGTACATGCCCTAACAAACGCACGGTGTGACAACGCGTTATTCTCACTTCATCGGACTTTACACATACGTGTATAATAACTCATAATCCACTCTTATAAGGATACAACCTCTTTTCGACACTCTTATAAGCTTCTAAAATAACTCTAAGTTCTATGTGGGCTGGTTTATGGATGTTCATAACGCTTGTGTGCTGCTTGGGACTGACACAACATGGCCATGATTTTCTTAAAACAATTGCAACCAACGGTGATTCTGTTACAGAAATATAAGTGTTTCGGGTTAACACTATTAAAAACACATTCAAAAGGGTTACCGATTCGATTCTGTTACACGTTTATTCTGTAACACTTATGAATCTGTTTTTCAGTCCTGAAAAAATGCGTCCCTTTCACTGTAACGACATAAAATATAAAATGTGAATCTTAGTTTAGAGTTATTCGAAGGCATCTAACATTCGCTCGAGAAACCTTTATGTTACCTTATTACTTATGTACCTTTATGTGTAACGGAGGCAATTCCAACGCAATGAGACTCACGCTCTATACTCACATCGAGCCGGTAGCACGCACCCAAGTAATGTTAATTGCCGTACCTACACGGTGTTTGCTGAGGAGCTTCCATTAATGAAATGCCAGTTGAATGGATGCTGTGCCAAACAGGGAAATATTCATCTAAAAAAAGTGTGTGCATTCACACACGAAAGAAGTGAAACTTCAGAAAAATAGCCTTTGATATAATGAGATAAAAATAACTTGTATTCTATCTCATTCTTTCGCAGGCTAAATCCTATTATGAATTTATTTGTCTCTTTTTGGTGTCGCTTTTTCATTTCGTTTTTCGTTTCATCGAACTTTCAAATCACAACGATTCTAAAGAAGTTTTACCTAACCTACCTTACTTACCTAGTAAGCAAAGATATATATTATGTAGGATCTCGTGTCTCTTCTTGCAGGATGTGCATACCTAGATCACATAATGTTTACCTACGCGCCACTTACTGACCGCTCCAATAGTAGGTAGGTACACAAATTATTTGATATTATTTTGGTTTTAGTTGGAGTTATTGAAATTATCAGGAGCTACTTATTAGGAAAATAGTGTTATTTGTGTTTTTCTGTGAACAAAACGCCTCGCGGTTTTGGGAATGATATCCTAAATACAGGATTTTTACTACTAAGAGTTTATCACCCACGAAAATGACACAATTATGACGTAAGTTCTACTTTTATGTTTATTTTATGTTCATAATACATTTTATTTCGTGGGATTTTTGTTATTTATATAATAAATAAATAGAAAAAATAAGAAAATTGCTGTCCTTGTATGTCAATTATTCAGTACTAGATGATGCCCGCGACTTCGTCGGTGCGGCTTTAGTTTTTTTGATTCCCGCCCAACTCTTTAATTTTCCAAGATAAAAAGTAGCCTATGTATTTCTGTCTGTCCTGTCTCTGTACCAAATTTCATCTAAATCGGTTGAGTAGTCGGGCCGTGAAAACGTAACAGACAGACAGACACACTTTCGCATTTATAATAGTATGGAAGTATGGATTCTTATTTTACTTACCTACTACTTTAATATCACTTTAAAGCATTTTATTCCAAAAGTTGTGCACATACTCGTATACGTAGGTAGGTACAATCATGTTCTCGTAAAGTCAGGATACATATACCGTGGTATAATGTTAATTACCTCACGGCTACCATCACTATGTTTGCAAAGGCACTCCCGTTAATGAAATACCATATGAATAGATATTATGATACGACACAGAAATGTTTTCATATAATTGCGCTGCATCTTCAAAGCGCATTATTATATTATTAAAACAAGCTAATTTGCCCCCGCTTCACGTTGAATTTCTGGAAATTCCTTCTCCAAAAATCTTGAAACACCTACGAGTATTTCTTCATTTTTAAACGAAAGTCCAAATACCAAAAAATATTAGTGCATTAAAAATGTCAAAATTCATACAAACTTTGATTTCCCATTTTAACCCCTTAGAGGTGAATTTCCTAAAATCCTTTCTTACTCAGGTACGCTAAGAAAAGAACAAACTTGAAATATTCTAACCTAGGTTGTGCGTTGATCGAAGTACCTACTGAGATCGAATCGAAGGCCTTTCGCAGATGCCTTTTAATTTTTATTCTTTTTTCCAACGACCCCTTTTTTAATCCACTACAAGTTAGCGCTTGACTGCGATCTCACTTGATAGTAAGTGATGATGCAGTCTGAGATGGTAGCAAGCTAACCTGTTAGGGGCATGAGAGATATACTAAACCCATACCGCTATTCGGTTTCTACGCGGCATCGTACCGGAACGCTAAATCGCTTAGCGGCACGTCTTTTCAAGTAGGGTGGTAACTACCACCACGGCAGAAGCCTCCCACCAGGCGAGACCAGGAAAATCAAGATATCACAAATTACCAAATTGACCCTGTCGGGGATGGAACCCGGGACCTCCGCACCTTAAGACAACAGCGCTCAACACTGCGCCACAGAGGTCTTTTACTGCCAGTAATATCAAACTTGCCTAATAACTTCTTCCAACATAAACCTATATCAAGTCGCGAGGCTCTGACAAGCTTTGTGCGTGTGGCAAAATTCGGAACTAACCTATTCATAATCAACAACAGGTGTTGACCCGAAAATATTGATTTACAATAGACAGTGGCGCCTCCATCACACGCACAGATAAATTTGCCAAGTAGTAACGTTAATTGCCATACCTGCTGTTTGTGAAGCCACTGGAGCTAATGAGATTTTGTAAGAATGTGTTGTAACAAGCCGTGAAATGGAAATTGTTTATTCTAGATAATATTATGAAGCAGGTAAAATTTTGCTTAATATTCGAGCTTTTCCTACTTGTATGTAGAATATAAAAGTTTCAGTGGGATGCCGTATAACAATCACATTGCATATTTTAATTATAATATAATGAGGCCAATTCTGTATAACACTATGGGGCTGATTCTGTGGTGCACCATCTTTAAACTAAACTAAAATGACAGCTTCCCCTTTCCGCAGGGAGTAATATGAAAGGGATAGAAATATGTATAAATAGAGCTGTCATTTTAGTTTCACTATTTATACTTAAAAATAGAAATACTGTTAATTAAATGTACGGAGAAACTTTAGTCCACAATACAAGCGCAAAATGTCTTGACTGGTTGTTTCAACAACAAGTTGGAAAGTTTTGACCGTTTTCTTCTCTTTAAGTTTAAACGTAGCGTTTCAACGGACTTCGTTTCTAACTTTCTTAAATATAAGCTTCTGGTCCCAGTTTAAATTATTTAAAAGAAAAAAAATTAAATATACCTTAGTTAATGAACGCTATTTCAGATGGCGCCTATATTTCGTGCCACATACGTAACATAAGTAAGTGCCATAAATGAGTAAAATTAAGGCCTCTTCTAGGCAAGCACGCTCTAATCTTGACATCACGATTCATTGTTTTTCATATGGCATGATTATTGTCAAGCGGAAGCCTTTAAATCACTTGCAGCTACGCACTGCTATACACTGCTACGTCGACGTCTACACTTGCACTGCTCATAGCCTATGTTCTTCCCCGGGATATAACCTACCTCTGTACCAAATTTTAGCAAAATCGGTTGAAAAAATGGGTCGGGAAAGCGTAGCAGACAGACAAACAGACAGATACACTTTCGCATTTATAGTATTACTAGTTTGGATGTATAGACTAGCGCAATTGTTGAAAGATGACGTGAAAAAATTATCAAGTAATTATTCAACAATATACTGCTTCACCATACCCGCCCAACTCCGCTCTGGTACCAGCCCCAAATTTTATTCTGAAATGTTATGTTTACTTATTTCATGTAGGACATGTTTGGCGACCTCCGTGGCGCAGTGTGTAGCGCTGTTGTCTTAACGTGCGGAGGTCCCGGGTTCGATCCCCGGCAGGGTCAATTTGGGAATTTATAATTTCTGAATTTTCCCTGGTCTGGCCTCGTGGGAGGCTTCGGCCGTGGCTAGTTACCACCCTACCGGCAAAGACGTGCCGCCAAGCGATTTAGCGTTCCAGTACGATGCCGTGTAGAAACCGAATAGGGGTATGGGTTTAATATAACTGCCATGCCCCTAACAGGTTAGCCCGCTACCATCTTAGACTGCATCATAACTTACCATCAGGTGAGATCGCAGTCAAGGCCTAACTTGTAGTGTATAAAAAAAAAGAAAAAAGGACAACTCTTCTGTCACTTATGATAAGTCGGGACTCTAGTCCCACTGTCATATCAAGCAAAAACTTCTTCAAGAATGCTGTAATGACGAATAACGCGAAACACAATGTCGTCTCTCTAATTTGCTGTTAGTAACAAAAGAACAGGTCTCCATTTTTGTAACCAACAGTATGGAAACCCTACGTCTACATAAAAGTGGCATACACGAGAGGTCTTCTTTATTGTACACTAAAGGGAATTATGATGCTGTGAACACCGTACTTCGTATGTCTGTTAGTATCTTTATTGCAGCTTTACATGCCAGATTGGGACGTTAACATAAATTCTTTCCGTTCCTCAAGGCAAACATAAATTGCAATGTTTTATATGGAATCAGACTAAAGAAGAACTGTAGATGGTGCAGGAGGCACTAAAACAGTGGACTGGGTCAGAGCAGCCGATTTTAAGGCGAGTCACCTCAGCTCAGCGGTGAAAACTGGTTTGCTAGATCAAATGTTTTCGGTATTTACTATTAAATAACGATCTTACAAAAAATATCCGATACACTTAAAGATATTGTCTAAAGAATGTGCTAATTTGTTACACGATAGGATGTACTTTACTCGATCCAAAAAAATCTTGAAACAGGTTAAATTAAAAGTTTAAAACGAATTTTTTATTAATAAAATTTTCGACTTTGCTCATAATTTTTATATGGATAAGTTTCTCTTGAAGTATTAATGAGAACCTGCTAAACTTTGTTTCAAACTGAAGTCCTATATTTATTTAATTCAAATTAATCCCAGAACTTGAACGTTGCCAAGCGGTTTCAGAACATACCGCGCTGCCCGCTTCCCCGCCAGTCTCTACGAGAAACGTACCGCGAGACGCGCGGGCGGCACCCACACCTCACCTCCTAAAACCACCATGTCAGTGGGTGTGATTTTGGTAATTAATGGAGGCTAAATTAATTCTTTTCGACGCCTTTTGTCGGACCAACTCAACCAACTAAATTTATTTATGTACTAGATGATGCCCGCGACTTCGTCTGAATGGATTAAATATTACAATTCCCGCGGGAACTCCTTAATTTTCCGGGATAAAAAGTAGTTATGTCCTTCCACGGGATAGAACCTATCCCTGTACCAAATTTCATCACAATCAGTTGAACTGTTTTTTTTATTCCCACGGGAACTCTTAATTTTTCCGGGATAAAAAGAAGCCTATGTATTTCCCCGGGATAAAACCTATCCATGTATTAAATTTCATCAAAATCGGTTTAACAGATGGGCCGTGAAAGCATAGCAGACAGACAGACACACTTTCTCATTTATAATATTAGTATGGATATAATATTAATAAGTATGGATTTCAATCAACGTTTTCATCATTAAGATGAAACATTACAATTTTACCCATGCCGCAGTCAAATTGTATGAGTATTTTTGATTACAAAACATGACTGAAATTCACAAACAAGCGTCAACAATGTCTCACAAGAATAAAATGTAAGAGCCTATTACCACATTCTTCCAGACTCGTACACAATATTATTCGTGTTAAACATGATCATAATGTTTGTCACGTATTCCTATTCACCCCTTGTCACAATGTTAATATATTTCAGGGAGTCTCTCATAAAATTACGTTTAGACTGGCATTACATTTACTAGGAAAAGGGTTGATATTTGTCAAGCTAAAACACATATTTTTATACCTCTATTTTGGGTATTTAATGTTTAAATATACCTTATAGTCTGATTTTCTTTAGACTATGTATGATATGGGGCTCTTCAAAGGGCGGATATAAACAAATATCTCAAAAGCCAGCAACGCATTGGTGGTTGCCAATGCTGGCAATGCTGGTGCTGCAAATGTTCATGGGCGGTGGTTATCACTTACTATCAGGTGACCCGCCTGAAAAAAAAAGAGGTACACAGCAATCGCAGCAATCTTCTGGTGAAAAAAAATAAGCTTTTGTGCTCAACTCAAATGTTTTTTTATTCAAATAATTTTTTACAAGTGCAAAGCCATTCCTACGGAGAAGAACCAGAAGATACTCGGTGGTTGCTCTTTTAAAAAAAAAATTACAATTTCATATTAGTGAACAAATAGTTTGCGGTTATAACGCCTCTTACGCATTTTAGCGAGAAACTAACTTCTATTTGCCTTTTTATTTAAAAAAGAACGAAATAATATAAAGACTGATAAATACAATACAACCTTGTGCGTTCGGATAAAAAAACAATCCTTAAATCACATAATTCTTGCCTAGTTGTGGTAGTTTCACTCGACTTCAAACAACGTCTTCTTGAATAAAATAAAGATTTGAATTTATTTGAATTGAAAGTCACGAACAAAATTAATCCAGATCAACAGACATAATAATATATTATTGTATCAGTTTTACTTTAGCACAGTTATTTTCAAATAATGCAGACTTTTATTTGTTTGTTTGTATGTACGTACACAAATGTTTATAGGTCCTTTGGTATATTTGAATTTGCGTTTTAGGTATGTTTGTTTCAGTTACACAACTAACTTGCTAAAAATAAATATTCCACTCGAATTTCGTTTATTTTAAAAACACGCTATTCACGTGAAATTTTAACGAATCAATCCTGTTTCTACTAAATTGTTTCCAGACAGGAATTTAATATTTTAGCTCGGTATTTTCCATCCAATTTCACGAATAAACGCAAGCAAGAGAATGCAATGCACTTTGCTACTAAAAGCATGCATAGCATTATTCCGCAAGATAATATTGTGGCAAAGCATTCATTCGGTTGATTAGTTTGCGTTAACACAGTTCTCAATCTTCTCATAATTGTTGCAAGTTGCAACTGTGGTTGCAACTGACTTACCACAACTACCCAATATACCATCACTGTAACATAGTCCATATCCACACTAATATTATATATGCGAAAATGTCAATATTTTTTTTTAATTAATTTATTTTCAAATGGATACAACAATTTTTTACAAAATATAAATCTCGCCAAACTGGTGGGCCAGTTTGTTGGCGAGTTGGCCAGTGGGAGAGTCACCTTCTGCTACGCTTTTCTGGCCCATCTGTTCAACCGATTTTGATGAAATTTGGTACAGGGATAGGGTGTATCCCGGGGAAGGCTCCTTTTTATCCCGGGAAATTCAAGAGTTCCTGCGGGAATGCAAAATCCAAGCGGACGGATTAAGGTTTATAGTATCTGTGTATAAGGCGTCTAGTATTGTATATATTGGACCATCGTCGTCATCAGAGCAAACCAACTACGTGATAATTTTGCCATTAAAAATATTATCATTGTTTTTGTTAATTTAACCGTCACGACCATCACCATGATGATCACCAAAATTAAATTTATCACTTTCATATCAGGATTACCACTATCCACATCATTTGGTTTACTATCACTAATTCGTCAAAACAAACCAGGCCATATTATTATTATTCATTCATTGAAAACATACCAGTGTTAATATTCACCAATTTTTAAAAATATAGAACATTTTATCCTCAACCATGAATATATTCCACTTGGCGACGATATTTCTCCAAAACGATGTCGAACACAGCCGTTAAAGAGCGAGATATTTCAGGTGACTGTCGTATTTGTTGGACCGTGGGAAGCATAAAACGTAGAATTACGCGTACGGAAACCCGATTAAATATGCTCTTTATATATTACTAGCTGATACCCCCCGACTTTGTCCGCGTGGATTGAATTTTTTTGGTAGCCTATGTGCTATTCCAGACTATAATCTATGTCTATGCCAAATTTCATCCAGATCCGTTCAGCCGTTGTGGCGTGATTGAGTAACTAACATCCATCCATACATCCAATCAAACTTTCGCATTAATAATATTAGTATTAGTTAGTATAGACTAGCGACTTCGTCCGCGTGGATTGAAGTTCTTTGGTTCCCGCGGGAACTCTTTAATTTTCCGGGATAAATAGTAGCCTTATTATTCCAGACTATAATATATCTCTGCCAAATTTAAAGTAGATCCGTTCAGCCGCTCTGGCGTGATTGAGTAACAAATCCATCCATTCATCCAAACTTCCGCATTTATGATATAGTGATATTATGTTTATTTTAAATTCTTTGTGATGTTTTTTACAGCTTTGACTCATTATATTTGAGCCTGGTGTGGCCTTATCGTGATTTGTGACGGCACGTATCAATGTATTCTAATTTTTAAATGCATAGATTGGTATTTGAACCTGGTATGTCAAGTGTCGATCGCAGTATAATAATAATCTTGAACGATAAAGAGAACACTAAGTAATTATGTCCTTTGCGGAAGGTTATGGAAGCACACCACCATTATGTGGAAAGGTCTGCGACCTCGATGAGACAAGAAAGAGAATAATTGGGTACCTTGGGTAATAGGGTTGCAATGTTTGGGTACCTTTAAGAAATAGATCCGTCCGATCTCCTTAGTGAAGAGCTCGTAGTGCTTGCAATGGAGGAAGAGTCAACAAGAAAAACATTTGGAGAGTGACAATAAAAACTGCACTTAATAAACTGGCAGTGTACCAAAGTGCTAATTCACTTTGAATTTCAGTTTAGACTCCCGCTCTATACCTTGACCCTGACCTTATTTAAACTTTTTATTTTAGTAGGTACTTAACTAGTTTTAACACTATGAAATGTAATTTTTTAAAGTTGTTCAGTATCTCGTTAATATTCTTCCTCCCCAAAAATTTTGCCACCTCACATAAAACAGTTCTATGCAAAAATGTACTTTCAAGATCTAAAATTAAAATAGGTCAGGGGTCTGATTGCTTTGCATACCTAGTTTTCGTCACAGCATCCGCCTCTAAGTACTTACTGAAAATTCTGCAATGAGATTATGCATAAAACATAACAAAATAGATGGAGACTTCAAGTAACGACCGGATTTTATTGAGCCCTGGGATGCCATATCTCCATATTTAATGCGGCTTTTAGAACTGATGTGAAAAATATTACACCCGTATCAAATCTTTAATGGTGTTGCTACCGTATTTAGGATTTGGAAACGAAATTGGGTGAGCATAAAATAACATGTAGGCTATATTTAAATATGCTATATAGCTATTGCTTCTTTTAGAACCGATGCAAAAAAATATGACAGTCATATCAAATATCTTCACCTGTCTCCAAAGATTGTCTGGAAGAGATCACCTCAGACGATAAGACCGCCTTTGAAATTGCATACTGTATAGTCCATTTCGTAGTTTTAATTTTTATTTTCGTGTACTTGTGTTCAATGAAGATTTAAATTAATAAAATAAATATTTTATACTCTTGCTCCCGTATGTGGAATTTTGATATTGGAGGAAGTTTCGAATATCAAGAAAGCATTATTTCTTTAGAATTTAAGAAAATTTGACAAGAAACATTCCAAAAATCCAAGAAATTTACGTATGAAATTTATATTTAGGATTTTTTGACGCAGTGTGCAGCGCTGTTGCCTTAACGTGCAGAGGTCCCGGGTTCGATCCCCGGCAGGTTCAGTTCGGGAATTTATAATTTCTGAATTTTCCCTGGTCTGGTCTGTTGGGAGCCTTCGGCAAAGACGTGCCGCGAAGCGATTTAGCGTTCCGGTACGATGCCGTGTAGAAACCGAAGGGGTTTATAATATAACTGCCATGCCCCTAACAGGTTAGCCCGCTACCATCTTAGACTGCATCATCACTTACCATCAGGTGAGATCGCAGTCAAGGGCTAGCTTGTAGTGGATAAAAAAATAAAAAAATATTTAGGATAACTTCGGAACGAAGTGAACATAATATTTATACTTTTGTGTAGGACACACACATTCAAAAGCACCCTCAGTTATATATATTATGTATTGATATATGAATAAGTTCCTGATTCTAAAGGTAACGAGATTGTACCAAACACGAATTCCGAGAGGGTGTTGATCATCCAGCCTGAGTAATGTACCTAATCGTAGATATCTTTCATCTTATCTAAACCAACCTTTAAACCTACAAGCTGGCCAAATATTTACGACGATTTCTGGAATTGCAATAACGTTAAAATATTAAAATAATCCAATATTTTAGTATCCGTCGTAAAAAATATTTGAAACGGCTTTTATACTATGGAATGTGTTATTAAAATTACTTTATAATGATCATTGGTTATAATATGTTTTAAATAAGTAAGATAAACAAAGATCAAAAATATCAAATTAATTATAAATGTACCGTAGAGCTGGCGCCCAATTTTATGTTACGGACATTAAAATTTGGCGCCTGCTTACTAATTAATTTTGTAATAAAATTTGGAGTTAGATATTAATTGCATAAAAGCTCGAGTCGCTGACTAGATATTCGTTAGTATTGAATTTACGACTCGTACTGAATATTGATCCAGTTATTAGACTGGAGTGTTCATAATAAGTTTAGTAAATTTAAAATTAGTTTTAGAGAAACCTAATTAATTATTCGTACTTCACTACCTAAGTACTTAATATTAAGAATACAAAACTGTGTTTGTATTGTTCTTCAATCTTCTTCACTGCAATGAATAGACGATTATTTTTTCAAGGAAGTAGAATTAAAAACCTGGACACAACGGAGAATCATAGGCTACTTTTTATCCCGGAAAATTAAAGAGGATTTTTACAACAGGTGGTCATCCGCTGTAAGTTATAGATACTAAACATCCGTTGAGATCCATACTAATATTATAAATGCGAAAGTGTGTCTGTCTGTCTGTCTGCTACGCTTTCACGGCCCATCTTTTCAACCGATTTTGCTGAAATTTGGTACATTGGTAGATGGTATTCTGGGTAAGGACATAGGCTACTTTTTATCCCGGAAAATTAAAGAGTTCCCGCGGGAATCAAAACTTTAATCCACGCGGACGAAGTCGCGGGAATCATCTAGTAATATTATAAATAAATTTTCACAAAAAGACTGTGGCCATTACAACATAAAGTCAAATTCAAAATATTATTATGCACTGCACTCATAAGTCATTACAATAATATTTGTACGAATATTTCGAATAAATATTATTCAACAATCAATCCCGCTCTTCAAAGAGAACCATTACGTGTCGCTACTCAAATTTAAGTGCCACACACGAATATTTCATAAACATTTTACAGCTTCCTTTGCATCAGAAGCTTATTAGTATAGTTCTTGTTTCTTTATTGTTAATTTACCTATCTGCGACTGTATAAATCAAAGCGTAAAATTCGTTTCAGAAACGAGGGCTTTATTTTCTTTGTCCAAGCTTTTAACATTAAATGAGTCGTTTTAAAAACGCTTATGTGTTAGTTTTCCTGACTGCAGCAGCAGGTCAAGGTCATAAGATGTGAGTAAAACTATGCGTCCAATGAGTCTTAATAAGTAAGGTATTAAAAGGTCCACAGATTATGATATCATTATAGTTGTCGTATCTTTCTTTTCCAAGTTAAAACTTACCAATTTACCTAATTTATAACTTTCATCGTCGTGCCGCATCTGATGGATCTATTATGCTGGATATAATATAGGTATTAATATATAGGTCTATTTTAGGGTATTCTGTACTCGACGCGGTCTTATTCCATTTATATCCACCGGCTCTCTGCGATTTCCTTGCTATCTATAAAAGTATTTTTTTTAATATATCCGAATTCAAAGTCCAAACGGACAACTGGAGACGGTACGTTGAACCACGAGTAGGTAATAATAGTTGAACGGTTTGAAAATCAAAAAATCTCAAAATCAAAATCAAATATTTTTTATTCAAATAAACGGTTTGAACAATACTTCCTTGTTAATAAAATTACCGTGATAGGAGCAGAGTGCTATGAACTTTCATAACTTTCTAAATGCGTTAAAATATATATCTCCGAATTTTAAATTAACAAGAAACTCCCTAGAAAATGAAGGAGTTTACATCTAACACAATTTTTCATTTGTTACAGATCAATAATTTCACACATTCCGCAACCATGGAGTCTTCTTCCCGATCGCTGACCGAGCAGTCTTCACACTCTTTGCCCATCCAAAGTGACACTTACTTGTACAGTTGAAGAACTTCCGAAGATGGTGAAATAGTAGTGTAGTGTTTAAGTGATAAAATGAGCTTATAAGTTAAGTGGATGTCGGGAGAAAGGGAGATGCCTTACTACGGGTATCGCGAGGGGGGATCGGACTCGAGTGGTGGGTGCTCAGAGCCAGAAGGGGGGGAATCAGACTCTGAGGGAGATCTGAGCACGGGGAGCTCGGGAGGCCAGGGATTGCCGTTCCCTGGCTTTACTCCGGTTGCCCTCAGGTATTTGACGCAGGAAACGCGTCCCAGGAGTTGGTGCCTCAAGCTCATCACGAATCCATATCCTTTTCAATAAGATAAGAATAAAATAGCTTAAGAATTAGGTCAAACTAATTTAGTCTAAAAATAAGCCCACTAATTCACATAGCCATCTCTACAACATTGACTATTATAGTTGAAGTAAACATCGCTTTCACATTTGACTACACGCAGTATCACTTTTTAGCGTAGCGTACGCTACAGAGCTGCAGCTACTCTACGTCACAGGAGCTCACGCCTAGAGGGTCTGCGTTTTGTACGGACAAAAAAACGTGGTGCTTGCTGCTTTTTTCTCCGGTGTCATGTTTAATATTAAAATTAAAATGAATCAACTATAAAAGCATAAACAATTATTGATTGTTTCCGAACGCAGCGCTTAACAATTAAAAAACTAGCTGTCAAATGACACTCCGGTCTCTTTCCTTTTTTCCTTGGACATCGCACAGGCAACAGCCGATCAATTTGTGTTATTAAAAACTTATTAAAATAAAATAATTATACAGTGTGCAAGATTAGAGTTTCTTGCTGGTTCTTCTCGGTAGGAATGGCATTCCGAACCAGTGGTAGATTCACTTGACGATTCAAAAGTACTTGTAAAAGTTTATTTGAATAAAAATCATTTTGAATTTTTCAATTAGTTTTCATAATATTCCACAACAATCAATACATGTCACACTTCTGATCTTGAAAACTAAAACTGAGATCACAAAAAGTTTGAAATATTTAGATGCTGATATCGAGTTAACTAAATATCTTCACGTTCAAAATATTATAGTTGTACGGAAAAATACAACACAACAAAACCCAACATATACCTCATAATTCACGCATCGCGAACCTGTCATCAGATTTTGATGTAGCGAAGGCTGTTTTTATCGTACGCTTTTATTAAAATATATCCAAATGAAGTTTATTTGTGTGTGAAACACTTATAAATCATATTATTGTAATGCCGCCTTAAGTAGTATAACTTTAATAGAGACGTATCTATGAGTATCCCTACTAATATTATAAATGCGTATGTATGTTTGTATGTTGGTTTGTCCGTCAATCACGCTGCAACAGAGCTACAGATTGAAGTGTTTTTATATGGATATAGTTGAGAGTAATATAGTAATAATACTTTTAATCCAAAGAAATCAAATCGTTTCTTCTTTTTCCCTCTGGGATTTTTATAACCTAAAATTACGCAGGCTGAGTCGCAGGCATCAGCTAGCATCCAATATTTTTTCCTCTACAAACGAATAGTTTTGGGGTAAACAAGCAGATTGGGTAAGTTTTCATCTTTAGACCAATTCATTACTCCATCCGAGTTCCTGAACTGTGACTTGGGCAGAGAGGTGTCATATCAAAGAAGAGAAGTGGTACTGTCCCAAAAACGGCGTAACCTTACCGTGAGAAGAGGACTAGTTTCGTTTTAAATCAGTAAATTAATGTCAATTGGGTACCCGGGTCGGGTACAACCCGATGACCCGGGTTGTACCGGCTTTAACTTTCCAATGGGAAGTTTAACGTGGTTTAACGCAGAATTAGCACTGTCTCAGTGTGTTTTTACTCTCGCCAAAAAACTACGTGTGTAGTTTGGTGAGATTTTTTTTCTGTATTAATTGTTTCTGCAATTTTGAATAAATAAATTCAAAAAGGTACGAATCAATGATTTAAATAAAACAGTACTTAAATGCCAAATATCTTCCCGGCCATTCTCAGTAGAGTTTCCGTTCCGAACCGGTGAAAAATTATTGTTTTGTTAGGAGCACTATTTGTTTTTTTATTATACACGCACGTTGGCACGCGTGTAACGTCTCATAAAATGATGAGATCTGCTACTCTATGGTCTGCAACTCAATACTTTTGATGCTTCCGTAAAACTTTGATGAAATTGCCTTCCTTTGATGGTAAATATACATAGATAGGAGTTGGCTTCGGGTGAGCCATGACAGACGATCGGGCAAAGTTTCGGACACTTCATTATTTTTCTTTCATGAGCATAAAAACAACGCAACCTTCGAAGTTTATCCTTAAACTCATCAGTCATTCCGTTTTTGGACGCCTCTCAGCCCTTATTTTGGTTTTAACTAATTACCTGTAAGAAACAGGTTGAGTCTTGTTTAATTATCTAAGCCTCTAAGGCCTATTGCATAATATCAGGTGGTTAAAGCGAACCAATTGGTCAAACTGACTTTTGCAAACACATGTTGCTTGTATGGACCGTACCGTTTAACCGGAAGTCATTTATTAAATATTAAATATCTGATTGCGCATCAGGAATTTAAAGCAATTAAAGCCATCAATCCAATAATAAGTAATAAAATCCCGGGTCCCGATGTAGCCTATTTGTTAAACTCATCAGAAAAATCACTCCGATGAGTTGTTATGTGGCTATCATACAGTTTTTTCATCGACAAAGAGTAATAATATAGAGAGATAGAGCTCACACTAAATTTTTTATGACTCATAATTGTAATCCCAAATAAAGTTTTTTTTAAAACGAATAATGTAACAAATCAGGGAATTGAAAGCTGGATACATTGGCTACTGTGGAAATTCACACGCTGGCATCACAATTCACAACCGATAGGCGTGTCAAGGCTTATCGGTTGCGAAGGTAAGGATCCTTAGTAATTGACCGAGCGAAGCGAAGGTCTCTGAGTCTACTTGAGTGAATTTGCACTTGTCCGTCCGTCCGTCTGTCAGAGCCTTATAACTTCTGAAGTACAGAACGTAATTACTTCAAATTTAAATATAATAATATGTAAACCGATGGCTTCCAGCCGAATATGGCTTAAAAAGTTATAAAAATCTTTATTTCAGGGGGGCTCTCATAGAAGCGAATGCGAAGTAAAATATTTTTATAGTGTTACATAGGGTTGCGGTATATCATTTTAAAGATAAGTAGGAATAGAGTCCAAAAATATATTTTTTTATTTTTCCCCTAAAATGGACGAAATGGGGGGCCTTCAAAGTGAAGATTTTCTAACGTCCAAAGTTGACCTCAGAACTTTCAATTTTCTGAAAGGCTGAACCTGAAACTTGATCAATTCATTTCATTTATTTATTTGCTCACATTGAAGATTATTCAATGATTTGAATTATATCCTGTACTTGAACAACAAATACTAAAATTAGATAAATATTTTAAAGAAACGAAATTATTTAATTTTTAATGAGCTTCAGTATTTTTAACAGAACTTCACAATGATGTCAATAGATGGCGCTCTGTAATAGTTTATTCGTTTGTGCTTACAAATAATAAACTATCTTATGGATACCGTGAGGTCTCAGTTTGGGGCGAACCACTAGTATTGTTCTAGGTCCATTTTAATCTGACGTTGTAATGTTTTTACTCTCGAAATCTGTCATCTTAGTCGAGATGTGTACACTCGTACTAAACGTACTACTGAAGTTTGGTCGAACAATTGCGTGTAGGGGTTTACTGACGCGGATTTGAGCGGATGTTCCCGACCATTGGGGATCTACCGACCGTCTTTACTTAGAATATCTTGTTAGCGTTTGCGTACACTTTGTTGTGGCGGATTTAGACGGATGTATGCAAGCTCGTTATGGCATAGAATACAATTTATATGGTTAGTTTCTTTGAATGCGGTAAACCAACTTTGGCGTAATATTATCTTCTGTGATATCATACTTCATACTAATATTTTATATGCGAAAGCGTGTTTGTTTCTTAGTTTGTTGGTTTGTCCTTCAATCACGCAGCAACGGATCAACGGATCGACGTGATTTTTGGCATGGGTATAGTTGAGGACCTGGAGATGGACATAGGCTACTTTTTATCCAGGAAAATTAAGAATTTCCCGCGGGAATAAGAAAAACTAAAACCACGCAGACGATTATTGAATTGAAGCAGGCGTTACTTGGCGAAAGTCCATGATAATGTAAAGACTTTACAATCGTGCATTGTCGAGTCAACATCAGCTCCTGAAGATGCTCCGATTTCGGAGTGAAATGTACGTTGAGAGTGATTTGGAGGATTTGTGTGGTGTGGTGCCGTGCCGGTGCGAATTGCTGGGCGGTGGGTGTTCGCATGCTGTTGGTGACAGACACGTACTGTACGTGTACCACATAGATTTGTCTATTGTGGCGGATTATAGCGATTTGCCTGGTGGGAGGCTTCGGCCGTGGCTAGTTACCACCCTACCGGCAAAGACGTGCCGCCTAGCGATTTAGCGTTCCGGTACGATGCCGTGTAGAAACCGAAGGGGTGTGGGTTTAATATAACTGCCATGCCCCTAACAGGTTAGCCCGCTACCATCTTAGACTGCATCATCACTTACCATCAGGTGTGATCGCAGTCAAGGGCTAGCTTGTAGTGGATAAAAAAAAAAGAATTATTACTCTATTTCATTCATACCGCAGACGAAGTCGCGGGCACCAGCTAGTCTTTCACAAAACTTTGCATAGTGATGCTAGGTACAATAAGGACTCATGGAATTTCACGTGTGGTTATTATCTTTGGCGTCTTGCCTTGCAGATATTATGACGTCCACTTAGGAATGAAAACACACTAGGGTACAATGACTACACTAGACCAGTGTGCTTAGCATGCGCACAACGAGATTATCTCGCGACGAGAGAGAGAGATGTTGTCGTTGCCGGCAATTTCTCGCTTACCATAACATGCACAAAATCCGGTATTTTACGGAAGAGGAACAACGTTTTGTCTGGTCGCCTATTGTGCGCGCTCCATATAAAAATGAATGATGCGGACTTTTTGTTTGCCAGTAAGTTTTTGCCCATAAAGAATAAATGATTTATTTATTTCATGTAGGACAACTTGTGTGACTTATGATATGTTAAGAATCTACCGCCGGTTCGGAAAGCTGTTCTACTGAGAAGAGCCGGCAAGAAACTCAGCAGTTGCTCTTTTCTTAAAAAAGAAAATATTATATGCATATACATAGTATGCTTTGCCCTAACATGTTCATACGACACAATCGTGAATCGACACAACATGTTGCTACATGATAGAAATCTCAATGCCATTTCGTTATGAAAATTTCTGACTCTAATAGGTACTATGATAAAGCTCTTTATAAACAGAATAGTCAAGTTCATAGTAGACGCCATGAACTAGTTCAAACAAAAATCTAACAGAAACATCGAACAAAATCGCGTACCGTAGATAACTGTGAAAGCCAACAAGCGTATAAATTATGAAAAACGAGTCTGGTTAGCTTCATTCAAACAACATGTGTACAATGAAAGCATATTTCATGTGGCGCAAGATGTAAGGCTAAAGCGATTTTTTGAAGTTAGGTATACTTCTTTTGGCACGTCAGGGAAAAAATATCAGAGTGAATTTTTACGATTCGCGCGCACACCGACACCCAAATTCGACACCCTGACGTTAGTTGGTCAACTTAAAAATCTTGCAGAAAAAGGCCTACGAACAAAATAAAAATAGGTAAATAATACATTTACTGTATGTTGGATGAGAACTGATAATTGGAGATTAAACGAACTTACCTGAAGTGAAGTTCTATCCTAATTATACGAGTTGCTTCGTCCGAAGAGATTAGGTATACATTGTAGTAATACGTCTAGGTATCGCCTTTCTACCACTTACTTGAAAGCAGAGAAACTGCAGGTTTTTATTTTTTATGTTGTAGGTAGGTACGCTGGCCTACCCGCTATGGGCGCCCGTAGTGTCATTCATTTAGTTGAAAGCCTGCCTGGAACTTTAATATTTCACTTAGCAGGGAATTTTTAGGGCTGGGAGGGAACTAATCTCTTCGGACGAAGCAACTCGTATAATTAGGATAGAACTTCACTTCAGGTAAGTTCGTTTAATCTCCAATTATACTTCATTGCTTCGTCCTTTGAGATTAGGTATACATTGTAGATTTTGAAAGATAGTGAAATATTAAAACACTCTTAGTTAGATAATACTATTGTAAATATCGAACAATAGGAAATAACTAACGAGAAATTATGATTTTTACATGCTATAACGGTTACTTCATCCGTATTTAAATAAATTAGGTATTTGTTATTAATATAAGTAATATTAAATTTTTAATCCTTTTACATTTTAATCCGCTTCGGTGTTAAGGTGAGATAGAACAAACTGATTAGATTGATCACACTGAATATCTCTACGGTAAAATCTGGCAAACACCATATTAGTTTGCCACTCCACCCAGCTTCGTATTGTATCTATACTTGTACCCTTTCTGTAAGTTGCAGAGGTCACTGCATGCCTAACAGAAGGAGCGGAAAACTGATAGTATTCGTAGATACTGATTTATACGGCCTCTTAAAACTGATGAATATGGCATTTTTATTATTTTTTAGAGGTTTCGTCCTAAGAATATAATATTATGCTAACTAGCGTTTTTTTTTTTTTTTTGTCTGGACTAATTTCCGCCCGGCCTTTAGAAAACGGAATACTTAGGCAAGGTTGAGTTGAACCTGGACTTGATGTTTTTATTAAATCATGTATCTTTAACGTTATCTGCTGATTATTAAAATATATATTTTCTAAATGAATTTTCGCAATAGTCTGCATCTTATGTGCAGTTACCAGCATGAGTAAAGTGACGACCTTATAAATTTTTTGACAAAAAGTCTAAAACTATGGATGGATTCCATGTTACATTATATTTTGGGGCTGAAGGACGAAGTCTGTAGGAACCTTTGAATAGCCTAGTAACGCGGTCATCAGACCCTATTCTCGATCCTAGGATCAATGACAGAGCGGAGCGATGACTGTTAATATTGTAAACCGGACTGGAATAATTCAGTCAGAAAATAAATTACCATCGGAGTTGACGCCTCATAAATATAGCTATAAAGTACAGTGTTATTTACAAAAGCTAACCCCGCGCCTTATTGCGACATCATACTGTTTCATTTAATTTTTTGACAGGGAAGTCATCATAATATCTAAAAATGTCGGTGGTAAGTAATGCCGTCCTGATAACTTCCCCGCTATCAACGTGAGCTGGGGGTGGCTGTTGGAAACAGATAATAATTCATTATCATTAGGTTTAAATTGAATTACTTCAGAACAGAGAAGGCTTTGAAATAGTGGAAACCCGGGTTGCGTGGGCCAAAACGGAACCACGACTATACCCTCAGTCTGATCTGTTATAATTTTTAAATTCTTTGGCGAATGTCGGAAGACTTAAGAAAACAGCTAGAAGTTCTAGGTAGTTAATATGATTGACAGATTCTGAACTATTCCACTGACCCCTGGCGGTTTTCTCACCGCATGCCGCCCCCCACCCTCTTTTGCTGGCATCAGAAAAAAATTATAGACAGTAGTTATAGTGGGATTGACTGTCACTTTAATAGATTTTAACCACCATGTAAAATCAACCTGCAAAGACAGAGACAAAGAAGGTAGCGACATGTAGCTATCATATAATGTTAGCAACACTACTCAGTGTTAGCGACAATCCAGAGGTAGGTATTAATAAAATACTTTTAATATATTTGTCCCTTTGATTTGAAACTTGCACGAGTAAATGGTTAAATGTGTAGAGGTTCCACGAGAGATCTAATAAAATTAGATAAAAGTTGGCTAAACTTAAGGACAATATTAATTTGATTCGGCCACGATTGCTATCGTTAAGCTTTAACTCAAATAGCGATCTAAACACGTATTCAATAACCGCTGAGTCTGCCGGCAGAAGCCTGAATTACCATCATTCAAAGACTCGTATTTGTACAAACTATTTTCAATATCGCGTCGGTATCCGCAGATGAAATCGAATAACATGAAACGAATCAAATTGACAGATAGTATACTTCCTGTTTCGTGACATATATAATGACAAACAGTAACGCTAACGCATAGTTATTTGCATTTCACAAAGCAAGATATTTACATCTTTCCAACTGTTTGGTATACATCCAACCATACTGAACCGCGGGACAAGCCGAAGTAAGGAGTCTTACCAATCGTGCAAAATGTCTGATTTTTCAACGAGTTTTTGATTGAAATTACTGTAATTCTTGTTTTATTAATTATCATCGTTTATCTTTAGTTACTAACGTGAAATTTTTTCGTGTCTATTAGGAAACCGAGGTATTTGCAAACAGTAAAGACTATGTAGTCTATAGTCTATATATATAGACTATACAGTTTGATATAACTAAGGACTATAGAATACTTTTATTATTTAAAATATTTTTTAGACAACTTTGATAATTATTAGAAATTATGCATATTATATCATCTAGATATATATGTAGTTGATAAGTAGCCTTAAGATCTACGTAAACACATTACCGGCTTCGTTAGTTTTGTAAAAACGAGTGGAGCTATATTTAGACCAAAAGGTAAAACATTGAATTGGTAAATTTTTTCCCAAATTTAAATCGTAGATACCATCTTTTGTTCGGATGTATAGCAACTAAAAAATAGGCATCCTTTAAATCCAGAGTAGTCATGTAACTATTTTTAGTGAACCGTAGTGATGTGCTTGTATAAAGACTTCAAATTTAAAATAAATCTATTTTTTCCATTGGGGTTTTAGTAAGAAAATAGCTAGAAA
Organism: Erebia aethiops; assembly: GCA_923060345.2. NCBI lineage: Eukaryota > Metazoa > Arthropoda > Insecta > Lepidoptera > Nymphalidae > Erebia > Erebia aethiops. The sequence continues at coordinate 21,099,913 of OV281082.1, forward strand.
GAAACTGTCCTTCGCACGGTTCACGTTGTAATATAGCTCCGCTATTTATTAGATCGGCTATGGCCACTCTGTATTGAAGGGATTCCGATGATGATAAGACTGGCGAGCCCGGTTCGTGAGATTGAAAAAACCGGTTTAGAAAATGGAATCTCGTAATCTCTCACCCATGATAATATGACTGGGTCATTAGTTATTATGAGCCACTGGTCATAAAAATAGCATAAACGTCCAGTGAAACGTACCGGGTCTAGCGACGCGGGTCCCGGCGCTGCTGCGAGCGCGGCGGCTGTCACTGCTGCTGCGGCTGTCGCCGTCGCTGCGGGATCGAACCTCCTCGATGCTCCCGCCTGAGGGGCTGCCGGAAGCGGAGGCTTCTGGTTTAAAGCGTGCATAGGAGCCGTTCTCGGTTTCTGCGCCGAGGGAAATTTTTGTACGGGTGGGTTTATTTTTAGCCCGGCGCCTGATTTTTGCTCGGCATCGCTTTTGCCGCCTTAAGCCAACTTAATTTGGCCAACTTTTCGCCGAATAAAAAACCATCTATTTTTGAATCAAACAGCTGGTCTATGTCCTTCTTTATTGTTGAGCATATGAAGCTCCTTCTTGTCCTAGATTCGTTATGCTGCGAATCACAGAGTAGTTGACCCGGACAGATCTCTGTGTTCTAACGAGAACAAAAGAGTGAGAGCTTCACTGATGCAAGATATACTTGCTGCGACCTGCGTTTTCTTAGTCTCAAACGCCTTATATTTTTTAATTAGGATATCCGATAAAGCAGCCTTTACCTCTTGATTCAGCATTGGTGCATCAATTTGTTTTTGCGATTCTTTGGTACATATGTCTTTCCAATAGTTCCTTTTTGGAATCCTTAGATAAGCCCGTTGTAGCGATGTGCTCCCAGCGGACTGCTAACGCACCTCGAACGTCTGGTCCGTATTTTTTATCGTTTCTCCTAATAGAATTAAAAACTCATCATCCAGTTCCGGGTCAGCTGCAGCTACTGATTCGGCGGGCCGTTCTGTAGTTGCAGTAGACGCCTACCCGGTTGGGTCTCGTCAACACTCCTTGGTACGAGTTATGATTCGTTTGAAAATGGACATAAAACGTGTAGGCACTTGAAACCCTCTACGCTTTTTTTTTTTTTTTTAACGAGAGTTAAGGGTCACATCCCTAGTGATGGCCACAACACAAATGTATGACTATATCATACGATATGTTCTTATTCGATAAATAATAATAAGAGCGGCAATAGTCCTTCAAAACTATGCACAACACTTGGTTATCTTATAATCCATTATAAGATATATATATGTAGATACATATATGTATATAAAAAACTAATTAAAATACACAATTGTGAAGGTAACATTCCTTTCAAATGTACACAATCACGATAAATGTAAAATATCTAAGTACTTAGATAAGTTTTGCGGGATTCCAATGGTGCGAAGGTAACATCCCCGTGAGATGTACACAACACTAATTGGAAGGTGACGTCATATCACCAGTTCGATACGGAAATAGTCCTTGCAACTATTCACAATATCTTTATGTATAAGTAAAAATTCACCATAAATACCTTCATGCTCCGGATTGGAGTCCAGTAGCACCGGCTCGAGTGAGTCATACGCCGACACGCTGCTACTATGGGAAGAATCTTGATCGTGCAAACGATTATCACGTTTGGCAAACTTCTTTATCTCAACTTCCTTCTCAAATAATCAGTGTCGTTTTTGTGACTACGTTTCGGCATCGTTTTAAACTTTATTGGCAAAATAAATTTTAATAACGTGGTGATCGGCGAGGCACTAAAACGCGAATGAATGACACTACGGGCGCCCATAGCGGGTAGGCCAGCGTACCTACCTACAACATAAAAAATAAAAACCTGCAGTTTCTCTGCTTTCAAGTAAGTGGTAGAAAGGCGATACCTAGACGTATTACTACAATGTATACCTAATCTCAAAGGACGAAGCAATGAAGTATAACTATATTCAACTTATTTATTATTATTAGCCATCAAAAACTATAAGTTCTCCCGTGCGTATACACAAGTAGGTACACACGCGCTTTTTTGCCATAAAATATACTATTTATTCGAAAACAATAAAAAATAATAACTAAGCAACTAAAATTAAATGGCAACATGCTGTAAATGACTAATTATATTAATTTTAATGTTATGGATGATAACATTTTGTAATTTTCCTGCAGTCAATTTATAGTCGATTGTTGTCACGTTGAAATTGTATGGCACCTCATGGTAGTTTAAAATAGAAGTAGACAATACTTATACCAATCAGTTCATTTGTATTTGTTTGTAAGCGGTTTGCCGAAAGCGTGGTATCACACAACTAAAAAAAATTCTCCAAATTCGACATCAACACAGTCATGCCTACATTTTAATATTCCTATACCACAACATCAATCTAAAAATGGACTGTGCTTATATTCTTGCTGCAGACAGCTGTTTCATCGAAAAGTACGTGGAAGTAAATGTAAAAAAAGTCTGTTATCTATGCGTGGAATACACTTTCAGTTATCACTGCAATAATTGATGTAGTAAAGTAACATTTTAAAAGCTTTTATTTAATTTCTCCTTAAAAATTGGCAATAGATAAAGCAATTCTTCCTCCGCAATACTCCCTCTTCACATTAAATGGTAAATTTTCCAAAAACCTTCAGAAGCTGTACCTAGTAATTACCTTAGTGTTATCGTAGTTTTATCTTTTTTTTTTTATCCACTACAAGCTAGCCCTTGACTGCGATCTCACCTGATGGTAAGTGATGATACAGTCTAAGATGGTAGCGGGCTAACCTGTTAGGGGCATGGCATTTATATTAAACCCATACCCCTTCGGTTTCTACACGGCATCGTACCGGAACGCTAAATCGCTTGGCGGCACGTCTTTGCCGGTAGGGTGGTAACTATCCACGGCCGAAGCCTCCCACCAGACCAGACCAGTGGCAATTCAGAAATCATAATTTCCCAAATTGACCCTGCCGGGGATCGAACCCGGAACCTCCGCACGTTAAGGCAACAGCGCTACACACTGCGCCACGGAGGTCGTCAAAAATATCTATCATTAATTACGTAATTTCACGTACTAGCGAATTTTTTCGAAGCTTTATTAATTCTGACGACTAATTTCAAAATAGTAGACGTCATAGTCTTTCTTGTTGTTTAACGGCGTTGTTACGTCTGGTCACGCAGATTACACATGCGTACAGGTTTCGCTCAAGAGCGCCTGTTACCGGCTACCACTAAAAACGTTTGTTTATTCTATATAATAAAAATACATGCTTGAAAACGCATTGACTATGCGGTTGATTCACCTGACAGAGATAGACAGAGATTGAGACTAAAATACTTTATTATGGTCAAGGGCAGCAGGGTACTTTCCTTGTTGTATAGACGATCCTGGACGTATGCGGCATATTTTCGTATTCTGTGTCAATCAAACGTTACGTGGATCATGGACGTGATTATTTCGTTAGCTATAAATTAGAATCGTTCCACACATCTTAACGTATGCCTGGTAGGGATTTTTAATAAGCAAAAATCTATTATTATCAAAAAAAATTGGCTGTCATAGGGACTGCCGATAGAAGTGAAAACTAAATCTAATTACATTTTCAATATCAAGAACGTCAATCTATCTTACTTCTTACTAATATTATAAATACGAAGGTTTGGATGTGTGGATGTATGGATGGATGTTTGTTACTCAATCACGCCCCAACGGCTGAATGGATCTGGATGAAATTTGGCACAGAGATAGATTATAGTCTGGAATAGCACATAGGCTACTTTTTATCCCGGAAAACTAAGGAGTTCCCGCGTGAACCAAAAACCTTAATCCACGCGGACGGAGTCGCGGGCATCAGCTAGTTTATTATAAACCTTAAAACATTAAAGTTTGATTACGAATGTAGTATATTTATAATTAAGACCTTTTGTATTCGTAGCAACGCGAGCATGTCGGTGACGCGAATCCATAAGTTTACCCACTACCAAAAACTGCTCAACGCGGCGAAAGAAGTTTTCACTTCAAAAATAATATATGCCCCTGTTTTTCAATAACTTACGCTATGTCACCAGTACAAAAGCTGTTATAGTTATTGTACAATTTATGCTTAGCTTTCATGGAGCGATTAGGGCGTGCTTGGAACAATTACTAAGACAATAGCCACTGAAATCGCTTAGATGCATAGTAGCATAGTAGCGACGTGAAAGGAACAATGCAGGTACATTCTTGGCTGTTTTGTTGCAGTGTTTTTAATTCAAAGCTTGCTTCTGACATAAATCTTGAATATTTTCCAAGAAAAATGCAGTTTTAGGACATTAAGTTTAGCCTTTAATTTTGTAGCCTTTTGTGCTGTTAGGACTAATGTTACGTATATGCCTAATATGTTTGTTAACAGGCTTAAAAGGTTAGCCCGCTACCATCTTAGACTGCATCGTCACTTACCATCAGGTGAGATCGCAGTCAAGGGCTAACTTGTAGTAGATTTAAAAAATACACCTATGCTGTGATACCACTGTCCATACCGGGCCCGTCTTATAAGTAATTTCTCCATGTTCCATCCGGTAGACACTTAAATATTTTTGTAACTTGAAACTGCCGTTACTGAATAGCCGTTCCAACTTATAACTTTGATATTTATACGCGGAGTTTAGCACTTAAACATATTTTATGTTGAACGTTTAAAAACTTTGAACAATAGGAATCAGAATTTTTATCTGATAGCATTAAAACGTTGAACTTCACTTGTAAAAGCCCAATAAAGTACCTACGAGTATCTTCAACTTAGCGTTTAATAGGGGTTTTACAATCATCTTTGTTTTTTCATAATCTGTAACCAACCTGCTTAAGAACCTTAGAATTGCTTAGTTAAATTTTAAACCTACGCGCTTAGTTTCGAAATGATTAAACTGATTATGACAAAACTTTAGCAAGCACTCAAGTTGCGTACAGGATTAAAACAAGAAAAAATCTGCTTGGTCTAAGACATAAACATGGTAAATAATAGACTTGGGTAACTCTACCATCCCTTCGGCTAGAAATTTCTATTCAGAAGAGCCAGTCAGAAACTCAGCAGTTGCACTTGTAAAAACCATACAAACAACTGATGCCCGCGACTCCGTCCGCGTGGATTAAGGTTTTTTGGTTCCCGCGGGAACTCCTTAGGTAATTTTCCGGGATAAAAAGCTTATGTGTTATTCTAGACTTTAAACAATCTCAGTGCCAAATTTCATCCATATCCGTTCAGCCGTTCTGGCGTGATTGAGTAACAAACATCCATCCATACATCCATACTTCCAAACTTTCGCATTAATAATATTAGTACCTATATAAGTATGCATAGTATAGATAATAATCCATATTGTTCATATTATGATTCAAATCAAAGGGTTTTGCTGGCAAAAAAGTGCGTTAACTAATAAAGGTTTGCAAGTAATGTTTCGTGAATCTTTTTTTACTGGAATATCGCCAAAACGGGGCGGGCTATTGTTTATTTATTATTACGGTTTTATAGACCCAGTGCAGGCGTGTGGAATTAAAATACACGGGGTATATAATTGCTAAGATTTTCTGGATGCCATTGCTGCTGGGTAATAAATTAGTAGTACTCATCTCTCGCCTCGATACATAACTGCCTCGTTGGTCTAGTGATTGGCATGTTCGACTGCGGCCGACGAGGTCCCGGGTTCGAGTCCCGGGTCGGGCCTTAATTAAGTATTGGGTTATTCTGACTAGAAATTTGCAGTACTAGCCCGGAGTTAGGAAGTTGGCGGTGTTTCACCCCCGTGCCTCGGAGAGCACGTTAAGCCGTCGGTCCCGGTTACTATCACTAACATGATAATAGTCGTTAAAACCCGCCAACCCGCATTGGAGCAGCGTGGTGGGTCTAAGCTCTAATTCCCTCTCTCCTATGAGAGTGGAGGCTTGTGCCCAGTAGTGGGACGTTATTGGGCTGTAGTGGTGGACTCATCTCTATGACACTATATCATACTAATATTATAAATACGAAAGTGTGTTTGTTTGTTGGTCTGTTGGTTTGTCCTTCAATCGCGCCTTCAATCGCGCGATTGACCTGATTTTTGGCATGGTTATAGTTGAGGACCTGGAGAGTGACATAGGCTACTTTTTATCCCGGAAAATTAAGGAGTTCCCGCGGGAATCAAACAACTTAAACCACGCGGACGAAGTCGCGGGCATCAGCTAGTACGAAATAAATTGGCATATATTTTTATATCGGTATAATATAATCGATGAATTCGCGATGGGCGACCCATTGAAAACGAAGTAACCTAAAAGTGGTAATGTCTAAATCGGGAGTACCAAGGCGAAAGGAGCCGAGCTTTGTGTCATAGTGTTCAGAGCTGTAGCGTTCAATTATATGATTACACACACGTTTGAAGTCCGGTCGGGTCAGCTGGCCGTCGCGTCGACAGAGTGCCTAGTGGAAGATAGATTTTTGACGACCTCCGTGGCGCAGTGTTGAGCGCTGTTGTCTTAACGTGCGGAGGTCCCGGGTTCGATCCCCGGCAGGGTCAATTTGGGAATTTATAATTTCTGAATTTTCCCTGGTCTGGCCTGATGGGAGGCTTCGGCCGTGGCTAGTTATAGTGGCTGCCTCATCACTTAACATCGTATAAGTGCATCGTAGTCAAGTGCTAACTTGTAGTGGATAAAGAAAAGATAGATAAATTCTATATTGCCACACATAACATAGATCTAAATTAAAAACTTACTTTAACTTAATTTAAAAAAAAATTATAAACTTATATTAATATTTAATATTATATTTTTTATAAAACTTAAAATTAAGCATTAAAGTTTAATTACGAATGTATTATATTTATATTTAAGACCTTTTGTTTTCGTAACAACGCGAGGTGTCGGTCACGCGTTTCCTCATTTTTACCCCCTACTAAAAATTGCTCAACGCGTCTAAAGAAGTTTTCACTTCAAAAATCAGAAAACAACGCGTGCGCAAGGGAGGTCTTATCACTAAAAGTGATCACCTCCTGACAACCCGTTTCTTAAGGATCTTTAAAAAAGGATGGAAAAAGGAAGGAAAGGATGGGAAGATTTTCTTCCCATTTGATCGCCACAATGCTGACTACGATTTGTATGGAATTGTCATGCGCTTGACAGCTGGCGCTCGATCGATTCCATGCAAATGGTACTCGTAGTTAACGTTGTCGCGATCGGATACGTAAAAAACTCCCACTCGGCCTGCTGATGTAAAAGTAGGCTACACAGCCTTTTGTGGCTGCCGAATACGAATAAATACTCACCCCCATACATACATAATACCCCATTAGGGATGTTTGAATTGAATTACATGGAAAAAGAGATCGTACTTTCTCCCGAATAAATTGTCAAGATGCTACACTAGGATTGGCGGATTATGCTAAAACTGGGGTTTACGGATAGTGACGGCTTTATTTCTAAGCTGCCTTACTTCGGTACCTACTAGACATTCCGATTATTTATACTAATAAATGTATACTAGTGCGTTTTTTCACGCGTTTTCGCACGCGTGCGTGCACGGCACGTCTTTGCCTCTATACCTATATTATAAATGCGAGAGTGTGTCTGTCGATCTGTAACGCTTTAACGGCCAATCTTTTTAACCAAATTTGATGTTTGGTATAGGTAGAGATATAGTTTGTTTCCCGGGTAAGAATATAGGCTACTTTTTAACGCGGTAAATTAAAGAGTTCCTGCGGGAATAAATAAAACTATCAATGCGGGCGAAGTCGTCCTAGAGAATCCGTGCGCGTTCAATTATAAATTCCGGGGATCAAACCCGGGATCTCCACGTGCACCACGTGCTCCACGTAAGCACGTCATTACAGTATGTGGAAACTGAATCTCTGAACTTACTTTAGGCACAGAGGTTTTAGCTTGGACGGACGCCTAAAACATCATAATATTAACTTAGTAGAAATAATATTATGGATCATATTATTGTTTGTAGCTAAGAATCCCTACAAAAGCGTACATCAAATATCTACCAAAAAATAGGCTAGTATTTTTACTAGCTTATTTTTTAGTTATTAGGTAACCCAGACGAGTCCTAGTAATTAAACTCTATCGTCTCGTGTTTCTGATGTTGGCAATAGGCCAACATCTTTAGGCTGTGATCTACATTGTGCACGCGTCTTGTATAGAAACCACAATTTATCGTCAGTAAGTAATTCTATGCTATACAAACTATATAAGTAATAAAGTAAGCGCCAATAGTTCAAATCGTGGAATGAAATCAAACAAATAACACATAACCAGTTTTTTTAATTCCCGATCCATCCGTCCGCACGGCCATTTTAGAAATGAACGATAAGTGCACAGTGGAAATTTGGTAGTGTTGGTGTATAGTAATAAACACCAGTACGCTTACTCTGAGTTTTTACATTGCAAATACGATTGATCGACGTGAGAGCTCACTACGCCAAGTGTAAGCGAACGTCAAAGTAAAATGGACCCAAAAGCTCTTGCTTTAAAGTCACAAATTCAGCGTTTGGAGCGCTGGCTGTGAATAAATACACGAAATGATGAAATGAGCTCTAAATCAATGCTATTAAGGTTCATTTTACTTTAACGTTCGCTTACACTTGGCGTGGTGAGCTCTCACGTTGATCAATCGTATTTGCAATGTTAAAACTCAGAGTAAGCGTACAGCTCTATCACTGCACAGAGGCATTCAAATTGTGACGAAAATAAATTAATATTTCATTTCATAATAAAAAATATTTCATGGTCCCTTTGGAACGTGAAAAACTCTGAGCTGAAAACAAATTTAGGTAATAAATATAGTACGCCCGGCAGACGTTGTCCTGCCCTGAATCTAGAACCCGATTGCAGTGCTACCAATATAGCCCAATAGATAGTAAAATCCATACTAATATTATAAATGTGAAAGTTTGGATGGATGTATAAATGGATGAATGGACAGATGGATCTTTGTTACTCAATCACGCCAGAACGGCTGAACGGATCTGTATGTTTGGCACAGAGATAGATTATAGCCTGGAATAGCACATAGGCTACTTTTATCCCGGACAAATAAGGAGTTCCCGCGGGAACCATAAAACCTTAATCCACGCGGACGAAGTCGTAGGCTAGTTTGGGAATATAAATCATCCCGAGACCCAAATACACGAAAATTCCACCTAAATCGGTCAAGTCGTTTCTGAGTTTTAGCGACACCAACGAACAGCGATCTTTCTTATATTTAAGAAGAAAAAGATAATAAGTTCTTATTATCTCAATCGGCTATAATTCAAGCTCAGCAAGCAAATGTAATAGCCAAATTTGTGGCCAGTCTGAACCGATGAACGAAAAAACTACCGTTTATTTTAAATTCACTTACAATCACACACTCAACAACTCACTCACCTCACTCACGTTACAATCACTTCACGATCGTGCATTGTCGAGTCAACATCTCCTAAAGATGTTCCGGTGTTGGAGTGAAACGTACGTTGAGAATAATTTGGAAGATTTGTGTGGTGTGGTGAATATTGCAAGATTCACATTGTACCACATAGATTTACCTATTAATTAAATTTAAAGTTTTTTAATTATCATGGACTTCCGCAAAGTAACGCCTGCTTCTATCCAATATTATCAAGCATTTACTTAATAAAAATTCTTTCCAAAAAACCGACTTCCAACGCCACTGTAAAGTAATAAATAATTTTTATTTCTACCCACTATGTTGAAGTCGGGCGAGCCTGATGCGTCAACTTTGCATATCCTTGTTATACCCGCCCGACTTCAACATAGTGGGTAGAAATAATTTTTTTTTATTATTACTTTACAGTGGCGTTGCAAGTCGGTTTTTTGGAAAGAATTTTTATTTTTAACTTTTTAGTGTCAGGGTTGAGGATTTACAGTCAGAATTTTTTAGGGACCACCTCGAGAGCGTTCTCTAAAGACTAATAGAAAAAAAATTCAAATCGGTTCAGAAACCAAGGAGATATGCACCGACATACATTAAAAAAAATACGCGCCGAATTGAGAACCTCCTGATTTTTTGGAAGTCGGTTAAAAATTGCGGTAAGTACCTAGTTGGACTGAGTCCAAATAAACCACGCTTGCCTTTAACAATTATTGTTTCCCCCGCCGCGAGCCAAGTCTACTACCGCTATACAAACCCGCAATTTTATGCAAATGCAAAATGCATGAATCAGAATTGCGATCGCCGATTTGTCAACAAGAAAATAGCTTCGTCGTTTAAACCTATTTTGTGGTCTTCGTGAGTATTTTCTCTCACTTTAACAGCAACGAAGCTTTCCTGCTTTATACCAACATATACCTCGTTCATTGTATGATTTGATACAATACTTTGTTATTTGAATTTGGCTAAAATTTTACCTGTTTACGACTACGACTGCGTCGTTGGTCTAGTGGTTAGCAAGTTTGACTGCGGCCGACGAGGTCCCGGGTTCGAGTCCCGGGTCGGGCCATAATTAAGTATTGGGTTTTTCCGACTAGAAATGCTCAGTACTAGCCCGGAATTAGGAAGTTGGCGGTGTTTCACTCCCGTGCCTCAGAGAGTACGTTAAGCCGTCGGTCCTGGATATTAACAGTAACATATTAATAGTCGTTAAAGCCCGCCAACTCGCATTGGAGCAGCGTGGTGGGTCTAAGCTCTAATTCCCTCTCCTATAAGAGTGGAGGCCTGTGCCCAGCAGTGGTACGTTAATGGGCTGTAGTGGTGGTGTACCTATTTTTGCTGCAACAATTAGCCAGCTATCCAATCAAAGGCCCGATTCGCGAAGGAACGCTAAATCGTTTAGCTGTATGTCTTTGCCTGTAGGGTAGTAACTAGCCACGGCTGAAACCTCCCACCAGATCAGACCAGAAAATTCAGAAATAATAAATTTCCAAACTGACCCTGCCGGAAATCGAACTCGGGACCTCCCACAGTAACACAGCGCTCACTACTACGCCAGGGAGGTCGTCAAAACAAGTTCATGTCATTCAAATTTAACAACTAATAGGGGTATGGGTTTAATATAACTTCCTAACAGGTTAGCCCGCTACCATCTTAGACTGCATCATCACTTACCATCAGGTGTGATCGTAGGCAAGGACTAACTTGTAGTGGATTAAAAAAAACTTCCTAATTACGAACGTGTGGTGTTTGATGAATTAATTATGGTATCTTGAAACCAAAGCTACGAGAGTTGCAAGCCTCGAAAACCTCGTTTTTTTTATTATCACCATTTCACAATATCACTTGAAACTAGGAAACCAATATGAACCAGCTTCATGTTAAACACATGTGGATATAAATAGCCGAGTTTTATGATTGCTGCGTGCCAATGACTTTGGAACCATTTAATATGTTTGTTTATGTAATGTCAGCTGATGTCACTTCCGGCGCCCGGCCGCGGTTTCGCCGCGGTATCCGCCCATCATGATCTGACAGATATTGCCACCGATTATAATATTTACCATTTTATCATGTTGCGAAACTTTTGCAAATAAAATTTATCAAATATATTTTCACTACACGATGCCCGCGACTTCGTCCGCTTGGACTAAGTTTTTTCGATTCCCGCGGAAACTCCCTTATTTTCCGGGATTAAAATGTCCCAATGATACAAACTATACCTGTATCAAATTTTATTAAAATCTATTGAACAGGTGGGCCGTGAAAGCATAGCAGACTAGCAGACAGACGGACACATTTTCACATTATAATATTAAGTATGGATTGAAAAATATCGTTTTCCTACAACTTCATCATGCATTTGAGTTCTAGTTCCAGCAGTTTTAGCTGTACATTGATAACTCAGTCAGAGAGTTTTGTTATTTAAACTTAAAATAGTTAATAGACTAGCAGTCATACCCGTCCGCGTTCACGTTGAAATCTATATATATATATATATATATATATATATGTCACCGTAAGATTGTAAAAACCGTTAGATTGTAATATAACGTTTTTTATCTCGTTGGATTATAAACTGTCGACAGATCGTGAACCGTAACATACTGCTTACAATTTAACGCAATATTTTTCGGTAAACTGTAATCTATTAGGTACATAAACCCGATAGGGCCGGGCACTACCTGAATATTCATGTCAAACCCTAACCTAACCTATAGTTAGAGTAAATGTATGGTAACACTTACATTTACTCTGAATTCAACTCGCGCGCGAACTGTACAAGAAAGAGACAAGAAAACTTAAATACAATAAATATTTCATAAATTAATACTCAGAACATTGAACGGTTCACAATCTTTCGACTAATCTGTTAATAATTACTTATTATTTTCGACTAATTAATCCGTTAGATTATAATCTAACGGATTTTACAATCTTACGGTGACATATATAAATTACTGTTCGTTTGTCTCGCTAAAACTCGAGAACGGCTGGGCCGATTTAGCTGATTTTGGTTTTGAAATGTTTGTCGTAGTCCAGGGAAGGTTTAAACGGTGAGAAAATTGGAAAAGTTAGTTAGTTACGACGCGTGGGTGAAGTCGCAGGCATTCGCTAGTAGAAAAGTAATCGATGTTTCTCCAAAATTGCAATGATTTCAAAATCGGCTTTGCATCGCACAAGTTAACGTGAAATAAACTTGAAACGAGTTTGAACATCTGCAAACATTTGAAACTTGAACTTTTAAGGCCAAAATACTACGCGCGAGTTTTTAATCACATGCAGGGTCCTTTGAAACTCAAGGGCGATCTCAAAATAGAGGTGGAAACGTTTGAATTAAAGGTTTTATTTATATAAGTAATAAACTATTTTTCTGGTAAAACCGTTAATATTTTTTTACTTAAATATTAGTAGGAAATAAAGTGGAAAAATACTTTTCACAGAAAATTTCATTTCACTTATAGTGCGTCAGCCTTGGACTGTGAAAAGCTGCATTCACTCCAAAGTTTTGGAATAAAAATGTCCCCACGATGAACGCAAAAAGTCCTTTGATGTTCTCAAAGGCACATTGTGAAAGAGATTTTGCGTTTGCCCATCACCAATTTTTTTTTTTTTGTAAACACCAAACAGGTATTATGCATGTACTCGTGCTCGTAGACACTGTTTGACGACCTCCGTGGCGCAGTGTGTAGCGCTGTTGCCTCAACGTGCGGAGGTCCCGGGTTCGATCCCCGGCAGGGTCAATTTGGGAATTTATAATTTCTGCATTTTCCGTGGTCTGGCCTGGTGGGAGGCTTCGGCCGTAGCTAGTTACCACCCTACCGGCAAAGACGTGCCGCCAAGCGATTTAGCGTTCCGGTACGATGCCGTGTAGAAATCGAAGGGGTATGGGTTTAATATAACTGCCATGCCCCTAACAGGTTATAGCCCGCTACCATCTTAGTCTGCATCATCACTTACCATCAGATGAGATCGCAGTCAAGGGCTATCTTGTAGTGAATAAAAAAAAGGTTTTAATTTAGTTAGCTATTAATTAGTTACTTCGGCTGTAAAATTGTATAAAATCTCCCTGAAACACAAGCGCAACGCATAGTCAGCAGCATTCAGTGGGGCAGAGGCGCAATATTTTTAGGTACCCCGCAACCCAAAGCAGCGGTTATGTCTAGTTTTTTTGTGGCTTTAGAGACTAATAATTACGAGGACTGTGATTTAAATCATCCTTGAACCGATATATTTCAGTTTCTCTTGCAATTGTCACTCTTAAAGACATAAAAATAAAGAAAAACCGCCCAAGTGCGGTAAATATACAACTGGCATGACATTTTTTACGTATTAAAAACTTTTTAGCTGGCAAGGACACTTTACTCTGACATAAATTAGCACTTTAAAGCTAAATATTTCGCAAACGGATCCATGAATCGAAAACCATGGGATAGGCGAAAAAAAAAACATCTTCCCATTTTACGTGTAGGGGGTGTTTTTTTCGAAATTTTAATTTTATCATTTGTCAGCGTGGTTAATATGCACGGAATAGATAAAATGTTAATATGTAAACCAACAAGTTAAATCTTTCCAGCACTAAGAGTAAGTATCTGAGCTAAGCGAACGAATGGACGGATATGACAATAAGGATTTCTTGTTGACTACGGAATCCTAAAAAAACAAATAAATAATAAATAAATATATGGAAGCGTCTGTCCGAAATACGGCTAGCGCTGTGGGTTAGAGTGAGAGAAGAGAAGCCTGCCTACTGCTGCCGTATGCGTGAGAGAAAGGGAAGCCAGACAGACTGGCGCCGTAACGCGTTACGTTACGAAGCGGTTTACCCTCCCTTAAGAAGTTATCACTTCAAAAAGAATATAATACATGGCACATAACGTGAGTAATAAAAACAAAAGTCGATGGGTAATGGAAATGGGATGTCGTCAGACCTTTTAAAGTCATTATTTAGATTCCCTGAATAATTTTTTTCCGATTCAAAAAAAGCATTTTCAGATTCAACGTGTGTTGAATCTCAAAATGCTTTTTTCATAAAATTATTTAGAACTATCCGTCACATAGTAGGTAAAAGTGAATATTTTACCAATAAATTTGTTATACTATCGGAAACATTTAGAGTGGCGTTTAATAGCGCATAACGCTGGTTAAAATATTTGCTAATAATAAATTGGAACGTAGTAAATTAAATGGAATTTTTATGGCACATAGTCACATAAATCGTGAACGAGGAATGAGGATTTTATGTAGAACTTACATTTTGCTCTTGGCTTTGCCTGCGTCTCATTCGGGAATCGGGTCAAACCTAGTCAGTGTTTGATATTGTCGCATCGCGTCGTACCGAGTCGCGTTTGACACGTCCACACGAGTAGTGACACGTAGGTTAGAGACTGATGAAACATTTATTTAAATTTTGACATAAGCACACTTATGAAGTTTCATAATTATTGACAGGCTACCATCGACAAAAAATGCAATACTTCACTATCGCAGATTACGTAAGCAGGTTTCCTCAAAGCGAAAAACCACCCATCCACTAGAAAAAGATTTTCAGAAGTACCGCCTGAGCGACGTTGGGGTAGGTCAGCTAGCTGGATGTATTGCATACGCTCTTAGCACACGGAACGTAAACTTCCCAGTTAATGAGCTGGAAAGGTTTGAAACCGCGACCAATTCCGTAAATATTTCGATATTCGTTAGTTAATTGAGTTCATGGCATTCTATAAGCTTTGGTGATTGCGTGCTGCACGTATTATGTCATGCTTCTAATCGCGCGGAAATAGGTAGAGTGCTTATGCAATAAGGTAGGGTGTTGAAAGATGGTAAGCATTTTTCGTAGATTTATTGTTTAGATTGACCGGATACATTGGCCCAATATTTTATTAGAGAAATGACATTATCTTTCACGTAAAAAAACTGGAAGACAGTGGAGGCGGAATGTATCTGCGCATCTCTTAAACCGCATGAAAAACATTAAATAGATAATTATTTCAAAACTCAAAAGATGTCAAAAGTTAACAGTCATTTATCCTAGTCCTGCACTCTGGCAACACTGGACACTTTTTGGTCGTCAAGGAATACACCTAATTGTTTAATTTAACAATTAGTAGACGCGTGATGACGGTAATTAACAATCAAAAAATAATCCATACTAATCAATGATATTTATATAGAACATCATTTATATGAAATGCGATAGTATGTCTGTCTCTCTGTCTGCTACGCTTTCACGGCCCATCTGTTCAACCTATTTTAGTGGGTACATAGATAGGTTGCATCTTAGAAAATGACATAGACTGCTTCTTATCCCAGAAAATCTTATCCGGACGGAGTCACTGGCATCATCTAGTAATGTTATAAAATTACTTTTGAAAATATTTCTGCCGGATAATAGGAAAGTTTTCTCGAGTATCGGGGCGTCAATACCTAGATTACCTACCCTCTCCTTAACCTAAAAAAATAAAACCCTTGTGCCTACGCGAAATAAAAAATAGACAAGACCGTTGGCCCAGTTTTGTTTACCCTCTTCCTCTAATGACCTGTTAAATCCGCCACCCACCTCCGGACCTTTTCGAGCCGTGAAAAAATAACTACGCAACCTTTTATCTTCCTTTGAGCTCAGGCTAGGTGTTTTATTATGTATCTTAGCTAAGGGACCATAAAATATTCGGTAGTTTATTCCCTGATTTAAGAAAGTTTGGCTAGTTGCAAAGATTTTGGAGAGACTTGTAAATTACTCATGGACAAAGGCCTTCTGGTAGAACCTAACTCTTAGATTCAAAATGTACCTAAGTACCATTGCTCTGCCGCTAAATATATTATCTTAGTAATATTATAAATGGAAATAGCTTATAACCTGAATTAACTCATATTATGCTAAATTAAAGAGTTCCCGCGGGAATACTTTGGAAGCCTCGTTCGTAGCTTTAGTTAAGATACCATAATTGATTAATATCACTATCATGTTTTCTGTAGATAATGGACGTCAAATGTGTACAGTGTACCTAAATTCAATTTTGATTAATTGATTGAATCAAAGAGCTTTCCACGAATTTACTTAAGTTATTCCACTCGGACGAAGTTGCGAGCATCATGTAGTAAACTATAAAGTACAGTTAAGAATAGGTATTCACTTAACTTCAACATCACAAAGAAGCCATTCGAAAGTCTTATCTGTAATGAAATTTCTTTCGAAATAGATCTGTCGCGTAGACATAAATCATGTACTTGCAGCGCGCCAAGCGACTTTCCCGTACGTTTTTTTACAGAACAAGTCGCCTTTTAAGTGTAAATATGTTGTCACTACTGACTATCCGCGAATGGAAAGATACTCAAATGAAAGATATTAAAATAAGTACAATTTCATAGGATTTTTATGTCACCTTTTCAACAATGTCAGCTGTTATATCATATGTTATAGCAATATGAGCTGCACCCGAAGTGCTGTCGAGCGGCATATAAACAGCAAACTATAAATGCACCCTTATTTTTTGCAACAATTCTTAATGGATATGGCATGAACGGGAAACTTTGAGAATAGAACAATAATATTGCCGTCGCGCTGCTCCTCGAATAGAATTCCATAACACCCAATAGCGACAAATGCAGCTTGGACCGAACCTATACGAGTACATCTTGTACATACCTAAAAATAATTTATTACATAATAATTAGTAGCAGGAACTGAACAAAAAAAAATACATACCTATGAAAAGCAGTCGAATTCTTTCTCCTCCTCCAAAACAGAAACGATTTTAATTTTTTTTTTCAAGAATATTTTAAGATGGACTCAGGCTATGTCGGTATGTTTTTCCTTTTTTGATTATATTCGTCAAAATTATGATAGTGAAAATTATGATACGGTATATTATCTGATAGTGACGCGAAAACTGGGGCATTTTTTGCAATTTTTGAAGGTTCCACATTCTTAAAATTATAAATTTATCGAAAAAAACCAAACATATGGACATGGCACGGACACATATAGATTTTATGGTGCAAAACTATTTTCTCTATTGTAATTATGCACGGAGAAAACCGACTAATACGATTGTATGGGGAAACCGCCCTCCCGTATCGTCTTAACTCATACCTAACTATAACGATGAGGAACTACATTCTAGTTGAAGATGTATCCAAAAATACTGAGAGCTTTGTCCGTTTTTGAAAAAGAAGAAGAAAGATTGCTCGAGGAAGTAGGGAAATATTGCGGGACACATCTGTCACACATAACTCGTAAATCAACTCATCTTAGAGCACGTTCATAGCGCGTTTCCTGACGCTTTTCCTTACACAAGACTTAGTATGAGCTTTTAAGTGTATGTAAACACAATATGATGGTAACTTCATATTATGTAGCTCTACAAAGTGGCAAAAAATAATGCAATGTAAAGTGACGAAAATGGCCGGTTAAAAGCGGAATCATTTAACGGTGCTGAGCTAACTTACCTTTAAGTAAAATATCTTTAAGTAAAAAAATTTGGTAAAAATTACTAAAATTTTACCAAGGACCTTCTCACATTGAGCATTTAAAATACATTTTAAATTTATTATCATTTGCCAACTGCGATCCTGTGAATATTGGAGTTAATCAAACGAAAATCTTATATTTTTCGAGGCGCTTCTTTTAATTTTGGATAACTGTAAGCCTCATCTATACTTCTATATCTATACTAATGTTATAAATTATAAATGCGAAAGTGTGTCTGTCTGTCTGCTACGCTTTCACGGCCCAATTTTTTAACCGATTTTGATGAAATTTGGTATAAAGGTAGATTGTGGCCCGGGGAAGGACATAGGCTATTTATCTCGGAAAATTAAGGAGTTCCTGTGGGAATAAAAACTTAATCCACTCGGACGAAGTCACGGGCATCACCTAATAGTATAATAGAGTTGACACGGCATAATATTGTTAACATCAAACCATAATGGAGATAATGAACAAGAATGATAAAAACTAGATAGTCATTTAAGGTCAAAAAGACACACCCGACAGGACTCACCGCGTCATTAACTTTTATATGGAGCGCGAATACTTACTAGGTGACCGGATAAAACGCGTCCTGCTCAGTTGGGTTTTCCTCTAAAGGAGCGAGTAAAGACTAGTTTTATTTTATTTTATGTATTCGGACAGCCAATAGTTAATACACTAGATACATTGTTATATTTAAGACACATACAAATAGGTACAAAGTCCTGATTGACTGACTGACTGACTGACTGACTGACTGACTGACTTATATATAAGCCGCTGGTCAGAGACATGAAATTAAAAGAGTGTGTTCTTTGTGAAGAGTAGGTATCCACTAAGAAAGGGTTTTTCGAAATTACTCCCCTAAAGGGATAAAATAAGGGTAGAAAGTCCGACATTTTTCAAGTTATGTATATCCATAAAACTTGGTATTTGAGCTACGGGTTTAAAACCGGGGAAATACGTATTTCGCCATTTTTGAAGATTCTACCCCCAAAGGACTGAAATAGGGGATGAAATTTTGTATGAAAGTCCTTTGTTTTACAAGATATTTTTCAAGTTAAATCTACGAAACTTGGTATTGTGGTTTTCGGTAAAAAATAAAGAAGGATATTAGCTAAGTTTACTATTGTTTATTTTACTTTGTGGTGTACAATAAAAGTATATTCATTCATTCATTCATTCAAGGATGCGTGTCACAATTTTTAAAAACTCCATCCCCAAAGGAAGGGATAGGGGTTGAAAGTGTATATGAAAGTCCGACGTTTTTCAAGATATGGCCATGAAACTTAGTATTTGGGCTTCCGATTAAAAATGACGAATTCCGGATTTCACAGTTTTTGAAATTTCTATCCCCAAGAACGTCAAATATAGAGTTTTTAACGGATCGACGTAATTTTTGCATGGGTATACTTGAGTACCTGGAGAGTGGCATAGGCTTCTTTTTATCCCGGAAAAAGAGTGCCTGTGGGAATTAAGAAACTTATGCCACGCGAACAAAGTCGCGGGCGTAATACATGATAAATGTTCAATTTATTATTTAAAGGCTATCACAACATGCACAACTGCCAATAATAATTAACTAAGCCACATAATATAATTTCAATTAAATATTAAAAGCTTTGTTAAGTTTCAACAGTTTAAAATCTCTTTCGATTATTATTCGTTTGGAATCCCCATGTATTTCAATAATAATCAATCTTTAAGTATTGTACGGGAGCCTGGACAGAGATCACAAAAGGTTGTCTTAGAACAGCGAGAGCCGATCCTTTGTTCCCGCAAGCTATGGGACAAGCCCCAATTGTTCCAAGGTATAAGGCAACTTCTAAGTTCCCCGTTGAAATATATTTAATTCCTTAGGTTTTGTTATGAATTACAAACCCTTTCAATGTCAGGAAAACATTATTTCTGTATTAAGCAACAAAGACTTTAAAATAAACAAATTGATATAACCAAGAAACCCTATGTATTTTGAATAATGTTAAACAATTAGCATGTGTTAAAGTAAGTAAGCTAAGTAAGTAAGTAACATGCTAACCATTAGACCAACGAGGCAGTTACTGAAAATACGCTGCCACGTATTGCCCCTGTCACCCTGTAGCGTTACTCTCTTTAGACTTCTTCGTCGAATCGTTCGTTTCGTATAATTGAATTATTAAACTAATTTTATAAGGGATAAAAATATTTAGAGTATATACTTACCAAATAACCGAGAGAATAGACGTATAAAAGAATATAAAATTACTCGTAAAGCTACGAAGTGGAAGTAAGTTTGTTCTTTAGTCAAAATAAAACTTGTGAAACAAATTGCGTGTGTATAAAGCGGAGTATAAAAAATAAAAAATATTTTCACCATATCACGCGGCTACGCAGACATAAAGCTCTGTTCACACAATAGAAGAAAACGCTGAAAATATTGTGTCTACAAGATAAAAAATTATGGAGCAAACATTTTTGAGTAAGTTGTTGAGAGTGCGTGAATAATGTTTGACAGTGGCACTTCACTCTATCACATTAAAATCTCCGATTTTTATTGTGCTACAGTGAGACAGTCTGCGGTAAACCCGTAGACTCGTTAGGTTTGTAATTGTGATATAAGAGCGCTAAGTAGGTTTTTATTTATTTATTTATACATTCTGTACCAGTAAATTAAAAATAAAACATAAACATTGAAAGGACATGCACAAGGACAACTTATCTCTTGAAGAGATTTTTACATACGAGTTGACTCATGTCAGCCCGATGGCGCCAGGCGAGGGCTGACCATCGTCACGAGTTTGTTCATGGGAGTCCGCCATATTGGATTTAGAATGACCCACTCAGATAGTTCTATGTATGGAAATAATGTCATCGAATGAAAAGTATGCAAAATGCAAAAAGTGTATGCAAAATTTCAGCTCAATCGGTCGAGGATAACTATTTTAAAATTCGTTTGCAAGATTTCACCTAAACAAACAGACAAACATTGCAAGTTAAATAAAAGCTTGTAAAAACAGCAGCATTTGGGTTTAAACGATAAAGAACCGTTCATTTAAAAAAAGCTGAGGCTGAGAACCCTTAAAGTAATAAAACCACTTAATGATATTTTATCTTCAATATTTAATAAAGGTTTCGTTTAAGGATGTCAGACCATTTATATTGAGTGAAATATTAACGAGGGGAGTTGATGATTTGAAAACAGAGTCGTTATCTTTTGCTGTTTGTAGAAAAGCGTTGCTTTTATTGCCGGCAGCTTCTATGTTCGATTCAAAGATATTTATGTAGGTAGGTACTTAGTAATATTTTCAGCCTCGTTGGTCGTGGTGGTTAGCATGTTCGATTGCGGCTGACGAGGTCCCGGGTTCGAGTCGCGGTTCGGGCCATAACAAGTATTGGGTTTTCTGGCAAGAAATTCTCAGTATATACTAGCCCGGAGTTGGCCGTGTTTCACCTCGGAAAGCACGTCGGTCATGCGCTTGATCTCTCTCCGCTGGTATTGAACTTTCCGTTCCATGGGGCTATGAGAGTAAAGGAACAGAGAGTGCACCTGTGTTTGCGCACACAATTATGCACTATAATAACTCCCGCGTAGATGGCTAATCTCTGTTGATTGACTGCCGTGGCCGAAATTCAGTCGGGAGGACTTTATTATATTTATTACTAATTTGTAGTGTTTTATATTGTTTATCACTATCGATGATTTTCTGAATGACAAAGTTGCATGGAAGCAACCGGCCTCACATCCTGTGACCCACAAGTCAGTGTAATACTACTTGTAACGTTATGTATGTGTTGTATTGTTTACTTTTTGTAACCTTTTTCTTTTTTAAGAAAAGAACAACTGCTGAGTTTCTTGCCGGCTCTTCTCGGTAGAATCAGCTTTCCGAACCGGTGGTAGAATCTTAACGTATCATAAGTGACATAAGTTGTCCTACATGAAATAAATAAATCATTTATAAATTATTTATCCATTTATTGATATTGCTTCATCTTCAAAGTTAGAACAAATACTTTGTTTATTTTGCATTCAAAAGCAAGTTACTTTTACCAAATTACATTTCTAATATATACTCACCTGAAACTCATAATAAATGAGCTTTTAAAAGCTCCTTAAACTGATCTTTTTATGTAAAATTTCCCCGAAACGGACCATTATAGAGACGAAAGTACGGAAAAATAAAAGGTGATTTTCTCTTATAAATGGTAGTAGCATAGTACCATAGTAAAGTGGAAGTACTTTTTAAATTTAATTGTGAGCCCTTACACGTTGCGGACTTAGCCGAGATAGCGATTATGCTTATCAAGGCCGCCATCACGACAAGGAAAATCCACAGTAAAAGTTTAAGGCACTGTGAGCTCACGAGATGAAAAACACAGGCGCGTGGGGGTGAATTCGATCGAGCGCATGTCGCAAAAAATACATGAAAATATAATTTGTAAAAAAATTAATATATAAGTACTTTTCAATACAAATGAATCCGACAATGAGTTTGATTTAGAAATATGAATTTTATCTTATATTTCTAGAGCTAATTATTTGTTTCAATAAGGAGAAAAATTGCTTTAAAAGGTAAATTAAGAGATATGTTTAAAACAAATTTCAATGCAGAGATTTTTTTAAATTGTGTTTTGAGATGCGTCAATGGCTGCATATATAGGTTTTGAAAACAGCAAATTATCTTTACAAGCATACATTATGTCACCGTTTGATAGATACACTGCTTTTAAAAACCCCCTCTTACGCTACACAGGGCCTTAAGGTGAAAAGGTTCGAGGTGCTAACGTAAATTGATTGTGAAAAGGAAGGAAGTCGGCGATAAACAAAAGATAAAACTTTAAAACGAAAAGTAAACATAAATTTTAATTGCCACGTACAATTTAAAACCTTATTTCTATATCAAATGCCCGAAAACTTAGTAATTAACAATATGAAATATATATCGGGTTAATATATATAGCTTATGACACTCGCCAATAATGTGGCTTTCTATTGGTATCAGAATTTTCAAAATCGGTTCAGTACATCCAGAGATTACCCCCTACAACCTCATAAACTTTACCTCTTTATAATAATATAGTATAGATAAGTATAATTTGGCCAATATTAACTGTCGATAATATGGGTAAAAAAATAAGATTCTTCACAAATAGCAATTACGGTTAACGACATTGAATAACTGATATTTTAATAATAAATTCGAGCGTAGGTACATGTCATTTTGGCCCGAATTGGCCGAGAGCTAACGTTCACGGACGTAGCTGTTGAAAAAAGAGTTGTACACTCACATGTCTCTGTTTACGGATCTCATTATATCTGATCGATTGTATAGAAGAACAATATGCATATACATCACCCGCTGGGGACTGAGCTGTTTAAGCAGGCCTTCGTCTTTTAATCGGCGTCGCCACCGATGGACGTCTACTACAGGAAATAAGTCTCTTGTAGAAACTATTATGCGTCGCAATCTATGGGTCACCCTGGTGATTTTGGTTATCTACGACGCAGGTCACTATGTTGGCCACTATGTTGGCCATCTATGTTGTCCATCTATGTTGGCCACTCGTGGCCGATCTGCGATGGCTGCCCTTTCCGGTGCGAAGACGTTATTCCAACATCTTGGCACCCTAACGTCTAAGAACCATGGCTGCTCATTTCGAGTGTTATCTTAAACAAAAAGTTTAAAAAACTGAGTATCTAGAGTTACCTACTGACATTGAAGGTAATAAAATTATGAGAACCTACATATTTAGAGCGTTCTTCAAAAGTACTATGAAACTTGAGGCTGCTTTTATAAATTGTGAGGGTTTTCTTGAATTCGGGGCTTTTCAGAGACATAATATTATTAATGTCGTAATTAGGCTTTTTCATTGCAGGATAGACACGCGTGACAAACATGCTTTTAGAAGGTTATGATGAGGTCAAGGTTAAAGTGCTCATCCCTAAAAGATACCTATATTGGGTATTGTCTTGAATGTCTTCTGTTGACTTAGGTTTTACGTGGCAGGAAATACAGACATTGGCTTTCGGCGATCCATTCCTAAACGGTTCATAACAGAAACCTTGAGACACGTAAATTAATTATACAAAAAGTAAATACCTATAAATATTGTGGAGGAAACACAGAAAATGCCATTAATTATTAGAAGCATACCTTATAGACAAAACTACCTAAACTAAAAAAAATCTAACAAGATAATAATATTTCCGTTGCCGACCAATAGAACATTCCAAATATCCGATAGAAATCCGAGCCTCGTACCAATAAAGCGACAACACACAACGGACCCAGACAGGATAAAATGTTCGCGCAAAACACCGCATCGAAGGGGAATGATGATTTGACCAGTGTGCCTAGTGGGACATTTTCTATGCCATTCTACGTAATAACCTCCTACTTGGCCTGCAGAGTACCTATAGAGGGAGATTTTCTTCCCATTCGATCGCCCGTCAAATGGTCTTCTCCGTTTGGCCCGTGAGGGCCAAGCGGGGGTACGGGTCTCGAGGCTGGGCCTCCTTACCCGGGCGGGGCGCGGGGCAACTCTGTGCCCCGGTGGGTGTCTTGAGCCGAGTGAAACCGGCTAGGGCCTGCCTTGTAGGCTACGGGCCCCTAGGTCGGGTGATTATTCGATCGCGATAACATTAACTACGCATTGTATGGAATTGTCAACAGATGGCGCTCGATCAATTCCACAAAAATGGTGGTTAACGTCGTCGCGATCGAACACATAAAAAAAAGTCCCACTCGGCCTGCAGTAGCCTAGTGCGTGCTCGTATATAAAAAAGTGATTGAGGCGAACTTTTTTGTCCCGTCCGGTCCGTAATGTGTTTTCGCCCCTAAACTATTATAGCCATAATCCTTAACTCGACGACAATTTGGCCTCCATTTTCATTATATTTTTCCACCCAATCGATCTTCGGAAGACAGTAATTACGGCAGATGATATCGAGTTGTTTGTTCTCGGCATGGCCGGAATTATTGTTTGCTCGGAAAAATAAATTTTGCGGAATGTTTTTTTCATGCCTTGTGACGTAATAAGCAATAAACTCTGAGGCCTTTATAGGCACAGAAACATCTACTTGGTATATGGGAAGAATAGTTGTTTCCGGTGACATCTTCCGTGTGGTATTAATATGGTGTTAAAGGTCCCTTTAGAATATCTCAATATTCGGTCTTGGACGCTATTTTGGCGACGTCCCTGGCGTACGGTGTAGAAACCGATAAGGGGTATGACTTATAATTGCCACATTATATGCTGCGAAAATCCAAACCTCTAACAGGTTAGTCTGCTTCCATCTCCGTCATCATCTCTTACCGCTGTGAGATCGCGGCTAACATACGAGAGTATTACCTATACCTATCGATTATTTGAAGACAAAAAAAACAACTTAAATCATTAGTTACTGATAATGAAAAAAACTAGAAGTTTAATTCGCTATAATCCGCCATAACAGGTAAATCTATGTGGTACCGTGTGTATCTTGCACTTGTAGCTTGCGATATTCACCACACCACACAAATCTTCCATCTTCAGGAGAATGTTGACTCGACAATGCACGATTGTAAATCTTTACAATTGTACAATCCGACTCCGGTGTCGGAGTGAAACGTACGTTGAGAATAATTTGGAAGATTTGTGTGGTGTTGTGGTACACTTGTAGCTTTCGATATTCACCACACATGATACACACGGTACCACATAGATTTACTGTAAGTAACGCTTGCTTCTATCCAATACCTTATAGTTATTGAGCCAAAATATCGTTTTTCCACCTGCACTAGACACGGTACAACTACTTTACAAGGGCCTTTCTTTCAAATTGCCACTATTCACGTGTTGAGACATTTTCCATTATCTACCTATACTTAACGATTACAAAAGTTTTCAAACAAGCGTACCTAAACATGTTTACAACTTGGGTTATTACAGTCGTTTTCTCGTATCCCAATTTGCTTTTTAATTGAAAATTTGCTATCAAGGAGATATATTGTTTAACTTTTGCTGCAAGATAAATTGAAATAGGTTGAATAATTTGTTACTAATTTGGTAGCACCGAAATTAATTTGTATATAATTTATAGGAAAACAAAACTGTTTGTACGTAAAATGTGAACATTACATAATATTAGCTTTAAGCAGTGGTGGGCTAAGGGTGGGTCGGAAGGCCTCGTCCACCGGTCTTGGACCTAAGAGGGCGCCCGATTGATTAGAAATCATCGTTAGTCCAATGTCATGTAGGTATTTTCCGCTTTAAAAAAACTGAAAAATTGAGAAAAATTTTCGCGCTCGTTTTCCTTCGTCTGTTCGTTTTCGAACGTAGGTAGGATTTGTTCTACAAAACCTTTAAAGAACATCTTGAAAGGAATCAGGGGCTTAACTCAATGATGCTACCCAGGCTTCCGCCTTTAAGCCTCCCAATAGGTAGGTACCCATACTAAGATAAGAATCCATACTAATTTAATAAATGCGAAAGTGTGTCTTTCTATCTGTCCATCTGTATGTCTAATACGCTTCGGCTCCTTATTTTTAACCGATTTGGATCAAATTTAAGTTAGATTTTAACATAAGTAGGCTACTTTTTATCCCGGAAAATTATGGAGTTCCGGGACGCGGGAATATAAAAAACTTAATCCAAGCGGACGAAGTCGCGGACATCATCTAGTATTAAATAACTCCTACCCCTCTGCCGGGTAGATAGAAAAATGTTATAACAACTATTATAATATATGCTGCAGCAACAATATGCGACATGCGACAGTACGGCATGCTAAAAGCAGATAAATGCATCCATTTATTTTGCATTATTATGCAGCATGCGGCAGACTGTTTTATACCAAAACGACATAGATTAATTCGGTACAATAGTCTGCCAAAAGCTCTTTCTTTATTGTTTTGATATACCCTTTGAAAACCCGATAAAAGCTTCCCCACATGATCATCAAATAATCATCAGTGTTCACAACACTTCACAACTAAGGCAATTATCCTCGGCGGCTAATAGCCGATACAGCCCTCGAAGTTGCCAACATCGGCAAGCCACTGATGTACGAAAACTTAGCCAAACTTATCACAGATAAGAAACACTCCAAGATGAAGACAGATTAGTTGTTGCCAACATTACAGATTAGTTTCGTAAAGTTGCGCACTTAAGTTATTATTTTATCGGATTTACGGCACTCCAAGAGCTATATGAGAGCGAATCCAAAAGTTCTCCGATAACGTAGTAGAAATTATGTATAGAGGCATTCGTCCGCGTGGATTGAGGTTTTCGCTGCGGACTCTTTAATTTTCCGGGAAAAAAACCTAATTTGTAATTCCTGGGTGAAATATTATCCAAATCCGATCAGCTGTTCTGACGTGATTGAGTAGGTAATAAAAATACATGTGAAAGTTTGGATGGACGGATGGAGGGATACATCCATTCACATTTATAAGTATAATATTAGTATAGTATAATATAATATTATGCTTTACTTTCTATCCAGAAAAACCAGAGTTTAATTCCACGGATTTAAAAAGGAAGACGCGACTCCGTATACCAAAAGGTCTCCTCTCAAGGGCCTTTCGACTCCAATGTCCAGCAACTGTCCTCCGTGAGTCCACTGCCACTTTTACGTTGTGTTTATTTGGCATTCTATTGCCTGTAGTCTTAAATAAATTTCACGCCATATAACACATTTTCTGACAGCACAATATAACTTTCCTTTTTTCATAAAAAAATTACAACACACAATGTTCTTAGTTAACTAGCTCACTCTATTGTCCGTGCTGTGGCTTGAACATGCATTCATAACTGAATGCGGCCTAATTAGGAATTCATGTTGCGAATTGTTTAACAATTTTCAATTTAAGATACTACCTAACATTGGTATCATTAGAGTTTGACTACCAGACGTTAGCGGCATTTCATTTTAACTATTTTTTAACCGACTTCAAAAAAAAGAAGGAGGTTATCAATTCAGCTGTATGTTTTTGTATGTTTGTTACGCGATTACTCCACCAATTATGAATCAATTTTGATAATTCTTTTTTGTTTTTGTAGATCATACTTCAGAGGTGGTCCCATCTAAATTTGGTGAAGATCTGAAGAATAGGTATGTTCGGACATGGAGAACGGAACTCCTCAATCGATAAGAATAAATTGATGATTCTCTTTGTGTTTGATAGATCATACTTCAGAGGTGGTCTCATATAAATTTGGTGAAGATCTGATGAATATCTTCGGATATGGCGAACAGGTGCCCATCATCATCATCATCATCATCATCAGTCATTATGGATCCACTGTTGGACATAGGCCTCTTTCAAGTAGCGCCAACGTGCTCTTTCCTCGGCTTTCCGCATCCAATCGATGCCAGCCACCCTCCGGATATCATCGCTCCACCTTGCTGCTACGCTCCGTTTACCAAGACGCGGTCTCCACTCGAGGACCTTTCGACTCCAACGTCCATCGGTCCTCCGACACACGTGACCAGCCCACTGCCACTTCAGCGTGCTAGCCCTAAGAGCTATGTCGGTCACTTTAGTTCTTTGGCGAATCACTTCGTTCCGGACTTTATCCCTCAAAGAAATTTCGAGCATAGCTCTTTCCATAGCACGCTGAGCGACCTGTAGTCGGTGTACTAGTCTCGCTGTCAGTGTCCACGTTTCGGCACCGTAGGTCATTACTGGTAGGACGCATGGTGCCCATGTGGAGACCCAAAACAATATGAAGAATCGTGCGGCTAAGAATTGGCACCGACTCCAAAAAATATTATTATAGAACTACATTAACTTTTCTGAATATAATATATTCGCTACTAATTAAAATATTTTTTTAGTGTTTGTGGTTATTAAAGTCGGTTTTAATTTTTTTTATTTTTTTTTATTTGATACATATTATATTATTAAAAGGTAAACTGTCTTTCAAGTTATATTGAACTCGCTGAATCCAGAAACTTTAGCTTTAACTTAAGTAGGCCTTTAAGTATGATATACTAGGATTTCGCTAGTTTTCTGTGTGACGTAGATCCTACAAGAAGACTTTTCAAAAATTCCAATCGGATCTATCGGAAAACCCTAAATCCATGTGGACGAAGTCGCGGGTTAAACTAGATTGCTAAAATCGACTACAAGCAGATGTTTGCATACATAATATGACCTGGTCCGTGCACACATCCATAGCTAAATAGTACTAACTAGCGAATGCCCGCGACTTCGTCTGCGTGGTTTGAGGTTTTTTGTCTCTATAATTTTCCGGGATAGCCTATGTGCTATTCCAGACTAAAATCTATCTCTGTGCCTAATTTCAGCCAGATCCGTTCAGCCGTTGGCACGTGATTGTGTAAACATCCATACATCCATACATCCATCCTTACATCCATCCAAACTTTCACATTTATAATATTAGTAAAATAATTGGGGCTGATTCTGTATAACACAATCTCTAAACTAAACTAAAATGGCAGCTTTAAATCTAGTTCTGTCCCTTTCAGTAGGAAGTATTATGAAAGGGTTAGCAATATTTGTAATGCTCTAATTTTAGTTTAGATTGTGCACTACAGAATCAGCCCCAATAATTATAATTTAAGCCCGATAATACTTGCCTAATCCCTCATCAACCGTTTGAAAATAACAATTCTATTCGAAATTGCAAATTACTAGCTATTTCCGTCGAGAGTTGTTCTTATGAAAAGCTGTCCCCTTGTAAATATGTACCGACCTTTAAAACGTATTAATATAATTAAACTATTAAAGATGCCCGCGACTCGTACGCGTGGATTGAGGTTTTTTGGTTCCCGCGTTACCTCTTTTGGTTCCGGGATAAAAAGTAAACTATGTGCTATTCCAGACTATAATCTATCTCTGTGACAAATTTCATCCATATCCGTTCAGCCGTTCTGGCGTGATAGATTAACAAATATCCATCCATACATCCATCCATCCAAACTTTCGCATTTATAATATTAGTATAGAGTATAGATGTCGTATGGCTATATGTCGATTTGGAGTTACAGCAAAATTATGAAAAGCCGTTAATCAATAACCAATAATCCGTTGGGATTAATTGAAAACCATTTATATTCCCTCTACAGTATTAATTACTTCGTTCATAATTAAATCACTTGCGTACATCGAAAACAGACATGTTCAGGCTAATGGCTGAATGTACTGTATTGATTGAAATGTAGGCTTTTAGGTTATCAACTGAAAATTGAGTTAGGTTATCCGCCAAAGTGACTATTTTCGTGCAAATAGATACTTGTTTGGAATACACTTGCACAAAACCATTTAGAAATAAAGTGCCATACCATACCATACCAAAGCCTAGCAGCTGTTGTAGACACAGTTTACTTTTTAGCACTGTTTTTTACTCCGGTATAGGTAAACCTACCAGATGTCTTTACTAAATATAAGGTCACAATTACACTAGTAAGATTTACTTAGTCAAAAAAGTAAAGGCTTACTTTTTACTTTTTTCTAGCTAACTGGGAGTTAATAGCTAGAACCTAGAGCTATGAAGCCAATAAAAAAAACACAATTACAACAAGTACAACGCGTCGTAGATCTGGGTATACTAATGCACGCTATTTTTAAAAGTTCATTGAGTTTTTCTTTTAGATTATTAATTATTATTAGTGGTTTAAGTGGTGTGAAATAATAAAATTAAATCTACAATTCTTTTTTTAGATGTTAGAAAAAGCGCGCTATTAATAGCCGCCAAAATCTCTAAATATGTATAGGCGTGAGAAACCATTTTCCTGTGAGTACCTAGTACCTACCTACTCGAGTTTTATTTCAAGTTTTCTCACAAATGTATTGAAAAGTATTGTGTGATACACGGGCGTTAAGGTTTTAACAAACTCGTGATGATGATCAGCCCTCACCTGACTGTATCGAGATGACATGAGTCAACTCATTTAAACTTATATTATAAAGAGGAAAGATTTGTTTGTTTGTATTATATAAAAAACCTACTTACCGCTCTTATATTATCACAAACTACTAACATTGAGAAATGCAATAGTGGCGCCCTCAAACAGGTTTTTATTTCTCGGTCAGGCTACATATCGAATAACTATTCATTAAAAGTTCTAGGCGGACAAACTGTCGTCACGCTATTTAGTTTGGAACTCGTGAAAAGTTTAAATATGCTGTGCCAGCACGGACACTGTATGAGTGATATTCGAGAAAGCATAAACGGCAAGAAACTCCATGGCTTCTTGTTCTGGGCCTAAAACGATCACAAATATTATTGAAAAGATATTATGAAGTATAAATACTCGATTAGGTATTATTACACTATTTCAGTTTTGTTTATAGAAGTAATTATGTAAAAGTAATTATACTTAGAAAATTTAAGCGATGAGATAAAAAAGATAACAACGACCAGAGTCTTGTAAAAAAAAGTAGGTACTCGTAATTAGTACGAGTACCAATTTGAAGGTTGGAAAAATGTTCGAATACAAGGACTATGTGAAGTATTTGTTTTGTAGCGCTAGAAAAAAAAATCATTGCTACAATACTAGCCGTAGTTTTCTGTGTTATAGGATTATTCTTACGAAGAAATAACTAGTTCGCATAAAGTTGGCGACGCATTTATTGACGCGTTTGTGCTGATTTTGTTTTTCTCGTTGAATATGGTTGAATAGCTTATATTCTTCATTCTAATATTTCCTTTGAAGAAGTAAGATGTGTTGTTTTGTTGTTGTTCTTTTGTTCTACGGTAAAGTTTTTACCAATTTATTTCACGATCAGAACTATTTACATACATTACAATAACATGTAGGCGTGTTATTGTATTCTCTAGTACTCAGAAAGCTAAGTATTTTGTTTATTTGCACATCACACAGGACACCGGTGACCCATTTAAAAAAAATCTTTGTAAGCCTTGAAAATAATGTCCTCCCGACCGAATTTCGGCCACGGCGGCAAATCTATAGAGATTATAGCCATCTGCGCGGGAGTGTTATATAATATATAGTGCACAAGTGTGTGCGCAAACACAGGTGCACTCTCTGTTCCTTTACTCTCATAGCCCGATGGGACGGAAAATCCAACACGACCGGAGACAGATCAAGAAATCTGCCTTTAAAAATACATACTGCTCCATTTCAGACCAAAAAAATTTCACAAGAACACGACCCAAGTTGAAATGTTGGGAGTTTGGTCCAAATATACTCAACCTAACCTAGCAATACAAACAATCATGTAACCCACTTCTCTCGTGATTTTTTATCGACCAACTGCAGCATTGACAATAGAAAACGTTATTGCACTGTTTATACTTCAGTTGCGGGAAAAAGGGCGATTTTTTTTGTAGTAACTTTTTACTTGATGACATCAGCTCAATGTTTGTGAAATACCGTGGGAACTCCTTGATTTTTGCGATCAAAAGTCTGTGTCTTTTTCCGGGATGCATCTTGCGGGATGCATCCTGAAAGAAATTTTGTTGAAATCGTTTTCGCGTTTAATATATATTGGTATGCATAATCTCCGAAGATTTGAAGAAACGACATACGTTGGGGTCCCAAAGTGCTGGAATGGCGACCTCGCACTGGGAAACGCAGCGTTGGCAGACCACCTGCTCGGTGGACGGACGACATCAGACGAGTCGCAGGGAGCCGCTGGATGTCTGTCGGTTGATAATGATGATGATGTATAATCTGGGTTAAAATAATATAGCATATTTTTTACTTTTTATTTTTTATGTACACTGTACTCGTAGATGACGTGTTTTTGTTGACTTCCTTAACCAAAGCATACATGGTTCGAGAGGATATCAATGCTGGTGATTTTGCTGAACTGCGTGACGCTGGGCATGTACCAGCCCTGCGTCGACGACCAGTGTGTTACCAACAGGTGCAAAATATTACAGGTAACATAATCTATACTAATATAATTATAAGGAGGTAAAGTTTGTGAGTTCATGACGTTGTTGGGGGTAATCTCTGGATCTACTCAACCGATTTTGAAAATTCTGGTACCAATAGAAAGCCTCATTATTTGTGAGTGTCTTAGGCTATATATTAACCTGAAAAATTGTGGAGTTCCCGTGGGAATTTAAAAAACTTATTTCACGCGAACGAAGTCGCGGGCATCTGCTAGTAATTTATAAATGCGAAAGTTTGGATGATGGATAGATGTTTGTTACTCAATCACGCGAGAACGACAGAACAGATCTGTATGAAATTTGGCACAGAGATAGATTATCTATATATATATATCTGGAATTACACAAAGGCTATCCCAGAAAATTAAAGAGTTCCCGCGGGAACCAATAAACCTCAAATGGAAGTTTATTACTCAATCTCAATCTACGCAGACAAAGTCGCGGACATCAGCTAGTATTAACATATTTTTATGCTACTACAAGTTAACTCTTGACTGTGATCTCACTTGTATGGTTACCATGCGAACTACGAGTAAAATTATGTCTTCCCGTTATCTCTCTCTGTCTACCGAAGCTAACATGGTTACTTGTCTCTTTACGTCAAAAGTAGAGATAAAAGTAATATTTCTTATTTGTGGAATTTTCTCTACGAACCTTTACATGTCGACCAATTTTTTCTTGTAATATACCGCATTTTGTTACCGTTAGGGTAAATGAAAAAGTTGCCGGGCAACGACAACATCTCTCTCTCACGTCGCGAGATAATCTCGTAGTACGCATGCTAAGCACACTGGTTACTTGGTACTAAGATAGTAACGATATAATTATGAGTATGGCAGTTAATATACAATCGGTTTCAAATCTTTACTGGTATTTCTCAGAATCCATTTTTCTAGATCACATAGACAATCCAAATCGGTCCAAAATCTCTCGTATCTACATAAAAATACGCACCAAATTTAAAAACTCTTCCTTTTCTACAAAGATGTTACTTATTTATTCATCCGAATTCCACCTTACTGTGTCCCTGTGGCCCGTATCCACGTACCGCTAATGTATTCTACTCCAATTCCATCTCTGTCTTCAATTTTGGTTTTCGAACAATTACCTAACTTAAATATTCAATGTACATAACGTACTTGTTAATTTCCCGTAGCAAAGTGGCCCAAAAGTTAACCAATTAAATTACCAGAGAGCGAGAGCACAGATTAAGTAATAGTTAAGTAGCGAGGATATAAATTCAAACTTATCGGCTTTTCCGGGTGTTGTTAAATCGTGTTTTCACGTTATATACGTTTAATTTATGACTTCGTTACAAAAGTTACATGGTCACGAAAGTTTTCGTGATGTTAGTCAATAGTCAAAAAACGTTACGTTGACGTGTTTTTGCCGCCATCAATTTTCCTACCAAACCTGGGTCCGTAAACATACGTATTCGATAGAAGCAGGCGTTACACCACCAAAAATTCTGTGGGATTTCTGTGGTGTGGTGAATATCGCGGGCTAGGTGCAGGATACACGCTGTGATTTTCCTATTGTCGCGGATTATAGCTAATTAAACTTCTAATTCCTTCATTATAAATGTCACCGTAAGATTGTAAAATCCGTTAGATTATAATCTAACGGTTTCTATCCCGCTAGATTATAAACTGTCGAAAGATTGTGAACCGTTCAATGTTCTGAGTATTAATTTAAGAAATATTTATTGTTTTTACGTTTTCTTGTCTCTTTCTTGTACAGTTCGCGCGCGAGTTGAATGCAGAGTAAATGTAAGTGTCACCATACATTTACTCTGCATTCAACTCGCGCGCGAACTATAGGTTAGGTTAGGGTTTGACATGAATATTCAGGTAGTTAGTTAGGCACTTAGGTTCTATCGGGTTAATATACCTAATATATTACAATTTACCGAAAAATAACGCGTTAAATTGTAAGCAGTATGTTACGGTTCACAATCTGTCGACAGTTTATAATCTATCGAGATAAAAAACGTTATATTATAATCTAACGGTTTTTACAATCTGTCACGGTAAGATTGTAAAAACGATAAACATACAGTTTATCGTTTCCTATAGGTACCCCAAGTGATTTATCGTACGAGTATAGTACTATACTAAGCTTGGCTTAAAAGACGATTAACTTATCCGATGATAAGTGCATTCTCATTTAACCATCCGATAAGATTACATTCAAGGATTTACTTTGAGTAGGGAAAAATAAATAAAAATCTAAGGACATGGTCAGACCAAAGCCATGACGGAAGAAGCACGGCTTCACAGTTTAGAATAAATTCTTACAATCCCATATATCGAGTCACAACCGCTAGCGTTTTGTATGACAGGACTTTAAACTTGTGTGCTATTAAAATTTATTAGATTTTTCCATATTTCAGGTATTCGACGACATAATATTCGCATTTTTCACCTTGGAGATGACGATCAAAATGGTCGCCATGGGAGTTTACGGCCACGGAACCTATCTTGCTGACTCGTGGAATAGACTGGATTGTTTCATTGTTATGGCTGGGTAAGTCTCACTCGGAACCACTGGTTCCGCACAGCCCAAAATAAGGAAGAGTTGAAGGAGAGGGGGGAGGCCTTTGCCGAGCAGTGGAATGATATATAACTCATCGTAAAAAAAACTCATTGTACTAAAAAGGCAGGCTAAGGCTCTAATTCCCTCTCTCCTGTGAGAGTGGAGGCCTGTGACCAGGACCCAAATCTATTGATTTGTTAGAACATGTTTGTTCATCATCATCCCTCCAGTTAGGAGTTATCTGTCGTAAATTTAGAGTTGTATACCTATCATTAAACGTCATATAATTTTCAGGGCACTAGAATACGCTTTGAACGTGGAAAATATAAATTTGTCGGCCATAAGAACGATCCGAGTACTCAGACCCTTGCGGGCCATCAACAGGATACCTAGTAAGTATTATCTTATATATTCAGGTGCGTCCAAATACGTGTAATGTAATTTAACGCTAAAATTTGGATGGCTCACGAGCTTCGTCTAAACGGGCAATGCAATTTCTTAACTATTTTTTCTTCGCACAAACTTACGTCATTCGTGACCGTCATTTCGTTAATTACACGTACTTGTGCTCACCTTAACGGTAAACAGAGAACCCGTCCTGTTTTGTGATACCACCACAGACTAAAAGCTATGCATATCAGAATTCATAAAGCCTGATGACGCAGATTGCCAGAAACGGTTTAATTTAATTTTTAACCGACTTCCAAAAAAGGAGGAGGTTCTCAATTCGGCGCGTTTTTTTAAATGTGTGTTACCGCATATCTCCGTGGTTTCTAAGCCGATTTGAAAAATGTTTCTTTCAGTCGTTAGAGGAAGCTCTCGAGGTGGTCCCTTAAAAAATTCTGACTCCAAATCCTCAACCCTTTCTTTTTCTTTGTTTTTCTTACCATAAAGTTCCATTACCATAATATAATGGCAACTTTATTGTCTACTACCATATAGCCTATGGGCTAATAAGTAACATTATTCTAGCTTAAACTTCTACTTAAAATTAATTTCTACGTCTAATTTGCAGTCCAATAACTGTCCTTAGTTTATTCTAATGTACTTAGTGTTCACTAGTTTTTGTGACCTACTTAAGTAGCACAAACACTACTTCACTACACAGCACTTATGCACTTTTTACACTAGTTCGAATAGTTTCATTCTTTTAAGTCTCCTTGTGATGTCCGTGATATCTAAAAGCTTTACAGCCTCCAGATTCATGTGATGACGAAGTCGATTTTGGTGAGCTTCTGCGTATTTTTGTATGATTCTGGTTACGAACTCCGTCTTTAGGTCCCTGTGGAGATCGTGATTTCTTACGTACCAGGGTGCATTGGCTATTTCCCTGAGTACTTTATTCTGGAATCTCTGTATCACTTGGATATTGCTCGGTTTAGTACACCCCCAGAGTTGTATACCATACGTCAATACAGGCATCAGAACTTGCTTGTATAGCAATAGTTTATTATTTATGGAAAGTGTTGAATGCCGTCCAAGCAGCCAATACATCCTCAACCCTGACACTAAAAAGTTAAAAATAAAAATTCTTTACAAAAAACCGTCTTCCAACGCAGTCCTGTAAAGTAAAAAATATTTTTTTTTGATTCCTACCCACTATGTTGAAGTCGAGCGGGTATAACAAGGATAAGCAAAGTTGACACATCAGGCTCGCCCGACTTCAACATAATGGGTAGAAATAAAACTTATTTTTTACTTTACAGTGCAGGCGTTGGAAGTCGGTTTTTTGGAAAGATTTTTTAAGTATGGAAACTAGTGTGAGGAAACGCCACTAAGCCGAGAAGATACTTTAAACCGTCCGGTATAAACTAAAATCTACACCCGAGACAATCCCAATGAAACCGAGACATGTGGGAGACCGGTTAATATAGATAAATAATTTGGCAAAGCTCTATTTAATTGTGTGAAAGTACGTATTGGTGGCGGTAAACCATCTTTTAGTGTACCCTTTGAGTAGAGTGTAAATACTAAAGCGTACCTCAATAAGTTTTAGCAATTTCCTCAGTTAGAAAAAGCTCGTTTACAATGCCACAACTAGTAACAAAGAA
This sequence comes from Erebia aethiops, assembly GCA_923060345.2. Lineage (NCBI taxonomy): Eukaryota > Metazoa > Arthropoda > Insecta > Lepidoptera > Nymphalidae > Erebia > Erebia aethiops. The sequence continues at coordinate 21,137,230 of OV281082.1, forward strand.
ACATTGCTTGTCTTTTGTTTCAACGCCAGAGGTTGCGTTCTTAGGGGTTAGGCAAAGAGAATATAATAGACTGCTGTTCGATAATGAACACTGCTATTTTCATGAAGTAAAGGAAGGTGGGGGCTCTCAAGTCGTTTCTTTTAATCAAGAGCTTTGTGTGAAACAACAAAGTGTTTTAGAAATGCAATATAGAAGCAAACTCAGTAGTAGGTATTTATATCTTAATAATACATATTATTATAAATGCGAAAGTTTGCATGGATGGATGTATGGATGTTTGTTACTGAATCACGCCCCAACAGTTGAACGGATCTGGCTGAAATTTGGCACAGAGGTAGTTTATAGTCTGGAATAATACATTTATCCCGGAAAACTAAGGAGTTCCCGCGGGAACCAAAAACCTCAATCCACGCGGACGTAGTCGCGGGCATCAGCTAGTAAAAACTAAATGATGCCCGCGACTTTTGATCAAGGTTTTTGATACCCGGGGGAACTCTTTAATTTCCCGGTAAAATGTAGCCTATGTCTTCTCCGGGATACAATCTAACCCTATTCAAAATTTCATCAAAATTGGTTGAAAAGATGAGCCGTGAAGGCGTAGCAGACAGACAGACAGGTAGAAAGACGGACAGACAGGCAGACAGATGAACAGACAGGCAGACAGACACGTCACTTTCGCATTAATAATATTAGCATGGATTTTAAAAAATTCTGTTTTGTTTAATTATACAATTTTCAACTGTATTAGTAAGTACCTACTCGTAAAAAAACGCTGTACCTCAACTTTATTGCTCTGCCTACGAGTAAGATACGATTTGATTTCCAAAGCCCATCTCTTACTGAAAACAAACAAACAAACGTATCTATCCGTGTCTTAACAAAAGTACAATACTGCAGAGATTTAGTTTAAGGCTACAAAGGATATCCGCGCCCATCGCAGATTCGCCGGCGCATTATCCAATAACAAAAGCCATTATCGGCCGTCCCACGGTCGGACGGACGGGGAAACCGCAACAAACATAGTTATCGTCACCCAACGACCAATTTCAGCTTTAAAGAAAATCCCGTCCGAGGCACTTACAAAAATTAGTCCTGAACAAAAATTGAGAGCGCGGGGCGACGATCGATGTTCAACAAGTGAGCCTCCACATCGAATATTGAATCGTGGAGCCCGTTCTATAGGCAAATTTACATTTTACCTCGAGCATAAAGACGGCCATGTTTTTCTTCGGTTTAAATTCTGTTAGTTGCGGCATTCGATTATCATATTTCGTTACGTCCAATAGGGTACGAAATTTCATTTTATTATTGGGATATTTAATCCTGAAAGTCAAATTATCCAGTAGGTACGCTTGTAGTTTGACGGATTTCTTATTGTATGAAATATACAAAAAAATGGTGCACAAAAAAACCTGTTGTATTTTTGCGATGTGTGAACTTTATTGCCTCAACCTGGTCCCGGTTATTATCACTAAAATGATATAATAGTCGTTAAAGCCCGCCAACCCGCATTGGAGCAGCGTGGTGGGTCTAAGCTCTTATTCCCGCTCTCCTATGAGAGAGGAGGCCTGTGCCCAGCAGTGCGGCGTTAATGGGCTGTATTAGTAGTAGTAGTCCACCACTAGAACTATCATGGTTAGTGATAATAACCGGGACCGACGGCTTAACGTGCTCTCCGAGGCACGGGGGTGAAACACCGCCAACTTCCAACTCCGGGCTGGCACTGAGAATTTCTTAATTGAAAAACCCAATACCTAACCATTTTTATGCCCGACCGGGAATAGAACCCAGGGCCTCGTGATCCGCAGTCGACTATGCTAACCGCTAGACCAACGAGGCAGTCATGGTAGTAGTAGAACTTTATTAAGAAATGCCACTTTTAAACCCCCGGCTTCAATGCAAACACAGGGATGTAATGATAAGTTTAAGGTTGTTATTTGGTTATCCAAATAACAACGTTAAACTTATCATACTGTTTGTTTGTGTATCTGTCTTTGGCATCGTAGCACCCAAACGGATGAACCAACTTTTTGTTTGAGGTTACATGATCGAGAGTGTTCTGAGTGTTCTCTATGATTTGAGAAATTATTTTAAGAAACGTAGATAGGTATATCTTAAGTTACTATTTAGGTATAATATGCAGATGAAAAAAATACAAGCGCAGTCTCTTCATTGTTAACTAGAGATGGATGTTCCTCTTGATTGCGGACTTCATTTCAAGCAAACAAAAGCGCTGTTTAATTTAAAAAAAATTGCACAATTACGTGAATAAGGGCGAGATGAGCAGGAAAAAAGTCTATTTGAACAAGGAAAGAACAGTTCTATATTATAATTTTAAAAAACTCGGGAAAGACAAAAAAGATTAGTCCAATCATCAATATTCATCCCATTTATGTTGAATTCAAAAATTAAAAGTGTAAAGTAAGCAATTTATAATTATAACACCATCACCATAAACAAAAATTATATTGCGCAAAAAGGACCAGCAATGAAACTGTGTTCATTGTCACATTTGATATACAATGTACTACTCTAACTCAAAGAGATGCATGCTAAAGTTTCACTCGACCCCATCCGGGGCTCGCTAACAATAGGGTGGCATGAGCCAGCCGCAAATTAGATCGTGTCCCCAACTTGGTTAGACATAGTTAAGTCACGCATTGCAATTATTTGATCTAAAGTTTATTGCTCCAGTCATAACTACAGTATTACAAAAATTCAGATTTTCTAGTAGCCCTATTCAACGAATTTTGAAAACTTATAACTTCTCTCGCAATAGACATCGCCACGAAGATAATATTGTCCAAAAGGACAAGCAATGAAACTGTATAAAATACCACATTTGATATACGTGCCTTGTAACTCAAACAAGAGATGCACGCCAAAGTTTCACTAGACTCCATCTGGGGCTTACAAACAAATATGGAGGCGAGACAGCCGCAAATTAGATCGTGCCCCCAACTCGGTTAGATATACGTCGCATTTATTTGTTCTTATGTTGGTAAATTCTATAGTTCACTGTTTTAGGTTTGAGGCCTTATTTTCTTTTCCAATTGAAGATGATACTTAACATATAACAATGTTTGTAAAAAAACTGTTACCTTTGTCGAATACTTGATTTAGTTACTATACTTCTACTCATAACATTTTTAATAGTTTTTTACTGAGAAAATCAATTGATCAACTCTTTCAAAACGCATAATAATTATTATAGTTAAGTAAAATAATTATTTTCGTATGTAAATGCGTAAAATTAAGCCTTATATTACTCTCAAAAGTCAATACTTTATATTTACACAAAAGAAAAGTAAGTTTTACGTGAACAAGGGATACTCGTGAAAGTTTCACGTAACCCCATTGGGATTGCAAACAACGGAGCGGCAAGAACCAACCGCAAATTAAATATGCTCCGTGCTGGTTTGACATTCATCACATTGTTCTCGTCGTTCTTGTCTCTTCTGAAGTCCCACAATTTTTTATTAATTCGGGTTATAAGCAAACATATTATGTCAACGGTGGTAAACTCGCGTTTTTTCACGTTATATTCTGACTTAAACCTTTTGTATAAATAGCGCGCATAATTATATACCAATAGCACAGAATACTTAATAGTAACTTCCAATAGCTCGAAAGAGATAGCTAGTATCTCTTCAGAGCTAAAAACAACACTAACACTAACTTCATTATTATTTTTTTCAATAGTAAATAATTCTCTGACAATATAATATTATGATTATTCTTAAAATTTTGCACGCCATTATTTGGCATATTGTAATATGTACCATCTTTTTATGTAACTCACAATCATGCAATAAATGAATAAACTGACGAGCAGGTCAATTTGACCTTTCAATATTTTGTATTTTTTCAAATGAACAGCTACCTGCGATTAAAATACTTTCAGAATAAAAATCTTTAAAGTCTGGTACAGTTTCAATATTTTAGTTAAACCGTACTTGTAACTTAAACAAAAAGTTTACAACAAACCACATGGGTCGCAAACAGGGCAACAAATGGAGTCACCGCGAAATAAATCCTGACGTAGTTAGGTAAACCTACCTCATTAGGCACATGTGGCACGTTGTACTAACATGTTGTTTTTTATACTAAAGCGCAAAACACAGCGAGCGGGCGCGGGTCGGGCGCGGGCAGGGTCGGACTCGGCCCGCGCCCGACCCGCACCCGCTCCCTATGTGTTTTGCCCTTAATAACACAGATTTTACATAACAGTTACTTCAAACGAACTAACTAATTCTAGTTTATTTATTTATTTATTTTATTTTATTTATTTGTAAGTAATCAACAGCGTTGTAAACTAATATTAACAATAATTATAACTTGACATCAAATAAGGCCACAAACGATTACAGAATAAAAATATGAAAAATATTTTAACAGAGTAGGTAGATAAGTAGTTCACTTGTAGGTAGAACAATACAAATATATATAAATATAATTATATAAATTATATTTATAAGTAAAAGTACAGTGTGTGTGTGTGTGTGTGTGTGTGTGTGTGTGTGTGTGTGTGTGTGTGCGTGTTAGCGTTGTAGCGTGGGACTGTGTGTGTGTTCTTTTGTTTTAATTATTTATTTTTAAATTGTTTATTTCTTGCGGTGTAGGGATATTAACTCCTTTTTTAATTGTGTTTTGGAAAGAAAAAATAAATCTAGATTAGAGTACTGTTTATTATAAGTTCGTGCTAGGCGTGGAATGATAGAATGTTGAGCATAATTTGTGTTAGACTTAGGAACATGGAGAAGGCGCGTGTGTCGTGTTCGTACAGATTGAGCACTGAGTGAAAATGCTGACAGTAAGCTAGGACAATCAATTGAACCGGTCAAAATTGCTTGCAGTAACAACATATCACTCTGTGACCTTCTTTGTTCGAGCGAGTCAATTCCGTAGTGAGTACACGCTTCCTGATAACTATTAAATTTTTTAAAGTCTTTAAAAGCTAAGTACTTTAAAAACTGTCTCTGTATAGTTTCAAGCCTTTGGGTATGTATAATGTATTGAGGCGACCAAATATTACACGCGTATTCAAGGATACTTCGAACATACGCAAAGTATAGTGTTTTTATACAGTTTATATTGCTGAAAGAACGGCAGGCTGATTACGTAAAATGTTGCAGTAGCGACAGCAGTAGCAGCAGAGTAGCAGTGCGACAGCAAACACTACGCGATCGGTCGCAAAATGTCACTAGAATTCGTATTACGCAAGCCGATCGCACGTCTATTGCTCGCCTGTCGCAGAATGCACTTTTCATGCACTTTTGCTATCGATACTAGCGCCACTCGCGACAGGACAGCAATAGATGAAAACAAATTAAGCAGCTTTATCTATACCTTTTATCGTCATCTTTGGTACGTTCCTTGAGTATGTTCCTTGTCTGTGGTTGAATTCAAAGAAGTGAACTTTGAATTTTGTTTGTAAATGGTGCGAAGTTTGAATTTTTTAAGTTAACCAGTGCAGTGATTATTTTGAGATTTTGCTGAATTTTAATTTTGGACAGTAAGTTAAAAATCAATTATAGTTCAATAGAAAAAATTCGTACGTTCGTTTCCTTTAACTAACATTTTCTCGATTTATTTATAGTGGAACATCGAGTGTCGAAAAGTCAAATGGACGAGTTACTGCAGCACCTGATGGAGCACCCAGGCCTTGTCAAGGGCCGTTGGTTTGGGAGCGAGATCAAAGGAGACCATAGATCGAGAGTGGAATAATCTCGCTTCCAGGCTAAACGCCCACGGTAATGGTGCAACCAAGACGGGCCAACGGTGGAAGCGTGTATTTTTTTTTATCCACTACAAGCTAGCCCTTGACTGCGATCTCACCTGATGGTAAGTGATGATGCAGTCTAAGATGGTAGCGGGCTAACCTGTTAGGGGCATGGCAGTTATATTAAACCCATACCCCTTCGGTTTCTACACGGCATCGTACCGGAACGCTAAATCGCTTGGCGGCACGTCTTTGCCAGTAGGGTGGTAACTAGCCACAGCCGAAGCCTCCCACCAGGCCAGACCAGGGAAAATTCAGAAATTATAAATTTCCAAATTGACCCTGCCGGGGATCGAACCCGGGACCTCCGCACGTTAAGGCAACAGCGCTACACACTGCGCCACGGAGGTCGTCATATGAATACTTTTATTTGGTTATTTGGTTTGCTCTTGTTTGGTTTGCTGCAAGTTGTGCTAATCATGCCTAATTTTGTAATCTGTAGTATTGGGCGGACTTGAAATTTAAAGTTAAAAATAAAGCTGCTGCAAACGAGCCCTCTCCAAAAATTCCACCCTTCTTTCTTCGTCATCAAGTGCCTCTAAAAGTAGAAAAGCGCGTGCCATTCTTCGAAACTACCTATTAAAATTAAATAAACAATTTAAGTTAGGTTCATATTGCGTTAATTTTTTATGCAATTTTGGTAATTTAATATTATAAATATTTTGCACTACATATTACGAGTAGATTTAATGAAACTATCTTACCTTCAAAGATGTTGGTTTTTCACGTAGATAGATTTACTGTTTTAGGTACTGAATTATTCAAATTGCTTGAAGTATGTACCTAATTATTTAAAAAACCACAGTAAACGCACTCGACAATTACCCAACAATCACTTTGCAACAGGTGCAGAGGTTGTTGCTGTTTGACGTTTCATTTTGCTCGGCTGTCGCTGTCGTATTGCTGTCAAGGAAGCTTAGATAATACCAATTTGCTGGTATGACAAGGACACGAATGCAGTTTTTAGTTCATAGATTGTCCGCTAGAGGGTGAACTAGAGCTCGACTGCTGTCTGCTCCGTAGCCGCTGATACGTAATACAAAAGTGCCGTTTGACAGCAGCGATCGCGAGATTTACGCCTGTCGCTAGCCTGTCGCGAGTTATGTAATCAGCCAGCGGGTTACTCGTTTGATGAAACCCAGTTGCTTGTAGGCTCTATTAACAATGTTATCAATATGGTTATTCATTGAGAGTTTAACATCAATATGGATACCCAGGTCTCTAACTGTAGTGGCACTGGGAATGCATGTGCCATTAATTTTATAGTCGAAGTCAATAGAACTTATTTTCCGGGTCAAAGTTATGTGATGACACTTTTTAACATTAACTATGATTCTATTTTTTGCATAGTATTCTGACAAGGCATTTAGGTCTTTTTGTAAATTATGGCAGTCTTCAATAGAGCGTACTTTGAGAAATACTTTTTTATCATCAGCAAACATTAAATATTGTGCATGGCGGAAGCAGTTGCCAATATCGAACAGGTAGGCGTTATATAGAAGAGGACCCAAGATGGACCCCTGAGGCACTCCTGAAGGTATAGTCACATAATCACTTCTCGCACTACCCGTTACGACAGCTTGCATACGATTTTTAATGTAAGATGTGAACCACCGAAGCAAGCTCCCATTTATGCCCAAAACGCTAAGTTTTTGAAGAAGGATGACGTGATCCACTCGGTCGAATGCTTTTTCGAAGTCCGTGTAGATCACATCCACTTGACATCTGTCATCCATACTCTGTAAGACGTAATTCGTAAAATAAGCCAAGTTAGTGACGGTAGAACGGTTTTTCATAAAACCGTGTTGCTCGTAGGGTAGGGTAGGTCGTTTATTTTGAGTATACATGGACTAAAAGGCAGCTTTTCATTTTTATACGACTGCCTGAAAAAAAGAGTATATATTGTTTTCAGGGTTCATGTATGTATGTGAGTTTGTATATTCCACCATAACTTCTATGTACGCCTGAACCGATTTTGATAAATGAGGTATCGTTAGAATCCCTAGCTTATTCCGGGTGACATAGGCTAGTAAAATTTAAAAAAAAATTACGGGGTGACCATGGGCCCGCATTATAGACTAAAGTTGAAAAAAAAATTTGAAAATAAGATTAACTATATAATCATCATCTAGAAAATGATGAGTAGATTCCAAAAATATATAACACTTTAGTTCAATATCCAGTGATTCACAAAAAAATATAATTTAATAAAAATGTAAATAAGATTCCAAAGGTAATTTAACTGTGGTATCGAAAAAAATTCAATCTGGCAGGGATGTCATATTTTTTAATTTATTAATTATGTTCACTTGTAACTTGAAATAATGTAAAATTTAGAAGCAGGTAAATAATATAATAGGCACCCAAAATAAGAAAATATGCCCTATGAACTTCGCGCGTCCGATTCGCACGAACGGCGCGTCCGATTCGCACGGACTTCCACATTTCTTCGAAATCGGCACGGAACCACATTACATTTTACCACTCTCCCTCTTCTTATTTTCTTCTCTATCCTCTCGCGGTATTATTATGGCCCTTAGCATTGCCACACGTCTTCTCCAGCTACTTAACATACGTGTGACCAGATTTCAGACATCTGTTCCACTCTTGATCGGTCCCTGGCCAACAGTCTCATGCTGAGATCTATAGAGCGTACTTTGACTTGGCTCAGACTTTACTTAGAATTAAAACGAGAGGGACTTATGTGAGTAAGATAAATCTGTCTCGTTTTAACTATGTCTTAAGTCTAAGCAAAGTCAAAGTTCGCTCTATAAATCTCACAATGAGGTGGCAAAGGGGACATTCCAAAAAATAAACTTATATATAAATAATACCACTTTCAAAACGCTAAGTTTAGACCAAATAAATGTATCAGCCTATATGTATCCTTGATCATTCCAAACTGTTTCTCTCGTTTCTTTATCTTATTTTAAAAGTTTTGCCGTCATAGGACTGAACAAACAATAATCGAGAGAAAAACCCTAAAGAAGTTTACCAAAGTGTAGAAAACAACAACACAAAGGCCGGGGCTTGAAGTTTTCAAAGGCAAAAGGAATCAAATTATATAAATCACGTTACCCGGCCGCTCTTTCGCTTGTTAGGTCCCGACAATAGACGCTCACTAAAGCTGGCTCTACAGGCTGAAACAAACAGATTGCGTGATGATGCCACAGACACATACTCCTCCCCCTGCTGTGCTCCTGTGCGGCAACTAGAAATTTTATAAAACTTGTCACACTATAAAGTAGTTTAGTGTGACTCTCATGCAGTTACCCTCATCCCCAGTTCCCGTTGTGCATTATTTCGACTTACAGGAATGGGTAAAATAAAAAAACGCCACCAGCGCATCAGGACGTCATACTAAAGCATGTACAATGTGTAATGTAAGGAACCATGCGCAGCACGTCACACTGTGCTGCACCGCATCAGGGGCCAGGAAATGCGGAAGTTACGCGGAATGCTATAAATCTATAAGGTCTTCGTAATCGTAAGGAGTCGCGTTGAGAACATAGCAGGTTTTGCCAAGCTTTTAATTTAAATTCCTAGCTCATCCATCAGCATTCCATATTCTCTGCACCTTCCAATTAAGCCTTGTGTTAAGGGTATAGGCATGGTAATAGTCTTTCGGATTTCCTGAATCCTTTCGGATTCAGTCGGCTTCTGGAAGGTCAAGCTATTCAAGATCTTTTTTTTTTTCAAGGCTTTAGGCAGCCAGTCGCCACTAAAGACGCTTAGTAAAGTTTAACAAAACCTCACGCAAACAACGGGAACGTACGACCTATTCACAAATTAAATCCTGCTCCGTGTTGGTTGGACACACGTCTGCTGTAGTTTCTGCAAACGCTGATTTATTTCGCAATTTAGCTACTACCCACATTACTTGTAATGGGTCTCTCTTTTTGTGCTTTACTATTTCTATGAATAGTATTAGTAGTTAGGAATGCAATTAATAACGAAGTTCAAGATAGTTTTTGCTGTAAATATCAGTAATATGTTGGCAATAACAGTGACTAACTTTGTCACTAAATAATAGTGATCGGCCTCAGGATAAGTTATTTGTTCTTACAAAAATATTTCAAAACCTATGCCATTCAAAGTTTTAACCGTTAACGGACGAACTGCAAAAAAAAAAACAGAATTAAAAAGGGGCATTAAAATTGTATATGGTATTTGTAATTGTATATGGTATGGTATTTGTAATTGTATAGGCAAAAGTTTAGTATTGGATAGAAGCAGGAGTTACTTTGCGGAAGTCTACGATAATCAAGGAACAAGAAACTAAATTCGCTATAATCCGCCAAAATTAATTTATCTTTGTAATTTGTTGGAATAAAAAAAACTCCGGTTTTGTTCCTTGTGGTTATAAAGGGAACCTCTGTGCAAAACTTGCGCTTTGTATGCCCAAGTATTTGGGCTGGACGTTGGTGAATGAGTAAATGAGTGAGTGAATGACTGAGTTAGTAATTTACTTTTGATGGTATAAAGCCACCGGACGATATTATAAAATGTGAAAACTTATGATGTACCTATCTGGTATAAAGTCTATTTAAACACTTTACGTCACACCGATCCCCTCTCATACGCTTAACTGAGAACAAATTAACTGTATATAATCAGTTTAGATCAGCTTGACACAAACTTGTCCGCAAATAGAGCTAATTACAACATAACGGTCCAATAAACACATTAGTATACTGTAAAAAGTAAACATAGAGCTACTATTAGTAATAGTGGTGGCAGTGACTAAGACGGGCTAGTTAAATCATTTGAGAAGTTTTGGTGGGAGTTATCAAGTCTAATCTTATCTATAATTATATCTGTCAGTGTCATCCCTAAATTCCCGTGAGAATTCAGGGATAGGAGGTACGATTTGTCGGAAATGTTCAAACAATAATTAGCATGGATTTTTTTATTTAGATACGTTTTACTATTCAAATTTATCTAGATAGGTGTCATCCCTGATTTCTCCCGGAAATTCAGGGTTAACACCAAGCAAATTGAAAGACCCAGGCACTTATTTTCGTTTTTGTTGTTATTTTAATTTGTTTTCTTTTGTATTATTTTGCATAACTTCCTGAGATTCTTCTCGAATGAAGCTACTGGGTTTTTTTAAGATAAGGGTGCGCTACCGGAACATCAAATAACTTTCATAGCTTTTAATTTTCAAAAACCTTTATCTACACCAATGAAGTTACGATTATAATCTAATATATTCTATTTTTCTTTCACAGGCATGCGTATCCTCGTAATGCTGCTATTGGACACTTTACCAATGTTGGGAAACGTTCTGTTACTGTGTTTCTTTGTTTTCTTCATATTCGGCATCGTGGGAGTCCAGCTGTGGGAAGGTATTCTGAGACAGCGGTGCGAACTGGTGCTACCTCCGAATGTATTACGGCCCAAGTGAGTAAATTTGATATTATGCACGATTTCTAGTTTCATGTTGATAAGCTTCTATTTATGACATTATTTTTACCTATGTTTATATCAGCCTAAGTTTGGATGGTCGTGTTATATTAAACGGATTTTATTAATGTAAATAAATATAAATATACATAATATAAAAACACCTCAAAAATAATTTATAATATACCGTTATATTTGCTTTATTTTCCAAGACAATTAATAAGGAAGACACGTATTTTGCGCTTTGAAACTTCTAGATGTTAGGTAATCTTTATCAAGGGCAATATACCAGAAAAACAAAAAGTACCCACAGGACTAAAACCTAAATAGGGATGATGCCTATATCAAAAACAAATTATTTCTAATTGATTATTGAATAAAGGTACTTCCAAAAGACCTAAAATTCACGTCCTCGGATAGTTTTATGTTTAATAACCATTTTAAAATATAGATTAAAGAAAAAAAGTGCGTTGAAATTTGATGACGTCACTATTGTATTTTCATACAACTTCCATACTAGAAGTGCGTTTTTAAGTTTGATAAAGAGTTGCTGATTTGATTGAGTTGTCATCATCCCTATTAATGCAGTCGCAGCCTAAAGAAGGCTTTGGGCGTCCATTACATATTTAAAGATATACTGATGTTCTGTGAGCCCGAGCACATTGGAATAACTGTCACACAGAGTAAGTACTCTCCCCGAATAAAATTACAAACCTGCGGTTTTTCTTGCTACAAGCAAACACTGGCGCTAGCTAATTACTCGCATGAGATGGGTAATTCTCGTGACAGTAAATTTCACGCTACTCTATCCAATAATACTTTGAGTACAACTAGCTGTTACTCGGAACTATGCACTCGTGGTATTTTGTTTTTTCCGTGGTAAAATGTATTTTCCAGCCATTAATTAACTAACCATTAATTTAAAATAATTAACAAAGCAAGTAAATTTGTATATATGCCTTATATCAAGATCGATTTAGGGATAGAGATAACAAACAAAAATATTGAAAATTATCTTTCGCATTTAAAACATAAGTACACATTTATGGTACCGTGTCAAATAATAACCATGCAAAAATCTTATGACCATCTAAACTTATGCTTCTTATGGTTGAACAAATATTTTTGGTATGGATTTATTTAAAGTTTTATGGAAAAAGTAAAGTCTATATTATTACTTAGACTTTGAAAAAGAAGTTAATTGCTGAGGCACTTCAAGATAACAGAAGTAGAGTATGAATTCCTACAGTACCTTGAATAAAATAGCAGTGAAATGACTATTTTATTTTGTACCATTTTGCTCCAGAGCTCATCTTAGAGGCACGTCCCATTGCTAACTTTGACTGCATGCAATATTTAACGCTTTCGTCACAAAGAGCACACCCAGGGCTGCTCCGTGTTTTGATAGTATAATTTATTGATAACAATTCTTTCTCACAGACATCACAGACGCGCATGTTCGATAAAAGCTTATACTTTACACGTTAATATTGCATTCCGTCATACATAAGAATCAGTTCAATTAACACAAGTATGAAGCATGAAGATCTGTTGAAGTTGTTGGCATCAGTATCATGATACATGTAGTTCAACATCCATTCAAACTACATTACATATTCCACAAACAAAAAATTATACATAACAATGAATAAATTAATTAATTACTTAGCTGCCACACAACATATTCAACGATTTATGTAATTAAATATAATACTGCATAATATTATGTTAATGTGTGGCTGACACGATCTACGATATCCTTACAGATTAAAGATTGATAACTTCTAAAGACTGATGAATGATGATGAAGATCAGATTATTATTTTCCTAAAAGTGAACCTTCCAATATTTAGCTCGATTTATCCAACGTACTTAGTAGCTAAAAGAGTATCACATTTTAGGCACATCAGTACATGACACGTCAACCTCCTCAATTTGTTTTACAGAGACCTGTCCGAATGGTACCGAGTGCGCGTCAGAGTGAACTCGTAAGAATTTGGGATCAAAATAAGTGTTTTTGAAAATATTGGAATCTGTTGTAACGTGTACCTCTACACATCTGCCGTCCAGATGTGTTTTATCTGCTTTCCTTTACGAACTGGCAGTTTTATATTCAATATTAGGATTTGATTCATTTTCAAACACAATCACTGACTTCATCGACATTGCACTAACATTTTAAAACAGAACTGCCAGTTTGTCATGAGTGACTACAAATGTGAATAGATCTATAGGTTCTCTCTGAATTTGTTTTTACGCTATCTTTAGGTCTTATTATTTTCATTTTATTTTCTTGTTAATTTCCTCTATTTTTAAGTGCACTGTATATTTATACACAACATTATAATAAAATATTTTCACCACCTTTTACACACACATTTTTATATATTTTTCGTATTTGGTATACCTACGATTCTACATTTATATTTACACGATAAAGTGTATATAGTAAAAGACAGCATATTTTACACCTTTCGTTTAAAATTACAACTTTGGTACTTTAGTAAAATCGTAATGCAGATATTCGATACAATTTCTCACAAAAGGTAAAACCACAATATCGTCGCTTACGACTGTCATCAAAGGGACAAGTATCGGGTTCGGGTTCCCGACACCGCTGTACCGCTCATGCCGTTAACGGATAATGGCCAGAAGGCCATTGACATTAATCTTCTCCATCCACTAATGTTCACCTGACTCTCCCGGTATTCCTTTATTGGCTCTTATACCAACGCGATAGCTAATTATTTTCACCACCTTAACCCCTTCGCTTTCATTGTCTGCATGCGGTCTGAAATGTGCCATTCAATGTTTTGTGTAATCGCATGAATTATAATAATACCCAACATCATTAACTGCTTCGAGTAATGCTTTATGTAGATAATATCATATAAAACGAAAATTACTGTATATTTCCTTTAAAGATCTATAGCCCAAATGTAAACTCTCCATTCAAAATTTCAAAACACAGACCGTTGTTCGGAGCTTGTGATTACCGATATTTAATTAATGCGACCACTGAACATCGCTTTATTAACCAAATGAATTTACAAAGCTTAAACAATATTTTGCGTCATTAGCGGAATCACCGCAAATTGTTTCATTTAAACTTAAATAAAACTTTATTAAACATTCATTTAAATTTAAATTATAAAGGGACTGTGTAATTATTTGTGGACACAACATTCTATAGAGTAGCCATTAGTGTTATTATAAATCTTTTAGACCTTTTTCATTGTATACAGTATCTCGTTTCACTACGAGTTTTCGAAAGAGCTGGACTACATTTGCACGACACCTGAAGATAGCGGAATGCACCTGTGTGGAGATTTCCCTCCATATCGTTATGGACCTCTCGTATGCAACGAGACAGCCAAGCCATTTTCATACAACCATCCAACCAACCGTTCATGCGTCAACTGGAATCAGTATTACACAAATTGTACGCAACGGGGATCCAATCCATTTCAAGGGACAATATCTTTTGATAACATCGGTCTCGCGTGGGTTGCAATATTTTTGGTAAGTTTGTTTTTTATATATGTACTATAATATAATAAATGCGAACTTTGGATGGATGTTTCTTACTCAATCACGCCCCAACGGCTGAACGGATCTGGCTGAAATTTGGCACAGAGATAGGTTATAGTCTGGAATAACACAGGCTACTTTTTATCCCAGGAAATTAAAGAGATTCCGCGGGAAACAAAACCTGCATTCACGCGGACGAAGTCGCGGGCATCCACTAGTAATTAATATTGGTGAATTGAGCAAGCGAGGAACTCATTTACTCACCCCTTCACAAATAGCCCCATATTATAATTTTGAGGGAAGATAAGGTGAAAGTATCTTATAGTTTCACAGCAATACTGTTCAGGTTTATTTATAAATCCTATTTTTTAGGTTATATCTCTGGAAGGATGGACGGACATCATGTATTACGTACAAGATGCGCACAGTTTTTGGGATTGGATCTACTTTGTTCTACTAATTGTGGTAATTATTTTTACTATCTATATCTTTAATAAACGACCTTTAAACGAGCAATTCTTGTATATACGGGGGAAACATGTACGAGATGATCCCCTTAAGGGAGAAAGCTCGTAATTTAAAGAACATACATTTTAATACAGATGTTAAAGCATCTACTGATAGGCTGTATACTGGTAACTTTAAATTTATTCACATTTTATTGTAATATCTCACTTTTTTAAAACCCTTGCAAAGAATCATCTTGGACACCCTTCTGTCCAAGATGATCTTTAGGAACAATACTTTTACAACAAAATTCTTTCCAAAAAACCGACTTCCAACGCCACTGTAAAGTAAAAAATAATTTTGATTTCTACCCACTATGTTGAAGTCGGGCGAATATACTCGTAACAAGGATAAGCAAAGTTGATGCATCGGGCTCGCCCGACTTCAACATAATGGGTAGACATCAAAATTTTATTTTTAACTTTTTAATGTCAGGGTTGAGGATTTGGAGTCAGAATTTTTTATGGTATCACCTCGAGAGCTTCCTCTAACGACTGATAGAAAAAAATTCAAATCGGTTCAGAAACCACGATATGCACCGACATACATTTAAAAAAAACGCACCGAATTGAGAACCTCCTACTTTTTTCGAAGTCGGTTAAAAATACAATACTTTTTGTTATTATCTTCCTCTAATTGAGCAATTCCGTTCCTTGTCTCCGAAATCATCATCACAGCTTGCAATACCTAAACTTTCTAATAGAAGTAAATACAAGAGATATATTTTGTATATGGTATAAGATGATCCACACGGATCATCTTGTACAACATGCAAAGGATCATCTTGTCCCAAATTCATTTTTTTATATTTATGCGATAACATATCCTTTTAGCATTATAAAATGCCGCAAATACGACATTCATTGCAATAGTCTGCCGCCAGTAAAAATAACCTAAGCTCAAAAACAACATTACCATAGAAAAACGGCACACAATTTTTGTTTTCGTTCGTAAATCTTCAATCTGTAGGTACTCATGCCGCTATTAAGAAAAAACCGATGCGGGCGGGTGTTGGGAGGTATGTTTTAGTAAAGTTTGCAACTATATGTCGTTTAAAGTTTCGCCACAATTGAAAAGGATCATCTTACCTCAACGGATCATTTGGTACAGGTTTCCCCTTTATATGTATAGGTATAATCTAAAACGGCTCAAACGATTTTCATGAAATTTAGTACCTATGCAGCGAGTTTCGGAGGCGATAAATCAATCTAGCTAGGATTCATTTTTAGAAAATGTCGTTTTATCCGTGTTTTCAGGCAATGAAAAACTGCTACAATATCATTAGAATAGGTATATTATACATACAATTTCTTAAAAAATCTTTAAAATCTAAATTAAAAACTAAAAACTAAAAATTAAAAATATAATCTATGCCGCTGCAATGAGGCAATGTGCCCAGAACGCTGGCTGCGTTACCCCGCTGAATAGCCAAACTTATATGTTGGCCGAGGTAACTGCCAGCCCTCCGGTCACCTGTGGACTCTGTGAGACGAGAAGATAGATCCTTAAAAAAGGATCTAGCATCTTCGCCCCACGACCCCATGGTTTCAACACCAAAAGGCACAAATATGAAATTATTTTCTATAGTTTCATATTTGCGCCTTTTGGCTCTTTCTGCATTAGTGGCCGCCGCCCCCGCCGTCATGGAGGTCGCCTGCAAGTGGGACAACGCCAGCGTATCCACGCATGTGGCATCCCAAACAAGCGACCTTCCTAGCTTCCACGGAACCAGAGTCATCCCGTCTGGTCTCTTACCATCACTGCGTGCCAAGCCATTTGGCTCTAATACTGCAGGCACTTTAGCGGTGGCAAGAGACCTACGAATGATGTCGTTCAGGGAAGCATGACGCGATAGACGACCGGCACTTTTAATGCAAGAAAGCCCGTGATGACCATACGCGTCCACTGACCCACCACAGTGGCATTCATTAGAATACGAAGGTAAATTTTGACACCATCTACAAGGTTATAAATTATAATAGCTCAGGTGGGAAATTGGGCGGTCCCGAAACCATAAGACCCCGGTTTGATTCCAGATGTCTCTAGCCCGTTTTTTTTTAATTTATATATAATTTCCAAAAAACACGATATAAAAAAAATATCCGAGCTAAGCTCGGTCATCCAGGTACTTTTACTATTAATTGCTCTGCAACTCATAGGTATTATCTGTTAAAATATAAAAAAGCCTTTGTTATTGGAATGTTATTTATTTTGTTAACAGATCGGATCGTTCTTTATGATCAACCTTTGCCTAGTCGTCATAGCGACTCAATTCAGTGAAACAAAGAAACGTGAAATGGAGAGAATGCGAGTAGAAAGAGCTCGATTTACGTCGTCTTCGACGCTCGCTTCATCTACAAACAATAGCGAACCAGCTACTTGTTACGCTGAAATTGTCAAGTATGTCGCACATTTATGGCGGAGGTTCAAACGTCGCATGGCTAAGAAAATCCGGTAAGATAATATTGTTGTATTTCTGATACAATAATACCACTGAATAGGTAAATTATCACGGAATAGATAAAGGTATTCAGTTAATAAATTATCAATGTGGCAACAAAGTTTGTTAGTTAGGTACTTCAAAGTCCGGAGAATGTGATTCTATACCATGAGTGTCCTGTCCTGGTTTATTATGCACTACCTACATATTATGATTTCGTTTTATAATAGTGGTTCGCCCCGAACTGAGACCTCGCGGCGCCATCTATTGACATAAATGTGAAGTTCTGTTAAAAATATTGAAGCTCATTAAAAATTAAATAATTCCGTTTCCTTACAATATTTATCTAATTTTAGTATTTTGTTGTTCAAGTACAGGATATAATTGAAATAATTGATCAAGTTTCAGGCGCATCCTTTCAGAAAATTTAGAGTTCTGAGGTCATCTTTGGATGTTAGAAAATCTCCACTTTGAAAGCCCCCCATTTCGTCAATTTTGGGGGAAAAATTAAAAAAAATATATTTTTGGACTTTATTCCTAATTATCTTTAAAATGATATACCGCAACCCTATGTAACTTTATAAAAAATATTTTACTTCGCATTCGCTTCTTTGAGAGCCTCCCTGAAATAAAGATTTTTATTATTTTTTAAGCCATATTCGGTGGGAGGCCATTGGTTTACATATTATATTTAAAGCTGAAGTAATTACGTTCAGTAATTCAGAAGTTATAATGCTCTGACAGACGGACGGACGGACGGACGGACAAGTGCCAATTCACCCAAGTAGACTCAGAGACCTTCGTTTCGCTCGGTCAATTATGCAAATGTTACTGTATTCAAGCTAATAACTCTGTATATCACTGAAATTCAGTGATCATATCTATAGCTCTAAAATAAATATGTAGTTTTGTAGTTTGTTAGGCACATTTTACAGTGACAGTGAACATTATATTGTGTCCACTATTCATTCAATAGACTTGTTGAGCAAGGACACAACATGTTTGGTTTTTTTGGTTCTAAACATTGCCATGAGTGTGCCAAAAGAATGACTTTACTTTTTCTTTGCATCTTATGGGATACCGTAAATAGAATAATGGCAGTATATTGTTTACTAAATAAATTATTAATACTTAAATCTTTCTGTATAAAAGAAATCTTTCTGTATCTTGTTGTATGTGTTTCTATAGAGTATACAAATATCAACGTGCACAACTTCAGTGGCAAACTAGTAAAGAAACCTTACAACTACCCGCAAATCGTCAGAAACAACATCATCCATGTTGTCCCCGAGTGCATGCTCAGGTACCCAAATAATATCTATAATTTTGATTTTTTCATATCTTAACAATATTATTATCATGCATGTTATTTTGAACAAACCCAGGAACTAGATTTCAGGTAACACTAAAAGCATAATCAAAATCTCCTGATTCTGTTCCGGAGATATTATTTAAAAAATATTAAACACCTAGGGTAACTTTTTTTTCAGGGTAATGGAAAGGGAGTGACAGAGGAAGTAGGTGACGAACCCCTCAGTAGGCCGAGCCTGATGCGCGCACCCTCCCTCTCGGCCGCCGATCTTGAGGTAACTCAATACACGAAACATTAAATAAATTCGATTTATTTTCCTGTATTATAGGAAAATTTAATTGAAATTCAACACCGCTGAAGATATACGATCGCATAATTATTGTTTCAATAATTAAATAAAAATAACTTCCCTCAATGTTGTATTTTGTTTTCATTAATAGCAAAACTAACTAATAATGATTTGTGAATGACACTGCATTTTATGTTTAATATCCCTACAAAGTTTTGTACGATCACATTGCGTTCTTTTTTAAAGTCGTTATTGAAGGATTTTCTGAATTTTAATATTACTGTCCAATATTGCGAGAGTGATAAATAATATTGCATCGAATACAACGAAGTTTCGTACTCAAAGAACAGACATGATTGTTATATTATTCCAGGAATTGAAGGTGTTATTTTTATTTGTTTCATAGAATGCATCAAACCTGTCACTCTTATCGCCACCATCACTCACTCGAAGGAGATCTTCAGTTATGTTCAGCGACACAGTACTTTTACATGTACCGAATGCCCAACACTTGGCACATCCTCACAATATCTGCTCTTCAGAGAAGATGACGCAAACCGGTGAGTCCAATGAAAAACATATTTTAAAAAAAGACATTTGAAAAGAACTTAATTTTCATCACAAATAATATGTCATAATTGTTTACATGTTAAACATCTCACGCTTTGCAATCAATCCTTTTGTTTACTACTTGTACGTATTTTTCCAATACTTAAACTATTTCTTATATGTATCACGCCATTTATAAACTTTGTAACAACTAAAACAATATTTATAGATTCATTGTGTCAACGTGACTGGCTTAAGTGCCAAAGTGGTGAGTCTAGAGATGTAGGTCTAGACACGCTGTTAGACAGGCATGTGTAACCTAAACTTCACTATCCCTTTTACTTTTAGCAATGGTAGGAACATGATAGCTGAAATAGAACTAGATAACCAAAAACAGTGCAATTACTTTGTTAAAATGGTGTTGATGTCAAATATAGTTTTTTATATTTGTACAAATATTGCTTTGGCAAAAATACTGTTTTGAAATTAGGTGAAACTTCAATGTCGCTTCTTCTTCAATCTACCTTATAACATATTTCACGCTTCTCTTGACTCTTAAGTAAATGTTTATTACTTTGTTATTTAATTTACAGCAAGATTAGTGTCATTAAAAGTATCATAAGATAACACATGTTCACTTCATCGATTGCACTTAAATTAAGTCTAATGATAATTTTGATAGCGTTAGCCTACCTTAGCCTTAACCATGTCAAAATACACTTAATTGCACAATAGTGACTCATTATTTGGTGGCATAGAATTCGACCTGCCGACAGGAGAGACGGCAGAAGAAAGAGCGGCAGCCGGTGGAACAATGTCTTGTCAAGAACTCTTAGCTCTATCAGGAGCATTGTCAGCTGCTTTACCAACAGGTCAAGTAGCTTTAGATTCTTTTTTTGAAGAACTAACAAAAGGAATAAGTAAAAGAGCAGGAGAAGACAAGATGGATACCAAGGTACTTAAGAAAATAATAGTTTATCAAGAATACAATAATTAAAAATTTTGCAGTAATTAAAGATTTCAAAGTTTTATTACAGATTGTTGAAATAGATGACTTTTCCTGTTGTGCCGAGTTAATAGCGGCAGAAGCGACAGCAGCTGAAAAGAAAAAAAGTCGGTTTTCAAGTGCATGCTTATTACTTTGGCGAGAGACGTCCAAATGTTTTTCACTAATGCGAAAGCATATAAAAACTGTAGCCAGTCATAAGTACTTTCAACAAGGTAGTTAATAATCTTCATCTATTAAATACGTATCTTGTCAGCTGGTTTTAATTAAAGCAATCTTAATTATATTTTAGGTATTTTACTCGCTATTTTGATAAACACTTTATCAATGGGCATCGAATATCACAATCAACCGGAAGAACTAACAGTGATTGTCGAAATTAGTAACGTTGTCTTCTCTGCTATATTTGCTGTAGAAATGATCCTTAAAATCATATCTGATGGCCCATTTAAGTATATCTCCAATGGATTCAACGTTTTTGATGGTGTGATTGTTATTTTAAGGTATTTTTCTCCTTATATTTTTGTATTTGCAAAAGTTATTATTGATATAAATAGAAAGACTTTATTGCACACACACAGGATAAAAAATTTAGAAAAAACAACTTAAATCCAACGTAATGCATGCAAGGGTGGCCTAATTGCTATAGCAATCTCCACCAGGCAACCTTTGGGGATAGTAATAATGTATGTGTATAAGGTAGTACCACAGAATAGGTAATAGTACAGCTGGTACAGCTGTACTATTATTAAATCTGTGGTCGTACGCGCAATTTTGATATTTCATGTAACAAATATTTCATCTAAACAAGCAATTTTTTCTTAATACGCTTATTAATAATACAATTTCTTTATACAGTGCATTTGAACTAGCACAAAGTTATGGCAATGAACACGATTTAGCAGGAAATTCCGGTCTATCAGTTCTGCGGACATTTCGGCTCCTGCGCATTTTGAAACTAGTGCGGTTTATGCCCAACTTGAGACGACAACTCTTCGTGATGTTGAGGACTATGGATAACGTTGCTGTCTTCTTTTCTCTTCTTGTTCTTTTTATCTTCATATTCAGGTAACTACATTAATTTGTTCTACATTTTGATACAAGCATCAAACAGGATCATTGTAAAAGGGTATTACAATCACAATAAAATAAAAATAGGTATAAAACTAAGTATTAACAATAATATTTTGAAATAAAATGCATGCAATAAAGATGGGATATCTAAATTGCTGAAATAATATCATGCAAATAAAGTATTATCTACCTTATTATTTTACTCCAATTTTTTTTTACTTTTACATATTTTTGATCGATTAAATTACAAACTTCTTTTTTTTCCATGTTTATCTCTTATGTTCATTAAAAATCCTCATCGGCCTCTCCTCAATATTTGCTACTAAAAATGAATCTTGAAGTATAGAGTAGCATACGCTTCTACTATTATTGAACCTTCCTTTTTTCATATAACTAGCAAAATAAATTTTATCTACCATCTTCAAATGACGCTATCGTAGGCAATGAAAGTTTATTATGACACCTTATACTATAATGAAATAGATTCTACTTTCATCCCCACTCATCCCATATTCCTTCACTTCAAGCACTATCTTACTGTGTGACTTCTCCTATTTAATTTTTTTTCTAACCTTTCTTATGAGTTTAATTACTTGTACCTCTAACATATTTTAACCTACACACACTACCACTGTCCACACTCTGTACAACTTTTTTTCTTCTACTTAATCTTGTCTTCTATAGATTTTCACGCTTCCTGCTTTTTGTCCACTAAGTTAATTGACACCTGCACTTTTCACGTTTCATTTTAGATTTAACTTACACTTATGTATTTTATACATTATATTAATGTATCCTCCTGTTATATCGAAAGGACTGTAGTAACCGCACTTTTATCTAATCGTATATTGCGTGGTAACGTTCAGCATCCTCGGTATGAACATCTTCGGGTGCAAATTCTGCAAGAAAGATGAAGAGGGCGATCTAGAGTGCGACAGAAAAAACTTTGATACGCTCTTGTGGGCCTTTGTCACGGTGTTTCAGGTATTGAACATTTTAAATTAAAGTTCCTAACAGACAATCCAAAAACAGACAATACTTGCAACAAAACTAAACGCTTACCTATGTGTCCGTTTGCAGTTAACACTCACGACAGAATGACAGTTATTTAACAGAAGATTGTCCTTGTGACGGCTTTTCGACTAACCACGCGAGTACACAACAGACTTTTCACTTTGCTGCAAGATTTTTATTGTATTTATATGATATATTACTTATCTAATACTAAGTAATTTCCGACACACTTGCAGCTCAGTGCGATGTCAATAGGCGTTCAGATGCGTAAACGCTACCCTAGAAACCGCGTAGAACAGAATAGTTCCATTCGTAACAGATTGCTCCAGGATCATCTAGAATCACGATTCACCATTGTTGTGTCGTCCAGTATTTCCATCAACAATAATTGTTGAAAGCACATTAGTCTGACAGCTTGGTTAAACTTTAGGGTAGATTGAGGTTGATCGAACTGAGTCGCGGATTACCCCTCGTCAGTTCCTGTAATTTCACTTTGATAGCTATACCTACTCAGTAAAACAATTCTCTATCACTTTGCATGCTGCTTCTATTATTTAGGTCTGTATGAAACAAGTCATTTTGATGATTTTTTCTTATACTATTTTAAATTATTTATTGTGCTATCGCTAACACTTAGCAATTTTACTTGTTTCGACAGGTAATCCTGCATTTTTCCTCATTTCAATAAAAACCTTCTTTTCATTTCTTCCTCTTAATTTATTTATTAAAAATATTTACTATAAAAGATATCTTCTATCTTTTCAAAAACTTTACTTTATATTTTATGCATCAAGACAATTTAATGCATCTAAACGAATGAATTAATATTATTATTTATATAATTTTAACTAATCAACAAACCTTGAAATATTTGAATGGAATATTTTTCATTATATTTTAATGCACTTTCGTTCGCCTATTTTCCTTGTTTATTTTTTGTTCAATTGCATTTAATATTCAAAAATAATGAGGCAGTATATAAAGATGAATGCTAATTAAGTTGACATTTAATGGGGAACTTGCACTAAATAATAATTGAGTACATTTATTTAATTTATATTTATTAACATAATCCGTTGGTTTTGGCGTGCCAACGGCGATAACACTGCTTAACTAAAATTTAACTACTCTGCGATTTTTTAAACATTCAATACTTCATAGAAGGAAGTTTAATTAACTTTTTAATATAATATATGATCAAAACACGTGCATATTTAATTTAAATACGACAAGTAAAATGCTGTAAATTAAGCTTCTCGTCTTGGAGTCACCAGCAGGTTGCAGTGTTAACGTCGCGTACGCTACGTTACATCGTCAAGACAACTCGGTCGCGGCATTTGCGCATAGCATTTTGTTTTTCTTTCATTTCTCATCGGGCCCACAACGCGCAGTATACTGGGCATGTATCTATTCGGTGGTAAGTTTTGCAAGTTCGTGGAAGATAACGGAACCGAGCGGGACTGCACCTGCCCCGAAATCATTTCACACCACCCCAAGTGCGAATGCGACAGGAAACATTTTAATAATATTCTCTGGGCCACTGTCACTGTCTTTCAGGTAAGTCTTTAGACACTAATAAAGAATTACTTTGTCGATTTATTTGCGATCCCGTTCGAATATGCTTTTAGAGGATTTAGATGGTGCGTGTTTCTCGTAATAAGCGACTTAATTCAAAATTGAATATTTCCATTGAGAGTTATTAGCCTAATTTAAATCTATAATTGGAACGATAAATCAGCGAGCGAGAAACTCGCGGAGGTAGATTTAATTTATCGAGCGTTAGTTTGATGTTTTGCACTTATAACGAGCGATCAGTAATTAGTGCATCTTGCTTATAGTTTAGTAGTAAGTAGATAATGCTGGACCCTTTTTGCTTGTGTACTCCAACCGCCGTCTGTATTACCTGTCATGACGATATTAATTGTTGTGTACACTAACACGACATCATAAAACTTCTAAACACTAACACGTTACTAAAATTTATTTCGTTTTGTTTTGTTTCTTAACATTTATACCAACAACTTTTCTACAACGTTGAAGCACGACTTTTACACGATACGACAGCACACCTTGCTTATTATGATTTATTACGGAAATTTGTGATACTTCAAAATACATGTTGTGGTAGAAATTATATTTTGGTGTGATGGATCAGGTCCTAAAACTTTTTTAAATTTTCAGGTTTTAACTCAAGAAGATTGGAATGTTGTTTTATTTAACGGTATGGAAAAAACGAGCCACTGGGCTGCATTATATTTTGTCACATTAATGACATTTGGCAACTATGTCTTGTTCAACTTGTTAGTAGCTATCTTAGTCGAAGGATTTAGTTCGGAGGTACTGACAAACTATTACGGTTTTACTCATATTAGGAATCTGTTCCTCCGTATTTTATAAACTGTAATTTATTTTTATACAACAGAGAAATGAAAGAAGGGAGCGGGAACAACGTGAACTGGCCAAATCGAAATTATCGAGTTTCTCAGACAACAACGAAATGCAATACGATGACACTAATTCTGGGTCACATTCCAGCGAAAGTTTTTCACAGGTAAACAAATTACTGGTACTGTCATTTTTTATACTGTAGCAATGATTTAAAATGAATTGAATATATTTTTAGAATGAAATAAAAAACTTTTGGAAATCTGCGGACGATGTTAGAAAAGCCAAAGATGACTTAAACGGCCAAAAGGATAAAGCGTTGCGATCTCGACGTAAAACAAAAAACTCTTCTCATCATCCTTCTCTTTGCAAAGACTGTGCACAATCAAATAAATGCAACATACAAAAAGTAAGTACTAAATACTAGTACTATTAATAGATCTGATATTATATAAAATATAAATAGTAAAACCCCTTTGTCTTCAAATTGTCTGAATCAGGAGAAAATATCGTTCATTTCGTTTAATAGCCCACGTGTGCCAAAGGCTTTATAGAGTTAATAAAAATCCAATAATCGAAAAAATTGCTCCCAGAAGATTTCATAAAGCTTGATTGCGAGATTCTAATGCTTTCTTTCTTTGAGATCTTTCGTAATCCTAAATGGTTTAATAATAATTTAACGTTCTCGAATCAAGTAATACTTCATTCAAGAGTTATTAATTTTGTCAACTTTAGGTATTTTCTACGCAGAAGGAAAAATTAAAGTATAAAAATTTAATATATAAAAAAATTGTCGATAAGTAGTGCCTTTAGACACTTAACCTCAATTTTATATAATTTTTAGGAATCAAAGATGCTTGCTTCGGGCACAGCAGGAGCCTCAGATACTAATAGCACAGTATTGCCAATGATAACACACACAGCAGCTACACCACAAGACTCACCATCGACAACTTTAGAACCCGGTGCAACATTCAGAGATTTTAACGTAGCTTTGACTTTAGAGAGATCTACTATGCTGTCTAGTTTAGATTCCATCGACCGAACATCTGTAAGTATATAGTAAAAATAATAAACAATCTTGCTTTAATCTTGTACATTGTATTTCACAAGTTGTTATTACTTTTTCAGTGTGCTAGTATACCGGGATTACTTAAACCACCGAACAGCTACACGTTAACACTGCATTCTGCAGCTACTCAATTAGGTGCCGAAAAAGCGCGACTTCCCCCTATGACTCTCGCCCCTCCACCCCTAACCTTAGCACCGCCTCCATCTAGGTCTGCGTCCCCTAGTTCTACTACACCTATGACTCCCAGGTCATTACCGTCGCCAGTGTTGCCAGAAAAAAATCTTCAGGTCACGATTGCTAAAGATGAGAATTGTTTAAATGTTAGTGACAAGTCCAGTTTACTTAGTTCTCACAAGTAAGTTACTAAATCAACTTATCGTTTGGCTAAGTATAATAACAGTACCTACTCTGATCTACAGTGATAACTTTTACGATAACAGACACATACGTGTTCTTAAAGTTTTATAAAATATTCGCAGAAGTCTTACGATAACTACACCAATAATAAATGGAGAAGATAAATGCAAAGTTCAGCGAGGTTATAGTTGGAGACCCAGTTTGGTACGTAAAAAGCAGCGAACAGGTTCTGATTCTGATGCAGTGGTGCTAAATAATGGACGGGATCACATTGCTTGTAATGGTACGTGTGAAACTAGTTACTTGGGAATTATACGAAAAAAATCTACCTTTATCGAGAATTACTACTTTTAAGTTACTGCAAAAACACATCATTTTATCTCTGACCATTATTTTAATTAATCACAACCTTACACAGGTTCTAGCTTCCGAAAAAACGAATTGCTACTGTCATCTTCAATGGTGATTAAAAACGACACACAATCTGAATTACCAAACAATAGATCAAAAGTAGAAAGAAGAAGAGTTTCTGCTCACACCACTCCTATCCTGCCAGACGTAAGAATACTAGTGTTTCTTTTCCTTTTCAATTTAAATTTCATTACGTTCATAGTCGATTATTATGTTTCAGGTATCATGGAAAGCTCCAGATGCGGGTTTCTCGTCAGATTCCACTGTAAGATTAGATACTGTCAAACCTCCAACTCACAGACTTTCACTTACTAATGACTACATAACAGGTAAATTAATTCAGTAATTTAATTAGTGATCATTTGTATGGCTGTTGGCTATTCATCAGCAATGATATAAAGATGCAATCAATACATGTTTTAATATTTATTAAAATAATAATACTTATGTTTCAGTGACATCTATATCAGAAGTAAAAGCCAGTAATTTAACCCCTATAACTCCACAAGTTCCACAGATATCTCCAAGATTATCTCGACAAGATTCTTTGCGACCTAACAACCAAGCATTACCTTTTATCAAACAAATTAATGAGGAGGTAACAAATCTTAGTAGCTATAATATAGTCGAAAGTTTATAATCTATCGAGATAAAAAACGTTATATTATAATCAAACGGTTTTTACAATCTTACGGTGACACATATAAACTTCACCCAAGGATAAAATAACAAATAACAATTACAATTTAGTGATTTAACCGGGATCTAGCCTATGTTTCCTGTTTCACATAAAAGGGATAATGACTCGGCCTAGTCAATGCCCTCTAGATTTACTTATTTTACATTAAATCTCCATTGTTTACATTTTATTTTATGTACGAAAAATATAACTTCATATAATACAGTCTTCTATTTTAGGTGGCGATAAATAACAATGTCTGTATATTCTCATCGAGATTCGATAGGAGGCAGTTTAAATTTAAAGACCTTTTCCGATTTATGGAGCCGACGGGGTGCCTTAAGGAAAAAGAAGATTATTCTCTTTACATATTTGCACCAGATAACAAGTAAGGAAAATAACACCGAAATGTTTGTTCTCACTTTATTTATTTGGTCTTGATGTTCACACCGCGATACTAAGCCATAAAATAAATATAAGGCGGAGAACTTATATTGAATGTGTACTCGTATTATTGGCATTTGTGAGACGTCTCAATGGTCTTTGCGCGGAATTTCAATTAACGTATTAGAGAAGATAGCAAATTCTAGGGGGATATAATATCGGTATCACCTAGCAAAATGTACGTCGTTGAATAGTTATGGGTTTTTGGGTGTTACAATGGTCTTTATTATCCAAGTTTCTATGAACTAGACTATCCATTACAACTATTTAAATGCTGATCCATTTTATGTTTTTCTTTTACAACTTACGTATTGTGCTGTTTTTATGTGTTGAAATAATTTTATTTGTTTTTATTAACAGGATAAGAAGATTATGTACCTGGATCGTAACCAGAAGTTGGTTTGACAACATAGTTCTTCTGTTCATAGCTTTAAATTGTATAACGTTAGCCATGGAGCGGCCCAACATTCCTCCCGACTCGAAAGAGAGATCTTTTTTGTCTAGCGCTAATTATGTTTTCACTGTGGTATTTGCTGCGGAAATGTTTATCAAGGTAAACATTGTTTTTTATTGTTTTAAGTAGAGAAGCTTATTCTTTTGGACCATTAATTTCTATAGGTATTTAAAGAAGTGCATATCTAAATATCCTGTCCATCGTTAGATTACTTGTTTTCTATCAACTAAGGAGATAGTTTTAATTTTGAAATTGAATATGTACTATTAATTTGATTTTTATAGGTTGTAGCATCTGGAATGTTCTACGGTACTGAAGCTTACTTTACTTCGGGATGGAACATCATGGATGGATCACTCGTCATTATATCAATTATTGATTTATTAATGTCATTAGTTTCCGAATCTAGTCCAAGGATTTTTGGAATTTTAAGGGTAACTATTTTTTACAAATTTTGAAAATTGGTATTCTTTAATCTACGAGATTCCTTATTTTGTTTATTTTTACTTTCAGGTATTTAGATTGTTACGATCCCTCAGGCCGCTCAGAGTAATAAATCGAGCTCCTGGTTTAAAGTTGGTGGTACAAACATTGTTATCATCTCTAAGACCTATCGGAAACATTGTCCTAATCTGCTGTACATTTTTTATCATTTTTGGCATATTGGGAGTGCAGGTTCGTTTCCATTTGTCCACTCGTTTGATTCATTTACAACGCTGCTTTTTCACCTTTTGTTTTTCAATGTGTTTATTGTGGTTGCAGCTATTTAAAGGAGCATTCTTCTATTGTGAAGGTACAAACCTAAAGAGTGTCAAAAATAAAACAGATTGCCTGGCTATAGATGGTAATGTTTGGGTTAATAGAAAATACAATTTTGATGACCTAGGCAAAGCATTGATGTCATTATTTGTACTGAGTTCTAGAGATGGCTGGGTTAACATCATGTATACAGGACTTGACGCAGTTGGGGTTGATCAACAGGTACTTTTGCAAATGAATTATCTTGCTTCTTGTTTTACATAATATCTAATTTTAAAAAAAACATCCAGAACAACTATGCGTTAACTTCATCAGCTTTGAACGTTCATTCTTATATCAAACTTCCTATTATTTAATATCAAAAAAATTCTTGCAACACGCTATTTTGGTGCCAAAGTTACGCAATTATTTAATTACATGAAAAACTAAAATTTCTTTTTATTTTCAGCCAATCACCAACTATTCAGAATGGCGTCTATTGTATTTTATCGCATTTATTCTTCTGGTGGGATTTTTTGTGCTAAACATGTTTGTGGGAGTTGTAGTAGAAAACTTCCACCGCTGTCGAGAAGAACAAGAAAAAGAAGAAAGAGTTCGGCGAGCTGCAAAGAGAGCACTGCAAATGGAAAAGAAAAGACGAAGTAATAAAAAAAACTACCGATCATAAAAATAATGTCAGGTTATCAAAAATAGTTATTTATTTTGCTTTGTTTTCTTTCAGAAATGCATCAGAGGCCCTACTATGCCGATTATTCTCCAACTCGTCTTTTTGTACATAACGTAGTAACATCTAAATACTTTGACTTAGCCATAGCAGGCGTTATCGGATTAAATGTCGTAACAATGGCTATTGAGTATTATAGAATGCCTCCAGCTTTACAATATGCCTTGAAAATATTCAATTATTTTTTCACTGCGGTCTTCATACTTGAAGCAATAATGAAACTTGTAGCACTAGGTTTTAAAATTTACCTTAAAGACAAATGGAATCAGCTAGATGTGATAATTGTCATACTATCTATAGTTGGAATAGTATTGGAAGAACTTGAGACTAATATAATCCCAATAAATCCAACTATAATGAGGGTAATGAGAGTTCTAAGGATTGCAAGAGTATTGAAACTGCTAAAGATGGCGAAAGGCATCAGGGCCTTGCTAGACACTGTAATGCAAGCTTTACCGCAGGTCGGAAACTTGGGTCTACTATTTTTTCTTTTGTTCTTTATTTTCGCCGCTCTAGGTGTTGAGCTGTTTGGACGACTTGAATGTTCTGATGAGATTCCTTGTCAAGGTTAGTTCAATGATATTCCGCTTACATTTGAATATTTTTTTTCAAACAAAATTCATTAATTACAAGTATTATGAAATTATCAATAATCTTTTTCATTATAGGTCTTGGCGAACACGCTCATTTTGCTAACTTTGGAATGGCATTCCTGACATTATTCCGAGTGGCAACTGGCGATAACTGGAACGGCATAATGAAAGACACACTGAGGGAAGACTGTGATAGCTCTGTGGATTGCGTGAGAAACTGTTGCGTGTCCACAATCATTGCGCCGATATTCTTTGTTGTGTTCGTGCTCATGGCACAATTTGTGCTAGTCAACGTTGTAGTGGCGGTGAGTTTCATATCACCGCGATACAAATCTTTATATATTGCAAAAAAAGTTAATGATCGCTTGTTATATTAGAGAAATAGGACTAGTGGCAAAAACAAATAGTAAGCAAAGTTTTTCCATCACAATAATGTATTTGATGACTGGTCTGGTGAACAGTGTTTGAAAAATAACAGAATTCAATACATGTAAATAATTTTCAATAATTTATCCTTCTTCATTTAACTTAATTTTGTTTTATGTATAGGTCTTAATGAAACACCTAGAGGAATCGCACAAGCAAATGGAAGATGAAATGGACATGGATGTTGAGCTTGAACGCGAGTTAGAAAGAGAAGCAGATGATGAAGAAGACCGAGCTCTCTGCCGGGCGTTAGAGGAGTGTAGTTCACCTCCATGTCCTTTAAATAAGGTACCTTCACTACCAGCAAATTTTACTTATAGTGAGCCGAAGCACCAACCGTTACCTTCACCCGCACGCAGACGACGCACATTACACTCTCATCACGCTTTGTTACCAGCGGCTTTACCGCAAAGGAGAGCCTCCTTATCTCCTCATGCATTTGGACGACGTCGACAGGACTCCTCCACGACTTCGGAAGTTCCAGCCGCTTTGTACGAAGAGGATGCGCGCTTTATCGATGCAGACGACGTTGATGAATTAGAACCTGGAAGTCCTCCGCGGCGGGACTCCTTTGCTCAAAACAGAAGACAACGGGTTGATAAAAGAAACTCTCTACGAGGAGAGGAAGCGAGGTTATTACGACCCGCACCAGTCTTACTTACAGTTCCTTCAACTAGACAGAGTATTAGGCGTAGTGGCGTGAAAAGGAGATCGTCAACGGAGTCAGCTGCGACAAGTGACATTAGTCACGCATCATTCCGGTCACAGTTGACACCAGATATAAGTGATCAGCCAATAACTGAGGAAGAAAAAATAAGAATTGTTATCGCAGAAAGACGAAAAGTTGATACCACAAGGCCGGAGCCCGAAGACGTGGAGCTATCAGAACGCGGGTCCTAGTCCAGGCAGGGCCGGCCGCATCGACACCATGAAGTGTACATCTAAATTTCCTGAATGTGGAAAACAGATGTACCCCTACTTCCATAAAATTCCCTATCTCTTCCAATAAGGTGTGTTTAAGGGAACGCTCAAAGATTGAACTCGGTTCTTAAGCAGTGACACAGTGAACATTTATGTTAATAAACTTTGGTGATATGTGTCTTGCAGTGTTTAAAACTTTAATTACTCTTTTGAAACCGATAAATGACGAAGTTTGGTGTAATGTTTGAGACAATATTCCTTTTGCCACATAATAACCCTTTATTTTCCCTTCGCGGCCGGTTCAACTACTTTACACAGAGACTTTAAAAAATTTAAGATTTATGTCTAAAATTAGTTAGATAGTTGTTAGGTCTAGTCAATTTATGGTGGTGGGATGTTTTCTACGAGTGCTAATTAAGTTTACTTCATGACTTAATTAAGTAATTTATTCCTACGGTGCTTGCTGTTAATATTTGATCTGTTAAGTATTTTATGTTAAGTGTAATTGAGAACCTCAACGAAGAATTATTTTGTGTGTGTGATAATAAATATAATTTCCGTTGATGTTTGTAAATTTTATTTTAGGTAGGTAACTACTAGAATGTTAAGTTTAGTTTAGTTTATGTTCTAAGAATGGGTTTCGAATCATTGAAGTTAAGAGTGTTTTATAAGTCAACGATTTAAAAAGCCTACCTGTTTTTAAATTGTTTTAGCATTAATGTTTAGTTTGTATCTTACCAACTACTAGTAAATGACTGTTTAGACTCGTAGTTAACTCTTTCTAGTTAGATCTACGTCAATCAATTAGTATTAAAAACAGAACCAAAAGTTCGAGAATTGAGTATTACCCTCTTTTAAGACGAATAATATTTTCTGAATATAAATGAATCCTATTTTCATACAAAATCATGTACTTATTTAGATGTCTACTGGCAATACGCACATGTTTTAGAAAGTAGAATATGTTTGACTTGTAAAATACAAATTTTAATAAAACGATAAAACTCTGATCAAAAAAATGGTAAAGCATATTAGAGGTCTGAATAAAGTTACGAATAATATTATATTGCTATCTATAGCAATGTCTATCTCTTCCATCTCGGGACCATGGGATCCCGGACCTTTGGAAGGCATACGAGGGGCCGAAACCAACTCGCAGAGGCCCGTTAGACAATTTTACTCTAAAGGAAATGTGACACCAATCAGCGAATATCCCTTTATGCACTATGCGAGTGCACCCAAGGACAATCCCTGGTTAGTGCAGGACTATTGCAAAACATGGACACAAATTATAGGTATGGGTCTACGGGTTTGGGTTGCTATAATGGACTGGTGAAATGGCTTTATCTAAGTACTATGGCCCCTGCCTGACCAATGTTATTTTACACGGATAAAATGGCAGGGGGTGACTCGCACACTCAGTAAATGGGCCCCCGGAAACAGCCGCTGGCACATAGCGGTGCCAAATATAAATTGAATTTAAATAAGAACTTATTTCTTCACGTTTCTATCGTTTCTTTCATTTCAGAGCTCACTACCAAAGTTAATTAAAATATAGAAGTAGTATACCTAGTTATTAGTTGGCAGTGAAATGCCAATTAATATTCCAAAGACACCGTCTGCGTTTCCTCTTTTATATTTTGTTTAATTACGTTATTGTTAAACGTAATTAGTTAGGGAAGTCAGCAATAAATTTTATACTTCAACTGTGCCTTTCCTATTTCTAATATATTATAGCTTGTGAAATCGATGGAAGATAGACTCAAAACTTGGTGTATATTGTAGAAATGACATTATATAGATGACTATTCGATGTTAAGTATCTGTTAATCTTTCCAAATTTTTTTTAAAAAAATTATGTAATTATAAAGAGATGACTTCTAAAAATCCGACTTTAGCATTCCGAATTTCACTATCACTTCGACATTTTCCACAAAATATAATGGGTATTGACAAACCGTATTGATTACAATTCTTATTGCGTGATACCGCGATATAAAAGTACACGTCATTATAGCTTTTGCACTATGTATCAATACTAAAAAGATATCTTCCTATGAAACAGGAACAGGTATTACCTACAACACAGATCTTGAATTTGGATTAAAAAACCTGCAAATTTATATTTAAATGTATCGTCTTATACCTTCTGTTGATATCCAAAACTGTATTATTTTAAACGATTTTAAAGAAATTATTCTATATATATTAAAGTGTAGGTACTTTTATCGTGTTTACACAGTAGTAAAATTTTAGAACAAAAATATCAATTAATTATTTCTATTTCTTGACTAAAGTCTTCCACCACCACCCGGAAATTAAATTATTCTATCCTAACACATACTCATACTATAGATTAACTATACCTATTGTGGATAGTAGATTTTATTTTAATCGAAATATCAAAAAATATAAAAATGAAATTATAGTCATGCAAAAAATTAATTGATTAAATGGAATTTAGTAAAACTAAGAATAGTATTTTCGTGATAAAAGCACGTGATAAAATGTATAATTGTTTTTTCGGTACTGACTGTAATAATACGTTAATTTAAGTGGTATGAACAATGTTCATTATTTGAGTACACCTGTTAAATTTTAGCTGGTGATCTGTCAAGTTACGAGAGTTACGAAATGTTAGGTTGAAAATAAATATAAAAATCGATACGTGTTTTTTATTCCCTTCCATTTACACACATAGTTGGGATCCTCGTAGAATAACCTTGGGCTGTAAGGCCCATATTATTAAAGCGACATCAGCTGAGAACACGTTCTCAAGTATCGGCCAATCCATGTTTATGACCAGTCTAAAGCATAAATTGACTAATACCTACTTGAGAACTTATTCATTGCTGATGTCAGTTTATTAATATGGCTAGATCGCTGAACCCTCCGAACCGTATATGGGTGGACTTAAAGTAGATACGATTTCAACTCGATGGTTTTATTTATCTTTAAATCTCTTAAATTCACTATGAATGATCCCCTAAAACAGTTTAACGCGGTCATAAAAATGTAACCGTTTGTTTGGTATTCATTAAGAAGCGGAGGTTATTTAGGTCAATGAGGGATCGTTTACTGGAACAAAGCAGTTTGACTCACTTTTTATATAAACATTTGCTTTAATGTTAATATGAATTTTCCACTTCGCTAGCGAATTACCGATTTAAAGTGAGGTAAGTAAGTAAGTAAAAACACTTTATCACACACAAACAGATAACAGAACAGAGGTAACACAAATTGTGACAAAATTTACAACTTGTTACGGTGTAAAGGCGGCCTTATCACTACAAGTGATCTGATGATGATGATGACTGGGTATGATTGGCTGAGGTTTTTAATTCTAAATTATAATCCCTGCCACTTTCTAGGCAGTGATTACCACCTGAGTCACGATTAAATAACAATAAAACCCTCTCCGTGGCCTCCCTCTGCACGTAATAGGAAGCTCCGGGAACTCGCGACGGAGCTTCGCTTGCGCGACGCCCATTGGGCTCGTCCTTGGGGAACACAGTCTATCTAGAACTTCCACTTGATCATGTTAGTATTGTATCCTAATTAGCGTTAGTGTTCAAAGTGTCCAACACGAACTAATTGCATATACTGATAAGCTGTCTCTCTCCATCTATACATAAGGTTAGAGACAAGAGTTCAACGATTTTTGTAACACACGACTTTTCAGGTCAGGGGGGTTACTACCATCGCTGAAAGCAGTATTACTTCTAAATTAAAGTTTTATGTCACGTACCTTGATATCCCTAAAATATGGATTATAATTCTAAAACACGAACTTCAACAATATTAAAACAATACAGATTTAAGCGATGGTAGTATGCCTACAGTTCCTCGCGTTTTTAATCGACTTCCAAAAAAGGAGGAGGTTCTCAATTCGGCGCGTATTTTTTTTTCTTTCTTTTTTAAATGTATGTTACCTTAAATTAAATGTATATTACATATCTCCGTGGTTTCTAAGCCGATTTGAAAAATGTTTCTTTCAGTCGTTAGAGGAAGCTCTCGAGGTGGTGCCATAAAAAAATCTGACTCCAAATCCTCAATCCTGACACTAAAAAGTTAAAAAGGGAAGTCGGTTTTTTGGAAATAATTTTTTATCGTACCAAAACGAACTCTATTCTAAATATAAAAGTAAGTAAGTACATAAGCAACATGTGTGCTAACAAAACTGGTGATATCGCTATATGTAAGATGTGTAATGAAAAACTGTCACTCTAAACGGATTACCTATTTAAGCCTCATCTTTCAGCCTGAATAAATTACGTAGGGTAATGTGTGCATAATAAGGAAGCTCTTTGGGACAAATTTGAAATGAAAGATGATATATTTGCTAAAGCTGTATCCTGTTTGTTCTTATAATTATGTTGTTGCCTTTTTATACAGTTAAAGTCTGCCGGTCTATTTATAACTTCACATCTTCAGGATTTGTGAAATTAGGTAGATGATGCTCGTGATTTCTTCCACGTGTATTGTAGGTATTAAAAGTCCCATTGGAACTTTTCATTTTCCGATGCTAAAGGAGCCTATGTACGTCTCCGGGATGCCAGCTATAATTTACAAAATTTTACCAAAATCGGTCAAACGGATAAGCTTTGCAAAGGTAAAACAGACAGACCTTCTCATCTGTAAAATTTGATGTATGGATATGGTTATCTGTTTTTGGTATTATCTTCTATCGGAGGTTGCCAACATTTGGACTAGTTACTATCCAGTTATTGTTAACAATGAACTTGTAATGTTATTTTAATAAATAGGAACCTATACATGACGTGATGTTTCAGCACATAAAAGTTAATTACCTGTATCCCATATAACGACTACACTCATAAAGACTGAAACAAATTATTGGAATGTCATTAGAAGGAATTACTTTGAACCTTTTCTCTGAGAATAACTACGAAATAGGCGCGTTAATGGAAAAGGGACACCTGTAATGGTGAATAAGAAGTTGGATTGGAATTCAGACCTTTTGCTAGATACCTTGTTAAGTAGATACCATAACTGTTTTTTACCTTGATTTAACTTTTTTTTATTTGCAGTGTATATTTTGTTTACCTTGTACGTTATGTATGCTGTAAAAACTACTTATAAATGCGTTTTTAGTACTTGTTATTCGTAAATCAATTAGGTGGGGTAAGATTAAATTAATTTTACCTACTTATCAACTGATAATTTAATAGTTTGTATAGTAGCATCCGTTTAAAACATTCGAAATTTCACAATATAAATCGTAATTAGTGAGATATAGTCTGTGGTTCTACACAAAATTTTAAAATACCCGATGAATCCATGAAATTGTTTGAATACTTTCTTTGAGCGATATCTTTTAAAACCTAAACTTTCTAGGAAACTTTGTTTGAAACAGTCTTTTCGAGATCTGTGTAAATATAAATTCAGTTCAGCTTCAATATAGAATTTAAAACAACTTTAAACTCCCGTGCCCTTAAGACATCCATCGCTTTGGAACTTTGAACACGAGAATCGCTTTAGAAACTGTATTCACTTGACGATGACGTCATAATAATCTATTAAAGGGCTATTCTAGGACTCAAAACGACACGACCCGCAGAACAAATGTCACTGACATTGCCCAAACTATCAGTAAGATAAAGTAGGAGTAGGCAAACTTTCTTGTCGTAAGAGCAATGATTTTTTAGAATTGGAAAATCCTAAAGTGGAGTAGATGTTCGAGTAAGACTAATGTAGTGTGCTCACTCGTCAAGCATGGTAGACCGTTGATATGAAAAAGGAGGCGGGTAGGTACTACGTGATGATAGCATGAGGAAGGCAGTGGTGGTAGCTGGTCATGTGTGGACATACTAATGCCTTCTTACATATTCTCAGACAAAAGGTCTTAAATATAAATACAGTACATTCGTAATTAACCTTTAATGCTTTAGCTTTATGGTTTATATTTGAAATATTTTTATTATTATTATATACTTTTTTATAAATAAAAAAAAAATCGTTTTCACTTCACACACACACAAGCCAATTTTTTTCTTAGTAAGTGTTACCAAAGCCCACAAAAGGCCACAAGCTAAAATAAGTTTTTTTTTATTCCACTATAAGTTAACCCTTGACTGCGATCTTACCTGATGGTTAGTGATGTTGCAGTCCAGGATGGTTTAATTTCCTTTCCTTTCCAATTCATTTCCATTGTCCTATTATTTCATGCAAGCTTTTAACTAACAAACTAAATAAATGAAACTACAATGCTACCCCTACCATTTAAAAAATCCCCTTTGTGTTTGAAGTTTGTTTGAGTCCATTCCATCTATTTTGCCCGCGTGTTGCATTGCAGGTACAAACGAACCGCTGCTGTTGTTGACTGTACTCAACCGTATTTGCAGACTTTACTTTTGTTGACTGTACTCTACTGTGTTTCCAGAGTTCATAGTTTTGTTTCGTCCCGCTGATGAAATTTTCAAATATGCTCCTACACGTATTCACGTGCATTCAACTGTTCAAGTTTGTATATGGTGTGTGAAAATGTGGATTTTTACTTTTGGTTGTGCAGTATTATTTTTTTGGAAATACTTTAGCCGTTCCAGCATGACTTCTAGGAACACTAGTGAACTGGATATTTGCATCTAGACATATCAGAAACTTCAAAACGTCAAAGCGCGCGCTTAAATGGGATATAATCATGTATGAAATACTTGTTTGTGAATTGTGACGTCACCAAAATAAGACACACTTTTTTACTTTATTCATAGGTAAACACTAACAGGGGGCGCAGATTTTACATCTTTTGGAAGATCCTCTATATATTTAATAATCACTAAAAAATCTTTGTTTATAAAAATGTACACGACTGCCCAAAAAAAGGAGTGTAATATTTTCAAAGTTCTATGTCTATGTATAAAGGGCGGTCGTGTAGTTATTTTTTTAAAAATATGTTTACTTTTTGACGTACCATCATCATTACATCATCCCAATTAGTCTCATGAGATGTCATTAAAGTCCCGCGTGCTGTCATAGTGATATATGGAGGTCGTTAGCTGCCCGCCCAAGAGTCAAAATGGGCCACACAAACATGAGCATGCAAACTTCCCATATCCCATTTGACATTTAAGGAAGCAACTTTACCTACTTATTTTAATCTAATGAATGAATGAATGAAAGAATGAATATACTATGTGCGATATAGTGGGAAAATAATATGATCCTCTCCCAGTGGAACTTCTGCTACAGCGCACGAGTTTTTAATCATGCTACCTAGGGCGGCATGTACACTACGATAGACTTTGCTCGCTAATTAGAATTTCTCCTTTAATTCTCGATGTGTAAGATGTATACAGTTGAAAAGTCTTCTCAAAGAGTTCTCGTTTTTACATCTTCATTACATTATAATTTCGCAGAGTGACAGAATGTTCGTGACATTTGTATTACATATTATTAGTTTGCATCTTAAAAACCCTATCCATCACCATACCTAGGCAATCTACCTACGCAAGTAGATCTGCAACAAGAAAGTGTTATTTTTGTAAAATAGACTAAGTACTTGAAGATCGAACTATGAATCTTTGACTTGTTAATCACAATACATCCTATTTTTTACATTAGGTATACAAAATTATAATAAGAAAAGTATTATGATAACACAGAATTTCTCTTTTGATAAGTTTATTACAGTGTTTCACGAAGAACTTAACAACACTGAATTACGCTTCATTAACTCTACAAGCTATTTGAGAATAATTAGATAAATATCTTGCCTCGTAGAATAGTCACAATATTATAACATTTACTTGAGAGCAAATAATTTCACTATCTATTTAAATGTATTTGTATTATATAGTAGACACTTCCAAATAGTCTGATAGTCAGACGGGACCGATTTCATGTGATATCACCTTCGAATATACAACTAGATTTCACTCTTTATTGTAATTTATGACTTGAGACTAGAATTTAGAATGAATTTAGACGAATGTTGAATACTTTATGAGCCCACATACTATTCAAATGGTATTGCCTAGCAATGCTAAATTATAGATGGTATTTATACTAGAATTAGGATGGAATTGAGTAATCTTTGGAAAAAGTAAACGAAAAACAAAAGAAACGGTGAATTTGAATTTTCCCTTCAATTACGGATATCCATATCTATCTACTAATATTTTAAATGCAAAAGTGTTACGGCCCATCTTTCCAAGCGACTTTGATGAAATTTGGTATAGACATAATTACCGGAATATTAAAGATTTCCCGGGGGAATAAAGAACTCAAACTTAAGCCACGCAACAGTTATCCATGCTACCTATTATAAATGCGAAAGTGTGTCTGTCTTCTACGCTTTCACGACCCATCTATTCAACCGATTTTAATGAAATTTGGTATAGCGGTAGATTACATCCCGGGAAAGGACATAGGCAACTTTTAATCCCGGAAAATTAAGGAGTTCCCCGGGAATCTAAAAAATTTCCACTCGGACGAAGTCGCGGGAATGATCTAGTAATAATATTTTATAAAAGATCATTTAGCCTCGTGGACGAAGTCATGGGCATCATCAAATTTCGAAATAAACTCATCAGAATGAGTTTTAAGAAATCGCATCCCATGGGATCTATCAAAACAAATCCAAGCGGATGAAATCGCGGAAATCATCTAGTTAATAAATAATGGTGAAACTTATATTTCTTGAGGCAAAAAATGAAGCGCTCTTTCGAAGCCAGAAAGATTTATTAGTTTGCGCAAGTTTCCTTAATTTACTCTTGAAAAGATTTTGAAGGATTCTTTGACTCTTATTAAAAAAAACCTGTCTGAACTATTGTTGAATTTATCAGCTTTGAACGATAGCTTTGAAATATTAAACACCATTAAAAGTTACCAAATAACCTAACTACCTACTTGCGATTTGACTTGTGATCAGCTAAAGAGGATGGTAATTGTGATTAATTTTCTCTCTAAACCAACTCTAAGGAAAATGTATTTCCACAGAAATAGGTATCATATTCCCTCTTTAATACCAGGAGTCGACGTGTCGCTGTACCTACATAACAGGTAAAAACTCATTCATACAAAAAAAATATCCATTGCAAGATAGCCCTTGGCTGCAATCTCACCTGATGGTAAGTGATGACGCAGACTAAGATGGTAGCGGGCTAACCTGTTAGGGGCATGGCATACATATTAAACCCATACCCCTATTCGGTTTCTACACGATATCGTATCGGTACCACAGAATAGGTAATAATAGTACATTGTACCGGAACGCTAATTCGCTTGGGTGAAAAATTAAAAAAAATCTAGAAATCGAGAGAATTTCGTTATTTTAGCATAAAAAATATTCTAAGTCTATGTCTTATACTTTACCGCAATTTTTTTTATTACAGCACTTCTATACATTTAATTCATTCTGTGGATATTAATTATCCATATCCATTATCCATATTATAAATGCGAAAGAGTGTCTGTCTGTTACGCTTTCACGGCCCATCTGTTCAACCTATTTTAATGAAATTCGGTATAGGGATAGTTTGCATCCCGGGGAAGGACATAGGCTACTTTTTATCAAAAAACCTTTATCTGCGCGGACGAAGTCGCGGGCATCATCTAGTTCTAATATAAAATTTTATCATGAACTGAAAATATCTCGAACAGTTTGATCGAGTTAAGAGTTATAATTTCCGGATCAGGGGAGTAACCGATGCGGGGTCCGTGAAATCGATTCCGCCCCGAACATCTGATACGCGTTCCTAATTTGGGATTTGCCTACTTGATGAGATTTTCATTACTGCCACTGAATCATTTAACTTGTAATTACAAAATGTAATTGATTCTAACATATTAATATTACATACAAGTCAAGTCAATTCAAAGAATATGTATTTAATTTAGTTACGCTGTACACTCATTGACGTCCAGTTAATTATAAAAAATAAAGTGATAATCAGTTAAGGTATATTAAAACTAAAGCAACGGGTTCCAAACGCGCCCTGTTTTGAGAAGAGCCCACAACAAACTCAGCCGGGTTTTTTATCACCATCTTACAAATATCGTAAATTACTTAATTAGATTTATAATAATTATAAGAATATATTATAATCATAACAATCATAACATAATTAGCCGCTGGAACAATTCATACCCATGACTTCCTACCATTCAATACCTATTCTGAGCTATTGAATGTATTTAAAAAGTTTAAATAACTCATTTTCATGTTGTGTTCGAATTAGTTCGAACCGTGAGAATGTAGAATATCCTTTCGACTTACGTTTTCCCGTCTGCTATCCTAAGCTCCACTAAGCCCGCTCCTTAGGCTGCATCACAACTAGCAAGTTAGATTGCAGCCAAGCACTATAAATTAACCCGCCAACACGCCTAGAGCAGCGTGGTGGGTCTAAGCTCTAATTCCCTCTCTCCTATGAGAGTGGAGGCCTGTGCCCAGCAGCGGGACGTTAATAGGCTGTAGTGGTGGTGGCTATAAATTAAAATCCATACTATATAAAATTATAAATGTGAAAATGTCTGTCTGTCTGTCTGTCTGCTACGCTTTCACGGCCAATCTGTTTAACCGATTTTGATGATTTTTGGCATAGGGATAGTTTGAATCCCAGGGAAGGACATAGGCTACTTTTTATCCTGGAAATTTAAGGAGTTCCCGTGGTAATCAAAAACTTAATCCACGCGAACGAAGTCGCGGGCATCATCTAGTAATAATATAATTGGGAACTATATAATTGAGTCTAGTGGATAGTAGTTAGGTAACTTGTTTGTCAAACTATTGCCATTATATAGCTTTTATACGACTCTGGTTTACTATCCTATCGTAAGATGTTTATTGAGACACGCTGGGGACCTATAAATTACTAATTATAGGTAAGTATACGACATTGGACTACCATTGCCTGTAATAAATTGTCTTGTTAAAGTCATTTTCGAAGCTAAATTTAAATCATCTATCCCGAAAAAATTTTGCTATACTTAGTGCTTATTAAAAGTTAGTAACCAATTGCCTGAATTATGTACAGAAATTGTTTCTTTATTCTTTAACAAAACTAGCTGACCTTACTTGATTTGCTCAGATGGAGTTACTGAAAAAAACTCTACGTGCAAAATCTCAAGTAGGTATTTAAGTTCCTCTTCTTAATTATAAACGTGAGTGTTGGAATGTTTGTAAGTTAGTTTATTGTATGTTTGTTATTCCTTTACGCCACAATGACTAAGCCGATTTGACTAAAATTTGGAATGGAGATAGCTTATAACTTGAATTACACATTGATTACATTCTACCCCGAAACATAAAAATCCCGCAGGAATCAAAAACCTTAATCCACGCTGATGAAGTTGCGGACAGCATCTAGTATATTAATAAATATAACATTAAGATAAAGAGAACATACAACTATACAGGCAGCTTCCGCCACAAATAAACTGGATGTTTTCCCGTTAGTATTTCCCACAGTAGTTTATTGCTGTCGTTGACATATCAACTCGCCGCCGACGTAGACAGACGTAAGTCGTAATTTCCGTTCGACTGGTCTTATTGACACTTTAATATCAGAAATAAGAAAACGAATAAAATATCGGATTACTTACAGAGAAAAATACCATATACCGATGCTTATTGGTTTATCGCTTAGATACTCGTATACCTACGAGAAGAACGAGTAGTACCATTAGTTAGTCTGAAGCCCAAGCACAATCAATGTGACATCACGTTCACATCATATTACTTACTCTTTCTCATCGGATTCTAGTCCGAGCTGCTGTATAAGTACACAGCTTGATAGTGTAACGGAATGAAGTTGCGGAGGTCCTGGGTTCGATCCCCGGCGGGGTCAAATTGGGAATTTATAATTTCTGAATTTTCCCTGGTCTGGCCTGGTGGGAGGCTTCGGCCGTGGCTAGTTACCACCTTACCGGCAAAGACGTGCCGCTAAGCGATTTAGCGTTCCGGTACGATGCCGTGTAGAAACCGAAGGGGTATGGGTTTAATATAACTTCCATGCCCCTAACAGGTTAGCCCGCTACCATCTTAGACTGCATCATCACTTACCATCAGGTGAGATCGCAGTCAAGGGCTAACTTGTAGATGATTAAAAAAAAACATAAAAAAAAAAAAAAAAAAAAAAAACGTAAGAAATTGAGTTTTTATTTGTATTTAACTTACCTAAACACTAATGTCTTTAAACCCACTTATCGTGGCTTTATAAAATTGACTTAAACA
Organism: Erebia aethiops; assembly: GCA_923060345.2. Classification (NCBI taxonomy): domain Eukaryota; kingdom Metazoa; phylum Arthropoda; class Insecta; order Lepidoptera; family Nymphalidae; genus Erebia; species Erebia aethiops. The sequence goes on from OV281082.1 coordinate 21,181,558, forward strand.
AGTCTTGAAAGCGTGTTTATTTTAAATCAACCAAAACCTTAAATTGCGATATATTTAGTTCAAGGTGCCTCTTAATACATTTACCTTTTTGTTTTGACTCTACCACCGGTACGGAATTAATGCAGAAATGTCAGCCTGTCTGTTTGTCTGTCTGCGATGCTTTCATGGCCCATCTCAGCCCATTCAAACAACTTTGATGGAACAATGTAAGTACATACATAGATCGCATCCCAGGAAAGCTATTTCACGTGAATCATGTAGTCATTTATAAATCTTTAGACCTCAAAATTTATTATTAATAATAGCAATTAGTTAGATCTCGATAATTTAAAATTATTTCGCTGATCAGACTGAAAACTAATTAACCAACTTTATTAACCTATTCACTAGAATCTTGTGCTTACTGAATGATCGTAGAAATGCAAAATTAATTATTAATCCGTCTATTGATTCTATCCCAGATTATATTATGGTCTACTAGCTTTTACATTCTATTCAATATGATTGTACCCATACGTTTGAATCATACATCGTAATTTATTCACAAGTCTGTATTATTTATAGAATCTCTGAGAACAGGGTTGTGAAACATTTAGTCTACCTTTGTCATTTTCCAAATTGGTGTTTTGGTTGAGGCCTGAATAGGCTTGAGACTTTTATCGTGTACTTAACTTGTAATGACGGTTTAAAAATGTACAGAAGGGCTTATTTCTGTGGAAGAGTAGAATTTGCGAGAGAAATGATTTTATTACTCGATTTTTCATTTTGTTGAAAGACGCATGAGACTGATTAAAACTTATCTTTTATACACTAGAATACTTTTGCTAAAATCTAACAATTCGGTAGGGAATTAAAACTTTAAGGTTGAGTATAGACTAGAGCATTTACTTGTAACAAACATCGAGACGACGTTCGACGCTGTTATTTGTTACAACTTGATTTTGCAAACGAATGGGCGTATTTGTGTAACATTTTATCGGGCGAAGACATAAGCGTGGGATGGGACCGGTAAACGCTCATTTGCCATCTTATATTTCTCTTTCACTTTTTTCTTTGTAAATAACGTATCAATATTTATATACCTTCTTAATTCAGATTTAACTTGCATTATATCAAGCGTTGGCAGATATAATACATACTCGGTGGACGAACGACATCTGAGGTGCAATTATGTAAGGATTGCCGATCAAATCGTCAAAGTTAAGCTTCAAAGTAAAATAAACCATATAACAGCATTGAATTAGAGCTCAATTTCGTGTATCCATTCTTCGATGGATGATGATTTCGCCGTTGCTCTTACTTATTAGTCAAATAGTTTGGCTAGATTGTAATTATGTTTAGCACCCTTCATTGGTATTTAATCATAGAAATAAAAAATCGTGAGGATACCTGCATGCTTGAGAGTCTGTCATATCGTTCTCAAAAGTTCGTGAAGCGTAGGTACCTACAACTTCGCACTTGATCATTGTGGTGGACTATGGCTAAACCCTGAGAGGAGACACGAGCCGACTATGGGTTGAAATGATTTTTTTTTATCCACTACAAGCTAGCCCTTGACTGCGATCTCACCTGATGGTAGGTAAGTGATGATGCAGTCTAAGATGGTAGCGGGCTAACCTGTTAGGGGCATGGCAGTTATATTGAACCCATACCCCTTCGTTTTCTACACGGCATCGTACCGGAACAATCAATCAATGTCAGGAACCTTTTCGCAATTCCCAAAAGTTAAGTTTCAATAGAATCGCAATAAGGAGATTAGTCTTCACTTGTCATAATAAATCGCTTGGCGGCACGTCTTTGCCGATAAGGTGGTAACTAGCCACGCCCGAAGCCTCCCACCAGGCCAGACCAGGGAAAATGCAGAAATTATAAATTCACAAATTGACCCTGCCGGGGATCGAACCCAGGACCTCCGCACGTTAAGGCAACAGCGCTACACAATGCGCCACGGAGGTCGTCAAGACATAATAATGAGATCATAATAATAAGGCTATTCTTAGATTAGAAAAATAAATAGATTCGTTTTTCCGTTACCTTTTTAACAAAACCTCAATGATTCTACTATATGGGAACAAGATAAGAACGTCGTAGACATTGACATGGGTTCCTAATGTAACTTTCTTCAGAAAATACTAAAATAATTTCCAGAGAAAAAATGGCATTGTTATTATCTATCCCCCTATTTTCTGTTGCTGGCATTTCTTCGAAACATTTTCCATACACCAACATCGTGAGTTAGTAATATTGGAGACATGTGATTTTTTCCTGGTTCCTTCTAAAAACTAATTCTTTCAAAAAGATAGTTAGAAAGATTTTCATCTATGATAAAGTGTCTAAACTTTATGCCTAAGCATATGAATGGCAAAAGCTAGTGCCTTAATATTTTGCAACTTAACTGCTAAAACTATACAAATAAAAAGACAGCTTAATATTTTTGAACAGTTAAATATTGAAAAAAACAAAACACCAAAGTTCTCCAAAAATATCAAATCCAACGTAACACTAATATAAAAACAAAAAGTTATATGCGGGTGTGACCCGAATGTAGTGAAAACGACACCATAAAACTACCACCAAATAGCCAGTGAAATGCGATGGACGAGATGCTAACCAGATCGAGGTACGTCATTTTGTTCGCAGGAAGCTTATGTCACACACAAAGGCAGCTTTATATTTTTCAATGCAAAACGAACAAAAATGGATGGTTATGAACAAGTTATCCGTGTTTTTGTCGGTCGATTTTGTCGCGGTTCCATGATAATTATATTTCGAAACAAGTAAAAAATGACACAGAAAAATGTGATTTTTTAACCGACTTCCAAAAAAGGAGAAGGTTCTCAATTCGGCGCATATCTACTTTTTTTAATTTATCAATAGCAATAATGCCCGGCATACATTGTAATGAATCTTTTGGATGAAATTCTTGTGCACGGTCTATTGTGTATAGTCAATCAATGTCAGGAACCTTTTCGCAATTCCCAAAAATTTAGTTTCAATAGAATCGCAATAAGGAGATAAGTCTTCACTTGTCATAATAAAAGGAACTTTGATGGAGACTGAGGCGTACCACCACAAACTTCATAAAACTACAAGAAGTGCAAAATCCGCAAAAACCTCAAAAGTAGGTATAATTCTACCTAGATATTCACATGCTCAATAATAAGCAGATTACTAGTAATTCCATGCTCACATCACTGTTCATTAGACATAGTTTAGAGATCGCTCAACGGAATTAGTCATCCATACTATATCCATACTAATATTATAAATGCTAAAGTGTGTCTGTCTGTCTATCTATCTATCTGTCTGTCTGCGACGCTTTCACGGCCTGTCCGTTTAACCGATTTTGATGAAATTTGGTACAGGGATAGTTTGTATCTCAGGGAAAGACATAGGCTACTTTTTATCCCGAAAAGTTAAGGAGTTTCCGCGAAAATCGAAAAAACTTAGTCCATGCGGACGATGTCGTGGGCATCATGCAGTATTCAGATATATCTGAAACGAAAGGGTTCATAATTCAGTAACATAAAGGCGATAAAAAAAAAACATTTTTAAGACACGTTTTCAAAGTAAATTTTGTTGTCAGAATATCATATTTGTAACCTTCACCCGCGTGCTTGAACAAAGAAAGTAACATCGCTCCGGAACGAGTGTCTCGAGACGAGAGTGAAGGGGAGCAAACACCTTTGAAGTGCCCACGTACACTTTATACATCAAAAAGTCGAAACTACTTGACATGGCGTATTAATTCTCACACTTTGACTACAAAAGAATTTAACGCTGAGAAATTTTGGATATATTATTTTCGAATAACGAGGTCAAGCTATCCCTATCAAAGGGTGTTACTACAGAATCAGAGTTGATTGATGTCATAGATCGACATTAAAATAAGACTTGTCAATAAATGGCTAAGTGCTGATTTTACCAACTCCGAATAAAATAAAATGAATAATAAGAGGTTTAGAGTTGTCATTTTAGTCTAGTTCAGGGATTGTATAGATACTAGCGAATTAGCCACAACGTGGCCAATTCTGTATAACACTATATCTAATCTAAAATGAAACCTAGTTCTGTCCTTTTCTGCAGAGAGTATTATGAAAGGGTTAGCAATAATTTTAATACTGTTATTTTAGTTTAGTTTAGAGATCGTGTACAATATACAATCAGCCCAAATGTCGATTAAACTTAAACTCGAATTCATATCTAGGACCTTTGCTTATCAGACAAACCTATACCTTGCCAGAAATAATCTCTTATATTTTTCAGTCTAATGCCGGTTCAAAATGAAAATACTACGGAGAAGAATCGACAACTGCATTTGCTGCAACACATAGTTTGTATCACATTATAATATCACTCTGTGTAATCGATCAGTCATGGATCAATGGTGAATCGATAGTTGTATCTACTGTTATCGGTCAGACGCCGATTAAGGAATTCGATTAACCTCGTTCGAAAATATATGGTATCGCCCTTACATCAAAATTCGCAACTACTTGACAGGTAGTATTAATTCCAACTTGATGACAAAAGAATAATTTATCGCTGGAGAATTTAAGATATATTTTGGAATAACGAGGTTAGACTTACCCTTAAAAGTTCAGGCTTGGAATTCCAAAACCATTAGGCTCTCGGGTGACAAAGGAAGGAAAAAAAGACATTATTCAAATAGGTTGTACATTGGTTTTAAATTTTTATGTGAGTCACCGACGGCATAAAACTCGATTGTTACTTTATTTACGTAAACCTCGCATAACCTAGCATGGCCTAGTTTCCCCTGCATAGAACCACGAAGCAAAGCAGAGCACATCGTAGAGTCGCATAGCAGTGCGTTGAGCAAAGCGCTCTGAAGCAAAGCATTTATTATGACATAGCGTAACGTAGGATAGATATACACGTACAGCAAGATTTACATACCGACGTAGCTTATTGTAAAGATGCATGCTTGTATCAAAGCATTTGTTATGGCGAAAATAGACAACGAACCAGAAACTTTTGTCTGGCGGACTTATTAATAGAGGCACAACCGCGATTAGATGCTGACCTGTCTTGCCTCTTGTCTGAGACAGTGTAGCAAAATTACGATAAAAGTTGCGTTGCGTGTTGCTCGGAAAGTGACCTCATTTTTTCACCTCATTCACAACTATAGATATCAATTTTAATTTATTTGTTTAAACATAAAATAAAGACAGTACAGCGCCCCGTCGCATCGTAACCTGTTGCTTATTGATTCGCTTCGCGATATTGCTTTGACAGGAGTCGTAAAGAGAGACTGCTTTCACAGGCTTGTGATATCGAAATAATCAGACTGGTTTCTTGTTAAACAGCATAACGTAGCAAAGAGTAACTCAATGACGTAGTGTGATGCGTACAGCGTTCCATCGCGGTCAACGTAAGACCACAGAATAGATAATAGTATATTGGTAAGACTACAACGCTCACCACTGCACTAGGAAGGTTATCAGAAACCTTGCACTGTAGCATGTTCGTAGCACAACGTATCGTATCGTAGGTAACTCCATAATAGTTTCGCCGTAGCGTTACGTTGAAAACCTGTTGCTTATCGATTCCACCGCTTAGATAGGCAGCGTGCACTCGAGCGACCGCTTTGTTGGAAGCCCCCGGGCATATCTAGTAGATTGGCTTGATTATCTATTTTAAAACCCTCACAAAATAGGAGGGAATTTTATTAAATTAACTACCTAATTATACTTTAATTAATGAAATGCATTATTTATTAACTTGTCTATTTAGTAACTAGGTAGACTTAACGACTAGTGGTATTCGTTGCTCTAGTGGTAAGCATGTTCGACTAAAGATGACGAGATCCTGGGTTCGATTCTTGCGTCTGGCCATAATTATGTTCCTATTGGGGTTTTTTGACAAGAAATTCTCAGAACAAACCTAGCCTTGAGTTTAAGGAAGTTGACAGTTTTTGACCCGCATGGAAAGCTCTCTGCCTGATCTCTCTCCGTCCGTGTCAGATTTACTGTACCATCGGGCTATGAGCGTAATAAAGTAGAGAACATATACACTAATATATCTCCCGCGCAGATGGCTTATCTCCATAGAGATCCATAGAGATGGAATCTCCATAGAGATAAGCCATCGTGACTGAAATTTGGTTGGGAGGATATTATGATTAGTAACTGTGTTACTTTCTAGAACTATGGTAAAAAATACAGGTAGTGTTTTAATAACAATCCCCGAGAGCATATTTTTTTACTGTAATTAATTTAGGTTATCAATATATCAGCTTTATTCGTAGTATTTTCGATCTAATTTAATCAATCACCCTTATCCCTATTTGCTTTTATTTTTACAAGAACAGGTAATTGTTCCGAGAAAATTGGAAATATTTTGAAAATATTCCCCGCGCGGCCATTCTTAGAATAAATAAAATTGTCGGACCAAGGCCAGAAATTATCTTTTTTGTATCACCAATATTAAATTCGTACTCGTCATTTTTTGTGCGTACCTCTCGGAAATACAGAATTAATAAAATATATCGAAGAACAAAGATGGTCCTTAATATACTATTATATAATATATATATTAATCCATCCATAATATACTACTATTTATATATTATTATAGAGGCATCGATCAACACAAAAGACGAAGTTTCTTTTGAACTGTTTCTATGGATGCTAAATTGAAAATACGCGTAGGTAATTTTTGTACTAGAATAGCGTGGTCGCTATTTTAGTACAAAAATTCAACCATTCCCAAAAAAATTCAACCGTGGCACGCCGAGAATTTTTGGAAAATCCAGCTTTTCATACTTTCCAGTCTTAATTATAAAAGGAGAAAATGAATACTTACTTACTGCTTGTTGTATGAGATAAATACATGCATTGCAATGCCTCTTTGTAAGAACGACTCCCGCACCACCTATACCTACTTTGATGTTACTTTAATACCCGCAAGGGGCTTTGATCAATATGCGAATTTTCAATTTCTGAATTTTCTCTAGTCTGGCCTAGTGGAAGGCTTCAACCGTGGCTTACCGTATACCGCTAAACGATTTAGCGTTCCGATACGATGGCGTGCAGAGACCGATAAGGGGGAAGAGGTTTAACATAACTGCCATAGAGGATAGCCGGCTATCATCTAGACTGCATCATGACTCAGGATCACGTGAAATGATCAGGATTGTAGTGGAAAAAAATATATATATTACGTACCTCACATAATTATATAATTCTACAGATATAATACTACTTATTTTAATGCTAAATGCATCCCCTTCTACCCGAGCGAATTCACAGACTTTCTTTCATGGTAGAATTCGCAAAACGTGCCCCATTGAGGCAGTAATCCTCGGTTCCTCATTATATATTATATTACACGCTTCAATGGAAGAGTTACATAAAAGACCTTGTTGCGGACAGCACATTGCATTTTTGCTCTTCTTAAGGAATAAACATTACATTAGAATTTGGAGTACAGGAAAACTGTTTTTGGCAACCGTAAATTACCTTTTTCAACTACTGAACTGACTTTTTATTTTTACAATGATAGGATCTTCAATAAAAGAAAAAAATCAACGCTCTATATAATTAAAACGTTTTAAAGTAACAAAATGCTCACTTATTATCATTCATTTCAGCTTTTTAACGTAAACTGAGTAATTAAATTCCATCCTCATTAAAATGTCTTCAGGGGAAAGAAGAAAATCCCTGTTAAAATCAAATTAATGAAGGTAAAGGAGTTCCTCTGAAAAACATTTCAAATGGTGATTTTGAATTTAGCTTCTGATTCAATTAGGCCGTAGGTCGTAGCACAAATCAATGTTAATTAATTGTGTCAGTATCAATTAATGTTAAACTTTTATTTTACCTCCTTTTTTAAACCTAAATACTCCGAGCAGTTTTTTAGGGTTGAGCAACTAGCATTGTGTTTTAATCTATACTAATACTATAAATGCGAAAGTTTGGATGTATGGATGTATGGATGGATGTTTGTTACTCAATCACGCCCCAACAGTCATAATCATAATCATAATAATTTATATAAGTGTACCTACAGTGTACCGATATTTAATAAATAAATGACTATGACTATGACTATTTTATTTGCTGATTGTAGGTACAACAAAAGAGCTGTTACAATAGTAATATTATAGTTTCAAGCCACAATCTGCCAATCATATGGCGTGCAAATTATTACAGAATACAGATACAATGTAATACTTAATTAATACAATACTTAATTTTAATTTTACCACGCAATGTCAAAATATTTCCGAATATGTCCAATTAATATTTAAAAAGAAAGAAGTACCTAACACAAATTGTAAAGGTGATCGTCAAATTATGAAACGTCAGTGGAACGGATTTGGCTGAAATTTGGCACAGAGATAGATCTGGAATAACACATAGGGTACTTTTTATCCCGGAAAATTAAAGAAATCCCGCGGGAACAGAAAAACCTCAATACACGCGGACGAAGTCGCGTGCATTAGCTAGTAGAAAATAATGTATATGTGTCACCGTAAGATTGTAAAAACCGTTAGATTATAATATAACGTTTTTTATCTCGATAGATTATAAACTTTCGACAGATTGTGAACCGTAACATACTGCTTACAATTTAACGCGTTATTTTTCGGTAAATTGTAATATATTATTAGGTATATTAACCCGATAGAACCTAAGTGCCTGAATCTTCATATCAAACCCTAACCTAACCTATAGTTCGCGCGTGAGTTGAATGCAGAGTAAATGTATGGTGACACTTACATTTACTCTGCATTCAACTCGCGCGCGAACTGTACAAGAAAGAGACAAGAAAACATAAAAACAATAAATATTTCATAAATTAATACTCAGAACATTGAACGGTTCACAATCTTTCGACAGTTTATAATCTAGCGGGATAGAAATCGTTAGATTATAATCTAACGGATTTTACAATCTTACGGTGACATATGCAAAGTGCTTGTGAGACTTAGATTTAGCTATGTAAGTTTTATAAGGTGGTGGTCTTTATGTTGTAAGTTATACATTCTTTTAGGGGAAAGATGTTGTGTATACTTACATAAATAAATTTAGTAATAAGATAATAATAATGTTACTTGTGGGTAGTCAAATAATTAAACAATAAAGTCAGTCACTATCGAGCAGCTGATCGTTTTACTACACACACCTACCAAAATGGTAAGAAAGCAACCCTTAAATGACTAGGTTCGTCCGTCACTGCCAGAATAAAAGTTCTTTCCAAAAAACCGATTTCCAACGCCACTGTAAAGTAAAAAATGATTTTTATTTCTACCCACTATGTTGAAGTCGGGCGAGCCTGATGCGTCAACTTTGCTTATCCCGTAGCGAAAAAATTCTATGTCTATGGCTTATCCTTGTTATACCCGCCCGACTTCAACATAGTGGGTAGAAATAAAAATTATTTTTTACTTTACAGTGGCGTTGGATGTCGGTTTTTTGGAAAGAATTTTTATTTTTAACTTTTTAGTGTCTTTTTTTTTTCTTTCTAAGATTTGGAGTCAGAATTTTTTATGGGACCACCTCGAGAGCTTCCTCTAACGACTCGGAAAATCGGCAAATTTCTAAAAACCACGGAGATATGCGGTAACATACATTAAAAAAAAAAATACGCGCTAAATTGAGAACCTCCTTCTTTTTTGGAAGTCGGTTAAAAAACATACACATCGTTCATAGTATATTATAATGATTAGGACAGGACAAAGGTTTATGTGACTCTTCCTTAAGAGTTATATATCTTTGGTTCTACAACAGAGAGACATTATGTGGTTGTTGTTTACTAACAACAACCTAAAGGTTACTAAGGACAACATAAAAATGTGAGTGAATATCTAAGCTGCTGATCATAAAAAAAAGATTCCGACGAATTGAGAACCTCCTCCTTTTTTTTGAAGTCGGTTAAAAATAAAGAGAAGATTTACTTATTTAAATAAAATGTGTTATTATTTACCTACCCTAATCGGTAGTATAGTAGAAGAAGCATTATGAAAACCATGTAAAAAAATTCTACCTAAATACGTTTATAGATGTTTATCCCATGTAGATTGTACATTAAAAATTTACACGCTCAGGAAAGTGACTAAGAATAAAACATGTCGAAAAATGCCCTTTATACTCTGGGTCTTTTATCGAACCAGTTCGCAAGCTTACTCAAATCACTTAGGTTCTTTTTCAAGTCACTTGTGGTTTGAACAAAGGCTGGGGATCAGCGATTAGCTGCGATGGCAGCAAACATAAGCTTCTTAAGACCTTAATCCTGTCTTAAACCTTGGAGACTCGACGGGAAAACCGGCCTCAAATTGTTATTGGAAAGAAAAGTATTGTAGAGCAAATTCCGTCTCCGATGTTAAAATGTTACAAAAATATTAAATTTCACGTAAACTACGTACTTTTACTTTTGTTTCTTATGAACGGTCATTTGTTTCCTCATAAATCTTAAACTATACTCAAAAATATATTTGAGAAATATGTACTTAAATAGTTTGTGAGTAGGTACCTACATAATATTATTATTATTACTTAACGCGGGTTTCTACCTAAAGTGTTGAGCATTCCTTATTTTACTACGGAATTCTAAAATCCTGATAAAGGATGAGCTGAGTCAATATACTCGTACCTACGTCAAGAGTTTTTTTAGCCATGGTGATCAAATAGAATACCTAAGTAACTATCACGACAAAGTAACAGCACAGTAAACAGATACAACCAGTATGGAAACTACCTAGAATCGTACGAAACAGCTCACTCACACAAACGTGCGCATCGAACATGCGATGACGCGGCACTCACTACTGACGGCACTGCGACGAGCGCTTGGGGTCTCGTTAGTGTGAGTGAGCCTGTTTCGAACGTTTCTAGGTAGTTTCCATACTGGTTGCATCTGTTTACTATGGTAACAGTGAAAAGCCATTCAACGTCTATAAAATTATGGACGTGATGATGATAAATTACCTAATAACGCTATCTTAAAACTAAAGCTACAAGGGTTCCAAACGCGCCTGGTCTGAGAAGAGCCTACAAACTCAGCTGGGTATTTACTATATGTGACAGAGTCCTACAGCCACTGCGTCTAAGCAGATAGCGATCTGATTATTAAAACGGGGAGGATTCAGTAAACACACCCTTACCCAACTCCACGGCCTTTCCAAACAGAGTAAAGGTTACTACGTAAACACACAAAAGGCTTCGTTAGGCTGCAGATGGTAATTTAAGCACCAAATTGTATCCGAGACCATTTAGGGTAAAACGTAGTTAGTACCATCTATTGTACTAGCAGTTTATCCCTAACTTTCGTATCCCTACGCTCATAAAAAGATTTCCTTCTTAGGACGTATTATTTTTCGCCTTAATTACCTAACTAGATGAAGCTTGTGATTTCGTTCAGGTGGCATTTAGTTTTTGCTATCCGGAGGGAATTTTCTGGGAAAAGAGTAGCCTATGCTCAAATAGTTACTGAATGCAAGCTAACCGAGCTTTGACGACCTCCGTGGCGCAGTGTGTAGCGCTGTTGCCTTAACGTGCGGAGGTCCTGGGTTCGATCCCCTGCAGGGTCAATTTGGGAATTTATTATTTCTGAATTTTCCCTGGTCTGGTCTGGTGGGAGGCTTGTTACCACACTACCGGCAAAGACGTGCCGCCAAGCGATTTAGCGTTCCGGTACGATGCCGTGTAGAAACCGAAGGGGTATGGGTTTAATATAACTGCCATGCCCCAAACAGGTTAGCCCGCTACCATCTTAGACTGCATCATCACTTACCATCAGGTGAGATCGCAGTCAAGGGCTAGCTTATAGTGAATTAAAAGAAAAAAAAAACACTGTTTGAAATTTCACAATAGCCCTACGTATGAAAAATGGGTACCACAGACAAAAGATTTCGTAGACATCTACCATAATAATCGATACACAAAGTCATCATTCTTTTGCAATAACTCCAACCGAGTAAATAGACACAGGGAAAGACGAACGAACAGACACATAAACCTTAAAGGTTATGGCCCTGTATGGCCTGTAGTTTTGATACTGCAACATATCGCTACTAGATGGCATAAACAGTCGCATTAAAATACTGGATTACAATTAAACTTAGTTTTAATAAAAAACCGCAAGTGTTAGAGGCTTAAAAATGTATGTTTGGTTATCAGGAATAAAAAATCTATTAAATCCTACATACGGCATCCTTGTACACGAATTTAAATAAGTGGGGTAAAGCTCCATACATAGTCTGGCATTTTCCTTTCGGCACCGACGGATAAGTGAACCGTGGCCTGGCGGGCAAAGGCGTTCCGGGCGCGATTCCCAGAGAGTATGAGTAGGTATGAGTATAATATATTTAAGTAAGCTTAGAAACTTTACTAGTGTGAGAAGCACTGTAATAAAATTAAAAAAATACATAAAGCATACGTTCACTGACTAGCAAAACTATTTGACCGAGCGAAGCGAAGGTCTCTGAGTCTACTTGGGTGAATTGGCACTTGTCCGTCCGTCCGTCCGTCCGTCCGTCCGTCCGTCCGTCCGTCTGTCAGAGCATTATAACTTCTGAATTACTGAACGCAATTACTTCAGCTTTAAATATAATATGTAAACCAATGGCCTCCCGCCGAATATGGCTTAAAAAATAATAAAAATCTTTATTTCAGGGGGGCTCTCATAGAAGCGAATGCGAAGTAAAATATTTTTTATAAAGTTACATAGGGTTGCGGTATATCATTTTAAAGATAATTAGGAATAGAGTCCAAAAATATTTTTTTTTTAATTTTTCCCCCAAAATTGACGAATTGGGGGGCTTTCAAAGTGGTGATTTTCTAACGTCCAAAGATGACCTCAGAACTCGAAATTTTCTGAAAGGATGAGCCTGAAACTTGATCAATTATTTCAATTATATCCTGTACTTGAACAACAAATACTAAAATTAGATAAATATTGTAAGGAAACGGAATTATTTAATTTTTAATGAGCTTCAGTATTTTTAACAGAACTTCACATTTATTTATTTATTTCTTAGTTCGGGGCGAACCACTAGTTATTAAGTCTCCTCATGAGCTGACCGTGAACTGTCATAAAAGGATTTTATCTCATGTACCCAATAAAAACCGTGTTTAAAAATGTGTGCGTCTTAAAATACTTCGAATTCAAGATTTCTCTCTACACGTTAATAACTCGGAAATTTGGTTGTGCCTCGGGGGTACGAAAATATGAATTCGTGTTTCATGAAAGGCATGTAAGTTTTCTACATTGAAGCTTTTATGTAGGAGTTCATCGGTGTGTTAAAAACATCAGCCATCTTGGAAAATTTAAACCTAATACTAATTATTTGTATTTACTCTCACGGGACATACCTATTTTGATCAAAATCCAGGCTTTTTGAGAAATCAATCTGAGGAAGGAAATTTCGAAATTCCACCCCCCAAGGAGGTTAAACAGGCGTTTCAAGTTATATCCATGTAACTTGGTAAGTACCTATTTGTGGTTTCGGTGAAAAGTGATGAGTTATTTTCCTAATTTTTTGAAATTTCCTTTTTTAAGAACCCAATTACACGCGAACTAAGTCGCTGGCAAACGCTAGTTTATTCTAAATTTTAAAATTCATCACATCAACCGGAACTTATCCTTCAATATGTACATCAATAATTTGTACTTGAAAGTAGAAATTATTCATATTAGTCAAAACTTAAAGGTAGTTCAAAGCCAAATTTCGTAAGAGGTTTACCTACATGAGCGATTTCTATAGGAAAGACTCACTAATAAGACATAGTTTTGCGAATTTCAATTAGTTTTGTAGCACAACTAAGTACGTCAGTATTTATTCTGTGAGACGACAGAGACTGTGAGGTATCTTAAATGTAACTTACAGTTTAAAAGGGTTAACCTGGAGAATTCCGTCGCGTTTCAAGCTAAGAAATAAATATTTCATTGCCTACACGTTGCTTACCTAAACATTTTGAAGAATGGTTTATCTTTTCAATAGAAGCCATACATCAAGCTACAACGTCGTGAAACTCGACGAAATAACCAGAACACCTGGGATGATACGTGGTTCTCATTTTAATATGAGAGACCGAGCGAGATAAAATGAAATTGTATGCATAAAAATATACATTTTATACTTTATTGTTGTCAGTTTTGCCCTTACAGGCATGCAAGATTATGCAGCTGTGGCAGGAATATTATAACCATGTAAAATGGTACCTACACGTAACTGAAATTTCCCTGGAATCTGTCGGTTTATGTGCATTTAAAAGGAGATTCACTAAAGAATATGAAATGCGAAAGTTTGGATGTATGGGTGTATGGATGTATGGATGGATGTTTGTTACTCAATCACGCCCTAACGGTTGAACGGATTAGGCTGAAATTTGGAACAGAGATAGATTATAGTCTGGAATAACACATAGGCTACTTTTTATCCCGGAAAATTAAAGAGTTCCCGCGGGAACCGAAAAACGTTCAATCCACGCGGACGAAGTCGCGGGCATTAGCTAGTTTGCTATAAATCATTGAAATTACTGAAATAATTGATAATTCAGATTCGTAGTCGTAAGGTATATAATTCTATATAATTCATTCATTTGAACTGACCTTAGTTGCAACTTTGTCAGGTAGGATAGGTACAAAAATTCTACATCAATGGGTAGGATAAAACCAGATAAAACGGTCTCAAACATCTACGCTCAGTCTCAATATAATATCTCCAGCAAACCGCACGTTATAGAACGACATTTTTAATATGAAAGATCGAGACCGAGGCACGGAGTGCAGACATTGTACTCGTAGCAAGGTAAGCTTAAAGCTATATTTATCTATACCAAAAATAGGATAGGAATAGTAGGTTGCTGTAGTTCTTTTATCTGGCTTTTCGAATCGAATTCTTTCTAAAAAGCTTGCTTTGAAGAAACCTACACTATGCCTCGGCATTTCTTTCATCATTATTATTTGAGACTGCGGACCCTGTCCACAGGTGAACAATGAACATACCTTTCCCAAAGAGTGCTATCACTCCCGGTCCTCACCCTTCCTCATCCAGCCACTTCCCGCTTCAAATCATCGGTCTATGTTGCTTGAGGGCGGGCCCCGCTATACTTAGATACTTACACGATCGAAACCAGTGAATATAGGCAAATAATGCATACCGTATACAGACTGTACTGTATAAGGTTTCAGACTCCGTTAGGCTATGTCAGTGACTTTTCTTTGTCAGGAAAATATACTGGAAAGCAACGATAAATCTGTTCTTTTTCTATTATTAAAATATTCTTAATCTTACTGTAACACATTGTTTTTTCCAATAGGTATCTATTAAAACCAAGACAAAGTCCCAACTATTTGGTTAGGTAACATAACATGTTGATTTCATTATTTATGATAATTGAAAAAGTAAGTTAAGATTAACAGCTCTGTTTGTATTGCGGACATTTCGTTTATTAGAGTAGAAACAGATTTCCTTGCAAAAACAAAAGTAAATTAGACGTAGCCGTGTAATGGCTGCCATTATGCAGATGAGGTCAGAGATATCACGGTAACGACTATTTCGTCATTTCATAACGTTACGAAGAGAAACTTTCCAGACGGGAATGTTTTCATTTAGAAGTTACGTACATATTCCTACCTCTAATTTCGTAGGTAATGAGGAAAAATTTGCCACAATTCATAAAGCCCAAAAAAACGTCCGTGTTAAACCTTTTATGAAGAACAAGTTACAAAGTGCTAGTATTGCTAGTCAACTAAGTTGGATGTCCCGGGTTCGATCCCCGGCCTAAAATTATCAACTACTAGCTGATGGCAGCGACTTCGTCCGCGTGGAATATGTTTTTTAATTCCCACGGGAACTACTTAATTTTCCGGGATAAAAAGCAGCCTATGTCACTCTCCAGGTCCTCAGCTATACCCATGAAATCACGTCGATCCATTGCTCCGTTGCGACGTGTTTGAAGGACAAACCAACAAACCAATAAACCAACAAACAAATACACTTTTGCATTTATAATATTAGTATGATATGATTGGATATTGGAAGTAAGTATTTCTAAAAAGTCTCCGGTAAGCTTCGCAACACGTCCAGCTACGTTGGTTACTTTATTTCTATACGGACCTTCTGATTTCTTATTTAATCGCATTAAGAAACTTTGGATGTTAACCAGGTAATTTATTTTATAAAATAAAATAAAAAGTTGCATGCATCAAGGGTAGGTACAAAATAAATGTTACTAGCTAATAAGATCTTAAATAATGTCTCCACTCTTTGAAGAAGCAACCATCGGAAAATTGGTTAGTAATTTAAATTCCGCACCATTGGTTCTCACGAATGTACAAGATAACATTTTCTTCCATTTTCATCGAACCTTATTTTTTTCACCATTAAAAGCGTGTCATCATATTCTTTTTTCGTTCCGAGGGAGCAATTGCCGGAAAATTGGGTAATGCTTTAAATTCCGCAACATTTATTCGCAAGAATGTATCTATTAAGTATCGTCTTTTTCCACGAAATATTATCACTATAAATATTATTCCGTAAGTTTGTAAAAACCGTTAGATTGTAATCTAACTAACGATATTGTAAACTGTCGACAAATTACAATTTAACGCATTATTTTTCGGTAGATTGTAATCTGTTAAGTATATTAACCTGATAAAACCTAAGGGCACTACCTAATTAATTATGTCGAACCCTAACCTAACCTACAAGAAAGAGACAAGAAAACGTAAATACAATGAATATTTCAAAAATTGAAACTCAGAACATTGAACGGTTCACAATCTGTCGACAGTTTACAATATCGCTAGTTAGATTACAATCTAACGGTTTTTACAATCTTACGGTGACATATATAAGTGAAACAGATATGTGAGACCTATTATTATTTACTTTAAGATGCTCGAGACTTTGTCCGCTTGACCAAAAGGTTTAGGTATTAAAATCCTGGTGGAACTTTAATTCCCGGGATAAAAAAGTAGCTCATATGGCGCTGTCCAGCTTCTTAAAAAATCACGTCGATCTATTGCTGTGTTACGGCATATTGTTGATTCCTCTCGGTAGAAGAGAGGACATTTTTATACGACTGCCTGAAAAAAGGAGTATAATGTTTTCAGGGTTCATGTACCTATGTATGCATGTACCTATGTGAGTTTGTATATTCCACCATAACTTCTATACGCCCGAACCGATTTATATAAATGAGGTATCGTTAGAATCCCTAGCTTGTTCCGGGTGACAGGCTAGTAAAATTAAAAAAAAAAATTGATTGGGTGACCATGGTCCCGCATTAAAGACTAAAGTTGAAAAAAAATATTCGAAAATAAGATTAACTATATAATCATCATCTAGAAAATGATGAGTAGATTCCAAAAATATATAACACTATAATTCAATATCCAGTGATTCACAAAAAAATATCATTTAGGTAATAAAAATGTGAATAAGATTCCAAAAGTAATTCAATACGGGCTACGACCACTACGGCAGAGCAGTCGTATAATTAAATTCACTTGTTCACCAATGGCAAAGAATGCAAAATACTTGCAAAATATTCTATGCTAAATATTTTGTTGACTGCTTGTATATCAATACTAATATTTTGAATGCGAATGTGTTGTCTGTCTGTCTTCTACGCTTTGACGGCTCAGCTTTTCAACCGACTTTAATTAAATTCTGTATAAAGATATATAGGTTGCATCCCGGGGAAGGACATAGGTAACTTTTTATCGTGAAAATTAGGAAAAAAAATTAATCAATGCGTATAAAGTCGCGGACATCATCTTGTTTAGTAATATTCATATATAGAACCTCATAACTACAATATCACAGTTTGCCCCTAGCTAATGCAAGTCTCGTAGAAGTCTTGTAGAGGGTCTACGAAAATTAACTCATGCCCGTAGTATTAATAATAACGTTCTCTCGGTCTCGACCAAATTTCGGCCACGGCAGCCAATCTCAACGGAGAGTAGCCATCTACGCAGACTTGAATACACACTTAATTATACAAACCATAGGTGAACTTAACCCTCTCTCACCCATATAGGATGATTAAACACGGAAATCCGACACGACCGAAGAGTGATCGGGCGCAGAACCAACAGTTTCATTTGCCACTTGAACCAATTTTACAACTCGGGGCTGCTAAACTAAAACTTTCAGTACACACCCATTGACTTTGTTTGGGCTGAAACCCAGAACCTACATACAATACGATCCGCAGGAGAATAATTAAACTACCTTGGTGCATTGGTAAGCGCTGTTGTCTTATAAACGGGAGGTCCCGGGTTCGATCCCTAGCGGGGTCAATTTGGGACTTTATAATTTCTTGCAAAATGTTTCAGCCGTGGCTAGTAGGTACCGTATTGAAACCTATTATTGGTCTGGAATTAAAATAACTGTCATGCCCCTAACAGGTTAGTTCGCTACCATCTTAGACTGAAACATACCGCCAGGTGAAGTTGCAGATTGCATCGCAAGGGCTAACTCTTATTGGAAACAAAACAATCAACGAACGGTGCAGTGTATTTCTTTTTCTTTACATACAATGTCACAACTACAGCCCATTAACGTCCCACTACTGGGTACAGACCTCCTCTCTCATAGGGGAGAGGGAATTAGAGCTTAATCCACCACGCAGCTCCAATACCAGTTGGCGAGCTTTGACAACTATTATAACCGGGACCGACGGCTTAACGTGCTCTCCGAAGCACGGGGGTGAAACACCACCAACTTCCTAACTCGGGCCGATTACTGAGAATTTCTTAAAACCCCAATACTCAATTATGGCCCGACTCGGGACTCGAACCCGGGACCTCGTCGGCCGCAATCGAACATGCCAACCATTAGACCTACGAGGCAGTTTACACAATATGTGAATATAAGTTACAATTTTCCTACATAGAAATTTCGTTTCTTCCTATTTGTCTAAAAACCGAGCCTTCTGTGTGCACGAGACCAACCTCCTGTTCAACAGGTAGATAGTAGCTACCGTATTGTACTATGTACTGTGTACGGCCAAACGAAACGCTGTGCTCTCACAAAGGTTTTCTGCTTGTATGAATTGTTCCGTTTGTACTTTTGCTTACCGTGTTTATTCACAAAACAACGCATAGAAATGTTCCTGACAATGCAAGTAGCTATACCGAGGTACTCTGTGTCTGTGAGCCTGTAACCTACTTACCTACCTATATTTAAATATTTTTAATATGATACTTGAAGTTTAAGCACAGAATAGGTTGAAGGCTTGGTTTATTGCTACTGTACGTACTGACAAACGCCCATGTACCTATCTCGCGGTTTTTTTTATCCACTTCAAGTTACCAATCTGCGATCTCACCTGACGGTAAGTGATGCTGCAGTCTAAGACTGTAGCGGGCATGGCAGTTATAATGAATCCATACCCCTAATCAGTTTCTACACTACATCGTACCGGAACGCTAAATCGCTTGGCGGCACGTCTTAGGATGGTAACTAGCCACGGCCAAAGCCTCCCACCAGGCCAGACCTGGAAAAATTCAGAAATTAAATTCCCAAATTGACCCTGCCGGGGATCGAACCTGGGACCTCCGCACGTTAAGACAACAGCGCTCAACAAGCGCCAGGGAGATCGTCAAAACTTTTAAACTAGTACTACATCAACATGGAGAAATAATTTATCTTATCGTTAGGTACATCTACTACTTAAAACAACGTTGATATTGATTCAATATTGTATTCTGTGATAATACCTACCTACTCCGCTACTCACAAATCAAGCCTCACCACTAAGTATTAATACCTCATTCCAAATTAAAGTAAATCTCTTTTCACACGGTTCACTGTATTCGGGGGTACCTCAGTAGATTTACAACCCTACAACCCCTACGCACTGAACTTAGAGGCCATTATTATTAGTCTCTAAGGGGCAGAACCAAACCTCAATTTGGATAATGGCTTGGGCAGACTAATGTCTGAATACGTCCTTAATGATTTATGAATAGGCTACGACATTGACGTGAAGTCCTTTAAGGGTGAACGGACAAGGGTTGGCTGTAATTTACTTAAGCGGTGTTTCTTTTTTATAATAGTTAATAGGGTTTGCAGTTGTGTTTTTCCGATGCCGATGAAATAAGTACACCTTGTATTGAGAGTTCATAAAGAAACGAAAAATAAAGAGAAAATAAGAATTTGCTCCATAGACTCAAACTCAAACTCAATTTTTATTTTTATTTGTTTAAGTGGACAAGTGTTTTTGAATCGTCGAGTGTATCTACCACTGGTTCTTATTGAGAAGAACCAGAGAAGAAACTCAGACTAGAAGGTCTATTTTTATTGCCATCTCTTTCTTGTTTTTTACGAAAGCAATATAGTCACCACGAGTGCAAACAAATTAAGGCATTTTAAAAACAAACTATCGTTAGATAAATAAACAATACACAATTAACTAATACAAGGTGTGCGTTGTTGGAAAATGGTAATTATAATTAATAAACACTTAATAAAAAATGTGCAGAATATATTTACTTTTTCCGATTAAAACTAAAAAAATCTACTTTTGCATTTGTATTTTTTTTTTCATAACAAACAATACATAATACATATTAATATTATTGAATTATTAAAGTTATTGTATTTATAGTTTTCAATTAAAAAGCTTCCAATCGCAAAAAATCGCAAAAATTTCATTAAGGGCCCTTTTACAAAGTTTTGAGCTAGAGAAATAATTTTGCGCTCTATAGTAACAAAGCGTGGAACGAAACCACTTCGCCCGAGCACTCTTCATCTAGTCGAATGTTGAACTACTCGAGAAGCAATCCATTATAGAGGATGGTTCGGGAAAATATTGTTTCACCGAAATCTTTCCTCTTATAAACTAAGCTATCTACAGAGTCAGAGAACTTAATAAATAGTTCTTTTTTAAATTCAATGACAATCTAACCTTTGACTGTAATTTCAACTGGGGGTATTGTTTGTATTGATGCAGTCTAAGATAGGCTGTATCCCGGGGAAGAACATAGACTTCTACGAATTTGGCTTTTTCTGTGTTATCTAATAAACAAATCTATTATTACTTTTCCGTTAATGATTTTGTGTTAGATAATAATATATTTATTGTCTAAGAATCAAAATAAATATTATGATTCTAGACAAACTGGCAGACAAACCCATTCAAATAGCTGCAAGCTTGTATATATTATGTATTCATATATAATTTATGTCTTTGGCTTATAGGTAGTGACAGCACTTAACTTCATGTTGCTTAAGTAGCTACGCCTTTTTAAGTTCCTTATACGTATGATACTTTACAATGCGAATTACGTTAATGGGCTGTAGTGATGATGATGTGAAGACTGAAGTTCACATCATCATCACTACAGCCCATTAACGTCCCACTGCTGGGCACAGGCCTCCACTCTCATAGGAGAGAGGGTACGGTACTTACTTAAACAGAATTTTAATAATTCTCAAATAGTATGAAAATTATAATATCAAAAATATAATATCTTTAGGTATACTGTTTTATTTAGGTCACTCGCGTCTGAAAATATTATATTTTTCAAATCAACTTTAATAATTTCAAAGCTATAAACTCACTTGAAATAATTGAAAGCGGTCGAAATTTAACCGAAGCATTTTCTCTTGCCCCGGTGACTCCTATTTGCAGTTTATAACAATTTAACCGCTGGGATTACTCTATACGTGATTGGTGCAAACTGCAAACCAACTGCAAATCGTTTGATTGCTGACTGCACTCCACTCCATTTTGAACGTTAACGATTGTTAGCTCTTTGACCACACGAGCGTGGCATTTTATAACAAGTTGCTTATTTTCTACTAGACGATGCCCGCGACTTCATGGATAAAGGTTTTTAATTTCCGCGCAAAACTTTATAATTGTACAGGATAGAAAGTAGCCTTTGCCCTTCCCCGGGATACAGCCATTTTCTGTACCAAATTTCATCAAAATCGGTTGAAAGTATGGACCGTTAAAGCGTAGCAGAGAGACAGACAGACAGACTTTCGCATTTAAATAATACTATGGTTATGAAAGTATCTTTTATTTCTCGTTAACTTACAGGACTATAATTGACCACTTCGAATATTAAAATCTACGGAATTCACTGCATCATCAAAATTGCATTTCTTATTCTATATAATTCCATGCTAACGACTCAGCCACTGCAGCGAAACAGTAATAGTTGCCACAGTGAAGTTCAGGTTCGTCGCTCTGTGTCAGCCAAAGCCATAAATCACGAAGCGCTAACGACCGAGCGTCAAGCGAAACACTGTAGCTGACAAAACTACTTGAAAACTTAATCTTCATTGTCGAGTGAGTTACCTGTGAAAATCACGCTTTATTTATGTCATCGCACATCTTACAGCAATAGAAAATAGATAGAGGCGTCTGTAAATTCGTAACAAATGCTTTTTCTATACTTACCTACGAGACCTACCTAGCTCTATTGAAGTGAAACTTCTTTAGAATCGTTGTGATTTGAAAATTCGATAAAACGGATGTTGTCGCCACGGTACAAGTGGCGCCACCGGACAAACGTGTAAGAATACAAAGTGTTCCATTTTTGTAATTTTCTGTTTGATTGTTTAGATGTAGCAGTATAGAAAGTCTGGTTTTTGAATTGCTTTTTCTGTTAATCCGCTTCTGCCTGCGGGAGAATGAGATAACAGGACATTGACATAATATGACATAGGCTACTTTTATCCCGGAAAATTAAGGAGTTCCCGCGGAAACCAAATATCCTCAATCCACGCGGACAAAGTCGCAGGCATCAGCGAGTTAAAATATAAAGATAAATAAGATAATAGTTTTCGAGTAGTTAATAAAGGGAACTCCATTTCTACGTTCTGAGTCTGACTCTTCAATTTTTTCAAACTCCCCATGCAAATTAAGTTTCTGACAGAACTCCTCGCTCGCTTCTGATAAGTAGGTACTGCACAAAGCATAACTTATTTCTATTAACTAACCCGAGAAGCTCTGGAAGTTAAGTTAATGAACAACCATTACTTGTTCTGGTTTTATCACGTAGTGTATAGGAAAATGCAGGAAAATGTCTGCATGTAACACACATTTTTTGTTTAGTGTTAAGATAGCGTTTGTTTGTTTTGTATTGTACTCGTACTAGATTTGACGACCTCCGTGGCACAATGTTGAGCGCTGCTGTCTTAACATGGTCCCGGGTTCGATCCCCGGCAGGGTCAATTTGGTAATTTATAATTTCTTTTCCCTGGTCAGGCGTGGTGGGAGGCTTTAGCCGTGGCTAGTTACCACCCTACCGGCAAAGACGTGCCGCCAAGCGATTTAGCGTTTCGGTACCATGCCGTGTAGAAACCGAATATTAGGGGTATGGGTTTAATATAACTGCCATGCTCCTAACCGGTTAGCCCGCTACCATCATAGACTGCATCATCACTTACCATCAGGTGAGATTGCAGTCAAGGGCTAACTTGTAGTGGTGTAAAAAAAAAGATTATGTCCATGACTTTGTCTGCATGGATTGAGGTTTTGTAGTGTGGGAACTCGGATTTTCCGGCATAAAAAGCCCGGCCTGAGATGTTATCTATATCAGAACCGAATTCCATCAAAATCGGTTTAACAGATGGGCTGTCAAAGCGTAGCTGGCAGACAGACACAGTTTTGCATTTATACCTAAAATTAAGAATGGTTAGAGGAAAGTAAAAGTACGTAAATTTTTATGAGTTTTAAGATTTTACTTCTGTGTTATGCACCTTGTTACCTACCTTTTAAGAACATTTTTGGAAATAAATTTGTATTTGTATTGTAGTGTATCTCTGTGCCAAATTTCAGCCAGATCCGTTCAGCCGTTGGCGCGTGATTGAGTAACAAAAATCCATACATCCACCCAAACTTTCACATTTAAAATATTAGTAAGATAGTAGGTATGGACTTTACCCACGTTTGGTAGATAGGTAGGTACCTACCATTATTTCTCAATACACCAATAAGTATACACATTTATAAAATTTTCAATTAAATACCACAGCGTTAAATGTCCGAGATAAATTAATACAAATTGAAAACCAACCTTCCCACATCGCGGTTCTGGAAAGCGGTTAAATCGATACCTACTGCAACAGGTTTCACCGAATCTTTTTTAAGCCCCTATCTCTGCCAGAATATAATATTACCTACTATGACATTTAAATTTCGTAATTAATGGGAAGGAAGATCAAAATAATTCTTGACTATACTCCGTTATTAATAATATTATATTTAAATCTCCATTTAAATTTACGTAAATACCTAATATGTTGCTTACTAAGTTCAATATAGTAACGTAAGGGTGTTTAAGTGTTGTACTTAGAATTTTAGTTTAGAGTAAGTAATAAAATAATAATTAGTAATAAAATTATACAGGATATACAATATCTTGTATTATTTTTATCAGTATACGTACGGTATTTCTATCAGGTATAGGTATAAGATTATTAGTTATTAGTTTTCTGTGTTATCACCTATCAGCAGTTTTCCTCCCGTTTTTCCGCATTGCCTGGAAATGATTGGGGCGGGATAAAATCAATTAAAACGACCGCTCAATCTTTATTTTGCGACGATTGGATTTATATACGACTCTCAATAAATTTATTTGTATCTGTTTGTTTTTAACCGACTTCCAAAAAAGGAGGAGGTACTCAATTCGCCGCGTTTTTTTTTAATGTGTGTCGGTGTAGATATATCTCCGTGGTTTCTGAACCGATTTGAATTTTTTTTCTATCAGTCTTTAGAGGAAGCT
Organism: Erebia aethiops; assembly: GCA_923060345.2. Lineage (NCBI taxonomy): Eukaryota > Metazoa > Arthropoda > Insecta > Lepidoptera > Nymphalidae > Erebia > Erebia aethiops. The sequence goes on from OV281082.1 coordinate 21,206,278, forward strand.
CTCGAGGTGGTCCCATAAAAAACTGACTCCAAATCCTCAACCCTGACACTAAAAAGTTAAGTAAAAATAAAAATTCTTTCCAAAAAACCGACTTCCAACGCCACTGTAAAGTAATAAATAATTTTTATTTCTACCCACTATGTTGAAGTCGGGCGGGGGATAGGTGTAAATAGTGCTATTTCAATTTACCTACTCTGTCTTACTAGTACACCGGTTCTGGTAAATAATAGGCGAATTTACCTACCAGCAAACATACAATGGTCTGAGTTTGATGTAGGTATAGGTATAGGTTTTACTGGCGAACTAACCTGAACTACATTATTTATGTTGTTACTAATTAATTATTACTACCAATGGCTACGAAACTCGCAATATACCTTCTAAGTACCATATATATTTTGTAACTAGCTACAACCCGCGACTTCTTCCGCGTGGTTTAAGTTTTTTTTTATTCTCGCGGGAACTCCTTTATTTTCCAAAAATGACGTCAATCCGTTGCTCCGTTGCGGCGTGATTGAAGGACAAACCAACAAATAAACACACTTTCGCATTTATAATATTAGTATGAAGTATGATTGATTTTTTTGAATTTTGTATAATTGTATTTTTTTTGCTAAAACTCATTGATGATTCATTTGCCGAGTTCGGCAACAGCGAGCCGCGACTGAATCTCTGTTAATTTGAATTTGAATAAGGGCTTCGCTCATGTGCCCTAATGTGGCTGATGTACCTACCCTATTTTAGCTCACAAATTCGCAATAAAACTCATTAGTTTAATTGCGAACCAAGAAACATAGATATGAGCCAAAATAATTATCTTCTCTACTAACTTATCTTATCCAGCCTGGTGGAGGATAGCCGAAACAATTCTCATTCAAAGAGTAGACCTTGTAGAGAGTAGTCTTTACTGGGGGCTGGCGATGGGTGTGTAAGATAATGGATGATATCTTGTGGCTAATAGGTATTAACTTTCTAGACATGTCAGAGTTTTCATTCAGGCGTGCCATATAGCCTTTGGTGCCGTTTTTGGTGAATCCTGATGTTTTCAGATATTTCATGTAGGTATATTTCTGAATTAAAAGGTATTTTAGAGTCAATAATTATAGGTAGGTACCTACTCTATACTAACTTTTTATCACTAGGTATATAGACATTTTCTGCTCAACTTCATTAATTTATCACTCATGACGGAATACGCTCATGGAGGCCTTTTTACCCGACTGCGGAACGCACAGGGTTATTTTTTACAAATCATCAAGCATATCTCTCTAATTTTCTTATTCTTAATCTAAAATTTCTATAAAAGGAACAAGTAGGTTCCTAGCTATAGAAGTTTTTTAATAAACGCCGCCGCCGGATTTGAATGTTTGGAGTTTCAAATTCAAAGATATAATTGAGAGAATTTGCGCGAATTTATTAAAATATTTCTTTGTTCGGGGTCACGTTAGAGAAATCTATCTAGGTAAGTAAATCTTCGGTCAAATTTGGTAAAAATTACATTAATTTTAATGGATTATTTACATACATATTCTTTTTTTATTAAGTATTATTTTTGAATACCGGCTGCATTTCGTAGGAGAACTAAAAGCTGGCAAGCTGGCAAGTTGCCCGCGACTTCGTCCGCGTGGATTGAGATTTTTCGGATCCCGCGGGAACTCTTTAATTTTCCGGGATAAAAAGTAGCCTATGTTTTATTCCAGACTATAATCTATCTCTATGCCAAATTTCACCCTGATCGGTTCAGCCGTTCTGGCGTGAAAGAGTAACAAGCATCCATACTTCCATACTTACAAACTTTCTTGTTGATAATAATAGTAAGATTAGTAGGTACGTATTCAACTTTATTATTAGTAGCCCAAATTACTTATATTATGACGTCAAACAAATGCTTTATCATAATGTAACAGCCATTCTGTAACAAAGAACCTTAATAACAATTTACGAGACTAGAATATTAATGAGTCTAGCTCAAAATTGAGAGACTTCCTAGCTAAGAAAGTGTAAGTAAATACCTAATTACCTACAATTAAGCTATTTGACGACCTCCTTGGCGCAGTGTTGAGCGCTGTTGTCTTAACGCGGGAGGTCCTGGGTACGATTCCCGACAGGGAACAATTTGGGAATTTATAATTTCTGAATTTTCTCTGGTCTGGTCTGGTGGAAGGCTTCGGCCGTGGCTAGTTACCACTTACCACCCTACCGGCAAAGACGTACCTACCGTCAAGCGATTAGCGTTCCGGTACAATGCCGTGTAGAAACCGACTAGGGGTATGGGTTTAATATAACTGCTATACCCCTAACAGGTTAGCCCGCTACCATCTTAGACTGCATCGTCACTTACTATCAGGTGAGATTGCAGTCAAGGGATAACTTGTAGTTGGTAAAAAAAAAGCTCATATTAAAGCAAACGTGGTGGCAAGAAATCTGTTCTCGCGACTTCGTAAAGTGACATTACCTAATTGTTTTTCTGCAGTAAGAAGGAGCCACAATTGGGTCATATCTGCTAATGCATAGAATTTATTGCTAATACCTACCTGCCCCCTATTGTGCAAGGAGGTGCAAGGAAATCGTAATCAAAAGATAATTCGACCTGTTCATGGAGTTCATGGATGCCTGCACGTCAAAAAGCATGTACCTACCTATGTACTTCTTAAACAGTTCGAGTAATACGTTTTATACTGTCGAATGATAACGATTTGCTTAGACAACCTGGGCTTTTTTGGATTTTTTGTTTGGATGGGGATATTTGGTGGATGGTGTACCTAACTTGGAATATGGAAACAAGTGAAACGACACTCAGTGTCGCTTTATCATAAGCCCGCCGACCCGCATTGGAGCAGCGTGGTGGGTCTAAGCTCTAATTCCCTCTCTCCTATGAGAGTGGAAGCCTGTGCACAGCAGTGGGACATTAATGGGCTGTAGTGGTGGTGGTCGAGTGAGTGACGAAAGTGACGCGACGCAACGCGACAAGATACGTTTCCATAGAAAATGATAAACTTATATCTACGCGATAGCGTTGTCGCTCACGTGAAGGGTCAGCTACTGTTTGATACTGTCGCGTTATCGTATAGTCGCGTTGTCGCATTTGTCGCTTCTATTTTTTCATAAATTTTGCGCAAAACTAAAAAAAAACTCTTTAGATGTCTTCATATTCATGATAGTGACACTTGACTGATTTTAATTTTTTTTAAACATTTAAAATCGTACTGTCAAGTGTCACTATCATATTATCATATTTTGCCACAGACACGTTGTGCAAATCATCAAAAATAACCATGAAATCCTTTGCATGAAATCCATTGAATAGTCAATAATTTATAAACTAAATTTTAAAGAAGAGAAGTGAAAATGGAAATAACCCGCTCGGCGAGCTACACAAAGTGCATCATCGATCAATTACATTACAATCTGATATTCCTGCTATGATTTATGAAGGTTTAAAATTTTCAAATAACTCTGTACCTCGCACAGTGCTGATGGACTTATTCATAATAATAAGCTTGATATTCTTAGTGATTTTAAAAATTTAATTTTTTGCTAACAAATTAACGTGTAGTCAGTACAATATTAACAAAGTAAAAAAAAAATTGTTTATTTATTTAAAATAGCTAGCATCTATAACTTATGCTATCTATGCCGCTACGTGCCGCGCCTTTTTAGTGGGGCTAGACCTTAAGACGTATCCAAACTCTATGTAGGTATATGGGCGGAGGCAATCCATGCATCACCGACCCGCCTGGCGCAGTGGTGATGTCTGTGGTTTTAAAAGTGGGAGGTCCCGGTTTCGATTTCCGGCAGGTTCAATTAGGGAATTTATCATTTCTGATTTTTCTCTGGTCTAGTCTGGTGGGAGGCTTCAGCCATGGCTAGTCATGCCCTACCGGCATATATCTGCCAGTGAGCGTTTAAGCGTTCTGGTACGATGCCGTGTAGAAAGCGATTACCTATAAATGGTAAGTACATGGGTTTAATATACGAGCTATAGCCCTAGCAGGTTACCATTAACTAATTATTAAATTAATTTATTACCATAACCCGCTACCATTTTAGACCACAGATACTTGCATACTTGACAGTAAGACGTCGTATCCAGTATCCATAGCTCTATGTAAGGACTGTATCGTCACTTACCACCAGGTGAAATCGCATTCAAGGGCTAACTATAGTAGTGGAATCGAAATACTTTTTCCTGAGTAACAACCTACAGCCCAAATGGCTGAACGTAGAAATTTTGAGATAATATTCCTTGAGCACCCTTGAGGTTTACTAAAGGAATTTTCGAAATTGCACCCTCAAGAAGGTAGGTGGTTCAAGTTTTCCCATGAAACTTGGTAAGTATAATTTGTGCTTTCGGTGGAAAATGAAGAATTTATGTTTTTTTTATTTCTTTTTTTGAGAATCTAACTAATTCCAAGCGGATGCAGTCACGGGCAAATGCAAGTAAGTATAATAATATTAAAAACTTAGGTATTTGCATTAGTTAGGTATGTATATAACTAACTAACTAACTACTAACCTTTATGTGCCTTTATTCTCATATACTAAGTACATTCGCAAAAGAACATTCTATAATTTCAACAAAACCACACGCTCGAACTTCAGCTAATATACGGGGCACGGCCGTTCCCGCAAATATTGAAGCTCGTTTTAAATCCGAGACCTTAGCAAACAGCGCTTAGACAAAGGGTCAGATATTATTATGCATATAAAAGATCTTTTCTGCAAGAAATAATCGTAAAGCAAATCATTACTTATACTACGTACCTACCTACCTATCATGAATATCATTAGTATTTTTTCCACCCTATCACATTTAGCAGGGATTCTCTAAGGGAGTAGGTATTTGACTTTCCATCAGATTTTACAAATAACTAATACCTAGGTACTATGCTTTACAGGAAGTCCTAGTACCTACCTTTCCTTACAGTAAGTACTGTTCGGGAGATTGTTAAAATTATTATTCATATCCAATATCCATATTGTCTGCCAGTCTGCTACGCTCTAACGGCCCATCTTTTCAACCGATTTTGATGGGTATAGGTATGTCCTCGCGCGAGCTCTGAGGAATCCTATGGAATGTTAAAGTAATGACCTAGGGTTGTTTAAAGTGCAAAACAACCTGACTACTGCTATCGCAAAATTACACGCATCAAGCTTGAAACTAGTGCTGGGAGCCTGGGAGCGAGCTGGATATGGAGCGACGAACGGGGGTGGCGTACAGCCGTCGTTTCTTCAGATCCCGATTCCTCTGACTTCGGAGCTCGTGCGCGTACTGTATAGGTAGGTTGCATCCCGGGGAAGTATATATTTTAAGCTGTACCTACCTACATAGGAGTTGCCGCGGGAATAAAAAAACAAAGCGGACGAAGTTACGGGCATCATAGTAAATTAATCTACAGTACCTGTTTTACAATAAAAACTACAGAAGCGATTAGAAAGGTACAAGAATCTTGGAAAACAGAGGCTTTCCAATTAGGCAAGTAATATGAAACTTCTCACCGCCATCGTTAGCTCAAAGATAAAGCGGCCTGAACTTAACCTAACTTTTGTTTAAATAAACCATTTTAGACTCGGAAAACCTTTGATCAATTATTGACATCTGTAGGATTTGGTTAATTAGAATTAACTATTCTTACAAAAGAGATAGTGGTAGAGTTAAAACATGACGTGCACCCCGCGCCAAACTTTGTGGCCGCCCCGAACTAGGCTCATTGCATGCGCAGAACAAAATCAGGTAGGTACCTATTAGCGGGACGCACAAGAGTGCGCAGTAGCACGCTCGCGACTATATTCAAGGCGGCCACAAAGTTTGGCGCGGGGTGTACCTAGGTAACTTAAGAGACACCTAGGTATATCCTATGTTTTATAAATAAATTGTGTTTGACTTTGAGTTTTATAATATTAGTAGGTAGGTAGGTACTTATGCAATTAGTTTTACTTTTTTTCAACAATGCTCACTATTAATTTCATTTGTATAGCACAGCTCTTTAGTCCTCTTACACCTGTTTTCGTGACATCGAGAACACGCTCCGGTTTTACGGGCACACAATCCGTATTCGTATAATAGATTCCTATCCCCGATATTATCTTTACGCCCTCCACCCTCTTCCCCTGTCTATGAGGAGAAGGGTTGAACAATAATTTGAGGACTATTTAAAAAAAATATATTGTTTATTAAGTTACTAGATGATGCCCGCGACTTCTGCGTGGATTAAGTTTTTTTGATTCCCGCAGGAAATATTTTCCGGAATAAAAAGTAGCCTATGTACTTCTTCGAGATTTAACCTACATAAATTTCAACAAAATCGGTTGAAAACATGGGCCGGGAAAGCGTAGCAGACAGACAGACACACTTTCGCATTTATAATAGTGTCGCTGTCGCTACGCCCGCGCCAGTGAACAGACAGTACAGCTTTAGACAGTAATCCATACTAAAATAATAAATGTTTGTTTGTCAATCTCTGTTGGTCAGCTACTCTTTGAAGGTCCATCTAGTAAACAGATTTTAAATGAAATTTGGTACAGAAAGGTTGCATTCCAAATGCTTGTCATCCTCGGAAAATGTAGTCCCCAGTTGCATTCCAAATGCTTTTCATGCCCGGAAAATCTAGAGTCCCCAGTTGCATTCCAAATGCTTTTCATCCCCAGAAAATTAAAGAGTCCCCACATAACTTTTCAGGAACCTAAATCCACACAGTCGCAAGCATTATCATCATCACTACTACCAACATACTAATATTATCCTTGTTTACAAGCTTTTCTTTAGCTTGCAATGCTTGTAGTTTTAATACACTTATCCCCAACGGATTGAGCTGAAATTTTAAATGCACGTTTACTTTGGATGACAATGCACGGTAAACTAAGAGACATCACTCTAAATCTTTTGGAACTAGTGGACTAGTTATTATTCATGCACCCCCATGATATGATATAATATCAATAAAGTTTTCTGAGAAGAATACGAAATATTCAATAACATGACACTAAATTTAACATGGCGGAAGATAAAAGCATGTTTATTAAAATGTTTTTCAATGATTGTAAACTAATTTTTAATACTTATAAATTAAGTACTTAATACTACAGCAGATTCACATTCCAATACAGAAAATCAATACATTGGATTGCTTCTGGAATTGAATGAGCAATATTACAGACTATTTACATTCTGCTGTCTATACCAATCAAGAGCTGGAAATTTCATGGATTGGAATAGAGTTATTAAAATGCACTGATATTATATCAGGAGTTCTTAGAAGTGCTGAGGTGATCCTTATGTTTGCCGGTGTCTTGAGATCAGTTACTAACATTTCAGAGCCATCTGGATTCCACTCTGCGAAAGTTGCTTCTAGAGTTGACTGTTCATATGTCAGAATTTTACATGGTTTACCTGAAAATTTATGTAATGATAAAAATTTATTATTAAATACAAAAAATTATTATTTATTTATTTATCTTTAAGTATTTATAATAAAACATGTTGAAAAAATATATTTTTTAAAAAGTAATGTGTGCAATGATGGTGGTGATCACAACAGATTGGCAATGGTCAAAGTGATACCAGATACAGGGTTCTGGAATATCAAGAGAAGTTTAATGTTATTTAGCCCATTTAGCCTTGCAATCTAGAAGCAATAGCACCAGACTGTCTTGCGCACATGCAATGCTTGTCCATGATTGGATATTTAGATGGACCTATATTTTGTAAGAATAAAATGCTTATTTGCTTAGTTTAAATTTGTATTCTTTAGTGTAAATATTTATAGGGGTTTCAAGCTTTTACAAGGAGAGGCTATCTAGCAATGGGTACATTCCTTATAATTATTAATTATCTATAGGTACATAAATTTCAAAGTTTGGATGGATGGATGTTTGTAACACAATCATGCCAGAACGGCTGAATGGATCTGGATGAAATTTGGCACCGATAGATTATAGTCTGAAATAACACATACACCCCGCGCCAAACTTTGTGGCCGCCTTGAATATAGTCGCGAGCGTGCTACTGCGCACTCTTGTGTGTCCCGCTAATACCTGATTTTGTTCTGCGCATGCAATGAGCCTAGTTCGGGGCGGCCACAAAGTTTGGCGCGGAGTGTACTTAAGCTACTTTTAATCCCAGAAAATAAAGAGTTCCTGCGGGAACCAAAAACCCTCAAATCACGCGAAGTCGCGGGCATCAGCTAGTTATGTATTATGTATTATCCAGTTATGTATTAAATTCAAGATTTAGGTACCTTTCAAATTCATCACTACTTGCAGGAATGATTCTCGTAACTCGAACCTTGCTTCTTGTTCTGATATAAGGTCACTATCGGAATTCATTTTCACCATAATCAATCTAAAACAAAGATCGGCAAAAATTTTTATTCTCAAATAGCTAAGTACTTACTGAATTATGAATAAGTCTTAATTTAGTAAACAGTGAAACAGTGACGACTCACGACAGAACCCTCAACCCACGGATCAGAAAAAAAAACAGTACCTATTCGTTTAATTCTTGTTAAAAAAAGTTTACCAAATATCTACCAAGGAATTGTTCAACACAAAGAATTTGTTTACAAATAAAAATCAGAGACAACCTATATTCAATGTACTCTGTGGAGACAACCAGAGACAAGTAACATATAGGGATGAGACAACTGACAATTTGGCAAGTAAATACTATACTTTGACCCATCTTTGACCAAACTTTGACACCTGCAACTATAATGTCATTGATTTGATAAATTAATTTATAATTTTTATTAACAGTTTTTACGGCTCTGGGTTCCAGCTATAGATGATCCAGCCACCAAAGAGAATAAATCAACATTGATGTCGTAATCGAAAAATATCGATTATTTTGAAATTTCCTACTGCAATTAGCCATAAATTTGTCAAAAATAGGCAAAACTCAATTTTAAAAATCTAAGTTCAGATCTTACCACCTTACCACATTTTAAGTCCGATTACTCACAATAATGCCCCCTAAAGTACCAAATTTTTTAACTAAGCTTAGGAACCCCAAAAGATTTTGTCGGAAGTGACGTAGACAGATTTAAGTATTTTTATTGTTTATTAGGTCCATGTTTGCTCGAATTTCAACGGTCACTTTTTACGCGGTTCCTATTTCGCAACCCGAAAACGTAGTGGTTATCATAGATAATACACTATAGTGGTTATATTCTCTTTGGCAACCCGCGCACCTCGCGCCTTAGTTTTTTGCACCACTTTTCAGAGAAATGCCCATAAAAAAAATCTAGACCACTTGTCATGGTTCTGTAAATGGCATTAGCTTTCTAAATAATTATTTATCTGAGGCTATTTATAGTGGTGGGTCGTTATCGTATTTTTGACGAACGAAACGCAACCGTTTTCCTGGCGACGAAAACGGTTGCAGAAAACGGTTTTCGTTGCAACTAGTTTTGAAGACGGCTTAATAAAAACCATCTTCAAACCAGTTGCAACAACGTGTGTGGTTAAATCAATTCATTCTCGACTGTATGTCATGGGCATAAAGTTCACTTTTGATTGTAAGAACTGTTTTTACAACGAACGTGGAACGAGGACGACTACGTTCGCGACGACGTGTGTCGTTGAATCAATTCATTCTCGACTGTATGTCATGGGCATAAAGTTCACTTTTGATTGTAAGAACTGTTTTGTGAAAAAACGTGGAACGAGGACGACTACCTTCGCGACGACGTGTGTCGAAGACTGGTTTGTGCAACGAAGACAGTTTTACCCAGGACGTAAAAACGGTTTCACCGTCGTAGAACAGAAAACGGTCTTTAGAAACGGTTCGTCGTCGCAACGCCCACCACTAGCTATTTATCACATTCCAGTAAAGATCTGGTCTAATTCTATACAAAAATAAGCAAAATATTGATAACGAAAATAGTCGTATAATATTATGTATAGAGAAGTTATAGCACAGAGACAAGTAACATTGTTATAGCAGTAGCACAGATCACAGACCAGTTTCAAATGCCTTGTGTCCAAGCCTTGTGTTTTCTTTTTTATAGGAACGTCATCTGTTGAGAGTTGCAAAATATAGAAAATTTTATATAGCTATCTATGGTCAAAATAGTTCAAAGAAAAATAAATTGTAACAAAACAAAATTGAGTTCATAGTTGTTAGGATCGGCGATTTTCGTTTTAAAAATAGTCGAGCCGTAGACGGCTCCGTGCCACTGTTATGATAGTAATTATTTTATGCAAAGTAGCACACTTCATAGTAAGCATCACTAAGCATGTTTAAAAAAAATGTTCGGAGAAAAACTTCCTTAGCAATCTCACGAGAAAACTTAAAAAAATTATTACTGGAAAACTATCAAAAATCGCTGAACAGTTATTTTCTGACAGGTATAAGTCCGATGATTCTTTGGACGTCACTATTTGGGCCACTCTGTTTTGGTTAATTTAAAACTAGATAAGACTACCACTGCGCGTAGAGCTCCGCTAGGAGTAATAAGTGTTCTGTGGCGTAGAGATTTTGCTTCTGTAGACGATAGATTATCAAAATCCGGTGATCAAAATCTATCTGGCAGCTACGCTACCTGGGAACTATTTGTCATTTTGAAAAATCAAAGATGGCGGATTTTGCCTGGATTTTGCTTGCCGCTTGGGGATTTTCTCTTGATTTATTATCTTGTTGAATTGTTTGATTATATCTACATACATTACATTTAAATATATATTTAAACTTCGCTTATTGACTGAGAAAGTATTTTAACCGTTAATAGTTTGTGTACCTCGCTATCTAACAATGGCGGTGTTAGCGGCGGCTCAGTTGCTAGACGAGCTGATGGGCAGACACCGTAACACTAATCCAAACGAGAAGATAAGGAAACCCAACTGGGAAGATCCAGAAGTAAGTTATGGCTCTTGGTTCCTAGCTTCTTAGCCATGTAACTAATTATAACCTATGATCGGAATAGGTAAATGCAATTTAGGGTGAACGACCCGAAAAATTATCGTTAAAAATGGAATTCCTATATTGCGGGATTATGATCCCGCATTTACCATTAAGTACCTGTAAGTTTTCTCATATATTTCTTTACCATGTTGTACCTATAAGAACCGTGTTAAGAATCAAGGGATAATATTTCTAAATATTCGAATTCTATAAGTTACACATTTATCAATCCCACCTCTTGCCCAAAGATAATGTTATGAAATACTGCAACCTACCTATTCCGTTACATAGTTGTCAAATACCCAATTCCTGAGTTCTCATGCTACAGTTGTAGCTTATTAAATAAGTAGTAACTTTTTGATTCATTTCTATGATTGAAATACAAAACTTTATTCATAATGATTAGTTGGTTTGTATTCTGTCTGCCTCTATCAAAAGTTTTGATAAAGAGGCAGACCGCACATAGAACTTTTTGTTCTCATTTTTATATTACTAGACGATGCCCACGACTGCGTGGTAAGATTTTGATACCCGCTGGAACTTTAATTTTCCAGGTTAAAAAGTAGCCTGTCCTTTCACGAGATACAAACTATCACTATACCAAATTTCATCAAAATCAAATGAACAGATGGTCTGTGAAAGCTTCAGACAGGCACTTTCACATTTATAATATTAGTATGGATAATATGGATAAGGAGAAACTTGAGCTGTGTGTGAGTGATTTTTAAAAACAATACAAAGTAGATGAATTTGCATGCTTCATCTAGTTATTTATAATATTGAAAATTCAGCTGACTTTTTATTTTTATTTTTTTATCCACCATGCTCTAGTAGTGAAGAGTCATCCGACAAAGAATTCCAACAGAGCCACTGTAATGATACAGAAGCACATCAAAATACAACTATACAGCCTCCTGACTGGCAAAGAGTACCCCTAATTAGAAATCCGAAAAGGAAAAAATTGGCAAGTTCACCTTCACCAGATAAAATCGAAACAAGCAACAGCTTTGATGGATTAACAGTTGACCTGACTGAAGATCAAGCAGCGGAACCAAAGACTAAGAAGCCCAGCAAACCTCCACCGGTTATCCTATATGGTGTTGAAGATCTGAACAAACTGACAGAACTCCTGGAATCAGTTACAGAGAAATCTCATTTTACCTACAAAATTATCAACAGAAATCAATTGAAAATTTTGACCTATGATGTTGATATATATAAAATGTTAATATCTGTAATACGTGATAACGGTTTGATTGGGCACACCTTCAATCGGAAAGATAATAGAAATTACCGAATAGTTATAAGGAACCTGCACCACACAACTCCTTTCCATGCTATTAAAGAAGCCATCGAGGAAACTGGTAATACTGTGACAGGTGAAATAATAAATGCAAAGTTTGGTCCTGATAAGAAACCCACGACCACATTCTTCGCAAATCTTCTACCTGGCCCCAAAAATAAGGCAGTGAAAGACATAAAGGTCATATACCACCAAACCGTAATTATAGAAGATCCAAGAAAACGAAAAACAGTAGTTCAATGTCAAAGATGTCAACAATATGGACATACAAAAAACTACTGCATGAAACCATTTCGTTGTGTTAAATGTGCAGGGGCTCATAAAACATCAGAATGTACAAAGACCGATCGCAATACACCAGCCACATGTGCTCTATGCCTGGGCCCTCATCCAGCTAACTACAAAGGGTGTGAGGTGTACAAGGAAATTCTCAGCAGAAAAACCAAAAAACCGTATCCAGCAAGACAGCAGAGAGACAACCAAGCACACAAAGACAGTGACAATATAAAAACCCATCCGATTAACTTGAATTCTGTTCATGACAGACCACCACCTAACAAGAATACAAAGGAAAAGAAAACATATGCTGAAACCACCAATTCAAAGCCCAATCCACAAGAGCCAGATATGCAGTCAACTTCATTTAAAACATTAGAATACATGTTTATCAAACAATCTGAAAAAATTGATTTTCTCCTTCAACAAATGAGTACATTACTCCAACTCATTACAACGCTGATTTCCAAGTCTTCAAAATAGCTCTTAAAATAGCTACTTGGAACATTAACGGTTTATCTCCCAACAAAGACGAGGTAGAAATACTACTTCAGCTGCATAAAATTGATATTTTTCTCATATCAGAAACCCACTTTGTTAGCAGCAGTCTGATAAAGATAAAGGGATATAACATCTATCACACAAATCACCCAGATGGAACTGCACATGGAGGAACTGCAGTCATAATAAAATCAACAATAAAGCATCACGAACTACCGCAATACAGCACTGAGCAAATCCAAGCAACTTCAGTATGTGTCTCAGATAGAAATGGCGATTTCAACATCTCAGCTGTTTACTGTCCACCCAAGCACAGAATATCTGAGGAGCTATTTTCAGAATTTTTTGATAGCCTTGGTACTCGCTTTGTTGTTGGTGGTGACTGGAATGCTAAACATCACCACTGGGGCTCCAGACTGATTACCACACGAGGAAGAGAGCTAAAAAAGAGTGTGGATAAGAACTATCTCACTACTATTGCAACACCGGAACCCACACATTGGCCTACAGACCCAAATAGACTGCCTGATGTATTAGACTTTTTTATCTCTAAAGGCCTATCTCGACTCTTTTTCACAATCAGTTCAACCTTAGATGGTTCCTCTAATCATATCCCAGTAATTCTTACCATGAGCGCCAGTATGATAACTAATATGAAGCAAGTACAACTCTATAATAAAAAAACGGACTGGGAAGCATTTCGTAGTATAGTCAATGATGAACTTCAACTACAAATAGCACTCAAATCTGAGGAAGACATTGACAATGCCACTACTAAGTTTATGACTACAGTGCAGTCAGCTTGCTGGAAGTGTACTCCTGAAATCTCCAACTCTTCACCAAGACACAATGCCGTTCCATCCGAAATTAAAATCCAAATCATGGAAAAAAGAAGACTACGAAGGGTATGGCACAATAGTAGACATCCAGAAGACAAAACAGCGCTTAACAAAGCAATTAAGGACCTTAAAGACATCATTGCTATAACGAATGATACTTCAATGGAATCCTACTTGGAATCACTGACAGCCACAAGTGTTACTAATTATTCCCTTTATCGCGCTTGTAAAAACTTCAATCAGCCTACAAACCCCAAACCACCACTCAGATTGGAGGGCAATTTATGGGCAAGAAGCCAACAACAAAAAGCCGATGCCTTTGGAGACCACTTGGCCCAAATATTCACACCAAACGAATCTGACCCTGATAGTGATGAAGCTGATATTGAAAAGGTCCTTGGTCAACCTTTTCAATTGGATCTGCCCATTGCGCCAACTAACCCAAGAGAGATTATTAATATAATAAATCGTTTGGATGCCAAGAAAGCGCCTGGTTTTGATCTGATTGACAAAAAGGTACTATCGGAATTACCCAAAAAAGGTATTATGTTTCTCACTATACTGTTTAATGGAATCATTCGCGTTGGCTACTTCCCAGCACTGTGGAAAGTCTCACAAATAATCATGATAGGGAAGCCTGGTAAACCTGTTCACGAAATAACCTCATACAGACCAATCAGTTTATTACCAGTAACATCTAAAGTTTGTGAAAAGGTTGTGTTGCAAAGGCTAATGAAGGAACTACGTAAAAGATGTATCATTCCGGACCACCAATTTGGCTTCCGACAGGATCATGGTACAGTTGAACAGGTACATAGGGTATGCAGAACAATCAGAGATGCACTAGAACACAAAGAATACTGCTCCTCTGCATTCCTGGATGTGCAGCAGGCCTTTGATAAGGTCTGGCATACAGGGCTACTATTTAAAATTAAATCCCTTCTGCCTCATACGTTCTTCGGATTATTGAAGTCTTACCTGACCGATAGAATCTTTCAAGTCAAGGAAAGTGAACATACTTCCAAGTTTCACCCAATCAAAGCTGGGGTGCCGCAAGGCTCAGTGCTAGGTCCTGTGCTCTACACGATTTATACAAGTGACCTACCACAAATTGATAACGTCACTGTGGCTACCTTTGCGGATGATACTGCGGTTCTTGCTCGCAGTAGAAATCCTGATGAAGCTTCAGCAATCCTACAAAACGGTCTAAAGGAGATTGACAAATGGCTGTCAAGGTGGAGAATAAAAGCAAGTGCCACAAAATCAGTCCATGTAACGTTTACTCTGCGTCGAGGAAACTGTCCACCCGTCTCATTGCGCAACAATTCGCTTCCGCAAAGTGACAACGTTAGATACTTGGTCATGTACTTGGATAGAAGGCTCACCTGGAAGAAGCACATCCAAACCAAAAGGGATGAGATCTACCTTAGATATAGAGGACTGTATTGGATGCTCGCAAGGAATTCCAGACTGTCTTTAGATAATAAGCTTCTAATATATAACTCCATTATAAAACCGATATGGACATACGGCATACAACTTTGGGGATCTGCATGTGACTCAAGCATCGAAATAATTCAAAGAACCCAAAACTACATACTTAAACAACTTTCAAACGCACCATGGTTCATAAGAATATCCGAAATCCATGAGCACCTTAAAATAAACACAGTGAAGGAAGAAATCAGGCATTACAGCTGCAACTACAAAACAAGGCTTGGCAACCATCCAAATCACCTGGCATGGCAATTGACAATGCCTCAAGCGATTCGTCGTTTAAAGAGAAGGCATATACTTGACAATGTATAGCTGACACTCATGGAGAGCTTCCCGCTGGGGAAGTCTTCCCTGCACGCCAATTTCTCCTTGAACCAATCTGCTCATAGTCTATCGACTGATCGCACGATAAAGCCCATACAAAAAAAAAAAAAAAAATTTTTTTTATCCACTACAAGTTAGCCCTTGACTGCAATCTCACCTGATGGTAAGTGATGATGCAGTCTAAGACGGTAGCGGACTAACCTGTTAGGGGCATGGCAGTTATGTTAAACCCATTCCCCTATTCATCGTACCAGAATGCTTAATCGCTTGGCGGCACAACTTTGTCGTTAGGGTGGCAACTATCCACGGCTTAAGCCTCCCACCGGGCCAGACCAGTGAAAATTTAGAAATTATAAATCCCCAAATTGACCCAGCCGGGGATCGAACCCGGGACCTCCGTTAAGACAACAGTGCTACACACTGCGCCATGGAGGTCGTCAAAATCGTCGAGGTCGTTTTAGCTTGTATCAAGCTCTTTTACAAAGAATAATTTTATTTCAGTATTGTAAGTACTACATGGTCAAATTCTGCCCTCATGACTTATTTGTCAATACAAGGGCGGATCTTGGGGCATGCCCTAAAGTTCATGATGATGAAGTTAAAGATCTGTTCGAGAAGGCTGAGTCTTCATATATGAAAGCTCAATATGTTGAGGAGTTCCTTCGGTTCTGCCGTCACATGATCAATGATGTAGAAAGTAAGTACAGTACAAGAATTTAAAAGCCATAATAGCTCACTAGTAAAAACTTGAGAGTTATGCAACAACAAGAAGAGAGAAACAAAATGAACAAGTTTTTGTATATCAATGTACATCTCAAACCAGCGGACAAATTGGGTTGTTTAGCATGCAGATAGCTATTATGATGTGGACATCTGTTATAAAAGGATTTTTGACTATTCCTCCTCTAAAGGGGTAGAATAGAGGAAATATGCATGGACTGCCTAAATTTCATTGTGCAGAGTCCATGTGCAATTTTTTTTTTATTCATAAGGTTCACTAGCGATTTTTACATAGGATAATCATAAGTTACATAAATTCAATAGATACATGGCAATGTATGTAAAATCATATGAAAGCATACACTACATGCATATTTAAAGTATCTCATAAATAACATGGTTAGATAATTTAATAAATTATGCGCTAGTTATTACCAAATCCCTGCCAAAAGCTAGTTCAAATGCTATGCTATCTATACTGTTATTTTCCTGTGGCTTCTTCGCTGGTGTATGTATTTTGTATACTATTTTAAATTTAAGTATTTTCTAAGTCCCAAACCCTCAATAAATAAAATAAAATAATATAAACTTTTATTGTCAGACGGTCCCCAACTAAACTGCTTTGTGTTGTAGGAAAAATTCAAAAAGGTAAACAACGGCTGGAACTTATGAATTCTAAACCAGAGGGCCCACCAATGACTCAAGCACAAACTGAGAAAAACCAGGAGCAGGTAAGAAGTAGTTTTTATTTCTAAACTAAAAAAAAAAGAAAAAGCTTGTTCATTCCCTGGCAACAAATCAATGTGAACTTCTATCTATCTACTTGTATAAAGTATTGTATATCTCTACTGTATAAAGTACAAATTGCTACCAAATTGTGTAATTAACAATTTTGATTTTCCCTTTGATTTGCTGCTCATGTGAAAACCGTGAGTTTCACAACTATGAGTTATATTTTGAACCCCTGTATGATTCACTGCTCCCTCCTTCGATCTTCGCAACGCAAAAAATAGTAGATTGTATTATAAGGGAACCAAATAAAATTTTTACGGCGAGGGCGCTCTTTTGAATCCAGAGCGAAGTGATACGCTCGGAATTCTTTAGTAGAATCCTGAACGTTGCGAGGGATTCAAAGTACGTCGCCCGAGCCAAAAATAATTTGCGCCCGAATGATACACTCTACTTTTCATCACCCTGTATGAGAAAATAAAAGGCGCCTCAATTTTATTGTAATATTATTTTTAATAAAACATAGAGTAATTCTATACTTTCACTGTCACATGAAGAACTCATTTTTCAAAACAAAACCATCGCGCGTTTTTAATTTGATTTCTTTTTTTATATTCAGCCGGCGCGGTGGTGCAACTATGGGCCGTTGTACCAGCCAGTCTTTATTCAAACAATATTTGCGTTCGATTTCTTTGGCGCTGAACACTAAGATGTTCCAAATTCAAAAAGTGCGCGGCAAAGATAATTGCAGCGCACTTTTTGAAATAAAGAGGATTAAAAACTCATTTCTGCCCGCTAAAAGTTTCTTATAGAAAACACCACCTTTGGGTGCACTTAAAGGCGAACCAAGTCGTCCTTTTCGAATACATGGGATGAAAAAAACATTGTTATTTGTCAAATAGTCTATACAATTTTGTTAAAATAAAAATGGCATTAGATAACATATGAATATAGATTGAATTCAGTCAATTGAAGAGCTCAATTTTTATTGTCCTGAAAACAGGTACAACTGTTGTCAGAAAAAATCACTGCTTTATTACAAGAGGCGGAAGAAGCTGGCAGTTGTGGAAATGTTGAACAGGCTCAGGGACTCATGAAGCTCTGCGATAGACTGAAAGAAGAAAAGGATCAGCTGTTGAAGCAACAAGAAAATAGGTAGGTATAAATCGCGTCCCATAAGTTGACTCAAAATTGCGGTCGTCTGCGCAGGTACATTGTACTACAGGGCCGATTGTAACGCAGCGCACCTCATACCGCACTTCGTCTGACACCCGAAATGTGCTTCTGCGCATAGTTCAACTTACGCGGCGGCTATTATACTAGGTGCCTTTATAATCCATACTAATATTATAAATGCGAAAGTGTGTCTGTCTGTCTGTCTGCTACGCTTTAACGGCCCATCTGTTCAACCAATTTTGAGGAAATTTGGTACAGGAATAGGTTGTATCTTGTTGGGGAAGGACATAGACATACTTTTTATCCCGAAAAAAAAAGAGATCCCGCGGGAATCAAAAAACATTAATCCACGCGGATGAAGTCGCGGGCATCATCTAGTTACATAATATATGAAACATAGCTAGCATGGTAGATTATGGCCAAATTTTTCTCGAACTCCGAAGGAGACTAATACTCAGTAATGGTGATAACAACTTTACTGATTTCAACAAACAGCAGAAATAATTATTTCACTTTCATTAAGTTATTATCTGGAATAAAAGGTCACAAAGCATAAATTTAAAACTTTAAATTGAATTACTAGGTTCATAGACTCAATATTTCTGATGCTGTCCCTTTCCATTCATTGCCATACTGATTAGATGTAAATAAATAAAAATAATAAAAAGTTTTGGATAGAAGCAGGGGTTACTTTGCAGAAGTCCATGATAATGAAAGAACTAGAAGTTTAATTTGTGATAATCCGCCACAGTAAGTAAATCTATGTGGTACAGTGGGTATCTTGCGATATTCACCACACAACACAAATCTTCCAGATTATTCTCGATGTATGTTTCACTGCAACAACGGAGCCTCTTCAGGAGATGTTGATTTGACAATCCACGATTATAGAATTATACTTCTAGTTCTTTCAGGAATAGCGGGGACCCAGAGATACAGGTTTTTTCAAACTTACGTCAGGGTTCCCGACACAATTGTGAACCGACAAATATTTCTATCAATAAATTTCATTTTCATTTATTTTTTTTCATTTCATAAAATAGTTTATCAGGATAGGTATAAGGTTATAACGTCACATGTGAAATCTGTAACAAGTTAATAAGATATCCCCTCAACTTTTCCACCCACTTAGCCACTGGTCAATGACTGCAGAGTTAGCAGCCGCTCAGGAGAAGCAAATGGAAGTGTGCCCGGTGTGTGGCGCTTTCCTCATTGTCGGTGATGCCCAACAGAGAATTGACGATCACTTGTCCGGGAAGCAACATGTTGGGTGAGCTTACAGACAAATCATAACACAACTCTGCAAAAAATGTTCGTTCTTTGTCCTAAATGATTTTTCAGTTAATTATGCAAAAAAACGAAAACCTTTTTTTTGTATAAAGTTTGCTTTTGTGATAGTTATAGTAATAATACTCATTTTTAAATTTTTGTGTTAATTTACATTAATTTTTATTTTACAGATAGTGCCGCTAGATGGCACTCTGAGGTGCAATCATGTAAGGATCGCCGATCAAATCGTTAAAGCTCGGCTTCAAAGTAAAATAAACCATAACAGCCTTGGATTAGAGCTCAATTTCGTGTATCCTTTCTTATAAGTTTAGGTATGAACGATACCCTACACGTATAAGAATGGATACACGAAATTGAGCTCTAATTTAATGATGTTATGGTTTATTTTACTTTGAAGCCGAACTTTAACGATTTGATCGGCAATCCTTACATGATTTGCACCTCAGGTGTTTTGTACAAGTCTAGAAAAACTTAAAATGTCGTCGCGAACGTCTAAATATGATGCTGATAAATACAAAATCTCCTAAATACAAACTTTTTCGTGTCATATTTTTTTTCGTCTAATTACAACCTAAAATATCGAAATTTTATGCTTTAAAGAGTAAAATTTTGTGTTGACCCGTGTAATCCTATGCTTAGTTTAATTTAGGATGATAATTTTGACAGATGAGAGGTGTATAGCAATAGTGAAGGACTAGAGTGAGACAGACTGAAGCAGTACTATCAAAAATGGCATCTGCCAAAATTGTGGTCCTAAATTAGACAAACCATAAAGCATAAGACTGGAGGATGATGCCTATATCAAAAAATAAATTATTTCTAACTGATTATTTAATATATGGTGTTCCAAAAGACCTAAAATTCAGATCATCTGTTAGTTTTAAGTTTGAAAACCATTTTAAAACATAGATTAAAGCTTTGGCTCCAGTTATAGTGATTTTTAATTTTCTTCCTCACTTGAGAGATCTCCAGAAAACTTTATTTCAGTACCACATTGTATTCTACAGATACTTCAAACTACGTCAAGCGTACGAAGAGATGAGCGAAGCCCGCGAGAAAGAACAGCAAGAGAAAGAGCGGAAGCGACGCGAAGAGAGAGAAAGAGAGCGCAGCAACCGCGGTGGAGGACTCGGTTCAGATAGGCGTGACAGAGAGAGAATGGAGAGAGATCGCGAGCGGGACAGGGACAAGGATAGGGGCGACAGGGACAATAAGGATAAAGAAAAGGAGCGTCATCGGTGAGTCCATTTGAGTGAATTTAGGCCACTGCAGCCAATCTCATGAGAGATTAGCTATCTGCGCGGGAGATATTATAGTGCACATAGGTGCACTCTCTGTTCCATTACTCTCATAGCCCGATGGGACGGGAAAATCCGACACGACCGGAGTGAGATCAGGTGCAGGACCGACGGATTTACGTGCTCTGCCCGGCACGGGGGTGGAACACTGCCAACTTCCTAACTCCAGGCTAGTAATGAGAATAATTTCCTGTCAGATAAACTCAATACTTGTTATGGCCCTACACGGGACTCGATCCCGGGACCTTGTTGCCTCGTTGTTCTAGTGTTTAGCAATAGCATGTTCGACTGCTACAGACATATACACGCACGTCAAACTTATAACTTCGCTCTTTTTGCACCGGTGTTTAATAATATTAAATGAGAATTTTAAAACCCCTGTTATAATTTATTGTTTATAGGTCAAGTCGCGAGGGGCGTGACAAGGACCGTGAACGGGAGCGTGACCGTGACCGCGACAAGGAGCGTGACACCAAGGATCGTGACACCAAGGACCGTGACACTAAGGACCGTGACACCAAAGACCGTGACACCAAGGACCGTGACACAAAAGACCGTGACACCAAGGACCGTGACACAAAAGACCGTGACCCAAAGGACCGTGACATAAAAGACCGTGATACAAAGGACCGTGACAGGGATCGCGACCGTGACACAAAGGACCGGGACCGGGACCGAGACCGCGATCGCAAACACCGCAGGGAGAGAAGTGAGTAGATCTTATAGTATTGTTGCAAAATTTATTAATGTTTCAACACTTCTTAGTAAGCATTTAGACAAGGGTTGTAACGGAACCTAGCCTCCGCCTCCGTAAGTGCGGGACTTTCGCAAGAAATCTTAACTCCGCTTCCGCATCCGCCTCCGCCGTTTTTTGCGGAGTTGTAACGGAGGTATTTTTACATCAGTTACACGATTAAAACAAGCAAAAAGGCAATAGTCCTTAGAAGAATCCCCAAAAAAAATCAAATGTGGGTTTCATTGCATCCTAAAGCACAGAAAATGGACGATGTGATCGGAAAAATCCGTCTCCGCTAACCTCCTTCAAAGGCAAAGCTCCTGGCACAACAGGCGGCCTTATCGCTTAAATGGCGATCTCTGCCAGGCAAAGGACATATTAAGTAATATACAGAAAGATACAGAAAAGAGTAATTTAATAAAAATAAACGTGTGGTGACAGATAGAAACCAAGTTACTTATTACATAAATATTAATTTCATGTTCTAGTCAAGGTAAAAAGAAAATTATAATTATTCAGTTATAAGTTATTGATTATGATTTTTGAAGTGAAAACTTCTTTAGCCACGTTGAGCACTTTTTGGTAGCGGGTAAAAATGTGGATTCGCGGCGTCATCGACATGCATGTCGCCGACATGCTCGCGTTGTCACGAAGACAAAAGTTAAACTTTAATGCTATACTGTTAAGGTTTAATTTCGAATAAACTATACATAAAAATCTTACTCCACGCATTTTCGTTACGGACGTTTTTTGCCGGCTAGGGTACCCCTCCGCCGGAACGAAGTTCCCATAAGGAACTTCATTATGAATATATTTATATAATTATTAAATATAAATATATTTAATTATTAGAATTATATTTACTAATAAGCATTTTATTCGTATTTTAAAGGATCTTCGCACGACCGCCCTCGCCGGCGTTCCCGCGACCGCCACTAGTGATTGACTGAGGTATCACAAAAGCCTCTCGAAACGGTAAGCACACATAAACATTGCACAAAATAAGGAATACACAAAGACACATCCAATCAAACACTAATAAGTGTAAAGGCATTACCTAACCGCTTGACGCTTCATACACAGAACACATATCAAAAAAAAATGTTGATAAAATTATATAGTAATTTGTGAACACTGTTATTTTACAGCTTTAGTAACGTACCAAAATAAAACTTCGGTTTATGGCAATCATATGGGGAGTAATGCCCCATTGCACTCTCGATTCGGTAGTTGTCGTCACACCGACGGACTTGGCAGGTATTTAATAAGTAATTATGAATAGCCGCCGGGAGCCGACAAGGAAAGGCTTATTGGTCAATCGCATACATCTTATTTTTTTTTTATCGTCAAAATTTGAGATGTAAAAGAACCCAGCGATTGACCAATGGGATTTTAGGTGAGCCGTCCGCATAAACTTCGTCTCGTTTGAGGTATTTTTTATGTATGTTTCGTCGTTGAAAATCTCGAGTTGCCACAGTCGGGACTTTGTGCGTTGGTGCAGATTATATGCCAGGTATTTGTTAGGCTTCTGATAGCTAGCTAGGTTCAATTAATAGTACACTCCATAATCGCTCCAAGTCGAGCGTCAGAGTATTTCAATTATCATCAGGGCATACTCAAGAGCGAGATGCGTGATGTTTGAACAATTGGTGTCTGAGCCGGATATACAATGACCTTCACCCATCTGTTTACCAGATGAAACCTACTTTTTATTTTTATTTAATACTAGATAAAAACGCCTAAAATAGGTTGCCTATCAATATCCAGACCAGGCTATTTTTAAATTAATTAATTTATTTTTTTATTCAAGTTTATTATAGCCAATGCTATATCATCGCGTTTGTTATAAAATTATCTATATTTTGATATATTACTCAAGCGGTTAACAGATCCGTGAAGTTAGCTGTGGACTATGGTAAGTTGGTAAGTTACCATAGTCCATAGGGAGCCTGGACCGGATTTTGATAGGCGACCTATTTTAGGCGTATTTATCTAGTATTAAATAAAAAATAAAAAGTAGGTTTCATCTGGTAAACAGATGGGTGAAGGCCATTGTATATCCGTATCTCAGACTAAATGCGAATCAATACAGTTTGGTGTTAAGATAATGTTTTGCAAAATAATCAATATTTTTTAACAAACTTGAGAGGTTTTAAATTATAGTTTGAGTAAATTATGTCTGAAATTCGTTTATTTTGCTATTTAAATACACCCTTATATTATAGTGTATTTACTCACGAAATTGCCTCAACATTTGCCCAAAATTAATATATCAATATATAATTTTACTTCAATTGTTGTATAAGAGAACGGAACGATAAAATATAGATATCAAGCTTATTTTTGGTTCTATATCAATAAAAGAAAGAATAATTACCGTAATACGTTTTTATGTAATAGCCAGTAAGAATTGTGGTCTTAAATATATAATCGAATTCAATAGGAACTAGAAAGAGATATCATCAGGTGTTGTTTCACATAATATTATCATCAGTCATCACATAAATCATTGAGTAAAGGCGAAGCGAAAGGAGCGTTTTCCATATGCTTCTTTTTTCACAAACGGGATGCTGTTTTTACATCTACTGTGCATTTCCAGGTACCCTCACTATGGCAACAAGTTGACTATTAGTTTGAACTTAAATTTCCCTACTTTTTTAACCAATACTTTTTTTCTATACGCACTTGATGCCATAAAAAAAAACAAAATACCCTTCAACCCAAGTGGAAGAAAAATATAATGATTGATTTCAAATACTGTGTGCTAATTATGTTATTATAAATGAACTTTTCAAATTTTCACTATGAATATTTGTTATATATTTATTTTACATTTAAATTTTATATAATTTCAGTATACCTACCCTTTGTCAGTCATTGTATTTTATTCTATAGCAAAAATAGTAACGTTCCCGTTTTTAGCAAATGGATGGACTTTTCAGTTGCA
Organism: Erebia aethiops; assembly: GCA_923060345.2. Taxonomy (NCBI): domain Eukaryota; kingdom Metazoa; phylum Arthropoda; class Insecta; order Lepidoptera; family Nymphalidae; genus Erebia; species Erebia aethiops. The sequence goes on from OV281082.1 coordinate 21,230,814, forward strand.
AAACCATAGACGAAGACCAACATCGATGGGGGCGACTCGACCACAGACAATGAGGTACTTTTGAAATTAAGAGAAAAGCGGCCAACGAAGAGGCGAAAGCATCGTCCATTAATACCGTCTCTTGGACATCGGTTTCGAGGTGACCTTACATACTTACCTGTATAACGATTTTTTTATTATTCCACGTGACTTAGGCAGATGCATGTATGCGTTATAATAATATAAATTAATATACTTGTTATGATTCGATTTAGGATGTAAGTTCATGTAAAATGTAGCTACGCGTCAGCAAATATTTTATCCCTAGGGAGTCATTTTCTGTAAACCAGATTCTTCTAAGGAGTGACCTTCAGGTATTTATCGATCTTTTATTTCGCTAAATAAGATTGTGAATTTGTTGTGTATGAATTTTTTGTGTGAACTAGTAGGAATTTTATTATAATAATAAAAATCTATGAATGATATTAACATTTTGTTTTATTTTATACCAGCGGTCCGCCCCGGCTTCGCACGGATAGCACTAAATATCATAATAGTTCATACCATTTTTGACGACCTCCGTGGCGCAGTGTTGATCGCTGTTGCCTAACGTGGGAGGTCCCGGGTTTGATCCCCGGCAGGGTCAATTTGGGAATTTATACTTTCTGAATTTTCTCTGGTCTGGCCTCATGGAAGGCATCGGCCATGGCTAGTTACCACCCTACCGGCAAAGACGTACCGCCAAGTGATTTAGGGTTCCGGTATGATGCCGTATACAAACCGATTAGGGGATGGGTTTAATATTATATCTGCCATACCCCTAACAGGTTAGCCCGCTACCATCCTAGACTGCATCATCACTTACAATCAGGTGAGATCGCAGTCAAGGGCTCACTTGTAGTTGATTAAAAAAAACCCCAATAATAGCTAGTCGGCACTGGGCAGCACATCAGGTTGTACATTAGTACTGCGATATCTCTGCATTTTCTGTTGATTTATTTCTATGATATCTCATAAGGTATTCATCTAAATCAAATGGTGTAAAGGGCAATTTTTATCTTGATTAAATACTTGAGATGACTAACATATTTTTAAGAGGAACTTTTCCACCATACTGTTTTCGTTTAACTATAAGTAAGCTCGCAAATGAGACGACATAATTCCACAGACATATTCTGTGCTTAATTCACATTATTGCAATTACCGGAAGGATCTCTAATTTTTTTTAAATACAATATATATAGCATATGTTACTCACTGATAGTTAAAAAGTAAAAAATAAACTTAAATGGTAATAAAATGTGTATTAGTAAAACATTTTATTACCATTAAGCATAGACTTATTATATTACTAGCCATTAAGTTTATTTTTAATTTTTGCCAACCTTGGCTTGGTCGCGTAGTACTCGTACCATAGATTAAATTATAGACAGCGTGTAATCTGTAACATTTCGTCAATATCTGGTCAATATGATCCTTCAAAATGCTTCAAAATCTCTTGTTCTCAAGTTTGATTGTCTTTTATCACGGAGGGTAGCCAGAAATACGGCAATTGCCGTTTCATGGACTATGGCATAGTCAATTATTATTACCGTCTCCTAAAATACGGCAACCAGTGTCATTTACACTTGTGTCATTTACACTTGTGTCAGTGGCACTTATTCTATAGTGGTTAAATTCAACAGAAAAATAAAGCATTTAATTTTGGTCCAAGATCCCAGAGCGATCAGACAACTTATTTTCACATAGATGAAACAGTAGCGTCTCATGTTCTTTGAATACGTGCGTGTTTGTGGAGCTCGCCTTGTGCTGGGGAGGTACCAGGTAACAAAGGTACTTAGCTAAAAATAATAAGGGTTACTTAACTTAAATTTACATGGCTGATTTTTATATATGTTTTGTAGAATATTATTCTAAGATAGTATTATAAGTGTCAGACACTTACTGGACCATCACTTTCCATGGACCAAAACTTTTGTCAGACGCTTTAAAGCTCGGAAATAGACTAAACACAACGACGCCTGTTTACTATAAATAGCAAATTAATATTGCAGAACTTTTGTTAATACTTGTGTTTTTTTATTCTAAATTAAATCGTTAGTTAAAACGTAACTAATAATTATTCGAAATAAAAAGACTGTCATTTAACTTATCTTATTAATTATCTATAACTTATCTGATATCTCTATAGCAAATTTCACAAAAATTTCACCAAATAAAACCGTTAAAGCGTAGCAGACAGACACACTTTTGTAGTATGGATTATCAAAAGCCTACAATATCTAGTAGGTTGTTCAACGTGGGACTAAAACGAGCCATGTCAGACACGAGATATCATTTGAGAATTAATAATCAAGTGAAATTAAAGAATATTATTAGCATGAAAATTAGAAATGGGACAGAAGAAGAAAGCAAAGAAATAGTTCAAAGTTATTGCTTATATAATTTCTCACAATCTCAATGAAAAGTAGGGTCTTTAACTAACTACTACTTGGCTAATTATATTCCCTTAATGAACAATCCGCTCTAATAAAGTATAGAGCGTGCAGATTTCTTTTTCAAACTACTATAATTGTATGGGTAGACCAGTTTACCGTACCAATAGGGATGATGCTTTTTTAGAACTTTTTTAGAGGAACAATTCCACCATACATTGCTTTTGTGTAACTTTACCTATTTAGGCAGCGCAAGACGCGTAAACTCTCAGAAGAGACGATTTTTTCCGACTTCGTTGACATTATTGCAATAATTTTCATAAGGATCTCTAATTTTTTTCAAAAGTAGCTTTATAAAGGTGAAAGAATTTTTAAAATAGGTTGAGTAGTTTTTCAGTTTATCTATTACAAACAAACAAACAAATCTTTCCTCTTTATACCTAATATTAATATAGATAAATTATTTCCAACTGATTATTAAATAGAGGGTAAGTATTCCAAAAGACCTAAAATTCACGTATCCTCGGTCAGTTTTAACTTTGATAACCATTTTAAAATATAGAATTAAGATAAAAAATGCGTTGAAACAAAGGTTGAAATTTGATGACGTCATTACTGAGATTTTCATACAACTTCCATACTAAATAGAATAGGATGTTGTCATCATCCCTGTAAGGTACGATGTAATGGATGTACGGGTATCCCCTTTTATAGGCGAGTTGAAGTGTTCTGTGAGCAGCCCTGAGCGGCGGTGGCGCTTGTCTTGTCCAGCAGGGCGACCGCGTATCTTTTGCATCAATCATTGATACATCGCAATCACCTCTGATTGGTTAACACTCTTCCACTATTGGACGACATCCATTGACACAGCAAGAATACCATAAATTCAGCCAATCAGAGGTAATTGCGATGTATTATATCAATGGTGCAAAAGATATGCGGTCGCCCTGCTGGTTAACTTGTCTCTGGTCTTGTCAGAGTTGTCAAATGACAATTTCATGCTGCATGTCAATCAATGTCAATTTTGTTTGGAAGATACCACGATACTACAGCTGCTGATTATGTTGGCTGAGTGATTAGTGAATTTACTTGACTACATTTAGAACAATACTATTTGCTACGAAATACGATTTAGGTACAGTAAACTATACTGAATACAGTAAATAAATGTCTACTCTTATAAACGCCACCTGCGTATTTTCATATTTTCATTGTGTAAATTATTGTGATACTCATTTGAGAAGCTACTTTTAGTCTTTTAAGCACTCTTCGTTTGATTAGGGTAAGAAAAATGGGCGGATGGTTTAGCAAAAGTAAAAAGCCTGTAAGTAGGGTAACTGAGCAAGATAAAGCAGTATTACAACTAAAACAACAAAGAGATAAGTTGAAACAGTATCAGAAGAGAATAGAACTCAATCTTGAAAGAGACAGACAGTTAGCAAAGAAACTATTATCAGAAGACAAACGCGATAAGGCGAAGTTACTTTTGAGAAAGAAGAGGTATCAAGAAAATCTTCTGCATAATGCTGATATACAGTTGGAAAAACTAGAACAACTTACACATGATTTGGAGTTCACACAAATTGAAGTACAGGTAAAATCAATCGCAATTTTCTTTCTTCACTGTTTTATGGATAGGATAAGGGGAGTCAAAGCAAGCATCAAGAACTTAGTTGTTCTCAAGACCACACACCAACTACATTATTATGGAAATATTACAATGCTTGTAATCTATAGTCAAGTACTTATTTAGATTTTGACACCTACCTATTAATTTTATCACTCTGGTTGGAGGCTTCGGCCGTGGCTAGTTACCACCCTACCAGCAAAGACGTGCCGCCAAGCGATTTAGCATTCCGTTACGATGCCGTGTAGAAACCGAATAGGGGTATGGGTTTAATTAACTGCCATGCCCCTAATAGGTTAGCCCGCTACCATCTTAGACTGCATCATCACTTACCATCAGGTCAGATCGCAGTCAACGGCTAACTTGTAGTGGATAAAAAAAAAGTATTATTCTTGAATGTATTAATTAGGCTACAGTCTACGATTATTTAGTAGCTGAAATATCAATAAGCTTGAAAAGAAATATTATCCATTGCTGTTGCATTAAATATTACTTGTGGCAGAAATAATAATTTTCAGAATAATTATTTATTATTAAAATTACGTACTATACATAATATTATACTAATCCATTTAGGAAGAATGTAAGTTTGTTTTACCTAGCAGTTCTGACTCAGTGAACTAAGGGTGATCTATACTACCTACTATAGACTTAAACACTAAATGAATGGGGTATCCACAGCATTTTCCTATTGTGTTTCAAGTAACTTTGTCTTAGCCTTTGTCTAAGCAGGATACTCCATCCAGCATCCTACTATTCTTATTGAATCCAGCAGTTTACTAAAGCAGTTCACATTTGCAGGTGCTTGATGGCTTGAAGACTGGAAATGCAGCTTTAAAGAAAGTTCATGACATCCTCAACATTGATGAAATAGAAAAAATATTGGATGAAACAAAGGAGGGTATTGAGAAACAGAGAGAAATAGATGAACTCATTTCTGGACAACTGACTGAAGAGGATGATGAAGCAATTGAAGCAGAGCTTGAATCTATTCTTGATGTTGAGGATCAACTGCCAGAGGTTCCTGCCGATAAATTGCCAGATGTGGTTGAGGAAAAGACACCAGAGAGACCTCAAAGAGTGAAATCTAGTTCAAAGAAAGTTGCTGTTGAGGCTTAAATATTTATTTTTGTACCATAATGTTTTAAAGTGTAATATATATTTTTATCATCACATTTTGTTTTTATTTGTGACTTATTTATATTGCGTTTAGATAGTCTCAATTACAATCTTGAGATAAAAAATTGTAATGTCTAAAAGTACCTAATTCAATGGTAGTAACACAGTATATAGAGGGTATCTTCAGGGTGGCAGAAATTTTGAGTGGGTCCCGTCCCGGGACCTACTCAAAACAAATTTCTGCCAGCAACAAAAAATTCCATTAAAATTGAGACTAATGAACAGCAATTCATTTTTATATTTATGAAAGGTTGAATAAGTAATTTTCCTGAATGTGAATCATGAATGAATACATCTGATTAAGAATTCTGATCTGGACTTCTATCCGTGGAAATTCTATGCTACCACTTGATTATGCTTGTCTAAGGTCACGATTACACTAGTAAACAAATGAGTAAAATGTAAACAATCGCGAATCGTATTCAAATGTTATAAGATTTGTAACTTACGCACGCTACTTACAAGTGTAATCGCGGCCTAAGGGCAACTGCATATTTCAGAACTGTCAGAAAACAATTTCGTCCTACTAGTGGGTCCATCCGGATTTAAGATTGAATGTCCTGTTCAGATACTTATAGCGAGTGCACAGCAAGTTTTCAAATAAAATTTCATGCACGTTTTCCATCAGATGTCAAGACACCTACTTACTGCAACTCTCAGGATAATGCCGCTAGAAGGAATAAATAAAAAGAGAAATTTCATTTATGTTTTAATCTCATCCATATCAAATTACCGAACAAAATTTAAGTTTTAGTACAATTCTATGGTGTTTAATTAGGTATACTTACTACAAACAAAACCGTGGCACCATTACGTTGAGGTTATAAGTAGGTATATTATTTATTAAGGTTTTAAAATATTGTGAATAAATATAATATTTTTAAAATAGGTACAGATAGCCCGAGATCCCGCTGCATGACTGCTACATGAATCGAGTACCTGATCAAAAACAAATTTTTATGTATTAGGTATTATAAAATGAGGGAATATATTATATCTGCCAGGTTGCCAATCCAAGTGGCCGCTAGTATTTTTAATTAAAATAATTGTTTGCGTCTAATTAATTTAGTTTACTTTATGCCACCACTCGTACTCTGTACTATAACTCGCGTTTAACGCGACACAAGTGGTGGTGGTACTTAGACGCAAACAATTATTTTTATTAAAAATACTAGCGGCAATTTTTGGATTGGCATCCTGGCACATACCTATATATTCCTCCATTCATAATAACACATAAAAATTTATTTTTGATCACGTACTCAATTCATGTAGCAATCATGCAGCGGGATCTCGGGTTAAGATTACCTTTTTTAAAAATAGTAGTGTAACTGTAATATGGATCAAGAGTTCTACTTCATATTTTTTGTGGAGGGCTAGAATGATTACTGCAAGTGTATACTTCTGCAGGATTTTCGTTCTATTGGTTGATATGCCATGTCTGTTAATTTGATCCAAATACAAGTGTTAGTTAATTTTATATATAACATTAGAAATTAGAATGGTGTGAAGTCATCAAGGAATATAAAATAAAGAAAACATAGAATACCAGACGATTCAAAATCGTTTCTATCCCAGTATCATTATTAATATACACTTCTCATGATTCAGGCAGAAGAACATAAATGATAATATAGTTAACTTAGTTACTACATATATCTATATTAAATGTTTATTATGTACAAGAATATAATATGCTGTAGACTTACAAGCTGTTACATTTTATTCTTGAAGTGATTACAACACCACTTCATACTACTTGGTGGTTGGCTAAGCTAAGCGTACAACCACCAGTGTTACTTCTATACATTTTTTACCTTTACTATAAGAATTATCACACTTGTACTGTACATAAATGGCAAAGAATAACTACAAAATAGAACTATTAGTCTCAAACTTACAAAATAAATAAGTTAACACGTGAGGAAATATTAGGATATTTTATGAATATAATATTATTAAGTTTTTGCTCCCTGGTCCCTCTTCCATTAAAGTCAGAACACAATATTTTAGCCAGATACTTTACTGTAGATTTTTTCACTATATGTGTACCATAAATCAAAGTAAAGTGTATATTATATAGATTTTTGTTTAACATTTCAGACACCAAAAGATGTTTTTGAGGAATGTATGCTTTTTAAAAATAAGTACAGAGTAATATTTTAAAACTTACTTCATGGTTTGACAACATATTATAATGTAATATCATTATATTATATTGGGTTACCCAGGGCTGTTATTACTTAATAAGTATAAGTACGAACTATGAAGTAGATTTCTGTTTACTTTATTTCTGCAAGTGTAATTGATAGTACCAAGTTCATTATGCAACATTTTTTTCTTATATGTTCATGAAACATTACGAAATCGTAAATCAAAAACACACCCTGGGAAGTCTGAACATATTCATTGTTCCTAGAACATACCACAGTATCAATATTAGAATAAATTACTTATTTCCTTCTGATAATGCTGAAACATAACTGCAGATAAAAAATAATTACTTAGATAATATAGAATCTAAAATCACTATAATAAATCACATAATAGCTGTGTTTATTAAAAATATACATTATTATCATACTATTTAGTATAAAAAAACATGATAACATGAATATTTACACTTTATATTACATATTTACAAACCAAGATTATCAGAGAATTTTTAGAAAATATAAATCTTGTCTTGCATTCCATTTGTTTTCAATGTAATGCTACAATTATTCATAGTTATTGTTTATATATTTTGTACTGTTTTTGTGCATTGTGGTAGCATCAGAACAGATAATCAACACAACCTCAATTTACATACATATTTTACTAACGCCATCTAGTGTGAAAAGCGGGACAACGCTATGGCGGGGACAAGGACAGGCTTATTTAGGCGTGGAGCGCGCTCCACAGGTCGGACGCTCAATTTTTTTTTATGAAAGGGCCCATCTAGTACCTACATATATATCGATGAATTAACAGGATAATAAATGGAACACTAATATTTACTACGATAAATGAACATTATTAAGAGTGAGTTTGATTATCCTTTGCTAAGAAGATTTGCAATGATGCAGACTACAAAGAAATTATAGGTGCTGCTTTCCATCCTGCACAAAAAAGGAACAAATACAAAGGCATACAGACTGACTTATATATGCTGAGCTATACATGTTAAGTGTACCTATCATATTGTGATGATTTTCTTAGGAATCTAAAGTATAGGTGGAATCAGATAAAAAGAGTTTTGGACAACAGGGTTCAGAACTTTCCTACTGGGCAGGAAGAGAAAGGCTGTATTACAAACCAATCTAATCTTTTTATCTGATTAGGGTTGCCAATTTAGTTATATTATGACATAGTCCAATTGCTGCTGCCTTCCTGCATTACTCAACCGCCATGGTACCATTAAAACAGAAACTGTGTGTGTGTGAAAAGGGCCTGACAGGTCTCATGATCTTATCCCGCGTGGTTGTCATAAACTATCAATCTCATACATCTCTTCTGTAAGCAGTTTTCCCTCTTGCTATGCAAGAGCATGTCCACATCAGCTGGGTACCATTACAGAATACTTAATAGTACCTTACAGGTACGGAATTTTCACTTCACAAAAAAGTTTAAATAGATAGCGACTCTTGATATGACTGATGACATAATAAAGTCCACTTATTCAGCTGGCACAGCACTGAGAACATATTTTTTTATTTACCTACAGAACACCTCTCTTTTTATCACGTTACTCTTATCCTTAAGCTGCATTGCGTGTAGCGTTAGTGCGGTCTTCTTCGATAATTTATGAGTAACGAGAAAATGTAAAGTCAAACGTATTTCACAGTGCGCGCGCGACACTAATGATCCTAGTGCTGTCGGCCGCCGTATGTATATAATATAGGTCACGTGACCAAGTGAGCCAGGCCTGATACCACAAAAATATAAACAGTAAACATACTGTTGAGTCTATAATGCTACTTTTTTTTTTTTTATCCACTACAAGCTAGCCCTTGACTGCGATCTCACTGGATGTGATGATGCAGTCTAAGATGGTAGCGGGCTAGCCTGTTAGGGGCATGGCAGTTATATTAAACCCATACCCCTTCGGTTTCTACACGGCATCGTACCAGAACGCGAAATCGCTTGGCGGCACGTCTTTGCCGGTAGGGTGGTAACTAGCCACGGCCGAAGCCTTCCACCAGGCCAGACCAGGGAAAATTCAGAAATTATAAATTCCCAAATTGACCCTGCCGGGGATCGAACCCGGGACCTCCGCACGTTAAGGCAACAGCACTACACACTGCACCACGGAGGTCGTCTAATATACTATATCACTATGCACTGATCAGCTCTAAGCGTATCAGCGAATCTGTGTCCGAGAGGTGGCGTGTGCTAGTAGTACACCGTAAGGGGATGGTTAGTGAATTCATCCCTCCTGTATGTCACTGGCTATCAATCGCACATATCTCTTCTGTGACGAGCTTTGCTACTATTTTTCTTCTTGCATGTAAGGACATGTCTACATAATATAAGAGCTGAATATTGCACAAACACACATAAGTCCATAATGATGCACTATCAGCTCTCCATGAAGAGTATGAGCGGGTCTGCGTCCAAGGGGGCGTGTGCTAGTAGTACACTGCACCATAAGGGGATGGTTGGTGATCTCATCCCTCCTGTATGTCATTGGCTATCAATCTCAAATATCTCTCCTGTGACCAGCTTTACTGTTTTCTTTTTGCATGTAAGGGCATGTCTACACAGGAGCTTATACCGCACAAATATAAACAGCTCATATGTCTCTTCTGTGACCAGTTTTACTGTTTTCTTTTTGCATGTAAGGGCATGTCTACACAGGAGCTTTATACCGCACAAATATAAACAGCTCATATATCTCTTCTGTGACCAGCTTTACAGTTTTCTTCTTACATGTTAGGGCATGTCTATACAGGAGCTTTATACTGCACAAATATAAACAGCTCATATATCTATTCTTTGACCAGCTTTACTGTTTTCTTCTTGCATGTAAGGGCATGTCTACACAGCAGCTTTATACCGCACAAATATAAACAGCTCATATATCTCTTCTGTGACCAGCTTTACTGTTTTCTTCTTGCATGTAAGGGCATGTCTACACAGAAGCTGGATACCGCACAAACACACATTAAAGTCCACAATGTCATGAAGCACTATCAGCTCTCCATGAAGAGTATAAGCGGGTCTGCGTCCGAGGGGGGCGTGTGCTAGTAATTCACAGTAACAGGATGGTGCGCGATGGTGGACCCCGGGTGGTGTTGAGCGTTGGCCGTGTGTGTGAATGTTCCGGGAGCGACGCTCGCTGCGCTCGTCACCGCGCCCGCCCGCACTGGTTGCTGGAAAGAGTACATCCATACAGTGAAATTAAAAAATGGCAGATTTCGTTGAGGGCTGGCTCAGACCAGGGCGTGTTTTGAAGCTGCTTATAGTTTTAAGATACCATTGTTGATTATACTTTATCTTATACTAGCTGATGCCCGAGACTTCGTCCGCGTGGGTAAGTATTTTTTCATTCCCGCGGGAACTCTCGGTTAAACATCCGTTAAATCGTAGCAGACAGACAGACACACTTTCGCATTTATAATATTAGTATGGATTTCATCAATGTTGAAAAAGTGTACAGTGTAGGTATCAATTTAGACTAAAATATATCTTTTGGCTCGACTTGACAGGCCTGTCTACTGCAAAAAGTGTGAGAATATTATAAATGTGAAAGGAGACTGAACAAACACAGGCCATGCTTGTGTCAGAAGATAATTATTTTCATAATTTAAGTTTAATTTTTTAATTCAGTTTGGCACAAAAAACAAAGTGCTGCCTATCCCGAGATTTTTTCATCATTTTAAAAGTACTCCAATTGTATTTGTAAAACCAGACTCCATTTTTATCCGTAGACATACCTTGTGATGTTATTGTTGAAATCGATGAAATAAAAACGGGCGGTAATCGACTTTTAATCGATTAAAAACTATCATTTTCATAGTATTATAAAAAAATATCGATATTTATTTGCAAACCATTTTGATAGAATCGACTCAACTCGGTGCTAGTTGAAACACTTGCAGGTTAGTTGTCTGTGGTTTTTGCTTACTGACATTTTTGCTATTTAATATTGGTTTGAACAATAGTTTTCTTTTTCCTTAAACAATGCAATGTACAAGATTGTAATAATCTTTCTAATACCTACCTAAAAAAGGACCTACTTTTTATATAAGTAAGTACCTACCTGTGCAGTGTGCATGTTTTCTTTGTAAAAACGCAATGTTTTGGTAGTTTCGTTGTACTAATTTTATTTTTGCAGTTCTTGCTATCAAATCTCAACCTAGTAATGTCTCAGTAATTATTAACGAAGCATATATTCCAGAGCTAGGGACCTAGTACACTAGTTCGAATAGCTGGTAGGCTTCTGGTAGGTATAGGTAAGCGTTGTCTATTAGCAAGGTCAAAGTAATACTCACTGGTACTGTTAAAGACATTATTTAAAAATATAAATACATTGGCACCTTATATATCTTCAAATATTGATTCATTGGCAATAACTATTTACTGGTTTTACCATAGGCAGCAGTAGAATCGTCCTGGTGAAGTGTGGTACCTACTACCATACCTAACCTAACCTTTTACATAAAATTGTTTTTCTCAAAAACTGGGAGGAATAAATTAAAAATTGTTTTTGTTTATGAAAGTAGGGTAGGGTTAGCAAACTTTTATCGAGACACAAAAATATTTGTTACTAGCCCAAACTCCATATAGTTTTGCTCAGTCTCCTTTCTTTCTGTTATTCTTTAGACCACACAACTGATCTTGACGAAATTAAAAAATTAGAGATGTATCATCATGCATCTTGTTCTATAAGCCCAAAATCATATTCTTATGAAAAATTTGTAATTTCAAGTAAGGCGACATATAATATGTTACATCATGTTACACTATAAACTAGTTTGTCTATGTCCTCTTCATTTCTATTCATTTTCACATCATAAATATAATACTGACTGTTAGAAGAAAATCCTATGTTAAAAATATGGGGACAAAACACTATGAGAATACAAAAATACTAACCTGACTAGTTATTTGCATTACAGTGCTCAGCTGGGTTTGCGTTCCCGTATTTTCATTATTCCTGTTGTCTGTAATTGTTGCTCTGCAATTATAAGTATTGAATTATTATTAAAGAGTTATCATCCACCATGTTACTATGTTCCAGATTTTGTCAAAATTGGTTGAACAGATGTTGCAAATGTATCAAACAGGCACAGTTTCACATTTTTACACACACAATTTAGTTCTTTTTTTAATAATTTATTCTTAACATACACTCCCCCATCATATATCTTTTGGGGTCCTTGTATCATCTTGAAAAAAAAAAACTATCAAATCAAGTAACCTAAACATAATATAAAATAATAAACAATTTATGGAATAACTGATTCTTTGGTCTAGTAGTTAGCATGTCAGACTGCGGCCGAGGAGGTCCCGGGCTTGAGTCCCGGGTCGGGCCATAATTAAGTATTGGGTTTTTCTGACTAGAAATCCTCAGTACTAGCCCGGAGTTAGGAAGGTGGCGGTGTTCCACCCACGTGCCTCGGAGAGCACGTTAAGCCGTCGGTCCCGGTTATTATTACTAACATGATAATAGTCGTTAAAGCCCGCCAACCCGCATTGGAGTAGCGTGGTGGGTCTCATTTCCTTCTCTCTTATGAGAGTGAAGGCCTGTGCCCAGCAGTGAGACGTTAATGGGCTGCAGTAATGATAATAACGGAATGATAAAAAGCATTTATTACCCTTAGCCACTGCCCTCATGCTTACATGGATTCATGCAAATACACTAAGGGGGTGTGCAATATGACAAAAATGATGAACTAACCTGATATCGTGTTTCCTCTCGGGTATCTCGGCGCTATCCTGTTCGCACTTTGTGTATTCGCTACATTCCTCGTTTTCTGCGACCGGTTCCGCATTGGTCGCGGTTTCACCAGCTTCCGTGTGCGTTCGCCGATGCCTTATCAGATGATCTACGATAATCATGTTAATGTATGTTTAATTGATTATTTAATTTCATATTTATACTATATATAGCTCAATTACCACTGACTCATTGACATAATTGTTCTCCTAGAAAGAGACAGAAAGCGATACAATGATGTACGGGAGATGTGTTTGAGTGCGGGAGTCGAGTAGGGAAAAATTATGACATTTCGGAAAAACAAGATGGCGGCCGACGTGATTCTTGCAACTCTTTTGTTTTCCAACCGATTTCGTTACAACTCGCAACGATTGAAGAAACTAGGAAACGATTGATAGAAAAAGTGGAAAAAATTGGAAAAACAAGATGGCGGCCGAGCTGTAGTGTTTTGAAATTTTTGATTTTTCGACCCCGAACCGCGGCGCCACAGATCCGAAACGGCGCGGTCGAGAATAATATTTTTTTCTCTTTTCGCCTACAATTATCCTGTATTTTGACAAAACGGGAGTGGTTTTAAAAAATTCAAGATGGCGGCTGTCGCGGCGGCCGTTTGGTCTGAGGTACGAAAACACGCAAATTTAAAATTCAATTTTCTCCCAGTTGGCAACGTCGGAGCGTTTCGACTTCTATGGAGCGATTGTGTGTACCGACTCGAAGAATGGGTTGGGGAAAAAAATGTACCCCATTTCTCGGGAAATTTTCAAGATTTTCCCCAAAAATTAAAAAATCGAAATACGTATTTTTTGCAAAGTTCGAGTACGAGCGACCACGTGTCCCACTTGTACGAATGATGTTTGGGTATTTTCGTCGCCAAGGTCTGGCAACACTGGAATTTATCAAAGTAAAAGTGATTTTCGACATGGTCTCTTTTCAGGAGCTATCATTTCGGCTGGGTGCGAGCGAGATGAAAAATTGAAACGTCATCAGGAGCGGTATGTCCTGTAGTTCATGGGAAAATTATGAAACTATGTCAAATGTTTCTGTGAAACGAGGTGGCGGCCATTTTGTATTATTTTTGTGTTTTTGAAAATTTCGATCACGATTTTGAGGCAGTTGGCAACATTTGGGAAAGTTGACATGTATGGATCGATTGTGTAGCTCGACCGGCAGTATCGAGATATCTAAACAGTGCTGCCACATTATGGGTAGTTTTCGAGATTTTCCCCAAAAATGTCCTCCTGTAAAATTTTGTATGAATTTTTTTTTTTTCACTGATGGCTTCGTGTAGAAATCAGGAAATATAACTTTAACAAAAATATGGAGACAGCTGATGATTGAGGATTTCGGAGACGGGTAACGGGCACGGCCAAGGTATTGAAGATAGGTGGGGGGTCCTCTAACTAATGTCACTCGAAACCTCATCCAATTGACAAAGAGCAAAAAAAAAATTCAAAATGGCGGATTTAAGATGGCTGCCATACAAATTTGTTTGGTGTCTATCTCAGAAAGTATAAAAGATGGAAGAGTGGTTTCTTGGCAAGAGATGATCAGGACCTGAAGGTCTACTTCATGAACAGGAAAAAAATTCAAGATGGCGGAATTTATTTTTCCATAGAAAATATATGGCCAATATTGAAGAATACTACAAGACTGTGTAGAACTATGCAAGATTTTGATACGGTTCCGTTTAACCCACGTCGGAGCTCCCTGCGATTACAAACCAGGAAACTGGTACTAAAATTAAAAAAAAACCTGCGCCATTTTGAAGTTATTTGTTAATTGACCGATTTCGTTCAAAATCGATATTTAGGACTCCCTGGGGTTACAAAACAGGAAACTGATACCATAATTTTAAATAAGCAGCGCCATTTTGAAATTCTTTTTTAATTGACCGATTTCGTTGAAAATCGATATTAAGGGCTCCCTGGGATTTCAATACAGGAAACTGTTACCAAAGTTTTAAAAAATTAGCGCCATTTTGAAATTCTTTGTTAATTGACCGATTTCATTCAAAATCGTATAGTAAAGTTTGTACTACTTGTAAGTCAAACCACAACCCGTGAGCTGCTTTAGCAGCTCGCGCACAGGGCGAAACACTAGTTAGACATATGCCTGGCGATTGATGGAGCTTCAGGGCTGCTTGCACAAGGACATTCAAATTGATTTAGTAAAATTTTGTAATGAAAGTTTAAGTAAAGTTTAAGAAACAAAAGTTTTTTGAAAATGCATATTGTAGTTGCCAAAAATTGGGACAGCATTAAAATATTTAACTAAATCAATTTAAGATCTCTGTGCAAGTGGGCCTTAGTATTTAAGTGGTCCGCGCATCCAAGCAAAATACTATCAAGGGGTCATCCATAAAGTACGTCACGAAATTAGTGTGAATTTCGTGATTTTATGACCCCCCCCTCCCTAGTATGACGTCACATCTCTAGTAGAGATAGTGTGAACAAAACAATATAAACCTTACAGATACAGATAGAGTTGGAAATATTTTTAAGATTTTCGTTAATAGTTCATTTATAGGCATTTTAACACTTAGATTAGGTCACGAAACTTAGTACTCCTCCCACCCCTTGTCACACAATGTCACACTTCGTCGACCCCGTCCCCCCCTTCACGTGTGACGTATTTTAGGGATGATCCGTAATCTATAAACAAAACGATAATGATAATGCATTGCCATACCTTTCACAATGATCGCCTAAAAGTACGCACTCGAAAGTTTAGTTTATTATGTTCTAGTTATTATGATTAGTGTCCTCGATCTCCTACTCAGGGTTGCAAATTAACCAAGCTAATCATGTTCATTGACAGTTCATAGAACCCGTGTCAACCCTGCTCCTACTACCTTTAGAGTTGTTTTACTTATCTCTATATTTATTATATTATATATAAATCAATTGCTGTTTGTTTGTCTCGCTAAAACTCGAGAACGGCTTGACCAATTTAGATGGAATTTTTTGTGTGTTTTTGAGTGGGTCCAGGGATGGTTTATATTCATAATTGGACCCAGTAGGGGGCGCTGTAATCGGGTTTAAGGTTCAGGGCATGACAACGTCTGCCGGGCCCACTAGTTAGAAATAAAGAACAGTAAAATATTGAATAACTAGGTCCGCCCTAGCTTCGCATGGGCAGCGCTAATCATCATAATATTCCATACCCAATAATAGCCAGTCGGCAAGACAACCTTAAAAGATAGATATATGCTATTGCAGACTTTTTTTGAACTTTTTGAGAAGAACAATTCCACCATACATTGTCACGCCACGGAAGCTCTCAGTTGAGACGATTTTTTCTGACTCAATTCACGTTATTGCAATTTTAGCAGGGATCTCTTAATTTTTTTGAAAATAAAATATAGCCTATGTTACTCGCTGATAACGTAGCTTTCTATATTTAAATTTTCAATTTATTTAAAAACATGTACATGAACATACAGGTGTCCCTTACGTTACGTCATGATTTGACTCTACCATGCACCGGTTCGAAAAGTGCTAAGAAGAGCCGGCAAAAAACTCAGCAGTTGCTTTTTTTATTTTATTTAAACATATTACAATACGTAAGTATATAAATACAATAGTGTAAGTTATTATACTATCCTGTGGGGAGCTGGACCCAAAGTCGGTTGCTTCCATACAATTTTGTCATTAAGAAATTCGTCAATAAGAGATGCTTATAAGTGAAAGAATTTTTAAAATCGGTTGAGTTTGGCGCAGTGTGTAGCGCTGTTGCCTTAAAGGTAGCAGGGTGAATTTGAGAATTTATAATTTCTGAATTTTTCCTGGTCTGGTCTGGTGGGAGGCTTCGGCCGTGGCTAGTTACCACCCTACCGGCAAAGACGTGCCGTCAAGTGATTTAGGCATAACTTTAGCGACCGAAGGGGTATGGGTTTAATATAACTGCCATGCCCCTAACAGGTTAGCCCGCTACCATCTTAGACTGCATCGTCACTTACCATCAGGTGAGATCGCAGTCAAGGGCTAGCTTGTAGTGGATAAAAAGAAAAAAAAAAAAGAGTAGTTTTTGAGACAACAAACAAACAAATGTTTCCTCTTTATAATATTAGTTTAGATTTACCTTTGCACATGAACTCCTTGGAGCAAATATCGCAGCGGTGTGGTTTCCCGCTTTTATGCGAACGCTCGTGAAACAGCAGGTTGCCTTTCAAAGGGAACGATTTTCCGCATTCGCCACAGCTAAACGGCCGATCGCCGCAACTATGGGACCTGAATAAAAGAATTAAATTTAATTTTAAAAGTTGCTTTTAATGGCATAAGTTAAACTAATACATCTTTTAGAGGTATCAAAATTATCTAAGAAAATTACAGGAAGAACTGTCTTTTTTTAAAATATACATATTACAAAATGAATGAATGTTTTTCAGCCTGAAATTTTATCAAAACAATAAATTAGTTTTAAAAACTATGTAGTAGGTAGTGTTATGAAACTGACCTCATATGTTGAACGAGATGCTCCTTCCTCGTGAAGTTCTTGGAGCACACTTTGCACGCGTGCGGAGTGTCCCCCGTGTGCTGCTTCAGATGGTTGGTGAGGTGCTCTTTGCGGGTGAACGTCTTCTGGCAGAATTCGCAGCGATGCGGCGATTCGCCGGTGTGTATTCTGTCGGAATTTAGTTACATGAAAGGCCAGAAGGTGCCTGCGACTTATCCATGTTGGTTGAAGTTTAATTTGTGAAATATCCTGTGGAAACTCCTTGATTTTGTGGGATAAAAGTACTTTCCTGAGGTGCAAGCTATCAATGTACTAAAAGTCAAAATCAGACAAACAGACCACACTTTCCCATATTTTATAACATTAGAATTGATTAGGTTTAAGGGGCTATGATTGTGAATGTCCAAAAAGGACATGACCAGTGGAACTATCGGAGCTTGCTTAGTAAAAACGGAAATCCTGCACATTGTCCCGAATCGGAGGGCAGTAATGTCCTTTGAAATGTGTATAAAAGCGCCTAAAAAGATATCAAAATATATTTCACACTCCATATAACAGCTTAATATCCATTAGTATGTTGTATAACTTGTTACTTTTTTTATGATCGCAAGGAAAGGTCAGATATCAATTCAGAAAAAAATCTGCCAATAGCAAAATATTCAAAGTGGCATCTACTTTTTAAAAATATCCATTTGACATTAAAAAGCAATAGCTTTTACAGCCTCATAATAAACGGAGAAATCCACTCACCGAACATGATTTGTCAAATGCTCCCTTCTGGAGAATTTTTTGGTGCAGAAGGGGCATTTGTGTGGAGTTTCCCCGGTGTGGAGATGGACGTGATTTGTGAGGTGTTCCTTTCTTGAGAAGGACTTTGCACAGAACGTGCATTTGAATGGCGTCTCCCCAGTGTGTTGCCTGTACCAATACAACAATAAAAAAATATTATCTTGAATTTATCGTAGCAGTACACAATTGCACATTGGCACAATAAAACGCGGGGATGGAGAGCGACAGACTACATTAAAATTTTAACTTTAACTTCCGAAAACGAGGACAACGCCGCATGGTAAGGGAGATGTCGCAGTTCTAATCCCGCTCACCAAGTTCGCATGTTTTTTTTTATAGAATAACGAAAGTAACTATGTTCTTACCGTTTGTCCAATGAAGCCACACAGCTTGTACCACGGAAGGTACATTATCAAACCGAACGGTTAGTAGGTACCGAACTATTGGTAGTCTATTTCAATGTTTCCTCAGTTACCACACAAAAATATAAAAAATTGGCAGTCATAGGGACTGTCGATAGAAGTGACGAATAAGTATTTAATTTTTTCTAATTATATAAAAAACATTAAAATATAAACCTTGTGAAGGTCTTGTTGCATTCTGTGGGGTGTCCCCTGTGTGTTGGTTGAGAGCATTGATATATATGTACTATGTAGGTACTAGATGGGTCCTTTTATAGAAAATAGTTGGGCGTCCGACTTGTAGTGCGTGCCCCTCACCTGTATAAGCCTGTCCTTGTCCCCGCCATAGCGCTGTCCCGCTTTTCAGACTAGATGGCGTTAGTAAAATAAGCCCAAATTTTTTTTTGACAGGGCTATATAAAATGAGCGCATTGGTTGAGAGGCTCCTGGTGTAAGATGGGTGTAGTGAGACGTCTTAATACACATGGATACATACCGAACATGGGTCACGAGATGCTCCTTCCTGGTGAAGCTTTTATTGCAGTATGTGCACGTGTGTGGCGTGTCCCCCGTGTGCTGCCGGATGTGTTGGTTGAGATGCTCCTTGTGGGAGACAGCTCCAGAATAATGGGTGTAGTTGAAGCGTCTTAATACACATGGATACATACCGAACATGGGTCACGAGGTGCTCCTTCCTGGTGAAGCTTTTATTGCAGTATGTGCACGTGTGTGGCGTGTCCCCCGTGTGCTGCCGGATGTGTTGGCTGAGATGCTCCTTGTGGGAGACAGCTCCAGAATAATGGGTGTAGTTGAAGCGTCTTAATACACATGGATACATACCGAACATGGGTCACGAGGTGCTCCTTCCTGGTGAAGCTTTTATTGCAGTATGTGCACGTGTGTGGCGTGTCCCCCGTGTGCTGCCGGATGTGTTGGTTGAGATGCTCCTTGTGGGAGACGGCTCCAGAATAATGGGTGTAGTTGAGGCGTCTTAATACACATGGACACATACCGAACATGGGTCACGAGATGCTGCTTTCGGGTGACGCTCTTGCTGCAATCTGTGGGGTGTCCCCTGTGTATTTGTTGAGATGTTCCTTGTGGGAGACGGCTCCAGAATAATGGGTGTAGTTGAGGCGTCTTAATACACATGGACACATACCGAACATGGGTCACGAGATGCTGCTTTCGGGTGACGCTCTTGCTGCAATCTGTGGGGTGTCCCCTGTGTATTTGTTGAGATGTTCCTTGTGGGAGACGGCTCCAGAATAATGGGTGCAGTTGAGGCGTCTTAATGCACATGGATAAATCAAATCAAAATCAAATCAAATCTTTTTTTTATTCAAATAAACTTTTACAAGTACTTTTGAATCGTCAAGTGAATCTACCACTGGTTCGGAATGCCATTCCTACCGAGAAGAACCAGCAAGAAACTCGGTGGTTGCTCTTTTTAAATAATTCATTTACAATTACTATATCAATGTGTACATAAGTAACCGCTGTCCCTAGCATTGCTGGAGCGATCAAATCCATGCTCCTCTATCATTTACATAATCTTCAACAGTATAATAAGCTTTTTTCAGGAGCATACTTTTAATGGATTTCTTAAATTTGTTTATTCAATTCATGTCAAAGACGGGCAGACAGAAAGTAGCCCCATTCCCGCCGGTGGCACCCGTTCACGAGCATGACGCATGATCCAGCCATTGCTTCGCTCGACCATATTTGAGGGAACGTAACAACCCGCACCACACGACACCACCACAGAAATGTTTAAAGAGAGCGTGACATACCCAGTCTACCCGTATCAAAGCATCGAATTGAATACTAATATTCAAACACTAATTTATAATCAGTAACCGCTGTCCCCAGCATTGCTGGAGCGATCAAATCCATGCTCCTCTATCATTTACATAATCTTCAACAGTATAATAAGCTTTTTTCAGGAGCATACTTTTAATGGATTTCTTAAATTTATTTATTGGCAAGTCCAAAATAGGTTGTGGAACTTTGTTATAGAAAATAATGCCCATTCCCACGAATGACCTTCTGACTTTTTTGAGGCGGAGCGATGGAGTCACGAGCTTATTACGGCCTCTAGTTGGCCTATCGTGCAGATCGCATTTTTTTTTATAATTATGGATGTGTTGTTTTACAAAAATTATATTACTGTAAATATATTGCGAGGCTACTGTTAGAATACCAATTTCTTTAAATTTCTCTCTAAGTGAATCACGCGGTTTTAAATTATAAATTGCTCGTATTGCCCTTTTTTGTAGTACAAAAATTTTTTGAATATCTGCCGCTTTACCCCACAGTAAGATTCCGTAAGACATAATGCTATGGAAATAAGCAAAATATACGATCCTGGCAGTTTCGATGTCAGTTAACTGTCGAATCTTTCTGACAGCGTAAGCAGCAGAACTAAGCTTGCCAGCAAGTGTTGATATATGGGTGCCCCATTGAAGCTTTGCGTCTAAGGTCACCCCCAGGAACACAGTAGTATCTTCTATTTTCAACATGTCGTTATTTACCATTAGTTTAATATCACTTGTGGATCTGGCATTCGGCAATGCAAACTCGACACATTTAGTTTTTTTTGTATTTAAAAGTAGATTGTTAACCGTAAACCAGTTCGTGACTTGAGAAATTGCAGTATTTACGTCGTCAAAGTTGTCCTTATGTCTATCGACTTTAAAAATCAAGGACGTATCATCAGCAAATAGTACAATATCACAAGTGTTACGAACAAAATATGGCAAATCATTGATGTACACTAGGAACATGAAGGGACCCAAAATGGAGCCTTGAGGGACACCCATTAGTGAGGCTGATCCGGATGACTTCACATCGTTGACACATACTGTTTGAATGCGATTACTGAGGTAGGATGCAATGAGGCCAAGCGCAGTGTCTTTGACTCCATAGTAGCTCAACTTAACTAAAAGCGTCTCGTGCTCAACGCAATCAAATGCCTTAGACAAATCACAGAAAATACCAATAGCATTCTGTGATTTCTCCCACGCGTCGAATATATGTTTTAACAGCACGGCGCCCGCATCAATTGTCGATCGACCTTTAGTAAAACCATACTGCTCGGAGTGAAGAAGTTTATTTGAATTAAAGTGCTGAAGCAGTTGGTTGAGGTCTATATTATAATTACCTAAAGCTAACAGTTCATTGGCAACCAGTATTTGCTCACCGATCTGCTTCTGTGACAGCTCATATTGGGATGTAACGGTTCTTAAGGAGTTTTCCAATTGTAAAATTGTATTATTCAGGCTGTTAACATCATGCTCATATTGTTCTCTAATTTCCTGCAGAGAAGAACAACATGTATCCAGCTGTATTAACAAATCTGAACGTTCCTTTCTCAATGAGATGTTTTTAGCACCTATCTTTTGAGTTTTTATTAATTTTCTTGTTTTTGATATAAATTTGCCAAGTTTTAAATATTTTTTAATTTTTTTATGGCTATTTAAGTGAACTGGTACCGAGAGCGGCCTTTTGTCAACACAAGGGCTGTCACAGGTGAGGTCAATGGTCACAACAGCTGGTGCCGTTGAGGATGAAGTGAGCAGCTCGTCATATAGGTTATTTGTTTGTTGTATTTCACAACTTAGAATTTGTGACTGAAGGTCACAAATTATTTTTTGTGATCTACTCAGTTCATCCTCTAACATTGAGATCCTTCCTAATGCCTCTTCATATGTCCGTATACACTGGTCGAATGAGCTGACTGCCACCTGTAGCTGGTCCCGCTCCTCCAACACCTGAGTGTGAGCGCTATGCAGGCTAGCCAGTTCAGCCTTCAACTGAGTGTTCCTGGCAATAATAACTCTCAACTCAGTTTCACTATCATCCTGTTCTTTCAGTAGTTGTTCATTCAGTTGTTTCAACGACTTTAGTTCATGCAGTGCATTTTTTAGCTTATGTTGCTCCTCTAGGGCTGCTGCCCGTCTGGTTTGCATTCTGCAGTACTTACACCTGAAACACAGCAAGTGATGTATGTTAGTGAAGGAAGGTAAAAGTGTTTTGAGAGTAGGTATAGAAAAGACTCTGAGTAGACAGAAGGATAGGATAGTATTATATTAGGCAAACAGATAAGTAAATAAATAAAGAGTGGTGTAATTATTATTATGTGCTATCTACAGAGTTTGAAATTAATATGTACCTATTTGCTTAAGTTACAACACAAGCTTATTAATGGATTTAAATACATAAATATTACATTAATTCGGTTCTTTTGATGTACTAGTGTAGTGGTATTATTGTTAGCTTTGACTAAGTGAGTAGGTACCTACTCAAATGAAATCAAAATGTTATTATAGGTACGCTTCTTATATGAGTAGCTGTTGTTTAAGTACAGTTAGTGTCAATTTTGTCTGTAGCAATCTAGGTTATTCTTCAACTTTACTTCCACAGATGAGTCGAGTAAAGTGAGAAAAGTCTTTGCCTTGGGGTGAGGAGGGACGTGTCTCGAAAAACTCGAGAATGTACGAATAGCGTGTAGGGAGTGATATATTTGTTATGTGGACCAATATTTTGTATGTAATTATTATTAATAAAGACATAAAAGCAATACTCCCCGGGTTTCATCCGTTGATTTATGAATCACGTCATCCGACAAATCGTGTAGTTCATGACACGAGCTCACTGTTGTTACTTTCGTTGATAAAACTTTTAAATATCTATTATTTTCTATTCACATATATTTTAAGATCTAATTTATACAAAATACTCAGTAATTAAACGAAACTAAACACTAAATATTAAAATTAATATTAGATCAGCTGATACATACCGAACATGGGTCACGAGGTGCTCCTTCCTGGTGAAGCTTTTATTGCAGTATGTGCACGTGTGTGGCGTGTCCCCCGTGTGCTGCCGGATGTGTTGGTTGAGATGCTCCTTGTGGGAGACGGCTCCAGAATAATGGGTGCAGTTGAGGCGTCTTAATACACATGGATACATACCGAACATGGGTCACGAGGTGCTCCTTCCTGGTGAAGCTTTTATTGCAGTATGTGCACGTGTGTGGCGTGTCCCCCGTGTGCTGCCGGATGTGTTGGTTGAGATGCTCCTTGCGAGAGAAGGCGCGCGGGCAATACGTGCACTTGTGGGGAGTCTCCCCCGTATGCTGTCTGCACAACAAAGTACATTCCGATTTTAATACTTGCAAAGCTGTTAGCACTTATATACAGTTTCGGAGAGTGATATGTTAGCTTGGGGGCAGTCCAAATCGGAATGCACAATGCTGCGCTATTTTGCTAGGGCTTGGAAACTTCCCACAAATGCAGTTTGGACTTTCACAAAATATATAATACTACTATTGAGGATTTGAGGATCAATGAACCTTACCTTGTAAACAAGTTTTGAATGTTTAATTTCATGCAATGGGCATGCATCTAAATTCATTACTATTAATTTATCTTCGACTAGCTAGTAGCGCAGCATTGTCTTGTCTTTTTTTTAACTTTATAAAACTATACATTTACATGCACATGCAAGCCTAAGGACGCCTTATCATATTATTTATATCAGCTAAACATTAAATATTAATTGTTATCACTATATTGTTTTTAAGGTGTAAGCTGTTTTAGGAAGAGTTAGTATTCCATAAATATTTGACGTAGTTTTGTAGTTATTTATTAATACTGTTAAGTAAGCCTTTTTTTCTGTCCGCTTATCACATTAAAAATGAAATTCTATACATTATTTCCACCCGCGTATTTGTCGGTAGCAATGACGTACTTTCTTCCTCGTTTTGTAAAAAGTAAGAAAGTACATTCCGACCGGGTGGTGGTACTAACATTATTTATTTTTATAAAGTTGCGTGTTTCATGATCACTATAACGTACATACAGATCGCGCGCGAGTTGAATGCAGAGTAAATGTATGTGTCACCATACATTTACTCTGTATTCAACTCGCGCGCGAACTATACTTTCCATTCATAAGCCAATACAGTCTAACCAACTTGTCTGGCCAGGTGGTCAAAATTGGAACTAATTTTAATAGATTCGTATTTGTTTTTATTTTATTTTTAAATATTTAATAGCAACACTCATAGACGCTATCGATAAGTTTGTGGGACTGTATTTACATCCAAGGTGCATACTAAATGGTTTCATCATCACAAAAATAAGAGTGGGACACGACTTATTGGATTGAACCATCTTTAACATTGAACTCACCTTATATGATTAGTAAGATGTTCCTTCCTCGTGAAGGACTTGGAGCAGTAAGTACACCGATGCGGGGATTCCCCGGTGTGTTGACGCACATGATTGGTCAGATGCTCCTTCCGCGTAAACGACTTTGTACAGTAGGAACACTTGTGCGGGGACTCCCCTGTGTGTTGACGGACGTGGTTCACTGAAACAAGAAACAAGGGGTTTTCACAACTAAACCAGACAATATTTTGTAAACTGTACTGTGTACTTTCCCATTTATTTTTATAATTCCTGGTAGACTTAACCTATGTTAGTATTATACCTAATTAATTTTTTTTTTAATAATTTAATAATCTAATCTTATCATAATATGATATTGAAAGTTAAGAAATTCTAGAATATTAGAGATTTTGGACGAATTTGGCACATATGGCACTTTTAGTACTAGCTCCAATGGAGAAAATGAAAATGAAATTTATTGGTATAAATATTCGTCGTTTCACAATTTTGTCGGGAATCCTGAAGTAAAAACCTGTATCTCGGGGGCCTCGCTCTTCCTCCTCGGTATTCAAACAAATAACAATATTTTTAACAATGAAACGTTCAATTTAAAATTAATAAAAATACAAAGTTAGCATGCATGGTTCTGTACGAGTGGTTGTGTGTGCGCGCGCGCGCGTGTGTGAGTGTGTTTAGATCGAGTAGTTACTATTAGCAATTTACATGTCTGGTGTTACACGTTAAAAGACACTTACCCAGATGATCCTTCCTGGTGAATGCTTTAGGACAGTATCCACACTGGAAAGGTGTCTCCCCAGTGTGCTGCCGTACATGGTTCACGAGGTGTTCGCGGCGCGTGAATGATTTCGAGCAAAAGTTGCACCGATGCGGCGATTCACCAGTGTGTTGGCGCACGTGGTTGAGTAAATGTTCTTTGCGAGTGAAGGTCTTCGAACAGAAGTCGCAGCGGTGTGGGGTTTCACCTGGGCACAAACGTGAATATTAAAATAGTCATTTATTGCATTAAGGGTCAACACAACGTCTTCTCCCGGACAGATTCCCGCTAGATGGCGTTGTTAGGGCTTTTGACAGGTTTTTGATATTTTCGCAAAGTTGCAATGCACTGATTTTAAAAATATTAAAATTGCGGCAGTACATCAATGCCTATTATTTTATCACATAATTAGTTTACTTTAAAACAGAGCCATTTAGTCAAATAGTCAAATTATAAACATCTGTTATATCGATTACTGTATATACGCAATACCCACGCACACACTGACAATGGTTGTTATCCAAGTTCTGTGGTTCTAACATAAACAACGAATTGTTTACTATAAAATTTAACTAGATGGCATTGAAACAAAAACTGCTGCGTTTTGCTTCGTATTGTTTTTTTATTTATTTCATTCGGATACAAGATAAACTTTCAGCTTTGACTGCAATCTCACATGGTTGATGGTGCCACCATGTGAGATGGCGGTAAGTGATGATGCAGTCTAAGATAGGAGCGGACTAACCTAGAAGGGGTATGGTAGTTTTTATTAAACCCATACTTTATACCCCTTTGATTTCTACATGGCATCGTACCGGAACGCTAATCGCTTGGCGGCACGGCTTTGCCGGTAGGGTGTCTTTGCTGCGGACGGGTGACAACTTACAATAATGTGGCTAGGGTTGCCAACTTTTTTGGAAACAAGCTACTTCAAATTTCAATATACCTACCTACAGAAAACGAACAATTGGCCAATTCTTGAAAACTATTGAAACGATTTTAATGAAACTTGCACTGTTCCCTAAGTTGAAGTAAATGTAAGCCAGTAAAAAAAGATTAGTCGCATATTTTCGAATAAATGCATGGACAAACATACATGACATACAGACTTACATATACATATTATGTTTGGAAGCCCTAATAGATTGTCGTTTATGTGAATACTAGCTGATGCCTGCGACTTCGTCCGCGTGGTTTGAGTTTTAGTTATTCCCGCGGGAACTCCTTAATTTTCCGGGATAAAAAGTAGCCCATGTCACTCTCCAGGTCCTCAACTAACTATACCTATGCCAAAAATAACATCGATCCGTTGCTCCGTTGCGGCGTGATTGAAGGACAAACCAAACAAAAAAACACACTTTCGCATTAATTATAATATTAGTATGATAATATGAAGTATGATTTTGCAGTTCCAATAATATAACACACGAAATATATTATGCGTGTCGAATTATCTTTTGGAAGTCGGTTAAAAATAGTTTTTATTTGTTCAAAAGTTGTGAAAATATACTAGTTCTGGAAAATTATATAATTAAGTAGGTTTTTTACGAATCCCGTGGCAGCCAAATCGGTAGTGACGTGATTAAGTAACAAACATCTGTAAGATTCCCTGGTCAGGTCCCCCGTTGAAGTGATACACATACTTCGCTTTAATTCTTTTTTTTTCTTCTGTTTGCTTGTTTGCGTGATTTCCCCCCGTTTAAGTACTCATTAATGCAATAACTGTCATTTCGGACAGAGTGCCGGCTTATAATTAAACTAGCGAATGCCCGCGACTTCGTACGCGTGGATCGAGGTTTTGTGGTTCCCGCGGGAACTCTTCAATTTTCCGGGATAAAAAGTAGCCTATGTGCTATTCCAGACTATAATCTATCTCTGTGCCAAATTTCATCCAGATCCGTTCAGCAGCTGTTGGGGCGTGATTGAGTAACAAACATCCATCCATACATCCAGACATCCATACATCCAAACTTTCGCATTTATAATATTAGTAAGAAGTAAGAAGATAAGAAGTAAGAAGTAAGATAGTAAGATAAGATTTTCGAGAGATGTAATAATAAATTAATAATTGGGTAGTACCGAGTACGGGTGGCAAGTGGCAACCCTACTGATGAGGCGTACTGTTGCAAGCCACGCGCAAGAGCGAAATAAGAAATTTATTATCACCGCGATATTATAGACCAAGAGGAAACGAAATGTTTTTTTATCTGATTTTATTTATTAGGCACACAACAGATTATGACAAATACAAGTAAAAATGATAATGTACTTATTGATGTGAATGTTATGCCTATACCGAAGTTGAACGATTTATATTAAAATATAAATAGGTAGGTACTTATAATAAAACTGTAACGGGTCCAATTCAGTATATTGAAAAAAAATTTTTTTTTTCTCCATAATCTTTTTAATTTTTTTTCATTTATTTAATTATACTCCATAACTCAGCCAAATCTGAACCGCTGATCTGAAATCGCTTCGCTCGGTCAATCAGAGATAGGTACGGTACATATTGCATAGGTACTTATCTCATCACTCATGCAGATACTCAAAAAATAAAAACAGGAGGAAATGAACGGAAATTAGTGCCGCTGCCTCCCGGACTATAGAGGCCGCGATTTTGAATTCAATTCGAATTATCAAAATCAGTAACTAACTTGAATAATGCTCCACTACCTAATTCGAGTCGATTAGTAGGCTACCTAGTTAGTAGTTAGTACCTACTAACGAATAAAACTTTAATTTGAAATTGAGCCATAATTGCAAATTTATGTTATACTAGCTGATGCCCGCGACTTCGTCCGCGTGGAATAAGTTTTTTGGATTCCCGCGAAAACTCCTCAATTTTCCGGGATAAAAAGTAGCCTATGTCACTCTCCAGGTCCTCAACTGTACCCATGCCAAAAATCACGTCGATCCGTTGCTCCGTTGCAGCAGCGTGATTGAAGGACAAACCAACAAACAAACTGACTTTCGCATTTATAATATTAGTATGATGATATTATGAAGTCAAGGACCTTTAGACCAAGGTCCTTGTATGAAGTATGATATGATTTCAATTATACCTCCTAGGTATCAATAAAAAGTTTCGCCGCGGAAAAACGGTAGGTAGGTCAATACCTAAAAACATGAAGGCTATAAACACAGTAGACATTTCATCTATAGGTAGGTATACCTACCTATCATACTTTTAATATTATACCTATGGGGGAAAGTAAGTTTCTTTGTTACTCTTTCACGCAAAAACTACTGAACCGATTTGGCTGAAATTTGGAATGGAGATAGCTTATAGCCTGACTTAGAACATACCTAGGCTACATTTTATCCACACGGGCGAAGCCGCTTGCAAAAGCTTGTATGTATAAAAGTTATAATCATACTTCATAGGTAGGTACTAATATTGTAAATGCCAAAGTGTGTTTGTTCCTTGGTTTGTCCTTCAATCAAGCCGCAACAGAGCTACGGATCGAGGTTATTTTTTGCATGGGAATAATAGAGGACCTGGAGTTACATAGGTACCTAGGTAGGCTACTTTTTATCCCAGGAAATCAAAGAGTTCCCGAGGGATTTCAAAAACTTAATCCACGTAAACGAAGTCGCGGGCATCAGCTAGGTAGTTACAAAGTTATCTTTTAAACTCTGAACCGATGTTGATTAAACTTACAATGATCTTTTACTCTTTTCCTAGATTTATTCGACGCATTGGAATATTTACGTTTCCTATAGGTTGCCTTGTTTATTTGGTTCATTTTGATCTCAACAAATCCAAGTAGGTAGGTATATCGCAACACACAATCCACAATTGGGGGAAGCCCCGTCGCTAACGTCCGCAGGAACTACTTTCTACCTCCCTGCACGTGTCCCCTGGGTCACAGTATTGGTATATAGCTATACCAATACTGTGCCTGGGTGGTGCTAAACGAGCGACGAACTTGTAGGCGAAATAAGCGTTCTTTTTATGCCTGGATACGATTAAATAGTTTCGATCCCGATATACCACGACCTTCGCCGATCTGTTTTATAGATGAAACCTACTTTTTATTTAATAATAGATAAACACGCCTAAAATAGGTTAATTTGATAACAAACGCGATGGTATAGCATTGGCTACAATAAACTTGTCAAAAAAAAATATTAAAATTAATTTATTTAAAAATAGCCTGGACCGGATTTTGATAGGCAAACTAATTTAGGCGTATTTATCTATTATTAAATAATAAAAGTTGTTTCCAAAAAACCGACTTCCAAAGCCACTGTAGAAATCAAAATTATTTTATACTTTACAATGGCTTTGGAAGTCGGCTTTTTGGAAAGAATTTTTATTTTTAACTTTTTAGTGTACTCTAAATCCCCACGGCTTAGGAGTGCAGTACCCTGCAGCGTTAGAGTTGAGGAGTTAAGACTTGGTTTTAAGTATGAAGTCGTTGCTTGACACCTAAAATAAGAATTCATCATAAAAAAATCCTAAATTGCTATTTTTAAGGAGTTCTGTACCCTACAGCATCAGGGTTGAGGAGTTGGGACTCAGAGTTGTATTTTATACACGTGACTTGATACCTACTATATTAATTTACCATCAAAATTTCCTAAATGCCTAGTTTTGAGGATTTCATGTAGTACGGTACACCTACAGCATCAGGATTGAGGATTTGGAGTCAGAATTTTTTATGGGACCACATCGGGAGCTTCCACTAACCAGTGAAAAAAAATTTTTCAAATCGGTTTAGAAACAACGGAGATATGCACCGACATACATTTAAAAAAAACATACGCGCCGAATTGAACCTCCTCCTTTTTTGGAAGTCGGTTAAAAATAAAAAGTAGGTTTCATCTAATAAACAGATCGGTGAAGGTCGTGGTATAGCGGGATCTACTACGAAAATAATTTATCCACAATCCGCGTACTTAGATATGAACCTTCCCCTATCCTATAAAAGTTTATAGCATGTAACAGCGAACTAGTTTTACAGTATAATGATAGATGGCGATCAAATATATTTTTTTGACGCATTATTTAGGCGACACGGGCGACATCTATCAAGACGAATGTAAACTTCACAACTCACACATGCGTAAATCTGACACTTTTTGAATGCCGTTTTTATATTATAAATAATGTAAATATTTGTCTGACATGAAAATTGCGACCATAAAAAGCCCTAAAGAAATGATAAAACAAATTAAAAAAACACAAAAATGTATATATTTCAAGAATAATCGAAAAGAAAAATGTATGAAAGTCGACCTATGCACGTGCGCCTTAAATTCAAAGTCAAAGTTTGCTTCGTTACGCGTTTGAGGCACCACCTGCTTAGTAAATAAATAAATAAATGTATACTTTTTGATAGCAAATAATAAATATCTTGAATATAGTTATCAGTTCTCACTTAACATACAGTAAATGTATTTATTTTTATTTTGTTGGTAGGCCTTTTTCTGCAAGACTTTTAAGTTGACCAACTAACGTCAGGGTGTCGAATCTGGGTGTCGGTATGCTCGCGCATCGTAAAAATTCACCCTGATAATTTTTCCCTAACACGCCAAAATAAGTATAACTTCAATAAAAAAATATTTCAGGCAGGGACCCATACTATAAACTTGAAATTACAAAATAATAAAATAAGATGTAAGAATTAAAATTAGAGCTCCAACTACATTATAATAACAACATTACAATAATAACATAATAATACATTACATTAATAACATTATAATAATAACAAATTATGTCACTTGGTGTTTCTGAGTTGGGTGCACTTTAAGCCAGTGTTTTCAGGCGATGTCTGAACGACGGTACTAATCACAATTTTTAGAATTGCTAACAGTTTCCCAGAAAACCCGCTTACTCTAGTTGAAACAGCTCAATGCTTATATTTTTTATGACCTGCTAGTGGATAACGTACCTTGTAAATTCCTGCCCTGGCTTCAAACCCTATGAGTCTAGTTACCCCGGCTGAGTTTGTTGTGGGCTCTTCTCAGACCAGGGCGCGTTTGGAACCCTTGTAGCTTTAGTTTTAAGATACCGTTACCCATTATCACCATCATACTTTTTAAGTACCTACTTATGTAATTTTTAGACGAAAATAAGTGTACCTACAGTGTACCTATATTTAATAAATAAATGACTATGACTATGACTATGACTATGCACGTCACAAGGTAAACTTCAGTAAATGCAATGCTTTAACTTTCAGAAATCGAAATGAAAATGTTGGCATTAGTACGCCCTTGCATAGTCGCTAGATGCAAGGCACAGACAAGCAA
This sequence comes from Erebia aethiops, assembly GCA_923060345.2. Lineage (NCBI taxonomy): Eukaryota > Metazoa > Arthropoda > Insecta > Lepidoptera > Nymphalidae > Erebia > Erebia aethiops. The sequence continues at coordinate 21,262,818 of OV281082.1, forward strand.
GCAAGCAAGGTACTGTCTAGCATATTTTATCATCATTCATAAAGAAAAAGGAAATTTAATTCAACACAAAATTTGACTTTGACTTTAAAGCATAACATTTCGATATTCGTAATTAGACGAAAAAAAAATGACATGAAAAGGTTTGCTTTCGTATTTAGGAGATTTGTATTTGTTTGTCAGCATCATATTTACACGTTTGCGACGACATTTTAGACGTTTTTCTAGACTTGTACGAAACACCTGATCGTTGTTTATCACTCGAGTGCCATCTAGCGGCACTATGTGAATGTAAAAACCAAACCCACTCTGATTGCGCGGTATTTTTGAATGTATTAAAATTTATAAAAAATTCTAAAATGAGTACTAATACTATAACTATCACAAAAGCAAACTTTATACCAAAAAAAGGTATTTTTGATTTTTGTGCATAATTAACCGAAAAATACTTTTTTGTGTCGTGTAATTAATAGATGAAATAGAAATCCAAGCCTGCCACCGTTACAGTACATTTTTAATAGATTTTTCCTTGCAATGTAAATTAGCATATCGTAATCACCAATACAAAAAATGTATTGTAAATGAAACAGTACTAACCCGTATGCCATAATATGTGATTGGTGAAGTGTTCCTTCCTCGTGAAGGACTTGCCACACAGTTCGCATCGGAACGGCGTATCGTTTGTATGGGATCGCATATGGTTCACTAAATGCTCCTTCCTAGTATACTTCTTCCCGCATATTTGACAATGGTGCGGCGTTTCACCTATTAATGTGGGGCAGAAAATATACAGTTAACAATCAATGATGCAACTATGTTACGCAGTGTAACGTTTGCGTGTTAAATTTGCGACTTTACCGATATGTGACTTGTGATGGTTGTTACTTGTTAGTAAGAACGGTTCCACATTATCATATCCTACATAGGACGCCGATTTCATATTATGCGATTCAGGTTAAATAAAGGGACGTTTTATACGGACCACCGCGCGAGAAAATTTGTGATAACGATACATACGCAAATCACTAAACCCGGCTCGTAGAGCCCTTAGTACGAGTATGCACGAAAACGTGTATATAGAAACGTGTAATAGATTTCGAGCATCAAATTTAGGACCAATTAATTTACTATGACATTCTTGCGTTGCGTAATTAGAAATGAAATATTTTATTTTAATACCGATCAGATATGCAACAGCAAGACCGTACGAAATTTAGCCTACTAGACTTTTTTTGTGTATTTTACAGTGGCTAATATCTTCAAGAAAAGAGGAGGTTAAAGCATAATGTTGTGTTGATTTCATAGAAATACGTGGAATTCTGAGTCTTGACAAATGCGATGGTCCGTGTTAATGTGATGGAACTATTGCTTGATAAGAAAGGATCGGTGTTGTATATGGGATAAGATTATGTGGAAACGCTGTTAAGAACTGCACGAAAATAATTATCATTGGAGATATTTGGGTATTCATTGGAAGTATTCACCTGGCTGGGACTAGAGGATGCCGTGTAAGATTTAAACAAAGTGGCAACTTTTTTGAATGTAGTAGTAGCAGCTTAATAAGAGTGTTTTCATGTCTCAATAAATACCTGAATACCCTTTAAATAAGTTTTCGTGCACGCCCTATATTTTATTTTTGATCTTACTTAAAGGACCCTACCCTATATTGAGCAAGTTTATAATTGATATAGTGAATAGTTGAATCATTAAATTGTCCTATTTTCTGCACCACTGGTACAAACCCTTGATTTGGTGCAGGCTTGGGTATTTCTCGCAATTTATTGGCTTACAAACAAAATATGTTCTGTTGTACTGTTCCATTATAATTGTTTTATGCACTACACAAAACAATCAATATCACCACAATATTAGAAAGAAAACTAATCGTTCTAAACATACATAATATTATGTTGCATGCTGGAAAACTAAAAGTTATAAACAAATAGAAGTTAATATGAAATAAAATTACCAAAATTAGAAGATCCTAAAAAGAGTTCTATCAAGATAAAATAACCATCACAATCCAAAATAAAACTGATAATGTAACAATAATCCTGCCTATTTTTCCTACTCACCCGTGTGTGACGTAAATCATGAAGATCCTCACATGTGAATTCTTGCAGATCTCGCAGCGGGGCTGCGTCTCACCCGTGTGATTGCGTATGTGGTTCACCATGGGCTCTTTGCGAGTGAAAGGCTCCGCGTAGTTCACTCACCTATGTGCCACATGACGTGATTTATTAAGTGCTCTTTGCGCGTGAAGCTCTTCTTGCAGGGCGCGCAGCAATGCGGCGTCGCACCGGTGTGATTGCGTATGTGGTTCGCATTAAGCTCTTTGCAAGTGAAAGGCTAGGCGTAGTACACTCACCTGTTTGCCACATGACGTGGTTCATGAAGTGCTCCTTGCAGATCTCGCACCGGTGCGGCGTCTCACCCGTGTGCTTGCGTACATGGTTTACCATGGGCTCTTTGCGAGTGAAAGGCTCCGCGTAGTGCACTCACCCGTGTGCCACGTGACGTGGTCCATGAAGTGCTACTTGCGCGCGAAGCTCTTCTTGCAGATTTCGCAGCGGTGCGGCGTCTCACCCGTGTGCTTGCGTACATGGTTCACCATGGGCTCTTTGCGAGTATAAGACTTGGCGTAGTGCACTCACCTGTGTGCCACATGACGTGGTTCATGAAGTGCTCCTTGCGCGTGAAGCTCTTCTTGCAGATCTCGCAGCGATGCGGCGTCTCACCCGTGTGCTTGCGTACGTGATTCACCATGTGCTCCTTTCGGGTGAAAGTCTTTGAGCAGTACTGACACCTGGAAATTATCATTAAAATGTTTCATTCTCTTGTATACTACAGCACCTATTTGAACCTTGCGCATATTTAATGCCACTGTGAGTTAAAGTATATTAATTTCTCACCAGTGTACTGTTCAAAATGATGAAAATAGCATCCTGGAGATTATTTGTAATTTTCATAATCAATGAGGCCCTGGTTATGCTAACATAAAAGATTAACTATTTACTAGCAAGACACATTCATCATTTGCATTTTCTAAATCGACCCAACCAGGATTATAATAATATTCATGTCTTACCTGTAAGGTGTCTCTCCAGTGTGACTGCGTACGTGGTTGTCAAGATGCTCCTTCCGCGAGAACGTCTTGTGACACGTGGAACAGGCGTACGGTTTGTCCTGAGCCAGTCTCTTCGCTTGACGCTCGGTCGGGTCACCCGCTATAGAAAACAGTTATCACTTTAGTTTCAAGTTCAAAGGAAAACCACTTTTACGGTATTACATGTTAACGTCGTGATTCGTTTATACTTCTACTTACCAAGATGACATTTTCCGTGTTTCGATAGTTCAACTGCATTGGCAAAAGCAGATCCGCAGACTTGGCATGCGTATGGCTTGTTCTCGCCGTGATACCGTCTGCAAAAAAATACAAATATTATATGTACTGTCGAAATTAATTACAATTTTTAAGGTAAGTTCAAATTTGGATCGCGATGTCGAAATCGCTGACTGTGCTACTAGTGCCTCGGTCGTATCGATTCACTTGGAGCTATACGATATAACTTGCGTATAAACAAATAGACAAACAAACAATTTCAAGTTTTTAATGATAAAGTTGTGTTAAAGTTAAGTTTTTATGTGTCCAATATATATAATATATCGATTATAGGTATATATTTTGCATACTACCTATAAATGTTAGTTTTAGATAATTATGTACCTTATCTTTTTCTTCTCTGTAACTATTTGATGTGCAATAAAGTTTTTAACATCTCAACATGTAACTAGATCTTAGTGTCACACCTGTAATGGACAACCATACGGGCAAAGTTGGAAATACATATATTGTCGTAATTATAATGTATGGAAGTTGTTGGTGTGAACAAATAAACAAACATTCATTGAAAATTAATATCGCGATTCTTCGTTTTTTCAAAAAGCGAATTTTCTTAATTTATTGGTCCTGCGATCCAGATCGCCCACATCCTAGACAATTACATACCTGTGAACAATCAGCTGGTATCGAAACTGGAATATCTTCCCACATATGTCGCACGCGTGGTGTCCGGGGGAAGATTCCGCTTCCGACATCGCCGCGCTTGGGCCTGGTACCTCCACTTCTATTTCGTTTATTACCTGTTAATTAATAAAATTATATAGAAAGAAAAGTAGACTGATTAATCTGACTGATCACCTTTAAATTTGGCACATGCATAATAAAATCCTTGAGTTAGTAAAATTGCAAAACCCAGGATCATATCATACTATGAAGATTAACAAATCTTCAAACAATTTTACCTTGGCTTGCTGCTGTCCTTCAGTGCTGAGTTTCCCAAACACTTCGTGATATGCCAGTAGTTGAGATAAGTCCTCCACATTGACTTTGTACATGGTGTGAAGATCATGTTCAGAACCAGTTGATATCTTTACCACTGCACCTTCCATGCCCATTGCGCTCTAAACAAACAGAAGAATTACCTATAGTATAATCACTTCATACAGTAAGCTCTGGCCGATACAAATATTATTGATGTTGAGATCCCATATAAAAGTTGGACTTTACATCTAAAACAATATTTTTATCATGCTTTGGTCAACCCCTTTAGCACCAGTTTCGTAATTATCAAATTGTGATCTCCGAAATTACAGTTCTCTTATTCATCAAATTGTAATTTTTGTCAACATTGTCAGTCAATCGAAATTATTTAAATGTGATTGTCAAAATTAAATAACAAAATTGGCTTGGATGAATGATTATCGTCTTCTTGTATTGATATAAATCAAGTTAACTGCTATTTGGTACTTACTATGGACTTTGGCAACATCTTTTACTAGAAAATATTATGTGAACAAAACAGATAATACCATATGTACCTTTAAATCGATTCCCTTGATGTCCTTAATTTCGGCGGGCATAGCAAACTGCGCAGACTCCATTTTGGAGTTCTTCTCATCTTTGACGAGTAGCGGGTCGACTGCGCTGGTCTCTATGGACGTGGTGCCATCAGGGTTCTGCGTCACCAGGATATTGGCCGGCTCACCTGTGGCTTGCTCGATGCGGACTACACTGTCTATGACCTGTTTAGATGTCGAATAGAAATTAATTTATTCAAAAACAGGTAAAGTGCAGTAAAACCATCCATGACTTTTTGACTAGATATGTGATCTTATTGGATTAGTTTAATATTATACCTAAAGACTGTATGTACTCTATGTAACAAAAAACCGCCTGAGAATAAGCTTACGCTATTTAAATGGCAGAAACTCAATCAAACAGAATAATTGGCATTTGGAACCTTTCCTGAAGTGGTCATTTTTGTTAGGATTCCAATAGAACTGCAGAATTTTGTCTTTGGTCTGCTCATTTGAATATCTTTTTTGATCGAATGGTAGAGTATGACACATTTTATAAGACTCAAGAGCCGTAAATTAGCCTACGTGAAGTAAATATATGAATATTATATAATTCATGAAGACCTGTAGAACATTACCTGATGGTGTCCAACAATCTGTTGCAACTGATGCACAGTGAGGGTGTGGTCTGAGGGCATCTTTATAGCCTCATGGAGTTCCTCTTTATCAACCAGTTTCCCGCCGCCCGGCTCCACCACTGTCACTATACCATCTTCGCTGACCGTCAGTTGGATCTAAATACAATGGAATATTTTAACTGTAATACTTCTTTTTTACTGATTTATAGGCTAGTGCCTCGCTAGACCTGCAAGTGATGATACAGCCTAAGGTGGAGCACGCTTTGGAGGCGAAAACTGTAGCCGGGAGGGTATTTATCCTAACGGTTCGAAGTATAAACGTGGAAACAAATAGCTTCGTTCGTATCCATATAACTTCGACTACGTAAGGATTAAGGATGCAAACATTGTATGAGTGCAACCTGACGATGCTACGCAATTTGGAAGTTTTTATTCAAATAAACTTTTATAAGGGCTTTCTAATCGTCAAATGAATCTACTACCGCGTTGAGAAAGGATTTTTATCGTGCTATAATAGCTGCAAGTTGAAGTTTCCCATATCAGATAAGATCGCCGGTCGCTAATTGTTTCTGTTGTGTCATATTATCGCAGAAAGGGTCTAGGTAAGTCTTTCGATGACTTATGTAGGTTTCAATAAAGAGGGTTTATTTTACTACACAACTTCTACTAGAACTACTGTGATAAGATAGGAGGAAAAGCATAAATTGAATAATTATAATATAGTACTTAATATTAGTTAGTTCGTATTTTACTAATAACTTCAATGTGAACTCGCTATCCTCGCATAAACGTCAAAGTTTTAGCGGATGGCTAGTGTGTTTATACCCTTAATATGAATGTATGTATCTTGAACAATAAATTTAAAAAAAAACTTGGCAAATTCTGTATTATGATTTATATGAAAGGGTAAGCAATATATTAAATGCCGTCCTTTAAGTTTAGAGATTGTGTGCAACAGAATTAGCCTTAATTTCTATCTTTGTTGGTTCAGACTAAATTCTTTATAAACTAAATCAAGCCTGGCAACAGACTTCCACGAATGAATTGTCATTTCCATGGACGAAATGAAAGGAAATAGGTAACTCAAAACGCAATTAGTAAATCACTATTCTAAATTACCATACAATGAATCACGCAATAAGTAACACATGTCTCAATGTTTGAACAGGTTTTAAAAGTGCCTTTACAATAATATTATGTTGGAAATTAGACCTAAATAAGTAGACTTAGATTATACATTTTTCATCAGATGTATTATTAATCAAACTTATCTACATCAAACTGGCCCAAGAACATGTTTTCTCAATGTTTAAACACTTCTTTCCTACGAGATGCCTACTATTTTTTGAGCATGTTAACAAACAGCTAAATTACATTTAAAGCATTTAGCATTTAAAGAAGTATAAGAATATTGAAACGTCTCTATTGTTTTTTTTTTCTTAGAATGTATAACTACCAACAAACTAAATAATGAAGGTAAAAAATACAAAACGAAAAGATTACGCCCTGAAATAGATTAACTAAAATTAACTGGTAATTGGCTAGACTAAACACGAAACCAAATAGAAGAAACGGAATCATCAAACATTGCTACAATCAACTCACCTCGCTGACCTGATGTGGTGGACAGTATAACGCCGCACAAATAAATAAATGCATATTTCAGACCATGACACAATATTATTTAAATTAAAGTCAGTCACATCTGTTCAAAGTACTAATTTTAAAAGTACTTTATTTTTATTTTTTTTCCACTACAAGTTAGCCGTTGACTCCGATCTCACCTGATGGTAAGTGATGATGCAATCTAAGATGGTAACGAGCTAACCTGTTAGGGACATGGCAGTAATAATTAACCCATATCCTTCTACACGACATCTTACCGGAACGCTAAATCGCTTGGCCGCACGTCTTTGACGGTAAGGTGGTAACTAGCCACGGCCGCATCCTTCCATCAGGTCAGACCAGGGAAAATTCAGAAATTATTAATTCCCAAATTGACCCTGCAGGGGATCGAACCCGGGACCTCCGCACGTTAAGACAACAGCGCTCAACACTGCGCCAGGCTGGTCGTCAGATAGTCTTCATTTCATAGAGGCGACGCAAGACCGTGGAAGTCCTTACAAGCGACCCAAGTCTAACAGTTGACATCTATCGGTTGACGACGACGACGAATTTATGAACGTCAATAAAATATATTACGTGATAAGTAATTACGATATCTTAACTAAAGCTACGAAGGTTCTGACCAAAGTTAAGTAAGGCTAAGTTTTTTCAATTCCCGCCGGAACTCCTTAATTTTCGGGGATAAAAAGAACCCTAGGGCTTTTCGACGGGATACAACCTATCCCTGTACCAAATTTCATCAAAATCGGTTGAACAGGTGGGCCGTTGTGCGTAGCAGACAGACATACACTTTCATTTTTATAATATAGGAATGGAAAAACAAACCTGTTGGTTGGCATGTTCAGGCCGAGCTGCCGCCATTAGCTGCTGTTGCATGATGTGCTGTTGTGAGTGATGACCCTGGACATTATAAGTCTTTCTTAGCTTTTTATTCCAATGCTCAATGCATCTATTCTTTTCTTACTCAAGTGAAAAGAAGGAGACGCATTGAACATAATTGTTTTGGACTGGGACGCTCAACTTAGACAGATGCTTGGTTTTGGTAATGCAAACTTTAAATAAATAAAACACTACAATTTTATACTTAGTACTACTTAACTTTAAAGTCTCTAAACAAATAGAAACAAATATTAACTAAAGGTTTAATAATTTATAGATAGTCATAATAATAAACAGATGGAGAGATGGGATAACTCAAAAATTTTCATACTAATTTCTGATAACTGATAAGTACTCCTGTATTTCACCGATGTTAATAAAAAGTATGCAATTATAAGTTTTACATGTTTCACTCTCTATGACTAAAGATTGTGTGAATTGGTAACAAATAATGATTATAGTTTGATTCATCTACCTAAGATAATGACAGAATTACATGCATAAGTTGTTAAAATATTTTGTTTTATGTTAATGTAACCTACATCTTGTTTTCCACCCACTTATAATCAGATCTAATTTAATTTTTCAAAGATTACCTAATACATTGACATGCATTCCATGTTTTTAAACATGCAAGAAATAGAAAACATCACCACAAATATTCATTAAAAAAGTTGTTCTTTTTTAAAAATTTGTTTCAGGATATTGGCCTGGCCATATTACTTTGTTTGTCCCATGTGGATGGATTAATCTATCATGCACCGATACTAACCAATGAAGAGTCTAGGTATGTCTCTACATGACAGCCACATTAATGCATGCCCGCTATTAACGGAGGTGTTACCACATGATTTACCATATCAATGTTATGGTGTTGAACAAAGTCGACCCGATTATTGGGTACCTGCTGGGAAGTCTGGCTCGCTACCAACTGGGCGGCACTGGCTGAAGACTCTTGCTGCTGGCTGTGACCTACCAGGGCATCTGTAAAGGGTTAAACTTGAGAATAGGGATGATGACAACTCAATCAAATCAGCAACTCTTTATCAAACAAAAAACGCACTTCTAGTATGGAAGTTGTATGAAATTTACAATTGTGACGTCATCAAATTTCAATGCTCTTTTTTACTTTACTGTATATTTTAAAATGGTTATCAAACTTAAAACCAACCAAGGATGTGAACTTTCTTTTGGAAGACCCTCTATTTAATAATCACTTAGAAATAATTTATTTTTGATATAGGCGACATCCCTATTATTTTCTGTCCTAGATGAGCGACAGAAGCGACCCGACGCCATAGAAAGTAGAAGTGTCTACGCGACAACGTCTGTCATTTTCTGAGGATGGATGAGAAAGCTGTGATATTTGATAAGCCTAGTAGTTAAGACTCCCAATCTCCTATACATGGTTGCAGGTTCGATCCCCGGGCATGCACTTTCGGCAACTATTCGTAGCTATATGCTTTTTAAGAAATTAAATGTCACTTGCTTCAAATGGTGAAAGAAAACAACGTGCAGAAACCTGCACTGCTGTTCTTCATAATGTGGTCAACGGTTTAAGAAGTCTTCTTCACTCATATATTTTTTAGAAGTATGTATGTAATGAAAAGTAAGGAAATAGGAATTCACTATCATTCCAGTCTTTAATTTTCATGTAACGTTGTAACAGAGTAATACCTACTGTATTATTTATTGGTTTACATGTACAAACAAAGAATAGTTTTATCTTAGTCATAAACTCATACCTTGTTCTATTCATAAATTGAAGACAACAAGAAATGTAATCTGTAATAATTACTCAGCACCTCAGGCTTAATTTTTTTCTTACCACACATATTTGACAAACTATTAAAGGCTTTTCTGTGACTTGCCTTGGTGCCTTGCATGCTTAATGCTCGGTTTGCATTGCAACGGCTCTTTCGTTTAAACTACAGTAAAATCTTGATTATCCGAACATCAATTATCCGAAAAACCGAGTATCCGGTTCTTCACGGCTCTAATTACCGACTTAGAAATGATTTGTCTAAATGACGTATGTTAAACCCTTTCTTTGTATAAAAGTTATTATAATTTTATTATTGTTTAATTTGACTTTAAAATCGATTATCCGGATTTTCGATTATTGTGCAACATTTCAACAGAAATGCACAAATGTTCCACCAACACATAGATAACTATCTGCATGCCAAATTTCAGCCCAATTCATCCAGTGATAGATAGATCAGTCAGTCACCTCTTCTTTTTATGTTTTTTTTAAACCACTACAAGTTAGCCCTTGATGATAAGTGTATATTTAGACGAAAAATCAGGCAGAAGACCAGACACAAAACATATTTTTTTAGTATTACAATAAATTACCATGTCCTTGTGCAGCTTGTGTAGCAATGATCTGTGACACTGGAATTTGCTGACCCGCTGCAGATACAGTGACCTGGGGCTGTCCAGTGTGCCCCAGAATAATGTTGGGGTCCCCATTCAATATGCTAGCATGTGCCTGACCGAGGTCCTGCAAAACTTCAACTATTGAAAAAACATACAATGTTGTACAAGTGTGTGGCATATGACTATTAGAGTAATAGAATAACTGTAAATTGTTACATTTTTGACATGGAGTAAATTACTCTGGAAGTCTTGAAAAAGTTACCAACCACAAAATACTTAATTAGCCTTTTTTTAAATTATGTGCTTGCTTAGCAAGGCCACTAAAATCCACAAAGCCAAGGTGTGGATGGCCAAAACTAACTTGTCATTATACTATTTCAAATGAGGCGAAATGGGGTGCTGTTAAGCATAATAATATGACATTTGATAGATCTGCTTGCAGAAGAGCCTGCCCACTGCCCCAAAGGGCCAAAATAGGATAAAATAATCTAAAGGATGAATTTCTTGGCAAAACAGCCAAATATATTTATTTGGCTGTTTTGTCAAGAAATAGTGAGTGTAGAGATTAGACTTAAGTCTAATCTCTACACTCACTCCTTGCAGTATAATTGCATCACTACTTACAATGAAATAAACTTATATCAAATTATTTGGCAACATTTTAAATCATAATTTTGTGCTTTAAAGGCATTTTGTAATTTAGCAAGTAAATATCACCAAGTATTTATATATGTGAAATTATAATAAAATGTTATTTAGACAAAAAGTACCTACTTAATCAAGCAAAATATACTGTGCATTGTTAACGAATAACAATAATGCATATTTAATAGAGGAGGACTGATTCCAATAGGGATAAGTGCAGTCAGAATACATCTTTAGGAACACTTCAGTATGGAATAGTGGAAAGATTTTGGTGTTTTTTTTGAACTGTAAAAAGAAATATCTTTACCTGAACTGGTTTCCCATTTTCAATCCTCGTGCCGGGTAAACCGTAAACGGAAACTTGCGGCAATGGGCCGGGAAAGAGGTTTGTAAACACCCAGTATTTGGCCACGCTCGACAAAGCGACGTTCACAGCTGCAGAGTTGACTCGCAAGTCAGTAGCCGAAGTTGTAGGCGTCAAGTTAGCTTGCTGTTGTTGCTGCGCGGACTGCACCCTCGCATTCTGAGACTGTAATTACCACGCAAAAAACGCTTTAGACAGTGCCTAGTTGAATGGATCATGGAATCCAGTAAAAAGACAACAAATACGAACCTCCGAATTGCTCGGAGGTTGGCCACCACCCGTATTCATACTGTGATGATCTGGATTCATTTTAAGTCCTTTCGTACTTCTATTTATTTCACTATTCCTAATTTATAAACACAAAACAGTTTTTAGAACTTCACGTATCGGCATTGTCATAATTTGACTGTCATCGAAATGGAGGCGCGGGGGACGCGACGGGCCGCCATTATAAAACTTAGCACACAATAACATTTTCTCAAAGATCTTTTTTGAACTGTTTCCTAAATCACAAATGTAGTCACAGATGTCTCAATAGGTTACAAATCTTTATGTTTCAATATCACACTAGGCATTATGACCTTTCAAAGATTTTTAATCGTAATTTTGCACATTTTCATCATTTTTCACACTAATTCACTGTGGAAGAGGAATGAAAGTTTCTCATTTTCAATAGTGCCAACAATACAAGCACAACGTTCACTGTCTAGTGGGCATGTCTTCTATAACTTAAATTATTGAAATTTAGTTTATGTGATTAAATAAAATACTATTTTGTATTCATTTATTATTATTAATTAAGCAATGTATAGCTATGGGTATTAATGTAGACCATAAATAAATAAAAGTCTTGATTTGATTACATGTATTAGTTGTTTTTCGATAGATGGCTCTTCTAACCCCAGAAAAGAAGTATAGGCAACCTTTTAAAACAAAATTAATGAAATTGCTAGCCTTAAAAAGTTAAAACTTAAAACTAAAAGGGGAAGTGAAAAACTTAAAAGTGAAAAGTAAAATATAATTGTTTTATAAATAATATTATTCTTGATTTCTTAATCCATGTTAATATTATAAATGAGAAAGCGTGTCTGTCTGTCCGTCTGTCTGTTACGCTTTTAACGGCCCATCTTTTCAACCGTTTTTGATAGTAGAGAGATTTAAAGTAGAGACTAGAAAGGCTACATTGCATCCCGAGGAAGGCTATTTTATATCCCTGAAAATTGAGGAGTTCCTTACTTAATCAAAGTGGACGAAGTTACAGCCATTATCTTTAAGTAATAGTTTTAAATACTTATGTAGGTACTTACTTACTATAAAGGTAATGTTATAATAAATTCTGTTTCCGTCCAGGATGCACAAGTCTGTAAGTACTAAGTAGTTAAGTACTATTATTTCGTCTAAATCAGTTAATCGGATGGGCGGATCGGCCGTGAAAAATTAACAGATAGATACAGACACACTTGTGTAATCTGTAGACCTCTTATTCAGACCAGATATTATTCTGTACAGATAGAAATTATTAATTCCCAAATTGCCCCTGCTCCTCTCACAATCTAGAGGTCCTGGGTGATTTAGTGTGAGTAGATTTTCCATGTTATTTTCATTTCCTCGCGCCATGCCTATATTTGGCTAGCTACTTCCGAGCGTGACTCTATAGGTAGGTAGATGAATATTAATTGTGTTGTCTTTGCTGCGTTGAAAAAACAGCTCGACACACCAGCTAGGTTTTACAATCAAAAATGCAAAGCCTCGTTTAGGCTCAGTCGCATTTTTCCGTTTTGCAAATATTTGATCAAAAATTCTTCGAATTCTGATAACGCCTATACCTACCCCCCTCATAGTTTCCTGGTTGAACTTTCGGTTTTGGATATTACAGAAACCTGGATACTAATATGGTCGCTACTTCAAACGCGCGAATTTAGATCTTTTTTATTTCGTTGGGAACTCAATGGTTTTTCGAGGTAAAAAATATCATAGCTACGCGTGAATTTTTAAATTCCTTGGGAAATCATTGATTTTCTTAAGTAAAAAGTACAGGCTAGTCCTTCCCTGAGATGCACACCTTTGAGAACATTATGAAGCTATCTGGCATGCCGGTTTCCTCACGAAGTGATATATAGGTACACATATCGAAAAGTTACAGGTGCGTGCCCGGGGTTCGAACCGCCTAGCACCTAAATAGGAGGCCGGGTGTCATACCACTGGCTATCACCGCTTTACAAAATATCGATACGTCATGATACAAAATTTTTAGAAAGATAAAAAAATTAAATATTTTGTTCTCAAACCAGGGAAATGCAGCACAAATCCTAAGTTCTGACTTCCGAGCGATTTAGGTCTCGTGTGATAGGTAATGGGTGTAAATTACCAAATTACATAATTATATTGTCAGTCCGACCATCCAGTTTCATAAGGATCTACGTATTTTTTACTCTGTCTACGATCTACGTGAACGTTGTACCAGGTACGTACCTACAAGTCCTACAACCCGTTTCGTTCTACGGAGTACGGTCTACGGTTCGGAGCAAGTTTTAACTCAGTAATAACTACGAGGCTGTACGGTCTGCGCGCATTCGTCGTCGTATGCCGCGTAAACATTTACGTGAACTTGTAAAACTTTGAAATCACGACGAATTATTTTAAAACATTAGTAAAAGTGATTCGTCATTTAATAAACTCGATCAATTATAATATTGGAACGTAAAATTGGACGTTTTAATTAGCCGGTGTTATTTGTTTAGAAAACGCGCCTGTTGCAACCGGTCATCAATTCACAGGTTTGTGTTTATGTTTACTTATCGGCAAATATTTTTTCATTCAAATCTACAAATACCCCCAACTTGGCTTGGGGATTTGCCAATTTCTCTCGTAGATGCAAAAGATTATTACTTATAGGTAGCTAGGTAGCTAGTCCTACGTAGAATACCTACAATAAACTTTTGCGGTTATTTACCTAGGTAGTACCTAGGTACTTACCGCAAAATTTTATAAGCACTGTCGTAAGCTCGGTTAGTTTTGAAATGTAATTTATGATGAAATTTAAAATTAGCCTGGCATTCTGTTCTGCACCTGCAATAATAAATTGGTTATTAGATAAGTACCTTTTTTATTCCTGTTATGGGTAGGTAAGTATGGTTTTTCTCATTTTCTCGCTAAATTGCTTGCGACACGTCTTTGCCGGTATAGAGTCGTACTAGCCACGGCCGAAGTCTCCCACCAGAAAAAATAAATTTATAACTCCCCAATTGACCCTACCGGGGATCAAACCGGGGATCTCCCACTTATAAGACCCCAGCGCTCACTACAGCGCCAGGACAGGAGGTCGCCAAAACTCAAAATATCAAAAAGCTTGCTGCAGGAATGTAGAGGCGCGGGTTTCGGAAGTGCTTTTCATGTTATATTTTTTTTTTAAGAAATATAATCACCCTTGACACAGGACCTACGGTCTATATAGATAGAGTCCTATGTAGGTTTAAATTATGCGCTTAGCTTGGGCTAAATATTCGACATTTTAGATTACAGTCCATCTTTATCCTGTACAGTGTACAGCTATAAAATGTAGAGCCGCTATTCCTGGAATAGCGGCTCTACATTTTATTTATTTATAATATGAACCTACAACAATTTTTAAGCACAATTATTACAATTATTACAATCTTACAATTTAATAACAATTTTTTTTTTGACGTCCTCTGTGGCGCAGTGTGTAACGCTGTTGCCTTAACGTGCGGAGGTCCTGGGTTCGATCCCCAGCAGGGTCAATTTGGGAATTTATAATTTCTGAATTCTCCCTGGTCTGGTCTGGTGGGAGGCTTCGGCCGTGGCTAGTTACCACCATACCGGCAAAGACGTGCCGCCAAGCGATTAAGCGTTCCAGTACGATGCCGTGTAGAAACCGAAGGGGTATTGGTTTAATATAAGTGCCATGCTCCTAACAGGTTAGCCCGCTACCATCTTAGACCGCATCATCACTTACCATCAGGTGAGATCGCAGTCAAGGGCTAACTTGTAGAGGATTAAAAAAAAAAGCTATTACATAAATATAATATAATATGATCTTTTCTATGACTGTGCACTGTGCATTTATTGGATGATCCTTTGCCCGTCTCCTTTCCTAGGAAATCAGCGTCAGTTAAACTAATGCCTGCCGGTTCATTAGATACGTACCCTATATAATATCCGAAAAAAAAAGCTGGTAGATTAACTAAATGTGAAGGCAAGAACGCCTCCACATAATACCTATACGTTAAATGTTCGTCTCTTTGCAATGCAAGCTCCAGTGTCTTTTTAAATTTTAGTTGTAATGAGGTATAAACAACCACTTTGTTATCTACGAGTAGATACATTTCAACAGAATATGTTTTCTGCCTAATCATAATATTCTGTATTACAACATTTTGTTTAATCAAATTGGCATAAATGATATATTATCACAATATCATAGGCAGGGCCGCAGGGGTTTGCTATTGGCATCTCTTTTCGTCGGGTATGATTGCAATTGCCACGCTGTAATAAGTACACAAAAATTGAAATATTATATTTAGAAGAAAATGAATATACCTAAATGAAGTATTTAAATTTCGGCTTTTTTATTAGCCGAAATTTAAACTTAAGCCTACCTAGCATACGCCGCCCGTAGTAGTAGCCGACTGCCGAGTAGGTAGATAGGTACCGTACCTAATTTTTTTTAATACTGTTGTATTTTAAAAAACCGGCCAAGTGCGGGTCGGACTCGCACACGAATTATTCCGAACTACCTATACAAGATTTAATCAAACTTACCGTAAAGTACCTAAGTGTTTACAGTCCTTTAGTATTGTGCATACATAATGGTGTTATCATAACTGAGACCTTAAGTAGGTAGTTTACTTTTTATACTTAGTAAGTAATTATTGTAAAGAGCATAATAATCATCACTAATCACTAAATTTTAGTGTTTAATAGTATTTAATACTATAAAACAAAGTCGCTTCCCACTGTCTGTCTGTCCCTATGTACCTAGGTATGCTTAGGTAGATCTTTAAAACTACGCAACGGATTTTGATGCGGTTTTTTTAATAGATAGAGTGATTCAAGAGAAAGGTTTATATGTTTAATACATGCATTTATTATAGTAGAGAAGCACTGATAATTTTAGAGGTTTCTAATGTGATGTCGTATACGATAAACACATTTTTTTGCGCTTACATTGCAAACGCTGGCCGAACCCTACGAGACAGATCAAATTATATAATGTACTACAGTATTGTACACCTTAAAAAGGTCTACAAAAAAGTCCGCGATAGTCTATGTCTATCTCTTAGGGATAACCCACAGTAACCATTTTTTATCCTTTACTTTTTACGAGAAATATAATGGCTTATTCACGAAGCGATTTTAAGCAATACATTGCCCCCGTGCGAAGCCGTGGCGGGTCGCTAGTATAACTAGTGGTTCGCCCCGAACTGAGACCTCGCGGCGCCATCTATTGACAACAATGTGAAATTCTGTTAAAAATACGCTCATTAAAAATTAAATAATTTCGTTTCCTTACAATATATTTTATCTAATTTTAGTATTTGTTGTTCAAGTACAGGATATAATTCAAATAATTGATCAAGTTTCAGGCTCAGCCTTTCAGTAAATTTAGAGTTCTGAGGTCAACTTTGGACGTTAGAATATCTCCACTTTGAAAGCCCCCCATTTCATCAATTTTAGGGGAAAAATTTAAAAAAATATATTTTTGGTCTCTGTTCCTAATTATCTTTAAAATGATATACCGCAACCCTATGTAACGCTATAAAAAATATTTTACTTCGCATTCGCTTCAACTTCGCTTCTTTCGAGCAGGGGGCTCTCATAGAAATGAAGATTTTTATAACTTTTTAAGCCATATTCGGCTGGAGGCCATTGGTTTACATATTACGTTCAGTAATTTAGAAGTTATAATGCTCTGACAGACGGGCGGACGGACGGACAAGTGCCAATTCACTCAAGTAGACTCCGAGACCTTCGCTTCGCTCAGTCAATAAAGAAAGCTCTTTAGTCATTACATACATTCATACCTCTATCTAGAAGGATCTATACCTATCGAATTGAGCCGAAGATTTAAGTTTAGGTAATACATCACGAAAGATTTAAGTAAAGAGCCGTATGATTGCAATACACCTACCTAACCTAAGTAATACTTATTTTTTCAGCTTGTTACGAAACGAAGGTTAAATTGACACAGCTTTTCGTAAGCCTAATGCGTAGGAAGGGGTATGGCCAATTCGTAAGCCATTTGTATCAGATCGTTTCAATTCATACTTTTACATAACCCAAAACGTGTAACATAACAAGTATGTAAGTAGGTACAATAGGCTCCTACCTAGTTAGACTGCTAAAGCTCTTAGTACCTATAAAATAAGAATTATGTTGCTGAAATTATAATTCGCGTCGCCTACTGTAAAACTGGCTTGAAATGTGGTTGTAACTTGTAAACATGCTCTGTTTATAAATTGCATTATACTGCGTATTTCGTGATTGGTCAATACGAATTGATTGTTCTAATTATTGTGAATTTTCTTTGTTATACCATTCCGTTATCGCATTTCTGCGTTTTTACTTTCATTGCCTACGATATGTACCGATAGGTACCTACCTACTTATAAAGACTATAAATTTTCCAATCTTTACTTAGGTGTATTATCTTTACGAAATTAAGTAGATACCTGGTTTGTACAGTTGCGTATACATACAGAATTTTCTGGAATATATTTTACACTAAATAAACTAATAATAATTTATTAACTATTTATTATTTCCACTTGACTAAATACAAGAGAAAAACATGTGTGAATTAAATTTCCTTTTTCATGTATTCATACGACGTGTGGTTTGTCTTTGCTATTGATAGATTTTATACATATTAAATTATATTCTTGATTTTATTATAAAACCTTTCATTCAAACCACGAAACCATACTTATTAATAAATGTAATAATACTTTACTTACTTAAATCTGATGCAATTCGAAACTTGTAACATTATGGACAATGCACGATTTAGATACTTACTTATGCTAATTTCTACTCCTACATTTTATTGAGCAAACTGACCGATGTTGACTTAAGTATACATACTTATTATTTTTATAGAGCTCTAATCCATTTATATTCCATACTAATTTTTGCTCACGGCTTCGCTCACGTTAGGTTAAATTTTCATACAAACAAACCCGTTATCCGTTTAGCGGTTTAATTTTTAAAAACCTTTCTTAGCGGATGCCTACGTCACAATGATGCCAATTCTCTGTTCGTTCTGTATGCCGCTCGATCCGTCCAGTGGTGCGTTAATAGATCAGTCAGTCTTTCCTTTCCTTTTCTACCAGTTATCCGATGGGGACATCTAGAAAGAGGTAAAGAAGTGTCAGAGAAGTTAAGAGACAGAGTAACGCTGCGGGGCGACAGGGCTCAGGGTTGAGTAAAAAAAATTCGATCATTCAAGCACAAAGAGCACGCTCTTATATTGTAAACGTAATCTGTTTGTCTGTTACCTTTTCACAGCTCAAAAATTCAACCGATCTTTCCAAAACTTGGCACTCGTGCATCCTGGAGATGAGCCTTTCTTTACAGTTTCGTATTTTCCGGGATGAAAATTAGCCAAGGCTAATCTCGGACCAAAAACTTTTCATTGGATTTCATAAATGGATTGTGTATACCTATTTAGGTATGACGCATGAAGTCGCAGGCATCATCTAGAGTCTAGACTAGTCTATAAATCTGGCTATGTTTGATCACGAGCAAAATCGACTCGATCCTAAAGACTTATCTAGTATCTACTTATAGTGCTAAGGGCAATAGTTAAATTTTCTGACCAAATTGGTTATTTTTTGAAGAAAAAGTAACGCAAGACCACGATCTGTGGAAAGTGGGGATCCTTGCAAAAGCCCTATCTGTATTCTGTACGAAGGTAAAGGTATAAGGTAGGGGTGTCCACCGGTTAAAATGACACTACGACGTGTGATCAATATAAACTTACATACTTTCATGTTATCATCAAAGCACTTAGTGATTTTTTTTATCCACTACAAGTTAGCCCTTGACTGCGATCTTACCTGATGGTAAGTGATGATGCAGTCTAAGATTGTAGCAAGCTAACCTGTTAGGGGCATAGCAGTTATATCAAACCCATACCCCTACTGAACGCGATGATAGGTAGGTACTTTCGCTTCAATACAAATTGACACAATTCTCCTAAAACATCGAACAAGCACAGTTATTCATAGACCAATGCACTAAGTAAACGGAAGTATACGACTTGATTGAAATTCCGGCTAATATCTATAATTCTATACAGTAGATATCTAAGAAACTAAAACAACATTGTTCTCGGTATATTCAATGAACTTAGAAACTTCACTAATGATTCAGTGAATTAAATAGACAACTATTTAATTCACTGAATCATAGAGTTATTATATTTACCTACTATTGCACTGAATCTTAGATCGGAAGAGCATACATATCTAGGAAGATAATTTATTATTAGTTAAAAGTAGGTACTTACTTGTTGAGGTTTTATAAATAAAAAATGTTAAGTAGCTGCCAAATATTTTTTATAAAATATCAAAATTTATCAGCTATATTATCATTGGCTTTACTCTTACATACATTAATATAAACAAGCAGATACCCGCGGCTTCCGCGAAAAGTTTTTAAATTCTCCACCACGCGAACTCCTTAATTTTCTGGGATAAAAAGGAGCCTATGTCACTCTCCAGGTCCTCAACTATACCCATGCGAAAAATCACTTCGGTCCGTTGCTATATTGCAGACTGATTGAAGGACTTTTAACCAACAAACAGACACTCGCATTTATTTTAGTATGATAATCTAGGTAAGTACCTATTAACAATATTATCAGACACAATAATATCATTAATTTATTTCTCCCTTACACTAGATAATAAGTACGTTTGTAGGTATAGTTACCTATTCAGAATCCAGTAGTACTTAAATAAATATACATATATAAGTTCGCAAATATTTTTCTCAAAAGTAGACAATATCAGCTTTATCAGTATCAACAGGTTGTTTGTTTCGGAAGAAATTCTGAGTCATATTTGTGAATCATCCTTTCTATCGATTACTCTTTCTAAAGGAATTAATGAATTAAAACCTCGAGTTTCGTAAGCCCGCGTTCAGACGAGCGCTTTTTACGTCGGTCGCCTTTGTAGGTATGTTCTCTTCTCTTTGAAAAACGAAAAAAAACAACGTCAACGCCTGGCTTAAAAAAGCGCTCGTCTGATCGTGCCCTAAGTAAGCTAGTGACACATGAGTCGCAAAAGTCACTGAGGACTTGAGCCATACTTTAGGAGGCACCCTTTTCTGTCCTGAAACAGACGCCTTACTGCCGACACGTAAAGTGACGTAAAGTCATATTGTTTCATTATTGTTGACTTACGTGTTTTAGAATTATAATCCTTATTTTAGGAACGTCAAGGTACGTGACATCAAACTGTCATTTTGAGTAATGTTGTATAAGTATTGTTTTGTATAAAAAATAGATATATAGCATTAATAATGAATGAAAGCTAACAAAAAAAAAAGTACATTAGCTGCTCATTCTCGTCCAACAGAGCAAGGCAACAAAAGAAAAAAAAAGAAAAAAAAAAGCAAGCCATGTCAGCTATAAAAGGTCTCCGATCATCATGTCGGAGGACAAAAAGCGGACACACATTAAAAAAAAAAAAAAAGTATGGCCACAGGTATGGCCCCTGAAAGTGACGTTATTACTGAAGTTATTACTGAAGCCGATGTCCGCTGGCTTAACCAGCATTTCTATCATGATGCGAAGTCATTTAATGTCTCCGTTACTGCTGATAATATTACTAATTATCTATATTATGTACTTACTAACAACTAAGTACTATAGTGCTAAGTAATAAAAAATGCGTTGCAGTCGTCGCGAGGTATGCGGGCACCTTTTAAAATACTAAATAATGCCCACAGCTTTGTCAGCGCTTTTGAAAAATTTCACGGGAACTCTGATTTTCCGAGACGTAGAGATAAGAAGTAGCTAGCCCGTGTGACTCTGCAGTCCGCAGGCTATATCCATGTAAAAATCAAGTCGATTCGCTGCACCGTTTCGGTGTGATTGAAGGACAAACCAACAAACAGTTAAGTAGGTACATTTTCGCTAATTCTACATAAATAATAGCCTTCATAGTATTATTTATGTACTACTAGCTGACCCGGCGAACTTCGTACCGCCTTAGTATGCAAAATTAAATGTATATTTTTCAATATTTCTGAGAGATTTTCTTAATATTTTTTTCCGTAAGAACCTTCTCCTAATAATAACAAATACAACAATAAAAGAATTAGTGAAATCGGTCCAGCCATTCACGCGTGATGCCGTGACCAAGGAAAACGGGTTTCATTTTTATATATATAGATGACGGCTATAAAATAGAGCAGATACTTATTTTTTAGTGCATGTTGCAAGAGGCTTGTGAATTTAACTTGTAAATTGAAGCTAAATAATAATTAGGATTATGTATCTACCCACGTAATTGATTCAGGTGCTTATACCGGTACATATTTTGCAATTGAATAATTTGCGATTTGCCACGGATTTACATTTTACTTCAAAATACAAGTTTGTGTGTTGAAATCATTGATGTAGAATTTTTTTAGTATGGTTGAAATATATTTAAAATAAAATGCGTGGTGTCGTGGGACACCAGAAAGGAACGAAGTTCCTTATTACATAAATATTAATTTCAAGTTCTAGTCGAGGTAAAAAGAAAATAATTATTCAGGTATATATTTTATATTATGATTTATGAAGTGAAAACTTGAAAACCGCGATGAGTACTTTTTGGCACGCTAGTATCTTAGACTGCATCATCACTTACCATCAGGTGAGATTGCAGTCAATGACTTATTTGTAGTGGCGTAAAAATTGTAGACCGTACATTTTACTACTGCAATGTTGTAATTTCTCAATACAATGTCAAGGACTTGTCACAAATCTTAGAACAACTTTTTGAGAAAAGCAGGGCAAGGTTCTTTCGATCGTTATGTGTGATTGGAAATCAGAGTTCCACTAAATAGAGATTAGGATACTTTGTAGGGCAAAAGTTTTGATATCTCGAGCAAACTCTACATACCTACTGATGTGATTTTTATATAATATTGCTAAGTAAGTGGGTATTTTAATAATAATAAAGTGTCAGTTCTCATCAAGTGCTCGTTTCATTCACAACATGGTGACAGCGGTTGAAGTTTAAAATAATAATTACGGAGAATAGAAGCAGTGTATAATTGTGAGATAAGTTTTGGATGCAGTGTGCATAAGTTTTAAATAAATAGTGACGATGGAACACGCGCGGCCGCCGTCGGAATTATGCTTAGAAGGAGGGCCGGCGTGCCGTGCAACTGCGTGGCGAAAATGGCGGCAGCAGTTTTACGTCTTTTTAAAAGCGGCCGGTGTTCACAAGGAGTCAACGGATGTCCAAGCCAGTCTGTTGGTCAATTTGATAGGACCGGAGGGTTATGACATTTATACGACCTTTAAATATGCAAAGGATGAGAGTCGTGAAGATATCGAAACTTTGGTGAAAAAATTTAACGAACATTTTGGCACTAAGCAGAATACCACTATGGTTCGCTTCAAGTTTTTTACGCGAAATCAAGAATCCGGTGAGTCGATCGACGAGTACGTGACGGCTTTGAAACTTTTATCGGAACACTGTGAGTTCGAGCACTTAGAGGAGGGCCTTATCCGCGATAGAATAGTTTGCGGCGTAGCGGATAGCAAAGTACGGGACAGATTACTAAGGGCAGAAGAGCTAACTTTACAAAGTGCCTTGAAAATATGCCGGGCTAATGAGATGTCAATTGAAGAGAAGCAGAACATCGAGGGCGCCAAGGCGAAAGCTGATGAGGCGTGCGCGTCATCATCAACGGCAGTGGACGTCATACGGGGCGCGCGGACAGGCGGCCGAGCGGGCGGCTGGGCGCCGCGGGCGCAGCGTGGGCGCGGCTGGGCGCGCGGCGGCGGCGGCGGCGCTCGGAGCGCTGCGGCCCGCGGCCTAGCGCGGCCCGCGCAGGGATTCTCAGCGGATGCGGCGCGATCGCGGTCTTGTAAAAAATGTGGCGCGTTTCAGTGCGATGGTGATAATTACTGCCCGGCTCGCAGGGCTGTGTGTTTCTCGTGTGGTTCAGTAGGCCATTTTAAAAAATTGTGTGCTCTAAATCCACGAAAAAATGTGTATCAAATAGTGGAAAATAGTGATACAGATGAAGAATTATACATGATCTCTACGATCGACGGTGACTTAACTTGTAAGGACAATAACAGATGGTATGAAATTTTGCAATTATATAATAGTGTTAAAAAAGAGAAATTTAAACTCGATACCGGATCGGACCTAAACGTTATGTCCTTGGAAAAATATAAACAATTAGGTTTGCAGTTGTCATCCTTGCATCAAAACAACGTTAAGGCTCAATCTTTTTGTGGTAATGAAATACCGATACTGGGTTCGTGTTATATTTCCTGGATATATAAAAATTGTCTGTATAATCTCAATTTTTGCATTTGTAGAAATGATTGTGAGAGCGTGTTAGGCAAATATGCTTGTGAGAAATTAGGTATTGTGAAACGTGTGTACACTATAAATATAGATATGTATGCTGATTTATTTAAAGGGTTAGGTAAGTTACCGGGTGAGTATAAGATCATTATTGATTCTGGGGTACAACCGTCGGTCTGTCCGGTCAGAAAAATACCTATTGGCGTTCGTGATAAGTTAAAAGTAGAATTAGAGCGTATGGAAGGTATGGGTGTTATAAGGAAGGTATCGCATCCTACCGAATGGGTGAACGCGATAGTAGTAGTAGCGAAGAAAAATGGTAGTTTACGTGTATGTCTCGATCCGCGGCCGCTAAACCGGGCGGTGCGACGCGCGCACTACCCGCTGCCGACGCTCACGGAAATAGCTGCCAAGTTGCAGGGCGCACGATATTTTAGCAAGTTAGATGCTAGATCGGGATATTGGATGATTCAGATTGATAATGAAAGTGCGGATTTATGTACGTTTGGAACACCCTTCGGACGTTATCAATTTTTACGCTTACCTTACGGAATTAATTGCGCCTCGGAGGTATTCCATGCTCGAGTGCGGCAACTTCTGGAAGATCTGGAGGGTGTAGATTCGTTCGTGGACGATATCATCGTATGGGGAACGACTATGGCGCAGCACGATGAAAGGCTAAAATGTTTATTAGAAAGGGCAAGGCAAGTAGGTATAAAATTTAATAGAGAAAAGTGTGAGTTTAGGGTTCAGGAAGTGAGTTATTTAGGGCACACGTTCAGCTCGGAGGGCATGGCGATCGACAAAAGTAAGCTTAAGGCTATCGAGGATATGCCTACCCCGCAAAATAGGTCTGCTTTAGAGCGGTTCCTCGGTATGGTCAACTATTTGTCTAAATTTATTACGAATTATTCTGAAATAGCATCACCTCTGCGCGGCTTATTGAAAAAAGACGTAGTGTGGTGTTGGGAAGAGGCGCACGAGAAGGCCGTGCGCGAGTTGAAGCAGAAGTTGTGCGCGGCGCCCGTGCTGGCGCTGTACTCGCCGCGCGAGCCCGTGCTGCTGTCCGTGGACGCGAGCTCGCGCGCGCTCGGCGCCGTGCTGCTGCAGGCGGGCCGCCCCGTCGAGTTTGCGTCCTCCACTCTCACTGACACACAAACTAGGTATGCGCAAATTGAAAAGGAGTTGCTTGCCATTGTATTCGCTCTAGAGCGATTTCATCAATATCTGTTTGGCCGAGGTGACATCACAGTCGAAACGGATCATAAGCCTCTAGAAGCCTTATTTAATAAATCGTTGGATGCGGTACCTGCGCGGTTGCAGCGCATGATGTTAAGAATTCAAGGTTACAACTTTAAGGTAGTGTACAAGCCGGGCAAATATATGTTCGTTGCGGACACACTGTCGCGCGCTCCGCTACCGGAATTGATGAAAAATAACGTCTCGGTTGAAATAGAGGAGCAGTCGTGTTTTGTTATTAATAATGTTCGATTTACTGATGAAAAAATTAAATTAATTAAAGAATATATTGACTCGGACGAAGAATGCCAAAGTATTATCAAGTACATAAAAGATGGATGGCCAGTAAATAAGTATAGTGTCGATGAATGTGTGCGGCAATTATGGTCTTATAGAGAATGTTTCGAATACATAGATAACATTATTTTAAAAGACAACTTGGTGTATATACCTCGAGGCCTTCGTGCAGAAATGATAAACCGCGTTCATGAGGGCCACATGGGCATCGACCGGTGCAAGCGACGTGCTCGAGAGGTAATGTTTTGGCCGGGCATGTCGCGCGACGTGGAGCGTGCGGTGCGCCGGTGTGCGACGTGCGTGGAACTCAAGCCGCGACCCTCGCGCGAGCCCATGATACCACACGAGATACCGGATATTCCATGGTCGAAGGTAGGCTCGGATATTTTTCAATATCGGAATAAATACTTTTTGATTCTCGTAGATTATTTTTCAAACTTTATTGAGGTTAGCGCGCTGAGTAGTATAGGAAGTAAGGCGGTAATACGAGCTATGAAGGATCAATTCGCTAGGCACGGAATTCCAGTCCAGCTGGTGACGGACGGAGGTCCAGCTTACACCTCAAAGGAATTTGCCGATTTCCGGTCCAAATGGGGTTTTGCGCATGTCACTACGTCACCCAACTATCCTCAAGCTAATGGCCGAAGTGAAAAAAGCGTACAAACAATTAAAAACATATTAATTAAAGCGACTAACTCAGGATCTGATTTTTATTTGGGTTTGTTGAACTTTAGAGCGTGCCCACGCGACGGGTTAAGTTCTCCGGCTGAACTGCTCATGGGGCGCAGATTAAATACCAGGCTACCGGCGCATGAGCAGTCCTTAAGGCCCTGCCGTGATAATACCGCAGATTACCAAAGCATCTTGTTTAAGCAGGCTAAAAGTAAAACTTATTACGATCAACATTCGCGACCCTTGCCCGAGCTGGTGCCCGGGCAGGGTGTTGTTATGATCGACGAAGGCAGACGTAAACATGCTGTAGTGCAAGGTACGGCGCCTCAACCGCGCTCGTATTTCGTTCAGGACAACGTGTCCGGGAGGCGATATAGACGAAATAGACGTCACTTGCTTGGTATACCTCCAACCGAAGTTTGCGCAACGCCTAAGGAGGAGGATAAGTGGAGTAGCGCGGAAAGTGACGATCATAGTACTCCGCAGCAAAATCGTTCCACTGCTACTACTACCGCGGAACCCCCCACGGTCTATGATAGTGAGAATTCACCAACCATTGATGATAAATATGCAAATAAACTGACAACACGCAGACCGGCGGCTGTCAAAGCTCGCATGAATTTAAAACATATGAAATGATGAGATTGTAAGTAGTGAATAAATAGTAAGTGCATGAATAGTATTAATATAGGATATTAAAAATGTATAAGATAGGATTAGGTGCGTATTATTTAAATATAAATACATATGCCTATCATAAAATTAAAATAAAACTACATGTAATACTTAAAAAATAAAAGGGAAAGATGATGTGATTTTTATATAATATTGCTAAGTAAGTGGGTATTTTAATAATAATAAAGTGTCAGTTCTCATCAAGTGCTCGTTTCATTCACAACACCTACCTAAGTAATACCCTATTACTTAGGTCGGTATGTAGACTTTATTACATTACTACTACGTCTGCGAGGATTGAGGGTTTTGGTTCCCTCGGGAACTCCTTAGTTTTCCGGGATAAAAAGTATATAGTAGCCTATGTGCTATTCCAGACTATAATCTATCTCTGTGCCAAATCGTTTAGCCGTTGGCGCGTGATTGAGTAACAAACATCCATACATCCATACATCCATCCAAACTTTCACATTTAGATGATTTGTAAGATAAGATTACTAATACGCATAAAAACCAACCAAAGCATGCTATTACTATTTACTTCTTCATTCCTTCTAGTATTAGTACCTATTAAATACTATAGTTAAACTACCAAAGGTAACAATAATATGAAGTAGGTAAGTAAATAAGGTCCGTAACGAAAATGCGTGGAGTAAGATTTTTATGTATAGTTTATTCGAAATAAGTTTAATACGACCGACGAACGATATGACCTTTTGTCTTCGTAACAGCGCGAGCATGTCGGCGACATGCATGTCGATGACGCCGCGAATCCACATTTTTACCCCCTACCAAAAAGTGCTCAGCGGGGCTAAATTAGTTTCACTTCAAAAAAATTGGCAGTCATAGGGACTGCTGATGGAAGTGAAAACTAAAATTCAATTTTACTTGTAAAGTTAAACATAGCAGTAATGTTGCATAATACGTTACGTGCATGTCGGTGACGCGGACCATAAAATTTTTCCCTACTAAAAAGTGCTCAACGCGGCTAAAGAAGTTTTCACTTCAAAAAAAAACTTGATAGGTAGTCTTGCATGGTTTATTTTTACTTTGGTTATATTTACACAGTAGGTACTTTTCGTTTTAGTAGTGTGCTCAGGTAATTACAAGATCTAATAACACTATTCGTGGTAGTTAATAATACTTTTCACGTTTTGCTTTCAAGGAAAATTGTGGTGTGACGGGCTTCCATGTAATTAGCCCCTGTAGTGGAAATCAGCTCCTTAGTGTCCGATGACATGATATAATGACTTCGGGACTTGACATTATGAAACTTAATTATATGTAATTCGTATCATAAGCGATGTCTATAAGACATTTTTGTTCCGTTGAGTTTTTTTTATTGTTTGTAATGTTGTATTTCCATTTTTACTTCATGTGTCAAATACATAAAATTATATATCAATGGTCACATATCACTTTACATAGATTTTATGCTCTATGTACCTTTCAGGTGGTTATCTGTAATTTTTCATAATAAAGAAAATTGTAGAGTCATTCGTTTCAGCATTACAATGAAATAAATGGTGCTTACTCATTATTTGGAATGTGCTCTAAACGGGTTTTTGATTAAATTGCTTTTGCCTAAATAAATAAATAATATATCAGCTGAGTTTTTTTGCCGGCTCTTCTCTTCTGAATAGAATTCATTCCGAATCGCTGGTAGAGTTAAACAATATCCCATATGAAATAAACTTTAGTTTGAGTTTGAGTATCGTGAAAACTGACACAACTCCACATATTTTCTTTACGTTTTCATCTCATCAACACATTTTTTTCCATGCAAGCACGAGACTCGGAAGGTCTTTAATTCAATTCATTTCTCTATGAACAAAAAAGGTTATTATAGTGCAAAAACGATTATACAACAACTGTTTTACTGAATATAAAAACGGTGATGTTGCATCGACTTTGATTGGTTCTAAATTTTGTGGCCACGGTCAACTGCGCAAATTACTATTGAGATAGCGAATTATTAACAATAGCAGATACCTATTACTGGAATTGCATAGCGGTATTGCAGCTTTATTTTTAACCCTACATTATGTCACCGTTAATAATACCGTTAAGAATGACATAATTCCTTGAATGGGTCTAAAGTTTTGGTACATTTTCGTTCATCTTCAAGTAGGTACCTTTTTGTTTTCACCGACATCTCTCTATACAGTGCTGGCATGGAGAGCGACGAGACACCAAAACACATGCTGTTCGAATGCAGCGGTGTTTCCACTCAACGAGAAGCCTACATTGGCTCCCCAGCAACACAACCGGAAGTCCTCGCCCGACCCGGGTGGCCTGCTTGGATTCTGGAGTGAGCTCGGCTGGCTGGAATGATCCAGCGGAGAGTTGCACCAGCGGTTTCATGTACAACGGTCGCGTGCGCGTGGAAAATAATCCCAGGATACAAAAAAGAAGAAGAAGAAGTATCCTGTATATATTTTATTCCATAGACTTGATCGTATGTTTTCCCGACTCCAAACAATCCAATGGTTTACTTCATTATCTTTCTACCTAGTACATAATAAACTAGTGGTTCGCCCCGAACTGAGACCTCGCGGCGCCATCTATTGACATAAATGTGAGGTTCTGTTATAAATACTGAAGCTCATTAAAAATTAAATAATTCCGTTTCCTTACAATATTTATCTTATTTTAGTATTTTTTGTTCAAGTACAGGATATAATTGTAATAATTGATCAAGTTTCAGGCTCATCCTTTCAGTAAATTTAGAGTTCTGAGGTCATCTTTGGACGTTAGAAAATCTCCACTTTGAAAGCCCCCCATTTCATCAATTTTGGGGGAAAAATTTTAAAAAAAATATTTTTGGACTCTATTCCTAATTATCTTTAAAATGATATACCGCAACATTATGTAACTTTATAAAAAATATTTTACTTCGCATTCGCTTCTATGAGAGCCCCCCTGAAATAAAGATTTTTATTATTTTTTAAGCCATATTCGGCGGGAGGCCATTGGTTTACATATTATATTTAAAGCTGAAGTAATTGCGTTTAGTAATTCAGAAGTTATAATGCTCTGACAGACGGACGGACGGACAAGTGCCAATTCACCCAAGTAGACTCAGAGACCTTCGCTCGGTCAATAATACTAGTGGTTCGCCCCGAACTGAGACCTCGCGGCGCCATCTATTGACATAAATGTGAAGTTCTGTTAAAAATACTGACGCTCATTAAAAATTAAATAATTTCGTTTCCTTACAATATTTATCTAATTTTAGTATTTGTTGTTCAAGTACAGGATATAATTGAAATAATTGATCAAGTTTCAGGCTCATCCTTTCAGAAAATTTAGAGTTCTGAGGTCATCTTTGGACGTTAGAAAATCACCACTTTGAAAGCCCCCCATTTCGTCAATTTTGGGGGAAAAATTAAAAAAAAAATATTTTCAGACTTTATTCCTAATTATCTTTAAAATGATATACCGCAACCCTATGTAACTTTATAAAAAATATTTTACTTCGCATTCGCTTCTATGAGAGCCCCCCTGAAATAAAGATTTTTATTATTTTTTAAGCCATATTCGGCGGGAGGCTATTGGTTTACATATTATATTTAAAGCTGAAGTAATTGCGTTCAGTAATTCAGAAGTTATAATGCTCTGACAGACGGACGGACGGACGGACGGACGGACGGACGGACAAGTGCCAATTCACCCAAGTAGACTCAGAGACCTTCGCTTCGCTCGGTCAATTAAAAGTAGTATTTAATTTTCAATGCATTTACATTTTGCTTATAGTTAGTATGTATATAATTTAAAACATTGTAGGTCGTAACAAATGGGGTGTTTACAGAGGTTCCTTATTTGTTTTGGCTTTGTGTAATTATCTCCATGAAGTGTCTCTACCAGCATTGACTTCCAGATAAATCAATGAGTAAATCTAGAGTCTAGACTGAGTTTAACAGTGCCGTTACGAATTATTCAATCAGAGAAATAATCAAAGAAACATGCAATTATCTACGCGCGTGAAAAAAGACCACCATAGCAAATGAATTGTCTACCGAGTTTAACGTATGAAGAATAATTAATTGGATTGGAATAGTTTTTGCCACAACCACTGAACTCATTATTGTATAGCATGGTCCCATTTTGCAAGTAATTTTCTCCATTCCGACCCATATTCTTAAAGAGTTAAAGATTATAGTGCATGCACAAATAAGTTTGAAATGGTCCGTATTTGTTTTCCTATTATGTTGCTGTGACTGAATTTACATAACAATGAGATTATATGTTAGTCACTCGGTTAATAAGATGTTTTAGGTCAGGAATATCAATACTGAATACGGTTTTCTATGAATAACAGGTACCTACCTAAGATAAAATTCCAAGTTGTTTTAGTTTATTAAAACTAGTTTTATGGTAAACTGATTAAGATTAAAAAACAGACCGTATTAGGTGTTTTAAATAAAAAATACAAAAGTGACTTTATTGCGAACTGGTACATAAACCCATAGTAAATGAAGCGCTACGCGTTCTTACCTTATAAGTCCTGGAGGAGATCTACGATTTGATTCACTGCAGTACTTCGTAGTTGGGAATTTATAATTGTCGCTGCATGTCTTGTCTACTCAAAGTTTTTTACCGTATTGTCAAATGATTGAGATTTCAATTACGATGTCATGTAGTAACCGGGGTATTTGTTTTTCAAAGCTGCCTTACCTACCTTTCCCTGTTTATTGCAGAATATCTACTGACCAGTGGTGCTACCAGTTAAATAGAGCTAAGGCAATTAAGTAAACAAATAAACATCACCTGCTTTAGCGGGGTAGAAAAGCATCGTAATGAAGTTAGATATCCACGTTCTCAAAGGTACCATATGAAGTCTGTGATAGGTTAAGATGATGATGATGATGAACTCCAGGATACAAGTAAGCTTATTTGCTTACTTGGTTGGAGATTGGAATACTTATAAAACCTGCGTATATTTCTGCGTATCTATTGCAATAACACATTATTATGAAGAGGTTGATCATACTTCTATGCTAATCATCAACGCTTTTGTTGACTCACTCAGACGATGCAAATTAGGCAGGTCAAACGGGTCAGATGACATTGTTTGGTTCGAAAAAGGCGGGCCTATATACTTACTGTATCGAATTAGGTGTGCTACGTATTTTATAATGTATAACAAGCTCTTAGGCAAGTAGGAATTTTAATATTATGTTCGAACTAGTTTCGGGAATCATCTCGTTCATTTTATCACGTTGAATCATATTATGATTAATTTTATTTTAAAAATTTCGAGGAAACGCTTTTATTTTCCGGGATAAAAAGAAGCATATACATATACTTATGTTTAATATGTCAATCTGCAGGTTTGTGACTATATCCATGTAAAAAATCATATTGATCCGTTACTCCGTTGCGGCGTGATTGAAGAAAAGGCCAACACTGATTGTGATTAATTATGTGAAGTGTGAACTGTTACCTATATTCTTATAATATTTTGTGAAGAGAACTTGCGATATCCCTTTCGAAAACATCAAAATTACTTATTTCGAAGTTTCTAGTTTTACAAAATAAAATAAAATAAAATATTTTTATTTGTATTCCAACCATGATGCAGTGGGGCCAAGGGTAAACAGGAATACCCCCTCGCCCCACTGGTGTCGCAAGCCAGTGGGGCCAGGGGTCGCGACCCAAAATAAGTATCTATATTTTTCCCTTCTTGATGAGTGATGACGAGGCAGCGCGATATCGCGGTCATTTGCAAGTTCAACATAAATATTGTTGTTTGTGGTCTGTTTTAGTAATTTTTCCTTGTTTGGAGTTCTTGAGTAGAATTCCTCATCGCGTCACGAATGTCTAGTACAAATTAGATACAGTAATCATTTTTTACCTGTTGTCGAATTCAGAATCAAATTAAATACTTAAGACTACTTACGACCTTCTTCAGATTTCTTTGAGATAAACATTCTGATTGATTAAATGCTTTGGTTCCCCGAGTTAATTTTCCAACACGATAAGCCTTGCACTACCTCCTTTACTGATTACATGTAGAACATGCTAAGTCAAAGAGAGGCATAATACTTATTATATTTGTGTCTCTAAGAATGCTCAGCCGTTTCCGTTGCGAAAATTATTACAATACTATCTGGTATCAGCTAAAAGATTTATTAATTATCATTTAAAGCAAGCAAGTAATCTCGAAGCTTTTTGAAAGGTAGCCCCTTCAATGACTAAATTCTATAAGTAACAAATAAATTCTCACGACCATGTAGGAATACGATGGCTATCGTGAATGCGAAACAATCAAACGGGTATTAAGAGATTTGTGCTTTGCTTAAAGCGTAGAGTAGCATTGCGTAAGAATGGTACTGAAACCAAATTTTTGGTTTTAGGTAAGGTCAGTTTTTTAAAATTTTTTTATTCATTAAAGGCTTACGCTTGACCACAATCACACCTGATAGGAAATGACAATGCGCCTTATGACGGAATGCGCTTATCTTGTTCTAAGCTTATCTTGTTATAGACAAACTTAGAATTACTTCTTCCTTGGTATGCTGTTCGCTTTAAATAAATAAATAAACCTTTATTTCAGATCTAGGATCCATACAGTTTTAGTAACAAAATTGACACTTAATTAATTTATCTTAATTTATGTACGTAAGTATGTATTCAAACCTCTTACGATACTTGGAGTTGACATGTAAGCCAACCCAGTGCTTCATAAAAGGGTTTTCCCACTTTCCTAGATACCAATGTTTTCAGAATACTGTTGGTGCTTCCGCGCACTCTATTCATCACAGATGCCGCTGTTTTCCTCATTATACCATAAAAATCGTCGGTGTGAGCCTCCGCAAACATCTGTGACGCACTGCAGTAGCGCGGCAACCCCTTTAAAAAGTTCAAACCCCTTTAAAGGTCATTAAAAAATCCAAGAAACCCCATACTGATTCTAAAATACCTATCTTTTGAGAGGGCAGCATAGCATTAGTAGGTGCTGAATAATATTATTCATGTATGTTTTATTCAAACAAATAATTTATACTAACAATGTTTATCGAGATAGTGTTAGAGTCGTTGTTTCCGTCTATACATAGGCATAATGTATGTAATTCAATAGAATTCGTTTCATATACTGTTTTAATGCCGGAAAAACTAGAGTCGCGCCGCGTGCGTAGTTTGAGTTCGTTCACATTGTACGACTCCGTTTTTTTCTCGACTTTTTTATACACTACAAGTTAGCCATTGATTGCGATCTCACCTGATGGTAAGTGATGATGCAGTCTAAGATGGTAGCGGAATAATAAATAGTACACCTCATCTAAAACTATGACAAAAGTCCCTTGTATTATACTTACCTATATAATTTCTTATGAGATTATTACGAGACTCATATAATAACATAACTAGCTGATGCCCGCGACTTCGTTCGCGTGGATTGAGATTTTTTGGTTCCTGCGGGAACTCTTTAATTTTCCGGGATAAAAAAAAGCCTATGTGTTATTCCAGACTACAATCTGTCTCTGTACCAAACTTTATCCAGATCCGTTCAGCCGTTTTGGCGTTATTGCGTAACATCCATCCATCCATCCAAACACACATTTATTAGTATAGATATTTTGTTTGATATTTTGAAGTGCTCAGTGCTCACTTAAAATTTATACCTTCATATTATTTAGATAACACATTTTTATTATTTTGTTCTCAAGTTTAAGTTGAACATTGTTGGCTTGTTTTAACTTCAAATGGGACTTATGAGGCGATTTCATTGTAAACATCTCTTGTTTTCTGCAGCGTAGCCGCGTATTTTAATATTCACTGAACAGAAATTGGAAACTGTTTGCCGTATATTTTTACCTAAATAACGTTTGCAAAGTTTCATCAACAATGCCATTCAGATTGGTTTAAAGACCATTGGTTGGTTTGATTGGTTTTTAAATGCAGTCAGATGCTGAATGGAAACAGTCTCCTAAATAAATCAGTACTTCTACAATCCACATACCTACTCGCTATTTGTCAGCCCGGACACGGGGTCATTTGGAGACAATTGATTCATCGAGACGTGGCAAATGCCGCTGTATGTCGGTTTGTCGACCTATCTCCCGTGTACATCTGTGCTTATTTTAACATCACAAAGCAGTATAATATCACTTCATTCGAGCAGTTGAAAAATAGATAGATAGATAGATAGATAAACTCTTTATTGCTACACAGGACATAAAAATACAAAGTAAATAGAAAAATAGTTAGGTTACCTTTAATTTGCAGTGAAAGTGTGGGATGATAAATCTTAGAGACAGCTTCATATGATTAAGCCTCATTTATTGATTCTACGCATGTTGAATTTGGTGAAGAAAAATGTGCAAGGACAATAATCATAAGTCAAAAAGGATTCAATCAACTTGATACTCTGCAATGGAAAATTGTGCTTTAAAGTATTCATACTTAAATTAAAAAGAAATTTCAACTACCTTACTTCAGGCTATAACGTAGCATATATTTTATGCATACGAATTCCAAAGATATCCTCCTTATGCAAACTGCTAAGTTTTGATAGAACAATCAATGTATGTCCTATCAAAACTTAGCAAGTATTGTTTTATAGTCGACATTTTCTAAAAGACGACATAATACAGCATTGAGTAAAATAACGGACAAACTTAATTTACAAACTTTATACTTTGTGAGATATATAGAGCGAACTTTGACTTTGACTTTTAGACATGGTTAAAACGAGACAGAATTATGTTATTCACATGAGTCCATCTTTTTTTATCTTACGTAAAGTCTGAGCCAAGTCAAAGTACGCTCTATAGATCTCAGAATTAGACACGCGTTTAAAGGTTCCAATAAGTAGTAGGCTCCTATAGAAAGACTACGTAAAATATTTCGAAACCCATTTAAAAAGGTCAGCAGTTTAAATGTATCTTTAACAAGCTCTAAGTATTATCAAACACCAAACAGGTATACACTATGAAAAGTGAAAGCAATATTTCCTAGTAATACCGACAATTACTACATACTTACTTATCTGCCGGCAAAATAACCTTGACTGACTGGTGATTTTTCTTACGTCACTGATTACAGCTACAGAAGTAGAATTTTGACGACCTCCGTCGCGCAGTATGTAGCGCTGTTGCCTTAACGTGCGGAGGTCCTGGGTTCGATCCCCGGCAGGGTCAATTTGGGAATTTATAATTTCTGAATTTTCCCTGGTCTGGCCTGGTGGGAGGCTTCGGCCGTGGCTAGTTACCACCCTACTGGCAAATACGTGCCGCTAAGCGATTTAGCGTTCCGGTACGATGCCGTGTAGAAACCGAAGGGGTATGGGTTTAATATAACTGCTATGCCCCGCTTACGCAACAGGTTAGCCCGCTACCATCTTAGACTGCATCATCACTTACCATCAGGTGAGATCGCAGTCAAGTGCTAGCTTTGGACACACAATGCACCGACAACTGCAGAGGTGCTAGGACAACGTTTTCAGTATCGATGGTGTGATGATCTTTACGCAAAGCATTAAAGTGCCCCTCCTGCTGATCTCGCGATCGCCATATTATGGTCTATGGTTATATTTATATGGGATGTGGTCACTTTTATAGAGCGTACGGACACTTCTCCTACCGCTCGAGCAGTCATAGTCCACTTGGAGAAATCCACGCTGGCAACTGCACGGTCGACCGGTTTAGAGCGTTCAATCCTATCCCTTCAGAGCAGAGGGCAGATATTGCTCTTTTGAAAGCCAGATCTATCGCTATATAGTTAAGAGGTTGAGGCCATTGGCTGGCTTCACACACCTTTGAGAAAATTACGAAGAACACACAAGCAGATTTCACATGCTGTTTTCCACGTAGACCTAAGTCATCATCATTCATTGGCGCTACAGCCCCTTGTGGGCCCGGGCCTGGTCCAGAAGATTTCTCCATCTGTCTCTTTCCTTTGTGCTCGTTTTCCAGTTTTTAAGTCCAAGCCGCTTGGCATCTTGGTTAACTCTATCTAACCACCGAAGTTAAGACCTAAGTACTAACTCCGAAAATTTAGAGTTCCGTGCCCGGAAATCGAACCCCGGAATCTCCGAGTAAGAGCCTGATGTCGTTCCCTTCCACTTCTAGCATCTAATTAGCGGTTAGTGTCTTCAAATTGTATAGGGCGGTCCAGCAATAGTGCTTCAAGTTTCCCACGAGGTATGGTCTTAGTATCAGGGTCCATCGTCCATTTATTCTAATGATTCAAATTATAATTATTTAGTCTCATATTACTCTATTGTTCAAATCAAATGTATGACAACTCTTGTTCATAGTCTTGCGTCGGTAAATGAAACCATATCATTACACACAGTAATTAGATTTGAATATAGTCCTATGTGTCCTAGGTACTTATGTCCGTTACTTTGTATCATTGTGTCGCCTTACCTATTTACCTTAGATTTTCTTCCAGCGATTGCTCTGGTGTATGACCGGGTGGATCATGAAGTTTATTAAAATGAATTTGCAACCATTGCAAATTTTTGTACAGGTAGTGATAGATCTATACTTAATATTATAATTAATAATATATACAATTTCTTAAAAAATCGATTTAAAATCTAAATTAAAAACTAAACATTAAAATTATAATGTATGCCGCTGCAACGAGGCAATGTGCCCACAACGCTGGATGGATTGATGATTGTTACTCAATCACGCCAGAACGGCATCTGGATGAAATTTGGTACAGAGATAGATTATAGCCTGGAATAACACATAGGCTACTTTTTAACCCGGAAAAATAAAGAGTTCCCGCGGGAAATAAAAAACCGTAATCCACGGGGACGAAATCGCGAGCATCAGCTAGTATTCCATATATGTGAAAAGAAATATTATATCAATTAAAGTGCAATTTAATAATATTAAAAAATGTTGTTGCAATGAAATTAATTAATAATTTGTTCATATTTCATATTTTTCTAATAGCTCGTTATAATGGGAACTTTTGTATTGGTTTCTTACTTACAAACCAATACTTAATAAAATTTTCTTTATTTAGTGTATCTTAGTTTATTTTTGATTGGTTTATTTCATACAAAATAATAAATATAGAGCTGAAACATTCAGGAAGTTCCATCAACACTGAACACGTATGTAGTTTCAATACATATTGCCAAATCGATTAGTTTTCTTCACTAATAATATCTTTATCGTTGCTTGAAGTAGTTCACAGCTGCATTATAGCCATTTACACTCAAATGCGCTATTAACAACTGAATCTCAAAAATAGTCTGTGGGTAGGTAAGTATTATTGATCCTCTATTTATAGGTTCTTTCGTAAATATATAGTGCTGATTGGATTGTACACAAATCTTTAAAGTAAATTAAATTAACATGTCTAACACTAAGGCTGAGTTTAAGGTTAGTTGAAGTATAATTTATTTACTTTCAGGCAAGGGACAGATTCAGTTATGTTTCTAAATTATGATAAAACCGTCTCGTTTTAACTCTAGGAATTCAGAGCAATTAAGTCAATAAGTATTACGTTTTATAGTTTTTAGCCTTAAAATGGTCTTAATTTCATTATACGTTTAACAGCGACCAAAATTTAAAATGAAACCTAGAAACCCATATTTTGACAAAACGAGTCTGAAACGAAATCTTTTCGATAAACAATATTGCACAACTACACAATCATAAGGAAAACGGAAGTGAGGTAGGTATGTTATTACACAAATGTATAACTTACTTTAGATAATAATTTAGAGCGCCTTGTTGATCATAAGGTTGAATTTTGACGTGACTTTCATGGTCACAAAATAAGCTTGACGGTGATTTATTATTTAAACAAAAAAATAACTTTGTGTGGTTGTATTCATTTTTACACAAAAGGTAGATACTGGATAGGTA
This sequence comes from Erebia aethiops, assembly GCA_923060345.2. Classification (NCBI taxonomy): domain Eukaryota; kingdom Metazoa; phylum Arthropoda; class Insecta; order Lepidoptera; family Nymphalidae; genus Erebia; species Erebia aethiops. The sequence continues at coordinate 21,301,495 of OV281082.1, forward strand.
TTATAATACTTGTCACGGAAATTGAAAGTGGTGTGCGTCAAGAAAATACATTGGTTACACCTGGATGCTGCAGCACAACAACTCAGATGATTTCTGAAAATCGACTCTCGTGCTGTTACGATTTTCGTGATGGATAGAGAGCAACCTCGAAAAGCACATAAAACTTCATTGATTCAGCGACCCAACGAGTAGATATTTTTTTAGTTAGTTGAAAGCTTTAACTGAGAAATCATGTCACACGCTGATGTCTTTCTTGTGCGCTGCTGCCTGCTACGCTGCATTGGATCTCCTGAAATAATGTGACGATGTGATAAAATCATGTAACGCCAATCCCGAAAGAGCTGACCTATTACAAATATACGTGTTGCACGTATTAATGAAATAGTTAAATGTTCATGCAATACTCATAATGTACACGAAATTTCTCTAATCACTGAGTAAAAATAAAAACATTAAAAGAATAATTTCACTCCTAAATAAAAGTAAAATTATATAAATAGAATATATTATTATGTTTATAATTTTTACATACAAATAAAATTCTATAAAATTGAACTATAGTCTCTACCCTGCATTGCTACAATAACACTATGGTCGCGTGTGCTTTGAAGTAGGTAGGTAATAATACTTTTAAAGGATAAGAGTCAACTATAATGCTGCATCGGACCGATTGAAACCAGCTCTACAACTTTCGCGATTCGTCCCAAATGCAAGTGAACTATTGCGTCACTTCGGTTGGCTGATATTATTACAGTAACAAAAAAAATTATCGCATAGAATATTGCAAAACGTATAAAGTTGTATTTATAAATAAATGTTAAAACGAATACTAGTGCACTAGTAAAACTAAAAACACGTCTTCAAAATACAAGAAGTCAAAATAAATATTTTTTAATTTAATTATGTAAAAATTTTATGCAAAATGAAAATAATATTATGAATTAAAGTAATATTAAAGAAAGTTGATTTTATTATGTTTTGATTGATATAGTTGAGTCTCGAGACTATAAAATTTCTCTTTTAAACGCTCAAAAACCGGTTTAAATGGTTGGATTTGAATATTATGCGGATTGTATCCACTTAGTTATTTGCATTTAATTATGTACGATCCTTGAATATCACTAAATTAACGAGGCTACCTTCTAAATTCTAATACTTGCAGCCCACTCTTTCACTTTCAACCTTCAGGTGAACCTTATCTATATCATATTGAATTCATCAAATTTTAATGATATTTTGTCCTATTTCCAAGCAAATCATAACGCTGAGGTCCAAATGTTACATTAAAAAATACTTAATCAACTTATAACATTTGCGTAAATGTTTGTGTGGTGGTTTTTAAAATAAATAAATAAAAATAATCATTGAAAACTGTAAAATTATGATGAGATAATTTCACTTGCTCGGATAATCTAAATGCGTGATTTTGGTGTGAAATGACGTATCTACTGCAGAACTATTTTATATTAGTTAGGTACTCATTTCAATTTCATATCTTCTTTTATATATATAAAAATGAAACCCGTTTTCCTTGGTCACGGCATCACGCGTGAATGGCTGGACCGATTTCACTAATTCTTTTTTTGTTGTATTTGTTATTATTAGGAGAAGGTTCTTACGGAAAAAAATATTAAGAAAATCTCTCAGAAATATTGAAAAATATATATTTAATTTTGCATACTAAGGCGGTACGAAGTTCGCCGGGTCAGCTAGTCTTTTATATATATAAAAATGAAACCCGTTTTCCTTGGTCACGGCATCACGCGTGAATGGCTGGACCGATTTCACTAATTCTTTTTTTGTTGTATTTGTTATTATTAGGAGAAGGTTCTTACGGAAAAAAATATTAAGAAAATCTCTCAGAAATATTGAAAAATATATATTTAATTTTGCATACTAAGGCGGTACGAAGTTCGCCGGGTCAGCTAGTTATTGATATAACTACTACTTAAATATAACTAAAATAAGAAAGCTTCGAACTTTATTGTTCGAGTCTATTGCGTATATTATTTGAGACTTTGAAGTAGTAACGTACTACCTATTACCTATTCTGTGGTAGTAAAATAACTTCATCAATGAGTTATCGTAACTTTGCTATAAATGATAAGAAATGCGAAGTTATTAATCATAATCATAATATTTATTTGCTGATTGTAAGTAGGAAGTCTTACAATAAATTATTATTAAAAAACCAATTACAGCTGGTGAATCAACATCATTAATGTTATTTAAGTAAGTACCTATTACTTGGGCTTTGAAAGGTCACAAAGGTAAATTTTGCAAACATGTTAAAGTTAAGCAAACGATTTCGTATGGCTATAATTATTGCTTGTGCAAAGTTCATTGACTTGTAATGTTAACCCACTGCTCCTCTAAACCTATATTATAGGAGATAGCTGTATTTTTGGTAACTATCACTAGGAAGGCTGATTCTAGTATACCGTTCAACCGTGATCAATAATTTTTAGTAACCATAACACGTCTTTGCGTCTTTGAGCGGCGATAAGTAGTCAGATCCCCAGCCGCAAGCGAGCAGACCATCACTATTCTAACCAGAAGAGAGCCCTACATCCACCAAATACTTACTGAATCAGCCTTCTTGGTAATAGTTACCAAAAGTACAGCTATCTCTTATTCTATAGAGCGTACTTTGACTTGGCTCAGACTTTACTTAGAGTTAAAACGAGATGGACTTATGTGAGTAACATAAATCTGTCTCGTTTTAACCATAGCAAAGTCATAGTTCGCTCTGTAGATCTCAGCATTAGTCTACTATAGCAGCTTAGCCCTTTTCATATCAGAGCTGAGGGGTACAACAACGTGCGACTTTCAAAAATTGTTTAAGGGTTGCTGAAAAATTTTTGTCTCTCAGGCATTGATGTAGAATTTTACTACTCTACTACTCTAGGACAAAATCGTAGCTTTTTAAGTACTCGTGGGCGGTATTATCAATGCCTTTGCCGTCATTTAGGTTGTGTAGCGACTCTTCCACCTATTCAGAATGATATACCTATAAACCAAGAGGATGTCGGTAAGATAGTTGAGAATAAAGTTGTTTGAGCAATGTAAAATAATGTCCTTCCGACCGAATTTCGGCTACGGTGGCCTATCTTCAGATAGATTAGCCATCTGCGCGGGAGATATTATAGTGCACAAGTGTGTGCTGTTCCTTTATTCTCATAGCCCGATGTGACGGAAAATCCGACACGACCGAAGAGGCGCACAATCAGTGCAGTTCCGACGGTTTTACGTGCTCTCGGAGGCACGGGGGTGAAACACCGCCAAATCCCGGCTAGTTCTGAGAATTTCTTGTCAGAAAAACCAAAAACCCAATACTTGTTACGGCCCGGAACCTCTTCGGCCGCAGTCGGTAATGCTAACCACTAGACCAACGAGGCAGTCTGCAATTGAGCAATGTAAGCAGTTAGCGTAATCACGATCAGTTTCACACCAGTAATGCGGTGGGATATGGAGTCAAGAATGCCAATAGCCAGGCCAGCTGACGTCGCTGGAACAATGCCAACCAGGCCGTCAATACTTTCTGTATTTTTGAGATTTTATATTGGAAAACTAAAGGAAAGTGGGGTATTAGAAAATTTTAATTGTAAGTATACTTAATATATTTTAATAATTGTTTTACTTATTTTGATTATAATATGAACTATCAATAATCAACCTTTAGCAGACTTTTTATGTAAATATAATAATCACTTAAAACGTTTTTCACGGTTTTTACCTTTATTAATACCTACGTACTAAACTTGACGTTAACAGAGCAAAGGGGTAATTGCGACGCCTTTTGTTGCTCTACAATGCTGTTTAAATCCATAAGTTTCCAAAGCGTTCAAGTTTAATATGTTTCGGATTAACACTTTTAAAATATTGTCCTTAAATAACAAATATAATTTATATTTACCTTTTGAAATAAATTGAATAGAATCTTTTGACCTTTGTGTCACCAAAAACCATCTGCCCAAATCACAGGCGCAAATAATTTCCGATATCCCTAAAGAAAGGTCAGCTATCACGTGTGTTCGGAGTGTTCTGAAAAATTCCTTGCGAACCTTACTGCGCAGTAACACGTCATTTTGCCTCAACCTCCTGGATGACTAGTTTTCTTCTAACGCCCGTTATTCCATTTAATATCTCGCCCGCCTCGTACTTTCTTGCAAATAAGAACCTGCTTCAACTAAAATTATGCTTGGCTATTCGGGAGAGGTAGGCCCACACTCACATTGAGGTACAATGTCGCCCTTAACATCTTGCAAACGATCACCAGTCCTGGCGCTTCCGTGCAAAATGATCCAATGACGACAAGGGAAAGAAGAAAATTCTAGGGGTGGATAGTCAAATTCCTCAAATGCGACTACGCATATTGGCGGTTCTTAATAATACGTTGACCTGTTGGCCTTGGCGGTTCTTCTGTTGGGCATCTCACTTAATAATATTATTTATGTTTACCTGTAGGCGGTTCTACTGGTGGGCATTTCAATAATATTATGTTGACCTGTTTTCGGTTTTTCTTGTGGGCATCTCACTTAATAATATACAGACATGTTTGTTTGCACCTAAAACTATAAAAAACATGCCAACTGAGGTTCGAGTGAAGTATCGTTATAGCATAACTTGAACAGTCTTCCTGTTTCCCGCAGATCAGAAGGTCACGTGCACTTTTCCAGGCAACCTTGCCCCACGGACGGCGACATTCGCTCTCGTTATAGAACGCGCGAAGCGTGGGCGCGCGCGAACCGCTCAAAACATCTCGCGCGCCGATCTCTTTACAATTTTGAAATTTCACCCGAAATCTCTCTCATTACACTACCGCTCCGTTATGTGTTCGTGATTACTGTGATTGTGATTTAGTGCCACGTGATTGTGATGCGGTATATACAGTTCTGTATTGTGTTGTTGTACAGGTAAAGTTTAGTTTATGAACTGGAATTTGCGATAAGTTTTCAGCGCCTAATGCAATCTTTCGACTGAAAAATTCTTGACATGCTAAGCTTAAGGAAAGTGTTGTAGAGGGTTTTCTTGTACGTTTCCTTAATGATTGGAATATACTTAATTATATAGTACAATTGACGAATAAAATCTTTGAAAATCCATAAATTATTACAAATTTTTAATATAGGTACCTAGTAGTTTGATAATAATAATATTACCTACCAACTTAGTCCGTAATTTTTTAAGGTATTAAACTTATAATTTTTATGGTAGTATGTACCTTTTTTCGGTCATTTCGATGTTTCGTGTTTTTCGACGGATATTTACATATCAGAAATGCAAACATGACATTCACAGATTTCTCTATCGACTCTCGGACGGACGGACGTGACGGCTGACGCTTACAATATTACAACTTACAACCCAAAAGAGCTATATCGTACAAAATTGTCTCAACCAATTACAGATGTCGATGCTAATGTTATAATACTATAACTATTTTGTATACCTGATTAAATTATAATTATTCGAGTAAAAAATTTCAATAAACCCGAGAGTTATTTATCAGGTGACATATTGTCATTGTTACAATAGTCATACTGATATTCTAAACTATGCGAAAGTTTGTTTGTTTGTTGATTTGTCCTTCAATCACGCTGTAACAGAGCAACGGATCGACGTGATTTTTGGCATGCGGTTGAGGTATAGTTGAGGACCTGTATGGCTAGCATGCGCACTACGAGTAAAATTATGTCTACCCGTTATCTCTCTCTGTCTACCGAAGCTAACATGGTTACTTGTCTCGTTACGTCAAAAGTAGAGATAAAAGTAATATTTCTTATCTGTGGTTTTTTCTCTACGAACCTTTACATGTCGACTATTTTTTTCTTGTAATATACCGCATTTTGTGCATGTTAGGGTAAACGAAAAATTTGCCGGCCGCGACAACATCTCTCTCTCTCGTCGCGAGATAATCTCGTTGTGCGCATGCTAAGCACACTGGAGTGACACTTTTTATCGAAATCAAAAAAACTAAGTCGTGGGCTTCAGCTAGTAGTTTATATGTTATAGAGCAAACAAAATACAAATAATTCAAATACGAACACTATAATAATTTTGACGCCTATAGCATCATATTAAAATTCTACATCAATGCCTAGAGCATACCTACTTGCTTTTTATGCATTACTAGTAGGTTAGGTTTGCCTGGTGGGAGGCTTCGGCCGTGGCTAGTTACCACCCTACCGGCAAAGACGTGCCGCCAAGCGATTTAGCGTTCCGGTACGATGCCGTGTAGAAACCGAAGGGGTGTGGGTTTGATATAACTGCCATGCCCCTAACAGGTTAGCCCGCTACCATCTTAGACTGCATCATCACTTACCATCAGGTGTGATCGCAGTCAAGGGCTTGCTTGTAGTGGATAAAAAAAAAAAAAAAAAAATATATAAAAAAAAAAAAAAACTATTTTGGTTTAAAAATCCCGGGTGATCGCTTTAGTTTTCCGGGATAAAAAGTAGAATAATTATACCCATGCCATGCCCTCGACTAGCACGTATCGTACCGCGCCAAATAGGTTGAAAGTTTTAAGTTAAGTTTAGGGTAGGTTAGTTAGGTATAACTTATAAGGTAACATTTTGTTTTGGTTACCAACTAAGACGAGATGTTAACCGCCCTTCCAGAAAAACCCAGAATCTCACAGATAATCTATAGAACCTCATTTCAAGCAAAATCAGTAATAGATAGGTAACAAACTACTTGTCATGTTGCAAAATTGCGAAATAATTAAATAAACCGACCCCATCAAATAAAAATTGCGTTGCATAGCGACCTTTATTTTATGGCAATAAGGATTGTTTGATATGACGTTACGAGTGTTTCGACCGGTACTTTATGGGACATGCGGGTCTTTTAAACCTGTCTCCGACCTTGGCACATGGATAACTGGCCGTAAACCGGTACTAACGGCGCTGATGTAAACAGAATGTTAATTGTACGTGACATTTCTATGTTACGAGATAATTTGTCTACATTCTAAAGTGCAGGCACAATTTCCAAGAAGTATGTGAGCAATGGAGACTATGCTGATCGAGTTTTTAACAAACCAATCCATACTTATATTATAAATGCGAAAGTGTGTCTGTCTGTCAGACTGTCTGTCTGCTACGCTTTCACGGCCCAACCGTTCAACTGATTTTGATGAAATTTGGTACAGGGGTAGGTTGTATCCCGGGGAAGGACATAGGCTACTTTTTATCCCGGAAAATTAAAGAGATCCCGCGGGAAACTAAAATAATATCTGTTCAACCAATTTTGACGAAATTTGGTAAAGGGGTAGGTTGTATCCCGGGGAAGGACATAGGCTACTTTTTATCCGGGTTCCCGAGGCAAACAAAAAAACTTAATCCACGCGGACGAAGTCGCGGGCATCATCTAGTACTTATAATAAATGCGATTGTTATTCATATTGTCACGGACCGTTTGACATCGATTCATTAGGGTAGATGTTTATTTAATTTTTTTGCTTGTAAACCAGATAAATTATATTCTGACGTTATCCTATATGTTACTAAAATGAAAATACTTTTCAGCCAGCTTCCCTGTCATCCGAAGTAGCGCCATGCCACTTTAGATTTTATTTATTTATTTGAAATACTTATATACCTTAAGGTGCCAGCGGAGAATGAATTGCCCATACAAACGTAATACCAAAATAATTAATAATTCGAGAACATTTCCACCAAAATGAGAGTTTATTTGGATTCAAATTGTATTTATCTAGTCCCCTGGATTTATATGTTTTCAAAATACTTTCCTAAAATGAAATGTAAATGAATTGCGTTTTGCATATTTTTACGACAAGATGGACATGTTTCCCTCTTATTTGTTTCATATTAAAACCAACGATATCTTACGTATTAATTGGTCAGCAGCATAGCCTATATTGTCAAGTTACAGAATAACAAAACGAAGTAAAAAGCACGATAAGTTTTCATTCATCATTTTTGGTATTCACGGAACAAGACTAAATGTATAACAAATTCTGTAAGCTCATATTGCTATCTCGCTTGAACGCGATCTTGTGTCATCAGTGAAATAGAGATAGCAATATACCGGCAAATTTATATTTGCGGTTCGAATAGAAGTTGCGAGCGGCGCGAACCGGCCTCTTAATAGCTTTATTTAAAAGATTCCTGGATAGCCGGTACAAAATATAATAGATATGCGGAACATACCTCAGTCCCAATGACTCTATGATACTGCATACGGCGTAGCATGCGAAAAATGGCATGAGTCATTTTGGATAAAAGCAATAATGCAGAAAGAGGATACATTTTCTCCATAATCGACTCAACTTTATACGCCACTTCGATCGAATCATCTGCATTGGTTGCTTTTTCACTAGGAATCTGGACAGTGGACACTCGTAAATCGTAGCTAAGGACATGTGTTTTTCAAAGGTTAGTGTACCTATCATAGCTGTGATGGATGGTTCAGTAGGTATGCCAATCTATTACAATTAATCAATCATTTAAGACGAATTTACGTATTGTTTTGCAGACAAACTATTAAAACTGCCTAGCAAACATTTTCAATTATTTTCCTTTGATTACTTCTAGTTAAGAAAAACAGACGCAATTAAAATATACAGCAGACGTTTCGAATTTCAAACTTTATTAGTAAAAAGTTAATGAGACCCTTTATTTATACTTTACTTTTAGTTGTATATTTACTTTAATTTAAAATAGCAATGGTATTTTAATAAATCAATTAGGCGGAAGTCTTGTCCGTTACCAGAGTTTCTGTTTGATTTGACGTTTTTGCTCTAATGACCGATACTGGCACCGCCCTACCTCCTTAATGGCTCTTGATGCCTGGTATTTCTATATTTATTCCTGTTTATTGACATTTTAGTATTGGTTATTGATAATTACTCAATTTAATCGGCGGTCATTGGCCAAGTATTATAATTTAGATAAGAGAGGGGCCATATACCTACTTACCTACTCATAGAGGCGAAGATGATCTATACATAGCAGTCTCAACCTGAATGGTGACACAGTCGGTTTCTATGTCGTTCAAGTTCTAGCGCTTTTACTTTTTCTGACAAATAATAATACGTCGCTGTCGTTAACTTTTTTTGGAAACGAGTCTCATTATTATTTATAATCCACAACAGCCCATTAACGTCCCACTGCTGGGCACAGGCCTTTCACTCTCATAGGAGAGAGGGAATTAGAGCATAGACCCACCATGCTGCTCCAATGCGGGTTGGCGGGCTTTGACGACTATTATCATGTTAGTGATAATAACCAGGACCGACGGCTTAACGTGCTCTCCGACGCACGGGGATGAAACACCGCCAACTTCCTAACTCCGGGCTAGTACTGGGAATTTCTAATCAGAAAAACCCAACACTTAATTATGGCCCGACCCGGGACTCGAACCCGGTACCTCGTCAGCCGCAGTCGAACATGATAACCACTAGACCAACGAGGCAGTTATTATTATAATACTAGAACTAAATGATACCAGTACAAGGGATAAAACGTACCTAGCTAATGTTACTCTCCAGGTGTTTATCGATGCAAAAACTCATTTCGATCTGTTGCTCGGTGGCGGTGGGATTGAAAGATAAACCAATAAACACTTTTGGATTAATATCATAGGTTTACTACTCGGTGTATAACATTGAACAAAGACTAAATAACAAACAAACACACTTTCGCTTTATGTGGGATGATTTTGTCCTTGCAAGAATCAAGATAGGCGGTTAAAGTTACGTTACGGTTACAATTTACAAATTACGGTATGACTTTGACCGTGAATAAATGCAAAGTGAGTTGCACAAGACGGAATTTTGTTAACTTTGGACCAAAGTATTACACATGGAGGTATGAATACTATTACATATTTATTATACTAACTTTAAAATTGTGCGACCCATTTTGCTATACCTATGTTTTGGCCATCTATACATAGGTAAAAACATCATTAAATTGAGCTGCCAAAAGTAAAATAAATGATTGGACAGACAAGAATTTGCCTTTTACAACCGGACTTAATAGAGATTAACAAATCTTTTCTATGTGGTAAACAAAATTTATTTATAATAAAATAATCTAATGTAGCTTTTTCGACGACTAATGTGTGAGGTCTGCATTTAGGTCTATAACTCAATGTGTGGCTTCGTAAAAGCCCTAATAGCAATGTACTTTTAATGTTCAGGTATTATAACATTTTCTGTGTAATGGCCTTAGCTATAACTATAATGATTCTCTTTAAATATCTACTAATTGGCTTTTAAATTTTCTGAGAACAGCGTTCGTACATTAGCTCGCAAAGATTTTGTATAGTTACTTAGTACCTATTTAGTGTTCACCTACATAATTTTACTGAAGTAGGTACATGAAGTTTTATAACGGTTAACAGATCCATGAAGTTAATTATGGACAGTGGTAACTTACCAACTTACTATAGTCCATAGGTAAATTAACGGATCGGAACCGCTCGAGTTATATTTATATATCAAAATATAGGTAATTTTATAACAAACGCGATGGTATAGCATTGTCTACAATAAACTTGTCAAAAAAAATATTAATTAAAATTAATTAATTTAAAAATAGCCTGGACCGTATTTTGATAGGCAACCTATTTTAGGCGTATTTATTTATTCTTAAATAAAAATAAAAAGTAGGTTTCATCTATTAAACAGATCGGTGAAGGTCGTGATATAGCGGGATCTTGTTGAACCAGGGTTGACATTTTGTCATAGAGATAGGATAACTTTTCACACAAATCATGGAAATATTGGCTAGAAGCAGGCGCTACTTTGCGGAAGTCCATGACAATGAAAAAACTTGTTGACTCTACAATGCACGATAAGACTTTACAATTGTGCATTGTAGAGTCAACATCTGAACATGCTCCAATATCGGAGTGAAACGTACGTTGAGGGTATTTTCGAGTCTTTATGTGGTGTGGTGAATATCGCGGGCAGCAAGTTCAAGATACGAACTGTACCACACAGATTTGCCTTCTGTGGCGGATAGCGACTTAAACTTCTAGTTTATCATTTAAATCATGGAAATTCCTTTTCTTTCTTAGTACTATATCGCGTTCATCAGTAACCAATTTAAAGTCCTATCTACACAATATACTTAATGTAAAAACAAGTACGTTAACCTAAAAATACAAAAAGAAAAGCAGTGACACTGCGAATTAATGCGTATGCAACAACACCAATCTGTTTGTGTAATTCAATATCGAGCCATTGGAAAGTTACGAGAATAAACGCAATTGCACACAAGTACAAGCTATGTAATAAGTACATACGCATTTTACACATGACGTCTCAATGATATCCGTAGATTATTACTTATTAGCTTAAGAACTCCTTAGACAACTGTACACACTTTGAATTTTTGACTAACATAACAATACGTTTCAAGTTGTGACGACCTCCGTAGCGCAGGGTTGAGCGCTGTTGTCTTAATGTGCGGAGGTCCCGGGTTCGATCCCCGGCGGGGTCAACTTGGGAATTTATAATTTCTGAATTTTCCCTGGTCTGACCTGGTGGGCTTCGGCTTCGGTCGTGGCTAGTTATCACCCTACTGGCAAAGACGTGCCGCCAAGCGATTTAGCGTTCCGGTACGATGCCGTGTAGAAACCGAATAGGGGTATGGGTTTAATGTAACTGGAATACCCCTAACAGGTTAGCCCGATACCGTCTATAAGAAAACAGATCAGTGGAAATATATCTCTTGAAACGCCGGCATGATGGTGATAAACCAGAGAACGTCTGAAATAGATCTGTCACAGTCTGTATTCAATCTGTATGTTATATGAACGTTCAAGCATTTTATAACCATGCAAAGATTCTTGCGTTACCTAATTAACTATTGACCCTTTCCGATCCTATTCCAAATAATTAAGGTTAATTGCCAGTTTTAACGTTGCCTGTACAAAGACTATAAAGTGAAGTGAATCTGCCATCTCGAATAAAGTATTAACTTATTAAGGAAAAATAAAGAGTTACTCATGTGTATATTATATACAATGTACGTAACAAGACATAAGAATAAAATAATATGGAGACAGGGATTTTCGTTTGGCGGATGTTGTGTTGAACTGTTTGTGATAAAGGTCAATGTCTTGATACTCGTCTGTGATAATGTCTACTGACCTTGTTCGACTGCCAATATAAGGAATTCATCGTCGAAATCGTGATTTTTATTGTCTAAAAATGTCAATACATTTGTCTACAGTCTAATAAGTATTATAGCAAACAACATTGTATAAAGCTAGTTTCTCTAATCTGAGAATCGTACCAACGATTCTCAGATTAGAAACTCTCTCTATCTAGTATCTACTATACCTAATGCTAGGAATAATGAATATTCATTCATTTTCGAGATGTAATGACTCGTACAATAGGTATATGCATATATACCTATACGTATACCTAACATGTCTCACATTTTTTTTCTTTTTCCAGAAATCTGGGAGCCGCGCTTATCTACTGCTTCAGGTATTTCCATTCTCTTCTTCATTTTAAAGGTCATGACATTTTATTTATAATTACAATACGTAAACTATGTTAATAAAATGCACGTATTTATTAAATAACTTATCTACATCCACAAAATCATTGATTTCTTATCGTGTACTTTCATTAGAGTAATATATCAATTGCTTTTTCACATCCTCATTATGTGGCAGGGGCCGCCTTGTAGTGAACAATGATTTGTAGGTCGATCCCACGACAGTCTCGGTTAAGTAATCGTGTGACAGTTAACGAGATGAGAATCTAACGTAGTCTAGAGGAGAGAAGAAAACACGTTACACAATTTTTTTATCTAGTTTTTAAAGTAGGACTTTTATAGGTGACCCCACATTCCGTGATCTGTGGGTGACCCCATGTCAGCCCTATCGTTACACGCTACATGAATTAGTTAAGTCTAATTATGATTTGTAACAATTAGAGAGAATCACTGACAAATTGATATACTTTCGCTGTCGAAATACTCAGAGGTTTTTATAGAGTTATAAAAACACCAATATTAAGTGTAAATTATCATCAATTTCACCACATAATTCACAATTGGGAGAGTCACTTTCCCTCACAAGATGTTTAAACTAGGACACTATTTGTCTGTGCAACTGCATATAAGTTTCCGTCCATTTTACTGATATGGAATTAATTTAACCTGTGTGTCGTCAAGCCAGTCTATTTATTTACTGTCTCTCCCTACCATGATAAGAATATAATGTACCTATACCGATTTAACAACACCTGTTCGAAATAACACAATGGAATACTTTTCAGTCGATAGCCTTAGAGCATTTAAATTGCTGACTGAACTGTCCTAAGCAATGTATAGTGTACCTAGTAAGTAAAGTGTAAATTAGTCACACATGTTCTAGCTACATATTAAATCCATTAACCAGTTAACCAACCATTTTTATACAAAAGTGGTACTTAACAGTTCCACTTGTAACAAATTGGCCTACTGTTGCTAGAACTTAGAAAGTAGATGATTACACGTATGAGTGCACTTGGCTCAATGCCTTCACTGTCACTGCAAAGTACTTTCTATGGTAAATAATTATATGGGACGTCTTCACAAAGAAATCGCAATCAGCAAAAAGCAGAGGGGTAAACCCCAAAGAGTATTAAAAAAGTTACGCTAAGGGATTCCCAATTGACTCGTAATAATAATCTCGGCTAAATAAATCGTGACATATTTATATATTTGCTGTTATCAAATAAAAAAGTGGTTCATGCCTCTATATTTACCTCTTACAAGAATCCTATACTTTTCGGCTCAATGGCACATCCCGAAGGATGCTGCCTCTCCTTAACTGCTCATCTTCCAATAAAAGCATCTGCCTGAGTCCTTTTACTCCCGCGTCGAACAAAGGTTAACATAGGTAATGGTAAGGTAAGGTAAAATAATACAATACCCATAAAATATTCTTTATTAATGATAGTAATTAATCCATCTACCCTCATAATGAAAAAGTGAGCTGAATGCATACTCGTAACATCGCGTGCGCCTGCGCATCTATTCCGCTTCCTATGCGTTAATACAAACAGCTGTAACGTGTGTAGAACTGTTGATAATATTGAATTAGTAGCAAAAGTTATTGTAAGGTATTAAGTATTCTTGTAGTATATTATAATATAAATAAGTAAAGTTTTGTTTGTATAAATATAATGTACCTAAGTACCTACTTCGCAAACAAAAAGAAACGCTTTCACTGCAAAGGATCGTGATGAAAAGTAGAGCATAGTTTCGGCAACGCTTTGGCAGTTCACGTGTGACGGTTTTCTGATAGACCGTTTACTAGCAGGAGTATCGAAAGTTTAATGGAATTATAAAATTTCTTAGGTAGGTTTTTGGTAAAGCCGAAGTTGACGGATTTTAAAACAGGATGCTGAGTGCTGTCCATTGACTGAATGCCTCGTTGGTCTAGTGGTTGGTATGTTCGACTGCGGCCGATGAACTCCCAGGTTCGAGTCCCTGGTCGGGCCATAATCAAGTGTTGGGTTTTTCTGGCTAGAAATTCTCAGTACCTACTAGCCCGGAGTTAGGAAGTTGGCGATGTCTCACCCCCGTGCCTCGGAGAGCACGTTAAGCCGTCGGTTCCGGTTATTATCTCTGACATGATAATAGTCGTTAAAGCCCGCCAACCCGCATTGGAGCAGCGTGGTGGGTCTAAGCTCTAATTCCCTCTCTCCTAGAAAGTGGAGGCCTGAGCCCAGCAGTGGGACGTTAATGGGCTGTAGTAATGGCTGACCATTATGTTGGCCTTCGTATAGCATAAAAAGAAATAACCAAAGCAATAGCGTAAAGTTGTCAGGTAAAGGCTGGTATCGGTCCATTTTAGTAATTACTAGCTGATGCCCGCGACTTCATCTGCGTGGATTAAAAGGTTTTTTAGTTGCAGCGGGAACTCTTTAATTTTCCGGGATAAAAAGTAGCCTATGTGCTCTTTCATACTATAATAATCTATCTCTGTGCCAAACATCCAGATCCGTTCTGGCGTGATTGCGTAATAAACATCCATCCATCCAAACTTTCGCATTTATAATAAAAGTATGTTAATTTTCCAGCTTCCTCCTTAAGGTTATACTTATCTAAATCAATGAACAATCCATGGTGTAGCTTCCTCTCTAGACCAGCCTTGCGCCAAATTGGCTTTGGTCTGGTTTGGTCAGAAAATATGAACTAAATCGCTAGTAAGCATCACTGCATATCGGTAGGCCTAACAGGCTCTTAATTATCTTAATCATACTAAACTATCATATACTAATCCATACTAATATTATAAATGCGAAAGTGTGTCTGTTTGTTGGTTTGTCCTTCAATCGCGCCGCAACGGAGCAACGGATTGATGTGATTTTTGGCATGGGTATAGTTCAGGACCTGGAAAGTGACATGGGCTACTTTTTATCCCGGAAAATTGGAATTCCCGCGGGAATAAAAAAAAACTTGAACCACGCAGGCGAATTCGCGGCGGGCATCAGCTAGTAGGTATAATATTTCAGCCAATAGCTTGACCTGATCACTCATAAGGCGAGAAGGCATTGTTCCACAGAGGTCGGCACTCTAAAAAATTGGGCTATCCAGAGAGAAATCATAAAGCTATGCAGGTTTTGAAATCGTCGTTGACTTTTATCGTAAACCCCGTTTATCGAAACTAATCAAATTCATGCAGCGTATTATTTCTTGCCCACCAACCGTATAAACTACGATTTCACGGTGACAAATAAAACTGTAAAATTTATGGCCCTTACCATTGCTTGTATTTTGTTTTACTTATATTTTTATAGCGGTTTTATTTTTCAAGAAATGTGTAGCATAAATAGCTACATATGAATGAACGCACAGATATTTTCTTAGTAAGTTTAAAGCTGAGTTTAACGGATTTTAAAAGAAGATGCTGAAATTTAACTGAAATATAACATTACATTTTCTATGTAGTAAAATAGCGTATCTCACGGACCTATGATATTTTATTTTTATGGAATAAGTATTATAAAAATAAATAACTTGTTAACTATACGCCACTGCCGACATTCGACACACATAATATGAAAAAGTATACCTAGATTATAAATTATATTTGAAATGTCTAAACCATAGAAAAAATAAGTCTAAACTATGTTATATAATATGATTTGCCATATTTTCTAAAGAAGTGTCCAATTCTTTCGTAAGAAATACTAAATACTAATACTAATAAGATTGTTTCTATTATAACGTGATTTTTCGTCAATTTTAAGTAGCATAATAATAACGTACAATAATAAAAACATCAGAATCATTGGACAAGAACGATTCAATATTAGGTTAAGCTATTGTTTCACATAAATGATCGCACGTCAAGAGCTCCGATCGTTCGACGATATGACGTGGGTAAGCCCATTAATGTGTTGTGTTTATGTTCTGTACTGTACACTCTGAAGTTGGAACACAGTTTTTCAATCAGAATATTGCTTTACGGCTAGTGATCCTAAAAATATATTTATATGTTGCTTCGAGTTGTTATCAGGCTTCTATTTCTATTTTTCTACATGTTATACTCATTCTCATATCTTTTAAACACAGACGCAAAAAACGGAAGTTCGATAAAAGTCTTTGAAAAAAGTTAGTAGTAGTAGTAATAGTAGTAGCAAAATACTTTATCAATGTGTTTTGTCACTTGTGTTATATAAGTATCGTAGCTCCCAAAGGGCTCAACCGATTGCAATGCGGGTTTTTTAATAAAATAAACCCGCATTGTTGCGATATCCGATAATAATATACCTAAGAGTTACGCGATAGAAAGAGAGATTATTAGGTTTTTAATTATTTTCACTCGCAGCGCTGTGCGAGCTGAATTGGCCTTTATTACGACGTAACCAGAGAAGCTGATTGTTAAAACGTCTTCGCGGATTTCTGTACAACGTAGGTACTATTACATATTCTGTGCCCGTACTACCACAGCCACGAATAAGCTGTAGCCTTAAACTGAGAAAAAGTTTGCCGATATCTCCGGAGATTCTTGTTTCCTTTTTTTTTATAGCGGGCATTTTGCTTTGCGCTTGATAAAGATCATCATAGTAATTTTCATACTACAGTCTATAAGAAATTGTAATGGATATTTTCGGTTGTTGTTATGAGGGCGTCAAAGGAATGAATACCTAGTGATAATAGGGATCGGTAGCGAGGCGTTGACACCTGTATGCGTTTGTGCCAAATATCATATGATATATTATTATGTACTGTACACTATAATTGTTACGATAGATAGTAAATATGTCACTTATGTATTCGTTTAATATAATATTATGTCACTGCTAAATAAAAATAGTAAATATCTGAAGACGTAATCTCTTCTTTAACGAAAATAACATTTCTCTAGATATATTTTATAATGAACCTATAGCAATGTAATTTCAGAAAAACTTACTTGCCTATTACGTCGTGAATTTACCTCATTTAAACTATCGTGAGTGATAATCATTATAACTATACATAACTACCGGATATACTCACGTGTTATGTCGGAAAATGCCTGACTAGTTTCGAACCCATGCAGGGCCCTTAATCATGAGCCTGTTCGCGCGACGCGGTCGTTGCTCGACTCAGCAGCAGCTGTCGCGGGAGCTGTTCGAGCAGCGACCGCGTCGCGCGAACAGTATTTTCCGACATACCTAACACGCGAGTTTATCCGGTAGTTATGTATAGTTATAAAAAACAATTTTATTAATTAAATGTGATTCATTCATTCATAGACCCATGACATCGTCCGTGTGGATTTAGGCTCAAAAATTCCGAAGGAACTCGTCGATTTTCTGAGATAAAATGAAGCTTAAATCACGTCGATCGGTTCTTTTGTGGCGTTATTTGAGGACAAACCAACAAACATACTTTCGCATTTTTATAATTAGTAGGTACTTAGGTACTGGTACAAAATATGCAATTTGTCATAGTTTGTGATTGCAATATTTTTAATTATATTTATTCCACACAATGCTTAGGTAACAATAAACTAAGAAACTATGCTGTGGTCAGAATTAAGCAATCGTCAAAAGTTCGTGATATCGACCTTGATAAGTAGCGTAGCGGCGACATCGAATACCAGGTTCCATATTGGGTAGGTACCATATTCAGTTTTACTCGTTATTGTGACGACTATAATTATATTTTAAGCGATATTTCGATAAGTTTATTTACTGTGGTCATAATCATAGCGTTCGAAATCGTCGACGAAGCGAGCGACGGGGCGACGACACCTGTGGTAGTGCGTGCCAAATTCCAAGTATAATATTATAACTAGATGATGCCCGCGACTTCGTCCGCGTGGATTTATTTTTTTAATTCCCGTGGGAACTCCTTAATTTTCCGGGATAAAAAGTAGCCTATGTACTTCCCTGGGATACAAAATATCTCTGTACTAAAATCGGCTGTACAGGTGGGCCGTGAAAGCGTATAATATTAGTATGGATATGTCAATTTGGATATTTCCCTCCATTGAACTCGAAATTACTGAAATGATTTTTTATTGTGACTTTAATTTTCTACAGATCACGACAGGTTCTTAATAAATTAAAAAAATAAATTTATTTATTTATTTAATTTATATATATAATAAAACTTGCCATTGTTATAAAATTCATTGAATTATTCATTTATTTGAAAATAACAATTAAATAAATATTATTATTACTGTGCAGGCAAGATGCCTTGTGTAAATCAATCTCTATAAAAACATAATAAAAATAAATGCGTATTTTTTGCCTTTATCTGTTTGTGTTTGAATTCTAGTTAAAACTAATACTCGTATAATATATCCACCAAGAACAATAATTGGAATAATATAAAAAATACCTTTTATTACCTGATCTTGCTTTTAATAAACTTTATTGAAGTATAACCTCTTCAATAGTTCCGTTCCTGTATACTTAATGGGCGTTTTTTTGTTCTTAAAAAAATAATATGGGTAATTTTTTTTATGTTCTGTAGTTTAGTTCTTCTTGCTTTTGTGTGGATGGTGACGGTAGATAGTCATAATACCCTAAACGTTACTAAGTACCTATTGATGACTAGGTATAGACTATTAATCACATCACAAAGTACCTTCAAATCAAGAGTGAATAGGCATCTTCTAGGCAAGCGCGCTCCACCTTATAGGCTGCATCACCACTTGCATGCAAGTCTGATTGCAGCCAAGCGCTAGCCTATATATTAAGAAAAAAAAACTTATCTACTTAGGTACCTACGTTTATAGTAGAGGTAAGTAGTAGAATTTAGGCAACTGGGGAATTTCTGTTGATAAGTAAGTTGTTCCTAACGATATTGGATGGTTATGGTCGATAGTCAAAAACATTATATAGGTACTTAATTTAGTATGTATATGTCACCGTAAGATTGCAAAAACCGTTAGATTGTAATCTAACTAGCGAAATTGTAAACTGTCGACAGATTACAATTTAACGCATTATTTTTCGGTAGATTGTAATCTGTTACGTATATTAGCAGGCCGGGCACTACCTGATTATTTATGTCGAACCCTAAAATAACTTACAAGAAAGAGAAGAAAATGTAAATACAATGAATGTTTCAAAAATTGACACATTGAACAGTTTACAATCTGTCGACACTTTACAATTTCGCTAGTTAGATTACAATCTAACGGTTTTTGCAATCTTACGGTGACATATACATATAAGTATAGGACGTAAGAATGTTTTAGTCATAAAGTTAAAGTATTTACGTTCGTATTACGTATTAGGTATAGTAGAAATTAGGCAATTGGCATAGTTCTGTTGAAACGTAAGTTGTAACCCTACCTGTTTGCGGAATAGGAAGGCCTGTCAAGGCGGGTTGTGTAGAGTCCACCGCTGAAACCAGATTTGTATTATATTCGTAACTGATACAGCGCGTGCGTGTAATCTTGCGCCTTGTAAGAAATGTGCAATGACGTAAGCGTGTCGGTACAACAGTATGTTTGTTCGTGTCATAATAGCTCCGGAACGAATCAGCTGAATTTGCGGTGTTACGGTTTGATTTGATTGTTTAGCGGCATAAGCAAATAGGCTTCTCTACTTCTACGTAAAATGGCTATAGGTACAGAATACCTAATTGGCTATACTCACTACAAAAGATTGATAATTTTTAACCGATTTCAAAAAAAGGAGGAGGTTCTCAATTCGGCGCGTATTTTTTTTAATGTATGTCGGTGCATATCTTTGTGGTTTCTGAACCGATTTGAATTTTTTTCTGTCAGTCTTTAGATGAAGCTCTCGAGGTGGTCCCATAAAAAATTCTGACTCCAAATCCTCAACCCTGACGCTAAAAAGTTAAAAATAAAAATTCCAACGCCACTGTAAAGTAATAATAAATAATTTTTATTTCTACCCACTATGTTGAAGTCGGGCGAGCCTGATGCGTCAACTTTGCTTATCTTTGTTATACCCGGCCGACTTCAACATAGTGGGTAGAAATAAAAATTATTTATTATTATTACTTTGCAGTGGCGTTGGAAGTTGGTTTTTTGGAAAGAATTTTTATTATTTAAGGTATTGAAAATGCGAGCGACAGCAAAATGAGACACACTTAATTGGCTAAAATGACAGGTAGTAACGATCGCAACCACCTCTGATTGGTTAACGTTCTTCCACTATTGGCCAAAATCCATTGATGCAGCAAAAACACCATAAATTCAGCCAATCAGAACAATAATTGAGACTGTAGCAATGATTGATGCGGGCTTTGGCTGGTTCTATAATCCGGCTGCGACATGTACCTACACAAAAGTTCAATCGAGCTTACTAAATGATTTTGATTTTTGAGCAATGCGCGTCTCAATAAATACGCTTGATTTATACGGAATATTATAGTAAAGCGCCATTAAAGCTTTGCGCAAATCAAGAATTTCGTAATTGCGTAGATGAGCAATGAACTAAACTAACTTATTTGGTTAAATGATATTTGAATCTCCGAAGGCGTAAGTATTTCATAACGATATTTTGTCACCAGAATATTGCACATAACCCTAGAATGTAATGACATCACTTGCACTGCTCCGTATACATTGTACTGTACCAAATGTTAAATGTACCTAATCCCAGGATAAAAACTACTTACTTTTATTTACATCACCAAATGAACGCGTTATTCAAAAGAAATTTATAGGGTTACCATTTCATGGACTACTCGAAATCCGGAAAAAAGACAGACCGTACCGTACGCCAGACTATGAGAAATTCGGTCTAACAGTAGGTACAATTATTTTCCTAAGGCATCATAGGATTACCAGAAATTAGTAGGTTGCGGTCGAAAATGTAGCCCTTGTTAGTAAAAAGCCTCTTCGCAGACCTGCGGATTAGGCACCTAAAGCACAGAATAGGTAAGGCAAATCTTTCTGTGACGGTGTGTCGGCGGTCGGGTGAAGCGTAGAGCACTAGGTTTATATCAATATAAACAAGTAAAATAAAGTTTAAGTAGTTCAAAATAAAATTTCGAAATATTTCATTTGAGCAGTTTGAAGCTGTTAAGAGATGTAATTATTTATGAAATAAATATAGAGTCATTAGTTACGGGCACGTACGTTCTAAGGTCGTCAATACATGTCTGAATAGGCAGTATTCAAGAGACTTGAGCCGCAAAAACACTCCATAGTCACGTATTATATAGCTACTTGAACATTTTTAAGAGGTTAGCTTTATTGCTATTGTATAATATCTGATATATCTGAATGATCTACATTTAAGTACTTTTTTTTTTATCCACTACAAGCTAGCCCTTGACTACGATCTCACCTGATGGTAAGTGATGATGCAGTCTAAGATGGTAGCGGGCTAACTTGTTAGGGGCATGGCAGTTATATTAAACCCATACCCCTTCGGTTTCTACACGGCATCGTACCGGAACGCTAAATCGCTTGGCGGCACGTCTTTGCCGGTAAGGTGGTAACTAGCCACGGCCTAAGCCTCCCACCAGAACATTTACATACATTTTTGGTTTTAAAAAAGTAATCATAATGCTTAATCATATTGCTTAAAAATATCATAAAATTAAATGATGTGAGCTCTTGGTGTCTCTCAACCAGCTAATTTGGTTATACATAAACTCTAAATTAAAAATCTGGTGACAGGTCTAAAAGTAGTGATATTATCCTTTTTCATAGTGAGCATTGTGAAACGAATAGCCCCACTTTTAGACATGATGATGAATACCTATAAGTTTAGTTTGAGATTGCAGAAAGAGCTCTTACTTCAATTAAATTAATTACTTTCAAGTATATCAAAACAAATTAAATTGAGAAGTTTCAAAGTAAAGTCAGCCTTTTCCGCACAGAATATTGTAAAAAGTAGAAGGTATAGGTTTAATTTTTTGACCGCATTATACCTATCTACTTGTTTTTAACAAGATAGTCTGGGAGCAGTTACTATGTGAATTTAAATTGCACGTATTTCGGGTTAGTTTTGGCTAAATTACTTTTTAAGCGATAGCGATAAAGATCAAACAAAAAAATACAACGAGAAAGACGCAAATCTGTCCCGAAATCTTGGAGAAATCAGCGTCTACATAGAGAAAATTTCGTATCGAATCGAGAACATTTTGATGGATTTTAAATGCTATGCTAATCGATGGGTAAATCTATTTGCTTGTTGTATGGACTATTAAACACCTTTTTACAAAAAAAGAAATGATAGTTCCGCAAACATCACGTAAACAAGCCAAATTGAATACAATTCAGAGAATGCTCCATGAATGCACGAGTAACTCGCGTGTCTGCGCAAACATACGTATCTATTTGTTGCAAAAGTGTGAGAGCGGGATTATTCTGTGAATTTAAATTGCACGATCTCGTTTCGGGCGTTTTCTCTAAATTCCCTTAGCGTGACATTGATAAAGATCACTGTTTTACATGACCATGTCCGTGAAAATGGAAGTGATGCTAGTTTGTAATTTGTATGCTGCGGGCGCCGGCAGCTGCATGCCTTATTAACCGTCCGGCACAAAACAATGTTGATAGTGCAGACCATTTCAATCCGAAAACCTTAATGATTCACGTGATTTCACTTTCCCGTGCTCGATAGATAACGCGTAGCAGTAATTATCTACATACGAAGTTAATACCTACACTTCTAAAGGAACTCGTTTATTTGATCGAATGTCGTAGAACAGATTTAAAAAGGCAATTTTAACATTTGCCAATAATGTATGTCACGAAATAATATCAACATGTATAGAGTAATAATTTTGCAGTATAGTTTAATTATTGTAGTAGTGCAGTTTTAAAAAATAAGCTGATATGGAATTTATGATTGCAAATATTAAAAATGACATATGAGAAAGGCGTACATGAGGTATTAAATAATATTAACAGCTGCCTGTATAAAGCCAAGTTTAAATGATCCTACTAAATATCATGTACTTATATTTTCGCAAGTGGCTTATTAAAATGGCGTCACGCCATTGGATCAACATGATAAATATTTCAAAATAAATTCTTAAAACTAACATGTATCGAGTACTTAGTACTAAGTTACTAGATGCATAATAAAGCATAGGAGAACTGGTGGCTTGTTTCAATAATAAGTAAGGCTCAAAATGATTGAAATATCAAGAATAGTTTAGAAATATCAAGCTCTAGATTTCTAGAGGACGATTTAATTGCGAAAATAGCCTTATACAACTTTGTTATCAAGTAGGTAGTTACATTTTGAAATAACTTTGATACGGGCGTCGTCATTTACCCACACCAAATTGTACCTAACTACAGTGTGGTTAGTGTGGTGTTTGAACATAATAGGTATAGTAACATAACTCATAGTACTACAGACATAGTCATATTATAACAAATACATAACATTAGGGTTTAGTATATATAAGTTTATATATATAAGTTATTCCTTTCTGTATTCTTATTAAGTAGGTATATTCTGTATTAAGTTGGTTTTCTGTGTATTGTAAATCCCAAATAAAGATTTTATTTACATAACAATATCAACAGTCTCGCAAAGTCATAGTATTTGTCGCATTTTCCCATTGATGTAGAATTTTATGCATTTTCCACAGTTTTAACTGTATTTTTTTTATCGATTTAGTAGCCAGCGGTCTCTGATTTCTTTAAAGTTTATTAGACCGTCGCGGTCGGATCAGATCAACTTTTTAAACCTTTACTACTTTACCTTTACTTTACCTACTTCTACCTTTAAAAAAATTCTTAAAACCGTACTTTACTTTGCTTTTAACTACGATAAAAGTTACTTTAATCAAAGTGTCAAGTGCAGTTTGAGATTATTAAATAAATAAATAAATTTTTGACTGAATTGCATTAAACTTAAAATTCTAATTGCATAAAATGAAACCTAGCTTACGAAGCGTACTTGGACTTCTAAATCAGTCACTCAAAGACGGGAATGAGCTAACGTTGAAAGAACCTCATTTCCGGCCACGACTTTTTCAATACATTTCATTTAAATACCTTCTTCAAGTGCTCTGAGTGGTGACTGAGTGGTTTTAATTTCTCACATTGGCTTCTCATATGGGATGAGACATAGGAATGCTTTTATTCTATCTATTTTTATCCACTACAAGTTTGCCGTTGACTGCGATCTCACCTGATGGTAAGTGATGATGCAGTCTAATATGGTAGCGGGCTAACCTGTTAGGGGCATGGCAGTTATGTTAAAAACCCATGTACCTATTCAGTTTCTAGTTTCTACACGGCATTGTACCGGAACGCTAAATCTTTGGCGGCACGTCTTTGCCGGTAGGGTGGCCACGACCGAATCCTCCCACCAGGCCAAACCAGGGAAAATTCAGAAATTATAAATTCTCAAATTGACCATGCCTGGGACCTCCGCACGTTAAGACAACAGCGCTCAACACTGCGCCACGGAGGTCGTAAAAAATATATTATTATATATACTAGTTTGCAAGACAGTTTATGGAAAATTACATTTTCAGCAAGTTCGTAATGTTTCAAAAAACAAAATAGTAATTCTTTATAAAGCTTGAGGTAATTACAATGTTTAATATTGTTTTATTTTGTGTTTTACTTATAATGTTCATAACAAAACAGTTTTATATCAAAGCGCTGTAAAGTCTTACATCCCACATAAAACATTTAAAAACACTATTATGCGTGGGCGCAACATAATGTCCCTAGAACATCCAACCATTATCTCGCGCTTCATTCCAATTATCACAAGTATTATATCCGTCCGCTTAAGATATTATGCGTTGGATCAATTTTGATGTCAACACATAGAGTACCTAAGTACCTATTTTGAGGTGCAATCATTATTTTACTAACTAAGCGTTGACATTCTCAGAGATCATGATTATCTTGAGATGCACATACTTTATTTAGCTGGCTGCATAAACGAGTGCCAGCTTCACATCTTTGTAAACAGGTTTTGTGCATTTTATTCGAATCATACGGTGAATTTTTAGTTATTTTTATTAAACGGGTATATTCTGAGAATTTTGCATTCTTGTTTAATTCATTGAAAATATAAAATTATGCGTTCTTTGGATTTTGTGTCCTTAATATTAATGTTGCTGTAGGTACTGGCCTTCGTAACGGCGTCAGTACTATTATATTATTCTGTGGTAACGGGAAGAAGGATCGTGAATTAAAGTTGTGGGTACCAAGTATGTATGTATGTCGTAATATGTATCCGCATAAACTGTTAAAAGTCGCTCAGCGTCGCCCGCTATGGAGCGGGCTATGTTGGGAATCTCTCTCAGGGATAAAATCCGGAACGAGGAAATTCGAAGAAGAACTCAATTAAATTGACCGACATAGCTCTGAAGATTAGCAAGCTGAAGTGGCAGTGGGCAGGTCATATCTGTCGCAGAATTGATGGCCGTTGGGGCAGACGTGTTCTGGAGTCTAGACCGTGTACCGGTAAGCGCAGTGTAGGACGACCTCCAGCTCACTGGTCCGATGACCTAAAGAAGGTGGCGGGAGCCGGGAAGCGGGTGGATGAGGAAGGCGGAGGACCGTGTTTGGTGGCGCGCTCTCGAAAAGGCCTATGTCCAGCAGTGGATGCATACAGGATGATGGATGAATGATGATGCGTAAACTGTGAAGACAACGAATCTGAGATGACGGAAAAGCAAAATATATGCTGGACAAAACAATACTACTGAACTAACTTTCTTTGCCACACTACACCACTCGACGTTACTATTCATTAATCAAATATACCTACAGCTACCGAAATTGGTCAATTCAAATGCTTACATACCTAACTAATAATTTGAGATAGTTGTATGCTTTTATAGAGAGTGTTTTATGATTTATTAATTCGGTATAGAGTACTTTTCACGTTGACCATTATTACAGCATATATGTCATTAAAACAATCCAGGCCAGAGCTGGATAAAGCACAGCAATTTAGTTATTAACTATCTTGTAGGCAGGTAATTTGTGCCTTTCCGGTCTGCGATTTGAACCAATTTAGTAGTTACACTAATAATTCCGTTAATAATTACAATTGACCACGTCATATATGTATATTTTATTTAACTTTACATTCATTATTGTTTGATATTGTTTTCTAATGGAAATGTAGATTGTTTTTCTATTTATTTTTCTTCGCTCTGCCATTTTCCGAGAATGCAACGGCTCTTATTGTTTTAATATAGATTGATATTAATCAAAGGTGACTGCTAATGGCGGAAGTTATTCGACATAACTGGATTAAAATTGCAAACAACAAAAAAATTGTCAATGAAAAATTTTACTACCTGCCTTTAAAATAATACGAGAAGTGCTTTCTAAAATAACAATAGAAGTGCTTAGAACTTTATTTATTTATTTATGTTTAGCAGTGCCTTATTTTTATCGATACCATTCGATGCAATTGATTGGCGGCTAGCAATAGATTAATCCATTATTCTACTTGATCCCCACAAAACAGAGAGATCCTGAATTCGCACTTAATTCTCAGCCGCTAAAGATTTAACTGATAACATTTATACGAATGCCACTATGATTTTCTAACAAAGATATTAGAATTTTTAATTCAGTTTACGGAAGCAGAACGATAATATTTTTTTTTAATTCCACTACATGTTAGCCCATGACTGCGATCTCACCTGATGGGAAGTGATGATGCAGTCTAAGATGGTTGCGGGCTAACCTGTTAGGGGTATAGAAGTTTTATTAAACCCATACCCCTAGTCGGTTTGTACACGGCATCGTACCGGACCGCTAAATCGCTTGGCGGTACGTCTTTGCCGGTAGGGTGGTAACTAGTCACCCACTAGACCAGACCAGGGAAAATTCAGAAATTATACATTCCCAAATTGACCCTGCCTGAAAACTAATAGTAGGTATTCATTAACATAACAAGAAGGTCTTTAAAATGTTATTCATCCATTGTCATTATAAACGGAAAGATAGTAGGTACCTATTGATACAAGCATAAAGGCGTAGGTACATTATGCGAAAAACTGTCCCATTTCACAGCGATTTCCATGTTATTGTTTGAATTTTCTTTATCTGCGTCTATTATCACATATGCTTTTATGTAAGTTTGCACGAGTGTGTCTTTTCTTTTAATTTCAAGTCTATCTTGCATCCGTGTCAACTTAGAACTTATGTAGGTACCTAGTACGCCACGTTGCAAAATTGTGTAAGGTGTGTAAATTAATGTAGGAGGCTTATATCTATTAAATATTGTTATTAAATAAGAAATATTGTATTTATTAGGATTTCATTAGGACCTGTTCAGCGGTTAAGATACTCGTATTAATAGAGATAGACGCCACGATACACGCTTTCGCCTTTTTAATGGTACCTAGCTACTACCTACATGCAGGCTGCAGCTGCATACATTTCAAGTAGCGACAAATTAATAAAATTAAGGACATGGCACAATGCAATGGACATATAAACAGGTTACAATATACGTTTTTGTTTGCACAATGTGCAGTTCACCTGTCATAACCCGTATGCCTATGCACCCATGCATTCATGTCATTGAGCGCCACAAGTAAAGTTTCATCACAAAACGAAGGTCCAACATCAATATTGTGCAAGCGGTTTTTGCAAATTCGGTCCCGAAGTTGCTAATATAACCGTTGAGGTATCTGTACCAGATCTTGAATGTTAAGCAACCGTATCAGACCTATTGTTTTGTAACCAGGTGTAAGATCAAAGGATGAGAATTTCTAGATGTATCTAATAAAAAAAATAGACGGAGAGCTGGTGACGAATTTAGGGAAGGTCCTTTTGGCAAGCTGAAATTGTGAAAAAATATAATTTCGTCAATTGGCGAATCCAGCCTTCGCAATTTTGCCTGGTGGGAGGCTTCGGCCGTGGCTAGTTACCACCCTACCGGCAAAGACGTGCCGCCAGGCGATTTAGCGTTCCGGTACGTTGCCGTGTAGAAACCGAAGGGGTATGGGTTTAATATAACTGCCATGCCCCTAACAGGTTAGCCCGCTACCATCTTAGACTGCATCATCACTTACCATCAGGTGAGATCGAAATCAAGGGCTTTTGAAAAAAAATCTTTTAATTTAGTACTTATAGAATTCGAAAAAACAATCCCAGATGTTTTTGTCGGTTACAAAATATTACCAGACCTCTTCAAAAATATTTAATTATAATTTCCAAAAAATATACTTTTGGCAATCTGAAATTTTAATCACGTATTTATTGAGTAATTTCAATAATACCTGCAAATCAGCAGACAAATTTTGCGGTTTTAAACAATTCCCAGACGTGAATAAAGTTTTCAAATGAGTACGACATACGAAATAACCTCAAACGCTCTACCAGACTGACAGGACTGGATTCGCCAATTGACTAAATTATATTTTTTCACAATTTCAGCTTGCCAGAAGAACCTTCCCGAAATTCGTCGCCAGCTCTTGGAAAAAAAGTAGTTTTGAATCTGCAAGCATTGCACACTTTTAATTTAACAGAGGTTAATTAATATAAATTTATTTATTTCTCTTCATAATACAATTGCATAACATTAATCGATGTAATGAACTTAGAATATACACTGTTATTAGAATCAATAATAATTTCCCTTAGAACCTGAATTATACAATGCAATACAATACAATGGAAAAGGTGAACAATAGAGTTTTTGAGGTATGAAGTTAGAAAAATGTATACTTTTAAAAGATGTTACTGAACGTCTTTTGTGTTTGTAGCAAATTCGTTGCGCGAACGTGGAGCAAATGAGCTCATATTCACATCTATGTTATACGGTTTATACCTCTCTACCTGAAAATTACAAAAGATATCTAATACAAAAGACACGGAGTAAACACACTACTAGTATTACCAGGGGAACATAAGCGCAAGGAGCACGCAATGATCGCTTTAGTCATTGAGGAGGTAAACAATGGTAAAACATCAGCTATACTTTAGATATCATCTTGTTCGCGTCCATTAGATGAATGTAGGAAGGTGTTTACTGCATTTAGGCCTATTACAAACTATGTTCTTTTGAAAATACATAATGATGATCGCTAAAATACTAAAATGAGTAGTTTAAAATAATAGTGTACCTGAAACGTGATAATACTGGATTAATAATTAATTAACAGAATGCTGAAATTAGTTAAAATGTATTATTTGTTTGTGTTATAAAAAAAATTATTGAAACGAGTAAATCGTGAGACAACTAATGATGAAAATTATTAGCCGGTAGGTAGGTCAAAACCACAAGATCCGAATTACATGTTGTAATTACTACAAAACTAGATGATGCCCGCGACTTTACCTGCGTGGTTGAAATTGAGCCGGCAATCGGTTGAAGACTGAACTGACTTCACTTCCGTTACCGTTCACTTAGTTACCGGTGTTATTCCAATAAAAACGAATTTATAGATCATGAGTGGTACGTACTTACAGTTGCATATAGTAATCAAATCAAAATTAATTTATTTGTTAATTAATTTATATTAAATGCACACCATATTTAATTAGATAAGGATTAATGCTGTATTGCATAAAATCACTTCGTAAATAAGCCATTATTTCTCGTAAAAAGTAAAGGATAAAAAATGGTTATTGTGGGTTATCCCTAAGAGATAGACATATACTATCAAGGACGTTTTTGTAGACCTTTTTAAGGTGTACAATACTGTAGAACATTATTTTGATCTATCTCGTCTCATCCAGCGTTTGCAATGTAATCGCAAAAAATGTGTTTTTTTACGACATCAAATTAGAGACCTCTAAAATTATCAGTGTTTCTCTACTATATTATGCATGTATTATACATATAAACCTTCCTCTTGAATCACTCTATCTACTAAAAAAACCGCATCAAAATCCGTTGCGTAGTTTTAAAGATCTAAGCATACATAGGGACAGACAGCGGGAAGCGACTTTGTTTTATACTATGTAGTGATGATTCAAATTCAAATTCAAATTCAAAATGATTTTTATTCAAATAAACATTTACAAGTACTTTTGATTCGTCAAGTGAATCTACCACTGGTTCGGAATGCCATTCCTACCGAGAAGAACCAGCAAGAAACTCGGCGGTTGCTCTTTTGAAAAAAATAATACTTAATTTACAATTTCATTAATTTGTAAAATACACAAGTAACAGCTGTCCTTAGCATTGCTGGAGCGAGTCAAATCCATGCTCCTTTGTCATTTACGTAATCTTCAACAGTTTAATAAGCCTTTTTCAGGAGCATAATTTTAATGGACTTCTTAAACTTGTGTAAAGGCAAGTTTAAATCAAATCAAATCAAATCAAATATTTTTTATTCAAATAAACTTTTACAAGTACTTTTGAATCGTCAAGTGAATCTACCACTGGTTCGGAATGCCATTCCTACCGAGAAGAACCAGCAAGAAACTCGGTGGTTGCTCTTTTTAAATAAATCATTTACAATTACTATATCAATGTGTACATAAGTAACCGCTGTCCCTAGCATTGCTGGAGCGATCAAATCCATGCTCCTCTATCATTTACATAATCTTCAACAGTATAATAAGCTTTTTTCAGGAGCATACTTTTAATGGATTTCTTAAATTTGTTTATTCAATTCATGTCAAAGACGGGCAGACAGAAAGTAGCCCCATTCCCGCCGGTGGCACCCGTTCACGAGCATGACGCATGATCCAGCCATTGCTTCGCTCGACCATATTTGAGGGAACGTAACAACCCGCACCACACGACACCACCACAGAAATGTTTAAAGAGAGCGTGACATACCCAGTCTACCCGTATCAAAGCATCGAATTGAATACTAATATTCAAACACTAATTTATAATCAGTAACCGCTGTCCCCAGCATTGCTGGAGCGATCAAATCCATGCTCCTCTATCTATATTAAGATAGGTTGTGGAATTTAATGCTCATTCGAACAAACGACCTTCGGACCTTCTTGAGGCGGAGCGATGGAGTCACGAGCTTATGGCGGCCTCTAGTTTGCCTATCATGCAGATCGCATATTTTTTTGTAATTATGAATGTGCTGTTTTACGAAGATTAAATTACTATAAATATATTGCGAGGCTACTGTAAGAATACCTATTTCCTTAAATTTCTCTCTAAGGGATTCGCGCGGTTTTAAATTATAAATTGCACGTATTGCCCTTTTTTGTAATACAAAAATTTTTTGAATATCTGCTGCTTTACCCCATAGTAAAATTCCGTAAGACAATACTATGAAAGTAAACAAAATATACAATTTTTGCAGTTTCAACGTCAGTAAACTGTCGAATCTCTCTGACAGCGTAAGCAGCAGAGCTGAGTTTGCCAGCCAGAGTTGATATTGAGTTGATTATGTATTAAATAAAGCATTCATTAATACATTCAGTCGTGTATGTTAAATTACTCACTGACTATAGAAGCCGCCAGCGTCCATGCATCCGGAACCGGTGTCATCATCATTATTAGAATGCGAACCATTTGAATTTAATGTTCTTTTGTTATTTTTATTGGCTAAGTAAAACATCGCTTATTGTTGGAATATTAGGTCTATTATGTTGAACTCGATGGTTTTGATCGTATAGTCTGCACATAAAATAAACTAAAATCGCTATATTTAACTATATCGTAGATCTGTATATAGAGTTAGTTTTACTAACATGCGTCCGACTTGCACCTGGCCGGTTTTTTTCAGTTTTGCATAAATATCGCATTTTTTAGCTACCTACTAAGCAAATAAAGACATAGGTCAGTCAGTCAGTAGACCTCAAAAAAATATTTAATAAATATTGCTTGTTTGATAGGTAGTAGTGGTTAACTTACTGGTGGTTACTTTTGCGTATGTATAGAGAGACTAGAGATGTAATTGATTATCATCGCGTAGATTAAAGCAAATTGCGAAGCTCTATATTTAAAACCATTCATGTCTATTGGTTACCATAACTATGAAGAAAAACTCGACTTGTCATGTTTAAAAAAAAACTGTAGCATCAAGACTTAAATGCTGAGGCATAGTTCAGTTGTTCGATGCTTTCATTAATTTTATTTATTTTATGCTCTAATTTAAAAGTTCTTTATAATAATATATTATGTTAACACTATAAACTAGTTACAAAGTGTCGAGTTGTCATTATTTCTTACTTTTCTATAACAATTGTACTCCCATCAAATTATTCCATGGCACTAATTAACCTCTTTCAAGTTACGAACTTAATATAAATTAACGAGGGTACCGTATGCGCAAATTGGATAATTGAAGTCTTTTTGTGCCACGCTATCGTACTCGTGAGTCGTGTGCGAATCTGAAGTGTCTCACTGCAGTAGGTACGAGATAGGTATACATGCGAATTAGAACACCTACTACGAGTACTAGGTGTTTTCTTCTCGAATGTTTTTCACTTCTTTATTTCTACGAGGCCATTTTTTTTTAACTTTAACCAAGCTTATCCTATTCTCATACAATATTAATAAAAAGCCATGTCGGGTGCCTTTTAGAGTGAGACACGGAAAGGTGGAAATATTAATAAATAAAAATATTAGTTAACCTACCGGCAAAGATCTACCGCCATGTGATATAGCGTTCCGATATGATACCATGTAGAAACCGATTTCCTAATCGGTTTCTACATGGTATCATATCGGAATTTAATATAACTGCCATGCGGGCTAACAGGTTAGCCCGCTAACATCTTAGACTGCATCATCACTTACAACCAGGCGAGATCGCAGTCAAGGATGAACTTTTAGTGGAGTAAAAAGCTAAGTAATAAAAACTAAAAGTAAAAACAAAATTCAGAAAAGTGAAATACATAATTTAAGTTCGATTTCAGCATGCCTTCCGGCTTCCACTAGTAGGGGTCCAGATTTATAACAGAGCTTTTTGCTGTCGCATATTGTTTCGGATCGCGAACAGATAAATCAAAGTTGTTCTTTTTTTCGATCGCAAACTGATGTTACAACAATGTTTATTCTATTTTTCTTGTATAGGTTGCATTTTAGCAACGTGACGTGAAATTCTAGTATTGAGTACTTGCTTGTTTCCTTTTTCTGCGTTGATTTTTGGTCGATGAAATGTTCGTCTACGTAGTTCTATGGTAAATATATTTTGGGGTGTTATAATATTATCATCAGATGATACGTCTGTTTTTCCGTTTGCTTTTAATAATATGAATTCCTCCTTAAATATGTACCCGATCATTTATAATCTTGCCCTCTTTTCAAACCCTCGGAAAACCACTTAGGTTAAGACGAAAACACATTTAGACCAGAAAGAAAATAAAAACCCATTATCATATTTTTTGAAGTGAAAACTTCTTTAGCCGCGTTGAGCACTTTTTGGTAGCCCTACCAAAAAGTGCTCAAAAAAGTGTTCAGCCCCTGGGCTGACCTGGTGGATTCGCGTGACCGACATGCTCGCGAACAGCGACATGCTCGCGTTGTTACGAAGACAAAAGGTCTTAAATATAAATATACTACGAAATTAAGCATTAATGCCTTTGTGTTATGGTTTATATTTTCATTATTTTAATTATTTTTATAAAAAAAATATTAAAATATTCGTTTTCACTTCTATTGGCAGTCCCTATGACTGCCAATTTTTTTATAATTGCCTAGATTCTGCCCACTACACCTAGTGTCGGGTTCAGATTTTTTTTCAGTTTGTTAGATCTCTGTGTAAGTCTGATCATGTATGTACAGTACTAACATTAATACAGATGAATACATACATATGAATACTTACGCACCTATGAAGTTTTGAAAATATTTGCATTGAAAATATACAAACAATTTTTTTATCGTATTGGATCGCATTTAAAATATTTGAGAACGTTAAGTACTAAGATCCTCAATAGTTTAATATCATAGAGAATATTGAAATGGAAATTTTCACAAATTCACTGGTTCAAGTCTCCACTTAATAAATAAAATAGGTACGATAATAGTGCTAGCACTATTATCGTACCTACCTACTCCCAACATAAGCCATACTAAATAAAGGCTTGAAAGAAAATATATTGTTCCTCTCCTCGCCTGAACCTCTTCAATTCTGAATGTTTTTCCCACACAAACATGACTTTTTAGCGCGTATTTTTTACCTCAGAATGTTCCAATATTTTTATATGGCCGTGTTTACATCTAACGCCGCCAGTGCTTTGGGTAAATTCTATTCAACGGTTAATATTTTAGTCTTTTTCATATCTATTTTACCACAGCTTTTTATGGCGTGTTTTTTATTTTGATTTGCACCTCCGAATTAAAAAAAAATTATAATATCATGGAGAATCATGATGTTTCCACCTCAAAATATTTAAATATCACTGTGCTTACGTTACTGCAATTTAAATATTTTCCGCACGTATATAAGCTCCATTGTCTTGATTCTTTTAATGAATTCAAAATCTGTATTAATACTTAGTAGTTCCATCAAGGGACTTTGACCGATTTCTTGGATAATATCATGTTATTCTGAGACTTCATTTTACAATGTTGCGAACTTACTCGTGTCAATTTAATCTGCATGCGCTGAACTCGTGTTTTTGATCGCAACTAATTCAGGTGTTCAGAACCTTGCAGCCGCAGGCACAATCTCGTCCGTCGACCAGTTTCCCGAGTGCCTGTTAATGTTTGGAACCGGAACTCTTCGGCCATTAAAGTATGTTCCTAAATACTTTGTAATGATCGAAGCCAAATCTAAAAGCTTGCATTGTTGTATTATTTAGGACACGTCCAAGGTTTAAATACTCAAGTACATACATAAGGCTGATGATGAATAAAACATGAAAATGGAATTTAGTGAACTATGTCACAAGGTCATGAAATTTTAATAATGGTGTTACATTCCAACTGGCTCTCAATACAAGTGATAATAAAATAAGTATGACCACTGGCGCGGTTAGAGATGTCATTGATTCTTAGGTATGGAAAAGTATTGGTTTACCAATTAAAAAAAAAAAAAAGATACGCGCCGATTTGAGAACCTCCTCCTTTTTTCGAAGTCGGTTAAAAACCAGCACACTAATGGAAAAACAAGAGATCTTTTTATAGACTTGCAAAAAATTCAAAATTCAAGTGATTTTATTCAAATAAACTTTTACAAGTGCTTTTGAATCGTCGAATGAATCTACCACTGATTCAGAATGACATTCCTACCGAGAAGAACCAGCAAGAAATTCGGCGGTTGCTCTTTTGAAAAAAATATTTTACAAAAACTTGCAAAATGAATGTAAAATGTTTGAAACCCCTGGACTGCTCGATACAGCAGATATTCAACACTTGGTAAAATGCAGAATCAGCGATCTTGATTAGTGAGTCTATTTCTTTGTGGCAATATAAACTTGAGCAAACAACTTACGAGTATATATGATCCGCGTGGAAATGCATTTATTGCGATTAGGTAATAAAAATTCTATTAAATTTGGGTTATCATAATAAGCAAAATAAATTGTGAAACAAGTTTTCCTATAATAAGCATATTTAATTTTAACTTATGAAGTTACAATATTTAAGTTTTTTCTATTTAGCAGCTTAGCCACTTAATTAGGTTTCTGGGGTTGCTCAACTTGATACGTCTGTTTGATCGTATGCCATATTCAATATTCATTCAGTGCACGGTTGGAAATTTGGCTCTCTGAGCACGCGACAGATATAATCCTTAAAATATTATGGTAATTTGCCTCAGGTTCAGACAGGTTTTTTTTAAAAATCCACTACAAGTTAACCTTTGAATGCGATCTCACCTGATGGTAAGTGATGATGCGGTCTAAGATCGTAGCAGGCTTTAACCTGTTAGGGGCATGTGAGTTATATTAAACCCACCCCTAATCAGTATCTACACGGCATCGCATCGTACCGGAACGCTAAATCGCTTAGCGTCAGGTCTTTGCCGGTAGGGTGGTCACTACTAGCCACGGCCGAAGCCTCCCTCCAGGGAGGGAAAATTTCTGAATTTTCACTGGTCTGGACCAGAGAAAATTCAGAAATTATAAATTCCCAAATTGACTCTGCCGGGGATCGAACCCGGGACCTCCCACGTTAAGACAAGAGCGCTAAACACTGCGCCAGGGAGGTCGTCGAAAGAGAGTAAAGACAGCATGTCCATTATAACCGCCGTAAGTGGATACGAAGCCTAATGTAACGGAAAATTTCATTTTTTTTACCCTAAAAGTTCTATCTAAAGATTTGCGGAGTTAAGATTGTGAATGCTGAGCCGAAAGTTTCTTATTGTTCCACAGGCATCATGTTATTACACTCATAAATTGTTAGGACACACTCACTCTTGCATAATCGGTTAACCTCGAGATCGTGAGTAAACGTTAGTGAACTCTGTGGCAGCGGTTCAAACGACATTAGCCTTTTCCTTGGTCTTATGAACTGGTTGCTTAAAAAAATGTCACGTTTCTGGCATTTAATTGAGCGAATTTAGTATTAACCTAGTTATAAATAGAATATCATTGTCCTAGGTATTATCATCTAGGCTGAAATGTAGACAAAAAGGTTTGCATAAATTTATACCCCCACCTCCCCTTTGACCTTTTACTGATTTTGGTGGTTTACCTTTATTTTGACTTGGATTGTTGATACCCTTAGGCCTTACCTAAGATCACCTTATAGATTATCTATATAATATTATAATTTACCCATAAACTGAGATAGGAGGTAAGGGATAGGTCGTAGCTCAGTTATTGTTGATTTAGATAGATAGATAAAACTCTTTATTGCACACACTTAAAACAAAAACAATAAATAAAAAGGTTAAAAGATAAAACCTTGGGGTCCAAAGGCGAGATTCAGATTAATCTCCTAAGTTTTAAGAAGTAATTAGGTATCTCAATTGTGTAAATAAATCTGTAAACGATTAGAAATTTGACTACTTACCAACTAACTACATATAACGAAAAACAACAGAAAAAGGTACGTAATTTCGTGCGCACAGACAGATGTTTTGGACGTAATTATCGCGTCTAAGTTAACCATCAATCACCTCGGGTTGTTTGATAACTGATAAGGTGTGTATTGTTGCAGCGCGGACGGGTGGGTCGAACGGTGGCGGCGGCGGTGGCGTACAAGCGCGCGCGTGGCTAAGCGCTCGCCGACCCCTGAGAATGCGCGTGCGAATGCGGGCAGTGCGTCCGCGCAACGCCGCTCGACCGCGCGCACCATGCTCAACATGAAGCTAAAGGAGCGCCTTGCGCTAGCCCTTAGCGCCTTCCTCGTCCTCTTCACATTGATGCTCTTAGTCGACCTACAGATGGACTATGGCATTTCCGGCCACAGAATCCCCTTGCACGGGAGGGTCAAAATCGGGGACGACACGGACAAAGGACGGTCCGCGTATATTGAATTTCGGAAACGATTCCTTCAGAAAAGGTGAGAGTGATGTGGTTTTTGTTTACGATTATTATTGTGATTTGTGTATGGATTTTTATTGGATGAATTCAGTGGTATGTATTTTTTATTTGATTTATTATTTTTACTTTTATTTTATTAAGTGTTAACTTTCAGTATCATTAAGATCTTATAATATAGCTCGCTAGTTCTATCTATGGAACAAATGCCTCTATTATTTTATGTTTCCGATTTAATATTAAATACTACGGTATAATTGGTGATAGGTATCTATTCTCAAAGCTAATTCCTTGTTTTGAATTGTTATCTTATCACAAATAGGATGAACTCTGATATCGGTCACAAAACAATAATAATTAAGAATGGCATTTCTCAAAACACTAATTTAACCAGGTACATATTTTTGCCTATTGGTAAATCGTTATTACCTAATTGACGAAAACAAACTATTTTAAAATGTTCTAACAATATTAATTCTAAACAAGATAGCATTCAAGGGGATTTTCATATTTTTCCTCTAATTAAATTCGTGTTGTTTATTGCGAATAATAACTTTGTATTGGACTGGTCTTGAATTGTTTTTGTTTAATTTACTAGTAGTGGGCACTATCGTCTTGTTATCACATTGCGTGTTTGACAGCGTCTCCCGAGATAACAAACTTTATTCGTTCTCAAAGGTCGTAATATAGGTATATAAATAAGATAATATATTATATGAATCACACGAACACAATAAACAACATAACTTTCAATTCATAAGACTTAAAAAATTTTATTTAGAACCCTTGCTTGACACGCTTTTTTCTTGATTAGCATATTTTTTTATTTTAAGAGTCATCTTTTTTATTTTTATGGTAGGTATTTAGTAGTGCCATTAAATCAAGAATACGATGACTCGATTAATCAAGATACCTAAAACACGTTGCTTAAAAACAGGTAGATTGAGAAGTAAAGGCAGTGGCTTTTTCCGTTTCTTACTAAGTGCAAAATTTTAGTGCCCTGTCTTTCTCAAACTGTTGGACGGAATGTTTTTGTAGGTCTTGACCTCAAGATTGATATCCATTGAAATGGCCGTATAAAAACCCGACATTTTCCTTATGTAAAATGAGAAACTGATTGTTGACGGTTGGGTTTAGAAATTTTAGATTTTAACCATAGGTTTTCTCTATGGCATAGTCTTAACTACCAATAAGATGAGAACCTCCAACGGGGTCTTCAAAATACCTGAATTAACTCAGATAAAGTCGAGGGGAGTAACTAGTATGGTCTGTGTACTGGAAATTATCATAAAAAATATTCCATTACGCCGTTTGCCTAATCATTATCATTTTGTAAATATTGTTTGCCTACAATCTTTTGGCTCTTTGGTTTCGATAAAATATACCTATAGACAAACAATTTCCGGTTAAGTAGTCTAATAGTCGTATCGTAGATATCAATCTGAGTCACATTATGAATAACAAAATAAATTGTATTAAAAGTAACAAAAAATATGTAACTCGTTAATAAAAACTAAAAAAAAGATACGCGCCGAATTGAGTTAGTGGTTAAGTGGGTTAAAAAGTTAGTATTAGGTACTTATTATCTATCGTCAGTTATAACTTATAATTACAATGTAAACTATAAATCAAAAATTCTTACCTCTCGCATATAATAGGAAAAATCCTATTCATAAAACAATCAATTTGGAAGTAAGTAGATATGTCTGTTTAAACTCAAACTCATTTCAAATAAACTTATTAAAAGAGCTTTTGAATCGTCGAGTGAATCTACCACTGGTTCGGAATGTGATTTCAAAATAGCAGCCTTTTCTCAACACTTACCTGTAACAAAACACTGATACCCATAGATAGCGCACATAATCCATGCTAATATTATAAATACGAAAGTGTGTCTGTCTGTCTGCAACGCTTTCACGGCTCACCGTTCAACCGTTTTTGATGAAATTTGGCACAGGGGTAGGTTGTATCCTGGGAAGGATATAGGCTACTTCTTACTTTCCGGAAAATTAAAGAGTTCCCGCGGGAATCAAAAAATCCTAATCCACGCGGACGAAGTCGATATACGAGATATCTTGATTAAGACTTTTAAAGTCAAGTAGGTACCTAGTCCATGCTACTTTTTATACCAAAATCTCAGTTCCTGTTCTTTCAGGCGATTATTTTTGCACGACTGAAGTCACGGGTAACTTTATTTCGAACCCGCGAAATCTTTTGATCGAATAACTCGTTTTCATTGAATATGAACAACCGGCAAGACTCAATTGGCGTAAGCAATTTTTTATCGCTAACTTTTCTGAGAAAAACAATTAACAAAACGAACTTTGGTTATATACTTACCTATTGAGCTTTTAATTTTGATCAATTCGCTTAATTATAGGTATCTTTAAGAAACACCGACTGTTGATATAATATATTTTTTAATTCACATAAATTGATTGGCCATATATAATTTAAAAACATCTTCAATTCTTTTTTATATATATTTTGATCTTAATTAACTAACTAGGTTTTTGCGGCGTCATCGTCCGCGTGCGAGGTTAATTAAGATCCCGTTGTTATTTCTCCAAAGACATTTAATCCATACTTATTATTATAAATGCGAAAGTGTTTCTGGCTATCTGTCTATCTGTCTGTCTGCTACACTTTCACGGCCCATATGTTCAACCGATTTTGATGAAATTTGGTATAAAGATAGTTTGTATCCCGGGGAAGGATATAGGCTACTTTTTATCCCGGTAAATTAAAGAGTTCACCAAAAAGCCTTAATCTACGCGGACGAAGTCGCGGGCATCATCTAGTATTATATAATTGGGCCTCAAAATCCTTTGAGACGTTACTTACGCAGATTTCCAGTTGCTAGGCAAAATAATGTAGATGAATTTTAGGCTTTGCATGATACGCATATTACTGAATACTGATCACTCTTTCCTCTTAATTTTGGCTCTGTAAACTTATCGGATAATCTCATGTGCCACAATCTCATGTATTATCAGAAATTATCTCTGTAATATTTTATTTTATCTACCATAAATGTAGCCCAGTTTGTATAAATTACTTTGATATACAGGGCATAATATATGTATCTGTCACCGTAAAATTGTAAAAATCGTTAGATCGTATTCTAACGCTTTCTAGCTCGATAGGTTCCGAGTGTAAATTTTTGAAATATTCATTGTATTTACGTTTTCTTGTCTCTTTCTTGTAGGTTAGGTTAGGGTTCGACTTAAAAAATCAGGGCACTTAGGTTCTATCGGGTTATTATACCTAACAGATTACA
Source organism: Erebia aethiops (assembly GCA_923060345.2). NCBI lineage: Eukaryota > Metazoa > Arthropoda > Insecta > Lepidoptera > Nymphalidae > Erebia > Erebia aethiops. Next base: position 21,342,500 of record OV281082.1, read on the forward strand.
ATCTACCGAAAAATAATGCGTTAAATTGTAATCTTTCGACAACAATCTCGCTACTTCGATTATAATCTAACGGTTTTTACAATTTTACGGTGATATAATTGACCGAGCGAAGCGAAGGTCTCTGAGTCTACTTGGGTGAATTGGCACTTGTCCGTCCGTCCGTCCGTCCGTCCGTCCGTCTGTCAGAGCATTATAACTTCTGAATTACTGAACGCAATTACTTCAGCTTTAAATATAATATGTAAACCAATGGCCTCCCGCCGAATATGGCTTAAAAAATAATTAAAATCTTTATTTCAGGGGGGCTCTCATAGAAGCGAATGCGAAGTAAAATATTTTTTATAAAGTTACATAGGGTTGCGGTATATCATTTTAAAGATAATTAGGAATAGAGTCCAAAAGTGTTTTTTTTTTAATTTTTCCCCCAAAATTGACGAAATGGGGGGCTTTCAAAGTGGAGATTTTCTAACGTCCAAAGATGACCTCAGAACTCTAAATTTTCTGAAAGGATGAGCCTGAAACTTGATCAATTATTTCAATTATATCCTGTACTTGAACAACAAATACTAAAATTAGATAAATATTGTAAGGAAACGGAATTATTTAATTTTTAATGAGCTTCAGTATTTTTAACAGAACTTCACATTTATGTCAATAGATGGCGCCGCGAGGTCTTAGTTCGGGGCGAACCACTAGTATATATATAGCAGATTGGTACACCTTGCCCAAGGTTACCCAGTACCCACATAATTTTATTTGTGGCAATTACAATTATTCAAATCGTGGCGAATCAATTTGTGACCTTGGAAGGATTATCTACTCGCGTATTATTGTTATGTAGGTTTAAAGATCCGGGATGCCCTTTAGATGATAGGTTTTGCATCAGTCAAGACCTTCAAAGACCATCTTACTCTCACTAATATTATAAATGTGAAAGTTTGGATAGATGTATGGACGGATGTATGGATGGATGTATGGATGTTTGTTACTCAATCACGCGCAAACGGCTGAACGGATCTGGCTGAAATTTGGCACAGAGATAGATTATAATCTGGAATAGCACATAGGTTACTTTTACAAAAAGTAGCCTATGTCCTAACCTACCCCTGTACCAAATTTTATCAAAATCGGTTGAACAGATGAGCCGTGAAAGCGTAGCAGACAGAAAGACAGTCAGACAGACAGACACACTTTCTCATTTATAATATTAAGTATGGATAATAGGTTTTAGTCTGCGAGAGAATGAGATAGGTATACAAGTTTAAATATTTATCTCATTCTCTCGTAGGCTACTTTTCTTAAGTTTCACTTCTGCCGTGTGTGAATTGCACACACACATTTTTTTTAAATAATCAATAAAACACTTCTTTTACTACCACCCTACCGGCAAAGACGTGCCGCCAAGCGATTTAGCGTTCCGGTACGATGCCGTGTAGAAACCGAAGGGGTATGGGTTTGATATAACTGCCATGCCCCTAACAGGTTAGCCCGCTACCATCTTAGACTGCATCATCACTTACCATCAGGTGAGATCGCAGTCAAGGGCTAGCTTGTAGTGGATTAAAAAAAAATTACTGTTCTACCATAGTTGATAATTACAAAAAAAGGCGATTTTAGATAGTAAGTTAAAGTAATAGCCAATAGGTACCTACACCTAATGTATTTACTCAGGACGTAAGGTTTTATTGATACGTTTTTATCTGTTTCCTCGTAAAATGTCAGTAACACACTTTATCACAACAAAAGCATAGGTGTTTGTTACAACTCCACCCAACTGTTTATAGTGAAAACACCCTAGGAGCAAAATAAACATCTGGCGGACAAAAAGTCCGCGTCACTCGCTTTTACATGGCGCACGCACACTAGCGCGACAGGATTTCCCTCCAATGCAATTCGGAAGTTTTGCAGACTTAGGTAGGTATTTATTTCCTTTCTGTCCCTAGTGTCGCTGTTAGAGTAAAGCAATTTTCATTTTTCACCACTTTACAGAACGTAGGTCTAATTAGATTTATGCTATAAAAGTGACAGCTTTTGTTGTCGAACAATTTGAGGGAACAATACTATAATTAATTTGTCACCTCGGCTGGACAAACACGTAAAAAACGAAATATGAGTTTGCCACTCAATGCTTTTATGCCATAGCATAGAACAATGGTTGAGTAGTGCGCGCCTACAATCAAAATGCCATATCTTTACAATGGACAAAAATCACAAGAATTATAAATTATGCTCGCCGAGGACGGGGCTTTATTGTTTGAAGAAACGATTTTCCAGAAGATTATGGACATACAAATACTTTTAACGTTATCATTTAAATTTTGAACAACCATGAAACAAAATAAAATACTAGCTATTTAAGTGCTCAACATTACTCATTGACCTGACTTCACAGCAAAAAATGTTAAATTGTATCATTATCTTCATTTCAACCTATTTCTGGCTCACTATTGAACACGAGTCTCCACTCTGGTCTCTGAGTGAGAAGGGTTGGGCCATAGTCCACCACGCTGGCCAAGATATTATCACGGCCACGGCCATTTGCTAAAGAAAACACTTAAGCAATATAAGGGTTTAATAATATTGAATGCAATAAATCAAAACCTATAGGATACTTCCCGTTGACCTAGAATCATGGAATTTGGCAAAAAGCAAGGTCTCACAGCATAAGTATAGTAAAAAATCTCCAGTCCTCATCTTTCTTGTTATTTACGAAAAGAAATTATATTTTGTAGTGATACGAAATCCTTTGTGCGCCAGTCTGACTCGCACTTGACCGGTTTTTTAAGCCAATGTCCTTCTCCGGAATGCAACCTATCTTAAGAACAAATTTTGGTCGAAAAGACAGACACACTTTCGCATTTATAATATTAGTATTGATGGATATTACTCGTATCTCTGATAAAAGGAGCATAATATCTAAACAAAAACGTATAGTAGTTCGATGTTATAAATCGTTGAGAATATGAAAATGTTATCTGATAGAATTCCCGTACCGGTAACTGGTGTTTTACTTGAATTACAAAATATACTTTTTCCACAGCAACGGCAGCAATGGGTCAAAAGAATACGAGCAGTCCGCACCAAGTGAGACCACCGGTGGTGACGCCGAACCTAGAACACCCTCAACACCTACAGATCGTTTCGAAGACTTACAGCAAATACTAGTGCTTCAGCTTCAAGGGAAAGCCGACGACAACCCTGTCGTAGTGCCCCCGCATCGAGACTTGAATATCTTGCGACCGGAAAACCCTACGATCGGAGAAATGGAGGATTTAGAACCAAGGTACTGGAACTATTTATTTCTGCATTTGAATTATTTTCAAATAAGTTTCGTCTGTGCACTTCTCTCCTTCAACATGGTTCTTCTAGGTTTCATTGGTCCTATTTTTCTGTGTTGTATTTGAAATGTCTTGAATTGATCCTTTGAAGTCATCCTTTACGTTATCGATATTCTTCTGTTGAATTGCAGTCCTGAAGATCAGAATACTTGTAACTTGTAATTATAATAATTGTAATATTGATTTCCTTGCGTAGCATATCGAAAGGCCCGGGCTACTAACTATTGATTTCGTAAAACCAGTACATACTTGTAAATAAAAAGTTTTTTTTTTTTTTTTATCCACTACAAGCTAGCCCTTGACTGCGATCTCACCTGATGGTAAGTGATGATGCAGTCTAAGATGGTAGCGGGCTAACCTGTTAGGGGCATGGCAGTTATATTAAACCCATACCCCTTCGGTTTCTACACGGCATCGTACCGGAACGCTTAGTTAGTTTAGTAATACCAAGTACCAATAAAAATATTCGATTTTGCAAATGTTTCAAAATGTTAAAACAAAACAAATGATGAGTCTTATAAATACCTAATTATTATTGTAGTTAGAAAACTGAACAAACGAAGCAATATTTGAATTGAAAAGGTTTTTCGGTAGGTACCTAAACTAATTGGCTTAAAGCTTCTAAAGTCTTCTCAAGTGTCTGAACAGTAGATACTTCTTACGTTTAGTAATTGTTAAGGAGTTTGTTATTTATCATGTCTGTTGTTTGCCTTAAGAGGCAGCCTCAGCACAATTTGCACCGATTTGAGTTTTATCGTAGGAGTTAAAGATTGTGGGTGTTATAAAATCGAAGCTAATATTTTAGAGAAAGGAATAAGTATAAAGGACTTTACATGTAGGTACGTAATGGAAAAATACTAAATCTTCTCTGAAGTATTATGAGCTAAATATTTTACGTCGGGAGAAATTGGTATAACTGATTGCTATTAATTAAGCTAAAACATAATTAACTTCTCAAATAAGGAATCACCTGGCTAGAATTCATATCATCATTATTTAATTTTCAAATGACTCATATATATCTATCTATAGCAGTTTTTACTCAACGGGTTGTGCACCTATGGGTTTCATACAAACTTCCTTGTGAAGCTTGATGAAAACTGCATTCGATCGAAAGGCGAAAGCACAGGTATACTATGTGGATTTCGACTTTCGTTCATAATTAAAAAGATTAATTATTGAAGTAAATTCGGTTTGAACAGAAACTTTTATCATCTTATTCCATTAGATGGGCCATTGAGTGGAATATTCCAAAATCCAAAATACACAGAAGCAGACATTAGAACCGCTAAGAAATATTAATTAAAATTGTTCCGCGTAAAACGACTCCAAAAGGACATTACAAGGAAAATTTCGGAAAGTTGTCGACAGCTGACATCCACAAGTAGAATTTATGGAGCGCGGCAAGTCGCCGAATTAAACTGTTAGTTACTTCGTTATTGCTGCAATTAAACTTTTTGATAAAATTAATATTGCGGTTTGGGAGACGACTGTCCCGTTTGATAAAACTACCAAGATGTTGAATTCCGTACATGCTAATTTTGTTGTTAAAATAGAATAGGTTATATGATGTTACTTTCTAATTAATGATAGGTATATTCTGTATTCTATAATAAATAAAAGTTTTTGTAAAAATAAGTTGGGTATAAAGATAATATGGAGTGGTGACGAAAGTGACATTTATTTTTTTACTTACTTATTTAATGAAAGAAGTAGAACTTTAATTCGCTTTAATCCGCCACAGTAAGTAAATATATGTGGTACAGTATGTATCTTGCGATATTCACCACACCACACCCTTTATTCCTTCTAAACATCAGAAGGTGTACTTTGTAGGTACCTACCTATTTTGAATAAAGATGCTTTGAGTTTGAGTAGGACACAAATCTTCCAAATTATTCTCAACGTATGTTTCACTCCGACACCGGAGCATCTTCAGGAGATGTTGACTCGACATTCGACAATGCTCGATTGTAAAGCCCTTTATTATTCGATATAGGTACCTATTAAAATGAAATTTTAAAATCGACTCCGAGTTTTAGTCCAAATAAGAAAAACCATGAAAAGATACCTGAAACTAAAAATGGAATAGTACTAAGAATATGAGATTATAATATTCGTAGTTCCTAAAAGCTAGAACTTTTCATCCATGAATAACCGTCGCTGAGCGCTGAAGTATGCATCAAAACCAAACAGGTTGGCCGCTCAGTGGTTGACGTAATTTCACCCAAGTAAATATTAGACCAAATCTCATAGGACCACGGAGAATGGAATGAAAAAACATCATATGATGCTTGTTCGCTGTTATATTCTTTACAGCGAAAGTCTCATATAAAAATTGTTATCAGAGTTCTGCGAAAAGCTAAATTAGTGGAAAAATAATAAGAATTTATTTATAGCGAAAAACAGAATTGTTGAAACCTGAATCGCGACTTGAACACAATGACATTGAGGTTTTTGAGCCAAAAATGCTACGTTAGATTAATCAATTAGGTATGTATAAGCGATGAATCGCAAGGAAATTCCACGTATAACCTTTGCTTTGCTTAGAAAAAACACGTTGCAGGTCAAAGCAGATAAAATACGGATACGTTTTCGATATTACTATAAAAAAGGATCATAATATCTTTTAAGATGGAATGATTCTATAATGTAGCGGACAGAGCGACCTTTTTTATCTTGTAAAGCGAATTTCACCAGCTTTGCTAGGCATCTTATTTAAAATCCTGTTACAGGGCCGTGTCGAGATAGGCGCGGGCCTTTGACAATAAAACTAAATGGAATGAATGTATGATGCTTTCCTCAAACTTTGCTCATGATATGACGGGATGTTATAGCTAAATTCATGTATCACACAAAAAGGGTTGCTTTTGATATATGAATAAATTTTAGCCATATCGTTGGCTCTTCTAAGGAGATGTGTAATGGAATGGTTAAATTTTCAGAGTTTATCCTTTACTGCAAATTAGGGAGGAATTTTGACAAACATTTGGGTGAAATCTTGCAAGATCACTATTAAATCCTGCTGGCAAAAATATTTAAAATCTTCCTTCTTACTTTGGTATTTTTTTAGTAAAACTTTGTGATAATCAAATCGAACCGGTTTATTATTAGGTTTATTATGCGGCAATAGTATATAACTTTTGTTTTTAACTGTTTGATCAAATCTTTTGCCTACATATTAGCTTTAGAGACAAGTGTTTCCTAGGCGATGGATCCTATGAAAATAAGGGACTTAAATCTGACTTAAACCTAAAAGTTGCACTGATGCAGCTTTGAATAATGATTTTAATACTATTGATAGCAATTCAAGTTATTTCAGACCGTTATTTTAATTATTCTAAACATTAAAACATAAATTCACGTGCATTCGTATTCAGTCAACAATTTGTATGCCTCGCTGTATATGCAGTCCTTAATCCCCATTCGCAACACGAGATGCAAGCACTAAATCGAGCCCAAAAAATGTAAACTATTACCCGGATCGGGCAAAAGTCAGCAATTCAGAATTCTAAACGTCCGTTTGTACTAAATCGAATAGAGCGTTTTGAACATTCGACACGAACACAATTCGCACCGAAAGAGAGTCAATAAATTTTATAGCAGACGGCTTGATTTCTAAATGCAGGTTATCGGGGCATGCCACAAATCGAGAACGCTACACGTAGACTCCTTAGTATTCAGTTCTGTCCTGCGTCGCCTCGCCTGGAGTCTCACCAGCCTCTAGCAACCAAATCACGTCCACTTATGTGTTCCACGCAGCCAAAACCAACACGCCTCCGGAAAATCTTCCATGTAAATCTCGACATTAACGATCAGGTTTAAGAATGTGTGCAGGAAATTTCAAGTAGCTTATAGATATTCCACTGCCCTATAGAACTCTTTGCTTTAGTTTTATTGTTACTTTATGTAGGTACATATCGAACAGAATATTGGTAGTTTTCGCTATTTCCTTCTTCTTTTATATTAATTGACGAAATATTTTTCTATTTCAAACAATTAAGAAAAAGGTAAGTAATTGTCGTGTCTCTTGTAATTTTATAATTATGATCCACTGAATTAATTAAATGATATTGCTACCAAAATTGAGATCATACCCTGAAAGCTTCAACACTAAAACGTTGGAGAAGTCTATTAAGGAAAGCTTTTTTTTTATCCACTGCAAGTTAGCCCTTGACTGCGATCTCACCTGATGGTAAGTGATGATGCAGTCTAAGATGCTAGCGGGCTAACCTGTTAGGGGCATGGCAGTTAATTAAACCCGTGCCCCTATTCGGTTTCTACACGGCAACGCTAAATCGCTTGGCGGCACGTCTTTGCCGGTACCAGGCAAAAATTCAATGTGTATTTCAATTTTAATTTTGTTTCAGTGTAAATGCATCGAATCTAGAAAAATTCCAGCTGAAAATTGCTCAACACGAGCTGTATGAAGATGATGAGCCTCTAGTTGGAGCTGTGCTACATGACATGGCCACTGCACCTATATTGCACGCGGGTATGTAAGGAAACATAACTTGGTGCTTACCTACTCGTAGGTTGTACTGAACATATTTTTTTTAATCCTCTACAAGTTAGCCCTTGACTGCGATCTCACCTGATGGTAAGTGATGATGCTGTCTAAGATTGTAGCTGGCTAACCTGTTAGGGGCATGGCAGTTATATAAAACCCATACCCCTATTCGGTTTCTACACGGCATCGTATCGGAACGCTAAATCGCTTGGCGGCACGTCTTTGCCGGTAGGGTGGTAACTAGCCACGGCCGAAGCCTCCCACCAGGCCAGACCAAGGAAAATTCAGAAATTATAAATTTCTAAGTTTACCCTGCCGGGGATCGAACCCGGGACCTCCGCACGGCGCTCAACACTGCGCCACGGAGGTCGTCAAAACATCTCTTTACCTATACTAAATTTATAGCTCCAAAATAGTATTGTATTTTAATATTCAGTCCGTCAGATCAATACTATTGTAGGCAAACAATTCTTGAGTATTAGATGAAAATCTGCCTCGCTAGTTTAGTGGTTGGCATGTTCGATTGCGGCCGACGAGGTCTAGGGTTCGAGTCCCGGGTCGGGCCATAATCAAGTATTGGGTTTTTCTGACTAGAAATTCTGAGTACTAGCCCGGAGTTAGGAACTTGGAGGTGTTTCACCCCCGTGCCTCGGAGAGGTCCCGGTTATTATCACTATCATGATCATTAAAGCCCGCCAATTCACACTGTAGCAGCGTGGTGGATCTAAGCTCTAACTCCCTCTCTCCTATGAGAGTGGAGGCCTGTGCCCAGCAGTGGGACGTTAATGGGCTGTAATTGTAGTGGTGGGAGATGGAAATCAACTCTACATTGCAAGTCGAGTTACATTTTGATAAGTAGGTAAACTTTTATGCAGAATTACAAACCATCTAGGTACAATTACCAGGTAAAACGAGTTAGCCAGACGGCAGTTACGTTAAAATTATATCTTTACTGATCAATAAACGCGACTGATCTGAATTCTTAATTATTTAGGGAATGTAATGAAACAATTCCTTTTTGTTTCTCTTTTATTATAATATACTCTGTTTTTACAAAAATGAGTTGGGCTTATTTGCTTTATATCTTTCTTTAATATCATCAGTCTAAAACGGAGTGTGTTTGTCAGTTTATGTATTTTGTTGTGGTCTGTGGATCATCCAATTAGGTTAGGTAAATCGGTTCCAGCCGGTTTCGATGGGTAATAAGTTAGATTTAATTTGGTTTCGTAGAACCTAACACAGAAATTAAACCGTATTTAACTAGTATATGATGCCCAGGGCAAGAAAGCAAAGCCAGTAAAGCTTTCACACATATTAATTCTCTGCAAATATTTTAACACCCTTGGAACGCGTTATCCTCAGGTTATCCTACTATACCTTCGACAGTAAGGCACATTAAACTTAATTCCACTCACAATAGGCGTATTTCAAATTTCATCAAGCACAATACACCGTCCACCTGCGTGTATACAAAAGCTCAAGCAGGCAGCGAATGTATATTAAATGAAGTAGGGTCTGCAATCAGTAGGGTTAGCCAGGACAATAGTGGCGCACCAATCTCGCCCTTTACTTTCAATTGGAATTTAATATTTAAACCACTTAAATGGATTTCATTGTTAAAACCTCTATCACAGTCAGCCCTATTTTTAGCTGTCCAAGCGGCTAATTGTGCTTTAATAAACCAGACCTATTCAGTTTTCTAAGACAACTTTCGAGTGTAGCCTTAGTTGTAAATTCATTTGTTGTGAAGGTCGTGCTGTAATTATGATTAATTTGTTATTTATCGATTGCATGGTTGGACCTACTAGAATATTCCCGTGGCACCTGTAGGCATTTTGTCTTTTACAGAATAATCTAAGACATTTTCTAAATTGGTCTTAGATATAGATTTTACAATTTGTTTTTATTTTTTTTCTGTGTTGTCTAAACAGAATTAAATTTTATTTATTAAAGAACAAATCAATTTGTGATTTTTCACTTCATTTAAAGTCATACTGCCTAATATTATAAACGTGAAAGTGTGTCTGTTTGTTGGTTTGTCCTTAAATCACGTCGCAACAGAGCAACGGTTCGACGTGATTATAGTTGAAGACCTGGAGAGTGACATAAGTTACTTTTATCGCGTAAAATTAAGGAGTTCCGTACTCGTATTCTTTGTGAAAAAGTAAACTCATATTTTACTACAGTTGTGACGTTCAATTACATATACTTTAGTCTTTTCTTTTTTTTAACAGAACAGAAAGAAGGAGGCACTCAGCTGAAGCTTATTATCGACTACCCCAACGGTGTTCAAGCCTTGTTCAAACCAATGAGGTAAGTGAACTATAATAAAACAATAATTTAATTCATACATGCATAGTGATTTAATGTTAAACAAAAAGTGTTACGCACAAACTAGGTATGCGCTTGCTCAATATTTCAATAGAAAAGGTGCATTTTATTCACTGGTTAAACGAGAACATAAAAGTTATAACCTATTACCCAATGCTGGTTAAAGTAAACCTATTTTATGATTATCCAACTTGTTGTATGGTGCGGTCCTATAGGTACATTGTGCGACCAGTTTCCGAGTACAGAAGTTTCGAGTGCTCGTTTCTGAACGACATGTAAGTTGTAGAACTTCTGCCACCTTGTTCCGTGTATACGTTGAGTTCTATTCACTGAACTTTGAGAAGGTTCTTTCGCATGATCGGCTTAGACTTAGAGGTTCGCCACTCCGTACTGAACTTAGAGACTTATTGAAGTAAGTAGGGAGTTTTTTCAAAGTTCCGCACTGAAGTATTGTTGTCGTAATATTGTTGGAGTTGGAGCTACAAGTGTGAAGTAACTTGGGTACTTCTGAGAAACACTTTAATCGTACAGGGATCCAAATATTGGGTCGGGGTAAATAGATCTTTGATAGATATAATCTTTTTTTTGTAAATATATATAGCGAGCAAACGAGCAGGCATTTTTAAATTCCCACGGGAACTCCCTAATTTTTCGGGTTATGACACTCACAAATAATGTGGCTTTCTATTGGTACCAGAATTTTCAAAATTGGTTCAGTAGATCCAGAGATTTTGCTCTTTACCTCTTTATAATATTAGTGTTTATCCCCATATACCTAGTAAGTACATTTGTTTACAGTTCATTACTACCTTAGGTATGTAAAAGCACAATTTTAATAAAACAGATAAAACTGAGGTAAATGAATGGTATCAGCTTCCATCTGCGGTGCTCTTTTGAAACTTACATTTGGGGTTATTCGAAAGGCGCTTGCGAACAAATTCGTTAAATTCTTTAAAAAAAACTGTGACATACAGTTACAAATGGAACGGCAAACTTGGGGAATGTTTTTCGATAAGTGAACCGCAAAAAATATACTTTACGATACTCAAAATGTATTTATAATGACGGCAACGTTGTTGGAATCGCCGCGGCAAAATTATATGAGCTTAAACTCCGTTTGTGACCGTTATACTTGTACCTTATTGATCAGTCAAGGTCTTGAATCCTAATGAATATTCATCACGATTTAAAAGCTATCGGCTGCGACCCGTGACTTCATCTAAATCTAATTAGTTATACCTAGATGCGTAAAATTAACAATTTATAACTATTTATAACACGGATTATAAAAATACTATGCTAAATTTGCTTCACTTACCATCCATACTAATATTATAAATGCGAAATTGTGTCTGTCTGTCTGTCTGCTACACTTTCACGGCCCATCTGTTCAACCAATTTTGATGAAATTTGGTATAGGGATAGTTTGTATCCCGGAAAAGGACATAGGCCAAATTAAAGAGTCAAAAATCCTTAATCCACGCGGACGAGGTCGCGGGCATCATCTAGTAATTAATATAAAGAATACCAATTAACATAAGATTGATTCAAGTAAAAGATTCATTAAATTTAATCGCTTATTCGAGTCAAACAAGAGGTATTAAGTTCGTAGTAACAACACTTTCAATACATTGTATGGATTGGAAAGTTCTAGTGTTAGTGGTTATACCCTGTTGTAGTTCGCGCAGTCATAACTCATAGTACATATTATTAGGTAGTGTAGCACTGACAGATAAAATTATGCGAAAGCTTGTTTGGGTAAGAATAAAAACATCCTCAGGGTTTTCAAGCTTGGTGTTCGGTGTAATGTTGATTGAAACGAAGACTTCTAAGAATTCTCTGAAGATAAATGTGGCCTCTAATGCTCAGGTTCGGATGTCAAGACCTTTCAACGTTTATTAGTTTAGTATCAAATGATGAAAACAGCAATGAAATATCAATCATGATAAATCTAATCAATTTATATTATAAGTAGGTGTTGACTGTGACTAATCCCACTTCTGCAGCACGTTCTTCTCGGTGGACTATACCTACTTAGTACAAGCAAATATTTTTACAGTGTTTTTCTGCCCATCCATTCGAGATGAAAATGTATGAAAATGGGCGTGCACAAAAACAAATTTTGGTTACACTTGCACAAGTTTGTGAACTTTCGTTGTGGCCTGAGTTTTCTTACCTTTCGATACCTTTGCCTTTAGAATTTAGATAAAGTACTTATTTATATTTGTGGGTTTTGCCAAAAATAAAGCATCCAATTGACCTGCCACTACGCAGTGATACGTGCAAAGATTTATAAGAAAAATAATATACTCGGGGTGATCCCTGTGACACCCGCTCTATCCGCTAAGGGACGATAAATTGCAGTCGATAGTAACCCTTGCCGTGATAGGTTTATAGGTCAAGAGTTTATCGGGGTGTGTGATTACTTAGGACTGTAGTTGGGGCTCCTTTCTCCATTGTGTTGTAGACTCGTTTCCAATTAGTCCTCTTGATGGTCAACTCATTTGAATGCGGTCTTTTATTGTTTGATTGAGAAAAGAGTTTCCCCTAGTTTGTGGCGATAATTTCTTAGGTCGAAAAACAGTCCAACAGAGACAAATTATAAAGAGCCGACTTTCTTCCAGGATTATGACGTAATTTTTTTGACCATCGTTATAATCTTCTATAATAGTTCCCGCGGAAAACACTTCAATCTACGCGGACAAAGTCGCGGGCATCAGCTAGTATTATATATAAATTATGAACCTTGATCATTGGTTAATTGTATCTAATTAAAAAAAATGAAACAGAAAATAAATCAGAGAATTCTCACGGGATTAAAAAAACCTTAATCAGCAGCAATAACTGAAAAGTATATATCTATAGACTTATTAAAAAGACGGTTCTTCTTATCTACTGAGTCTGAGTCTGAGTTTCTTGCCGGCTCAGTAGTAACAGCTTTCCGAACCGGTGATAGAGTCTTGACGTATCATAAGTGACACAAGTTGTCCTATGTGAAATAAATAAATCATTTATCATTTATCATTTACGATGTCACACAAATGGATGCAAATGAAAAAGATTTTGATGTACGAACACTTTATATAATTGAAGTCGCCATTGTATAAATGTGTCGTTGCAATAAAATTTTGGTTTACAAGTTACAAGAAATGATTATAATGTTTGTGCTCTACATATATACCTACCTAGGTACTCATATCCATAGCATATAATTATGTTTTGTCGCAGGATGTTAGTCTGCACGTCAAAACGACTGGTAGAAAAGCGAATAAAATTAGAATAGACAAGCAAAAAAATTAAGTACGAAATGTATTTTCACAAACAATTAAGTAAGTAAGGACCACATATACCTTTTATTATAAAAAATATAAGCCCATCGCGTCCAACTGCTAACTTTAAACACAGAGCAATTCTCAAATCCTTGAATTCACTGTAAATCTACAAATTTTTTGACGTTGAACACAAAAGGTGATTATATAAAAGGAAGATCGAATGGAGCTCCATAAATCGGATGACACCTGTGGCTATATTTCACGTAAATCGCTGCTATCTAACCAGCTTCACGATTTAAGTGCCCTTTTAAACGTTTCGCTTCCGACCTGTTGATAAAGTGCATCGTTGAAATTCAGAAGACTATTTCGTTATTTGGCGACAATTTTGTTATTGTGTAAAAGGACGTGTAAATATTTTAGTGCAGCCCATTTTCCTCATTGTCCTCACTCGTCATCATAAATTTGGTAGAGGTAGGTTACATCCCGGGGAATAAAGAAGGATATTGAATTAAAAACGCGGAAGAAATCGCGGGCATCACCTAGTAAAATATACACCTATATTTGCTCATAATTAATCACTTGATGAAAGTGGAAGGCTTGGACCGAACTTTCAGTTGCTCACAAGAGATTGAGCTCATGAATGAAGAAGTGAAGTGGTCTCGTTAAGCATCAGACATATTATAATTAGTTTGCTTAAGTATACTTACAATAGATCTAGAATACGTCTTACTGGTGTACATACAAGACACTAATAAGAAAAATATTAAAGAAAATTTTCAACTAGAAACAAAAAATTAAATAGGAAATATGATATTCGGAGGATCAGAATTGCGCACGACATTTTTAAACTTCATCCCTAATTAAGAATGATAAGGGGGTTCGATTCCATTATAAATTCTACCCAAATGACACCACAAGGTTGAGTTACCGTATTATAAAATTCAACAGGACAGTGAGATCTTGTATTTTCGGAAAGGATATTTGATACCGTTCTCAGCTATTTTACTGTGTATTTTCGCTTTAACTTAAACAATATTTGAATAAAGTCTAACCATTTTTGGTATACCAATATAAATATTTCTTTTTTATCAGGGTCATTTTAATAAAAATATTATGACCAAAAACTTTTACATTTCCAGATTCAATTCAAAACAACTATCGTAACTTGCATATGTAACTAATCAAAATCTACCTGTTACACAAAAAAAAAACAAAATTTAAATAAATACAATATTTCTCTACGATACCTTTAAGATTTACATTATCAAGTTTACCATAGTTGGAGGAACGTATGGTACTTTGTAAATATTTTATCACTGATCCCACTTCTGATTTTAAATTTTAATATTACAGAAGTTGGCCAATATTTTATGACGTGTGACGAGTTAATAAGGCCATAACAATATATTATTTTTTATATTGAAAATAGAATACCTACTTAAAAATCCTTAAGTAATTTTTAATATTTTATTGTATCAATAGTTAAGAGATTAACAGCGATGATGTCGTTAAGCACGTTCCATTAGATTATCGCGTTTGATACTACCGTTTCATAAACGCTCGCATAACGCCGTGCTCTATCTCATTATCTTTTACTTTTTAGTGCACTTTATAATATATGTACGATGATTTATCTTTTTTCATAACTTAAAGACTTGAACAGTTATGCGATCGCATGATTATCATATTTTTATTATCACTTATCATCTGTTACTGTCATATTATTATAAAGAGCAATAGCAGAATAGTGAATCATATTATGCTTCCATTCCAAATATAGGAATTGAAATTTTCTACCCAATTAAAATATTATGGTTTGCAGACTTTTTATCTATTCGTACATGTGATATAATATGACTCTTTATTAACGTACTAATATAAAGTTTATCTGTACATTTAGATAATAACGCCCCAGCGTTTGGCGAATTTTGTGCGTAACATCATAACAATTGATTGTGAACGGTAAACTAAAAGAATCTTAAATTATTAAAAATAAATTTTAAAAACAAGCTTTTATCGTCCGCCATATTGAATTTAGTGTGACGACATTTTATTGTTCGTATTCTTCTCAGCAAACCCTTTTGATTGATACCCATGGGGATGCATAAAAAGTAACTAGTCTGTCATCCTCGAGAGTCCGCCATATTGGATTTACCCATGGGGATGCATAAAAAAATAACTAGTCTGCCATCCTCGAAAGTCCGCCATATTGGATTTAGAATCACGTCACTTAGCTAACCATGCATTCTCATCCAAAAAAATTAAAGGACTTTGTGAGTAAATTAAGAGATTTTAATGTTGAAAGTAGAAACATTTTAATATTAAAATCTTCTGTTTTGTTGACAGATTTGCGCGGGATGTACAAACATTGCCGAACCACTTCTATTTTTCGGATTACGAGCGGCATAATGCTGAAATTGCAGCGTTCCATCTCGACAGGTAAGTTTCAACTTATTTTTTGGTTGATACTAAAAGAAAACTATAAACACTAAATACCTAATGATAATGCCGCCAAATATTAACACAATTCATAAAAGTTTGGTCGGTAAAATCCATAAATACTATAAATGCAAAAGTGTGTCCGTCTATAGCTCATGGCCCATCTTTTAATGAAATGGCAGTGAAATAGGTTGCTTGATGCATCCCGTTCCTGGGTAAGGACATTTTTTATTCCGGAAAATGAAGGTGTTCCCGTAGGAATAAAAAAAAACACGCGTACGTAAGTCCGGGTACCATCTAGTCATAAATAAAGTGTAAATTAACTTCCTCATAACGTGTTATCCAAGTTCCTTTACGCTCGAAATATCTCTAAATTAGGTACTTCATATAAATCACAAAGTTACGAAACATCAGGTTACCGATTGTTACGGTGTTTAGCACATAATTAATAAGTAATGTTCTACTACACGACGCGATGTAATAGCACACTCTAGCCCGGGAGCCCGTGACCAACTTTCTGGATGGAGAAGGTGGTGGACAAAGACCTCACTTCGGACCCTCGATATTAATTCCCTGCTCTTCAGGCCAGTTCTTCTTTTATTCCGCCGACTACGATGCCAGTTTGCCACCTTGGCGCATCATACTTTGAGGCAGCCTCATAAAAAAATTGAACGTGGCGATACGTGGCAAGATATTATACACTTGAAAAGAAGAAAGAAAATGTTACCAAGTATTTAAATTTTTAAACAAAGCCTACCACCTATCCATCTGGTGATATAAATAAACCCATCCATCCATTTTTCATCATGTGACAGAAGAGTAAACAGTATTTACTCTCTGATTATGTATCACGAACGTACCCACTTGCTGGTCTTAATCATTTATCATTTTAGTAACACCTTATATCACAGCATGTGCCAAGAGATCTTACGTTTTATGTAATGTAAATCACCTTTTCTGGATTTTTTCCGGAAACAACTTTAAACCTAAGCCCGGACTAATCACTATCGCCGGCCACGACAAAACTTACTGAAAATTTGAAAAAATCTCGTGAATTACGAACTCTCTATAGCAGTGGTGGGTCCATAGCTGTCAGTTGGTTCGTGGTTGGCCACCTTATAAACTTTAAGAGCACTTCCTCAATACTTCTTGCGGGCTCCCGGGCTATTGCTGACTAACTCGGGGCCAATTATAAGCAGCCATCTTATGCTAATTAGGGTTGTCCCATATCAACCATGATTACGCATTTAATGAGCTAGCTTATTAACTTAGGGTACCACTTTAGATACGGATAAAGGACTACTGAAAATGGACACCTAATTGTTTTTAAAGTAACCTTTTCAATTTGTTTGTACTGGTGATTCATTTGAGACCGTAATTAGCTCTAGCCAATTACAAAAAGATGATGCTACAAAATGATCTTATTCGAACATTAGCTCGTCATTTTATTATTTTAAAAGGTCATTAAACGTCAGCTTCAGAGAGGTCTTGTTGCTTTAATAAATATAATATATATGCTAACTCATACATTTTTTGTGTCAAATATAACGTAATAGTACCACAAACTTATCTGACCCGGAGACAGCGTCGCTAGTAGATATGATAAAATTATTTTTAAATAAAAAAAAACCGCCTTCAAAAACTAAAAAGCAAAATTATTTTTTGCTTTTTAGTTTTTGAAGGCGGTTTTTTTTAATTTAAAAACTAGCTGACCCGGCGAACTTCGTACCGCCTTAGTATGCAAAATTAAATGTATATTTTTCAATATTTCTGAGAGATTTTCTTAATATTTTTTTCCGTAAGAACCTTCTCCTAATAATAACAAATACAACAAAAAAAGAATTAGTGAAATCGGTCCAGCCATTCACGCGTGATGCCGTGACCAAGGAAAACGGGTTTCATTTTTATATATATATATAATATAATATAATATAATTTTATTGTTTGCTTTTTAGTGCTGTAAATATGAAAAAAAAAAAAAAGAAAAATAGGTTCTCGAAAGGTAGACAGACCTGTACCTATCTGGGTTCGTGTCCTTATAAAATTTAAGTTCCTTTGATTTCCCCAGGATTCCATCATCAGACCTAATGACCATGGGACCACCTGGAAAGTATACCCTTTCAAAAAAAAAAGAATTTTCCAAATCGGTCCAGGCGTCTTCGAGTAATCGGGGAACATCTGTCTTCGAAGATCTTGGGGAACATCTGTCTTCGAAGATCTTCATCAGATCTTCACCAAATTTATATGGGACCACCTTGGAAGTATACACTTTCAAACAAAAAAAGAATTTTCAAAATCGGTCCAGGCGTCTTCGAGTAATCGGGGCACATACATTTAAAAAAAAAAAAAAAGATTCCGACGTATTGAGAACCTCCTCCTTTTTTTGAAGTCGGTTAAAAAATAAAATAAAAAACTAAATCTAAATAGGCATAAAAATGAGTTCCAATTTTGACCACCGGGTCAGATAAGTTTGACGGACTTTAATTACTGATGTTAAGATGTCACTTTTCACATCGAACCATAGATTTATTATTGCATTGAACCATTACAATAATTAATTTAAGACATCGTTGCATTCAAGTGACCATATCTGTTAGGACCTACATGACTACATCGTACGTCGTAGGTAATTAGTGTCTATGAATCATACAAATCCTACGGTCTACGCGACACAAGGTTAAATGGTTCGGATGTAAAGTATTACAATACACTCTTAAATCAGGATACTGGGCTTCCGTCGAGCAATGCCGGTCGTGGGCCGAGTCGTGAATATGACTACCGAGATCTATGACGTCACCGAGGGCGACATCTTGAAGACGTTCTTCGTGTCACCAGCGAACAACTTTTGCTTCCACGGCAAATGCTCTTACTACTGCGACACGGGACATGCGATTTGTGGCAACCCTGATATGCTGGAGGGAAGTTTTGCTGCTTTCTTGCCGACTGCTGATTTGGCTGAGCGAAAGGTGAGCCGTGAGATCAACTAAAAAGTATACTTAACGACCTCATTGGCGCAGTGTTGAGCGCTGTTGTCTTAACGTGCGGAGGTCCCGGGTTCGATCCCCGGAAGGGTCAATTTGGGAATTTATAATTTCTGAATTTTCCCTGGTTTGGCCTGGTGGGAGGCTTCGGTCATGGTTAGTTACCACCCTACCGGCAAAGACGTGCCGCCAAACGATTTAGCGTTCCGGTACGATGCCGTATAGAAACCCAATTGGAGTAGGTATGGGTTTAATTTAACTGCCATGTCCCTAACAGGTTAGCCCGCTACTATCTTAGACTGCATCATCACTTACCATCAAGCAGGAGATTGCATTCAGGAGCTAACTTGTAGTGGTGTAAAAAAACGATACTTATAAAAATGTACTTTTTCAAAAAATGTATTTTTTGACTTATCAAATAATATATTCTAGGTGTGGAGACATCCTTGGAGAAGATCCTATCATAAAAGAAGAAAAGCTCAGTGGGAGCTACAATCTGATTATTGTGACACGGTAATTTTGCGAATTTTTATTAGTACAATGAATCCATACTAATATTATAAATGCGAAAGTGTGTCTGTCTGTCTGTCTGCTACGCTTTCACGGCCTATCTGCTCAACCGATTTTGATGAAATTTGGTACAGGGGTAGATTGTATTCCGGGGAAGGACATAGGCTACTTTTTATGGAAATCAAAAAATCTTAATCCACGCAGGCCGCACACGAAGTCACGGGAATCATCTAGTAATTATTATAAACCAAGAATTAATTCTTTATTTTTTAATTTGTTTCGACAAAAGTTAGCCCTGGGCTGCGGCCTGCGATCTTATACTAGATCTTTAAAAAGTTTTTGTTCTACTTGCGTCCTGCAAAACAAATTTTGGATACCATAGTTACAATTCTAAAAAAAACTGTATTTTTTTCAGGTCCGCAGTACTCCTCCATATGATTCAGGCCGTCGTTTGCTGGACCTGATGGACATGTCTATATTCGATTTCCTCACTGGAAATATGGACAGACATCACTATGAGACGTTCAAGTTAGTAGAAAATAAAATAATATAATATAATATATTGTTGTAAATCATCTTCTCCTTAATGAACCTAAAAATTCATCAAATTAAACTTTGATGAATTTTTAGGCTCAAAATATTTCAATATTTTTACATTACTATCAACATTACCTACTGAGCACTTAAGAATAAAGTACGGGTTCTAAGTGAGAATAATCGGGATCGACATGACAGCTTCGTCAACCCTCAAGATCTATAGAGCGTACTTTGACTTGGCTCAGACTTTGAAACGAGATGGACTTATGTGAGTAGCATAAATCTGTCTAGTTTTAACTCAGTCTTAAGTTAGAGCTAAGTCAAAGTATGCTCTATAGATCTTACACTTAAGACTCGGTAGAAAGGGACCCGTCATCCAGCTAAATACCTATTTTTTAAACGTAAATAGCAAGCAAACGAGCAGGTGGGTCACCTGATGTTAAGTGATTACCGCTGCCCATGAACATTGCAGCACCAGAGGAACCACCAATTCGTTGCCGGCGTTGATGTAGAATTTTAGTAATATTTGCCGGCTTTAAAAACCTGTTCAGCGGCTACTTGGTGAACCAGTAATTAATGGATGTATGCAATGTATGTACCTACTGAACTTACATATTTACTGAACTCTTTAATAATGCAACTACATCTGTTACAGAATGTTTGGCAACGACACATTCACATTGCACCTGGATCAAGGGCGCGCTTTTGGGAAAGCCTTTCACGATGAGCTGAGCATCCTCGCGCCATTACTGCAGTGCTGTGTTGTAAGGCATACTACACTTGCTGTTTTGCTAAAGTAAGTAGAATCTTCTATCTTCTTCTTCTCTATATTATAAAAGCGAGATATCACTCACTCACTCACTGAGTGACTGACTAATCACGATATCTCAGGTACTATAAAGCGTCATCATCATCATCATCATTCTCAACCGATAGACGTCCACTGCTGGACATAGGCCTCTTGCAAGATTTCCACACGTCTCGGTCTTGCGCCGCCTGGAACCAGCGGCTTCCTGCGACTCGCCTGATGTCGTCTGTCCAACGAGTAGGGGGTCTGCCAACGCTGCGCTTTCCCGTGCGTGGTCGCCACTCCAGCACTTTGGGACCCCAACGTCTGACGGTTCTTCTAACTATGTGCCCCGCCCATTGCCACTTCAGCTTCGCAACACGTCGAGCAATGTCGGTTACTTTAGTTCTTCTGCGGATCTCCTCATTTCTGATTTGATCGCGCAAAGAAACCCCGAGCATTGCTCTCTCCATCGCCCGCTGAGTGACCCTGAGCTATAAAGCGTACAAAATTGAAATTTGGAAGGTACATTCCTTCTATAGTGTAGAGTAGACATCAGCTAAGAAACGGTTTTGAGAAAATTCACCCCTAAGGGGTTGAAATGGGGTTTGGAAGTTTGTATGAAAATCCTATATTTTTGAAGTTAGAGACATGAAAATTGTCATTTGAGTTTATAGTTTTAAATAATAAATATTTGTATAAGCAGTTTTACGAAAATCTACCCCAAAAGGGGTGAAATGGGGGTTGGAAGGTTACATAAAAGTTCTATGACTTTGAAGTATAGACATGAAAATCGGCATTAAGGTTATTAGTTTTAAATAATAAAAACCTGCATAAGCTAAATAAAGCCTTTTTAAGCTTTTTGCAGCGGAAAAATTTCATAGGAAAAATCTCATAGAAAATCAAAAATTGTACGCAGACGAAATCGCGAGCGACCTCTAGTCATTATTATTTAAGTTCTGTTATAAAATGTCTGCCTCGTTGGTCTAGCGGTTAGCATAGTCGACTGCGGATCACGAGGTCCTGGGTTCGATTCCCGGTCGGGCATAAAAATTGTAGGTATTGGGTTTTTCAATTAAGAAATTCTCAGTGCCAGCCCGAAGTTGGAAGTTGGCGGTGTTTCACCCCCGTGCCTCGGAGAGCACGTTAAGCCGTCGGTCCCGGTTATTATCACTAACATGATAATAGTCGTTAAAGCCCGCCAACCCGCATTGGAGCAGCGTGGTGGGTCTAAGCTCTAATTCCCTCTCTCCTATGAGAGTGGAGGCCTGTGCCCAGCAGTGGGACGTTAATGGGCTGTAGTGGTGGGTGGTGGTGGTTATAAAATGTTAGACATATAATTTTTATTAAACTTACCAACTGTTCTTCTCCTTAGGTTCCACAACGGCGTGCCACTTTCAAAAGTTCTACATGAATCAATGAAAAACGATCCTGTAGCTCCTATTCTCTGGGAGCCTCATCTTACAGCAATGGACAGAAGGATAGTAACGGTGTTGGACGCCATTAGAAAATGTATAGAGAAATTAGAGAATCCATTGCAAAACGAAGTGAATGACTTTGTATGACCGTGGCAAAAGCTAGCAAATCGTGATGGAACTTTTTAAGGATCGTTGAACTGAAGGTCGTGATAACAATGTGATATGCAGTGTTATGGGGTGTCCTGGTTGAAGGGAAGGTGCAATTCGTAATAATGACTTACTAGTCCAACTCTCTTATATTCCTGCCTTAGATAAGAGAGATGTCAATGCAACGGTTGCAAGTCTTTGGTTCAGAAAGACTATTAGAATTAAGATTTTGTGCCAAAGATTGTCCAAATGAAATCTTGAAATGTATTCAGCATAATTATAACCATTCCACTGAATTATAAGGAGCCATGATGTATGCCAAAAAATTGAAAAAAAAAATGTTTGTACAAATCAGTTTGACCGTCAATATTGGGTTAAGTGTGTGTTCTTAATGATAAGTTAGTTTTAATTTGTGTTGTGCATATTTTGAAAGTCTCGTTGTTATCAGATAACCTGCATAATTGCTTTTTGCATGTATCAACATCTTGAGAGATGCCAGTTTCTAGTTATACTATAACGTGCAGCTTGTCTATTATACGTACGATGTCTTTACCTTCCTGTTATGCCACAGCTGGACTTGTGGACTGATATATGTATTCAAATCACTCACTGTCTGTTTCAAAACTTCACAATAAGTGTGTGTGTGTGTCAGAGAACTCTCGCCAGCTTAAGCATTTCCTTAACCTAGGGTTTGTACTTTAAAACTCTTTATTTAAGTTTTTGGCTTTTATTTTAAGGATTTAGTTATGTAACAAGGTCTTTGAAGTGATTTTATCGGCTTGTTCATAGCATCTCCGGACGGAGATTTATTTTGCTGTTATCGCTGATTAAGATCGAGTGCTATGGTCTATGATCACTGTCACTGTTGATCAACGTTTATCAATTATTTATTTTTTCCTAAATCTGAAATTTTTCACGTCAAAAACGTTAATGGTTAACATTGCAATTCTATACTTTTTTAAATAGATGCTGTAATATTTACCTTGGGTGAACGCTTGAAAGGCCTTGAAAATTTAGAACTGATAACAAGTTTCTATGGAAAGTGCAAACGAATCTGTACATAATAATTAGTAAAATGCAATTTTATTTAGCTAAGTATAATATTGAGTTTTAGACAATCTATTTTTCGTTGTGAATCTGTTACCATAGCTCGAAGCTCAAGAAGACACATATCATATAGATGAGCGGTAATAACTGCAAGTGATATTTATATAAAGTAACCTTCATTATTCTTCTCTGTTGTGATAATTTTACTTTTAATATTAATTCAACGATTTTGTTCATGTTTCTGGGGTATTTATACTTTTTATTTATATTAAATATATATCTTTTCTATTTTCATATACAACCTTTAATAATATAAGTTGAAAAGTGATGTTTCTCGAATCTGATCTCAGAAATAATCGCGTATCATTTTGGATTATTTATAACAGATCTTTAATGTATATAAAAACTTGTTTTATAATATCTAGTTAATCTTAACCTAATAACCTACCTTCAATTTAAATAACTTTGGTAATATTTACTTATACGTTTGATTTTAATGTGTTAAGCGTAGTTATGGCTGGGCAGTTTTAGAACTGAGGCTATTGTATCACAACTGAGGTTATTGTAGAATTCGAAAATAGAGTACTTGCCAAAGATGTACCTACATTGATTGTGTTAAAAATGTTGTATAGGATAACTTGACGCTGCTGTATGCGTGTTTCTGTTGATTGTTAATACATTTTGAGAAATTGAGTACTGTCGTTTCATTTATTTTCGTACAACGCCATATTGGAATACTTACTTAGTTCCTTCTATTTTAGATATCTGTGAATAAGAAACCTTATTTAAAGCTCAAAATATAATAAAAAAACAAAGGGGCTTCGCGGGCTACGCATCCGCCCTAATCTCATAAAGGTCATATAAAACTGAAGAAACTCAAAGATATGGCGACCGCCATAAAAGCGAATATGAATTGCCGAATATTTGTTATCAACTTTTATGTTCCGTTGCATATTCATAAAATTATTTTGTTTCTTTTTTTCGGCTTGTGAGTCGTGCTTGAGTTAATGTTGACTTTATTTTATAGGTATAGGTACTTACTTTGATTTTGAATTATTTCTACCTACTAGATTGCTTACCAAGCCATTTAATGGGATGTTGAACAACCTTTTAAAGGTACATCAACCATCGGCGTTTATCAAAGCAAAACTTTACAAAAAAGGTATCTGACTCCTTATGACAGGATAATAATTTTAATTTTTTTTTTACCCACTACAAGCTAGCCCTTGACTGCGATCACACCTGATGGTAAGTGATGATGCAGTCTAAGATGGTAGTGGGCTAACCTGTTAGGGGCATGGCAGTTATATTAAACCCATACCCCTTCGGTTTCTACACGGCATCGTACCGGAACGCTAAATCGCTTAGCGGCACGTCTTTGCCGGTAGGGTGGTAACTAGCCACGGCCGAAGCCTCCTACCAGACAATTTTAATGTAAATTATAAAAAAAACCTTTAATTTCATTACTATCTACATCTTTTAGCCAAATAGGTCACATATGTTGGACCTCATCATTAGGTAGGTACATTTAATGTTCATATGGCTGTAACGGAAGTAAAAGGAAAACCTTTGAAAATCTCTTACTTAATATTATAAATGCGAAAATTTGGATGGATGGATGTTTGTCTCTCAATCTCAATCACGGCCGAATGGCTGAATGAATCTGGATGAAAGTTACAGAGATAGATTATAGTTTGGAATAACACATGCCTAGGCTACTTTTTATCCCGGAAAATTAAAGAGTTCCCGCGGGAACCAAAAAACCTCAATTCACGCTGACGAAGTCAGCTAGTATTTCATAATATAGCATTCAGTATCAGAGATGTTGATTCTATGTATAGGCTAACTTCGGGCTATATGACTTGCTCAGTCTCTACCTACCTGTTCGAAAAAAGAAATGGAGATAAACCTATTTAATATTGCAAGAGTCCGAAAAGTTTTAATTTGCAAACTTAGTAAACGTTTATCTGAAAAACTTTTTCAGATAGTCGCTGCAGGTAATAATGGCTGAAGATATAGGATAGGACCCACGTCATGAGTTTATTTCAGTAGACTAGTCGGTGGTGTAAATCCTCTACTTACCTACTTTCAGGTTATTATTTCAGGTGTAGGTAAAGTTTAAAAATAAGTTTTTATTAAAAAGGTTTCACTAACGAATACGCAAAACTCTAAACACTTTACTTTAATAAACGGGAAAGGAATAAAACAAAAGTGAATTAATACCAATTGCTTTGTCGGCGTATTTTAATAATCCGTCCTCTTACAGAATTTAAAGCAAATCGGATTTCTAATTAAGAACAAACATCACCGACTCAAGAATTTCTTTGCATTAAAATGCTATATTAAAGGGAATATTTTAACAATTGAAAGGCGCCATCCAAATTCGGGCAAGGCAAATTATATTGTGAAACTCGACGACAGCTGTTTTGAGTTACTAACAATTACTCGCAAGTTGGAATAAGCAAACACTAATAAATAATGGTCAATTAAGAGCAAGACTTTTCTTCGCAGAACATTATTATTTTAGCCACTGGTTTCCGTTTCACTTTCCATCATTTACTTAAGTTAGTCTTTATGGGGATCGCACATCGACTCAAGATTTACAGGACCCATATATATACGAGTAAGATACCAGCGGTTGCGGGTTGGATATGAGCAGGCGTTCTATGCAGTAGTTCATGAAATCCATTTTTATTTGGCCACCATGATAGAGACGACTACTCCCTGAGCTGTTAGAGCCTCATAAGACGCATTCTTCATTAGGTACTGAATTACTGATACATATATACATATAAACTATGAAGTCAAGCTTGAGTTGGCTTCACGGAACGGATTGATAAAAGACTGCCTAAACGACAACAAGGGATACCTATGCTAAAAATATCCTAATTATTTTTATTTGAATTAAAGTTGTGACTTGTTATGTAGATTGTAATGTTAGAATCATGCGATGTAGAGATGATGTCTGATAACGTTGTCGTCTATTTAGGATGCGTCCGATTCAGCCGAATGCATCAATAAACTGTATATATATTTACGGCCCTAGCGGCTCTACTGGTGGATTGTATCGTGGTATACGAACACCTATAAGGCTTCTCCTAATATACTCTAAACAAAACCATGTTGGGTCCTGACGGCTGATCGGACTGATTTATTTATTCAATAGAGTAGCGCTATTGACCTTTTGTTTTTGAATGATTTATCACCAGTCGGTAACTGGTAATAGGAGTCACACGCACAACAGTTTATTGATAACACCTTTTCTGGACAAAAAAATGGCTTTGACGTAGCGATATAAATTATATTGTTCATCTATCATACCATGAAAGACCGATATGAACAAGGTATTTAAACGCAGCGGGTCATGATGCCGTTTTTAAAGCACAGAAAAGATGTGTACGAGCAATGTTCAATATAAAGCAAACCGACCGTTTGAAGCTATATTTCAAACAATTTAAAATTTTAATATTTCCTTCGATGTATATTTTAAAGTCAATATTGTTTGCTCGAAGAAATCTGCACTGTGCCTTTATGATAATTTAATAAGTAAAAGACATATAAATAAACTCATTTCAACATGCCGGCATCAATTAATACTGCACTTGTAATAGCGCCTTTGTTATGACTTGCATTCTACAAACTCCCAGAAAGTATTGTTATCTAATATTAAAAACTATTATAAATTGAAGCGTTCACTACAAGAATTTTTAATAGACAAAGCATTTTACACCATACAAGAGTACGCAAACCGTCATAAACTAAGATAATATTTAGAGACTAAGTACCTACTTTATTTTGCACGTCAGCAATGGGGAAACATGTTTGTTCGTTAATTAGTTTGTCATCTTAATTGCACAATGTTTCATGCAAATAAACGATTGATTGATAAAGGTCACAGCTTCAAAGTATTTTTTTAAATCTAGCATTGAACATAAAAATGGCATGCAAAAAAAGCAGGCAAGTCACCCTAAGTGACCTAAGTATTTGCTGCCGCCCATGTACATCATTTCAGGCTTCCTTCTGGGCTTTGCCCCTTGAAGGCTTGCATATTTAATTAGTGTCAACAAATAAAAAGTAAAAAAATATTATCTGGGTATATATTTTGTATTTTGCTAATTTTCTCAAAAAGCACTAAATCAATTTTGATAAAATTTATATGGGACCACCTCTGAAGTATGATCTACTAAAAAAAAAAATCATCAAAATTGATTCGTAATTGGCGGAATGATCGCGTAACTAACACACAAAAAAAACATACAGTCGAATTGAGAACCTCCTTCTTTTTTGAAGTCGGTTGAAAATCAGAAAGAGCTTCGCACCGATCATCCTCACTGTACTTGACAGGTCCTTTAATACAATCAGTTCCATGTGCCTATCCAATACAATATAGGCAGTCCGAAGTGCTTGTACTTCAACCAAAGGGAGAGCCTGTTTACCTTTCATTGGCGAATAGCATCGATTCAATCTGTTTGCAAATGCCCAACACAGACAGACAATTTCATTAATGTCCATGGTAAGATTACAAGAGTATCTACCTATTTGAGTAGGTTACACCCTGCTACCTACACCGCACGTCACGTCTGATGTTTTATGTGTGTTTCTGATTATGAGCAAACAGAATTTGGAGTTTGTATTGAATCAACTTCACGCCGCGCCCACGTCGCATCGCGCGGGGAAGTGTGTTGAAAAATCTGTTTCAAAATGTCCGGAACGTAAAGTATAAAAGAACTCCGGCAAATAAAATTGAAAACTTCTAAGTGTACCTACTTAAAGAAATACATTTCCTACTTAGAGTTTCATCGATTGTGTTTGTTGAAATAGGTATAAGTAAGTAAAGCTATATTGATAGTATATGTAATTATTACTTTTATGGTTAGTGTGTTAAATTATGTTATCAAGCCATTAATTCATCAATCACCAAATATAAATTTAGCTTTCAAAAGTGGCATGTACAACCATCAGTGGAAAACAAACATGTTGTTAATAATTTAGGTAATGAACGAAGGCAATATAACATTGTGATGTGTACATTTTCATTTTCTCGTGTAGACGACTAACCAAAAGTACCTACTTTTGACACCTTTTTAATAGCGACTCGTGTAAAATTAGGGTAACTACGAGAACCTAATAATAATAAGCGAAGGCATTATCAAGAAGAAAGGGTTGGGAAAATGGCTTTAAATATCAAAGCATCAAAGACAACTTAATCCAAAATTAATTAAACGAAACTTTGGGATAATATTTAATAATTTTCTTGGCATAAAATAAACGACTTTTATTATCAAAACTTTTCCTAAAGAATAAGTTTCCATTTTCTTTTGCTAATACCATTTGATAATGAAGCTATTAGGTATAGGTCCCTACTTAATTTCTGGTATAGATTAAGGTATGTACTTACCTACTTATTGACTGCCCTGGCGCAGTGTTGAGCACTGTTGTCTTAACGTGGGAGGTCCCGGGTTCGATCCTCGGCTGGGTCAATTTGGGTACTTATAATTTCAGATTTTTTTCTGATCTGATGGCCACCCTACCGGCAAAGACGGGCCGCCAAGCGATTGAGCGTTCCGGTACGATGCCGTGTAGAAACCGATTAGGGATATGGATTTAAATAACTGCCGTACCCCTGACAGGTTAGCCCACTATCATCTTAGACTGCATCATCACTTACCATCAGGCGAGATCGCAGACAAGGGCTAACTTGTAGTGGATAAAAAAGTATTTTGGACTCAAATCCATGGCAAGTCAATGATCAAATCTGATCTAGATACGATGGTGTCTAGCATATTCCATAGCTTTATAGGTACTTAGGTATATCTATTATTTGCATTGGTGTCCCAATAATGCTCTACTATTACCTATTCCATTACTATTCAATGTATGATTTTCGAGCTCTCGTTTGAAATTCGTGATTGTGTGAGTACATAATATGCAAAGAAGGCAGAGGCATAGAATAAATAACAGGCCCGAACGTGTTGTTTATATTGCATGCCGGTTATCTGTGCACCTACGACGAAACTAACATTCGAAAAAAGGTTTAAAATTTTCTAAAGCTTTCATTAACCATGATATCCCCACAGCTGTGATGCCTATATCTTTAAAGGGTACCTGGAAAAGTAAAGTTAAAGTTCTTAAACTTCCTTGTCAAGAGAAAATAAGGAGCAATAAAATCAACTTCTATTTTATAAAGCAGTTGTTGTACACCTGTTAATTTATAAGAATTACTAGCGAATGCCCGCAAGTTCGTCTGCGTGGTTTGAGGTTTTTTTGGTTCCCGCAGGAACTCTTTAATTTTCCGGGATAAAAAGTAGCCTAGGTATGTGTTATTCCAAACTATAGTGTATCTCTGTAACTTTCATCCAGATTCATTCAGCCATTCGGCCGTGATTGAGATTGAGAGACAAACATCCATCCATCCAAATTTTCGCATTTATAATATTAAGTAAGAGATTATCAAAGGTTTTCCTTTTACTTCTGTTTTACAGCCTTATGAACATTAAATGTACCTACCTAATGATGATAGCTTATGTGCTATTACAGACTATAATCTATCTCTGTGCCAAATTTCAGCCAGATCCGTTCAGCTGTTGGGGCGTGATTGAGTAACAAACATCCATACATCCATCCATACTTCCATACATCCATCCAAACTTTCGCATTTATAATATTAGTAAGAAGTAAGATTGAGGCATATTTAAGGGTCCGTATTCTCGCCCGCTTTACCGCGCGCTCGGCCGATTTTGGAATCTGTAGGTATACCGCACAGTAAGACCGTTAGCTGCACTCACACATAGACGGCATAGGCCGGTAAATATACTTTGATACTTTGCGTAGTCAAGTTCGTAATATTTTCATATGTTAATAATTTTTTTATAATCTTAGTTATTACCTACTTAAATATTATTTTCCTTATATAAGTGTTTATTTAGACCCCAGTTGGATGAAGTTCTAAAGGCCCTTGCCAGTTGCCACAGCCTCCTTTACACCCCTTGCCCTTGCCGAAACATCATAGGCCCTTGCCGATTTAAATACACAAGTAAATTATTGAAGACAATTTTATAAACATTTTAAAACCATCTAAAACAGGTACAAGAACTTTAAATACGTAATTTAAAGAACCTGAAAAATGAACCAAACTGCTTAATCTAAGAAGAAACACGAGATCGTTCTACCGTATTGGCCGGCGTCCATCCGCTTTAATTGTGCACATGTTTTTGCCGCCAGTTCAGTTACGGTTTAATTAACAGGGATGTTTATTTCTTAACGAGGCTACTTTTCTGATGCTCTAGAATCAGGTCAACCTTCAAAATCAAATCTGTAAAACATAGAAAATAGAAGTTCCCGCAAATTAAGTAGCGATCCTAAACAAAAACCGGCCAAGTGTGTGTCAATATTTTTGAACGACCTGTCTAACGTCACCCCACATGGAATGGACGAGAAAAAAAATCATCCCCTCTTTACTTAAAAGGGAGGTATCTACCTTAAAATATATTTTTTGTCGGCGTGATTACTATGCTTTTTGCAAAAAGGAGTAGACTTGCGTAGAGCTTAGTCGACGTCGTGTTGCTACGGTAATAGAAATAACTATACAGTTATATAAATATTAGTAGGTACAGTTATGGTAGATTCATTCGACTATTCAAAAGCACTTGTCTACTTGAATAAAAAATGTATGATTTTGTATTTCTTTATTTTACGTTCAACTTTTTTTATTTTATTTATTTTCACAAAAATTCTACGACGCGAAGTACTGAACAATTGTTTGTAATATTGATCGAATACAGCATAAAATTCTTACTCTATGTCAGTAACACCTCTATGTGGTTACTTTAGGTTATTGTCTGATTGCTGTAGACAATATTATTAACACCTAGGTACATTAGCATAATTACTACGCAAACAATTTACTGCAATTAATTGAATTACAGTGATACCTGAAATAGCCATTATCGGAGCGTTTGACTGACGGACGCTACCAATTAAGCTGATGTGCTCCCAAATCTACCTAATGAATCAATCTGCACTCTACTTAATAATTACAGATGGTAGGAAATAGAAACTTACTCCTACTGAATAGATTATGACACGGGTGCAAAATTTGGTCGCACACTTCCCAAAGAAAAAGCAAGAGGCGCAAGACTTGTTTCAGTATGCGAATAAAGTAAAGTAGACAGGGTACGCGCAGTAGTGAGCGCTATATTTGAAGCAGGGATGGATGCACCACAACAAACGCGTCGGATTTTGTCTCCAATTTTTTCGCTCCCATTGGTCATTGTCACGTGCGAACGGCACGCGCCATTCGCCGGCCCCGCCTAATAGACTAAGAGATAACTGCACTTTTTGTAACTATCGCTTGAAAAGCTGATTCAGATTGAGCTGCTACGCTTTCACGGTGCATGTCATCAACCGTTTTGGACGAAATTTGGTATAGAGATAGTTTGCATCCCGGGGAAGAACAAAGGCAAATTCAAGGCTTCATCCCACAAATTTAAAGAGTAGTGCTGGAATCAAAAAGCCGTCGGGCTTGCGGACGAAGTCGCGGACATCATCCAGTCATTAATTTATTTATTTACACCAACCATGTTCGAGACAGTCTCAGACTATACTCACAGAATAGGTAATTGTACAGCTGTAGAAATACTTCAGTTATTCTTTATTTAAATTAAAATATATTCTGCTACTGCATAAATGTGGGTTATTTAGTGATTATTTAAAAAGACCCTGGTTCAATATTTTTTCCTTTTAGCTTAGCTTGTAATAATTTCTCAAAATCTTTACTAGTTTTTATTTTATTGTTTATTAGGTTGATTAGGTTGAAAATCAGACGAATAGTGCAAAGATCCATATATATTTTTTATAGACAAGCTATGATGTAACCCATAGGTATATTACGGATGCTACATTTACATATTTTACAATTAAAAATAGAATATTGGTACATTCCTTAAACGTGTTAAGACACTTTGAATCACAAATAAGTTAACTCATAGATGCCAATGATTTGATTGTTTAACCAAGACTAACTGCCGCGCTTAGAGTCGCAATCATATTATATGGAACATACTCCTTAGTACAGATTTCAATACAAAATCTATAAGTTCCATAAGAAATGACTAAGCGATTCTGAACACGACAATATTACCATTATACTTATGCACATCTTACAAGAAAATATTTCATTAAGTTTACCTGCCTGCTCTTTATAACTATGTACCTACCTACACCACACATACACTCATGCGATTTCAATATAATTATATCGTTCTGGATTTTTGCTGCAAGGGATTTTTAACCTACACAAAATAAATTGTATTCTGCTCTGAAGGAGGCATAGTAAACTTAACGTGTTCGCATTTACGGGCGTCTTGAACGCTTGGTAATGCAAATCCTATGATAGGTAGGCATTAATCGTTAGGTGTAAAGGCAGAAATCGTCGCCCATTCCTCATATAACATGGACCTAGTGAACAATACTACCACACTGCGCGTGTTTCCGTCAAATGCCGAATGACGTTCACTTGAATTGTTGTGCCAGACTCGTATTCGGACACCGACCATAAATCGTGAAAAACAATAGGCCAGTACCGTCTAGCGCCCGTGCTGTTCGACACTCATAAATCTGTAGAGTACGCTAGCAGACCGTGTTGTATGGACAAATTTTTGGCGATTTCTGAATTTTTTTGCCGATACTGTGCAAATACCTGCTTCACAATTTCAGCTCGGTTAGTAAAGACTCGGACATATGAAACGTGTCAGAAGTTGCCTGAAAGGACGTTTTTTTTTATTGTGAGATAGGCTTGCGCTTGACGATGACGACAATCATGCTTAGTGCAAAGCAATGAAGATGCCTATTCACTCTTGCCTTGAAGGTACCTAAGTTATAGGTACGTGGCAGGAAAATGGTTTGACGACCTCCGTGGCGCAGTGTGTAGTGCTGTAGCCTTAACGTGCGGAGGTCCTGGGTTCGATCCCCGGCAGGGTCAATTTGGGAATTTATAATTTCTGAATTTTCCCTGGTCTGGCCAGCGATTTAGCGTTCCGGTTCGATGCCGTGTAGAAACCTAAGGGGTATGGGTTTAATATAACTGCCATGCCCCTAACAGGTTAGCCCGCTACCATCTTAGACTGCATCATCACTTACCATCAGGTGAGATCGCAGTCAAGAAAAAAAGGAAAAACGTGCGCTGGGAGGGTGTACTAGCGATTCGGATTAGAAACGTCGAGCAAAAACGTCAAACTGAATGCGCAGGTACGCGTGTACACTGTAGTACATACAATTTACAATCTGTGCAATTTCAAAGCACCTAGCAAGGTACTTATACATTGCACAATGCTCTATAGCTCCGGTGTAGGTTTTGTTTGTGGTTAGTTGATCGTAATCGCCAAAGCTGTCCTACCTAACGTGTACCTACCAGAAAGATACCACTGGGATCTTGATCGACCTATCGAAACGACAGTTAAATCTTAAAGGTAATAAAATTATGAAAGTAAAGCTCTCTTCGACTGTGCAACTGTACCTAAATCCTGAAGTTCTTCGGGTACAATCTCCGGAATTGAAGGGTCAATTAAACGTTTGGTGGAACAGGTTTAGGTGGAAAATGAACCAGACGACGTTCATCCTAGCGATTGACAGATTTTGTGAAAGCAGTGACCCAGACAACAGCTGTGATAGTACTCCCCAATGCGGACAGCATCACAAGTGTACAGTAGCCGGAGTCGCGCGGGAGGCCGGTACGACTAAAAACTTTTATCCCTATCCTACTTGCCCCTTCCTAGCAGGCAGCAGCTCCGGTTGCTCTGTCAAGAGTGCACGATTGAAATGAGTTAGGTACCTACTGCACTTTTTCATTTACAATCCCTAATATAGGCTGCTTGTTCCAAGTTTACCACAATTTTGTGTCAGAATAATATGATACCCAAATTAATAACGAATGATGCTTGATCACGGAGCAAAATTGAATCGAGGGTTTTTCTAGGTAATAAATAATTGCTACGGTTCGATTTGTTGATTTATGGTTATTAAAGATACGTCGCCCAGATAACACGCACCACCAAATTCATTTGCATGGAAATGTGTCTCTCTGCTACAGTATGTAATAGGTATGTCGTATGGGAAATGTAATGAGAGGTCCAGTACCACTACCAGAGAATGGCACAAGACTTATCAGTTTGTAATTTAAAGACCAATTTTTAATATTTTATTAGAACCACCAATACAATAAATACATACCTACATTTATAAATTACATAATATAAAATTTAGGTGCGAGTTAAATATAAAACAGAAAAGATCTAGGTAAGTCACATATTGTGATGAAAGAAATGATTCCTTTGTAACATATCAAACTTAAAACAAATAGATTCTTCTACACGTAACGTATGGTCTACTCACATTCCTAAAAATTCAGAATATTTCCGAGATAAGTATGCACTATGTTCAAATATTTTGTATATAAATCGTATTGGTTTCGATTTAAATTTACATATTTATTTTATGTGTATCTAAGCTTATCAGCTTCTGCAATATGAATATTGCAAAATGCTCCAACATAAAGTATATATACTTATCTTTATTATTACGATTCTCTATTTCTAGACTTTCTACCTACAAGTAGGTTCATATGTGCTTTATACAGGACGGCTGTAAAATATTGTCTTGTTGATTGAAAACTTTCAATTTTTTTACCCTTTTGGATCTTTTAATTCTCTTGCATCGATTTAAGCAGATCTCTAGACAAAACACAAAAAAGCTTACACAATACATGATGAAAAGACCGTAAAAACATGAACTTAGTATCACTAAGTCCAATGGTTTGTAAATATTGGTATCCTTTACCTTCCTGTGCAATAACCACTCATTTTTAATATCCATCCATATTTTGAGGACGATTCCTGACTCCACTAATCGACCGATGAGACGACTAATCTTCGGCGCGGCCGGCCATCGAGCTCGCATGTGAATACATGCTGGCACGCTTGTTACACGCTCCTCCAATATTTGAAGCTCGTATCTAAAGTATGTTAACTGCGTCGTATCAACTGCAAGCAAAAATTTCCTCCCAGCTGCCATTTCCTTCAAATAGTTCGGAATTTCTCGCAATTTTATCTCGTTGTATTTATTTTCAATAGATGTATTCCTATACAATTCAATGAACGTTGGCATCCCACCTAGTTCATCAACAACTTGTAATGCTTCAGCCAGTGTTCTTACTGGTGGCTCTAAGATTGTTTTCCGCAGTCCTTCTATGAGTTTTCCTTGGTACGATATGCGAACAATTAGACAAAACCAAATCCAGAAGGTTAGTAAAATATTAATTATCCTGTATTTAGAGTTGATTTTAACTTGTTGACCAAAAAATATTCCGATCATTTCAAATAAATTTCCTTTATCCGACTTGTCTTTCAATTTTCCAATTTTTTTAACTAGTCTTATTATTACGATGATAATAAGAATTGCTAAAATAATTATAGGGGTGGACATGTTCAAGAAAGGAAGTATAGCTTTTACCCACTCGTATATTTCTCGGCGTTTAGGTATGCACCACACAACTTTTACTGTGTAAAAAACATATGACATCTGAGATCTGGCGTATCTCATTGAAACCATAATAATGGAGGGTGCCATAATATCGGCTTTGTTATACACCAAATTATTGAAAGAACCAACTCTTGTACCGTTTACACAAGTACTTACCACGCCATAATCGTTAGATGATGTCACTATATCCATAGTAGAATTGACCGTTTTTGTTATCAATTTCAGTAGAGTACCATCAATACCGCCAACAGCTGTAATAGTATTATTTTCTTTTTTCAATTTTACATAGGGAATGTTTTCTAGAAGAGTCATTCTGATTGGGCAGCCATTAAAATTTCGAAACTTGTCTTCAAAATAATTTGTTCTGTTCGGCTTCAAACTTACAGGAGTAAAGTTGGTACAAACACCGCTCTGATATGGAAAGTATGTCTTCAGTAAGACTGTATGATTAGCATCATTACCCACGAATAATATGTCACTAACATCGTTATCCCATGCAATTTTAGTATATTCAGTAGAAAGATATGTTGATAGCTCACGATTCACAATCACTACGATGACTTTGATAGGAACTACAATGACAAGATTTATCAGTTTTAGAAAATATTCAAAATCAGCTGGCTCCGTGGCAAAGAAAACAGTCTGCTTGTAAAGAAAGTTTGTATGTAAACCTGTATTATTTAAACCAAGATCTTCATTTACTGCAACTGTAACAACAGTTCCTTCATAAAGCTCCAAGAAATCTGTTACTATTTCACCATCACAACGATCCCATACTACTGAAGTTATATGATATTTCTTGAAAGCGCTATTTGCAATAAATACTGCTCTTTTAATTAAATCAGAAGTTTCTGATAGTTTTATAAGACTAATAACTAAAATAAAAATCATATTCATTTTGTTTTTTGTAAGTAGGTACGTCTTATTGAACAGAGAAATTATTTCGTTCTGATTTTTATTACTATGTACGCTCGTATTTTATTAGCTCTGAGTATATAATTACAAGAGCCAATAAATAAATAAAGCAATATGTGTACTGCCTAATGCTATGTTTGACAGATTGATTGCTACTTACAGGCACTAAGTATACCCTCATACTTCTATCCTACCTCCTATATACAGGCCCTCCATACTTTGTTGAAATGTTGAAAATGATATAAAAATAAGTATACTTAATTCGAAATAGATGAATTAATTATATAACGCGTGTAAAGCAAACAAATATTGATCTTAATATTTTTTTTATCTGTAAGTATAACTATTTTATTATTCCAACTAGTGATCCACCTTGTTTACAATTTATGAAGGAAATCTATGTGCATAATATAGGCTTACTAAGTCCAAAGGCTCACTGAACGTTGATGAGACCGTCGAGGTCAGTGAGAGACTCGGGTTTAATGGAAAAAAGATTTTAATCATACAAATAGAATATCTACTAACAAAAAAAACTCAGTTTTAATATTTAATTATTTTATTAAAACAGATCGAAAATAGGTGGTAAATACTTAGTTACAAAAATGCAAGCTTATCTTCTAATAATAACATGTCAATTATAAAAATTTAATGAACATAACAGGTGATTAACATTTTTGTGCAATCGTATTTTTTTAAACTTATATGGCCTTTTACTGTGTTTTGCTGCCGTTTGAATAGGGATAATGACAACTCAATCAAATCAGCAACTTTTTATCAAACTTAAAAACGCGCTTCTAGCACTTCTAGTATGGAAGTTGTATGAAACTCATAGTTGTGACGTCATCAAATTTCTTTATTCTTTTTTTTTCTTTATTTTATATTTTGAAATGGTAATCAAACTTAAAACTAACCGAGTATGTGAATTTTAGGTCTTTTGGAAGACCCTCTAATAATCAGTTAGAAATAATTTATTTTTGATATAGGCATCATCCCTATTCTTCTTCCTTTGCTATTCTGTTTAAATACGGGAAAAGTAGATTTTTGAATTTAGTAGGTATTTGTCACTATATTGTAAACATAATTTACGAGTTGATTAACAAATACTGGCCAATCTCGATAAAGAATAGCGCAACACAGTAGTAGATACCAATTTTAATTTTAAAGATAACAGCTGTATAAAAATAAATAATAAAAATATAATATGAGGTCATTTTCACATTGTAGGTACTTTTATTTTTTGTACGTCTTATGACTACTAAATTGTGCAAAAAAAAGTAAGCAAGGTTATTATTAACAAAAATATAACAAAACATTTCCATGACTAGTCTTGCCTATCTTGAATGAAAAAACTTAAAGCAAATTTATCTTGTTGCACTGTCTTGTTACTTATAAATTTGTTTTACCAAAGTTTTTTCATTCAAGAAAGGCAAGACTTGTCATTAAAATGTTTTATTAAAGTTATTTTTGAAGTTTTTATTACCTTACATTAAGTTACATAAGTAGGTACTATTTTTTTGCACAAATAAATAAGTAGTCAAAAGTAAAAAAAATATAAGTACCTACTTCATAATACGTATAATATTTAACATAGTAATCATTGCAACTTAGACTAAATTATTATTACATATTGATCTGACACTGTATAGCTGTTCGAGATAATTATTTAGTCATATTTTATCATTAATAAAGTGGTAGAAATATACGTAGCCATAAATTTTTACGACTTTGGGCAGTTGTAATGTCTTTATATGGTCACCCTTATTAATATATTTTTTAATTATAATTATAATAAGGTTATAAGTAGTTTCCAATAGAGTGGAATGCTTGTAAGGCACGTTTATAAAAATCCTGAAATATTACCTGTGTTAAAATATGTATTTCTGTTTCAGATTCTAGTATAAAACTACGTTTATCTTACTCTAAACATGTAAAGCCTTTTCCAAAATATGCATAACGATATCAAAAAGCAGAGATAGGTTAAAATATCTATATTTTATGTTCGATGTAAGTAATAAATAACAATAGCCTATTAGTCCGAGAGACACGATCGTCAAACCTTTACATGACATAAACAGTAGACATATAATATTGTACAGAGTATAATGATTTTAACTTTAATCACGGTAGAGCCTCGTCCACTCTAGTAGAGCTGTAGCGTAGAACAAGATCCGGGATCATAATAATATTTAAAAACAAATCACCAGGTATTCTTTGTTTGTGCATTCCTTGTTTCTCTTGCGGGCATACTACCATCGCTTTAAAGCCAGGCTCAGAAGGGCTGGAATCCAGAGCCAGTTATAAATTTAAAAATCGCTTAAAGTCGTATGGTTGAAGTTTGTATTGTAGAATTTTAATTCTTATTTTGGGGCGGTCAAGGTGATGGTAGCCCCCTACTTTGTAGTTCGGATATAAATTTTGTCGAATTACTTAAATTATATTAAAAGCTCTATCTTAAAATCTTGAAATAAACTTTTGAAAAGCGCCATCTATCCGCCGCGCTGAGTCAACACGGCGTCGAGCAGCAGAACGGCGCCATTGATGATGGACAACGAAGCTTTCGCTAGGTTCTTGTTGGTCCAATCTGATTTGGAAGCGTTTTGATATCTGAAAACAGAAATATACATTTTAAAGCGTCTGATAACAAGACATGGTACAGTCACCAATCAATTAAGCAGTTTTAAGATAGGTATATATAGTACCTCTATACTATATATCTAGGCGAAACTACAACAGAGAAACAGAATTTGGCTTAAAGAACCATAGCTCCATTTTTACACTTTGCAGGAGCTTTGCTGAGGCTTTACGGTTGCTGCCTCCCGATATTACTCTAACCCTTTTAGGACCTAGCTGGCGCTGCGGTTTACGCTGTAGCTTCATCTAGATGGGTGGTAAATTGGTTTAGTGTTATGAAGGTACGACGGCAGTGGTCGTTCGATGACGGAGAAAAAGTTGGTAATGGAAATTGGGATGTCTGAGGAGCAGTATAAGTACCTATCTAAAGTGCCCTTATGGTTTGCAAAGTGGCATTTGTATGGTAGATCACTTACCCATACGTTTTACAAATAATATCACTACCGGGAAGTTTTTATTAAGGTTTTGATCAACGAGCGAGCCTTAGGCTTATGAAAAAGACTAGCTGATGGACGCGACTTCATCCGCGTGGAATGAGGTTTTTGGTTCCCGCAGGAACTCTTTAATTTTCCGGCGTGCCAAATTTCATCAAGATCCGTTCAGCCGTTCGGGCGTGATTGAGTTACAAACATCCATCCATACATCCAAACTTTCGCATTTATAATATTAGTATAGAAGTATAGCTGATTACGTCGGTTTTGCAATGATCCAGTAGCGAGCTTTACTGGCTAGCTACTATAATCGCAGTAAGGCTTGCACGTCGATCACTTGATCGATGGTGCCCTAGTGCGGGATTTTGTACCTTATCGATCGACTTTGGAATTAAGTTTGTATGGAATTGAACAAGCGCCGTTTCTGTCATCTGCCATCAAGCGCATGATAATTTTATACAAATTGTACTAGGCCTGCTGGCCGTAAGACTTAAGAGTATACTTTATCCCAGAAAAACATTATATGTGAAATTATAATATGGCTAACTTCTTATCAAAAATATTGGCCATTTATGGTAGGTACTGTGCTTAAAATTATGACTTAGTAATTTCCTAAGCTTTTGTTGACAGATGGATCATCCTAATTTCAACTTTTACCTTCGATTTATATATTATTATATAACTACGTACAGAAGAAGTGTTTGATAATTTTTGCGAGTGAGTGAGTAGAACCCGTTTTATGTAATTTTCGAACCTCTTTATCTCAAGTACCATTTCACTTAGATACTTGAAACTTACAAATTGTTATCATAATATTTACAAGCTTAATTTTTTTTTATCCACTACAAGTTAGCCCTTGACTGCGATCTCAACTGTGTCAATCAATCAAAAAGTGATGATGCAGTCTAAGATGGTAGGGGCCTAGGGGGCTAACCTGTTAGGGGCATGGCAGTTAATTAAACCCAAACCCCTATTCGGTTTCTACACGGCATCGTACCCGAACGCTAAATCGCTTGGCGGCACGTCTTTGCCGGTAGGGTGGTAACTAGCCACGGCCGAAGCCTCCCACCAGACCAGACCAGGGAAAATTCAGAAATTATAAATTCCCAAACTGATCCTGCCGGGAACCCGGCAGAACCCGATAGAACCCGGGACCTCCGCACGTTAAGACAACAGCGCTCAACACTGCGCCACGGAGGTCGTCAAAAACTATACCTACTGTTTCTGTTACTATTACGCGGACGAAAGGGCTAAACAGTATGAAATGTTTTGTGTAAAGATACACACTGCGTGCGGTAGGCCCGAACTTATCTATTTCGTGGCCCGAACTTAGTAAGCTAGAGAATGTATTTACTTGTCAATGATGACAGCTCCGCTGGCGACGAACAAGGCCACACCCACAAGCGAATAGAAGATATCGATGCGTTTGTGGGACGGTGTCTGCATTACGTAACCTGGAAGTAATCAAGGAAATAGTTTTTACTTCAGCTTCGCGTAGGACTTTAATAAATATGTACAGACAATTATTTATTTAGCAAACAGACTTGCATGGGCTTCACCTGGGGCCTTATTGGTATTTATGATTTCTATAATGACCGCAATCACCTCCGATTGGCTAACAATATTTCAATATTATTCAAAATGTAAAGGGATTGGCCGTAGTCCACGTTTTGCAGGTTTCCTCACCTCGACGACACCACGATATTTTCCTTCATCATTAAAGCAAGCGATATTGATTGCTCAGCAGCCCCTCGCAGAGGTTACGTTTAACCCGACAAGGATATTTTTTTATCCACTACAAGCTAGCCCTTGACTGCGATCTCACCTGATGGTAAGTGATGATGCAGTCTAAGATGGTAGCGGGCTAACCTGTTAGGGGCATGGCAGTTATATTAAACCTTAAAAAAATTGAGGTATTCAAAATGCCGTGTAGAAACCGAAGGGGTATGCCGTATGCCCCTTCGGTTTCTACACGGCATCGTGAATACCTAAATTTGAAATTTCGACTGAAGTTTTATACGTATTCTGTCAAAATAGCAGCTAACTCTGGGTTAAAAGAATAATCCAGCGTTTCTGCAACCGGGCCTTAAACGCGCATTACTCTGAAAATTTAGAGGTGCGCGCACGGGGATCGATCCACCATAGGAGGCCTGGCGTCAAAACCACTTTAGCAATCACCGTTCCAATTATTATAATTATTATCATAAACAGTTTTACGAGTCAAACGTACCAGCAGCTGCTCCCGCAAATATGATGAGGAAACCGATGAATGTGCCAGTGACGAGCATGCCAACGTCGGCTTCGATGTTGTAGCTGTGATAGTGCAGCGCCACACAGGCACAGGTGAGCCCCTGGAAACGAGATACAACTGAATTAATGTAAGGTCTCTATTTGTCATTCTTTACCACGACGATCTGAGATGAACGCACGTCGATAC
Source organism: Erebia aethiops (assembly GCA_923060345.2). Classification (NCBI taxonomy): domain Eukaryota; kingdom Metazoa; phylum Arthropoda; class Insecta; order Lepidoptera; family Nymphalidae; genus Erebia; species Erebia aethiops. Next base: position 21,384,765 of record OV281082.1, read on the forward strand.
ATCACTGATCGACCGAATCGAAGTGACAGCGCCACCCACTCAGCGATTGATTGATCATCATTATCATTATTCATTTCAACTAGAGTTGTAACGGAACCTCGCCTCCGTCTCCGTAAGTGCGGAACTTTCGCAAGAAATCGTACCTCCGCTTCCGCGTCCGCCTCCGCCGTTTTTTTTGCGGAGTTGTAACGGAGGTTTATTTACGTTGACTTACATTGCGAGAGGAACAAATCAAAGCAGGGGACGTCAGGTACACCATTACAACAAGCAAAAAGACAACTGTCCTGAGAAGAATCCTCAAAATAAATCAAATGTGGGATTTATCGCATCCTAGAGCACAGAAAATGGACGATGTTGTCGGAGAAATACACCTCCGCCTCCGCTTCCGTTAACCTCCACACCCGCGGAGGCAAAGCCCCTTCACCTCCGCATCCACCTCTGCTTCCGTTAAGAACGCCTCCGTTACAACCTAATTTCAACCTATTGGCGGCTCACTGCTGAGCACGCTTCTTCTCTTAGAATGAGAAAGGTTAAGGTCATAGTTTACTACGCTGGCCAAGTGCGGATTGGCAGTGCTCACACACTTTGAGGACATTGCAGAACTCTCTGGTATGCAGGTTTCCTCACGATGTTTACCTTCACCGTTAAAGCAAGATATATTTGAATTCTTAAACCTCTTTTAAAAGCTGGAAATTCTAGCTTTTAAAAGAGGTTCTTCTTCTATTCTAGCCTAGAATTAAGCTAAAGCTAGATTAGAAGTAGGTACATTCGAGAATAGACAGGTCTTTAGACCGAACATCGTACCTCGCGAGGTACGATTTGGTTAGGTCCCTTTTGGTTTAAGTAGGTATGCCTTGACACACTTAAACCAAAAGGGACTACAAAAATCTACGCAAGTAGACATACTTAGGATTGGCAACACTTCTTCGACTTCAATTTTTTGTCCCGGCGACTTTTTAAATTGCCCGGGACCCCAGAAAAAAGTTATCCGACTAATTACCCACTAAAATGTAAAAGTTGCCCGCGGGCTTTAAGAGTAAATGCGTATATGGCAAAACTACTTGTAACACGCATAATACAAGAATAATTTATTTCTGCCCTTGAATATTTGACCTTTTGACTACTAGATTATGGTAGGTAGGTACACCAGCGCTAGATGATTTATACACCAGATAGTAGGCAATTGTTTCAAAGCCATGTTACCTGTATTTAGTAATTTTTTTTTTTTTTTTTTTTTTTTTATTTGGGCCATAAAACTGGTAACAATCATGTCTTAACTTATAATTAGGCTTAGGTATAGAATGAGATTGCACCTTCTAGATATGACCACAACATGCAAAATTAAGCTGTCGCTATACTAACAGACTAATAACAAACAAAACATAAATAAACATTAATATAGTAGCTTAATAGTAACTGCAGTACGAAAATTTAAAATACATTGGAAAAGAAGAAAAAAAAAAACCAAATTACTTGAACATATATTTAAGCTGTTTTTTAAATGAGGTTAAAGAACTAGTAAATATGTCGCAACTATTTCTGTGAGCATTAATAAAATTGCAAATACGGTAGACAGGCGCATGTTGGCCTGCATTGGTACGACATGATGGCAAATGAAATGGCTTGCGATGTTGCAGGCGACTACGAGACCGAGGCACGGAGAACTTTAGGCGCTCTAATATCTCCGGCGAATCAATATAGCCGTTGATAATTTTATAAAAGAAGACCATGTCCAGCATTTTACGTCTGTCCCTGAGTGATAAAAGCTTATATGAACGCAAGCGCAAATCATACGAGTCTAATTCTCGACATTTGTTGTTGTTGTAGGTTAAGTGGTAAATGAAGCGCTTCTGAATACGTTCCAATCTGTCACAATGAACGTTATACGATGGGCTCCAGACTGGGCTACAGTATTCTAGGATACTCCGCACGAGAGTTATAAATAGTGACGGACAGATTCGGATCGCGGAACAGTTTCATCTGACGCGATATAAATCCAGATAATTTAGATGACTTTTTTGCAATAGCGTCAAAATGATGGCGAAAGGAAAGTGAGGAGTCTATAAGAATCCCCAAATCTCGGACAACATCAACTTCCTTCAACGGAACGTTATGAGCATAATAAAGACAATCGGTTTTAGACTTTTTTCTAGTGAATTTTATAAGCATGCATTTGATGACAATAACAAGGTAATGACAATAACAAGGTTTTTGGTGAGAAAATGTTCATGTATACCTGATACGTAATTTCTTAATTTATCAAAAATTTGTATAATATGAACACATTTTTAACCGACTTCCAATAAAGGACGAGGTTCTCAATTCGGCGCGTATATTTTTTTTATTTTTTATGTATGTCGGTAGGTACTAAAACTCTACATCAATGATGTCGGTGCATATCTCCGTGGTTTCTGAACCGATTTGAATTTTTTTTCTATCAGTCGTTAGAGGAAGCTCTCGAGGTGGTCCCATAAAAAATTCTGACTCCAAATCCTCAACCCTGACACTAAAAAGTTAAAAATAAAAGTTCTTTCCAAAAAACCGACTTACAACGCCACTGTAAAGTATAAAATAATTTTGATTTCTACCCACTATGTTGAAGTCTTTTAGTGAAGAAGAATTTTACGATGATGTGGTGAGTATATTTCCGACGTAAAGTATGACATAATATTTTAGACCAAGTCCATAAAATGTGGGTGATGTCATTACGATCGCGATTGCAATGCAGTACCTACGCTTAGACACGCGAGGTTGACGAGGCGTTGGACCTTGTCTCAATTACTGGCTTACATCGAGAATCTAGTATCAAATGTACCTAGTTAAGTAAAGCTACGAAATGCAATATCTCTTCTCTTGACAGTTGACACAGATTTTACAGCATCCCAATGATATAATTTGTTGTTTTGACCCGTTTTACATAATTACAAGGTCGGTTTGACGCACTGCAAAAATATCGGACATCCAACATGGTGAATGTAGCCGACAAAGTAGGCGTAATTTCAAATAAAAATTGGTAGTACTGCGGTCTACCAATTTTTATTTGAAATTTTTATCTATACCTACATATAATTTGTTGGTCTTTATCATCAGAAGTGCAATACGTGTAAGTAACTACTTATTATGAGTTGCACTTCTAAAATGATCTAAAACTGTTACTTAGTAGGGTTTCGATTCCACTGTAGCTAGGGCTTCCAATACCGGGATCCCGGACGTTTTTCGTTCGTTTTCAATAACATATATGAAAATGTATGAAATATAAATGAAACAGTGACTGTTGCATAATGCATATATTTCTTGGTACATGCCACTGTTGTTATTCCGATAAGTTTAAATATTATATTATCTAAAGCACATTAGCTCAATAAGAGCACCTTTATTGCTTAAAACCAGTGAAGAAATGCCATTTTTGATCACTCAGAGGGAAAAATTAGAGTTTGAATTTAGAATCCTGTGGCTTGGCATTTCTATTTCATTGCCCACGAAACGTTCAGAAATCTGTTTTTTATCCAATGCAACATTTTATTATGATTAATTTTCTTTTAAAAAATAACTATTGAATTTTTAATTAATTTGTGTTTTGACTAAACTATGTATTTATAAGAGTAAAAAAATGGCATTTCTTTTTTGAATTTAGCAGAGAAGTGCTCTTTTGGAGTTAGTGGTGAAAAAATATTTTTTATAGAAAAACTGTTTTTTATGGAGCAGTTTCCTTCAGAAAAGACTAGTTTTAAGTTCAAAACAATCTAATTTTAAGTTTTTTTCTCTCTCTCGGTATTGAAAAAAATCTTTCCGGTATTAATACCGGTATTGAAAAAAAACCGGTATTCGAAAGCCCTCTGTACCCTAACATGTGTCCAATAAGGTGTCGGGTGTCCAGTTTCCCCTATTCGCGCAAGAGCATGTCCATGAATACCTAAGTATCTTTCGTCCCCTTGATCTACTTCCGGTTACCTACGCAGCGCATTACTCCACCCAAAACATCTTAATATTAAATAGTTAGACCTATTTGTACGTATAATTTGCACCTAGTAAACATTGAGTAGATAATATTACAAGGCCACCATATTACCCTTGAGAAACGACCTCCGCACGACTTTTGCATTTTAATTGAATAACATTGCGTCCTCAATAGTCCTCATATAGAAAGTATTAGAGAAACTCACGACATTTTGTTTTCTAATTTTTTTTGTATGGGTACATTAGCCGCATACTTAGCAGGTACCTGGGTCGATTTATTGATCCCCTGATTCTTGCTTCCTATATTTTTTTATAACTCTCTAACTATTATTATTTATTTTGTAAGGGAAATATAAACTATGTAGGGATACCAGATGGGCGGGACTTGGCCGGATTGTCCAGATATTTCATAACTTGTCCCGGCTTTAGGCAAAACATCTCCTGTTTGATAAAATAAAGTCGTTAAATTTATTCAAATTGTTATTAACACTACATAACAGTGACGATACAGTGAATTTTCGACAATACAGTGAATTTTGAAGGAAACTACACCAATATCAAATCATTTATAAATTATAGATTTTTATTATAAATTATTAATTATTATTATAGATTTTTTTAAATTATAAAAGTGGCCTATACTAGAGTATCTAGGCTAAATATGAAAATAATATATATGAAACAAGTGACACAACTTATGTTCACTTGTTTCCTTTTATGTTAACACAGTAATATAAAAGGAATATAAAAATACGACTGCCCTGCCAAAATTTGATATTTGTATGATTTCTTAGGATCTCTAAGCCTTGACGACTTCTGGGAGCTGGACATTCCTTAAAAATTATGCCAGTGTCTCTCGGGATGATGTGAGGATTCTAACAATAACCCATACAACCAAATCTGTTCAGACATTTAGGAGTTATGGTGGAATAAAGAAACTCACATACGTACATACACAATATTACTTTTTATGTGCAGTTGTGTAAAAAGGTGATAAGAAAGACAAGATTTTTTTAATCGTGTCGAATGCCGACATTCGGTTAAAATATTATCAGTTAGGTTACCTTATCGCTACGTTATCGCTGGTTTTGGCCGTTTTAATAATACGAAAACATTATACATTGAAATTATTTGGTACTAATTAGGTAGGCACAGTGAATAGTTAACAACCAAACATTAGAACATAATCACAAGGGAAACTTACTCAGCGCTTGACATGCGGTTGCCTACACTTTTTTTTTTTTTGATTATGACAGAAACTATGACGAAGTTGTCTTAATTAAGTTTGATAAATATTCATATATTTAATTATTATCAAAACCATTAGAAACAATCAGTAGCGTGATTATTGATTAAATACCGAAATGTAAATATTATAATACAATGCAGTCATATTTATTTATAGCGTAAAAAATACAGTGATTCACAGTATATGCGTAGGTGAGTAATAGTTGTTATTCATTAAGTATTACAATACTACGAATAGATTACCTACATTAACCGTACTTAAAATAGGCAAATTGGGTAAACCCATAGAGTTAGGTATATACTAACTCTATGGGTAAACCCTTATTGTTGATGTTCAGTCCTATTAAGTCGTACCTTTTTGTTGAATTTAAATGTAATAAAGTACTTAGGTAAGTACAGAATTTTAAGAAAATCCTAGTCGGATTATGTCCTATCCTACCTAGCTAGGTAGGATAGGACATAATAAATAGAAAAACATACTATAATATTATTATCTACATCATAACTGTGGTGGGTATTTCAGGTATCAAGAGTTGTAGGTACCCATATAGGTATAATTTTTATTTATTTTTTTATTTATTAGGGACGATAAACATTTACACATTAAAATCTTATTATATAAACACAAACAAAATAAATAAAACAAATGTGCAATACACCACACCATCCACGGGTTAACAGTTTACAATTTTGAATACGAAGGCGACACAATGTATCAAACTTATCTAAATTATATATGTTATACATAAAATATAAAATAAAATGCTAAAATAATATATACTTATGCTAAAATATAACACTAAAATTTAAATTTACTACTAACAATAAAAAGATAATAAATAAACAGAAACAATAAAAAAATAGAATAGAGAAAATAGAATTGGAGTACATATAATATTATGGTAACAATCTCTTGTCCAATGTAGGTAAAAATTCAATCCTTATAAAAGTTGTTTTTCCTTCAAGACCCTGATGACAGCCTCTTTATATCTACCCTCAGACAGAGCAAAGATATCAACACTGTCGAAGCTTCTGTTGTATTCGTCAACAAGTCGACGCATAGGTGAACGCTTGCCCGCATTGTTTCGGCAGAATTTGACAGCGAACAGATTATAAGCACGCACCTGTCGTCGACTTGCGTTCCTGACAACATTAAGAGAAACCTTGCTAACCAAGTCAATGCAGTCATATTTGTTGTGGAGCAAACCATGCAATACCATTGCTTCTAGCTGCTTGCGTCTAGAGTCGAGTTTTAAAAGATTGTATTTTTTAAGTAGCTTAGCATAGGGAAGTCTAGAATGATGACATCTATAATGCATTGAACGGAGGAACTTCTTCTGAACGGTTTCCAGTTGGTTTTTATACTTGTCATACAGAGGGTTCCATATACAACTGGCATATTCCAGCTGGGGCCTTATTAGTGATCTATATAGGTGCAAGTAAGTGGACGGTTTTGAGAAGTCCCTCGTAGAACGCATCACGAATCCATAAAGACGGTAAGCATTATTAACGATTTTATTTATGTGTTCATCTAGGTGCAGTTTAGAGTCAAGTTGAATACCGAGATCACGAAGAGAAGATACTTTTGATAATTTTGCATTACTTAGGGCATAAGAGAAATCTGTGGTGAGTTTGTTTTTGGTGAAGGTAATTGCATTACACTTGGGTAAACTTAAGGTTAATTTATTAGTTTTGCAGTATTCCGTTAAGCGGTGTAGGTCTTCTTGTAGTAAATGACAGTCTGGTTCTTTTTTGACTTCTAGAAAGATTTTTAAGTCGTCGGCGTATAGTAAGAATCAATGTTTGAAACAGTGTTTAATATCGTTAATAAATATGACAAATAGTAAGGGCCCTAAAATTGAACCGTGTGGCACGCCAGATGTTACAGATACAAGGTCGTTCACCACAACGCGTTGAGTTCTGCATGCAATGTATGATGCGAACCAACGCAGGAGGTTACCACGAATACCGTGGTAAGCAATCTTTTTGAGCAATAATTCGTGGTCTACTTTGTCAAATGCTTTGCAGAAATCGGTGTAAATTGCGTCAACTTGTATCCCCCTATCAAGACTTTCGAAAAGATGGGTAGTAAATATTAGTAAATTAGTGACGGTAGATTTGTACTTCACAAATCCGTGTTGTTCGGGTATGATGATGTTATGAAGGAGCGGGTATAGTGCATTGTGCACAAGTCTTTCAAGAACTTTTGATAAAATGCATAAAAGGGATATAGGGCGGTAATTGGCGACATCGTTTTTCGACGTTTTTTTTAATTATATATATATATATATATATATACTTATTTTAGGTTGTACCCTTCTTATAACACGTACCCTAAAGTAAGTTCTTTCTCCCTTTTTAAGTAAACTTCGCCCTAAAGGATGACGCTAATCAAGAATGCTATTCCAGGAATGGATAGAAAAACGATTTTGGAAATTAAATTCAAGAGTAAGGCTTCTATGGATTCTTCGTGCCTAGAAAATCACGATAAGCGGATTATAAATAATAACTATGAGATACCTAGGTTTACTTAAGTGTTTAGAATTTAAGAGCAGAAATCCAAGTACCTACTCCTATTATACCTAAAAACTTAATGGTATAATTATATTACATTCTGCGTGATTCTACGTCTTAGTCGAGTCCTATGTGGAAAGATTACCATCTACGCATTATTCATTATTATTCCAAAGGCAAACACCACTATTAAGGGGTTGAAGGTCTTTTAACACGTAAACAATAACACAACCATACGATTATTTTGGTATGTACCTATCTAAATCTTCACCATTTTCACAGCACGCATTACTCAGATAAATAAACTAAGCGGTGTTGCTTTCATTTCCCAACCACAGCCTATAAAAACGGGATTAAAAGAATAGATAATCCTCAAACTCACCAGTTCCAAAAATTTGATGATGGATAATCTGCTGATTGCCATTTTTGCGCTTGTATATTTGAATCAATTCACACTGTTTTGTTTACACTGGGACGCGAGCGACGTTGCACGGGCGTGACTTGGACTCCGACTGTGCAGTGTGCGACTTGCGAGTAGCGAGTACGAGAAACGAAATCGAACGCGGGCGGGACGCGGCCCGCGGGTGAATGACGAAGCGAAGCGTGACATCATAGCGTGGGGCCATGAAAACGAACAAATTGAGACTTTTAGGTGTAACTAGTAAAATCAAAGTCACATTCAATTTTTGAACTGCAATAAATTAAAAGATGTCATGACCAACGAGAATTCCTCCGGGAATTAAAAAAAGTGCTCAACGCGCCTAAAGAAATTTTCACTTCAAAAAACATAAACCACGCGGACGAAGTCGCGGGCATCAGCTCTTTTAGCTTATATTCCCAATTAGATAGACACATATTTTTTTGAAATTTCAACATGACAATGTCGCGACTCGCGGGGGTTCACAAGTAGGTAATACAAAATAGGTATGTTGACCTTGACCTAGACGGACTGTCTGTATAAGAGCAGTCGTTATGGGGTCTCTACGGGAAGCGATTACCTTCTATCTCTGAGCATGACATCAAACTGGTCGAACGAGTCCGAGGAGCAACTGTTGTCTTTTCCCTACAGCTAGCAGGTTTTTTTTTAAAATTTTACTTCTATATTACAGCCATGCCGGGGCAACGTGCCGGGAACTTATTCGTTAATACTATATGTATACGTAGGTAAGAGGGTAGCCTCTTTTACCGTCCGGTATTTACGAAAATACTTCGGGTGTATAACACGTGAGGTATTTACTATTTACTAACATGCAGTCGGGGCGCGTCATTTAGGTATTCAAACGATTCTTTAGATTTGCTTATAATTGTTAAAATACCTAGGTATAACTTGTCAACCAGCTTTTAAATCTGGTGAAACTGAGTGCATAAACCTAGGTTAGCTACCTATCTCAAAAAAAAAAATGCTTCAGTTATAATCACCTAGCTGATGCCCGACTTCGTCCGCGTGGTTTACGTTTTTTTGATTCCCGTGGGAACTCCTTAATTTCCCGGGATAAAAAGTAGCCTATGTCACTCTCCAGGTCCTCAGTTATACCCATAGAAAAAATAATCTCCCTTTATCTATTCCGTGGTTATACGCATAGAAAAAATCAGGTCGATCCGTTACTCCGTTGCGACGTGATTGAATGACAAACCAATAAACAAACACTTTCGCATTTATAATATTAGTATGATATGATGATATAATAATTGTGGAGGATTTTCGTATTTTTTATCTATGAGCATCTAGGGCTCAATTTGCTAGTAGATATTTACATTCTTAAAAACGAAAACTACACTACAGTCTACAACTTGGTGGGAAAAAGACGAATCAAAATCATTTGTGGCCTCACCAAAATTTGAATAATTTTCCAAGCTTCGCAATTCGCAAACAATGTTCAGGATGTGATTGGAAGGTTTGAGCGCAGCCTTGTCAGGTATTTTGAAGCAAAGTTTAATGGGTACGTTGAAACTATTTTTAAATGCTTGCTCATGTTGTTGTCAATAAAACTTGCACAAGGTTGATGACTCGATTTCAGTTTTATTGTTAATTTTACGGTGTTTTATTTACAAAATTCAGTGTCTGTTACGTTAAGCATCAGCGATGATTTGTGATCTAGAGCACAAAGACACTAGGGACAAAAAATATCTGTAATATAATCCATACTTCCATATCCATACTTCCATACTATTATTATAAATGCGAAAGTGTGTCTGTCTGTCTGTCTGCTACGCTTTCACGGCCCATCTGTTCAACCGATTTTGATAAAATTTGGTGCAGGGGTAGGTTTTATTTATTTAATCGTATGGCGTTTGGTACATAATAAGCGTTTTTATAAAAAGAACGCTTATTTCGCCTGCAAGTTCGTCGCTCGTTTAGCACCACCCAGGGGACACGTGCAGGGAGGTAGAAGGTAGCTCCTGCGGACGTGAGCGACGGGGCATCCCCTAGGGGTAGGTTGTATCCCGGGAAAGGATATAGGCTACTTTTTATCCCGGATCCCGGGAATCAAAATCTTTAACCATGCGGATTGCGGACGAAGTCGCGGGCCTCATCTCGTAAAGTAATATATGTAAGTCCATTCAAAATGCCTATTTGTATGAAAAGATCCAAACTTATGGCCCATACCACAAACAGTAGCGCGACAGAACAAAACGTCCTTCCCTTCCAACGCGGACATATACTTATTTACACGCAGACGCGTGTCGCGTGGCGTTCTGTCGTTCTGTCAGCTGGCCGCTTTTCAACACTGGCCACCTGGACATCCCATTTTCCGAATCAAGTTGAATTTGGAACGGGTTCAAACGGAGATGCGTTCTGCGCCTGCGTTAAAATCATTCTATTCTGCCCCCTGATTGTGTAAGGAAATCGGAATCGTTTCTCAAACGTATAATTAGACCTGTTTAAGGAGTTCATAGATGCTTGTACGTCAAAAAGGATGTATGACCTCCTGAAACAGCTCGAAGTTCAAGCTGTCAAATGATTACGATTTGCTTAGACAATTGGGCCTCTGATATAAATTATTAGATACTAGCTGACTACCCGCGATTTCGTCCTCGCCGAATAAGTTTTTTTTTTAATTTCCACGGGAAATTTTCCGGGATAAAAAGGTAGCCTTGTGTTATTCCAGTCGAGTCTCCAAGCGAAAAGACCGGAGATCTCTTATCCTCAGTATAAACCAGATCAAGCAGCTATTATTTTACACCTTTACGCGTAGTACATATTATGTGCATAATATTCGTCGATTTTAAATATTTATACTTACTAGGTAGATGATTCCCGCGACTTCGTCTGCGTGCATCGCATTTTTGATTCCCGCGGGAACTTTTTAATTTTCCGGGATAAAAAGTAGCCTATGTCCTTCCCCGGGATACAAACTATCTCAATATCAAATTTCATCAAAATCGGTTGAACAGATGGGTCGTGAAAGCGTAGCAGACAGACAGATAGACAGACAGACACACTTTCGCATTTATAATATTAGTATTGATTAGTATGGATATGGATTAATTGTGACCTGGTATTTATATGTTGACGTTTACCGGCGTTTCATTCTCCACCAAGAGGGCAACTGCCCTCAGACGTGCTGTATGGCCCCCTGCCCCGTTTTGTGCTTTTCATAAGGTTTTAATCCTTAGATCTTAGGTAGGTACCTACCTATAGAAAAAATATTAGTCTTTATGAATATTAATTTATCTATTTGGCTAAGTAGGTATCTACCTAATGGAAAAATTGTTTATTATCCTATTCGGTAATTTTAGTGGTAAGTAATGATTTTAGTAGGTGTGTTTTATATATGATAGCTCGGAAATGGCTTCAAGGTAGGTAGGTATATTAAAATTTCCGTTACTAACATATTAATTAGGTACTAATCTCTGGTACTGCCTCTCGGAAAATTTTAAGCTAGTGAGATAATGGGGCTGATTCTGTTGTACAAAATCTCTAACTCAGATAGGTATGTACATGTACACTCAAATAAAATGACGGCATTAAAAATATTGCTAACCGTTTCATAACACTCCCTGCGGAAAGGGACAGAACAAGATTTAAAGCTGTTATTTTAGTTTAGTTTAGAGATTGTGCACTACAGAATCAGCCCCATTGTCAAAGTTTATATTTTAGAAACACATAGGTTTAAGTACCTAATAGGTAAGTACCTATAAAACGTAATTAAAGTACCTAACTAAAACTAAGACTCATCAGAAGAATCATTGAATATCTACAAGTAAGCAGGTAACATCTACTGGATGTGGAAATGTTCACGACTTCGAGTGATGAATCCAATTTGAAACCTATTATATATTTGCACCCAGATTGTGTAAGGAAATCGTGATCGCAATCGTTTGTCAAACGTATAATTCGACCTAATTTCATAGATGTGTGCACGTCAAAATGCGTGTATGAAGTTATAGACTAAGAGATAGATGCACTTTTTGTAACCATCCTCAGAAAAGCTGATTCAGTTATCAGCTTTTCTAAATATGGTTCATTTTTGGTAACAATAACACGTCTTTGACCAGCCATATCTAGTGAAAGGCCCGTCAGAATGCGGTCAGACTTTCACTACCAACATCAGTGGAGAGTGTAGCACCCAGCTGTATCAGCTTTTCTGGGGATGGTTACAAAAAGTGCAGCTATCTCTTATAGTATTATGAACTCCTTTAGCAATTCGAATAATTACGTTTTAAGCTGTCAAATGATTACAATTTGCTGAGAAAATTGGGCATCTGATAAAAATTATTAGATACTAGCTGATACCCGCGATTTCGTCCTCGTCGAATAAGTTTTTTTTAATTTCCACGGGAACTCTTAAATTTTCCGGGATAAAAAGGTATTCCTTTGTGTTATTCCAGACTATAATCTATCTCTGTGCCAAATTTCATGCAGATCTGTTCAGCCGTTCTGGCGTGATAGAGTAACAAACATCCATTCAAACTTTCGCATTTATATTTGTATTTACCTAATAAATAACTGACAGTGTAGGCACTAAAGAGTAATTTTAACGTTTTCCCATGTTTGGTCCATGGTCATACTTATGAATCCATAAATTGAGTCCTTTTCCACTTTCTAGCCTAACCATGAGTAGCCGACTCGTGCGTCGTGAGTTCGTGACCAACATATTTTTTTTAACCACTACAAGTTAGCCCTTAACTGCGATCTCACCTGATGATAAGTGATGATGCAGTCTAAAATGGTAGCGGGCTAACCTGTTAGGGGCATGGCAGTTATATTAAACCCATACCCCTGTTCGGTTTCTACACGGCATCGTACGGGAACGCTAAATCGCTTGGCGGCACGACTTTGCCGGTAGGGTGGTAACTAGCCACGGCCGAAGCCTCCCACCAGGCCAGACCAGGGAAAATTCAGAAATGATAAATTCCCAAATTGACCCTGCCGGGGATCGAACCCGGGACCTCCGCAGTCCGCACGTTAAGACAACAGCGCTACACACTGCGCCACGGAGGTCGTCAAAAATTCTTCGTCGTCGTCGTCGGTCATCAAAAATATTAAGAGGGCATGGACGTGTGGACGTGGTACAACCTATCGTGAACTCGTGACCCCACATACTTATGGGGCGCGTGGACTGATAAACGTGTTGTAGGTATAAAGTATAAACGTACTTTATTAGTTTTTGCTCGCAGCTCACGAAGTTCGAATTTCATAGGTACTAGTTTCAAACCCCTAATTCACCAGCTGGCACCTAGGGGTTAAGTTTTCAAAAAATATTTTCTTAGCGGATGCATGCGTCATAAAAGCTATCTTAATGCCAAGTAGGTACTTATCAGCCCGAACCGCGTCGAGTGGTTTGAGCTGTACGTTGACAGGTCAGTCATTTGGTGACCATTACCTTTTATACATATATTTAGAAGATAATAATATTTGATTTTACAAAACAAACGAGTGACGTAGCCAATATGAACTAAAATACCTAGTAGGTACGAGGTAGGTATGACATCACATCACATTGGTATATGACTTCACTCCTAAGTTATGTAGGTACCTACTTATACTAGTATCATAGCTGTTTCTATCATAGTTATTTAATAATCACAATAGGTAGTCACAAATTATTATAAATGACTAGTTGATGCCCGCGACTTCGTCCGCGTGGATTGATGTTTTTGGTTCTCGCGGGAACTTTTTTTTTTAATTTTCCGGAAAAAAGTAGCCTATGTCACTCCAGACTATAATCATAATATCAGTAAGTATAGCTTAGTATAGTGAAGTTTTGTTTAGATATTGTGTTCAATAGAATCAGCCATAATACCGGAATCTCAAAGTACTTAAGTACCTTTTTTTTTACACCACTACAAGTTAGCCCTTGACTTCGATCTCACCGGATGATAAGTGATGATGCAGTCAGATGGTTAGGGGCATTGCAGTTATATTAAACCCATTCCCCTATTTGGTTTCTACACGGCATCTACCTATCTATTATCAGCAAAAATTTAAAAGTAAGGTACTTCAAGCAATCGTTGCCTTTGTGTTTCATAAAACTGATACGAGATAGGTCCGATCGATAAAATTTTGGTAGATACAGTACTACTTCCGATTAACCGAATTTGAACACCAATGAAATACATACCTTATTGCTTGATATTAAGATTTTAAACACAAGAACAACAGAGATTCGTGCTGTCTATCTATAGTGCTCGCCGCTCGGACAGGGACTTCAAAAAGTTCAAACATGGCGCGTAGGGCGCGTAGCGGACGCGCGCTATGATTGGCTGAGATATTTTCGCGCTATTTAAAAATTACTCGAACGAACTCGGAACTGCTAGTTTTTGTTGTCAGTTATCTAACTATTCAATAAGACAATAATTAATCTATACTTTATGGTTGGTTGCCCGAATGAATTTGGGTAGTGCTACATTAATAATTATAAGATTAAATTATAGATTAATTATAATATATTTACCGTTGGATTATTAATAGTTTAATACTTCGTAGGTGCATCAAACAATTTGAACTCTGCTTAACTATTTCATTTTGTGTATCCATAAATACAAAAATACTTTAAATGTAAATAAGGAAATTAATTATGTTTGACTCTACATTTACGATTAAGGCACTCCAAGGTTATGAAAACGAAGAATTTTAAATTTGCACACACTTAGTAATGTAGGTTTGAGCTTAAATTAACTCATTGGTCTTACGCAATCCTCTAAACAATACGTCCTTCGCACGTTGAACTCACAAGAGTGAAATAAGATGTTACTACATTCATTATCACGGTAACTAATTTACATAGTGTACTTACCTGCAAACAAGAAAAGTTAATGAACGTAGAGTGCAGGGGCGGCCTTAGCCATTGCGAGGCTCCACCACCACCACTACAGCCTATTAACGTCCCACTGCTGGGCACAGGCCTCCGCTCTCATAGAAGAGAGGGAATTAGAGCTTAGACCCACCACGCTGCTCCAATGCGGGTTGGCGGGCTTTAACGTCTATTATCATGTTAGTGATAATAACCGGGACCGACGGTTTAACGTGCTCTCCGAGGCACGGGAGTGAAACACCGCCAACTTCCAACTCCGGGCTCTGAGAATTTCTTAATTGAAAAACCCAATGCCTAACAATTTTTATGCCCGACCGGGAATCGAACCCAGGACCTCGTGAACCGCAGTCGACTATGCTAACCGCTAGACTAACGAGGCAGTTTGCGAGGCTCCGGGTGGTAGATGTTTGCGAGGAGCGAGATTCTAATACACATTAGTACCTACCTACTGGCTTTTTCTACTTGGGTTGTAGCGCTGTTGGGCAAAAGCCCGAGGCCCCTGCAAGAGCGAGGCCTTGGTGGCCCAGGTTGCCCTGCTCGCCACCACCTAAGGCCGCCACTGGCAGCGTGCCTTATTTACACTCTATTAGACCTTCGAAGGGCTGAAAGCAAAGAGCGTGAGAAGGATAGATTGATGCATTTTAGTGTATAGGGAAAGAGATGGCAATGGCGGAAAATGAAAAATTTCAATTCCAATTTTCGATGGGGGTTCAGTTTAATATAATAAACTAGAGGATATACACGACCCTGATTGTCCGGGTTATACAGTAGACAGACAGACACACTTATAATTATGCATTTATAAGAAGTACCTACTAGTGGCACACGAGGTGCTAGTGGGCCCAGCAGACGTTGTCCTGCCCTGAACCTTAACCTGAATCCGATTGCTGCGCCCCTACCGAATATAAACCAATTATAAATGAATATAAACTATCCTATTATGAATATAACCCATCCCTGGACCCACTCAAACACACCAAAAAAATCCATCTAAATCGGTCAAGCCGTTCTCGAGTTTTAGTGAGACAAACGAACAGCAATTAATTTATATATTATAGGTATAATAGAGATAAAGATAGAGATTAGCACAACCTACTAAGGAGATACGTTCTTTCTTATATACCTACCTACTTATGCTGTAATTTTAGTGTGGTACCTATGTGTATTTAAAAATCTATCATTGTGATTACAAAAACCCATACCCATAGAAAAAATACTTTATCTATTCCGTGACTATACCTATGTAATATGTACCTAGTTAATAAAATATAAAAATCAATTGCTGTTCGTTTGTCTCGCTAAAACTCAAGAACGGCTGGGCCGATTTAGCTGATTTGGTTTTGAAATGTTTGTCGTAGGGAAGGTTTAAACGGTGAGAAAATATGGAAAAATTAGTTAGTTACGACGCGCGGGCGAAGTCGCGGGCATCAGCTAGTATGTAATAAGTGTAGTTAGTACTAGTAGTCAACAATGAGCCGCGGTCAGACAGCCTTATCTTAATTTTTAGGGTAACTCCCCTATACATAAAGTGATGTTTTTGTCACTTCTATCCCATGGTGTGGGGTATCATTGAATAGTTCGTTTGTTGAAAATGGTGTTCCCACAGCCACACCCACAAAAAGTAGTGGGTGTGGGATACGTTAGCGTTAGCGGTCTTGCGGTGTGATAATGATGTAGATAACATACGAAAAGCTAAAGAATAACTAGGTAGGTCCTATGTACCTACCAGTTATAACACATTTTTTCTCATCAATCACACACACACACACAATGAACAGACTCAAAAATAAAATCGTGGGCGTGTGTATCAGATCAATCTATCAACAGGAAAAAGGAGTAAAATTTCAATTACTTTTGACCCAAACAAAAAAAAAACAATCAGAGTAGGCTTTACAGGACGAATAATCGACCAAGTGGGTAATAAAATGTTCGCATAATTGTGACGGGCAACTATTGTACCCACGGAATAGATAAAGGGTGTACCTACCTACGGAGTACTACCACTGCGCGTAGCCCGACACGCACTTGACCGTTTTTTGGGAATATAATGTTATGTTTCAGGTTGTACCACATGTACATAAATAACATAATAATATGTACAAAAAATATTATTTATCTATGGTTATGAATAAAGAAAACTTCCAAATAAATTCAAGGTCAGCTACCTTTATTATAAGCTCCATCTGTTAAAACACGCGTGAATGACGTCCTAGGGTTCTTGTGAATAAAATATGTTCGGTGTATATACCGCCACGAGTTATTTTGCCACCATTTAGTTCCACGCATTCTAGGTAGATGTCGCTGTTTTTGCTAGTAGTTTAAAACTATTTCAGGCATAGTAATATAATAAGTCTATGATTTCAGGTAAAAATCTTTCACTGAAAATAAATCTAAGAACTGGTAGCTTCTTATTAAAAATAAACACAATTTAATGAACGACTTCCGTAGCAATGCAACTCCCGCGTGACCTATAATTGTATGTTGATTATTCTATTTCATATACCATCCAGAAAGTGCCAATACCAATTACTGCACAAAGTCACAACCCCTTTATCTATTCCGTGGTCACAACTCAATGATGCGCGAATTTATAGATCACGAACTGACATAGGTACCTACATTCAGAAAATATGAGACGAATCACGAGGTACCTACTTACAATGTATATTCAGCGTAAAGTTGATGAAACTAACAGATCAATCGTCTGGGAACACGGGTAAGTAATTTAAAAAAAAATGGATATAAAAAGTGTATATAAGTATTTTTAATAAATCACTAGGCACAAATTAGGGACTGCATCGTTTAGACTTAGACCGGACACTTTCTTCGTCTTTGTGAACGGAACACAGCGCCAGTAGCGCGTCGATGGTTAGGAGTGCAGCGGTGGCTAACGCGCAGACGGCAGCCGCGTGCGCGTTGCTGCGTCGCCGGCAGTCCGGCACGTCCCTCCAAGAGTTGAGGGTCAAGCCGCCGCAGGCACCGAAGAGCAAACCACCAGCGGCTGACCACCACGCGTCGACGTAAGCATCCGCCGCCGCAGACACCGCTTCACCTTTAGCCAAAAAAACTTTTTTGGTGGCCTCCTCCTCCTCCGTGGCGCAGTGTGTAGCGCTGTTGCCTTAACGTGCGGAGGTCGTGAGTTCGATCCCCGGCAGGGTCAATTTGGGAATTTATAATTTCTGCATTTTCCCTGGTCTGGCCTGGTTACGGCTTCGGCCGTGGCTGGTTACCACCCTACCGGCAAAGACGTGCCGCCAAGCGATTTAGCGTTCCGGTACGATGCCGTGTAGAAACCGAAGGGGTATGGGTTTAATATAACTGCCATGCCCCTAACAGGTTAGCCCGCTACCATCTTAGACTGCATCATCACTTACCATCAGGTGAGATCGCAGTCAAGGACTAGCTTGTAGTGGATAAAAAAAACATCATCTCGTATCCCACCCGAAGCCTTATTACATAAGAATTGGAACACTCTTCCGATATTGGCCAAAATCAATATCGTAACAAGAATTTTTTAAACTGCTTAGACGATGCACGTGACTTTTATCCGCGTGAATTAAGGTTTTGTGATTCCCGCGGATCTCTTTAATTTTCAGGGATTAAAAGTAGCCTATGTCCTTCCCCGGGATACAAACTATCCCTTTACCAAAATCGGTGGAACACAGGGGCCGTGAAAGCGTTGCAGATAGACAGAGACACTTTCGCATTTAGAATATTAGCGTACTATTACCTATTCTGTGATATTAGTATGGATAATCATACTTCATACTAATCATACTTCATACTTAATATTATAAATGCGAAAGTCAGTTTGTTTGTTGGTTTGTTGGTTTGTCCTTCAATCACGCTGCAGCGGAGCGACGCGCGCGACGGATGGACTTGATTTTTGGCATGGGTAAAGTTAAAGACCTGGAGAGAGTGACATAGGCTACTTTTTATCCCGAAAAATTGAGGAGTTCCCGCGGGAATCCAAAAAAAACATTCCACGCGGACGAAGTCGCGGGCATCAGCTAGTATTAGTATAGATTCAGATAATTACATCAATTGAGACTGTAACTATGATTGATGAAGGTTTTTTGTATAAAAGGGCTCCCGGAAAGTTATGATGTCTTTGTAAATGTAGCATGTGATGCGACTTTAACTTGCTATAGAGATCATAAGAGGACTGAGGATAATACCTAATAATATTTAGTATGACTACTTGTGTTTAGTACAGTTTGGTTCGATAGTTGGGTTAGACCAATAACAATTTTGGTACGGATTTTGGCAGCATTATAGTTGTACTAGCTACATCTTAATCAATTAACTATGCTTATAATTAAGAAAACATAACGAGCCCAATCCGTGCAACCAAATTCTTACAAAGCCCAATAACACAAGTTCTTCTAAAATAATTAAAAAGCCGCATTTATACTCGTCAACAAAAATCTAAACATGTGTAATGAAAACACGAATCACAGAAGTATCAATTCAGGTTTTTTTTTATTCCACTACAAGTTAGCTCTTGACTGCGATTTCACCTGATGGTAGGTAATGATACAGTCTAAGATGGTAGCGGGCTAACCTTTTAAGAGTATGCCAGTTATATTAAACCCATAGCCCTAGTCGGTTTCTACACGGCATCGTACCGGAACACTAAAGAACACTAAATCATTTGGCGGTAGGGTGGTACTCGTAACTAGTCACGGCCTCCCACCAGACCCACACCAGAGAAAATTCAGAAATTATAAATTCACAAATTGCTGGGAATCGAACCCCGGACCATATAAGGTACTTATATTATATTGAAAGCAAATCACCTCAAACACTGGCTTCATCGTCAAACTGTTCGCTGTCCAAGTACGCCAAGCTCAGATCGAACAGCATCACCAACGCGTTGAGAACAGCCAGAGATCCGGTAATCAGAGCAATAGTATGGTCGCCTGTTCTTGGATATATGCTGGACTTGGTTCTCGCGCTAAGAATCAATCCACCGCTAATCGAGAACAGGACTACACCGACGATCCCAAAGAACATGTCTTGGACGAGATCCAAAGGTGCGAAAATCATTTCCCCTAAAAGTGGTATGGTAGTTAGAATAGATTCGGATTTCAGGACGTAGCTAGGCTACACTATTGAAACTTGAAAACTATGATTAAAAATCACACAGTTTGAAGTTTTGCCTTCATTTATTTATAAAGTAGTTACTCAAATAATGAGTATAAATGCGGCTTTTGAACCCATAAATTGGACATCATGGGCCCACGACCCAATTTTTTTTTCCCAATTACATAGCATTACATTTTTACATAGGTACATTAAAACAGTAACAATAAAGGGACTGGTGCTTGAGCTAGGTAATAAACCTGTGTTTCAAGACACCAGGTTCCTTCCCGAGTATAATGACTAATAAAATAATATGACTAACTTAATAAGTGCTGTAATTGTAATTGATTTAGATTAAATAATATATTATACTATTAGCATGCATTTCTATTATCTTATGATTGTCTTAACTATGTAAGTAACTACTTTATTAACTGTTGTGTGCGTGTGTGTGTGGGTATATTGTGCGCGTTTATGTATGATCGTATAAAGGTACGTGTGTTAGTATGTGTGTGTGTGTGTGTGTGTGTGTGTGTGTGTGTGTGTGTGTGTGTGTTCTTTTATTTGTATCTATGCTATTTTTGTATCTTAATAATATTCTCCGTTTCATCATAGTCTAGTTCTATTATCCAATCAAATATCCGGTTTTTGCATTCGCGTCTGTTTAGGCCATTTATATTTAGTTTTTTGTTAGCTTTGTTGTAAAGAAAGCTACCTAGGAAGCATGGAAAACGGTGTGTAAACGATTTCTTAAATTTTCTCGTGGCAAAGACTTTGTGATTGCGTCTCCTATCAGTGTTATTAGTCTTGTCTTCATTTTGAGCATGAAATCTCATTATAAGTTGCTGAATAAATAATTTTCGTACCGACAAGACCTTGGTCTCTTTATACAATTGAACTGTAGGATAGTGGTACGGTAGAAAGCGGCTTACCTTTAGTAGTAGTCTTTGTGCTCTTTCGAGCTGCATCATGTGTGTCTTAGCTGCCCCACCCCAAGTATCAATACCGTACGTCAATAACGATTGACATAGCGATATATATATAGTTTTAATCAGTTTAGGATCTGCTACTTCTCTTATGTTTCTAAAAATAGCTATTAGCTTTCTTATTCTAGTTGTAAGTTTTTTGATATGCTCTTCAAAGTTGAGATTTTTATCTATAATTATACCTAAATATCTCACGTGAGGTGCTCTTTCTAATTTCGGGCACTGGCATGTTTGGGCTTGACATAATCCAGAATGCGCGTATATGTGATAAGTGTCTGGTAATGGCTGGCCCTTGTTTGTCAGAGAAAATGTAATTAATTTGGTTTTTTCTGTATTTAAACTTAATCGATTTTGTCTCAACCAATGAGAAACGTTATTAAAATCTATTTGGGCTTTAGTAAATACATCTTCCCATGATTTCCCCCAGATTATTAGAGCTGTATCGTCCGCAAAACTCATAATTTTTCCAGTTGTCATTTTTAATTTGCAGAGCTGGTCTATATATATGAGAAAGAGGGTTGGAGCTAGAATGCTTCCTTGTGGAACACCGTGAGTAATAGGAAGAGCCTCACTGATGACATTTCCTATCCTGACTGATTGGTATCTTTTAGTCAAGTAGCTCTTTAGCAGTTGAAGTTGCTTGCCTCTTATACCAACTTTTTCGAGCTTAAGTAGAAGAAGGGGTGTTGACACGGTATCAAATGCCTTAGCGAGATCTAAAAAGATTGCCAGGCATTTGTCACCATTATCGACATGTTGAACGACACAATTAACAAGATCATAAACAGCATCCGTCGCTGACTTTTGCTTTCGAAAACCGTATTGGTTTTTTGCAAGTAAGTCATTTGCTTCGAGATATTTAATCAATTGCTTGTTTATAATCCGTTCTAATATTTTTGAAATGGTGGGAAGTATTGATATTGGACGGTAGTTTGAAATTAAGTTCTTGTCGCCTTGTTTAAAAATGGGTGTAACAACAGATTTCTTAAAAACTTCCGGAAAAATTCCAGAGTCAAAGGATAAATTACAAATATGGACCAGAACGCCTGCAAGTGATTCTTTATTTTGTTTAAGAATTTTAGCTGATATACCATCCCAACCAACAGAATTTGTGTTTTTGAGAGAGTTAATAATTGATATTACTTCTTTTATATCGGTGTCTAATAAAACAAATGAATTTGGAGGGGAGTGTGATGAGTGGTAGTTATAGTTTATTTGAGAATTACTTTCCGCATTGATAACAATTTTATCCGCTAACATTTGGCCTGTATTAACGAAATAGTCGTTTATCCGACGCCGAGTAGTTAACCTATTGTATGGTCTGTGGCCCACGACAACGTCAACTCATCTACTAAGGACATGGGCTAGAAGGTAGAGCTTTCATATATAATTTTGGTTTAAGGAGTCTTCAAAAGAAATTCTAAATAATCAGGTAATAGACTTCTGTAGTTAGGACGCAACGGTGGCGTATCTTTCATACTCGTAACAGCTCATAAGTCATAACCTAAGATCATTATAGACGTCACGACGAAGATATTCCAAAATTATACCAATTTGGGCCAAGCTTACTAGGCGGGAAGCAAAAGTACCAAGTGGTATTGATACTAGTGCTAGTGCATTTGAGGTGTTGGCATTCCTTATGTTAAATAAGAGTACTGATTATGTAATTAATGTGTGTCTATATTCTAAGTCATGCTCACCAACTATCTCTCCAGAGAGTACAACAACGTAACCGACGTAGGTTCCCGAACAGAGCATCAAAGTGGGGATATCTGTCAAGTCGTAGCTGTAATGGTGAAGTGTGAGACAGGCTATTGCTAACATCTGAAACAAAATTAAGAATTTACTAAGGTAATGCAGTATTTACGACAGAGTAGGTACATTGAATATAGGCCCTATATTCAATGTACTCTGTGGTACATACTGTCCTATAGGGGTATGTACACGGACAGTTTGAGCTAGAAGACAGGCATGGATCGCTAAAGCAGTCGTTGTTTTGAAAGTCAGCATTGCACGTCAGCGAAGCTACCAGCAGCTAGTAGCATTGTACCTATCCATGCTTCCGTAGTTTGAGCATTAGGTTTTTTAAAAAGAATTTTTAGAAATTCCATTCCTGATGGAATTGAATGCGAACTTTTCAATAGTTGATGTTGAACTTGATTCCACGAAAACTAGTTTTAATAACTTAATAAGTAATTTTTTGAGTAGCAGGATTAACGCGGAGGAAGTTGCGGGCAAAATCTTGTATTAGTTAGATGAACATTAATTCTAGTGATAGGTTTATTGAGTCAACACATTAATATTAAATAGGCTATAGTCTATTCAAAGCGACCGCAACGGTGCAATGACATAGCTACCGCGATCGCTTAATTAATTTAGAACCGGCACTAACTCTGTAAGCAATTGATAAATTATGATGATAGGAAAGCGGTTGTGAAAGCCGCGTTGATTAGATGATATCAAAGTTTTGTATTGAAATATCACAGGGCGTTTAATAGCTGGAGTAATAACACAATAGCTTTTAATGTATTGTTAGTGTGATGATTGTTTCTTATTGTATTGTAGAACATAAGGGGTGGTACCTAACTATGCTGAATTATATTTATGTTATTCATGGGTACTACGGGAATATTACACTCAGGTAGCTGACCAAAGGAAAGAAGAACCGTACTTGGCAATATCTAATGATTGGCAGCGCTGGTGGAATTTCATTCACAGGCACGAATGTAGTTCTATTTAATTCTAAAATATGCTCGGTAAAATTTTTAAGACAAAAGTTGCAGCCACAACTAACTAACTTACAACAGTTATTGATCAAAAACAATCCTCCGCTCTTCCCCTTAAAAGGGACTTTACACTTGGTACCCATTGTGCCAGAAACTTGCCAGAGAGAGTTATCAGTAGGTATTAACAATACAAAAAATAGCAAAATTAGGGCAAAGTAGTTTTACTATAAAAAATATGTACACGAAGAAGTGGAAAGAGCTAACCCCAATGACTAAGTTTTTTTGTGATAATCAATAACATAATTTCGGTTTGCTGACACTCTTGAACATACGGCTCATAGCAAGATTATCTATATAATACATTCAGCAAATGCAAAATTGTGATGGTCGCTACTCGCTATGCCATAATCAAAAGTTTTGTAACAGGTGCAGAAATCGTGACTAGACAGTAGACACCTTACAATAAACTGTACATTTGACTTAGATGTAACGTCTTCCCTAACTCTATTTCCGCGAGTGAACTAATTCAATGTACCTGATCTTCTACCCACGGTATCATCAATAATATTAAGTAATTGGTATACTTGTCAACGTCACTTATTTAACCATATATCACGTTATTTATGAGGGAGACAATTTTGTGAAAGTATGCCGATCGACAAATTGAAAATAAATGATAGATTATTTGCAAATTATAAACGCGTTATGTCATATTATTAATAACGTAATGGAGAAGAGGTTCTTGCGCATGAATTAGGACATTGAATGATGTTTTTGTGATCATTGAATAATATCCTTAATCATACTAATGTCTTCGCTGCTGTGATAGTAAAGTGGTCAAGATTTCGACCTCCTATTCGGGGGTCCAGAGTACGCATTAACTTTTAGGAGTAATGTGCGTTTTAACGAGACGGCAAATATGATTAATGCTGCATCTCTAAGGGTTCTCCATAATGATCTCAAACATGTGGAAACTGGAAGTCTGCCAATCTGAACTTGACCAGTGCAGTGCAATTGATCTCAACCTTAGAAGGAGACTCATGCTCAACAGTCAGCCCACAATGATGTTTTACATTACGAATAAAAATGTGCCCGATAAGGCCAGAATATACCTGATGACAGACATCACTAATCTTACTGTCACTTCTCGTCTGAAAGAGAGAGTTATGCTTGGGGTTTCTCGTGAGAAAATTGGAAATGAGGAGATTCGTAGAAGAACAACAACGAATTGCAAAACGGGTTCCCGAGGTATATTGTTAGACCACTAGGTGGGCATACGACAAACAGTGGAATTCATGAATCAGGGAGCCGCTGAAATCAAGCGGTACGTGAGTCGAGACCACGTATTGTAGAAATCCCTGCAAGAGATCACTGACTAACTATACATATTTTTTTTTAGTACATCGATGACTGACGTCTACTGGCTGCTTTAAAGACTTTTTTATTATATCAGAAACAAACTTTGCCTTACCAATTCCATTAGTTTGATAACGCACGTCGGTATTAACATTTTTGAAAGTTTTGTAGTTCAATATTATTTTAGAAAATTTATTAATAACTTATTACATGACATCCAAAAACAAATAGTAAACTTTGTGACAGTCTATGATTCAGACAAATTAATGCTGTCAAAACAAATTTAAAACCTCCTTGGACTTTTAAAGACTTTTTTTTAAAGGCTAATACTATCATTTTTGAAAAAGGATTAATTTCTATATTTTTTACTTTATTATTTACCTACCTGCCTTCTTTATACAGCTATCTAAATCATTACGTTATAAATATAGGTAGGTATATCCATTAGACTAGCTGATGCCCGCGACTTTTACCGCGTGGTTTAAGTTTTTTGATTCCCGCGGGAACTCCTTAATTTTTCGGGATAAAGAGTAGCCTGTGTCACTTTCCCAGGTCTTCAATATACACTATGTTTACTATATTTTCCTAACATCTGGCGGCTAGCTCATGTCATACCTATACCTAAAACCAATAGTCCATCATCTTATTCCCAGTATCGACCTATCTCTATCTTACCTTTTCTATCTAAAGTCCTGGAACGTATTGTTCATAAACAACTGTCTCAATATCTATTTAATAATAATATCCTGAGCCCCTTCCAATCTGGTTTTCGCCCCGGGCACAGCACTTCCACGGCACTTGTAAAAATTTGCGATGATATCAGGTATGGCATTGATAAGCAAAAAGTAAGTATTATTGCGTTGCTTGATTTCTCTAATGCATTTAACACTGTAGATTTTGAAATTCTATTGGCCATTCTAAAGTCCATCAATATCTCCTCTGATGCTATCAAATGGTTTCGTTCATATCTGTTTGGTCGCAAGCAGTGCATTCGCACTGACAATAAGTGTTCCTCTTGGTGCTGCCTTTCTACTGGTGTCCCACAAGGCGGTGTACTGTCTCCCTTGCTTTTTTCAATCTTCATTAATTCCTTAACTGACCTGCTCTCTATGTCTTACCACCTCTATGCCGACGACTTACAGATTTATACATCGGCCTCCACTGACGACATCTTTGGGGCTATCGAACGTCTTAACTCCGATCTTTTCTTAGTTAGTTCCTGGAGTAAGTCGAGTGGTCTGTCTGTAAATCCTAGTAAGTCTCAGGTAGCTTTAATCGGCAACCGCCAACAACTTTCCAAAATTAACATTTCAGCACTCCCTTCTGTGGTCTTTGATGGGACAACCCTTGAACTGCGTGAATCTGTTAAAAACCTGGGCGTTATTATGGATAATAATTTCTCCTGGGCCCCTCAGATTTCTGAGCTTAGCCGTAAAATCTACGCCGTAATCGGTAGGCTGAAAAGGTGGAAAAACTTCCTACCTATCCGAACTAAAATAACCCTGGGTCAATCTCTCATACTTCCTATAATTGATTATGCTGATACCTGCTATTTAGATTTACCCCAGTTCCTACTCAACAAGCTTGAACGTCTACAAAACTTAGTCATACGTTTTATTTTTGGCCTACGGAAATTTGATCACATTAGCCAATACCGCCGGCAACTCAAGTGGTTAACGGTGAGTGATAGGCGTAATGTTCATGTCCTTTCCCTTCTTTATTCTGTTCTCTTTAATCCCTCTTCTCCTGCATATCTCAAAGAACGTTTCTCATTTCTAGGTTCAAATTCTTTCTACCCTTTTAGCCTCCGGTCGAAAAGCGATAACAAGCTTGCGATACCCTCATCTCGCTCCCATTGTTACAGTGAGTCTTTTACTGTAAAAGCAGTAATATTATGGAATGCATTACCCCGCGAAATTCGTCACTCCGAATCGATATATATATTTAAACGTCGTTTAAAAAATCATTATTTATCTATGTAATGTACTTGTAAGTGTATGATAACAATATATATTTTATAATATGTATTATATTTAGTTATTGTAGTATCTATATGTGTAATTTATATGTAAACTATAGTATGTATGTTTATGTAAGTATATTTTATTTTATACTTTTGTTATTTTTATTTTTCTTTTATGTGCATCGACCACATGAGCTCCTAGACCCAGTGTCATCAGCTTTGTACGCTCGGGTTGCCTTTAAAAGATCACTTTAGTGATAAGGCCGCCTTTGCGCTTTACCACAGTTTCCTGTCTTTTGTATTGTATGCATAATTTTGTACCGATGTGTTAAGATGCAATAAAGACTTATACTACTACTACTACTACTATGGCAAAAATCACGTTGTTCCGTTGCTCCGTTGCGGCGTGACTGAAAGACAAACCAAAACTAACAAACACACTTTCGCATTCGATTAGTAGGTCAATTAATTAAGTATCACTTATTAAGCTTTCCCAGCCATATTGCAGCAATCATGGCGTATTAAAGTTACTTACACTTTAAAGGTTAAATAAAATATAAGTAGTTCTGTAGGCTAAAACCATTAGGGTTTTCTAAATGTTTAATTGCCTAATTAACAATTTATCACGTAGGTACCTACATCAAGACAACTATGGCGCCGCGCCGCCGAGAAACCTACATCTTAACACAGAATAGGATCTCAACGAAACGGTTGCTGATGAGGGTTAATTATTTATTAGTGTTTTCTAACGTTTCATTGAATCTACTTTTTTACTATAATTAGGTAGCTGTACCTAATACCTACACGATCTTATTTTTGTCACTGTCTAAATCTCTCTAAATAGTCAATGAGCCGGATATACAACCTTTGATTAAGTATAAAACGACCTACGACGATAAATACGCCTAAAATAGGTTGCCTATGGTTGCCAGTTAAACTGTTATGAATCGAAACAAACACAAAAAACTAAACAACCTGAATAAGTAAGATATGTGTAACGTAGTATAATATAATAACTGACATGGTGATAATGAAAAAAAAAAAACCCGGCTGAGTTTGTTGTGGGTTTAGTTTAAGATGTCGTTACTCGTATAATATGTTATAAATAACCGAACGTCAATAAGTGTAGTATACCTACCTAAATTGAATAAACGATCTTTAATTTGATTTGATTTGATTTGATTTGACATAAGAAAAAGCTTCTTTTCGAATTAAAGTCTCAACTAGTTTCGCATTCTAAGTAGGTAATGAGTTTTACAGAGCAGTAAAAGCTAAATGGGTATAAATAAAGTGTCTTAAGATTTATTCGTTTAACATTTAATGGTAGCATTTCTGAATGTGAAGGTTAGGATCTATTTTATGCAAAGTATAAAATATGTTGAAAATTACCTGGGAATATAGCGATAATAAATTGTGAGGCATTTCAGTGACTTGATCGAGGGCGTTCTTAGCTATCTGTTCCGCCGTTTGAACATCATCAGCTAATGGATGAAGACGTGATGTCAACAACTATCTCAGGTCTGATCGATTCGAAATTTGGTATCCCCTTACTTATAACTGAAAAGTGTTTATTACATTATTTTTCTATTAAAATGTAACGAAATCGAGTTACAGACCTTGGTTCGCAAATAATTTCACCTGCCGCTTTAACTCCTGCGCTTTTGAAAGTTGCTCATAATGATAGTTTTATCATAAGGGCGACCTGAAAAATATTTTCACGTACCTGAAAAGTGAAAATACTTCAGGTTTCTTAAAAAAATTAACCTTGGCAATATCACCACTTTAAGAGCAATGCTTTTGACTTTTTAGGGTTCCGTATCTCAAAAGGAAAAAACGGAACCCTTATAGGATCACTTTGTTGTCCGTCCGTCTGTGTGTCAAGACCCTTTTTCTCAGGAACGCATGGAGTTGTCAAGGTGAAATTCATATCAAATACTCAGGTCTACTGTCCCTTGGAGCTGTGAAAAAATTAAACTTCTAAGCCCACACAATATAAGATGCAGCTGCAAATTTTCGACACTCGCAAGGGAATCAAAACCTACATGGTACTTTCCGTGAACTCAGAATCTTGAAATTTGGTACGAAGCAACGGCACAGAAAAAGGAAAAATTGCGAAAAGCGTAAATTTTTAGTTACATCATATAATAAAACTATTTTTAATAATTTTAAACTTACTACCCCTTTCCTCATGAATGCGTAGAGGTATTAAATTGAAATTCATATCAAATACTCAGGTCTATAATACCTTTAGACTGTAACAAACTACTGTCCCTTGGAGCTGTGAAAAAATATTTCCTCATGAACGCGTAGAGGTATTAAATTGAAATTCATATCAAATATTCAGGTCTATAATACCTTTAAGCTGTAAAAAACTACTGTCCCTTGGAGCTGTGAAAAGATCAAATTTCTAAGCCAACGCAATCAAAAGATACATCCGTTTATGCTGCAAATTTTCGACACTCGCAAGGTTATGAAAACCTACAGGGTACTTCCCGTAAACTCGGAATCTTGAAATTTGGTACGAAGCAACGTCTTATAGCACAGATAAAGGAAGAACTGCGAAAAGCATAAAGTTTTAGTTACATCCTATAATAAAAATATTTTTAATAATTTTAAACTTACTGTTATGGATTTCATTTAGCAATAAAAATACCATAACTTTTACTTTTACCTACAGGTTTGTACCGAACCCTCGTTGCGCGAGTCCGACTCGCACTTGGCCGATTTTTTATGCTATAATAGCTCTATTTAACGCAAGACTACGATGCCCGAGGACATACAATCGTGGAGAATTAGGTTTATAATTTTCAATTTTCTTGTCAAATTATTTTGCCTATAAAGAGGTTGGACGACCACTCAGCGTTTAAAAAATGTACCTACATACAAAAGCCATTTTCTCATAAAGAGCTTCAGTTATTACTAACTCAAGTAGCTATACAGGATTGATACGCTTTGTTTACAAGTCTATCGACGTATTCCACGACAAAATCAAAAAATTCTAAGCGAAAGTTATCAACGCTTTTAAAAGCTACCTAATTTAATTTAATTATTAATTAGTTTAGTTAGTTAATAAGCCTAGTTTAATTTTTTTTAGCAATAGGTAATTAGATAGTTTATATAATTTATTTCATTTAACATAATAATTTGTTTATTAAGTAGATAAGTTTGGTTTTTTTTTTGTTTGTTTGTGTTTGTAAGTACGACCCTTATATCGTGCTTGATTTGGCTGCCTATAAGTGAAATTATGTATGTCCACTACCCTAAGTTTATTTATGTCCAAGTTTAATTTACATGTAATTTTCTTGGTAGCCCAGTCTAAAAAAAAAGAGTGAATAGGCATTTTCTATAGGCAAGCGCGCTCCACCTTAGGCTGCGTCACCACTTGCAAGCAGGTCTGATTGCAGCCAAGCGCTAGGCTATGTATATATTTAAAAAACACCCCCTTTGAATCTTTATATATGTCACCGTAAGATTGCAAAAACCGTTAGATTGTAATCTAACTTGCGAAATTGTAAACTGTCGACAGATTGTGTACCGTTCAATGTTCTGAGTGTCAATTTTTTAAATATTCATTTTATTTACGTTTTCTTGTCTCTTTCTTGTAAGTTAGGTTAGGGTTCGACTTAATAACTAGGTTTTATCGGGTTAATATACCTAACAGATTACAATCTACCGATACATATTGCGATTTGCGTTAATCTGTCGACAATTTACAATTTCGCTAGTTAGATTACGATCTAACGGTTTTTGCAATCTTACGGTGACATATTTAAATGATCATTGTCCTTTTATAAACTTTGAATAAAGATATCATTAAATAGAGGCTACATGACTAATTATTTTTACCTGTTTTGTTATATAAATTTTTTCACTTCACTTATTTATTATCAGTAATTACAGTTATGCTGGCTTTTTGGCCCTAGCATGTTCCCGATTTTGCTCAGTATTCGAAACCGTTATTGACAGGCTATAAGGTTTTTAACGTGCATCTCTAATTATTTTTCAGCCAGGAAAGAGTGGAAATGGGCTATGAAGTGAGCCATCAAAATTACGAGCAGTCTACCAAGAATATTGAGTCTTAAGAAAAAGATTGCGAATGCATAACAGAATTACTGCCTTATAATTGGATGCACAGTATAATGTCTGTTTTCCTGATTGGGTCGCCCATTGTTTGGCACATTCCTAGCCCATCGTGAGAGAGTTTAGGCGTGATCGTGTTTCGTGAAATATTAGGATCATGACGGAATAGCGCCAGTCGAGGCCGTCACTTAGTTATAACACCACTAGGAAACACCTGTCTTTAGTTTACCAGTTTTCTCAGTGGAATTATTGCACGAATTCGTACGAGTGTTTAAGTTTTTTTGATTCTCGCGGGAACTCCTTAATTTTCCAGGATAAAAATAGCCCTTATCACTCTCCAGGTCCTTAACTATACCCATGCCAAAAATCACGTCAATCCGTTGCTCCATCGCGGCGTGTTTGAGGGACAAACCAACAAAAAAACACACTTTCGCATTTATAAGTAATATTAGTATGATGGACCAGAAAATCTCAAAGTCAAAGTTGTGATTTTGAACGTTGGGGTCCCAATCCCATTGCTTGTCTTGCACCGGAAAACTCACAATTTGAATACCCTGCCCCCCACTAGGTAGATGAATCATTTCACGCGTTGCCTGGCGCTGTATTGGGCGCTGTAGGCTGTAGCTTATGTGTAAGGTTCGATTCTCGTTAGGGGAAATCATGGAAATTTATAATTTCTATGCTATTTTCTATTATATTACCTACAGGCAAAGTCTTTGTAATATATAGCGTTCCGCTTCAATGCCACTTAGGTACAAACCAATTAGAGGTAAATGCCTAAAAAGATGAGCTAGTTAGCCCGCTTTCATCTTAGACACGATGCCGTAACTTAAACACAGAAATTCTGACTATAAACTTCCTAGATAAGTGATAGATCTAAATAGGGAGGGCGTGTCGTAAAGATGATGCAAACAAATGTTACAAATAAACAGACTAATGAAGCCATTGTATTGAACAAAGAAGGCACTGGCAAGCTTAAAAGGTTAGAATTTTTAGTAGATTAAGATTTACAGCAAATAAATATGTAGGTAACTTTCTATTAATCGACTATAGTTTAGAGTTTAGCAGTCTTCTTATGTCTTTATTATTTTTAGGGTTCTGTACCTAAAATCTACAAACCCCTATTGCTAAGCCTCCGATGTCCGTCCGTCTATCAGTCAGCAGGCTGTACCTATCTCATGAACCGAACCATACCTAATAGGTAGACAGATGAAATTTTCAGTGTGTATCTCTATTGCCGCTATAACAACAAAATATATTTAAATACATACAAAATAAAATCTATACTTCTATATACTTATACTTAATGTTATAAATGCGAAAGTTTGGATGGATGGATGGATGTATGGATGGATGTTTGTTACTCAATCACTCCCCAACGGCTGAACGGATCTGGGTGAAATTTGGCACAGAGATAGATTATAGTCTGGAATAGCACATAGGCTACTTTTTATCCCGGAAATTAAGGAGTTCCACGGGAACCAAAAACCCTAAATCCACGCGGACGGAGTCGCGGGCATCAGCTTACATAGTGTCGACTGTCGATCGCGCATTACATCCGAATCGAGCCTTCTATCTAATCATTCGGGCATGTACGCAGATGGATGCTAAGTCCTCATTTTAAATACTTTATGGATTGAACACAACGGATTAAAAAAACACCAAAAAGATTCAAGGGCGTGCGGCGCGAATGAGCGCTGAGTTTGTCAAAAAACACGTGTTTTTGTGCCTCAACACACACCATGTAGGTACCTAGAGAACTCTTATCCACTCTGCCGGTGTGTGTTGAGCATAACCCATGACTGCCTTTTTATTAGAGGTAAATAAGATGACATGAAAGGTACGACAGCATTCCCTCCGGTCAGGGACGTGAACTTCAGCCACGCGACATTTTGCATTCTATCATTTATTTGATTCCAATGAATAGGATATACGTAATTATTGTTATCTAGAAATATTTTCATGATAAGACTACATAAACTTTCTACCATTACCATTACTAGCCATACTTATATTATAAATGCGAAAGTGTGTCTGTCTGGCTACACTTTGGATAA
The DNA here is from genome assembly GCA_923060345.2 of Erebia aethiops. Classification (NCBI taxonomy): domain Eukaryota; kingdom Metazoa; phylum Arthropoda; class Insecta; order Lepidoptera; family Nymphalidae; genus Erebia; species Erebia aethiops. The sequence continues at coordinate 21,417,996 of OV281082.1, forward strand.
TTTTTTCAACAGTTTTGGTCGAAATTCGGTACAGAGATATACTTACGGGAATATTATAGGAATTTTCCGCTGGAATCAAAATACCTTTTAACCACGACGAAGTCACGGACATCATATTCTAATTAGATAATAAGGGGGACTTTTAAAAAGTGAAAACATAATGATACAAAATGAAGTTTTATGATTGCGTGAAGCTATAAGGGCTAGCCAGTAAATGGTACTTAATTATAAACCAAACCCAATCACCATCACTAATCATCATGAAATTATACATGTTTTAATAACATCGTACGTATAGCATCGTAATTTGCTTATCGTCATCTATAACCTTTCTCGGTGTTAGGTACCTGAGGGCAAAACCTATCACCCGGAGTAACACCATAATATTCTAACCATGTCCGCTAACATCAAGTTGAGTCTATGAATCGACCACTTGACTACATAAAGCCGGCCACACTCGGACTGCTCGAGCAATTAACCAGTGATCAACATTCACGGACCGCTCTTGCAGTCATAGTTAACAGCTTGAAGCTACCATTGATAACTGCTGCCAACCGACCGAAACAGTCGCAACTGCTCGAGCGGTTCCACCGTTCCGTGTATGTGTGAACGCAGCTTGAAGCAGTCAGGATGGACTGCTTCACCTACCTCACTGCTGCTTGCTTCAGGATGAACCTACATTTTTGATGTATGCAATCGATCCTAATACTTATTTTTTATCCCGAGAATCGTGATGATAAAATAACCATTCTTCCTATTTCTTTGCCGTGAATATTCCGATTATCACTCTGGTCGAGTAATATGACAGCAAGTAAGCAAATTAATAAATAGAATTCATATCATAATTTCAGTCCACCTCCATAACAGCTACTGACACTTGCACAAAAACTTGCAAATTAAGTACTAATTTATTGGATTGTTCCAGCTTTTCAGTGTGTTGGAACACGGGCACTGGGCAGTCTTATTATAATTGTTGTATGCGTATGGGGTAAAAAAATATTTGCACACCATTTTTTTCAGGACATCTTCAATTACCTAATAGAAATATTGCAGACTACGCCACGCACCTTTTTGGAAGTCGGTTAAAAAAAGCAAAGTAACCCTAGTTCCATTACTCCAAGTAGGTACTAAGTATATTTTATTAAAAAAGTCAATGCAATATAAAGTACATGAAAAAAGCAAAATAACTATCAACTATATTTAAACTATATTAAAAAAAATTGTAACTAGATTTTATTTGGCAAAATAAATATTATTATTTATTTATTTTAAAAAAAACTGAGAATATAAGAAAGATATAGATCAGAAAGTTTTTTTTAATTTAGGCAAGTATTTTTATAATTTTTTAAATATTTTAGCTCTCGCAAAAAAGGTTATGCTGCCCAACTAATAAAATCTGAATTCTTTAAAACTTTAAGGAATTCCGTGAAGTTCAAAATAGTCCCGAGGCGGACCCAAAGCTCGGATGCACCGATATAGCTTCACGCGCAAGGTGAGGCAAGCGCGAAAGGGCAATTCGGAGCAATATAAAACGAGGCACATCTTCGCCAACTGTATTCTGCAAACAACTGAACGAAGAGTGCCTGCCTTGTACAAAATAAACAGAATCACATTAGCACAACATGTCTTCTATAACGGTGAGTGAAAAGCAATTAGCTTAACACTTAACATGTTTTGAGTCATTCCTTGACAGAAAAGTTCGATACTTACCAACGAGCATCCTGATTCCTAATTAGATATTTTTCTATTATTTCTTCCCCAAATTCTAAAAAGGAATAGGAAAAGTTATTAAAAATAAGCATTAGGACTAACATATTTTGGAAAAGAAAAACTTTTTATCCAAATAACTTTTGCTTATAGAATTAGGTGAAATATTTTTTTTATTTACTTTGTACAGTTTTACATTTTCACACATACTTGCTGTAATAAGAGCTTTTTCTGAAGTACTAGTATAATATTTCATCAACCTCGTTACCCTTTTCAGTTTGTCCTGAGATAGGTCTTTTAAAAGGTTTCCAAGGATAACGGTTTTTAAGAACGGTGTTCTCAGCCTTCAGTTCCAAACTTAAAGCACTTTGGAACGAGACGAAAATGACGTGACGTAGAAGTCATGTATCCTCCCTAGATCAAGTATTGCGTAAGAAATGGCGTGAGGAGCGGGCACCAAGTTGAAAAACTTTCGTCGTAGAGACTGCGCCCAAAAGGATCAAATTAGTATTTGCCGGAGATTGCAAAGAGCTAGAAATTTAGGGATGACGACAACTCAATCTAATCAGCAACTCTTTATGAAACTTAAACGCTCTTCTAGTAGAATCGCGTTTTTGTTGGAAATGATTTCATTAAATTTCAACGCACTTTTTCTTAAATCTTTTATGGCTTTTATTAGTGTCACAAAACAATGCAATGTTTTAAAATGGATATCCAACTTTAAACTAACCAAGGTTGTGAATTTTAGGTCTTTTGGAAGATCCTCTATTAAAATTAGTAAGAAATAATTTATTTTTGACATAGTCACCATCCCTATTATAAATTGATAGTATATGCACTTACCGTGTGATTTCCTCCTTATAACGGATTTTTATGCTAACCGATGAACTCACCCCTTATGGAAAATTCCGCATTCATTCAAAAATGCATATGAAAATAATCTTTGGAAAAAATCAAGAGGTAAAATTGAGCTGCCTGAACCTGGGCTTATCCTTAGACGTAGAGTCGCGAGTTGGAACTAGTAAAACCACTTCTGTTTAAGTATTCACCATTATAAAGGTAATTTTCAAGGAGTCATAATCGTATTTACTTCATTATGGCATATCACGACTTGGGAAAATCAGCGATGATATTAAATTCAAAGTATAGGTATTCCGTTACAAAGCTCCCTACCGTTCACGACAATGCTTTTGTTTACACAAATTCGGCATTATCGACAGAACATCGTCTTGTCCGCAGTGCACATTGGCTTTATATGGTCAACTAATACTGTTCACAGTTAACATTATTAACAGCGTTAATAGCGCTGGCATCGTGTGGCCGTTTGGAACCACAGTACCTTCCACCGAGGCTGGGAGGAGGTAACGGAGGACTGGGAGGAGCTGGGGGAGCTGGAGGAGGAGGAGGAGGTGGAGGGAACGCAGGACTTGGGGGAGGATCTTTTGGCGGTGGAAGCAACAGTTTTGGAGGCGGTTCTTCCGGAGGTTCAGGAGCAAACATTCCTATCCTTCGATATGAAAATGAAAACAACGGAGATGGGACCTATAAATTCAGGTGAAATTATTTGTCAATACTTATATTGGTGTAAGCATGATTAAAGATATGGCCAAAAAGATACTATATCTACCGGATGACACTACTTAAGGTTTTGTACCTACTACTAAAGTTAGTGAAGTATTAAAAGCCGGCGGCTATTGAGCTAAGGTATCCCAATCTGGGTCTAATTTAATTACAAGTGCAAAATAATATCTAAAAGCGCATAGTTACAATCATCATGATCATCAACAGGCAAATCCATCTCTGCTCTAAAGTTAAACAAAAAATATTTGCTTTAACCAGTAAAATGGAATACCAAGCCATTTTCCAACCGTTCAGAGTACGGAGATCGGACTATTCATTCCACACGTCTTATTTTTACTAGTAGGTATTGCTTAAGTAGATACCATAGGTTGGAACATAATATTTTTTTGCCTTAATGAAACTGCCGCCCGTTCCAATTTACTGAATGAAACTGAATTACATTGGGTTCGCAGGGATTTAATTATTTCGCCGCTCCTTCGATCACAATAGGGCATTGTGCATCAAGTATAAACATTTGAAAGTTGAATGTCGTGGTTTGTCCCTTTGCTTGTTAGACGATCACGCTGTGGGCATTTAAGTGACCCAATTAAAGTCCGTTCTACAAACAGTTTGAACTACGACCATAAATATTTCTGTAATTTGCTCTTATACATTATAGCTGTCTAAGGGTGCTCCATTTACATAATATACTTACCGTTTGTGTCAAGGCAGGTGTAATTTCGTTCACAGACGCTCCATGACGTATAATGTTCCATTTAATTCGAAAATTCGGAAAAATTTTATGTCACAAGTTGTTGATAAAACTTTACAAGTACTTAAATCCTAAAGTTTTAAAATCTAAAAGTTGAAAACTAAAGTTATAAATAATAATAGTTTAGCAATAGCTATTTTAAGCAAAAAGAATCGCCCGTTTTTACACTTGCTTTAGAAATGGACTAAAGTCAATAAAAAAATTATAACCACACCAACCACAATGTGTACTTTTAGCCATAATTTAGAGCGGAGATGCCTAGTGTTGTGTACACTCGACTTGATATGGGGTCGCTGGTTCGATCCCCGGATCCGGATCCACCTCTAACTTTTCGGAGTAATGTGCGTATCAAGAAATTTAATTTACATATATATTATCACTTGCTTCGAACAGTGAAGGAAAACATCGCGGAAAAACTTGTACCAAGGCAGAAAGATGTGTAAAATTTGCCAATCCACACTTGGTCAGCGTGGTGGACTATGGCCAAATCCTTCTCATTCCGAGAGGAGACTCCTGCTCAGTAGCAAGCTGGCATTGGGTTGCAAAGACGAACCGTAGTTTTTGTCTAAACGTAGTACGTTTAGACAAAAACTCGGCTGACTCATTTCGAAAAGAAACAGCCTGGTTGTACGGCGCGGAAGCTATTGGCACTATATAGGACAAAATAATCTTGCATACAGAGATGCGTAAATTAAGACATTCCTAGTAATGCGTTACAGCCCAATGAAAGATTAATGTCCACGAATCAGCCTGATCTTTTGACCCGCTTAGGCCTGCGAGAGCACTAAGGGTTTTCGATATTATAGCCCGTTGGTCACGAACCAATAATATATTACATTTCGTAACAGTTATCCAATATGAAGCAACTATGTTTCACTTACTCTAGAACAGTTCCTGCATGGCAATGTAATTAATATTATTGTTTTCGAACTCGTCAACCAAGTGTCAAGAATGTATCAGTCTAAATATCAAAATAATATGGTTTCCTCGAAAGGAATCGAAATTCGATGTTTACTAAATTATAGCTTTTAGAGCCATCATAAAGAAACATTGCTTAGCATGCTTCTAATTTTCTCCGCCCAAAAGCGTTTCCGAGAACAGAACTTTTGCTTTCCCAATTCTGGTAGAGATAACGTAGAGTTTTTACTCGAGAGATATTCGAAAGAATAGAAGAAAAGCTCACCCTTCTTAAAAGAAAATGCTTTTTACACTAGAAAAAAAAGAAGAAATTACAGATATCTACCAGTATTTATATGCCCTTGATTGCAAAATCACTTCTTTTGTGCTCTAACAGACATCTTGGTACTCCATTTTACATCAAACTGTTTTTTTATTTTAGCTACGAAACGGGCAATGGCATCTCAGCCCAGGAAAGTGGCGCTCCTCGTGCTCAAGGCCCTGAAGGTCCAGCAGTCACTGCAGAAGGAGCCTTCTCGTACCGGACTCCTGATGGCCAGCAGATATCCCTAACCTACACCGCTGATGAGAACGGCTTCCATCCAGTTGGCGCTCATCTGCCCACTCCTCCCCCTATTCCTGATGCCATTCTGCAATCGCTTGAGTTCAATAGGCGCAACCCGTCTTCGTAAGTTACTACTCGCCTTACTGCTAAATTTTATTTCTAAGTATACAAATGTATGATTATCTCAATTTGGATCTTGATCTGAAGTCGCCTGCAGTCTCCAGATGTTGCCTTTATGTAACCTCCAGCTTGCCCTACAACGGTGCCTCTTCTAAAGCACATAATACGGTATAAAGTATGAACATTTACCTCGATGGAAGGCGGAGACACGACACGCGGAACGTGGAACGCATATTCAAACAAAGTCAACATTATTATTTGAATTTCAAAGCCAATAATTTCCAGGCTACGTAAGAAATTTTTTCCCTGTCTTTAAAATTATGATTAAAAAATGGCAGAATCTCTTGAAGCGATCACCTGAATGTGCAAGATATTAAAGAGGCTTAGGTTACGAATGCAGACCGTAAATCTACAACAGATTATAAGTTATTTTGATTATGCAATATTTTCAGTGGAGAAGGATCTTACAATGAGGGAGCATATGGCGGATCTGGCGGCGGTGGCGGCAGTGGCGGCGGCAGTGGCAGCGGCAGCGGTGGTGGCAGATTCGGTGGTGGAGGCTCCGGAGGCAACGGAGGTGCAGGCGGTTATCACTATTGATCTCAATCAACCACGATTCAACGAACAACCGCTGCTGAACCGTTGTTTAAATGTGGGTTGTATTCGAATATGGTTTTAATTTTAAGGTCAACAACCGTAAATACTTCATACGCTTTATCCCCCATAAGGTAACTATTACCTTTGTTAGCAACTTAACTTATTATTTTTTGTTCACTGAGTCTTGACAAATTTTGTTTCTCCATCTGATTCAGCCAGGAAGGACCTTTTCCTAATTCCAAACTCCCAAATCCCTCAACGTGATCTCAAAGTTTGGACTTCCATTGCTGGAGAACATGTCTTTTGTATTTCTAAGGATTTTCATAGGAATGTATCTGTAGATTACAATGTCTTTTCCCTCTCGTATCCAACAGCTTCCTGCGAGTTGTTTGATATCTCCTGTATCTAGAGGCCTTGAGTAGGTACTCTTACCCCAAATTATTCTCATATCCCTTTCCGAACCATCCACGTATCCCTAGGTCTTCCTTGACTTCCTTTCTTTTATATTTTTTTTAGTTTTGTAACTTTTCATAGCCGCTCTTTTGTTATTATAAACATTAAATTTACTTCAAATATTTAGTTTATTATGGACCAATGTAGGCGTATTTTAAGAGTTCCGTTTTTTCAGTATCATTTTCTTAGTATTAAGCTAATGACCCATAGATGTAATTAACGCTTTATTGTACTCTGTAATTTTGCGTAAACGTTTTAGCTGTAACTAGACAATGTTAAAATAATTAATATTTTTTTTACCATCGCAGATATTTCTTTTTTAATTTAAGATGATTTTAAGAGGTCAACGACCTCGTATGTACTAGGACTGTGATACCACGAAAAAGGCAAGCACTCGATATATTTATTTAAGCTATGTAACTATACCTATGTAAATAGGCATGTGAATAAATGTGAATGATTAAAAAAAACAATGGTTTTGTTAATGTACCGAATGTACATTTTTACCTCAAACTGCATAAACTATCATATCATACTTCATACTAATATTATAAATGCGAAAGTCAGTTTGTTTGTTGGTTTGTCCTTCAATCACGCTGCAACGGAGCAACGGATCGACTTGATTTTTGGCATGGGAATAGTTGAGGACCTGGAGAGTGACATAGGCTACTTTTTATCCCGGAAAATTGTGGAGTTCCCGCGGGAATCCAAAAAAACTAATTCCACGCGGACGAAGTCGCGAGCATCAGCTAGTAGTCTATAACGTAAATGATAATCGCAATCACCTTTAATTTTTCAACACTCTTACTGGTTTGTAGTAGGGGAGCCTAAGAGGGGATTTTTGGATTAACTCCAGCGTGGCAGATTAATATAGAGGGGGATTCTTTGGACCTTCACTTCACTTATATTCATTCATATAATATGTGCCCTGTATATTGGTGGGTCTCTCTAGGACAATAGATCAGAATAGTAAATAAATAAAATCGATCATCAAAAATACTCGAGCGCGTCAGATTAAGATAGAGTGAGTTAATTACATGCTGAAAAGTGTACATTCAAATAATGTGACGATTTGAGCGAGACCTAACGGAGTTGGAGAGTTAGAAACTTAAAAAAACTTTTTAACTTAATAAAATAAGCTTTATTCCGAATCTAAGTCAGCTGCTTTACGGGATTTTTAAGTAGACTATCTAGCAGTATCTACGTGGAAGGAATCCTGCAGGCATGAGCTATATGCTCTACTAAAATTATAAATGCAAAAGTGAGTTTGATTGTTTATGTATCAGTCCACAACAGAGCAACGGATCGAAGTGAGTTTTGGCATAGGTATAGTTGACCTGAGAGTGACATTAGCTACCTATTTTAAATCTCGGAAAATCATAGAGTTCCGGAATTTCAAAACCTAAATCGAAGTGGTAGGCATCACCTAGTTATAAATAAAAGTAATAGGTTTTCTCAATGAAAGTTTAGAACATTTCTACTGGACTAAAAGATACTTCTTTCCACCAGACACCAGATACCAGACATCCGGGTGCAGACAATGAGCTAACCTAACTTAGTTTAGCTGTGGTAATTTTTCAAACTTGTGTGCAGACCGCAAACTATAACTATAACTGAAATATGAATACTAACTGAAATATGTGAGGCTAAGATAGATGCGTATGCCGATCTGAAGCTACGCTAGCTAAGCTAAGCCTCACCAGCCATCCCAGGCCTACCATACCTATTGCCAGTGTTTAGGGCATCCCGGGAATTCTCGGTATCGAAAGTATCGGGAATTCCCGAGACTTGTGAATATTTTAAGTACCAACCGGTAAAACCGGTATTTTCAGTAAAATATTCACAAATAAAATCAAAAGTACCAAAAGTAGTAGTAGTAGTAGTTCTATGTAGTGTGTTATATGTAGTAGTTCTATGTTGTAGTAGTAAAAGTAGTAGTAGTAGTATATATGCTATGCTATATGCTATGCTATGAAATTGATCGATTATAATAAATAATCTATTATAATAATAGCCATTCTTCCAGATGTGTGGGTCTTAAGATGAACGTGGATAAAACCAAAGTCATGTTTAATGACTACGTCACCTCGAGACCCATTACCGTCGAAAATGTCAGCATCGAAGTTGTTCAAGAATACAACTACCTCGGTCAGGTTATACAACTTGGTAGGAACAACTTCGATAAAGAAGCTGACAGAAGAATTCAGCTGGGTTGGGCAGCATTTGCAAAACTTCGTCAGGTCTTCGACTCGTCGATACCCCAAAGCTTAAAGACGAAAGTCTTTAATGAGTGTGTCCTGCCTGTGATGACGTATGGAGCGGAAACGTGGACACTGACAGCTGGCCTTCTCCACAAATTTAAAGTCGCTCAGCGGGCTATGGAGCGGGCTATGTTGGGTGTTTCTCTGAGGGATAGAATCCGTAATGAGGAAATCCGCCGGAGAACTAAGGTCACCGACATAGCCCAGAGAATTAGTAAGCTGAAGTGGCAGTGGGCAGGTCATGTCTGTCGCAGAACCGATGGCCGTTGGGGCAGACGCGTTCTGGAGTGGAGACCGCGTACCGGTAAACGCAGTGTGGGACGTCCTCCAGCCCGCTGGACCGACGACCTTAAAAAGGCGGCGGGAAGTGGGTGGATGAGGAAAGCGGAGGACCGTGTGTGGTGGCGCGCTCTCCAAAAGGCCTATGTCCAGCAGTGGACGAATACAGGCTGATGGATGGATGGATGGATGGATAATAAATAATAAAGGTAAAAAAATAATAAATAATAAAGGTTTAAATAAATAAATAATAAATAATAAAATTTTTATTTCAAGTATCAATTGACTCATATTATCATTATTATTTTGTTAGATTACTAACAACAATTTGTATTAACAAAAACTTATTTTCTATGTTAGTAGTTACATAACCTAAAATATTTATTATAAAAGTAGGTCGTCACTCGTCATTGTGCTGCTGTGCTATTTCTAACGGAATGGCACACCATTCCGTTAGAAATAGCACAGCAGTGACTCGCATATTATAAACAGTCCAGTCTACTGGCAATTAACTTCAAGATGCTGTTGGTACTGCCCCGCACTCTGCGGACCAGGGCACCGCATCTTTTGCTCATAGTCGCATAAAAACAGTCAACTTGTGCCCCGGCGAACATCCCTGATGCGCTACAGTAACGGGGCAGCCCCATCAGCACCCTGAACGCGTTATTATACTGGATGTGTGGACATTTCTGTGGTGGTGTCGTGTGGTGCGGGTTGTTACGTTCCCTCAAATATGGTCGAGCGAAGCAATGGCTGGATCATGCGTCATGCTCGTGAACGGGTGCCACCGGCGGGAATGGGGCTACTTTCTGTCTGCCCGTCTTTGACATGAATTGAATAAACAAATTTAAGAAATCCATTAAAAGTATGCTCCTGAAAAAAGCTTATTATACTGTTGAAGATTATGTAAATGATAGAGGAGCATGGATTTGATCGCTCCAGCAATGCTGGGGACAGCGGTTACTTGTGTACACATTGATATAGTAATTGTAAATGAATTATTTAAAAAGAGCAACCACCGAGTTTCTTGCTGGTTCTTCTCGGTAGGAATGGCATTCCGAACCAGTGGTAGATTCACTTGACGATTCAAAAGTACTTGTAAAAGTTTATTTGAATAAAAAAAATATTTGATTTGATTTGATTTGATGCGGAGAGCGTTGTAGGATTTTTGTGTATATTTAGCCCACAGGTTGCACGTGTAAAAAGATGTGCAATATGCTTTAAATAAGGTGATTTTAAGGCGTGTCGGTGGTCGGTGTCCAACCGCGTGTTCGGCAGGAGCTGAAGATCTTCCGATCGTTTCCGTATGCACACGAGCAAGTGCATATAAAAAACAATATATTCAACTTTACCGGGATCCCGGTATTGGAAGCCCTAGTTGGGACTTCTTGTTGTGTTTTTGTTGTTTTAATGTTTCATTCTTTCTGTAATGTTTTTGTAATGTTTGTTGTGCCTTGTTTTTGTGATCATTTATGGTAGTATCGAAAGTATCGGTAATTCCCGGTTCCGTGCTAGTATCGGTCCAAAATTTCCCGGTACTAAAACACAGTATCAGTGCATCCCCAGTGTTGTTAAGAGTCACTAATTTGGCTTTCACAACTAACTATTGCCTAAGTTCTAGTATATCTATAAACCAAGCTAAGCTTGTTTAGCTTAGCTGTTTTAACCGAGCTTATTATTATTCATTATAGGCTTACGTTTGACCAGAATCACACCTGATGGGAAGTGATGATGCGTCCTAAGATGGGACGCGCTTGCCTAGAATATGCTTATTCACTCTAAAGATCCTGGAGGTAGAGTGTTCCAGACCCAGGCCATGCGAATGAGAAATGAAGATGCAGTTTTTCGTACCTACGTGCAGTGGATGGAATATCGACGACATAAGGGTGGAAACTTGCACCGCGGCGTATCTCATAAAGGCATAGCTTAGCTTAGCTCTGCGTTGCATGAAACAATTTCAAAAAGTACTGTACTCTAAAGTAAATCTAAATGTAAAAGTAAGTAAATGTACTCTTAAGTACCTACATTTTTGGATTTATATCGTGCAACTCAGCGTATGTCTGCAACCTGCTTCAGTCTGATTAGAATTACAAGCATAGCTTAATTACAAATACAAAACATATATTTAGAATAACTTTATTCACAAGTTATACACAGTTGCATAAATAATAAAATTACATCAATTCAACACATTAACGAGTAAGTTGCCACGTTATCACAGCGCTTAGCTTCAGTGAGGTGCTCTCACCCAGATCACATATACTTGGAGTTGGAGCCTAGTAGTAGTTGCGTTGACCGTTGTAGGAGCCTTCGTTTCTGAAAAAAAAGGAAACGTTAGACTGAAATCTGAAGCGGGTGTAGCACAGTGCTGTACCTCAGCCTCCTATTCGGAAGGTTTAGGGTTCGACAAACATCTTTTTTTAGGCAATTAAATATAAACAACGTGAGAAACCTGAGAGTTCGCCATCATGTTATCAATGGTGAAATCTGCACATCTGCACTTGGCCGATGTATTGGACTATAGCCAAAACCACAGATCACGAAAACAACAACAAACTTGTTTCCGTGATCTGTGGCCAAAACCATTCGTATTCTGGTAGTCTAAGGTATCGGCAAGTAGTCGTATTGAGAAGTGGTCATTACGATCCGAAAGAGCACGAAGGTTACATTTACATTTTCTACATATACCTACAACAGAGCAGAGCATGATAAATAAATTATAATTTTAGAAGCCCTGTTGAAGCTTTGTGGTCTAAAACATGCATGTCTTAAGATGATCGCATACCGAGAGATCTGCAGGCAGAACACAAACAAGCCACCACCTGGTGGGTGTTCTGCCTGATCTTGCGGTAAATGCGGCAGATCTTGCGGTAACCGTCTTATAGGTCTAACTGGTACCTAGTAGAAAAAAAAGCCGGCGCCCCACCTTTTTTTATTCCACTACAAGTTAGCCTTTGACTGCAATCTCACCTCATTGTAAGTCAAAGTCTACATCATCATGCAGTCTTTGTAGTCTGAATTTGGCCGCAAAGGACATATCAAACAATTTCGAGATTATGTCTCAGGTCTTACGACGCTTGTATGACGCTGATGTTGCTTCTAATAACGAATTTTACAGCATTGAAATAGAATGAGTTTTACAGTGAACCTGATACTGTCACTCATATTTTCAGTTCTCAAAAATCCGCTTTTTGCGTCTGTTACGTCTCTTGCGGCTTTTGCTTTTGAGTGTTACGGCCACGTGCGATTTCTTTTAGACAGCGTGTTTCATAATGCAGCGACTATTATTCGTACGCGGAAATGTTTCAGTTATGCAAATCCTATTTGTTACGTCAAGGCAAAGATGTTCAAAGAAGGCGTGCTTGCACCCGTGCATAGCAATGAAACTGGTACACATTACTTTATAGGTAGGCACTTTGTCAACTAAATATGAATTAACTTCTTTGTAGGTAGGTACTTTTGAATCTATCTAGACCAGACTTTTTTAAAATTATTTGCCTTCATAAATATCGGAGAATTGGTTTATTATAAAAGGTAGAAAAGTGTTAGAAAAATAAGCTCGCCGCAAGATATTTTTTTTACACAAAAGCTTCTTTGAGTTCTCGAAAGTTGGAAATCATTGTAGATACATAGAAACACCCGTCGTTGGGTCGTTTTTAGCCTTATCTTTCCTCCGTGTCTCGAAGAGCATTGGTAAACAGTCGATCCCAATGTCCACTTATTATGGACACGTAATCGAGTTGATCTAGAGTTATGCGAAAGGATCTTGGAGCCCATTGCATTATTTTCCTCTGAGAAGCCTCCTTCAGCCGTTACTGCGGGGCCATCGTAACCAACCGCACGGGGTGCGTTACGTTAAACATGTAAGTTACTACCACATTGAAACATACGATGGGTGTTGCCTGTTGTACTCAAGAGAGCGGAGGATGGCCTCTGGGATCGGGGACGGTGTGGGGATGTGCGAACCTTGCGGGTGGAAGCCGATCTCGTCCGCGGTGTAAGCTAGCGAGATCTGTTGGCCGTCGGGCGCGCGGTAAGAGAAGCCTCCTTCAGCCGTTACTGCGAAGCCTTCGAGAGCAACCGCAGGGGGTGCGTTGCGTTAAATATATAAGTTACTTAAGTATGTAACTTACGATGGGTGTTGTCTGTTGTACTCAAGAGAGCGGAGGATGGCCTCTGGGATCGGCGGCGGTGTGGGGATGTGGGAGCCTTGCGGGTGGAAGCCGTTCTCGTCAGCGGTGTAAGTGAGGGAGATCTGTTGGCCGTCGGGCGCGCGGTACGAGAAGCCTCCTTCAGCCGTCACTGCGGGGCCTTCGGGGCCAGCCGCTCGGGGCGCGCCACTCTCGTGCGCTGAGATACCCGTTGGTGTGTCGTAACTGGAAAAAAGAGGAATAATAACCAACATTAATATAAATTCTACTTTTTATATTTTTAACTAACTTTTGCCCGTCTCGCCCGCGTGGACTATACAAATTTCAAACCTATTTTAAAAATTCTTTCTTAACAGATGTCTACGTCATAATAGCAATCTGTCTGCCAAATTTCAGCCCGATCCGTCCAGTGCGTGCGTGCTGTGCGTTTATAGATCAGTCAGTTAGTCACTTTCCCTTTTCCCTTTTTGTGCTTTAAAAGTGGCATTCGCAATCACCTCTGATTGGTTAATACTCTTCCGCTATTGCTCAAAATCCATTATAAAACCATGAATGCTATAAATTTAGATAATAAAATTAACCTACTGTAACAATGACTGATGCAGGTTTTACATACCTAACAGGTAAGACTGGCTTGATGAGAATAACAACGTGACTAATCTAGTGGCACTAAAAGCTAATATAGATTAGTGCAATTGATAAAGATTTGTCTAATTTGATTGGTTAGCAACATCCCAATAATCACTTCAATTAAAGTATATTTACATGTATTTAAGTAAATTTCTATTAAATCGTATACTGACGTTTTCTTTATGCTTTTGAGAAAAGACATAATAAATTGAGTTTAATTAAAACTAGATCTAGCCCTATTTTGAGCTAGCTAGCAACTAGCTCAAAATACAATATTTAATACGTAAGCATTACTAATATTTTCTTCTACCCAGAGCCAGAAACACGAGACATACCTACTAAAATATTTAGGAGAGTAGAGAGTGGACATTTCATCAGCCGATAAACTGCTATTTGGCTAAACAGCAAAGCAACAAGTTATTTCAGAAAACGGACCTATTTCCTCTAGTTAACATAGTGGTTAATACTAGGTAATTTTTATTTGTTGAAGGATAAACAATCTTTAAATAATGATGCTATTGCAAGGATTAGTAATTTTTAGAATGTCAGTATTCCAATGATCAAAATTGCACTAGAGGCCACTAGGCCACACCCGCAAGATTGGCCCATTATTCATAAACTGCAATTTAATGTATCACCTGAAGCGGTAACTCCCATCGCCGTTGTTCACGTTTTCGAAACGGAAAGGCGCAGCGTTGCCTCCTCCATTATAGCCCTGCACCAAATGATCCAGCCGATCGCCTGATGCCAGGGCCACCGTCATGGAAACCAGAATGATCTGAAACATATGATACAAATATTTTTACAACTGACGCTGAAAATCTTGGATCGTTACCTAGTAGTTAACATTTTTGAGTACGATGTCACCTTTAACAATCAGTAGATCTAGTATTTTTAACAAATTATTATTAAGCTTGCAATAAATTATTTTTTCGCATTTAAAAAGCCTTAATAAAACTTTGCGTCTCATATTTCTCTACTTGTGACCCTTATAAAAAAAGATAAAGTTTCCTGCCTCATTATTAGATATACGTCGCAATAAACAACTATTTAGGTGCCTTATTAATATATACCATAATATAAAAACACTCAATCCAGATCCATATTCACAATAATATTATAAATGTGAAAGTGTGTACGTTTTAACGGCCTATCTTATTAACCGATTTTGTATAGAGATATGTTGTATCCCGGGGAAGGACATAGGGTACTTTTATTCCGGAAAATGAAGGGGTTTCATAAAAACTTAATTCACGCGGACGAAGTCGTGGGCATCATCTAGTAAATAATAATTAACCAGTCAGTAAAACTTATACAAAGTCATAATTTAATATTCTCAGACTACGCAGTCTTTGTACATACAGCTATAATTTTAATGTAGGTATTAAAAGCTCTACTGCATTAAGACCATACGTGGATCACCAAAGATTAACACAATATTATCTAGACACACTGGGGTCAAAGAGCACTACAAATTACACTACTAAGTGCTAACTATTCCTATTGTTGGAAACTGTATGGGTTTATCGCCTTTAATAACGTCTATATTAAATAGCTTACCAGTTTCGACATCATGTTATAAATCAGAGAGTATGAACGCTGGAATTGTATATGATGCTATGAACTCTGGCGTTGGAATACATAGTTTACAGGGATGTTCACGTTTTATATCAGATGAATATGCCCTTTCGGCAGGTTGCCTCACCTTGCGTGCATTGTTGAACTGTTTAGGAATGCTGTGGTCCAAAATTAGTCTAATAGCGTTAAATGTGTTGCAGTTATTTTCTTTAATGGTTTAACTATAGTTTATGTACTTGGAAGCTGAATGGCACGTACGCACGCACTACGTATAGAAACAGGTATGGGGCACCTGTTTCTATACGTAGTATCGTATCGGACCGCTAAATCGTTTAGAAATCATTTGGAGGTTCGGAAGAAGCTAAAGTCTCTCAGAATAGTTAAGACCAAAAAATTTATAAAAAAATATTAAAAAATTGCCCCAGGAAGGACGTCCACATTGACGGAAGTTAGTAATATCGCACTACTATCACTTCATCATTATAATATCTTATATCAACCCATCGCTAGCTGTGCAAGAGTCTCCTCTCGAGCACGAGTGAGAATGTGAAGGATTTGGCCATAGACCACCATGGCCAAGGTGTGCGGGTTGGCATTTCACCTCACATTTCACAGACCTTTGAGAACATTAAGTATATACCTAAACTATATTGCATACAAATTATTTGTATGCAAGAGTTTATATATAAAAAACTATGCATGCAAGTTTTTTCGCCGGAAAAGCAAGTGATACATTTGCATAAATATTAAAAGACAAATAACTCCGAAAAGTTAGAGATGTGTGCCTGTGGATATAGCCCCAAAAACCCGAATAAGAGGCCAGGTGTCTAAACCACTAGGGTAGGCTATCACCGCTGTCGCCTATGACTTGAATATTTTTTTCTCAGGGTGCATAGGATGGCGCCCGCCGCGCGCTGCTCTCCACGCCCACTCTACAAGGTCACGATGTTAACCACCACGATAAATGCCATTTTTATTTGATTCAGAAAACTTTCGGAATACTTGCCTCTTGCCTACTAAAAGTATTTAGATCCGGTTCGTCTTCTTACTATAAATAAAGTGCCTTGTTCCAATGAATATCATACAAAATCAAATAATCCGAAAAGCGGGACGTACCTACATACTTATCATCTTTAAAGTCATCAGCTTTTCACACTGTAGTTGAATAAATTTTGTTCATGCTTTTAGAATCGGAGTTGTTTACAACAGAATTAGGTTTTTTCTACAACAAGTTAACCCTTTACTGAAATCTAAGTGATAACGCTGGTAAGTGATGACGCAGTATAAGATGGAATGGATAAAATGGATGGAGGGTCAGGGCAGATAGATATATTAAATATTTTTATTATATGCCATACCCTAAACCCATACCTCTTATCAGTTTCAACCAGACTTATAATATTTACTACTTTCAACACGGTATTGTACCGGAACGCTATATCGCTTGGCGGCACCTCTTTGCCGGTTGGGCGCTAACTACTAATTAGCGACAATAGGTAGGTTGGTATATGATCAAATAACGTAGATTATTTAGTATAGATTGAAAAAAAAAATTAAAATGTTTATTTTCCAAAAACAACTTATGACAATTTTTCCTTAAATCCAATGGTACCCACACTAGGTAATCCTGTATCGTGGGTACCTATGTCGCATTAACAAAGAAAGATTTACAGAAGCTAATTATTGTCGCTCGGTATTTTAACATAGAGATTTTTGTTGCATTTTTTTTAAATAACAATTTCTTATTTATATTGTTTATTTTTATGTAACTAATATTGTAAAGCCATGCATACACGATGAAATTACCGAAGCCGCGAATAAATCGTCACGAATTGATCGAGATTTATAAACAAGGAACTAGCAATAGTGATTGCATAACTGGAACACGTGTTAGGTTGACCATACACAGATAACATCAGCTCCAACAATAAATCATGAATGTGAACGTCGGCTGATAAAACGCTACGCATTCGGAATTTTGAACAAATGTAGAGCGATCTCGCACAATACACGTGTAAGAGCTGATTCACAAAGGACAAAAAAAATTAAAATGCTAATTCGCGCGATTTTGCATTTTAAATTCTAGACGTTCTGTTTTCCTCTTTTGGTGCAGCGGTGAGCACTGGGTGCTCTTGTAAGTGGGAACCTAACTGGTTGGATTCCCGGGATATCCGCTGAATTTTCAATTTGAATAGTTTAATTCCTAAATTGACTCTGGTTATCATCCCCAAGAGATTTTGTGATAAATAAAATAAATAAATAAGGGGGGAGGCGGGAGGGTATATCAAAGTGTGGAAAACTGATAAATGTCATAACCCATCCAAACAAAGCCAAGTAACGCCGACTATAGGTACCTTCAGTGTTTTAGTTAACGAAAAAATTAAACAAAAAAATTATTAAAAAAAAATTAACTAACTAAAGTTACGAAAATATAACATTCACACAATATTTTTGGAAATGTTAAAATACATAATTCTGAATTAAAATATAATAAAAAAGGGATGATGCCTATATAAAAATAAATTATTTCTTACTCATTATTAAATAGAGGGTCTTCCAAAAGACCTAAAATTCACATCCTCGGTTAGATTTAAGTTTGATAACCATTTTAAAATATAGATTAGAGAAAAAAAGTGCGTTGAAATTTAATGACGTCGCAATTGTTAATTTCATACAACCATACTAGAAGTGCGTTTTTAAGCTTGTTAAAGAGTAGCTGATTTGATTGAGTTGTCATCATCCCTATTATGCACATAATATTGGAGTTATTATAACTATAGATTTCAATTAACAAGCTTTCAAAAATCACAATAAAGGCATATTATGGCAAGTTGAATGCGCGCGGTTAATATTATGTTGTGTGGGCTCATCCTTATAATAATACACTACATCTACCACTTCTCTAAAAACATCGTGATGTTCTAGTGGTCAGATTTTGTAGAAATGTCAAAGGATCACAAAGGTCAAATCATGGAGGATTACCAGTGAAACACACCTATTATTTAGAACTAGATCCCTACAGCAACGTTTTACTAGTTAGGATAATATTTACCATTGCAACTTTGTTAGCGCGCCTATTTATACCACAATTTGCAGCAAAGTTATATGGCATGATGATAATTTTCCCGTTGCTTAAAAGAATTATACAATTTGATTTGATTGATTTAGTGATTACCTACCAGGTCCTTCCTTAAAATTAACCTAGGACATATTATCTATATTTCCTTACGTAATTATCTACCTTTATATAAAAATATGTTGGAACAAATCATCAAAATCAATATTTCATTGAAAAGGCGAGATTTCGTATCTATTATGTTGAATCTTGCATAAAAGATAATCCTTGCATTCCAGTGCGAATATGTCAGGAAGATGCTTAATCCTAATAAACCTTGTAAAGTGTTGCAATCCAATAATAACTCGTAGAATTAGTAAACATCGATGAATTAGGCATATAACGAGTACTAGCATCATTAATAATACTAAACACAGCTGAAGTGATGGCTAATGAATAATGATAGCATTTTCAAAAGATACCATAGAGATTTCATGTTAATAGAGCGTGCATAGCGAAAACGTTATTGTAGCTATGTCAAAGTTAACAGAAGGTACTATAAGTATAGGTTAGTCAGCAAAGTGAGGCTATGCCTGCTTTTACTCTGAGGCTTCTACACTCTCGTAAAGGCGCTGTCAGTTCACGAGATCAAAATACAAGCAATTTTATTTCGGCTGCTAAAGGTCTTAAAAACAACATAATATTACTTTTTCAGGCATACATGTTATGTCACCATTTGATAGATACACTGGTTTAAAAACCGCGTTTTGCCGATTTTTCGGTATGGCAGAGCTTTAATCATCTCAACCCATTGCTATAGCTACTGAAGCTGAGCTTTGCAGACTTCACGCACCTTCATAATGGAGAACACCTTCATAAGGAGCTTGCATGCTTGAGCATGCAAACTTCTTCATGAATCACGACCTTCACCTTTAAATCAAGTGATACTTAACTGCTTGCCAAGAATTCAAACCCTAGACTCTCTGATTAGGCGACTAAAGTTATAACTAAAAGGCAAAAAAAATCAAGCTAATATCTTTGGAATCTTTTTTTTTTTCAATCCAAGTTAGCCTTGACTGGGATCTCATCTGGTGGTAAATGATGATTCACTCTACGTTTACCAACAGTGTGACAATAGCAATTTCCTTACTCTGACACTATTACTACATACAGGCTGAAAAATGCATTGCTGAAAACTACCGTAATTTGGCGTTGCACCAATCACAATTATCGACTGTGGTACCAACTTACGAAGTAGACTGCTGGCCACCTTGCAGTGTACGAAGTTTGCTGCTCCAGTAATTCGGTATCTCTCCGAGATAAATATTACAAGTTACCTCCTAAGTACAGAGTGGCACTACCTGGGAACTGACATTTTAGTTAGTACCAAAACGGCCGGCATAACGGACCACCAACGGCTTATACTGGAATATTGCATGACTTATTAGCATAATGCTTACACGATCAAAACTGTGACTGTCTGTTGCGAGAATTGCTTGAGTAATTTAATTATAATAGGTACTTAATGTGTTATTTAAGTACTTCGAGTTTCTATATCCAGAGGTTTGAGCTGTACCTACTTTGCTATGTCACAGTCTTGGACGAACAAGGTTCGTCCTCTTCCTCCTTAGCAGAAATGGTCAGTCCATTATTTTAGAAGATTATTACTCTCTAAATTCATAAAGGCATACATTTGTTTGACTATCAACAGGTGTGTTACAAAAGCTTTTTTAAAAAACAAAATTGATTTTTCTCTTCTGTCACCGCGGTGAATGCGAAAAATGAAGGAAATTTAATTTATTTTCCTAAATAAATTATATAAATATATAAATAATAATTCAAATCAAATAAATTATCTTAAAAGTTAGTTTAACTTACAGATAGTTTGCCAATGGTAATTTTACATTATAATATGCAGAACTGTAAAAAGTGTCAAGTATAAATTGAATACTACGAGTATTTTACTTCATTTTGGATTAACCAGAACTGAACCTGAACTTGGACCTGTTGCTTACACAACTACTTAGGCATGAGTTAATACACCATGCCAAAGACGAGTATTTCGGGCCCCCCTACGAAAACAATAATATGACAGGCTTAATATTAGTTTGTACGTGAACACACTGTACAAATAAGTAGGCATACGCATGGATATAACGTATTGTCCATTCATATTATACACTTTGTTTACACCATAAAACATTTATATACCTATAGGCCATAAATTCAACGAATGTGGGATTCTCTAAATTCTAAAACATAATCGCCTTTGGCACGGATAACGCATAAATGTTATTAGGAATTCAGCTCTCGAATGAATTCGCAATTATTCGCGGCCAGTTAGAGGTAAACGCGCGTTTACGAGTGTTTTTTGAACCATTGTTTATGTCCCACATCGTTGAATCCCTTGATTTTAAATTAAGTAACATATTTCTCGGTTCTGTGAAACCTTAATCCTATGACCTCAACCTGTTTGTGTAAAAAAATTCGCATTTCACTCTTCATTAACATAAATCATACAAATATTATGCAAAAATGAAACATTGTTAGTTTATGAAGCAATGGATCGACGGGTATCTAGAAAGTGACACAGACTGCTTTTAACCCGGAAAAATCATTAAAAAAACATAACGGAATTTCAAACAAAACAAACCTAATTCAACGCGGTCGAAGTCGCGGGCATCATGCAGTCCGATTCATCATCATCATCATCAATACAGCCTATTAACGTCCCACTGCTGGGCACAGGCCTCCACTCTCAAAGGAGAGAGGGAATTAGAGCTTAGACCCACCACGCTGCTCCAATGCGGCTTGGCGGGCTTTAACGACTATTATCATGTTAGTGATAATAACCGCCAACCGGGACCGACGGCTTAACGTGCTCTCCGAGGCACAGGGGTGAGACACCGCCAACTTCCAACTCCGGGCTGGCACTGAGAATTTCTGAATTCAAAACCCAATACCAATTTGTTTTTGCCCGACCGGGAATCGAACCCAGACCCTCGTGATCCGCAGTCGACTATGCTAACCGCTAGACCAACGAGGCAGTCCGATTATAAATAAATAAATAAATAAATAAATAAATGAATCTTTATTGACCCACACTATAACTGACAATATTTTAACAAATGAACTCAGTTGGTACATAATAATATAAAACCTAAGTAACTTATACTTAGTATCATACCTCCAAACTGCGATAAGTAGGTATACAATTTTTTAAAAGCTGATACCCGCGACCTCGTCCGCGCTGTTTAAGTTTTTCCAATCTCGGGGGAACTCTTTAATTTTCCGGGTTTAAATGTAGCCTTTGTCACTAGACTATGTCCTAAACTATACTTATATTTATACCTACCTACGCAAAAAAATCCTATGAGAGTGGAGGCCTGTGCCCAGCAGTGGGACGTTAATGGGCTGCAATGGAAAAATGGAAAAAATGCAAAAAATGACGTCGACCTGTTGCTCTGTTGCAACGTGATTGAAGGACAAAATAACAAACAAACACTCTTTCGCATTTATAATATTAGTAGTAATAATAGCAACATGACAAACATTTTAAGAGGGTTGAGTATTTCAACGCGAAAACCAAAACTGCGTCCACCACTGTAATAAATTATGTTTGAGTTCAACTTCAAACGAACCTTGAACTTGAAAACGGCATTTAATTACAACGAAAATTGCAAAAGCTACATCCATACAAATAAAATATAATAAGTGTGTTTAACTGACTGTTTGTCTGCTATTTAAGCTTTCGCGGCCTATCTTTTCAACCGTAACTATAGGCAACTTTTTATGTCGGAAAATTAAGGATTTAAAATAAAAAAACATCATTCAAAACATTGTGCAGAGCATTGTAATTTGTACAGACGTTCAATTGGACGTGGTTCTACTATACAGTAAACATTAAGTTCTGCGTTATATCGGTTATAAAATACACGCACCTCTGGAGCGATTTAAACAAATTATATTCACTACACTTTGAAAGTTTGATGCGTTGTCCGGCAATCTGCCAAAGCTAACAGTAAAATAAAATAACTAGTGTTGTACCAACAGTTTAATTAACTTGATATTTAATTTTTTATTCGAAAAAGATTCGGTATTGTCAATTGGTTCATACTAGACTGCAACGTCGCTTCAAAATTATACCGAGAAGTTGCTTCGTAGAAATCAATAATTCGATGCTTTTTACCTAGGACGCAAAATTATTACTGTGTATCTGTCCGACCATTTGTCTATTTGTATATCTGTAACCTTTTCTCGGTCTATCTGTTAAACGATTTTGACAAAGGTACAAAGATAGGTTGTATAATGTATTCCGGGGAGAGTCATAGGACATTATTTTCCCGGAAAATAAGAGGTACCACGGAAATTTCAAAAAACTTCCAGGCGGATGAAATCCCTGTCTTAAACCTTTCTTATGGAAAAGTAAAGTAAAGCCACTAAATCCTAATGCCTAGCTGCAATGAAAACCCATTATAAGCAAAAAATTAAAGCAGAAATGTAAAATTATATGGCCAACTTCCTATGAAAATTATTGGCCAATTAAAGTACTGAGATCAAAATTATGACCAAGTTCTTTAGTATAATATAACCAACCATATAATATTGGGAGTCGAGACAAGAGATATAGATTAAAATAATAATGGTTACATACAATATAGTAGTGTAACTTGCCATAATATACCTATTTACGCTCTAATTTATTTATTTTCTTATCTTATTATGGCAAATGACTACATAATAAATCTTGAAAAACTATGTTGATCTTTTCTTTCTTCCAGTGATATATTTGACAATTTATTGTGTAATATTACCACGTATAAAGCAATTAATTGCTAACTGTTATGGAATAGAGGAAAACAAGAAGACTGCAAGTGTCAATCAATGAGCCTTTACTGTCTGGGTATTATGTTTATGGGGTTGGGGGGTACTTTATGGTTCTTTGTAGATTTAACCTTCTTATTATTTTATACTTCCTTTTCCTGTATGTGCAATAGTGCGTAGGGTATTGCACTGTCCTTGCTTCCTTGGATATAATGTTCGATTTATGTTGAGTATATTTCATATAGCATAATAGAAATCTGATCGTTTCTTGAGTCGTCGTCGGCTGTGGTCATATCCCAACAAGCACTTTAGCTAGTTAACAGTGTCAAGTATCACTAAACTGCTGAGCAACGCTTTAATAGCTAATTAGTTTGACGACCTCCGTGGTGCAGTGTGCAGCGCTGTTGTCTTAACGTGCGGAGGTCCCGGGTTCGATCCCCGGCAGGGTCAATTTGGGAATTTATAATTTTTGAATTTTCTCTGGTCTGGCCTGTTGGGAGGCTTCTGCCGTGGCTAGATACCACCCTACCGGCAAAGATATATCTTAGACTGCATCATCACTTACCATCAGGTGAGATCGCAGTCAAGGCCTAACTTGTAGTGGATAAAAAAAGTCATAAAAGCGCTGTTTAACAGCAGCTTATGTGCTAGTTCGGAGTCATTCCAATAAGAATGGAAATAGAACACAGTAAAAAATTCAATACTTAGGGCAAAATAGAAAAAGCGATCTCCCTTTTTTGGCCACTATAAAATCTGCAGAGGTTCTTATTTGAAAAACTGCCAAAATAAATACCTATGCATCATAATGATATAGCCAACTAATGAGTCTCCTTTTGTTAGGGCCATAGGGATAAGCCATAAAGGTAGGGGAAATCTGCCAATCCGCACTTGACCTAGACCACCACGCTGGCCAAACTTTGACGACCTCCCTGGCGCAGTGTTGTGCGCTGTTGTCTTTACGTGGAAGGTCTCGGGTTCGATCCCCGGTAGAGTCAATTTGGAAATTTATAATTTCTGAATTTTCTCTGGTCTGGCGTGGTGGAAAGTGTTGGCTGTGGCTAGTTACCTAACGACAAAGACGTGCCGCCATGCGATTTAGCGTTCCGGTAAGTGTGATGCCGTAGAAACTGATTTGGGGTACGGTTTAAATAGCTATAACTACCATACCCATAACAGGTTAGCCCGCTACCATCTTAGACTGCACCGTCACTTACCATCAGAAGAGATCGCAGTCAAGGGCTAACTAGTAATAGATTTAAAAAAAATTGGCAGTCATTTGGACTGCCGATAGAAGTGAAAACGAATATTTTAATTTTTTTAATTAAAAACAATTTAAAATAGTTAAAATATAAACCTTAACAATAAGGAAATAAAGTTTAATTTCGAATGTAGTATATTTATATTTAAGACCTTTTGTCTTCGTAACAACGCGAGTATATATAGCTGTTCGCGAGCATGTCGGTCACGCGAATCTACAAGTTTACCCCCTACGAAAAAGTGCTCAACGCGGCTAAAGAAGTTTTCACTTCAAAAAGTTTAACTTCACATCTTCACTTCAGACTTCACTACCTTTCAGAACTCTCAGGCATGCAGGTTTACTCACCATGTTTAAAATTCCACTGTTATTTAATTGCTTAAAACGCACACACACAGCTCTGAATTTTTTTTAATTCGGTGATTGAATTCCGTACATCCAAATCTTTGCTTATTAGCATGAGGTTGCAAATTTTTTAATTTTTTTTTCAGTTTTTAATTTTTTTTAATTGTACACATCACTAGCACAATGTTACTCATAAAGCCGTAGCGTAGCACAAGACGTAGTAGCCAAAGCGGCGGCAATGGAAGTTTTCGCGTCCGTCAAATTTATATCGATGGAACATCAAACGATTGAAATTGATGATCGATTTAAATTGATATTGATGTGGGTATAAACCAAATAAACCTTCGCGTGTTGTTGTATTGCGCGGCTTATGTTCGTAAGTATTTATTGTGCTGCTTTGCTGAGGAAGAATCATATGTTATGACTTATGAGCATTTACATCGATGCAATATAATATGCTTTGATTTTATTAGGTCACGTCACTAAGATCTCAGTGTCAGTGATTTTGTATAGAGGAAAACTAAATCAATGATTTGCCTGATTTGGGAAGACCTTATACTTACTAACCTTGTGAAAAAGCCCACAATAAATTAAAAGTTTGAGATCACAAACTTTATCTGCTGAATTTATAGTTTTGTAGAAGAAATTGAAATAATATCAGATACATAAGGTGTAAATCGTATTGATTTGTACAGGAAATACGACGAAACTCTTATTTTCAAATAATTCGAAGAAAGATAAAAGTTTAGTTAAAAAATTGTTAATCTAAAGTCATTCTTAGTCATTCTAATGCAGGACAGAACAAAGCTATAGACTTGTCAACTGGCTCCAAATTAATAAATTGCAAATAAATCTAACGATAACAAAATATGTACAATTCTCAAATCATCAAACAAAAAACCAAATTCTAGAATTAAACTACCAAGGTAAAAATCTCCAACATTGTACTGAAGTAAGCTTCTTAGGATTGATACTAGATCAGCATTGTTCATGGAAACCTCACATCTTACACACATGCACACGAGTAAATAGGTTTGCATTTGCTTTAAGGCAGTTAAGACATACAGTAGGTGAAAACTCCGCCCTTATAGCATACCATGCTTACGTTGGCTCATTATTGAGGTACGGACTAGTAGTATGGGGCTGTTCCACACATCTAAAAATACTTTTTATAGCACAGAAAAAGTGCATAAGAGCTGTATGTGGAGCAGGACCTCTCCAATCGTGTAAGCCGTTATTTAAAGGTCGAAAGATACTAACATTACCATGTCTGTACATTTTAGAAGTAGGAATTTTTGAAAAAGAATCCGCAATTTTTTTAAAATTTAGATGTTAAAAGCAAGGTTCTACTTAGAGATCCCACAAAAAAAAGAATGCCAGGATGTAGAAGTGCCATTTTAGTAAGAAACTGTGCAGTAAAATCTATTATAGTGTACAATAAAATTCCAAAATCAATTAGAGAACTCAGATTCAATCTATTTAAGTCAAGACTTAAAAGGTGGCTTACAGAAAGGTGCTTCTACACAATAGATGAATTCTTAAATTTCAAATAATAGATAATTTTATAAACAAAATAGGTAATTTTGCATGCTAAGGTGAAAAATTTATACTGGAATCTAACAAATAACATCTCAATGTAAAAAAATGTTTCTGCAAATAAAGAATTTTGAATTTTGAATTTTGAATTTTAAGAAGTGGTCAGATAAGCCCAAGGAGAATCCTCAATAAATTAGTAAAACCGATACACCTACAGAAATCTCTATTCTCTAGAGTACATAAAACGAATAGGTATTTTATAAAGTATAATAATACTATGGTAAGTCAGTATAAACGGTTTCTCTTTGATTAACCTTATGTGTAGAGATCGCGTTGATTCACGGCAGTGCGCTAAAACTAATATTTTTATAGGTGTTATCCAACTGGTAAATATTCTGCCGACACGCTGTCCAGACTCCAGACTCCGCCAGCCGCCAGGTACAGTTCTGCGAAAAACTCTTAGTTTATTGGCTGTGCTGCACTATACAATAACAAGCGTATCGCACAGTGAAAACCACGTGATTTACGAGTACGACTTACCGTCGACTATGACGGTGGTGGGATGTGATTGGATCTGAAAGGAGGACTCTGTATGAGAGCGGACGTAAAGTACACTTTTGTTCACTTATACTTAAGTAGCTAAGTATAGAGCTATATAAAATATTTCAATTTCTGTATAATTTTATGGGTAAGTAGTATGTATAGTTGCAGGCGTTACTTTGCGTAAGTCCATGATAATTAAAGCACAAGAAGTTTATTTTATCTATAATTCGCTAAAACAGCTCAATCTCTGTGGTACAAAGTGCAGCATACTATATGTACCGCCCGCCCTCCCGATTCTAAATATGCAGGAAAAGCTAGCAACCAAGCAAGAAATACGCAATGCCACCACACAAATCTTCCGAACGACTCTCATTAACGTACGTTACGTTCGTGGTCTAGTACCTATGTTTGCAATATTTTACTGTGTTCTGACTGGGCGAGTATTTTCGTTCATGTGCCCACCTAACACTGGCAAATAATAAATGTCTAAAAAATACTTATATTCTTACTTACTGGAAAGATATTAGGCGACAATCTATGTAGCTTAGTCTATTCATATAGGTACGATTAGCGGTAGCATAATATTTTGTAAAAATATAACAATATTATTTTATGATTTGTCTCCCCGACTGCCTCACAATCCGCCAACGATACGCTACGCTACTACAGTTATCAATTCTTGGAAGAGTAGATATCGATACACAATACAGCTTGCCCCCTGTTAAAAACAAATCGTAAATAATTATGAGAATCGTAGCGGTTCTCATATATTAACGTCCGCGTAGTACTATAGATACGTATTTGAACACATACAAGAGTTAGGGTGGATGTCCATGGTCCACCAGCAGTGGCGTTCAGTTCACAGAGTCATAAAAGCACTGCTTACCCAAATGGAAATACTTCAACGCGTATTTATCATCATAACAGCTAGTAAATAGGTATTCTGACCAACTAATGCCTACCCCAGCCAGCTTCAAACCCTGTGCACGCCACTGTCCACCAGAGGTAGGTACTTACCTATGCGAGAAAATTTGCAGAAAGCTTAGAAATAATAATTAAACTCCGAAAAATGAACGTGTGGATAGTAAGTAGCAAAATAAGCTGATCTTACTATTTCATCAGTCATCAGTCAGTTCATTTTACTCCAAGTCGCAGATCTCTAGTGGGCACCCTTTTTTTTTTTTTTAACGCTGGGAAATGCGTTTAGGCATCCTCCCCGAAAATAGCGCAAGTAGACCTGCGCTCCTTCCGGAGGGGTATGTGGGCACCCACCCTAAGTCGACTCATACTTCAAATACTCGGAACACGTAAAGAACCGCACATGACACAGAGATGTTTTATTAACGTGTGTCGTTAGTAAATAAAATTATTATGTGAGTAAATAAAAAAATATTGTGTCTTTATCTCTTTTCGTTACGGTACCTACCCAAAGTAGCAAACAAAATTCATTAAATTTCAAAGTCATAGATTTAGGATTGGTCTCCGCTAGGAGCGCAGCGGAGGCAATGCTAAAATCTATAATGTATTAAGTATAAAAGAAATAAAAAAAATCACACGGCATCAAAGTGCAGATTTTGGCGAAATAATTTTTTGGAAGCAAAAGCTATGCACAGATCGAGGTAGGCCACTATAAAATACTAACCAATTAGGTATTTTATACAGAAAACAACCAATTAGAAAAAGGCGAAGAAAAACACAAAGAACTGACAAATGACAAGTCTAGAGGTACTATGTGTCGTAAATTCGCCAGTGTACTGGCACAAAATGTGTCAATCCGGCAAAGATCCGGCACTTCACAAAAATAAGATAAGTACAAGGCATTTTAAAAACGTTTTGTTAAGAATTATTACAATATTAGGATCAATAACTGTATAATTATAGCCGGCACCGAGCAAGGGGATTAGATACTAGAAGCATTGATTAGTCTTATGGACTCTAAGGGATTTTTTCATCAGAAGTCAGTAGGTAATTAATTAATTATAGCCTCACGTACCTACCTAAATCAGGAGGATCTTTCTCGGAGAAAATTTAGAGTAAACAATAATGCAATTCAAAAATATCGCATTGTGTCGCAAAACATTTAATTTTAAATAATCTTAATCATATCATACTAATATTATAAATGCGAAAGTGTGTTTTTTTGTTGGTTTGTTGGTTTGTTGGTTTGTTGGTTTATTGGTTTGTTGATTTGTTGGTTTGTCCTTCAATCACGCCGCAACGGGGCAACGGATCTACGTGATTTTTGGCATGAGTATACCTAGTTGAGGACCCAGAGAGTGACATAGGCTACTTTTTATCCCAGAAATATAAGGAGTTCCCGAGGGAATAAAAAAAAACTTAAACCACGCCTACGAAATCGCGGGCATCAGCTAGTCTTTAAAATATGTTTGAAAAGACGTTTTCGAAGTGCCGTTTGAAAAGAAACACGCTTGGCTAATGGCTTCTGTAATCCCTTTAACGTTTCAAGTACCTTTACCTACCACCGTCAAAAGTGATCAATGATCATACTTCGATAGTTCCATGTCCTAAATACATGCTCTGAAATTCCAGTGGTATTAAGGGATGATAAGCTAAGCTAAGCTCAATGCGGGTAAACCCAGGCACTACAAGCTTGTAACATATACACTTCCGCACGCTTATCATCGAGGTAGCCAGATTAATGGCGTTGGTTTTTGGCCGGCCTCCAGTTAAACATTCAAAGCGATTTAAAGCATACAAACACGTATGAAATTTATTGAACCCAGACTGCCTTTTTAATATTTAGCTCTCACTTTATTTAATGTATAAACCATTCCTCGTACGAATTGTTTGCGTTCTGTGAACTTACTATCTAATCATACTAATAAAATTTTGTACTGGTTTCTATATGGTCTTAGATACTCTTTCTTCCTAATAATTGACAACGCACTTTTTGTGGTAGGTACTGCAGAGCTAGGTAGTATAATTAAGTATAACTTTCAGCAAATACTCCTAGTCTTACTTTCAGTTTTGTTCAATGTACAGTTTTCTTCATCGAAAATCTAAATTTTATTATATTTATTACTAGATGATGCCCACGACTTCGTCCGCGTCTATTAAGGTTTTTTAATTCCCGCGGGCACTCTTTAATTATCCGGTATAAAAAGTAGCCTATGTCCTTCCCCGGGATGTAACCTATCACTATACCGAATTTCATCCAAATCATCTGATGGGCCGTGAAAGCGTAGCAGACAGACAGATAAACCGACAAACTTTCGCATTTATAATATAAGTATGGAAGTATGTATTTATTTTAACAAAATAATTTTATCTTAACAAAATACTAATAATATTATCTCAAGAAAACGGTAAGTTTAACTTGTTTATCGGAACTAGTCACAACCCTCAGCATTGAGAATTAGGAAGCTGAGAAAATTAAACGCACCTAGCATTGGATAGTCATATAGATAGAATCCGCCCAGTCGCTCGCTCTTCGCACTTATGAAAATGCTTACGTAAGATTAAGCTTCACTTGCTAAAATTTTACATCAATACTTTATATTATAAGTCGTATTCGTTCATATACTATTATTTAAATACCACAATGTTTTGGTATATGGGAACAAACAAACAATAATCCTCCGGAATGTTTACACAGAATGAACTTTTCATAGCTTATCGAAGAGATCTTCGCGTTGAAACAGAATTCTATCAGTTCTATGCAGCTGTATTAATTCACGACAACCATGTTCTTACTGATAAACGAAACTACTGTGTACTCACTGAATCCATAGAATTCGTAGAATAAATTGTTGTATGTTATACGTAGTCATATCAGTATATAATATGAACAGTCTTGAGAATTCACATGAAGTTATTTCTTTTGCTAGGAAGAATTTTGAGAAATTCCAACGGAATCTAATTCCCTTCAAAATAAAATTCAGTATCTCCACTGTCTAGTACTACGGTATTAATAAGCTCGAAAAAGCCTTCGAAACTCACTTTATATGAAGCCACACAAATTACCGCGATAGGCCAAAACGTTTTTCCCTTTCGACGGTGACACTAAACGCTAAGCAGATGTTTTGTTCAGAAGGCCGAGTGGGAGGTTTTGTAGTTTGTACGTATACGATCGCGTTAGAGTTAGTCCAGTCCAGGCGTAGTTTGCTAGTTTGCCCAAACTCAAAGTAGAGAATCGTAAGTTTAAAATCTCATAAATACCTAACTCAATTTCAATTATTAGGTACAACAAAAAAGCTCACAAATCGACGTACCTACAATATTTTTGTTAATTTAACGTTGTCATAATAACGAGATGAAAGTCAAATGTGCCCGCGACATTGTCAAGGCCGTGGTCCATGGCGCCTGCGATGCCTCTACACGGTACTCATCCAATCGTGCCACAACCACATTAGGTGGTAGTTTTTTATAAACATAAAGTTATATTTTTACAACATATAAAAGTACATACTTCCATAAGAAACCTTCATAATATAACAACATCATGTTTAAAGAAAATTTTGTTAGTACAGTCCAAATAGGTCCATGTATGATGTAGGTATTCTAAATGTAATATGTAATATTCAGTGCAAATTTAAAGAAAGGCAAAAAATAAATAGAGAAGGATGAACAAAGTTCAATCTTGATTAAAATAAAAAAAAAACGAAAAAGTGTCTGGCGATGCGCAGTGTAGGATTCCGTAGTAATTGCCAGTCACAATATGCGGACATTTTATACGCTGGCCGAATATTACACGTTAACTTGTAGAGCCTACTTAGATGTGATAGTTTTCCGTTTAACTTCGTTATAATGGAATCTAATAGTCTAGTAGCTTAATATTTCGTAAACGGATCCCTGAATCGAAAAATCTCTTTTTGGTCTAGCCAACCATATCCAACACTTTACGTGGGTAGTGCACCGAAGTTCATAAGTATCAAGCGAATGCGTTTGCGCCACGCAGACACTGTGTCGAAGGTACCATGACAGCTACAAGTACAGACAATCGAAATGCTGAGCACTGACGCGTTGCCACAGATTCATTATTAGTTCATCACCATGACACATACCTACTTAGATTCTATTCAAATTAATTATATAACTCTGAAATCCCCTAGTGTAGTCCTGCAGTGCATCGAAATGCGCGTTGCGCCAACACCCTGTCGAGCGCCGCCGAATTGCCGCGTTGCCTCATCATCATCACCATCAGATCCGTACCTGACTATAATAAAAAGTTTAAATTATTCCTACAGCACTGAAATCCCCTAGTGTAATCACGCAGTGCATCGAGAGTTACATAAGAGTCGAGCGAATGAGTTCCGTTGCGCAAACGCCATGTCCGGGTACCGTAACAGCCGCGGACAATCCGGAATGCTGAACGCCGCCGAAATGACGCGTTGCCCCATCACCATCACGTATATAAAGGTACTAGATGATTCCCGCGACTTCGTACGAGTGGATTAAGTTTTGTTGATTCCCGGTTGATTGACAGACAGACAGACACACTTTTACATTTATAATATTAATGGAGTATGGATTAAACTAACAATAACAAAAGTTTGCTTAAAACTTACGAAAACTGTGAAAGAAAATTCCAATAAACTTACAAAAGAAAGCTCTCTTTGAACCTCATTAATATTAAAAAGTAAAGTAAATGGTAAGATGCAGTCAATATGGTAGCGGGCTTACCTGTTAGGGTACGGCCTAATCGGTTTATACGCGGAATCGTACCGGAACGCTTAATCGCTTGGATGTACGTGTTTGCCGGTAGGGTGGTAACTAGCTGAAAATTTGTGGAAAACTCAGAAATCATAAATTCTCAAATTGACCCTGCCAGGAACCGAGTCCGAGGCCTCCCGCTAAAAGACTGTTCACACTGACCAGGGAGGTCGTCCACTAACTGACAAGTTATTTTTTTTAATAATATGCTTCAACAGATCCGGTTTTGACCCGAATTTGCAAGCAGTTATAACTTATAACAATGATACTTACTTATTGTAAGAAACATAAAACGACGCAGTCGTGATCCAAAGTTATCCATCAATATTAAAGTACCTACCTATTCCTTTACACCTACTTTTATTAATCGGCTTGTTTTTCCAACAAAGTTACGTTTCACTTTCAATTTGTGTCAAATCCTCGTATCCGCCATGGGATGCACCGGCACGTTAGCGCAATGCTGCTTCTGATTCACGGATACAGCCAAGCCAGGTGCCTAGACTCATTACGTCAACACGTTAATGATTAGTTTTAACTCGTTGTCGATCGTCTAAAGTCCACTTTCGCTAAATGAGTTATAGCTTAGAGGCAACTTGCACTAAATTTTTATTATAATATGCATATTGCATACCTATTATGGAGATATTTCAAAATATATACAGGTATTTAGAATCAATTAATCTTATTACCACGTCTTCGTTGTCAAGTGTCAACCGATCAGAATCCAGTACTGGACATCATTTATAGGGACTTCCACACGTCACAGTCTTGCACGGCCAAGATGCTGCGGCCCTCTGCAACTCATTTAATTTCGTCCATCCAGAGTGTTGCTGCAACGCTGCGTTTAAATTAGGTGTGCGGTCGACATTCCAGCATCTTGTGACCCCAATGCCTAAGAAGGTATCGGTTTTTTTTTTTATCTACTACAAGCTAGCCCTTGACTGCGATCTCACCTGATGGTAAGTGATGATGCAGTCTAAGATGGTAGCGGGCTAACCTGTTAGGAGCATGGCAGTTATATTAAACCCATACCCCTTCGGTTTCTACACGGCATCGTACCGGAACGCTAAATCGCTTGGCGGCACGTCTTTGCCGGTAGGGTGGTAACTAGCCTGCACAGTTCTGCTATGTCGGTCACTTTAGATCTTCTACCTATGTATCTCCTCATTTCTGATTTAGTATTAATTTACGAAATAATTCTTTACAAAATGCACAATAGAGGAACTCCATGTCCTATCCTGTATTTATGCTCTTGCATGTTTCGTTTTGTCATTTTGGCCTTTCTGTTAGGCGTTTTTGATAGATTTTATTTCTCGCGAAATCACTGCTGTCTGCTAAAAAAAATTACAAAATTTTTTTTTTATATCGGACCCTTATTTTTAGTCCATAATATGTTGTTAGTACAGAATTAAACTTAAAAGCTATGTTAGTAGACACACAATAAAACAAAGTAACTAATTTAAATATCTGCGTATGCATGCTGGGGCACTAGGTACGATGTTAGTCTAGTCTGAAAAGCGGGAACTTGCTTGCAACATATGCCCCATCTTGAATGAAAGCTTGAAAACGTATGACTGGTCATAGATAATATAGGTCATAGCCGTCGTAAGACTCGTAAGGCCTGTTAAGTAAAAAAAAAAAAATCATACAGTTTGCCGCGGAAATTAAATGATTGCGTAATGGATAAAAATATTAAATAGGAAGATTAAATAACGATTTTTTGGAAATGTATACTTGTGAATTGAAACACTTACCTTAAAATTAAAATTATACAGTGCCAAACTAATAAGACTAACTTAATAATAACAAATTATCTACACGACGAGCGACCGTGACAGCGCTACGACGGGGACAAAGACAGGTGAGGAACGTGTTCAGCAAGTCGGACGCCCGTAATTTTTCTATGAAAGGGCCCATCTAGTACCTACATATTTAACGATATTCTCGCCACTAAAATGGTAGACGTTAGTTTACTCATTCCCTAGCAAGTAGGTACTTCTATGCTAAAGATATAATATATACATTTCCTTATTACTTAATAACTACTTAGTTGATCAACTGCAATTATTTATCAAACGATTTTACCATAACAAAGGAGTCGCTACACAAATAACCTGGATTAACCGATAAATTACTATAAGTTATGGGATCGCTACCACTCGCTACGCCGCGCTGGTGCTTCCCGAGTACCGTTAATAGATGTCATCGTCCGTCACGGTATTAACATTGCGCTATTATTTAAGAACTGTTATAAAATCGGCCTTGAAAATCTGTACGTACGTAGTACGTAGGCACAATGTATTTATAGTAAGAATACAAAAGCCAATGACCCTTTTCTGTCAACTGTCACTTATAAATGACTATTTTCAAGAAAATAATATGCCTTGTAAATTACCTAATCAAGTAAAGGAATCGTCGAGCGGGCGTAACGATGTTTTTCTACAAAGTCAAAGTCAAAGTCAAAAGTCAAAGAACGTTTATTCAATTTAAGTAGGTATACTACACTTATTGAAGTTATTGACGTTCGGTTATTTATAACATATACGAGTAACAATATAATGGTGATAACGACAGTACGACATCTTAAACTAAAGCTACGAGGGTTCCAAACGCGCCCTGGTCTGAGAAGAGAAGTAATCAAAACTAAAAATAATATTATATTGAAACAAAATAACCGAGCCTTAATTTAACCGCGTAATTTGTGAAAACTTTACAGTTTACATCCAAAGCAGGCTATAGGAGTACAAGACTATTATTTTTTAGCATTGCCGTTTTATAATATTTATAATTGCAATCATATCAACTGATAGTTTAGATTTGTATCACTCGTTGCATACAATTCGACAACAACACTATTAATGGCGCATATTTGAGGTACCAGGTGCCCCAACGCTGATTTCGAGTTTTCAGAGAGAACTGACGATTTCGATTGCCAATAAAGCTTTAACAGCATCCAACTATGTGAGACTCCAACTACTTCGATTCCAACTAAAGTTTTAACTTAACCCTTACCAAGTTATCAATTGTGTCTAAAAATAGCAATTTATTCCTGCCCCCGCCGTGCAGGAAGTTTTCCCTGTAGGCAGGTATTCGATCCAATTTACGCCCCAAAGAAAATACCCCGCAACTTAATTACTTTATGCAGCTTCCTCTTGCACGTGTGCACTTCGATGTATTCCTTAACAATATTTTGAAACATGTGAAAGGAGACAAATTTAATCAAAAACTGCCTAGCTCATGTTTATTGAAGTGAAACTTCTTTAGAATCGTTGACATTAGAAAATTAGATAAACGAAAAAGCGACATTAAAAACTTAAAAGAGCCAAACATATTCATAATAGGATTTAGCCTGCGAGAGAATGAGATAGAATATTATTATTATTTTATTATTTCATTCTCTCGTAGGCTACTTTTCTGAAGTTTCACTACTGCCGTGTGTGAACATGACACATACACGCTTTTTTTTAAAGTTCAGATCATAATTATTATGGATGATCAAACCTGGGAAATATATTTAATTCAATGAAAGATTTATCAATTTCAACAAAAAAGAAAAGAAATGCAAAAATAATCAATACAAAGACAATTGGCAGCCTTTATCGTATATAAATAGTATAAGTATAGACATGTCCCCGTAAAATTGCAAAAACCGTTAGATTGTAATCTAACTAGCGAAATTGTAAACTGTCGACAGATTACAATTAAACGCATTATTTTTCGGCAGCGACCGTCAGTAATGGGGAATACGACGCAGCGAGAGAGAGAGAGAGTGAGATAATTCAAGCTGAAACCCAAATTTTTCAATTAAGTAGGCACGTAAAAAAGAAACGTTAAGATCGTTAAGGTCGACTTAAGCTGTCTCAACTATCTATTAATAATTTTTATTTTTTCTTTCCTTAAATTTTGAATTGTATAATTTTTGTATTTTTGTGTAAGTTTAAGTTTTTTGTAATGTAACTTTTAACTTTAAATTTTTCGCGCATAACCTTTAACTTTTTTTTTTTAGTGAATGATGTTGCACCTTTGATGAATTGTTCATTTAACAAGTGTCCTAAATGTGTCTAGTTTTAAGTTTTTTTAATGTAACAATTTTTGGTTGCCCAAATAAATAAATATAATATAAAATATAATTTAAGTAGACTCCGATTGCGTTCATATGAGATCTCGGAGCTTCCCAAAATGTAATACATAGTTTTGGCGCTTAGGATAGCCACCGAGGGGATCTCACATAATCTGGCTTTCACCCCAAGAAGCCAGGTCTTATGAAGATTTCGTAGTAGGCCACTTTTATGATTTGACTTTTCCAACAAATTATGATAAGTACTTACTAATACACTTACGTAATTTCCACTAGTGCAATGATTTCCATCAAGTTTACATGTGTCATGTTGTATATCTTGAGTAAAGCTCTATAAAACTGAATACCTACGAGCACGTAACCCGATGAGGATATGACAATCAAAGCCTTATTCAAAGAAAACGCCCAAGGCAAACTTTAAACGCCAACCATTATGCAATGGATTTAGAGGTGTTAAAATATCTTGTAATCGGCGGAAACCTGACGTTTTATAACTCTAATCATTTGTTTGATTTACATAATAAAATCTCGGCTGAACGTTGAAAATTACGCCGTTTCCGGAGACGATTCTCCGGTGAAGCGGAAAAAACATTTCGTGTGCAAGATGGGTAATCACGCGATCATCGGAAGCTGTGTGTCGTAATAGTTTTATTGTAGTCACATTATAGCATCTTATACACGCTTATAAAGAAACAATTTATAAAGCTCGCACACCTATCGTATTAGGATTTACGTTTAATATTTTTTTTTGCCTTAATTACATCACGATTAT
The DNA here is from genome assembly GCA_923060345.2 of Erebia aethiops. Taxonomy (NCBI): domain Eukaryota; kingdom Metazoa; phylum Arthropoda; class Insecta; order Lepidoptera; family Nymphalidae; genus Erebia; species Erebia aethiops. The sequence goes on from OV281082.1 coordinate 21,455,647, forward strand.
TTTATGTGGATATGTTATCGTCAAAATTCATAACCGGTCAAAACCACTTTCAACTGCCAAAAACAGTCAAAAGAAGTTGATTAAGGACGTGGTCAAAACTCTGCCTTGTTGGTCTAGCGGTTTACTAACCGCTAGACCAACGAGGCAGAGTTTAGGCAACGAGGCAGAGTAACCATACTTGGTTACCACAGCTGATCACGAGGTCCTGGGTTCGATTTCCGGTCGGTCATAAAAATTGTGAAGTATTGGGTTTTTCAGTTAAGAAATTCTCAGCCCGGAATTGGAAGTTGGCCGTGAGTCACCCCCATGCTCGGAGAACACGTTAAGCCGTCGGTTCCGGTTATTATCACTAACATAATAATAGTCGTTAAATCCCGCCAATCCGCATTGGACGCTAGAGCAGCGTGGTGGGTCTAAGCTCTAATTCCCTGACTCCTATGAGAGTGGAGGCCTGTGCCCAGCACTGTAGTGGTGGTCAAAACTACAGACTGCGAGCTTATGGACCACCGACACCGCTACCACTGACACCACCTATTATCCTAATAATATGATAAAACTATTATTCAAACTCTTAGCAACTTTAACGGTAACATGTGCACAGTGCACGTAGGGAACAAATAACAGATTCCGTTTGTTGCCCACAGCTAAAGTCAAAAGCAAATATGTCTAGAAACGATAGTAGTTTCCGAAACAAAATTGAAGTCAAATATTGGATTTCAAGCGAAGCAGTGTTACAAACTTGGTTTTCAGCGAGAACGCAAAACGGTCACATTTCTATTTATTGGATTTTCCGCATTCCAACGCTGTTCAATTAAATGACAATCATTGTTAAAAGTATAAATAATAAGTACAGCATACAGGAAATGACAGAAATAGTTGGTTCTGCTGAGAATCCATACCAATATTATAAATGCGTGTCTGTCTGTCTGTCTGCTACGCTTTCACGGCCCATCTGTTCAACTGATTTTGGTGAAATTTGGTATAGTTTGTATCCCAGGCATAGGCTAATTTATATCCCGGAAAATTAAAGAGTTCCTGCGGTAATCAAAAACCGTAATCCACGTAGACGAAGTCGTGGGCATCATTTAGTAATATTATATTATATTATTACGCTATGTTGACAAATAGATTCATTATATAAAAATTCTCACTAATCACGCTTCGTCTAATGAAATCCGTGCTTCTGCCTCTGGGATGTGAGTTTTCTTTATAACATAATTATGAGCTTTACATATTTTACAACTCATCAAGTACCTACGCTTTGATGACAAGAATAATCTTATAAGTCAGGCCGTCAGGCATAGATTTTACTCGTATAAACAGGATGAAAAAAGCGCATGGTTAGAGGAACGTGCCCGCGAGATCACACCTGCTACCTTATAGGAGGTAGGATGTCTAAATCACTAGGCTCTCAGCCTATCACCGCATAATTCATTGGACATTCATTCATTATTGGACTAAAATTACTTATTTCCTTTACCTATGTGTTAGTGGAAAGCTATTGATAGCTTTCAGTTGTGTCTGCTAGCTATTTAAGTCCCGCGAGCTTATTTTGACGTACATTACTTAAAGAACAATATGCAATTTAATCTTCACTGTTCTTTGCACAAGTTATACTGTAACGCGTATTTATAGTTTTCACTTTGTAAGAGAGAACTTTGTAAGTGAAACATTAGTACACACACATACACATAGTTCCTTTTTTGTCAGAGTGTCCTGTTCCTCTCTTCTCTTATTTACTTGCCTAGGCCTGGCCTGGGCCTGGTGATTAAACATTAGTTAAATTATGTCAATGATTAGATAAAATGCTATAATTATTGAAAATTGTATTTCGAAAATCTAAATTTAAAAAATGATAAATTTAAATTCTTAAAATAAAATGTAGGTAAATGTACGTAATAATGACAAGCATAATATGAGAAAGAATGTAAGAATTTAATAAAATATTAATAATATAGAAGATTATTACCTACCTACCTGTTAGGTAATAGGCGACTCGTTATTGTACTAATAAGTTAATAACCTAACTGCAAAGCAACATTTAACGCTATATTTTAATCTAGACTGCTATGATGCACTGCAGTGAGTAGTGACATAACCGTTGGACTAAAAAAGAACTGACTCAAACAAAAAAGTACAATGTACAAAAAATGCACTAAAACATCTTCCTCCCACGAAATCTCGGCTAAATAACTTTATCGTAGCGTAACATCATTTGTGTATAAATCGCACTTTCTAAAACATTGTTTGCACAAAACAATGCTGCGTGAACTAGTGAGGAGTTCACGCGTATTTTTTTTAAGAATTGCAGCAACCACGGCCACGGATCATGAGTCAGGGCCGATCATGGGACACAACATTGATTCACGCTACTAATCGTCTTCGGAAAAATCTTATCACACTGGCGTTTTTTTTATGACTGCCTGAAAAAAGGAGTATTTACTGCTGATTTCTTGAACCATAGCGCACGAGCTAAAACTGACGTTCTAAGATTTTCATGGCAATTTTATTAAAAACCTACCTAAATTTTAGGTTTTTAATTTGAATACTTTTTTTTCGTTTGTTCTAAAATTTTTGTAACTATCTCTTACTGTACCTATGATTGACTTTAAAGAAATTATATTCACTAAGCTCTTGAAAATCAATTTTCTAGCAACGTACCTACTATTTGATATCTAAAATATAAAATATTTTAGATTGAGGAAAGCCTAAAAGGATAGGACAAACCTTGCACCTTGAACCATAAATGACTTATTTACGGTCGTAATGCGTTAGTATAATAGTCTGTAAAACAAGTTTTTATTACCAATTTGCGGTTAGCTCCATGGTTGTAAGCACGACGTGAGTCACTGATATAGAAAGAGATCTTTCTTGATTCTGTTCCCAAGAGGAAGCGAGAGGCTGTACCTAACTATTTTTTATAAGAGCAAATAATAATCGGCTGCACCTTAATGATTCATACCTTTAACGAGAACGAAACTCTTCAGGAGTGCGAATTACATTCAACTAATGCCATTACTAATAATATGACTAAGCGACATATTTTGAAGTTTTAAAATATTGCATAGCAACTTGAAAGTTTTCGTGATAGAGCCCAAAACAAACCTTCGTAATTGGCAATTATCGGACTTCTTGTTTATTTAAGTAAGCCATAGTCATAATCATTTCACTTTTTCACATAATATTACATCCGGCTTAATACTTGGTGCCTTTGAATACTCAGTGCCCTCTTTCACTGTGAAGAATTCAAGTGAAACCCTTATCCTTTGACTTTGTACTTGTATCAGCAACAGAAATGGCAGTTATTAAGTGAATTTCCATGATAAAAGTACTAGAATAAACAATAACAACTAGTTATTACTATTACCTATTCTGTGCAACTAGTTAGTAACAATGATGCAATGAGCTCAGCAGTTGGAAAAATAATTTTTATCTTTACTCAAACGAATTGAAAATACAGGATTGCATTAAGAAGTTATCGCAAACTTCCAGTGTCTTGCAAATAAAACAATCAAAAGCAAAGAAGGAAATATAGCAATTAAAAAGTTTTAACAAGCAACCGTGAAAATTACGCGTGCCTTCAACGCACGACTATAAGTTTGTAAACACAGGCACGTGATTTTGCATGCAGTAAAGCTAAAGTTGCCTTCTTTTGAGATTTTTCCGGATTAGTCCACTTTTTCATATTATTATTTGGAAGGTGCGTATAGGTACTGTTAGACTGAACATTGCAATTCTATGGTTTTACTAAGTTACTACCTCTACGGCTTTTGACAGTGATAGCGGGATTGGGAGCGCTTGGCGGGAGATCAGTGCCTAGTGTCAAAATGTACGGTGTCTGTGTGTAAGTAGTTATAATATTAAATGGATAATAAGTTACATTCAATAGTAATGTTATAGTTTTGACTATTCGTGAATCTACATACTAATCATGCTATAGTTAATTAAGTTTTAATTTAGATTTTAATGTATTCTTATATTTAATTTGATATTTTTTTAGTAATAAATAATAACAAATAAATATATTATATATCATGTTATTATAAATCTGAAATTGCTCTATAGTTTCTAATTTAGAGAAGTTCACAATTTCAACGGGTTTTCAGGGAGTCTCGCTTTTGAAAAGTTTTTAGTAAGTTAAAAGTAATTTAATTTTTAAAACACCGTACTTAATACGATGCTTTAGGGCGTAAAACAATACGTAGTTCTTATAGCTTTCACTTTTAAGCTTCGGTTTTCAACTGAACATTACCCAATTTCCACTTTACATTCAAAGCTCCAGACTAATATTCGCCTTAATCCTCTTTATCCTGATTTGCAATATGCATAATAGATGGTAACCGTTAATGTAGCGGAAGTACTTAAAGTGCGTCTTATGTTCACTGGAGTAGGTACTGCTCACTATTGTATTCAGACAACAGGACTGTTACTTTTACTAGTAGTTCTAGATAATTTGAAGCTTGAGAAAGTTAATAAAACAGTATTTTATTCAAACTCAAACTCAAAAGTAATATTATTCAATTTAAGTATACTATACACTTAATAACGTCCAATTACTTATAAAATATGATGGTGATTGGTGATAATCAGTTACGGTATCTTAAAACTGAGGGTTTCAAACGCGCCCTGGTTTTGATACATTTTTAGGTATTTGATAGTCAACAACTGTTCGTCTGATTTTGAAGAAATTTGGTACAATTCATATTTGGTATGAAAAAGCTTTTTAAATATATAGGTTGCATCTCGGAGAAGGACTCTATAATCTGCAAAATCAATGAATTCCACATTCTTTATCATTGTCCTTTGCCTTGCCTTGTCAACCTATTAAAATTAAGGAGGTTCTCAATTCGACGCGTATTTTTTTAAATTCAAAATAATGTAGTATTTCGTTAAACTGTGATAATATCATATTACTCATTAATTATTTTAATACTTTGGCAATAATGTCTGATCGAAGTTAAGTAATTTTACAACTAACACAAAATCATCCTAAACTGATTCAAGATTTTCCTTGAGTAATTTAAAATATAAAGCCTCTGATAGATGAATGGTTTCACATGCAAAAACACGTGTACGTGTAGTTCTCACGTGTTCTGCACGCGTGCTTTAAAATCGCGTGCGCGCCCGACTTTTACAATATTATGTTGATAAATGTGTGAATTGCTTTAAAATAACATGATAACTTTTACAACTATCATTCAAATCCTCATTATCCTTAGGAAACTCCATCAATTTGAATCAAACAGTTATAGAATGTGGTCACAACCCTAAAAAAACAAATAAAACCCACAAAATTGCAGCCGCTATTGGTTCTTTTAATATAAACGCTAAAGATAAAGTAAAAAATTAACCCGTGTAAAGCAAGCAACCAAAAAACCTTAATCCAATTAAGTCAATTTTATCACTTGTGTATCATCCACATCTTGGAGTTACCGGCATAAATGGTGTATATAAACCTATCTGACCAATTATTAAAACTTATTACAGCGAGAAAAAGAAAATGATGTTAACAATATGCTACAAGTGAGCCAAATTGATGGAACGAGAACATTAAAAATATTTCATACGAATCGATCGATCGTCAGAAGTAGACAGCGTGAGATAAAAAAGATCAATCATCATCAATCTACATTTTGTTTTACAGAGTCCTTTTCTCAGTTAAGAAACTGAAAAGCTAATGTTTTAAAGGAACGTATAAGCACTATGTTTTTTTTTCGAAGGGTGTTGACATCTTCTTATCATCATGGTATGCTGCCAGCCCTAGTCTTCTTCGTACTGGCTGATTTCACCATCTGACATGTGCATAATGCATACACCGCAAGCTCTGCATGTTCTTGGTCCTACAGTCCTATAAATAGGTGACTTTTTATCTTTGTCAACTGCTGTCAACTAACTAGCGCTTTCTATCAATATGTCTGTTACGTCATGATAACATCGACATCTTTAATGATAACCTGTTAATTTATATCAATGATTTATATTCCCAAGATATTCCCTTTATGTAGAACTCTTTTTTGTGTCAGATTTGCTGTTTATTTTAATTTTTTAACACTTAAAGTGAAAAATTGCAGTGGTTTTAACCGACTTCCAAAAAAGGAGGAAGTTCTCAATTCGGCGCGAATATATATATTTTTTTAAATGTATGTCGGTGCATATCTCCGTGGTTTCTGAACCGATTTGAAAATAATTATTTTCAGTCGTTAGAAGTCGAAAGCACTCGAGGTGGTCCCATAAAAATTCTGAATCCAAATCCTCAACCCTGAAACTAAAAAGTTAAAAATAAAAATTATTTGAAAAGAACTGACTTCCAAAGCCACTGTAACGTAAAAAAATATTTCTAAACACTATATTGAAGTCGGGTGGGTATAACAAAGATAAGCAAAGTTGACGCATCAGGCTCGCCCGACTTCAATATATTGTGTAGAAATCAAAATTATTTTTTACTTTACAGTGGCTTTGTAACTTGGTTTTTTGGAAAGAAATTTTATACTTAATTTTTTTTTATTTCTACATATCACTGATTTTATCATGTGTAAGTTATCTGAATTATTAATCCCTCTGCAAATAATGTAAAAAAACTGGCCTTGACCGGTATTTTTTATTATAACGACCCATTCAGGGAGTACATCCTTCTACTTAATTCTGATCATGAAGTAATAAAACTTTATTATGAAATATATCTTTGTACATACACAAGTAATCATTTATGGTATTGAATTGTCTCCATTGAATCGCTCGGCCGAGTTTATTTATCATTAAATCAATTGATGTGACCATACATGTTTTGTGATATTCTTTTTTATTTGATACGTAGAGATTGCCCCATTGCATTGCTTACCTATCACTGGAGTACATATACATTTCTTTTACTATATCTACATATATGTCATAAAGTATAAAATATAAATCTTGCATATTATTGTCTCCACAATACAGACTAACTACTTCTACTTCTTATCGTACTTCTTAATTTCGTTATATTATGTCATGTCGTTCAACATACGGAAATGTGTTACTCATGTGTTATTAAATTGGCTATGCTTGTCTATTTCCAGATGTTCCTAAGCTTTCTTGTACTTTCGACGCTTCTCCTTCTGTAAAAAAAAACCTTTATCTCTGAAGGAGACTATGCACACCAAAGATAAGGCCATTTTTGGCTCGCACATTCAAATTGAGTGCCTAGTGTATAGAGTGTTCTCGTTCATTTGTAATATGCGTAATAAAAATGAGCATCCCACATCCCACTGGTTTGTTGTGCCAAGACACTCGTGCTCTAAATCCACTGCCCTCTTCTCCCAGTGTGAATCAGCGGTAAGACCGAATATGGGTGACAGACCAATTTAGCAATTGAGGAAGTTCCAATAAGCACTTTAGCTTAGTTCCAAACTATACGCGCTGTTATTGATAGCGCGAATGTGTCAGGGCTCATCAGGAGTAATGTCCTCGAAAGTCCTGGAATGTAAATATTTCCTTATTTATGTTTCCGCTTATTTTTTTTCGAATTTCTGGCTCTTTCAAATCTTTCTTAATTACTACAAAGACAAGTACACAACATTAGATAGGTCAAAAGTAGAACATTATCTGGATTATAATGGTTGGTACTCTTGAAATGGTCTATTTTTGGGTTCAAATTTTTTAGGCAATTTAAAAGCACCCTTTCAAATGAACTCCAAGCATGTAACTGGGTTTCATCTAAGCCTTCCAACTTAAAAGAACAGCAAGATTTTTCGTGACTTAAAAAATGTAGCTCAGCTAAATCTTTTTTAAACTACAAAGTAAAAATTATAATGTTAAAAAAATAACTTGCTATGAAATCTAATATTCAGTGCACATTTTTTTAAACTCGCGACAAACCTCCTCATTAACCTTTGTTGTGAAGTTCTGTGAAGAGTTTGTTCAAATAGCACTCATTAAAAATCTGCGTTGAGTCTCCCACGCACATAATTTGCAAGATTGTTTTTCTCGAGCACATTTACCCTTTAAAAAATACTTCATCACAATTTTAAAACTGCAAATTGTCACATTCTTTATTTCTGCTACAGGATTTTTGTAAAAATGCTTCTTATAATTTTTTAATTGCTTGATTCTTTTTTTTAGATTTGATTTTAAAAACAGGTTTTTTTTATGTGTGTTAACCAAATAAAAATATGAACAAGAATTATTACGTTTAATCTAGTTTTAATGCAAGAAATGTGATCACAGGTGGCTATCGTTCTGGAAAATTGGAATGAGACGCCCGACGATCACACACACGTTGTCAAGGTGTCGCTAAATTGCATTTTAAACGGCTTGACTGTAAAACCACTCATACCTGACCTTTGCGAGTTGAGACACCAGAAAATGGTTTATTGGCATCCTCAATCCAAAGTTGTACAAATCTCCAAAAAAGTTGAACGGTTCCACTATTTAAGAGCTTTGGCATCCCTTTGTTGCAATTTGGGTTGCATTATCTTGGTCTAGATCTGATTAATTTTCTTAACTTTTACTGTTACTCCCACCCTGGTTTAGTTGTCCGGACCTGCAACTGCGATACTGGAATGTTGCGTTAAAATTAAGTTTACTCACTCTCACGCTAACCTTGAGGGAACAAGCCAGGGAGGCTGTTGAGAAACTCAAAACCAGACCAAATTATGACAGTTGTCCAGTTTCTTATATAAAGACTAGATGATTCCCGCGACTTCGTCCGCGTGGATTAAGATTTTTGATTCCCGCGGGAACTCTTTAATTTTCCGGGATAAAAAGTAGCCTATGTCCTTCCCCGGGAAACCATCTACCCCTGTACCAAATTTTATCAAAATCGGGTGAAGAGACAGTTTTTTTTAATTCCCGCGGGAACTCTTTATTTTTCCGGGATAAAAAGTAGCCTATGTCCTTCCCCGGGATACCATCTACCCCTGTACCAAATTTCATCAAAATCGGTTCAACAGGTGGGCCGTGAAAGCGTAGCAGACAGACAGACAGACAGACAGACAGACAGACAGACAGACAGACACACTTTCGCATTTATAATATTTAAAATTAAGTTTACTCACTCTCACGCTAACCTTGAGGGAACAAGCCAGGGAGGCTGTTGAGAAACTCAAAACCAGACCAAATTATGACAGTTGTCCAGTTTCTTATATAAAGATACAAATTAGAAAGGAAACTGTCATGAAATGGTCTGAACGCTATCAGAGTGGAGAAACCGCGTCTGTGACAAGGACCTTCCTACCATCAGTAGAATTGGCCCACAAGATATAAAAGAAAATTAACCTAACGCCCCACTTCACACAAGTTTTCACTGGCCATTGGTGGCTTTGCGGAGTACCTGCACAGATTCAAATGTAAAGACGACCCAAGCTGTGTTTGCGACCCAAACTGTGATGAAACAATCCTACACATGTTAGTTGAGTGTCCGCAGCACGACAAAGCGCGAGAGGATCTGCAACAGGAAACTCAAATGAGTCTGTGTAGGGGCTCCCTAGCCGCCATGTTACAAAACGACACAACAAGAACTCCCTTTTTAAAATTTGCAATTAGAATTGCAAAAACAGCGATAGAAAGGAACAGAACTCGGTAATAAAGACACAGTGTTTCATTTATATTATGGAATATAAAATCTAATATGTGTAGAAATCACGCGTGTTCTGCTCCTTTTTATCGCAACAAAAAAGTAGCTGCTGAAATAAATATACAATATAAACTTGAAAATAAATAGGATACAAAATAAATCTAAACCAAAAAATTAAACTTAACTTAAACTTATCTGTACATAAATTAAAACTAAGCCAAAAAAAAACGTCTCCGACCACCACATCGGAGGAAGCTGCCTCTTGTCAAATATGACAAGAACTATAAAAAAAAACCTTGAGGGAACGGGGATCCGTGTTTGATTTCCAATAGCTACAAAAAACATGGCTGCATGGGTCGCACACTTCTACATAAGAAACTGTTTTCTACATTTTCCATTTCTATAAGGTAAGTTGTACAACTATGAACAATACAAATAAAGCTTATATAGCGATGAGTGCGTTGATAGTGTAATGTGTAGACTCGACAACGACATCGAGAGCAGCAATTGCCATCAATCCCCTGCTCTCTATGCCAACCGCATCGCGTAGGTACTGATTAGAGGGCTTCCGGAGTCGCCGACATTAACTGCCGTTTATATCCAAACGCCAAGGTATAGACTGCCGCGGAATCAATATTATATGAGTGTTATTAAGTATTTTAAATCTCTCTCCGGTTATGTCGGATGAATAATCAATGAAAACGTCGCTGGGCGTTTCAGGCCGCCGAGGCCGGGTCAGGAAAACATTCATTTTATTTATTTTAATATAATTTTTAACGAATAAAATCTCTATATCATCATACAGAATATATCCTAAGAATTACCTACTCTAATACCTTTCTTAATTACATTCAAGGTATTAAAATTGTGGCCGATAAAAATGGAAAACAAGAGAAAGCTAAGAAACCCTATATTATGTTCTGCTACAATTCGATAGTACCCTATACGACATGCTACGGTATAATGATGACTTAATTTTTCGCTACTCTACACCAAATTATGCAACTTTGACGGTTAAACTCGGCAACCTTTGTGTGCTCTACTAATAATTAAAAATACTTCAATGTTTAAACTACCTTTATTGTACTTAGCTTCTTTATGAAACGCTATACCTACCTACTATAGTTACTTTTCTAATTACATTTCATAATTCAAGCTTACTATCGCGTCGCTGGAGCACATCCGCACTCGTTCGTAACTTGCAACGAGGCTCGGTGGTCTTAAGGAAGAATCTGTCAGCGGTTAAATATTTTAATTTCAAATCCATAGCCTTGAACACGTCTCATTATAGAAATAAATTGTCGAAGTGATCATTTATATCAAACACTAGTTTATATACAGGATAAACAGCTTTATCTATTACGAACTTTAATTGTAGGTAGGCCTAGATACGTTCAGGCTTCGCCAATTTTGTTATTGCTTATATATTTAACTTTTAGAAGCTTTTCGGTCCATTTACGCATCTGAGGGCAATTCCAAAAATAACATTAACGTGAAAAAAGTTATCACGCGTCTTTCTTTCCAATTGGATTAATGCACTCCGAATAATAAATTCACGTGAACTCAATCAAGTTTAAATATTTAACTTTATTGCATTTGTTTTTCATTCGGACCCATTCATCAATTTGTCATCGGATTGTCATAAAAGTATGAGCTTTTTGATAATAAATGGAAATGGTAGTCTCGTATGTATTGAAAAGGTCAATTTTGCCATGCAAAAATTCACAGAAAAGTACAGTTTTTGATGATGATCAATAGCAGAGGTAATCCATGGTGTCTGAAATCGCTAATTAGAATAAAATCTAAATGGAACCCATAAAGTCAGCAAGTTGGAATGAGTCAGCTATATAGTCTAAATACCACAGATCACGGAATCCGTGATCTGTGCTAAATACCTATACGAAGAAACATATTCAGAAAACATTAAATACCTACTTGCTAAAGGCTCTCTTTTTAGGCTGTTATCGTAAACCACCAAACGGTAACTACTGATTTAACTGATAGCAGAGCTTATCTATGAAGTGTTTTTTACTAATAAGCACGAGTGACATTAAAAAATTGGCGGATATCATCCTTGACAACATTCGGCTCTACCTTTTATCTGAGTTAATTCAAATTTTAATGTCACATTGTTAAATATACACTGACGGTACTAAATCCATATTACTAATATTATAAATGCTAAAGTGTGTCTGTCTGTCTGCTACGCTTTCACGGCTCATCCGTTCAACCGATTTTGATGAAATTTGCTACAAGGTTATGTTGTATCCCGGGGAAGGAAAATTAAAGAGTACCCGCGGGAATCAAAAATCCTACTCCACGCGGACGAAGTCGCGGGAATCATGTAGTATATTATAAGTCTATGGATAAAACCATAATATTTTACAGATTTACGACACAGACTTTCTTTTGCTTGCCTTAAGTTTTTATCCTTTTCCTGTTTTCCAGTTTGTTAATGTGGCCAATTCTGTATAACATAATCTATCAACTAAAATGACAGCTTTAAATCTAGTTCTGTCCCTTTCCGCAGCGAGTATTAAGAAAGGGTTAGCAATGTTTCTAATGTTGTCATTTTAGTTTAGTTTAGATATTGTGCACTACAGAATCAGCCAAAATGTTTTTTCCGAATAAGTTAAATGTTTAAAGTATAAAGAGATAGTAAAAAACTCGTTCTTCGCAACAAAATAGCACATATCCAATTCTTAGATTTTGTATTTATGAAACATGCAAAAATATTCTTCCAAAAATTACTTATGACACTTTTTGCACAACATAAAAATATGTAACGCAGAAATTGCGACAACTTTTATTGCATTGTATTTTGCATAATGTACGATAAGCTTTGAGTTGTGGCAGTAATGTATACGAAATACAAAACTTAATTGATATTTGTCCTTATACATAAGGAACTGCGTACACAAAATAATATATTATCTTATTTACTGTTAAATAAGTAGGACAAAATTATCTTAAATGGAAATAAAAAACTTTGGATGCACGAAAACTGAAACTGCATAATGTTTGCAACTTTGCATAGAACATTTTATTCATGGCATAAAATCGTTACATCATCAATCATTTTCTATATTATTTTATCATGCATTAAAATTGCCGCTTTTCTATAAAGTTAAAATTAAAGGAGGTACGAGTATATTAGTGTGCGCAAGAGCTTTAAAATTATCTTGTGATTCATAGCGCCTGTCATAATTACTCAAGAGGATCGAAATGATTGAATGTCATATTATACTTTTGTGTAATGGTGTAACCTTTTACAGATGAACATGAATTAGCAATTGCAAATAAATTAAAATCACTAAAAGGTTTCCTTTTTTATCAGCAGCCAAGAAGCTTTTTCTGGGAAAAATCAAGATTGGCAAAATATTATAAATATTAAAAAGCGGCATATTGTGATAAAAATATACTAAAAATATACTGTCTTTAATGTTGGCCGATCAGCTCGGCTAGTTGGCTGAGCTGGAAAACCCACAGTAGGAAAATTTTCCCTTTGTCAACCCTTACATCTCGGGTCGCTAATTTGCTACCTGCCTGGGCAGTAATTTTAGAAAAGTTTTGTCCTACTGTAGTCGTAAATACTTCATATTGCTTATAGATATGTATTTTATTGTTCACTCGGCAGTAGAAACGCTACAAGGAAACCAGTCAATCAACTTGGTAGGCACATAAAGCACCTGATTGACAGACCGTGCATAGGTTGGAGTATTCTGTCATGACGTGGCTTCTCGTCAACTGAGTGGTATGTATCCTGGAAGTGAATTCATTGTGATTTGATACTTGATATTAAGACTACAGTAGGGTAAGAAGGCAAAATTAAATTATTTATGCCTTTAAATTTGATCTATCTGAAAGCTCAACTTTGTACGAATACTCGTAGCTAAATGAATAGGTATATGGATTCTAAGTAAGTTAAGGGTGCGTTTAAGTTTCCTAGTGTAATGGACTAAGTAGTCCAAAAATCTAGTGAACTCAATTAACGGAGTTTAAAAGATTCACGTTCTTTTTTCAATAACAAAAATGAGATTATGACTTCTTTTGCGAATATTTCTGTTTTTTCAAAAGCTTACGGAACCTCTTAGACAAGAAGCACACTACACATAATGCCAAATCTTTATGCCTGCTGCAAATGATCTACGCGGTAGATAGGCGATAGTTAAGGGCTAAGGCGTCTTAAAACACGTGAGAACTCTTTAAAAAGTGTTTTTTTATCCGTGTTCAATGACAGTTAATTATTGTCATGATTGTGTAAGCAATAAAGCTGTGAAAAGATAACAGACGGACAGGCAGATATGCTTTTACATCTATACTAATATTATACAAGCGAAAGTGTCTGTTTGTCTGTCTGTCTGTTTGCTACGCTTTCACGATCCATCCGTTCAGCCGATTTTGATGAAATTTCTTACAGGGATAAGTTATATCCCGGAGAAGGGCATAGGCTTTTTATCCCGGAAATTTAAAGAGTTCCCGCGGGAATCAAAAAAACTTAATACACGCGGACGAAGTCGCGGGCATCATCTAGTTTATAGTATTAGTAGCTGATGCCCGCAACTGAGGTTTTTCTTTAAATCTCTCTAATGAAAAGTATCCTTTGACCATGTCCAGAATGCAAGCTATGTGTCTTTTGTCTAAATATGAAAATATGGATTTAATACCAGATGCAAAACAGAAGTGAAAATTTATATCTAAGTAGGTAAGTATATAAATATTATAAGTGCGAACTTGGAAGTTTGCTAATGAATTTTACTGAAAGTAATAATGCAGGAACGTAAATTGCACTAGCGGCCGAAGTTAGTACGAACTTTGAACTTTCGAAGCAATAAGCTTTCAGTTTTAATGTTTTGTTATCATCATATTTTTTTTTTTTTTTTTAAATATATAGGCTAGCGCTTGGCTGCAATCAGTCTTGCATGCAAGAGGCTATATTATGCTATTTTCCCGTGTTTTTTCACCTCATTCCATTCATGGCATTCCACCTCTTGGCGGTTCGAATCAGGAACGTATAGTAGAACCGTTTCGTTCGATTTCTTATTAAGTTCTTGCTGTTTGCTGCTGCTTGCTTCTTTGAGCACAGTCTCTCCTTTGGGATTACCTTGAAACAGTCATGTCTAACCGCTTCAAGCTATAGGGCTGCATAGTGGACTTCAAATCTTCGTCAAATTGTTAGGGCTTCCAATACCGGGATTGGAACTGTTTTTATCCGGCTAAGTTTAAAACTTGTATCTTAAGCACATTAGCTCAATAAGACCATCTTTATTGCTTAAAACCAGTGAAGAAAAGTCATTTTGGATCACTGAGACGGAAAAATTAGTGTTTGAATTTAGAACCCTGTGGTTTGGCATTTCTATTTCATTGACTCATAAAAACGTTCAGAAATCTGTTTTTTATCCAATGCAATTTTTTTATTATGATTTATTTTCTTTTAAAAAATAACTATTGAATTTTTAATTAATTTGTGTTTCGACTAAACTATGTATTTTTATGAGTAAACAAATGTCATTTCTTCATTGAATTTAAGCAGAAAAGTCCTGTTTTGGAGTTAATGTGGTGAAAAAAAATTTTTTTTGGAAAACTGTTTTTTATGGTGCAGTTTCCTTCAGAAAAGACTAGTTTTAAGTTAAAAACAATCTATCTAATTTTAAGTTTTTCCCAATACCGGGATCCCGGGATCCCGGTATTTTAAGTAATACTGCTTCAAGCATACATACATGGTAGTAACTCCCCAGAAGACTGCTTAAGCAGTTACAACTATTTCAAACCGTCGCGGTCGCAAAAGGCGAAAGTAGTCGCAGAGCACACAATGATTGACACTGTTCTCCTCTCTCGAGGTGTCGACTGTGCTGGTGCAGATATCCTCCTCTGACTTCCATGTTACAACTGCAGTTGGATCTGCAACGGCCCCATCGGTTGAAAACAACTGCTCGTGTCGACAGTCACTGCTCTGCTTGAGCGGCCCCTGAAGCCGTTCAATAAGTAGGTACCCATTATATGGTATATATGCCATACCTATGTTCAAGCAGCCCGGATATTATGGAACTAGGAATCTGCTTATGCAAACCTATATGATATGGCCGCCCGTAAACGATGACTCTGCTTGATTGTTATTATTAGTTTTTGTACGAGTCAAATTCAATCAATTTTATCAAAATTGAAAATTTATATTGTTCATAAACTTTTTTTAGTTGTTTTTTTTAGTTGATTGGTTGGTTTAGTACCTACTTGATTTGATCATTAACCTTCTTGGTCATAAGGCATCCTTGGTCTATAACAAATCGATATGTTTTAATGAACAGTCTTATCAACAAAGCTTTGAACAAAGTTGTAAAAACTCTAGGTTTATCGAGCGGAAAAATCCAGTTTCAATGTAAAACAAATAAGGTAGTTTTATTTTCTAACATCACTCTAATCACACTATACACTTTATGGGATTATCGTAACGCAGAAACGGGCATATTCAACTCAGTGCTCTCGGGCCGCTGTGAAATTTAAATCCATAGACAGTTGAATAAGTACTTTTAGGTTAAAACGTAAAAATATAATTCATTTTTTTAAAGACGTCTGTTTCGCCGCGCTTTTGTTCGTCGTTCAACACTTGCTTTCTGTAGCATTCCAGCCGCAGTCAACCAAAAATCTTTTTGGAGTTTACCTCCTTTAGACTTCTTTAGAAATACATATTAAGGGGAGTAAAATCAAACTTTCTTCGTTACGTTATTTACTTTGTTTCCATGGTAACACTTGTTTATGTTTCTATGACTGTAATTTATTTTGATGAATATAAATTATATAATTAATATAAATAAATGTATCGAGTATGCTTTCAGTAATATAAAAATGCGTTCATTTAGCGTCGGAACTGATACACACAATTTTTTATCTGACGCTAACTGTATTGTAGGAGACTTGTAGGAGCCAGCATTGAACAAGTATCCTTCGTTGTGGTCACGCGTTGTGTTTATCCAAGTCCTTAAGCTGGATAGTAATTTAAAGTAACTACCAGTAATAAAGAGCAAAATCTTGTTTCCAAATTCATAGCTCAATATTTGGCTCAAACGTTATTTTATGGGGGTGCGTTCTGAGGGTTATTTTTACTCCCGATTCGTCCTCCAAGTGAAGGCTGAAGCTTTCCGGCCCTTAAAATGGAATCAAGGTGCCACTTAAAAAGATATTAAATTATGCAATTACATCCCCGTGGGATACTAAAGATTGTTTAGAAGGCATAAAATACGAAATTATTATTATTTATATCCGTTCCGCGTTTGGTTGGAACCTATTCAGAATTTTTAATTGTGATATATTTTAATAGTTATTTTAAATCAAATCAAATCAAATCATTTATTCAATATAGGTACACTGCAGGTACACTTATTGTAGTTAAAAATTACTTACTTGAAAAAACATGATGGTGATAATAATCAGTTACGGTATCTTAAAACTAAAGCTACGAGGGTTCCAAACGCGCCCTGGTCTGAGAAGAGCCCACAACAAACTCAGTCGGGTTTTCTTTTATTATCACCATCTCACCAACAGAGCCATCATTGCCAAGCTTCCTTGTCGTTTAGGTAATCCTTTACATGCATTGACCATGTTTACATGGTAATAAGATTTTTCATTGAGTTTACGTTTTACGCTTATTCAGAGACATCTTCAAATTGTAGAAGATTTTATTATTGTAGAAGCGGACACTGTTAATGTTTCCATTTTTTGTAGTAACTCTTATAAAAGAGCAGGCAACAAGTTGATGCTCATGACATCGTCCACGTGGATTTATGTTTTTCAAAATTTATGGGAACCGTTTGTTTTCCCAAAATAAAAAGGAGCCTATGTCGTCGATCGTAGCTCTGTTGCAGCGTGATTGAAGGACAAACACTATTGCATATATTAGAGGTATTATTTATGTTCTCATACTTTTGTGATAGAATCATTTTCTTTTCAAAGGTATAGAATAGAATGAATTTATTTGTCTGAATATGTCATGTGCATATGTTAAAAGTAAGCAAATCATCGCCAGTCGCCAGTCACTCTGACTATAGACATAATATGATGAAAATCTGCGAGCATTATTTTATTATTTTCTAATGTAAGGATCACGAAGCTAACCCCGAGTTTACATCAATAAATAATCTCTGCATGATTAAAAAGGGCGACAGGGAAGAGGGTAGGACAAAACATCTGCGTGAAACGTCGGCGTCGTATGGGAAAAGCTTTTCATCCTGTCGCGCTTGTCTGTGCAGCTCCATATAAAAGAGCAAGCGCAGACTGTTTGTCAGTCAAACACAATTTTTTTGTCCGTAGGTAATGTATTTTCGCCCTAAAAGGGCAGAATCCTATAGTGCGTCCTGCCAGGACTTAGACAAGTCAAGGCTCGCTTCCCAGGCGGCTGTCGGGAGATTTCTGATTATATGCATATTAGCGTATAATGCAGTCGATTTTCTTTTGCGTTGCGTTGCGTCGCCGGCGGTACGGAAACGGCTTGTCTGGGCTGGGTGGACGCACCGCGCGCTGAGTATTCGCGCGCAGACCGCTCAGCCTGACCGCCATTGGCTCCGTTCGACTCACTCAACTCGACTCGGCCGAGCGCGCTGGACACGTGCCGCGTACGCTCCCGCTAGCGAAACTTCACTCGCTACGTTCGAAAATTCGTAAAAGTGGTGTATTTGACTATCAGTTTTGAGTTCGCCAATACTTTCTTTTTATTTGGACAGTTTTTATTTTGTGTTGTTTAATTTGTTTTGTGACTTTAACACATTGGAGGTGTACGGTTTATTTTCAATACGGCCGTCTGTTTACGGTGAGTACCTACGTGTTGAATTTCAATTTATATTTATGTAGATGTCTTCCAGCTGATTTATGCGGACGAGTAGAGATCGCGCCATGAACTGCATTACAGACCGAAGGTCGTGCGCTTCCTCGCAATCCAATCGGTTTCTATGACACTAATTCAGACTTAGTACCTATTTGTTGTTTTTTTTTATACTCATAAATCGCATTAAATACACAAAAGTTTCAATAACTTTCAAGTACGCCAGATTATTCGTGAAAAACGATCTCCAACAAATATCCTAATTATTATATCGCGACGTAATTTATCAGTAGATCTAGAATGGAATTTAATCATTTCTTAGGTATTCGTTCTCAAACGAATTAATTGTTGCCCAAGAGATAGTTAATTTCTTCTTTTTAAAACTTAGAGCAGTGCGTTGAACTCTTTTGTAGGCTTTTCTAGCGTCGTACTTTTGCAAGCTAATTATATTTACTAAAATCACGTAATAATCTGCAAACATTTTCCATTTGTCCGATCCTAATTTTTCATTGCAAACACAAAAATAAAATATTATTATACATATTATCTTATATATACACACTGATATATATTATATCTACACTTAACTTTATAAGAAAAAGTATGAACGATTTAATTAGAATAACAAATCAAATAGATCGAACAATGCTTATGTTTTCCTTTTGATAACGGTAGGTAGGTTTGCAAACACTGGCGACAGATTGCTCGGGCAAGGCAAATAGTATTATGAATAACTGTTGCACTTGTTACTGACTTGGCTTGAATTTATGTACTTACTTACTTAGTAACCGATTAAGACCTTGATTTAAATAATTTATTCACTAAATATAAAACAAGTGCGACTTCATTCAAAGAACGAATTTTCCTTGTAAAATATTCTTGGTAAGTTTAGTGCATTTTCGTGTATCTCATTACTTTAAGTAATTATAATTAACAAGTGACAGGTGTCCGTAATTTGGGTTGTATCTCGTTGAACTGAATGAAGTTTAACTAACTCATAAAAAAGTAATTAAAAACTACGATTAGGTAGGTAAGATTCCTGTCACTTTGGAATTCAACCTAGGTACTTAGTAGGTAACTAATTCTTGCCTAAATGTTTTTTTTTAAATCCACTACAAGCTAGCCCTTGACTGCGATCTCACCTGATGGTAAGTGATGATGCAGTCTAAGATGGTAGCAGGCTAACCTGTTAGGGGCATGGCAGTTATGTTAGACCCTTACCCCTTCGGTTTCTACACGGCATCGTACCGGAACGCTTAATCGCTTGGCGGCACGTATTTGCCGGTAGGGTGGTAACTAGCCACGTCCGAAGCCTCCCACCAGGCCAGACCAGGGAAAATTCAGAAATTAAAATCCCAAATTGACCCTGCCGGGGATCGAATCCAGGACCTCTACATCGTTACAATAGTCGAAAAGCTCTTTTTAACCGACTTCAAAAAAAGGAGGAGGTTCTAAATTCGTCAGAATCTTTTTTTTAATTTTTTATGTAAAATTCTTTTTTTGTTTGAAAGGGTATACTTGAAAGGTGGTCCCATATAAATTTGGTGAAGATCTGATTAAGATCTTCGAAGACAGATAATGGAACTCCTCAACGGATAAGAGTACATTGCTCGCGATCAGTGTAATAGCTTAGTAAACAGTAGGTTTTTAACCAGGCATTGCATATTTTTAACCGACTTCAAAAAAGGAGGAGGTTCTCAATTCGTCGGAATCTTTTTTTTTTTTTATGTATGTTCCCCGATTACTCGAAGACGCCTGGACCGATTTTGAAAATTCTTTTTTTGTTTGAAAGGGTATACTTCCAAGGTGGTCCCATGGTCATTAGGTCTGATGATGGAATCCTGGGGAAATCAAAGGAACTTAAATTTTATAATGACACGAACCCAGATAGTTATTAGGTACAGGTCTTTCTACCTTTGGAGAACCTATTATTATATATTATTATTTCTACCCACTATGTTGAAGTCGGGCGGGTATAACAAGGATAAGCAAAGTTGACGCAAGGCTCGCCCGACTTCTACATAGTGGGTAGAAATAATAATATGTAAATATTATATCCAATTATTTTTTGCTTTTTAGTTTTTGAAGGCGGTTTTTTTTATTTAAAAATAATTTTATTGTTTGCTTTTTAGTGCTGTAAATATAAAATAGGTTCTCGAAAGGTATATGAACCTTTAATACAAGTACACTAATCCTAATGCGTTGTCACAGTATTTAGCGCTGATTTATTTGTAAGTACGCGGAATCCTTATTTAAGGGAAAGGAAATAATATATTATAATAATTTTAATTAGTTGTTGCCAATGGCCTACTTCAATGTTGTCATTAATTCAACCTCAAAATATATACCTAATTAAGAATGTGGTACCTAAATCTATGAATGAGCTCTTTAAATGACTAATTGTTATAAAACAGGTAACTGTTATAATAAATATACGAATCCACAGCCACAGACGTGTACACAGTATATTTATTCACAAAAGAAAGTTAACTGGTTTTAAGTTATACAATTACAAGTAAATAAGAAGCTAATTACAAACAGAACAGTTCTTTTAAAGTTACTAATTATATAATTGGCATTTAACTAGAATAACAGAAATCTGAACATTCCATCCAAAGGCCAATTTTACTTAGATACTTAATTACTAAAACCCATTTGTTACAAAAGAATTACAAATAATCTTATTTACGCAACAATAAGATAAGAAAGTACCTAATTTTGGTAAAATATCATCGTGGAAAAACTAGAAAGATTTTTCTTTAGTAGTTTTTTCTATAACTAGCGGCGCCCACACATCAATTTATTAATCATTAATAAATATTATGAATTTATATAATTTAATATATAATTATTCGTACGCTCAATTCAATGGCTGAACAAACTTCTGCTGCTCACTGAGCGAGTTTATAAAAACTGTTACATTTGTATTCATAGAGTATGTCTATATTGTTAATTAAGTCTTTGCAGTCTTAGTCTATCGCATTAGGTTATATTATGTAGGGATTACTTGATTATTATTACCTGTGGGGATAGATTTAAGTTGAGTAATAAAATAAAATAAATAATATTGTACATATATATATTTTTGAATATTAAGACATGTATGAATCTTTGACTTTGACTATGACTAGTTTTTATAAATTTCGCGTGACATATATTAAAAATAATTTTATTTAATATTGCACATATAAAGATAAACAAATTCTGATGATATATAATTAGCTTCCTAAGGAATCTTGGTATCTTCTCGATCTCTCTTGAACCGTAAATATTTACGAGACACATACCTATCTACAATAAATAAACGAAGTTAATGGACACATCACTGAGTCAGTTAATTATAACTTGATACAACCAAACCGATCTTTTTACAATCTTTTAATGTCTGTATAAATCATTATTCAACATTTTAAGGTCACATTTCAATAGTTAATCACATTAATAAGTGTAAACCTGTTTTACGAGTACAACTCATTTATACGCTGCATTTAAACCACTTCTGTTTTGCAAATACATATTTATCTTGAATATAACTTTTCCCCTATAATATCAATCAAGTTACCAATAATTATAATTTTACCACTTAGAAAGCTTAGTTCAATTATTTTTAATTTTACTGGAATATACAGCAACATATACCATAATACTCTATGGACTCACGTAACGCACGTTAAAATGTATTGTAGGTTTAGTGTACAGATGTACTATATTATATACTAAGGCTATTCCAGTATGAATATATATGGAATATATTCCTTTTTTGTATTGAAATGAAGATATTAATTATCTACCCTTAAATGATATCACCTCAAACTTCGCCTTTAAGTTTGCGATCCAATTACATAATAATAGATTAGTGAAATTAATGTGACATTTTGTGCATACTGTAAGACGTTTTACGGTTCATGTCTATTTGTCAATTAAGATTTTCCAACAATAATGTTCTCTGTTCCCAACTCGCAGCTACGGTTCACCACGTAACTACTAACTACGGTTTGTTGGGAAGTTCCGAACAATTCAACTTAATAAAGGAACGTAAGGGATGTTACAAAGTTAACTTGTATGTTTCCAGTTTCCACATAGTAGATACCGCGTCTGTTATTACTCCTCATTCAAGAAAATATGTATGTTATTGATACTTTGAGCTAACATCGTAGGTACCGATATTTAAACTAACTGAACATCTTGTAGCCTGTTATTAAGAATAATAAACGGACCTTGATTTAATAGCCGGGAGCATGCTAGAACGACGAGCAAGATTTAAACTAACTGCAAAATGGGTTTTATTTAATGTACTACTACTGATTATTGATTACCTACTGCTAATTGCTATGTATCTATGAAAGTGACTGACATAGCTCTGAGGATTAGCAGGCTGAAGTGGCATTGGGCAGGTCATATCTGTCGCAGAACCGATGGCCGTTGGGGCAGACGTGTCTGGAGTGGAGACCGCGTACCAGTAAGCGCAGTGAAGAACGACCTCCAGCTCGCTGGTCCGATGACCTAACGAAGGTGGCGGGAAACGGGTGGATGAGGAAGGCAGAGGACCGTGTTTCGTGGCACGCTCTCGAAAAGACCTATGTCTAGCTGCAGTGGATGCATACAGGCTGATGGCTCGATTGATGTATCTATTACCTTGTATGTACATACTGTTTATTTCGTTGCACATGTTTCTTTGCATCTGTTTTATATCCAAGGTGCGTACATAAAGAAATCCTCATCGAGCAGGACTGTATTTAAGATGTTGTGGTTGTTTTTTTTATTAGTTATTGAGTCATGTACCTACCTGATGAAAATATATGCATACCAATGGATCTTTACAAAATATATGATGACCTAATTCCACGATAGGTGATATGTGTAATATGCATGTTTACAATCACGATACAATCGAATCATAATAAACAATATCAATGAGAAAAATTCCACTCACAAGAACGTTCAACGTACCTACCCACTGATTGGGCGAACATTTTGATATTCATGTGAACAAATACTCTATTAGTAAGTAGGTAAATTAAGTTAATATTTATTTGGCCAAATATGGTATGACCTAAAGAAGGTGGCGGGAAGCAGATGGATGTGGCGCGCTCTCGCAAAGGCCTATGTCTAGCAGTGGACTGTGGATGCATACAGGCTGATGGATTGGATTAGACTGGATTTGTACAGTAATTGTTAATCAAGATGTTATTAGATTAATAAGTACAAAGATATTTTATGGTTACCGACGTCCAAATATTGAATTAATATATTGTTATTTAAGAATTCAGGAATTCTTGTACCGAATAAAAACAATGTTCTAAGTCTTTTTTAAATAATGGTAAATTGAGTTCTTTGAGTGTTTTCAGTAATTTATTATAGATTTTTATGACCATACAATAACAGTTTTTACTAAATAGACGTATTCTTTGTTGAGTGCATCTGGGATCACAATAAAAATGTATGGTTCCAAACTTTCTCGACGTCAACCAAATATATTATGGTCGATGTCTAGTATGTACTGTGTACACTACTTTTAACATGTGTTTAATAGTAACACAAACTAGACCATGTATTGATCACGATTTATCACCCGCTCTTATAGAAACTCCCAATGGTCTATGTAAACTTCCAACTGAAAAGACATGGGTCGTTTTGAACCTCTGTCCGCTATACATTATCAACTTGTTCCTAGTCCTTACTTTGTAAAACTATACGTTCTTTTCGAGTACCTTAGGTACTACCTACTAACGTTAGTTTATAAATGTTAACCCACATTTCATTTAATTGTATTGATATAATTTTTCGGTTCTCGAATAATGTCATATTTTATTATCTATCCTCGGCTTTATACGATTATTATAAGAAGTAAGGATAAAATTATTAATTCAATCTTATATCTTCATCTGACCCTTATTCGGAGTAACGAATAAGATAGTTACTAAATTTATTGGATGCCATAACGGTATACTTTGTAAGCCAATTGTAGTGGTCGATATATTTTAATCTTATTATGATATAGTAATATTATGCTATAAATCAGGAAATTTTATAGTTTGAACATCAAGTACCTATATAGATAGGTACTTTCTCCTTTTAAAGAAAGTTTATCTAGTACCTATAAATATTTTACGTAAGTTACTTTTTTAATATCCGAATCAATTATTTTCCTTCTCAGATTCGTCATAGAAAGATCAGAAGTGTGAGATGTTTAATGCATGCTTAGGTATGTGTTATTCCAGATTATAATCTATCTCCGTGTCAAATTTCATCCGGATCCGTTCAGCCTTTCGTGCGTGATTGAGTAACAAACATCCATACATACATCTATCCATCCAAACTTTCGCTTTTATAATATTATAGTGTAGACTTTTTAACGAAAGTCTGAGGTTATTTATTTAAAATGCATAGGTATTTATTACGTTCACTACTTAGTTGAAGGCAAAACTTGCGAAATCAACAGCTCACTCGAAAATTTCCAAATGTAGGTTCATATAATATATTATATAGCCTTACTGTGATAATAGTACAATTACCGCTACGTTGAATACATTTTTCCAGTGATAAGTAGTACGATTCACAACACAATGGTGGTGTACGGTAGTCGGTACGCATAATGTAAACTTGGAGTTCGTGTCAGTTCAACACGGATTAAATTTTGCACGAACTAATTCTATGAAAATCCTCACTACTGACTACTCTCTTGGTACTAATAAAACTCTTTCCACGCTGAACATGGAAATAAGATTTATGAAAAATCTTTAAAATTGGTTCATTAATTTCCGAGAAAATCGTGACCAAACCATGTACGGTCGACGTCAAAAGTCCATACACAGCTCAACTGTTAAAACTGTGTTCAAGCAATCTGAATCACTCATCCACACAAACATATTCTGTCCAAAATATTTACCTTAATTTAACAACATTGGGTTTAAACCATAACTATTTAATACTACTTAGATTATTGCCTTAAATTGACAAAAAAATCAACCTACAAGATGAATATTATTTAAGTAAGTTTGACGGTGACTATGTAACGAATAAGCTATCTTGTTATTCTATGTGGACTTTTGACGTCGACTGTACATAATCTTTCGTGCGTGGAACAATCTTACAGAACTTTAGATTGAAGTCGGTTAAAAATAAACTCCTTGTGTCTAAAAATAGTTAAAAAAACATGAACAATTAAAAACATTAATTATTGGCAATGAAGCTTACAATGCGGGGAGATAAATAAATAATTACAACCAAGTTTTTCTATGATCAATGACAGATGGGACTATTATTAGCCTCAACAAGATCTTTATTTCAATAGACAGGTTCTTAGCGAGATGATCTAGCAAAAAAGCTCTTCGATTTATTATACATCCGTGATCCGTACTAATATAATAAATGCGAAAGTTTGTCTGTCTGTCTGCAACACTTTAACGGCCCATATTTTTAATCGATTTTAATGAAATTTGGCACAGAGATAGGTTAAATCACGGGGAAGAGCATATAATGCTAGACATATTTACGCTTTTTATCCCGGAAAATTAAGGACTTCCCGCGGGAATTGGGAAAAGAGCAACTGCTGAGTTTCTTGCCGGCTCTTCTCAGTAGAAGCTCGCTTTCCGAACCGGTGGTAGAGTCTTAACGTATCATAAGTGACACAAGTTGTCCTACATGAAATAAATAAATCATTTATCATCTAGTTTCATATATCGTTTCATATTTTAACGTATCAATACCTACCTACGCACTACGTACATTTTACGTAGGTATAATAGTAATAATACGGAATTTATCCTTTGTCACATGCAAAAAAAAAAACTATATCGAAATTGCGATATGAAGGGGAGTTGATTGTTATTGCTTATCTATTATTTAATAGTAGGTAGGTATATATTACTACCATATGCCCGCGACTTCGTCCGCATGTTATAAGTTTTTTAAATTCCCACGGGAACTCCCTAATTTTTCGGGTTAATAATAGCCTATGACACTCACAAATAATGTGGCTTTTTATTTGTACCAGGATTTTCAAAATCGGTTTAGTAGATCCAGAGATTACCCCCTACAACGTCACAGACTCACAAACTTTACCCCTTTATAATATATTAGTATAGATTAAAAGTTGTACTAGTGCGCATTGCGTAGTGTTCTGATGTTTTATTCAAGAATATTGGCATGTTGTTTTCATTGAACCCAGCGTGCGAAGGCTGTCGACTCTTGCAGGCTCTTGCAGCGGTAGTGGCTTAAAGGGTCGTAGGTCAAATTAAACAATGGGTTATACTATAGCTTCAATACGTAAACATCGCAAAGG
Organism: Erebia aethiops; assembly: GCA_923060345.2. NCBI lineage: Eukaryota > Metazoa > Arthropoda > Insecta > Lepidoptera > Nymphalidae > Erebia > Erebia aethiops. Next base: position 21,482,293 of record OV281082.1, read on the forward strand.
AAATGTTTGCCAATGAATTTCATTATCAATAATCACATACGCTCAAACACTGTGTAATAATTATTTACCCTCAGCTTTCAATCAAAATTCAAATCAAATCAAATAATCAAATAAATATTATAAATGCGAAAGTTTGGATGTATGGATGCATGGATGTATGGATGGATGTTTGTTACTCAATCACGCCCGAACGGCTGAACGGATCTGGATGAAATTTGGCACAGAGATAGATTATAGTCCGAAATAACACATAGGCTACTTTTTGTCCCGAAAAACTAATGAGTTCCCGCGGGAACAAAAAAAAACCTTAATCAATGCGGACGTAGTCGCGGGCATCAGCTAGTAATATAATAAAATTATCATTTATCAAGCGGTGTTATTCCATCATCTTATTTGTATCCTTCTTCATTAGCAACTAAGACCCGATCTGGTTCAATACATCTGGTCTGGTCATACAATCCTCTACCAGAGTGAACGACTCTACAATCTACAATCAGTAATTTATGGTGTAGCTCTGTGACAAAATCATAAGTTTGTATGAAAATTACAGGGTCTTTCTCGTAAGTTAGTGTTTTGACTACAAGCCTTGTTGATTTGTGATCTGATCATCATCATCATGAGTCAAAGATACCAGATAACAAACACGAGTAGTCTGCCAAAACTGTTACTCTTAAATAGTTAGTACCTATTCTGTGCTCTTACAAATAAGGTCCTAGAAGATTGATTCCGATTTTAAAACCGACTTCCAAAAAAGGAGGAGGTTCTCAATTCGGTGCGTATTTTTTTTTTTAATGTATGTTACCGCATATTATCTCCGTGGTTTCTGAACCGATTTGAAATTTTTTTCTATCAGTAGTTAGAGGAAGCTCTCGAGGTAGTCCAATAAAAAATTCTGACTCCAAATCCTCAACCCTGACAATAAAAAGTAAAAATAAAAATTCTTTCCAAAAACCGACTTCCAACGCCACTGTTTTAAGTTTTTTGGAAATATTTTTTATGTAATTAAGTAATACAGTCCAAAAGCTTGTACTAGGTAGGTACGTACACATAGTACACACATAAAACGATGTTCGAAGCACTTTTCGGGAAAGTAAGAGCGTACGGAAGGAAACCATTGACATTGGCACCACAGCCCGAGGCCAAGAAACCAGTCGAACTACATTAATGATCATTCGACGTTTAAAGCTTGGGGTAAAGGCCTGGACAGACAAAACGCACGATGATGCTGTTTGAAATTGCTGTGCAACGCCTGATGAACCCATCTGCTGTCATCACCATATCAGTAGCCATCGCTGTTATTTGCTCTGCTGTGTGATGTACTTGATATAATAATTTAATTTACAATGACCAATTACAGTTCACTCGTTCAATGTGGTTTTGCCGTGCTGTTGCTGACGCGCTTTGTCTGACCAGTCCCTTATACTCTTTATCAGTGGTGAAATTGAAGCCCATGCACATCTGCCACATAATTCGCTGTTGCGCGCTTATAAATTAACGAAATATGATAACGATTTAGGCGCTCAACCTCTTTCTTAAAGCTATTTAAAAAAGCCACTGGTAATGTTTTATCTTTCTGCCTAATGGATCAGGCTGTTTGGTCTTCGATCATTGCAAATCAAAATGCATGATGACTTTTTCTGAAAAAAATAATTAAAATTTTTGAGCTTTAATTTAAATTAATAACCCCATGCCTTTATATATTTCGAAATCATCACTAGGTACTTTATTATATCCTTTCATTAGACGCCAATTTAATAATATTGGTTTTATTTTATTCTTATATTTTTCCTTCATATCCGCCATAATATTGAATGTAATGCAACATTAATCATAATGTAAATGAAGCACGAACCAAACTACATTACCTAGTTAGGTATTTTAATAAATTATACGAGAACCAACAAAGATAGTTAGCTAGTAGCTACATTCATATACTTCAATACATAAGCATACAAACAATCACACACATTTACATGGGCACTAGGGCTTTCGAATACCGGTTTTTTTCAATACCGGGATCCCGAGATCCCGGTATTGGGAAAAACTTTAAATTATTTAGATTGATTTTAACTTAAAACTAGCATTTTTCTGAAGGAAACTGCACCATAAAAAACAGTTTTCCATAAAAAATCTTTTTTAACTCCAAAAGAGCACTTTTCTGCTTAAATCCAATGAAGAAATGCAATTTTTTTACTCGAAAAAATACATAGTTATTGTTTATTTTCCTTTGTGGTGTACAATAAAAGAATATTCATTAATTCATAGTTTAGTCAAAACACAAATTAATTGAAAATTTCAATAGTTATTTTTTAAAAGAAAATAAATCATAATAAAAAAAAATTCAAAAAAAAAACACATTTCTGAACGTTTCATGAGTCAATGAAATAGAAATGCCAAGCGGGTTTTAAATTCAAACACAAATTTTTCCCTCTGAGTGATCAAAAATGACTTGTCTTCACTGGTTTTAAGCAATAAAGATGCTCTTAATGAGGATACAAGTTTTAAACTTAGCCGAATAAAAACAGTGGCATGTACCAAGAAATAAAATATGCAATAGTCACTGTTTCGTTTATAGTGTCACCAATAACGGTATCCCGGTATTAGACATTTCAATACCGGTATTGAAAATGGACGAAAAAAGTCCTGGATCCCGGTATTAGCCAATACAGGGATCCCGGTATTGGAAGCCCTGGCACCCATTGACGGCTCTGAAAATTACGTTACACTTTACGTTTTATCACAAGCAATAAATTTTGCACTGTTATATTATACATAGCTATCACGTTATACAATATACCTAAAAAGTTACACGGGTGGGTGAGTAGTGAGTACGTACCTATATTTATAATACAGATTTATTTATTGATCTTTTTAGGTTACTTTCACTTGCTTTTTCAACTATCTTTTTTTATTATTATTCGGCACTCCTATTTTAATATATCAATGTAAATGATATAGCATAGGTAGGTACAAGATAAAATCCAAACCATTTAAATTAACATTGAAAGAAAAATTTGGTATCTATAAAGATAGCTTACATTTGACAGATGGGCAGGCTTTTGACCCCGGAAAATCAAAGATGAGATATGCCCACATGACAGGGGCAATCTCCTGAAGTGTCTTTCCGAGAGAATTTAGGTTTTTCCTTGGCATAATCAATTTTAATACTTAATATTTTTAATGAATCAAGATGGAACAGATGAACATAGGAATAAAAAAATGGCAGTCATAGGGACTGCTGATAGAAGTGAAAACGAATATTTAATTTTGTTTTTTCTAATTCAAAATTTAAAAAAAGAATCATAATAATAATAATGAAAAATAAAAATATTTCAAATATAAACCTTAAAACTAAGCCATTAAAGTTTAATTACGAATGTACTTACTATATTTATACTTAAGACCTCTTGTCTTTAGAAGAACGGTGTCGGTGACGTACTATGACCGACACCATTCGACATTTTTACCGCCTACAAAAACAAAAAGTGAAGTTTTCAACTTTTCACTTCAATAATACGTACATACTTGAAACCCCTTTCCTAGTCAGATAAAACAAGTATAAAACCCCATGTATGATCCTATCACGAGTATTAATCAAGCTTCGTCACTTGTTACACATTGTTTATTTACACGCATAGTGCACATGGCAATCGTAGTCAGTGTTTAATTATTTCCGCAGTAGCAAACGATAAATAAAGGTTAAAAAGGCATAGTTGATCCGGCGTCAAAGCGAACTGTGAAAGCAGTGTCAACTGTCAGCTGACGTACCGCGAATTGGTTCGTGTTTATTTTTACAATTTAATTAACTAAACGAGCCAACCTTTTTGGCGTCGCATAAAGATAATTGGGGAAATATTAATTGAAACTATGTGAAATACAACTGTGAGCGATTTTTTAATAATAAATAACTCTTAAATAAACATGACAGCTTCATTAATTCATTGAAAAAGTAGAACATACATTGAGAAAAGTATGTCCATGATTTTGTTGAATTATAAAGTGTTACCTATAAACTAATAAAATTGAGAAAGTATGAATAGGTATCTAAAGGTAGAGATAAAAAGCAGCAAATATTGTCAAGACCGCGACTTCGCCTGCGTGGATTAAGTTTTTTGATTCCCACGGGAACTCCTTAATATTTTGAGATAAAAAATAGCATATGTCCTTCCCCGGGATTCAAACTATCCCTAAGCCAAATCTAATCAATATCGGTTGAACAGATAGGCCGTGAAAGCGTATCAGACAAACAGACAAACACACTTTCGCATTTAAATATAATATTAGTATGGATATAAATGTTTCTTATTACAATATTATTTATTACGAATATACAATGTATTAATTAATGAACAAAATTTTACATGGGTAGTTATATCTTAATTTTTAGTAATTTACACATATCACCATTAATTACTAGATGACATGACGTGTTAAAACATCACATCAAAGGGGAATGTCAACATGCAACGTTTACAACATCAACAGTTTGACATTGATAACGCATGACTGCAATTAATTAGAACATTATTAACTCACAGCTTACCACATTTTCCATTTGATTGGCATTTAAACAGATAGACCTACTTCTAGAATAGTTATTTTTCTGCGCTCCGACCCATACCTGTATTGACACTAATTATGCGTTCTTTGCTACTAACTTCTTTTTCGAATGTTTACCTTTATCACAGGTTCTACTCAATCAATTTTGATCAAATTTATAAATTGTTTATTATATTTTTCAATGCTATTTAGCTATTGACTGCGAATCACGTGTCAGTAGTTCAGTTAAAATATTCTTTAAAACCGGGAAATTGCCGTCCGAATTCGTTCACGAAGTAACAAAACATTTATAGTTTTTCATAGTTTTTCTAAAGGCTTGTCTGATACCTCGCTCTCTTTAAGTTCTATTTTCATATGATATTCAAATAACTATTTTAACGCCATAAGAGCTAACTTTAAAAAAAAACTTTAGCAGATACTAACGTCCTATATAGCAAGGCTCGGCTCTGGTACTTTCCTGTAGGAATGGCAGCCGTACTCTCTTGTGTGCGATCGCGATTTGTAATTAAGATTTCGATGTTTTTCTTACCGCCCAGTCATGTGAACATAATATGGGAGTGAGATTTTCCCGCGGCGGAGCAGGTCGCCGGCGCAGTCCCACGCCGCCTTCCGTCTACACCTCGGACTCACAATGGCAACATTACTGCACACTTTTTCTCCATCATTGTTGTTTATATTACTCGTTAACGTTCGCCAATAATTCCTCGAAGCGAGACTTGGATCTTTCTTATGTTTTATAGAATCAAGATTTCTTCCGCGTAGCAACTTTTTTTTATCTTTTGCGTCGCCGATACCAGCTCCTTTAAAGCAAACGCCGACCTGATCCAATTCTGATCTGGAACGCGTCTTTTTATCACTGAGTTTATTTTTTTAGTTAAACATGACTAATAGCTTAATAGTCTTTTTCCTCATACGGAGCAAGAAAATTTCTAGAAGTGAGTAGTCCGACTATATGGTAGCTAGTAGCTACTAGCTAACTTATGCACTAGGTCTCGATTTCAATGACATGCAAAGTAGAAAATTCGAGTTTGCTACGCTTCGTTTCGCATTTTAGTATCCCAGTTTCAGTAAACTATATGATGCCCGCGACTTTTTCCGCGTTGATCCAGTTTTTTTATTCCCACGGTAACGCCTATATTCTACCCCGGGATGCAACCTACCTTTATACCATTAAAATTGGTTGAAAATATGGGCCGTTATAGCTTAGCAGACAGACAGACAGACGGATATACAGTTTTGCATTTATAATATTAGTATGGAGTATGGATACCAAATTGTTATTCCGTGTTTAGCGTGTGTTTAGTAGGTTTTGTTTAGGTACGTCCTGAATAATGATTTTCCGCGTGGCACTCGACCGCAGTATTTAAACATGCGTATTCGCTACATTATCGCTACAATAGTCTAAGAGACTGTGAAAAGTTTCATTAGGCACTTTATACATACATTTATATATACTTGGGCAGCTGCTTTACTTACTTCTACCGCATTTTCTAGCACTGTTAAAAAAGTAAGACCATATCGATCATGTTGGTATGCATCGAGATCCAAGAACGACGCCTTAGATTCTTTCGATTACAAATTTCGAAAGATCCAAAGTAGAAAACCATCGATCAAATTCGAAAGATTTTTCATTCTTATCAACTTTTCAACAAGTGTTTGTGAATCGTCAAGTTAATTTACCACTAGCTCGGAATGCTATTCCTACCGAGAAGAACCATCAAGAAACTTGGCGGATGAAACGAACCAATTTGATTTATGAGCAAACTAGGTGATGCCTGCAACTTCGTCCGCTTGGTTTAAATCTTTTTTAATTTCCGCGGGAACTCCTTAATTTTCCGGGATGAAAAGCCTATGTCTTTTCCCGAGACATGATCTATGTCTTTACCAAATTTAATCAAATTCGGTGGAAAAGACCGGCCGTGAAAGCGTAAAAACAAACTCACATTCGCATTTATAATACTAGTGGTTCGCCCCGAACTAAGACCTCGCGGCGCCATCTATTGACATAAATGTGAAGTTCTGTTAAAAATACTGAAGCTCATTAAAAATTAAATAATTCAGTTTCCTTACAGTATTTATCTAATTTTAGTATTTGTTGTTCAAGTACAGGATATAATTGAAATAATTGATCAAGTTTCAGGCTCATCCTTTCAGAAAATTTAGAGTTCTGAGGTCATCTTTGGACGTTAGAAAATCACCACTTTGAAAGCCCCCCATTTCGTCAATTTTGGGGGAAAAATTAAAAAAAATATATTTTTGGACTCTATTCTTAATTATCTTTAAAATGATATACCGCAACCCTATGTAACTTTATAAAAAATATTTTACTTCGCATTCGCTTCTATGAGAGCCCCCCTGAAATAAAGATTTTTATTATTTTTTAAGCCATATTCGGCGGGAGGCCATTGGTTTACATATTATATTTAAAGCTGAAGTAATTGCGTTCAGTAATTCAGAAGTTATAATGCTCTGACAGACGGACGGACGGACGGACGGACGGACGGACGGACGGACGGACAAGTGCCAATTCACCCAAGTAGACTCAGAGACCTTCGCTTCGCTCGGTCAATTAAAGTTAGTATTTTCAAAAGAATACCTAGCCTTTTTAATGAATTAAATAATCCATAAATCATATCTTCATCCAACCATCTCTAGGTCTATGGCTCTACGTGCAATTAATTCGACGCCGACGCAGGCGCCATGCGTCGTCGTACCTACTCGAACCTACAGCCAAGCCAAACTGTTTTCACTGGGAACTGTGCCATCTGGGTTAAGGCAACGTCCTATTACCTATTCTGTGGTTAAGATGACACCCGACCGAGTTCCGTATATTTTTGTCGCCCTTAAAAGCATCCCAATTCCTAACCCTAAATGCTTTCGTCACTTTTTTTTCAACACAATTTTACACAGGGGCCCTAATACTTACGTATCTATTTATGATTGCTAAAGTTTAGCGAACGCGTAAACCCCTGATTGGCTAAAACTCTTTCACTATAGGCCAAAATCCATTCCAACAGCAAGAATATCATAAATTCAGCCAATCACAAACAGTTGAGATTGTAATAATTGATGCAGCTTACAGAATAGGGCTACGACACTCCGTCACATCACGGAACAATTAAATATGTCATTTTATGCTCGGGCGATGACATTTTACAAGAGCAACGCAATCTCGATTTTATTTTAATCGGTCGGCAAATGGTCGTTAATTACCCTCTAGTCATTGATGTAGAATTTTTTTAGTACTAGTAGTCATTTTGGCCTGAATTCCTCTTACGCTAATGTCGTTCACAGAAGACTCGGTCCTCGCGTACGAATACTCAAGCTTTTACGTAGTGTTACCTACGTTACGTACCTACGCTAAAGTAGACGCAGTACATAGTATTTCAGTGTTTAACGCAACGCAAAAGGACAAACGTAGAAGCCTAAAACCTATCAATACTGCTGAGCTCTAATAGACTTTGACTTAGCTCAGACTTTACTTAGATTTTTGACGACCTCCGTGGCGCAGTGTGTAGCGCTGTTGCCTTAACGTGCGGAGGTCCTGGGTTTGATCCCCAGCAGGGTCAATTTGGGAATTTATAATTTCTGAATTTTCCTTGGTCTGGCCTGGTGGGAGGCTTCGGCCGTGGCCGAAGCCGAAGTTAAGTAAAGACATGGACTTATAAGTAACATAAATTTGACTCGTTTTATCCATGTCTTAAGTCTAAGCAAAGTCGAAGTTCGCTCTATAGATCTCACACTTAAATCGCCAAGTGTATCGCACGCAGCAGGGGGGTCACTAACATCGTTTAAAGCAGTATTATTTCAAAATAAGTGCCTACCTTAACCTTTTCAGTAAAAAAAACACGCAATAAAAGTTTTAACCTTAAAAACAGTTTTAACCTTTTCAGTAAAAAAAGCACGCAACCAGCATCAACGTAGCCATTAATGCGAATGTGAGTTTGTTTTTTACGCTTTCACGGCCCGTCTTTTCCACCGAATTTGATTAAATTTGGTAAAGACATAGATCGTGTCTCGGGAAAAGACATAGGCTTTTCATCCCGGAAAATTAAGGAGTTCCCGCGGAATTTAAAAAAGATTTATAAACCAAGCGGACGAAGTAGCAGGCATCACCTAGTTTGGTCATAAATCAAGTTGGTTCGTTTCATCCGCCAAGTTTCTTGATGGTTTTTCTCGGTAGGAATAGCATTCCGAGCTAGTGGTAAATTAACTTGACGATTCACAAACACTTGTTGAAAAGTTGATGAGAATGAAAAATCTTTCGAATTTGATCGATGGTACGTTCAGGCCCAAATGTGATTTTTGTGTATTTTGTACGAACTTAATTAAAAGAAAACCATTTGGTACCTATTGAGTAAATAAGATACCTCATTTAAGGTTAGTTATTAAATAAAAATTCTGGTGTCTTCTTTTTATTCTTGTAAATTATCACTAAGATAGTCAAAGGATTAATTAATTAATTAATTATTATTGTAATGGAAAATACTTGCATACATTGTTACAACAAGCCCGCCGGCTTTTAATTAGAACGTAGGTATACCGTCAATTGAAAGCCGATTATTTTTCTTATTGCTTGTTTTACGAACCTACTGAAAATCACTTCCATTTTCCTCACAGGTGGTTTAATGAATAGAACATTTTCCTTTGTTGTATCTCCTGCCCTTACAGAGGAGTACCAATAGTAAGTATTCGGTATACCTAAAATCAAATAAGTATAATCCTTTAAGAATGGAGTTGAATAATTGGCAACTCTTGGCAACACTTTCATTCTATGCCCGAAAATTCCGAAAGCTCTTTGATTTCCCGGGATCACGCTGTATGAAAAGCGTCGATCCGTAGCTCTTTAACGACGATATTACAGCAAACAAACATGCACACTTTCGCATTCATAAAATTATAAGTAAGAACTAAGAACGTCGTGCTAAGCTGAATTTATAGTGATCTCGTGCCGGCTGCGTCAATAGATTTTGGCCAATAGCGAATGGTGAATTAGAGGTGATTGCATATTGTTTCAATCATTTTTAATTAAAAAAAGGCCCTTGCATAACAATCCAAGATATTTGGTGCAAATCCTAATTCCTAATTCAGCATTAACACAGCACTCACCTACCGCATTGGGTTATTTAAGTACCGGAACCTTAAATATTTGGGTGTCCCCGCTGGTATGGTACCTTGTAGTTTGTTTTTACGCAGCGAGCGAAGACTACCGTTGCGCGCTGTCAATTCTTTTTTTTTTAATTCCGCGAAGTTGTGTAACGGTGTCGGGTCCATTTGTTTTGGTTTGTCGCAGTCCACGATCCAAACACTGGGGCTGATTCTGTTGTACACAATCTCTAAACTGAACTGAAATGGCAGCATTAAAAATATTGTTAACCCTTTCATAATATTCCCTGCGGATATGGACGGAACTAGATTTAAAGCTGTCATTTTAGTTTAGTTTAGAGATTATGATATACAGAATTGGCCTCATTGTCGTACTAGCTACACCAGTCACCACCAACCAAATCTTCTTTCTCAAGGGGGAGATGCTACACCTACACTAAATTCCCCTCTAGAAAAGTCACGCAGACAGATCTAATGGTCTGCAATTTGAAAATGATGATGATGAATTATTGCTTGCTTATTATATCTAGTGTTCTTCGTTTGTGAACTTTGTATTCCGGCAACATGCTTACTACGACCTATTATACTTTTATTGTGCGTTGTTCTGTCCTGTCCTGAACCATAAATGTACCTATCTATATCTAATATTATAAAGAGGTAAAGTTTGTGAGGTTGTAGGAGGTAATCTCTGGATCGACTGAACCGATTTTGAAAATTCTATTGCCAATAGAAAGCGACATTATTTGTGTCATAGGCTGTGTATTAACCTCAAAAATGAAAAGACTTTTTCGTGGTATTCGGATTTGCAAAGTAAGTCGGAGAAAAAACGGTCGAAAGAAAACGTTTGATTACGAACGCTGCCTTACCATCGATTTACCAAATGGCCTTAACGATGAGAGATATATGATTGAGTTCTAGAGAATAGTTGTAGAGCTTGATAATGCCTACAAAAAAGTCAGCGACAGCATATTATGTCGTAACTTTCATATTAATCTTTCAAAAAGATGAAAATACTTTTTCGTGGTAGTCGGAACCAAAAAACCTCAATCCACGCGGCCGAAGTCGCGGGCATCAGCTAGTATTTCATAAGTCTATAGGTGGTCCGCATTGCTCGATGCTTTTCTTTATACACTGGCATTATTTTTATAGCCAGCTGTAGCTCCAAAATGCACATGCAATTTATTTTCTATAGGTACAAGTACAATCGACAGCGATACACGTAGGTATGAACTCATAATATGAAGAAGCGTCTCTAAAAAGTAAATCGTGAGATTCGATTACGTCGACGCGCCAGGAATCCGCCGACCTGACATTGTAATGTGACAAGGCTAGCAACACGTGGATTCCATTCCATTCAGCGCATTCTATCTAGACTCTCTGTTTAGATTTTGAATGGTTTGCTACGGAAACTATGCTAATAGCCGTGAATGAAATTGGATTCGTGCGGCAAGAATATTCAACACCATTCCGCTATACATAGGCTGATGCCTGATAGGTGACTAATTTAGGTGTAATTACGTGATATTCTCAATTTCTATAAACCGTGTGAGTATATTATTGTATAATATTTTCTTCCATGTATTATATGGACAAGGTATACCTGACTCTGGCTTTGCTTGGCTCTGATTTTTTTAGAACCCGACTCTTGAGCTGGCGCTTATTTAACCTAACAGCTTAGCCTGGAATTTGAAATGTCATGCAAATTAGGTTTCATTTTGACGGTATACCTATAATAATTATTATATAATTATATTATATAAATTATTATATTATATTAGTATAGATATAATATTTCGATTTTTCTTTTAGTGTCCGCGCGCGAGTTGAATGCAGAGATTATGTATGGTGACGCATACATAAGCTCTGCTTTCAACTCGCGCGCGTACTATAGGTTCATTTGTAAATATTGAATTATAATTGTAACAAGTATCTGTACTTAATGTTATCTGTGATTTTATAATAAACTTTATTCGACTAAAATATTTAACTCAAGTTGCGAAAGTATCACCTTCTTGCCACCTAGTTTTATCATCTTTGACTAAATAGCTACATAGTAATCCCTTGTAATTCTGTCATCTGTACGTAGGTAAATACTGCAATTAGTTGATCAAACTAATAGCACAGCTAATAGTCAACAAGAAAGCAAATGATACATATTAAAACAATATACGCAACAATATTGAGTAAGTAGGTAAATTCCACAATGGTTAAAGGTTATCCGTATATTAAGGCGTGTCGTGCAAGTAGGTATTCATACGTATTGTGTTAATTTAATAAATAAATAATTTATCAAAATTAAACTGTTACGACTACAGACTTGATAGAACTCAATCAATACACAAAGGCGTATAATAGATATAAAGATAATTGAGTTCAGTAATGACTAAACAGTTTCATTTAATCAATGTTGTACCTACATGCTTGGATAGACAGCATAGATAATAATGATACGCGGCAGGAACTGCAGGGCAGGAAATCACACTACAGGCGCGCGTACGCGTTTACGATTTGAAGTAAGGGGCTATACTAAGCGTATCGGCAATAACGCACCCGTATGAAGATAAATTCATATTCCTTCAGGCTTTAAAATTAAATCATTAAAAATATTTATTACCAGAACCTAAATCTACGTGTACTGTATATTATGCAATTATGTATCTATATTGAAAAGTTGAAAACTTTAAAGGTAACATCGCGTCGCGTCAGTCGCGATTGATTTGCTGTAACTCGTTGAGATGTTCCATATTCGAAACGATAAAAAATTAAATATATATAAAATAGATATATTAAATATTCATCGGTAAAAAATGTTTTCATCATCATCATCATAGGTCTCTTGCACGGAATTCCACATGTCGTGGTCTTACGCAGCCTGGATCCAGCGGCTCCCTGCGACTCGCCTAATGTCGTCCGTCCAGCTATGTTTTTCACCTTCTTATTTATTATAATCCCGAGAAAAGAATTCATGACAGTATTCAAATAAAAGCTATACCTACCTAGTGAGTTGTGACTGACCTGGGTTATCTTTGCTCGCGAGTTTCTTTGACTAGTTTTAAAATATACAGAGATTGACATCTAACCTCGGTAACCCGTTACAAATTAACTACCTAGTAGCACACGCTCGCAAATTATTTACATTAAGGGTTAACGACTATTATTATCAGATGTCAATTATAAGAACCGGTATCGACGACCTAGTCTACTGGTTGGAAAGTAAACGACCATTTATTGCTACTAAGTTTGACCACCCATTAACTTATGATTTGCATAAGTCAATATTGGTCCAATCTTAAACCGAAAATGAACGATTCGAACAAAAAATATTCTGCTCAATTGATAGATGCACTAATTCCTGTCTTAGGTATAAATCTTTCTTCCTATGTAGGTATCTACCTATTTCACTTTGTGTTGTAAGTAACAGCTTATGCTGCTGGAAGTACAATGTATGCAACGTATAAAACCTAACATTTTGACTTTTGATAAGTTAGTCCTATAACAATTTTTACATACACTTGTTTATAATCACTGAGCTCTATGGCACTCTCTTTGCAATCTCTTTGCCTCCTCACTGCAGTGGATATCTTAAAACTACGACTTAGTTACGACAATGTGTAACGACGTTACAGTGTATGACGACTTTGAGATATTACATAGATATTAGATATATAATGAATTATGTACCTACTTAATATTTATAAGAATGAGTATATCAGAACGATCTCACGATGCTTAATAAGGTCACATGATACCTAGCGGCAGGACAAGACCACGCGAGTCAGTAGGCAGTGATAATGAAAGTGACAACCGCGGACGAAAGTGACTAACTAGATTTTATTTACACTTATAAAGAAATAGTTCGAAATAGACACGAACACTTCTAAAACTGGTGTCCACTTTACATCTGTGGCTAGGAATACTGTGATTTACTAAAACGTTTCGGGACGAGATGATAACACTAGGTATGTAGGTACCTGCTAAAGTAGTATGCTGCAACTACCTATAGTAAATAAATAAACTAATGTCAGGTTTTAAAAATACATTAATGAGCTGTTTATCTTTAAAATTTTGTAATAATACGTTCATGGACTAGTGAAGTTTCAGACTATATAAAAAGCTTAGATTAAGTAAGTTGCGATAAAAAAATAATAGTCGCTAAGGTGGGACACCGTACCCCAGTTCTTCGGAATTCACATCTTTGTATGTCTCTCTTCTGGGTGTAAGTTTCAAAATCAAACTAACAGACAGGCTTTGATTTCGTATTTATAAGAAATTGGTGTAACAGTTACTAGACAAAAATTCTCCTGATGAATGAGTGATTAAAGTTAATCAAAACAGTTTAGGAAAAATCCGAAAAATATGATAGTAATGGTAACTATACTTTCCGCCCAGCATGCCTCGCTATTTATAAAGCTACGGGCAAAGATCTGACTCCATCTACGGGAAACTAGATTTTGTTCCGAAGTCTGATGTTAATTAACTCCGTTCATTTCATTGATACTACTTAGTTCAGTCAGAAAAATACATTGATAGGCATTTAATAGAGTCTGGTGAAACCTCGTAATATAACTGTATCTATACCTGGAATTTAAAACTTTTTTCAGTTAAGAATTTCTAGTAGTTCTTTCCAATTTTGGGGGGAAAACAAGACTTGTGTTTTCAGTCACCAGGTCGGACGAAGTAACTATTATTTCATCTGTGCCCTTAGGCCCCTTACAGAGAAAATTGCCAAAATAGGACCAAGCCATTTCAATTAATTATTTCTGTACAATAGTTATCTAACCTACTGTACAAAAATAATGAATTAAATTGGCTTGGTTCTATCATCCATACTAATATTTTAAATGCGAAAAATCAAAAAAACTTAATCCACGTGGACGAAGTCTCGGGCAGCATCTAGTAGATCATAACTAAACCATACACGAGGTGCGATTATGTAAGAATTGTCGATCAAATCGTCAAAGTTCGGCTTCAAAGTAAAATAAACCATAACAGCATTGAATTAGAGCTCAATTTCGTGTATCCATTCTCATACGTTTAGGGTATCGTACCTACCGTTCGGTTGGTAATCTTTTCTTCAAAACATTTGCACCAGGATGAGGCAACTTACTCGTAGAATAATTACTTACATTACAATATTAGGCAGTGCCATTCTATTAAAGTGTTCTGTGTTTCGTCCAAGCTCGGGCCTAATAATAAAATGAAAAGGTCATTATTTTTACTTAACAAATTATCTAATAGATACTGGATGACGCCCGCGACTTCTTTCATGTGAATACCTTTATGATTTTAGGAATCTCGCCGGCTTTCCCCGGGATGTTAGCATATTATCATTGTATTAAACTTGTCAAAATCGGCTGAAAAGATGGGCCGTGAAACCCTATCAGACAGACAGACACAAGTATACGCATTTAGAATATAAGATATACTAAGTATGGATTCTTATGTCTTGTAACTGCATGTTATATATTTTGTTTTACGGTTTTGTCTGAAGATGACGGCGGACGTCAACGTATTATTACTCAATAGAAAGGCATTCACCAGCAATCAAGCTGCGTGCTTCGTAGAGAGTGTTTACGAGCGTA
Organism: Erebia aethiops; assembly: GCA_923060345.2. Lineage (NCBI taxonomy): Eukaryota > Metazoa > Arthropoda > Insecta > Lepidoptera > Nymphalidae > Erebia > Erebia aethiops. Next base: position 21,497,541 of record OV281082.1, read on the forward strand.
TTATTTCGCAAGGCCTGTACGAGTATGAACGGAACGTTTTATTGAATTGTTCCTTGTGTCACACTAGACGAAGAACTTCTGGGAAATATTGTGAAGCTAGTAAATAGAAGCTTCAAGCAGAAAAATTTGATGCAATCAAGTTCGTGGAGAGAGTGTTTACGAGCTTATTATTTCAAAAGCCCTGTACGAGTATGAACGGGACGTTTTATTGAATTGTTCCTTGTGTCACACTAGCTGAAGAGCTTCTGGGAAATATTCAGAAGCTAGTAAATAAAAGCTTCAAGCAGAAAACTTTGATACAATCAAGTTCGTAGGGAAAGTGTTTACGAGCTTATTGATTCGCAAGTCCTGTAGGAGTATGAACGGGAGGTTTTATTGAAATATTTAGTAGCCGGTTAATAAACACGTTATGTTAAGGCACTGCGCTAAAAATATGTAAAAATAAATAAATATCCTGTGATTTATTTAAACGCTTATAGAGATATTATCTCGCTAAGTCTTGCGGAGAAGATGACATAATATCTCTAGTTTTCTATTTTCAGGTAAGTTTATCTTCATCATCAAAATGAGAAAGGTTTAGCTACCCAAATGTGGGTTGGCAGACTCCACACACCTTTGAGAGCAATGTGGAGAACTTTCAGACATGCAAGTTTTCTCACTGTGCTTTTCTTTAGGCAAGTGGTAAGTTACTACATTACTAATGACTATGAGAATTAACCAATATAAACGTTTTATCATACGAATATTATAAATGCGAAAGTGTGTTTGTTTGTCCTTCAATCACGCCGCAACAGAGCAACGGATCAACTTATTTTTTTGCATGGGTGTAGTTGAGGACCTGGAGAGTGACATAGGCAACAACAATAGACAATTTAAACCCGGAAAATTAAGGAGTTTCCGTCTGAATCAAAAAACATTATTCCACGCAGATGAAGTCGCGGGCATCAGCTAGTTACTATCATAAATGTGAACATTGGAAGCTTTTAGCTTTAATAAGTAGCTTTTCACAATATCCCACCTACTCTTGGATTACAACGCATAATGCCATGTCACAATTCAATTTCCTTTTTCTATTAGTGCGCGCCGCCAGAACAGGATCTCATCTTCATAAATTGACGCAGGCATTTACAGTAAACACTTTCCAAACACACTTACTCTCAAATCCTACATTGTTTTATTTACTAACATGCAAAGGGCTGTAAGGGCTCGGCCAGACAGAAAGAGCTGCGATAAAGAGTTGGCTTAGTAAAAAATATTAATTATTATTACATTAATTATTAATCTATATAAATAAAAATCAATTCATGAAATGTATGTAAGGCGTAAGCACAGCACTTCAGAACGGCTGGACCGATTTTGATGATTTTTTTTGTGTATATTTGTGTGGACTCCGGGATGGTCTATGTGCACAATTTGACCCGGTAGGGGGCGCTGTAATCGGGTTCGAGGTTCTACCTTTTCAATAAAGACGTGCATACTATACTGCATACGTGATACCGGATACGCTATAGGTATTTCACAACCGTCTTTCTTGGGTCAAGTCGCTGATTTTGACGTGCAAAATGCATGCGTAGTAGAGTTCCTCCAGTTTCACTCCACTGCATGTCAGCAACTGCTGTTATTGGGTCCCGTCACGCTGTCAGTGTGTCCAAGTATTTACTTTTAAATTCTCCATTGTTTTATTTACCAACAAACAAAGGACCTAAAGCCGCGGTTCGATGACCTTGCGTAAAAAGCTGCTGTGACACGGCACACCAGGTAGAGCTGTACAGGGCGCTTGTTTGAACAAAGAAAGCGAATAAAAAATCATAATAGCTGATATTAAAAACAGGACACGACAAGATGGTTTTGAATTTACTTTCGTTTTCTTTAAAATTGGGTACCAGGTATTGGTTTACGCCTTGAATAAAATAAAAGGTTTACGCATGTAATTTTCATTGTTTCAGTAGACTAGACAGCCTAATAGTGTGAACTCTGAAGGTATTGCGCTAAACAAATTAATTTTATAAACTTTAAACTATAAATACAAAACTTGACGTAGCAACTAGCAACTAACAACACAAAATTTATAATTTTTTTCACGGTAAGCGGCCGTAATCATTGGAGGTAGTGAAAAGCTCCAGTAAAAGAGGTAGGTATGTACATTTCGCGCGCGAGTTGAATGCAGAGTAAATGTATGGTGAATGTTGACACGTATACATTTACTCTGCATTCAACTCGCGCTAAAAAACGCAAATATGTCTAAAGTGCATACCTACAGTTCGCGCGACACATAGTACATTTACTCTGCATTCAACTCGCGCACGATCTGTAGGTATGCATTTTAGACATATTTACGTGCTAGGTGATCCCCGCTATTTCGACCGCATGATTTCCCGCGAAAACTTTTTAATGTTCCGGGATAAATATGCATAATATGTCCTTCTCCAGGATAGTACAAAATTTCATCAAAATCGGTTGAGAATATTTATGATGGGCTGGTCAAAGTGTAGCAGACAAACATAAACCCTTTTTCATTACAATAAAACCTATTAATATCCTTGTAATTTACTATCACTAAATAAGTAAACGTAAACTTATAGATACACACCTAAACTAAATATGTTGTATAAGCTAAGATCATTAGCGTAGTCGTCGACCGAGTGACATTCCATAATAGCGTAAAGAATTCCAATTGCAATGTGGTAGTTGCGGTAATCGCATAATGCTGATTGCACATTACAGCACGTGCCAAACGCACCACACTTGCAGTGACCTACACTGTTTTCAGCTCTGAAAATGCTAATTTGCATCACACGCCCAATTTTCGAACCTTTCGAACAATTTTGGACGAAAAGAGTATTTTTTTGGTCATATTAGATTAAATAATAGTTACCAACTTTTATCATAATTTACGTCACGTCTACGTCACGAGTATTATCACCTTAGGTCACAACCCTGAGTGTACTATGAAATAATTTAAATAAACTTGGCACTGGAGTATCGAAAATCTACCTAAACCTAAGATATCTAATAGGACCTAAAATGCCAACATTTTGACAATACCGACAGGTTTATGCTAATGAAAATATTAAAAATACAGTGAAAGTAGATATCATTTAGTGGAAATACGTTTCGTTCTGTGCGTGCTGTAATAATATGCGATCAGCTTATAAGTAAAAAAACCTCAGTTCAATTATCAAAACTACCGAGAGAGAAATGGAATGTCATGTACTGAGATAATTTCGATTTCCTTTTATAGAAAGTAAAACTATTTGATAGCAACTGTTGTTACTTGCGAGCATGTCGATTGTCAACGAGAAAGACTAGGTTTTTAACAAGTTACCAATACATAAAATAGCCTATAGATTACCTACTTATGCCAAACGGAATCCACACTAATATTATAAATGCAAGAGTGCGAAAGTCTGTCTGCTACGCTTTTAAGGCCCAACTAATCAACTGATTTTGATGAAATTTGGTACAGAGATAGGTTATATCCCGGGGAAGGATATTGACTTTTTATCCCGGAAAATTGAAGAGTTTCCGCGGGAATATTAAACATCAATCCACGCGTATGAAGTCGCGGGGATCATGTTTTAATATACTCGTAATATTATTGGTCTGTTTTTCACTAGCCGGAAAAAAGGTAAACCATTGGCTTCTCGCTGTTACATCACTAGCGCTCTAGCATGCTTGCAACACGTGCATAGGTACAGACTACAGAACGACTCGAATCAAATAATGACATTATTTATTTATTTATTTAAGTCCACAATACGTGTACGAAACTTTACTAACGACACTTACTAAGAAGGTTTCTGCAAATTGTTTTACCTCTTCTATATTCTGTGGTAAACTAGATCACATTGGTCAAGATCACATCAAGATGCACGGGACCCTAACTGCACGTAGGCAGTAACGTAGCGTCACTATGTAGGCAGTTGATAATTATAAACAAAAGCAATAATTTGTCAACACTTGACGAAACCCAGAACCAGCTAGTATAATTAAAGGAACAGGTTCTTATTAAAAGAGCAATTTATTGAAATTAAGACTCAATAAACTAGTCTTGTGTTTCTTATTAGTGGTAGAGCTAAATTTTCCGGATAGATTTTTTTTTGATATTTCAAGTATTATAATATGTCCACAGAGTCGGTGGCCGGGTATTTTTTTAATGCCTAATATTATAAAGAAAACTAAGGCCGTTCAGCCCTCAAGTTTTGAGTTTAATAGCTCCACCCATTTACTATGGGAGCATATGCTACTACTTTTAAAATGCTAAATGTTCTATACACTACTCAGACCACTTTACAGCAAAAGTACCTTTTATCTACATACTTAAGTAAGAATATTTTCTAACAAGTCGTGTACAACACACAGCTGTTGCTAAGCAGGTCCCTAATTAATCCAAACTATAAATCTTCCACAACCTAAAACTTTGTACCCATATAAATAAATTATGTATGTCACTAGGCTTAAAAGTTCAGGCACATAAAACTTAATTAATACGGTACCTGTTTACCGCAACCTAACACCGTATCGCAGTAATTTGGTACCCGCGTAAATCATATCTAGGTAATTGTAATGCTCATAATTGCACCAAATGAAACCTTACCTTCCACATCTCGTTAAAACAGCTAAAACTTTATAATACTTATTACCAGGTACCCAGATAATCGTAGGTTTGCATATTTTATTTTCATCGGAAACAAGAAACTTTCAGGAAAATTATCTTTAAGTTGTCTCATCTGAATAGGTATTGCTTACGAAATTAGATAAGTACCAACTTAGTAACCGTAAGTTATTTTTAAAAAGATCATGTTTTAGAAGCAAGTTTAGTAACTAGAGTAGGTACATATAAACTTTTTTGTATCTTGTATATTCTTCAGCTGGTAGCTGGTACAGTTGTTAAAATATTAATGGCTACGTACTCGTTGAATGTTTGTCTCAATACTCTTAGTCTTTCTTTTACGGTAATTAGTCTTCGTGAATAATATATTAGAGAGGGGACGAAGAGTCTACAAGATGAGTGTAAGGATTTCCTGTTCGACTACCGGGCTGCCCCTTTGAGTATTTATTGTTTACTGTTTACTTTAGAAAAGACAAATCAGTCTCGACTAGCATCATACTTAGCTCAGGCATAGTTTTTTGATTCATGGTGATCGCATATATACCTACCGACAAGCCGCACGTGCCGCTAGAATCACACGCGCCAGACGCCACACATTATTCAAGCGCTGAATAAATGCGTGCGTGCTCATGAAGTCAGCCGCATTTTTACATAGGACACGTCCAATGCTGTGCTGCCACTGACCTCTATCATCACAACTAGACAGGCTGCTGTAATTATTTTTGAAACTGATTGATTGACGCCATTTTGACGCTTAAAGCCATTGTAAGCACTGTGTTTGCTACTGAATGTCACTTGAATTTTCAGTACCTACTTATTACAAAAAGTTAATATTATATTGGCTTCTGTGGGTCTTGCGGCAGGGCGGTCCTTGCGTCTCACCTCTAATCTGCGATCAGTTTTATTATTGTATGCGAGTTGCGGCAAGGGCGGCGCTTGCGTCCTCTCACTCCTGCGATCAGTTTTATTATTGTAGAATTTCTGCCGTTAAAATACCATAACCTAAGCGAATTTTAAAAAGGTCGTCCGATATTGGCTAACATTGCGAGCATTCGCCATAAACGGAAACCTTTGGCAAGAACATTTAATCCATGTACATTTCCGACCCCTATTTTTACTCACAAACCTACAACCACATGATATATCATTAGGGGGAACTTCGGTGTCTCGTTCTCGTAAATTGTTGCATGTGCATTTCAAATTATCCAACTTATTTTGATCTTAACCACCAGGTGATAGAGTTGAAAAAGCTTTGTCAGCGTTCGAAAAAGATGTCTGTAACATTAGGAGCATTGGGTAATTTAAAGTGTGGAGGTAAACCGAAATAGCGATAACCTTATCTACAGTAAGGCCCGCTTAGCACTCGAATGAAAGTTTCACGCTTATTTGCACTACGTCTACGTGTCTACAATACGGTGCGACAAACGTACCTAACTGTTGGAATGCTACAACCGATGTTGCTACTTTATTTAAATGGCCTTTTCTTGTTAGCCTTTTATTTATAAATAAATATATAGCGAGCAAACGAGCAGGCGAGTCACCCGATGTAAAGTGATTACCGCCGCCCATGAACATTTATTTGCTGCACCAGAGGAACCGCCAATGCGTAAAAATAACCTTAGTAGTGCTTTCCTTTCCTCACTTATATTTTCGGGTATTACTTGTAAAGTTATGTTCTTATTTTTATTTTCGAGCTATATTCACATTTCATGTGTTTTCGAAGCTTCTAAGTACCTATACCTACTTATGTAGGTATGGGCATGCACTTTTCAATATGAAAACTTAAATACCTACAATTTTAAAAGTAAATAGGTATGCTCTGTTTGTAGATCTTATTCAGAATCACTTTTAAAGTATATCGTGAAGCATTTTAAATGAACAACACAAAAAGCAAGCAGGTAGGTATGACAAGCGCGAGTTCGAAATAGAAAAGGAAGTAGGTAAATGCAATACCTAGAGAATAGAGATGTAAGTAGTATTTGCCCCCTGCACTCCCGAGAGGATAATTTCAGTCCCCAGTTTGTTTACTTCTCTCTTTATGGGAGAGCGAAACGGTACGTTTCCGACAAAGATTAAATGAAAAATATGGACGCAACAAACTAATAATTGTAATTAAATTGATAATTACTAAAGTTAAGCCCCGACGAATAAATGCAGTGTGAATGACACGCACATTCACATACCATCAAGCGAAGATACGTGAATGACACGCACATTCACGTACCTACCATCAAGCGAAGATACGTGAATGATACGCACATTCACGTACCATCAAGCGAATATACTATGCCTACCTATTTTACTGATCGTAATCTTACATTCTGGAAAGCTACTAACACTGCATCAGTATCACGCGGTAAAGATATTTTTTGAACACTAAAAAACCTGTACCACTAGGTATATTTCCCTGTTCAGGTGATTACTAATTAAAAACGTCAGCAGCACAAGTAATACAGTCGCAAAACATCTGGGGTACTAAAACTGTCTTTAATTATTCTCAATGACATAAACTGCGTTCAGCGCCCTTATGGGTGCAAGCGCTGAACGCATATTATTATTAATATGCCAAAAGAAATATGAGCAACATAACCTTCAGGCACCCTGGATATGATCGGCTTCTTTTGTTGAAATAAGAAATGAAATGAAATTAATATATTTGTCTGTATATGTGTTACAATGATGGTTACAATATGAAAAGGCGCAGCATATCCAGCCAGACAACCCTGACGTACAAATTTTTATGAAGTTAAATCCATATCCATACTATCCATACTATCCATATCCATACTAATATTATAAATGCGAAAGTGTGTCTGTCTGTCTGTCTGTCTGTCTGTCTGTCTGTCTGCTACGCTTTCACGGCCCACCTGTTGAACCGATTTTGATGAAATTTGGTACAGGGGTAGATGGTATCCCGGGGAAGGACATAGGCTACTTTTTATCCCGGAAAAATAAAGAGTTCCCGCGGGAATAAAAAAAACTGTCTCTTCACCCGATTTTGATAAAATTTGGTACAGGGGTAGATGGTTTCCCGGGGAAGGACATAGGCTACTTTTTATCCCGGAAAATTAAAGAGTTCCCGCGGGAATCAAAAATCTTAATCCACGCGGACGAAGTCGCGGGAATCATCTAGTATTTAATAAACATAAAGTAGTACAAGTACCTACGTTCTAGAGTAATATAGGGTTATATAGAATATAGGGTTAATATTAGGTAGGTTGTAGAGAATAAATAACTTGTATACAATAGAGTAGGAAAATATTATGTTCACTTTACTTACACTAGGTATTATTAATTGTTTATTATTTTGTGGTTTTACTTTACACGCCTATTAAAGAACCTTATTCGTGTAGTGCGACCCTGTAGGATTACAATAAAATTACAATTATTTTGCTATAATCAGCCAACAGAAAAAATCTGTATAGTCAAGCATGCAGTTACAAGCGAAGCACCGTTTACCTTCCCAACCAAGCAAGAAAGCCAAGTTCCCAAGTAAGCAATGCCACCACCACTCACATGCACCACCACACAAGACTTTTATACTATTCTCGACGCTCGTTTCGCCCCGACACCGGAGCATCTTCAGGAGATGTCGACATTACAATGCAAGATTGTCTAGTCAAGACTAAGAATTTACGTTAATAAAATGAAATAAATACGTAGGTCCCTACCGTCTATTTTTTCCTTTAGTCTAAAGATTCTGAAGTTAAGGTGAACAACCCCCTGCTGCGATTAAAACGCTAAAAATCTCTTCTTATCTTTTATTTTTACTCGTTTGCAGTTTGTACGTAGCGGTCTTTCCGTTTCGTTTGAGGAGTTGATTGGAAAAACTACTTCCAGTTTGCTCTACTTGTGTTAGTTCTGTGAGCTTTCTGGTTCCGCTTTTTTATTTAGATTATTTTTTATCATTTTTGAAGTGAAAACTCCTTTAGCCGCGTTGAGGACTTTTTGGTAGGGGCTAAACTTGTGGATTCGCGTGACCGTGACCGACATGCTCGCGAACAACGACACACTCGAACGTTTTTCTACATTCGAAATTAAACTTTAATGCCTTTGTTTTAAGGTGTATATTTTAATTATTTAAAGAAAAATTAAATATTTGTTTTTACTTCTAACGGCATTCGGCAGTCCCTGACTGCCAATTTTTTTTCCTACAATATAATTTTTAACGACCTCTCTGACGCAGTATTGAACGCTGTTGTCTTAACGTGAGAGGTCCCGGTTTCAATTCCCGGCAGGGTCAATTTGGGAATTTATAATTTCTGAATTTTCTCTGGTCTGGCTGGTGGGAGGCTTCGGCCGTGGCTAGTTACCAGTTACTACCCTAACAGGTTAGCCCGCTACCATCTTGGACCGCATCAGGTGAGATTGCAGAAAAGAAAGCCAAAACATTTAAGTAAACGTACCTATAGTAAACTAGTGGTTCGCCCCGAACTGAGACCTCGCGGCGCCATCTATTGACATAAATGTGAAGTTCTGTTAAAAATACTGAAGCTCATTAAAAATTAAATAATTCCGTTTCCTTACAATATTTATCTGATTTTAGTATTTGTTGTTCAAGTACAGGATATACTTGAAATAATTGATCAAGTTTCAGGCTCATCCTTTCAGAAAATTTAGAGTTCTGAGGTCATCTTTGGACGTTAGAAAATCTCCACTTTGAAAGCAACCCATTTCGTCAATTTTGGGGGAAAAATTAAAAAATAAATATTTTTGGACTCTATTCCTTATTATCTTTAAAATGATATACCGCAACCCTATGTAACTTTATAAAAAATATTTTACTTCGCATTCGCTTCTATGAGAGCCCCCCTGAAATAAAGATTTTTATTACTTTTTAAGCCATATTCGGCGGGAGGCCATTGGTTTACATATTATATTTAAAGCTGAAGTAATTACGTTCAGTAATTCAGAAGTTATAATGCTCTGACAGACGGACGGACGGACAAGTGCCAATTCACCCAAGTAGACTCAGAGACCTTCGCTTCGCTCGGTCAAAAAACAACATATACATAAATAGCGTGTATTATGTTACAAGTACATACTTAATCCTACTAATTCAATTTATAATGGAATCGCAAATATTCTGCACCACTGTTTTATCAGCTATGCTAACAATTCAATCATATTATTTCACGCAAATGCTGAATACATTAATGCTATAACAAAATAAATTGAATTCCATTCCACGCGTTAAGTCATAGCAAATATTAATACAATTAATTATTTATTGCAGAGCCCTTTTAATAGACCACAGTTGACATTTGTTTTTTTATTGGTATAGGTACTTATAGCGAATGGTGAAGAGAAATCATATCATTAGGTTTGCTACCTAAGCAGCAAAAAGATTTCAGTGAGTGCGTAAACCAAGGTCCCCCTGGCGAAAAAATAAAACTCGAATATCCAGCATTTTTTCCAACGTTACTTGTGTAAACACTATTAAAAACGGAACATACAAATTTTAAATTTGGTCAGGTTGTAGCTTCATAGTTCATACTCTATAGTGTTAATAATAAATAATGATAAATATCGCGGATCCTTAATCAGAGGTAATATTACTGCCAACGCTTAAAGCCATAATATTTAATTATTGTTGACTTTAGAATTTAGAGATTGGGGCTGATTCTGTAGTGCACAATCTCTAAACTAAACTAAAATTAGAGCATTACTAATATTGCTAACCCTTTCATAATACTTCATACGGAAAGGGACAGAACTAGATTTAAAGATGCCATTTTAGTTTAGGTAGTTTAGAGATTGTGTTATACTGAATCATCCACATTGTTGATTTTATAGGAACGTCAAGGTACGTGACATCCAACTGTCATTTAAAGTATTATTGCTTTAGTACTGCTTTCCGCAAACTGTTTATCCAAGCGATACAATTCTAGCGCCTTTGTTTAGCCATTGAATTATTACTTATTTTCATCAAAAGCACAAGGAGGTTCTCAATACGATTGTATTTTTTTTAATGTTTATTACATCGGAACTCCATCATTTATAAACAGGAAAACTCTTTTTTTTTTTTTAATCCACTACAAGCTAGCCCTTGACTGCGATCTCACCTGATGGTAAGTGATGATGCAGTCTAAGATGGTAGCGGGCTAACCTGTTAGGGCCATGGCAGTTATATTAAACCCACAACCCTTCGGTTTCTACACGGCATCGTACCGGAACGCTAAATCGCTTGGCGGCACGTCTTTGCCGGTAGGGTGGTAACTAGTCACGGCCGAAGCCTCCCACCACTCATTTTCAATTCGGCAATTAAATAAATAATTGCTATATATGTATCCTTCCAAGCCACGGAACCCTCGGTCCGTGACTCTGGCTCACGCTTGAACGGTTTAATTTAAAGTTAGTAAAGTGCGCCGATTTCATCAACTCCGAATAACGTCTAACCTAGGATTAAATTTGAAAAGTTGACAGAATTACTACATTACATCTGTCAAAACACCAATTTTAATCCTAGGCTAAACGTAACGCGGAGTTGGTGAAATGGTATTAGAAACCTAGATACAAATGAAATGACTAAAATGGCCTATTGAAATTATTATCTTTGCTGTGTCAGTGGCGCGGTACACTCAAGTCTTTATTGAACACGATATAATAATGATATGAATTATTATAACGTAATGTAGTAACCTAGGTCAAGGCACCATGACCTAAATTAACATCCGCGACAAATTAAGTCACGCTTAGATTAGTACATAATATAAGAAATATTATCCGTAGTGTTCATTACCTAAGTTATTTATTATCCTTTGAACCACAGACCGCAGTATCCACTCGTAACAATAAAAATATGATGGTGGTTAAAAGTAATTATAAATTCAAATAAGCACCATTAAATATTCAGGGATATTTAAAACCACATCAAATACATACCCAGTACCTACATACCTATATTTTTTTTTTCATTTTTCATTGCATACTTACCAAATATGACACATGAATAAAAGTACCTAACTCTATTTATAAGTTAGCAAAAACATACCCCTACGTTTATTTTTGCCATGTTTAATGATGGGGAAGGGGGATATATCTACGTTCCATGATAAAATTTAAAGTTTACGGCAATTTTTTAAATAGGTACCTACTTGTACTTATTCTAAAATTATTATTTTATACAACATACCTACCGACCACTCCACCTACCTACCTGTTACGTAATAAATTTAAAAAATAAATGGAAATAATATCTCTTTTTTTTCGATTTGGTTCTTACAATACCGATTGATTTGAATAGAGACAGCGGGGCGGTCAGCGAGGTAGACTCAATATATAATTTCCTCGGTACAGGTGCAGACGCGCACGCTGCCCGACCCTTATCATGTCACGTTTATCACCAATATAAGTATTCAATACTTCACACACTTGCTTTTCCGCGCACGGATTTGTCGATTGTTAATATTTATATACTTACACGAAAGCCTTGAAAGTCCTTTTAAATAAATAAATATCAGCTGCATGATTGGGTCTGTAGTATGTAGGTACGTTTGGAAGCCATTTCCAATTTCCGACAAACGTCTCTACAATTATTAGTGTGTTACTTATGGCCTCGTACTTTAAGTTCAAGTACCTACCTATAATAATTAAATATAGCCATCTCTGCAATAGTTAAAGAAATGGCCAGTAGTACGTCGTCGACTCCATAAAACTCCACTCCATAAGTCATAACACTCCAATTCTGTATAAACCGCGCCTAAAATAGATAAACCGACATTGCGAAGTCAATAAAAGCTTATAAATACATCCATTTCATAAATACGCCTATCATTTCTCTCCCGCGTCCTTGTAGACGACGGAATTCTCGAAGATATTTGCTTATCTATTCCATCGTTCGGCTATTAGATCTGCTTATTGTCCGTCAAAAGGTACAAATCTAAACAATCTTCACCATTGTTTGCGATGACAGAGATGACCAAGCCTGTCTGATAATAAAGACATCGTCGGAGAATCAAACAATAGCCGCGATGCCTTCTCGATTCCGCTTTCCCTTTTATTCATTTTTCCCGACAGCTGATCAGATGCCTATCCCAACAATGTCAGTAATCTAAAATCCAGGTACAATGGAGACAGATATTCTCTTGAATTGGAAAACTATGGAGCCATTATTCTGCGCTTTTCTATTCAAAGCTTGACTAATAAGAAGTGACAATTTTGTATATCTCGTCATCGTCTCAACTGGAAGATATCTTCTCCTGAACATAAGCCGTTCTGCATGGATACTCGCCATTCGGATGGATACGTTCATACATTAATACGTGGATACATTCTTGCGTCTTGGGAGCCGATTGCTTCCAGCGGTTCCCAGTCCGTCCACCTAGTGCCTTCATCTAATTATGTTAGTAATCATGAAATACGCACCGAATTTAGAAGCTCCATATTACTAGTGGTTCGCTCCGAACTGAGACCTCGCGGCGCCATCTGCTACTGCAGCTCATTAAAAATGAAATAATTTCGTTTCCTTACAATATTTATCTAATTTTAGTATTTCTTGTTCAAGTACAGGATATAATTCAAATAATTGATCAAGTTTCAGGCTCAGCCTTTCAGAAAATTTAGAGTTCTGAGGTCAACTTTGGACGTTAGAAAATCACCACTTTGAAAGCCCCCCATTCCGTCAATTTTAGGGGAAAAATATATATTTTTGGACTCTATTCCTAATTATCTTTAAAATAATATACCGCAACCCTATGTAACGCTATAAAAAATATTTTACTTCGCATTCGCTTCTATGAGAGCCCCCTGAAATAAAGATTTTTATAACTTTTTAAGCGATATTCGGCTGGAGGTCATTGGTTTAAACCTGAAGTAATTACGTACAGTAATTCACAAGTTATAATGGTCTGACAGACGGACGGACAGACAAGTGCAAATTCACTCAAGTAGACTCAGAGACCTTCGCTTCGCTCGGTCAAAAAGGCGGTTAAAAATTATACATAGGTAATAAACGGAAAAGATTACGGTTGTACGGTCTACGTTTAAGTATACTAAAATCGAAGGATGGAACCTTGTTTATGCGGATGTCAAAATCCGATCCACGCGTGCTTCGCCTACCAAAGAGATTTCCGCTGGCTGTCCAGATGCGTATTATTTTCGTTTCTATCATACATTTTACTAAGTTGTTTTATTTAACATAATTGTTGTTCGTTTTAATGACAAACTTCTCTTTTTCTTCTCCTCTCTTATCTCTCTACTACAGCTAAAGTCTTATCATGCACTATCCTTCTCTTCTCTTCCTTCATATCGGAAAAGTTGTGTCTCTCAAATCAAATCAAATCAAATCAAAATATTCTTTATTCAAATAAACTTTTACAAGTACTTTTGAATCGTCAAGTGAATCTACCACTGGTTCGGAATGCCATTCCTACCGAGAAGAACCAGCAAGAAACTCGGTGGTTGCTTTTTTTAAATAATTCATTTACAATTATTATATCAATGTGTACATAAGTAACCGCTGTCCCCAGCATTGCTGGAGCGATCAAATCCATGCTCCTCTATCATTTACATAATCTTCAACAGTATAATAAGCTTTTTTCAGGAGCATACTTTTAAACCAACAAATACTGCAACAAATAACAATACTAACTAGAATAAGACAAACACTAACACAACTAACACTTATTTCATCTAAAAAGTAGTTATATACAATTGTAAATATCATGAGATTAGAAATAAAAAGGCTTATTATTATTATTATTATTACTTTTAAGGGATTTCTTCAATTTGTTTATTCAATTCATGTCAAAGACGTGCAGACAGAAAGTAGCCCCCATTCCCGCCGGTGGCACCCGTTCACGAGCATGACGCATGATCCAGCCATTGCTTCGCTCGACCATATTTGAGGGAACGTACATAGACTATTCCAGCCCAATCCCGAAGGATGAAGACTGTTTTCTTCTACCGATATTGCTCTTGTTCTCTAAGATTCTGCCACGACATTGGACTTCTTCGTTTGATAAATCGGCAACAGGAGTTTTTTTAAAAGGTTAGAAGCTTTTTATATTTATAGATATTGATACATAATATAATATATACTTACCTATAACTTTTTCTATACCTTTCAGATTAATTTGGTATCTAATACGAATTACTCTGTTATTTAATCTGTGCCTAATGTCAATAGTTTATCATACAAGTCGCAGCAGCAGTTGTACGTTAACGATTTTCCGCAAACAAAACATTATACCGACGTCCTCGTTAGAGTGGAATCATGCCAAATAAACGTATAACTTTCCGATATCTACGTCAAACTTCTAATAATATTTACAAAATGCGGAATTATTTTAAAAGGTAACGTAGTCCACTGACCAGCTGTCCCTAAGCCTATTCATGAAGTATTCCTCAAATCTTTACTGTAACACTTACAGCAACGACCTCTATCATTGTATCTATGTATACTACTAAGTACTGTATATATTATTTCGAGGACCTACCAGTCTTTTAAAAGTCAAAGCACAGATTAAATCATGTGACCTTTAAATAAAAGTTACTTACTTCGTAACTCAAAAATAACAGGCCAGCTACCCTAGCTAATACCTACATACCAGCGTGGAAAGATTGTTTAAGTAAATTTTTAGGCGAATTTATTTTAAATTTTAATACTAATAATGATAAAGAATGAAAAGTTAGCCCGGAATTGAACCGGATTTCTGTAGCTTGCGCGGTGCGCCTGAGAAGATCCACTGCACTAGAATTGATGTCAAAAATACTACTAGAGATAAACATCTGCTTTCAAATTGTCAAGTTGCCAAGCGTCGGGCTGCAGGATTAATTCACAATAGTAAATCATCCGTGATTCAACGGCGTGATTAGGTTGCGACCTAATCACGTCGTTTGATCACGCCTGATGATCGCGTGTAATATCAAGCGTTCGAACTTCGAATGACGTAGGTACTAAAATTCTAAATCAATGCGAACCTATGACGAGGTCGAGGGGATTCCACCGCGAGCGGAGCGAGCTCCGTACTGAAAAACTGCATGTTCAAAGTTCAAATCGCCAACAGCAGCGCTTTATTTTCATAGCTAAGATCACTAGATGTATAAAATAATAAATAAATAAATAAAAATATGTTAGATCAAGCGCTCCTTTTGGTGGGTTGATCTTAGTAATAGCTCTGCAACATAGCACATCTCTGGTGGAAAGGCACCCGACTGTAACTACAATGATAAGTGTTTTGCTAGGTAAGCACTACATACAATGAAATAATAAGCAGATAAATCATTTGTTTCGATAATACCATTTACATACAATAATTGATTCCATCTAAAGAGATTAATAATTGGAAGTATACTATAAATGTTGTTGGCCATGTTTCAAGCCAAATATTTATACAACTGAGTGAAAAACAGGCTACGTATCAACTTATCATCAAGTGAATTTATTTGTTTGACTTTGTACTGTGGAGATAAATGAATAAATTTGGCACGATACTGTTGGCTTTTATCCGCCAGCATCAGTTATTATATTATGTATTGTCAACGGTTTCATTTCAAAATTCACATTCAAATTCATACCTTTAACCATAGATTTAGCATTAAAGACCAATCCTAAATCTATGCCTTTAACAAAATAAATGAGTAGGTATTGAGTACCAACACTCGGAAAGGCTTAAGAAACTATAAGAAAAAAAATTGTGTGTGTCAGCTCCGACGCACACCAGTTTAATCTTTAGGAACGATTATAAAATTTATAGATTAGTAAATGAACGCATTTTTTATATTACTGAAAGCATGCTTGATACTCATACATAACTCCAAAATTGGTCGGTGTATGCCCGACTATACTTTGAAGTTACCTAATTTTACCTACACCACAACGCAGGAACCAAGACAGGGTGAGAAATTATAGTCGGACATTACACAACAAGGAAGACACACAGATTAGAATATTATATTTTCGAAGGTAAAAATCTGATAGTAGTGAACTAATGTTATTACTGCCTCCATTAGTATATCTTCAGACATGACGCCTACAGTTTATCTCAATAATTGTTTGCCCTATTTAGGAACGGTTTACCCACATAATGGAACGTGTGTTACCTGGCACGTACCTATATATAGTCATGGTGACATTTTTACTTGCATTTATAAATACCACAAAATATAAGTAATAGTACAAATACATGTTATATCTAACTAACTTATCTCTGTACAATCTAATATTATAAATGCGAAAGTTTGGATGCATGGATGTACGGATGGATGGATGGATGTCTGTTAATCAATCACGGCTGAACGGATCTGGACGAAATTTGGCATAGAAATAGATTATAGTCTGGAAAAACACATGGCTACTTTTTATCCCGGAAAATTGTTTACAAGTTCTCGCGGGAATTAAGAAACCTCAATCCACGCGGACGAAGTCGCGGGCATCAGCTAGTTCATAATAAATGAAGCTGAGATGATTGTAGAAACCGTATTTACAATTTGAGACACAGTAGATTGATTATTCAACATGGGGGTAATACAATGTCTTACGGCACGGCCTACGGGCGCCGGGATAATTATACCCCAAGCGCAACGAGGGACTATAGAGATGCTTTAGAGTAACTCCCGAGCGTAGCGAGGGTGTTGCATCTAGAATCCTGAGTGAAGCGATATATTTATGCTTCAAAATGTAATACCTACATCTTGCCTACTAATCGCAAAATTGAATATAAATCAAAAAACAGCGCACATAAGAGTTGAATTAAAAATCTAATCAAGTATACTTGGCATAATATACTTATTTCACGTTTCTAATATAAACCGGTAACGCTTATCGGCGTGGCACATTAATGTTCCGACCACGTGATCACTTATACATATAGTAGGTATCTGACGTCTCTAATCACCTGTCGCTTATTGAAGCTACTATTATATTTTGCGGTTTATAATAATTCTCATAGATATTAGGAAATACTCTCTTTAAACCGTTCCAAGAAGAAACGTGTTTATTAGAATAAATTTGATAGGTAAACTTACTTTATATACGAAATTAGTAGATAGCCTTAGTATTTGATATGTCACCGTAAGATTGTAAAATCCGTTAGATTATAATCTAACGGTTTCTATCCCGCTAGATTATAAACTGTCAAAAGATTGTGAACCGTTCAATGTTCTGAGTATTAATTTATGAAATATTTATTGTTTTTACGTTTTCTTGTCTCTTTCTTGTACAGTTCGCGCGCGAGTTGAATGCAGAGTAAATGTAAGTGTCACCATACATTTACTCTGCATTCAACTCGCGCGCGAACTATAGGTTAGGTTAGGGTTTGACATGAATATTCAGGCACTTAGGTTCTATCGGGTTAATATACCTAATATATTACAATTTACCGAAAAATAACGCGTTAAATTGTAAGCTACGCGGTTCACAATCTGTCGACACTTTATAATCTATCGAGATAAAAAACGTTATATTATAATCTAACGGTTTTTACAATCTTACGGTGACAGATATAAATATAATATTCGTCCCATCGTGACCGCGATGCATGCTACTGGGTCGAAATAATAACAAATAAATAGTCGTATCTATCATGGTATGTCGATTCCCTTTATTATTCAAGATATACGAGTACATAATATTATATGGCCATTTATTCACCATTCATATTTACATTTAAGTTATACATTTAAACTTTTGATACTTAATAAGTAATTATTTGTACGCATAGGTATATACCACTATACGTGGTTTTTGTGGCACTGTATGTAACACAAGTTTACGCTAATTTTATAAGATTAATAATAAAATAAAATAAAATAAAAAAGTCACATATATTTACACAAATATGTTATAATATATCCACAAAAATAAACATCTTATCGAGTGGAGTAAGTAACTATAATAACGATAAAACACTTAATTTTTTTAAAATGAAAGCCCAAAATTTCGAAATTAAAACTTCTTTAAAAGCTTATAGTTAGTAAATCGTAAATTTATATAAAAATGGCCTGGCGACAAGACTTTATAATTTATTGTACAAAATAGTTAAACATTTCTATGAATCGTGAAGTTCGTGAAAATAGCCAGAACACGTAGGTAAAGCATAGTAACTGTTACGCTTACAGTTTAAACCCTTTTTGTGGTTATATATATGCCTCAGGTAATCAAACGAAGAAATGAAAGAATTTCATTCGCAATTCAAGTTTTAGCCATCATGGCATTTTGTTCGTACACTATAAGGTAGGTACCTACCCAACATCTAGCGAAAGGGTCCACATTTGCTATTCTATTCTTAGTTTGTGGTTAACTGCTCTAACAAGCAATTTCTAATAACTAGAGACTACAGTCAAAGAAACACATACACACACTCGGAGCTAATTTCTCGAGTTAATTTCTTAGTTCTAACATTATTTTTTTAATCCTATAGTTAACTTTCTTACTTCTTAGTACTTACGCTATCTCTACATCTTCTCTTACGGTATCTCTATCTTCGAGCATTAAACCAACTGAGGTATCGAAATCAGCACCCTGAGAAATCTGGAAAGTAATTTAACAATTATTTAATTTATTTAATGATATAATTTGAGGTCAGTAGATAAAATATGTTGCATTTAACAAAATACTTAATTAGGTACAAATATAGATACTAATTAGGTTAACTCAACTCTTAATATTTTGCGTTCGAAAACTAAGCAGGGCGGCTTCGAAAATCGAAAGACAAAGTACTTATTTAGATAAAAGTTTTCACTAAATATACTTTTGGGTGAACTTTTAATCATCTAAGTAAGTGTTAGGAATGGTCAATAAATTATGTCATTATGATTAATGTTAATAAAATACTTAGTTGAATATTAATTTAGAGCTGTCTAGTTGGGGCGTATCTTGTTTATTAAATTAAAAATACTTGACATTCATATTGCTCTCTACTGAATCCACAATAATTAACTAAGTGGTCTGTGGTGGTGTCTAACTATAATAAACGGAGTTTAAACAAGTCGGGTTTACACCGACAAAAACCGTGGTACTGATTCTGGTTTAACCTACTTAAAATTGACAGGATGTCAACATAATTGTCATGATATTGTAAAGCGAAAGCGAAAGCGTCATTGTCGCCTACGCAAGTTATTCGCAATTTGGGAAATCTTAAATTATAATTATACATGTAGGTATATAATTGCTGTCAGTAACGATCATAGGCAATAGGCATGGGCAAATAATTATAGAAAGTAATATTGTGCCAATCTATACTCAAATTATAAATGCGAACGTATAGATGAATGGATGGATGTACGAGTATGTATGCATGGATGGATGTTTGTTACTCAATCACGCCAGAACGGCTGAACGGATCTGGATGAAATTTGGCACAGGTGTAGATACAGTCTGGAATAACACATAGGCTAGTATATTGGCTTAGTAAAACTAGCAATTTATTTGTTGGAAACAGTGTCCGCTTCTACAATAAGCTTCCAGAAGACATGTTGAAGATGTCTCTGAATAAGTTAAAAGTTAATGTGAAACGTAAACTCATTAAAAAATCTTATTACCATGTAAAGGATTACCTAAATGACAAGGAAGCTTGGCAATGATTTGATCGAATGGCTCTGATAGTTCCTTAGTTAAGATGATTTGTGAAATGGTGATAATGGAAAATAAAACCCGGCTGAGTTTGTTGTGGGCTCTTCTCAGACCGGCGCGTTTGGAACCCTCGTAGCTTTAGTTTTAAGATACAATAACTGGACCTCAATAAGTGTAGTGTACCTACCTATATTGAATAAACATTATTTGAATTGAATTGCTTCTTTTTATCCCAGAAAATTCAATAGTTCACGCGGGAACCATAAAACCTCAATCCACGCGGACTAAGTCGCGGGCATCAGCTAGTAACAATATAATATCAAATATTACACTGGAATCCATGGCTTTAGAAGTAAGTAGATGCATGCTTGCAGCGAAAAATTAATCAATTTCAGACGTGCGATCAGTTTTAACAATCGACTATAATACTTTAGCGTTTATCCGAATAATATATAATCCGCGCGCAGTGGCTGTATTCTTGCCGTATCAATTCGCATCAATTTTATTTGAGACCTATTTTTATTCAACTAATTTAGTAAAATAATGCCGCATTTATTCTTTAGCATTGTCCTCATAGAAGGTTTGACGACCTCCGTGGCGCAGTGTGTAGCGCTGTTGCCTTAACGTGCGGAGGTCCTGGGTTCGATCCCCAGCAGCTGGGTCAATTTGGGAATTTATAATTTCTGAATTTTTCCTGGTCTGGCCTGGTGGGAGGCTTCGGCCGTGGCTAGTTACCACCCTACCGGCAAAGACGTGCCGCCAAGCGAATTAGCGTTCCGGTACGATGCCGTGTATAGAAACCGAAGGGGTATGGGTTTAATATAACTGCCATGCCCCTAACAGGTTAGCCCGCTATCATCTTAGACTGCATCATCACTTACCATCAGGTGAGATAGCAGTCAAGGGCTAGCTTGTAATGGATTAAAAAAAAAATAGTCACATATAAAATCTGGCAGAAAAAGCGAAATTTGCTACAAGTACAGTACTAACCAAGTTCTTAAAATTTCAATTGTAAAGCTTTGTCGATATTTTCACGGATATTTCTTGACGCCCGTCTCATAAAATACTTTGCAATGAAGAAACTAGAAATTTAATTCGCTATAATCCGAAACTTCTAGTTCCTTCCTTCATTATCATGGACTTCTGCAAAGTAACACGTGCTTCTATCGAATGTTTGACTTCATTGTATTTTGGATGTCTCTGAATAGCAGTGTTCTTGCCATATTCGACTATTCACCATACGGAAGCTGCGATGTGACGTCCTGCCACCGACGGAATTGTTAATAGGATAGGCTGTCTCATTTATCATTGCGACAAAAGTGAAAACCGCTACTGGTCTGCTACCGGCCGATTTAATGGTGAACGCTCTTATTTATGCACGAAAGCACATAATAGATATTATAATAGTACTGATGAAAGCTATTGTGGTCTTGAAGAATGGCGTGCAGTGCTCACTGCTAACTCATTCGTTTTATTTGAACACCTTTTTGATGGTGCAAGAATCATATTTAGATGATCGAAGGTAAAGTCGATGCTTGAACAAGGTTAGAGATTTAATATTTCTTGATAAAACCACAGAATATAATATACTTAATAGTTCAACATAAAACGAACACTGCAAAATGTAAATAAGTAAGTAAATAGGTATCGAACTTACCAATAATTATCACAAAATCAAGATTTAAGTGGGTGGCTACGGCCGGTGGCGTGAAATATTTTTAGTCAAGGTAGGCAATTAGGTACAAAAACTATTAAATTGTTAATTTTATGGTCTGGGTCTAGGACTAAATTATAAATTCTAAGAAACTTAGATTATGTTCAATCAAACCCGATAATCTATGACGTAAGTATAAAGCGGCCTTTCCACAAGACATGATGCGCTGATGTAGGTTGTAGTTGTAGCGCGAATTATTAGTGAAATAAAAACTATAGCCCATTGCTGGTTTACCACACCTTCCATTAGAGGTACAATGAGAATCGCTATTATACTCGTAGCTAATGAACCATATTTTTGACTTCTGGACTAGAAATACAATCTTTTACCCGTGACAACTTTTGCTAGTTAAATATTTAAATCACGAAGTCATAATCTGCCTGAATAGAAACTAACTACCAAGAACTACACACCAAAAGTCAACGTTTCTCCCGATAAACGTCCACTACTGAACAATAGCAGTTATTTCCACAGAACACGCCTGGTCCACCCAGTGGGAGGGCTCACAATGCTACATTTTCCAGTGCTGGGATACCATTTTCCGGGGCATACGAATAAATAAATGAAAATTTACATTTGTAAAGTTACAGAAATCCGAACACAAAGATTTTCTTCAATTGAAATTACTGTAATCTGAAATCAAAACATCCTTGTGTATATCAGCGACAATCCAACTCAATAGGGCACCATTCATATGCAAAATATGTTATTACATGACGATGGCGCAATGGAATAGTAAAAGTGAAGCGCATTGTATGGGATGTGCTGTAATCAGCTCCTCGGATTCGCATAGGGTTGCCAAAAACAAGTACTAAATAAAAACAACAAAGTGTATGTCTGTTATTTTTACCAACATAATAAGCTTTTTGATGATTTTCGGAAGTTTGACAAATATTACTTTGGTCCATGTGATTGATATCTTTGATTGCAAGCTGTCTATCCCTTTCTTATAAAAACAGCAACAGCAGTCAGCACACAATCGAAAAAACGCCTACAAACGAATACAGCTCCTTCACCAGATGAGCTAAACCCATAAGAATTTTAATTTTATGAGGGAATTCACACTGTGGAGTAATTAAAAGTCTAAATGAGTAAAGATTTTGCTCCACGATCTAGGTATATGAGACCATGTTCAATACACAAGTATTGCTCCATCGCGGATGTCTTTAATACGTAACACAACTATTAATTTCATCATTATTATAATCATTACAGTTTTGTTTACAGTATAATCATTACAAATGCTAGGTAAGTATATAAACATAAAAATGGCAGGTAAATATTTTTATTTTTAATCAAGAAAATACTACAAATAGGTTTTCAATTCAGAACGTATCTTTTTTTTAAATTATATTTTAGCAACAGGCAGCCCTAGTTAAATGAATCATTTAATCGTAACTAATTCACAATAACAGCACGTGACTTAATTTTTCATGCGATATCGTAAGTACTCGCTATAATATCGATATGTTACAATAGTATTTATAATTTATATCCATAAATATAGAGTGATAACAAATTTATAGTATTTAACGTGAATTGTAAATGTAATTTTATATCTTTACCAGACATAATATAGTTTTTGGGCGTTTTTAGGAAACCTGTTTTCAATAATTTTTCCTACTTTGTACGCAATTACAAAAACAAATAATAAAATTACAAATATAATCAATATTGTATTTTATACCAATTTTTTATCATTTCAAAAGATGTTTTATTGTTAAATAGCTTAATAATAATTATTATTCAGCTATATTATTTGTTAATAATAGTTTTACATAAAACCAAGAACTGAATTGAATAATAGTTTTAATACTAATTCTTACTATAAACTTCCCTTGATATAATAAATTATATTCCTATTATAGATTATTATCATTGGCTTTTTGAAGTGTCTTAATATATTACAGTAGTCATTAACTTTTCATTTGATTACAAACATGAAACAGATAGTGTAAACATCAAACGTAATGATCATCATACTTGTCGATTGCAAGTTCTAGAAAATAAAACGACTTCTTTGATCAGTTAATTCAATGGTTTCTAGAAATAAATAACGAAATCTCTATCAAACCTAGACAGCAAACTACTAGGGCTACCTACAATACCTTTCTCCAATTTTTCCGACTTCTTCTTAGGGAGAGATTCATACTGAAAAAAAGATTAGCTAGCTTTTATAAAAGATGTTGTTTGAGTAAACCTTAATTAATATTACACCGAAACATAGAAGATAGTTTCCCTGTAATTTCACATCATCCATACATCCCTAATTCCATATCCATATAATTATCCATACTAATATTATAAATACGAAAATGTTTCAGTCAGTCTGCTTCACGGCCCAACCGTTCAACCGATTTTGATGAAATTTAGTACAGGGATAGATTGTATCCCGGGAAAGGACAAAGGATACTTTTTATCCCGGAAAAAGTAAAGAAGATCCCGCGGGAATCAAAAAACTTAATTCACGCGGACGAAGTCGCGGGCATCATCTAGTAAAAATATAAATATTTGAGTACTTGCGATTTAAAACGTTAAAAATCATTTAGTGTGAAATGATTTGACATGAAATCAAGCCTTACAATTTCTGAAGGTTGCCAACCCTATTATCCAGTGCAGCCGGCGCCAGTTGACATTCTACGGGAGCAACTTTCATGAATCGGTAACCGGCAACCGGCCTGCTCAATAAAACATAACCAAATTGACAATAAGACTTATTTACGAACCAGAACTAATAGTTTAACTGCTAGTTTCACATAAACTTTGATTAACGAGGACGGTAAAAGCTCAAAATATGACTATTTTAGGCAACGTAAGTTCTTGCCTATTACATTTGCTATAATAATACGCGAGACGCGGAATGCAAAGACAAAGCCATTAGATACTTCTTGGTAGTATCGATATAATATTTTGATTTTTTTTAATGAGGGAACCAATAAACTCCTCCCTCTTTGAGTTGGGTTCATTATTAAAGTAAATAGGGCCAGTGTATAAGCCCCTCTATGTACCTTAACCCTTGTGTAGGTACCATTAACAAAAGTTGAATTGTTTTTTTGTTTCCTCATGTGAAACCAATAACAAAATACCTACCTACCTTATATCTCAACCTATCTCCGCTCTACAAATAAAAGAACGTACAAATCCTCCCTCAAATTAGGATCAGAATGAGATCACAAAATAAACGGATACAAAATAAAAATAAAATAACTTTACATCTCTCATATTCGGTAAGTAGGTCCTTATTACCCCCAAATGGGGCTTGTAGGTGACCAATTAGCGCTCTAGGGTAATAATGTAGCTAGAAAAGCCCTAGGGCGGTAAGTAATTAAAAAAAAACTTCACTCTTTCAAAAAGTTCGCGTACATCTAACCATCATACTGGCAATATACATCATGCATTCAGCCCAATGACAAAAGAGGTCGCTTCGCTATTATGAGTATGAGTATAATAGTCATCAACTTTAAATATCGAACGGCAAAGCTCAATTTCGTTCTTGAAAAAAAAAAATTAAAGAAAAAGATGATAAAAGGTGAAATATCGAACGGCGAAGCTCAATTTCGTTCTTGAAAAAAAATTAAAAAAAAAGATGAAAAAAGGTGGTAGGTAATAGAAAACTTTTACTTTAAATATTGTTTGCTTTTGGGATTTTTTTATATTTACGTGCTAATTAGGAAAAAAACATGAGTTTTGCAAGTGATGAAGATATTATAAGCTGCACTCCCGATTCAATGAAAATGGAAGCTGAAGCAGCAATTAACAATATTTTGCCTGAAAATTGTTCTCATTTCAATATAAATTTTAACTAATAAAATTGTTTTATTCTTGTAATGCCGATTTTTTTCTACTTACCTCACAATCGAGATGTAAAGCAGAGTAGTTAGCTCGGGTGTAAGCATCAATTGCACCCTCGAACTATAGGCGCCCTCGCTGCGCTCGTGCGCCTAAATATCTCGGGCTGCAATTGATGCCTTACAGCCCTTGGCTACTAATCTACTATTAATTGTACTTATCGATAAGAAAAACTGGAAAATTTGATCGTAGTTATTCTAGGTATTTAATCTAACTATTGAGACTTAATTAATTATCTATTACCTGCCACAAGCGAACTCAAAACAGTTTCACAATAAAGGGTTATCATATACGATGTATCATCTAATCTAATAAGTTTAATGTCTTATTCGATTGTTTATAAATCATAATGTTATTATAATGAAAAGTCAAAGTGTGATAAAACAGCGATGTTAATAGATGGTCTGAAGTTATTGTACAGTCCAACCAGTTCCAGTTGATGTAGAATTTTAGTAGGTAGGTACCTAGTCCAACAGTTTTAGTTAGCCCAATGGAAGACATAGCGGTCTTGTATATTTATGTGTGGTATACAAAAATAAAGAAATCTTGGAGTCGGACATTATCAAGAGCTAGGCTGATGAATGATTATGTGAGTACATTTTATCAAACACAAACCATGAACATCTTGTTGTTTCAATTGAAGGTAAAGCAACTTTGTTTCTAACTGACTTCCAAAAAAGGAGGGGGTTCTCAATTCGGCGCGTATTTTTTTTTTTATGTTACCGCATATCTCCGTGGTTTCTAAATCGATTTGAAAAATATTTTTTTAGTGGTTAAAGGACGCTCCCGAGATGGTCCCATAAAAAAAATCTGACTCCAAATCCTCAATCCTGATGTTGTAGGTCATGAAATCTTCAAAACTAGGGAACGGAAATTTTGATGGTGAATTCATGTTAGTAAGTAGCCTAAATTCCAGTTTATAATCTATCTCTGTGCCGAATTTCATCCGGATCCGTTCAACCATTCTTGTCTGATTGAGTATCAAACATCCATCCAAACTTTCGCATTTATAATAGTAGTATAGATTTATTTTTCCTATTATTGAGTACCAGCGAGGTACTCAAATAACCTAACTAATTGGCAAATGAGTAGTTTTATTTCAACATAAACTTATGATTGACCATTGACGTATTACCAATACCTACTTGCCTTGCTGCGTAAAGAACCTTGAACTATTTCCAATTCAAATTTTTTCTTATAGTTTCCGATTTGGTATATTGTTGTGTAAATGAACTTAGGATATGTGGGAATTTATATGGACCAACAGACAATCAAATATTTGCATACCTATTTGGAGTTATTGTTGATTTTCACACAATCAGCGCGATGTTTTTCTTGCTGCCTCGCGCCTGGGTTAACAACAGCCATTTTTTTTCCACTACAAGTTAACCCTTGACTGCGATCTCACCTAATGGTAAGTGATGATGCAGTTTTAGGTGGTAGCAGGCTAACCTGTAGGTAAGGGGCGTGGCAGTTATATTAAACCCATACCCCTATTCAGTTTCTACACGGCATCGTACCGGAAAATCTACATCAATTAATCTATTACAATACAGACAGAGCCTTCGATATTGATGATAAATCGCTCATTGAATCAATATTATTAATCCTTAGAGGTGGGAAGTAATTATAAGGTTTACTGAAGCTAGTACTACCTAGAAAAGGAGCGACATTAATGATGATGCAGCCTATCTTCCTAACTTTAATAAAAAAGGTTTAATAAATAACGTTTACCTACTCTATCATATTAATAAAAAAAATCATTATAACATAAGCCTGTATTTTCTTTTAAAATTTGCCCGAATCAATTTGCATATTGACTGACTTCGTTCTATTTCTTACAGATCTTTCATACCTATTGGTAAAGCAGTCAACAAAGCAAACTATAGTTAGGCTTTTCCATTTTCACAAATCGTTAAACTATTACTCTTGTTTTCATTTTTCTGCGTTTCATGGTGGTGTGATTTTAAAAGTATCGTAACTACCTAGTTACTATACTTTTAAAATCACAAAATTTAATGCGAAGTACTTGCAGACAGATTCTCAGGAGTCGACCGTCCGAGTCTGTTTACTGTCCATACAGAATTACGTGTAGGTACAGACCAATATTGACATTTTCTTTGTAGCCCGACAGACGGCACAATCTCTTTGTATTGGATAATCTTTCGTATTACAGGTGTACACATAGGTTTGTTTGGGTACTTAGGGAGATACCTATTCTCTTTTTTTCACACTGAGAATTTTAAATTATAAGTACGCTAATCTGTTTAAATAAATAATTTAGCTGTTATGTAGATTGAGGATGACACAAATACCTGCAAAGGATTATAATTGAACTGCGAATTTTCATCGCCAAATCCTTATAAGTAAATTTTTTTTTCAAGTTTCCGACTCTAGTTCGGGTGAAATTGAGAAAATCTTTTCTTATTGGGGATCTACAGAATAGCGAAAGCCTTCACTTTAGATACTTTACTTTACTTTTATAAAAAAATACTTCCCAAGAATTAACACACAAATTCACAGACAATCAATTATTAAGGGCTTTAAACAAGTAGGTACGTGTCAGCGTCGAGGTTTAAAAATCAAGTTTAAAAATATCAACTGTTTTATATTTTTCTACAATCCCTTTGTGGCCACTAATTTTATTTAAAAGTAAGTAGGTAAGCGTAGAGATGTATTATTTTTGGTGGCACCATATAAATATTATGTATTGAGTAATGTGGTATAGGTGTACTTTTAGTAAGTAGGTATTTTGTTAAATTACTAATCAATCAACGAATTTGACACTGGACCGTCTTTTATTACGTCTGGCAATCAAATTCCTATCTTTATCATAATATTATGACGAATTTCTTACAATAAAATATATATCTCCTTATAAAATAATTGTCCCAAGACGTTAGTCTTTACAGTCATTTAATAGCGTTGGGGCAAACATTAACTAAAGATTGTGTGCAACAGAATTGGCCAAACGCTATAGACCTATGGCCCCCGCAATATGAATCCCTATAATGGCCATAATAGACACAAATGTGCGACTATTTGACGACTGATGTAAAGATTTGCCTCTCCAGTGATTTGTCAACTCCCTGTGAGTAGCTACAACGTGCTATATACAACATAGGTGACATTTTCGGCCTTGACTGCAAGCTTGGCCGGACCACTTTCGCAGTTTGTATGCCATCGCACACCCACAAAGTCGCGCCGCAGCATTCTATGAGGCGCGTACATCACACAGATATTACTAGAAAGCGCTCCAGACGAATTATGTCTCTGGGACACCAAACAGGAACTTATGAAGCTCTTAACTATGCTTTAATAACGCATTAGAGGAAATTTCCAGACCTTCGCAACTTATTTCTTGGAAATGCGAGGCTTGTGTTAACTTGAAGTGCTTGAATTAGATACAAAGTATTGAAGTATTGAGTTTTTATAGCTTTAACGCCTTTCGATTTTAATAATTATTGAGGAGTTCATTCAAGCAACTTTGCAAAGGGTTAAAATATAAAATTGCTGTAGAGAATGTATGAAAGGCTAATAACGTTTCTACGGCTATAACACTTACTTAACCTAATATTCGCCAACCATATACGTATAAGTACAGTAGAAGATAATATTGTTATAGCCTAGTGGTTAATATTATGACCTTCGGCCGCCTATTCGAGGAGTTCGGGGTTCATATCCCACCTCTTAACTTTTTAAAGTTACAAGTACCTACTTATCTGCGTTTTAATCACAGAGATATCACTTGATATGATGATGTAGGAAAACATAGTGAGGAAACCACCATGCCTAAAAATTCTCCATAATGTTTCAAAGGTGTGTGGTGTACTACTTGCGTACTTACAAAGGCGTGGTGGACTATAGCCTAAATCCTTCAATATTATGTTGCAATAGGAATGGGTTGAGATGATGATGAACCATGCATTTTTGCCGGGGATCGAGCCCGGGACCTCCCACTAATAAGACCACTGCGCTATAGGGAGGTCGTCAAAAATTGCTTGGCTTTTGAACAAGTAATAAGTATACTTACTGTTGAATGTTTAATGGCGTGTAACGAAGAGCAAAGTTTAAGGTTACTACTGACAGCGTGATCTAAGATTCTTTTGTGCCTTTGTGTCAGCCGAGCGCAATTAGATACATTTTTTGTAAACACGGCGAAACCTCCCAAACTTGTTGTTCGCTAATCAATCTAACGAATTTGCTCGGCCTGTGGGAATATTGGTGAAAACTTCACCGGCACGTTCCCACGACAGGTCAGACTGTAATAGAAAAGCCAATAGATTCACCGTGACCGGTCACTTAGGAACGACGGCTTTCGTTATGCCTCCTACGTCTTGTATATTTGTTTTTCTTTATACAAATAAAACTTAATCGGATGTTAAGTGATTACCGCCGCCCATGGTCATTTGCAATGCCAGAAGAACCGCCAATGCCTTAAGTATGCTTTTAAGGAATTTGTCTTTCCGCCCCTTGACAAGCCCCATACTGAAGTTTTGACGAAACACAGAAGGTACATAGCAGAAAAGACCTGGAATAACGAGTGGTGGGGATGCTACGTACATTTTATTTCCCTAGGGAAAAATATATATGTACTTAGATTTGTAGAATTATACCTAAGCGTATACAAAACTTTACTATGTATTTCCCTCCTTTATAGACTTTCTTAAGTTTTACCATAATATGACAGTAGCAATTTTCAGTGCGGTATTCTTGATTAATCAACTCCCAAACTAATTTAAAGCTTACTCCAGCGTAAAAACAAATTGTCTTGAGCATGCCTAAGTAGGGCATCCATATTGTTTATGATAGTGCCGCGCAAGAACACAACAATATGATTGAATCGTGTTGTAAAAGAGCACAACATGCGTTTATAAATTAGCCCTCGGCCTCATACAGTGCATTGTTGATCACGTATTAATTGGCACGTTTCCTGGTTGCAGGACCGCAGGCGAGCCGGCCGCGTTATAATGTAAGCGGCGCAAGACGGCGAGCGTCTTCCTTCAAGGTAAGCCTCTTTCCTATCTACCTTTTTTTATCCACTACACTGACTGCGATCTCACCTGATGGTAAGTGATGATGCAGTCCAAGATGGTAGCGGGCAAACCTGTTAGGGGCATGGCAGTTATATTAAACCCATACCCCTATTCGGTTTCTACACGGCTTCGTACCGGAACGCTAAGTCGCTTGGTGACACGTCTTTGCCGGTAGGGTGGTAACTAGCCACGGCCGAAGCCTCCCACCAGGCCAGACCCCTGTTATATATAGTATATTATACATTTTTGTGTATTTCAAAACGTCACTTTATTACCTACGATACTACCTAATATGTTTCTTCTTACCCCAACTTTTCTCTTTATATTGTACGCACTGTGATTTCTACCCTGTCCCCACTACCAAAGGTTAACTGGAAGAGAATACCTCTAGGTATTAAGTTCGCCTTTGTGCATTGTAATCTACGTATGTGCAATAAAGAATTTAAAACAAACAAACCCCCAGACTTCCCCGGGATGCAACCTATCTGTGCATCAATTTTTAAATTTCAAATTTCGTCAAATTAAGTCGAACAGGTGAGCCGTGAAAGCGTAGCAGACGACAGGCATATTTTCGCATTTATGATAGGTAGGTACCTTTTAAGTAAACTGTAAGTAACTGTTTGTTATGGTACTTAGTCTAAAACTAGCTAAGGCTAGTTAGC
The DNA here is from genome assembly GCA_923060345.2 of Erebia aethiops. Lineage (NCBI taxonomy): Eukaryota > Metazoa > Arthropoda > Insecta > Lepidoptera > Nymphalidae > Erebia > Erebia aethiops. The sequence continues at coordinate 21,528,928 of OV281082.1, forward strand.
TAAAAATTTTACTAATGCCAATAGTTATTATTTTATATTTATTAATATTTTATAGCTAATTCTTCCCAACTGGTGTAGATGTAACTTACCTACTATTCGAAGAAGTAGAAAAATTACAGGACATATTGTGATGATTGCAATTATTATGCCAGCGCCAATATTTTCGGTATTGCATGTGATGCCACCAATTTTAATAATATTATGTTTTGTGCTACTACGAGTACTTACGACTTACAAGTAAGTGGTACTTACATAATACTTATATGCCAGGAGCCTATAGGTATAATAGGAGGTTGGTCTATCACACATCATCCGAAAGTCGACAATTTAAAAATATACCTATGTTGCTTCAAGCTACACTTTTCACTTTAAAATGTAAATTATAATAGATAATAATAATATTTCAGTTCACGTTCCGTCCATTCAAATGCAGTACTAATTAGATCATAGCTTATATCTACGCGAAATTGAACTAATAAAATAAAGCAGGCTTTCAGATTCGAATCTAATTTATCTACTCATATGCACACACCATATAGCAAAAGAAATTGAATAGTCTGAGTATTCTATATACCCACGTAAGTAAATATGCATGACACAGGTACATTTGATACGTTAGGTTAGATATCTGTTGCTGTGGCACGACCTTTAAAAGTAAAAGTACTCAAGGATATAGGACTGGATTACTTCTATATGAATTTATAAGTCATTGACTTTAAAAGCTCCGAGCTTTAGTTTTTTACTTTCTCATAATCTTAAAACTCTATATTACAATAAATAATCTATGAGAATCAATTGCCTGATTGAAAAATAAGAAGGAACAGGTATCTAAGTTTAAAAATTAAATCTTTGTTAGGTATTTTCTTTAGAATAAATAGATCGGGAGTCAATTTTTTCCTCAACTCCGTGTATGTAGAGTGTAGTAATTTAGAACTTTTTTTTTATCCACTACAAGTTGGCACCTCAACTGCGATCTCACCTGATGGTAAGTGATGATGCGGTATAAGATGGTAGCGGGCTAACCTGTTAGGGGCATGACAGTTATATTGAACCCATACCCCTATTTGGTTTCTACTTTCTACACGGCATTTACTACTAAGCTCTTATCAAAGAGTATAAATATATAATCACTACGTTACACCTACCTCTTATTAGGTACCTTGTATACATCTCCTTAAATTACATACTTCAGGTTACAGGTACATTCAGGTAGACAGATTCAGTAATGCAGTACGTACAGGGAAGTAACGAAGTCGACTACAAATAAAAATATCCTCACACAATACAAGCAGCATAACAAATTCAAGAAGCTTTTCAAGCGTTCGAAGTTTTTTGTTCTACCGTTTTATCACTCGTGGTTAAGTGTGTCGCCGATCGCTGAGAGGCGTTCCAGTCAATGAAGAACATGTGCGACATTTCACTATCGTTGTTTCGAAACGCTTTCGCATGTCTAATGACGCCGACTCTTAAGATATAACCTAACGAATTTTTAAGTGCTCGAAAGACAACTTTGTTGAGTTTAAAAGTTGATCGTACACTAGAGTGACCAGAGAGCCGCATGCACCGAACGTTATGTAGGTCTTTCCCTCGAATCACTGAGGATAGTCCATTAATTAATTCACATTACATAATAGTAGTAATTTTGGGAATAATAATGTGATGGGCTTCCAAATTAAAGAAGAAACTAAAATAAGAGTGTAACTCAAAAGTTTATAGTTTAGTGTCATTTGTTAAACCGCGGTCGAGGCGTGAGGAAACTAAGAATTATCTAACATATTATATAGCATGTTCATCCGGGGTAAGTAGGTGCGTAGTATTTGTAAAGTGCGACTTCTACGTACGGGACGGTCAAATGTGCGATCAGTTCTAAAAATTAAAATTGAATCTCAAAATAGGAGTGTTCAGTGTTATTTTTAGCCATCTCCTTATCGGAGATGTCACAGCTGATCTCATGTAGGTTTAGGTTTAGGGACACTATAGATAAAGCGACACCGTGTCCCGTGACACTATGAAAAGACAAGCTGACACACGTTGATTATTTTGTGATACCACGCAAGATAAAATATATTATAATATGAGTTAGGACACATTACCAACTAGGTTATAGGTAGTCTGACTGTCACTCAAAATTTAATAAGATAATAATTACCTGTCTAATATATTATATTTTCATACGAATGTTCTTAATTAGAACATTCGTAGAGTAAAGTAAACAGTAGTTTTATTTTTAATTATTTTTTAGCAGCAGTCTGCATTTGCATTGTCACTGCAGTGTATTGTCGGCTGCCGCACTTTTATCACAGAGTACGTATACTTATATACTCGTGTGCTTTTATGCTACAATGTGCGACCATGTGCGTACTGCGTTATGTAGGTACTATGCACCTCTGTGGCATGCCGCATATCGCACTGATTCTCTGGCGTCTGGCGAAAATTAAACATAGGTATAAATATATTTCGACCCTTGCGTCTTATCAGGTATTAAGTATGTAGACACGAACATCGCTTTGAATTAAGAGTCCGTGTTTCCTACCAAGTATGAACTACTATCCCGCTTCATTGAATTTGCTTCTATAATTAATTAAAGGTTGTCTGGAGGAGATCACTTTTAGTGATACGGCCTCTTTTGCGCACTTGTTATTTATTTTTGCTTGTTAAGTTTTTTGTTTCTTTTTAATTTTTGTGTGGCAATAAAGCATTTATCTATCTATCTATCTATGACGTGAGTATCTTCAAGGCAAGAGTGAGTAGTGACTACGTATTCACTATTTCACTTTCAGGCATTTTCTAGGCAAGCGCGCTCCAACCTAGACCTCATCATTGCTTTTCACAAGCATGATGATGATTGAAGAAGTTTTTTTCGGTGTCTATTCAAGTTTTCACAAATAGATATATTCAAATTTACCTAAGCTCTCGGTATTTTTAAGCAACCACTGTGATTTGTGAAGTCGTTAGCCGAGGCAATTCCGTCAAATAACTACTTGCATCTCCACTATATAGGTAAATCGGATTATCATTGGCAACCCTAGTTTTAAATAACCTTTTTGGACTAACGACACCTGATTTATTAAGCGCACACATTAATATCATCATTCCATTAAAATACGGATTTAGTTCGGATCACAAATACACCGGCTCAGGGTCGACATACGGTCTGCAAAAGATTCCTGAATGGAGAGGATTCTATATAGGTACTTATCTACCTAATAATATGCGTAGTTTTGTTTTACTTTTTCCGAATATAGAATCACTTTTGTTTTTAAAAAAGTTCTGCTGAGTTCCATGTTGGTTCTGCTTTCCGAACCGGAACCGAATGTGTCCTACATGTAATAATTAATTTCATTTCATTTCATTTACCTATACTCTACAAGTACAACGTACAAATTACGTTTTTGTAGATGCCATATATCCTAAAGTTATTAGAACTTTAATTTAGATTGTAATGTAAGTAGGTATTTCATATTTTAGATCTAATTTGATATGTTTAGTAGAAAATATTCCGTTAAATAATTGTAAGTTATAATTTATCAGCTACCATGCATGTTATTTTGATAAATCATACTTTCCTACATGTTTTTCAGATTTATTACATTGTTTGTACTTAGTAAATAATATATATGTCACCGTAAGATTGTAAAAACGGTTAGATTGTAATCTAACTGTACCTACACAGATTACAATTTAACGCATTATTTTTCGGTAGATTGTAATGTGTTAGGTATATTATATACCTGATTATTTATGTCGAACCCTAAGCTAACCTACAAGAAAGAAACAAGAAAACGTAAATACAATGAATACTTATTTCAAAAATTTACACTCGTAACCTTGAACGGTTCACAATCTGTCGACAGTTTACAATATCGCTAGTTAGATTACAATCGAACGGTTTTTACAATCTTACGGTGACATATATATATATATATCTACCTATCTGTTGGGAGCTTCGGCTTGTCCTCAGCACGCGGACGAAGTCGCGGGTATCAGCTAGTTGTTGAATATTTTCGTTACTATTATTAACTTACTATACTTATGCAAAACAGGTTTCTTTTGTTTATAAAAAAATGCGTTAAATCAATTTAGGTACAGGACTTGAACGAGTCATAAACGGTTTAAAAGGTTACTTGATTGACTTGGAGACTAGTCACTAGAGTGCTTGCGGTTTAGTATCTACTTAATACTTAATTTATAGAATACCTACTGCAGCCTATTTTCAATTTAATTTATTTTTATTTTCTTAAAAAATAAAATGATTATTTTAAATCAAATAAATAGATAAGTACAAATTAATTTATTTATTTTATCAAAAAAAAGAGTAGCTGCTGAGTTTGCCGGCTCTTCTCAGTAGAAACATTTTTCCGAACCGGTGGTAGAGTCTACGTATCATAAGTGACATAAGTGATACAAATAAATCATTTATCATTTAATGTTTGATAGATTAGGTACTTTTTGGGAGAAAAACTAGGATACCTACCGAAACAGACACGCTTAATGCCCTCCAAACTCAAAGACAAGTGTCTCGAAAATAATCAGACCGCAAAAAATGACTGTACTTATCTGTTCAATTTTTGTCGTGAATTGGAACAAACCAGTGACCCTTGTCGTATTATCCCTATGTATTACATTATGAGAATCCAAAATGACGGCTGGCTCACTGAGGGCGAAAACACAACGGTCCGGAGACAAAACTTCCGTAACAACTACTTAATGGAGCTGCACAGACTGGCGCGAGAGGACAAACCGTCATTCCTCTGCAAACAAGACATTTCGCTGACGTTTTGACCTGCCCGGTCCCTACTGTGTTTTCGACCTGAGAAGACGGACAAATCAAACCAATCATTGGCTAGTCAACTGATGCAACTTATTGCGCGGGCAAGACATCTGGGAAATTCGCACGCGATTTCCGCTCGCAATATTCGGCTAGATTTTCCCGTAATATTTGTTTTGAGTCCCGATATTTTACTTTGAGTCTTAATCCTGGTTTGTTCTCTCATAAACCTATGAAAGGCCAGAGTTATATATTTTTCTTGATACATATATACCTACCCTAGGTATCGAGTCCATTAGGCTGAAGTTCCTAACTACTATCATACTAATATTATAAATATGAAAGTGTGTTGGTTTGTTGGTTTGTTGGTTTGTTGGTCTGTCCTTCAATCACGCCGCAACGGAGCAACGGATCGACGTGATTTTTGGCATGGGTATAGTCGAGGACCCTGGAGAATGACATAGGCAACTTTTTATCCCGGAAAATTTAGGAGTTCCCGCGGGAATCAAAAAAACTTAAACCACGCGGACGAAGTCGCGGGCATCAGCTAGTTATTACATAAATTAGTGCCTAGGTATGTGTTAACTGTTCCGTAATATGACTAACATTACTATGTAGAAAGCAGTAATAGCTCATTAAGATACGTACCTAATTAGGATTAGGTTAGAAAATGAATCATAGGGTCTAAGTCCAAAGAGAGGTACCTTAATTTTGTTACTCCTTTTCAATTTCCTTGGAAGCATCTATATGGTTCTATTCCATACTAATATTACTCATTATAAATGTGTGTCTAAAGTGTGTCTGTCTGTCTGCAACGCTTTTACGGCCCATCTGTTCAACCAATTTTAGGTTGTTGTAATTGTAGGTTGCATCCCGGGGAAGGACATAGGCTACTTTTTATCCCGGAAAATTAAAGAGTTTCCGCGGGAATCACAAAACCTTCATCCACGCGGGAGAAGTCGCGGGCATCATCTAGTTATTAATTATGTGTATAATATTATAATTTGATTATACGCTATTATTTATTTTATAATTTGATTTTCAACAACAGCCTAACTGGGAAACGCACTAACGAATTTTTGGAAAACGTATGAACCACGTAAGTAGCTAGAAACTACGTACGAAATGCTGCTTCATTCGACATTGAGCTGCTAATTCCGATTTTAATCGGTTTCCAAGTCTAGGTACCTACCTAACCGATTTTTAATCGGATTTGTAACAACCCGCAATAACACTAGAACGAATTCTGTTATTATGTCCTAAAATGGCGATTACACGAGCCGACGCCTGTTTAATTACAAATATCCTTTCGAGTATCCGAAAAGCGAACGGCAGTTACCTAATATGCAAATTCGTTCGACATCGATGATCGCACTTATCCAGTTAGTGGCCGGGCAACACTTTCTCGCCGCCGCTTTTTGCTATCCATTCCATTATCATACAATGGACATTAACGGCTTTGATAGCTATGCCCATGATATGAACTGCTCTTACTGCCACTAAAATGTCCGCCATGATTTATAATAACAGAAAAGTCTTGAGCAAAAACTGCTACAGTATCTTACTGCTCCATCTCAGTCATCTATCACGTTGCCTATTCAAATTTCAAAGATTGTATGCTAGTTATAATAAGACACCGTGCTACCTGAATGCTGGATAGATACAATAAAAAAACTTCTACCTTCAACAAATGTGCGATCTATTTAAAAAAACATCTTCCTCCCGGCGGACCCTTTACATCCATTTGTGTACACCTGTCAGACCTAGCGACTGAGGGTGAAGCATGGTGTAGTAACAGTAATAATGCTACCGAGCGTGACTATAGAAAGTTACTAGCTCACGTTCCCCAACATGTTCAATGTTGTTGATTCACGCACTGGTATTAATTAAAGGAAGTAGACACATATCTAAATAGGTATGAGTGTTAAAGTGCATTGACGATGACGTGACGCCTTTATGGGCAGTTGTTAGCGCGTGTCGGTCAACGGAACCGAATACGTAGCCACAATTAACGGTATGCTTACCAGTTAACTAACTTTGATGTTCGGTGCAGTATTAAAAAGGTACAAGTAGACACTGATCGTTCTCAGAAGCACTCGAGTCGTATTCTTACTGGAAAGTTATTTGTGTGCAACCCTGCGTTCACGCACCTCTGTTCCGCAAACTTCGTCGTCTCGCTCTCGCATACATGTCAAGGTAGGGTTCAACAGTCGAGGATTTGGTGCACGATAATAATACACCCAAACAGAATACCCATCGGCGTCTGCTTTATGTAAACATGATGATTTCATTAGGTCACAAGCAATCTCAGTATCATTCGATGCAATTTTAAATCGATCGAGATCAGAAAATCTGGTAGCGTGTTAAAGTTATCAATGCCAGCTTTCTAATCCTCCCAAAGCCGAGCTCTGGAACAGAGCGTGTTTAAAAGTAATCTCCAATCATGCACCCATTGAAACACGGTCAAATCCCGCGAGGCGCTTCCGCATGCGCGTACGCAGCGTCGGCGCCTGGAGAGATCATTGCCAGATGCTGCCAATAGATCGCGACGGGGTCAACAGCCACTGCCCTTGTTTTGCGCACTAAATTATCAACGCGATTATACCAGATCATCTGTAAACTTGGATTTCTCACGACTCGGGGGTCAAGGGAAACCGCATTGTTTATAATATTTTCAAATGTTGTAATAAGTTTAATGTAAGTAATATTATGCAGTAGGTAAGTCACCTTGTGACACACTCTTGGTGATAATAAACATTGACGTTAATTTTTACGAAAAATATTAATAATGCATAAGTAGTTAATAACATTTTATAAAAATTACATATGCCAATCATAACTTAAAATATGAATAGGTAGGTATAGGTCCACGCAACACATAATTGCAAGTACCTATCTGCCTCCATCGCGTTACAATCATAAGATAGTTCAAAGTTATGATTATTTCGTCTCCGAGTATCGTTGCGAAAGTGTAGAATTTTAAGATTCACCTAGATTATTATATAGTTTATTATATTATTATATATCTACCTAAAGTTTTTTATTTATTACTTCAATAATATTGTAAGCTAGCACCTGACTTTCAAAGTCTAGATTTATTTTAAAAAATCGTATTAAATATAATTATGCATTTTAAGTAGGTATCCTACTTACTTATTATCTAACATAAAAGTGTTTTTTTCAAGTTTGTTGGTTTAGATTGGTAACTAATTAAGTAGGTAGGTAATACCTAGATGACTTTCATTTGTCTTTTAACTATTCAATCGCATGACTGTGCTTTTTACCCATAAATCTAGAAATTGAGCCCAATTTTTTACCTACGGAGGCTTATTATTATCTTGCTTTCACTTTCTTAAAGTGACAAAGGGCTTCCAGTGATATTTGGTTCAAAGCCCACTTTATGAAGAAATCGAGGTCTGATGGATCATATTTTAGACGATAGATAGCAATTAGTTAAATCTTTCATCAAACTTTAAATTAGTTGTAGACATAGATAAGTTACTGCGTCCCTACAAGAGTTGCGACGCCCCCAGGGATGGCGAACCAATGGCACGCGACACAATATTTTAGGCACGTCACTGATCACAAAATTAATTATGCACTAAGAAAAAAAAGTGGAATGCGTTACGTTTAACTGTTTAAAGAAGCTGGCTCATGCTATTTAACAATATTTTCATCTACCTATGCCTGCGAGTCATTTGAGATGAATAACATTAAAGACTCGGTTGGAAATCGTTTGACAGATGACTCCAGTTCAGCATGCATTCTGCTAAAATAACATCTTACAACCCTAATAATATAAATTATTTTTCATCTAAGCTGCAACAGTAAGGACTGAAACAGTAACCGAAACAAGGGGTTTAAACACAGTTTTTTGAAACTGTTATAAAACAGAAACACTTATACTAGGTATAACGGAAACAGAAACGATACTGTAACCCAATCAATCTGTAACCGTTGAATTCTGTTAAGAGCAATGCGAATGAACGGGCAAAGTTGAGAGTAGGTATTCAGGTAGGTATATTGCCGTCGCGCTGCTCCGGGAGAAGACCGAACGCTTATTCAATGCGCATGTATGCGTACGCACGCCGCTCGCTCGAACGAGTTCCTAAATAAAATTAAAATATGTGTTTGAGCTACTCGCAGTCGGCAAAATGCCGATGACCTACCTAGATGTGTTTTGTGTTTCGTATATTTTTTGCTATGACTTATTTGACTTATTTCTCTGTTTTTGATTCCTTTTTTACCCTCGACGAAACGGAGACGGTATATGTGTTTGCCCTAAGAGGTTGTGTGTTTGTTTGTTTGTATGTTTGTTTGTTTGTTTGTGCCCTTTTTTGTTACCGTTTTTCTGGAAAACTACTGAACCGATTAATATGCGGTTTTTTGCATTAGATATGTATAGCTTGTGAGAAGGTTCTTAGATATATTTTAGGACCATAGACAACCAAGCTGAGCTGTAGTCTATGATTTTAATTTTTCAATATGTTACAATTTTTCTCAAAAAGTACTGAGCCGATTAAGATGCGGTTTTTTGCATTAGATATGTATAGCTTGTGAGAAGGTACTTAGATATATTTTAGGACCATAGACAACCAAGCTGAGCTGTAGTCTATGATTTTAATTTTTCAATATGTTACCATTTTTCTCAAAAAGTACTGGGCCGATTGAGATGCGGTTTTTTGCATTGGATATGTATAGCTTGTGAGAAGGTTCTTAGATATATTTTAGGACCATAGACAAACAAGCTGAGCTGTAGTCTATGATTTTAATTTTTCAATATGTTACCATTTTCCTCAAAAAGTACTGGGCCGATTAAGATACGGTTTTTTGCATTAGATATGTATAGCTTGTGAGAAGGTACTTAGATATATTTTAGGACCATAGACAACCAAGCTGAGCTGTAGTCTATGATTTTAATTTTTCAATATGTTACCATTTTTCTCAAAAAGTACTGGGCCGATTGAGATGAGGTTTTTTGCATTAGATATGTATAGCTTGTGAGAAGGATCCAGGTTTTAGGACCATAAACAATGCTGCAATCGTGATTTGGTAAGTGGTCATAGGAACTCCTTAAGTTCTCATCGTAAACCCGTCGTGTTTAGACTTTATTGATTTGTCTTGACTAGCATTTTGTACCTAGATGCTGCCCATGGTCTCATGATGGAGCCAGGAGGTGGCCATAGGAACTCCTTAATTTCTTATCGTAAACACGTCGTGTTTGAACTCTTTTGATTTGTCTTGACTAGCGCTTTGTACCTAGATGCTGCCCAGGGTCTCATGATGGAGCCAGAAGATGGTCATGGGAACTCCTTAAGTTCTCATCGTTAATCCTCCGTATTTGGACTCTTGATTTGTTTTGACAAGCACTTTAAACCTAGATGTTGCCCAGGGTCTCGTGATGGAGCCAGGAAGTGGTCACAGGAACTCCTTAAGTGATCACATTTTTTTTAACAAGTTTTAGCAAAATATTAAAATTTAACACTATTTGACACCTCTACTCATTACTAAGCACAAGTTTTATCTCGGAATGAGAAGGGTTTGGTCATAGTCCACCACGCTGGTCAAAAAAACTACTGAGCCGGCAAATATGCAGTTTTGTGTTTTAGATATTATTTTATATTTTGCTAAGTTCTAATCGTTGTTTCAATGGAGCTTTGCAATTCGTCGTGGGTTTTTTAAAATTTTTAATTTTATAACTTGTTAATGTTTTTAATGCACTAACAGTTACCTAGCCTTAGAGTGCGATCTTAGCTGACGGTAAGTGATGATGCAGTCTAAGATGGTATCGGACTAACCTGTCAGGCATAAAGCAGTTAGTAACATTAAAGCCCTGAGTAGCCTTCATCGGTTAGTTGCTACCGGAACGCCTAATCGTTCGGCAGTACGTCTTTGCCGTTAGGGTGGTAACTAGTCACGGCCGAAGCCTGCCACAAGACCAGAACTGAGAAAATTCAGATATATAAACTTCCAAATTGAACCTGCCGGGAATTGAACCCGTGACCTTGCGCTTACATGACAGCACACCTAACACCACTGCGCCAGGGAGGTCATTTACTCAGTTGGGAACTATTTTATATGTTCTTTTTATTCTACTACAAGTTAGCTCTTGACTGCGATCTTACCTGATGTTAGACAAAGTCAAAGTCAAAAAACGTTTATTCAATATAAACTACACTTATTGACGTCAGGTTATTTATAACATATAACATAATATAATGGTGATAATCAGTACGACATCTTAAACTAAAGTTACGAGGGTTCCAAAGTCCAAACGCGCCCTGGTCTGAGAAGAGCCCACAACAAACTCAGCCAGGATTTTTTTTTCACTATCACCATTTCACAATCATCTTAACTAAGGAACTATCAGAGCCATTACAGAGAACGATGATACAGTCTAGGATGGTAGCAGGCTAACTCGTTAGGGTTAGTTATATTAAACCCATACCCCTAACGGTTTCTACACGGCATGACGTATCTACACGCATCTACCGTAACGCTAAATCGCTTGGAGGTACGTCTTTGTCGGTAGGGTGGTTACTAGCCACGGCTGAACCCTCCTACCAGATCAGAACACAGAAAATTTAAAAATGATAAATTCCCAAGTGGACCATGTTAGGAATCGTACCCGGGGCCGGAACCTCCCACAATATGACCACAGCGTTTCAGGATTGCTATAATATCCTCTCAACCGAATTTCGGCCACGGCGGCTATCTCCAAATACTATCTCCAAAGAGCCATCTGCGCAGGAGATAATTATAGTGCACAAGTGTGGGCGCATACACTGGAGCTCTCTCTGTTCCTTTACTCTCATAGCCCAATAGGACGGAAAATCCGACAGGACCGGAGAGAGATCAGGCGCAGGACCGATGGCTTTACATGCTCTTGGAGGCACGGGGGTAAAACACCGCCATCTTCCTTACTCCGGGCTAGTACTGAGAATTTCTTGTCAGAAAAACCCAATACTAGTTATGGCCCGACCCGGGAATCGAACCCTCGTCGGCCGCAGTCGAATATGTTAACCACTAGACCAACGAGGCAGTCAAGAAATAAATTAACGCGCAATAGAAATAGGGGGCGGCCGGCAGTGCGGAGATATCGCAGTGTTAATATAACTGCCATGCCCCTAACAGGTTAGCCCGCTATCATCTTAGACTGCATCATCACCTACCATCAGGTGAGATCGCAGTCAAGAGCTAACTTGTAGTGGATAAAAAAAAACCTGACATGTGCTGCCCACTGCCGACTGGCTATTATTGGGTATGGATTATATGCTCACAGAATAAGTAAAAAGTTAAATATCGATGTCGATAAACAACACTAGATTATCGATACTATAATTATATCGACTACGCTTGAACTCACTAACTAGGTATGTACATATGTGTGTGTGTATACGTATTTAACCTCCCCGAATAGAGGCCGATACAACCCGATAGGGACAACTGCAGCTTGGACCGATTATACCTATGAAAAACAGTAGAATTCTCACTCTCGTATTTTTCTGTTTCCACCTTCAAAACTGAACCGATTTTAATTCTGTTTTTACGAATAATTTAACAAAGGCTCAGGCTATGTCGGTATGTTTTTCTTTTTTTTATTATATCCGTCAAATTTATTTGCGGGATGTCTGATGATGGCACGAAAACTGGGCCATTTTTTGCAGGTTGTGAAGGTTCCATGTTCTTAAAATTATTAATTTATCGAAAAAAGGAAAACATAGGGGCATGGCACGGATACATGTGGATTTTATGGTGCAAGAATATTTTCAATATTGTAATTATCCACAGAGGAAACAGACAAATGTTTTTGTATGGAGAAATCTCCGGGAGAATTCCTCTTAATAAGTGTTTTTATCTGTAACCCTAATAGGTACATGCCCTAACAAACTGCACGGTGTGACAACGCGTTCTTCTCACTTCATCGGACTGCACACATACTGGCACAACATGGCCATGTTTTTCTTAAAACAATTGCAACCAACTGTGCTAGACCTTAGGTTCAAATTTGAATACGCGTCAACAGTAAATTTGGCAACGTCGCTATTTCGGTTACACGTTAAAACACTTTAAAACACTTTCATTTCTGTTACATATTCGTTTAATATAAAGTATATAAATATAAGTGTTTCGGGATAACAGAATTAAAAACACATTCAAAAGGGTTACAGATTCGATTCTGTTACACTTTCATTCTGTAACACTTATATTTCTGTAACCTTTATGAATTTGTTTTTCAGTCCCTGAACAGAACTCACACTAATTTTACTTTAATTTAAATTACGCGTATAATTGAGACATTTCAAAATGTATTTTTATTTATTTATTTATTTTACACTTTATTTGTAAACCACAACACAAAAAAGCTTAAAAAATCAAGGAAATTAAGGAACACAAACACAAGGAAGTAGAATACAAAAAGGCGGCCTTATCGCTTAGCAGCGATCTCTGCCAGGTAAAGATAAATAGAAATTCCTAACAGATTTTTTAAATATTTCCATTGTGTTGATAGTATTTATTATAATTATAATTTTCTCAATAATCACTGAGTTAAAACTATGACCTTATTTAAATATTTTTTTAGAAAAAATGGCACGTTGATAAGGTTCGCGTACCCTGTCATAGGGTATAGGAACTAATACCAAGAGTCAGTCATAAGTAGGTAAAACATTCCTAATCGGCAATGCAAGTTGAATTAAAATACTTAATTGAAGCTCCAATTACCTATTATTAGGATACATATTATACCTACTTGTTGCTGATGATCGATGTGGCATCGAAAATAAAATACTTACATTACAATGTCATAAGTTTTTATGAACCGATAACGGATCGTCTTAAATTCCATTAGGCTTATTATTGGCGTATCCATTTTTAATAAACTTATCAATTTTATCGACATAATATTATAACGGAGAAAAATAATTTAAACAGTCCCTTCAACGAAGAAGTACCTACCCGCGTCTCGTTTGTCATCGAGCCATTAAGCTAATGGATAAGGCCGAGCCTTGATCCAGTTCACTCGATGTGTTCTGGACCATTCTCACTACCTCCTTGCGTACGGATATTATAAACATGTACCTACTACATGTACACTATAAACTAAGTAGGTACATGCATGAAATGTGTAACTAGATAATGCCCGCGACTTGGTCTGCGTGGATTACGCTTTTTTGATTCCCGCGGGAATGCTTTAATTTTCCGGTATAAAAAGCCCGGGATATAACCTATCCCTGTACCAAATTATCAAAATCGGTTGAATAGATAGGCCGTGAAAGCGTAGCAGACAGACAGAAGGACGGACAGACACGCTTTCGCATTTATAATACAAGTTTGAAAAGTATGGATATATAAATTGAAAAATAGGTACCTATCTAGCTTACTGTAATTATTTAAGCTTGGCAAGTTTCGATGATAAGATAAATTACGACACTTTTTGTAAATCATGTTATCTAGTCTAGTAGCAGGCTTATTTCTATCTCCTAGGCCTAGGCATGAGGATCTTAATATTTTAAAAAGGTTAATACTTATCAGATTTTCAAAAAAATAGAGAATCAATTTTTTTAGTCCACCGCGCTCAAGCTTTTACCACGAGTCTTAGGTACTATTAAATAGTATTATTGTGATTTGCCTTATTTACTTATGGTATAAATAGTGAGAGAGCATTATCAGCCCATACCTACCTATCTAAAGATATTTTCGATCATCCACTAAAAACATATCCGTTCGTTTCAGGTGTTTGCGATGTGGTACCCGTGGATCGCGTTGCTGGTGTCCTGTGCACTGGCGGTGGCCGAGGTGGCGGACGGGCCGCTGGCGGAGGCGCCGGTGACAACTGCACCGGTGACGGCTGCACCGGTGACTGCTGGACCGGTGGCGACCACCCGCGCACCCCCGCGCACCCTCGACCGGCAGCTGGGCGAACTGGCCTGGCCCTCCTGGATACAGAACCCTGAGAACAGCAACCAAAACGCGCCGCCTAGACGCATAACCACCAAGTCACTCTTCATCACGCCACTAGTCTGCCCTAAAGGTCATCGGCTCGATGGATCTGCTTGTGTTCAGGTACATATTCCTATATCATTATTAAAGTAAATACTATTAAATCATAAGTGCAAATTTGTCAAGCAAGCGAGCTGGTGTAACCCTCCTTGGTCTAAGCCCTAAGAACAGCAACCAGAACGCGCTGCCTACAGGCATCCACATTCCACTACAGCCTATTAACGTCCCACAGCTGGGCACATGCCTCCACTCTCAAAGGAGTGAGGGAATTAGAGCACAGACACATCCCGCTGCTCCAACCCGTTTTGGCGGTCTTTGACGACTATTATTATGTTAGTGATAATAACCGGGACCAACGGCTTAACGTGCTCTCCAAGGCACAGGAATGTAACACTGCCAAGTTCCTAACTCCGAGCTAGTACTGAGAATTTCTAGTCAGAAAACCCAATACTCAATTATGACCCGACCCAGGACTCGAACCATCAGAAACAGGTTCGGCCGCAGTCGAACATGCTAACCAGTAACAACCAGGCCAACGAGGCAGTTACACCTACAGCATAATCCAAGGCCTACAGGCATAATCCACGTCAATCGTCATCATGTCAATGGTTTGTCCTAAAAAATTAAAGATAATCGGCTCGATGTTTGTGCCCAACTTACCTAGTTATTAACAAAAGTAGAAATTGTCAGAAGCCAAGTGCAAACTGCAAACCAAAGCCAGAGTTAAATAAGTTAAACTCGTGCTCAGATAAGGCATATTTCCAATAAACAATCAAAATTATGTCTTTTTTAGGTCCTCACTGTAAACAAAGATGACCACGAGCGGATCTTGCTGCAAGAGCTGAACGCTTTGTTTACTTCCGCACCAAACAATGGCGATGTAGTCTATGACTACGGAGATGAAGACCCAGGGCCCCTACAACTGTCCATACCTATAGGAATAGACCCACTACAAGACTCGTCTCCACAGGTAATAAATAATCAATCTATACTAATACTAGCTGATGCTCGCGACTTCGTCCGCGCGTCGTAACTTACTAATTTTCCATATTTTCTCAACGTTTAAACCTTCCCTGGACTACGACAACATATCAAAACCAAAATCAGCTAAATCGGCCCAGCCGTTCTCGAGTTTTAGCGAGACAAACGAACAGCAATTGATTTATATATATATATAGATAGATTATAAATACGAAAGTTTGGATGGATCGGTGGATGTTAGTTACTCTATCACGCCAAAACGGCTGAACGGATCTGGATGAAATTTGGCACAAAGATAGTAACACATAGGCTACTTTTTATCTCGGAAAATTAAAGAGTTCCCGCGGTAACCAAAAACCTCAATCCACGCGGACGAAGTCACGGGCATCAGCTAGTTCTTAATAAAAGCTAGTATTCATGTAATACAAATGAAGAGGGTTACCGGTATAACTCCCATTCTCACAAAATCTAACAATATACCTAACCTACAAAAACCGTATTTTCAAAAAATCTTACTCTTACAGGCACAAGACTACGTAAAGGTTGACAAAAAAGGTACTGACGCTAATGTAGAGGCGGAACTAGAGTTGTTGAAACTGCAACAAGCACATTACGCTAAACTTAACAACACACAAAATGGAAATAATATTCTGTCTCACAATTTATTGCACAACTTACTGAGCTATTCAGATAAACCGAAACGGGACAGCCCGATGGTTAACTCTACCGAGATCGAAGCGTCAAATAACACTGACGAAGGACAAAAGGAACTAGTTTTTGGACACGTAAATGTTGACCCTGTTTTGTACGACACAGAAAATCAATTTAATCAAGCCGTAGTAGGCGAATATGAAACTGAAAAAGCAACTGAACAAGTCCCTCAAGAACAAAATGATGTAACAACAGTAAATAATACTAATACAGACACTTTGAATGAAAAAGCTAATTTAACAGCACCAATTTTAAAGGAAAATGCTGAGGCAGCGAAACTTAACCCAGAAAATGATTATTCCGATATTGGAGAGGCTATTAAACTGATAAGCAGGTATGCCGAAGTGTCCACAGATGACAACTTTAACAAAGACGACAAAATTGATCCGTCAAATGAAGATAGTATATTAGGCACACGCACAAAACTACAACACCGCCGCAATAAACCAAGGCCGTTCAATAGATTGCAGAAACCTGAAACTCCAACTTCAGATATCGCTACAAATAATGATGATGTTCTAGATGAGAAAATCCGACCGCAAAATGTTGTGTACTATAGATATCCCTGGCCGAGTGAGAATTCTGGGGCACAGCCATCGAACTATCCATTCCGACATTTGCAAGATTACTGGCCTGGGCGAAGTCAGGTTGGGGGAGTTTATAATACAATGCACGGAAACCCGCGGCGACATCATCATTCGTACCCTCACTACTTCCGCCCTCGGGGATACCAATATGTGGGTTATTCTGATACACATCCCAGTTTGCAAGCGGCTTATTCCGGACTTCGGCGATATCCACATAAAATTGTCGGATATAATACTAGTCCCATAAGATCTCACGCAAACAATCAAGATTTGTACAGCCTCCTCGGTTTAAGGCACTGGTTTAGCAGTGAGGGGGCAACGAAAAGATAGTTCGCTTCACTCGCATTTAGACAATTCGATGTTACCCGACGACATATAATGGAAGCTATGGGAAACCCACACGGAATTTTTATCTTTATATAATAAAAGTTGCTAACTTCGTATAATCATTATCTAAAATATAAAGTAAGTTCTCGTTTCCACCATAGCTTTCACTATATTTAGCCTATTTATTTAAAGCCAAATACTACAGTCATAGTTGTGTAATATTTTTGTTAGATATTTTAAGTTCTTGTAAATATTCCCGCATTAAATCACTAAGCGTTTTTTAATACTGAAAATTTAACGTTTCTCCATTAGTATTATCGTTGTTTTGTATTATGTAAATTGTTGTATTACTAATTTATGTTTATTTGATGTATATTTTTTGTTTGTGACATGTGAATTAGGCTTATGTAATGCAAATTTTTATGGTTTCTTAAGATACGGTACAAATATGAATTTGGCACTGGCTTGCCTTTAATTGATGTGAATCTATGTTACGATTAATTAAGTACTTATTTGTAGATAAATAGTTCAACTGACCTACGTTGTATTGAATAGCTGTAGACTGTAAAAACTTTTAATTTTATTTATCGAGACATTTAATTTAACTTAGCCCACCTACCTACGTTTCTAAAGCACACGTGACAAGAATTAAGAGAAAGTCGTCAAAAGCACTTTTACTATATTACAATATAATAAAGCTTTTTAAATTTCACACGCAGGTATCTAATTATCATACCGCGTCCAACGCATTCTATATAAAATTATTTCGTAACTCGCGTGAATCAGTTAAAAACCATTATTTTTTAATTAAACAGAATGACAATAATTTTCTAACCCTTACATTATTATTATTTTTTATTTGCAACAATATTATTTTTATTTAAAATTAAAAGACGAACTAAATTGGCAAATTTATTTTACTATAACTAGGAATAGAAACTTCTGCCCTAGAAACAAGTGTTTTGAAACCAACTTGCGACATTATGCGATGGACATGTCGATTCGAATTTTTTTTTTAAATTATTTAAGGTTTAACGTCTATTCGAAAAACTGATCAAGAACGACGATAATAATTATTATAAGCATACCGAATTTCTTACAGTGCGTGGTTTGTCTTTTTAAAATTGTATGATAACTTTACATTTCTCGCAAAGTTAATTTGATAATTTTGAAATATTTTTACACTAACTACCGAACTATTACTCATATTATATTGATCCCACCAAAGCTTAGTATAAGTATTTAGATATAAAACCGCGTAATTATTGGATGCTAATAGTTTCGTAGATTTTTAAGATTAATAAATATTTTCTTATTATGCGTATTTTTCTACTGGAAACTACTTATGTACTAATTCGTTCTTCCGGAGCCCTTCATGCCTTATTTCTTAGGTATCTCAATGACTACTAATGTAGCTAATTCTGTCGTAGCCTCTAAACAAAACTAAAATGACAGGACTAATTATTATATTTCTATTCCTTTCGCAATGCTCCCTGCGAAAAAGGACTTCAGATTTGATTCTTGTTGATAGTTTAGTTTATAGATCGTGTACAACAGAATTAGCAACAATGTAATATAGTTCGACAGTAGGTACGGAAAGTGTCCAGGTCATTTGAGACAAATGCAAACTATACGAGATTTTAGGGACACATAAGCCCAATAGGTGACAAGTTTTAAGTCCCTTATAAAGTATTGTCTGTGAAAACACGCATTGAGTGAGCTGCGCACTGAATCTAGTTTATATACCTCCTTACAGCGTAAGGATATCTCAGACGCATTTAACGCAGTATGTTGGGCACTCTCCATATCTTAACCGCTGAGATATGAAAAAGGCATAGGGCTTAATTTTTTTGAGGCAAATTATAATTAATACCGATGTTTAATATAATATTTATCAATAGAACCTACTATTATAATGGGTTTTTGATAAAAGTTATTGTATAATGGTGATAAAACTAAGTAGGTACTTGCCGCATAAAGGGCAAAACACACATGGAACGGGCGCGGGCCGGGTCGGGTATCTGGCGGGTTGAATTCCTTGTATTTATATGGACGACATCACAGAGAACGCGGGTGCGGGTCGGACGCGTGGCGGTTGACGCTGTGTGATATCGTCCATATAAATTAAAGGAATTCAACCCTCTAGACACCCAAACCGGCCCGCGCCCGATCCGCGCCGGTTGTGTGTGTGTTTCGCTTAAATATTGCGAATTTAAGTGTCAGTGTTTAGCACACAATGTTAAAACGATTTAATAATGATGCTTAGTCGAAAGCCTAACACAACATATTAGAGAACGCCGTATCTGCGCAGTGCGCGGACAAAACGGAGCATCTATACGCTTGATTTTTCTTGGATTTAAATAAAATTTTATTCAGGTTCTCAGGTCAGATAAATTTACCATAGTTTTGACATTGAAACTCCAGTGGATAGAACAAAACAAAACAATTGCTTACAACTACTTACACTTTTGGTACTTATAATACCTACCCTACTTTCCGCTATAGGGTCGAATATGGTCTATTAAAATGGACCATACTGAACACTCATGACAGCATCATTATACTTTGAGGGAAATAATACATCTTTTTTTTTAAGTATATTAAGTTTTCAATAAATATTGGAATTAATAATTTATTTAATATTAATATTCTATCTAGGTATTTGTTTCACAAGAGTAGTCGGGTACTGAAAAGTGAAGTGTCTTGAACCTTAGGAATATCTTAAAAATTATGACCCGTTTAAGTAATTCGCCATTTTATTTAAATAAGTAACCGACTTTCTTATCATTTTCATACATCGATGCATTTTTTATTTTATAAAATAAATGTTCCATCCCCATTAACCTAGTTAACAAAAATAAAATAATAATGTGTCAAAATCCGTAACTGTACAAATTGTAGTTTTAAGAATTAAATAAATTAAAATATATATCAAAATACTTAAATACTATGTATAGATATTAAATTTAATATTATAATCCAATGTGCTTAATAATCTGTTTTATGAAAAGCAAATCTAGAAAATTATCAATGCCAGTATTTTACTGTAAATATGAATGTGTTATAATAAAATTATTGAAATCAAATCATAAAATGACATTTTATTTAAAAACATCCAAGCCTTATGTACATTAAGAATGTAAAGGCCAGCACATTTATATGGCGAACCACAGGGCAGAGCATTATTCGCTGCTAAACCATTATCGACTTTGCTACTTTTGAAATAATATCGAGAATCAATTGACACAACCTACTAGTCGTATTAAGTCTCGGGGACTAGTACGTGTAAATTGATCTTAGATATTATTTCCACGTAGGCAAAGTCGATAATAGTTTGACAGTGAAAAATATACTGCGATGGGCTTCGCCAAATACATGCTGGCCTTCCACTGCTTCATACTTATTATATCCATGCACACTGGTTACTCATGGCACCTCTCTGCTCATGCCTCTTAACTTAAAGACATTTCTGTTTTACATTTGATGTGAGTTCACCATGTATTTAAGCAGTATGTATTATTTTCTTACGTGAAATGAAATGAAATGTTTATTATTTCATGTAGGTCAACATGTGCCACCTTGGATACGATAAGTCAGGACTCTTCAGATAACAAATTCTACTAAGAACCAGCAATAGGTTAATAAGATCCTACCTTTATGATTTTTTACAAGGGCCCCAATGTTTTATAATAATTGATTTAATTAGCAGTACCTAATAAGAAAGAGAAGAATTGGTAGCTGGAAAATAATAAGTATAAAAGACGAAGAATACATTCCAGGTTTTATTGATAAAAAATATTAAAATTTTCTTAATAACACTGTTTAAATTGATATTTCCTACAAGTATGGAGACAAAATATAACTTGTTCAAATAAAATACAATCCCTGTTCTTGCACATACTTCCTTCATCTGAAATCATGATGAAATGGGTAACGTAAATTCAAAGGAACACTAGAGACATCAAAACATGATGTAAAAACAACATAAACCTACTTACAAACAAGACATTTGTACATAATATCACAATAATAATAAAAATACTTATTAGTATTATTGACAATCATTGTAAGGTACTTTCTGAGCCAATGCATTATAAATAATGGCAATAAAATTACTGTACAATTATTTTAAAAAGAACTAATCATGTGTGTATGTACATACTATTTAATAACATTTAAATATCAAAAGTAGTATATGCAAGGACAGTCCAAATTCAATTGTTCATATTTGATTTATCATTTATCTTATCAGGGTCTCAAGTTCAACTCAAAACTCAAAATTACGGTCAAGTCAGGGGGTTTATCAAATTAAATGATGACTTAAAGAACAAGTAAGTACTATCAGAAACAAACATCAGTCCAATTATCAATCTTGCCCCTGAGATTTCATCTAAATTCATAAATTTGGATGCTGTGTTCTGGGACATGGCTTAATGTCAGTGATTGAAACCTGAAAACAAGAGAAACAAGTAGGTAATTTTAAATAGTTAGTGATGATACAGAATAGATTTTATACTATACATATAGCAGAATCAGACACTTGACAATGAATAAAAAGCCTCTTATATGACTTTGAGGCCTAAAATCACATTTGTCAGCATTGATTCTCATTTTGTCTATAGAAAATAGTTATTTTGTATGAAGATGCATATGAATCAATTCTCATTTCCTTATTAGTCAGAGATCCGGATATATACCTCAACCTTCACTGATCTGTTTAAGATGAAACCTACTTTTTATTTTTATTGATTAATAGATACATACATCTAAAATAGGTTGCCTATCAAAATCTGGTCCAGGCTATTTTTAAATTAAACAACATGACAACATAAAAAACATTTTCATGCTTACCATTCAGAGCTTCTGTGGTAATAAAAGCCTTCTATAGTAGCAGCAGATTTGTGGAAACATATATAGTAGAACCCCGCAAATGAAGCACCATTTATATCCTTTATTGTATGATCCGGCACTAAAAAGTGCTCTTTCCATCTCATAAATACATAATCAGCCTTTGCAAGAGAATCATAATCAAATGAGTCTGAGTTGAATGTCTTCAAATATGGTACAAACAGATCAAACTTACTCTGCAAGAAAGAAGAGTTCACATTGTAGCTAATAAACATTTAGATAAAATTATATTGAAATTATCTTACTTCTTACTAATATTATAAATGCGAAAGTTTGGATGTATGGATGTCGGTATGGATGTATGGATGGATGTTTGTTACTCAATCACGCCCCAACGGCTGAACGGATCTGGATGAAATTTGGCACAGAGATAGATTATAGTCTGGAATAGCACATAGGCTACTTTTCATCCCGGAAAATTAAGGAGTTCCCGCGGGAACCACAAAATATCAATCCACGCGGACAAAGTCGTGGGCATCAGCTAGTATTGTATAAAGTTCCATGGAAGCAACCGGGCTCGCATCCAGTAACCCACAAGTCAGTGTAAATACTTTGAAACGTAAAATGTATGTGTTGTATTGTTACTTATTGTAACCTTTTTCTTTTTTGAGAAAAGAGCAACTGCTGATTTTCTTGCCGGCTCTTCTCAGTAGAATCAACTTTCCGAACCGGTGGTAGAGTCTTCACGTATCATAAGTGTCACAAGTTGTCCTACATGAAATAAATAAGTATATCATTTATTTAAATAAATCATTTGTCATTTATTGCCTGCCTTGTTTATTATTAACTAAAATGTTATAGTAACAAGTGTAGTTACTGAAACTTACTTCATGAAAATTATGTACTTGAGTACCTTTTTTTTTATTCTAATATTATGACATTTTTATTATGACATTTTATTATGAAATTATGTAATTTTTACTATGAAGATACAACATAATTTGTAAATCACATTATAAGTCTATGCGAAGAATAAATATAAATATACAAATATACTGGAATTGCAACTAATAAAGAAATTGGAATTGAAGAAGTTTGGTACAGACAGCTTACATTGCAGAGACAGAAATAGTCTACTTTTTGTCATGGAAAATAAATAAAAATCCCACCAGTTTTTTAAAAACCCAAATCCGCAGATTCATTTTTTTTAGCCCTTGACTGCGATCTCACCTGATGGTAAGTGATGATGCAGTCTAATTCTGAGATCTATAGGGCATACTTTCAACTTTGACTTGGCTCAGACTTTACTTAAAGTTAAAACGGGATCGACTTATGTGAGTAGGTAACATAAATCTGTCTCATTTTAACCATGTCTTAAGTCTAAACAAAGTCAAAGTTCGCTCTATAGATCTCACCTTTAGATGGTAGTGTGGTAACCTATTAGGGGTATGGCAGTTATACCCTAGTCGTTTACACAGCATCATACCGGTACTTCTTTGCTGGCTACGGTGGTAACCAGAACAGACCAGAGAAAATTCAGAAATTATAAATTCCCCAATTGACCCTGCCGGGAATCAAACCCCACCTGCACACGTTAAGACAACAGCACACTACACTGCGCCATGGAGGTCATCATATATCTGGTACTGGCTGATGAGGTTTGAGGTTTTTTGGTTCCTGCAGGAACTCTTTAATTTTCCAGGATAAAAAATATGTGTTTGTAATGTGTTATGCCAGACTATAATCTATCTCTGTGCCAAATTTCATCAAGATCTGTTCAGCCATTCTGGAGTGATTGAGTAATAAACATCCATCCATCCAAACTTTTGAATTTATGATATTAAGAAAGTAAGTAGATAATAAAATCAGCATAATAGGTGTACCCAGTGTTTCCTGTCCACATCTTCATCAGCGTCCCATTTTCGCGTTAAAAATGGATATTTGGCCGATATAATTTCTCCATCGAAAAACGTCGTTAAAGTCGGAAATTCCTCTGTTAAACCTTTTATTTTTAAATATCCACAAAGGTACGAATTTTCTTCATCAACATGCTGTAAGTGAAGGCAAATTGTAGTCACAAAAAAATATTAAAAGTAGGTTAATATGAGCCAACTAACGTAATGACGATTCACGTAATGATTATGTGAGAAATCTTTTTGTTTTGACTCTTATTATATAGACACATAGAAGATAAGCAACAAAATATTCTTATACGTTCCAAAAATAACACTACACGAATGTATTTTCATTATTTGCGTACTTTGTTTTTACTAACCTGCAACACAACTTCGACTTCATAGGAATTTCCTTTAGACTTCTGATGCCCTTGAAATTTGGAACCGTTGTAAAGAAGAGATTTCGTTACACCAGGTTGTTTGGAATTTGCTGGCGGTGGAGGAGTAATATCAACCTTAACTGGCATTATTATCCATTAAACAGATGACCCAGCTTAGTTGTGTATATGTTATTGACAGTCGTCTGGGCACATAGCCAAGTAAACCAAAACTTCAAAAGTCAAAACCACCTCTTGAGTCTGACTCTTGTTAGTTCGTTCCAGCAACTTCTCAGTAAAAATCACACACACTAGAAAGTGAGAATTCTTCAATTCGCATTTCTGACTAGAACATTAATCTATTAATTCCTCCAAAACTAAACCACTATTTTGAAAACCAATACAATCCAATTTATTGATAAATTGAAGTGTATGATATCGAAATAAATGGAAGTGAATTAGTGAAAGTTGACATCGCTCATCACCGACCAGGAAAAAATCTTTTTTTTTTATTTTTTTATTTAACTGGTTTAACGGCTCTGGATTCCAGTCCTTCTGAGCCAGGAAAAAATCATCATCGCTGCTATCACAGAGTACATTGGTCATTGAATGCATTGAATATACGGCTGCTTGTCCTTTTTTTTTTATTTTTATTTATCTGTTTGTGTTAGCGGCTCTGGATCTGTGTCTAAAAATCACAAAATCAGGCAAAACCATAACTCCAATACTCCATAGAGTCTCAGCTCTAGGGGTTAAACACAGATATATAAAGGGGAGCCATGGAACTAATAAGTACTACGTAACTAGTACTTATTAGCACAGCCTTGAAATATACAGTATACACCCTTCGACTGGGGCGACGCCTTTACAATGTAGAATTTTTTCACCTATTATCTGCGGAGCTGCACTGACAAGGTTGATTGTGTACGGAGAAAAAGTAGACCCGCAGATTTGGTGGTTTTGGAATTATTTTCAAAGCAGTTTAGTATGCGATCCCTTTCAAACTTGGCTAAAACCGAATATGATAGACAAGGATGCAGTAGGAATTTTTCTATGGCCCTACTCCATGAAATAAATCTATGGGAAGAAATTTCGTAAACATTCCGTGACTTATAATTATATTATTTTTTTTTATTTTTTTTGGTTTTTGTTCTTGAATGAGAACTATGGAAAAGAGTCTTTGTTTCGTGTCTATATACTCTAAATAGACTAACCATAGAGCTATTCAGGAAATAAAAACCAAAGATATTGGATAAATTGTATATTTTTCTGAGGTTCGAATTTTGAAAAGGGAGTATTTTTTTTTTTTTTGTTATTTTTCTTTGTAAACCACAAAGAAGAGCGATATCCTGTTTAATTTTAATCTATAGCTTTAGTTCGTAACGATTTGAATGACGTGTACTGTGTGATGTAGTTCCGTACAAGTATTATGAGTTAGAATTTTTATAGCGGCGCGGGACCGCCCGCGGCTCGGAAATTCGACACCCTGTGACGTCACTGTGCGCAGCTGGGTCGCGCCATCTTGTTATAGCCAGGCCAATGGATTACGAATGTACTTGTACAGAGCAACGGTGGGGTGGGTTGCGGAGCGCGGGCGGCGCGGCCCGCTGCACGCAGGTCGCAGACAGTGTTGCCACCTTAGCCCTTTTCGGGCTAGATCTAGCACATTTTACTGTAGGTAAACTCGCTTTTTCATGATTTAGCCCGAAAAGAGCAATCTAGCCCTTTTCAAGCGAGACGAAGACTTCGCACCGCGATTACCAAATTAATGAAACAATGCGCATCATGTAGTATAGATTTCGTCAGTTCACACTTTATGATAACTAATTGGGTATATTTTTAGTTTTGCTATGGTAACATTGGTAACCCTACCTACTTTTTCTGCTTCTTTGCTGGGGAATTCCCCAAGTTTGTTTCTAAATATAAACCGACTAATTTAGGATGTAGTTACAATTTGTTCATCGTAATCTTATTTAAGGTGGAAGACAAGGGTCTGCCCGCGAAATTCAAATTTAATTTGGTTTTTCACAATTTGTAAACTAATACGACAAAGTAGGCTTATGGCATTCAAATTGCACCCCTAGGAATATCATCTTCACAGGTTTATATAAAAATCTTTACTTGAAAGTGCCCAGTTTAAGAAATTAGTCAAAATAATGACTAATTTGTGAGTAACTCACGTCAAACTCATTATTTTGACTAATTTCTTAAACTGGACACTTTCAAGTAAAGATTTTTATATAAACCTGTGAAGATGATATTCCTAGGGGCGCAATTTGAATGCCTTATGCCTACTTTGTCGTATTAGTTTACAAATCGCGAAAATCCAAATTAAATTTGAATTTCGCGGGCAGACCCTTGTCTTCCACCTTAAGTGACTGTTTTTTTTTTGTGACACAGATGTCAATCAGCCATCAACTTCTAATCTCCTTCGGCAGATATGATTTTGGAAAATTCCGATGACGACTCTGATTTTTAACAATTTCATTACCAACTTAATTATAATTAGATTTTTCTAAATTAATACGTTTCGAATAAACAATTTTTAATCCTTTGCATTGGTATTTATGTTTTTTTTCCCTTTCTAACACCTCTTTTGATTGCATTTGCTAAATCTAGCACTTTTTAACTTGTCCGACTGCTCTTTTTGAAAAACCAAGGTGGCAACACTGGTCGCAGACTCGCGTAGTCTGCGTGATTGATGGACGAGGGCTTACGTGAGCGTGGTTTTAAATATTTTAAGTGTCGTTTTACTAAGTTTTATCATAAAATGGTGCATTACTGTTCTGTCTACGGATGCTATACGAATTCTGAACAGAAGAACTGAATACGAAGAATTCTAAATACGAAGAATTGTTAAGTTAAAAAAAATCTACTAAACTGAACCCAAAAGTCTGATTAATTAAGTGCATAGGATTGTGTATTATAAGCATTACAGGGTATACAAAGCCAATTAAGATAAATCGTTGATGGGGGCCCTATACCTACTAGTCTGATTAAAGCCATTGCCAAACTTAAACTAAGTAGGTATAAGTTTTAATATTTTGTAGAAACGCAAAGAATAATTTACCAGACTGAATAGAGTGTAACTACAAAATATTATGTGATAATATTATGTACCTACCTACCTACCTGATCGTAAGTAAGTATTTGGTTTGTTCAAAGAAACATAATTGTCGTTATAATTACATGAAGTTATATTTAGTAAATAATTCAGAATAATAATTGATTTTCTAAGTAGATTCTTTGGGTGTGGAACTCAAAAAAAAATGTCCTTGTTCAATATAATTTTTTAACCTACGAGTATGTACATGATATTATGTTAATAAAAATAATATGAGAATAATAATAACGAAAATTATTTTAATTACAATTTTGTGACAACCCTTGCATATTTGCGTAGGAACACGTATATATAGGAGCGGCGGCATCGCTCGACTTCAAAGGCGTCGAACAACTGGTAGTATTTCGTTAAACTGTGTTATTAGTTCCATGAGGGGAGCAGATTCAATATAATGAAAAAAGTAGCGTGGCAATTTCAAACACAGGGAAAGATTTCGCACACATAGACAAAACTCAAGGCCGCACCTTGTTGCTTTAGAAACATTGAAATAGAATGAGTACTAGAAACAGGGTCACGAACAAAAAATTTCGCAAAAATGTCCCAATTTGCACACACATAAACATTTGTATGCTGAGTGGGAAATGTAGAAACAGGTATTATATTAGCAACAACTTCAGTTAATTATGCACCTTAAGTTTAACACATAGAGCTACATTACGATTAGAAAATATTAATTTTTAAGACGTTCTGTCATCAGAGAAAAGGTAGGAATAACCTTTCAATCCAAAACAAAAAGTAATTTTTAAAATAAGTACAAAAATATTTATTATTAAAATAAAACTTAATATGTAAGCAATAAGGTACTTCATACGTTGCCAAATTGATACCTTTACACTATTTTGGAACAAGACGCAACTCTTGGCATCACATTGTCAATATCAACAACGTCAATTTATTATAAACCTTAAAACTTAGAATTTAAGTTGAATTACGAATGTAGTATGTTTATATTTAAGACCTTTTGTCGTTGTAAAAAGGCAAAAACAAAAAATTCAATGGAACGAAATTCAAATAGAACAATGGAGCCATGGAGTTGCTGATTTTTTAAAAGTTGTATATCGTGGTGGTATGTGGTCGTGTATATTTATTACTAGCTTACGCGCCCCAGCAACTCACTTATGTGTTATACTTGTACAGTATGTTTTATTTATCAAAATAAATATGGATACAGTTTTGGTGGGTAGCACTGCGAAAAACCACGTAGGTTTAAATGGCGTACTCTCTCCTCTTCTATCAATATTTATAACTATACAGCCCGCGCCAAACTTTGTGGCCGCCCCGAACTAGGCTCATTGCATTGCGCAGAACAAAATCAGGTATTAGCGGGACGCACAAGAGTACTCCCACTCGACTGTACCATGCGCAAGTTCGGACTCGCGACTATATTCAAGGCGGCCACAAAGTTTGGCGCGGGCTGTACAATGTTATGATATGCATAAGTATCTGTGTAAAAACATGAGGAAACTAAAACTAAACTACCTAACATTTGTTTAAGAAGTAAGATTTTAACTTAAAATTAAATTTTCCTTACTTAGTTTCATTTTAAAATTAATATCAAGGTTAAAAATCTACGTTTTATTGACGTATTACACGTAAACTTAAAAGTACCAAGTAAACTTTATTCAGATTTAGCCTTTGCGGCTTTTATTATTTTTTACTACATTTTTTTATAAAATATTTATGTAAAGTATATAATATCTTTATGTACCCATGTATTTTATGTGTATTTATGTAACTAAGGTATGTGTGTTTCCAGTAATATCAATTTTATCAAAATGAATTTGAACATAATTAATGTTATCTGTATATTTTAGATGGCTTAAATAACACTACTGCATAACGAAATGGAATACCAGGGAATCACTAAGCAACAATACTTTTAAAACACCAACACTACTCCATGCATCCCGTCTATCCAGAACAGTCAATGTTTGTTACAATATTTGACGCATTGTCACAAACATTGGCCAAAGGATATTAGCACACTTTTTATATGAGCACTGCAGCATTTTGACGCGTCGTTATGTTGGCTAAGGTTGGCCCGTACTAATTTCAAATAAGAGCACTTTCGTATTTGTGCCGTAATTTGTCGGGGACATTTTTGAAGCGCTAATCCTACATCTAGTATAGGTACTAAAAAAATTCTACATCAATGTTTAGAAAACATAATATTGTGGGGTTAGTTTCATTGGGTTAAATGGTTTCGTCTGTCACGACCACAGACATAATGTCACGACTTACGATTACTTCACCTCAGCAATTCAATATGTCATACCCTACAATAATCTATTTGTCTATGGTAGTGTTTCATCCACTTCATCGTCTCGTTGGTTTCGTTGACCGACCAACTTGTTTATAAATTGTTTTCTAATTTAATTTAAAATTAAGTTTATTTTCTATGTTTATACAACATGGTTTCTTATAATATTTCCAAAAGTGTTTGTACTATAGTTAGCTACATAGGCGCCTACGAGTTGTGATCAAAAAGCAATAGTAGTGATATTTTCTCACATAATTATGGTTTAACTGACGTTAAGAGATTGTGCATCCTCAATTATGGCAGACCCAGGTTATTATCACAGTGATTATATTCGCCACCCTGTCCTCTACGAGCTTGGTGTCAAGTATGGAATTAAAACGGAGTGTATTCCAGAAATAGCCTTGCCGTCCAAGTTAGAAGAACTCAAGGATGTCATACGTAGGGAGATACGTAAAGAACTCAAAATAAAGGAAGGCGCGGAAAAGTTACGCGAAGTCGCTACCGATAGAAGATCTCTGTCAGACGTCGCAAATATTGTGAAACAAGCTAATCTAAAGCTTAACGTGCTCAAGTCTGACTTGCAGGAGTTGGAATCGCAACTTCTGTTGTCACGCGGTCAGTCTACTCCGACCTCGCCAGAAGACTTGTCTTACGATGAAGAGATCATTCTGGCGTCTGAGGCGGCACAGCAGCAGCGTCAACTGGGCGAAGGTACCACTGATAGGAAGTTGGCTTCTTTGGAGAAACAGCTGAATATAGAGTTAAAGGTGAAACAAGGTGCCGAAAACATGATACAGAGCATCAGTAGTAGCAACCAATCTCGGGACAAAAAGCTACTGGCAGAGGCACATCAGATGCTGGTAGACTCCAAGGACAAAATTGAGTATCTTAAGTTACGTATTTCAAAGTTAAGCAAGCAACAAAAAGGCGACAATGCCGGTGCAAATGGAGATGGAAGAAGTACAGACATTAGTGGAGTTGCGCCTCTGTTGGATGAGAGGATTGCTGAGCTGAGAAACCGTTTACGTATAGAGGCAGCTGTGGTAGAAGGTTCAAAAAATGCCATTAGACTTTTACAGAGTGACAAAAAGGTAACTGATAAGAAAGCACTCCAAGAAGCTCAAACAAGTTTGCTTGAATCTACTCAAAAATTAGACTTGCTTCGTAGATCTTTAGACATGCGCCGCCAAGAGCTTCCTGCTGAGAGTGCTGCTTATGTAGAGTTAGGGCATGAGTTACGTAGCACGGGTTCAAGCCCTGGTTATGTCAGTTTGTCTGGAGCAAGTGGACCTCGAAGTCAGTTCATGTCCCCAGCTCCAATGATCAGTCCATGTGTCCAAGTGACAGGAACACTGGAGGTTAGACTGATGGGTTGTCAGGACCTGTTAGATGATGTGCCTGGGCGTAGCCGCCGGGACCCACTGGCCAGTCCCTCAGATTTGAAATCCTTTGTCAAAGGTGTCACAATTCGCAACTCAATAAAATATACCTACAGCATTAAGGAGGACACAAGCAATGAAATAATGGCTGTTATGAAGTTGGACAACCACACTGTGGCTCAAACCAGTTGGAGACCTTGCTCTCAGCAGGCCTGGGATCAAAGGTAATAATTTTAATCTATATAATGTACACATTTTCTTGTATCATCTGGATAGTATGTAGTTTTATGGATTGAAGAGGTATATTTACTTTCTTTACTGACATCCATCCTGTCGAACCGGTAAAAATATTTTCAAATAAATAAATAATATTAAATATGCACAGATGAAATATCAAACTTTATTATCAATTCTAATACAAAAATTTATTTATTTAAAGGTGAAATTACATGAAATGAGAACACCATCATTCAATCTTTTCCTTGAATTTTAATCTTTATGATTCTTTCATGTGTGATTAGTGATTACTCATAATATCTTATCTATAGGCTGTGTTCACATATTTGTTATGTGACTAAGATTCTGTGCTATTACAAAATGTTATATTATATAGTAGTACAATCTAAACAACAATTAATAACATTTAAATACTAGAACTATACTGGAACATTTATGGGTGGATCCTAGTGATCTTGTAGGTAACCCGTAACTGTTCTAGTATAGTTCTAGTTCATTATCATCTCAACCTGTCACCAGCATATATTGAGCATGTGTCCTCTCTCAAAATTAATAGGTTTATAGTCTATAGCTTTCGCTGATGTGTCTATGGCATGTTCCGATATACACTGCAAGCACTTGAAGGTGTAACGTCAATTTCGTATACTGCGAAGCCGTTCCTTTATAGTTAGCTATATTGGTTACTGTCTAAAACGGAACACAGTCAGCACTGAGAGCACCTTACCTCAAAAACGCCAGTGCTCACAGTACAAAAATGGCGACGATTTATGACGTCATTTATTTCTCTAGGATACTGTGGCAGTATAATGTCAGTCCATAACGGAATGAATTTCTCCCCAGTAAGAGCACTAAACAGTGCTTACAGTGTATATCGGAACATACCCTATATCACTTTTGTGCTTTGACTTCAAGTCATTGTCTAGTCTTTGTGATCTGATTTACTGAGCTTGACATCAACACATCCTTGGGCAATTTGTTGCACTTAAATTACGAATTAGAATGCACTTAAAATTACGATAAAGGCACCCTTGTTATGGTCTTGCATAAAAATACAAATATCCTATATATTATGTATAAACATTATATGTCTGAATTAAATAGTATTTGATTTACTACTGAGTTATAATATTCTATTGTCTATAAATCACAGCTCTACTAATTTTTATTGAGTTATATTTTTAGTGTTATTTAGTTTTATTTTAATTATAAAATATAACACATACAAAATTAGCTGTGCCAAAGAATTAAAGAAGATACAGGATTAATGAGATATTCAATCAATAGTATCCACGATCATAATATTTTGATTTCAATATAAGAGTATTGGTTATAATAGCTAGCTAGTCTATAAAACACAAATATTGATGTACCCACTGAATTATATTTTGTCCCCAATATTGTTCCAGATTCACTATCAAGTTGGACAAGTCTAGAGAACTTGAAATTGGCATTCATTGGAAGGATTGGCGTGGGCTATGTGCTGTAAAGTTTTTACGTCTGGAAGAATTTATTGATGACATCAGACATGGCATGGCACTGGAACTTGAGCCACAGGGGCTTTTATTTGCTGAAATTAAATTTTTAAATCCGATTATTTCAAGGAAACCTAAACTACAGAGGCAGAGGAAAATCTTCAAACAGCAAGGCAAAAATATACCAAGACATGACATGCGTATACCAGCTGTGGTTATTGGCAGACTGCTGAAGGGATCATCTCCCTCTATACAGAACATAGCTCATATTCCATCACACCAACATTCATTTGAACCTAGTATTGATAACAAAGATATTGAAAATCCTCATGCTACTCTTGTTGGAATGGCTGCAGTGCGACCACTGGGTCTGCCGACTACTCCCACTACTCCACAGCCACCAGTTCTTCCACCACCAAAACCAACATTGCCTTTACACCCACCTCCAAATGTGTCCACCCTCAGAATGGAGAAAGAGTTACAAGAAGCATTTGCTTTCTTGGAAGATTCTTACACCAGAGATACATATGGCTCAAAAGAACCACAGACTTCATCATGCAACACTCCCCTCGTTGAATATCCTCCATCTCCATCACCAAAATTAGTGCTTGAGTTTCCAAGTAATGAAGATCAAATAATAGAGGTCACAAGTAATATGCGTATTTCATCATCACGTTCTTCTTCAGTCATAGAAACATTGGGCAAGGACATAGATTCCAGAAGGCAATCTGGGGACATGTCCATGACTAGCTTTAGATTATTGAGTGTTTTAGGAAGAGGGCATTTTGGAAAAGTAATATTAGCTCAGTATAAACCTACTAATGAATACTTTGCAATTAAAGCTTTAAAGAAAGGTGATATAATTGCTAGAGACGAAGTGGATTCCTTATTGTCTGAAAAGCGTATTTTTGAGGTAGCTAACGCAATACGACACCCGTTTTTAGTAAATCTCTTTGCTTGTTTTCAAACTGATCAACATGTATGTTTTGTGATGGAGTATGCAGCTGGAGGTGATCTAATGATGCATATCCATGCAGATGTGTTCACAGAACCCAGGGCAGTTTTTTATGCAGCTTGTGTAGTTTTAGGTTTACAGTATTTACATGAAAATAATATAATTTATAGAGATTTAAAACTAGATAACCTTCTTCTTGATACTGAGGGATATGTGAAAATTGCTGATTTTGGTCTTTGCAAAGAAGGCATGGGTTGGGGAGACCGCACTGGCACTTTTTGTGGCACCCCAGAGTTCCTTGCTCCAGAAGTTTTGACTGAGACTTCATATACTAGAGCTGTTGACTGGTGGGGTCTAGGAGTTTTGATTTTTGAAATGTTAGTGGGCGAGTCCCCATTCCCAGGTGAAGATGAAGGTGAAGTGTTTGACTCAATTGTGAATGATGAAGTTCGCTATCCTAGAACTTTATCCTTGGAGTCTATCGCCCTGATGCGTCGTTTATTGAGGAAAAATCCTGAACGCCGCTTGGGCTCCTCAGAAAGAGACGCAGAGGATGTGAAAAAACAAGCTTTCTTCCGCAATGTGGACTGGGAGCAACTCCTACTTCGTAAAGTTAAACCACCATTTGTGCCAACAATAAATAACCTTGAAGACGTTAGCAACTTTGACAGTGAATTTACTTCAGAAGCAGCAGTATTGACTCCTCCTAAAGAGCCTCGTCCTCTCAGCAATGCAGACCATAAACTCTTTACAGACTTCACATACATGGCCGATTGGTGCTAGGGATAGGTATAGTAATTAAATACATTTAGAAAATTACATAATATTAATAGTAAAACCCATTGCCTTACATGTGCGAGTGAAAAAAGTGTATTTTGATATATTAATCTAAAATATTCAGAAGGGTATCGAGATACTCCGTGTTAACTTGTATTTAATGCAGATAAATGCAATATTTTATAATAAATTGTGTAATTTAATAACATAATTATTTTAAATAGTGCTAATCTTTATTTTTTTAAAACATTGTGTTAAAGATTTATATATTATGTAGTTAGGGAATGATTAACATAGAAATTAACTATTTTAAGTAAAAGCGTGTCAAATAATTGTTTTCAGTCAATTCTTATCAGTGAAATAAAGGTATCAACAACAAACAATTTTTTTTTCATAACCTTTACTCATTTTAGTAATAAAAAAAACTCAAAACAAACTTAGCAAACAAGTACAAAAATCTGAATTAAAATACATTATTTGCAATCAGTTTAATATCTAAATCTTAATTTAATAAACTTTTCTGTCTTAATAATTATTTCTTCATCTAAAAATAAAAAATGCCTGATAATATTACAAATATTCTTTTGACTATCACGTAGTGTTACTATGCTATTATTATGATATTCAAAAAAATTGCTAGCATTCTATTTAAACCTGAGTATTAATCAATATATTTCAGGTATTTAAATAATTAAAAAGTAGGGTCACCAATCTATTATGTACTCTCATAAAGGCACCAAAAGTTTATTGCAATAAATATACAAACTGTCATGATTCATTTTTACTTACGAATTATCAACACAGCCCTGTTTTACGATTATGAAGTTATGTAGAACTTCGTAATAATTGTAAATCAGGTCTCTGGCAGTATATTTAATTGGCAACCCTTTAACAGTACTACATTTTAATAGGAGTGGCTATAAAATTCACACATAACTTGATGAAAGTAAATAAACAAACTTCACACTATCATAATTATATATACAGAAACTGCACACAAGTCTTAACATTAATTTGATGTTTTGTAAAATTTGAGGTATATTCACATTCTTGAACCTTTTTGCTGTAACACTTTTGCACGGTCAGTGGGCTCTATGTCATTGCTGTTGAGTGAGCTGCCACATTCACGGCTGACCACACAAAGGAATTCTGCATGCTCCTCATTGCCATAGTTGTACTGAGATCCAATGTTGATCAATTGCTCGAACTTCCACCCGTCAGACATCGTTGACACCATTTGTGTAAGTTCTTCCTCGTGAAACTGTAAAACTCTGTACACATGCTTTTTCGAATCTTTGGGAGGCCTTCTCTCCCTTAAACAAATTCTTTCTTTCACTAGTCTTATAAGCTCCGTTATATTATAAAACTCTGCTTCTTCTAGCACGCCTTCTTCGGCAATATCGTTGTTTAAAACGAGTTTGCCGTGACGAAGATAGTTGAGCACTGGCGAAAAGTATGTTGGATCTCTATCTATTAAATAAGCACCTGTCTCGTCCTGGAAAACAATAAATAATTAATGTTTTTATAAGGCTTACTTACGTCTTACAATGATTCCAAACAGGGATACAATGAGATTTTGCACTTACCCTATCCGAAATTAAGTCACTGTCCTCTTGTATTAATCGATAAAGAAAAGAATTTGGGTCCCTAGATAAAGTAGTCTTAGTAGTTAGAAAATATGTCCCACCGACATTAAGTTTAACCCATTGCTTACTACTCCGTCTTTCATTATTAAATGTTTGTATATTTTCTTTACAAAAATGTTCATCACCTACGTAATCCGCCATGGTTATGATTTCATAGACAAGATATTTACATTTTGTTTAGTCTCAATCTGCAGTGCGATTGCGTAACTTCTGCATCAATCATTGTTACAGTATAAATTGTTGTGATTGGCTGAATTTATGGTATTCTTGCTGCGTCAATGGATTTTGTCCAATAGAGGAAGAGTGTTAACCAATCAGAGGTGATTGCGATCGTTACACAGCTGTCTTGAGGTTCAACTTCAAAGTCAAATGATCGTGATCTTTGGTATTTTACTCTTTAGTCTGTGGCAGGCTAAGAAGGGCACGGGCTTGAACCATAGATAATTAAACTC
Organism: Erebia aethiops; assembly: GCA_923060345.2. Classification (NCBI taxonomy): domain Eukaryota; kingdom Metazoa; phylum Arthropoda; class Insecta; order Lepidoptera; family Nymphalidae; genus Erebia; species Erebia aethiops. The sequence goes on from OV281082.1 coordinate 21,565,726, forward strand.
TAGAATCAAGGCCACCCTGTAACCGAAAGGGATAGGTAATAATAACGTGAAACACCTCCCAAACGTCATATAAATGTGCTAATTTGTCTAGCACAATAGTATGCAATAGGCACAAAACCCGTGACGCAAAAATAAAATTTTTTTCTCATTCGTCATTCGTGTTCGTGTAATTCGTGTAACATCCCAATACTGCATCTCATGTGGAAGTAAAAAGGATATATGGCTTGGACTACATACTTCTCTCTGTCTACGGCTGAAACCGTAAACCGTAAAGGGCCCTATAGAAAGTATGAAAGGGTAAAAGGTATAAAGCAGTAAAATCGCACCGCACTCATAGTGCGCGGCTGCAAGTGAAATAAACTTATAAATGTCATCGTAAGATTGTAAAAACCGTTAGATCTAACCAGCGATATTGTAAAGTGTCGACAGATTATAATTTAACGCATTATTTTTCGGTAGATTGTAATCTGTTAGGTATATTAACCTGATAAAACCTAAGTGCCCGGCCTCCTGCGGCCGAGCATTACCTGGTTATTTATGTCGAACCCTAACCTAACCTACTTACAAGAAAGAGACAAGAAAACGTAAATACAATGAATATTTCAAAAATTGACACTCAGAACATTGAACGGTTCACAATCGGTCGACAGTTTACAATATCGCTAGTTAGATTACAATCTAACGGTTTTTACAATCTTACGGTGACATTACACATGTAACAAATATGGATGGGCAATAGTGCGCTGCAAGTGCAATATCGATAATACATATTATTTGTGCATGTTTGTATTTGTACCCTATCATACTAATATTGTTAATGCGAAAGTGTGTTTGTTTATTTGTTGGCTTATCCTTCAATCACGCCTCAATAGACCAACGGAAGACGTGATTTTTTGCATGGGTATAGATGAGGACGTGGAGAGTGATATTTATCCCGAAAAATAAAAGCGGTTCCGTGGGAATTAAAAAAAAAATTAATTTCACGTGTATTAAGCCACAGGCATCAGCTAGTTTATGCCTACTGTTCCTACTTTGAAACACGTGCTCTTGTTATATATTAACTCTATGTTCTTTAAGTTTAGTGATGTACGACCAATGACTAAGGATATAATTCTTTATTCATTGTGTACGACCTGAGCAAACGACATACATATTATAGCTATGGGCTGGAACCCTGAGCTACTCAGGGCACAGATATAAAAAAGGAAGCAGATTCAATAAAATGAAAAAAATAGCGTGGCAATTTCAAACACACGGAAACATTACGCACACATAGACGAAACTCAGGGCCGCACCTTGTTGCTGCATAAAACAATATAATTTATTAATATGTAGGGTTAAGTCGTCCCTACCTATCATTTGGAAGATTTAATTTGTAAGGGTTTTAAAAATATTTATAGGTACTTTTTATGATTTTTTCATCACAAGCGGTCCCAACTGCATATAGTAACAAAATTGAAAATTGTAATTTCATCTAGCTTTTGCAATTTTCATACACAATTCAAATTCCTGTTGGATGGGATGAAATTTTCAAAAATACTTTCTCAGCACCCGCTCCTACCATTTAACCGATTTGATTTGGCTAAGGCCTGCCTCGATAGGATAGAGGCCTGTGCTAGATGTCTGTTCTGGGCTTGGGTCCGCAATGGTAATCACCACCACTTGCGAGACTATAGTCAAGATGTCAGGCCAGTGGTTCTCGCGTCGTTTTCGCTCTGCGTCGACGCGCAGGTGATGGGGATATTATTTAGAGAACAATACCAACGGCTATCGTGTAAATACCGCCAACTTTTAACTCAAAGTTCCTATTGGCATTAATTTCTTGGCAGTAAGTCAAATAAATGTTGTAAAATTGAATCGTTATTCCAAAAATTAGGTTAGAAGGTTAAATCAAAAAATTACAACAGGTTAAACGCGCATGTTTTTATTCAAATAAACTTTACATTTCATGCTTTAGAATCACCAAGTGAATCTACAACTGATTCGGAATACCATTTTTCTACTAATATTTTTCATACATAGGTTTTTCAGGTACTTATTCATCCTTTGGAAACCTGAAATTAAAAGACAAAGTTATAAACTGATAAATGAGTCGTCAAGTCCGGCCCTGTAATTTTTTCAAGTTCTCGAAATATCAACAAAAGATTATTCAACAACTTAAAACATGTATTTCTACAGAAAACCATAACATTATAGTTTTTATATATGCATGGGTAAGTACATATTTCGTGTTAAAAACTAAAAATATTAGATATCTTATCCTTGATACGATGCGATAAACGAAAAAATTTCAAAGCTAGCATGAAAGAGCAACGGCAAACTTCCACGCATGAATAGTATTGAGAAATAGTTTTAGGGGGCCAAAGAAAATTTTTATTCCCCGAGGGCGCTATTTAACGCCGCCCGAGAACAAAAAAATTGGCCCCGAGTGACACACACTATTTTTCATCATTACGTATGAGAAATCCGTTCGTAATTCAATACTAAAGCATTAACGCGGACCAATCAGAACAGAGAAATGAAAAGTCCCATGGGCCTAAAAATTACATTTTGCTCCCGCTATCCTCTGAAGCCAATATTCGTTTTTCGAATAGGTATGATGAAAAAAAAATTATGTACACATGTAAAAAAAAATTTTTTTTAAGCATCGAATACGAAGCTCACAGAAGCAAGATTTTTTTTAATGAACCTAGAAAAAAAAAGATATTTCATTTTATGTAGGTAAGTTTTAAATTTATTGTATAGTTAAAAACAAATATTAAATTATGACTAACAATACATAGTCAACCAAGAATACAATAAATGCAATTAAATTAAGATAACTAACTAAAACTAAGAATTAAAATAATTATCAAAATTTTGTGCCCTAGGTAAGGTGCCCAACACGCAGGCAGCATTCCCGCGCTGAATAGCTATAGAAATTCGTTGCGCGAGAAAGCTGCCCGCCCGAGGGTCGCCTGTTGCCTCCCTGAGGCGTTTACTAAGCTCCTTGCGGAGATTTTTAGCACCCCTGCCCCACGGGCCCAGTGTCTCGACGCCAAACGCGACAAATTCATATTGTGCGCCAAGACAACTGTACTTATTTATCTTTTGGCGCTCTAATTGTAGGTAATGTAATTTGGTAATGTCTGGTAATTTGGTAATGTCACTTCTAAAAATGACAACCGGAAGAAAGCTACAATAACAAAGACAGATGACAACCACAGACCAGTAAAACATTTGGCACAACCACAGCCAAACAGCATCAGTGCTGCCATAATATTCTTTCAATTATTACCATTCTGTTATAGATTATTAATGTATGCACAAAAATTCACTTAAATAATATAAAATACACTTTTAAAAAAGGGCAATCCTTTTATTTATGCTAAATTAATCAGACAAAATAATTACAATTCTTAATAAATCTAAATAATCTACCAATTTAGATTTATTCTAGCTACTTGGTAGATTATACATAGAATGGTAACACTAAACTGAGAAACGGGAACTAAATACCTAATCAAAAAAGATTCAATAAATATTTTATTCTTTTATCTAGGTTAATTAACTACGGTGAATACTTTATAAAATATTAAAAAAATAATCGAATTCCTTTCGTTTTTACCTTACTTGTGTACGAACAAGATTTAGTAAATGTGTTCAATACTATTTAATTTCGCCGTTGCTCTTTACTTACCGATGGAACGTTATTTCTGGGGTTTTCCTGTACGAAGCGTTGTTACACAGTGGGACACAACATTTCACAATATTATTTCAATAAATATTGGCTACTAAACCTCTAAATTTCACAAAAAATTATGACAACACAATGTAAACAAACGCCATAGGTCTTAAATGTTACTTGTCTCTGGGTCTATAAAATGTCTCTGTCTTCCACGCATTGAATTTTTGTCAAAGTGTGGGTTGGTGTTGCACAATGTAAAACACAACTTAAAAATAAGATAGGAACCATAGGAACTTATTATTTTTTGCTTTGAGGAAAAGGACACAGATTCCCATACACTTGTCTATGTGGGTGTGAAAATGTTATGTCTGCTTTTCTTTATTATGTCTGTGACTCAGGGTCAAAGCTCAGGGTGGACTCTTTGGTGGGCTAAAAAAAAATAGTCTGTGGCTTTGTGGCAGAGACAAGTATGCAACAACTATGCTTTGTGGTCAAACTGTCAACTGCTGTCAAACTTCAAAGCAGAGCTTCAAAGTCACTTCATTCAAAGAATGAAAGAAAGCTGAAAGAAAGCAAAAAAACAAGCAACTAACTTCGAATCTGCCATACAAATCGTGAATTTTTAAGAAAACTAGCATAATAATTTCTAGTTTTAATAAAACAGTGAACTTTTTTATTTACTTATAATGTTAGCACAGTAAAATTTACACTTTACCTACTGTACAGAAATGAGTAATAATTTAGAAAATGATAGATCAGTCACAACTGGAAAAATGTATCCTATCGACTTAGCGCCACAAAAAATAACTATAGTGAAGACCATGTCGAATAATGAGGTAAAGATGGCTCACTTGATACCTGGACAGCCTAAGACTACCAGTACCAGTCAAATTATCAGCCATGGCGGGACTGGGTCATTGGGATTAATTCGTACAGCTGCACAAATCTTATCCCCTGGCGTCGCTTCGCAGGTACGCTACTCAACACATTTTGGGTGCTTTTATAACTTTAGTTGTAGTATATTGCTTATGTACATGAATACTTTAAGTATTTGTTGGTTTTTATTGTAATAAGATAGTTGGTTAAAGTGTTCATAATGCTGTTCATTTGTTCTTTGCCTGTTAGGAACTTATTAACTAACATATTAAAAGCTGACTTGGTTGTTTCCATTTTTGGGTAAGGCACTTGTGGATTCATTCATTCATAATTCTTCTTTAATAATTGTATGATTTACAATAAACAAGCAATAATCACTTCTATTAGTACATATACAAAGATAAGATATACAAAGTTACGATTCCAAATAATATAAATCTATTTGATAGACTCTGACCCAAGTAACCTTGACTTCACAAAACAGTATATTCACAAAAGGTTGGCACCCCCTTGTACTAATTGCACATTTGATAAATTATACTTAATTAAAATTAAGTAAAACATGAATACAATGTGATTTAAAAATGTTTATTTACTCAAAATAGATTCTTTATTCATACTCAGTATTATTTTGTTTCATTTTAACCTTGCAATATTTGACAAGGTTTATGCTGATGATATATCTCTCATAAGTGTGTCATTGGGGCTGATTCTGTAGTGCACAATCTCTAAACTGAACTAAAATTAGAGCATTACAAATATTGCTAACCCTTTCATAATACTTCCTGCGGAAAGGGACAGAACTAGATTTAAAGCTGCCATTTTAGTTTAGTTTAGAGATTGTGTTATACAGAATCAGCCCCACTGTGTCCTTTCATAAATTTTATTTTTTTCTATTTCAGCCTCAAATGATTGTTAGTGGCTCACCAATATTGCAAGGCTCGCAGATTGTGAGCCAAGGCACACAAATTGTGAGCCAAGGCTCCCAAATCATTGGACAAAACTCACAAATCATTTCACCATCTCAACTGATTCCTAGTGGTCAACTCTTAAGCCCTGGCACTCAAATTATAAGTCAAGGAACACAGCTATCTGCACAGGTGTTATTTTTTTCTTTTATTTGACATGCCTTCTTATAATTTTTCTATGCAACAAAGTATTCAATCTTACTGACTACAAAAGTTTATTTAAAAAATTAGAACTCATTCAGATTTATTTATTTTCAAATTTGATTGGACATAAAAAATGTCCAGCTCCCCTCTGTGCTGCACCTCTATTAAGAATCACCCAAATACAATAAAGATGAATAACTCATTGTCAATTATATCAGGTGTCCACTGCAAGCAACACAGTGCCTAGCAGTATTACAAACACACACAGTGGCCCAAGTGGCACAAGTGGGCCACAGCTGTTGAATGTGGGTGGATTGGTGAGCGGTGCTGGTAACCTGGTAGTCAGCTCCTCCGTGCGCACTTTACCACCCAGTGTTAGAGTGTTGCCACCTATGCCACATAATACGAGACCGGGTAAGTTAAGAGTCAAATTATATATCAAATACTAGCTGACCCGGCGAACTTCGTACCGCCTTAGTATGCAAAATTAAATGTATATTTTTCAATATTTCTGAGAGATTTTCTTAATATTTTTTTCCATAAGAACCTTCTCCTAATAATAACAAATACAACAAAAAAAGAATTAGTGAAATCGGTCCAGACATTCACGCGTGATGCCGTGACCAAGGAAAACGGGTTTCATTTTTATATATATAGATAAATATTATAAATGCGAAAGTTTGGATATATGGATGTTTGTTACTCGATCACTCCCCAACAGCTGAACAGATCTGGATGAAATTTGGCACAGAGATAGATTATAGTCTGGGATAGCACATAGGCTACTTTTTATCCCGGAAAATTAAAGAGTTCCCACGGGAACCAAAAAACCTCAATCCACGCAGATGTAGTCGCGGGCATCAGCTTGTATGAAAATAATCTTTACTTTATGACACCCCAAGTTATTTTCATTCATTATGGTGTTTTTTTTTTTCATTTCAAGTTTAACAATCACATACAAATCTTTTATGTACACACATGCAAATAATGAATTGAATTTAATTGAACTTTCCTCATAAAAAAAACTTAACAAAATATTTCTAACATACTCACACCTATTGAACTGTTTTATGTGAATAAATAAATCAACACTTTTAATAGTACATTACTGCCCAGGCCGGAAATAAAGCAATTCATGGCTAGGTAATATTAGAAGGACAAGGTGAAGCTGCGAATTGCTACGGCCGAGACTTGTATAGTACTTTTTTCTTTTTTTTTAACTGGACTACCAACAAAATTACATGTACATTAAACTTAGACATAAATAAACTTCGGGTAGCAGAACACATAATTTCACTTATAGGCAGCCACATCATGCAAACAAAAAAAAAACAAAAAAACAAAAACAAAGTAACTTACTCAAAAACAAATTATTATGTTACTAAATGAAATAAATTATATAATCTATCTAATTAATTATTGCTAAAAAAAAACAAAAAAAAAATTTTTATCTAGACTTATTAACTCACTAAACTTATTATTAATTAAATTAAGTAGCGCTTTTAAAATGTTGATAACTTTCGCTTTAAACTTTTTGATTTTGCAGTAGAACACGTCAATAGACTTATCCTTGCCCATAAGTTCCCCGTACAGCCTACTCAGCCAGCTTTTCTCTGAGTGAAGAAACATTTAGCACTATTTGTTTTTCTACTTTTCCAATAGATGGAGTTGACTCTCCTTAACTCACGCTTAAAACCTTGTGTGGTATGGAAATGGTCTGAATTTCTATTTGAGTATTAGTGGTCAGATGCAATGTACGTATTGTTTTTTAAAAATATTAAGCAATTTCCAAACAAGTAGGAGAAAAATTATTAATGTCAGAAGCTATTGAAATCATCCCTTTCTTGCTTCCTTCTGGGCAGATTTCCATGCTTCCCCATACATCACTATCGATAATAATAGTATGTGCTTGCCTTTATTTACTATGACATTCAAAACTTAAACATGCATGTACATAATAATTATAATGATCTTAAGAACTATGTATCTGTTACACTTGTATATATATATTTTTTTTTTGGCTGCCTCGTTGGTTTAGTAGTTAGCATGTTCGACTGCGGCCGACGAGGTCCCGGGTTCGAGTTCCGGGTCGGGTCACTACAAGTATTGGGTTTTTCTGACAAGAAACCAGCCAACCGCCAACTTCCTAACTTCGGGCCAGTACTGGCCCGGAGTTAGGAAGTTGGCAGTGTTTCACCCCCGTGCCTCGGAACACGTTAAGCCGTCGGTCCTGCGTCTGATCACTCTCCGGTCGTGTCGGATTTTCCGTCCCATCAGGCTATGAGAGTAAAGGAACAGAGAGTGCACCTGTGTTTGCGCACACACTTGTGCACTATAATATCTCCCGCGCAGATGGCTAATCTCTCTGGAGATTGGCCGCCGTGACCGAAATTCGGTCGGGAGGACATTATTCATTATTATTTTTCTTTTTAACAGTGCTGTCAAACATGAATGTGAATAGTACCGGTGGTGTGCTAGTGAGCAAGGGCGTCACAAGCCACGTGCCGCGCGGACTTGCGGCCGGCGCCTCGCTCGCCGTGAGACCTGTCACTAACTCACAGGCTGCTCCCAACACTGGTGAGTTCTCTATAAACATACAAACATATAATATGTAGCACACAGTTGCTAACATAAGTGTTTTGTCAGAATATTTAGTTTCAAACGACAAAGTTCTTGTTTTAATAATCGGGGTGCTGATGAGAAATTTTGAGGCTTAAAACTCCCCTCATTTGAGTTAAGTCACGATATACACCCAAAATTTTATCATGCTGTTGAAAACTATAAGCCAGGCGTAACGCCAAATGATTGAATTCCCCCCCCCACCACTACGTATCCCCAGTTATTTGGTGGCATGACATTTGACCGTGAGTTTAAAATCTTAGCCCCTGAGTTTTCGGAGAAGGCCTGGTCAGAAGAAGAAGAAAAATTAAATGAAATGGATTGATACCGTGAATGGTGGGAATATTGCAAAATCAAGAAAAAACTAAAATTTATGATATGAAGAAAAATAACCTTGTCCCAAATGTGTTCTTTTATAATAAACTGGATGATGCCCGCGACTTCGTCCGCGTGGATTAAGGGGTTTTTGATTCCCGCGGGAACTCTTAAATTTTCCGGGATAAAAAGTAGCCTATGTCCTTCTCCGGGATGTATCTCTGTACCAATTTTCATCAAAATCTGTTGAGTTGCTGGGCCGTGAAAGCGTAGCAGACGGACAGACAGACACACTTTCGCATTTATAATAATAGTATGGATTGAGTGATATTTGTGTGTGTGTTGTGCAAGGTGGCTGGTCCAACAACGGGCGCGGCGGTAGAGGCGGGCGCGCGCTCGTGTACGGCTGCCGCGCGCGCTCTCCCGCGCCCCGCGGGCCTCCGCCCGCGCCCATCGCGTCCTCGCCCGCGCTCGCGCCTCGCGCGCCGTCGCCCCACGCCACGCTGGCTGCACTGCCCACCACTAGTGTGCTCACCTGTGAGTCTCGATATTAGTGTACGGGCACGAAATCAGCGGCGGCGGGACGACGGCGGCAGCGGGGCGATTCGATTAGTCCGATAGCTGGCGACGAATTTCACCGCAATTTTGTCGTACTCATTTGAAAACTTTATTCACGTTTAAAACCGCAAAATTCGTCTGGCGATTTGCAGGTATTATTGAAATTACTCAATAAATACGTGATTAAAATTTCAGATTGCCAATAGTATATTTTTTGGAATTTTAATAAAATATTTTTGAAGAAAAATAACCGCAAACGCTCTACCAGACTGGCAGGACTGGATTCGAAAATTGACGAAATTATATTTTTTCACAATTTCTGTTTGCCTCTTTAGGCAAACAGAAATTCGTTGCCTTCCCGAAATTCGTCGCTAGCTCTCGTACCACATCGCCCCGCTGTCGCCGTCGCTCAGCTGTCGCGTCGCTAGTTTCGTGTTTGAAGCCTTAGAGTTGTGCTTGTAAGTTGTATGTAGTGACGTGTCGGATATACGTATCCGCGGATATTCACGGGTGAAGAAAGATCCGTATCCGTTACTTTTTTGATGGATCTTTTCACGGATCTTTTACCTTATTAATTTTCAATACAAAGATGAAATTCTATATAGGATAGGTGATTAGGTAGCAATGAAAAACTTAAATTCCATTCAGTTTTTTTTTTATTTCTTAAAAATAAATATTTGGCACCTTCATATTGCAAATGTCGTAGTGAGTTTCAAGGTCACGCGCACCGACACCGATTGAGAAAAAAAGTTAAAATCCGTATCCGCATTTTTAACGATCCGGCACATCACTAGTTGTATGTGCCTGTGTATCGTAGGGTTGGTGATGATATGTGTATGATACATCCTATGTTTCTACTGCAGCCACTTCGCATCCGTGCCACACTCCAGCTCCATTAAAGAGTAGTGAGGACTTTAAAAATATTTAACAAGAGAGACTTTAGAAGACCTTTATGTTAGGTCTGTGGAAGACCTTCTATCTAATAATAAATATTTTGTTTTTGACATAGGCATCATCCCTATTATCAGCATTTTCTCTATTTTCTTTATTAAATATTCTATATTGTATGTGTGAATATTTTAAGCTATAGTGATAACTTAGTGGTTTAGATACCCGACTTCCAATTCTTCTTCTTCGCGCTTCTATTTTACGGAGTTATGTGGGTTTTAAGAAATTAAATATCACTTGCTCTAACGTTATGGAAAAAATTGTGAGGAAATCTGCATGCGGAAGAGTCCTTTATAATGTTCTCAAAGGTGTGTAAAACATGCCAATCTGCACTCTCTCTCTGCTCGTATTTCCTCATTGCTGAGGGTCGTGTAATCACATAATGGTAGGAATTTTCTTGGGATAATAATGCATGGATATGACTCGACTAAGAGTACTATTTGAACTCTTAGGTTACTAACGATTATTAGATGTTAGTGATAATAACCAGGACCGACGGCTTAACGTGCTCTCCGAGGCACGGAGGAAACGAAAAGGCCTAATTCGATCAATCACTATCGACTGATATGCGTTGTCACAACTAGACCACTCGTCCCTCAGTTGTGTTGTGTCCCTCGTAGAAGTGATGATGATGATGGTTCTGTGTGCAGCTACCGGCGTGATCTCCACGACGGCGCGTGGGCCCACGCCACGCACGCCCACGCCCACGCCGCGCGCGCCCACGCCCACGCCGCGCACGCCCACGCCCGCCCAGCCGGCGACCGCGCGGCCTCTGCCCCTGCTGCAACGCAACTACCAGCCCACTAAAGTGAGTAACCTGCACACGCGATAGAACAGAAGAACCTTTACGAGGCAAAAAGAGGCACACCGCTACTAATGGAAGCTATGTTAAGTCCTTTCAGTCTTCCTCAGATATGGTTCGACTCGGATGTACGGATACAGACTCTAATGATGCATGGAGGTACCAGTGGCGTGCCTAGGGTCCAAAACCAGGTCAAGCCAGCTATAGGTATATTTTATAGGATATTAAAATCTAATTCACATCTTCCATAACTGTAAATTTGTGAAATGAAGAACGTTATTTTACGAAAACCGAAACAACAGCCAGTCGAATTCATAATATTAGATACCTACTACCTATACCTATAATCAAAGAATAGTTTATAATTACCAATCAAAGCAAGATAAGTAATTTGTTTCATACGCTGATCTTATTCAATTGTATTTAAATTTTTATGCATTTTACTTGCAAATTTAGGACTTTAGAAATAATATGGTACGTAGCCTACCTTCAGGCTTGAAACTGTTTTCCGTTCCGTGGTATTCTCCTCAAAAGAAATATCCTTTCACCAATGCACACATTTTCGATATATAATGAGTTGACTGTAAGATACGATACGAGAACTTTTATTTCATCTGAACTAATTTTTTATCAAACATCAATATCACAAACTTCTAAATGCTTAGTAAACTTAATCACCAATTTTTGTTTGTTTACATTTTACCCAAAAACAAAACTAGCTGTTTCGCAAATCGCAAGGCGGCACATATACGTACTTCACACATAATGACGCCACAATTCTCACGAAGTTCACTACGAAGCCGGGCTTATTGCTACCATACAAAGTGACTATATTTACCTATAATATTTATAGTTGATTTACTCATTTCTCAGCAAGAGAGAAGAGTGAATTGAAAGCCCCATTGCAAGCCAATATGAGCCAGCGGGATGGAACATTACATCCTATCGGAGGACTTCGCGTCTCTACGGACGTGATCGGCGCGCGGCGGCATGCTAGCGGGCCACTGACCTCTATTTAGTTTTGACAGATCACTGCGCGCGAATTTTAAACATTGTTTGCGTAAAGTAGTTGAATATTTTATAATAATTTTATAATTATTGATAGTAGGTATATCATAGGATTTCGCAACGCAAGCCTGGCTTTTTGGCTTGTACTATAAAAACGCCACTGGGAGGTACGATAGTACAGGTGAGGAAAGAATAAGAGCAAAAAGTTGAAGGTGGAGGTGGGTAAGAAGCGAAAATATTTTTTTTAAAATTATTGCTTTTAGTGTCTATTTTACCTTTGTTAGTACATAGATTACGCACCTACATAAATATTTACAGCTTAATATTATTACATTTGATATATTTACATGTAGAAATTTAGTCTTGGAACCAGCTATCACCTCTAAAGCGTGTCTCTTCCATTTCACGCGTCAATGTCGGTATATTGTACCCTTTTTATATTTCTCTCTCTCTCTCTGCGTCGTATTCCTCATTACTGAGGGTCGTGAACCCTTTCTATTAATTAATCAAATAATGATAGGAGTTTTCTCGGGATAATAATGGGCTGGATTCCCGCTTCCTTCCGCATACGACTCGATTAAGAGTATTTAAACTCCTAGGTCTTCGTAACGATTATTATCACATGTTAGTGATAATAACCGGGACCGACAGCTTAACGTCTTTTCCGAGGCACGGAGGAAACGAAAATGCCAAAGAACCTCCAAATAAGGTCACCCATCTAGTTATCGACTTGGGCAATCGGGCCACTAAGACGACGTAACAAAGAGGCCCCTCAATTAATAAGCATCAATGGCGAACTGCTTCGTTGGTCTACTCTAGTGGTTAGCATATTCGACTGCGGCCGACGGGTTCGAGTCCTGGGTCGGGCCATAATAATTAAGAATTGGGGTTTTCTAACTAGAAATTCTCAGAAATAGCCCGGAGTTAGGAAGTTGGTGGTGTTTCACCACCGTGCCTCGGAGAGCACGTTAAGCCGTCGGTCCCGGTTATTATCACTAACATGATAATAGTCGTTAAAGCCCGCCAACCCGCATTGGAGCAGCGTGGTGGGTCTAAGCCCTAATTCCCTCTCTCCTATGAGAGTGGAGGCCTGTGCCCAGCGGTGGGACGTTAATGGGCTGTAGTGGTAATGGCGAGCTAAATGGTCTTCCATGTCTGATAGGTGGTAGGCGTGGCGAGCGTGGGGGTGCGCGGGGTAGGCAATAGCGCGCCCCCGCAACTGTACTACGAGGTGCCGCGCCCCGCGCCCCACCAGCAGCAGCAACCGACCCCCGCGCCGCAGCCCTACCAGCAGCAGGCGCCGCACCAGCTGCCCAGACCCCTGACCCCTTACGGACTCGGAAATACAATACCCACGCAAGGTATGTGTGAGAGGGGCGACGCGGAGAAAACAATCTGATTGAAACCTTTAAAATAAAATTGGCAGTCATAGACGATAGACGATGGAAGATAGACGAAGACGATAGACGTGAAAACGAATATGTAAAATCTTTTTTTTATTTAATTTTTTGAAACATAAACCTTAACACTGAGGCATTAAAGTTTAATTTCGATTGTAGGTATATTTATATTTAATACCTTTTGTCTTCGTAACCATGCGAGAATGTCGGTGTTCGTGACTCGTGAGCATGTCGGTCACGGTCACGCGAATGTACATTTTTACCCCCTACCAAAAAGTGCTCAACGCGGCTTAAAAAGTTTTCACTTCAAAAACATTCGCTTATCTTATAATAATAAACATGCGCTTGTGCACACATTTGGTTAACGAGGAGAGGGCTGGTTATCCTTAACACAAGTCTAAAAAATCTAACTAGGATAGCTTACAACAGTTTACATAATTTTTTTAGTAATAAGGATAACAATTGTTAGTTTCTAATTAGTTTAAGATAAATTACCATGTAACCCTAAATGATAGAAAATTAACGATTTATTTATAACTTTTAAAAAAGTAACAAAAAATCATTGTATAGAAAAATCTGATTCGGAAAATCTTTATAAAGAAATCTTCATCGACCATATAAACTCGGACCCGAAAAGAACAATTTGACAGTAATCGCGCGAATTGAATGCATTCGGGTCTAGACTCCTTAGTAGTACACCTATACACGCCTGCAAAGTGATGCCCTCGACATCTTTCGCACGCCTGTCAATAAACATGTAGTGGACGACGACGAACCGAGGCTCGCACAGCATAATAAAAGTTATAAACAAATAACTAATAAATAGTTATACTTTTCAAATGAAGAGCTTCCAAAAATCAAACAAATAACTGGCCCGTATGAGAAAAAAAGAAAATTTAAATATGCCGATTGGATGTTTTTTTTTATAGTGAGCGTTGTGAACACAGTGCCGACGTCTGAAGTCCGTCAGCCGCCTACGTGTATCCAGAACTCCTCCGTGCTACCCAGACCGTCCATACTACGCAAACGAGACGTTGAAGGGTATGTAAAACACCCCGGCTGAGTTTGTTGTGGGCTCCTCTCAGACCAGTGTGCTTAGCATGCGTCCAACGAGACGTAACGACGACGTACGTAACGACGTAAGATCTCGTAACGAGAGAGATGTTGTCGTTGCCGGCAAATTTTTCATTTACCCTAACATGCACAAAATGCGGTATATTACAAGAAAAAAATTGTCGACATGTAAAGGTTCGTACTTCGTAGAGAAAAATACCACAGATAAGAAATATTAACTTTATCTTTACTTTTGACGTAACGAGACAAGTAACCATGTTAGCTTCGGTAGACACAGAGAGATAACGGGTAGACATAATTTTACAACACAACTGTATAACGATTTCTATGTGCACTTATACTCGTATAACTTGTACTATGTAACATATCATTTACATGAGTCATTTACATTCACTATGTTACCGTAACATCGATAGATATATGTTCAAAGAAGATCTACTATATGCTGTATACCAATAACAAAAAGTTACCTTTGAAAGAAATATCACATGACATACGCTATATGACACCTAGGGGCTGGGTCATAGTTCTATCGACTGACGAGGACAAACCAACCACAATATGTATTATATAAATGTTATAAGCTAATAAGGCATTCCGAACTGTTGTCTCGTGCGGTACTGTAGTACACTTAGTTCAATCCAAAACTTTTAGTGAGGGTTTACATGAATAAAAAAGTTTTCATCTCTTGTGACTACTTCTAAACGCTTTTTTAACAACAGGTCTCCAACAAAATCATGCGTGCTCACGAACGCAGTCAACGCCGTGAACACAATCATTGGCGCCAACATTACCAACATCGCCAACATTGGCAGTATAAACAACCAACACTCGCTAAACATTGGCGCATACCGGCCAGAGAACACAGGGTGGGAGGATGTGCCCTCAGGCCCGGGGGGTGCGGGCTCCGGGTCCACGACCATATCCGCCCCCTCGTCACCAGCGCCGGATATAGACCCTGACCCACCCACGCCGGAACAGGACGTATCGCCAAGGAAAAAGCCCAGAAAACAGACGTAAGTAGATGAGCTCATTAACGCCTTCAACGCAGAGAATACTATCATTAGTCCGAGATCCGCAAATACCCCGACCTTCGCCGAGCTGGTTAATGGATGAAACCTACTTTTTATTTTTATTTAATAATAATAGATAAATACGCCTAAAAAAGGTTGACTATCAAAATTCGGTCCAGGCTATTTTTAAATTAATTAATTTTAATTAATTTTTTTTGACAAGTTTATTATAGCCAATTGCTATACCATCGCGTTTGTTATAAAATTACCAATTTTTTGATATATAACTCAAGCGGTTCCGTTATGCTACCGATGGACTATGGTAAGTTGGTAAGTTACCATAGTCCATAGGTAACTTAGGCTAATACACATGGATCTTAGGCTAAGAGGGACCAATGTCAAAAACATCGATCATCGCCATTATTGGTGCCAAGTTCAATATCACAGGGTCGGTGGTTGTGCTCTCTGGACCGGGAGGCATGTAGTTAACGCAGTCAGGGTTCCAGTTAACTGTAAATTGGATCGTTGAAAAATGACATCTACAGTTCGCGCGCGAGTTGAATGTGGAGTAAATGTATGTGTCACCATACATTTACTCTGCATTCAACTCGCGCGCGAACTATATGTTATCTATTCGGTATTCTGAACCAGTGGTAGATTCACTCGACTATTCAAAAGCACTTGTTATAAGTCTACTTGAATCCATACTAATATCCATACTTAATATTATAAATGCGAAAGTGTGTCTGTCTATCTGTCTGCTACACTTTCACGGCCCATCTGTTCAACCGATTTTGATGAAATTTGGTATAGGGATAGTTTGTATCCCAGTTATCCCAGAAAATTAAAGAGTTCCCACGCGGACAAAGTAGCTGGCATCATCTCGTAAAAAATATTTGATTTGATTTATACCCACCTAATAGGGATAGAATCTATTTATTTATGGATATGAATAAATCATAAGTGGTTTTATTATATAACATAAGTGGTTTTATTATATAACTAGCGAATGCCCGCGACTTCGTACGCGTGGATCGAGGTTTTGTGGTTCCCGCGGGAACTCTTTAATTTTCCGGGATAAAAAGTAGCCTATGTGCTATTCCAGACTATAATCTATCTCTGTGCCAAATTTCATCCAGATCCGTTCAGCTGTTGGGGCGTGATTGAGTAACAAACATCCATCCATACATCCAGACATCCATACATCCAAACTTTCGCATTTATAATATTAGTAAGAAGTAAGATAAGATAAGATTAGTGGTTGAATTTTATTTCAAGTACACATGCTTAAACGAATTGCATGATATATTTTTTTCTAAAATAATGCAATCGTTTCTGAATTGGTTCGTTTTATTTCAGATTAATAAATGACGTGAGGCAATGCGAATTCCCACCAGAAGACAGCGTAACGTCGCCACCGCCCGTTCCGGTTGCGCCTCTTGCTAAACGTACGTTTCTCAAATAATATTGAAACTGGAGAAGTCAGTGGTTCATGGTCAAACACAAATAGCGTAAGCAAATAATAGCGCTGAGGCACGGCTTCTATTTTTGAAGTGAAAACTTCTTTAGGCGCGTTGAGCACTTTTTGGTGGGGGGTAAAAATGTGGACTGCCGACACGGTTCTTCTTAAGACAAAAGGTCCTAAGTATAATAGTACATTATGGCGTGCGGAACGCTTATGCGCAACGTATGAAGAACTGTACGACTCTGTCGGGAGCGAATGGTATATGCTCGACCGATCGAATAGAAAGATCATCCTCCAAGCCGGTGTCATGCTCGGGAATCCCAGCTGGACCAACTGTTTTTGGTTCTTTATATAGTTCAATTCCTAAAGTACTTCGTAATCGTGATTCAGGCGGCGGCACTTGATTGGCTAACGTTGGTACTTTGTTCGGGCTGCGTCGTGTTTACGTTGTAGATCTAACAGCGTCATCTATTGTCATATTATTATAGGTATTGTGCTCCTACAACTCACTTGTATCACCGTGCATAAGCGTTTAGTTGTCATAACTTTTTTAAACTAATATCCCATCCACTAAACAGGTCCATCACTAAGTTCCACGTACGTATGCGGTTGGCGCAGCACGGCGCTCCACTTCACTCGGCCGGCGGACGTGCGGCGCCGCGAGCCTCGCGCGCGAGATATCGTCGCGATCGCGAGCCAGAAGCACGTGCTCACCAGCGCCGAGGGCTGGAAAGTGCACCATCTCACCGCGCAGATGGACGACCTGGTCAGTATTCTGTAGCATTGTTCGACGCGGCGGCGGACGTGCGGCGCCGCGAGCCTCACGCGTATATCAGTATTCATCACATAAATGTCGTCTGGTTTTCATGAAGCCTGCGAAGCATAAGCGAGTATAAAATTCGCGCGAACGTTTTTCGCAGTGCGAACGTAGCCTTATACTGCTGTATCAAAAAAAAGTTTCAATTATATCAAATAACTATAATTAATAGGGATAATTCTAACTGATTATTAAATAGAGGGTCTTC
Organism: Erebia aethiops; assembly: GCA_923060345.2. Lineage (NCBI taxonomy): Eukaryota > Metazoa > Arthropoda > Insecta > Lepidoptera > Nymphalidae > Erebia > Erebia aethiops. Next base: position 21,583,608 of record OV281082.1, read on the forward strand.
CAAAAGACCTAAAATTCACATCCTCGGTAAGTTTTAAGTTTGATAACCATTTTGAAATATAGATTATAGAAAAAAAGTGTGTTGAAATTTGATGCAGTTGTGAATTTCATACACTATAACTTCCATACTAGAAGTGCGTTTTCAAGTTTGATAAAGAGTTGCTGATTTGATTGAGTGGTCATCATCCCTATTTCAATGATTGTATTGTTGGGCAGGTGTCGCTGGAGGCGGACGTGGGCGAGCAGCTGGTGAGCGTGCTGCGCGCGCTGGAGAGCGCGGCGGCGCGCGCGCACTCGCCCGTTCACTCGCTGCAGCACACGCTGCTCGAGCTCATCAAGGTAGACCTTCATCATCATCGATATTTTTTTTATCCACTACAAGCTAGCCCTTAACTGCGATCTCACCTGATGGTAAGTGATGATGCAGTCTAAGATGGCTAACCTGTTAGGGGCATGGCAGTTATATTAAACCCATACTCCTTCGGTTCCTACACGGCATCGTACCGGAACGCTAAATCGCTTGGCGGCACGTATTTGCCGATAGGGTGGTGACTAGCCACGGCCGAAGCCTCCCACCAGGCCAGACCAGGAAATATTCAGAAATTATAAATTCCGTAATTGACCCTGCCGGGGATCGAACCTGGGACCTCCGCTCGTAAAGAACAGCGCTCAACACTGCGCCACGGAGGTCGTCATATTTTTCATGTTCATGTTTTTCTTCATTCATGTTTATTCTCAGGGTAACATACAACGGAGTAAAATAGTCTGCGAGGGGGTACAAGAAGCCCGCGAGGACATACTGCGCGTATTCAAGCATCGGAACTTCGTGTCTGACATCCTCACGCGACAAGCCGACAAACGGTGCTTCCGCAAACATCGCTCGCAGTCATAGCACAGGCGACACAAGAAGAGCAAACATAGAGACAAACAATATTGATCGATATTGTCTCACAAACAACCATAAAGTCACATTGGTGATTATTCAGGGATCATTACGGGAAAACATCGATATATATGTAGATGGGCCCTATCATAGAAAATAGTTGGGCGTTCGACTTGTAGGGCGTGCCCGTTAGCTGTATAAGCCTGTCCTTGTCCCCGCCATAGCGATGTCCCGCTTTTCAGACTAGATGGCGTTAGTAAAATAAGTCCACATTCTTTGTTTGACAGAGCCCGTCTATGTCGTAAATTGAGGTCGTTTCGGGAAAATGATTGCTACAGTAACGTAAATATATCGCAATCACCTCTTGGCTAAAACTCTTTCTCTATGTGACTAAATCCATCGTTGCAGCTAGAATACCGTAAACTCAGCCAATCAATAGCCAATAGGGATGATGCCATCATAGATTTATGGTGAAGCGCGCGAACCCAATAATTAATCTATGGATGCCATGAATTAAATCAGCAACTCTTCATCAAACGTCAAAACGCAGACGTCATCGACGCTTTTTTCCTCGATAGTTTAAAATGGCACATTTTAAAACTAACGGAGGTGAATTTGGATGATGATGAGTATTAAACAATCATTAAGAAATAATTACTTTATGGCATAGGCATCACCCCCCATAAGATTAAAACAATATGTAGCTGTTTTCCGAATAGGTCGACAAATCTCTAAAATGAAATGTCTTAAAATAGTGCTCTCCCTTTTACAATATTCCCTGCGAAAAAGGGATAGCACTGTTTTTGTACAACCTTTGCAATATTGATCGATGGCCGCGATGAACGTGCACGTGATACCTGTTTTTTTATACCATACAAAATTGAATGCACCTTGCATTCCTGGCCCGGAATTCCTGTAGGACTAGGTGCTAGGTGTCTCGATAAAAAAAATTGACTATGCAAAAGAAAATTGAAATATTTACTATTATTATTAATTGTCTCATGCCAGACATGCTGCACGCACCAAAAAGATTTCGATCGGCATGTGCAGTACCCGAATGTGTAATTGGCATAATATAAGTAAACATTGGGCTAAGAAAACTTTAGGTTAGGTTAGTATTAATTATTTTAGTCTGTACATATTGTAAAGAATTAATATAAACCTTATTTCTAATAAAGATATAATTAGAATGTCCAATTTTTCTATGTTTGAAGAATGCCTTGAATAATAATGCTATTTGTGTTGTGATGCCCGTAATATTATTATTTCGTATAAATAAATTTAATTGAAACCTATTGTATGTCTTTTCTCTTAAATAGTTGAAGCTAAAAGGATGGTATTGGTCTATTCCACTTGGGGTTTACTCTGCTTGGTTATAATAATTATAATGCTCTTCGTACATGTTATCCAGTCCGAGCCCACCGACCAGAAAAAGAAGCCGAGCCATATATCCTCAGATCGAAATGTTACTTGTCGTATTTCTCTTGATAGATTTCTGCGTGCGTCAACAACTCAACATGCTCATTTAGAATTTAACTACGTATAATAACAATTCACTCCTTCCCTTCAATATAAATAAGAATGAAAATAGACTGCCGCGGTTTTGGTTATTTTTATCTGTGTGAGTAGATATAGACGTGTATTAGTGTATTAGTTATTCAGGGAATCCCGGCTACCAAGAACAGTGTTACTGTTACAAAATATGTTAAGTTGACCAAGATTCGTTTTACGCAGTGTATGTGGAAATATTTTCAACGTAGGTAATATATTATAGATTATATAATTTTAATACGGTGACGCATAGATTTTCATATTAAAATCAATGCGGTGACGTACGACATTGCGTACGACACGGTAATCCCTTATTACCTTGACGGTAGATTAAGACCACATTACGGTGCATCTACGGTAATTACCGTGTATATGGAGACACTGTAATACAGGAGGCCAATAAGGAGCTTTGTGCTCCGCTAGGAGTATAAGTGTTCTGTGGCTTTGTGCCACAGCGGAAACTTGTCTCTGGCCAATAATTTAAAGATACCAAAAAACTCAGATTATCTGAGCCAAAAAAATACTCTGTGGTACCAAAATAAATAAACATAACCTATAAATGCAAAAGTGAAGAACAGTGAAGAATTTGACTTAGACTGCTTACGCTTAGTATTATTTTTACAATATAATGGCAACGAGTAGATTAGAAAGGATCGGCACCATATTCACCAGGTATGTGAGTTTAGTTGAAATAAAATTGCATTGCCTTGGCCTCAGGGCTTATGTTTTCAAAAAAGTTAATAGGTATTCCATATTTAAAAAGTGGTTTCTATCTGAAAGTCTGAAAACCCCTTTTAATTTTTTACGCGGCAAAACACTACTAAAAAGTAAAAACCAAAACTCGTCGCGGTTGCGATAATTACAAAATATAGTTTTGCTACACGTTCCTTTTTTTTGTGATATAAAATGCCACCTGTGAAAAAATGTGCGCCTTCCAAGTTCTTAACAGAAGAACTTGATGATTTTCTTACTGACTCGGAGTTTTTGAATGGTTCACCTAAAAAGAAAAAGCCGACAAAAAGACAAGCTAATGTTAAGCCAGAACTTCCTAACTTGTCTGTTGCAAATCAAACTGGTGCTAAGAAGAAGAAAATAAATGAAAGTATTGAAGCATGCGGAGAATCACGACAGAAGACATTGAATGTAATGAATCGGCAGCTGGATGCCAGGCAAGTACTTATTTTTTTCAGGATTCTTATCTCAGTTTGTAACTACAGTTAATATCTGACAGGATATTGCTGTAGTATTCATTTATAAAATGAAAATTTTTACATTGTAGGAAGCAAGTTAATGAAAAAATGTTAAAGAACTTATCTGATGTTATAGAAGATTTTGAAGCTGATTACAATACTTTAAAAGAAAATGAACAGAAATTAGAACACCTCAATGGGTCATTCATCAAATGCATGCAGCAATCCACCACTGCATATAAGCAAAAACTTAAATCATTCAAAGAACTTCATGCTAATTTCAAGAAAAGGTACTGTACATTTAACTAATAGTTTTTTTATTTTATTTTATTGATATACCAGTGCAAGTAACTATGTATATAATATGAATAACTGAAGAGACTTTATTGGCTTTTCCAATCTTTGGCCATGGCTATTTATTTAGTACTTACCAACCTAATGTTAAAGCTGTGCTAATGTGATTTAGGAATCTGGTATGATGCAGCAGAGAAACCAATTAGAGAGTTATTGAATTGAAGGTTTTTTTAATTTTTTTATTCTACTACAAGTTAGCCCTTGACTGATCTCATCTGATGGTCTAAGATAGTAGTAGGATTTTTGTATTTCAATAAAAAATGGTACTGGGCAATGCAACGGGTTAAGGAACAATCATATTTTATTTATTTATTTTAATTTTATCTACATATAACAGGTATGAGGATACCGATCTGGAGCAAAGAGGTGAAATGGACAAATTGGGAGAAGAATTAGAAGAGGATATTTCCCAGCTTAAACAGAAATTAATAAAGGAAACCAAGCGTGGAGAATGGGAGAATTTACAAAATTTATTTAAGAAGGCTATGCAAAATAATTTTTAGTTTCTTTTAATTGTTTTTAAACTTTCTAATAAATACTTAGTTTGACTTGTGATATTTCTTGGTTTTCTCTATTCTATTCTATTCATAGAAAGCTGTCAATTTTAGAAAGCATTAGATCTAGAAGAATATGCATGCAACTTTGTCCTTCTGGACATTTTATTTTCTAAATTGCCTCGTTGGTCTAGTGGTTAGCATGTTTGGCTGCGGCTGACGAAGTCCCGGGTTGGGCCACAATTAAGTATTCGGTTTTTCTGTCATAAAATTCTCAGTACTAGTACGGAGCCAGGAACTTGCAGTTCAATGTTCATAAAAAAAGGAAATAGGCTGATCACAGATTACATTGATGGTAATGATTGATTGCGCTGATCGCACATCATGCGGATTGCGTCGAACCCATGGAACTAATAAGTACTACGTACAACCGGAATGAGCTCTTGTTAATAAAGTGTGCCGAGTGAGAGATACCATACTGACCCTTGTGTCCCTTTTCCACAAGAGTGACCACACTATTTTTGAATTTTGGGATACTTCAATATACGGGATATAAATATACCTCTATGAAGAAATAAAAATCAGCAAATAATTTTAAAATATTTATATTTATAATGATGTTGATATTTTATATGTAGTGCCTATTGCCTCTTACTAAGTCTCTTACACAAGTAAGCATTTAGGTCGTCGTCAACCGATGGACGTCCACTGCTGGACATAGGTCTCCTGTAGGGTCCTCCACAAGCCACGATCTTGCGCCGCCAGGATCCAGCGATCCATTTAGGATCGATAATTACGAAGCATTTAGGTAAAAATAGATAATTATCGGTGATGGTTTAACAAAAAAAATTTTTTTAAGTCGGTTAAAAATTCAATAAAACTGGTATTGCTGTAAAGCGAAACATAAATTGACTTCTCGAACCATACATATTTGGCTTTTCGAGCCATACATATTTGACTTTTCGAACATACTGGGTATATAAAATTATCAACATGCTCAAATTTTTCATACAAAAAATATTTTTAACTCTTTGTCGCTCCTGAACTCATCTCATCACTATGCCAGTCTCCATGTTTGAAAATGTTTTTAATTTCATTCTGTTGAAGTACGGTGATACAGCTCATACGGTGAAGGAAACATCGTAAGGAAACCTGGACTTGACAGTCTGAAATCACCAATCTACTGACGACCTCCGTGGCGCAGTGTGTAGCGCTGTTGCCTTAACGTGCGGAGGTCCTGGGTTCGATCCCCGGTAGGGTCAATTTGGGAATTTATAATTTCTGAATTTTCCCTGGTCTGGCCTGGTGGGAGGCTTCGGCCGTGGCTAGTTACCACCCTACCGGCAAAGACGTTCCGCCAAGCGATTTAGCGTTCCGGTACGATGCCGTGTAGAAACCGAAGGGGTATGGGTTTAATATAACTGCCATGCCCCTAACAGGTTAGCCCGCTACCATCTTAGACTGCATCATCACTTACCATCAGGTGAGATCGCAGTCAAGCGCTAGCTTGTAATGGATTTTAAAAAAAAAATAACCTGCAGTGAGCAAGCGTGGTGATTAATGCTCATACATTCTCCTAGTGAGAAGAGGCCCTTGCCCAGTAGTGGAACAGTTACGGGCTGGATTTTTATCATTATCTGTAAACGTACCTATTCAAGATAAAAATAAAATTGATCTTGCTTACCACGAGGAATCGTGAGGGAAGAGCATTTTCTTTTAAAACGGGCCGTGATAAATCAGGAATACAATCCTCTGGCACGAAATGTTTGCTGCATATTACAGAATTTTGGGTCACTTTTCTGTTACCACCAGGTATAATGCTTAACCACTTTTCACGCAATGTATCATTTTTTGGTAATCTGAAATATGAAAAAAATATCTATCCTGTTATAATTCGTGTTTCATAGTTTACAATACTTGTCCCGTATACTTGGTACCTAAATTTATGTCACCCGAAATTTCGTCTATCGTAAGATTCATCAAAATGGCCGTTTGTGTTGCAACCATCATAGTACATAATAATTCCATGGTTGCAACGTTTTTATTTTTATTACTACTACGATTGCCCCCTTCAACACGAAAACAAGTGAATTATTGACGTACTAATTTTCTAAATGCTTGAAATTTTAATCGGAGGATAGGAGGTGACTAATTCGATAGTATATAACCATTTTTCAGATTTCATTTATAAACGTACCAAATTTGAAGTAAGTATAATGTTAAATGTGAAATAGCAACACAAAGACCACTGTTAGAAAGGGACACCGCGGTATGTTGTGGATGTCTCACTCGGATTCATTTTTATACTGCGTGCGTAGTGGTCCTTATGTCCGTGAGATAAGGATTAAATTTGATTAAAAATAAGTTAATAAGTTTGTAGTACGCATTCCAGTTGTTACGTAGTACTTATTAGTTCCATGGTCGAACCTTATTCCATGCGCCATTTTTAAATCTTTTATTAATAATGTAATCTTGAACGCGTTCATTTACCCAAGAAAAAGTATTCTTCTGTCTACTCTTGAACATATTAGAAAAAAAATCGAGACTAGAGAGCGGGAAAATCAAAAGTGTTACATATCCACGTAATTTTCAACTTTGCCTGCATAGTTTTTTATTATTTCGTTTGGTGTTTATATTATACAGCGATTCAAGATGTCAATTTTTAAAAAACCTACCCAATCTAAATTCATGACAGAAAACCTTAATGATTTACTTGACGATCCTGAATTTTCAAATGATTCGCCACAGAACAGATTAGTCAAACGACAAATTAAAACAGAGAAGGACTTTCAAAATTTGTCTGAATTTAAGCAAACTCTTAAGAAACAAAAAAAATATGAAGGCATTGACACCTGCGGGGAATCGCGCCATCGAACTTTAAATGTAATGAACCGTCATCTTCAAGCCAGGTAAGTAGGTACCAAGTACCCTACTGCTTACTATTTTTTTCTAGGATAGTTACTAAACAAATAATTATTGACCGAGCGAAGCGAAGGTCTCTGAGTCTACTTGGGTGAATTGGCACTTGTCCGTCCGTCCGTCCGTCTGTCAGAGCATTATAACTTCTGAATTACTGAACGTAATTACTTCAGCTTTAATTAGAATATGTAAACCAATAGCCTCCCGCCGAATAAGGCTTAAAAAATAATAAAAATCTTTATTTCAGGGGGGCTCTCATAGAAGCGAATGCGAAGTAAAATATTTTTTATAAAATTACATAGGGTTGTGGTATATCATTTTAAAGATAATTAGGAATAGAGTCCAAAAATATATATTTTTTAATTTTTCCCCCAAAATTGACGAAATGGGGGGCTTTCAAAGTGGAGATTTTCTAACGTCCAAAGATGACCTCAGATCTCTAAATTTTCTGAAAGGATGAGCCTGAAACTTGATTAATTATTTCAATTATATCCTGTACTTGAACAACAAATACTAAAATTAGATAAATATTTTATGGAAACGAAATTATTAATTAATTTTTAATGAGCTTCAGTATTTTTAACAGAACTTCACAATGATGTCAATAGATGGCGCCGCGCGGTTTCAGTTCGGGGCGAACCACTATTATTTACCTACTCAATTTTGTGTATCTTTTCAATAAAATATCAGAAGGTTTCACGATAAATCTTCTTAATGTACTCAAAGGTGTGTGAAGTCTGCCTCCATACTTGGTGGTGGAGTAGGTATAATCAAACCCTTCTCATTCTTGTTTTCCGTTATTTTAGGAAGGAAATTGATGAAAACTTAGTGAAAGATTTAACAGAAGCCATCACGAATGTGGAATGCGTTCACGATGCCCTTAATGACAACGTGCAGAAGTTGGAACAGCTCACCGCGTGTTTCATGAAATGCATGCAGCAAACCACCGCTGCGCATAAGGAGAAACTGAATGCCTTTAAAGGAATTTTTGCTACATTCAAAAAGGAGTATGCGTATATCTCCATTCTCCTCCTATATCTCCTTTAGCATTTTGAAAGCAAGTAGTTACTTAACACTGCTGAGTCTTATTGGTTCTTCTGAATCTGCTTTCCGAACGGTGGTATAAATCGCGTGTCGTAAGTTGACCCAAAATGGCGGTCGTCTGCGCACCTCATACCGCACTTCGTCTGACACCCGAAATGTGTTTCTGCGCACAGTTCAACTTACGCGGCGGCTATTATAGTCACTTTAAACAAACTTGATTACCTATAGGTACAATTTACATATACTTAGATACTATCTTTGAATAAAAATATTTTGTTCATATTGCAGATGTGAGGAAGTAGAGGCAGCACAGAGAATCGAAACGGAGAAATTGGGAGTCGAACTAGAGGAGGATATTTACACATTGAGACAGAAACTTATATCAGAGACCAAACGCAGCGAATGGGAGAATCTGCAGAAATCTTTCTTCCTAGCGATGCATAATAATAATGACTTTTAATTTGAATTTATCTCCGCTTTTAACTAGTAGGTAACTTCAATGATTAAGAAAAATGTTACTTGGTATCATAATAATATCCTTTAGTTAAATAAATAATTTATCTTACGCAAAGTTGACTCTTTATTTCATTGCAATCTATATCTATGCTAATATTATAAATGCGAAAGTTTGGATGTAAAAATGTATGGATGTATGGATGGATGTTTGTAACTCAATCACGCCCGAACGGCTGAACGGATCTGGATGAAATTTGGCAGAAATAGATTATAGTCTGGAATAGCACATAGGCTTTTTATCCCGGAAAATTAAGGAGTTCCCGCGGGAACGAAAAAACCTTAATCCACGCGGACGGAGTCGCGAGCATCAGAAACTTGAACCACCTAATTTCACAAGAAATTTCACAATTTGCGGTAAGAATTATACTCGCACGAATATTTTGTGCTCTACGGAGTTGTATGTCGCTCACCGCATTCGCAGTGCGATGTGAAATCCGTACGCGAAATACAAATCGCGAGGATATAATTCACGCGAATATTTTTCGCAGTGTGAACGTAGCCTTAGCCCCAAGTACGTTTTATTGTATTGAAACTAGTCCTCCTGGAATTTATAGACTTCCGTGTGTGGCACCACGTTACCACCGGCAGTTACAGTTTGATGCAATCTTTTAACGAGTGCGAACAACGCAAAGGTCACATCGTAAATATTGAAAGTTACTATAGGTAGGTAGATATATTTTCCGCAGTTAATTTCTGAGTTGCCAAAAAAGCCTGAAACGAACTCGTAGCACTGATCGAACTACTCGTACCTATAACCAAAGCCGGGTCTTTTGCGACCTTATTTTTGTAATAAATTGGCCCTAACATATTATTATTTCTTACAATGTTGTACATACTTTGTTTGTAGGAGGAGACATGATATTATGCCTGTGGGTCCAGTATGCTTAGTAGGTATAGGAAATTCGCATCATCTGTTAGAAGTTACTTAAGAAATAATAAATGTAATGAAAGTCTATACTTTTGAATGTCGGTTTTTGTTTCTAGGGCGGAAGGCTTAATTCTACGTGGAGCAGTTAAGCCGGATGAGAGACCTTTGTGGTTCGACGTGTACAAAGCGTTCCCGCCCACAGTGGAGCCGAAGTTCGCTCGGCCCAAGCCGGAAAACCAGACCATCAAACCAATCCTTTACAAAGAAGATGTTATAAGAGCGTAAGTCAAAAATCAGTAGGTAGTATTTGGTAGCATTTAATTGTCACACGCTTTTTATTAGCTTCAGACGTATGTATGTTAGTATGTTAGTATGTAACGGAATCTTTGAACATGATTTTGACCCCCTTTAAAACGTCGGATTAACTCGAAATTTGGCATACTTATTAAGGACCGATTACAATTCAATATTTTAAACAGTTTGACCGTGGTTTGACCCGTTATCCTTACTAGGATAATCAGGATTAGCGATTTTTTGTTTTCCTGGGACCCGGAGTGTCTGCGTCAAAAGCGTGTTTTTTAGTTTTTTTAAACTATTATTATTTTTCTAGGCGCCATATTATATATGTTCTTACAAATATTTAATGAGAAGGTGGGGGAGTTTTAGAAACAGCACCTTTCGAAGAAAAACTTAGTATAGTAGGCACTTATTCTGTATTATTAAGATAGTTGCTCAATGCTGATGCCCGCGACTCCGTCCGCGTTGATGAAGCTTTTTTAATTCCCACGGGCTCTCTTTAATTTTCCGGGATAAAAATGTCCTTCCCTGGGATGCAACCTATCAAACCAACCAAATTTCATCAGTCTATTGAAAATATGGGTCGTTAAAGCGTAGCAGATAGACAGACAGACACACTTATGCATTTATAATATAGAGTGCGGTTAATTTAGGAAATGGAATTTAATTGACGACCTCCGTGGCGCAGTGTGTAGCGCTGTTGTCTTAACGTGCGGAGGTCCCGGGTTCGATCCCCGGCAGGGTCAATTTGGGAATTTATAATTTCTGAATTTTCCCTGGTCTGGTCTGTTGGGAGGCTTCGGCCGTGGCTAGTTACCACCCTACCGGCAAAGACGTACCGCCAAGCGATTTAGCGTTCCGGTACGATGCCGTGTAGAAACCGAAGGGGTATGGGTTTAATTAACTGCCACGCCCCTAACAGGTTAGCCCGCTACCATCTTAGATTGCATCATCACTTACCATCAGGTGAGATCGCAGTCAAAGGCTAGCTTGTAGTGGATTAAAAAAAAATTGTAGTGTACATAGTCCCTGAGATACACGCAGGTGCCATATCTGATGATGATGTTAATTTTCTAGGTGTCTGCTTAAGCTTTACCATCTTTGACTTGCTTGAGAAAGAATCCAGGTCTCACCAACATGTTTATTTACAGAAGATTTCACGCAAAAGGTCATGGGTTAAGTGTCAATATGCTCACATCGACTGGAGAGACCCAAACCAGAAAGCTCATACAAAAATACCAGCAGCTACAGTCTCAAGGCGTTCCAGACGAAGAATTACTTCCGAAATCCGTTGAAGCGGTTGGAAGCACGCGACATGCACCTACAGAAACAAAAATGACCGCACAGAACCCAGATTCAGTCACTGCTAAAGTTCTAGCGGAGGCTGATCTTAAAAACATATTTAAAGAATAGTTTTACATTGTCAGAGTAAATTTATGTTATAGTTAAGTAGTAGTATATTGTAAATTTATAAAAGTGATTATCTTTTATTTAAACGGTAGAGATCAGCGACATAATATGTGCATAATATATTGTACGCAAATTATACCTATATAAATATCTCTCTGTCTACATATAGTATGTCGCTGGTAGAGATCGTCTAATCTAAGAATGCAGAACGCGCCTCCCTAAGCGATGATGATCCAACAGTTCCGGCCTTATCTGATAGCATAATTTAAGAAAAATGGTGTGTCAGCTCTGACGCACGACTGGATTGGATAGATACCCGCGAGCCCAATACTAAATCAATGAGTTTACTCTTTAAGAATGATTATAAAATATATAGATTAGAAAATGAGGATAGATTGGACGCATTTTTTATACTACTGAAAGCATGCTTGATACATTTTATTTATCTAATATATATATATAAAATCGTTAAGGGATCAACGCACAGCCTAAACCGCTGGGGTTAGAAACTTGAAATTTTGACAGTAGGTTCCTTTTGTAACGTAGGCGCTCACTAAGGAAGGATTTTTGAAAATTCCACCCCTAAGGGGGTGAAAAAGGGGGTTAAAGTTTGTATGAAAGTCCGTCATTTCGCAAGTTATATCCATGAAACTTGGTATACGAGCTACTGGTTGAAAATGAAGAGACACGTGTTTCACAGTTTTTAAAAATTCCACCCCCGAAGGGGTGAAATAGGGGATGAGAGTTTGCATGAAAGTCCTTCATTGCTCAAGATATTCTCAAGTTATATAAACGAAACTTGGTATTTCGGCTTTCGTTAAAAATTAAAGAATTACGTGTGTCACAGTTTTTCAGAATTCAACCCCTAAAGTGGTAAAATAGGGGTTGAAAATTTGTACGAAAGCTATAGCCATGAAACTCGGTATGTGAGCTGCGAGTTAAAAATTAAGAAATACGTATTTCACAGTTTTTGAAAATTCGACCCCCAAAGAGGTGAAATAGGGGATGAAAGTTGGTATGAAAGGCCTTCATTTCTCGAGATATTTTACAAGTTATATCAACGAAACTTGGTATTTTGGCTAAAGGTAAAAAATAATGAAGTACGTATGTCACAGTTTATCAAAATTCTACCCCCGAAGGGGTAAAATAGGGGTTGGAAGTTTGCATGAAAGTGCTTCATTTCTCAAGTTATACCTATGAAACTTGGTATGTTAGCTACCGGTTAAAATCAAAGAAATATGTGTTTCACATTTTTTTTAAGTTCTACCCCCAAAGGGGTAAAATAAGGGTTGAAAGTTTGTATGAAAGTCCGTCATTTCTCAAGTTATATCCATGAAACTTGGTATACGAGCTACTGGTTGAAAATAAAGAGATACGTGTTTCACAGTTTTTAAAAATTCCACCCCCGAAGGGGTGAAATAGGGGATGAGAGTTTGCATGAAAGTCCTTCATTGCTCAAGATATTCTCAAGTTATATAAACGAAACTTGGTATTTCGGCTTTCGTTAAAAATTAAAGAATTACGTGTGTCACAGTTTTTCAGAATTCAACCCCTAAAGTGGTAAAATAGGGGTTGAAAATTTGTACGAAAGCTATAGCCATGAAACTCGGTATGTGAGCTGCGAGTTAAAAATTAAGAAATACGTATTTCACAGTTTTTGAAAATTCGACCCCCAAAGAGGTGAAATAGGGGATGAAAGTTGGTATGAAAGGCCTTCATTTCTCGAGATATTTTACAATTTATATCAACGAAACTTGGTATTTTGGCTAAAGGTAAAAAATAATGAAGTACGTATGTCACAGTGTCTCAAAATTCCACCCCCGAAGGGGTAAAATAGGGGTTGGAAGTTTGCATGAAAGTGCTTCATTTCTCAAGTTATACCCATGAAACTTGGGATGTAAGCTACCGGTTAAAATCAAAGAAATGTGTTTCACATCTTTTTTAAATTCTACCCCCAAAGGGGTAAAATAAGGGTTGAAAGTTTGTATGAAAGTCCTTCATTTCTCAAGTTATAGCCATGAAACTTGGTATACGAGCTGTGGGTTAAAAATGAAGAAATACATGTTTCACAGTTTTTAAAAATTCCACCCCCAAAGTGGTGAAATAGGGGAAAAAATTTGGTGTGAAAGGCCTTCATTTCTCAAGATATTTTACAGGTTATATCAACGAGACTTGGTATTTAAGCTAACGGTAAAAAATAAAAAAGTACGTATGTCACAGTTTTTCAAAATTTCACCCCCGAAGGGGTAAAATAGGGGTTGGAAGTTTGTATAAAAGTCCTTCATTTCTCAAGTTATAGCCAAGAATCTTGGTATGTGAGCTACCGGTTAAAAATAAGAAATACGTGTTTCACAGTTTTTCAAAATTCCACCCCGAAACGGGTAAAATTGGGGTTGAAAGTTTGTGTGAAAGCCCTTCATTTCTCAAGTTATAGCCATGAAACTTGGTATATGAGCTGCGGGTTGAAAATGAAAAAATTTGTGTTTCAAAGTTTTTGAAAATTCTACCCTTAAAGGGGTGAAATAGAGAGTTGGTCCTTCAATCACGCCGCAACAGAGCAACGGGTATTTGTACGGGTAGTTGAGGACCTGGAGAGTGGTATAGGCTACTTTTTATCCCGGAAAATTAAGGAGTTCCCGCGGGAATCTAAAAACTTAAACCACGCGGACGAAGTCGCGGGCATCAGCTAGTATTAATTATATAAATTATAGTCATTAAAATACATTACATAGTTATGGAAACATAAGCAAGTGCTACCATATGGAAACATCAATAACGTAACGGAGAAAGTTTGATTTTACTCCCCCCCCCCATACCCCGGGCTTATTTATATGTCACGAGAGGTGAGATCGCAGTCAAGGGGTAGCTTGTAGTGGATATAAAAAAAAAGAATATTTCAAAACAGAACATTAAACGGTTTACAATCTGTCGACAGTTTACAATATCGCTAGTTAGATTACAATCTAACGGTTTTTACAATCTTACGGTGACATATGTATGAAAATGGATCTAAAGGAGGTGAGCTCCAAAAATTTCTCGAAAAAAAAACAAATTTCTCCCCAGTAAGAGCCATGGAGGTAACAAAACCTCCATGGTAAGAGCACTGAACAGTGCTCGCATTGTATATCGGACAATGACTAAGGAAACTAAAGGACTTGTCATACCTACGAAAAAAAGCTGTATACCTAAACATTAACTGTTAACTAAAATGGCGACTTACCAAAGTGATGTTACCTGATGACTATCGATAATATTTATCGATGTGGTTTATTACGAAGAGGTTTGTGAGGTTGTAATCTCTGGATCTACTGAACCGATTTTGAAAATTCTATTACTAATAGAAAGCCACATAATTTATGAATGTCATAGGCTATATATTAACCCGAAAAAGGAAAAGACTTTTTCGTGGTAGTCAGATTTGCAAAGTAAGTCGGAGAAAAAACGGTCGAACGAAAACGTTTCTTACAAAAGCTGCCTTAACAATGATATTATGATTGAGTTCTAGAGAAAAGTTGTAGAGTTTGATAATGTCTACAAAGAAGTCATTGACAGCATATATATCTAACTTTCATATTTAAGTCATAAAAAGATGAAAAGACATTTTCGTGGTAGTCGGAACCAAAAACCTCTTGTAGGACACATTGGTAGGAATATGGACTCAACAAGGGCTAAGACCCCAAGCTAAAGCTAAAGTTAGAAGGGCTAAGAGGGAAGCCAATATAGTGTTGTGTTGAATTAAGGAGCAATGAAATAACTTACAAATCGCTGAACAAAACATTTTTTCTCTCATTTATTTTCATGTCATTTTTCAACAATATTTTAAAGTATGTAGAAAATGTTAAAACATGTTTATGAATATTAAAAACCATCGTAGGCTTTAGAATGATTACAACTTTTTTTAAACATTTACTAATCACTAGTTGACCCGGCCCTCACCCCTGCTTCGCACGGTGGGCCTGCCTATTGCATAGACAAAAAATCACCCAAGTGCCGAACTCGATGCACATTGGTCTTCTATAGGCAGCTGTTGTTGTAGCAGGAAGATGACTGTAAGAAGTAAATCTTATGTACAAAACAAAAACTAAATATAACATTTAAAAATTAGTTAATCGAGATGACTGAGTCTACTTGAGTAAATTTGCACTTTTTCGTTTGATCGCCCATCCATCAGTCTTTCTGAGCCTTATAACTTCTAAATGAGTGAACATCATTACTCCAAATTTATAATTATAACATAACATGTTTAGACCGATGGTCTCGAGCTGAACATTGCTTATAAAGTTGATATAATAATTATTTTGATAATTGATATGAAACTCCTTTGTCATTGTTGCCTGCTAACTTTAAATAATGAACAATAAGCGTCAATAATATTGTTACTAACGTCATTCAATATTATTGTGAAATGTCGTATGTATAATTTTAGTAAATTAAAGCCTAAATCTATGATTTGCGGTATTTCGTATTATATCAATAATAAAATATCAAAATTATTATTCAAGCAAATATCGATATCGATGAAAATTTCCTCTTATGTAATGTCTAGTAGGTACTTATCAAATGCTTATCAACAGGTAAAAATCTAGCTTAAAATCAAATATTTACAGCAAACTAAACTAAAATATGTTTCTTCGTAGTGTAATAACTACTATAAAGAATCAATATACGAGAAAAATTGTTTACATACCGGTGAAATGTAAAATTTGTCAGATTTTTCTTTTTCTTACGCCATATCCCACAATATTACAACTAGGCATTGTTGCAAATTGTTTTTGACGCTATACACGAAAATAACACTTATATATTCTCCGTA
Source organism: Erebia aethiops (assembly GCA_923060345.2). Classification (NCBI taxonomy): domain Eukaryota; kingdom Metazoa; phylum Arthropoda; class Insecta; order Lepidoptera; family Nymphalidae; genus Erebia; species Erebia aethiops. The sequence goes on from OV281082.1 coordinate 21,599,946, forward strand.
ACAAATAAATACACAATTTTTCAACAAAACACAATTACACGCTAACAGGCGATGACACTTGATGTACTCAAGAAATGGGTGATTACAATGGCGGCTAGGCACGCTCAAGCTAAAGGGCGATTACAGGTTATGTCAGTTCCTTATGTTTCCTTATTCATTGATATCGGAACATACATACCCTTGATTTTTCTGACATCTGTCCTCAGAAGGACTAGAATCCAGAGCTGTTAAACCAATTAAATAAATAAAAAAATTTAACTGACATCTGTCACGTCGCTGTCAGCAGTATTGACTCAGTCTCAGTGTTCACTGGTGTTCACTTGTTCAGTAATCAGTTCATACTTCATTGTTTTTGAATTTGTTTTTCCGTTCGGGCAGGCGGCTTCCAAATCCAAACTTTTAACGCATACTGCAACAACAGAAACGAATATTTCCTATTATTTTCAAATTTTAAAGTATGGCTGTAAGTAAATATTACATAATAAAACATCCACACTTTAATTAGGACCCGAACTTGCGGTTATAAACAACCTGACTTGAAATTTTTCTAACCTAACTTTTAGTGTTTCTTTTTAATTTATTTTGTATTTTACCGAGTTTAATTGGTAATTTAGTGGTCTATTATCCTTTTGTAGTCGCTAGCAGCCGCCCAAGTGCAAGAAGTGCGCTCAATAACCCGTATAGAGCGTATAGGCGCCCATTCTCACATACGAGGTTTAGGTCTCGACGATGCCTTGGAACCGAGGGCAGTTTCCCAGGGCATGGTGGGGCAGAAGATGGCTAGAAAAGCCGCTGGCGTAGTACTGCAGATGATTCGAGAAGGTAATGATTTAATTATATTTTGTTGTCATGGTTACCTCAGAGGTTATGTTTTTATTTTATAGTTTGTAAAATTCTTCACAACAAATAACTAAACTGATTAACTGATTATTGACTTGAATTAACGCATAGGCTACATTTTATCCTGGAAAATTATAAAGATCAGCAGGAATCCAACCTTAATTACATGTTTATAAAGTTTTGAGTGTCATCTAATATTATAAATAAAAGTAAGACTAGCTAGCTTAAAACTACTAAAGTTACTAAAAATATGAACGTCTAACTCTGCGGGGAGTATACTAAAACTGAGCCTCAATTTTTTTAATTCAAACAATCTTTAAGTGCTTTTGAACTGTTTGGTGAATCTAGCGCTGGTTTGGAATGCCATTCCGGCCAAGAAGAACCAGGAAGAAACTTGGTGGTTGCTCTTTTGAAAAAATCTGCAAGTGGAGCAACTGCATCAATGTATAGATAATTCAACTTAATACGTAACTGCTGTCCTTTGCTGGCTTGCAAGAAACGTGTCGTTACCCTGTTTAATCAAAAAGTCATTATAAGGATACAAGTAACAGCAGTCCCAAGCAAGCTAGCAAGCTGAAGCGTGTCAAATCCATGCTCTTTTATCGGTGACATAATCTTCAACAGTACAATAAGCTTGTTTAAGGAGCATACTTTTAATGGAATTTTTAAACTTTTGTAAAGGCAAGTTTAAAGAACACTCAAAATGATACAGGGTCTCACAGGAGCTTTGTTAAGAACATAAATATAGATTCAGTGTCTGATAAATATTGTATTTTAATTGCAGGTAAAATAGCAGGCAGAGCGGTGCTGCTGGCAGGCCAGCCCGGTACTGGCAAGACAGCTATCGCCATGGGACTAGCGCAGGCATTGGGGCCTGACACTCCATTCACTAGCATGGCCGGTAATCTTAATATTTAATTATATAAAATAGAGTTACTTGCATTTCAAGCAATCTAAATATATCAAGGGTAAAGGACTGACTGACTGATCTAACAACTCACAGCTCAAACCACTGGAATGATCAGGCTGAAAGGAAAAGGTTCATTTTAGGCCTACTCTTGTATACTCTACCATGAATAGAGGAAAATACATAGATTGTTTTAAAAATATAATAATTTAGAACAGTAAAGTAAATAACGAGAAAAAAATAAAAATGTATTTCAAGTTTTCGATACGTTTCCAAGGCAACCTTCAGCCATAGAGGAGGCTGTCAGAAATGTATCAAATGTCATTTCTGACAGTCACTGAAAATAACGTGTTACCACGTATCCACTCATGTTTAGTGTTACTTAACTTGGAAAGATTAAATAATTTTGCCACTGAAATTATGACGAATTCGTAGATTTGACCAATTAAAACTGGTCTAGTATTTTATTTTCATTCATTCCTTACTTGTACAAGACCAGGCCTATGCCCCATACAAATCTGAACTGTAGTTTTTGCCATGCAGATAACTATTATGATGTAGGCATCCTCTAAAAAAAGATTTTTGAAAATTCAACTCCTAAGGGGTTAAAATAGGGGTGTGAAGGTTTTGTAGTCCATATCACATATGGATGAAGTCATTCCCATAAGCTAGTTCAATATAAAGTGTTAAAGGCAAACTCATCAAAATAGTACTATGAATAATGACCCCCGTCTTCTTCTTGGTGATGCGGCTTTGCAGGGCTCTGTTAAGAGACCCGGTATCACTTTGACCGTTGCCGATCTATTGTGATCGCCACCATCTAAAGTTCCTGGTCAATACCACTTGCTGCTAGAAACAGCAGCAGCTTCTTGGCCAGGATATTCTTTGCCTCCTCGGGATCCACAAGGTGCTTTCCTAGGAGGCTTCCTAGTACGTAGGCTACGTTTACGTACGTCTTTGTCAGGCGGAACATTAATCTTTATAAGAATATAAGTAATACTCACAATCGATGTACTAGAAACCGCCATAAGCTTGTAACAGCGTCATATCGTGTGCGCAAGGTGCAGAAATCCTTTGTAGGGTTGAGTGTACGCTTTTATATTTAAGGTTCCAAAAGACTTTCTGGATTTTCCATTACATAAATTTAAAGACTGTTAAACAGCATTTGTTAAGTCGAGGCTGTTATACTATTGATGATTTTATTAATGACAAAGTTGCATGGAAGCAACCGGCCTCGCATCCAGTGACCCACAAGATAGTGTAATACTTGTATTGTAACATATGTGTTGTGTTGTATAATTATTGTAACCTCTTTATTTTTTGAAGAAAAGAGCAACTGCTGAGTTTCTTGCCGGCTATTCTCAGTAAAACAGTTTTCCGAACCAGTGGTAGAGTCTTAACGTCTTAAAGTGACACAAGTTGTCCTATGTGAAATAAATAAATCATTTATTTATCATTTATAAAGATCATTAATATGTCAGTATCTGTATTTTTTCACAGGTTCTGAAATATATTCATTGGAAATGAGCAAGACTGAAGCTCTTACACAAGCTATAAGGAAGTCCATTGGCATAAGAATAAAGTAAGTGTTAATAGTATATTGTGTGCCTAGGGATGAAACAAGACAATATCAGACTGATTTTCATGGATAAAAAGTAGCCTATTTCCTTGTCACGTTTTTTCTTCATATTTATACTTTGTATGGATACTGACTTGAATGAAAAGACCCAAAAATTCGACCCATTCATTCGATGTCATTCTAATTAATCTGCTGTTACTCTTTTTCTGAAAGATAACAGTAGAGTTCAGTAGAATTGGATATTGCGCTGTATTTACAATTTTGTATAATTTCAGAGAGGAATCAGAAATAATAGAGGGGGAGGTTGTTGAGGTGATAGTAGAGAGGGCGGCGGGGGGAGGGGGAGCGAGGACAGGCCGACTCACCCTCAAGACAACCGACATGGAGACCAACTACGATATGGGCACTAAAATGATCGACTCACTTCTTAAAGAGAAGGTAAAAATGATGCTAAAACTATAGAGTCGAAAATACCCCCAAAAGTTTTGGGGACCAAAATACACCTTAATGTTTGGGGACCAAAATAAAGCTTAAAGCTTACATTCTATCCCCCTATAAACATAAGGGGTCAGATGCTCCCCCTATTTTTAGGTGTTTAAATACCCCTATAGTATTTGATTGCAGGTTCAAGCAGGAGACGTCATTACGATAGACAAAGCAACAGGCAAAATCAACAAACTAGGACGAAGCTTTGCCCGAGCCAGAGACTACGACGCTACTGGTGAGAAACTAGTTGATACCTGCGACTTCATCTGCATTAATTTGTTATTTTTTCCTTTTGGGGATTTTTTTGGGATAAAATAGCTTGCTATGTCTATACCTGAGCTGCTTAATGGGGGTCCAACAGGGTCAAAACTCAAAACATACTTTATTTTGTAAGGCTAGATGCCTGTTACTTAGAGTAAAAATTAAAATTTTATTGAACTTCTAGTTTTATAATTATTGAGGTTGTAGGATATAATATGGCACATGGTAGGTATTGGAGTAATTAATAGGTTTGTGCAATAATTTCCTAACATATTCAAATCGGTATCGTAAAGAAAATGTTTTACATACATACATACCACACTGTACAGATGCAAAAAGTAACGATTTGAGCATCTATTCTGTTTGTGTATGTACTGTTATTTGTTTCATGTCTGTAACAAACAACTAGGTGGGCCCTCTTGCTCAATACATCTCCTTTTGTACAGATCCGTACAGCGGCTAAAAACCATCCTAAGATGGTTTTTAGCCCAGAAAGTTCCAATGAGATTTTTTTAAACTTAAATCCTGAGCAATTGGCCGTATCGCAAATTCAAGAGTAGTAGTATTTGAATTTGTATTTGATCTTGTTATCTCAGGTCAGCAAGCGCGCTTCGTCCAATGTCCGGAGGGCGAGCTCCAGAAGCGCAAGGAAGTGGTGCACACCGTCACTCTCCATGAAGTGGACGTAATCAACTCGCGAACTCACGGCTTTCTCGCGCTGTTCTCGGGCGACACTGGCGAGATCAAATCTGAGATCCGCGAACAGATCAGCGGGAAACTGCAGGAGTGGCGCGAGGAGGGCAAGGCGGAGATGATACCCGGAGTGCTGTTCATTGATGAGGTAAACAATTCCCCTCATCTCCCCCTCTACCCCCCTCTCTCACCCTCACACCCCTTTCACTCTAGCCCTTACATCCATACACTCCCCCCTATAATCCCCCATTTTCCCCCTAATCATTCACTCTCCCCTTATATTATTGAATTTCACTAATATTAAACGCAACACGTTTAACTTTATAAACTTTATTTCGCAATTCACACATGCACCTGCATAATCGTAGACATATTCTAGCGTCCCCAGTAGCGTGCACAGGGTTTGAAGCTAGGGTAGGCATTAGTTAGTCGGAATACTTGACGCTACTGAGCGTCCCTGACCAGTGTTGCCAAGTCTAAAAGCAGTAATGCCATATACAAGCTCGTTTTAATTTCTTGTGTAACACTAATAAAGATTTCTTAATTCTGATCTATCTTTCCAGGCACATATGCTGGACATCGAGTGCTTTTCATTTCTGAACCGCGCGTTGGAGTCGGAAACCGCGCCGGTCGTAATAATGGCGACGAACCGCGGCATCACGCGGATCCGCGGCACCGACTACCGAAGCCCGCACGGCATTCCGCTGGACCTGCTAGACCGGATGATTATAGTGCCCACATCTCCATACTCGCACCACGAGCTAAGGGAAATACTCAATATCAGGTGGCTATCACCCTATACTTATTAATACCAGATATTATCTCGGTAATCTTTGGTAATTTTACAGTTATCTAGGTCCTCAAACACCATTTGTCCCATTTCCATCAATTTTTAAGATTATTACGCAAGATTACCATGGTAATATTTGGTAATTAAAATGCTTCTCATTCCTAAACCGCGCATTTGAGTCTGAAACCGTGCCGGTTGTGATAACGGCGATAAACCGCGGCATCACGCGGATCCGCGGCACCGACTACCGCAGTCCGCACAGCATTCCGCTGGACCTGCTAGACCGGATGATTATAGTGCCCACATCTCCGTACTCACACCACGAGCTAAGGGAAATACTCAATATCAGGTGGCTATCACCCTATACTTATTAATACCAGATATTATCTCGGTAATCTTTGGTAATTTTACAGTTATCTAGGTCCTCAAACACCATTTGTCCCATTTCCATCAATTTTTAAGATTATTACGCAAGATTACCATGGTAATATTTGGTAATTAGAATGCTTCTCATGCCTAACCCGCGCATTGGAGTCTGACACCGCGCCGGTTGTGATAATGGCGATAAACCGCGGCGTTACTCGGATTCGGAGCACCGACTACCGCACGTCGCGGTCGAACCGCAGTCGAACTGACTATGATTTTTTTAAATTATGTATAGTCCCACGAATTTATCTGACCCGGTGACAGCATCGCTAGTAGATATATGAAAAATAAAATAAAAACAAAAACTAAACAGGCATGAAAATTAGTTTTAATTTTGGCCACCGGGTCAGATAAGTTTGTGGTTGTGTTACACTTGTTTTGACGGGTGGTAATCTTGTTTGTCAGATGCGAGGAGGAGGACTGTCAGATGTCGAGCGACGCTTTGACAGTGCTGACGCGCGTCGCGACCGAGACGTCGTTACGGTACGCGATACAACTGATCACCACGGCTTCGCTCGTCGCCAAGCGGAGGAAGGCGGCTGAGGTATGTCCATAGAAATAAGATAGATGAACTCTTTAATGCACACATTAGATGATCATACTAAAATAATAAATGCTAAAGTGTGTTTGTTTGTTGGTTTGTCACGCCACGCCGCGACAGAGCGACGGATTGACTTGATTTTCTATATGGGTATAAATTTGAGGACCTGGAGAGTGTCATAGGCAATTTTTTATCCCAGAAAATTAAGAAGTTCCCTGGGAATAGAAACGCGGACGAAGTCGCCGGCATCAGCTATTGTAACAACATAGAGATAAAATTGGTATACTTTCTAGGCGTCAATGCTGCGGGGTGACACAGATGTGACAGAGGAAACTTGCTAAATCCAGACTACCTAATGCGAAAGTGTGTCTGTCTGTCTGTCTGCTACACTTTCACGGCCCATCTATTCAACCGATTTTTATGAAATTTGGTATAGCGATAGGTTACATCCCGGGGAAGGACATAAGCTTTTTTTATCCCAGAAAATTAAGTTCCCCGGGATTAAATTAAAATTAATCCACGCAGACGAAGTCCAGGCATCATCTAGTTTTCAATACATAACTCTGTCACTTCAATGTATGAATATTTTAGTATGGAGCCTCGCCTACCTATCGTCCCGCCATTTAATTTTTTTCGAAATAACAGCCACTCATAAAACCTGTATTGATCATAGTACAATATCATAATACAAGCATGTGTTTTATCGGATATAATCCTCGAATTCCTCTCATATAATACTTGTGACAAAGCCAGCTATTGATTAATACAGTTTTTATGAGTGGCCGCTATTTCGAAAAAAAAATGGCGATACGGTAGGGTAGGCCAGACTCCATACAAAAATATTCAAATACATTTTCTCCTCGACTACAACAACAATTGGGTAAACCGTAAATGACATCTAGTCAAATAAATTATTTTTCAGTGATTATTCAATGGAGGACCTGCCAAAAGACGTATTAACCACGTTTCCTGATAATTTTATGTTTTACAACCATTTTGAACTTTTGTTGACTTTTGATGATGTCACAATTCAGTATCTCACAAAATTCCATACTAATTAGTGCGCGATTTGAATTTTGAAAAAAACAGTACCTTATTTGACTGGTTGTCAAATACCCAATTCTCGATTGCGCGAAGTATTTTTAAAACACTCGCATACAGCTCAACCCCCCGATTGTGTAAAAAATGACAAACTTGCAATTTAACCTGTTTAGGAGTTCATAGATGCCAGCACATCAAAAAGCATGTATGAACTCCTTAAACAGTTCAAGTAATACGTTTTGAGCTGTCAAATGATTACGATTTAGTTTGACAATTGGGCCTCTGGTATTCTTGGTAAAATATGCGCTTCGACTGTAATACTTTACTTTATAAGCTAATAGGTGATACTCACAATCGATATACTAGAAACCGCCATAAACTAGTAATTTAGCGTCGTATCTAGTGCGCAAGGTGCAGAAATCCTTTGTGGGGTCGAGTGTACGGTTTTTAACATAGTTCCCAAAGAGTTTCTAGATTTCCCATTACATAAATTTAAAAACTGTGTTAAACAGCATTTGTTAAGTCGAGGTTATTACACTATCGATGATTTTCTGAATGACAAAGTTGCATGGAAGCAACCGGCCTCGCATCCAGTGACCCACAAGTCAGTGTAGTACTTGTAACGTAATGTAGGTATGTGTTGTGTTGAAATCTTATTGTAACCTTTTTCTTTTTTAAGAAAAGAGTAACTGCTAAGTTTCTTGCCGGCTCTTCTCAGTAGAAACAGTTTTCCGAACCGGTGGTAGAGTCTTAACGTATCATAAGTGGCACAAGTTGTCCTACATGAAATAAATAAATCATTTATCATTTCCGCACTTGTATCGTTTGAGCAGGTGAGTATGGAGGACGTGAAAAAGGTATACTCGCTGTTCCTGGATGAGCACCGTTCAGAGCAGTTCCTGAAGGAGTACCAGGATGAGTTCATGTTCAGCGCCGGATCCGGAGGTGGGTGCATCGTCCGCTTCTGAACTCCTAATCCTAGGATATGGAAGGCCGGCTTCCGTTTTCCCCTCCTCTTTTAAACATTTATTATTCGCCATTTACGAAAAACTCGGCCTAAGGACATACACGTATATACAACATTAGCGGCCAACTTTATTGCGAGTCGTGCCGGCGGACATTCAAAATCTAGTTTAGCCAAACTGCTAGCCACATCTGCGCACACTCCAGAAGACACTGCCTTTGCGGAAGTCCATGAAAATGTAAAAACTAGAAGTTTAATTCGCTATAATCCGCCACAAAATGCAAATCTACTTATGTGGTATAGTGCGTACCTATCTCGAACCTGATGCCCGCGAAATTCACCACACCACATAAACCCTTAAAAATACCCGTAACGTACGTTTCACTCCGATACCGGAGCATCTTCAGGAGATGTTGCCTTTACAATGCACGATTGTAAGAAAATGTCTTTACAATCGTGCAGGTTCGAGATACGCACTGTACCACATAGATTATAGCGAATTAAACTTCTAGTTTTTTCATTGCCAAGATATACGTAAAGGAGGACATTATACATACTGTCAAGAAATATTAGCAATTATTCACGTATTGCTATTAAAAATTATGAAGGCGTAAGAATTTATTTAACAGCAATCAACGTGACGACATAATAATTGCTAATTTTTTTTTACAGTACGTATGTTCATAACGTCTTTGAGAGGTGATATCTAGTGAAAGGCCCGATGTATAGCGTCAGTTCATATACTGTTTACATAGGCATTGCGTATACTTTAACACTTTACAAGAATCAGCTTTTCTAATTATGGTTCATTTTTGGTAACGATAACACGTCTTTGACCGGCCATATCTAGTGAAAGGCCCATCAGCATGCGGCCAGATTTTCACTACCATCATCAGTGGAGAGTGTAGCACCGAGCTATTACTGAATCAGCTTTTCTGGGGATGGTTACAAAAAGTGCAGCTATCACTTAGTCTATTAGTTTTTCTGAATTGCGCGATATATATACAACTTCCAAAGTTCGAAAGTCGGATCAGCGGGTATCACATTTGCCCGGAAGACCTCCCTGGCGCAGAGTTGAGCGCTGTGGTCTTATAGTGGAAGGTCCCGGGTTCGATTCCCGGCAGGGTCGATTGGGGAATTTATAATTTCTGAATTTTCTCTGGTCTGATCTTGTCTGGTGGAGCCACGGCCGTGTTGTTGTCACCCTACCAGCAAAGACGCTAACTAACTTGTAGTGGTACTTTAAAAATCTTTATTTTTTCAGATGGACCACAGTCGATGGAAGTTTCGCAGTGATTAAATAAAAAAAACTAGGTATTAAAAACAGTGACAATTATTCCGAGAAAGCTTTATTTTGTGATTTAATTGAAGTGTTAAATAGGTACATTTAAGTTTGTCCAAGTTACATTTTAGTTAGTTAAGTTCGAATAAGTAGGCCATTTAATTTTTGTAATAAATACTATATAAGAATATGTGGGTATATAATTTATTTCTACCCCCATTCCGATTCCCTCCGTCATTTTATCCTGGCAAAAATAAATATGTTTTAGATATATGAATTTATGGCAACAGACAAATTTATGTAAGTACTTTGTACTTTATTTTATATGTCACCGCAAAATTGCAAAAACCGTTAGATTGTAATCTAACTAGCGAGATTGTAAACTGTCGACAGATTACAATTTAACGCATTATTTTTCGGTAGATTGTACCTAATCTGTTAGGTATATTAACCCAACAAAACCTAAGTGCCCTACCTGATTATTTATGTCGAACCCTAATCTACAAAAGACAAAACTTAAATACAATGAATATTTGAATAATTCAGAACATTGAACAGTTCACATTCTTTCGACAGTTTACAATTTATCGAGATAAAAAGTGTTTGTGTGAAAGTGAAAAAAAAAAAAACACAGATCTAAAAAATCTAGCTAGGATAGCCAGTTCTTGATCTTGCAACATTTTATGTAAATTTTATATAAGCACAAACATTGTTAGCTTCTAAACTAAATAGTTCCAAGATCAATTAACATTGTTAATTATTGATCTTGGAACTATTTAGTTTAGAAGCTAACAAACGCAAAATGATTGAATAAACGAATCTGGCTGAAATTTGGCACAGAGATAGATTATAGTCTGGAATAGCACATAGGCTACTTTTTTTATCCCGTAAAATTAAAGAGTTCCCGCGAACCGAAAAACCTTAATTCACGCGGACGAAGTCGCGGGCATAGTGAATAATATTAATAGTTTACGTCCTATTCTCAGACCTACCGAATATACCTAAAATAATCATAAGAATCGGTCAAGCTCTTTCGGAGGAGTTTTGTTACACTGTTTTGAAACACTGTCACGAGTATTCTAAATAGGTACCTATCAGAATTTATTGTGATAACAGTAACGCTGTCACCGGGTCAGGCTTGGGGCCTAGTGTGGACCTTGAACAATATAAAATAAATGGCTGTGAGACATCTCCGCGTACACCAGATTTCCTAAACCTAAAGTTATTAAAGAATTATCAATAAGTGAGTCATAATCTCTGTTTTCCATGAAATATCACCATGTACTAAGGAATCGCATATTAGTAATCACATTATCTTATCTCAGAAAGATAAGAATGCCCTGTACTCAAAAACACACCTATAGTTGTTGCGTCGCATAGTGAGTTTAGTTCATAGTAATTATTATTGTCCTGATTTTAATAACGGCGTGTAATTAAGTGATTCCAAGATGGGACTGAGGAAGCCAGTTTTGTTCTACTTTGCAGTTGTGCTAGGTAAGTAAAAAATTTAAGCATTTTTGTTAAAATTAAACATTATTATTTATTTGTTAAACATGTCCTTAAAGTGCCCATTCCAGTGTCAACTGTCAAATATAAAAATTGTCTAACAATTTTCACTGATTCTAAATTATTTTTGAACTGCAATCTTATCCCTATTGAAGACAGGTGTAGCCCTGTGGAGATACGTATCTACAGAAAAACTGAGCTAAAAGTCCTTGGTTCGCGACGTATTAAACTTGATTTGCTGTCCATTTCCCAGTTATCCTGAGCACCCTCACCCATGAAGCCGAAGCCAGGCGAAGAATTCTCCGAGGAAGGCGGGTGATGACACGCACATACTATCGTAAGATTTTTTCTTCCAAATCCTAAATAGCTGTGAAAAATCTGAGAATTTGATTGGATCTTTCAGAATAACTGTCGATCCAGGAGTAAGATTTTTATCGAAATTGGTATAGCTAAAATTACACCGTGTTTTGTTATTTTTTACCTTGTCTCTTCCAACTAGCCAGATAAAGTAGGATTGGTCATGACATGAGAGGATGACAGACGACAGTGCATTTAAATGATCATCCTGGTTAAGCAACACGTTGACCCCCGTAGGTAACGGATGGGTGACAAACTTGGACTTTTCGTTACCTTTGGCCTCGGACACCACGCGTCAGTCTCGGTCCCGGGCTATCAATATCATCATCTGTGATTTGATCGTTCATTTTCGAGTCGTATGCGAAAGGGTCTTGGAAATTGAAAACCTGCAACACATTATTGTCCTAAAAAACCGTCTGCCGTCGACTGTGAGTAACGGAAAGGAGACTCAAAAACAAGGACTACGATGCAGATTTATTCTTCGCCTTCTTTTCAAATTATTGTTTTACAATCCCACGATTCCACCTACCACTTACACTTCTGAAGCTACGAGTAGTTAGACAACGAAACGGCAGTTTGGCTCAATTTTTATCATATTTATTTTTATATTATACTTGAGTACATAATTTAATTTCCAGGTGGGAACGCGGTACCGGCTTGGGCAATAAGTTTGATGGCTGGCATTGGGATGCTCATTATTGGAGGTGTGCTTTACGTTGTCATGAGAAAAATCGTCCTTTCGTCTGAAACTGGTACACTGAATACTTACCAACCTGCAATGCAACACGACAACAGTGTGTAGTAGCATAATTTTTGCTATACAAATAGATGTAAGTATTATATTATATTATATTCGAAAGTAATAAAAGTATATTTTTTATTAATAAATAACTATGTACTGCACTTTAAAAAAATTATAAGCTTGCTTGTTTTACCAGTAACAGCTCAAGCACAACTCTCCGAGTCACGAAAGAAATTTCGCGGGAAATTAATACAATGTACATTTTGAATTTCATTGACTTAAAATCTCATAAGGTACCTAACTCACCCTAACTGGCCTAAGTCTTGGTGTGATATAATATAGTCCAGAATTTTAGATATCACTTTTCTGTTTCGTGATAGAGATCGATGATGCAACAGTCCGCGAGGCGTAAGCCAATCTTGCAATTGTGTCCACTGCGATAGAGTCAACTCATCTCGTCTGCGTCCGGCAGTTTAAGCACATGAGTATGTGTTAATACGATTGCTTGTGTAGCAATGATTGATGCTGCTTTTACTTAATAGGGGGCTAGTTTGTACTGCTTTTAGAATGACACACAATGCCGAACTCCGCTTACTCCTCAAGGACTGCAGCCCTATAATTTTCCAGCTTTTTTATAATTTGCATAAATGTATTCTGTCAATAAAACTATTTTTAAGATTTAGATTTGTAAAATGAAACTAAAATTTAATTTTAATTTATCTTTATTGTTTTATTCTGTTAATACAGATGTGCCGGTATACATATACTTCATTCACAAAACATGTCATATTTACGATTTTATTATAATCTGCATTAAGTGGATACATACTATTGTAATTATAATTAATTTAGAGATGACGGGGCAATATTAAAACTCTCTGCGATGATACTTGTCGGGATCGAAGTAGGATGTGACGACAACGCGATTACTGAACTTCCTACCCGTGAGGGTCTGCTGCGCTTTCTGACAATCAGCGATACTGTTGAATTCTACAAACACCTGTAAATAATTACGATTAAATTGATTAGATCCATTACAAATGAAACAAAAGCTGACTAACATAAAAATATATGAATTTAATTATCTCTTCTAACTCTGCACCGCAAAATCAGCTTGCAGTTTGCCCAGGCGGGGTCTTAAACTTTGAAAGAACGCCTCACTTTTGCATAAACTGTCTCCTCTCTCATAATAATATGATTAGTTCCCTTTCAAGCACGTCGCAATAAAGCAATGGATCGACAATCAATCAACATGATTTTTTGCATGGGTATAGTTGTTGAGGACCTGGACTGACATAGGCTACTTTTTATCCAGGAAAATTAAAGCGTTCGCCCGGGATTTTTAAACCAACGAAGGCGAATTCCCGAGCATTATCTGGTAATTAATAATATCAAAAGCAAATCTGAAAAAAATATTTCTGTTTTTTTTTTCATTTGGGCCATAAAACTGGTAACAATCATAAGATCTTGAACTTCTAATAAGTGAATGAGATTGAACCTCCTTGATATGACCACAACAGCTTTATTAATTATCATCGTGAACGGGTGCCACCGGCGGGAATGGGGCTACTTTCTGTCTGCCCGTCTTTGACATGAATTGAATAAACAAATTTAAGAAATCCATTAAAAGTATGCTCCTGAAAAAAGCTTATTATACTGTTGAAGATTATGTAAATGATAGAGGAGCATGGATTTGATCGCTCCAACAATGCTGGGGACAGCGGTTACTTATGTACACATTGATATAGTAATTGTAAATGAATTATTTAAAAAGAGCAACCACCGAGTTTCTTGCTGGTTCTTCTCGGTAGGAATGGCATTCCGAACCAGTGGTAGATTCACTTGACGATTCAAAAGTACTTGTAAAAGTTTATTTGAATAAAAAATATTTGATTTGATTTGATTTGATTTAAGTAATTATGAACAGTTCTATTGTACGTCTATTGGTCCGAACTTATAAGACGCGAGGGTTTAGTTCGTGGCAAACCACTAGCATATAAATAATACACACCTTTCCACACCCAGGAACTTCGACGCCTTCGATCGGCCGAGGAATTTCTATACTCCGCACACAGCCATACTTGTTACATTCCTCTCTGAAAAGGAAAATATTTAATGTTAAAGAATGGTTTTGGTCTTCCTAAAAATGCTAGCGCTGGGCCAGCACTGATAATTTCTTGATACAAACCCCCATTAACTAATCAGTTAACAGGGGCTTCCATCAAGAAACCTGCCCAGGAATCGAACCCAGGATAGCGTCATCCACAGTCGAAACAAGTTTTTTTTTATCCACTACAAGTTAGCCCTTGACTGCGATATCACCTGATGGTAAGTGATGATGCAGTCTAAGATGATAGCGGGCTAACCTGTTAGGGGCATGGCAGTTATATTAAACCCATACCCCTATTCGGTTTCAACACGGCATCGTAACGGAACGTTAAATCGCTTGGCGGCACGTCTTTGCCAGTAGGGTGGTAACTAGCCACAGCCGAAGCCTCCCACCAAGCCAGACTAGGGAAAATCCGGAAATTATAAATTCCCAAAGTGACCCTGCCAGGGTTCGAACTGGAGACCTCCGCACTTTAAGACAACAGCATTCAACAGTGTTGAATCAACACTGCGCCACGGCGGTCGTCAAAGCACAAAGGAGTGGAGTGTCATGGCTTGGTCTGGCGTGGCATGGGTAATGCGAGTTGATGCCCT
Organism: Erebia aethiops; assembly: GCA_923060345.2. Classification (NCBI taxonomy): domain Eukaryota; kingdom Metazoa; phylum Arthropoda; class Insecta; order Lepidoptera; family Nymphalidae; genus Erebia; species Erebia aethiops. Next base: position 21,615,064 of record OV281082.1, read on the forward strand.
CGAGGATGTCTTCGTACTTCGTCGGGCGTCACCATGTTGAGCAGGCACAGCACCTCCGTGGCCGGGCCCGCGCCTGTCACCGCTGAGGGTGGGTAATACTCACTTGATGTCCTCGAGGATGTCCTCGTACTCCTCTTCATCGCGCAGTTCGTCGGGCGTCACCATGTTGAGCAGGCACAGCACCTCCGTGGCCGGGCCCGCGCCCGCCAGCGTCAGCCCGGCCACCTGCAGCGTCACCGGCGCCGCGCCCGTCATCGCTGCACCAAACAGAAGAATCACATGAATAACTCCTCTCCGAGGGTCCCTTGCTTGTTATTTATTTGGTTAAATATTGAACAAAAACAAAATGATCTAGCTACAAATTAACAATCAAGGATTCAGCTTTTGTGCAAACAAAAGTGGCTTGTTGTTATGGGGATGCGTATGTATCGTGAACAGTTTACAGAATTGATTGATTGAACAGATTGAGTGAGGTTGCATGTAATAGTCAACTATTACTGACCATATGAGCGAATGCTCAACATCGATTATGTTTTTGTCGATTTATTTGAGGACGTTTGACCATATCATTTATGTCCATACAAACATAGATGTAAAATGGATGGGCTAGCCGAAAGAGAATATTTAGACACCCCAATTATCAAAATTTCAATTCAAGTCAAGTCAATCAAGTCCAACTGTCCTTTGACTGCATTTATGAATAACGAACATTGTAAACATATTTCTGGACTCCAAGCAATAAATCTAAGATCTAAATATTTTGTTACATACCTACTTTTATACTTTGATAAGATACATAAATAAATGAAATACATACATATTTACATTATTCTATTTCTAATCTATATACACTGAAAACTATATTTATAACTAGGTGTTGTACTAGAAAATGAGAACTTACCTAATGTTGAATTCTTTGCTCCGATGCTTGCACGCTGTACAATAAGCTTTTTGTCTCCCAGCTGCATACCATTCAGACCCGCGATTGCCTACAAAGTGCATGTGTTAAAATATATGTTTGTTTATACCTAATATTTCTTTATGTTGGAAGAAGTAAGATATGTACCTGATCAGTCATTGATATGTCAACATATTCAGCAAAGGCATAGCCCTTGCTCAGGCCTGTTGAGGAATCCTTCACCAAGTTGAAGGCTCGCAGCTGGCCAAATGACATCAGCAGTTCCTTTACCTGCACAGCACCACATTTGTAACATTTTGAAGAACATCCATCATACATATAAATATTTAAATAATATACAATATTATACCATAATATATTTTGTAATGTTATTGTTCCCTTTAAATTTGCTAAACAAAGGCAGCAAACTTATGAATGTATTGAATCTGACCTGTGTCTAGCCGCATGTTATAATCAGATGTGAACAGAGGAGACTTGCCTTGGTGTGCCGACGTCTCGTTCAAGTACAAGACGTATAGGTGAGAATGAGAGACAACAGTGACACGCGGGCCGCGAATGTGCCAAATCTAAGCTAGGGAGGGGCAGAAAGCAAACTATCAGTGAGTTGTTTATCAGTGTATAGAGCGTGAGGTATTCACGCCCGTCCCAGATAGGGGTACCTGAAAATTCCTGAAATGGACCAAAAAAATCGCGGCTCACTGCTGGCTCCTCCCGCCCTGTCAACTGTTGAATCTCGCCCTGAAATGGCAGAGGCTCCTAGGTCTAAGCTATGGGAACTGACTATACTGAATTTGTATTCAAAATCTGCTTTGACTTTAGATTTCACCCAAAGGTAACTAGGAAAAAATTTTGCTAGCATTATTTATTACTGCATAATTTGCAATTAGAGACTTAGCAGTATCAAGGTGCAACCAATTAACATTTTATAATTTTAGAAGTGCATTATGTCATCCCCCACAAGGAAATCAACAAAACTTCACCAAAAATGTGTTAAATGTGGACTTGGTACTGACCTGGAACACATAATGTTATTATTTCCAAAGTAATAAATTATTTTAACCTACATATTAATACTTGGGGAATGGGAATCAATAAGATTCTGCCAACTAAACTTGATATCTAAGACTGAAACGCAAATCATATCTATCAATATAATTGGAAGCAAACATGTATTTAATAATACTATAGTAGTTGTACTATTTATATCAAGTTTAGTTTAAAGCAAATAAGGTTTATCATAGAAAAATGTTTGTTTTTGATATTTTCAATGAATTTAGGTTATTTATATATTTTCATTATAAATTTAATATTTACTTAATACCATAATGTAGTGTTCCATAGTAATGAAAAGTACAGATTAAATCATAATATGTGCTTTTCTTTATGAGCATAATATTATGCTTGATAATCTAATTTGAAAACAATTTTATAGATGCAAAAACCAAACGGACTTACTTGATCCTCATTGAGGTAATTAGGCAGACCTCCAATAAAGATTTTGTGAGGTGAATCTGGAACTACAGTACTGATAACACCAGCTAAAAATAAATGCAACTATTATTTTCACTATTCTAAATATACAAATAAAATTACAATACATATAAATATAATTTACCATCAGAAATATAAATTTTATGTGTTCAGTCTAATATTACAATATTGCTTAGAGTCTATGTAAATGATAAATGTAGAGAACCTATATTTTAGATGAAATAATAACTTACCAGGGACATTAATTGAAGGATTTTCTGTCCCAGGCATTGGTTGGTAATCGTGCGGACGTCGGATTTTCAAGCTCTGACCCTTAAAATTGATGCCATCAAATGCCATCGCTTGTGTTGTTTCGTCAATTGACCTAAACTCAAGGAATGCAAAGTTTTTATCCAAGTTAATTTGACACGCTAGCACTGGGTTGCCAGCGGCTTGGGCCAAGCCTGAGAGATGCATCTGTTGATTGAAGAACTCCATAGTTTCCTCTTCTGTGACACCAAAGGGTATATTGCCCACATACAATCGACGTGCTTGTCGAGTGATAGTTGAACCCACGACCGGTACGGCGGCTTGTGGCGTGTCAGCTACAATATTCGCCGGAATCTGTCCCGCTGCTTGCATAGCTTTATATTGCAGCGGAGTGATGTGTTCAAACCCCGGTGGCGGTACATCCCAATACAGAGAAGGCTTGCGTCGGCGGGACCTCTTCGATGGAGATCTGGATTTACTTCTCCTCTTTTCTCGGCGTTCTCTTGATCTAGATCGCGAACGACGACGTTCCCCCCTTGACCGTGATCGGCGGCGGCGATCTACGGCATGTCAGCAGTTGTTATAATACAGAAGATGCAAGAGTTTAAAGACTATGGATTGAAAAACAACACATTAACATACCTTTATCCTCACCCATTATATCATAAACACCTTGGCGTTAATTTCATGAACCAAAACGTTTCGCAAAACTCGTTAACTCGTTTCTCAACACACGCAAAATGGCGTCAAACAGGCGTCAAACAGCAATGAGCAAACTTATGGGCAGGGTTACAATATAAAAAAATTTAATTACCCAATCTAGGGATCATTTTGAAAATGTTGTTTTCTCAAAATATTTAAATAATCTCATAAGTAATCAACATGCTATTTTCTAAAATATCAGGTCGTTGTAAAACAAACTAAATCGTTTTAGCTATATCGTATGCGCGCCCCTTCCCGTCAGCCGCAAACATAACGCGAACGGGATTATATTTTTTAATCTGTCTGATGCCCGCGACTTCGTCAGGATTAAGTTTTTTGTAATTCCCTCGGGACACGGGAGCTCCATAATTTAAAAGTAGCCTATGTCACTTTCCAGATCCTTAACTATACCCATGCAAAAAACACGTCGAACGATCGAAGGACAACCCAGCAAACAACACACACTTTCGCATTTATAATAATAGTATGATCGATTTGTTTCCTTTAAAACTTGGAAAAATCAATGACAAAATCTTGCAACATTATCAAGGCATGATTTTTTGATAGTTTACAATTTACATTATTCCACGAGCTAAAATAATAAAAGGTAAGGGAAACGGAACCATAGATGGTATAGTTTTATACCATTGTGTCAGAGTCGGAGGGATTTTATTGGATTTTGACGTTTTATTTTGAAATTGACAACCACTTGACAACAAAAAAACAAGTTCTCTTTATGTCACCAGCATGTCACCGTAAGATTGTAAAAACCGTAAGATTATAATATAACGTTTTTTATCTCGATAGATTATAAACTGTCGACAGATTGTGAACCGTAACATACTGCTTACAATTTAACGCGTTATTTTTCGGTAAATTGTAATTTATTAGGTATATTAACCCGATAGAACCTATTCAAAACCTATTGCGGCCGGGCACTACCTGCATATTCATGTCAAACCCTAACCTAACCTATAGTTCGCGCGCGAGTTGAATGCAGAGTAAATGTATGGTGACACTTACATTTACTCTGCATTCAACTCGCGCGCGAACTGTACAAGAAAGAGACAAGAAAACGTAAAAACAATAAATATTTCATAAATTAATACTCAGAACATTGAACGGTTCACAATCTTTCGGCAGTTTATAATCTAGCGGGATAGAAACCGTTAGATTACCTATAATCTAACGGATTTTACAATCTTACGGTGACATACATAAATGTTACTTGTCTGATGTCTCTGATATATTTTTTTAGAGTGAACTCTCTTGAAATGTAAAAGTGAAAGTTTTTCCGGCGTAGAATCAAGAAATAATTTGTTAGTAATACAATACTCAACGGACTAATGGCTTCAGATGCGCCACGACAAGATACAAGGCTGGTAGTGTTAAGAGCAATTAATATAATATAATGGTACGTGCCGAAATTAATATTATTGTTTTGCCTAAATATTTCATCCTATCCTAATTTTTCTTGTTTAAAAATTGCAAAGTAGGTACTGCAGAAATGTTTATAAAATCAATATTCAGACGGAATGAATATTATAAGAATTATTTTGTTACTTAACTGGTTGATATAAATAACAAATAATAATATAATAAATTCTAATTCTCACACAAACCAAATGACTCACAGCACACTAATCTATTATTAGTCTTAGGTCCTACTGGTTTTACTCAATTTATTTATCTTGTAAAATATTTAGCATAATCCTGATTTGTGGATTTAAGTTAAGACCATCAAATTATTTTTAATGACTCTGAAAGTGCTCATTTAAGTTGTTAGATAATGATAAATAGGTAGTATATTATGTGTGTCTAATTTTAGGATCCAATGCAAACAAATGGAGTTTTAAGGCAGAGGAGAGAAAAAGTAACAGAAAGTACAAATATTAAAGAGAATGAATCAATAGTCACGAAAACAAAGAATGGAAAAGTTATTGGACTGGTTTTCGTTTCATTACTCTTAGATCTTCTAGCATTTACTATGATACTACCACTATTACCATCATTATTGGACTATTACGATAAACAAGAAGGAAAGTCTAACACATTATACACTTCATTGCTTCATGCGGTGCAGAGTTTTCAGAAACTGACAGGAGCACCGGACCGTTTTGCATCAGTTCTATTTGGTGGTGCACTGGGCTCTATGTATAGTTTCCTTCAATTCCTCACAAGCCCTATTGTAGGAAGTCTTTCAGATGCATATGGAAGAAAACCTATGCTGCTTATTTGTTTAGTAAGTATTTTTACTTGTGTGCTACAAATTAAGTTTAATTTTTAATTGGATTGACTTGAGTAAGAGTGTCCCCAATGTGTAATCTTATTTAATTAACATTAATAAGATAAGTTAAGGATTTTCTCTATGTTTGCTTACCCATCCCAGATTCCATTTAATCAACTATATAGTAAGTTAGTTTTCCTTACTAAAAAATCATAAAGGAATCCATCCCCTTCGTAAACTGAACACTGTTCACTTATATAATAAAATTATGGGCTATAGAACTATGGTTCAGTTCTTTTACAAGGATAAATAGTTTCATTGATGTTTTTATCAAGAACCTTAAGATAATTTGGAGGTGAGAGATTAAATAGTTTTATCTTGCCTGACTTATTCGAGTTTTTTCTATAAGAACGCTGAGCATACTTGCACTTGTATGGAAGTTATCTTACCTACTATTTGTTCAGATATACAGAAAAATGTTAACTTTAAAAAAAATTATAATAAGATCTTTTGTGTAGTCAAAAGACTAAAAAGATTGTCTGTAAGAGTTTGCTGCCTGAAACAAAGACTGCCTTTGTACCCTCCTGTATGACATTACTATCTCTTTTATGTTGTTTCGTTTTTATTAAGTGTGTGCAATAAAGACCACACTACTGATAATAATAGCAATTTAAAAACATCAACATTTGTTCCAGCATAAAAAAAACTCAGTAAAAAATTTAGTTGCATGTGAAACTTTCCTGTTTTTCAGCAATTACCTATATTGTTACAATTGATACGGCTATAGATAAGGTCATATAATTCAGTAATTACTGAGAAAGATTACAAACACAACCTGTTCTTTGCATGTTAATTTGCTTATTATTTATTGATAATGTTATTTTAACTATGAACAAAATCTAACAGTACAAATTATAACAGTGTATAATACACTACCTGGAGGTTAGGCATTGGATAATTTTATTCTGGAGAAAATGGAACCTAAAGGATAAGCAAAACATAAAAAGACAGAACATTTGACGACCTCCGTGGCGCAGTGTGTAGCGCTGTTGCTTTAACGTGCGGAGGTCCCGGGTTCGATCCCCGGCAGGGTCAATTTGGGAATTTATAATTTCTGAATTTTCCCTGGTCTGGCCTGGTGGGAGGCTTCGGCCGTGGCTAGTTACCACCCTACCGGCAAAGACGTGCCGCCAAGCGATTTAGCGTTCCGGTACGATGTCGTGTAGAAACCAAAAAGGGTATGGGTTTAATATAACTGCCATCAGGTTAGCCCGCTACCATCTTAGACTGCATCATCACTTACCATCAGGTGTGATCGCAGTCAACGGCTAGCTTGTAGTTGATTAAAAAAAAAAATTCATTGAAAAAATATATTTTTTTAAATTATTAGGTACTAGGTGATGCCCGCTACTTTGTTCGTGTGGTTTAAGTTTTTTGTTATTCCCGCGAGAACTCCTTAATTTTCGGGATAAAAAATAGCCTGTCACTCTCCAGGTCCTCAACTATACCTATGCCAAAAATCACGTCGATTTGTTTCTCCGTTGAGGCGTGATTGAAGGACAAACCAACAAACAAACACACTTTCGCATTTATAATATTAATATGATGTCTTGTAAAATGTTCACAAAGATATCAGACTTTTTTAAGTGATAACCTTGAGTACATGAAACTACAAGAAACAAGAACATGCTATAGCACGAACTCTACCAATATAGGTATATTCATATGTCCTTGACTCTTGTGAGCGCCCCGCGTACAACCCCCTCGGCAGCCGACGATAGCCGAGGTCCCGACTCGCGTCCTGTGACGCGGACGCTCGGCGTTCAGTGCAAAAACGTTATCCCATATCTGCGGACGCGCCTGCGCGCGCGGAGATCTAGACCGCAAGCTAAGACCTAAGTTACCTGAATGTTATGTAGACGTACTTAGAGCAGTTCAATATACAGTTATATGTGCCACAAGTGTTTAACTTAGCTCTCCCCTATAATTGGCAGCCCAACGTTTCGGCCGGATTAATAACAATAATTTTGTAACTTTCGTGCACCTTTCGTGTGTTCTATGAATGCGCAGTAGTCTGGATTATTCGAGGAACTTTTGTTAGTGTTTGCTAGTGCCGTGCTTTTGTGTTCGATACGTTTGTTCGATAACCTAAGACTTTGTTAGACCACCTGGAACTTTTAAAAGACTTTCGAAACTCGAAACGTGAAGTACCAGCTGTGTATTAGTTGTTCTAACATCGAGTGTGAGGGTCAGGTAAAAACGAATGCAGATTCGGTAAGTTTTTATGAACAATTTCTAAGTGAACACGGAACACGGGAGGCATAGATACCTACCTATACCTATTCTCGAACTACAAAGTATGAACCTTGGTGATTGTGTTATACCTAATGTGGGGATGCTAGTGTTGAACGTTTGAACTTTTGGGTCACTAGGGATGTGCCTACTAGGGTTGTGGAACTTTTTCTTTTGAACTTTAACGGAACTTTCGGTATATAGTTACGTACGTTTAGGTACTTAGTGACGGACTAGTTTAGTCATTCGGCATGCAGTGTAATGCCTTATTGTTGAACTCTTGGGATAAATTGAACTTGTAACGAGGGGTAACGTTCCACGAACTGTTGAGGAGTTATCGAGTGTTGTTCGTGTTTGACATCGTGGTACATAATGCCGCGAACACGTAGTCATGTAGTAGGGATGGATGATGCGAGGACGGGACCTGAAAGGTCGGCTTCCGTCGAATCCGTTGCCAGCGTCGGCGTTGCGCATGACTCGGAGTCTGCGCCACAGCTTCCAGCTGCACCGCCAGATGTCAACGGCTGCGCGTCATCAGTTTCTTCGCCCATTATGATGACTGACCAACAGCTCCAGCTCATTCTCCAGCACGTGGCGCGCGCTCAGAGTGTGAGCGTGCGTTCGCCTACACCTACAACTTCCTCTTCGGGGAATTTTACGAAATGTACGGCGCGCTTCGATGGCGCTAAACAGAGTGACGTGCTTGCGTTCGTAGATGCGGTCGAAACATACAAGGAGTGTGTTCTAGTGGATGAAGCGAATGCTTTGCGGGGGCTATCCATGCTGCTGACGGGGATCGCCGCTACCTGGTGGAAAGGAGTGAAGGAGTCCGTTGCTACATGGGAGGAGGCAGTGGACCTACTCAAGCAAACCTTTGGACCCCGATTCCCACCTCACCGTATCTATCGCGAACTATTCAGACAGGAGCAGCGGGAGGAGACGACTGACATGTTCGTCTGCAAAGCGCGTGCCCTTCTGGCACAGTTACCTGCCCGTACCTTAAGTGAAGATGTACAGCTGGATATGGTGTACGGACTATTGCATAGACGCATTCGAGAGAAGGTCGCGCGCAGTGCCTTCGCTAACTTCAATGAACTTATCAAGGAAGCGCGACGTATAGAAGACCTCTTTGATGAAGGGCGTCGTCCGGAACCCAGAGTTGCTGTTAAAGAGTCTGTTCATGAGGCGGCTTCGAAGGCCGTTGCCTCAGCGTCGACTTCAATGCCACCAACCCACTCTAAGAGGATGCGTGAGCGGTGTGAGTACTGCAGACTTTACGGCCATAGTAAGGATTCTTGCCTCAGGTTGAAGAAAAAAGAGGAAACCAAGACGGTTGATGAACCAAGGCCTAGTCTCAGCAAAACTGCAGTGACCTGTTTTGGCTGTGGAGCTCCAGGGGTGATTCGATCCAACTGCGTGGTCTGCAAGGAGGGGCGCGTGGCGTCCTCAACCACGTCTTCCACTTCGGCGTTCCAGTCAGTGTCGGTCGTTAACGAGTGTCGCTTAAAACCGCGAGTGAGACCGGTTTTCGATATAAAAGTGTTTGGTGCTGTAGGTACCGCGATTTTAGATACCGGGGCAAAGCAATCAGTCGCCAGCATGAGCTTAACTAAACATTTACGTAGTAACGGACAAGTGTTTGGATCCGTCGAGGCGGATTTGAAGTTTGCGGACGGTTCCCGCCGGTTAGAGACTGTAGAGACGGCTATAGTAACTGTAAACGTGTGCGGTGTAGAGGTTAGGACACTGTTCATGGTTTTACCTGGCGCGCAGGAGTCGTTGCTGGGGATGAACTTCGTTCAGGATGCTGGCTTGGCTATAGACTTTGCTAGGAATCGGTACACTTTGCGTGCTACAGGTAGTAAAAAGGAATATAATCTTCGGTACGAAAGGGAGAATAGGGAACTAGTTAGCTCTACTGTGGGTCTCCGCGAGTGCGAGGGGGCCCTTTTGTCACAGGCTGATAGGGAAAAGTTGGCCACTCTACTGAAGGCCAACGAGGACATCTTTGAGCCAGGGGGAGACCCCACCCCTTTCGCAGTCCACCGAGTGGATACCGGCGATGCGGCGCCCATTTCTACGCCGCCTTATCGATTAACGCCAGCCAAAAAGGAAGTCATTCAGGCTGAGATAGATAGAATGTTGGAAGAGGATATCATCGAGGAGGCTGAGTCCGCATGGACCTCACCCGTGGTATTAGTACCCAAAAAGAATGGGGAGACCAGATTCTGCGTTGATTACAGAAAATTAAACTCTGTGACGCGGACGGATAAATACCCGTTACCCTTGATCGATGAGATAATCTCTTCCACAAAACCCAATTGCGTTATGTCAACGATAGACCTAAAATCCGGCTATTGGCAAGTGGAGGTTGCTCTCGAAGATAGGCACAAAACGGCTTTTGTGACCCCATTTGGAACATTCCAATTCCGACGTATGCCGTTCGGTCTCAAGAACTCACCCTCGACCTTTCAGAGGCTGATGGACCGTTTTCGAGCTGGCTTAAAAGAGCTTACGGTAGTAGCATACTTGGACGATATCCTGGTCATTTCCGACAATTTCGAGTCCCACCTTCGCGATCTAACTCGGGTGTCGATCGCCTTCGCCAGTTCAAGCTCAGAGCGAATAGAGCTAAGTGCGTTTTTGCTCGGGAAAGAGTAGTGTACCTTGGGCACGTAATTACTGCCCAGGGCATCGAGCCCGATCCGATGAAGGTTCAGGCCGTGGTGGAGATGGCTCCTCCGACGAAGCTCAAAGAGTTGAGGACCTTTCTGCAAACGTGTGCCTGGTTTCGGAAGTTTATTCCGAAGTTTTCAGAAATAGCGCGTCCCCTCACGGACCTCACAAAGAAAGACCGACCCTGGAAATGGGGGGAGCCGGAAGCTCAAGCGTTCAACGAACTCAAAGGTAGGCTAGCTTCCACTCCTATCCTTCGACAGGCAGATTTCACTCAGCCTTTTGTAGTACGCACCGACGCGAGTGCCTACGCCCTGGGAGCAGTGCTCTTGCAGGGGTCAGAGCCGAAAGAAGAGAGGCCTATCGAGTATGCCAGTAGGTTGCTGACGTCGGCAGAACGCAACTATCATACCACGGAACGGGAGGCTTTGGCGGTTGTTTGGGCCCTGGATAAATTCCGTGGTTACCTGGCAGGAGCCCAGGTCAGAGTGGCTACCGATCACCAACCCTTAAAGTGGCTACTCTCCCTCAAGACGCCTAGTGGACGTCTGGCTCGTTGGGCTTTGAAGATACAAGCCTTAAACTTAGACATAGAGTACACTCCCGGAAGGATCAATGTCGTGGCGGACACGCTCAGCCGTCCGGTGAGCCATACTGCCGTAGCTGCGGACCCCGCCTGTGAACTTTGTCCAGTATCCGTGGACCTACCGCACAAGAGCTCGGAAGAGATTCGTGCAGCTCAATTGGAGGACCCGGCAGTACAGGAGATCCACACTGCTTTTGAGGATCCGGATACCGCCATTCGCTGGACGGATCGCGGTTATTATCTGCTTGATGGGGTTCTCTTCCGTTTCGATCCACATGGAGAGTCCGAGGAGCCACAGTTGGTGGTGCCGGAGGCCATGCGAGAGGACATCATGAGGGGAATCCATGATGCGCCTACTGCTGGCCACCTGGGTGTGGAGCGAACGTTGAAGAAAGCTAAGGAAAGATTCTACTTTCCCAACATGCGACAGTATGTCACCAAATATCTTAAATCTTGCGAACTTTGTCAGAAGTTCAAAGCTACTAACCTTAAACCTGCTGGACTGCTGCAAACGCCTGTTCCGAATCAGCGTTTTGAAGTTATCGCAATGGATCTGTTTGGTCCTCTCCCCGAGGGCAGTAAGGGAGAGAAGTGGATCTTCTTGGTAGAAGATACCGCGAGCAGGTGGGTAGAGCTTTTTCCCTTGGTTGAAGCAACCTCGGAAGCTTGTGCCAGGATCCTGATTGAGGAAATATTCCTGCGATATGGTTTCGCGCGCCGTGTGTGGTCGGACCAGGGGGTCCAGTTTGTCGCAGCGGTTATGCAGAAGGCTATGCATGTACTGGGCGTAAAGCAATCTCTGACGCCAGTGTACCATCCCGAGGCCAATCCCGCCGAGCGGAAGAACCGTGACATGAAGCAGATGATCGCCATGCTAATCGATCCAGAGCATCGGCGATGGCCAGAGGTTTTACCTGCTGTACGGTTTGCCTTGAATACTTCTCCCAATCAGGGTACCGGGAGAACCGCCGCGTATCTTACATTTGCGCGAGAATTCCGTTCACCCGTAGACCTGGCCCACGACTTAAGGACGGTTATAGATGCACAAAACTACGTTCCATCAATAACCCCCTATCTACGGACTTTCGTTGAGAACCTCCAGGAGGTTAAGTGGCGAATTGAGCATCAGCAAGATGTACGTAAGAGAGCCGCTGATAGAACTCGTCGTAGAGAGCCCAGTTACCAGGAGGGTGACCTCGTACTCGTCGAGAGCCATAAACAAAGTCAGGCAAGCAAAGGCTTCACCACCAAATTTGCTCCGAGAAGAGAGGGACCTTTTCGTATCGGAAGGATTGTGTCTGCCTCCACCTATGAGGTGTTAGACAAGAACAATGTTCTGAAAGGAAAGTACCACGCTAACCTACTCACTCCATATGAGGGACAGGACCCAGTTATAGAGTGTAGGAAACGGGGAAGGCCGAGGAAGAAGGTCAAGGCCAAGCCAGCTCCTCCTGCGAAGGATTCGTAAACTCATCTATTTCTTATGTTCTCTCTGCCCCTTCTTGTTTATTTCCAAGTCACCTCCGGGTCGTAGCGGTGACTTGTAGGGGGAGATTATAGCACGAACTCTACCAATATAGGTATATTCATATGTCCTTGACTCTTGTGAGCGCCCCGCGTACAACCCCCTCGGCAGCCGACGATAGCCGAGGTCCCGACTCGCGTCCTGTGACGCGAACGCTCGGCGTTCAGTGCAAAAACGTTATCCCATATCTGCGGACGCGCCTGCGCGCGCGGAGATCTAGACCGCAAGCTAAGACCTAAGTTACCTGAATGTTATGTAGACGTACTTAGAGCAGTTCAATATACAGTTATATGTGCCACAAGTGTTTAACTTAGCTCTCCCCTATAATGCTTATATTTGATCAAATGTTTTGGATTCAAGTAAATAAATGAACGAAGGACAATTAAACAGAGATGTTTAATCAGTTAGCAAAAGATTTCAGAGAAATGAACAATTAAATTAATATTTAAGATGGGGAACGTAGATTATGTTGTGTAGAAATCGATTAGGAGTGTGGGTTTAATATAACTGCCATTTAATATAACCCCAATGTATAACCCCAACAGGTTAGCCCGCTACCATCTCAGGCTGCATCATCACCTACCATCCTGGTGAGATTGCAGTAAAGGGATAATTTGTAGTGGCCTAAAAAAGGAAAAACATTATTATTATTATTACATAAATATACAACAACAACAAACTCTTCAAAACTTACATCTGACTGAAATGGTCCAAAAATTCGTTTAGCATGATCAAATCTAGATTAAAGCTACTTTACAGGATGAAAAGTTGAAGAGTGTTTTTAATTACACAACATGAACTGACTTGATCAGTTATTTATCTAAAAGGGCTTAAAGGTTAAAGAAGACAGATTAACTTTTTTTTGAATATCTATTATTCCATGGTAAAGAGTAAATTAAGTACTAATTATTAGATTTTGTTAAATGAGGTGGTGATGAATTTTTTTTAGTTTGTCTATGTATATTTTATTATGACGTCATGACATATCTAAAATGGTGGCTAAGACAAAACATAATAACATTTTTTTTTAGTTTGGCATAGCTTTATCTCACGGACTATGGAGCTGTGCAAGCACGTTCAGCTTGTTTGTTCTGGCGAGGTTTATTGGAGGTTTAAGCAAAGCGAATGTGAGCCTCAGTATGGCTGTAGTCACTGATGCATCTGATGAAAAAACTAGGGCAAGAGGCATGGTAAGACTTATTTTAATTACATAATCTTGTTTCACAATTAAAATATAGCTCAATCCATAGTAGCTTAGGTAGAAATTATTTAAATGAGCTAAGTTTAAAAAAAATTGTGATATCTGAATGAATTACTGATATATGATAATATAATCTGACAAATTGTATTGGCCTGAATTATATTTCGCTACAAATTCTTAGTAACTACATGTGTAGTGGAAAAGCAAACTTTTGCTAATAGAGCAAACTCCTAGTACCTTATTGTAAAATTATATAAAATATAATAATTATTTGTTTGTCCGAGTGAAATAACGATATCTACGTTTAATGTACAATTATTTCAGGCTCTAGTGGGCTTAGCGTTCTCGGTTGGTTTCATAGTGGGTCCACTAGCGGGAGCATGGTTCGCGAAGAGCACGGACGTATCCTCTGGGCTGTGGGGTGAAAGGCCCGCTCTATACGCACTGTCTCTCTCACTCGCCAATGTGGCTCTTGTTACGTTCTTTATACCTGAAACTCTGTCTAAGGTGTGTATAATGTGACTTTTTCTATCAACTTTTTGCACGACTTCAAAAGGAATTAATTTCAGTCATAACATCTTTCTTGGAATAATTATTGTAAAATTATCACTTGCCCACTGCCGGCTCACTACTGAGCACAAGTCTCCTCTCAGAATGAAAATGGTTAGGCCATAGTCCACCACCCTGGTCAAGTGCAAATAGTCAGAGTTCCTTCACCATTAAAAAACAAAACCACTGAGTATCTGGCTGGTTCTTCTCTGTAAGGCATTCCGAACCAATTGTTTAATCGTTTGGCGATTAGATTATAAAGCAAAGTTTATATGAATAAATATTTTAATTTTTACTTTGTCGCCCCTAGACCCTACTTTTAACTAATGTTTATTTCTCTTATTTACAGGATAAGAGAGCTCCTCTTTCTCTATCTCTCTCTAAAGCAGTAGACTTTGTATCACCATGGCATTTATTAAACTTTACTGCCGTTAAAAACTTGTCCAATCACCAGAACAAAGTATTATCTAAGTTGGGACTGATTTACTTTATTTATCTATTTATTTACTCCGGGCTCGAGTTCACTATTACATTCCTGACGCATCACACCTTCCAGTACACTGCGATGCAACAAGGGAAAATGTTCTTAGTCATAGGTACGTATAATATAGTTTATTTGCACCTTAGTAGTTAGTACCAAACTAAGGTGCAAGGCATAATTGCAGAATAGAGTAAAGCTAGCATCTGTTTTTGATAACAATTCAATCTAAACTTTATGTACTTACCCATAGAAGCTCAGCCGCTACGTACGTCTTTGGCGTATTCTCAGTATTTTCATATCTTATAATGCAACTTGATGACATAATATAATGAAGCTTAGTTTAAGTTGGAAAAAAACCGCATTCTTCCTCCATTCTGTGGCTATGCATTGGCTTTAATTATAATTGACAGTCATAGGGCCATTGCCGATAAAAGTGAAAACGAATATTTAAAATAATAAAAAATATATTTAAAATATAATCCTTAAAACTAAGGGATTAAAGTTTAATTACGAATTTAGTATATTTATATTTAAGACCTTTTGTCTTCGTAACAACGCGAGCATGTCGCTGTTCGCGCGTATGTCGGAGCGAGGTGTCGGTGACGCGAATCCACAAGTTTACCCCCTACCAAAAAGTGCCCAACGCGGCTAAAGAAGTTTTCACTTCAAAAAGAACCAAACCTTTGTAGGTGCTATAATGGCGGTGTTGCAAGGCGGGGCAGCGCGGAGACTAGAAGCAAAAGGTGCGGAGAGAGCGGCTAGAGTCGCATTGATTCTGACCCCACCTTCCTTTGTATGTGTGGCGTTTGCTGCTATACCGAAACCGCCGGTGTTTTCACCGCTATTCTGGTTGTGGGCTGGCCTAGTATTATTTGCATTATGTAAGTAAAACCTATACTTAATAAGATTCAATGACCAATTTCTACGGAAAGCATGAAACTGACTGAAGACTAGGGAATGCAATCCCGACTCGAGATCGTAAAGTCGAGATCCCTCGGGATTAGAAACGTCAATCCCGCGGGATCCCGAAATTTTCGGGATCTCGTTTAGTTGAAAAAAAAATCTCATTACTGAACTGAATACGATGAAAACTGCTTGTTTATGATAGTGAGGTTAATTAAAACAAAATATTATTTCAAAGAAAACAAAAGCTTTTATTCTTTCATATTGCTAACTAAATAATTAACATGAACATAATCAAAACAAAAGTAGGTATAGTATATATAGCTCAAGGAGATTAAAAAGTAGTTACGGGTGATTTTGAAAGCAACTTCTTAAAAAACAAAGTGTATCAAGAGTACTATTTGCTAACCGGCATCTAACATCCGTTGCAATGTAGCCAGCTGCTGAAAATGCCCTCTCCGACTCAACACTGGTTGGCAACAGCGTGACTAAGCAATTATATGCAAACTGCAAAAATCTCCCCCTTGTTCCTCCACACTCAAATAAATCCATTTCTTTTTTTATAACTGACTCTAATTTATCTAAGTTTGTGGATACGCGCGTAAAAGGATTTTTAGACGTTCACAGAGTTTCTTCTAATTCCTCTTGAAGTGAAGTATTACTTTGTGTAGGCAGTAGCACTTAAATTTAAATTTTCCCGAGCGGATGTGTGTAGCAATTAGCATCGCTGACTATGGCCGCCCAATCCCGTCAATCTCGAACGGGATCTCGTCATATTATGCTTCGGGATTGATCCCGAAAAATTACACGGGATCTCGCGAGATCGGGATCCCGCGAGATCGGGATTGCATTCCCTACTGAAGACCTATGCAAAACTTCAAATGTGTTAGATGCCCTTGTGCCTGTGACCAAAGTAAACTTTATTCTCAGGTGTGTCTCTCAATACTCTGTTATTGTAATGAACCAGATGTGGATATTGTTATCAGTTACCAATTACATTACTACGGCTTTTTGTTTAAATGAAAAACATGGTTCACCGTCCTCCGGAATGTCGTTCAATGCGATATTTGAGTTTCAACAATATATTTAAGGGTACATATATATGACTCAGCCCAGACATTTATTTAGAGTGATATCCGATTTACCCGACGGATTTTCGGTATGACCAATTTCAATTTTCAACTATATTTGTATAAGACAAAGAAAGCCTATAGACTGTTAGTCCTTACTAGTGCGACTCAAAAGGGTACCTAGTGTACAAGTCGTAGTCGTCGTTTCAGTCGTACAAGTAAGGAAAACACATTCAATTATTATTCTTGAAAGAACGAGACAATTGGCTTGATGACTGATTTTGAAAAATGGTCAGATTATGTTCGGAAGTATCTACTATTTCGAAAAAATATCTTATTTCAGCAGAAAAATAAGGTTTGGATTGGCATTTGAAATTTAAATTTTAAAATTCACGCCAAAACGCTCCCCGGTGTCAGGGAGTCGTTTGTGACGTCACTATTATTTTTACCAATGTACTCTGTGCAGTGTGCAGTAAGCAATAGGGTGATTGTCAAAGCTCGAAAACAAACCATTGTGACGTCATTCGCTTCTTGGTGTTTTAACCAATATGGCGGATTGCTGTATTTTATAATTTTATTTTATCAAAATAACAATCTCACTCGAAATAGAAAAATAAATACGTATAAAAACGTAATCCATGAATCCTATTTCATTAGATAAATTCATAATTTCATTGATTCTTGGTTACTGTCATCATGCCTATTACATAATTTCTTATTTCAAGACCAGCTTGAACTCGAAGCTGAGCACATTTGAGAAATTCAATTGGGTATTTGACAACTAGTCAAATCAGCAACGTTTCTTTAAACGTCAAACCGCGTGCTTACTACAGGATATCGTATGAAATATTGAACAGTGACGTCATTAAAGTTCGACGCACTTTTTTACTTTAATCGATAGTTTAAAATAGTTATTCAACATAAAACTATCAGGGGACGTGGATATTACGACTTTCGGGAGATCCTCTATTTAATATTCACTATAAAACAATTTAACCCAATTGAAAATCATTTATTTGCTATCCCTTTCGGAGACACGCTTGGTATGGTTAATCTAGAGGAGTTCTCTGTATTGCAGCGACGGCGTTCGCGGTTTCGTGCATGACCGCGATGGCGGCTGCGCAGGCGCCGGGCGAGGCGCGCGGCGCTGTGCTCGGCACGCTGCGCTCGCTGGGGGCCCTGGCGCGCGCCGCCGGCCCGCTGCTTGCCTCCACCAGTAAGTTTATCGCTGGATTATACTCTCTACGTGCATGATAAGAAGGCTCGGGATCACTCTGCAGGCGTTGAGAGGTATACCTACATGATCAAATCAAAAATAAGAAAATTTAAACCTAAGGACTCGCTACGCTGTCATGCCCTTTGCCACTTCAAATTAGCAACACATTCAGAGAACTGACAGCCGTTAGGGTCTCAATGTGCTTGAATGACGGCCTCGTAACGGCGCCGCATAGTTTGACCCTCCACTAGATGGAAGACTGATCTCAAGCGGCACGTGGCAGTGATCTGTTGAGAGTCTGAGACCCATGCAAGAGACCTTCGTCCAGCAGTTGACGTCTATCGGTTGAAGACTACAATGTTGACCCATCCTCTTAACCCGTTATTGATTACGTGTCCCCTCAGAATGAGGAGGGTTTAGCCATCTATCACGCTGTGGGCTGCCCAGAAGCGGATTGTTGTCACATTTGGGCAGACTTTTGAGGACATTATGGAGAGCACCACCCCACACATTAGCATGCAGGTTTCCACACGATGTTTCGTTTCCCGGTAAAGCAAGACGTTATATTTAATTGCATAAAACGGTAATAACTCCGAAAGATGACCCACGAACCTTTTTTTTTTGACTGCGATCTCACCTGATGATAAGTGATGATGCAGTCTAAGATGGTAGCGGGCTAACCTGTTAGGGGTATGGCAGTTATATTATTAAACCCATACCCCTAATCGGTTTCTACACGGCATCGTACCGGGACGGTTAATCGCTTGGCGGCACGCCTTTGCCGGTAGGGTGGTAACTAGCCACACCCGAAGCCTTCCACCAGGCCAGACCAGGGAAAATTCAGAAATTATAAATTCCTAAATTGACCCTGCCGGGGATCGAACTCAACACTGCGCCAGCGAGGTCGTCAAATCCTTGTTTTCCCGATTATAAGAAGTATATTGTAGTCCCGTGTATTTGGGGAGAGATCGGGGTAGGTAAGGGATGTCATCCTCACCCATCATAGTATACTACAAAACACGTATTGTATAGGCATATTAAATAAAATAGTGTATCGTTTTTTTTACTTTCAGTGTACTGGTGTTCAGGCGCCGCCACTACTTACACGATCGGATCGATCATTCTAGTGTTGCCAGCTGTGATGTTACTTAGACTGAAAACATAAACAAATCGTTTTAAATATTCTTCCCCCTAACCATCCAAGCAATAATATTTACATAATTAGATTATAAGGTAAATTATTATTTATTGTATACAGCTTTTATACATATTTCAGTTTTACACAGTTTTATTTGTCTCGAATTATTATTACAGTATTAAATGGTATTATATTTCTATTTGCTTATTTTATTTTTAGTCTCCTTATCTCTTATATGCTTCTATGTGGAAATAACCCTCAGTAATCGCCATAAAAAGGGAAACATTTACGAGCAAAGCAAACACACAACAGCAAATTTGTTTAAAACCTCCATAGAAACATTCCTCTATCAAAACTAGAGAAATGTGACAGAAATGTAGAAGTTGAAAACTGCGACGTTTTTGACTGTTGCTATGGTAACCAATATTTTCACAACAATCAAAAGCAGAGTCACTGTTGTAAACAAACGTAGTGGATATATTCTCTTTGTTGTAAACAGTAAACAATTATTTTATTGCATAAATATGCCTTTATTTAGTAATAAATTTTCGGCAAAAACGATCCCTGTCAGAAGGCAAGATACCTCAGTTTTGAAGAATGAGTTTGGCAGTGATTTTGCAGCGAGAGAGTTATCAATAGACGTTCCACCACTCAAGTTAAATTTGGGTGATTTCGAACTTTCTTTTGAGGAAGGCCAGTGGATACCAGGTACACTCCTTATTTTAAATGCAGCTACACTTTCACGTTGCAACTTTTCAACGGATTTTGATGGTACATTGGTAGGTTACATCCCGAAGCATGGCTACATTTAATCCATGAAAATTAGGTGTTCCCCCGGAAATCAAAATACTTAACATGGGCAAAGTCGCGGGCATCATCTAGAATTTCAATATGCCATCTACACTAATACATGCGGAAGCATGTCTGTTTACGCTACATTGTTGCCATTGCTAACTTAGTTAAGTGGTGGAAAAACTAACTATAGTCTATCAACATAGTCCCTTGCACGCATTTTTGAACCCAACTTTTTAACTCTACAGCGTCAGGTAGAGCGGGTGCAGCGCATAAAGAAAACATTCGCCTAAAAAAGGAGCTAGAACAGCTCGAAGAAGAAAATAATATGCTGAGATTGAAATTCGAAATACTACTCGATATGATGACGGATAAGACTGTGGAAGCCGAACAGGAGATGCAGCGAGCGCAGAGCACCGGTTCCTTGAAAACCAAAAGTAAAAAACACAAATGGTAGTTTTGTGATTTAAACATAATGTTCAGAACTAATGAAAGAATGAAAAAACTATATTTGAGGCAAATTCTGAGGCCCAATTGTCTAAGCAAATCGTAATCATTTGACAGCTTAAAACGTATTATTCGAACTGTTTAAGTACCTACTTAGTTTATACATACTTTTTGACGTGCACTCATCTATGAGTTCCTTTGGTCGGATTATCCGTTTGATAAACGATTACAATTTTCTTACACAATCGGGGGGCAGCTCAGAAATTATCAAACGTGTAAAAGAAAAGTGTAATTTTGTAAAGTAGTCTTACACACCTCAAAATTGTATTTCTAGCGAAAGCTCAAATGTAAAATGTCAACTTAGAAATTAAGTAGTGTATTCCTAAGTGAACTATGGATATAAGCCACGAATAAAGTAAACGTGCTTGTTCCTTCCGTATTGTCCCAATGTTGTTAGTATATAACAACGTTAAATAATTTGTGCATTCACATTTCCACTAAACAGCCCACAAGTAGACCACTCAGTTTGTGTTGGGACTCTCAGACATGAAACCTCGAATGTGCACCAGAGGTTCCAAGAACCCTAACGCTGATTTTTTATCATGATGGCCATGGCCGCCTTGAGTGGCAATGGGCGGGGCACATAGTTCGTAGAACCGATAGGCGTTGGGGTCCCAAAGTGCTTGAATGGCAACCTCGCACCGGGAAGCGCAGCGTTGGACGACCCCCCACTAGTTGGACGGACGATCTCAACTCTCAAGGTGTAGCTGGGAGCCGCTGGAAACAAGCGACACAAGACCGTGCTCTGTGGCGATCCATGCAGGAGATCTTCGTCCAGCAGTGGGCGTCTATAGGTTGAGATGACGGTTCCCTTGTTTTTGGGAATGTCACTATTAGGGTAAATATTATTATTCGTGATTTATGTAAATCAAAGTGCTTTATGGCAGATCATATTAGAGTAAGAAATAAAAACTAAGTAGTATCTGATATTATACCAAGATGAATGGTATTGATTTTAAATTTTTTTTTTCGAAGAATAAGCTTGCACTTGACGACAATCATAAATGATGAGGTCTAGGTTGGAGCGTGCTTTCCTAGAAGATGCCTATTCATTATTGCCTTGAAGGTACTTAAGTTATATGTGGCAGGGAATACATGCGCTGGAAGGGTATTCCACATCCTGGCGGTTCGAATCAGAAACGTAGAGCAGAACCGTTTCCACATAAGGATGCCAACGTTGACGGTTTCTTGCTATTCTGTGGTAGAAGAAAACGTAAAGTTACTGGAAACTTGTTACTCCTGCAGAGTCCTGCTATATTATAACCAATGTAGGTACCTACATGGTTTTTTCCATGGTGGTTGATTAACTGATTTGTGTACATATTATAAAAATTAGTTGTTTATAAAACGAAATAAAATAAACTTAAACTGTATAAAAAAGTTTATTTTAATTTACAATAATTGTAATTTAATTTACAAAAGCTATTCAAACGTATTCAATTTTATTGTACTATACAATCACAGCTTAGATAGGTAAAGTTATTAATAACAAATTATACTCTTGGATTAAATAAACATGGGATAGGAAACGTAAGTAAAATGTATGAAATCACGTTCGACAAACTTTTGAGGGGCGAGGGGAGAGTACCTTGTCATTTTTTCTGCCAAATTATTGACACTAGTGCATGAAAAAGTCGATCACTATGACAACCATAGACTTAAAATGTACAAGACCAACAGTGACAGATTACGGTGTTACAAAAAATGAAATGTAAATGTGTGCGTGAAATAGTGTTGTCTTGACTCTAGCATAGTATTATCGATAGTCTTACTGGTGAAATCATAGGACTCTAATGAGTTAGTTTAACGAGGTAAAATATAACTATCTTTTAATTTAAAAAAATCAAATACATAAATAGCAACAAAGCTACAGCTAGGTACAAATTATTTATTGATGAGATGACCATGTTTTCTCTAAAAAGTTTTTCAGCGTTACAACACAATGCAACATCATTAGCTGGATATATATATATACTTATTGTGTATTTTCGAATAGTCTCTCTTAATAATTAACGAATTATTACATAGAGCTGTTGGGTCCGATAATAAACTATGTACCTACACAGTCTTCACACTTAACTCTTTTAATAATCCTTTTAATACATACAAATAATTAAGAAAAAAAGAATGTCCATTCATACATTAGTTTTCTCATTAATTCATTTAATTATTTATTATTAAGACTAATATCTATTTTTTTACGCATAGCCCATGATGCTACACCACTGGGGACGGGGTCCATACAATTTTGCCCACTGTTCTTTGTAGAGTTTTTTTGGGGATCTCATTACTTTCGTGCTAACTCAATATTCGATGTTTCCTTTGTAAGAAGCATTTCGATTCAAAATGCTTACTACAAACAGTAGAATTCTTCTTTGGAAACCAGGAGCCCCTATCTATAATCCGTAACCATTTGTTACGTAGCAAAGAATTGGTTGGAAACCTAGAACATAACATTGTAAATATTATGAGATACTTATAGATATTTTAGCCCCATAAAAGTTTTTTTTTTGATATTTCGAAAGAAAGCTTTTAAAATAGAGATATTTTTTAAAAATTCTGCCTGAAAATATACACTATAATTTTTTTGAGAAATAGAGCAGCTTTTGAGATTTTTCATAAAAATTGTTAGTTTACCGCCGCTATTTTTTTAAGGGTGCAAGTAGTTTTAATTTGATTAATTACAATAATACTCTGATATAATGTAAAAGTGACAAGTTAATAAAAATAAATAATAACCATATATGGCGCTCAAGTCATAGCATGACCTCCCCGATAAGCACTTAAATACATAATGTACTGAATTACCAGTATGTACAGTATACCCTGTATATATATTTCATGTACATATGAAATCTAAGACACGCCAAATAAAACAAAAATTAAGGAAAATATTTATTTCGTTCTTTTCTTTTACAGGAAAGTAGTGTTTAATATTGTACTCTACACACCTAAGCTTATGAGCTATCACGTCAAACCTACCGGCAGACACGATTATCGACTATCGATACTTATGACGTCATCACTTTGTCAATCCCTATCGTAACCAAACATTTTTAAGTTTTACACAAAATATCCAAAAATTCTTTATTTAGCAATGTAATTTGATGAAAAGTCTTAAGGGAAACCTATTATCTAAGCTTTCAATAGTTATTTTGCCTCATTTTCAAACAACAAGTGACGAAATAATGATTATGAATAATTCAGAAAAATATTCAGTAATTACCTGTGAAACGTGTATTTATGCGGGTTATTACGTCTTGTAACGTCACATTCATTCACTGAACAAGACACCATGGTGGCAGAACAAAGATTTTAAGTTTTAATCGTAAGATTATTAATTAAATACACAAAATTCACCTTGACTTGGAAAAGGCCGGTACGCTATGGCCTCTTACTCGCGTAAACAATGACATACTGGCCTTTTGTGTCGCTATCTCTTTTTCGCTCGCGGCAGTGTTTATTATCTAAATACCTCTCGCTCTCACGCTTTGTCAGTCTATTGAGCGTAGCGAAAAAATTCTAAGTCTATGATGACAACACAATATCTGCCCAGTTCGCGGCTAGAGGGGTAAGGCGAATATGGCCGATATCACGCGTCCCGTGGTTAATTCGTCCAAGATTATACTATATCACGTTTATCAGACAGAATTTATACAATAACATCTATCTTGTTCCGAAGCCAATGTAAATTGGAACTTATTTACGGATACGTAGGGCATCTTAGCATATGAATCATCTATTAGCACCACCGGTGCTAACAGATGATTCATATCGTACATATGGTGCGTATGGAGTACTGTACGCATCGGAAAGGGGAATTGATGCTTACACATACCTTCCTACGAAATAGCCATTAATAATAATTATATTGAAATTACCCTTATACGATATCAGTAACGACTAGTTGCCGACGATGAACCCAATGTAAAAACGACCTTATTCACTGGTTGTTAGGGCATCGATTCCTGTTGTGTCCCTCCTGTTTGCACAGACCGCATTTGCGCGCGCGTCGCTCTCCATCACTCGCCGCCCCCCCTCCCCCTCCTCTACCGCCCCTCCCTCTGCCGCGTCCAGCGCTGCTGTAACTTTCTTGACCACTACCCCATTCTATAAAGAAAAAATCACTGTATGAAGAAAATAATAGTACGAGTAAGCTGTACCAGAGTGACTGTGCCTCTAAGCACATAGAACAGTGTTCCATTTTTGAAAATAATTATTTGGAAAACTGTCATAACATAAGTTGTAAGAAAAAATGTGCAATGCTACTAACTTCTACACCTCGATAAAAGATTGCAGCCTCAAAACAACTGTTCTACCTAACTCGCGAATACGTTCTAAAGAATGGGATGAATAATGAATATATACCTGTATTATTAGTTTCCCCTTCAGCCCACTGGAAGAAGGTACAACGTGCGCTACTCTCTTTAGGACACCCGTAGAATTGGCGACCTTTATTAGACCCTTCTTTGCGTACCGTTAATCTGAAAAAAAAATCTTTATTATCGTGTTCTTCTAATACCTTGATAATTCTGCTATTTGGGCCCTGATCAATCGCCAATATTCTTCATTTTAGTCTTTGATTGAACTCTCTGATTTTATAGCCTTTGTTCAGGATAGAAGTTATATCTGAATGGAAGGAAGCTATATCTATAATATTAGTAAACATAAGTATGCGGCCAACCTGGATATTTCCGAAATTTTTAAGTCTATTTTTGACTGGCTCTTATATTGATGAAAAAGTTACGTACTTTTTGCAAGGCGCCCCACAGTTGCACATGACATTGTCGTCATTCGGGGGGAATTCATCACGGGGGAAGCTGGGCGCTATGCCCCACCCCCGGCTGCTACCGACAGAGCTGCCCCGGGAACTGGTCGCAGGGGTGTCGAAGTTTTGACTGGTCGTGGTCGTGCCTGACGACTCAGGGGCCCATAGAAAGAAGTCACAACCCCCGTTCTCCACGCCGAGTTGGCATTTGTAGAATTTCTTATCTAAAAATCAGAGATGTATTAATTAAAAGTATGCTCCTGAAAAAAGCTTATTATACTGTTGAAGATTATGTAAATGATAGAGGAGCATGGATTTGATCGCTCCAGCAATGCTGGGGACAGCGGTTACTTATGTACACATTGATATAGTATCTAATTGTAAATGAATTATTTAAAAAGAGCAACCACCGAGTTTCTTGCTGGTTCTTCTCGGTAGGAATGGCATTCCGAACCAGTGGTAGATTCACTTGACGATTCAAAAGTACTTGTAAAAGTTTATTTGAATAAAAAACATTTGATTTGATTTAGATCGTTGTAACTTAATTTATGTTACTATATTTTTGAAGTGAAAACTTCTTTAGGCGCTTTGAGCACTTTTTGGTACCCCGGTAAAAATGTGGAAACGCGCAACACCGTTCTTCTTAAGACAAAAGGTCTTAAGTATAAATAGTACTAGCCCGGATTTAGGAAAATGGCGGTGTTTCACCCCCGTGCCTCGGAGAGCACGTTAAGCCGTCGGTCCCGGTTATTATCACCAACATGATAATAGTCGTTAAAGCCCGCCAACCCGCATTGGAGCAGCATGGTGGGTCTAAGCTCAAATTCCCTTTCTCCTCTGAGTGGAGGCCTGTACCCAGCAGTGGGACGTTAATGGGCTGTAGTGTAGTAGTTTAAGGTTTATATTTGAAAATATTTTTATTATTATTTATTAGAAAAAATAATTAAACAATTAAAAAAAAAATTCAAATATTCGTTTTCACTTCTATCGCCAGTCCCTATGACTGCCAATTTTTTTTACTAATAATTACATTTACATGTACATCGAAAAAAATCGTGACATGTGAATGCGGTTTGAAGTCCCAAATATCTACAAATCTTCCTTTGAAGTTAACTTTATATTCAGGACGTTTAGAAATTTGCAACAGATTGGGGTATGTTAAACGTCAAGAAAAACACTCTGGCCTGACTATCCGCTTGGTCTTTTCCCGTTGCTCAAGGGTACTTAGAAAATATCTTCCAAACAAATCAGTTTATAGCATGTGTTACCTATCAGTCAGTCACTGTACTATTTCATAAGGTTGTTATGAGGTGTAGTGTAAAAAATATACAAAGAAATATGTATATATAATTATAATGATCTTTACACACATATACATATATATGTGTGTGCGTAAAATATCATAATAGACATTTTGAAATTTACTATGGAGTTAATTGCTTACCTGTATTAGGTCCCTGTTTTCGTACAGTAAGCAATCTAGCTTCCTTATTACATCGACAGAAAACTTGATTTTCACCGCTATCACTCGAAGGTGGAGTGGGCAACCTAGGGTGATTCATAGTGGTCCTTGGTACCGGCATTGTCGGGCCTGTTGTACCACTTTGTGTTCTATTTACTACCGCAGGAGGCACGAATTGCCTTGGCCGATTTACTGTGGCTGTGTTGTTATTAACATAAGGTATATTATTGTTTGACGGATATGTGGAAGTATTCGATGAATTGGTGAAAGAGCTTGCGATGCTTCTATTCGAGTTTGTACTATCTGTTCTCGTATTTCTTGACACTGCTTTTACTGTAGACAAATTAATTTGCAGTAATTCGAGGAAGGTGGTGTCACAGCCGCCGATACAAGTGGTGTATGGAGGCGGGTATATGTGACTTATGGAGTTGTTACGCCATTCGAATTTCAGTTTTTTATAATTTGGACCACACTGAAAAAAAAAACAAATACTTCCTAATATAGCAATTTAACGTTTAGGTATGATGCCGCTAAAACGCGAAACTGTCAAACTTCTACTAATTTAGCCTGCTTTCTGCCGGCCATACACGGACTGCTCGAGCAGTTAGCCAGTGATCAACATACACGGACCGCTCTTGCAGTCATATTCAACAGCTTGAAGCTACCGTTGATAACTGCTGCCAACCGCCCGAAGCAGTCGCAACTGCTCCAGCGATTACATGTATGTGTGTACGTAGAAAACTGTAGTTTACTATGCAGTCGCAGCTTGAAGCAGTCCATCCTGACTGCGTCAACCTGTTCGTGTGTGGCCGGCCTTAGACTACATCGTATAACTAACCACCTGTCAAAATTTAGCGTTTCATCACATAAAAATTAATCGGACGAGACAGAACCTATTAAAATAAAGCGACACAAAAAAAATCTAGAGTATTTTGCTATGACCACAGGCTATGTCGCCAGTCGCTCGTCACATTCATTGCCGAAATGATCTTTAAAATTATCTATCATGTCATCCTTACTAAGAAGGACCAATGAGGTATCCTTGAATCCGTTTAGACTTTACACTTACCGAAGGGCAACTGTCTGGTAGAACTTGCAAAGTTTTGACTATGGAAGTGAACCAGATGGCGTTAGTACATCTCGGATACGATACGCAGCTAATATAGTACTCATCGGCGTTATTCTTCTTTTGTCTCACTACCATGTCAGAACCACATTTCGGACATTTTAAGGCTGTGAAAGAAGTTTCGTAAATATTTTATGAAAGTGTTTCTGTGTTGTGATCCAGACAAATTCTTAAATAGATATTGCTCCTTTACCTGAAATTTCGGTACTGAGGATTGAGTGAATCCTTGGGTGCGATTCCTAGAGAGGTGCAAAGTTCGTAACGTTCCAGTTTCGCAATTTTACATATTATCTCTTTAAAAATATATTTAGAACTAGAGGATGCCCGCGACTTCGTCCGCGTGGATTAAGGTTTTGATTCCCGCGGGAACTCTTTAATTTTCCGGGATAAAAGTAGCCTATGTCCTTCCCTGGGTTACAAACTATCCCTCTATCAAATTTCATCAAAATCGGTTGAACATATGGGCGTTGAAAGCGTAGCAGACAGACAGACACACTTTCGGATTTATAATATTAAGTATGGAAGTATTGATATAAAAAGATATTTAGGTCTGGTAGCGGCAACAAAGCCCAAATCAACATTTGGGAAAACGATAATTTTGTAATTGCAAAATATCAATATTTTACAAACAAAATATGTAATGACTTCCTAAATTATTATTACATACTATGTAGAATATGATTTGCAATATTAAATTGTCTTATATAATTATCTATGTCTATTCAGATGTATATGAGCGTTTACCTGTGGTCCCATTGGTTTGACCCACGAGGGATGTATGTATGATTGAGCTGTGTAAAGGTGTGAAATGATTTTTTAAAAAATATATACATATATATATATATTTTAAAAAATCAAGCAAACGAGCAGGCGGGTCACCTGATGGTAAGTGGGCCGCCCATGAACATTTGCAACACTAGAGGAACCGCCAATGCGTTGCTGGTTTTTGAGATGTTTGTGTATCCGCCCTTTGAAGAGCCCCATATTATTATAATCATGAGGGAATACAGAAGATGGATGCTGGTTCCATAATTTGCTGGTACGCGGCAGAAATGACCTGGAATAACGGGAAATGAATTACCTGGTGGCATGGCCGGTAGCGTTTCCACGGTAGGCGTGTAATCGACGGCTCGCTCGTTGAATCTTTCCGCCAAAGCGCTGTCGATTTTATTTGCATCAGCCGTTACGGTGATGAATACTTCCTTGTATTTTGCTACCTACAATAAAGAAATGATCAGACATGGCATATTTATGATGTAACCTGTAAGTTACCTTAACTTATTTACCAGAATCACCCTTATTATTTTACTTTTAGGTCTTTGAAATCTGAGGCCCAATTATCTAAGCAAATCGTAATGTTTTGACAGTTTAAAATGTATTATTCGAACTGTGTAAGGAGTTCATACATGCCTTTTGACGTGCAGGAATTTATAAACTCTCGAATTATCCGTTTGACAAACGACTACGATTACGATTTCCTTACACAATCGGGGAACAGTTTCAAATTGGGATTCTGGTGAGGTTCAACATCTTCTTAAGCCTATGGCACCATATCTCCGCTCTATCACTATGTGGTCCGACACTAATTTTATCACGAAGCTTAGAAGTCACTTATACCAACCTGTACTGCTTAAACAAGTTTGGACAGATTCTTCCTGCTTCAATCTGCTTTTAAATTGTGATTCTAGTGTAGTTTGGATATGTTCAAGCCTATGGCATCATTGATCATATCTCCGCTCCATATACTCCAACACTAAGTTTATGACAAAGCCCGTAAGTTTTACTGACCTGTTCTGCTAAAACAAGTTTAGGATCCTTCCTTCCTTCGCAAATGTCTTTCAGATCCGCTTCCAACTGGGCCCGAAGGTGTGGTTTAGATATATTCAACCCCATGGCATCATATCCCTCAACTAAACCCATGCCTAACAGCCCTGGCACGAAATGTATGGCGTCCGCGAGTGCCACGTATGAACGACTCTTTATAGTTTCTATGTGTTCTGCATGCGTTGCGTCCGTTCCTAGAAATTATGCCGGGTTTCATGCAAGAACAATTTCATATTACACTCCACTCCACGCTACGTTAGTTCTGTTACAAAACAGTGGGGTAGAATGGAATGTACACATTAATGTTCCAGTTAGGTATGTGTAAAACTAAAAGAATTTGTACTGATCCCGCGATCCTGGGACCGTGGACGCTTAGTGCCAAAAAATTATTGCAAGACAATTCACCACGATTTAATGACATTAAACCACTTAGAAAATTCTATCAATCCTAGAAAAAGCCCCAAATAGTGCGCGTCATATTAGAACTGTGCAGTAGTTAACTCTAACCTTATACAACACCAGCGACTTCACTTCCATTGGGTTTTCAAAAAATCCGTGCATTATTAATTTTCTGCAAAATGTCAACTGGACCAAGGGCTGGACGTTGATCAGTCAGTTATTTATTGAATAAGTGAGACAGAACTTTTGTGTATCTTACCCAAAGAGAAATATAAAGAAGATGGAGTGCACACTCTAGATACCTATTAGAAGCCAATTCCATTTGCTAACTGCCGAGCGTAAACGACCTCTCGCTCCAATTTGTTAGTGTGTCGAAGTGGAATAGAGATAAGAAGATATTATGAGTAAGCACTCCAGTTTTTACCTACACAGTTTTTTGTGATCTTACCAATGCCATGTTTCTCCATAAGTGCAATGAGATCGGCTTCAGTCAATAGGTTGGGCGGAGATGTATTGCCATCTACCATGTCTATGCTTGTCGGATTGAAGGTTTGACCGGTCTGCAATAGATTTAACCGATTATTACTGGCGGATCCAAAAAGGGCTGTTATTTTCTCTCACTAAAAATCTCTGAATCTTTTTGTTTTATTTGCCTGATTCTTATTTGATGATGATTTATTTTAAAAATAATGTAAATGTACAATTTTTCTTAACCATTTTTAGACAAAAATTATAAAAAACAGCTCATATTTCTTTTCACAGTAATTCATTAAAATTCGGCCTGTGGATGTCCACTTTTAGTAATCTTTCTTTCTTCTTTATCATATTTCCCGCCACTCTTTTTATGCTAGTCCATCGTGCAGAAGGGCGCCTTCACACATATTCAGCCCCACAATACGTACTCAGATGTTTTTTTTTGTTTCACACTTGTCTATCCTCTGACAAACGTACTCAGATGTTACCCTTAGAATCTATATAAGAATAACATACCTCATACACATGTATCTCCTTTGACGACCATTTATCATAGGGGTACACGTCTAGATAGTTCCTAGCAGTGATCATAAGACCGTTCGCGCTGAACACTTCGTTGGCTAAGTCGATGGTCACGATGGTTTCCTGGCCTTGCGCGTCTTTCGAACAACACGCTAGGAACGAGCGAACTATGAACTCGTATACACGTTGATCGTTGCCTGATAGACCTGGTTTATAAAAATAAAAAAATATTGGCAGTCATCGGGACTGCCGATAGAAGTGAAAAGGAATATTAAAGTTTTTTAATTACCTTTCAAAAAAATTTTTATAAAATAAAAATTAATAATAATAAAAATATTTAAAATATAAACCTTAACATTAAAGTTTAATTACGAATGTACTATATTTATATTTAAGACCTTTTGTCTTCGTAACAACGCGAGATGTCCGAGACGCGATGAGATCGAGAGATGTATCCTTATCCATACTACTTAATTCATGAATGCGGAAAAGTGTTTCTGTCTGCCCATCTGCCCATCTGTTCAACCAATTTTGTTGAAATTTTTTATAGGAATAAATGTATCCCGGGGAAGGACAGAGGCTAATTTTTATCCCAGAAAATTAAAGAGATCTCGCGGGAATCAAAATATTTTAATCCACGCGGTCGAAGTCGCAGGCATCATCTAGTATTTTATATTTTAATTTAAAATTTAGTGTGGATTTGTTGGCATTTCATAATATAGTTAAAATAATACATAAAGTCTTACTATTAGTATATTTGGTAGGGTGTATCGGTGGATGGGCCTTGTCACTCTTGTTCCCTTGACGCGGAGTGGGGCCCCCACTATCCAGAATGCCCTGAGCAAATGTACCCCAGTTTGGGTCACCAGTCTGCATCCCCACCAGTTGCCCCAAGTTCATTTCTTTGGGAAATTCATTCGTTTCCGTACGAGGATAGCTTATTAAACCCTGGGTGTATAATTTTTCGGCGATACGCATGGTCTCTTTGGCGTTAATTTTTAATTTTCTAGACGCCAATTTTTCAAGTTCCTGTAATATTGCTTGTTGCATCAATTAAAGCAACAGAGACTCGTAGTGGACTATGCCAACAGCGGCGTGCATAACTATAGAGGCATAAAAGCATTGCTTATCCCAGTTAAAAAAAGCTCAATGCTTATTTTTCATCATGCCCTACCTGAAATAGGTAACCTACTACCCTGGCTCCGAATACTGCGCACTGTACTGTGTACATGTTTGCACTGATGGCCAAACGCTTCTCATTCTGAGAGGAAACTCGTCCTCAGTAGTGGGCCAGCAATGTGTTCAAATAATGAATTCTCATAATATTACTTCCATAGATATTAAAAGTTATATGACAATAATAATGATGCACATACACATCCTCAATCCTCATACTCACCACAGTATCCAAAGGTAAAGGTCTCCATTTTGACTTAGGTTTAGTTTTCACGTCAGTAACTCTCGCTAGTGGGTTTTCTAAGCAAATGTCATGCAAAACCTGACAAGCATCCTGATCGAACAATCGGACTCTGTTCCAAGCGAAATCGACACTCAGATTATTAATTGTGTGGTTCACTGAAAATAGCAATATTTGAAATCTTATCAGGCATAGATTATCCATCCTTTTCTGCCAAATACATTATGAAAAAGATTTTCGATAAGTCAGGTGTCAGAATTCACATTCGAAAAGGAATTGTGAGTTTTGATGATGATATTTTTTATAACCATAAGAAAATCTTAAATTGTTAGTGGTTTTTGTTTTTTGCAAGTATAATATTATGTACACAGAAAAATTTGAACGGCTGGTTAGGCATTCCCAATATTGTTACAAGGACTTAATCTTTCTTGAGAGTTGATAAAATTAAAAATACCTTTGATCTTCCAAAATGGCTCAGCAACAAAGTTTTCGACAGCCCTATATCGCTCCACTACAAAACCTAATGTGGGGAATTGACATGAGCCATAGCTCACCAAACTCTCTGCCAGCTTTGTAGGAAACACTTTCTGTAGTCGCAGAGTTTGAAAACGTGTAAAGGAGGCACCTGAAATTAGTAGAAACTATTCTATACATTGCCTTAAAATATATTTTAACTAGACAATGCTCGCAACTTTGTCCACATGGATTAAGTTTTTAATTACCTTAAAAATCCATGCCTGTCTCCAGGATGCAATCTATATTTTTACCTAATTTCATCAAAATCGGTAGAACGGTAGTGCCGTGAAAAGGTAGCTGACATACTTACTCATTAATTATAATAGTATAATAGTAGGGATTACTTTTAAGTTTACCTATCCTTAAATCTAGTTCCTGTCTAACATCAACTGCATCACTTATATTCTTGTTAGGCTGCTCCAAATTGTTAAGTGCCCTCCTGACTGAGACAGCCGTAATTTCCGAGAACTTTGCTCTGTATATTCTAAGGTTGCTCTTAACTGCAGTACACACTTCTATGATCTCGAAACCTATGTTTTCCCCCTCTCTGTCACAATCTGTCCATATTATCAGGCCTTGGCAACTGCGAACTTCTCTTTCTAATGTTTTCTAGAAAAAAAATATTCAATACTTATCTGTAAATAGCATCCACCAATCCATGTAACACGGGGCAGTTGGGAAAAGTGCCATTGGCCTCGCTAACCTCGACGTAGTGGCTTAACAGGGCAGATGAAACCTTTTCACACAGATTAAGTGTATAATTTACTTTATAATTTTTTTATTAACCAAGCCCTTATCTCTATAGCCAAATTTCATCAAAATCAGTTGAAAAGATGGGCTGTGAAAGCATAGCAGACAGAAGTACAGATAGGCAGAGAGTGTCAGACACACTTTTGCATTTAAACTTAATATCAGTATGGATTTTATTTTTTGAGTTTTATTTTATGTTACCTTTATTTTATCATAATTCTCTGGACAGAATTTATACACAGGTGCATCAAAAAGTGACAGTGGGTTGCAAGACCTCCAGTTTTTATAGGCACTGACAAAATCCAAAGCGAGTAAGTGTCCCGACACAGAGGTCATCACCATTTGACTCTTCTGTCCCAAAACCTCCGCTTCATACTCATATATTTTATTGTATTGTGATAAACCTTCTCTCTAAAATGAAAGACATTATAATATGTTTAAAAAAGAAATCATTGACTTGATTTCTTTCTCTACAACCAAAATGACCAAAAAATGATGACCTCATCACTCAATGTCCTATTTGTTTCATCATAGGATTTTAACTTCATAGCTGCTTAAGATGCATTTTGAAATGTTTTATTATAACTACAATTCAAACTTATTGGTGACAGAAGGTGGTCACAAGTAGTATCACAATCAAGTCACAATGATAATTTAAGAACTACTGATATATTTTCCCCTGTCCTACATAATTTCAGAAAATAATCAAGATTCATGACACAAAAGGTATTAGTTAGCAACTTGGTAGAGTTGATATTAAAGTTGGCTTACCCTATTCGAAGTTCCCCTGGATAAATGCAATGCAATATTTTTGGCTGCATCATTTTTCTCCGCAACGTTTAAATATTTCATTATTTCACTTTTAAAACGAGATAACACGGGGAATGTACTGTTTGTCAATATGCATCTTTGGTTCTTCTGTAATAGGCTTCCGTAAAGAAATCTCATATTTTTTATTTACAACATCATTCAATCAGTTCTAGGTACTTTCTACTTTGTTTGTAACTAACTGCTTTCAATTAATTTTTGAGAAGTATCAAGTAACAAGATTTTACACCAAAACCTCCCTAATCTGAGACCAAAACCTCACCAAAACAGTACAAACACAAAGTGTGTGCATTTCAAAACAACCTTTTAAAATTCAAATCACCGACCAGAAAAAAAAGATTCAAATCACCGTCAAATCTTCAGACTTCAAATGTCATTTAATAATTGCCGCCATCTTTGAATTTGACAATGCTTGACCGTGACATGAGGTGACATGCTCATCAGGTTTTTAATCTGAGTGCTCATCCGATTCTGAGGTGACATGGGTGACAAAATTCCAGCAAAATTCACTGATTAAAATAGAATGAGAAGAAAATATGATTTCTTCTATCCCTTTCTGCGTGTCACGGGTTAGTTTGTTTTGTTCCTAAATAACGCACTTACTGCTTGGTGCATTGCAGCGTTTTACCTATTATTACCTAATTCGGTTACACGCTGGCAATGGGGATGTCCACTGCGCTTTTATCACTACAGAGGGCGCATCGTCGCAATGGCCAATGGAAGCTGTCATCTTCATAGTTCCTTTTGTTTACATAACAATATTTTTATTTTTATAACTACCATGCCACTTTGTTCTGTACCAGGATGTAATATAAGTGGTGTGCATTTGTTTCCTAAAAACGCTGCATTAAAAAAACAATGGGAGAACGCTATACGACGAAAGAATTTTGTGGCCACTGTAAATTCTAGGTTATGTCGTAATCACTTCGAAAATACTGATTATGTTGGGGAATCCGCTTACACAGGTGAATTGTTACGTATTTCATAACTAATTAAAATAATATAATTTTCTGTAGGTAAGTACCTATAATACTATTCATATAGTACATATTGTTGTTTTTTCAGGACGCTTACAGCAACGCAAGTACTTGAAAGAAGAAACAGTTCCGAGTATTTTCCCTTGGACAAACTCTAGTAGCACATCCACTTCCAACAGAGCACAACGTTACCAAAGAAGAACTAGACGTCGGTTAGATTATACTTCCACCAGGGAAGAACTGTATTTTAATGATATACCTGATGTACATGATGAAATTGTTTTAAGTATATCACCTGAAAAAGAAATTTTAGAGAATATTGTTATGACAACTGCAACACAAACTATTTATGCGCAGCCCAATTTCTCTATGGAAAACATTCAACGTTTTCCCCAAATGGTTCACTATTATACAGGACTGGAAAGTTACTACAAATTCAAGCTTGTTTTGAGTACATTGAGTCCTATGTGCAATGATTTGAATTATAGAGAAAGCAAGGTTGTTAATGTGAGCATTCCAGATCAACTTTTAATAACATTAATTAAGTTGAGGTGTAATAAACCCGACATAGAACTATCTTTCATGTTCGACATATCACAATCCAATATATCAAATATATTTGTGACATGGATTAATTTTATGCATGATGTGTGGTCATGC
This sequence comes from Erebia aethiops, assembly GCA_923060345.2. Classification (NCBI taxonomy): domain Eukaryota; kingdom Metazoa; phylum Arthropoda; class Insecta; order Lepidoptera; family Nymphalidae; genus Erebia; species Erebia aethiops. The sequence continues at coordinate 21,651,311 of OV281082.1, forward strand.
ATAGACTTATGGCCTAGTAAAAACCTTGTACAATATTATATGCCAGATCAGTTTAAAAAGGATTTCATGTCTACTAGAATCATCATTGATACAACAGAGTTTCCTATATGTAAACCTAGCAATCCTATAGCCCAGCAAGCAACATTTAGTACTTATAAAAACAGAAATACTCTGAAAGTCATGTTAGGATCAACACCAGGTGGCCTCATATCACATATTTCAGAAGCTTATGGTGGATCTGTTAGTGATCGCCAAATAATTGAAAGAAGTGATCTGCTACAAAAATGTAATGATGGGGATTCAATAATGGCCGATAGGGGTTTTAATGTACAGGATATTTTTGCACAAAAAAACATTAAAATAAATATTCCTGCTTTTTTAAGAGGAAGATCTCAATTACTTGGATTGCAACTAATGCAAGATCGTAAGCTTGCAAGTAAAAGGGTGCATATTGAGCGCATCATTGGACTAGCAAAAACATTTAAAATATTAAAGTCAGAATTAAGCCCTTATTATACTCCACTAGGTTCTAAGATTATGTTTGTTTGTGCAATGTTATGTAATTTTAGGAAAAAAATAATACAATAAAATAATTTTTTATGCATAAATTGGTTTATTTAATAATTAATTCAGTGTAGTTCCTATAGTACACCTTATCTAAAAAAGCATTTTTAAAATGATTTAAATAAAAAATGTCCAGCTTTTGCAGCATCTCCTGAATAAAACTGTCATCCCGCTCTATAAAAATAACTTGCATTGATTTAAAAGTAAATACAATTAAATTGCAGAATTTTCTCTCTGCCACATATAGCTGCCCCTGAATTTGAGAGTAATAAATATTGTTTTTTTTTAAAGTTAGAACACCATTTACATTGCAAAGGTATGGCACAGTTTCTGGCGTCACTTCCCTGTACCTTACTGTGTAGGGACACTTTACTTCTATTATGGTTTCGGGACCCAAGAGACCATCAGGAGATGCACCCAGATAAGGTCTTTCTACTGAAATGAATAAACCACATTTCTCTACTATCAAACCTGTGAATTCTTCATATTTTTTTATTGCCACAGTTTCATTAATAATGCCATGAGTTGTGGCCTTAGACTTGAAGTCCACTTTATTTAAAATTTGCTTGGCATATGTGGGCATTGTTGTTTGCCTTAAGTGACAAATTGTGTGGAAAATGCTACCTGTTATTCTTATTTTTCTTCGATCATGCCATTCTTTATTTTTATGTTGACCTCTGGTGGCTTTTTCAATCTCAATGGCTTTCTCTTTTGTAATGTTAACTAAATCATTTATTTTTAAAATTTTATCTATAGGACTATCCTCTTCATAAAAATGGTCATTTTGAATAGCCATTGGATTTGCTGGCACAAATAATTGCTTCAGAGGCATCGAAGAGTTCTGGAAGTTAATGATTTTATTTCTGAGCTGTATATTATATTCCTGTTTATTTATTTGTTCTATGGGGTATGGAGAAAATATGATGTTTCTTATATTCCTCTTTGTTGGTAATTTTCCTGCTTTTAAGGGTGTAGCTATATATTTCTTGGTAGGTTGGTGGAATGTTTGCAACTTTTGGGTTGGTGCCTCATTCAAAATTAAAAACTTTTGTTGTGCCATATTTGCTACACCAAGTAACACAACACCAACATGTTTGCAATGGGCTTCATTGCCCTCACCAGCTGCACATTCACACTGTGATTCCAATATCTCTCCGTCTTGAGCAAGTTTAATATTTACTTCATACTGAAGTTGCTTCATTTGAGCTTTGCAGAATCCTAGAACCAACACAAATTTTACATTAAATTAATAATAACACATTAAAAATTTTAGCCCTGACAATCAAAGCACTTAACATAGAGCTGACCTTTAATAAAAGTATAGGCCTCTTCAGTTTTGCAGTATCTTAGTACAAGCAAATAACGGTTCTCATATAATTTATTGGATTCACTCATACTTTTTTCAAATCTGCAACAAAACAAATAATTAAAAAAAAGCTCTATTAATTCAGTCATGGTTCTATCTTTAGTTCTTAAGGATAACATTGGGGTGAGATTTTTAGGGATGTCTGCTTACAGCTTTACTCAGTATTTGTCGTAACAAAATTATTGATTCAGCTCTTCGTTAAACACAATGTATAGCAACTATATAGAGCGGTATTATATGACGAACTTGCCGGTCAAAGAAGGCTTGAATGTGGTGCTTTGTTATATCTGGCAAAACAGAGGAAGCATTAATGTCCCGGTAAGCAGCTGCACTAGGAATCTCGAATTGCGTTGAAGATAAACTTTGAGTGTCAACTTGACCAAAGTTGAAATTGCGGTCATAAGCCTCCAATCTGCAATAAGATAAATGTTACGAGTTTCTTTCAATATAATAACAATAGTACAAGTATCTGTGAAACCCAAGTACTGATAATGGCTTCATAATTTGTGGTTTCTGTTTTACCAAGCACACTCACAATTCAATGTAAATTACACGAAAAATATACCTAGATAGTAAAGTAAAATTTAACCATTACCTTTCGATGAGGTTAGCTTTCTTTCCCGTTAAAGCTGCACCTCTTTTCCTTAATTCTGCTTTGAGCTGTGGCACACTCAAAGAAGAATACATACTGTAACTAACAGACATGAGACATTACATTACAAGATATCACACAAAACGCAAAAAACAGAAAAACCCACACACTTTCAAAAGGATGCTATGAATGTTTTGTTATTGTTTTGGTCATTGCGCCTGTGCTGCCACCTACATTAGTTTTGCGTGGAGATTCCCATTGGCATTGATGATTGAATGATTATTATTCTATGGATTTTAGATTTTACATTGTTCACCTGTGATCTACACGGGGAATGTTGCCATGAGCTACATGCACCGTGTTAACATTATCTATTTTTTATTTTTTTTATTTAACTGGTTTAACGGCCCTGGATTCTAGTCCTGATATATTTTCTCCTGTCCTGCATAAACCTGCACTTGTAACTCACTTCTCGCTTCGCTTCTCAGTGGCGAATAAAGTGTGCCTACTGGATGCATATGCAAATTATTAATAATTATTAGCCCTAATTTACTACGATACTATAGAGCTATAGAGTAGACCAGATGGACGTCATGTTGAAGTTGACTAATGAAATTTGTCATTTTCTTTTTCGACTTTGACATTTGATACCCTTGTTATTTTCTTCGTAATATTTTGATTCGTTTTCCATTCAAATATACGTTTAATTTTAATGTAATAAAGTATATTATTTAAATACTCAGATTTGCATCGTAATTAGTAAACATATTTATTCAAAGATAACTCGTGTAGACAAAGGTTTTATATTTATCTTAGATCATGCTCCCTACGCGGTCGGGCGTGTGTAAGGGCTTGAATTTTGCTAGAATGTGTTTCCTAGTAAACTGCCTAAAGAGATTTAAGAGTTCCCAACAATGGTTGAGTCGTCAGAAAGCAGACCCATATGTGGAGAAGGCAAAGATATATAACTACAGGTAACTAACAAATTATGATCCATAAATATCTATTTTTGTTATGAACTTTGTATTTGTCTTATAAACAATAACGTTAGTATTTACATATTCTCACACAACTCAATATTTATTTTTAAGATGTCGAAGTGCTTTCAAACTTTTGGAAATGGATGATAAAGCCAACATACTCCATCCTGGTCAAACCGTTATTGATTTGGGAGCTTCTCCTGGCTCCTGGACACAGGTAGCTGTCCAGAAGACAAACTCAGATGGTGCAGATGCTACCCAACCAAAAGGAACAGTTTTATCAATTGATAAACTTCAAATTTTTCCTATCGAGGTAAGGAAAAATTTCTTTATTATATCCATGTGACCTATGAATATTAAAAATTCATCCATACTAATATTATAAATGCTAAAGTGTGTCTGCTAATCTTTCATGGCCCATCTGTTCAACCGATTTTGATGCAATATGGTACAGGGATAGGTTATATCCAGAGAAAGGACATAGGATAAGATAGGATACTCTTTATCCCAGATGATGAATTAAAAACACTCAATCGACCCTGATGAAGTTGATAAACGCTAGTGTTTGACTGTCTTGTTTGATTGTTACCTTTATACGGCCTATCTGTTTAACTAACTATTCAACTGCAGATGGATATAGGCTACTTTTTACTGTGGAAAAAAGTCTAAATTCACACAGTCTAAGTTGAAAAACAAAGATTCCAATAGGAATCCTAATGAATTTATGTATTTTTCCAGGGAGCAACAATAATGAGCAACATGGACTTTTCAACCTTAGAAGCACATGACAAAGTTGTGCAAGCCCTAAATGGTAGACAGGTAGATTTAGTTCTCTCAGACATGGCACCCAATGCAACAGGTGTTAGAGAGTTAGATAAGGACAGAATTATTGGTCTTTGTTACATGGCCATTAGGTTTGCGGCTCTAGTCACAAGAATAGATGGTAATTTACTGTTTAAAGTTTGGGACGGCAAAGAAGTGCCCATTTTAGAAATGGATTTAGAAAGATTTTATAAAAATATTAAGATTCTGAAGCCTAAGGCGAGTAGATCAGACTCATCAGAAAAATTTATACTTGCTAGAGGTTTCAGAGGAATACAGAGGCCTTTACAAAATGGTAGATGGGGATAAGAACTCAAGAGGTTATGAAACATTATTTGAACAGAGAGTCGGTTTTAAGCTATTTTCTGACACATTTTGTGTACTTTAACATCCTTTAGGCAAATTATCCTTAAGGAGATAAGATTCGATCTTTATTTAACAGTATGACATTAAAAAAGTAGCATGCCATAGCAGGACAGCCAGTTTTTAAAAATCAAGTTGCAATATATTAGAATAGAGTTCAAAAAGGTCAGGCAGTTCATTTCTTTTAGGTTTTAATGGATATTGGGCTTAGTACAATGTCATTATACATCATCATCATCAAGCTATTTTTAACTGGTATAATGTTTTTATTGTTAAAACCTTAGGTAACCTGTAGGTACTTGTCTTCCACTTGTTAATATTTTAGATAAATATAGCAAAGTATTATATATTTTAAGCACAATAATAATATGTACTACTAGTAAATTGTAAATATAATATTTGTATCTAGCTTTATTTTTAATACTCTTTTCATGTAAGTACTTAAGAAATTTTTCGAAATATACTGGGTCATACTGGGTATACATAACGTAAACCTTGCTTCTGTAATCTGTGTGTCAGATAGGTATAGCTAAAATACCAACAAAATAGTTGATTGAAAAGACTTGTTTAGAATTAAATGTTTTATTTCTCATTAATATTATCAGCATTTGAGGCATTAAAATTTGAACAGTCCAATTATTTTGTACAGTAAAATATTCACAATAATGTTATAGAAATAAAACTTGACCTACTCGAGTCAGTGGTGTAAGATGGGGTGTTGAAACCTGGGGCAATTTTGCAAAATGTGTTTGTCACCATCATAGATTCGATTAAGATACTTGCTGCATAAATTGGAGTTATTTAAATTCAGGATACACAGCTTTATTTTATAGGATCATCATTGCCCGAGTAATCTCATCTAATATGGACAATCGTGTTTCATCTTTATGATATGCTTGTAGCCTGTCAATTACGGCTTCGATTAGAGTACCTACTACCTACTAATAGCAAAGCTGTTTAATAATTGGCGACATCATGAAGATAATGAACGATAAAATTGTAAACGTATAAGCCTTTGAGAAAATAAGTTTCCTACACATGTTACACCACTGTCTGTAGTCAATATTTCAGCGTAAAATGTTTTGTTTGTCAAAATATCACAAGATTATTATCAGCTGTATCTAAGCATGAACTACTTAAGTGCTATTTATTTTTTAGAGTCATGGACGTATTTATCAATTGGTATAATCAATAATGGTTTTCAGTGGTGTTACAATAATTATGGAAGCCAGAGAGTTATATAGAGCTTCTACTTCGGGAACTAGAATTTAGAATTTAGTTAAGGTTGATTTGAGTCTGGTCAATGACAGTGTGGGTATGACAGATTTCTAAAAAAACGAGGTCAGACACGCGCACAAAGGGTTCCGTACCACCACACGTGACACGATATAAATTCACAAAAAGATGTCATAACAACACGTAACCAGCTGTGAAATAACTGACTTACAAATTATGGAGGGTAGAGTAGGAGTGTTACCTATCTCTTATGGGAGAAAAGTTGAAAAAGTGTCCAGTGGTTGCTGAAAATAACAGTTCAAAAACCTTCCACAGTGGCGCTGGTGTAGCAAAGGGTATGGCATGAATTCGACTAAAATAGTTAATTATTGAAAATTTCAACAACTTACGTTGTACAAAATAATGACGAATGTTTTCTTTCCTTGTTTATTTCTCAAACCTACTCTAATAATATTTGGTGCTTCCTTTTAAATTTACCTTGATGCTAAAGTGGCGCCCCCAATGTGGTACATTTCCACGGACACTTTTTATATACAGAGATAACACTCCTTCTACTCTACCCTCCATATTACAAATAGCGCTAAATCTGTAGCGTCTGACAAACAATTCGACACCCTATGAGAACGGAACCCTAATTAACGAGTTTCGGATTTTTTCCTATACTTGTGCAGTGAGACTTTCTATTCTTTTCTATTGCCAAATTTCATGATTCTAGGGCAACAAGAAGTACCTACCCTATAGGTTTTGATTTTTTGGCGAGTGTCAAAATATGCCGTTTAAACGGCCGTATCTTTTGATTGCGTTGACTTAGAAGCTTGATTTTTTTACAGCTCTAAGGGACCGTAGACCTAAGTATTTGATATTTATTTCAACTCTACGCGTTCCCGAGAAAAATTTGGTTGATAGACAGACAAGGAATAGATCTTATAGGTATGGGTTCCGTTTTTCCTCTTGAGGTACGGAACCCTAAAAATAGTAGGTAAATATAATTTATAATTTAAATTTAAATTAAGTAATTTGTCAAAGCCATCACTGTTTTGTTGCTCCACGGATAGTAAAGTAAAGAGTCGAAATAATTAATATCGCTTAAATCTATTATCTACTATTAGACGTTTTAAAAATAACACTCAGAACATCATCAAAAATAATAATTTAAATAAGCTGGTGTGCTTATGAATCTAAAATATTATGTGCACTACATTTTATATGACGTCGAGTTTGTGTTGTGCGTTTACACAACCAAAATTATATTTAAGTAGCAGAAATGTCCTACTTTTAGCAGTTAATGGTGAATAGCTGTACACGGCCTAACTCTCAATATCTTCTTCATTCGTTCTTGAAATTGATAGAGTAGTAGGTATCCATTAATAATGTCTAAAGAGGTGAGTTCATCTACTTGTATGAGTTTGTACTACCCGGCTGAGTTTGTTGTGGGTTCTTCTGAGACCAGGGGCGCGTTTGGAACCCTCGTAGCTTTAGTTTTAAGATACCTTAATTGATTATCACCATTATGTTTTATAAGTAATTTGACGTCAAAAAGTGTACCTACAGTGTACCTAATTTGAATAAATGAATATTTGATTTGATTAATTTATAATCTAACGTTACATAGAGGTTATTCCATAAAAATATAAAATTGGGCTCAGCTTTTAGCTATACGATTTACAATTATTGCAAACGCGGGCCAAATGTTTCTAATTCGGGCTCAATTTAAAATTGTAGGAACGTATAGTAAGTTTTATGCCCAACCATAAAGCTAAAGAGCGGGCCAATCTAGCATGTGGGGAACCATTAGGACATTTAACTATTTTCCCCTATATAAAAACTCTTTTAGTAGTCACATTTTTTATGATAATTGTTAAATGCCCTGCACCTATAACATCCTCGTCAATACTTAATGGATAGCCTGCCATGTACAGCTTAATTGACGTTTAAGAAGGGGTTTACACGAATTGTGTCCGTGTGCCGTGGGACAGTTTTGTCAGTTGTGCGGCAGACAGCAAGCTGGAGTGTGCAGCGTGGTCCAACAAGAGCAAGCGCTCGCCGCGCTCGTCGTTGGCCAGAGATGCGCGAGCGCATCGCCCACCGCCGGTCTCCAGCGCGAAGCTGCTTACTGCGCATATCGCGTAGATAAATGTCAGCACGAATAGCGCACACCCGAAATCTGTAACAGCAGGATACGATCTTTATGATACGAAAGTTAAAAATAGGCAGTTTTATAAAACTCAATTTATTTATAACATGTAGTAGACTAAGAGATAGCTGCACTTTTGGTAACTATAGCTAGAAAGGCTAAGTAGTAGGCTAGTCACGTTGATTGCTAATAAATATTATGGAGGCGTAAAATTAATTGCTATCCTATTCTTATTTATTAGCAATGAACGTGACTAATAATTGCTAATAATTATTTTAAGTTTGTAAGTTTATCACTTTTTTGAGGGGTGATATCTAGTGAACGGCCCGATGAATAGCGTCAGTTTTTATACTGTTTATATAGGTACTGCGCCTACTTAAATACTGTACAAGAATCAGCCTTTCTAGTTATGGTTCATTTTTGGTAACCATTTAACACGTCTTTGAACGGCCATATCTAGTAAAAGGCCCATTAGCATGCGGGCAGAACTTCACTATCGTCATCAGTGGAGAGTCTAGGACCCACCAAATACTAAATCAGCCTTTCTAGCGATAGTTACCAAAAGTGCAGCTATCTTCTTTAATATAGGACATACAGGTGTCTCTTATTACGTCATGTTTTGACTCTACCACCGGTTCGGAAAGCAGTGCTGCTGTAAAGAGCCGGCATGAAACTCAGCAGTTGCTCTTTTTTAAAAACAAGATATTACAATACTTAGGTATACAAAATAAATACAGCAGTGTAGATACATCATTCCATCCATTCATCCATCCATTTACCATCATCACTCAAGCCATTTCCGGCTCACTAAGTCTAAGTACGAATCTCTTCTCAGAATAAGAAGGGATTAGCCATAGTCCACCACGCTGTCCAAGTGCGGATTGGGAGACTTCACACACCTTTGAGAATATTATGAAGAACTCTAGGGTGTTAAGGTTTCCTCGCGGTGTTTCCTTCAACATTTACCTACTTAAACCAAGTAATAAACGCACAACTATGAAAAGAGAATTGCGTATCCAAAGTTTTTTTCTAGTACTAATATTTTTTGAGAAAATTACAAAAAACTGCGGTCGGGGAGACGTTTGAGGGCATAGGGGGGGAAGCCCGCGGCCTAGGGGAGGGGAATTTTTAAGAGGTACTTCTCAGACCCCAAGGAACACTTGTGCCAAAAATCAGCTTTACATTTTTTATTTTAGGGTCAATGTTTATTAGTCCCGTACTAATCATTCATCGAGCCAAGCGCAGCCAATGCGCTACCTCACAGACAACCCTGCAATCGCCCCTCATTTTTTTGTACCTATTATATTGTAAAATACCCCACGACTACATGACGACATGTTTTTATAACAGTTCCACGGATGTCGTTCAAAGTTCGGGCACAGAATAGGTAATAGTATGGTAATTTTTCTTTTCCACGGGCTCGATTTGCTTCCTCGTTTCTAATTCTATACGCTAGGAAAAACTTACGGTATAAATTATGCCCGCCGAAGAGATTAACGACGCATGGATACCCATCGCCTATAACGATGGCCACTATAAGCAGGACCACAGCAACACAGGCGGCCATAATCCACGGCAGAACGTACTCCCTCTTATACTTTACAGCGCCGTGAAGCAGGGAAATGCAGCACATGAGATATATTGCCGTCAGGATTGTACTAGTATAGAGGAAAATTACGGTCACTGAAAACAGAAAAAAATTGCCAATTATTATATTTACATATCCATCCTAATAGTGTAAAAACAGGTGCTTTATTTACTGAAAAATAAAAGATCTTGATAGTAGCCGAGCTAAAAAGAGCTTGTCATATTACAAGTGCATATTCCAAATATTTTTACGAAACCCTTACTCATCTGATATTAAAATTTTACTTTACTTGCCTGAAGCTAGATGCTGTGCTTTAGCAAATCTAAGTTGGTTGTTAGTGCTCACTACACCCCCTTCATGGAAAGTCAAATGCTCGCCATAAGCTATTTCATAAAAACCTCTTCTCTCTGCGTCGTCTTCCATGTCGTTGTGGAGCATGGATAGCATTTCACCAACATGAGATATACCAACTAGCAAAATTATCAACACGAAAGATGATAGCGCCTGCAGAAAACAAACCGCAATTTAGCATAAAGTGACATCACTACTCTAAATGTTAAGGCTACTTGGTTGATGCACTCTTGATACTTACAATTTGATGGACGGCTATAAGAATTGTACCTTGGCGTAAATTAAAAACGTACAAAAAATTATTTAGGCGAATCATCATCTTGTGAGATAGTTTACATTTCTTGTCCCTAATAAACATTTGGTTTATTTATAGCACTAAGGCATTGCACGTGTAAGGAACTTTGTTTAGATGGACAGGAGAGGGATGTATATAACGCGCATGTCTCTATCGATTTTTTCGATAGAGACATGCGCGTCTTCCCTCCAGGGAAGCCTAACCCCAAAGGGACGCGTCCCCAGGTGGCGGAAAGGGGAACTCTCGTCAGATATCACTTGTGGTATCTGAATGGAAGGGGTGAAATAAAATGTACCGTGGACCAAACAGGCTGGAGATGGAAACTCTATAAAAAACCCTTGCAGAGCGCTTCTCTGACATATTTGGAGTAGAGGGCTCTGCAGTGCTGTGTGCCAGCTGGAGTACACAGTAGGGTAGTCGGCGGATGAGCCTTCATAGGCCAACGGTTGCACCCGCATCTTAGTGGCTCGCCATTAAGGTGACAGTCTTGGCGTCAGGTGGCAACCGGCCGTAAAAACATTGCCAAGAACCATCCTCCTCGTCTAAAATGAAACATACAACAAAACGAAAAGCGTTGAATAGGTACTAGGGTGTACCCCTCAAGCGACGCGTGCGATGATTGCGATACAAAAGCGAATGAAGAAGATCTTACTAGGGCGTCCCCCGAAAGCGACAAGAATATTCGCATTCGTCATTATTCGCAAGTAAAAAATAACCGGCTACGGTTTGCTACGTGGAATGTGGGATCCCTTACAGGAAAAAGTACCTACCTAACGAGCTTGCCAAAATACTACAAATAAGGAACATCAACGTGTGCTGTATCCAAAAGACAAAATGGAAGGGCTCCAAATCAAGGGAGATAGGGTTAGGATATCAAATAATATACCATGGCACAGACAACAAACGCAATGGAGTGGCCAACGTCAGTGGTAGATTCAGTTGACGATTCAAAAGTAGTACCTAATTGTAAAAGTTTATTAGAATAAAAAATATTTGATTTGATTTGAAACCGAGTAAGTGACCGTATAATAGCAGTTAAATTACCCTTAGAATATAAACAGCCCCCAGTCAATATAATTTCGGTATACGCGCCGCAAGTCGGAAGTATAGACGCAGAAAAGACAATATTCTGGGACGACCTAGATGATCTTCTGAACGGTATTCCGACAAATGAAGTTAAATATATAGGCGGAAATTTAAACGGTCACGTAGGAAAATCAACAGGAACATATGGGGGAATACATGGGGGGTTTGGTTATGGGCCTTTAAACAGGGACGGGGAAAGAATTTTGGATTTCTGTGCACGCCATAACCTGGTTTTATCTCTTATAACATATAAAAGCGGAGGTAAACAATCACAAATTGATTACATCGTATAACTAAAGATTGTAAAGTTATCCCAGGGGAAGCGTTAACATCACAGCATAGGATTTTGGTCAGCATATTTCAATTACCCAAACCAATTAAAAATGTAATCGATAGGACTCCTAAAATCAAATGGCGATTGTTGCACGGCGAAAAGGGTGATCATGTGGTGGACCGGGTAAATGCGTATTTGGTGGATATGGCTACTTTTGAAAAAAATAACATAAATATAAATACAGTTTGGAATAACTTTCAGCAATTTTGCATAAGACAAGCACAGAAAACATTAGGGATTTCAAAAGGATAGCTCTGTAATAATAAAGATCCCACTTAGTGGAATGAAGAAGTAAAGGAAGTAGTAAAAACTAAAAATAAACTTTTTAAAGTTTGGCAGCATTCAGGGCTTGGTGAAGATCTCCTAATCTTCACCAAGCCCTGAATCCATACTAATATTATAAATGCGAAAGTGTTTCTGTCTGTCTGTCTGTCTGTCTGTCTGCTACGCTTTCCCGGCCCATCTTTTCAACCGATTTTGCTGAAATTTGGTACAGGGGTAGATGGTATCCCGGGGAAGGACATAGGCTACTTTTTATCCCGGAAAATTAAAGAGTTCCCGCGGGAATAAAAAAAACTGTCTCTTCACCCGATTTTGATGAAATTTGGTAAAGGGGTAGATGGTATCCCGGGGAAGGACATAGGCTACTTTTTATCCCGGAAAATTAAATAGTTCCCGCGGGAATCAAAAATCTTAGTTCACGCGGACGAAGTCGCGGGAATCATCTAGTGCTAATATAAAAGAGCTATAAAGGTAACGAAATGCAAAATAGCACAAAGTATAGCTGAACAAAATGATTTTTTTTTATAGTAGACTAGCAAAACTTTAGAAGAACTTCCTAGTGTATCTGGTCCTTTGCAGAAAATAAGTGTCGAGGAAGTAACCCAGGCAGTAAAGAAAATGAAAAACCACAAGGCCACTGGACCGGATAGCATACCAGCTGATCTATGGAAGCGACTAGGCAAAACTGGTATACTTTGGTTGACGCAGTTATTTAATGTCATTCTTGACGCCTGTACGATCCCGGACGAATGGCGTCAAAGCTATATAATACCATTTTATAAAAACAAAGGTGATGTAAGTGAGTGTAGTAATTACAGAGGGATTAAGCTTATGTCGCACACATTAAAAATTTGGGAGCGGGTGATAAATAACAGACTGATTGAACAAGTGACCATATCAGAAAACCAGCATGGATTTAGGCCAGTGAAATCGACCACCGACGCGATTCAAACAGTGCGGATTATAATGGAAAAGCACCGGTCAAATTGTGAAGATTTGCATATGGTATTTATAGATCTGGAAAAAGCCTTCGACAGAGTGCCGCGTACATTATAGTATGGCAATCCATGCGATCTCAAGGCATACCAGAGTACTATATTTATCTGGTGCGAGATATGTACGACCAAGTTAGTACACAAGTAAAAACTCTGGCTTAAGTAAACCCTTCGAAGTTAAGGTGGGGGTCCACCAAGGATCCACCCTCAGCCCGTTCCTTTTTAATCTGGTTATGGACTATCTCACAAAAGATATTCAATCTCCTTTTCCTTGGTGTTTACTTTACGCCGATGACATTGTACTAATGGATAAAGACCCAATTCAACTACAAAATACCCTTCAGAAATGGAGGCATGCTCTAGAAAATAATGGCCTACGTATTAGTCGAAGCAAAACAGAATATCTCGAATGTAATTTAAATTTAGTGGAAAGACATCATCCGATACAGCTATCACTATCACCTTAGAGGTACAACCGCTACCAAAAGTGAGTAAATTTAAATATCTGGGGTCTATGGTAACAACAGATGCAACAATAGATGAAGATGTGACGCACAGGGTGAACGCTGCATGGCTAAGATGGCGCGCATTGTCTGGAGTCCTCTGTGATAACCGGATGCCCATGGAGGAGGAGGCAACTCAGGATAGAATGTCCTGGCGCAAAAAGACGAGGAGAGCCGACCCCAAATAATGGGAAAAGGCTAGGACAAAGAAGAGATACATGTCTCTATCGATTTTTTGCCTAATGCGTTACGCGCACGGAATAGATATGGTTACGCGCATGTATTAAGCGTTTAGTAATAAAATTGTACCTGCGCACACAGAATTTGAGATCATTTTATCATAATATCAAGTATCTAATTAACTAGGCTGTACTGTAACCAGCATATGTAAATTACTTGGATATTAAGGTTGCGACGCTTCATACCGCAAACTTACTTTCGCAGTTAACTATTTGTTTTATACAAATCTACCGTTTCTTTTATTTCTGGGTTTAGACAAAACCTTTACGTATTAATTTTTACGTTTATTAACTTAATTAATTATATTTCTTTTTGCAAAAAAAGAAATAAATCGATAGTTGTCACAGGTTGAAAATAAAAACAGTACCTATTAATATTAAATTAGTTTTATTTCACAACTTACAATAGTAGTGACAATAATGACTGTATTACCGAACTTTCAGCTGGTATTAGTATATTTGGATTATATTAACGTACTTACTAAATATCAATCACAAATAAATGATTTTACTTAGGTATGCATAAATGAAAGAATATGTACAAAAGTAGACTTCGGTTAATTTTTAAATACATATACTTACATGAAATAGGTACCTACCCACGATTACCAATCTTTCATATGCCACCATTTAATGGATACACTGCTTTGGAGACCCCCCCCCTGACCACACACAGCGCCTTAAGCGATAACCCTGCCCCTGGTTTTGGAGAACCGTTTTTAACTGATTTCAGAAGATGTTTGGTTTAGTGCAGAATTCAAAAACTAAATACGTTATAAATTTTGGTTTTATCTTGGTCGTTTTAGAGCAAATTAGTCTCATTTTTTTAAAAATGCTTTACTGAGCGTAAACTCAGTTCACACTATTATGACAAATTTTTATCACCCATCCTTGTACGGAATCTAAAAAAGTTATATAAAAGGAATAGCACTAACTCATCCTCAAACATATCCAAAAAGATGTCGTCACACTTATAAAAGTTCCTCGCGAGCGCTGCGGAGCGCACCCGCAAGGTGTCCACTGCGGATATGTGTCTCGAACTGACTGCGCCATTACGGCCTTGCATGCACGTGCGTAGCAGACGCACACTTAGCTCGCATGTTACTAGCCTTACTTTGGACGCTGGAACAATAAATACTTATTGGAATAAAGTATGTTTGGCACCATAAAACCTGGCCTGAAAAAATCGTACGTGACAGTCAGAAGCTCTGTCTATCTATACTAGAGGGACAGAGACAGAGTACCTGAATACTAATTATTTGAGAGTGTTAAAAATTTTGAACATTTCCAAGTAGTCTCTGTTGGAATTATTTGACTTTGCAATGCAACCTAATTGTAAACCAAATTTCGCGTCCAATCGATTGACACATCTTTACGAAATGAGTGTCCCATAACCTGGCAGTAACCTTTGTAACTAAAAAAAATAGTGGAAATCAGTTCCGAAAGCCTAACGCTTGTTTTGTTTTTCGGGAACAAAGACAAATGTTATAGATATGGTAACCCAGAGTATTAGCTATAAGTATACAAAACCTAACCTTACCAGGTTTGCAGCTGAGATTCGCTATCGCCATTAGTTTCGATATAAGAAGAGCATTGAAACTCTCTATTTTTCGTTTTCCGTTACTAGAACATTCTGCTGTCGCATCTGTATTCGTTGATTCATCCTGGTTTGGTGGGTACCGTTGGACATAAGTAAAATTCTCAAAGTTGTGTTAAGGTAAATAAACATTTTTCATTTCAATTTCAACATACGTAATGACAAAATCGGTTATAACAAGATTTTGTATTTACATTGTTTTATAGTGGGGACTTATTTTAGTAGGTATCTTTAGAAAGCGACATCATTTGCAAATATGTAGTTAGTAAAATATTTATATTTACGGCCTTGCGTACTCGATTATGTGAAGCATTATCCTAAAGAACAAGTACACAATTAAATGTTAATTTGAACTAATCTCACTATGACTACCTACTTCATTTAAATTATGAAAAATATATTTTTTAAACTAATCAGTTTTCTGAGAAATTTAATGTTGAATATTGCGACTTGCGCCAACTACATAAAATTTATATTAATGAAATAGCAGTAAATTTTTCTGAAATCATTAGAAAACGTTCAATTAGCATGCAACATAATTTTTCGATACGTAATCGAAGTACTCAAACGGATTTCGAAACGGATTAGGTACCTATAGGTATCATAATGTCATGACTCAGTGACCGTTTTTAAATATTTATGATATTATGAAAGCATAAATTCGCTCTCGATCATTATTGGTATGCCGAGAGTACGCGTCACGAAAGTTGACAATACGAACTTCCCAGCTTTAAGGTATTATTTGAGCTATTAAGTCGTAATGAGTCTTACTTTACAAGATATCGTTTACCTAATGGGTGTAAATCAGTCATCTAGTATGGACGGGAAGAGGAAGGAAGGTTTTCTCTTTCCCGCCAATACTTAATGACGGATTCACGCACAGTTAAGGTCGCAAAGTAAAAAGCTACACGTACTCTTAGTAGCGTTGGGTTGGCCGTTGCATTGCATTGGCCCAATATGTTGGAAGTACGTGAACGCTATTATACACGTACGTTTTCACTCAAAGCTTAGTAGTGACCGTCCACTTTTTCAACTTTCGTCTCGCGAACTGTAGTTCATATAAAATATATTTAACAAGTGTTATTTACCATCATATTATACATGTAAGCTTTCTATAGACCAAAAAATATTTTCATTATTATAAATTATAATACGTTCCAAAAAATGATACGTGTCTTATTTTTAACATAAAAAATGTATGTCATATTAATACTCCATCAATTGATTTTTATATATTTGATGTTAACTATAAAATCAAGTTGAAGAACCACGTATGAAAGCAAAGTGCCATTGAGTCACGAAGAATGCATTTAGCAACGAGTGAGCTAAGAACAGCTGGGCAAGGTTTACTGAAAATACAACATTGAATTATGCATTAATGACTCAGTTACCTTCTAGGGACGGATTGAACCAAACATGCATTGAATGACACAGTAGTTCGGCTTCCTATTTACAATGTGTGGCTAGACATTTTATACAAACACGAGCGCGTAGAAAAATAAGTAATACATTATAATATAATAAATAATAATCTATTGTTGAAGATAAAGTTTCCTTGGTGCGTATGGATATGGATGCAGCGTAAACATGCAAGGTACTAACGCAGAAGTTGAATACCTACTTGAAATATTTTCTACGGGAATATACGGGGTTTTCAGGCATGCACAAACGCACTTCGTATGTTGAATATTCAACATTCATACGCACTAAAGAATCCCACTTTTAATGTCTCGCAGTGCAATTGTATATTAGACGATACATATTTTTTGTAGTATCTGTACCTTAATACTTGTCACTCCATTGTTTTTTTTTTTTAATTAAGTAAGATGCTATGTTTTATGAAAATAATGTTAAATGCAATATAAATGATGTTATGTAATGTAATGAGCAATGACTATTAAAAAACATACACAACCATAGGTAGATATTAATAAAATACACATAAAGTCATGGTCAAACAGTGTGGCCTCAATGTGTTAATCCAAAAATTATCAGAAAATAACAAATTTGACTTTAGAATTTGGCAAACGGTATTCAAACCTCAGTATAATTAAGAAAGGGTTAAGTAGTTGTAAATGTAACCAAAATATCTTGGAAAACTTACTTCGATACTTTTCTTACTTTAATGGACAATACATTATAATTAACATCATTACGTTATATTATATACTTTCAAGACCTTCCGTACGCTTAATCAATAAAATTGTACTTGTGTAAGTTTATTTTAGCTTGAATTGAACTAGAAATTATTATTTAATCTAAAAAATCGGGTTGCAATTTGCAATTTGTTTCATATCAAATCCGAAATTGGAATACTTAATATACCTAATAAATGCGATAGTGCATCTGTCTGTCTGTCTAGTGTTTTAGCATAAAATATTGCTTTCTGATAAATGTCTGTAACAACTTTTATATCATACTTGCTCAGTAACTAGGGATTACTATGGTGGAAAGTCTCCTTGTAAGTTGGTGTTTGCAATTCAAGGCAACATTACGTCGCACTATGCTTGAATTGTAATGTTCACATTACAGTTCAAGCTATGCAAAACTCCTTGGTAAACAATCTCTTTTCTTATAAAATGGTAAGAAAACTTTTTACTGAAAAAAAAAACACTGAACATGGCGGCATTTAATTTCCATACATTTCAAACTATGCAAAACTCCTTGGAACTCAGAGCCGTAAAAAAAATGGAAAACTATTTACGAAAAAAAAAATGGAAATGGCGGCATTTCATTTGATCTGAAAGTTTGTGAAGTTTGCTCGTAAAGTGATTTAAGTTATTTACAACAATGTCAAGCACTTCATCAGATGATGAAAAAGGAGGAGAGCCTGATTTTTGTTTGCTTGAAGCAGAACAAATGATGCAAAACCTTTTGCCGGATAAGTCCATTTTCTCTAAATTTGCTAATTATTCTAATTAAAATTTCATTTTGCATTACCAATGTTTTATTTACCTCGCAAGAATGATATAAAGTAGAATGCTTACCTCGGTTGCAAGTAGCTATTACACCCTCGAACTATATTCACCTAAAATATAGTTCGAGGGTGTAAAATATCTCGGGTGCACGCGATCCATTAGCGCCCTATGCGAGCTGCGCTCGCACTGGCGCCAAATTGGATCTTGTTCTGTAATAGCTGACTTACGTCCCTTGTGTAACAATCTACTATTAGAAGTCATGCAGTTTTGTGTCAATTTAAAAACAAATCTGTACCTAATTGTGCATTTAACTATATTGAAAGTTATAAAATAAAAATAATCTTTTCCCTCAGTTGTTTCTTTTGGCGTATTATATTTATAGCGATAAATTTAACCCGGCTGAGTTTGTTTTGGGCTCTTCTCAGACCAGGGCGCGTTTGGAACCCTCGTAGCTTTAGTTTTAAGATACCGTAGTTAATTATCACCATCAAGTCTTATTCCTTGTAAACATGACGTTCAGAAGGTGTACTTTGTAGGTACCTATTTTTAATAAACATGCTTTGACTTTGACTTTGATATGTTAGGATTTTTTTGGATAGTTCTGGCAATATGATGTGAAAAATAGACATCCTCGAATTGGAAGGTCTTTTGTTAATAGATTAGTACATAATATTGAATCACCATAATAAGTTAAAACTAGCTAGTACTAGAAATATATTATTATTAAAGGTTATTTGCATTATTATCTGTAAACCTAACGTGATTTTATATATACAGCTGCACCCACTAGTGTTAACTTGGTGGGTGCATGGGTTGCAAGCCAATAAGATTCAAATACGAAAGTGTATAGTTAAATTAGTGATTGGTTTAAATACGAGCAGCAACTTAGTTTTTTTTTTCAAGGTTCACAGATAAGCTGCAATCAGTACTTAAGAATTCGTTCCAAATATCATTTTCGCTCTGAACTTATGGCATATTCCACTGCTAACCTTGATTTCATTGAATCAGGGTAAAATTGAATTGGTTTCGCACAAATTAACTTAACTTATACAACACAACATTTAATATCAGATATCGTTTGGAATCTGCGTCAATATGCGTTGAGTCTTACTTATCTTATTCACTTTACACAAACACTCGCTTCTAGTTCGCAACGAACATGTTTGGCGCGACATGTATTATAGATATACGAATAAGTGGACAAATACTTAGTTGCCGTGCTAAAAATATTCACATAATATTATTATCTATATAATTAAATAACACTTATATTCACAAAATTCACAATACATATATGTTTTAAGTAACGGTGTCTTATATGCTAAGCTTACTCTAATCACAAATCCGTTGTCAGTTACAGCCTGTGTGTTGTGTTTTAGGATTTAATGTGGACATCACTATGAATTGTTTTGGCTCTAATTAAGGATTATAAATATTGAAATAGCATAAAGTGTTTAATTGTTTTAATTACAATGGCAGTTGGTGAGGTTTACTTTGTTGTGGCTGATACAAATCTAACACTGTTTATTTTAAAAACATGATATAAATCCAATACTGATGATTCTTGCTAAATCAAAAAAAAATGATGTCACTTTACGTTTGAACTTTAAATGCGGTCAAATGACCTTTTGACAAAATACATCGAGGGATAGACCACCAAACATGATCCGGTTCGAAGGGCTAATTTATTTGTGCAGCGAAACTGCCTGCAGCATAGCGAAGCAAAGATCGCTTATGATTTTAGTGGTCGGTAACAGGCGCCTTTCCAACTCGTACGCAACAAGCTTAACGACCACTGCAAAGCTTTGTATACCTACCAGAAGGACCGAATTCTTTATCTAAGCGATATTGCAAGAGTTTCGTCCGGTACCGTTGAGTCGGATGTAGTGGTAATAGAGATCGGAGACCGTTTGAGGTGGTCGGTAAAGAGAACCCTTTAGCCTCGTATTCACTAGGAGACAAATGTACCGCGACTACAGAAGGCGCGAATATACAATGACACTAGAGATTTCGGGCAACGTCACTCGTCAAGTCTGACAAAAGACATGATGTCTGGCGACATCGATCTTACATCTCTAGCGACACGTGTCGCGAGACCGAATACTAGGCTTCAAATTCAAACAAAGATAATATATACCCAGCGTCGTAAAAATACTTGTATATTGCCGAAATTGTTGATATTTAGATTTATATCACGCTATTTAATAATCATTATAAGGAGAACAGATAAATATTTTATGCGATGCCGGCTCGGCGAGGCGGAAATCGCGTACGACTTGAGCGTGGTTGGTAACGGGAGCCTTTTCAACCGATACACGGACGCAACAAATATGGACTAAATACTATATTGCCAATTTTTTTTATTTTAGATTTATATCACGCTATTAAAGTAGGTAATCAATGAAAGGAGAAAAGGTAAATACTTCATGCGATATTGCAGGAGTTACGTCCGGTGCAGTTGAGTCGCGTGTGGTGCGGCAGTTTGGTGGTGCGCGTGCGATGCCGGCTCGGCGCCGCGGAAATCGCGTACGACTTGAGGTGCGATTTGAGCGTGGTCGGTAACGGGAGCCTTTCTAACCCGTACACGGACGTACGCGCCACTATCGCTCGACAGCATAGCTCCTGAAGGCTGAGGACTGTTGACAATACATATTGATTTTTAAAAAAATTGCCAGTCATAGCGACTGCCGATAGAAGTGAAAATGAATATTTAAAATAATTAAAAAAAAAACTGGCAGTCATAGGGACTGCCGATAGAAGTGAAAATGATTTTTTTAAAAATTTTATTTAATTGTTTTTTTTAAATTGTTTTCAATTTTAATTAAAATTATTAAAATATAAACCTTAACACTAAGGCATTAAAGTTTAATTTCGAATGTAGTATATTTATATGTTCGCGTGCATGTCGCTGTTCGCGAGCATGTCGGTCACGTGAGCATGTCGGTCACGGTCACACGAATCTACATTTTTACCCCCTACCAAAAAGTGCTCAACGCACATAAAGAAGTTTTACACTTCAAAAACAAAAATTTTAATATAAACCTTAAAACTAAGGCACTAAAGTTTAATTACGAATGTAAAATATTCATACCAAAAAGTGCTCAACTTGGCTTAAAAAGATTTCACTTCAAAAATTGCACACAATAACACTATTAAAGATCACACACTGACTGATTCACAATTTTAAGTTACGTTTTTGTATGAGAAATTTATTCTTCATCGTAGACCCTATGGATTGGTTCAATAAAATAGTGACTAGATTATTTTTCGCATAATTAGATGGTTCAAATCTCGGCTCGGGTAGTTAAGCTTTTAATTTTTAGATGGTTCAATTCAGGTAGGTAAGCTTTTTAAAAAAATGTTTAGAATGCAGATATTATTTTTAAAAATAAAGGTATATGTGCCCTTTGAGTGAAGACCCATTGGTTTTTTCCACCATATAGCTTCTTATCAACAATATAAATTTTCTTATTAAGAAAAATAATGGATAATAGAAAAAGTAACTGATTATCTGATGCTTTCTGAAAATCTTAGTTTTACATTGGAATTTTTTAATCTATTTTTGATAAGATAACAGGGCCTATATAAGTAGGTGAATGTATTTTTTACCTTTGTTACTCCTCCAAAGCCTTTCCATGCCATTCCGGTGCAGCGCCATTCGGGACAATTCACAGAAGCTCTCTCGTATATTGAAGTCACAAAGTGGGCTCACTTCAAAAAATGCCATGTGATTCTTAGCAGCATACAATTCAGCATCCCTCTCTTGTACTTGTCGTTTGAAAGCCAGGTGCAGCCGGTTACCCACTAACACCTTTGGCACTCCTGGTGTATGCTAAAATAAACAAATAAATAATAATAGATTAGAGATACAGGACACTGAATAACACCCTATGTTACAGCAATAAACTTTAGGCTTTTGAGAGACTAATTTAAAAAAAACAAAGAATTACAGCTTGTGGTACATTATAAGATATTTGGTGCAGAAAGTTGCATATGCTTTATCCCTATTTTTTTTAACATACTATACCAAACCTAATAGTAGGTTTGGTATAGTATGTTAAAAAAAATAGGGAAAATGCAGCCTTAACTTGCCTATAAAATGCATATTATCCACATTCATCTTTGATC
This sequence comes from Erebia aethiops, assembly GCA_923060345.2. Taxonomy (NCBI): domain Eukaryota; kingdom Metazoa; phylum Arthropoda; class Insecta; order Lepidoptera; family Nymphalidae; genus Erebia; species Erebia aethiops. Next base: position 21,673,684 of record OV281082.1, read on the forward strand.
TTTAGACTACAGTTTTTTAAAGTAAATTCAATGGGATAATTTTAAAACAAAGGTGGTTTTCAGTACCTAATCCTTAGGGTTTCACCACATCGACGCGAACCTGCCCGAGCCAGTCAGAATAAGCTGTCCACAGTTAAGAGTGAAAAAGACGCCGCCCACCCCGGCCGACGTGACGCGGCTCCCAAAGGCTCGACGTCGTTTTCACCAATTATATCATAGATATAAAGCTTTTTCTGATTGGCCTAAGCCGGTCCCGCGTCAATAGATGTGGAGAGACTATTAGACATGCCCAAGATTACAACTTCTTTGAATTAAATATAAAGATAGATAACTATAATCTGTATTTGTTGAAACAAACTCTCATGTCAGCCTACCTTTTCAACCTCCTCAAGCCATCTGTCAATACTGTCAAAAGACCATTTATTGGTAATGTCATACACTAGCAGTATTCCTTGTGCTCCTCTGGAATATGAGCGAATGATTGTGCAGAATCTACCCTGACCAGATGCATCCCAAAGTTGTAGCTTGACTCTTTTACCATCCAAGAGAATTGTCGTCGTTTTGTAAGCTAAAAATACAGGTTAAAAATACTATTATTATATGACAAACAAGAAATAGCAGTTGGCCTCGCCTCAGAATACTCGGCTGTGACTTGGGAATAATAAGATTTAAATAAAATAATGTATCGAGTTATAGAAAAGAATACATATTACAATAAATTAAGTTATAGGAAAGAATAGGTATTACAATAAATACACAAAAATTCATGTTTTTCAATCATGCTGCAACAGAGCAATTGATCAACTTGATATTTGCATGAGTATAATTGAGGACCTTGAGAGTAAAGTACATACTTTCATGGCAGAAAATCAAAATAGGACTATATGTATAAATAACAAGTATAATTTTCTGTTATGAGATAATTAATCAAATCTTACCACTGCCACTACAGAATGGGGAGTCAGCGGAGCCGTCCTCTAGGTCCTGCAAAATCTCCTGCTTGCCAACATCAGAGTCACCAACAAGCAAAACCTTTAGAAGGTAGTCATAGGATTTAGGAGCTGCTGGTGGCCTTCCTGGAATTTGAACACCACTTTACTTACTTACCTGATTTACCTGATTGCTTTAGCTGAGTGGATTGAAATTATTAAGAGATGGTCAAAGACTACTTTATATCCCAGAAAATTAAACAGATCTCATGTCAGTTTCACATCCACATGGACAAAGTCACAGGCATTATTATATAAATCAATACACAATACAATATACTAATATTATAAATGGGAAAGTTTGCATTGATGGATGGAAGGATGTTTGTTACTCTATCACACCAGAATGACCAAAAGGATCTGAATGAAATTTGGCACAGAGATAGATCAGAGGAATGCGATAAAAAGGCTACTTTTTAAAGAATTCCCATTGGAGCCAAAGAAACTTCAATCCATGCGAAGGAAGTTGCCTGCATCAGCTAGTAAACAATAATTAATATAAAGACAAACTATAATGCTGAACTGATACCAGTCTTAAGACTCGTTAAGTAAGTAATATAAAGTTACAGACACTAATGTGTTCAATTGTTTAGAAATAACTAGTGGTTGGCCTCGAATGGAGACGTCGCTGTATCCATAGTTTTAACTAAATATTTATAATACATAAATACTTTATATAATGCACGCTCATCTTTATGTTCATAGACATTTTTATTTCATGTAAGATGTACTTGTACTTATAGAGGGGACGCCCGCCGTCGCCAGGCGGGTGATCGGTCCATTAATTGAACCATTCCACCCATAAATGTAATTCATTTAAGATGGTGCTAATGTCTATTATTTGTAGGCACAAACGAATAAACTTTTACAGAATGCCATCTATTGATATCATTGTGAAGTTCTGTTCTGTAAAAATACTGAAGCTCATTAAAAATTAAATAATTTTGTATCCTTATAATATTTATCTAATTTAGTATTTTTTTTTTAAGTACAGGATATAATTCAAATAATTGATTAAGTTTCAGGCTCAGTCTTTCAGAAAATTGAGAGTTCCGAGGTCAACTTTTACATTAGAAAATCTCCACTGTGATAGCCCCTATTTCTTCAATTTTAAAGGAAAAAATATAAAAAAAATTTTTTTTTGGACTATATTCCTAATTATCTTTAAAATGATGTACCACAACCTTAAGTAATGCAATAAAAAATATTTTACTTTGCATTCGCTTCTATGAGAGCCCTCCTGAAATAAAGATTTTTATAACTTTTTAAGCCATATTCGACTGGAGGCCATCGGTTTACATATTACATTTAAATTTGAAGTAATTACGTTCAGTAATTCAGAAGTTATAAGGCTCTGACAGACAAGTGCAAATTCACTCAAGTAGACTCAGAGACCTTCGCTTCGCTCGGTCAAATATTTATTGACAAGACCAAGAATTTTAAGATTTAACTGACCATAATATAAATTATAAAAAACAACATTAGTTTGATGCTAAAATGCCAATTAAAAAACGATTTAGTTTGCCTTACATAGTCTCAGACTATAAATTAATTGTCATGCAAAATCTTGATTCTTAACAACTTAGTTTGGTTACCTAATGAGATATTATATATTCCAATTTACATTTAAGGATGCTATGTATGCTCTATTTGCATTGATTTTCGATTATTGATTAATCGTATCGTCTATTGCTATGTGCATATGACAATATAATGATATAAATTTTACCTGTTCTCTGATGGTGGGATCTTGGTAACGTGATGCTGCCATTCTGAGCGACTTGGCCAGTCGCTTGCTGGGGTGCTGCTACCATGCCTGTGGTGGCGAACATAGTTCCAAACTAGCTTGCCTGAATCTCAGGTGGTCTTTACCCCACGCAAATGTATACATAATATCGTCAAAAGCTTAATTTCTTGCGTTAGCCATGTAACGTACACAAATACATACAGCATAAAAGGGCATTTAATAATAATGTTTAATTACTTTTTTTGGCAATTTCACCAAAAAGTCACTGTTTATCCAGCCCAACAAATAGTACACATACGTTATACTTTGCGCAAGGTCGCCACTTATTTACATTTAGAATGTCTCCTTGCTGATCTTTTTTGTTAATTATTGGCACCCGATTAGGAAAGCTTTTTAGAATTCAATAAAGTAACTTTAAAATAGATCAATGAACAATAAACACTGTATTTATTAGCAGCAAAATCTAATGAGTAATGATTTGCGAACACAAGTCTGACAGAAACCAGAGACAAGTAACATCACCGACCAGAAAAATAAAACGTAGTGATTGAGCTCTGGTTAACTTGTCTCTGGTGATTGAGGATTACATTCTCTCTGCAGAAAAAGAAGAGTAACGTATACAGGAACCACCACAGACATATACCACCGACCAGAAAAAAAAAGACAGAAACAACGGAGCGAAGTGGACCACAGACGTTATAGACGAATAAGAGACGAATACGGATATTGTAGCTAGCAACATTGGTTCCGAGCCATAGACAAGTTTGAAGGTGAACAAAAACATGGAGGTAACAAGAGGTAGCAATTACCTCCATGAACAAAAATCAAAGGGGTGGGTGAACCACAGATTTATATAGAATATGTCTGTGGGGTGAAAGTTGGAACTGGCGCCGTGTAGAACGTAGTACGTCTACCACCGCCGTGTAGAACACTCTTAAATCCTTAGTGTTAAATATTCTACATCTATGCCTTAGTGTAAGTTTTAGCGCCACCTGTTTCTAAGGAACGTAGGCTGGAAAGTTCCTCATTAGCACTCATTAGCAAAGCTCATTAGTCATTATTTTATCTACGCCCGACCGTTTCTAAACTCTCATAGGACTTCTCTTTTTGGCGGGAATCGAGAAGCGCGCTCTTTTGGTTTTAAAATTTTAAAAATAAGTTTTTAAGTGTAAATAAGTGTTTGTATAGTTGTTCATTGTTGTAAATAATTGTAAACATAGCAAAATGCCGTCGGATAGTGATGGGGACGGTTTTGAGCCAGTAGCAGGTAAAAAAAGGAGGAAAGCGCCGAAGGACAAATCCGAAAATGATGAAAAATATAAAATATACATGAAGCCTGGATATCGACGGGCGTATGGCGATAATAGTACCAATGTGGAGTTCCCGGTGTTTGTGGAGAGCACAGAAACAGATGTGAAACTAGGGAATAAAAATCCTCTGATGGTGACAAAATTCTTCAAGCAGGTCAAAGGTATTAGTGAAAGTAGGCGCATAAACGCTAGTAAAATTATGCTTGTTTTTAAACAGGCAACAGCAGCAAATGACTTTTTATCACATGAGTGCCTTTCAGTTTATAAGCTTCGAGCTTTCATTCCGGCGTCCTCTGTGGAGAGGGTGGGGGTTGTTAGGTTCATTCCAAAGGAAGCGAGTAACCATGAACTATTTAATAAACTCTCATCAGAAAGTGAAGTGATAGGAATAAGGAGATTCATGAAGAAAGTAGGGGAGGAGTTAGTGCCTCTCTCAACAATAAGTGTAATTTTCAGCGGTACTGTTCTCCCACAGTACATATATTTGGACAACTGGAGATATAAAGTATTCACTTATGTTCCACCATTGATGCAATGTTTTAAGTGTATGAAATTTAATCATTATGGAAAGATTTGTAGGAACCAGCAAATATGCTCACGCTGCGCTGGTGAGCACCATTACAAGGACTGTACTTCGGATATGCTGAAGTGCAGTAATTGTGGGGGCGCTCATCTAGCAATTTCCAAAATTTGCCCTGTAAAGGCAGCGAGAATGGAGAGAAACAAAGAAACCTACTCTAAAGTATTACAAATAAATAGTGTGAGTTTCCCTCCACTTTCAAAGCCTCAGACGTACCAAAAGGCTCAGCCTACACAGACTAAACATACTACACAAACAAAGACGGAAATTTCCCACACCGATATTGTAAATAACTCAAAAGTTCTAGGAGCCATAGTTAACACTTTGGTTACAATAGGGAACTCAAATAATATTAAGACTACAAATCAAATCAAAGAGGCATTTTTACAACATTTAAATAAAATATAATGGATTCTCACCTAACTATTGTACAACATAATATTCAAAGTATAAATAATAAGAAACCCTTAGTTAAAACATTTTTAGAACAATATAATATTGATATTCTGTTATTAAATGAGACCTGGCAAAAAGATACAAGTAACCCTATTCGATTTTCAGGATATAGTTTTGTAGGAAAAAATGCAAAAAATGAACATGGGGGAGTAGGCATTTTATTAAAAGATTCATTTAAATATAAAATATTACCAACAAAATTTTATCAAGATGTTCAGTCCATAGCAATTGCTCTGGAAACTAATATTGGTACAGTGTCGATTTTATGTGTTTATTGTCCACCTAAAAATAAAAATAACAATTATTGTAGAATTAATAAACTTAAAAATATTATTGCGGACTTACCGAAACCTTGTATAGTATCAGGAGATTTTAATGCACATCACATTGCATTTGGTTGTCATTGTACAAATTCAAGGGGAAAAACATTGTTTGAAATTTTCGACGAGCACAACTTATGTCTGCTAAACACAGGTGTACCTACTACAGTACAAAGGCCTAACGCTAATAGCTCTGCTATTGATGTCACAGGTGTGAGTCCTGTACTTGCACCTCTATGTGAATGGGCAGTAGGTGACGATCCTTTGGGTAGTTACCACTACCCAACATTTACAAAATTAAATTTAGTTCCATCTAAATATTCAGTCAATGACAAAGTAGAGAAATTTCTATTTCATAAGGCAGATTGGACCAAATATTATGCAAAATCAGAAGAGTACTTTAAATCTTTTACATCTGATGAAAAAGATCCCTTGCAGTCATATGAAAATTTCTGTGAAATTTTATACAAACTTAGAAAAGACTACATTCCTTATGTCAAAATTGTGGGACCTAGACTTTTTAAAGCTCCGGCTCCTTGGTGGGATGAAAACTGTGCAGTAGCAGTTAAAAATTCTAAAGAAGCTTTACAGGTATATAAGAGAGATGGGTTGATGGAAAATTACATTAATTATAAAAAATTGGATGCACTGAAAAAATTAATCATTAAGGATGCTAAGAAAAATAGTTGGTATAAGTTATGTTCGTCATTCAATAGATATACTCCTATTACTCGAGTATGGAATTACATGAAAAAGTTTAAACGTATCAAAATCCAACCACAGCATAAAAACGATGAATGGATTCTAAATTTCATTTCTAAATTTAAACAGGATAACAACAATACAACTCTAAATACCTCTGTTTTTGAGTGTAATAATGATTCGGACAAGTCAATATTACTATTAAAGCCTTTCACTTTTGCGGAATTTGCTATAGCACTTCAATCAAGAAAAAACTCTACACCTGGTATTGATAATGTTCCATATATAATGATTAAAAAGTTGCACAAATTAGGTCAATTAGCTTTACTTGATATATTTAATAGGCTATGGGTCAATCAATGTGTTCCACATAGTTGGAAGATTCAATGTATAATACCAATTTTGAAGCCTGATAAATCTCCATCTGATTGTAATTCATACAGACCAATATCATTAACATCATGTATAGGAAAATTATTTGAACAAATGCTGAAACTCAGATTAGATTATTTTACAGAAAATAATAATTTATTACCAACATTCCAGTATGGTTTCCGTAAAGGAAGAAGTGCAACTGAAAGTTTAGCTTCATTTGTATCAGATTTAACAAGCTGTAAGTCATCCAAAGCCACTGCAGTATGTGTATTTTTAGATATAGAAGGTGCTTATGATAATGTTGATTTAAACCAGCTTATAACTTCTCTTCATGAAATTGGCATTCCTGGAAAAATGTTAAAATGGCTTTTAAATTTTTTAAATAACAGAATATTTTATGTTAAGTATAATAATATAATTCATGGGCCTAATTCTACAAGTAAAGGCCTTATGCAAGGTGCATCACTATCTCCAATTTTATATAATTTATATACCTCTCAAATTGAGAAATATGTAACAAATGACGTAAAAATTTTACAATTTGCAGATGATTTGTTATTGTATAGTGTAAATAGAAATGTAGAAGTAGCCCAAAATACTGTTAATTTGGCATTGATCCAGTTGCAAAATTATTACAAAAACACTTTAAAATTAAATATTAATACCTCTAAAAGTTCATGTATGACATTTGGTGGTCCAGTAGCTGTAAACATTAAATATAATAATTTAGATATTCCAATTGTAAGGAATAAGAAGTTCTTGGGAGTAATTTTTGATACAAAACTAAAATTCGATGCACACATTAATTATATTTGTAAAAATGCATTGAAAAGCATTAATATTCTCAGATGTTTAGCTGGTATTTTTTGGGGTTCGGATCCCAAAATTTTAACTTTATTGTATAATAGTATGGTGAGAAGTCATTTCGATTATAGTTACGTTGCTTATATGCAAGCGAATTCATCGATGTTGAAAAAATTGGATGTTGTACAAAATATAGGTCTGCGAATAATAAGTGGAGCAATGCGCTCTACACCTATTAATTCAATGGAAGTAGAAACATGTATCCCTCCTTTGCCGGTGAGACGTGTTTATTTGGCTGAAAAGTTTTGTTTGAAACAACTATTTGCTAACTCTAACTTGGTAAACAAATTATTATTACCACAGGATTTATTGAAAGTAACGGAATCATCTAGTGAAACTCTGCAAACTACGGCAAAATCACTTCTTTCCGGTAAAGAACCTACCATGTTAATGGATTGGTTATGACATATATGCATAGTATTGCTAGCGATATAAATGTAAATGACATTTTGCCTATGTATGATTGCCACTATGATGTAATAAATCTAGGAAACAGAATACATATCACTGATATTGAAACAAACAATGACTTCCTCATATTCATTGAAGAAAATTGTAAAAATTATTATAGGATATATTCGGATGGGTCTAAAAATGAGAACTTTGTAAGTTCTGCTTTTTATGACTCACAGTTAAAAATATGTAGATCTTACAAATTAAACTCTGACTGTAGCGTTTTCACTGCTGAATGTGTTGCCCTCTTAACCTTCGGCATACAAGGTGGGGTCTAATAAACCCCAAGCGGTTAAAATCCGTTGAATTTTTTAAATTATCCGCGCGTTTGTTTTGGCGCCTTAGGTAGCTGATTTTGCGACGTTTCCAAACCGACCAGTGACGGCAATTCAGTGTTTCGCGCGCTTTTGGAGGTGCCAGAAGTATTTTGGGTGTGTCACACCCCACGTTGTATGGCACGCGAAAAAAAAGGTAAGTAACATAATTCATTTTTAATTGAAATTCACGTAATTTAAATGTTTTAGTAATGTTGAAATTATTATTTTTAGGTTAAAAACATGCCAATTATTAGTGACGATATGATATTAAGCTGTTTGCTGGAAGAAGATGACGATAGTTGTCACAGTCATCGTCAGCTTGTATAGCTTACAAGCTGACGATGACTGTGAACCCGACCATTTGAGTGTTGCTTCGGATCATCAGAGCGTCAAGACTTTTATTCACCTTACGAATATCTCACCTTGGATGAAGAGCTTGTTTCATTCCGAGGAAGGTGCAGTTTCAGGCAATATATTCCATCCAAGCCGGCAAAATACGGCATAAAAATTTATGCATTGGTCGACTGTAAAACATTCTATACGATAAATTTAGAAATATACTGTGGCCAGCAACCAGAAGGCAGTCCATATACTGTTAGCAATAAGCCGTACGATTTGGTGGACAGAATGGTGCGATGTGTTTCAGGGAGCTCTCGTAATGTGACGATGGATAATTTTTTTACAAGCTATGAAAGCGTAAAAAATCTACTCGAGCGACACACGTTGACTGCTGTTGGGACATTGCGAGCAAACAAGACCTGCCGGCCAGATGAATTCAAGGCAAGACGCGAAGAGAATTCTTCGTTGTTTGGATTCCAAAAGGACATAACATTGGTTTCTTATGTGCCGAAGCCAAGAAAAATGGTATATTTAATGTCTTCACTTCATCATGACGGCCAAATAAATGAAGAAACAGGCCGTAAACAAAAGCCAGAGATTATTACCTTTTATAATCAAACTAAAAGTGGTGTTGATGTAGTCGACAAGCTCTGCAGAACATACGACGTATCACGAAATTCAGAGAGATGGCCGCTCACCGTCTTCTTCTCAATACTTAATCACGCTGCAATCAATGCAATGATTGTTTACATGTTATACAACAACATCCAGTCAAAGAAAACTAACTACCGACGACACTTTATTAAAAAATTGGGTCTATCATTATTAGAAGAGCATTTGGGAAGAAGACAAGAGAACGAAAGGCTGCCAAAGGAACTTCGCAAAAGAATAGGGGAACATTTGGATCAGCCATCGTTTATTCCACCTACCAAAAAAGCAAATATTATTCAGAGGTGTGCAAAGTGCCCGAGAAAAAAGGATCGCAAGACCAAATATTCTTGTGAAAAATGTTGTACTCCATTGTGCCTTGAACATTGCAAGTTCACTTGTGATAATTGTTGCTTTTCAGAAAAAAAGTGATGAAGTTATTGACCTGTAATTTTAAAGACTAATATATTTCCTTATTGATTTTTCAAATATTTATGTTTTTGTATAAGTTTTTTAAAAACTAGGTAACTAAGAAGTGATCTCTACTTTAGTTTAGTGCTCAGAAGGTGCCATTTTTGTTTCAAATTTTAAATATAATAATTTCATTATTACTAAATATGTTTCATTTATCCTAACTCTATTTATCATCAAAGTTCATAAATACGAGGTAAAAACGCATTATCATCAATCGTTGATTGAAAATCAAAAAAAATATTAGGGTATGTCACACCCCACCTTGTATGGCGCGTAGCAATTTTTCACCTTGTATGCCGAAGGTTAAAGGCATTGGAATATATCCAAGATGAATTAATGTTAAAAATTAATAACTATGTTTTAATAACAGACTCTAAAAGTGTTCTTTTAGCTGTAAATAATTTTAACTTTAGTAATTATAAGTTAGTTTATGTTATTTTCCAAATTAAAAATGTATTGCTTAATTTAAAACAAAGGGGACTTAATATAGAATTTGTTTGGGTACCCTCCCACAGAGGCATAACAGGAAATGAAGTGGCTGATTCTGCTACTAGAATAAGAAATTTTTATGAAGATTGTTCGAGTAACATCAAAGTGCCATTTACGGATTTATGTAATAAACTTAAAATAAGACAAAAAAAATTATGGAGTGAAGTATGGGACGAGACTAATAAAAATAAAGGAAAATGGTATGCGGAAATTCAAAAGGAAATGCCGGCGCAACCATGGTATTTCAAAACGAAGTGTGAATCTAGAAAATTTACATCAGTTATAAATAGACTGAGATTTGGACATTGCCTGGTGCCAACACATCTGCATAAACTAAAAATTCTTAGGAGTAAAAAATGCCACTATTGTGAAAATGAAGAGGCTGACGTGAATCATATTATATTTATTTGTCCAGCTTTTGGTGTACAAAGATTAATATTAGCGAATGAAATAGACAGGATAAATATAGAAAATAAACTTAACATGAGTATTCCCCGCCATATTAAAGACTTGTTACATAATACTTTATATTTTAAGCCTATTTTTGATTATATTTGTAGTACTGTAGAAAAATTGTAAGCTGTATTAAGATTTTATTAATTAATTAGATTTAAGCAATTTTGTATTTTTTAAAGAAAGGCCTTAAAGGACTAGAATCCAAGGCCGTAAAATAAATTAAAAAAAAAAAAAAAAAACTCTCATAGCTGGATGTTAATTATTTCAATATACAAATGTCAGAACAAATTCATAATTGAAAGGAAAGGAAAATATGAATACAATAAATTAGTTCATTTTGAATTTATTTTAAAACAAAGAGATTCTTACATAATGTAAAAATAATAAAGATACATATTACATATTATCTTAACCATAGAAATGCAACACTGATCGCTATTGTATAAAGTGTCAAAAATGTACATAGATAAAATAAATCAAAGTATATTTCGGATTTAGATTAATTAATTACACAGCCTATATTAGCAGGTATTTTGTTATTTATGTCCTAGTCCTTATGTTTATAAGAAGCTATTGGCATAACTATTTTGCAAAACGGTCATGCTCTTTATTAGTAACAGATATAATATTTTAACAAATGTCTGTGCAGTGTACATATATCTCGCGGTTATACAGTCAAGTTTATGATTATCACATTTTTATATAATTTGTATACAAATCATTTTAGGAACATACAAGTTCTTAAATGGCAATATTTGAATGCACTTTATTTAGTTTTGATTATCTAATATTTTTCATAGCCAGGCAGAGTGAATGATCTGCTGTAGCTCTCAATATCATCCTTGAGGCTTTTTATTTTTGCCTGGATGTCTACATTTTCTTCACAAACTCTGTTGAAGTCTACCAATTTGGGTCCGGATATTTTGGTGATTTCTGCAGCAAGTTTTAGAGCTTTGTCAATGTAATTTACTACTCTATCAATATCGGTTTCCTTTAAGCCTCTTGAAGTTAATGCTGGTGTACCTGTAAAAATAATATGCATTACACATTTACACTCATAACTTTTTAATCAATGGGACACAACAATACCATAAAAATATTATCAAAATAAATTCAGACTTTAGACACTACCACTGAGGGTTCATTTTTGTTCATGTAATCTGAGGCACTGGGATCGAGAGCACTCTTGTCAGTGTTATTATAACAAGTGATGCTGCTCAGCTCCAGAATGCGTTCAGCGAATGTTTCACGGAGGCGTGAGCTAGAGATAGTCGCGCAATTCTAGACCTTCGCACAATCAGTGAAGGTTCATTATTGCTCACCTAATCTGATGCCACTGGGGTTGAGGGCACTCTTGTCTCCAGGCACAGTGTTTTTATTACAAGCGATGCTGCACAGCTCCAGAATGCGTTCGGCGCGCGCTCCAGTGAGGCCTGCGTTACGCACGTCCACAAGGATCAAATGCACATCCGTACCGCCGGTCGCGATGTCGTAGCCGCGCGATTTTAGACCTTCGCACAACCGCTGAGAGTTTTTTATCACCTGGTGAATTATATCACATTTTATTATACATTTAATTTAGTGGATAACTAACTGTATAAATTTCGCGGATGAATGTAGCCTATGCACGTCCCAGGGATGTAAGTTTAACCTGTCTCTGTAACAAATTTCATAAAAATCGGTTGAAAAATTGGCCGTTACAGCGTATAAGACAGCCAGACACACTTATAATATTAGCATGGATAATTGTTTTATTTTTTAAAAGAGCAACCGCCGCGTTTCTTGTTTGTTTTTTCGTTAGGAATGGTATTATAAAAAAGATTATATATAATATAAGATAGAACTTTACAATTTAAAAGCACTTCTAAAAGTTTGTTTGAAAAAACATTTTAAAAATCAAATATGTATTGTAACCGTTTCAAGTATTGTATTATTGAAATAAGAGTTATTATGATTTTGGGTCTGGAAGTGAGGAAACCATAGTTCCATACTAGTTGATACTACGTAAATTCTGGTAATGTGACTTGTTTGATAGCTGTGGTGGTTACTTATCTGCCTGTTCTGGTGAGATCCAGAATTAAGCATTCACTGAGTATAAAATCTATAAAGTACAATAATATACATATATAATGTTCCCTTACCTGTTTTTGGTACTCCACAAATTCGGGCAAGGTGGCTTGTTTCATAGCAGCAGCGATCGCAGCAATAGCGTGGTTGTGGGGACCACCTTGTAACCCGGGGAACACCGCCTGGTTGATCTTATTCTCCAAGTCGTACATAATCTTCTCTCCCTTAGCGTTCACTGATCTCACTCCTTTGCGATAGAAGATGATGCCTGCGCGAGGACCGCGTAACGTCTTGTGTGTGGTTGTTGTCACAATATCACAGTACTCAAATGGGCTTGGAATCACACCTGTAAAGATTTTTTATCCCATTACAAGACAGTTCTGTACTTGACGAAAATAGTGTTTAATGTAAAACTATGATGAGGTCTACATTGGAGAATGGAGTGTCCAGACATAGAGCTACAGTTGAATTTTGTTTTTTATTAAATTTCTAGCTAATGCCCGCCACTTCGTCCGCGTGAATTGAGTAGGTGTTCCGGTTCCCGCGGGAACTCTTTAATTTTCCTATTCCAGACTATAACCTATCTCTGTGAAAAATTTCATCCAAAGCCGTTCAGCCGTTCGGGCGTGACATCATCCATACATCCATCCAAACTTTCACATTTATAATATTTATTTGATTTGATTGGTCATAATAGTTTATTCTTGGTTTTAAATATTTATTTCTTCTTTGATACTACAACAAATCATATTATTATTATAATATTAAATACAATATTAGGTCACAACATTTAAAGATTGTCCATTGACATCATCCCCAATCGTCATTAACTTTATAATTGTTTACAATTATTATTATCTTCATTGGAGGTCAATTTACGTCTTAAGATACGTAAATTGTTGTTAATTAAGATACGTAAATTGTTGCATCATTTATTTATTTATTATTATTTATCAATTGTTTTACTTTACTGATAAAGAGTTTCAGTAATCATACTAATATTATCAATGTGAAAGTGTGTTTGTTTGTTGATGAAGTACACCGCAACACAGCAACGGATCGACGTGATTTTTTGCATGGGTATAGTTCAGGACCTGGAGAGCGACATAGGCTACTTAAAACTAAGTTTATATGAGTTTAAACTGCAGACTTGAAACTAGCTACTGCATTTGACTAGCTCTTCTAATTTTGAGCATTTTGTAACTCTATCTCATCTTTATCTCAACAACATCAACAGACTTTATAACATCATGTAATATGAACATTATAACAACAATTTTTACCTGCAGCAACCAGGCCAGAGATATGCGCCATATCTCCCATCAATAAAGCGCCATTCTCATCAGCAATCTGTCTAAAGCGTTTATAATCCAGACATCTGGAATAACAGCTCATGCCAGCAATGATGAGACGTGGTTTGAACAGCCTTGCCGTTTCTGCTAGCTTTTCATAGTCTATGAGACCTGTTTTGGGATCCACCTGGGCAAGGTATAAAGTAAGAATTAGTGCATGTAGGTACACACATAACCTTTATTCACGTATAACCTTTTACTTTTTTATCCATTACAAGGTAGCCGTTGACTGCGTTCTGACCTGATGGTAAGTGATGATGCAGTCTAAAATAGTAGCGGGCTAACCTGTTGGGGCATGGTAGTTCTATTAAACCCTTACCCCTTCGGTACAATACAATACAAAAAAAATAGCCATGGCTGGAGCTTCCCACCAGGCCAGACCAGGGAAAATTCAGAAATTATAAATTCCCAAATTGAACTTGTCGGCGATCGAACCCAGGACCTCTGCACGTTAAGGCAATAGCGCTACACACTGCGCCAAGGAGGTCGTCAAGTTAGTTATATTAGAACTTAGAAAATGAGTTGTACCAAGTAACACTAAGATAACACTATTTAGTACTTGGTATATAGATCGCGACATTGAAACAGCGGTTCTTTTCTTTTCTCCAGTGTTTTAAATAACGTAAATCTACGGAAAGAAACATTCGCATTACATCGTTAAACAATTTTTTTTTAAAGTGTAAAGAATAAAAGCTGGGATTTTTTATTAGAAGTTGACTCATTTTCAGAAACTAAAACCTGTGTGCATTAGTTTTAGGTACTTTAAGTGCACATAAAGGTCACTAATTTTAAAATCACTACTAAACTACTAAAAGTCACTACTAATTTTAAAGTTTTTACAATCAAACTGATACCTCACCTTGTATGGCATGCTCTCAAAGAAGATGGAAGTGGCAGATATCTTTTTTGTGGCTGTGAAGAACCCATGAGTGAGATGCCCACCATCGGGCAGGTCCAGCCCCATGATGCGACCATGAGGCTCCACAACAGCTGTGTATACTGCGAAGTTAGCTGGTGATCCTGTAATTAATAAAAAAAATATACAAATTTATTTTTTCTTAAAATGAAAATCTAGCTAGTAAGTTCTATTGCAAACTAGATTTGTAATAACATGTGACAGTGAAAATATAAAATTTCTAAACTTCAGAATTATATGTTGAAAATCAACAAAGTTACACATTTTTGAAGTGAAAACTTCTTTAGGAGCGTTGAGCACTTTTTGGTAGGACTAGGGGGTAAAAATGTGGAATATGTGAGACCGACACCTTTCTTCTTAAGACAAAAGATCTTAACTCTTAAGTATAATAATACAGTTCATTCCTAATTAAACTTTAATACTTTAGATTTTAAGGTTTATTTTAATAAGAGTTGTGTAACCGTGGCCGACACCTCGCGTTGTTACGAAGACAAAAGGTCTTAAATATAAATATAGTACATTCGTAATTAAACCTTAATCCCTTAGTTTTAAGGTTTATATGTGAAATATTTTTACTATTATTATTAGTATTTTTTTTAAATTAGAAGAAAATAAAATTTCAATATTCGTTTTTACTTCTATTGGCAGTTCTTATGACTGCAATTTTTTTTCTTATACTTCTCCAGTAAAGTTGCAATTTTGTAGTAACAAAATTTATATACCACTTACTTTAAAAAAAAAAACTTAAATTAGACCATACTTTTTCTTTACCTGAATAAGGCTGGACATTAACTCCCCATTCTTCTGGTTTCAGTCTATATGCCTCGAGCGATCTCTGCTGGGTCAATATTTCTATTTCATCGATAAATTCATTGCCTCCATAATATCTGAAATGTAAATTATAAAATACTAGTGATCGCCTGCATACAATTTTTGATTTCCTATGAGATTATGAAATTTTCGAGCTGCAAAAGGCCTATCTATAGAGGCTATATTATATGTCATATACTTATAGCTTACACAGGTTTTTATTATTTAAAATTACTAACCTAAATGCTGATTTACATTATATGTGGAGTATTTCACTCTTAAGAAGCTAGTTATTAGTAGTTTTACGAGTATTATGTATTTTAAAAATGTATACAAGACTGGCTTTCAAAAGCCCTCTGTGACACATTAACCACATAACTAGTTGATCACTTCAAAATGGGACATTACATGTATTACATTATTACATGTTTTATTACATGTTTGGAGATCTGTACTATACTTTTGAGTATGGAGATCCAAGCTCCATATAGCTTAATGCTGCAAAAAATTGAGGAATGTGTACTGTTGGCTGAGGGATTAGACAATTAAGTTACTTACCTTTGATTTGGCATACCCTCTGAGTATTTATTGTGCAAGCATGAGCTAAGGCACTGAAGGACCGGTATAGATGTAAAGTTCTCAGACGCAATCATCTCGAGACCACTTGCTTGCCGTTGCTTCTCATTCTTGATTATTTCATATAATTCAGGATCCGTGTCCCATAAGTTTCCATTTAATACTGCATTACTCATGATTGAAGTTGTATAAAAATTTCTTACTATTAATGTCTTCTGGAAATATAAATTATGAATTATAGTTAATATAATACTTTTAAAATAATTCAGAAATGAAGGAGACAGAATACAGATTCACTATCAATTACATACTGAGCTAACTCAAATGTGTCTATATTAAATATTAATACAGAGATCTTGACTATTGACCCCACTGATATTATTTTATAACGCAATCGAAAACAAGAGTTGATTGCATCATTGGTTGATTGCTACTTCGTGTCGAATTTCGACAGTGGGCTATTGCCATGCTATTGCGATTTACGAGTATGCTTTCGCAATGTGAAAATATCAATGTTTGAACTTTGAATACAGTGGTAGTGGATCCCATGACAGAATAGGACTCACTTTTAACGCAAACCTGAAGTTTTTGTACTGAATTGTTGAAAAACAACGAAGTATTAAATGTTGACCAAACTTAGTTGAAACTTTAACCTCGAAGTTCGAACCGTCGAACGAATTTGAAAGTGCAAGTTTTAAAAAACTTCTTTGACATTTTGTTTAAAAAAAGTTAGTTACTTACAGTATGGTGTCTTGTTGCTTGCAATTCTCGCAGAGGACCCGATAAAATTTGCGAAGTGTGCGTGTTTGTTCTTCTAAGTATGTCGCGAAAACAAGTCCTCACTATGTTAATATTCATTTTTATACGTTCGCACCCAAAATTATTTTAATGCTCTTCGTTAAACTATTTCTTTTCTTGAAACAAGAACAAATTTTATCAATTTTGATAACCCATTATGAACTCTATTATCGTAAACTTGACGTTTCACTGACATTTTGCTTTAGCGCTAGCAGGTATAGTGTATTATCTATGTTTAGCGCTACACAATCAAGTCTACCAATCTTCACATAAAAATTTAAAGCTAGGAATTCACTATGTTCGCACCGTCCACCGGCACTCGTCAGTAATGGTGCTGCCACACTGCTGTTCAAAAAATATGTTTACAAACATTTTCAAATGTTAGAAATGGTTACATTATGTTTAAGAATTGTTAGATGTTTTGAGTGCTGGTACACTGATGAAAAATGTTTATAAACATTAATAACATTTGAAAACATGGAATCGGCTCTCAGTTTGGATTTACGTTCTGAGGCGTCTACGTACACGAAAATGGAAGAAAATTTGCTCATTGGATTGGATTTTATTTTCTGTTTAAAAAGAAAGAAAAAGCTCTCTATCTGGATGCGCCAAACACCTGTCTGTCGCCTGGATACATGTTTACAAACAAATGATAACAAATGTTTTATTTGTTACAATTTGTTAACTAACAATTTTGTTGAGAAATGTTTACTAACATTACTAACGTTTTCTAACAATGTGATCAAATGTTGGTTAGAAAATGTTTACTAAAGTTTGTAAACATTTTTGAACAGCAGTGTGGCAGCACCATAGACAAGAAGTAAGACGTGGTTTTCGCAGCTTCACACCATCATCTTCACCGACATCATCTTCACACTGCTAATTGTCTCTGCTGCTAATTCTGTGTTGTGTGCAACCTCCTTCTATGACCCTATAATTTAAGAATAGCTCAAGCTGCCATACTTTATAGCCTTACCAATATTATAAATGCGACAGTGTGTTTGTTTGTTAGTTTGTCCTTAAATTACCCCGCAACATAGCAACGGACGAAGTAATTTTTTGCATGGGTAATTATTGCTATTTGCTGTGGAGGACCTGGAAAGTGACTTACCTATAAGCTAAGTATAAGTACCTACCTAGGTAGGTACTTTTTATTCCGGAAAATTAAAGAGTTCCCGTGGGAATTGGATCCACTACGCTTTAGCCTCCAAGAATGAGCTCCAATTCGAATCATATAATTACTCACAATTTCGAAATTGTTTTGATATGCGCGCCTCGTCTCCATAAAATAATTAGGTAGGTATACCTACTATCATTTATTGCAGATGCATTGCGCGAGTGTCAGTTGTTAGGTGGTACTTAGTTACTTTATTACCTCATGCAAAGCTATCAACCAAAAAATATGACCATACCATTATCTAAACGCTAGGCCTAAGCTACCCATAGGTATTTTGTGTCAATGGCGCAGGTCATAGAAGCATAAAATCACTGCTCACCCTTGTTAAAATCATGTTAAAATAGATAAAACCTCAATGTCCTGTCCTGTCATTAACTAGCTAGGAGAACGATATAGACTTTTTATCCCGGAAAATTGAGCAGTTCCCGTGGGAATTCTAAACAATATAAAGCACGTATGAAGTCGCGGGCA
This sequence comes from Erebia aethiops, assembly GCA_923060345.2. Classification (NCBI taxonomy): domain Eukaryota; kingdom Metazoa; phylum Arthropoda; class Insecta; order Lepidoptera; family Nymphalidae; genus Erebia; species Erebia aethiops. The sequence goes on from OV281082.1 coordinate 21,692,370, forward strand.
TTAGCTAGTAGCGGGCATATAATCTTGGGTCGATTTTATATAATAGGTAATAATAATAATAGTAATACAGGTACTTAAAAAAATGATATAAGTAGATACTTAGTACTTACATGCACCTATTCAGCAGACATATTTAATCACATTATAATAATTAATAGCAAACTATTTACCTACCTATTCGGCCTGCATTTCACCGAAACTTGGCTGCACACTCGAGGTTGATAATTACTATCTAGTTACCTATTGCGCTAACTTCAGGTAATTGCTATTTTATTCCGTCGCTCTACAGTTGCCAATTTGAAAAACAAATTAAAAACAATTACCTATATAATATATTCTTATTAGGTATGTTGCGAATTCATGATTATTGATTTGAACGATTCGAACTTTCGACGACGCGGCTCTCAAGGTTGCGTAGTTTACTCAGTGAAGATTAAAAACGAATAATTAATTAGATTCCTCAAGCGTGTTAAAATAATTAAGTACTTAGCCGATGTGTGAAGCAGCAAGCACTTACAAAACCTAACGACAAGTCCGTCTCATTTCAATCCGCTTTGTTTGGTTCATTGCTACGGCTGACAATGGATTGTTTACTTTTTAGATAGGGTTCCGTTTTATTATTATAAGCCTAGAATTACCTACATGCTTTAATATTTTATTGGGCAGAACAATATTTAAATATTTCAATTAAAACCGTAAGACCACTTAGAACCGATGAAGCTTCTCCTCCTAAAGTTCCATCGTCTATAGATACCAAATATTGAATTTAGGATTCAATTCCAAAATAATTGGGTCAAAAACCAAACTGAAAATGGTAGGTCCCTGTGGATCCCCCTGTTGGCAGCCTACAGCAGAGCTTAGGGAATTGGATTTATACAATAATTTAGAAGGTTCCGCGTAACACTGCCAAAGGTAAGGGATTTTATGTGGAATTTTGTTTTTAACCTCAGAGAGGAGGATGTTACGATCAACTGAGTTAAAAGCATTTTTAACATCAACTTTCAGCAACACCTCCTCGTCTGAGTTTAATAGAAAAGTACGAGCAGCGTGAACTGCAGCTTCACATCCACTCTTACATCCAAAGCCTAGCTGTATAGGTTGAAAAAATTCTGACATAGATGGTGCAATGCTTGCAGCAGATTTTCGAAACAATGCGTCTTATGGTGGAACCCACAGCAAGCAATGGGTCGTACACTGCCATCTTTTTGGCAAGAGCACAAAGATTGGCGCCAAAATTGGTGTTATTTCTGTTATTAAGTTAACTAAATTCGTGATTGATTTTTAAAGTTCCTTACCAATATCACCGTTTAAGCCAATTAAATCTTTAAAATGCTGTGGCGACATATCAATTCTATACCGCCAGCAGAACCGCTTCTGAAAGACAATACAGCTGCACGAACATCCTCCACCTTAGCCAGAAGCGAAGTTGTGTCTGCGATATTCAGTGTATATTCGATATTCCTACATTCTTTTTTATTTATACAATCTATTACTAAATTAAAAACATCGAAATAGAATGAGTACCTCCCTACACTAAATTTCTACATCAATGAGTAAAAACATTAGTAAAATCCATTCAGCTCTTCGAGATAAGAATAATTATCTTTTGTTTATGAGACAGACAAGCAAGCGGGCTGACTTAATTACTATGTAGATAAACTACCTACGAGTAAATAGGTAAGTAACAATATTTTGTACCGTAGGTCAAGTTATATAAGTAACCTAACTTAATTGTACTCAATAACGACGACAATGCTATACAATGCTTAATGACTGCGTACCTAAGTACCTAGGACTTATGTATGTAAATTGAAAGTACTCTATTAAAAAATAAAAACCGACTTCAAAAACCACAAAATTATTATTAAATTAGCCGCATGAACCGTCTACCTACTCTTCATTATTGTTGACGTGACTCCACATTGGCACCGACTCCAAAAAATGTTATTATAGAACTACATTAACTCTTGTATACATAATAAATTAAATTATTTTTTACTTTTTAGTGTTTGTGGTTTTTGAAGTCGGTTTTTATTATTTTTTTGAAAATTTTTTATTTCACAATTTTTAGTGGCCCCACTGTTTTAAAATACAGGGTGTAACCAGAACGCTAGTAAAAACGTCATTTAATCGTTACTCGTCGACTTGTCTAACTTAGACAAGTCAAGTACCAAGTCCTTTCATATGATACCCCACGTGGTATAGTTATCCTACTTTGAAATTTCAAACCCCTGATTTTCCCCACTTTTTTAATTAAACTAAAAATAATTTTCAATTTTTTTGAATTCCATGATATTGGGCCACTATTATATACAACTATTCCAAATTTCATGTCAATAGCTGTAATAGTTACTGAAATAATCGACTGTGACAGACGGACGGAGGAAGTCGCACCATAAGGGTTCCATTTTTACCATTTTGGTACGAAACCCTAAAAAAAAAAGATATTATGCTATGCATGGTTAAAACACTGTTTACAAAACTATCACACTGATCGCGAGCAATTTACTCTTATCCATTGAGGAGTTCCGTTCTCCATCTCCGGAGATATTCATCAGATCTTCACCAAATTAAAATGGGACCACCTCTGAAGTATGACCTACCAAACAAAAAAAGAATTATCAAAATCGGTTCATAATTGGCGGAGAAATCGCGTAACAAACATACAAAAAAAAACAAAAAAAAAAACATACAGTCGAATTGAGAACCTCCTCCTTTTTTTGAAGTCGGTTAACAAAACAATACTGCTATCGCAAAATTGCACGCGTCAAGCTCGAAATTAGTGCTGGGAGCGAGCTGAATAAGGAGCGACGATCGGGGGTGGCGTACAGCCGTCGTTTCTTCAGACCCCGATTCCTCGGAGCTCGCGCGCGGACTATAGATGCATTATACCTACCTGAATTTTCGAACTCATTGTCTGAAGTTTACGGTTTCAGATAATGGAAATCCTAAACAATAGCAGCAACCTCACAAAAGACAATGGGTGAAGCGAATTGTACTCCCATAGCAACTAAGTGGTAAATAAAAATAAAATTAGATGACTGATAAATTTTTTGTAATAGTAGTTAGTTAGTACTAATTATCATATTTTTCCAAACGCCCATTATAATTATTGATGAATAATGCGACGAATGCTTATCATGCATTCGTCTTACGTTTATTATAATGGGAATTATTTCATTCAATCCCTGCAGATTTATTAGGCACCTATTCCTTATCGTTTTTTTTTTTCATTTTCATTCCACCGTAAAAACACTGAGTTTTTTAGCAGTGGTGGGAGTTGACTAATTGCGAATACCTAAGCTAATACTTAAATCTATTGAATCATATGATACTCATCTACTTAAGTAGGTACCTACTTACCTTTTTGCTTCAGATAAAGAGATAAATATATAATAGATACCTAGATAGATAAAGATATGCCATCTCTTTGGGGAAAGATTGCTTTAAATGTAGGTACGCTAAGCTAAAGGTACCTAAGTTTTAAAGTTTTTTTTTCATTTCTAAAGGTAGGTAGTTACTTATTGAAAATCAAATCAAATCAAATCAAATATTTTTTATTCAAATAAACTTTTACAAGTACTTTTGAATCGTCAAGTGAATCTACCACTGGTTCGGAATGCCATTCCTACCGAGAAGAACCAGCAAGAAACTCGGTGGTTGCTCTTTTTAAATAATTCATTTACAATTACTATATCAATGTGTACATAAGTAACCGCTGTCCCCAGCATTGCTGGAGCGATCAAATCCATGCTCCTCTATCATTTACATAATCTTCAACAGTATAATAAGCTTTTTTCAGGAGCATACTTTTAATGGATTTCTTAAATTTGTTTATTCAATTCATGTCAAAGACGGGCAGACAGAAAGTAGCCCCATTCCCGCCGGTGGCACCCGTTGTTGTTTATAAAATTATTACATACATCAATAAACTACTTTATTAAAGCACTTATATTATATTTAACACATTCATATAAGCACAGGTACTATTTAGCACAGGAGAGGACAGTACTTTTTAACCGACTTCAAAAAAAGGAGGAGGTTCTCAATTCGACCATTATACCAAGTGGAGTGGGATGGAATATGAAAGGACTTGGTACTTGACTTGTCTAAGTTAGACAATTCGACGAGTAACGATTAAATGACGTTTTTACTAGCGTTCTGGTTACACCCTGTATTTTAAAACAGTGGGGCCACTAAAAATTGTGAAATAAAAAATTTTCAAAAAAAAAAAAAAAACCGACTTCAAAAACCACAAAATTATTATTAAATTAGCCGCATGAACCGTCTACCTACTCTTCATTATTGTTGACGTGACTCCACATTGGCACCGACTCCAAAAAATGTTATTATAGAACTACATTAACTCTTGTATACATAATAAATTAAATTATTTTTTACTTTTTAGTGTTTGTGGTTTTTGAAGTCGGTTTTTTTTTTTTTTTTGAAAATTTTACTTGAAACAACTCTAGGTCATTACTTAAACATTCCATAGGATTCCTCAGAGCTCGCGCGCGGACTATTACGTAAGCAGTGATTTACAGAGTTATGGAGTACCTACCTACCTACCTGGCGGTGCCATATACCTATATCTGGTGCATATTCACAGGCTTAGTCATCATAATATCCTTTTCCCGATAGTACTATATCTATTGAATAGATCACGTAAGTAGGTAGATATAGATTATCAATCTATTGGTACTAATATTTTAAATGTGAAAGTTTGGATGGATGGATGGATGGATGTTTGTTACTCAATCACATACCTAATCATGTAATATCGATAGCAACTTATAGGCAATGGTTACTAAGTGATGTCATTCTAAATCCAATATGGCAGACTACCAAAGATGGCAGACTGGTTATTTTTATGTACCTCCCCCATGTAATGGGTAGCGATAAAAAAGGGTTTGCTGAGAAGAATACAAAAATAAAATCTTATTCTTTAAACTTGAAACTCAAAAAAATGTTAACAAGCAACATTTAAAATTGAATTCTTTAATTAATATTATTACAATTATTAAATTAACGATACAATTTTAGAACTAAACAATTTGAAAATTCTTGATCTTATCTACCCATCATGGAAATGAGGAAAAAGTATTTGTCAAAAAAGAAAATTATTATAAAAACTTCGACATAAACCTGAAATCTTTGAGAAAATATTTGCCTTAAGGTTTTCAGTATAAGATTTGAAGAGAAAACAAAATGTTCTTAACCAGATCGTATAATAATACAACATTACTTTTAACAGTTTTGTGGACAATACTTTTAAGTGAGATATAAAAGCTAATAAAACCACTATAACTAAACAGAGCCACTAAGTAAAAAAAAATTACAAAGCTTGATTTATTTTTTTGTTCAAATATCATTACACTATTTTCATGTGAACTGTTTTGGAAGCATCCCTTTAATGATTTGCCAGAAAATAAAATGGGTAATTTTTTTAATAATTTAATCCGGCGTGTAAATCCTATAATATTGGAGTCGCAATAAGCGTTTCGATATATAGAAAATAAAAGAGACGTAAATTCATTAAATAGAAAGACTAGTCTTTGTAAAGTCCTCAACAGACGTAATACCCAAATCATTGCAGACATCGTCACTATCAAATTCACTCTGTCTGTGAAATTTGCATTCTCCGAGCAAATATTCCAAGCAGGTGTCTTCTCATACCAAGGACTTGAGTACAATATTCCATCTTCTTCACTTAAATTAACAATAACGGTTATAAGCACTGGCAAATTTAAACCACCAAATTCATCCCAACGAAAATTCCAAAAGACAGAATTAGTGGGAGAATGCTCATCGCTTGTTATTCTCTTACGCCTGCGGACATTGTCTATCCATGCATCGTATCCTTTAGATACGACCAGATAAGCAATTCCGACTTTGAGAATGTATATGACCCATTCGTTTGCTATAAAATTTTGTACATTGTGATCAGATTCATTGTAAAACGTGTATACCTTTTCATATTCATCATTGTCTGCTTCAGGTATTCCATATTTTTTGATAAGATGAGTGTAGTTTAAATTAATTTCTTCGTAACTTATGATCCATTTATTATGTGGAAAAAAACATTTGGTTTTTGCGTAAGAGTTTTCATATCTTCTCTGTAAATTAATCCAATCTTCAGATAAAGAAACTAAATCCGATATCAAATCGAGGTCAAAGTAAAAAATCGGATTCTCATGCACATGTTTGAGATCTTTCAAATATAAGACCGTCACGAAGAGTAAAAATTTGCTTTGCTTCACAATAAAGTTACCACTCAGCATCTTTGCATTAAATGCAATAAAATTTTTAAAATGGGTGGAATGCATTTTATATGAAACGATCTTACGCATATAAATTGCTGAAGGTCTCAATAGCGTGTAATTAAGCAATTTGAAATGGTACCTTTAAATATTATAGAAATATATAACATAATAGAGATTACGAATTGAATAGCAATTTAGGTAAGTTAGGTAATAAAATTTAAAACCGTATCTTAATTTGAAAACACACGCCGATAAACTCTTACGGCTACTAAGAATGTATATGTGACTTGTAAAAAAATATTGATGAATTACCTACTTAAATACAATATGTAAGAGTTCTTAAATTGGACCAAAGCAAAGATTTATTTTATAGCAAGCCGTAAGCACTAATTAAAAAACTGTAACCGGACTACGGAAATAATCAGAGACACCCCACTTTTTTAACCGACATCCAAAAAAGGAGGAGGTTCTCAATTCGGCGCGTAGGTATGTTTTTTTTTTGGATGTAACGTCTATCATATAGATTTTTTCGTGTAAAATGTAGCCTATGTCACCCGGACCACAAAATAATTTTGTGCCCGGACTATATTAATAACGAATCGATTGACACTTCATTCATCAAAATTGGCTCTGTAATTTAGGAGTTACGGGGGAACTGAGAACATACACACTGAAGACTGCTAAAATCATAACCGTTTCTTTTGAGTTTGCCGTAGTCGGGTAAAAATAAGGATTTGGCAATAATAGTTACGAAGCCCTCGAATAATCTAATGTATAAAGTACACATAATACGCCATTATGAAACCCATACCAAATAACCTTCCTCGAAACTTTTACGATAACAGCGGGCCGGATTTCTTTCAGCGGAACTCCAAGATCTACTAATATATCTCTTGGTTACATGTGAATTTGGCAGCTATAACGCTAACATTGTATAAGACGGTTATTGTTATCGGAAACCCGTTTTTACTTTGCAAGTATCCTAACGACATTACAAATTTACCTACTCGTAATACATTTGTAAGAGGATAATACAACTTTCTTTATATTTTATTTAACTCAGATTTTCTCAACAATTGCGACGGAGATGAATTGTGTACTTACCTCGAATATAGAGATATTATCACTTGCCCTTGCGAACCCCCAATTTGTCACTGTCCATGCACGACAGCTCAGCATTTTCATCAATAATCATCCCTTCCAAGATGCTTTTTAAATTGCTTTTTAAACATAAGTTAATTTAAACTTATGTTTAAAAAGCAATTTACCTATTATTAAATTGTATATATTATTATATGTTTTATTATTATAAATAAATAAATAAAATTTTAAAAATTTACCTATTTAAGTATTGATTTTCAAGTTGTCACCCAAAGGAAATCACAACTCAGGTGATCAGGTAAGTAGCTCTAAGAATCCTAAAAATAGTGTATAAAAATACCTAAGTATGATTTTTCCACCGTGAACAATATTTTCTTTGTAGGCAGGTATAGAGCAGCTCATAGTGAAAATGAAAATGTCTGCAGCATTCAGTAGTGGTTTTAACAATGAATATGCATGTACAGTGTACACATTCATTGTGAAGTGACGTCGTGTGTTCCATTTTCTACAACAGGTATTATCTCGACGTAGGTAGGTATTTAGATTTTACTTAAATAATCCACTTAAAAGGGTTTTACTACGACTAGATAAGGATGTGAAAGACGATAGGTACCACCACTACAGTCCGTTAACGTCCCACTGCTGGGCACAGGCCTCCACTCTCATAGGAGAGAGGGAATTAGAGTTTAGATCCACCACGCTGCTCCAATGGCGGGCTTTAACGACTATTATCATGTTAGTGATAAGAGATAGACGATAGGAACATATAAAGGGAAATCTTCTCAGAAAACACTTAAAAAATTTTTCCTCATTAAAATACCCCAGTAAAGCTTACACCTTAATAAGAAACTTCACGAGTTTTTGTGGCAGCAGACTACCTACATTTTTTCAATTAAACGTAACGATCTCTACCTAAGAAAACAATTTATAAGTCATTTTCTTTAAGCGGTTTCTTTAAAACACGAAATAGGATGGCTGCTCTCGTAAGTGATAACATCTTTCTATATATATTTTGTTAATTTTTGATTACGAAGATTTTGATAATCTGGCCTAATTAGACAACCAGCAGAATTAGGTAATTAAATACCTACTCGTTTTGCGATAAGTATGTATAGTTCGCACGCGAGTTCAATGCAGAGCTTATGTATGTGTCACCTCAGGCCCCGACTGCATTCAACTCGGGCGCGTACTATATGTTAGTAGCTACTATTACCTATTCTGTGCTATAGGTACCTAAATACCTAAGTATGTAGGTGGTAGGCACCTTAGTTTTTTTCCCACTAATTATTTTCATACCTCAGAAGAATTTTCTTACTTCATCATTAGAGAAAAAGAAGTAAGAGGAGATTTTATAGGAGGGACCTTTTAATAAAAAGGAATCGTGAAATTTCCTTTCTGGTTTCTAGAAATAATGAGGACGGGATATATTATGCTCCTTTCTCTAGCAATTTGTTTTATTCGGGTCAGAATAGTTTTCCCGGGGCGGAAATTTCCATACGAACGATGTTGAACGTTTTTGTTTTTGACTTGCACAAATTGGGTAATTTGTTCTGCGAAAATATTTCTTTTGTAAGCAGGTACCTAGGTATTCGTAAATGTCTTGTACCTATCGGTTGTCGCTACGAAAATCGTATACCTAAGGCGTGAAACAGTATAACTGTAAACAGCGTTTCTGTTTCAAATTTCAATACATTTGTGGATTTCTCTATCCCTATTTTATCTGTATTTGAGTGCAAACCGCATCTTGGTTGGTACAAGGCGCGTAGGGCGCCTCCAGGTGGAGTGGCGCTAACCAAGGTATAGCTGGCATCGTCTGGATCCGTAGCCAAAGAAAGATCCAATTGGCACTAATTAAAAGAGGCCAATGTGTAAAAGTGGGTGCTGATGATGATGATGCTGTTCATGCTGTGCTTTTATCTGTGAGTTTAAACGGTGTTTGTGAGTGTCACGGACATACAAAATGATAAACCATCGTGGGAGAGAAGATGAGGTAGATACCATAGTAAACAGATACAACCAGTATGGAAACTACCTAGAAACGTTCGAAACAGGCTCACTCACTCAAACCATGACACTCACAAACACCGTTTAAACTCACAGATAAAAAACATTATTAATTTTTATGTTTCGTTTTCATATCACATATATCGCTATTTATAGAGTCGTTTAAACATTGTCGTTAAAAATTACTTATAAAACAAGATGGTGATAATCGGTTACGGTATCTTAAAACTAAAGCTACGAGGGTTCCAAACGCGCCCTGGTCTGAGAAGAGCCCACAACAAGCTCAGCCGGCTTTTTTTTATTATCATCATCTCACAAATCATCTTAGCTAAGGAACTATCAGAGCCATTAGAGCAAATTATTGCCAAGCTTCCTTGTCGTTTAAGTAATCCTTTACATGGTAATAAGATTTTTCAATGAGTTTTTGTTGATAAAATCTTATTACTCCATATAGGTATATAGTTGCTCCATATTCTTCCACATAATATATTATGTGGAAGAATTTCAAATTCAGAATGTAAAGTTTTAATTGGTAAATCCATAGAAAAAATAATCTTTTAGTAGGTAATTGCCATTGCGGAAGTTGATGCCAAATCTACGAAGAGTGAGTCTTCAGCAATGAAATGTATAAAATCTTTAAAATCTTATTTGGAATTTTGTGTCCCGATTTTCATTTTCCTCAGCGAATGGAGACCCTAATAAACCCTTCTGAAATGGCGGGGTTGCCTAATCATAGGCCCTATCACAAGATTAAATGAACTGCGTTTTGTAATCTGGCTACGTACAAATATAGGAAGGATTTGCGGCCGCATTATTATCCTAAGGAAATCCCACCACTATTTTGTGACACGGAGAGAGAGAGATGGATACATGGATGTTAATAGATACGTTTCTAAGTTACTCATCGACAGATTACAGATAGATATTGAATTAAACCCGGTAAAGAGTTTATTATAAGTCAGCTGGTATAAATATCTTATCTACAAACGAATATGACGCTGTAATAAAAGGAAAACACTCTATCTTTAAGCCTAACTACTTTAAAAGCGATTCCAAAGGTTGGTATAAAAGGTAAATACGTTCTTACTAATTCCCAAACGAATCTGAATTTAGTTTTAGTTTTTAGGATTTTACGAAAAGCAAGTTTTTAAACTGAAATGTCACGTAAGAGCTGTAACTAATTGCCACTACATTATAGCTTTCACAATGAATCCAAGTTATGGCTATATTTAGGTAATGGTTAGGTACTTGTGCCAGAAGTAATTTTCTATTTTTCTTTTTTCTTTTTATAGTGCACATTGACTTTAAAAATTTATTTTTGGGTAGGTGGTAAAATAGGTGAGGGTAACTGCCTCGTTGGTCTAGCGGTTAGCATAGTCGACTGCGGATCAAGAGATCCTGGGATCGATTCCCGGTCGGGCAAAAAAATTGGTATTGGGTTTTTCAATTCAGAAATTCTCAGTGCCAGCCCGGAGTTGGCAGTTGGCCGTGTTTTACCTCCGTGCCTCGGAGAGCACGTTAAGCCGTCGGTCCTGGTTATTATCACTAACATGATAATAGTCGTTAAAGCCCGCCAACCCGCATAGGAGCAGCGTGGTGGGTCTAAGCTCTAATTCCCTCTCTCCTATGAGAGTGGAGGCCTGTGCCCAGCAGTGGGACGTTAATAGGCTGTAGTGGTGGTGGGTGGTGGTAACATAGGTAAAACATTATTAATTTTTATGTTTCGTTCTCAAATCACATACTTATCGCTATTTATAGAGACGTTTAAACATCGGTGTTTTAAATTTATTTTTATTGAAAAGTGTGCCTATATAAGTTTTATTCATATAGAAATCAGGCAATGCAATGCTGCGTTTCAGCACAGGTTTCAGCAAGGACAATGTTGAATGAGCTCTTAAATCTAAATTATGTACCTAATTATTGTAGGTATGGATTCCATTAATTAGTGGTCCACGAATATCGATTTATGTAGGTATTATTGTAATTAGCACATACTATGTGCTAATATTCAGTCCTAACAATACTATGTGCCACATAGTATTGTTAGGACTGAATAATAGGTACAATCTGAGGGTACAATAATCCACGATTGAGATACATTTCAAAATGCCTATCTAAGTTATTATCTACTACAGAAGCCCATCACAATGGTTTGAAGCCATTTAATAACTTTAGATAAAGGCACTGGGTAGGTATGGTTTACATATAGTATACTCCCCCTCTAAACTCTTTATTTTTACCACTGTTACGAGCTAAACGAAACTTGAACCCATATCCCTAACATTATCCAGCCAGAGTTGGATAAGTATGGGTAAATTCCGAATGAAAATTTATTTTACTTATTATTCGAACTTTACCCAAAAGTCCCAAAACGTTTTGGTAATACTAAGTAGACCCGTGTAAACCTAGGTTTACTACATCTTCTCGTATTATCTACCCGTAACATAATACACCCATCGTAATAATAGGTACCCTACTACCTATAAGTAGCTACTATAAGTACTACTCTATAAGTAGGTATTCAGTATAATCCCTGAACATTTTCAGCTGTATGACACACACATAAGGGAATAATATATTCCTTACTTAAAGCGATTTAATATTGTAGAGAAAGCTTTTCATATAATACCTAAAAGCCTTTAAAGTCGAGTTTGTAACTGTAGGTACTGTACGTGTTGGTTTCGCCCAAGGTGTACCTATAATGCATGATTGTTTGACACTGAGGCCAATTCTGTATAACACAATCTCTAAACTAAACTAAAATGGCAGCTTTAAATCGAGTTCTGTCCCTTTCCGAAGGGAGTATTATGAAAGGATAAGCAATATTTTTAATGCCGTCATTTTAGTTTAGTTTAGAGATTGTGCACTACACAATCAGCCCCAATGATCAACCAATCCACTATCGTGTGATTGCTGCGACTGTTTTACATCCGGAAAATTATACCTACATATTATACTTAGGAACAAGGGTGAAAATGCACTACGGACATAATAATATGATTCACGCGATCATGTTTATATGGAGCGACACGACGCGCGGATACGACGCTAGCTTTTAGCGACACGACGCGCGGATACGGCGCGAGCTTTTCGCCTTCTGTCCGTAGTGTGTGCAGACAGTGTCAAACTCTGCTAGCATTGGAATCGGAATTCCGCGAAGAGAAAGAGATGAGCGGTAGGAATACTTACTCATTTTATGCATGCAGCACATACTTAAATACGTGTTAACCGTAGCATAACTAATCCTTCTGACATAATTGTATTATGATGCACCTGTAGAGTGTACAGTTTGCCGGTGCTTGGCAATAAGCCAGTTTGCTTATCGCTAGTGGCAGATTGAATTAATCAACCAAACCAAAACTTTTTCACATGCAAAAATTAACACCGGTCAGCTCTAGTTTATATGTAGTGTATTCTGCCTGCATGCTGGTCAAAATAAAGTTATTTCTAAAAAATAACTATTGCGTTGATGAGAAAGTATTTCTTAATTAACTATCTGAGTAGGTATATATAAAAGTTAGCAATAACAACAACAACAGGCTTTATTTTATTTTAATTTTTGTAATTCGCTCCAGAACGGAGCATCGGACATTACGAAATAAAAAAATATAAATCTTGCCCTACTCAACAATTTATCTTATAAGCTGAACTTTTGGACACCCTTCCTGCCTTTAATATTTTTGCCGACGCCGAAGTTACATATTATTATATTTCAATCAATTTTATGAGCTAAAATTAATCTGAGATAATTGATCGAGGGATAAAGAGGCTAGTCTCAAAATTTCCACTTAGTAATATTTATAAAACCTGAGTTGTCGTCGTCGTCAACCGATGGATGTCCACTGCTGGACATAGGCCTCCTATGTCCAGCAGTGCGAACTTAAGTGCGAGTAAAATAATTAGCAAATCTTTACTTTAGGTAACAGTAGAGGCGAGTCAAAGGCAGGACCATATATTTACAGTTGAGATGGAGGGCACACAATGTGATGGTTGATGTATTGTCTGAGGGAGAAAAGCTTGAGTCTCTGCCAAAAGATAACAACCCACAGAAAAATACTAATACCTACTCTACAAACCTCCCTATAGGTAGGTATCAAATTAAAATTTTGATAAGTATTTTCAGCAAATAAAAAGGTCGGAATTCTTTTTTCGGGTTAATTACCCAAGGGGTGCCAACGGGACCCTATTACTAAGCCTCCGCTGTCCGTCCTTTCGTCCGTCTGTCAGCGGGCTGTACCTCATGAACCGTAACAGCTAGATAGTGAAAATTTTCACAGAGTGTGTATATCATGTGCCGCTAAAACAAAAATAATAAAAAATTTATTAAAGTACAAAATAAAGGAGGCCCCCCAGACAAGAAATGTGATCATTTTGGCGTTTTTTGCTGTATATCATGAACATTATTACGGTTCAGAGGAAGACCCATGAAATTTTTAAAGTGTGAGTAATACTGCTATAACAACAAATACCTATTAAAATAAAATTTATTTATCAAATTAAAATCTAAATTAAATCTAAATTAAAAAACTAAAAACTAAACATTAAAAATATCATCTATGCCGCTGCAAATAAAATTAAGTTATACATTAAAGTTATAAATTAAAAGCGCCCTCACAATAAAAAGCGTTACGTAGTGACGACGCGATGGTATGGAACTCTTCGTGTGCGAGTCCGACTCGCACTTGGCCGTTTTTTTCAATATTTTTCTTTTACCCATTTCACAAAGGGCTCTTTAGAAATAAATTCCAAAGGAAAAAGTTTTCGTTTCAATTATTGTCAGAGATGTCCATTGGTCTACTTAAATAGTATGTCGGCCATTATTATACTCGTATATGCATCTGCAGTTTGTAGAATTAAACGCTAAATAAAAATGTCCATGTTATTGACGCTGCTATTCGGTTTGTCACGGCTGTAGTGTTAGGTGTAGTGTAAGTATGGGTTGCTAAAAATGAAGTCGAGGAGGAAGATGCACCTCGCTAGCTTGCTGTTCGGCGTGTTCAAGAATGGCAAACCGCCGTATATATATGACAAGCTAGGCAGGTTGTACGAGGGTAGGGAGCATTTTAGAGGGGTGCGTAAGATTTTGAGTGTTCCACACCACTGCACTGCCGCTTTCAGGGGTAGTTTTAAATATGCCGCAACCCGATGCTGGAATAATATTCCTCCCCCGATACGCGATTCCCGGAGTAAAATTACATTTATTAAAAATTTAAAAAGATTTTTGCTGTCTAAACAGATTGAATTTGAAAATATGGCGGCCGATATTTCAGTGCTTTAATATTATGTATATGTTATATTATTATGTGTCATATTTACTTTTATATTATGACTTGTATATTTATATTTATAAATTTATGGTTTATTTATAAAGATATTTAATATGTATTTCTTCTTAACTCTAGTAGGTATAACGAATACTATTAAAATTGATATTAATAGCGAATTATCATTGTTCTTGCTGCTTCATTTTAAAATCTTTGTTAGTTTTAATTTTTTGTTGTAACTGTGACGTCACCCGGGGTCACAGCTGAAAATCAGCGCCTTGCGTTGTATGCATGGGCATACAATGCAGAGCAAACGCTGAGCTGTACACCCTTTCTGGGTGGTGTCACAGACGAAAGTGTTACATTGTTACATTTGTATCTAGTTTTGTCTGTGACACTACTGGTGAATAAAATATTTTTCTTTCTTTCTTTTCTTTCTTAGGTGTTAAAGTGTGCACGTATGCGTAAAGTAAGTTCAAGGAGAAGAAAGGAGGCTAAAATTTAATTAATTAAATAAATTAATAGATAATTCTCACGAGGGAAGCGTAAAAAAAGGTCTACCTTTCAAAGTGATATAGAGAAAATTAGGGTTTGATAACAAAAAATATCTCTAATAAAACTGAAGCACCATTAACTTCCAATAAGAAAAAGCTCCTTCAAATCGAGCCTATTATACATCTCGTCAAACAAGCTTTTACCACCTTTTACCTCAAAGAGAGTTTGCCGTAAAACATTGTTTTTTCTGGATGTTATTAAAAGTGACATTGAAGTGTATGGTACTTAACGATAATAACAGTTTAAAAAAATAGGTAAGGTATAATGTGTATTTATTCACAGCCCATTAAACAAACACCTATTTGTTCTAGGAGTAACCGACAGCCCTCTATGCAGAGCTTGCATGGAGACAGACGAAACACCGACGCATGTGATACTAGAATGCACAGGCGTCACAGACCAACGTGAGCAACACCTCGGATCCCCAACCTCGCTACGAGAGGCCCTAGACAACCTGGGCGGTCTTCTAGGCTTCTGGAGCGAGCTCGGATGGCTGGAGTGAAGACTCCGACGGGGAGGGGCAACACACGCACAACAGACCCCCAACTGGGGTTTAAGTGCGGAAACCTGCCCAGTAGGAAGAAGAAGAAGAAGAAGAATGTGTATTTAGATTTTCGTTACTGAGCTCGTTAGGTTGCGAGATTTTTTTAGCCCTTGACTGCGCTACATGGTATCGTAACGGAACGCTAAATCGCTTGGCCGCACGTCTTTGCCGGTAGGGTGGTAACTAGCCACGGCCGAAGCCTCTCACCAGAAAAAAATCTGAAATTATAAATTCCCGAATTGACTCTGCCGGGGAAGGAACCCGGGACCTCCCACGTTCTGACAACAGCGCTCAACGCTGCGCCAGGGAGGTCGGGTACGTTTTTCGATAACAGACCTATAAATAAACGGCCATAATAAAACCTCATATAAATTTTGGCTCCCTTCAGTTTTAACTTTACGAAGGCAATTATGACTGCCTGATGATATCGGAGCTACACGTGACAGAATATTAATTGCTTTTACGCTTCAAGTAGGAAGGATTTCCTAATATTGCACCTGAAAATGTAAAAGCGAAATGTCGGCAGCAATTTATAGTCTCCAAAAGGTTTTTTTTTGTAGACCCCGTTAGAAAAGAATAAGTAGGTTTCTATACTAGAGGCGTGGGTCATCATGATTTTGTTATTTTAATATTTTATTTTGTGTTATACGAGAAAAGATCACTTTTAGATATTTAATAAAGTCAAGAATTACTCATACCTAGAGCTAAGCTTTCAGCTTAAGATAAGCTTATATTGAGAACCATTATACGCTTTTATTACTTTGTTTGCTTAAACAAAGTACTTTTAATCAATCTAGAGGTTCTATTCATGCTATCATGATTTTGTCTAACTTTATCTAAATGCCAGCTCGACTTATATTGGGAGTTTGATTAGCAATTATAATTCTCTATCTACTTCAAGTAGATACTATCTAGAAAACGGTGAAAAACATATTGTGAAGAGTAAGTTTTTGATAAAATTAAAAATGTACTAGTTTTGGTCTCTAGATAGGTAGATAGTTCCTTGAATAGAATTTTTTTCTGAAAGGTTTAATTTTATTGGCGTGCCGGGTGTCTATGACTGTAAAGGAGTTCGTGCAGAAAAGGATCGTGCAGAAAAGAATACAAAGGATTTTGTATTATTGTGCAACATTTAAAAGCAACATTGATATAAACTAGCAAGTATAAAAACAATTTGCTTTGTAATCGTAATCGTTAAGTAAGTATATGTGTACTTAGTAGCTCTACTTAGGTAGTAAGTATACTTACTAGATTTCGCTCTGTGCTGTTGAGAATTTCGTATCTTGTATAGTTCAAAACAAAATATCAAGTTACTCGCTATCTAAACACGAATTTTGAAGCTACATTATTTCTGTACTTGGTGCCAAGAATTCCGATCACGTTTCCACGAAAGTATAATATTTCCGGATAATACGTAACCTACCTATGTAATAGATAAGAATTATAATATGAGTAGGTATAGAGTATTCTAAGTGCCATGCCTATGTAATAGTAAGTTTTTTTTAGTTGAGTTAATACAATTTTATATACCTACAACAAATATTATATCAAAATGAAACTTTCCAAGGAACGCGTAGGTACTCGCCTTCTAAAATGTCTTTACAGTTTTGTTTAGCACTTGTTTCAAAGTTCTCTATCTAGTTAACAAGAGCACAAGACTGTTTAAGCGACCTTAATTTAAAAAAATCTCGTGGCAATTCCGTGGCTTGTAAACTTTTATAGGTTCTTTAGCAAGGAGCTAGGTCGATGTTCCTTGGCCTCTTCTTATTCTTCGGGCCAAGAATCTGATGTTATAATAGTACCTACTTTTTATGTAGTTCCGTCAAAATCGCGATTGTAAAGATAGGCTGTGAAAGCGTAGTAGCAGCTAGCATGGATAGACACTTTCGTATTTATTACATTGGTATTTTACAATTTGCGATTTATTTCAGGAAAAAAAATCACAAAGAATCTACGTGACAGAACTAACTTGTGTTACCTACCTACCTACTCGATGAAAGGCCTGAATTTTATGACGGTTAATTCAATCGCCCTCTGCTCTCGGCTGTTGTCATAAAATATTTATTGGATATCCATTAAAAAAATCATTTAGTAATGGACATTTCATTGAGTTGGACATTCTTTTTTAGATCTAAAAGTATCTATAAAAATAGTAGCAATATCTGAAAGCAAGTGGAATGTGGCTTTCTACCTCCAATTAGATTTATTATTAAGTTAGTGTATTTTTCAATCCAAATTGCCGCAAGCCGGTGACCGTAAATGTCATTGTTATATTTTTTGAAAGAACTAACTTTAATACGACTATCATTCTTCGCCGTAGTCTTTTATAACGTCGTTAATTTTATTGGATACAGCCTAAATAGCCTTTGTTTCGCATGAAACTATTCTATCACGAGGTACTTATTCGTCAAAATAGATTTCCAATTACCACATTATATGTGACCATTTTTTTAAACTTTAAAATGGGTGTAGTAAGCTATCCTTGAAAGATGTTTTTTTTTAAATTCATTATAGGCTTACGGTTGACCACGATCACACCTGATGGGAAGTGATGATGTGGTCTAAGATGGGACGCGCTTGCCTAGAAGATGCCTATTCACTCTTGATTTAAAGATACCCGGATTGTAGTTGGTAATATAAGATAGACATATTATAAGATAGACATATTATGCCATGTCGCGGACTTTTCTGTAGACCTGTAAAAGAGAAACAATTCCACCATACATTGTTTTGTTATATCTCAAAGTAATTAGGCAGCAGTTTCGATGAAAGCTTCCAGTCGGATTAAATTTTTCTTTGACAATCATCGTATTTCAACCAATTTACACAAAAGATTAATAAATTATACGAAATATGAACGAAATGACCTGCCTTTGAACTCTATCAGTTTCTTTGATGGGATTGATTACATTGCGATCCCTCCAGTGCATAAGGTCGTACCTACTCGTAACCCACTTTTTGCGGAAAATAAAAACTAGGTTTTCTATTTCATTTTCCGCGAAAAGTTGGTTACGACTTTATGCGTAGGAGGGTCGATTGAATAAGCATAGAATAAGTATTACTTACTCTGTAGGTACAGGTATAAGTACTAACTAACACATTAATTATGAGGACCCAAATGTTAAAGCCTCGTATTCACTAGAGGACAAAATATGTCCCGCAATATGAGTCGCTAGAGATGTCAGGCGACATCGCTCGACAAGTCTAGCAAGGGTTTCAGGCAAAAGGTTGCGATACAAGATGTCTGGCGAGGGCTGTCGACATCGCCTAACGTCGCCCGACAACTATACCTATAGGGACACGTAGTGGCGGGACATTTGACCACTAGGGAATAAGAGTCTTTAACCTACTTAAAAAGTTCCACTAGAACCAATCACTGTTATTAAACCGTGTCCAAAAATAAATAGTAGGTAATAAAAAGTAACCTCTGAAATTCAGGCTGTAGTGAATAGTGATAGTTTTGAGTGTTCTCTCGGATAATTTCCAAACAATCAATCAAAACTCAAAACTGATATTTTTTTTAATTCAAAAAAACTTGTATGCTTTGAATCGTCGAGCGAATCTACCACTGGTTCAGAATGACATTCCTACCGAGAAGAACCAGCAAGAAACTCGGTGGTTGCTCTTTAATAACTCAATGTGTACGTATGTAAGTAACCGCTGTCATTGCTGGAGCGAATCAATATTTATTTATTTCCAAATTTGGTACACTTTTATGACGTCCAATAACTTATGAAACATGTACCTATTTATATGCAGACAACATTTACGAGAATGTATGACGAGAAAATCGTCACGTACCTAATAAAATTTTACGAGTCTGTTATCACCTGCCCTGCATCCAGGCAATGAGAAATTTATAACTTTCACATTATGTATTTTATTTGACTTCGAGCTTTGCCTGTATAAAAATATTATTATTTTTGACCACCTCTCTGGCGCAGTGATGAACTCTGTGGTCTTACAACTACAAGTGGGAAATCCTGCGTTCTATCTCTGGCAACGGTTATAATGGGAATTTATAATGTTTTGTAATAGGTTGATGAGAGAAATAATAACCTATGCACAGTAAAATAAAAGTATAATCACTAAAAAAAAAACACAAAAGAACAAAATAAACTTAAAATGAAAATGGGTCACACGAAAAACTATACTAGGTACTATGAATATGAACGCGCGTACACAGCCGCTAGGCTCGCAGAGGACTGCCGGCGCGGGGGCGCGTGCGCCACGCGTTGGGAGAGCGGGTAGCGGGGTGAGACGTGTGCGACGGGGAATCGTACGACCGTTACCATAGAAACGGTCGACGAGGACGTGCAGGTTTAGATGCCTACTATAGTTTTAATTTTCTCTGGTCTGGCTTGAGAGGAATCGGTCCAATAACATAAAAGGAGAAAAAAAGGTTTAAATTTGACAGGTTTTTCATTTGTTTCATTGATCACTGGGAACATCAGGGGCTCAGATAGGTACCTAATTGTCTGGTAAGAGCCCTCAGCCGTGGCTAGTTACCACCCTACCGGTAAAGTCGTACCACCAAGCAATTTAGCGTCTCGATACAATGTCGTGTAGAATCTGAATAGGAATGGGTTTCCTACGCCTACTTTATAACTGTCATACCCCTAACATGTAAGTCCGCTACTATCAAAGAC
Organism: Erebia aethiops; assembly: GCA_923060345.2. NCBI lineage: Eukaryota > Metazoa > Arthropoda > Insecta > Lepidoptera > Nymphalidae > Erebia > Erebia aethiops. Next base: position 21,712,750 of record OV281082.1, read on the forward strand.
TGCATCGTCACTTACTACCAGGTGAGATCGCAGTCGAGGGCACAGAGTCGAGGGCTAACTTATAGAAGACTAAATGATGCCCGCGACTTCGTCCGCGTGGATAAAGATTTTTGATTCCCGCGGGAACTCTTGAATTTTCCGGGAAAAATGTTTATGTCCTTCCCCGGGATACAATCTATCCCTGTACCAAATTTCATCAAAATCGGTTCAGAAGGTGGGCCGTGAAAGCCTAGCAGACAGGCAGACAGACAGACACACTGTCGCATTTATAATATTAGTATGGATCCATCAACAATCCAACATTCACTATTAATTCAATACTACAGAATAGGTAATACTTAGTAATAGGTAAGATATATTCTTTCAAGCACTTCAGAGAAAAAAATTTAGGTAATTACATGTCAAAAAACAAAACAGCATATGTACCGTCTACAATCTACATGAATAAACAAACAAACAAGAACAATAAACGAACTGCTCGTAATAGTAACTGTTTATACAAGCAGTTGACTATTACATTAATGGAAGCTTTGTCGACGAAGTCCTGCATTCTCACAACAGAGTCTCGCAAGCCTGAAGCCTTGTACGTCCATAAGTCTATTTACGAAGTCATACATTCACAAACTTCGCAAATATTCTACTCTATAGAAGCAGACGATGCAAACACTAACAGTAAGTAAGTTCAAAGGTAATCTTGTATTTGTGAAACTGAAAAATTCGCTCTGCGCTTTTGTGGCTCTGAAAGTTTTAGAGCATCCTGCAGGTCTAGAGGCGTCTCTACTGATAATCTCATGAGTAACCTGTGTTTATAGTATTAAGGAAGATATAAAAATGTGTATATATTATTAAAAACATGCCTTATATTACTAACTAGCGGTCCGCCCCGGCTTCGCACGGTTAGCACTAATCAGCAACATAGTCCTTACCCAATAATAGCCAGCCGGCACTGGGCAGCACAACAGAGGTGCGATTATGTAAGAATTGTCGATCCATTCTCATACGTTTAGGCTATCGTAATATACCTAAACGTATGAGAATGGATACACGAAAATGAGCTCTAATTCAATGCTGCTATAGTTTATTTTACTTTGAAGCCGAACTTTGACGATTTGATCGGCAATCCTTACAGTTTCATAATTGCACGGTTTTACATTAGCGCTGCGATATCTCCGCACTGCCGGCCGCCCTCCTATTTCTATTGCGCGTTAATTTATTTCTATGATATGTATATCGAATAATATTATGTTGTAAAGGGCGAATTTGGCCTATATTAAATACTTGAGATGACCAACCATCTTATTTTGATAAGGATTAATACAATGTTAGGAAAAACACTTTCGAATCTTTTCTCTTTATAATATTAGTTTAGATTACTAATTACTAATAATTAATAATTCCTCTATAGAATATAATAGAATTAATCTATACTAATATTATAAAGAGGTAAAGTTTTTGAGTTTGTGACGGTGTAGGGGGTAATCTCTGGATCTACTGAACCGATTTTGAAAATTCTGGTACCAATAGAAAGCTACATTATTTATGAGTGTCATAGGCTATATAAAATCAACCCGAAAAATTAGGGAGTTCCCGTGGGAATTTAAAAAACTTATTTATCTGCTGGTATATCATTAAGTAACTTAACTTACTCACCCACCTACACATGCCTAAACAATGATTTTATAAAAGGAAGATTCCATAAAAGTTCTATGATTTTGAAGTATATAGACATGAAAATCAGCATTTAGGTTATTAGTTTTTAATAATAACAACCTGTATTTAAAGTATAGTTAGGCTTCTTGCATCGGGAAAATTTTATAATTTCATAGGAAATCAAAGATTGTATCGGGACGAAGTCGCGGGACCTCTACTTTATCACACTACCGGTAAAACTGCTTAGCCATTATTGATACCATGAAACGTCAATAGTTCGCGCGCGAGTTGAATGCAGAGTAATTGTATGGTGACACATACATTTACTCTGCATTCAACTCGCGCGCGATCTGTACATAATTATGTCATACACGACCAGTCAAAGTAATCGATCCCAAGCCGCCCCCCAAGTCAATTATAGTCAAGGCTACCTACTGAAGAAGTTGATGATTGAATCTACGATCATTCTTAGCAAAATTTAAATAGCCTTAGAGCTTTGCGAAACTAAATTGTACCTACTTATGTATTTCTGTGCAATGATTTGCGAATACGAAATATTATATTATAAATATTTCGAAGACTGTTTCGTATTCCTATTTTGCATTTGCTTTAGAGTCGACTCTAATTATAATATACCTTTGATAGTCTGCAATCTGTATTTCTATGAATTGTTAAAATGGAAGAAAAATAATAAGTGTCAGTGAAGCACAATCCATTCAAACTCGTGTTGAATGCTTTCCATTGTAGATACCATTGCATACAAATGCGGAAAAAGAGCCAGTTTGTAAAATGACTAGAATTCCGTAGAGGCGATCAATTTCTCGCAACTTTGCTAGGTCAAGTAGACGCTTTTCTTTATTTGCTTAAACTTAAACTGGAGGATTCCTCAATTGAAGTAAAAAGAAAAGATTTAAAGTTATTGTAAGTAGGTTATCACGTTAACTGAAGCAGCGACAAAAACGCGTACCTGTTCTGTAGTGTATTTAGGTTACTGTTCATTTGTTTTGTCGTATACAAGGATTTTGGATTTAGAAACATTTAACTATTATATTAAGTACTAATTATTTGCTCGAAGACACCGCGATGAAATACGTCTTGCCGTATACGTAATACGACCTATGGTATACTTTTAATAGTCTCACTATACTGCGTACTATCGTAGAGGAGACTATTAAAGTTGAGTAAAAGCTCCGTTCGGTAATGAAGGGCGTTGGTCGTCACGTCCGCGTCGCTCGGCTCCACGTTCCGTTAATTGTCTCTAAATTTTCAGCGAAGTACGTAACGAAAATCACTTTTGCCGAGTTGTTAAACTAGCACCAAGTTGTTTAGGTGGCCATAATTATACGAAGTGTATCCATTTATTATTATAAGGTGAAAGGACAGTTATACAAAGGTTTTAAAATTGAACTTTACGTAGGTAGTCCCAGTTTGGTTCTAATATTTTGCACTTATATTTTTCAATGCCGATTCGATTTTTATTAATACAAAATAATAAAGGTCATTGCGGTTTATTTTTTCCAAAACTACAACGCGCTCAATATATTCACATTGACGACCTCCGTGGCGCAGTGTGTAGTGCCGTTGCCTTAACGTGCGGAGGTCCTGGGTTCGATCCCCGGCAGGGGTCAATTTGGGAATTTATAATTTCTGAATTTTCTCTGGTCTGGCCTGGTGGGAGGCTTCGGCCGTGGCTAGTTACCACCCTACCGGCAAAGACAAGCCGCCAAGCAATTCAGCGTTCCGGTTCGATGCCGTAACATAAATTGAATGATACCAAGCGATCCATCACAACGCGAACTTTTGCGTCTCCTTAATTTGATAAATCGCTCAGCTGGCCGAGATGTCTGAAAAAAATGATAAATGATACAAGAAAACAAGATACTTAAGTTTAAATCTACAGTAACTAGGTCTGAAGGGCTCCGTGGTTTGGGACTTCTGAACTTTCATTTCATAAACGTCTGCTGGTAAATTCTTGTGAAAGGTTTAGTAATATCCAAAAATACATCTAAAACCGGGACCGGGAATCGAACCCAGGACCTCGTGATCCGCAGTCGACTATGCTAACCGCTAGACCGACTATAAAATATAGTAAGTGCGCCCAGTGTATAAACTGCAGTTCTATAAAATATAGTTTTTTTTTTTTTTTTTTTTTTTTTATCTACTACAAGCTAGCCCTTGACTGCGATCTCACCTGATGGTAAGTGATGATGCAGTCTAAGATGGTAGCGGGCTAACCTGTTAGGGGCATGGCAGTTATATTAAACCCATACCCCTTCGGTTTCTACACGGCATCGTACCGGAACGCTAAATCGCTTGGCGGCACGTCTTTGCCGGTAGGGTGGTAACTAGCCACGGCCGAAGCCTCCCACCAGGCAAATAGTACTAAATGGCGGGCAGTTGGCACTCTCGTACGTAAATGTTTATGCGAATTTAATGTTGTTGACTCTTGGAACTGAGTAAGCTAAAGGGAGAAATTCGCGTTCCCCTTTGCTGTGATTTTGCGAGGCAGGTTTTAGGGTCACACTATAAACCAACATTTCGCCATCAACACAGGCCAACGTTTACTACTTACATTCGTGAAACGTGACACAGCATAAATGAAGGGCGCAAAAATATAAGTTAAAATCTTCTATACTTACTCGTAAGTACCTAGGTATAATAAAACTGTAACTGGACGATTCCTGTGTAAACTTAAACCATTTTTTAAAGTATTGACTTATTAATTCGAAGAGGTTCGTGGCATCCATATATACTTTTCGTAAAAGAAGTCTCAAATAGCCAATGACCATAGATTTCTATTCTAAATCTATGCCACTGACATACATTTTTTATCCATTGAAGGTTTGCTATGAATTAATGATATTTTTATTTAATAGCAAACCTTCGGTGGATAACAAATCTATGTCCAGAGTTTTTGATTTTTTGATAGCCACTGAGTTAGAGAATAGGGCGGCAGATCGCGTATATCACAATGCTAAAATCAAAGCAACGCCAAATTCAACCAATATCTAAATTGCTTGTACGTGTAATGTTCATGTCCAGCCTTGCGGAAGAGTAAACACGCTGTCAAAGGCCAATGTGTTGCAAGTTTGGATTTTCCGACTAGTTAAAATTCAATCTACCTATTCGACCCAACGAACCTTCAACATACAGATATAAATCTGATGCTCGGATAAAGCGCTTGCAAACTACTTTGCCACCAAATTGGCACTTCGATTTTACACAAAACATGAGGCAACCTAAAATGTAAAAGTTTGTAAAACTAGCATTAGTTGGGTTTAAATTAGAAATAGTAGATTTATTCATTAAATAGGTAAGTACTAAATATATACATGAAAAATTAAAATCTAAATTAAATCTAAAGTAAATCTAAAGTAAAAAAAAAAAAAAAGGAAACTAAAAACTAAACATTAAAAATATCATCTATTCCACTGCAATAAGGCAATGTGCCCAGAATGCTGGCTGCGTTACCTCGCTGAATAGCCAAACTTATATGTTGGCCGAGATAACTGCCAGCCCTCCGGTCACCTGTGGACTCCGTGAGACGAGAAGATAGATCCTTAAAAAAGGATCTAGCATCTTCGCCCCACGACCCCATGGTTTCAACACCAAAAGGCACAAAAATAAAATTATTTTCTATAATTTCATATTTGCGCCTCTTGGCTCTTTCTGCATTAGAGGCCGCCGCCCCCGCCGCCATGGAGGTCGCCTGTAAGTGGGACAACGCCAGCGTATCCACGCATGTGGCATCCCAAACAAGCGACCTTCCTAGCTTCCACGGAACCAGAGTCATCCCGTCAGGTCTCTTACCATCACTGCGCGCCAAGCCATTTGGCTCTAATACTGCAGGCACTTTAGCGGTGGCAAGAGACCTACGGATGATGTCGTACAGGGAAGCATGACGCGATAGACGACCGGCACTTTTAATGCAAGAAAGCCCGTGATGACCATACGCGTCCACTGTCCCACCACAGTGGCATAGATGTGACTGTTGTAACTTGGCGCCAAGTCTAAGACCAACCGCAATCGTAATTAGAAATTAATTTACCTAAATGTTTTTTTTTATGTAGGTCTACTCTATGTAGATCTACAACAGATGTCTACTCTAACCATTAGACTAGCTAAGATTCTAGTAAGAAGAGCTGGCAGAAATTCAGCAGTTGATCTTTTTTTTAAAGAAAATCGTTAATATTAAAATGTGCAAGGGCACATTCTCTTCTTCATTTCATTATCTTTTTGAGATTAGATACCTATCTTAGGTGTTATAAGGATCAATGTTCTTGCCTCTTACCAAGCTTTTATCAGTCTCAAAATGTATTTAAGTTGGTAAACCCCATAGGAGAGTTCCAAGAAAAGTTATTCCAATAGACAAAAGGAGCTGGTATCGTCAATTTTCAAATATAAATAATAAAAATGGGGTACCTATAGGACGTTTAGGAGTTTTTGGCAATGTGCTGCCATGATCCAAATAAAGAAACCTGCGACTTAATTGCATTTACACATAACCCATACGATTTACTCCAGTTGCTCACAGTATTGAGTTCGGAATTTAGTCCTGTAGCACCACAGAGATCCGCTACTTAAGGTACTTACTAGAAAAAATGTGCTTACCCTTCATCTCTCCCTCCTGTAGTATTCAATGGCACTAGTTTGGAAATTTGCAGCACTGTCAAAAAACTGGGTCTTGTTATGGACAACTCCTTTTCCTGGGCTCCTCAGATAGCTGCATTTAGTCGGAAGATCTACGCCGTGATCGGTAGGTTGAGAAGATGGAAAAACTTCTTACCGGTCAAAACCAAAATATCCCTGGCTCAATCACTTCTGCGTCCCCTCTTAGATTATGCAGATTCATGCTATTCTGACTTACCACTAAGCTTGAACGTCTGCAAATTCGTTTTACCTCTGTTATTTTTTTTGTTTCTGCCAAACTGTTTTTACTTACTTACCTTTTAAGATTTAAAATATAATGCCATACCTGTCTGTCAGTTACGCTTTGATGGTTCACCTGTTCAACCGATAGTTTGTATCGCGGGGAAATCGTACTTACCTAGATTTCACATGTGATTTTCGAAAACCTAAACAATACGAAATCGCAGGCACCATCCTAGTTATTAGGTACTTACTCAAGCTTACTGTATAAAAATAATGGATTTAGAATTTTGAAAAACTTTGTTAACCAAAGACCCAGTCATTAGCAGCGAGCGATGCCAGAATAAGTCACAATAAGAAACTGAGGTTTAAAAGAACGCCCGAGAGCAATGGAGGCGAATTGTAGGGCCCGAAAATTAAGCAAGGGCGGGAAGTTTAGTGAACTTAAACATGACTAAATTGCTGCTTGACTTTATAAACCTGAGATTTATTCAAGCAATGTGAACATTGGTGAATTAATGTAATTATAATTCAGAATATCGTAGCCCTAGGAAAGTTATTATGTAGCGATAGGTAGGTATGCTTTAGTAGGAACTTAATTTTTTACAATAAACACGTTTGTTAATAACTGAAAATATTCATTGAATTTTTTTTTAAACGTTATTGAACTGGAATTGATTGGTAAAAGAAAAATCGTTCTTATTTAATTCCCATTAACACCGAACCGTAGTTAATTACCATCACAATGAGACCTCACGGAGCTTTTAATGAATTTCATTCACTAGTCGAAGTCATTATATTCAGTAAAAAAAATACCAACTTTTATTCCTTTGACAGTCATTAAAAATTATACAGAACTTTGTAACTAGGGCCCGTATTAATAAACCGATATCAGCTAAGAACATGTTCTCAAGTATCGGTCAATCTATGCTTAAGACCAGTTTTAAGAACAGATTGATCTATACTTGAGAACTTATAATCATTTTTTTAATCCTGCAAGAATAAGCGTTGTTCGTCTTTTGTAGTTGTTTGGCTCGATCTTGTCCAAAGGTCTGCAGCGCTAAGCTTTATACAAGCTCTAGGAACTTATGGAATTACCGAAATCAATGCTAAAGCTGCCTTTCTCATAAAGGTTACAGTAAGTAATTCCAATACGCGCCATACGGCAATGGCTATTTGACCCGCCATTCATTGCATTGCGACCCTGTCTGCGGATAATTGAAAGCAGAACCCGGCGTAATCATCTATCTTGCTGGCTCTTCTTTTCGGTAGAAATAGTATTCTAAACCACTGGTACAATAGATTCACTTGGCAATTCAAAAGAACTTGTAAAAGTTTACTTGAATAGAGTATCTTCCCTCATTATAAGTAGGTAAGGATCGCAATTAGAAGTTTGAAAGTAGATAGGTATAATTATATCGGTGTTGGTTTTAAAGTATTTTCGGAGAAAGTTGTTCCTACTGTTTCGTTTCTGTAGGGAGAACTTGCTCTACTTTAAGATTGTGAATGTGTTTGTACTTTAGAATTTGATGTGACTTTTCAAAATTTCGTCCGTGTTGGATATACTTACACTAAAGACTGGTTTTTTGTTGAATAGGTATTGTGATGCCAACTTGCATACTTATAAAAATTTGTTAACTAACTTTTTAGGGTTCTCTTCCAATATATGGTGTAACTGGTTAGTAGTTATGTTAGTTATGAAAGGGATTCATTAACACATTCTAAAATAAATTTGTATTATACCTACGTTTATGTTTGAAGTTGTTTAATATCTCTTACCATCTTCCAACAGTAATACTATTCATTCCCATACTCCGTAGTAGCACGTAGTATTCCCAACTGTTTTAAACTAGTGGTTCGCCCCGAACTGAGACCTCGCGGCGCCATCTATTGACATCATTGTGAAGTTCTGTTAAAAATACTGAAGCTCATTAAAAATTAAATAATTTCGTTTCCTTACAATATTTATCTAATTTAAGTATTTGTTGTTCATGTACAATTCAAATAATTGATCAAGTTTCAGGCTCAGCCTTTCAGAAAATTTAGAGTTCTGAGGTCAACTTGGACGTTAGAAAATCTCCACTTTGAAAGCCCCCATTTCGTCAATTATAGGGGAAAAATTAAAAAAAATATATTTTTGGAGTCTATTCCTAATTATCTTTAAAATGATATACCGCAACCCTATGTAACGCTACAAAAAATATTTTACTTCGCATTCGCTTCTATGAGAGCCTCCTGAAATAAAGATTTTTATAACTTTTTAAGCCATATTCGGCTGGAGGCCATTGGTTTACATATTATATTTAAAGCTGAAGTAATTATGTTCAGTAATTCAGAAGTTATAATGCTCTGACAGACGGACGGACAAGTGCAAATTCACTCAAGTAGACTCAGAGACCTTCGCTTCGCTCGGTCAATAACGAAGGTTTCGTATGGTTTGTGAATTTTGTCCAATAGGATTTACTCGTGCATATTCTATGTCACCAATTTCGGTCTTAAAGGGCGCCTGTGGTATTGGTGGTCTTCACTAACCTGGTGAAGTATAAAGCCTAACTTGTATCTATTACTGTGTGCCTAATCCGACATCTGTTATCATTTTTGCTTTAGTTGAAATATCCAACCAAGTAATTCAAATGTCATACGAAACTCGGCGTAATAAAGGGAAGATTTATGAGCCTTATCACATGGTCAGGCCACGGGTAGGCCCGGGCAGTATCTATTCGGAATTAATAACGACCGACTAATTACATTGTGAAGATAATTTAGTGCTCTACCAGAGCAGAATAATTCAGGTGGGCCTTTTAGCATGCATCGCTGTTTTGTTAGGTATCTTTTGGTTATGATGACAATTGAAACTATAGCTGATGCCCGGGACTTCGTCCATGTGGATTGAGGTTTTTTTTTTCACGCGGGAACTCTTCAATTTTCCGGGATAAAAAGTAACCAATGTGTTATTCCAGACTAAAATCTATCTTTGTGCTAAACATCCAGATTCGTTCAGCTGTTCTGGAGTGATTGAGTAACAAACATCCATCTATCCATCCATCTAAACTTGCGCATTTATAATATTAGTACAGATATATAATATGTAAATTCAATCTACTTACGTGATACATCATGAAAGATGATTTACAACTCAAATACTGTAGTAGTTTCTAGAACCAGCGAGGTCTAGAAACGTGACATTTGCATACGTTCATATAAGGAGGACCCACACTAAGAATGTCTTAATTCGAGAAGTCTTGGTTAAATACCTGTAAAATATATGTACAAGAGATTATACAATTCGTCTTCCGAATACCTAAAATATAAAGCAAATATAGGAAAGTTAATAAAATGCAGAGATATATCAAAGATACGGGAAATAAGGATAAGAAAAGAAATCTTTACTCGTAACTAAAAGGGGCACGGATACGAGATGTTGACAGAGTGATAAAAGTTAACGTTCAGCCGCAAAATATTTTTTTTTGTTTACGTCCTACTGATAATAAAATTTATTACTCAATAAACATGAGTAAATAATGAAGATGGATCCATTTGTCAGCACATTTTTAGCATTCGAAGGAAGTCAATTTTTGCTGAGTAGGTACTTATAGGTTCTAATTCTAGAACTAAATTTCATCAAAAAATTATTGAAAAGATGGGCCTTTAAAGCGTAGCAGACAGACAAACTTTCGCATTTATAATATTAGTTTGTATTAAATTGTAATAAATCAGTAGTCTGACTTTGAATGAATTATTTCATCAATAGCTGATTCCCGCGAATCTAATCAAAGAAGAAGACAATTTTAATAACATCATTCGTGCTACCCCTGACCAAGTAATAAATTATGCTCTTAGCTATTGACTTTCTTTAAATCCTGAACCTATTACATCCCGGGAAGGACAGACCGCTTTTTATTACTTTTACCCGGAGAACTTCTCAGTTTTCCGATTTGATTTGATTTGATTTGAATTAAAAAAAATATTCCACGCGGACGAAGTTCCGGGCATCATCTAGTTTATTATAAACGCTAGTAAAATATGTTCTCTATATGAGAGTTAATTAAGTGCAAACAATTACTTCATGCAATTGTGTACGTTAATTGGTTACGTCATGTTTACATGAATAAAAGCTTTAAAACAAAACCATATTTAAATTTTAGTTTATTTTAGATACATATAGTTCGTTTGTAATGTGTATTTTTGTATAGAATAAACCAAATCTATACTAATATTATAAATGCGAAAGTTTGGATGGATGTATGGATGGATGTTTGTTACTCAATCACGCCCCAATAAGCTGAAAGGATCTGCATGAAATTTGGCACAGAGATAGCATTAAAGTCTGGAAGAACACAGGCTACTTTTTATCCCGGAAAATAAAAGAGTTCCCGCAGGAACCAAAAAACCTCAATTCACGCGGACGAAGTCACTCGTGGGCATTAGCTAGTAATTATATAAAAAATGGCAATATTGTTATTTTTAATAAGCAAACACGGAGTGTTTCGTAGACCCAGCGGTAAATTCACTTGACGATTCGAAAGCTCTTGTAAGTACTTGCAAGAAAATTTTCAAAGAAGTAGCATAATCTTATTTTTTTTTAAATATTTACCGCACTTATCTGAGGATACGTAGCCCCTAACAACGAGTTAGGGAACATGCCTTTTGAGAGGTAGCGTGTTATGGTTCCGTTCATATCTTTTACCGTTTAAGGAAATCAGATAAGCTGGTATTTTAGTCCATAAAATCGGTTCAGATCACAGTTAAATAAATCAGACCTCGAGGTACCTTGAAAGGAGTTTTTTTAAACTGTGAAGTATTTGATTAAACTCAATTCAGAAGTCGGCCTAAAAACCGTCGCGTTGCAAAACGAATGCAGTAACTAAAAGTGATTGAGCTGTGAAATAATTCCGGAGATTACTCTCACAAAGGCGGTCACGTTACGTAGCCACGCCGCGGAATTTTCCGTTGGAATTCCATTTACCTCAAAGCCTAAATACCAACCTGTGTATTTCGTGACTAAATTTTTTGCAGAATGTCCACGTTTTCCGTACCTACATCAGCATAGCCATGGAGCGGCAGTCAGACGCCTGTAATTTGTAGGCGCGTAGGCGACTACGAATTTGTAGATGTAAGTACATGAGTAAGTAAGTGGTCATTGTGAGCAGTATATATATATATCATCCATCCATCCATTAGCCTGTATGCGTCCACTGCTGGACATAAGTTTTTTCGAGAGCGCACTATTCATCCACCTGCTTCCCGTTACTTTCTCGCGAGTTGGAGGTCCTTCTACACTGCGCTTACCGGTAGGTACTTACTCGGTCTCCACTCCAGGACACTTCTGCTCAACAGTTTACCACTCCTACGAGTCCTACGACATTTATATGATCTACCCACCGCGACTTTCAATATATGATCTATGTAAGTACACCTATACTTTAGTAACTTCAATTAGCTTATAATAATCTAAACTATATTGCTTCCTGCTTATCTATGTTCGAAATTGCATTTGCTAAATGCACATATTTTAAGTAATTGACTATATCTAATTATTCAAATATATTAATTGAAAGGTAACGTTATCCCACATCATGCATATGAATTAGGGAGTGGCGTATTAATCGTCCTTACTAATCCTTTCACTTTTTCCTTCCATACTATAAAGAAGTGAACGGTCTAATTATTATTTAGTATTTAAATCTTAATTAATTATTATCTAGTATTTAAAAATTAATGGTATCTGACATCTTCAGGTAACAGTTGACCCTGCGAAAAAATATTCTAATGTATGGACAACGACTATCTACTTACCTACTTACTGTTTCGTTCATTTTATTCATGTACTTAACTGGTTTCAAAACTTTGGCGAGCACCCTATTTACAGACTAGTTCACTACTGAATCTGTCTTGAACAGAGTCATGCAAATCATTTCGTTACCAACAACGTTCGATATGCCGGCAAAGATAAAATGAAAGGACGAAAGGTTGACACTTTGTGCTTGTGATATTTGAATCCTTTTTTATTTTCATATTGTTGTAAGCGTTTCGACTGGTGTCTGAAATCAGCTTATTTACCTAAGTATTTGTATTTAGGTAAACAAGCTGATTTAAGTTTCTACTTCATAGCTATTTTATATTTTTGCAAGAGTTTCAGTTGGTTTCAATCTGAATCAGCTTATTTAGGTATTTTATTATAAACAGCTAGCTTTTCTCGCCTGAATAACTAAATGAAACTAACCAGTACATTCACGAGGTTCTAGATTATTTGAGATACTTTTTGCTCCTCTACAAGCTAGCCTCTGATTGAGATCTCATGGTTTTCTCTGTTGTATAGCCGTTAAAAAACTCATACCCCTAATGCCATACGCCATTATGTGCATTGTACCGGAACGCTTGTGTCAGAGAGAATCTACGTGTAAGTATGATAATAGCCCGACTTTTAAATCAGTAATTAGTATGAGTTGTACTTAGGACTTGATAATTATGTATTATAAGTCATCATCATCTCCTCTCATCATAAAGATACTCGTTTCAAGACGTATTTTGACTAATATTATTTTTCAATACAAACTTCTAAGTAGCTGCGACTATTTGCTGTATGTTTTACAAGATGAAGTGCAGAACAAGTTGTACGTTGGTCTAAAGCACGGGCTGAATACTGGCCAAAGTAAAAAATACATATATTTATTAAGCCGCTAAAAATAAATGTAGGTAGGTACGCCAAGTAGTCCTGTACACGTTCGCCGCATATATATGCGGCCCAAGCCCAACGCACTCGTCCCCGTCTAATATTAGACGGGGACGAGTGCGTTGGGCTTGGGCCAATGTTTACTAGATTCTTTATGCCACTGCAGTTCATATTTATAATAATATGCTAATCGTGTCATAGTGGTTACTTGTTACATTCTACAGGAAAATATATTATGTATAAGTTATTTTAAAGATGCAGGAAAAGTTACCAAACCACCATTATTGCAAACTGGCTCTTGACTACGCTTCATTGAATTACTACCTAAAAATGTAAAGTTTCATACTTTTCCTCTCCTTTTTAAAATATAATAGTACCTAAGTATATAGCTATCATAATAAACAACCTAAAACTTATTTTCTTTAGCCATGCCACAAACATTGATGTAGAATTTTAGTAGGTATAGGTACATACAAAGGATTTAATATTTTTCCTGCCAAATAGAGTTAACTCGATAGAGTTTATTAAATAATTCTGCTTATCTATCAACCCACGTCAGGGGAAACTAGAACAATACTCGTAAAGTTACAACAGAGCATGCATAGATGATTAATGAATTTAGGGATTCATGCTTGCCCGCACGGGTTTCTATTAGAAATTCATTTATGTATGAGAATAATTGTAGGTAATTTATTAGACAATCGTTCGCGTGATTTTAGGTTTTTTGAAAATCCCTTGGGAACTCTTTGATTTTCCGGTAATTATTAAAAGTTAAATATATAGGTATCTAAGTAGGTACCTAATAACTATCCTCGGGACATTCGGGAGAAACTATCTCTGTATTCGTCAAAGTTGCTTTTTTTTTTTTTTATCCACTACAAGCTAGCCCTTGACTGCGATCTCACCTGATGGTAAGTGATGATGCAGTCTAAGATGGTAGCGGGCTAACCTGTTAGGGGCATGGCAGTTATATTAAACCCATACCCCCCTTCGGTTCCTACACGGCATCGTACCGGAACGCTAAATCGTTTGGCGGCACGTCTTTGCCGGTAGGGTGGTAACTAGCCACGGCCGAAGCCTCCCACCAGGCCAGACCAGGGAAAATTCAGAAATTATAAATTTCCAAATTGACCCTGCCGAGGATCGAACCCGGGACCTCCGCACGTTAAGGCAACAGCGCTACACACTGCGCCACGGAGGTCGAGGTGCTTTAGCAGATGGGCCGTGGAAGATAAAAAGAGACCTACATAGACGTACTTTCGCATTATAATATTAGTATGGATAACTTTTGTAGCTTTTTTATTTACCATTGATTTTAAATAAGATACCTATGGGGCTCGTGATAGTTCATGGGGGGTTGGGATAGGTTCCTTGAAATCCACTAAAGCTATAAATAATTTGTCAGTCAAGTGCGATGGCCGATGGGACCTGTTTGATTACTCGCAACAATTATGTCATGCGAATCTCGGTATCTTTGCTATTTCATTTCAAAATGTTAATGGCGTGTTTCACTCTTGGCGAAATTTTCTCGAGTCAAGATAAATTGAGCTTTTTATTCGCACTTACGAGGGAGCTTTAGCCTCTCTCTTAATCAGATAAATTGCTCAGTTAGGGTTGGGATCCCTGAAAAATATGGACGACACAAAAAAGAATGACGCGCTGACATTTTGCTAACATTTTGGATTTATAAAATGGACAAAAATATTTAGGTACCTACATGTACCTACCTATCTGCTGTTCTCTAAGCTGCTATAGTTTGTAGATTTTAGTTTAAGGTGGCACACGGCCGTAAAATCCACCTATTGATAATGCGAAGGACAAGGACATAGAACGAATCAATAATCAGGAATAGAGCGAATCAGCCTCATGGGGCGCATCAGATCAGAATGCATCACGTCATCCCTGATTCAATTAATTATATATTTTGTTCGTCGGAGCAGACGTCTGTGGGTTAGGAAGTTAGGTTAGTTAAGTTAGTATGATAGGTTTCATGAGCGGCAACCTAAACAAGTGGTGTTCCATTCAAGCATGGGATCTAGCCTGCTCTTTGATCTGCAGAAATCAAGGAATGATCGCAATGAGAGGGAGAAATTTTACCATTGCCACGTATTATGGTATTTCAATGAAATAAAGGTTATAATAAGATGTGAATGTTCGGTAGCGAGCATATAAGAAACTAGTGTTTCGCCCTGTGCGCGAGCTGCTAAAGCAGCTCACGGGTTGTTGTTTTTGGGATAATATTAGGGATCCTCAGTTATCGAATATGAACGAAATCGGTCAATTAACAAAAAAATTCAAAATGGCGCTGATTTTTTAAAACTTTGGTAACAGTTTCCTGTACTGAAATCCCAGGGAGCCCTAAATATCTATTTTGAACGAAATCGGTCCATTAACAAAGAATTTCAAAATGGCGCTGATTTTTTAAAATTTTGGTTGCAGTTTCCTGTTTTGTAACCCCAGGGAGTCCTCAATACCGATTTTAAACGAAATCGGTCAATTAACAAAGAATTTCAAAATGGCGCTGATTTTTTTTAATTTAAGTACCAGTTTCCTGTTTTGTAATCGCAGGGAGCCCGGTCGTGGGTAAAATGGAACCGTATCAAAATCTTGCACAGTCTTGTAGTATTCTTCAATATTGGCCATAAATTTCCTATGGGGAAATAAATTCCGCCATCTTGAATTTTTTTCCTGTTCATCAAGTAGACCTTCCGGTCTTGATCATCTCTTGCCAAGAAACCACACTTCCATCTCTTATACTCTCCGAGATAGACACTGACGAAATTTGTATGGCGGCCATTTTAAATCCACCATTTTCGAGTTTTTTTTAAACTCATCGCCAATTGGATGAGGTTCCGAGTGACATTAGTTCGAGGACCTCCCACCTATCTTCAATACCTTGGCCGTGCCTTTTACCCGTCTCCGAAATCCTCAATCATCAGCTGACTCCATATTTTTTTTCAAGTTATATTTTCTGACTTCTATACGAAGCCATCAGTGAAAAAAAAATTTTTGATACAAAATTTTACAGGAGGATATTTTTGGGGAAAATCTCGAAAACTACCCCAAATGTGGCAACACTGTTTAGATATCTCGATACTGCCGGTCGAGTTATACAGTCGATCCCTACATGTCAACTTTCCCAAATGTTGGCAACTGCCTCAAAATCGTGATCGAAATTTTCAAAAACACAAAAAGAATACAAAATGGCCGCCACCTCGTTTCACAGAAGCATTTTACATAGTTTCATAATTTTCCCGTAAACTACAGGATATACCGCTCCTGATGACGTTTCAATTTTTCATCTCGCTCGCACCCAGCCGAAATGATTGCTCCTGAAAAGAGACCATGTCGAAAATCACTTTTACTTTGATAAATTCCAGTGTTGCCAGACCTCGGCGACGAAAATACCCAAATGTCATTCGTACAAGTGGAACACGTGGTCGCTCGTACTCGAATTTTGCAAAAAATACGTATTTCGATTTTCAATTTTTGGGGTAAATTTTGAAAATTTCCCGAGAAAAGGGGTAATTTTTTTTCCCCAATCCATACTTCGAGTCTGTACACACAATCGCCCCATACAAGTCGTAACGCTCCGACGTTGCCAACTGTGAGAAATTTGAATTTTAAAATTGCGTTTTTTCATACCTCAAACAGAACGGCTGCCGCGACAGCCGCCATCTTGAATTTTTAAAAATCACTCCCGTTCTGTCAAAATACAGGATAGCTGTAGGCGAAAAGAGAAAAAAATATTATGCTCGACCACGCTGTTTCGGATCTGTGGCGCCGCGGTTCGGGGTCAAAAAATCAAAATTTTCAAAACGCTACAGCTCGGCCGCCATCTTGTTTTTCCAATTTTTTCTACTTTTTCTATATATCGTTTACTAATTATTTCTTCAATCATTGCGACTTGTAACTAAATCGGTTGGAAACATAAAAAGATACAAAAAGCACGTCGGCTGCCATCTTGTTTTTCCGAAATGTCATAATTTTTCCTTGCTCCTGTCCCGCAGCCGAACATATCTCCAATACATGAACTACCCCGTTTCGGATCTGTGGCGCCGCGGATCGGGGTTGAAAAATCAAAAATTTGAAAATACTGCAGCTCAGCCGCCATCTTGTTTTTCCAATTTTTTCAATTTTTCTATTGATCGTTTACTAATTTCTTCAATAATTGCAAGATGTAACGAAATCGGTTGGAAAACAAAAGAGTTGCAAGAATCACGTTGACCGCCATTTTTTTTTTCTATTTTTTCCACTTTTTGTGTATATCGTTTACTAATTTCTTCAATAATTGCGAGTTGTAACGAAATCGGTTGGAAAACAAAAGAGTTGCTAGAATCACGTCGGCCGCCATCTTGTTTTTCCGAAATGTCATAATTTTTCCCTACTCGAATCCCGCACCTTAACACATCCCATACATCATTGGATCGTTTTTTGTCTCTTTCTAAGAGAACAATTATGCGGGCCTGTTGGTAGTTTTATGTTTGTATTTTTTTTCATGCATTTGGTCGAACACACCTCTTTCTTCAAAATCCTCAATCATCAACTCGCTTCACATTTTTGCTGCCAAAGATTCGTTAGAATGAGGGAACCATAAGAACTACTACTTTCATTCAAAATTTTACAGGACAACATTTTTGGGGAAAATCTCGAAAACTACCCCAAATGTGGCAACACTGTTTAGATATCTCGATACAGCCGGTCGAGTTACACAGTCGATATCTACATGTCAACTTTCCCAAATGTTGCCAACTGCCTCAAAATCGTGATCGAAATGTTCAAAAACACAAAAAGAATACAAAATGGCCGCCACCTCGTTTCACAGAAACATTTCACACAGTTTCATAATTTTCCCATGAACTACAGGATATACCGCCTCTGATGACGTTGCAATTTTTCATCTCGCTCGAAAAATCAAAAATTTCAAAACACTACAGCTCGGCCGCCATCTTGTTTTTCCAATTTTTTCTACTTTTTTGTAGTGATCGTTTACTAATTTCTTATTGCGAGTTGTAACGAAATCGGTTGGAAAATAAAAAAGTTACAAAAAGCACGTCAGCCGCCATCTTGTTTTTCCGAAATGTCATAATTTTTCCCTAATCCCATCCCGCACCCGAACGTATTACCAGTACATGAACTACCCCGTTTCGGATCTGTAGCGCTGCGGTTCGGGGTAGAAAAATCAAAAATTTGAAAATACTACAGCTCGGCCGCCATCTTGTTTTTACAATTTTTTCTACATTTTGTATTGTTCGCTTACTAATTCCTTTAATCATTACGAGTTGTAACGAAATCGGTTGGAAAACAAAAGAGTTGCAAGAATCACGTCGGCCGCCATCTTGTTTTTCCAAAAGGTCATAATTTTTCCCTACTCCCATCCCGCGCCCGAATACATGTCCCATACATCATTGTATCGTTTTCTGCCTTTTTTTAGTAGAACAATTATGCGGGTATGTTGGTAGTTTTATCTTTGTTTTTTTTCATGCATATGGTCGAACACACCCCCTCTTTCTACAATATCCTGGCCGTGCTCTTCACCCGTCTCCGATATCCTCAATCATCAACTCGCTTCACATTTTTCTCCCAAATATTCGTTAGAAGTACCCAGTCCTTATAAAGTTCCTAATCGCCATATAATTTGGTACGAAAAAAAATATTCCGCCATCTTGAATTTTTTTTCATTTCGCTAAATAGACCTCCTCGTCCTGATCATCTCTTGCCAAGAAACTACAGTTCCATCTCTTATATTCTCTGAGATAGACACTGACGAAATTTGTATGGCGGCCATCTTGAATCCACCATTTTCGAGTTTTTTTTAAACTCATCGCCAATTGGATGAGGTTCCGAGTGACATTAGTTCGCGGACCTCCCACCTATCTTCAATACCTTGGCCGTGCCCTTTACCCGTCTCCGAAATCCTCAATCATCAGCTGTCTCCATATTTTTGTTAAAGTTATATTTCCTGACTTCTGCACGAAGCCATCAGTGAAAAAAAAAATTTTCATACAAAATTTTACAGGAGGACATTTTTGGGGAAAATCTCGCAAACTACCCATAATGTGGCAACACTGTTTAGATATCTCGATACTGCCGGTCGAGCTACACAATCGATCCATACATGTCAACTTTCCCAAATGTTGCCAACTGCCTCAAAATCATGATCGAAATTTTCAAAAACACAAAAATAATACAAAATGGCCGCCACCTCATTTCACAGAAACATTTGACATAGTTTCATAATTTTCCCATGAACTACAGGATATACCGCTCCTGATGACGTTTCAATTTTTCATCTCGCTCGCACCCAGCCGAAATGATAGCTCCTGAAAAGAGACCATGTCGAAAATCACTTTTACTTTGATAAATTCCAGTGTTGCCAGACCTCGGCGACGGAAATACCCAAACATCATTCGTACAAGTGGGACACGTAGTTGCTCATACTCGAACTTTGCCAAAAATACGTATTTCGATTTTTTAATTTTTGGGGAAAATCTTGAAAATTTCCATAGAAATGGGGTAAATTTTTTTCCCCAATCCATTCTTCGAGTCGGTACACACAATCGCCCCATAGAAGTCGAAACGCTCCGACGTTGCCAACTGTGAGAAAATTGAATTTTAAAATTGCGTTTTTTCGTACCTCAGACTAAACGGCCGCCGCGACAGCCGCCATCTTGAATTTTTAAAAACCACTCCCATTCTGTCAAAATGCAGGATAATTGTAGGCGAAAAGAGAAAAAAATATCATGCTCGACCACGCCGTTTCGGATCTGTGGCGCCGCGGTTCGGGGTCGAAAAATCAAAAATTTCAAAACACTACAGCTCGGCCGCCATCTTGTTTTTCCAATTTTTTCCACTTTTTCTATAAATCGTTTCTTAGTTTCTTCAATCGTTGTGAGCTGTAACGAAATCGGTTGGAAAACAAAAGAGTTGCAAGAATCACATCGGCCGCCATCTTGTTTTTCCGAAATGTCATAATTTTTCCCTACTCGACTCCCGCACCCGAACACATCTCCCGTACATCATTGTATCGTTTTCTGTCTCTTTCTAGGAGAACAATTATGTCAATGAGTGAGTGAGTGAGTGAGTGGTAATTGAGCTATATATAGTATAACTAGTGTTTCGCCCTGTGCGCGAGCTGCTAAAGCAGCTCACGGGTTGTGGTTTGACTTACAAGTAGTACAGACTTTACTATACGATTTTGAACGAATTCGGTCAATTAACAAAGAATTTCAAAATGGCGCTGATTTTCTAAAACTTTGGTATCAGTTTTCTGTTTTGTGATCCCAGGGACCCCTAAATATCGATTTTGAACGAAATCGATCGATTAACAAAGAATTTCAAAATGGCGCTGATTTTTAAAACTTTGGTAACAGTTACCTGTATTGAAATTCCAGGGAGCCCTAAATATCGATTTCGAACGAAATTGGCCAATTAACAAAGAATTTCAAAATGGCGCAGATTTTTTAAAACTTTGGTATCAGTTTTCTGTTTTTTAATCCCAAGGAGCCCTAAATATCAATTTTGAACGAAATCGGTCGATTAACAAAGAATTTGCAAATTGGCGCTGATTTTTAAAACTTGGTTATCAGTTTTCTATTTTGTGATCCCAGGAAGTCCTAAATATCGATTTTGAACAAAATCGGTCAATTAACAAAGAATTTCAAAATGGCGCTGATTTTATAAAATTTCGGTAACAGTTTCCTGTTTTGTAATCCCAGGGTAAAACGGAAACGTATCAAAATTTTGCATAGTTCTTTCTACACTTGTAGTCTCTTCAATATTCGCCATAATTATATTTTCTATGGAAAATAAATTCCGCCATCTTGAATTTTTTTACTGTTCATCAAGTTGAACTTCAGGTCCTTATCATCTTTTGCCAAGATATTATTCTTCCATCTTTTATACTTTCTGAGATAGACACCAAATAAATTTGTATGGCAGCCATCCTAAATCCGCCATTTTGAATTTTTTTTCAGCTCACGGTCTATTGGCTGAGGTTTTGAATGACATTTGATCGAGCACCTATCTTGAATGCTTCGATCGGTTCATTTCGGCTAATCGGCCGCTATCTTGTTTTTCCGAAATGTCATAATTTTTCCCCACTACCATCACGCACTCGAACATATCTCCTATACATGAACTATCCTGTTTCGGATCTGTGGCGCCGCGGATCGGAGTTGAAAAATCAAAAATTTGAAATTACTGCAGCTCGGCCGCCATCTTGTTTTTCAGTTTTTTCCACTTTTTCTATTGATCGTTTACTAATTTCTTCAATAATTGCGAGTTGTAACGAAATCGGTTGGAAAACAAAAGAGTTGCAAGAGTCACGTCAGCCGCCATCTTGGTTTTCCAATTTTTTCCACTTTTCCTATTGATCGTTTACTAATTTCTTCAATCATTGCGAGTTGTAACAAAATCGGTTGGAAAAAAAAAAAGTTACAAAAAGCACGTCGGCTGCCATCTTGTTTTTCCGAAATGTCATAATTTTTCCCTGCTCCTGTCCCGCAGCCGAACATATCTCCAATACATGAACTACCCCGTTTCGGATCTGTGGCGCCGCGGGTCGGGGTTGAAAAATCAAAAATTTGTAAATACTGCAGCTCAGCCGCCATCTTGTTTTTCCAATTTTTTCAATTTTTCTATTGATCGTTTACTAATTTCTTCAATAATTGCAAGATGTAACGAAATCGGTTGGAAAACAAAAGAGTTGCAAGAATCACTTTGACCGCCATCTTGTTTTTCTATTTTTTCCACTTTTTGTATATATCGTTTACTAATTTCGTCAATAATTGCGAGTTGTAACGAAATCGGTTGGAAAACAAAAGAGTTGCAAGAATCACGTCGGCCGCCATCTTGTTTTTCCGAAATGTCATAATTTTTCCCTACTCGAATCCCGCACCTTAACACATCTCCCATACATCATTGGATCGTTTTCTGTCTCTTTCTAAGAGAACAATTATGCGGGCATGTTGGTAGTTTTATGTTTTTTTTTTCATGCATTTGGTCGAACACACCTCTTTCTTCAAAATCCTCAATCATCAACTCGCTTCACATTTTTGCCCCCAAAGATTCGTTAGCAAGAGGGAACCTTAAGTACCCAGTCCTTATAAAGTTCCTAATTGCCATATAATTTGGTATGAAAAAAATATTCCGCCATCTTGAATTTTTTTTTCATTTTGCTAAATAGACCTCCTCGTTCTGAACATCTCTTGACAAGAAACCACACTTCCATCTCTTATACTCTCCGAGATAGACACTAACGAAGTTTGTATGGCAGCCATCTTAAATCCGCCATTTTGAATTTTTTTTTGCTCTTTGTCAATTGGATGAGGTTCCGAGTGACATTAGTTCGAGGACCCCCCACCTATCTTCAATACCTTGGCCGTGCCCTTTACCCGTCTCCGAAATCCTCAATCATCAGCTGTCTCCATATTTTTGTTAAACTTATATTTCCTGACTTCTACACGAAGCCATCAGTGAAAAAAAATATTTTCATACAAAATTTTACAGGAGGATATTTTTGGGGTAATTCTCGAAAACTACCCCAAATGTGGCAACACTGTTTAGATATCTCGATACTGCCGGTCGAGCGACACAATCGATACATACATGTCAACTTTCCTAAATGTTGCCAACTGCCTCAAGATCGTGATCGAAATTTTCAAAAATACAAAAATAATACAAAATGGCCGCCGCCTCGTTTCACAGAAGCATTTTTCATAGTTTCATAATTTTCCCGTAAACTACAGGATATACCGCTCCTGATGACGTTTCAATTTTTCATCTCGCTCGCACCCAGCCGAAATGATAGCTCCTGAAAAGAGACCATGTCGAAAATCACTTTTACTTTGATAAATCCCAGTGTTGCCAGACCTCGGCGACGAAAACACCCAAATGTCATTCGTACAAGTGGGACACGTGGTCGCTCCTACTCGAATTTTGCAAAAAATACGTATTTCGATTTTTTAATTTTTGGGGTAAATGGTGAAAATTTCCCGAGAAATGGGGTAATTTTTTGTCACCAATCCATAGTTCGAGTCGGTACACACAATCGCCCCATAGAAGTCGAAACGCTCCGACGTTGCCAACTGTGAGAAATTTGAATTTTAAAATTGCGTTTTTTCGTACTTCAAACCGAACGGCCGCCGCGACAGCCGCCATCTTGAATTTTTAAAAACCACTCCCATTCTGTCAAAATAGAGGATAATTGTAGGCGAAAATAGAAAAAATTATTACGCTCGACTACGCCGTTTCGGATCTGTGGCAACGCGATTCGGGGTCGAAAAATCAAAATTTTCAAAACGCTACAGCTCGGCCGCCATCTTGTTTTTCCATTTTTTTCCACTTTATCTATTAATCGTTTCCTAATTTCTTCAATAGTTGCGAGTTGTAACGAAATCGGTTGGAAAACAAAAGAGTTGCAAGAATCACGTCGGCCGCCATCTTGTTTTTCCGAAATGTCATAATTTTTCCCTACTCGACTCCCGCACCCGAACACATCTCCCGTACATCATAGTATCGTTTTCTGTCTCTTTCTAGGAGAACAATTATGTCAATGAGTGAGTGAGTGAGTGGTAATCGAGCTATATATAGTATAACTAGTGTTTCGCCCTGTGCGCGAGCTGCTAAAGCAGCTCACGGGTTGTGGTTTGACTTACAAGTATTATTAACAAAGAATTTCAAGATGGCGCTGTTTTTTTTTAAACTTTGGTATCAGTTCCCTGTTTTGTAATCCCAGGGAGCCCTAAATATCGATTTTGAACGAAATCGCTCAATTAACAAAGAATTTCAAAATTGCGCTGATTTTTTAAAATATTGGTATCAGTTTCCTGTTTTGTAATCCCAGAGAGTCCTAAATATCGATTTTGAACGAAATCGGTCAATTAACAAAGAATTTCAAAATGGCGCTGATTTTTTAAAATTTTGGTTTCAATTTCCTGTTTTGTAACCCCAGGGAGTCCTAAATATCGATTTTGAACGAAATCGGTCCATTAACAAAGAATTTCAAAATGGCGCTGATTTTTTAAAATTTTAATACCAGTTTCCTGTTTTGTAATCGCAGGGAGCCCCGTCGTGGGTAAAACAGAACCGTTTCAAAATCTTGCATAGTTCTACACAGTCTTGTTGTATTCTTCAATATTGGCCATATATTTTCTATGGAAAAATAAATTCCGCCATCTTGAATTTTTTTCCTGTTCATCAAGTAGACCTTCAGGTCCTGATCATCTTTTGCCAAGAAACCACTCTTCCATCTTGTATACTTTCTGAGATGGAAATCAAACAAATTTGTATGGCAGCCATCTTAAATCCGCCATTTTGAATTTTTTTTTTGCTCTTTGTCTATTGGATGAGGTTCCGAGTGACATTAGTTCGAGGACCCCCCACCTATCTTCAATACCTTGGCCGTGCCCTTTACCCGTCTCCGAAATCCTCAATCATCAGCAGTCTCCAAATTTTTCTTCATGTTATATTTTCTGACTTCTATACGAAGCCATTAGTGAAAAAAAAATTTTCATACAAAATTTTACAGGAGGACATTTTTGGGGAAAATCTCGAAAACTACCCCAAATGTGGCAACACTGTTTAGATATCTCAATACTGCCGGTCGAGCTACACAATCGATCCATACATGTCAACTTTCCCAAATGTTGCCAACTGCCTCAAAATCGTGATCGAAATTTTCAAAAACACAAAAAGAATACAAAATGGCCGCCACCTCGTTTCACAGAAGCATTTTACACAGTTTCATTATTTTCCCGTAAACTACAGGATATACCGCTCCTGATGACGTTTCAATTTTTCATCTCGCTCGCACCCAGCCGAAATGATTGCTCCTGAAAAAAGACCATGTCGAAAATCACTTTTACTCTGATAAATTCCAGTGTTGCCAGACCTCGGCGACGAAAATACCCAAATGTCATTCGTACAAGTAGGACACGTGGTTGCTCATACTCGAACTTTGCAAAAAATACGTATTTCGATTTTTTAATTTTTGGGGTAAATCTTGAAAATTTCCCTAGAAATGGGGTAATTTTTTTTCCCCAATCCATTCTTCGAGACGGTACACACAATCGCCCCCTAGAAGTTGAAACGCTCTGACGTTGCCAACTGTAAGAAAATTGAATTTTAAAATTGCGTTTTTTCGTGCCTCAGACCGAACGGCCGCCGCGACAGCCGCCATCTTGAATTTTTAAAAATCACTCCCTTTCTGTCAAAATACAGGATATTTGTAGGCGAAAAGAGAAAAAAATATTACGCTCGACCACGCCGTTTCGGATCTGTGGCGCCGCGGTTCGGGGTCGAAAAATCAAAAATTTCAAAACACTACAGCTCGGCCGCCATTTTGTTTTTCCAATTTTTTCCACTTTTTCTATTGACCGTTTACTAATTTCTTCAATAATTGCGAGTTTAAACAAAATCGGTTGGAAAACAAAAGAGCTGCAAGAATCACGTCGGCC
Organism: Erebia aethiops; assembly: GCA_923060345.2. Taxonomy (NCBI): domain Eukaryota; kingdom Metazoa; phylum Arthropoda; class Insecta; order Lepidoptera; family Nymphalidae; genus Erebia; species Erebia aethiops. The sequence continues at coordinate 21,738,400 of OV281082.1, forward strand.
GCCATCTTGTTTTTCCGAAATGTCATAATTTTTCCCTACTCGACTCCAGCACCCGAACACATCTCCCGTACATCATTATATCGTTTTCTGTCTCTTTCTAGGAGAACAATTATGTCAATGAGTGAGTCAGTCAGTCAGTGAGTGGTAATTGAGCTATATATAGTATAACTAGTTTTTCGCTCTGTGCGCGAGCTGCTAAAGCAGCTCACGGGTTGTGGTTTGACTTACAAGTAGGTAGTACAGACTTTACTGTACTAAACTGAATTCATTTATTATGCTTATAGCAAAATTATTGAAAATGGCGTTGATTTTTTTAAACTCTGGTATCAGTTTCCTGTTTTGTGATCCCAGGGAGCCCCGAATATCGATTTTGAACGAAATGGGTCCATTAACAAAGAATTTCAAAATGGCGCTGATTTTTAAAAATTTTGGTATCACTTTCCGGTTTTGTAACCCCAGGGAGTCCTAAAAATCGATTTTAAACGAAATCGGTCAATTAACAAAGAATTTCAAAATGGCGCTGATTTTTTAAAATTTTGGTTTCAGTTTCCTGTTTTGTAACCCCAGGGAGTCCTCAATATCGCTTTTAAGCGAAATCGGTCAATTAACAAAGAATTTCAAAATGGCGCTGATTTTTTTAAATTTTGGTACCAGTTTCCTGTTTTGTAATCGCAGGGAGCCCGTCGTGGGTAAAACGGTACCGTATCAAAATCTTGCATAGTTCTACACAGTCTTGTGGTATTCTTCAATATTGGCCATATATGTATTTTCTATGGAAAAATAAATTCCACCATCTTGAATTTTTTTCTGTTCATCAAGTAGACCTTCCGGTCCTGATCATCTCTTGCCAAGAAACCACACTTCCTTCTCTTATACTCTCCGAGATGGACACTGACGAAATTTGTATGGCGGCCATCTTGAATCCACCAATTTGGAGTTTTTTTTAATTTCATCGCCAATTGGATGTGGTTCCGAGTGACATTAGTTCGAGGACCCCCCATCTATCTTCAATACCTTGGCCGTGCCCTTTACCCGTCTCCGAAATCCTCAATCATCAGCTGTCTCCATATTTTTTTTCAAGTTATATTTTCTGACTTCTATACGAAGCCATCAGTGAAAAAAAATTTTTTCGTACAAAATTTTACAGGAGGACATTTTTGGGAAAAATCTCGAAAACTACCCCAAATGTGGCAACACTCTTTAGATATCTCGATACTGCCGGTCGAGTTACACAATCGATCCATACATGTCAACTTTCCCAAATGTTGCCAACTGCCTCAAAATCGTGATCGAAATTTTCAAAAACATAAAAAGAATACAAAATGGCCGCCACCTCGTTTCACAGAAACATTTTACATAGTTTCATAATTTTCCCGTGAACTACAGGATATACCGCTCCTGATAACGTTTCAATTTTTCATCTCGCTCGCACCTAGCCGAAATGATTGCTCCTGAAAAAAGACCCTGTCGAAAATCACTTTTACTTTGATAAATTCCAGTGTTGCCAGACCTCGGCAATGAAAATACCCAAATGTCATTCGTACAAGTGGGACACGTGGTCGCTCGTACTCGAATTTTGCAAAAAATACGTATTTCGATTTTTTAATTTTTGGGGTAAATCTTGAAAATTTTCCGAGAAATGGGGTAATTTTTTTTTCCCAATCCATAGTTCGAGTCTGTACACACAATCGCCCTCTAGAAGTCGAAACGCTCCGACGTTGCCAACTGTGACAAATTTGAAGTTTAAAATTGCGATTTTTCGTACCTCAGACCAAACGGCCGCCGCGACAGCCGCCATCTTGAATTTTTAAAAACCACTCCCGTTCTGACAAAATACAGGATAGTTGTAGGCGAAAAGAGAAAAAAATATTACGCTCGACCACGCCGTTTCGGATCTGTGGCGCCGCGGTTCGGGGTCGAAAATTCAAAAATTTCAAAACACTACAGCTCGGCCGCCATCTTTTTTTTCGATTTTTTTCTACTTTTTCTATTGATCGCTTACTAATTTCTTCAATAATTGCGAGTTGTGGCGTAATCGGTTGGAAAACAAAAGAGTTGCAAGAATCACGTCAGCCGCCATCTTGTTTTCCAAATTTTTCCACTTTTTCTGTATATCGTTTACTAATTTCTTCAATAATTGCGAGTTGTAACGAAATCGGTTGGAAAACAAAAGAGTTGTAAGAATCACGTCGGCCGCCATCTTGTTTTTCCAATTTTTTCTACTTTTTGTAGTGATCGTTTACTAATTTCTTCAATTATTGCGAGTTGTAACGAAATCGGTTGGAAAATAAAAAAGTTACAAAAAGCACGTCGGCCGCCATCTTGTTTTTCCAAAATGTCAAAATTTTTCCCAAATCCCATCACGCACCCGAACGTATTACCTGTACATGAACTACCCCGTTTCGGATCTGTAGCGCCGCGGTTCGGGGTCGAGAAATCAATTTGAACACACTACAGCTCGGCCGCCATCTTGTTTTTCCAATATTTTCCACTTTTTGTATTGTTCGCTTACTAATTTCTTTAATCATTGCGAGTTGTAACGAAATCGGTTAGAAAACAAAAGAGTTGCAAGAATCACGTCGGCTGCCATCTTGTTTTTCCAAAATGTCATAATTTTTCCTTACTCCCATCCCGCGCCCGAACACATCATTGTATCGTTTTCTGCCTCTTTTTAGTAGAACAATTATGCGGGTATGTTGGAAGTTTTATGTTTGTTTTTTTTTCATGCATTTGGTCGAACACACCCCCTCTTTCTATAATATCCTGGCCGCGGTCTTCACCCGTCTCCGAAATCCTCAATCATCAACTCGCTTCACATTTTTCTCCCAAATATTCGTTAGAAGTACCCAGTCCCCATAAAGTTCCTAATCGCCATATAATTTGGTATGAAAAAAAATATTCCGCCATCTTGATTTTTTTTCATTTTGCTAAATAGACCTCCTCGTCCTGATCATCTCTTGCCAAGAAACCACTCTTCCATCTTTTATACTTTCTGAGATAGACACCAAACAAATTTGTATGGCAGCCATCTTAATTCCGCCATTTTGAATTTTTTTTTGCTCTTTGTCTATTGGATGAGGTTCCGAGTGACATTAGTTCGAGGACCTATCTACCTATCTTCAATACCTTGGCCGTGCCCTTTACCCGTCTCCGAAATCCTCAATCATCAGCTGTCTCCATATTTTTTTTCGAGTTATATTTTCTGATTTCTATACGAAGCCATCAGTGAAAAAAAAATTTTTCATACAAAATTTTACAGGAGGACATTTTTGGGGAAAATCTCGAAAACTACCCCAAATGTGGCAACACTGTTTTGATATCTCGATACTGCCGGTCGAGTTACACAGTCGATCCCTACATGTCAACTTTCCCAAATGTTGCCAACTGCCTCAAAATCGTGATCGAAATTTTCAAAAACACAAAAAGAATACAAAATGGCCGCCACCTCGTTTCACACAAGCATTCTAAATAGTTTCATAATTTTCCCGTAAACTACAGGATATACCGCTCCTGATGACGTTTCAATTTTTCATCTCGCTCGCACCCATCCGAACTGATAGGCCCTGAAAAAAGACCATGTCGAAAATCACTTTTACTTTGATAAATCCCAGTGTTGCCAAACCTCGGCGACGAAAACACCCAAATGTCATTCGTACAAGTAGGACACGTGGTGGCTCGTACTCGAATTTTTCAAAAAATGCGTATTTCGATTTTCTAAGTTTTGGGGTAAATCTTGAAAATTTCCCGAGAAATGGGGTAATTTTTTTTCCCCAATCCATACTTCGAGTCTGTACACACAATCGCCCCGTACAAGTCGAAACGCTCCGACGTTGCCAACTGTGAGAAAATTGAATTTTAAAATTGCGTTTTTTCGCACCTCAGACCGAACGGCCGCCGCGACAGCCGCCATCTTGAATTTTTAAAAACCACTCCCGTTCTGTCAAAATATAGGATATTTGTAGGCGAAAAGAGAAAAAAATATTATGCTCGACCACTCCGTTTCGGATCTGTGGCGCCGCGGTTCGGGGTCGAAAAATCAAAAATTTCAAAACACTACAGCTCGGCCGCCATCTTGTTTTTCCAATTTTTTCCACTCTTTCTATTGATCGTTTCCTAGTTTCTTCAATCGTCGCGAGTTGTAACGAAATCGGTTGGAAAACAAGAGAGTTGCAAGAATCACGTCGGCCGCCATCTTGTTTTTCCGAAATGTCATAATTTTTCCCTACTCGACTCCCGCACCCGAACACATCTCCCGTACATCATTGTATCGTTTTCTGTCTCTTTCTAGGAGAACAATTATGTCAATGAGTCAGTGAGTCAGTGAATCAGTGAGTGGTAATCGAGCTATATATAGTATAACTAGTGTTTCGCCCTGTGCGCGAGCTGCTAAAGCAGCTCACGGGTTGTGGTTTGACTTACAAGTAGTACAGACATTTATTATGATTATAGCAAAATTATTTAAAATGGCGTTGATTTTTTAAACTTTGGCATCAGTTTCCTGTTTTGTGATCAGAGGGAGCCCTGAATATCGATTTTGAACGAAATCGGTCCATTTACAAAGAATTTCAAAATGGCGCTGATTTTTTAAAACTTTGGTATCAGTTTCCTGTTTTGTAACCCCAGGGAGTCCTAAATATCGATTTTGAACGAAATCGGTCAATTAACAAAGAATTTCAAAATGGCGCTGATTGTTTTAAATTTTAGTACCAGTTTCCTGTTTTGTAATCGCAGGGAGCCCCGTCGTGGGTAAAATGGAACCGTATCAAAATATTGCATAGTTCTACACAGTCTTGTAGTATTCTTCAATATTGGCCATATATTTTCTATGGAAAAATAAATTAAGCCATCTTGACTTTTTTTCCTGTTCATAAACCTTCCGGTCTTGATCATCTCTTGCCGAGAAACCACACTTCCATCTCTTATACTCTCCGAGATAGACACCAAACAAATTTGTATGGCAGCCATCTTAAATCCATTTTGTTTTTTTTTAGCTCATTGTCTATTGAATAAAGTTTCGAATGACATTTGGACGAGCACCAATCTTCAATGCTTCGATCGGTTCATTTCGGCAAATCGGCCGCCATCTTGTTTTTCCCAAATGCCATAATGTTTCCCTACTCCCATCAAGCACCCGAACATATCTCCTGTACATAAACTACCCCGTTTCGGATCTGTGGCGCCGCAGTTCGGGGTTAAAAAATCAAAAATTTTAAAGCACTATAGCTCGGCCGCCATCTTGTTTTTCAATGTTTTCTACGTTTTGTAGTGATCGTTTACTAATTTCTCCAATAACTGCGAGTTGTAACGAAATCGGTTAGAAAACAAAAGAGTTGCAAGAATGACGTCGGCCGCCATCTTGTTTTTCCTATTTTTCTACTATTCGCTTACTAATTTCTTCAATCATTCCGAGTTGTAACGAAATCGGTTAGAAAACAAAAAAGTCACAAAGAGCACGTCGGCCGCCATCTTGTTTTTCCGAAATGTCATAATTTTTCCCTCATCCTTTCCCGCACCCGAACGTATCATACATACATGAACTACCCCGTTTCGGATCTGTAGCGCCGCGGTTCGGGGTCGAAAAATCAAAAATTTGAAAATACTGCAGCTCGGCCGCCATCTTGTTTTTCCAATTTTTTCTACTTTTTGTATTGATCGTTTACTAATTTCTTTAATAATTGCCAGTTGTAACGAAATCGGTTGGAAAACAAAAGAGTTGTAAGAATCACGTCGGCCGCCATCTTGTTTTTCCAATTTTTTCTACTTTTTCTATTGATCGTTTACTAATTACTTCAATCATTGCGAGTTGTAACGAAATCGGTTAGAAAACAAAAAAGTCACAAAGAGCACGTCGGCCGCCATCTTGTTTTTCCGAAATTTCATAATTTTTCCCTAATCCTATCCCGCACCCGAACGTATCATCCATACATGAACTACCCCGTTTCGGATCTGTAGCGTTGCGGTTCGGGGTCGAAAGATCAAAAATTTGAAAATACTGCAGCTCGGCCGCCATCTTGTTTTTCCAATTTTTTCTACGTTTTGTATTGATCGTTTACTAATTTCTTTAATAATTGCCAGTTGTAACGAAATCGGTTGGAAAACAAAGGAGTTGCAAGAATCACGTCGGCCGCCATCTTGTTTTTCCAATTTTTTCTACTTTTTCTATTGATCGTTTACTAATTTCTTCAATCATTGCGAGTTGTAACGAAATCGGTTAGAAAACAAAAAAGTCACAAAGAGCACGTCGGCCGCCATCTTGTTTTTCTGAAATGTCATAATTTTTCCCTCATCCTATCCCGCACCCGAACGTATCATACATACATGAACTACCCCGTTTCGGATCTGTAGCGCCGCGGTTCGGGGTCGAAAAATCAAAAATTTGAAAATACTGCAGCTCGGCCGCCATCTTGTTTTTCCAATTTTTTCTACTTTTTGTATTGATCGTTTACTAATTTCTTTAATAATTGCCAGTTGTAACGAAATCGGTTCGAAATCAAAAGAGTTGCAAGAATCACGTCGGCCGCCATCTTGTTTTTCCAATTTTTTCTACTTTTTGTGTTGATCGTTTTCTAATTTCTTTAATAATTGCCAGTTGTAACGAAATCGGTTGGAAAACAAAAGAGTTGCAAGAATCACGTCGGCCGCCATCTTGTTTTTCCAATTTTTTCTACTTTTTGTGTTGATCGTTTTCTAATTTCTTTAATAATTGCCAGTTGTAACGAAATCGGTTGGAAAACAAAAGAGTTGCAAGAATCACGTCGGCCGCCATCTTGTTTTAGGTTATTAGGAGAACAATCATGCGGGTGTGTTGTTAGTTTTGTTTGTTTTTTTTTTCATGCATTTTGTTGAACACACTTTCTAAAATACCCTGGCCGTGCTCTTCACCCGTCTCCGAAATCCTCAATCATCAACTTGCTTCACATTTTTCTCCCAAATATTCGTTCGAAGTACCCAGTCCTTATAAAGTTCCTAATCCCCATATAATTTAATATGAAAAAAATATTCCGCCATCTTGAATTTTTTTCCTGTTCATCAAGTAGACCTTCAGGTCCTGATCATCTCTTGCCGAGAAACCACACTTCCATCTCTTATACCCTCCGAGATAGACACTGACGAAATTTGTATGGCGGCCATCTTGAATCGACCATTTTGGAGTTTTTTTTAATTTCATCGCCAATTGGATGAGGTTCCGAGTGACATTAGTTCGAGGACCCCCCACCTATCTTCAATACCTTGGCCGTGCCCTTTACCCGTCTCCGAAATCCTCAATCATCAGCTGTCTCCATATTTTTTTTCAAGTTATATTTTCTGACTGCTATACGAAGCCATCAGTGAAAAAAAAATTTTTCATACAAAATTTTACAGGAGGACATTTTTGGGGAAAATCTCGAAAACTACCCCAAATGTGGCAACACTGTTTAGATATCTCGATACTGCCGGTCGAGCTACACAATCGATCCATACATGTCAACTTTCCCAAATGTTGCCAACTGCCTCAAAATCGTGATCGAAATTTTCAAAAACACAAAAATAATACAAAATGGCCGCCACCTCGTTTCACAGAAACATTTGACATAGTTTCATAATTTTCCCATGAACTACAGGATATACCGCTCCTGATGACGTTTCAATTTTTCATCTCGCTCGCACCCAGCCGAAATGATAGCTCCTGAAAAGAGACCATGTCGAAAATCACTTTTTTTTTGATAAATTCCAGTGTTGCCAGACCTCGGCGACGGAAATACCCAAACATCATTCGTACAAGTGGGACACGTGGTCGCTCGTACTCGAACTTTGCAAAAAATACGTATTTCGATTTTTTAATTTTTGGGGAAAATCTTGAAAATTTCCCGAGAAATGGGGTAAATTTTTTTCCCCAATCCATTCTTCGAGTCGGTACACACAATCGCCCCATAGAAGTCGAAACGCTCTGACGTTGCCAACTGTGAGAAAATTGAATTTTAAAATTGCGTTTTTTCGTACCTCAGACCAAACGGCCGCCGGGACAGCCGCCATCTTGAATTTTTAAAAACCACTCCCGTTCTGTCAAAATACAGGATAGTTGTAGGCGAAAAGAGAAAGAAATATTATGCTCGACCACGCCGTTTCGGATCTGTGGCGCCGCGGTTCGGGGTCGAAAAATCAAAAATTTCAAAACGCTACAGCTCGGCCGCCATCTTGTTTTTCCAATTTTTTCGACTTTTTCTATTGATCGTTTCCTAGTTTCTTCAATCTTTGCGAGTTGTAACAAAATCGGTTGGAAAACAAGAGAGCTGCAAGAATCACGTCGGCCGCCATCTTGTTTTTCCGAAATGTCATAATTTTTCCCTACTCGACTCCCGCACCCGAACACATCTCCCGTACATCATTGTATCGTTTTCTGTCTCTTTCTAGGAGAACAATTATGTCAATGAGTGAGTCAGTCAGTGAGTGAGTGAATCAGTGGTAATCGAGCTATATATAGTATAATAACTAGTGTTTCGCCCTGTGCGCGAGCTGCTAAAGCAGCTCACGGGTTGTGGTTTGACTTACAAGTAGTACAGACTTTACTATACGATTTTAAACGAATTCGTTCAATTAACAAAGAATTTCAAAATGGCGCTGATTTTCTAAAACTTTGGTATCAGTTTTCTGTTTTGTGATCCCAGGGACCCCTAAATATCGATTTTGAACGAAATCGATCGATTAACAAAGAATTTCAAAATGGCGCTGATATTTAAAACATGGGTATCAGTTTTCTATTTTGTGATCCCAGGGAGAACTAAATATCGATTTCGAACGAAATCGGTCAATTAACAAATAATTTCAAAATGGCGCTGATTTTTTAAAACTTTGGTAACAGTTACCTGTATTGAAATTCCAGGGAGCCCTAAATATCGATTTTGAACGAAATCGGTCCATTAACAAAGAATTTCAAAATGGCGCTGGTTTTTTGAAAATTTTGGTAACAGTTTCCTGTTTTGTAACTTCAGGGAGTCCTAAATATCGATTTTGAACGAAATCGGTCCATTAACAAAGAATTTCAAAATGGCGCCGATTTTTTTAAATTTTGGTTTCAGTTTCCTGTTTTTTAACCCCAGGGAGTCCTCAATATCGATTTTAAACGAAATCGGCCAATTAACAAATAATTTCAAAAAAACGCTGATTTTATAAATTTTGGCAACAGTTTCCTGTTTTGTAATATTAGGGATCCTCATATATCGATTTTGAACGAAATCAGACAATTAACAAAGAATTTCAAAATGGCGCTGATTTTTAAAATGTTGGTACCAGTTTCCTGTTTTGTAATCCCAGGGAGCCCTAAATATCGATTTTGAACGAAATCGGTTAATTAACGAAGAATTTCAAATTGGCGCTGGTTTTTTTAAATTTTTGTAACATTTCCTGTATTGTGATCCCACGGAGTCCTAAATATCGATTTTGAACGAAATCGGTCAATTAACAAAGAATTTCAAATGGCGCTGATTTTTTAAAATGTTGGTACCAGTTTCCTGTTTTGTAATCTCAGGTTGTCCTAAATATCGATTTTGAACGAAATTGGTCAATTTACAAAGAATTTCAAAATGGCGCTGTTTTTTTTAATTTTGATAACATTTTCCTGTTTTGTAACCCCAGGCCCAGGGAGCCCTAAATATCGATTTTGAACGAAATCAGCAAATAAACAAATTATTTCAAAATAGCGGTGGTTTTTTTAAATTTTGGAATAATTTTCCTGTTTTGTAATCCCAGGGAGCCCCGTCGTGGGTTAAACGGAAAAGTATCAAAATCTTGCTTATTAGTTCTACACTTGTAGTCTCTTCAATTTTCGCCTTTTATATTCTATGCAAAAATAAATTCCGCCATCTTGAATTTTTTTCCTGTTCATCAAGTAGATCTTCAGGTCCTTATGATATTTTGCCAAGAAACCTCTCTTCCGTCATTTATACTTTCTGAGTTAGACAACAATTAAATTTCTATGGCAGCCATCTTAAATCTGCCATTTTGAATTTTTTTCAGCTCATTGTATATTGGATGAAGTGTCGAATGACATTTGGTCGAGCACCCCCCTATCTATTTGTTATGCTTCGATCGGTTGATTTCAGCAAATCAGCCGCCATTTTGTTTTTCCGAAATATTATAATTTTTTCCTACTCTTATCCCGCACGCGAACACATCTCCTATACATGAACTACCCCGTTTCAGATCCGTGACGCCGCGGTTTGAGGTAGAAAAATCAAAAATTTTAAAGCACTATATCTCGGCCGCCATTTTGTTTTTCCAATTTTTTCTACTTTTTATATTGATTGTTTACTAATTTCTTCAATAATTGCGAGTTATAATGAAATCAGTTGGAAAACAAAAGAGTTGCAAAAATCACGTCAGCCGCCATCTTGTTTTTCAATTTTTTTTCCACTTTTTCTATTGATCGTTTACAAATATCTTCAATCATTGCGAGTTGTAACGAAATCGGTCGGAAATCAAAAGAGTTGCAAGAATCACCTCGGCCGCCATCTTGTTTTTCTAATTTGTTCTACTTTTTGTATTGATCGTTTACTAATTTCTTCAATCATTGCGAGTTGTAACGAAATCGGTTGAAAAATAAAAAAGTTACAAAAACACGCCGGCCGCCATCTTGTTTTTCCGAAATGTAATAATTTTTCTCTACTCCCATCCCGCACCCGAACATATGACCTATACATGAACTAACCCGTTTCGGATCTGTAGCGCCACGGTTCGGGGTCGAAAATTCAAAAATTTGAAAATACTACAGCTCAGCCGCCATCTTGTTTTTCTAAATTGTTCTACTTTTTGTATTGATCGTTTACTAATTTCTTCAATCATTGCAAGTTGTAACGAAATCGGTTGGAAAACAAAAAAGTTACAAAAAGCACGTCGGCCGCCATAGCCACCGCTTGAATCACCTTGACTACTTCCAGTACCTCCTAGGCTACCCGACCCGCTCGAACCCCCGTGGCCTGTACCAGATCCATGGATACCACTAGAAATTCCCAATCCAATGGAACCTCCTAAACTTCCACTAGAACCGCCGATCACACCGCTTGAACCACCTTGACCACTTCCAGTACCTCCTAGACTACCAGAGCCGCTCGGACCCCCGTGGCTTGTACCGGATCCATAGTTACCACCAGAACTCCCCAGTCCAATTGAACCTCCTAAACTTCCACTAGAACCGCCGTAGTTACCGCTTGAACCACCTTGACCACTTCCAGTACCTCCTAGGCTACCAGAGCCGCTCGGACCCCCGTGGCTTGTACCGGATCCATGGCTACCACTAGAACTTCCCAATCCAATTGAACCTCCTAAATTGCCACTAAAACCGCCGTAGCTACCGCTTGGACGCCCTTGACCACTTCCAGTACCTCCTGGCTCCATCATGAGACCCTGGGCAGCATCTAGGTACAAAGCGCTCGTCAAGACAAATCAAAAGAGTTCAAATACAACGGGTTTACGATGAGAACTTAAGGAGTTCCCGTGACCACCTCCTGGCTCCATCATGAGACCCTGAGTAGCATCTAGGTACAAAGTGCTAGTCAAGACAAATCAATAGAGTCCAAACACGACGGGTTTACGATAAGAACTTAAGGAGTTCCTATGACCACCTCCTGGCTCCATCATGAGACCCTAAGCAGCATCTAGGTATAAAATGCTAGTCAAGACAAACCAAAAGAGTCTAAACACGACGGGTTTACGATGAGATCTTAAGGAGTTCCTACCACTTACCAAATCACTAACTTGGTTGTCTATGGTCCTAAAATATACCTATCCAAGAACCTTCTCACAAGCTATACATATCTGATGCAAAAAACCGCATCTCAATCGGCCCAGTACTTTTTGAGAAAAATGGTAACATATTGAAAAATTAAAATCATAGACTACAGCTCAGCTTGGTTGTCTATGGTCCTAAAATATATCTAAAAACCTTCTCACAAGCTATACATATCTACTAGTGTTTCGCCCTGTGCGCGAGCTGCTAAAGCAGCTCACGGGTTGTGGTTTGACTTACAAGTAGTACAGACATTTATTATGATTATAGCAAAATTATTAAAAATGGCGTTGATTTTTTTAAACTTTGGTATGTGTTTCCTGTTTTGTGATCAGAGGGAGCCCTGAATATCGATTTTGAACGAAATCGGTCCATTAACAAAGAATTTCAAAATGGCGCTGATTTTTTAAATACTTTGGTTTCAGTTTCCTGTTATGTAACTCCAGGGAGTCTTAAATATCGATTTTGATCGAAATCGGTCAATTAACAAAGAATTTCAAAATGGCGCTGATTTTTTTAAATTTAAGTACCAGTTTCCTGCTTTGTAATCGCAGGGAGCCCCGTCGTGGGTAAAACGGAACCGTATCGAAATCTTGCATAGTTCTACACAGTCGTAGTATTCTTCAATATTGGCCATATATTTTCTATGGAAAAATAAATTCCGCCATCTTGAATTTTTTTCCTGTTCATCAAGTAGACCTTCAGGTCCTGATCATCTTTTGTCAAGAAACCACTCTTCCATCTTTTATACTTTCTGAGATAGACACCAAACAAATTTGTATGGCAGCCATCTTTAATCCGCCATTTTGAAGTTTTTTTTTGCTCTTTGCCTATTGGATGAGGTTCCGAGTTACATTAGTTCGAGGACCCCCCACCTATCTTCAATACCTTGGCCGTGCCCTTTACCCGTCTCCGAAATCCTCAATCATCAGCTGTCTCCATATTTTTTTTCAAGTTATATTTTCTGACTTCTATACGGAGCCATCAGTGAAAAAAAAAATTTTCATACAAAATTTTACAGGAGGACATTTTTGGGGCAAATCTCGAAAACTTCCCCAAATGTGGCAACACTTTTTAGATATCTCGATACTGCCAGTCGAGCTACACAATCGATCCCTACATGTCAACTTTCCCAAATGTTGCCAACTGCCTCAAAATCATGATCGAAATTTTCAAAAACACAAAAAGAATACAAAATGGCCGCCACCTCGTTTCACAGAAGCATTTTACATAGTTTCATAATTTTCCCGTAAAGTACAGGATATACCGCTCCTGATGACGTTTCAATTTTTCATCTCGCTCGCACCCAGCCGAAATGATTGCTCCTGAAAAAAGACCATGTCGAAAATCACTTTTACTTTGATAAATTCCAGTGTTGCCAGACCTCGGCGACGGAAATACCCAAACATCATTCGTACAAGTGGGACACGTGGTCGCTCGTACTCGAACTTTGCAAAAAATACGTATTTCGATTTTTTAATTTTTGGGGAAAATCTTGAAAATTTCCCTAGAAATGGGGTAATTTTTTTTCCCCAATCCATTCTTCGAGACGGTACACACAATCGCCCCCTAGAAGTCGAAACGCTCTGACGTTGCCAACGGTGAGAAAATTGAATTTTAAAATTGCAATTTTTCGTGCCTCAGACCGAACGGCCGCCGCGACAGCCGCCATCTTGAATTTTTAAAAATCACTCCCTTTCTGTCAAAATACAGGATATTTGTAGGCGAAAAGAGAAAAAAATATTACGCTCGACCACGCCGTTTCGGATCTGTGGCGCCGCGGTTCGGGGTCGAAAAATCAAAAATTTCAAAACACTACAGCTCAGCCGCCATCTTGTTTTTCCAATTTTTTCCACTTTTTCTATAAATCGTTTCCTAGTTTCTTCAATCGTTGCGAGTTGTAACGAAATCGGTTGAAAAACAAAAGAGTTGCAAGAATCACGTCGGCCGCCATCTTGTTTTTCCGAAATATCATAATTTTTCCCTACTCGACTCGCGCACCCGAACACATCTCCCGTACATCATTATATCGTTTTCTGTCTCTTTCTAGGAGAACAATTATGTCAATGAGTCAGTCAGTGAGTCAGTGAATCAGTGGTAATTGAGCTATATATAGTATAATATGTGTAATATGCTATAGTTAGGGAAACTTTTGCGTTTTCCTAAAACTCTTTCTAGAATCGTTTTCCCAGTCAAGTAGGTATTCAAAACTGTTACGTGTAATGGTGGTCATAAATCCGAAGAAGAAAGAGTGGAAAAATTTACATTCTCGTTGTACAGACTGCAGTGAGTAATGTTCTCCCTGCGAACACAAAACGAGATAAAAACTACTCGAGTGGGTAGGTAATATCATTAAGTCTAACAACTACAAATAATAATATTATAATAATAGATTTGCTTTATTTTATTTTACTTATACAATATATAAAATCTTCTTATTACTTAATCGACATGTAGCGTTGGATGCTGAGGTTAGATGGCTATGGCAATGGCAATGACTGAATAATGTCATTATAAAATAAAATAATTATCTAAGTAAAGCCTTAATTTCCGCCCTGATGGATTTACCTACTTATGTTATCATAAGATGTCATGTGGAGCAGCGCAAAAAATGAAACAAACTATTTTTTCATACATTCTTGTTCAAAATCAATACACTTATTGCTTACAAATCATAAACAAACATTTATTGTTTTGCGAACCGAAACGAAAAACAGCGAGTAGGCACGTTTCAATTAAAACTCTCAACTTCTGTATTGAGTTTATCAGAAACAAATAATTAAATCAAGCCAATATTTAGACCCTTACAAAATTGCGTTCCGAATATTATTAGTGATAACTTTATAGGTAAATCATTATGAAAAAGCTTTAATTAATTAATACGTAGAAATATTACAATTTCAGGCAGAAAATAATTCATTGATCTAACCATAATTTCCATTTAAATGGATCCACAATTATCATTTTCATGTTACCTAATCATGATAACTTATAGCATAATGTTATAATACTAATCTATAATATATATAAAATTCAAAGTCCTGACTGACTTATATATCAACGCACAGCCTAAACCACTGGGCCTAAAAACTTGAAATTTTGACAGTAGGTTACTTTTATGACGTACGCGCACACTAAGAAAGGATTTTTCAAAATTCCACCCCTAAGGGGGTGAAATAGGGGGTGAAAGTTTGTATGAAACTCCGTCATTTCTCAAGTTATATCCATGAAACTTGGTATTTTGGCTTTAGGTAATAAATAAAGAAGTACGTGTGTCACAGTTTTTTAAAATTTCACCCCCAAAGGGGTAAAATAGGGGTTGAAAGTTTGTGTGAAAGTCCTTCATTTCTCAAGTTATAGCCATGAAACTTATCATTTGGGCTTTCAGTTAGATATGCAGAAATAAGTGATTTACAATTTTTCAATATTGCACCCCTAAGGGGGTGAAATAGGGGGTGAAAGTTTGTATGAAAGTCCGTCATCTTTCAAGTTATATCCATGAAACTTGGTATTTAAGCTAACGGTTTAAAATAAAGAAATACGTGTTTCACAGTTTTTAAAAATTCCACCCCTAAAGGGGTGAAACAGGGCGTGAAAGTTTGTATGAAAGTCCTTCATTTCTTAAGATATTTTTCAAGTCATATTAACGAAGAAAAAGAAGTATCTGTGTCACAGCTTTAAAAATTCCACCCCCGAAGGGGTGTAATAGGGGTTGAAAGTTAGTATGAAAGACCTTCATTTTTCAAGTTATAGTCATTAAACTTAGCATTTGGGCTTTCAGTTAGATATGAAGAGGTACGTGTTTCACCATTTTTGAAAATTCGACCCCCAAAGGGGTGAACTGGGGGATGAAAGTTTGTGTAAAAGCCCATAATTTCTCAAGATATTTCTCAAGTAATATCAACAAAACTGAGTATTTTAGCTTTCGTTAAAAAATAGAGAAGTACGTATGTGACCAACAGACCAACAGTTTTTCAAAATTCCACCCCCAAAGGGGTAAAATAAGCGTTGAAAGTTAATATGAGAGTCCTACATTTCTCAAGTTATAGCCATGAAACTTGGTATTTAAGCTAACGGTTTAAAATAAAGAAATATGTGTTTCACAGTTTTTCAAAATTCCACCCCTAAAGGGGTGAAACAGGGGGTGAAATTTTGTACGAAAGTCCTTCATTTCTCAAGATATTTTTCAAGTCATATTAACGAAGAAAAAGAAGTATTTGTGTCACAGCTTTCAAAATTCCACCCCCGAAGGGGTGTAATAGGGGTTGAAAGTTTGTATGAAAGACCTTCATTTTTCAAGTTATAGTCATTAAACTTAGCATTTGGGCTTTCAGTTAGATATGAAGAGGTACGTGTTTCACCATTTTTGAAAATTCGACCCCCAAAGGGGTGAACTGGGGGATGAAAGTTTGTGTAAAAGCCCATCATTTCTCAAGATATTTCTCAAGTAATATCAACAAAACTGAGTATTTTAGCTTTCGTTAAAAAATAAAGAAGTACGTATGTGACCAACAGACCAACAGTTTTTCAAAATTCCACCCCCAAAGGGTCCTTCATTTCTCAAGTTATAGCCATGAAACTTAGCATTTGGGCTTTTGGTTAAATATGAAGAAGTACGTGTTCCACCAATTTGAAAATTCGACCCCCAAAGGCGTGAAATAGGGGATGAAAAATTGCATGAAAGTCCTCCATTTCTCAAGATTTTTTCAATTTATATCAACGAAACTTGGAATTTCGGCTATCGGTAAAAAAAATAAGTACGTGTGTCACAGCTTTTAAAATTCCACCCCCAAAGAGGTAAAATAGGGGTTGAAAGTTGGTATGAAAGTCATTCATTTTTCAAGTCAAAGCCATGGAAGTTGGTATTTGAGCATTCGGTTAAATATGAAGAAGTATATTTTTCACCATTTTTGAAAATTTGATCCCCAAGGACGTTAAATAGAGAGTTTGTCCTTCAATCACGCAGCAACGGATCAACGAGATTTTTTGCATGGGTATAGTTAAGGACCTGAAGAGTGATAAAGGCTACTTTTTATACCGGAAAATCAAGGAGTGCCTGTGGGGAAAAAAGCTTAAACCACGCGGATGAAGTCCTGACTTATATATCAACGCACAGCCTAAACCGCTGGTCTTATAGACATGAAATTTGGAGGGTGTGTTTTTTGTGAAGAGTAGGTTTGCACTAAGAAAGGGTTTCTCGAAATTTCACCTCCCAAAGGGTAAAATAGGGGTTGAAAGTTTGTATTATGACATTTTTGCTGGTAAAAGCTGGAATGTCGATTAGCTTTTCTTCTGATGGTAAAGATGTCAAGTACGCATCTCAGTACTCGCTCCTCTACAAAGCTTTGGTGAATTAAAAATAAAAATTCTTTCCAAAAAACCGACTTCCATAGCCACTGTTAAGTAAAAAATAATTTTGATTTCTCCACACCATGTTGAAGTCAGGCGAGCCTCACGCGTCAACTTTGCCTATCTTGGTAATACCCGATATGAAAAAAATATTCAAATCGGTTTAAAAAGCACGGAGATATGCACCGACAATCGACATGAACACATTTAAAAAAATCTTTTTTTTTATGTGTTCAACCTCCTCCTTTTTTGGAAGACGGTTAAAAAAGACATAGCAATTAATTTAAGAGTACTTGTACCAGATTTCGAGTCAACCGACCTACAGATTAAAAAGTTTCACAGGAAATTCAACCCCCATTGACTGGAATTTCGAAAAACCCTTTCTTAGTGAATACCTACTCTTCACAAATAACACACCTTTTCTAGGACCACCGATTTAGGCTGTGCGTTGTCAGTCAGTCAGTCAGTGAATCAGTCGCAGGCACCAACCGCGAGCTGCGAGGGTATATAAGAGGAGCGGCGAAGCGCGCACGCGCTCATTGATTTAAGCACGGTTGTCTTGATAACACGTTAGCTCAGTCAATACTTTCTTCAAATATTTTTGCACTTTTTATCTTTCTCATAAATTTATTAATATTTTAATTTAGGTACTTACATTTGTTATTTTTGTTATTATATCAGCATTGATAGGTAATTGTATTTATTTGTAGGTAAACAGTCATTATTATTAGTTAGGTATAGTAATTAGGTAGTAACACAACATTTTAATATTATTTATTTATTATTAATTTATTTTATTAAATATTATTTATTTATTATTTGAATTAAGGTACTTACATTAGTTTTTTTGTGTGTAGGTAAACAGTCATTATTATTAGTTAGGCATAGTAATTAGGTAGATATTATTAGATACATAGTTACCTTAGTATTAGTACTATTTTTGTAACGCTTTAGATATTTTGTCAAATTTACAAATATGACAAAAGAGCTACTTAAGATTAATGGAACTTTGATTAGTCATACTATCATTCCAATCGTAGGCGATGGGGCGTGTCTGTTCCGATCGTTTTCTTATTTGATGTACGGCACACAAGAAAGAGCAATGGAAGTACGTAAACAAATTGTTGATTATGTGGTAAATAATTGGCAAGACTTTGCTATTATGTCCCATGACATAAACGGGGACAATTATTCGTCAGAGGCGGAGTATTATGCAGATATGTTGAAACATTCGACTTATGGTAGTTTGTGCGAAATAGCGGCGGCAGCGCAGTTATATAGTTTTGTGTTTGAAGTCTATCGTAACGGAGATCTATATGTCAAATTTGGTTCTGAAGGTCAACCAATCAAACGATTACGTTTCTCACAAGATTTGTCTAGCGGCCATTTCGACGCGTATCTGCTAGATAATAATCAGTCTGTATCTGATTTCGATACAGGAGTTAGCCGTGCACCCGTTGCAAAAAAAATTACCAAGCGACGTTCCCACGTGGTACCTACAATATCGCATCGGTGTTTTCAATCAGACACAGCTGTTGATTCATCATCAACTTTTAATTTCGATATTCTTGAAATAAAATCTACGAAAACTTGTGAAAATTCACCCACTTTCACCATTCAGCAATCTGAGTCTGATATAACCTTAGTTTCGTCCATACCCATACTATTAAATACAGAGGATTATAATGAAGACTCACCCACTTTCACCATGCAGAAATCTGAATCTGATTTAACTTTAGTTTCGTCCATGCCCATACTTTTAAGTACAAAAGAATGTAATGAAGACTCACCCACTTTCACCATGCAGACATCTGAGTCATCTACTTCTTCCTTGCCCATTCCTTTAAATACAGAAGTGTATGGAGACTCACCCACTTTCACCACTCAGCAGTCTGAGACTGAATTAACCGTCTCTTTAAGTTCAGAAGACATTTCTACGCCAATTAGCTGGGAAAAGTCTCTTCCAATAAAGAAAAAGCGCAGGGCTAGATTTACCGTCGTAGCTAGAAAAATGCAGCTTAAAAACGCATTAAAGAAATATAAACAAAACAAACCTTCAGCACAGCGTAAAGCTTCGGCTAAATATCAGCGGACACACCCTGAAGTACATAGAGAAGCAGTTGGCAATTATCAGCACGCGCACCCTGAACAGCACCGAATAACACAATCTCGATACGAACAGGTAAATGAAGGACAGCGGATAGCTAGACGTGCACGACCATGGACCACCAAAGTAAAATCAGGTATGAAATATGACCTCAATATTGCGTATGAAGATGACAAAACCATTGCTTTGGGAACTATGATACACAAGTGTCAGTGGTGCAAAGCTTTGAAGTGGAAGGAGGAAACACCTGGCATGTGTTGTGATGCAGGAAAAGTCCAACTTGAGCCCTATGAACGTCTACCTGATTTATTGTACAGTTTATTGATGGATCTTCACCCTGATCATAGCCATTTTATGAATCTCATTTGTAAATATAACAATTCCTTCCAAATGACGTCTTTTGGTGGGAAGCAAACGACATCTACAGGATTTATGCCAACTTTTAAAGTACAAGGACAGGTATACCATTTAATAGGAAGTTTATTGCCGTTATCATATGAAGAACCAAAATTTATTTCGTGGGTGAAGATGATAGAGAAGTGAATTTGAGGTGTTCCAATTTTCCAGATGTTAAACCCGGCTTAGTTAAACAACTTCAGAAAATGCTACATGAAGTTAATCCTTACATAAAAGATTTGAAAACAACCTTGGATAAAATACCTGCTTCTTGTGACTCATTTAAAGTTGTCATCCATGCAGAAAAAAAACCACCCCAGGAACATAGAGGTCGTTTCAACGCACCCACAACGAATGAAGTTGCTTTAGTGATGGCAGGTCAACAGTTTGAACACCGTGACATAATACTTGAAAGTCACAGCAAAAGTCTTCGGCGAATCAGTGAGCTTCACCGGTCATATGATGCTCTACAATATCCTTTATTATTTTGTCGCGGTGAGGATGGATATTCAATTTGCTTACCACAACGCGATCCTATAAAAAAAACACCTCTTAAAAAAACTGTCTCCGCTGCCAGTTTTTACTCATATCGTATAATGATTAAAGAAGGGGAAGAAAATCATCTAATACGTTTTCGATCTCTTTTTAGCCAATATCTGGTAGATGAGTATGCTAAAATAGAGACGGAAAGGCTGAACTTTATTAAACATAACCAAACAAAGCTACGCGCGGATAACTACATACATCTTAAAGATGCTGCTTGCAGACATGATGCTGAAGCCGATCAGTTTGGCCAAATGGTGGTGCTGCCGTCATCTTTCACTGGTGGGCCCAGATATATGCACGAGCGAACTCAGGATGCGATGACATACGTACGCCATTATGGCCGTCCCGACCTTTTTATAACGTTTACCTGTAACCCTCGATGGCAAGATATAACAGATGCATTGTTACCCGGTCAAAAGGCTCATGATCGCCACGACATTATAGTCAGAGTGTTTCACCTTAAGGTTAAAAAGATAATGGCACTTTTAACCAAAGGTCAAATATTTGGAGAGGTACGTTGTTTTATGTATTCTACAGAATGGCAAAAACGTGGCTTGCCTCATGTCCACATATTGTTGTGGATGGTTAACCGCATTTCGCCTGATATGGTGGATGACATTATAAGTGCAGAAATACCAAATCCAAACGAAGACCCTATTCTATATGAAATAATTAGAAACAATATGATTCACGGTCCATGTGGAAGCCTGAATGCTAAATCTCCCTGCATGAAAGACAATAAATGTACCAAAAAATATCCCCGACAGTTATTGAAAGAGACACAAACAGGTGATGATGGATACCCACAATACAGAAGACGATCTCCGGCTGATGGTGGTTTCACATTGAAAATAAAAGACATTGAAGTGGATAATAGGTGGGTGGTTCCGTATAATCAGGTTCTGTCACGCACGTTCAATGCGCATATCAATGTTGAAATTTGTAATTCTGTAAAATCTATTAAGTATATTTGCAAGTATGTAAATAAGGGCAGCGATCAGGCGGCTTTTGCCCTTGAAAATAAAAAGGACGAAGTGGCATTGTATGAGAGTGGGCGCTACTTGAGTAGTTCTGAGGCAGTGTGGAGAATATTGGGATTTTCAATACACGAAAGGTTTCCCCCAGTCATACATTTAGCTGTTCATCTTGAAAATGGACAACGCGTTTATTTTAACTCCGACAACCTTGCAGATAAAGTTAATAACCCACCACAAACAACGCTGTTATCATTTTTTGAATTATGTAAAACAGATGATTTTGCCAAAACTCTTTTATATTCCGAAGTCCCCTCGTATTTTGTATGGCAAAAAAATAAATTTGTAAGAAGGAAAAGAGGAAAGCCTGTTGATGGCTGGCCGGAAATGAAGAAAGAACACGCTCTAGGCAGAGTGTATACTGTTCACCCGAATAACACCGAGTGTTACCATCTTCGCTTACTTCTGCATGAGGTTAGGGGTCCATCATCCTTCGACGACTTGAAGACCGTCAACGGCGTTATCCATCCAACTTTTCAATTAGCTTGCATGGCACTTGGCTTGCTGGAAGACGACAAACATTGGGATTCTGCCCTAGAGGAAGCAGCCTTATGTGAATCCCCGTTTAAAATACGGGAACTTTTCACTATAATGCTGGCATTCTGTCAGATTTCTAACCCACTTAGTCTTTGGGAAAAATACAAGGATAGTCTGTCAGAAGATTTCCAACGGCAAGTAGAGAGACTTTCCGGCAATACAGAACAACTAGCAGACGAAATCTATAATAAGTGTCTGGTCACAATAGAAGAAGCTGTGTTAGCATTAGGAGGGCAAAACCTACAGCAATACGGGTTGCCTCAGCCTCAAAGGTCTGAAGGCTTACACAACCGGGACTACCTGAGGGAAACAAGTTACAGTATTGATTCTTTATCAGAAGTTGTGTCAAGTAGTGAAGGCTGTCTAACCCACGAACAAATGGATATTTATAAGAGAATACTTTCCAGTATTGAGACAGGGGTAGGTGACATCTTTTTCTTGGATGCTCCTGGTGGGACAGGTAAGACTTTTCTTATTAACTTACTACTGGCTAAAGTGAGAAGCTATCGCGGTATCGCCTTAGCGGTCGCGTCTTCTGGAATTGCTGCCACGCTGCTGGAAGGAGGCAAAACTGCACACTCAATGTTTAAACTCCCTCTCAATTTAATACAAATTGAAACCCCACTCTGTAATATTCCCAAACAAAGCAATATGGCCGAAGTACTTCGTAAAACTAAATTGATTGTTTGGGATGAGAG
This sequence comes from Erebia aethiops, assembly GCA_923060345.2. Classification (NCBI taxonomy): domain Eukaryota; kingdom Metazoa; phylum Arthropoda; class Insecta; order Lepidoptera; family Nymphalidae; genus Erebia; species Erebia aethiops. The sequence continues at coordinate 21,760,828 of OV281082.1, forward strand.
TACTATGGCTCATAAGGGGGGTTTCGAAGCCTTAAATAGATCTCTTCAAGATATAAGGAATAATAAAAGTCAAATGGGGGGAGTAACTGTATTGTTAGCAGGTGATTTCCGGCAGACATTACCAGTAGTACCTAGGGGAACGCGAGCGGATGAAGTCAAAGCGTGTGTGAAGCGGTCTCATTTGTGGCCATCAGTGACTAAACTTAATCTTACAAAAAACTTGAGAGTCCACCTGAGGGGAGATGTTTCTGCTGGACAGTTCTCAGATCTTTTACTCAAAATAGGAAATGGTGACTACCCAGAAGTGGATAATAAAATAATCCTCCCTACAGAGTTAGGCACAATTGTGACCACTGTTGAAGAGCTAATAGCAAAAATCTACCCAGATATTAGTAATATCCAAGACAAACCTGCAGAATGGTTGTGCAAGCGTGCTATTCTAACACCAAAAAACGACCAAGCCGCAATTATCAATGAAATTATTTTGAAATCGTTCGAAGGAGTTGAACATCATTATAAATCAGTGGACTCAGTGATTAACAACGATGAAGCCATACATTACCCGGTTGAATTTCTTAACACATTGAAGCCTCCTGGTCTCCCAAATCACATATTAAAATTGAGAGTTGGTGCCCCAGTTATGTTGCTGCGTAATTTAAACCCACCAAAATTATGCAATGGCACCAGATTGCGAGTGAAAACATTGCAACGAAATGTGATCGAGGCAACTATACTGACCGGTTGTTCCCAAGGGGAGTCTGTGTTTATTCCGAGGATTCCTCTTACACCATCGAACTACCCCTTCGAGTTCAAAAGAGTGCAGTTTCCCCTCAAAGTCTGCTTTGCCATGACCATCAATAAGTCTCAAGGCCAAACTCTTAATTTAGCAGGGGTAGACCTAAGGGAGAACTGCTTTTCACACGGTCAGTTATACGTGGCCTGCTCCAGAGTAAGCTCACGGAGCAGTCTGGTGATTCTAGCACCTGAAGGAAAAACAAAAAATATTGTTTACAAAGAAATACTGCGGTAGGTTAGGTGCGGATAGTATTTCGTTGTAAACAATGTTAATTATTATCCACTTCTGGTTTGTTTTGTAATTAGGAAATTATTTAGATCTCATCACACACGCTTTGAGTTCTGTTAAAACCGTACCACTCTCATTCCAGAGATTAGTTTAGTTATAGAACTTAGAACTTCGTGCTTATTGCTTTGTTTGAGATATTGTCAGTTTTTATATTCAATTGAGAGGGAGTGAGAACGCTTATGATGTTTTTTTCTGAAAAAAAATGACATTTGGTTCTTGTAGGCCACGCGGGCGAAGCCGCGGGCAGAAGCTAGTTAGATATAAGGAATTTATTTATTAGGTCTACGAAAGAGAAATCCCTTGAGGACAATCATGCCTGATAGACAGGTAAGGCTCGTGAAATCTAAAAGATGCCTATTCACGATATGCCTTCAAGGTATTCAAATTACGTAGGTAGGTACGGTACGGAAATACGGGACGCTTTTCGAATTCTGCGTATCAGAAAAATTTAAGAAAATATTCATGCAAGTCGCTCATAAAACCATTTTACTTTATCACAAAATCAGAAGATGTACAAAAACCGGGGACAAAAACGAGGCTTAACTTTAAGTTTACAAAGAGAACCATGTTATTTTTATATCTCTAGTCACTAATAGTTCGATACTGCGCGAGGCCAAGCGAAAAATTAAATCAGATAGCAGCTATGTATGTTGAAATTGAACTAGCGCATACTATGATTTATATTTACCTACTAATATTTTAATAATAATAATATTTTTTTAACATAATATGAAAATCATAAATTATATACATTTATGATTTTCATATTAGAATTTCAAGTTTTAATTTTACAAGAAACTCAATACTTTTTAGTTAGGCAATAGGTACATATTATTTCTTATCACTATTTTGATAAAGCATTCCCTATTTTATAACAATCATACAAATCTTACTAATATTATAAATGCGAAAGTTTGGATGTATGGATGTCGGTATGGATGTATGGATGGATGTTTGTTACTCAATAACGCCCCAACGGCTGAACGGATCTGGATGAAATTTGGCACAGAGATAGATTATAGTCTAGAATAACACATAGGCTACTTTTTATCCCGGAAAATTAAAGAGAGAGAGTTCCCGCACCACAACCTGAGGTTGTGGTGCGGGAACTCTCGATCCACGCGTACGAAGTCGTTGGCGTCCGCTAGTATTATAAATGCGAAAGTGTGTTTGTTTGTAGGTTTGTCCTTCAATTACGCTGCACCAGAGCAACGGATCGACGTGAATTTTTGCATGGGTATAGTTAAGGGTCTGGAGAGTGACATAGGCTACTTTCTATCCCGGAAAGTTGAGGAGTTCCCGTGGGAATCAAAAAAACTTATTCCACGCGGACGATGTCGCGGGCTTCAGCTAGTTGGTAATAAAAGTAAAGAGAAAATTGGTCGAATGTTTTTCTTTACTCATCACATCAAACACACCATTTTCTTAAAGCGTTCTCCTCAATTCGCTGACTCTCCTTTTCAAAATTACCGTTTAGAGTTTTCCAACCTTTTTCCTAACTCGTTTAGATATACTATAACAGTGAACCATGCCTATTTCAAACTTTTTTAGTTATGCTGAACTGCTAAGTTAATTATCATGCTTCAAGAACTGTCTTGCAAAATTATATAAAGTAGATCAGTTGTTGTTGACAAAGAGCTATCATAGACTATTAAAATAATATGTAACTTTTATCTGATAAAATTTGGTCAAAAATGACCAAAATCTATTCGTGATATCGCACACTAGCCTACCGTATTTTAGTCCAGATGTTCTATGCAATTATTAAGTCTATCACACATTTGGTTGCTTGCCCGATTGTGAGCCACGAAAGCGACGCGACACAACGCGATGCGATTCAACTCAATAGAAAATGACAAACTTATCTAAGTTGCGACATCACAGGCCACGTAAATTGTCAGCTACTTAATATACTGTTTTATACTGCCGGCTGCCGCATCGAATCGTATCTCTTTAGTGGCGTCAAGTTTTTTCTATTATATATACGGGTACATTTATATGGAACTATAATGATTGATATGTCACAATATGAATAACTACTGGCTTTATATCCTACTAGAAATTGTGTCATCTGAAGAGCACTTTCCTCTTCACAAGAGACTGCTTCAAACGTCAACAGGGCTCAATGGCGCTGTTGGCAGCTTGCTGACTGCTGAGTGGTTAGTTAATATTATATTGAATAGAAGCAGGCGTTACTATGCGCAAATCCATGATTGATGATTGCGATTGTAAAACAATTGTGCATTTTCGAGTCAACATCTCCTGAAGAAGCTCCGGTGTCGGAGTGAAACATACGTTGAGAATAATTTGGAAGATCTTGGCTATCGATCCATTGGTGAAACGAAATTAAATTGGGAATATGCTTATTTCTTTTCTGAAATTACTGCGAACAGCCAGATAAGATTTTATTATTCCTTTTGACATAATAATTAATAGGAGTAAAAATAAAAGACGTTAAATTACATTCGATACTTTTATTTACCTGTCAGGTACGAATTATTTCAATTCATGAATGATTTTTCATTTTATATTTATACATATATATTTGTCACACAGAACTATAATAGGTACAGATTTGAACATATTTAACTTACTTAAAATGTTAAATGAGCAAAAATATATTTTTTGGGTTATCGTGTTATTTAGATTTTAGACGTTTTAAATAAATAAATAAATCCTTTGTTTGCATAGATCAGCATTTATTTGCATAGATTGTAGGTTATTATATCTATGTAGGTAGGTAGGAACTAGAAAATTTTTCATTGAGAGTTCTCAAAAAGCGGATTAAGATTGAAAATAATTTGATAGAACAATTTAATCATAAATATTATAGTAAAATTTTTTTTCATGATTTTTAGTCAAACAGAGCGATAATCAAATTACTTAAGAATTTAACATGATTTTTTGTTAAACTTACCCTATTAAGTAATTATACTTCCAGCCCAATATAATCAGCGAGAAAAGTTGTAAAGAAAACAAGCAGTAATTTCAAGTTTATGCGAATTGAAGTCCCACAAGTACTTCTTTTTCTTTGTTTAGTAAAAAAGCAATCCGCAACACCCTTAATAATTTTTCCCAGAAAAAATATCAATGATGATTCCTAATAATAATAATAATAATAATAAATCGTTTATTTCAGGCAAAATACCCATAACAAATACAAAAGATAAATACAAATTATAAAGCCATAAACGTAATATTAACATAAAGTTAAAATTAAAATTGAAATTAAAACTATAGAATACAATTAAATTAAAATAAAATAATAATGTCAATATAAATATTGCGGTATTTTGCGGTACCTATTTGCGGTTCTTGTCACGATGTACGGCAAGCCAGTACTTTACGATGGCATTATCCGGGCACCCAGAGCATACACTGAGGATCTCGTTTCTGGAGGTGCGAATGCGGGACCAAAACGCCGCAACTCGCGATCTTATAATTGCAAAGTAATCGGGGACTCTGGCGTCGGCAAACATTCCGGACGCACTGCAGTATTTGGGCAGTCTCATCAGAATACGGTATGCGTTATTATACTGTACTCTGATGCTGCTACGTGCACTTTTGGTGTAGTTGACCCAAAGCTGACACGTGTAGAAGCATTGACAATACGCCCTAAACAGCGTCAGCTTTGCCTCAGCACTACACCTCGCAAACCGGCGTGCGAGCATGTTGCACCTAACAGCCAGAGCCCTCCTTTCACGTTCTATATCCTCGTTATCGCGTAGATCCTCAGTTAGAATATGCCCCAAGTACCTGAATCGCTCCACTCTTTCTACCGGTACTCCATCTAGGAAAACCGATGGGATCCTCTCCGGACCTTTACCCGCGCGGAAAACCATCATCTGCGTCTTTTTAACATTATACTTGAGGCCGTGACTTCTTGCATATTGCTCACAGATGTTAAGTAGCCGCCTAAGACCATTGATTGAGGGACTTAGAAGTACCATGTCGTCAGCATAGCTGATATTATTTATGCATGTTGTACCTATATGACAACCTACTCTAGCACTTCTAAGCTCCTCAATCAGATCGTTTACATATAGGCTGAAAAGGTCCGGAGAGGTTAGCCCGCCTTGACGAACGCCACATTCTAATCTAAAATCACTAGAGGTGGCGTCGCCCCATTTCACAAAATTCGTTTGGCTTCCGTACCAGTATCTCAACAGATCTACAGTCTTTCGCGGTACATTAGACGTAATGAGTTTTTGCCATAGCAACTGATAATTTACTAAGTCAAAAGCTCGGCTAAGGTCTAAGAAGCATGCGTACACGGAGGTGTGTCTATTAGTATAGTAGTTGACCGTGGATTTGAGGCTGAAGATAGCAGTATCTGTTGAAAGCCCGGGACGGAAACCAAACTGCGCGTCATCGGTTCTAATATTCTCATTTATATCAGAATAAATTAACCTTTCCAGTATTTTGCCTATAATAGTCCCTAAAGAAATCGGCCTGTAGTTTTTGAGGCTGGAAAGGTCACCGGTTTTATTTTTGGGGACAGGAACCACCATCGTCCTCATGAGGTTGTTTGGCAAATAGCCTACGTTTACACATATAGTAAACAGTTCCGCCAGTATATTGAACATGTAATCACCTGCATACAATATGTGTTCCAAACTGAGCCCATCATATCCTGAAGCCTTACCCCTTTTCATTTTCATCATCACACTAGCCACATCGCCGGCTGAGTAGCGGTGAGAATTTTCGTCATTTATGTTATGCTTTTCACTAAGAATAGGTGCACCTTCTGAGCTCAGAGCGGGTAATGGATCCACTTTGAAGTGGTGCAAAAATAAGTCGGCAATCAGCTTCGGGTCCTGGACGTCATCGACGCTTACGGGTAGGTTAGCCTTATAGTTAAGGCGTTTGGTAGCCTTCCAAAATTTAACAAAATTTTTGTCAGCTTGGTGAGACGCTAGTATGTCCATCTTTATCTGATCCTCGTTATTTTGGCACCACTTCAATTTATTTTTGAAAGACTTACGACTGTCCGTCATTTCATCGTAGATCGCACCAGATTGCGGTCTACCATACCATAGCCAACAGTCAAAGTAATACCTCGCCTTCTGATGACTCTCACGGACGTGGTAGTTCCATCCCAAGACATTCTTACGCCTTGCCGGTACATCGCGACAAACACTATTTTTAGCACAGTCTTGAAGAACTTTAACTATGCTGTCATAATAATTATCCAATAAAATTAAATGTGCATTACAAATCTTACAGTAACTAAAATTACAATCTGTACAGTTTAAAAAATGACTAGATAAATTGAAAACACTTAAGCTATCACAGCAATACTTATTATATCGACTAATTTCATCCACTCCTCTGTTACCCCAGTGAACACCAGAAAGTGGATTATTTTCTGTAGAGATTGTAATTTTCTTTGGGATTATATCCAGTTTGCACTTAACCAGAAGAGGATAGTGGTCTGACCAATACACTCCAAGATCCACACAAACGGAGGCAACCGTCGCATGCGCAGCAGCTGTCACAACGCAATGATCTAACCAGCGCTTAGTCCCACTGCCATCGTTTACATGTGTAAACGAGTCCGGAGCTAAAACTTCAGTATCAACACACACGAGTGAGTGGTCAGCGCAGAAGGCATGCAGCTCGTTACCGAACCTGGTACCACAATGTGCATTATAGTCGCCCAATATGTAGACAGCCTCGACGTCGTTATCGCTAATGACGGCCTCAATGCTCCCCAAACAACTTATAAAGTCTGTTAAGCTGTCTTCGTTCCCATCGTCATATGGTAAATAAACGCTCATGACAAGGATATGACGTCCGCCCAGATCAATTTGTACGGCCGCCAATCTTTCACTAGTACAGTCTATTATCGATACACAGGGAAACACTGATTTACGCCACATCAACGCAAGTCCACCGTATGGTCGGCCTTTGAGAACTCCGGCCGAGGTATCAACCGCTGATTTTGCGAAACAACTGAACAGCTGATTGAGCTCATTGACCACACCTAGATCATGGGGGAGGAGCCAAGTTTCCTGCAGGGCCAAAATGTCGACAGAATCGGTCAATTTTCGAATTTGTTCAGCAGATCGTTTTAAGGAACGACAGTTAAAGGTAGCTAATGTAATATTGGTAGGTGTACTTCCCATATTATTGTTTGTTATTTAAAGCTGTACGTAACTGTCGTTCCTTAAAACGCCGGTATACAAGCCCTGCAGGCCAGAACTTCGCATCCAGAAATTTATCGATCTTACATGCGTGTATTCTAACCTTAAACGAGTTAAAAGAGGTTTCTCTGTTTTGTGCAAGTCGTTCAACACTAATACACTCCTCCCCCATGTCATGTATATGTTCCTTAATATTCGTTTCCGAAACGGTTTTTAAGGCGCGAGAAATATATATCGAGCATACTGGCTCTGCGACCTGTATTTTACATTGGCCCACCGAGGTTCCCCTCATATTACAATTTTTAGATTTACGTTTTTTATATTCTACAATTTTAAACGACGAGTCATCGTTCGGAGGTAGTTCCTTAAAATTGGTCGTTACGTCGCGCACAACTGTGCATTCCTCAGCTAGGCCAATATCACCCGAACAAGAGCTCTGCATACGGGCGCTTTTCGGTTGGCGCAAACGATCCTTGTTATACACGATGTCGCGATAAGTCGGCGTGTGCGAGCTCTGCGTAACTTCTTCATTCACAAGAATGGGGTGCGGTGCAGTCATAAGCGGTAGCGGAGTCCGCTGTATTGGTGATTTTTTCTTCATAGGAGTCGTCATAGTCTGAGATGTGCTGGAACCATGTTCTTTATGCGAGTTGAAAGAGTACCGAAAATCCGCCAGCTCAAGGCTGAACTTCGTCTTAAAGTCACTTAATTCTGCTCTCATCATAGACATGTCCTTCAGTAGGCGGGTTACGTCCACATGATCGAAGGAGATAGGTGGTAGACGATTCAAATCCCTTGCAACAAAGGTTGGAGTTACATCTGGGTCGATTTCTTTCAGAAGTTTAATGACATCCTTAATGTTTTTCTTCCGCTTATCCTCCCCTTTCCTTTGTATGTTTCTGACCGCACCATCACCACAAGCGCTGTATAATGCTTTCTTGCCTTCTTCGATTTCCAAGTCCGTAAAGTTTGTGGCACAGATCTGCACAATACTTAACTCATCCAGAACATCTATCTTATTTTGCACAAAAGTTAAGAACTCATTGATAATAATGGTCTTAGTCGCCATAGCCTTACACTTAGACCATACACAACTTTTTTAATACGTCATTTGCACTGTATTGCACTGTACACGTCCGCTCGCAATGGCGACGCGCGACCGACCTAATATTATATACTATAAATAAATGCTTTAAAAAATATGTAAGTATGCTTATATTAGCGCAGAATCTAGGATTGAGGTATGTTTTATATAAATCATGAATCATTTTATGACAAGCCTTCCAGAAAACTATTTTTACATCCATGTCTTCTATCACAGTTCGGATCCCATTGTTTTATAAAAGACGTACAAACAGTAGCAGTACAGTCGTATTCATTCATGCATTTGATTGTAAATATTTTTATTTTTTACATTCACTTTGAATTTACATTTGACTATCAATGACTATCATCTACCCATATACATTTAGCATCTACACATTCATTAATAATTATACTTAGTTATTAAAATAAATTCATAGTAATACGTCTAGCGTAAAATATACAATTGTTTTTCTTACTATTTCTGAACTACGACATATTATCCAATGAACCACTGTACACAAATCTATACGCTACGGGTGATCACGCATTGATATAAATGTCTTCTTTACCGCACAAAGGATAGTCTTTAGCGTAATCATCCAAATAATCTTTTGGAGGCATTTTGAAACTGTCCCTCAAGTAAGAGAAGCGATGAAAATTATAAAAGTACTCGGTTCCATCGGGAGAATACTGTGGGTAGAGTGTGTAAGCGGGGAACTCGAGCTCAGAGAGGGAGTCCGTGAGGGCATGCCTCGCGAACTCCTCTTTATATCGTCACGACTGTTCACGGTACGCTGCCCGCCTCGTGCATTTTTCTTTCAAGATGTAGCAGAGAGCGATTGCTATAAGCACGGCAATCGCAATCGCCATACTTATGCTGATCCAGATGATCTCCTCGTTGATACCACTCGTCGATTTCCCTATAATACAAATGTACATGGTTACCTACAGACCATTCCATCATAGTAGTTTACAACTATGAAAGTTTTTCCTATCGAATATTATGAAACTTTGTCGTAACAACTAACCCTGGGGATACAGTCATTAAAGACTACGTGTAGGACCTTATAAATCTATTCGTTTCTTGTTATATTTGTATAAAATTGATTGATGTGATTGGAAAGTATCTGATATTAATAAGTAAATGAACTGACCTCCCATTTTGTTGGAATAGCCGCCCATCTTGCCGGCGACTCTGGCGGACACGCCACCCATCGTCGCCAGCACCAGCACACTCGTCCCTGTTAGTATACAAAACTTATATCACACAAAAGAAAAGTAATCAATAATATTATATTGTGTAAGTGTGTCTGTCTGTCTGTCTGCTACGTTTTCACGGCCCATCTGTTCAAACGATTTTGATGAAATTTGGTATATTAGGCTACTTTTTATCCTGGATTAAAATCCTAATCCACGCGGACGAAGTCGCAGAAATCATCTAGTATAGACTAAAGGAATAGTATGAGCAGGACAGTCTGCAAGACAAAACTACGAGATCCCTGACGTAGTGGCGTAGCGCTGTGGTTTAGTGTGACTTTGAGTGGGAGGTTCCGAATGCAATCTTGAGATGAGAGAATGCAATCAATTTGAGAATTTATAATTTCTGATTTTTTTTGATCCGGTCTGGTCATCGAGATCTGGTGGTTGCAGAATTTCAGCAAAAGGTACAAAGTAAGTACTATGACTTGAAAATCTGCTTTTTGTACTAGCCTCGCTTTTTCACTATTTAAAGGTACCTATGTGAAAACGCTCCGTTTAACAAGAACGAGTAGTTGCAACTTGCAGCGCTTGGCTCGGCTATTCTGCCTCATCGTCAAAAATATATTTGGATGAACTAAATATAAGAATTCTATGAATATGAACAGTATTATTTTGCAAGGCATCGCTTGAGTTGACTCAGATATTTTTGTGACAAATAGGTAAGTATTTTATTTATAACCTAAAATGCGATATAAAAAGAAAGACAACAATCTAGATAAATGTATTCTCTTAGTATCCGTTGCGATTTTAATTAAAAAAGAAATCTCTGAGGCTGTATAGCGGTAGATGTTCGCCGTCTGCTAAATATAATCACAGAATAAGTAATAGTATTATTAAGGTATTAAATTTTGCCCGTCAGTTCAAGTGGAGGGTAATAATGAGGAAAGTAGAAATATTTTCTTAGGGACGAGGGAGGCTGTTCCGTCTAATTATAGTACTTTTGTATTCCAGAGCGCGAGTAGGTATAATAATGCCTATTAGTAGGCAGGTAGACCGTAGGCGTTATTATTTGATGTCTTAGTAATTTTCCAACTTACTTATAATGATAGCCATCTTGATGTTGAAGATTTTTCAACCTGGTTCTTTGTCTTTAGTTTTGGGCTCCACCCAGCTTACATTACATCCAACATCTTGCTAGAATCCTAGAACAAGTAGATAATATTTAGGTCACAACACATAAATCCATACTATTAATCCATACTAATATTATAAATGCGAAAGTATGCCTGTCTGTCTGTCTGTCTGCTACGCTTTCACGGCCCATCTTTTCAACAGAGTTTGATGAAATTTGGTATAGGTTGTATCCCGGGGAAGGATATAGGCTACTTTTTTATCACGGAAAATTAAAGAGTTCCCGCGGGAATAAAAAAATCTCTTCAACCAATTTTGGTGAAATTTAGTATAGAGATAGCTTGTACCCAGGGGAAGGACATAGCCTACTTTTTTATCCCGGAAAATAAAAGAGTTTCCGCGGGAAACAAAAATCTTAATCGACGCGGATGAAGTAGCGGGCATCATCTAGTTTATCAATAAGTACATAAGGAAAATCAAAAACTTATTATTATAACACATTTTTTATTTTATTTTATGTAGGCCAGAAAAAAACGAGGACTTGGAATTATTATTGAATTTAATATGGGTTGTGTTACCTGTAATAAATGATTTGAAATTTTAATTTATTTTCAAAAAATATATATTTTATTTATAACAAATATTTGGTTTTTAATATATATTTCGGCTTGGAATAATAACTTACATATTAAGGTACCATACGGGATAGAAAATTTCGCAGTCTCTCTTACTCGTTAATTATTTTAATTTTAGGTAATGCCAAGGTCTTTTATGAAGACCAGGACAAGGTCTGTCCATGCGCTTTCAACAAAAAGCCTTTCAGCAGTAGTCTAAAATATTAGGTATATTCAGAATACCAGCCTTACCGAATATTCACGCACATGTATGTACAAAATTATAAAAACATCCAAACGAGCTGTTTTATCGCTCAAGAGTTGATGTAGAATTTTAGTACATATTCAAGAGCATCTTATGAGCATTGAATATGAGCGATTGCTAGGTACTCCTGACAATATCTGGCTCATATTTTTGCAAAGAAGGTAGTTAGGTACTTCCTGAATATAGAAAACAGAGCTGAAAAAAAATTTGCTAACTCTCGTGTGATATCTCCTCGAATTAGGTATAGGACGATTAACGAAATAATGAACGTCTGTGTGCTACGCTTTCCCGGCCCATCTTATAAATCCATTTTGACGAAACTTGATAGAGCCAGAGCCAGAGATAACATCCCGGGGCCTTAAGGACTTACTTATTATCCCGGAAAATTAAGAAGTTCCCGTGGGAATAAAAAAAACTTTATCCACGCGGACGAAGTCGCGGGCATCATCTAGTATTTATAAAACTGTACATGTTTTTGTAACATATTCTACCAGTGTCGTCGTTATCATAACCTCCTCCGGTCCATAAACCGCTCAACTCTGTGAGATTGATGAGGCAGCTATCAAGCGAGTTGCCCACTACAGATGCAATTTTATCTCGCAGCGGTTGAATTTTAAAATAACGAAATTATTGATATCGCTATTGTTAGTTATCATACACTTTCATGTTAATAAACACGCACACTAGACTTTTTTTACATATATTAGATAAAAGTAAAATCTCAAATATGTTTCGTAAAAATCACTAAATATAAAAAATTATAGGCAATAATAGTGGTAAAATTCTAGAAGTCTTCCACGATTAGAACTTTTATTGACATAAAAAAATAATATTAATAGGTATGGTAATGCTAATTCATTGAAAATCTTCTTGGAAAAAAGAACTTACAATCTTCAAATTCAGTAAATGTGGGTAGTAGGTATTTTCAGATCTTTGTTATGGAAATACGGCCTTTTAGGTATTATAGGCCCATATTATGTACGTTTACTCTTTTTGCGTAGGCTTTTACAACCGAAATACGGGAGGCAAAATTATAATGAAGCGACAAATGACTGACACCTACATACGAATTTACTTAGCGTCGATGTGTGGGTTTTGAAGTCAAAAACCTTGAAGACTTTCGAATAGGTTCTTTATTTTTGTGGTTTATATAGCTAATTTTATTGACCGAGCGAAGCGAAGGTCTCTGAGTCTACTTGAGTGAATTGGCACTTGTCCGTCCGTCCGTCCGTCCGTCCGTCTGTCAGAGCATTATAACTTCTGAATGACTGAACGTAATTACTTCAGCTTTAAATATAATATGTAAACCAAAGGCCTCCCGCCGAATATGGCTTAAAAAGTTATAAAAATCTTTATTTAAGGGGGGCTCTCATAGAAGCGAATGCGAAGTAAAATAATTTTTATAAAGTTACATAGGGTTGCGGTATATCATTTTAAAGATAAGTAGAAATAGAGTCCAAAAATATTTTTTTTTAATTTTTCCCCCAAAATTAACGAAATGGGGGGCTTTCAAAGTGGAGATTTTCTAACGTCCAAAGTTGACCTTAGAACTCTAAATTTTCTGAAAGGCTGAGCCTGAAACTTGATCAATTATTTGAATTATATCCTGTACTTGAACAACAAATATCAAAATTAGATAAATATTGTAAGGAAACGGAATTATTTAATTTTTAATGAACTTCAGTATTTTTAACAGAACTTCACATTTAAGTCAACAGATGGCGCCGCGAGGTCTCAGTTCGGGGCGAACCACTAGTATTTTAAAAATTATTAAAGTTAAGAGGTGCCTACCTTTAAACCTCGATACTCAAGGAGGGTAGCAAGCCGAAGCCTTATCACTGCCCATTTTTCAGTAGGAACTAAAAAAAACGTGACGCCATCGGAATCCCTCGAATTTATCAAATGCGCCAAGCAATGTGGTCCAATGGTTTCGGCATCGGTACCTACATTTAATAAACCGCCCATGTGGCTAAAGAAATTGTATTGATGACGTCATGCGCATTTTTAGGACTGAAAAGTGGGTTCCTTGTATTGCGGGCGGCACTTGTATAATACCAGTAAGGTGCTATTATGTATGCTAATGATAATGGTAAAATTAATTTTGCTCGTTAAATAAATAGCCCCTACGGACACCAGTTGATTTTACAATAACTAGTTGTTAGTTTTATAATGAAAGCATTTATTTTTGAAAGCTTTTTCTTAGTTCCTTTAGTTCAGCTGTGGGGCTTCGGTAGCTGTCGTTTGTAGCAATACTTTGCTAATTTTATTATGGTCTTGTTTCTACCGGATAAACCGATACATTTAAGACGTCATAATCTTATCTTATCTTATCTTATCTTATCTTATCTTATCTTATCTTATCTTATATATATATAAAAATGAAACCCGTTTTCCTTGGTCACGGCATCACGCGTGAATGGCTGGACCGATTTCACTAATTCTTTTTTTGTTGCATTTGTTATTATTAGGAGAAGGTTCTTACGGACAAAAATATTAAGAAAATCTCTCAGAAATATTGAAAAATATACATTTAATTTTGCATACTAAGGCGGTACGAAGTTCGCCGGGTCAGCTAGTTGATTATAATTCAGATTTATCTCCGAAGTTTGCAAAGTGAAAAACATGTAATTAATAGTATTTATGGATAAACAAAGTCCTTAAACTAGCACAGTTTAAAAAAAATGAGAGTCCAACCGTGGATTTTTCATTCCACTTGACATCGGCAAAGTGCGTAAATGTTGACGTGACATTATTAAAACCCATTACATAAAATAAATAGGTTGACGAAAAATTTAAATCAGCTATTATATCCATATATATGTGGTCCCCATAAAAGGGAATAAAAGGTATTTGTTTTTGATCGATTTAACCAAGTAATAAAAATTAGGTTTCCATCAAAGCTACGGGAACCTCGGCGGCGGACTCCGACTCGCACTTGGCCAGTATTTTTCTCAGTCCTCATAATTATCAGGAAGATCGTGCAGAAGCCGTTATGTTTTTACGGCCTTAGTAATGGGCATAAATGTTTTTTTTTTACACTTAGTGAAATTTATAGCAAGAGATAAAGTAACATTCTATAGTACAAATTGGCTCTGTCAGTTTTGTTAGGGAGAGTACAATAGGTAATTATTCTATAGCGATGGAGTCACGTTTAAATAAACAAGCTGAGAAGGAACTAGGTCGATACAGTGAAGAGTGAACGGGCTTGTTTAGATTTGTTTTCTCGAAGAATCCAATAATTGAGTATTGTTCCTCCATTTTTATTTAGTTAGCTTTGTGTTTTTCGCTAAAGCTTTCACTATTAAAATACGGAGCGAAGTAACTTAAAAATAATTTGTAGTATCAAAATGCGAGGTAGGATGCAGAATTTCGTGTTCAAAATGACTTTATAATGTTGGTATGTGGTCTGAAACATTTCCAGACTGCCAAAAAGTTTATGGAAAGTTGGATTGCATTTAGTTGTGGACTCCAACGTGGTTTCATTTACCCGATATTTTACGTAAAAGTACCTACAAGCTCGTTTGCTGTCCATTAATCAATTAAAGAGAGTGAAATTTTGATTACGTATTAGTAGCTAGTTATTCGTTTAACTTGTTCACTAAACTGGTTTTAAGCTCACATGGATAGTGGACAGTGCAAATATTGAATTGTTACATGGGGGCAACTCCCTTTTTATCACAGTTGTTATGTTGAATTTAGTTTTCCGTATGGGTTTAAAAGTCGGGTTAAATTCACTAATCCATATCCATACTTTACATAATTTTGATGACCTCTTTGGCGGAGTGTTGAACGCTGTTGTCTTAACTTGCGGAGGTCTCGGGTTCGATCCCCTGGAGGGTCAGTTTGGGAATTTATAATTTCTGAATTTTCCATGGTCTTGTCTGGTGGGTGGCTTCGGCCGTGGCTAGTTACCACCCTACCGGAAAAGACGTGCCGACAAGCGATTTAGCGTTACGGTACGATGCTGTGTAGAAACCGAATAGGGGTATGGGTTTAATTAACTGCCATGCCCCTAACAGGTTAGCCCGCTACCATCTTAGACTGCATCATCTCTTACCATCAGATGAGATCGCAGTCAAGGGCTAATTTGTAGTGGATTAAATTTTTTTTTAAAAAAAATACTAATATTATGAATGCAAAAGTGTGTCTGTCTGTCTGCTACGCTTTCACGGCCCAATTCGGTTTTGGAAATTTGGTATGTGAATAATTTGTATACCGGGAAAGGACATAGGCTATATTGTATTCCAGCAGGAACTTCTTAATTTTCCGGGATAAAAGTAGCCTACGTCCTTACCCGGAATGCAACCTACCTATATACCAAATTTCATCAAAATTGGTTGAAAATGTGGGCCGTAAAAGCGTAGCAGATAGACAGACAGACCGACAAACACTTTCGCATTTATAATGTTAGTATTGATATGGATTAACGGTGGGGAATTTGCATGTGCTACGTTGCTACGAGGCTACGAATTGCTACGAGGCATGCGCTACGGAAATGTTGTATGAAATGTTTTGATTTTATTTTGACTATATTGGAGTGCTTACATGCAAGCAGTCTATTTGGTGGTATAATCATGGCAAAAATCGTGTACATCAGTCATACGACGGTTTTAGTAGAGACCAAATACCTTGTCTTCTCTCAGTAGAATATTATGTATAGTTAGTTCGTAAAATGCAAATTGTGTATTGTCTGCGATGCAACCAAATTGTTCAGAAGCAAGTGATAGCTATGTAGCTTTGGTATAAGGAATTTAACACAAGGTTCGCTACAGAACATTTCTACGAGCCATAGAATTTCATATCGGTATGTGTACGTGTTTCCTATTCTAGTTTGTTTCATATACAAATATTTCATTTCAAACAATTAAAGAAAATAAAAATAGAGAAATTGCCAAGTTTAAAGAAATTAAATTTCACAGACAGCTGCTTTTTTATCTTTAGGCGTCAGGCACGAAACTAACGACGGCCGAGCGACGGCGACAGCGGGGCGATGTGGTCCGAGAGCTCGCGACGAATTTCGGGAATCTAGTCGGGAGTCCTGCCAGTCTGGTAGACCGTTTGCGGTTATTTCGCTAATGCGCAGTAAAAAAAAAATTTGCAAAAAAACATTTTTTTTGCCAACTTGATTTTTTTATCTTTAAATTTAGTACATATAGAATTCGAAAAACAAAGTAGACATTTTTGTTGGTTATAAAGTATTACTAGACCTCTTCAAAAATAATTTATTAAAAGATAAGTAAGATAAAAGAAAGAAGCAAAAAATATACTTTTGGCAATCTGAAATTTTAATCACGTATTTATTGAGTAACTTCAATAATACCTGCAAAATGCAAATCGTCAGATAAATTTTGCGGTTTCAAAGAATAAAGTATTCGGTGAATAAAGTTTTCAAATGAGTACGACGAAATTGCGGCGAAATTCGTTGCAAAATGACTAATCACATCGCCCCGCTGCCGCATCGCCCCGCCGCCGCTAATTTCGAGCCCGTAGGTACATCTAAGCGCAAAACACACAGGGAACGGCGCTGTATCGAATATTTTCACAGTCGCTAAACCAACTTTATTTCTTTTTTGTGATTCTTATGATGGTTTTCAATTGGATATTTTCGATAATCGAAAATAAAATTAAAATAAAATAGAACGTGTCATCAAAGGGTAGATTACTGAACTCGTAATCCATACTAATTATAAATGCGAAAGTGTATCTGTCTGTCAGTCTGCTACGCTTTTACGACACATCTGTAAAACCGACATTGATTAAATTTGGTATAGAGATAGTTTGTATCTCAGGGTTCTTAACGCTCTTAAGAACCCTGAGAGCCTCCAAAGAGAGGTTAAATCGATATTCTTGTTAGCAAAGCAAAATCAGCGTTGAATTTCGTTCATTATAGATAGGATACAATAATAATTATGTTTATGCATATTGACGGGCAAAATAACATCAAAAGCTTGATATAAATACAAAATTTAATTAGTAAATTGTCAATATTTATGAAATATACGCCAAGAGAAAGTCTCAGGCGTAGAAGTTTAATTAGAAATCGATTGCCTCCCTGTAATGGAGTAATTAATTTTGAAAATCACCACCTCGCTACTTGAGCCGTGACACTTAAACGAAGTTATTCGTTGAGTGTGATTACTTTGTTTTTGGATAAAGCTTTTGCCAACGGTTTCATTTCTGCGAAATTCATTGCGGTCCGATGATTAATTTTCTTCTCGACAGGTGTTATAAGTCTTCTTTACTGATCGTGACCGTGACGAGAACCACCACCAACCACCACCACTACAGCCTATTAACGTCCCACTGCTGGGCACAGGCCTCCACTCCCATAGGACAGAGGGAATAAGAGCTTAGATCTATCACGCTGCTCCAATAAGGGTTGGCGGGCTTTAACGACTATTATCATGTTAGTGATAATAACCGGGACCGACGGCTTAACGTGCTCTCCGAAGCACGGGGGTGGAATACCGCCAACTTCCTAAGTCCGGGCTCTGGGTAAGAATTTCTAGTCAGAAAAACCCATTACTTAATTATGGCCCGACCCGAGACTCGCATCCCAGGACCTCGTCGGCCGCAGCCAAACATGCCAACAACTAGACCAGCGAGGCAGTTACTAGACCAACGAGACGACGAACACATAAACGTGACGAGAACATAATCTAGAAAATTATGACTTTGTATGAACCCGCTCTGTTGTCTTAAATCATGATAGTCTTCCTGACAATAGATATTATTGTGTCAAATAGGGGGGCTATCGCGCGTGAATTTGCCACTAGAGGCGCTGGTGTCGCGTGAGGTCCAATAACATTCACTTTTCACTGGTTTTGGCGGGCTTCGTGACATAAATTATAATTTACCTGTTGAATTATGGCAAAAATGGATTATTTAGCGATTTATTTGAACGTTTTGAAGGCGGAATTAAGAAAAAGAGGCGCATAAATAAGCGCAAAAATTTCTGTTTTTGACGTTGTTGAGCTTTTTCTGCCCGTTTTCTTTTAATTTCCTTTCTCTCTTCTCTCTTGATTAGGTAGGTACAACTTTTGGCTTTAATTTAGGAGATGAATAAGAAAGATAATTACCTATATTTTTTTTTAGTTTTATCTTTTGGAAACAGGTGTTGTCTTTTTTTTTCCGATTAAAACGGAACTGCACAACATTGCGGCATAGCTACTCGATATGATGATAGATAGTTAACTATTTAACTAAACTACGAGTACCTATTATAAAGAGGAAAGATTTGTTTGTTTGTTTGTAATGGATAAACTCAAAAACTACTAAACCGATTTTAAAAATTCTTTCACCTATAGAAAGCTACATTATCAGCAAGTAACATAGGTAATATTTTATTTTCAAAAAAATTAGAGATCCTTACGAAAATTGCAATAATGTGAACTAAGTCGGAAAAAATCGTCTCTTCTGAGAGCTTACGCGGCGTGCGCTGCGTAAATAGTTAAAGTTACACGAAAACAATGTATGGTGAAATTGTTCCTCTTAAAAAGTTCTAAAAAATAGTCCGCGGTAGCATATATCTATCTTTTAAGGTTGACTCACAATAACCATTTTTATGATTTTCAAATTTACCGACATAGTATTAATCCTTATCAAAATAAATATATTAATCATCTCAAGTATTTAACTAAGATAAAAATTGTCCTTTACACCATTTAATTTAGATGAATAGCTTATGAGATATCATATAAATAATGAGGACTCATAGGGACATATAATAATAAGGAGGTACTCTTACAATGTAATATTAAAATGTAACCTGCCCACTGCCCACTGGCTATATTGGGTAGGTATATATTAGGATTATTAGTGCTACCCGTGCGAAGCCGGGGCGGATCGCTAGTAATTAATAAACTTAATGAGATTCAAGATTTAAAACTTTGTTTCGGCGCCAATCTTTTATAGTCGCCTTTGACAGCTATACCTCTGGACCTTAGTCAACAGTGGCGCCAACTGGTGAGCAAAGAAACGATACTCCCCATTGCGTGGCAGCAGGCACATCTTGGTGGCAAGGAACGGAAGACGTTACGGTCCAAGTCACCGGCATTTATTCAGCCAATTTCGAAAACGTGTTTCCTAAAATACCCAATTAGGCTGCTTTGTATTCATGTTTTGATGATTGAGGTTTAAACGTTTTTGAAGTCATTTGGAATGTTTGTTCATCTCATATCAAATCCATCCGTTCATGAATATAAACCTTGATATGGAATGATAATAATAAAACATCTTTGGACAAAAGACAGTTTTTTAACAGTCCAGTCGTCAATAAGAGCACCTATCATATCATATCATACTAATATTATAAATGCGAAAGTGTGTTTGTTTGTTGGTTTGTAGGTTTGTCCATCAATCACGCTGCAACGGAGCAACGGATCGACGTGATTTTTTGCATGGGTATAGTTGAGGACCTGGAGAGTGACATAGGCTAATTTTTATCCCGGAAAATTGAGGAGTTTCCGTGGGAATTAAAAAAAAACTTATTCCACGTGGATGAAGTCGCGGGCATCAGCTAGTACGTAATGTTTGTTCGCCTGGCGGCATACTAATGATAGTCGTAACTTATTTAAAGAAACATAATTATATAACAAACGTCTTTCGTAATTCTTGCTCATTTATCTTCCACTGAAATTCTAAGGGTTACCCTAATTATCCAATTTATTTTCATAAGAGAAAATCTTTTCTTTTTGAAGAGAATATAAGCGAGTGGATGTAGAATGTAGACATAAATCTATGAAGAGAAAATCTTTGGATGAGACCTAACCCTTCACGATTTTGGACTAATTATGTCGAAGAAAAACGAAACGAGACGTATTTATCCATTAATGTTATTTATCTAGGTATACTAATATTATAAATGCGAAAGTTTGGATGGATGGATGATTGGATGTTTGTTACTCAATCACGCCAGAACCGCTGAACGGATCTGGATAAAATTAGGCACAGAGAGAGATTATAGTCTGGAATACACATAGGCTACTATTATCCCGGAACCGAAAAAAATATATTTAAATATGATAACCGGGTGGATACAATATTTTTATTTGTAAAGAAAAGAGGTAGATTCTACATAACTGCCAGTAACGATGACATACGAAGCCTCTTATTTGAAGGCAGTATAAAATCTGTTTTTTATACATCAGTTTGTAGGAATTTCATAACATACCATGTTTATGTACTTGCTCACAAGTATTAGATATAAAATTTTAATAGGTGCTTGAGCACAGACTTCAAAATTTTCATAATCCAGCTTTATCGCCATAGCTTGGTTCATAATAAAACATTGATAGTCCTCGTGAAAAATGGGCTTAATGAAATACGGAGTAGTTTATGATTTAACTAGCTGATGCCCGCGACTCCGTCCGCGTGGATTAAGGTTTTTTGGTTCCCGCTGTAACTCCTTAATTTTCCGGGATAAAAAGTAGCCTATGTGCTATTCCAGACTATAATCTATCTCTGTGCCAAAGGACATTGTCCAAATTCGCCTAAGAATCAACATACTTTTGAAATATACAGTAATTCTTAGCTTATATTTTAACCTTTATTCCAAATATTAGATTTCAACGGACACTTAAAATTAATTAAAACATAAATAAATGGGTATTAAATTGATTACCGTTCTTTTCCGACTTATAACTTACAGGTTAAAATAATAAACAATACCACCGCTTGAGAGCTGATTCCGTAACATAAGAAATAAGATAAAAGCAGCTTGAAGCGCTGAGTGCGCTAGTATTCCGAATCTCGCAACGCCATCTATTGAAAGTACGGTAAATTAATATTTATAACGCCATCTGTAATATTTTTGGTGAACTACGGCGAAACTCAATGACGATGATATTTATTTTTCAAGCAGATTGAGTCGAAATAACCTCATAATTGAAAATATTGTTGGTAATAAGTAAATTCTCTGAAGTGTCCGTTATTCAAATCTAATTACAATAGTATTTATGTGTTATTTTGAATCCGATAATTTATGTTTTATGACTGTTGGTTCTTAGGCGAACTTTGTATGGGCGCTGGTCAATGTCCTTTCATCCAGATCCGTTCAGCTGTTGGGGCGTGATTGAGTAACAAACATCCATCCATACATCCAAACTTTCGCATTTATAATATTAAGTATAGTATAGATTTGATTATATACCTAATATACGTTGAGTGTAAGAACATAATAACGTGAAATGCCATATAACCGAAAATATATTCTTAGCACTATGTGAAGTACTTATTAGTATGCTTGATAGTAAATATTTATCTACTGATACAGTCAGCCATATATTGTACTATCGTAGCGGTACAGTTAAATTATTAGGCTGTTCGTTTTAGTCGACTGTTGCTTGGAGAGCTCATTAAACTATCACTCCCATCGGATATCGATTGGGTGGAAAATTGGGGTGGAAAGCATCAATTCATATTTGTAAGCATGGCTTGTGAATGGGTTGGAGATGTTGAAAGATTGTGAAAACCGTTAGATTGTAATCTATCTAGCGAAATTGTAAACTGTCGAAAGATTACAATTTAACGCATTATTTTTCGGTAGGTTGTAATCTGTTAGGTATATTAACCTGAGAGAACCTAAGCACCTAAGGCATTACCTGCTTATTTACGTCGAAGTTCGAACCCGAAGGTTAGGTTAACCTACACGAAAGAGACAAGAAAACGTAAATACAATGAATATTTCAAAAATTGACACTCAGAACATTGATCGATTCACAATCCGTCGACAGTTTATATCGAGATTAAAAGCGTTAGCTTGCAATCTGACGGTTTTCACAGTCTTAAGGTGAAAGAGACATAGAAACCTTTTAAATGGTCAGTATTTTGTCAAATTTGGGTTATTACCACGATGACAGATTCAGGCCAAATTCCAGGAAAACCAATAAATTTTTGTCTTATTCTCGTTACATGAAAATATAAATGGAAACAGTGCCAAGTAAGTACCAGGCAAAATGCTTGTAACGCCCTTTAAATGATATAGTTAATAGGCATGGTATTTTCAGCATAGATGTAATTCGATCTTCATATACCTATTTAGTAGAAACAAAATCTTACGATATGTATTATCTACATCCACAGCCTATGCTTTATTTGTTTGTCATATGTTATCTTGGGCTTTTGAGAGTGGAATTTAGGCATACTTTCTGTAACTTTATGGTTACTCGTAGGATATAGCGTGGATTCGGGTTGTACATCATCACATACAATCATTAATGATAGTGTTTATAATAGTATTGATACGAGTCTATGCAGACTATAGCTGTTATCTAGTACAAACAAGGAACACTACGATCGTGCGTAAATTACTGAAAATACCAGACTGCATTAAAATAGGTACTGAAATTCTACATCAATGCCAGACTGTCAATAATTTTGACAGTGATAACTTACTCCTGAGCTAAAGTTAAGCAATCATTGTAGCAGCTGTACCGCTTTAATTTATCAAATAATTTAAATAAATCAATAAGATGTTTTTATAATATAATAAAGAATAAAGATAAAATTTATTGTATTAATATAAACGGATTCAATAAAATAGAAAATAATTAAGGTATCGTGTTATTCTAATGTTCAATACAAATGATTAGCAATTAGCATAATTACCGATTCCAATACGAAACTTAAATAGCGTACATATCAGCGTCTAATCCTTTAACACATGGCATCATTCACGCGACGGGCGGTATAATTATTGTTACTATACGGATCACTCAAGCAGAATCACTTCACATTTTACAATCGACACCATTCGAAGCCTTCCGGTATAGCATTGTGTTCCGGAGAAGTTGGATCGTGTTATTTCGGAACTCGTCGGTACGAGCGTCCGGAACGAAATCCGGGAGAGCACTGGCAATCGCTCTGCTTGTCCCGGGTTTGCCGCGCCCAACGCCTCAGCTGAATTTTCCGCTCGTTGAGACATTCTCGTAACTTTTCCATTCAGCGCTCGTGCTAAGCGTAGACCACAACACTGATTAATAAATAGTTGCCCCCTCGTAACAAAACCACAGTCCGTGAGGCGAATGAAAACTTTGTTCGGTACCTATTGTGACAGGGTAATGAAATTCAAATTATTTGCTGTTAGTGAAATTTTTGTTCACTTTATAATAAAGGTCTGCTAACAACGGGTTCTGTATATAATTTTTGATTTGAAAATGCCTCGTGAAATGTGGACCGGAAATGGGTTGATGAGAGCCTGATTACACAGTGTACTGAATAGTTCCAATCCATGAAGCTCTAGCGGCCTATGGAACTTACTTGTATTATTATAGACGAACACTGAAATTCTAATTAAGTACATCACTTTTAATAAAATTGTCATACCTGGGAAAAGTTCAATAAAAGTACTTCTAAAATATTAAAAAGATAAGATAAGATATTTATTAATTGCAAAAAGACTTCTGAAATAAAATTTCTGTTTCTTATTGGATCCCTATTGTATTTGCGACGAAATGATTGTGTCATTTTCAGCACTCATATTCCGTGAATAATACGTAGGGCACACATATAGTACTATGTAGACAACTATAAGTAAACGTGTATATCAAAGGCGTTTTAATTACGGCTTATATTACCTTTACCCTCTGGCTGAAGAGACCTAGAGCATCCGCAATTTTCTGATTTATATTTGCCTTATTAACATGTTTTCTTGAGTGCGTTTTTATCTTAAATTTATAAAAAGGAAGTTTTTTTGTATAATAAATGAGATTTTTTATAAAACTTCGTTCACGTAGATTTATGTTAGTTATTAATGGGAACTCTTATGCTGAGATCTATAGAGCGTACTTTGACTTGGCTCGGACTTTATTCAGAGTTAAAACGAGATGGACTTATGTGAGTAGCATAAATCTGTCTCGTTTTAACCATGTCTTAAGCCTAAGCACAGTCAAAGTTCGCTCTATAGATCTCACACTTAGTTTTCCAGCCAAAAAGTATGCTATGCCCGAACCTTACCACTACTTACTAGTTATTGTGCTAGTCGAAATTCACTAGTTGTAGCTTTAACCTATTGAATAGGCATGATGACAGCAACCAAGAATCAATGAAATTATGAATTTATCTAATGAAATAGGATTCATGGATTATAAAAAACGTATTTATTTTTCTATTTCGAGTGAGATTGCTATTTTTTTGATAAAATAAAACTATAAAATACAGCAATCCGCCATAATGGATTAGACACCAAGAAGCGAATGACGAAAAACAATAGTGACGTCACAAACGACGCCATGACACCGCCGAGCGTTTCGGCGTGAATTTTACAAATGCCAATTTTATCTATCAAAACTTATTTTTCTTCTGAATTAAGATACTTTTTGAAATAGTAGATACTTCCGAACATAATCTGACCATTTTTCAAAATCAGTCATCATGCCTATTTCTCTGATTTGATTTGTAAATACGATAGATACAAGTACGTAAGTAAGTAAAAACCACGGAGATATGCACCGACATACACTAAAAAAAAAAAAACATACGCGCCGAATTGAGAACCTCCTCCTTTTTTGGAAGTCGGTTAAAAACACTTTATTACACACAAACAAATAACAAAACAGAGGTAATTTACAATTTTTTACGGTGTAAAGGCGACCTTATCACTGTGAGTGATCTCTTCCAGACAACATAAAAAAAAGGAGATTGGTTGCATGATAACAGAGTGGTGCACTCGTGTACAACAAGAAAACAACACAAGCACACACACTTTTGAATTTATATGATTAAGACGAGCTTATTCGAGCACTTAAGCAATCTCGAGACGAGATGAGAAATTCGATCTCGGCGAGTGGAATCTCGAATGGATTTCGAAAAGTATTGTTTTAATTAGATAACTGAAATATGATTGAAACCGCTTAGAACTTGTGATTATGACGCGAGTATAATATAACATGAATTATTGAAATAAAGTCTTTATTTTTGTAATTTTTTACTTATGTTATGTTAATGAACACAAAAATTCAGACCCGTAAAATTATAAAGAAAGTACTTATTTTAACAAAGATAATGATAGTACAAACAAAAATTTACAAAAATTGCTATTTCCAAAATTACTCCTAAACTAGGAGTGATTAACGAACGAGTGATCACTCCTATATACTAAATTAAGAGTGATTTTCTAAAAATGCTAATAGTGCTGTCGGATAAACGGCATCTTATGTCAGTCGCTATGTAGCCATCGGCTGAAAAGGCCCTCTCAGATTCAACGCTAGTTGGTATCAGCGTGAGCAAGCCGTTGTAGGCAAATTGCAAAACCATACCCCTCGATCCTCCACACTCATAGAGATCCATCTCTTTTTTAATCACGGACTTTAGCCTGTCTGTAATAGTAGCAACCCGCGAGAAAGGACTTCTCTCTCGATCTCGTCAATCTCGGCCGAGATCTCGTCATTTTATGCTTCGAGATTGATCTCGAAAAAGAGGCGAGAACTCGGATGATCGGGATCTCGCGAGATCGAGATTGCATTCCTTTCGGAGCATTATAAATTTTAGCAAGCTTTATCATATTAAACGAATTTTACTTCGATAGTTTAAAGTATGCTAAAAAAAGTGTGTGTGTGCAATTCACACACGGCAGAAGTGAAACTTCATAAAAGTATCACTTCAGAGAGAAATATAACTTGTATTCTATGTCATTCTCTCGCAGGCTATAAAATCCTATTTATGAATATGTTTTTTTTGGTGTCGCTTTTTCGTTTAATTTTTTTCGTTTCGTTGAATTTTCAAATCACAACGATTCTAAAGAAGTTTTACTTCAATACGTTTTATACGTATACGTGAGTTAACTATACGACTTCATTATCAATGACGCACAGGAAAGAGATAAAAATAAAAAGGGGCGCCCTAGAAACGCCAGCCTAGCAGGCCATGTGCTGAAGCGGCGTACATTCGCTGAATGGGAAATACACTTATCACTGATTCACTGCGAATCGGACGGAACTGTTCACGATAAATAAACTCTCAGCGACAGAGATAGATATTATCGTTACTTTGGCCAATTGATAATGTTTGCTGATTTAATTTTCCATACTTTTTTAAAATATTATTTACTAGCTATGATGCCCGTGATTTCGTCCGCATGGTTCCCGCCGGAACTCTTTAATTTTCCGGAATAAAAAGAATACTATGTGTTATTCCAGATTATAATCTATCTCTGCGCCAAACTTCATTCAGATTCGTTAAGCCGTTCTGATGTCATTGAGTAACAAACATCCATCCGGATATGCATCCATACATTCAATCTTTCGCATTTATAATAATATATTAGTATAGATGTCTGACTGAGATAATAGCTATGTAACTATTAGATGACAAGTAAGTTTTTTTTTCTAAACAAGCTTTTATTAGTTGTGCTGTTGTAAAGACAGA
Source organism: Erebia aethiops (assembly GCA_923060345.2). Classification (NCBI taxonomy): domain Eukaryota; kingdom Metazoa; phylum Arthropoda; class Insecta; order Lepidoptera; family Nymphalidae; genus Erebia; species Erebia aethiops. The sequence continues at coordinate 21,787,717 of OV281082.1, forward strand.
CAAGATTAATCAAACAAACCCAAACTCGACTATACGACGGTAGCGTCGTTTCATTACAGAGTTCTAATGGCCGCCTTTGAAGGTGCCACCTTCAGGTTCCATCATCAGACCCTGGATACCATATAAGACCAAAGTATGTGCCTAATTGCGGTGAAATTAGAGCCACTTTATGAGCAAGTGTGTTGAAAAGTAATTTGTCGTGCTGGTTAAAAAGATAAAGTCCAGTTAATATTTTTAAGTCTGTTGGTAACCGTAAATATAAGATTGGTTATCTGTTTGAGAGAGTTATAATAAAGTTTTATGTACCTAACCTAAACTAGGATTAAATATTGCTCGTCAAAAAAATTACTTTATTTAGAAGAAATATTTCTACAGTTTTAAGAAAGAATTAATTAAATCGAGAGATTTAAATAATAAAACAATATATTATGTATACGTACTATGTAGAATATTTTGGTGAGATATAACTACACTAATACACATAATATAACTATACACATACTAACTCTCAGACAGAAACATAAGTCAGCGAAGCAGCTGCGAAAAACGAGAAGAGCAATCAGACTCAAATCAAATATTTATAAGACGGACCTCACTGAAGTCAGGTAACGCCTCTCGAGGCCAATAAATTTATAAGTAACTAGATGATGCCCGCGACTTCGTCCGCGTGGATTAAGGCTTTTTAAGTCCCGCGGATGGAGCTCTTTAATTTTCCGGGATTAAAGTATGTCCTTCCACGGGATACAACCTATCCCTGTACCAAATTTCATCAAAATCAGTCAAGCAGGTGGGCCGTGAAAGTGTAGCAGACAGACAGACAGGCAGACAGACATACAGACAGGCAGACAGACATACAGACAGACAGACAAACAGACAGACAGACGGACAAACAGACACACTTTCGCATAAATTATAATATTAGTATGAATTATGGACTATCTTAATACTCCAAGGTCCAAATAAAATATTTTGATGTATAAGAGATCACTATAGTAGTTTACTTTAACGTATTTAACCTATTTACAATAATATTTATCAATACTAGGTGATGCCCGTGTTTTCGTCTGCGTGAATTTAGGTTTCGAGAACCCTGTGGAATTTTCCGAGTTAAAAAGTAGCCATGTCTAGGATGCAACCTCTAGTGTATGCTTACCAAGTTTCGTAAAATCGGTTGAACAGATAGGCAGTGAAAACGTAGCGTAGCAAACAGACACACAATCAGACTTTCGCATTTATAATATTATAATACGAATAGTATCGAAACTATTTCATCCATGGTATGGATTAGTAAGGTAATACTAGTAGTAGCGCTTTATAACTTATTAATAGGGTAATTAACATTTAATTAAAGCTCAACTCAACTCCACAGGACAGGTAGGACAACTATTATATTATTTTCAGCTATTAGGTATATATTGTGTATTGTGCAATAAATAAATTCTAATTCTAACTAATTCTTATATCAGGAAAAAAGAAAAAACAGGTAAGTACTTACGAACTACATCGTTCCCTTCATCATCAACCCATTTTACTTGCTCATCATACATTTATAAAACAAAACATTTGATTGATCGATTGGCATTCGGCCATGGATATGAGGATTCGAACACGTCATCGCTACGAGATTAATAATGTTAATTTTCCCTCTAACAAGAGGCGGTTAGTTCCTATAATATAATAGGTCTTTGGATACATTAACATTATACAGGTATAATACGTCTCCTTACATTATTATATAACTTACTTTAGACTTTATAGTCTCTTTCACACAAGTGTGACGTGAGTTGACTGCAGAATGCGGCGCAGGTTATTTTCCGAGCAAATTCGAAACTTTTCCTTTGTAATGTTTTACGTTATGACCAATGCCAGCACGGTATGCCCGACTGCCCGGGAATTTGTGGTCGCTGTAAAAATGTGATGTGAAAATAATTGTGATAGGTACTCTACGATATTCCTCAAAAAACCGTTGTAATTTAGTAGAATATGATTTATGTCGGTCCGTTTATGAAGTTTTAGCGATGATAGGTACAACAATTTCCGCAAACACTTACAACTAAACATTATCTTTAGCAGCCCCTTGTGGGCCCAAGGCTACTTTAATCGATTTCTACGTCCATCGCTGTCCTGTGTATGACTCCTTCAGTATTTTAGTCTAATGAATAGTGCTTTTGAATTCCCGTTGAGTTTTGAGTTCAGTCCATCAAGCGAATTTGACTAAAATCTTCATCCATCTGGTGACGGCATTAAAATGCCCATTGATGTTTTAAGATTTTAAAGTGTTGGACAATGTTACACGCGCATTAACTTATATATCTATATACCTTGAAAAAAAATCTTATAATTATAAATCTTGAAATATGAAATAGAAATGGAAAATAATAATAGAAATAAAGTAAGTAATTTTGCAAATGTCACCTGTCCAATAAACAATGTCCATTTGTGAGTAGGGTGCAGTTACACGTGTGATAGACGATCAAGCTTTTATATCCACTTGATCCATTCGAATCTGTGAGATCAAAATAAATTTTTTCGAAAGGACCTTTCTCGCAATACTTATATATTACGTGATATTACCTACGATTAAATAAAATGTATCCTTTGAAAGATATAAATTAAAATGTTTATTTAGCCCAACGGCTTAGCCTTGCCATTCGACGAGGAAATAGCGCCAGTGTTTTGGGCACCATGCGGCGCGCCGTGTATTTTTTGTAAATATAATTAGTTTTTATTTTAGATTTTTATTTATTTCTTAGTTGTAATTAAAATAATATATGTATGATATGATATGATCAGTAAAATAAAACATCTTCATTGATAAACTAAAAAAATGTTAAAAATGTTAAAAATGTTTGTTATGTAACCGTCTCTACACTGAAATTTAGCCATTAATATAAAACTTGATTGATGATTCATAAAACATCTACCCTGAAAACATTTGTGCCTTTTTTCCTTCGCAATATCTCGTATTCTAGCGTGGTACGTAGAGTTTTTGCTTATTACATTAGTTTTTGTTAGATAAGAATGCACGTTATTAGAGCAAGTTTCCAGCTTACATGCTGCTTCCACTCGCTTCATTTAAATCTTGAAATAAACATCGTAGTTAACATTACTGTAGAACGTTTTAACTTAATTGCTTTTACTTTAATTCAATTCAATACTTTAAATTATTTACTTCTATGTACATAATTTAGACAATCTACCTACTGAAACTGTGAGAGCATAAGTGTGATATCATTATAATATTATTAAGGAGTTTCCGTGGGAATCAAAAAAATCTTATTCCACGCGGACGAAGTCGCGGGCATCAGCTAGCAAATTTGTGTTTGTTTGTTCGTTTGTCCTTCAATCGCGCTGCAACGGAGCAACGGATCGACGTGATTTTTGGCATGGGTATAGTTGAGGACCTGGGGAGTAATAGGCTACGTCTTATCATAACAAAATACAACAATGTTCGATCCCATCAAACAAATAAACACAGCTCGTTGATTTAATGTGTGATTATTTATTTGTTTTGCGAACTGTAGGTATGTATAAATATACCTACACCTATACATATAAATACAGCGCATGTACACATGTTTATACACCTATATACAGTATACATATAAATACAGCGCATGTACACAATTTTGTATTGAGAATTTCCTTGCAAGAGTAATATCCGGAGTGAATGTGTTTAGTACACTACATGTGTGGCACACGTTTCTGCTTCGTAGCGTATAGAGAAAATGGCACACCTTTTTCAAGTAATGAGGGTATTAGAGCAATAGCGCTCATTTATATGGCTTAGGGTATGCACGAAAGGTTTGATGATAAGTCTCTAGAAAATTAGCTTTTCCCACAAAGATTCATAAAATAACTTTATTTTGACTTGAGCTTAAGGTAAGGCGAGTTTGGTTATTATTATAGGTGGAGACTCGTTTTCAAGTATTGGTCAATCAATGCTTTAGACCAGTTTTTTCCATACATTGACCGATACTTGAGAACCTGTTCTTATAGCTACGGTCGGTACGGGCCTTAGAATGACTGCGCCTCACTAAATGTCCAGGCTGTAAAAATCATGTCTTTAATAGAAGCTAAATAGCCAGAGACTGAACCTGCACCTACTTTTCATGTGAGGGTAAAGACAGTGGAGGCTAGATGATCTCTACATTGTACCTACTGTAGACACAGCTATAGTCTTCTTTTTCTCTTTTAGCAAACGAAGGCTAGCGTTTATTAGTGCTACTGCTGCGTAGACTACTGCTCGTTGAAAGTTGGATTGTTTAAAAATCTCCGGCATGTTAAACGTTGTATTAATATATTAATATAGTATCTATTCGAGTTGAGTAGACAGAACTTCAAGCCAACCAGTGGAATTTAATCTCTTTAATCCTATGACCCTTCAAATTAAGTAATAACCTAGTCTACTATGAAAATAGATGGAATGTGAATGGAAGTAGGAATGTGTAACTAGACATATTAACCATCGAACATTGATGTATATTGTACAATTTGTAGTTCGCTTGTACATGGACAGTAATTAGAATCTACACGTTCGCGGTTCGTGTACTGAATTTGCCGACTGAGTGGTAACAACCCGCGGTCGCAGTATTCCCAATAGGCAATCTGACCTGATTTCCAATATAATTTTCCGGGGATTCCGGTCTATACTTTTCCAAGTATTGCGGGCTATACTTTTCCAGGATTTGTCTGCGAAAGGTCTAGGAATCTTGTGCTCTAGAGCGGTAAGCGGACCCGATTTGCAACAATAGGCTTTATGCTTTGTTTCTACAAAAGTTTCTTTTCAGTCTGGAGACGATTGCGAGCTGTGCACTTAAACAAATAAATAGACAATTTTCACAAGTAATTTTCTACAGAGGAGGTAAAAACAACATTTTAAGTGGTCAATATAAACTATTTTAACGTTTAAAGTATCGTGAGTGATATTCATTATGTAACTATAAACATATCCCGGTCATAACGGATGCCGGTGTCGTTGTTCAGCTGCCAAGACGCGCGAGCAGTCTCATGAATAAGGAAGGGTTCGAAACTAGTCAAGCACTTTCCGACAAAACACGTGAGTTATAACCGGGATATATTTATAGTTATAATCCCGTCTTACTTACTACGAGGCACGAATTCAATAAATACTTACAAGAGTCTTACAGATCTTTATGGCTACCTACAAATCCCTCTAACTCGGAGACTTTTACTGTAGAGCAATTTACTGACTGAATGTGAACCGTAAATGGCAATATCACGACGAAAGGTCAAGAAAAACAAATTAATTCCACATGTTTGTCTACTACAAACCGTGTTGATAGCCTTCTTATAGTGCTGATCGCACATCACGGAAAAACCGCAAATGTAAGCAAATAATTTTTCAGCAATGATATAAATGATAAAAATAATGAGGAGTTACAAGTCGATTGACGTCATCACAAATTCATTTTCAACAATGAATTAGAAATACAAGACGAACTAAAATGTATCAAGTACGTTACGTAGTTGTAAAATACGCAACGTAAGAATATGCAACTGTCATCTGTAACGCACGCCGCGCCGTCTGCGTGTCTAGGCCTTTTGCACATTTATTTATTTACATTAGTTTAATTTCATATTAGGTATACTAGCGGCCCGGTACGTGCTTCGCTACGTATAAATCGTTTACAAAAAATGTGATTAATGAAGAACCGCTCGACCGATTTTGTGCAAACTTCGTATAAGTCCGAACAAAGTCTAAACATTTGGTTTGGATAGGTGAACCCGTTCTTGACTTATAAAATTACAACGAAAAGTGGCATTGATTTTTATATATATTGATTACTTTCATGCTGCGTATCACCGCGTGTCTATACTTTCATGCTGACATTTTGCATTAATCCACGTTCAAGTTACATCCCGCGCTAGAGAAACAATCGCGCTTTTTGTTTTACAGAAAAGGCGGTGCGTGCGACTCGTCCGCAACAGATGTGCAAACAGCATAGTAAGTCCCACCTACTCCCATAATATTGGCAGTTTCATTGTTCAAGTTTGATAAGCCCCGGGGAAAGCGATCTAACAATGGTGGAGCTCGCCGAGCACGCAAAGTGCCAGCTACTGAAGTAGACACTATTTGTTTCGTCAACAATACATACATATACAATACAGAGGTGTCGGTTATTTCGTCGGCATAACAAAAGATTGCGTAAATAGCTTCAAGCCTCTTTTGGTCGAGCTTTACAGGAAACCTACTGCTTATATAAGCTTTTTTGTTGATTTTCACGTCATAAGTACTCATGACGTGAAAATCAACAAAAAAGCTGGCAAAACTTGTGAGTTGTCTAAAAAATAATAAGTAACGTACGTGGACAAAAAGACTTTGACTCGGTATTTCTCTACAATATACCTTCTATTTTGTTTACCTTGACAAAGTCCTCATCACCAAATCCCAAAATAAAGTCCGATCAATACTTAATTTGTCAACAGTAGTACCATTCATCTTCTCTCTTTATTTGTGAATTCAAGTTTTCTTACACAAAGACATCGTCTGCAAATCATTTATATCTAAGTAAGCTCAGTAATTTCTCCAAGGGAAGGCATGTTGTTTCATTGAGAGTAATAATATTTTTTCGATTTGTTCCTAGTGACACAGAATAGGTTCTGTTTTACTGTCTAATTATAAGGCTAATATGCTTTACTATATATCGCCACCTGCAAACAATAGGTATAGCTAATTAATACAAACGAATAGCTCAAACTGGCTTTTTGTTTACATTTTTAGTTTATGAGATGTACTTACCTACTTATCTACTAAACGCTGTTTCCACTTTGTTTTAGAATTTACTTATTTCGTTTTCAATTATAAAAGCAAACGTGACTTCTTTACATTTAATTTTGCCAGTGCAGTTTGCTTTTTGTACCGAAGTCAATTGAAAATCAAATAAAGCCAATAAGTTTCAAATTCTAATTTGCAATACAAACTGATGCAGGTCGTGTGAAAAAATAATAGTAGTTAGTTAACCACTTCTGTTAACCACTAAACGGCTTATAATTAGCAGTGGAATCTATTAAAGCAAACCTACGTGTAGTTCCTACATACTACCTACGATTACGTGCTAAAGCTAATTTTAAAACATGGCTACATACGTTTTTGAGTAGGTAAATAAACTTGTTAGGATGTTGATAATTAGTCATTTTGCACTCAAGACACAGATATAGCATATAATAATATGTATAAACATAAACTGTAACCTGGTTCGCAAGAAATTATAAACATAATAATATGTTTTAGGTATTTATTATTCGAAAAAGGGTTTTAAAATAATCGTGTTTTTTCGTTGTTTAATTTTTATAAGATATGTTTTTCTTTAATTTAATTTGATTCCTTTTTTAAACTGTATTTACTAAATTTTATATGTATTTACTTAGGATGTTTACCCAACCCAATACTGGGTCAAACGTTTCCGTCGCTTTTGTCATTTCCTATTTACTCTTCTAATCTCACTAAGTGTGAGCCGGTATCCCAATGGGATTCTCCAACGGAAACATATTATCAAGAACCATTTTTTATGAGATTTTAGATAACTAGGCCTATGTTAATCATAATCCTTTATTTCGCCAGAAAACTTGCAACAATAAGTGTAAATTGTAAATGGTGGTACTCGTACATTTACATATCCTACTTTCAACTCTAAAAATGAGTTTAGGGAAAAAATTTTGCATACAAAAACAATTGGGGCTGCTCGATTTTTAATATCCGTTTAAAATCTAAAGCAATCTCATTTGGCACGGGACCAAACAATCCAGCAATGAACGATTGTTGCAAATGAAGGATTGTTTAATGGAAAGTGACACCTTTTCTACTTTATTAAAAAAAATCAAAGCTCATGTTTTTTTATTCAAATATAATATGTAAACCGATGGCCTCCGGCCGAATATAGCTTAAAAAGTAATAAAAATCTTTATTTCTACAGAAATTTTAAAGAATTAAAAAAAAAAAATTATAATTAAACCTTATGTAAAATATTTACACAGGGTTGCGGTTACCGCAGGGTGCGGTATAAAAATATTTTTTTTTAAATTTTCCCCCCAAAATTAACGAAATGGGGGACTTTCAAAGTGGAGATTTTCTAACATCCAAAGTTGACCTCAGAACTCTCAATTTTCTGAAAGGCTGAGCCTGATCATGAACTTGATCAATTATTTGAATTATTTCCTGTACTTGAACAACAAATACTAAAATTAGATAAATATTACAAGGAAACGAAATTATTTAATTTTTAATGAGCATCAGTATTTTTAACAGAACTTCACAATGATGTCAATAGATGATGCTCTGTAAAAGTTTATTCGTTTGTGCTTACAAATAATAAACTATCCTATGGATACCGCGAGGTCTCAGTTCGGGGCGAACCACTAGTTACATCAATACGTAGAAACTTATGTAACCGCAGTCCTAAACATTGCTGGAGCGATTCAAATCCATGGTCTTCTAGCATTTAGGTACATAATCTTCAACAGTAAAATAAGCTTGTTTCAGAGGCGTACTTTTATTAATGGACTTCTTAAACTTGTTTAAAGGCAAGTTTAAATTAGATTGTAGAATTTTGTTATAGAATAGAATGCTTATTTCCCGGAACGACCTTCGGACTTTCTTATTTCGTTCTAATATAATAGATCAGAAAGTTTTATTCTGCGCGCAATTAAGATTAACCCCTTGTAGGAAGCCCTTACGTGCTGGAAAATTTCCGCCCAAATAAGGCTGTCTATCCACTAAGGATAAGTATAAGGATTGTGAAGCAGGATACGTATGAAATTCACCAAAAGGATTACTATATCATCATGGCTTATCTATATAAGTAGCTCTTGCGTAAAGGGTTCAATGTACTAATAAATATAAATAATAAGTAGCCTTCGTATAAAGTGACGACATACGTAATTTACGACACTTTTTCCGTGTTATATTACAAAGCAACAAAAGGAACTTTTTTACCTTTATGAAGTGGTTTGCAGCACGGCTACACAACGCGTGACTTGTTGTGTGTGAAATGACTCGAAAATCGTTTATGGTATGAAGGTTTATGTTATGTTGTAAAGTAGGTAACTGTACAAATTATAGTAGGTACTTAATTTTTTAATTACAAAGTACTTTGTAAGAGAAACAGACAATAAAGTTGTGACGCTCCAAAAGGTTTATTACATCATTTAATCTTCGTGTTGCATATACGAGTACACTAAAGGTACATTTAATTAAATTAATTTAACGTGTTTAATCTTCTTCTGATCTTTTGGCCGTAGCAGCCAACACAGTCCATAAACAACTATACGCAGGAGGAATTATTATACTAGTATGTGCGTAAATACAGGATCATTTTCTATTCCTCAACTCTCATAATTAAGTTGGACGGCACGGACGGACGGCAATGCGACTTGAGAGAGATTGGGCGCTGGACCGCTTTCCCGCTTTACGTGCAATTCTGATTTACAACGCCAATTCCCCAAATCCGGACTACAGTAGGTCGTTATAGAGTATATCTTGACAGAAAACCCTAACTGTTTTAGATTGTTTAAGAACGCAGGGCTTGAACCCGGGACCTATCTCACAATTAAGAAAGGAAGTGTGCGTGCAATTCACACACGGCAGAAGTGAAACTTTAGAAAAGTAGCCTACGAGAGAATGAGATAAATAACTCGTATTCTATCTCATTCTCTCGCAGGCGCTCTTTTTGGTGTCGCTTTGACGTTTTGTAGAATTCTCCATTCACAAAGATTCTAACGAAGTTTCACTTCAAAAAAACCTCACGATATTCCATCGAATAAGCTAGCCTCTACAAAATAGAGGCAGTAAAATAAAAACAATAAAAAGACCAACTATATTGTGAATTTTATGTTGCAACAATTACGGGCTGTAACCGACGACGTTGCAGTTATTACAGTTTCCTGAACATTAACTTTCTGGGTGAACTATAAAGATAACCGCACACAACTATGAAAAACACCACAACGCATTACGTAAGGTCCATGAGCGAATAACCACAAAATGTTAATCCATAGGATATAATTAATTAAACAATTCAATAACATGGATTGTGAAATATTATATTTCATGCAATTATAATAAAACAAAACGTTAAGTCTAGATGATGCCCGCGACTTCGTCCGCGTGGATTGATGTTTTGCCGGAACTCTTAAATTTTCCGAGAGTTGCCTATGTCCTTCCCCGGGACGTAACCTATCTCTGTACCAAATTTTATCAAAATCGGTTGAGTAGTTGGGCCACGAAATCGTAGCAGACAGACAGACACACTTTCACATTAATAATATTAGTATGGATAGCACTCATCATACTACGAGTATATTTGGTTTTAGTACGCGGTATGTTACCGGAACGATGATGAGGTACAAAAATCTTGGCATCGAAACTTAAAAATTACTGTACGACCACTCTGAGCAATTTCTCTACGTATGATTAGTGGAACACTAAGAAAGGAGAATCTTTTTTTGTGTATTTACAATCTAGTTCTAGAACATAAGTCACAATGAAAAATATTTTTAGGAGGTTATCTTTATGGTATGGACAATATTATTAACTTTCAATTAAATTCAGAAATTAAATTTTAAGCTTTCGGAACCACACTCAAACAGATAAATAGCAAAAGGCCCTTTGGTGAAGCAAGATGGTGTTAATACTGAATTATTTAGTGGTTCTGTAGAACACCTGCTTAGATTGCGGTCTGGACGAATTCGAGCTTATAGCGCCTTAATTTAATTGAACGCTTGCTTCACCTAATTTTGCGGTGAAATAAAAATAGCTTGCTCCTTGATGCTATAAATAAACTTACACATCTGCAACCTTTTAAATTAAATTAAATACACAGTAAGTTGTAGAAAAACCTACAATAACGAGTTTTAAACTTTCTTTTCATTAAATATTTTAGGCATACCGCATAAGGCAAAACGGCTGATCCTAAGCGCGGCATCTTTCTTGAAAACAACTTATACTAAAGATTTATGTACTTTGCGACATAAGGGTATGACAACGCGGCGCGTGCCTCTGTGTTTTCATTTCAGAATACCATTTTCAATGTTAATTTAAAGAGATTCAAAGTACGTATGTACACACAGCTGAGTTTAGGCAGTTAATATAAAAAAAGTCCTCTCTTTTGCGCCGGTCCTTATCAGGTACTGAAAACCAGATTCATAAAGGTTACAGAAATATAAGTGTTACAGAATGAAAGTGTAACAGAATCGAATCTGTAACCCTTTTGAATGTGTTTTTAATTCTGTTAACCCGAAACACTCCGATGAAGTGAGAAGAACGCGTTGTCACACCGTGCAGTTTGTTAGGGCATGTACCTATTAGGGTTACAAATAAAAACACTTATTAACAGAAATAAACGGTTACATATTGACTGTGTTACAGTATCGTTTCTGTTTTATAACAGTTTCAAAAAACAGTGTTTAAACCCCTTATTTCGGTTACTGTTTCAGTCCTTAGCCCTTATATAAGACAATAACAGATGCCCGCGATTTCGTCCGCGTGAAATAAGTTTTTTTAAATCCCCACGGGAACTCCCTAATTTTTCGGGTTAGATTAACCCGAAAAATTAGGGAGTTCCCGTGATACTCACAAATAATGTGGCTTTCTATTGGTACCAGAATTTTCAAAATCGGTTCAGTAGATCCAGAGATTACCCCCTACATTAACCTCACAAACTCAAAAACTTTACCTCTGTACGCTTCACGTCTCGTGACACGTTATTAATTTAAAAGTTTTACAATTTACCAAACTAGATAACCGTAAATCGGACCCTTAAAACTTCGAGGTCCGATCCAAGCTTTGCCACTTTTCAACGTTGCGTGTAAGTATTTGAAATTTTTACAGCAAGAGGACCTTTAAAAAATATATTTGTGACGAATATGTAATTGATAAGTCGTCATGCCAACTGATAGATGTACACATCTGGAGCTTGGTATCTTAAGGAGGATAGAATCTGCGGTCTAGTACCCTGCAAAAGAAAAATTATAAGAAAAAAATATATACATATATTTATGTATAAATAAAAAAGTTTTTTAAAAAATATGCATTTACAAAAAAAACAAAAAGGAAATTAAAAAAAATTATATAATATGTAGCTTTAGAGGTAGGCTTTAATTAATGAAAAAGTACCCTGCAGATCGCTTAAATCATCCTACCACCTAGTGGGGGCCTATCAACAGCCAAAGCAAGGTTTATGGCTGGGTTCGCTGATTCATCACCTTAATAACTTAACAATCAACAATGATACTTCAGCTTCATAACACACCTACCAGAATGATATGTACCTATATTATGTACATTTACATAATACTTCTTGCTCTATAGAAAAAACATACTTATTTTAAGAAATGGTATATAATGTATTGGCAATAAAAATAAATATGATCCTTCTTGTCTTTAAAGTATAAGCTTAGATGAACGAACGAGCGAATGCATAGCTGGTACGTGCTCAGAAAAATTGGAAGACGTTATGGAACAGCACTGTAGAAACGGTAGAGTTGGTATATTTTTGAAAAGGAATTGCAATTGTTAGCAAAAATACTTCCGTATAGCTTATACTTAATGTATAAAAGAAACCTACTAATAATATAAATGTGAAAGTTTGAATGTCTGTATGTTTGGATACTTGTTGCTCATTTACGCCTGAACTAATATAATATGCGATACATTTCATCCCGAAAGATTAGAGTTCCCCCGGAAATCAAAAACCCGGACGAAGTCACGGACATCATCTATACCTAACTACTACTTATTATGAACCGAAAAAGCCGTAACAAGCACACTCAACGCATTTTTTTAAACTGAATATAATACCTATTAACCAGGTACATCAGGCAAATATTGTACAGATCGAAAAATATTTTGACGTCAATTTGTCTTTAAGTCGACGAGCGGCATGGTGAATTGATATATTATCTACTCACTCGCATATTCAGGATTTTTCAATAGTAAACATATACATAAGTCCCCTGCCAGATGCAGCAACAGGATGTTGTACCCAATGGGAACGGACCGCAACGTTCAAACTTTTAACATTTTTTAAAAAAGTAAATCGGCTTAAATGAAGTAAAGCCGGCGAATTAATAAGTAGAACTTATTTAACGCAGCTGACTTCATAAGCCGAATATTTTATAAGAGAAAGTTTGGAGCAGTTATAAAATCTTTTGTAATTGACTAGCTCTTGCTTCTGTTGAGATTTTCTTTTATTAGCTTACTAGATGATGCCCGCGACTTCGTTCGCGTGGATTAAGGTTTTTTGATCCGCTGGAACTCTTTAATTTTCCGGGATAAAAAGTGGTTTGTTGTTCTTCCCCGGGATACAAACTATCCCTATACCAAATTTCATCGGTTGAACAGATGGGCCGTGAAAGCGTAGCAGACAGACTGACTGACAGACAGACACAATTTTAATATTAATATGAATATGAATTTCTTCGAGCATCTAACTAATTACCTAATTACAAAATATCATTAAAACTATACATCCAAGCGGTTTGTGTTCCGCTACGATAACTACATTGAAAACTTATTGGGGATATGAATGTAAATATTTACATACAGCTGCCCTATCACTTCGAGGTAAGAACAGTATCGACATGCGATTCGACTTATTCGAAGTTACATTAGCATTCTTCTTCGAACGTTTAAGTTGGTTAAAAGCTAGAAGAATACTGACAATGCATCTTCCCCTCGATTGTGTCAAGAAATCGTAATCGTAATCTTTTGTCAAGCGGATAATTCGACCTGTTTAAGCAGTTCATAGATGCCCGCACGTCAAAAAGCATGTATGAACTCCTTAAACAGTTCGAGTAATACGTTTTAAGCTGTCAAATGATTACGAGTTGCTCAGACAATTGGGCCTCTGATCTACGAATTGTTTGTCAATAATTCATCACCTCTCTTTAAAACTATTTCTAGTAAATATCGAGCTTTTACCGGGATTAAGTATGCAAATCGATACAAACAATTATAGAAACGATAAGCCATTTGATTTAATGGCTACCTTAGATCCCTACAAAACCCGGTTCTTAAAGTAATACGAGTACGCAGGCTGGGGAAAACAAAATTGCGATTTCGTAGAGTAATCTATGGGCTACGGCTACGAACGCTACGGCGTAGCTGTATCTACGAAAATTCGATTCACTACTCACCATTGGCGACTCGGATACTAAATAAAATATTATTATGTAAGTCTTCGTAAAAGTGCTTAATATCATCTGATTTTATCATTTTAGGGTTCTGTACCTCAACAGGAAAAAAGGAACCCTTATACTCACTTCGTTGTCCGTCTGTATCTCTGTCTGACTGTCTGTCTGTCTACCACCTTTTTCTCGGGCACGCATGGAGGTATCAAGTTGAAATTAATATCAAATACTTAGGTCTACGGTCCCTTGGAGCTTTTAGAAGCTAAAGTAATTCGTATAGTACTAGTTGATATTTACCACTTTGTCTGCGTGGATTTCGGTTCTTCTAATCCTATAAACACTTTTTAATTTTCTGAGATAAAAATCTTAATACGTCCGTCTCTCGGGTGCAAGCGTTCTATCTGACCAATTTCGACATATCGGTACTTAGTACATTTTGTACAGTTTTGTAGTATTGTACTTGCTTTCGGTGAGAAAATTTAATTACTTAGCTACCTATCAACAGCATTGTAGCCAAATATGAACAGGATAGATAGATAAAGTCTTTATTGTCACACATGTCATAGAACTAAATTACAAACAAAAAAACAGAAAACAACGCGTGCGAAAGCGCGGTCTTATCACTAAAAGTGATTTCCTCCAGACAACTGTTAGGTACGAAACCCCAGGCTTTAACAAGGTAACCAACGAGGACATTTGGAAAAATTATCACACAAAAACTTTGCATTTTATACGTGTACCTAAAAAAATATTCACAACAGCAATTGCATTAACATTTTTGAATAATCCCACTAAGCAAAGATGTTTCCCCGCTGTTTTCAAACAATTCCTGTACACGCTCGGTTCTTTTACAGAAAACTCAGAACAATTCTCTTTCTAGTGCAGCACAAATACATGAATACTTATGCAACAGGCGCTGGAAGAGTACTCGTATACACTGAATGCACTAATTGCAACTGAGCTCGGTTTCGGAGTCTGATTGCTTCATTTTTCTAACCACTCTGCGTCGGATTCTTTATTGCTAACGCTGAGTCGTGACCCTGTCTTTGATTTCATTATCATTATCATAATCGTTGCCTTGGGACTGTTACGCGTTGCTACATGAGTTATCTGTCCTTGTGGTCTGTTTATTGTAATATTGGTCAATGGGGCTGATTCTGTAGTGCACAATCTCTAAACTAAACTAAAATTAGAGCATTACAAATATTGCTAACTTATGAAAGCATAATACTTTAAAGCTGAACTAGACAGAACTAGATTTAAAGCTGCCATTTTAGTTTAGTTTAGAGATTGTGTTATACAGAATCAGCCCCAATATGTTATCAAAACCCTACTACCTATTTGGGAAAGCAAATTCTACTGAGAAGAGCTGACAAGATACTCAGCTCCTCAAGATCCAGCTCAACCGCGATGAGCAAAGGACAGGTATGAGCCAAATTCGATCGGTGGCCCATCCACTTATTGACTTGGAGTCCCGTTGCTTAATCAGCAATTGTCTGTATAATTTTCGTCTTTAGGGATTATTATAACGGTCAAGTGCGAGTCAGACTTACCGAGGGTTTCCATGGTAAGTTATTCAGTTATTTTACAGTTTCAAAAATTAATTACTGTTTATTGGGACGGCATCTAGGACTAGGTTTTTGTGAAGCTTTATTGCTGTTTTAACCGACTTCAAAAAAGGAGGAAGTTCTCAATTCGACTGTATGTTTTTTTATGTTTGTTACATTACTAAAATTCTACATCAATGATGTTACACGATCATTCCGCCAATTATGAATCAATTTTGATGATTCTTTTTTGTTTGGTAGATCATACTTCAGAGGTGATCCCATGTAAATTGTATCGAAATTGATTTAGCGCTTTTTGAGAAAATCAACAAAAAACAAAATATATACCCAGATAATGTTTTTTTAATTTACAGATTTACAGTCGGTTTTTGTTTTAGATGAAAGCGAATAATCTAAACAACTGGTCTAGTTAGATAACTATTGTGAAATTCAAATTTATTGCGTTAGTAGCAGCAAGCGTGAATTATGGCTATATCATGGCACTGGGTTCTTATAATAAACTGTTTGGTACGGAATCCTAGTAAATGATAAATGATTTATTTATTTCATGTATTACAACTTGTGACACTTATGATACGTTAAGACTCTACCCGCTGGTAGATTCCGAACCGGTGTTCGGAAAATTGGTTCTACTGAGAAGAGCCGGTAAGAAGCAAATGTGAATAGTGAATGACCTTTAAACGTGCTAAACTATACGATTAATGTTCTGGAAGGTGGGAATGGATATTGCAGTACAGGCTCGAATACTAATGATGTCTCTTCAATTAGCGCTGTCGTTAACATGTCGTTAATCTACCAGTTTAGTGCTAAGTTGGCTTACTAATGGCTTGAGGCTCCAAATGAATGACTTTTTACTTTATGAAAGGCTTGACGATGTCTGCAACTTCGTGCGCGTGTAGTTTTAAAGTCTCTTAAATTTTTCGGGATAAAATAAATCGGTTACACTGATGGACCGTGATAACGTAACAGATAGACATATCTTATTCGTTCTGCATTTATAATATACATCACTGGGCTGTTTATATATGATATTTAATAGCTTAAACAGCACGTACTTGCGAAAAAAAGAAGAATTCGAAACTAAACTATATTGACGATCTAATCTAGTGATGTCCTCTAGATTTAGATCTGTCAATTTATATCTCTTGCTATCGGTATTATTTTGAAAGGGATATCAATATACTTAGAGCAGTTGTTATAGTTTAGAAACTCAGGACAACAGAACTAACCATTTAACCAATCATATTATCATAAAATTAACATAAAGTTTAAAATTTAATTTAGCTGCTGTTATGGTTACCGTTCAGCTCCAAAGAATTACTTAACAAAAATACGATCAATGGTTTTTTAATTTTCATCCGCAAAACTGCTAATGAAATTAACGAAATGCAAACAGACAATAAGCAAACCAACAAAAAGGAGTGCAAAATCAACTAACAAAGCGGGCGTATTTTAATTAGATTTCTTGTAAGTGCTAAGACGTGGCTAAATGTTGCGGGTAAACTTCTCGGGATGTACAAAATCAACAGTGCCCGGTTAACAACAATAATAAATCCTATCCTGTTATTAGATACAGTGAGGCCAATTATGTATAACACAATCTTTAAACTAAACTAAAATGACAGCTATAAATCTTGTTCTGTCCCTTTTCCGAAGGGAGTATTATAAATGATAAATGATTTATTTATTTCATGTAGGACAACTTGACACAAGTTATGATACGTTAAGACTCTACCAACGGTTCGGAAAGGTGATATACTACTTATGAAAGGGTTAGCAAAATTTTTAATGCCGTCATTTTAGTTTGGTTTAGATAGTGTGCACTGCAGAATCAGCCCCAATGTGATTGTAAAATTATAGCGATGCGACTTTAAGTTATTAAGGTTAGCAAAGTTAAAAGAGCCCGTCTTATCGATACTTTGGAACTTTGCAGGGAGTGACCTATGTACTTACTATGTGCATTGTCTGCATAGCCCGGGCAAAGTTGACTTTACACTCCCTTTTATTTAGCACTTTTATGTTGTAAGTTGCATAGATTTGCGCAGCAGGATAAAATATCGTGCAGTTTGGCTTTTTTCTGTCCCTGAAAAAAAACTGCTTGTGTGTGGTATTGCCAAGCCCAAACTGTAACGATAACATTCCATGGCTAGTTAATTGGATTGGAAACTGATGTTGCTTTTCCCTGCAGCCTTCGGCTATTCCAAGTTGAACTAAGTTAGTTGCTTTAACTAAAAGGAACTGCTAACTTGTAAGTTAGAAACTGGAGTCATGTAGACTTAAAGTTTGACTCCTTTACGCCAGGCCAACTGATCTCGGTTTGATATGATTTATAAACTTACTACTATAAAGTAATTCTTATAATACTAGTTGATATCTACCACTTTGTCCGCGTGGATTTCGGTTTTTTAATCCTCTAAACACTATTTATTTTTCTGAGATAAATATCTCCCTACGTCCGTCTCTCGGATGCAAGCGTTCTACGAGTATGTGACCAATTTCGTCAAGATTGGTTGATATTTTGAACCGTGAAAAGGTACCTAATAAACAGATAGACAGGCATGTACACTTTCGGATTATAACGTTAGTATACTTACAAGTTACAAGGGTACAAATCAATATTATAGATGTACATACCTTTGCTTATTCAATATGTTAATAATTTGCAATTACTATAACTGCAATTTTTTAGGCCTTACGCACTGGTCTGTATTCAGAAGTTACGTTATAACTTGCCTTGTCGGGGTTTGTGTCCATGTAACTCAATATTACACAAAGAAGCTCTCATGTAACTGTATAGCATTAAGTGCCAACTAACATTGAAAGCTCTCTACAAAAGACATATTCCCTATAGCCTGCTGCCATTGAATAGGAAGAAAGGAGTTTGTGAGAATAATACATGTACCTACATGTTGATCTCGTAGATCCCGTCTTACAAGTTAGAAATATGGACAGTGAATGAATAATAATAATAAACAATAAAAAAACAAAAATTATTTATTAGCAGAAACATTTTTTACAATGAGATGTTATTTGTTAGTTTTCCAGTAGAAATGTTTCACCTTATAATCAGGCATGCAAAATCACATTTGTTTATATTATGTTTTACTTAAAATTTAAAAAATCATCTATTGTGTCCTAGTTAGTCCTCGGTTAAGTCTAAACTTAGGTAATCATAATATGGTCTCCGCGTTACAGGCACCTTCGAAAGCGCTCGAGTAGCGGACTGTACAGGCCTGCTGCACATACTAAAATCATACCGACAGAATCCTTAAAAAACCTTAATCCACAGTGAGTAAGGACCACTTCGCAGGTTTCAGCAGATAAAATAATTGAAACACAAACATTTGAAGCATAATTTTCTGGAACAATAAAACCGGAAAGCTTTTAACCATAAAATTTATTTGTGTCTGGATTTATTCGAGTCTTCACAGTTTTATCTGTTTCAGCAATAAATTCTTCCAAACGCAATTTTAGAATTTGCGATGCATATATATACAAGCGCGTTGTCTGCTCGTTTTCAGTTTTAAAAAAGCGGCCAAATAGGACTCGCGCACCGAGGGTAAAAACCTGTAGGTGTACAAACCTGTAGGTATAGAAGTAAAAATTATGGTATTTTTATTGCTAAATGAAATCCACAACATTAGTAGTAGTAGTTTAAAATTATTAAAAATATTTTTATTATTATGATATAACTAAAAATTTAAATTATTATCCAATGACACACTATCGCGCGTCCACAGCGCGTCTGTATCGACATGTCTGATGCGCATTTGAATCGATGCAACCGCGCGTCTGAATTTGTTGACGTGTGCAGAGGTTTCTGACTGCGACTGACGCGTACTGGCTTGCGTTAGAATCGCGTTTGTATCGCGTTGTCTGCGCGTAGAAAATACGCCGTGTAGGCTTTAATATATCTCGTATAATATATCAATGTAAAAGCATCAATTGATTGTCATGACATTATAATATCTACGATTCACGACAATACCTATCAAACATGTTACATAGGTACGATAGCACCACAATTTGCCAATTTTCTCAGAGCGAATTCCTAATTCGCAAAGGAAATAGACTAGGTTATCTCGCTTGGCAGAACTCATCAATCTTGGCAAGAGTTGTGCGGGTCACAGAAAGGACGACATGAAAACTTACAATAGATATAATTTTTTGTTTTATTTTTTTATCTGCTACAACTTAGCCGTGATCCGTGTTTTGTTGTTTTCGTGTTGTTGTGTGTTGTGGGTTTGTTGTGATTCTACCAAAAATTTATTCATCATTTGCGTTTTGAATATAAGTAGGTACCTAGATACTCGTAGGTAAAATCGGAGCTTTTCGGTTTTTGTGTGACTTACAGGGAGTATTAGGGATTGGTAATTAAAAAAACCTATTATTAATAACACAAGCAGCTGAAAACTCATATCATTCAGCAAATATATGTCATTTCTCATTTATTTCGCAAGCCATGTTATTGAGCACATTTAATTTCAGTGTCATACGGAATTCCAGGATTATAAGCTAATCAATTGGTTTGCTACGCCGCGCTCCGACTAGGGCAGGTACACAATCTATTGTAGTAAGGAAAAAATAATAATACAATAATAATTGAGCCAGTCGATATTCGAATTACTGATTGTAGATTGGTATATATTTCCTGAAATATTTGAAATTTCAACAAATTCGCAATGAAACAGAGGATCTTAATTTTAGGGCATTGTTAAATAGATACGCCTTTCCATTTAGCCCCCGCTTCACATACATATTTATAATATGTAGTACATGAGTTTATTTTTGTTGAAAACACTGCCATGAATCGTTGGATAATGAACAATTGTAAGAATTGGCTGGTCGGTACAACTTGGTTGTTGCACGGTAGTTTCATAATCCTCAGAGATATATGTATAGACTATAGGTAGGTACATCTGAATAAGTAATTAAGTATAATTAACTAGATGATGCCCGCGACTTAGTCCGCGTGGACTAAGTTTTTTTGAGCTCGCGGGAACTTTTTTATTTTCCGGGATAAAAAGTAGCCTATGTCCTTCCTCGGAATACAACTTTTTTCATCAAAATCGTTGGAAGAGGTCAAAGCGTAGCAGATAGATAGACAGACAGACAGATACACTTTCGCATTTATAGTATTAGTATGATCTTTCACAGACCTTTGCCATTCAGAAGTAACTTAAATCCAAATCTAAGCTTAATCATAAATCTAAGCTTGAAGCGCTGCGGTTTGACTAAAATACGAAACTGGCCTGACCTAAAAACTAGGCACGCTGTGAATCTGAACCCATCTGCATTTATTATTAAAAAGACACTTGATACAGAGGTCGCTCGGTAACCTCTACTGAATATATAATACGGGTTGAAACGGAAAAATCTTCGAATTTTATCCATGTTTAAGTTACTATAGCGTTTTATGATAATTGCACTACCACAACATTATTTCTTCAAAGAATGATAAGTAGGCGTTTTAATCATAGCTAAATTAATATTCCGCTTTAACCTCCGACTAATAGACTATACCTAATTATCTTGTTTTCAGGCGATTATTCTTGGATTTCAGTCCGCTTCCTACATCGTTGACGGTTGAGCTATTGAAACTGTAAAATTCTGTACTGTAAGCTCAACTAATTACCTATCCCGCGCCCCGCGCCCATGTGTATTATGTAACATGTATACTCGTCTGCGTGGATTAAGGTTTTTGGATTCCTGCGGAAACTCTTTGATTTTCCGGGGTGCTAGCTGCCCTTCCCCGGGGTAAAAACTACTTCTGTACCAAATTTCGTCAAAATCTGTTTAAAGGATGGGCCGCGAAAGCGCAGCAGACAGGCAGACAGGCAGACAGGCACACTTCCGCATTTATAATATTACTATGAATTGCTTGAATGTACTACGCTTTTACTAGAAACTCAAATAGAAAATTATAGTTTACCTGCATATAATTGCTAATTATACGGAGAAAAGGCATTCCCGTTTATATCTTCCACGTGGATGAGATTGTACTTGCTACTACTTAATTAAAAGCTATAAAAAAGGAATCTAATAAAGTATTGTACAGAAAATTATACCTACACTTGTATCAGGGAAGTGTACGTTCGTATTCCAGTTGTATATAGAGGCTATGGTACGTGCCTCGTAGTCACACTGCACTGCGCTCTGGAGATAATGGATCACAAGGGAATTATCTGTAGATAGACGAATGTTTTAATATCGAGCATAATGTGTGGTAATTTTTAATACGTGAAATTGGAAAAACACGTAAGATTTTCCCTGAGGAAAATATAGAGATTACTTTCCAGTTTTTATAAACACACTAGCGGATGCTCGTGACTTTGTTCGCGTGGCATTAGTTTTTTTAATTCCCACAGGCACTCCTTAATTTTCCGGGATAAAAAGTAGCCTATGTCATTCTCCAGTTCCTCAACTATACCCGTGCATAAAATAACGTCGAAAACTATTCGGTATATTGAACGTTCCATGTTTGTCTGGTGGGGGGCTTCGGCCGTGGCTTGTTACACCCTACCGGCAATGACGTACCGCCAAGCGATTTAGTGTTCCGGTACGATGCCGTGTAGAAACCGATATGGATAAGTATCGGTTTAATATAACTGCCGTACCCCTAACAAGTTAGCGCGCTACCATCTACGGACTGCATCATCACTTACCATCAAATGAGATCGCAGTGAAGGGCAGTGGGTTGGCAACTAGCCAGCTAGTCACGCCCGAAGCCTCCCACCAAACAAACATGGAACGTTAAAAATAAGTATAGTTGTCAACGTTATTTTATGCACGGGTATAGTTGAGGACCTGGACCTATGTCATTCCATAGGCTTTTTATATCGGAAAATTAAGGAGTGTCTGTGGGAATTAAAAAAACTTACTTAGTTTGCATTCCGGAGAAGGAGTTTAGCTTCCGAGGATCACCTCGGAAAATCAAAGAGTGCAGAATTACTAATATGTCAGTAGGTACCTACTTTCAATGTAAGATAAGAAAATAAACGTTACATATTTTCATTTTTCCTGAATGTTCTTATCACTTTATGGTAAAATATTCATGCGAAAACAAACAGTTGAAATTGCGCGTCACGGCCTACGTTAACAATACTAAATTCGAGCCGGCGTCAACGAATGGGGACTATCGTTTCTTTGTTCACCAGTTGGCGCCACTGTTGACTAAGGTCCAGAGGTATAGCTGTCAAAGGCGACTTTATAAGATTGACGCCGAAACAAAGTTTTAAATCTTGAATCTCATTAAGTTTATTAATTACTAGCGATCCGCCCCGGCTTCGCACGGCTAGCATTAATAATCCTAATATATACCTACCCAATATAGCCAGTGGGCAGTGGGCAGGTTACATTTTAATATTACATTGTAAGAGTACGCCCCGTCCTCATTATTTCTATGATATCTCATAAGCTATTCATCTAAATTAAATGGTGTAAAGGACGATTTTTATCTTAGTTAAATACTTGAGATGATTAATATATTTATTTTGATAAGGATTAATACTATGTCGGTAAAAACACCTTCGCAAGTAAAGCATTGGTTTAGATCAAATTTGAAAATCATAAAAATGGTTATTGTGAGTCAACCTTAAAAGATAGATATATACTATCGCGGACTATTTTTTAGAACTTTTTAAGAGGAACAATTTCACCATACATTGTTTTCTTGTAACTTTAACTATTTACGCGGCGCACGCCGCGTAAGCTCTCAGAAGAGACGATTTTTTCCGACTTAGTTCACTATTGCAATATTCGTAAGGATCTCTAATTTTTTTGAAAATAAAATATAGCCTATGTTACTTGCTGATAATGTAGCTTTCTATAGGTGAAAGAATTTTTAATTAGTAGTTTTTGATTTTATCCATTACAAACAAACAAAGAAATCTTTCCTCTTTATAATAGGTATTAGTTTTGTTAATAACTATCTATCATCATATCGAGTAGCTATGCCGCAATGTTGTGCAGGCAGTTCCGTTTTAATCGGAAAAAAGAGGAGAACACATGTTTCCAAAAGATAAAACTGTTCTAAAACAGCGGCTAGTGGCGATTTGCAGGAATAACTATACCCGACAAAAAATTCTCGTGTTTGTAAAAAACATTTTAACCCCGAGGATTATGTGTTACCCAAAGAATCAAATAAGTACAGAAAATCGTAAGTAATTATCTTTCTTATTCATCTCCTAAATTAAAGCCAAAAGTTGTACCTACCTAGTCAAGAGAGAAAGGAAATTAAAAGAAAACGTGCAGAAAGAGCTCAACAACGTCAAAAAAAGAAATTTTTGCGCCTCTTTTTCTTAATTCCGCCTTCAAAACGTTCACATTAATCGCTAAATAATCCATATTTGCGATAATTTCACGAAGGAGATCACTTTTCAACAGGTAAATTAAAGAAATTATAATTTATGTCACGCGAAGCCCTCCAAAACCAGTGAAAAGTGAATGTTATTGGACCTCACGCGACACCAGCGCCCCTAGTGGCAAATTCACGCGCGATAGCCCCCATTGTGCACACATTTTGGCTCATAAATTCCGTTCATTTGTATGTTTTCATGTAAAAAAAGAGAATCACAATAAAATATTAATGTTAACATTTTCTTTTTGTAGCGTTTCATTAAAAACCCTCTCGTTAAAACAAGCTAAAATAATCAACTTTTTCTTCAGGTTTATATTTTATATTATATCATACCTGGTTTATATTCCAGACAATAATCTATCTCTGTGCCAAATTTCAGCCAGATCCGTTCAGCCGTGGGGGCGTGATTGAGTAACAAACATCCATACATCAATCCATCCAAACTTTCGCATTTATAATATTATCTAGTAAGATTAGTGTCCAAGTTCGTCAGAAAATCACGTTATTCTTTTCTAAGTAAGTATATTATTTGTTGTTTACTGCTATAAGTCCTTTTTACGACTTTGTTTTTCATGTCGGTTAGGTTATACCTAGTATAAACCAGGCATCAAGTATATATCATAATTCCCTGAAGCTTTAATAATAAAATTATGATCCCAGTCATTTATAACTGAAGTGAAAAATTATAGGCCTTCTAAAATATGATTCCGTGCTAAGCCTCCATGTTTATGAGAAATAGGTGGCTGGCTAATAAATAAGGCTTTATTCTGAATTGATGTTTCCTAAATATTTATTGAAACGACCAATAATAATTTTCCAGTTATCGCCATAATAGGCCGAAAATAAGAAGTTTTATTCTCGTTTCACTCACCAGAAATATGTAAATATTGCTCGAGAGACCTGTTTTTGCAGATATTGAAGGAGTATAAAAATGGTAATATATATAATATATTGAGTAAATACGAAGCAGGTATAGGTACTCATCCAAACTTCTCTCAAACTTTTTACAAACGGAATACGTACCTAATTGAAGCCTAATTTGAAATAAACAATTCTACGAACTCTTAAGTCTTGAAATTACTACCTATCTGAATTAAGGAATTGCCTTATAAATCCATCAAACGAAATACCATTGAAATACTTACATCTATAGTAAGTATAGATATTGAATCTAATTCTATATTGCATCTACACATAATTTAAAGGCTAATTACCGTAGAGCACTGCGATAATTTTCTCGTGATCTTGGAACTTATTTAAGGTTTTAACAATCCCTGTCCTACGCTAGGATACAATCTATCTGTTTCATATTTGTCAACATTGGTAAGAACGGATGGGCCGTGATATTAGTGTAGGTTCCATACCTACCGCACTCCTACGCATCTTCCCTACAAAGTGCCTTGAAAGATGTGAGGCAGAACAATATTGCTAAGTGCCATCATTAGAACGCGCGTAAAAGCGTATCCACTGGTAATGTGCCCGTAATCTCAGAGATAATCTTTGCGATGGTGAAACCTTTCTTTAACCAGAAGCGGATGTATGTGGCCACATCTTTTGTGTCTAGCCCGTTATGTAGATAAGTACACTTTGAACAAATTTCTTTTTCCTTTAATATGTAAAATCGCACCCTCTCGCAAAGGACTGTTTTTGCGGAATTTCTCATAAATCTCCTTTAGCATATTTCGCAATATAATATTAAAAGCTTTAAATATTAAAGGGTCAGTTCATTTTTTTAATACAGAACTGACATTTATTATAGCTGAATATAAACTATTTTCATTCTCTTACATTTGTAAACGGAAGCTTATGGGTAATTATGTACTATGTAGGTTTAATTATATGGACTCACACTCACACGAAGTCATCAGTTCAACCCATTACCGGCTACCTGAGCACAAGTCTCCTCTGGGAATGCTTAGGATTTGGCCGCAGTCCACCACGCTGGCGGATTGGCACCGGATTGGCAGACTTTACACACCATCGAAAACATTATGAAGAACTCTCGGCCATGCAGGTTTCCTCACGATGTGTTCCTTCACCGTTTGAAACAAGTGATATTTAATTTCTTAAAACGCACATATCCGAAAAAACTTAGGTATTGGTCGTAAACTTAGCGTGCCCGGGAATCGAACCCGCAACCCCGTATCCGGAGGTCGGGTGTCTGAGCCATTAGGTTATCACCGCTTCACGAAGTCAGTTTGCTTCAATTTTACTAGCTACTGAATGATGCTTCGCTCCCTTGAGAATTCCGAAAAATCCGACCTTACATTTTCTAGTCTTCATTATAAAGGAAACCTCTCGGAAAATTTCAGCTTTCTAGGTCCAAGGCTTTGTGCGGAGTTGATGAATCAAATCAATCAGTGAGAGAGTTGGTGAGCTAGGACTTAACTGTTTATTATTTAACTTGAAGACAGGGTACTTTTGAAAAAATATTGCTACAGCGTACAATGCACTTAGCTTTTAATACTTTGTCGTACCTATTGCCATGCTTTGATTTATGGACTCATTAAAGACATTGAAACATCACAAAATAATATTTTATATTCTACTACTAGCTGATGCTGCGACTTTGTCCGCATGGTTTAAGTTTTTTTGATTCCCGCGGGAACTCCTTAATTTCCTGGATAAAAAAGCCTATGTCACTCTCCCAGGTCCTCAACTATACCCATGCCAAAAATCACGTCGATCTGTTGCTCCGTTGCGGCGTGATTGAAGGACAAACCAACAAACAAACACAATTTCGTATTTATAATATTAGTATGAAGTAAGATTTTGTGAATCATGTTTAATATTACGAGTATGTAGGTACATTGTACTCTGATGATTACACCGGCAGGTACATGAAAAAGAAAACATTTATCTTGCAATTTCAGTCCTTTTACAGCTGTTACCTAAATACACGTCACATTGCAGGTAACCGCCACGTTACGTAGGCACCTACACAAAAGGAATGCCTTCAAAGGATGCTAAGGTTCCCCTTTCGTATTGCGCACCAGTAAAATGCTCTACGCCTCTTCCTCGGGTGAATATTTTCCGTACAAATTCAGTTCTGAAAGTTACCTGCACTGTTAGTATGCTCTGAATTTACGTATAATATTAAGTATTTAGTTAAAAGTAATTATTGTAGAAAGATTAAGTATTAATTGTAGAATTTTAAAATTGTATGAAAATAATTATTTTAGTATAGCTAAACCTATTCTACTCAACAATTTCACCTTACTCAATTTCAAGGAAAGCTGGAAGAAATATCTTTTCGAGAAATAGGTAAGCTTTACCTTTGTCCACTTATTTTCTATTAGTTGAAATACATTTTTGTACAAAAAGATAAAAATAAATAGATAATAAATATTATACCAAAGAGTCAGTTGCAACCAAATCGTTTTTCATAATGCTTTCATACGATAAAAAGAAAAGTCCTAACTTAGATACTCATATAGCTATACTCACTCACTGTCTGACTCATCGACGTCCAGCCCAAACCATTAAAAAACTCTGAAATTTTGCACAGATTAAATAATAGTTAATTATATTGTAATTGCGAAAGTGTGTTTGTTTGTTGGTTTGTCCTTCGGTCACGCCGCATCAGAACCACGGTTCGACGTGATTTTTTGCATATTTTAAAGTTTTCGCTTATTTTTTGCATACTTGAGAACCTGGAGGTGGAGAACCCGGAAAATGAAGGAGTTCCACTGGGAATGTTATAATTATATAATACTAGATGATGCCCGCGACTTCGTCCGTCTGGATTAAGGTTTTTCTGTTCCCGCGGGAACTCTTTAAGTTTCCGGGATAAAAAGTAGCCTATGTCCTTCCCCGGGATACAAACTATCTCTATACCAAATTTCATCAAAATCGGTTGAACAGATGGGCCGTGAAAGCGTAGCAGACAGACAGATAGACAGACAGACAGAAACACTTTCGTATTTATAATATTAGTATTAATTATATATGGATTTATTTTAAGGTCTGCTAGGTTTATAGTTTGCTGAAGAAAACTAGTTTGTAGTTGTTGATAACTTTTGTAGACTATGGCGGCTATATTAACATCCTCGGGGAATGTGCGCATTTCTTATATTCTGTTCAAGATAATATTATTATTTATCAAAGCAAAACCGTACTTAGTTTTGAAAATCTTTAGTTTTCCTTGGTCAACACAAGGCCTGGCATTTTAAATAGAGTTCTGCGTAGACCACCCCGTTAAATTTGATAAATTATGGAAGAGTACTCTATTCTTGTTATATTCGGTAATTCTCAGTAGACTATGCGCATCAGTACAAGAGGCTTGACACATATGTAATTAGAACCGAAGATTGAAGATGAATATAAATAGGTATATAAATTAAAGAACACGACAGACATACAGTCGCCATGTTTTTTTTTTCAAAAATATATAGCCATTGTCACTCGAGATGATGCTGGGAACGATATACCTTCATTCCAATCTGTTAGAAGTTAAGGTGGAATAAAGAAACTAACATACATGAACCCTGAAAACGTTACACTCCTTTTTTTGGGCTGTCGTGTTTTTGGTAACTTTTTAAAAGTGTGATAATATATGCTCTACATTAGATATATTTTGTAGAAAGTGCACTTTATTCGCCAAGATTACTTAGAGCAGTTATCAGGTTACACGCGGAGGCCAAGAGCTAATGGCCTGAGTAAATGGCTTGGAAAATATACTACTGAGTATAATACATGTTATGTACCAGTACCTATTCCTACCTACTACGAGTGTAATAGAGATTTTTCTAAATTAGGTAGGTACCTATTATCTACTAATTATAATAATTTGAACAATAGAACAATATATGGTATCCACTAAAATCAATGCCTATAAAATAATATAAGAAAATGAATACCTACCGACAAAAAAAGATCTAAAGTAAGAATTTTGTAGATAAATCCCGATTTCAGGTTAAATACCTAGATACTCTAAATAAAACTTATTGAGCTCGTTACAAATGCTTTTGCAGAAAAGCATAAGAAGATTATCAAAATCTGAACCGTGCAGAGCAATAAGCCGAGAGTCCTTTTACTCAAGTGAATTTTAAGCTCTACAAATCTTTTAAATATTTTCAACAATATGATGCCTACGACTTTGTCTTCAGATTTAGATTTTTAAAAATCTCATGTATGCCTACTCTTTGTTTTTTTGTTAATGGCAAATGGCAGTTATATTAAATCCATACCCCTAGTATTATAATTAGTAGATAGGTACCTATTCGGTTTCACCTATACCTACACGGCATTGTACCGGAATGCTAAATCGCTTAGCGGCACGTCTTTGCCGGTAGGGTGGTAACTAGCTACGGCCGAAACCAGACCAGACCAGGGAAAATTCAGATATTATAAATTCCCAAATTGAAAATTGTCGGGGATTGAACCCGGGACCTCCACACGTTAAGACAACAGCGCTCAACACTGCGCCAGGGAGGTCGTAAACGGAGGTCATCGTTTTCCGAGATACTTAAAGTATCCTATGCCAGTCTCCAGATTTTTAACTAAGTATACCATCTTATTCATCCTAAAATCACATTTTCTTGCTCCGTTGCGACCGCTGAGTTGAAATCAACAAACAAACATACTTTCGCATTCATTATAATGCAAATATCTACTAGGAAGATTCAACTACGTCAAGCTGCTGCCCGTGGCAGAAGTGACCCGAAATGAACTCATTCCGCCACACAACCTCCCGCCAAATCACTTTCGTTGCTTTTATTCTCCGTTCCCAATATCTTGGAGAAATGAGGCTATACATATATATATCTTACTCATACTTAATATTATAAATGCGAAAGTCAGTTTGTTTGTTGGTTTGTTGGTTTGTCCTTCAATCCCGCTGCAACGGAGCAACGGATAGACGTGATTTTTGGCATGGGTATATATTTGAGGACCTGGAGACTTTTTATCCCGGAAAATTGAGGAGTACCCGCGGGAAACCAAAAAAACTTTTTCCACGTGGAAGAATTCGCGGGCATCAGCTAGTATGTATATAAAAGCCAAGCCGGGTCGGGCCATGATTGAGTTTTCTGACTAGAAATTCTCAATACTAGCCCGGAATTAGGAAGTTGGCTTGGCGGTGTTTCACCCCCGTGCTTCGGAGAGCACGATAAGCCGTCGGTCCCCAACCAGCATTGGAGCAGCGTGGTGGGTCTAAGCTCTAATTCCCTCTCTCCTATGAGAGTGGAGGCCTGTGCCTGAATTTAATACTTCACAATTAATATCCTTATTCCTTACTAAATATTAATTAACGACCGAGTGTTATGAATTTTAATTTCTATGTTTACACGTTCCGGTTAACCTAATGAAAATATTATAATTTTAGGCTATAGTTACCCAAATAAGTAGTGTACATGTCGTAAGCATAAATATTGTGACTCTTATCATAAGAATATTTCATACCAATATCTATCCCCTTGAATTATAACAAATTCTTTGATTCATTAAAGTTACAGTTATAAAATCCCCGAGACTGGAATTCATAATTGAATTTGGAAAATGAGGAACTACGACCGCATCGCAAAAATGTTTCACTAGTTATACCAAAAGGTAGGAAATTTGATATTTCGCGTTTCGACGTCTGTATTATTTTCAGATATCGAGAGAAAACATCAGTATAAAAACTCTCAAAGAAAAATTATTATAAGGAAGACCGTGAAATATAATGATTCGATTTCGTAACTATTGAAGTAACCTAAAGAACATGTACCTACCGATATCCCTATTACAGGTACTTCATACGAGTACATAATTATTCTTTATTTTATTTAGGCGCTCTTCGTGGTGCAAATAATAGGTAATATTTGTGAGATGGTGATAATAAAAAAAAACCCGGCTGAGTTTGTTGTGGGCTCTTCTCAGACAGGGCGCGTTTGGTACCCTCGTAGCTTTAGTTTTAAGATACCGTAACTGATTATCCCCATCATGTTTTATAAATAATTGGACGTCAATAATTGTACAGTGTTCCTAAATTGAATAATTATATATATTTGAATATATTTTGAGTTGAATTTAATTGGTTGGTGGTTACGATGTTACCTATAGAAGATATTATTATAAGTGCGATTCCACCAGAGATGGGTTACGTTGCTAAGCTACAGATACTCAAACCCACCAGGAGCACCGGATTTTCATAGCTTAGATCGCTAGATGTTAGATCAAGCGCTTCTATTGGTTGGTTTAACACAAATCCCTAGCTTAGAAAAGTAGCACATTTCTGGTGGAAATGCACCCTTATGTAAGAATTGTTTGATTTCAGGTACTAAAATTCTACATCAATGGATTTCTTTTTTTTTCGTTTATTTGGTTTACCAACAGCTATATCATTTAAAACATACATCAGAAAATTTACAATATATTAGGTACTAAGATAAAGTGATTAGCCACCTATAGGTAAACACCGCATGCAGTAAACACTGCATTTCGTGGTCTTCATTAATTTTAAAATGCGACATTTGTTTGAGAGATTTCATCCTTTACGATGAGGATCGTATAAAAAATAATTATTTTATGTATTAGGGTTCCGTACCAAAATGGTAAAATGGAACCCTTATGGTGCGACTTTCTCCGTCTGTCTGTCTGTCCGTCCGTCACACTCGATTATTTCAGTAACTACCGAAGCTATCGACATGAAATTTGGAATAGTTGTGTATATTAGTAGCCCAAAGACACTGGAATTAAAAAAAATTGGAAATTATTTTTGTTCTTATTTAAAAAGGGAGGAAAATCGGAGGGTTTTTTTAAAAGGGAAATTTAAAAGTGAGATAACTGTACTGTGTGGGGTATCATATGAAAGTGTTTACTTTGTACATTCTAAAACACATTTTTAATTATTTTTAGTCATGATAGTTTTTGATTTATCGGGGATAAAGTCTAAGAAAATACCGTTCCCCCCCCCCCTTATCTCCGGAGTTTACCAATCGAAAAATCTGAAATAATTATGGTCAATAGGAATTTATGTATATTTTACAGGAAATCTATAGCCAATGCTCTAACTAGCATAGTTTTTTTGATATTAACAGTAAACCTCTACAAACAAAGTTAGTTTTGCGGTTCATTAACAAAGGTAATTATTACCGTTTTACATCTTTGGTCGTTACAGTTTTCAGTTCGGAACCCTCGGTGCGCGAGTCCGACTCGCACTTGGCCGGTTTTTTTTTTAGTTGGTTAGATTCCCGGCTCAAGGTGGCTCAGGTAAGCTTTTTAAAAAATATTTGAATGCAGATATTCTTATTTCTTAAAATATTAGTATGTTTCCTTTTAGTGAAACATATTATATCTTCAATATTTGAAGTACTTTTCCTCCATAGTCCATTAGTTTTTTTTTCATTCTACAGCTGTGCAGGATTCACTTATTTGTTTTCTCTCGATATCTGAAAATAATACAGACGTTGAAATGTGAAATATCAAACACATTTCGTAGTCGACTTGAGACCGAACCAAACTTGCTTATAAAATTGAAGGACAAAGATTTCATGAAATATTCTAGACTAGTAGTACTTATGACATATTGGGAGTATTTTAGCTTTCTGATAGACCTATTATATGAGCCATAACTCATACGTACCTATTAGGTGAGCTCCGATCGAGTTACGCCCAATTATACAACAATAGACGTGCTGTGAAATCTTATCATCGTCAGTCAAGATCCTTGTCTATTTTAAATCCTCCTACCATACCTAGCAGTTTATTTTCATCTATTTTGTTGTGCCAAGAAAACATAATTTATCTACCGAATTCGTGTTTACATAGAACTCAGTGTTCTCGACTTCTTTGGGTTTACACATATATATGGCACATTGCCACTACACTTATAAATTACACTGATATTTATGGGCTATTCTAAGTAAACTTCTATTAATTGCAATTTGTCTTTTAAGAAGTCGTTGGCACATTCCTCTAAGTTCAACGTACGAAAGTTTCCGTCTTGTGTGTAAGTAGACTACTTAGGTAACGTACTTACTTTAAAAGTGTGAGAATTATAAGCTTTCTACTGGCGAAAGTTTCGACTCGTTGATCTTACGTTATTCTTGAAGCAGAAAATATGCAAATATAAGGGTACGTGCCCAAATTCGATCGGCTTATCAAATGTAGGTAAATAGCGTTGCGTAATTTTCGTTTATGCAAGCCGAAAGTTGCAATAATATTTCGTACAGCCGTCGCAGGTATACTTCAGTAAGCAGATCCTCAATAGAAGACATTTTCACAATATAAAGTTATTATACTTAATGCAGTTGTATGACTACCTATCGATTTCGAGTATGGTTCTCACAAAACTATGTGTTCCAATGCGAAGACTCCATTCTAGTACCATATAACCCGAATGACGTCATCCGAGGCTCCTGGGTCACTGTGTATCTGTGCCTACCCATTGCCTCCTCAGCTATGCAAATCATTGCCCTTTGTCGCTGACTCTTTTACGAACCTCCTTTTTTTTTATCCACTACAAGTTAGCCCTTGACTGCGATCTCACCTGATGGTAAGTGATGATGCAGTCTAAGATAGTAGCGGGCTAACCTGTGAGGGGCATGGCAGTTATATTAAACCCATACCCTTTCGGTTTCTACACGGCATCGTGCCGGAACGCTAAAATTATTTCAATTTTTATCACATAGAGCTGCTCCGAGCATGGCTGTCACGGTCGCGTGTCGCCCGCTGACTGCTGAGTGACTCACGCAAAGGGGACGGATCAACACAATTTTCACTGCTACATAAAACAGAAGAATAAAACAAGCATATAAATGGTTCCTCGTTTAATTTTATTCCCTGTGGCAAAATAAATCCTATCTGGCAAATGCTTTTCTTAAGAACAAAATTCTCAAGTTCCATTACGATGTTGATATTTAAAGAAAACGTTGAGTGATGCTTTTTTTTGAGTATTAATAAATCTGAACGGTGAATTTTGAAGCTCTAAGCACAATTTACGAGACAGGGTTAACTCACTCACAATGACAAGACGAATATAAGATAGCCTAGTCCTTTATAATAAGGATCGTTGACTATGTAGTATGTAGGTACGTAGGCATATTGGAATTTATGGAATTGAGCAATTACATCCAGCTGCTTCAAATGATAAATACCTACATTGGTAGATAGCTAGGTACTTACTTGGGAGGCAGTAAAAAAAATTAAATACAACCAGTCTGTTTAAAAGCGCTGATCTCCAAAGTAGGAAAAGCATCCGTGTAACAAACAGCGTAACTATTAAATACCTACTAGAGTACCTAGCTGACTAGAAGGCAAGTTTTTTGCAAAAAGTAATTTCGTGCTTGTCAAAGATTAAAAACTAATGTATTTAAATATAATGCATATATCGTAATCAATGCACTACCTATAGTTACCACGAAAAAGGTTAAATAGCTTTATTAAAGGTTTAATGTACACGCTTTGATCAACGAGGAGAATAACGCCACCCCATCTCCATGTTTTTGTAAGAATTTATGTCAGTTTTGATCTTCACGACAAGATATATGTAGCGAAGGTTATGAAGCAGACGGTACCTACATATTATGTCACCGTAAGATTGTGATTACCATTTACTTATCATCATTAGAAATGTATACTTCTGTTCTAATTATTGTTTCAAAGTAATAAGCGACAAAGGAGCGCTGCAGTTCGTCGTGGGTTTTTAAAAAGAAATAATTTTATTACTTGTTACATATACAAGTGTCATTAGGTAATGTTGGTAACTTTGTATAATAGTCATGCAGTTATTAATAAAATAGGAAATACAATTAGTTTGACGAAAGGTTCACTTGTTTATAACAGTGATTATGTTAACAAGCCTTAGGAAAACTTATTCCTACTCGTAAATTCTACCCCTTGAAAATAAGCTTATCTACGCTTAAATGTTCACGAGATTGTAATAAACTTCAAAAGTGTTAATGAGAAGGGTTGGGACTTGGGGGGCACAGAATAATAATGCTTAGGGTAAGAGTTTTACTGCTAATCCATAATAATATTATAAATCGAAAACAATTGTGTTTGTCTGCCTGCTACGCTTTCCGGGCCCATCATTTCAAACAATTTTGACGAAATTTGGCACAGAGGTAAGTTACATCCCGGGGAAGGACAGTCTACTCTTATCCCGGAAAACTTAATTAAAAAAAAAATAGCAGTCGACTGAATAGCGACTGCCGATGCCGACTGTTTTTTATTGTTTTTTATTCTTATTAAAATTATTAAAATATAAACCTGTACAATAAGGTATTAAACTTTAATTTCGAATGTAGTATATTTATAGTTCGGGAGCATATGTCGGTCACGGTCACGCGAATCTACATTTTTAACCCCTACCAAAAAGTGCTCAACGCGCCTAAAGAAGTTTTCATTTCAAAAACTGAATCCACGTGGACGAAGTCGCAGGGCATTACATATTTAGTACCTATCCCTAAATAAATAAATAAATTTAAGATTAATTAACTAAGTTGTAATAGAATAAGATAAAATATCAATTGTATTGCCGTTGGCTTCCTATTAGATAAAATAAAATAAATGATTCTTTGAATTTGTTCAATAAATTAGTTATTCGTATATGCCAAATATTGTTCGAAGTAGTGGTGTATAAAAATGTGAGTATAAAAGTAAAAACCCATCTTTTAGACATCAATACAAGCTCCGACACGGGTGACGGAGCCTCCAAGTTCAGTGAGAGCACTCCACTCCGAGCCTGAACGGCCATTTGTACACTTCAGATCTTGCTTCCACTACTTGATTGGAATTTATAATAGCTGTTGATGCCTAACTCTAGCTCAGACTCGAATAACCGGCTAATGGATCTAAACTAGAGATGAAACGGATATCCAGTAACTATCCGGTATCCAGCCTATCCGGCGTACCTAAATTTATTATACCGCCCGCTACCATCTTAGACTGCATCATCACTTACCATCAGGTGAGATCGTAGTCAAGGGTTAGCTTGTAGTGGATAAAAAAAAAAAAAAAAACTCAATATCCGGCCGGATAGTGGATTTTCAAAAACTACGACAATTTCCTAAAATTACCTTTAAAACATAAGTTTTTGTGAGGTAAGTAATTAGAAAACGGTTTATCATTTTCATATCTTTTATTTAGGTATAACTGAAAAGTTACAAAATCTCGCAAGGAAGATCGTTCTCTTCCAAAAAACTTAGTTTATTTTTATTTTGTCTTAAATTACACTCAAATTACGCACTTTATACTCAGCAAGTAAACAACAACCGGCCACGACCACTCACGATGACACCCGAAACCGACCGAATTGATCCGATCGCTTTCGCTATACCTGTGCGGTGCTATACTTGTCACAACCTGCTACCAGACTATGGACTGGATATCCGGCCATCCGGCTTCCTACCTAGCCGGATATCCGGTATCCGGTATCCGGCCAAACAACTATCCGTTTCATCACTAATCTAAACGTTGGAAACATTATTTCCTTAGTCCAATAACTAATGGAAATAACGATGTACCTAAAAAACCTATCAATATAATTAATTGTGGTTTTAGGTGGATATGGACACTTATAAAATAGACAGACTTAAATGATACCCGTTGACCATGAATATTGTAGTACCCTAAATACCCTTCAGCATTAACATCTCTCATCTGCACTTCAACCCATAGCCGGAGAAGGGTTTGGCCATAGTCCACCACGCTGGCCAAGTGCGGATTGGCAGACTTCACATACGCATGTTTTCCTTCACCGATAAAGCAAGTGATGTTTAATTTTTTTAAACACACAACTCCGAAAAGTAAGAGAGGCGTACCCGGTTATCGAACCCCCGACCACTCAAATAGGAAACCGGGCGTCTAATAAACCCCTACGCTAGATCACTGTTTTTTTTTTAAATTTAACCTTTAATATCAAGATTTATAATAGGAAAAAATAACTTACTAACTTAAATAATAACACGCAGGAAGGTAAGTATTTAAAAATTCCGCGAATTTCTTCCGCGTTGTTTTGAAAATATATCTAGGACGAGTAAAAAGACTCAAATCGCGGGTTGGGAATTCGCAAAACGTAGCCTAAAATCGTAGGATTCTAAGGAATTGGAAATAAAATCACATGTTCAGGGATGACAACGATAGGTTAATACTATTTGATATCACGCATTTTCGCAAAAGCAAATTCGAAGTGAATTTTAGTTATAGCCTGACTGACAATCCAGGGTCGTAAGAAAAAAAGCAACTAAGTAGGTATATAAACTCTTATATACCTACTTAGTTGCTTTTTTTCTTACCTACCTACTCAGGTATCCAATGTTTATTTTCATTTCAACTGAAGAATTGCTCAGTGATAAAGTTGTATGGATGCAATAAATATTAGTTTCAGCTACACGCATGATACAATGATATTTCTTAATTCGTACTTATCAGTTATCAAATAGGTAGACCTTTTAAAATTGTAATTTTTCAAAATCTTGACACACGGTTGAACCAGATTATCTACTAACCTTTTATATAACAAGTAGGCATATATGCTTAAGTATCTACCGATTCAATAAGCGGTGAATATTAAATATCCTTAGTGACAGTGAAAAACGATTTACACACAACACGACAGCTTAATGGATCGTGAATTATGACACAACACAAAAGATGTACCTACGGATAAAATCAGATGCGAAGAATATTACCCTTTACTTTAAGTCTTGCACATTTCGTTTTATTGCAATCCATCTTGCGATCACATCAGGTACCTACCTACTTTCTAAATGAGATCTCGCAAGTCGCAAGACATACCTATTATGTAAGAACTTAACTATATATCCTCATCATCAAACATTTCTATCGCCTCAATTCGCCTGTATGTTTTGTATGTTGACACAGTAAATAATCTTCGAATCTTCAGTTCACTTCACTTCAGCTGAAATATAAGTGCCTAGGTACTTAAATGCTTTGCTACCTCTACAAACCAATTGAAAACGTGTTAGCTTTACATCGATAAGGTACCAATTAGTTACATGAACTATTCGAAATAAGAAGATCGCCTGCTGAACATAGTGTCCATCGACCTTACAGCCTAGATGTTCTTCACTTGAGATACCTAGGTAGGTACCTAAGTTCTATCAGCCTGCTAAGTGATAAAATACGAAAAGATAAAAATTCTTTCCAAAAAACCGACTTCCAACGCCACTGTAAAGTAAAAAATAATTTTTATTTCTATACCCACGTTGAAGTCGGGCGGTTATAACAAGGATATTTAAGCAAAGTTGACGCATCAGCTCGCTCAGGACGCATGTACTTTACAGTGAATTGACAC
Source organism: Erebia aethiops (assembly GCA_923060345.2). Classification (NCBI taxonomy): domain Eukaryota; kingdom Metazoa; phylum Arthropoda; class Insecta; order Lepidoptera; family Nymphalidae; genus Erebia; species Erebia aethiops. Next base: position 21,826,034 of record OV281082.1, read on the forward strand.
AGTAAATAATCTTCGAATTTTCAGTTCACTTCACTTCAGCTGAAACATAAGTGCCTTCTTAGATGCTTTGCTACCTCTACAAACCAATTGAAAACGTGTTAGCTTTACATCATCAATTACCAGCTAAATTCAAGTCAAGCGTAAATCCTTCGGCGACGTAAAATCGTTAGTTGCCTTTGACATAACTCAAGAAAGCTCACGGAAAGCTTTACGTCTATCGAGTGGAAACTTGGAAACGTGATTTCCATGAAAGATTGGGAAAAAAGCTCAATGACAAAAGCATTTAGGTAAATATGTCATTGGTTCTTATCATGGGGTAACGTCATTCACCCTATTTCCCTTTTTTATTCGCTCATCAAGTTAGAATGCAGAGTAGAGCCAAATAAACTACCCACTTACCAATACTGAATCAGAGATCAGCGATTGCATTTTGCGTTTTACTGAATGTTGATGGTTTGCCACACCTCAACTAAAGCCTACATATAAATAACTTTGACTGCGACCTATTAAGTAATAGTAGGTACAGCTCGTTCACAGCGCTAACTATTGGGTTGAGAAACTTATAATTCTAGATTCTATTGTAGGTTCTCCTTAATCCTTAGATATACTCATATCGTAGAGTATAGATCCTCACTTAGGTGCTATTTTGAAAAACTTTACAAAAGCAAAGCCAGGGCGGGCCAGCTAGAGATAAAAAAATGGATAGGTAAGTAGTACCCAACTATCAACCTCCTATGCATTTTCTTTTTTTTTATCATTTATCAAATCATACTCATATTATAAATGCGGAAGTGTGTTTGTTTGTTGGTTTGTCTTTCAATCACGCCGCAACAGAGCAACTTGATTTTTTCATTACTCCACAAATGGAGTAGTGGGCTAGACTGGAGTGACTTATCCCAGAAAACTGAAGAATTCCTGCGGGAATTACAAAAAACAACCAGGTGGACAAAGTCGTGGGCATCAGCTAGCAATACATAAGAAGGTATGTACCTACTTAATATAGTATGGGTTAATTGATAGGCAGCCGGTTTGAATGGCTCATAATACTCTTTGACCTACTTTAGTACAAAAGGGTTCTACACCGGATTTTTAAAACTCTCGCAAACAAGAGCCTAAAAAATCATTGACCCAAAAACAACACAAATTATAGGTTAGATATGTAAATATTATGTTATGTACGTACTTATCTACCTCCATATTTATCCACTGGAAGCAAGTCGCACAAGACTTCGTTCTATGGAGATCTTTGCAGGAGACCTCCAGGAGTCAGTGGTGGATTAATAATGAATCTTTTTTATATTTTTGAAACACATAATATGAGACTAAAAATTGAATAGGTACTTAGATATATAATAGATAATTTATATTCCATTGTTTACGTAGAATTATTTAGAATTCAATGGTAAAGTACTGCATTTAAGATTCGAGTCAATGGCAATATCCATACAAATACTTTTGATCGAGTATACCTACATTTTTCACAAAAGAAAGCCGTTAGCCGTAGTCTTCCTCTTCGGTAATATTCAAAACTTTCACGCGCTCAGTGCCGCGGGATTAACTTCTAACTCTAAACATAATTAAATTAGATTTGTAAAGCTCAGACAGACGCCTGTAGGTACTTGTCATGCATAAGAGATCGACTGAGCAAAAGGCTAAGTCAATCTGAGGACACAATTCGCAATCGTGGCAGATGTGTGCTGGCGACATTTCCCGGGGGACTGCCGCCTTCGTAACCACGTTATACCGCCAAAATGTAAGTAGGTACCTAATATTTCGAATAGGTACCTACCTGATTTCGGTTTGAAAAACTGCATAATTATTACTTTACAGTGCATACTCTTACAAAAAAACAGTGTAAGTATAGATAACGAGGTAACACGGGCTATTTGCGAATATCGATCATCACAAGCGCGTGATCTTCCTACCAGTGGACAGATTTCACAAGCAAGGCTAGACAATCGTACTGGCCAGTTATTTATATGATTTAAAGAGGCCAACGTAGCCTCTTTAAAGACTTGCTTGAACATAGCAGTCGATGTTCTTCGCTTGAGTTAGCCGAGTTCTATCAGCCAGCTAACTAATACGTGATAACATGCGAAACTAGTCGCAAATACTGTAGGTACGAGTAGGTACGTATCTATGGACCGCAACTGTTTTGAGACCGGCCGAGGTGCAAAATCTCACAGGATCAGAAAGGTTAAGAAAATGTTTAAGTTAGTTGTAGAAAAAGAAATGTGTAGTTTCCTTTAATAAAAATCCTTTACTGTATGGGAAAATCTCAAGGGAATGAACTGCGGACTCGCCCTCGTAAATTTCTTAGCGAAAATGGATTTCGTTATCCTCTTCAATTCTCCACGTACTAAATATATAACCACATAGGTACCTAACTATATAATATGAGTATCTACGGATAGTGTGGATTTCTACTTCTGTGGTGGATACGAACCGAAACGAACCCATTCGACGAAGTAGCGGGATTTTACTTGATGTTAAAATCGAATCTGTAGAATGGAGCAGATTGTCTTATCATGAAGTGAATGTTTTAGTTCATAACAGAGCGTTTTGCGAATTATCGGCTTATTCCATAATTTATGCGGCACGCTAACCTAACCAAAGTCTTAGTGCTCCCCATCAATAGATCAACCCAATGGGTTATAGGACCACGGGTAAACGCTCCTGCTTGTCACTTCATTCATTAAAATCGGCTTTCGTTTGGCTTTTATTATTGACCTATGACCAAAAAATAAGATATTTGAAATTGATATAATTTCAATAAATCGATGTCTGACGTTTCAGTCGTCAAATTTAAATTCGGGGACAAACAGGACTTTTAATTCTAGTTTGTCCCCAAATTCAAATTAGAAGGAATTAAATTCCTGTTTGTCCCCACGCGGGAACAGAATGTGGTGACAGACAGGAAGCACTCCTTTGCCGCAGTCGGGTCAAAAGGCACGACTCCACTCTACTGTCCAACTGCTTACGAGCCCTTACTCTCTTGATAGTAGGTACCTATTCATTATTAGGTAGGTACCATAATTTTATGTAGATATTTAGAAGTCCTCGGAAGCACAAAAAACCTATATTTTGGCTTCGAACAACAACAGCTCATCTCAGCTTTAATCCAAAGATCTCCATTACCAATTCCAGACAGCAATTTAAGAAATTTAAAGGGTTTGATCCCATGGAACGTACCTCTAAATTTTTGAAAGAACATCGTGAGAAAACGGCCTGTGCCAGTCGTCGACCTTGGTGGAAAAAAAGTGGGAAAAAAACCACTCTTACTTCGAGGGGAGATACGTTGGTAGGGACTAGTGGAACAGGCCGGTAAACGTGCATGCATAAGAGTTCTCCATTATGTTCTCAAAGTGTGTAGTGAGAAGTCTGGCAATCTGCTCTTAGGCGGTAAACACGAAACTAGCGACGGCCGAGCGACGGCGACAGCGGGGCGATGTGGTACGAGAGCTAGCGACGAATTTCAGGAAGGCCCTTTAGGCAAACTGAAATTGTAAAAAATATTTTTTGTCAACTGGCGAGTCCAGTCCTGCCAATCTGGTAGAGTGTTTGCTGTTATTTCTCTTCAAAAATATTTTATTAAAATTCCCAAAAAATATTTTTTTGGCAATCTGAAATTTTAATCACGTATTTATTGAGTAATTTCAATAATACCTGCAAATCGCCAGACAAATTTTGCACTTTTAAACGTGAATAAAGTTTTCTAATTAGTACGACAAAATTGCGGCGAAATTCGTCGCCAGCTCTCCGACTAATCGCATCGCCCCGCTGCCGCCGTCGCCCCGCCGCCGCTCATTTCGTGTCCGTACACTTAGGGCCAGTGTGGTGTACCAACCATGGCCGAAGCCCTTCTTATACTAAAAGGAGAACCCTAGTAGTCCGGCGACACATTGAGACGGTGATGATGATGGTGGTCAAAAATAGAAGATAAAAAAACGGCATTGTGTAAAAATCCTCTATCATATATTTATTACATAATCCTGTACACTTGTACATGCTTATTATTACTAAAACCATTGATTATAAATGGGATAATACAAATAGCTGCCCCATGTTCACCCTTCTGAACAAAATACATTTATACACATTGATTTTAAATTAAATTCGGAAGTTCAATAGTAAAATCACTTTACCTATATATACCTGATAGGTACGTACAAAAATCACATAGGTAAAGACCCCAGTCTTGGACAACACCCCAGTAATGGACATTTAAAATAATCAACTTTGAAAATAAGGGCAGAAATTTATTTTTTCGCGCTGCCAACATTAAACCATAGATTTCTGATTATCCACTTGTTATTAGTTTGACGTTTGAACTGATTCGACCATTTTCTTCAAAATGGCGAAATGATAACTTCGCCGCGACCCGCTCAATTAGTGAAAATCCAAATTTATAACAAGAATCCTTAAGGAAGTAAGTACAGAATTTTGTAATTAAATGTTTGTTAATTAACTCCATTTAAATTGTATGTTATTTTATGGATTGATAAGCTAACTTACTGGTAATTTGTGATAATTCGATGCAGCTAGGTTAGTATTTTTTCTTACAATTGTATTTGTTCATTACTGGATATTGTTTTGTGCAAAATGCCAGTTATGGACAAATGTCGATAATAGTTTTTTTTTATGGTATAGTCCAGTTTACGGTACCCGGTTGCATTTTATTTTGCTGTTTAAAAATATGCTACTCACGTCAAACTTTAACAATTCGTTCCAATAATGGACACATGTGTCCATGATTGGGGATTCCATAGTATCCAGTGTTGGACAATAGGATCATGTAAATTTTTATAATTTTTCACAGGTATGGCACCAAAAAAGGAATATACACCCCTTCAAATGTCCAATGCAATTGAAGCAGTTAAAAATGGTGAAAAAGTGGCCATAGCTGCCAAGAGATTTGGTGTCCCTCGTATCACACTGTATAATAAGGTATCGGGTAAAAGTCCAGCTGTGTGCCCTATGGGTCCATCTACTTTTCTTACATATGATGAGGAGAAAATCCTTGAGCATTGGATCATTGATATGAACAACAAGCACATACCGGTGACCAAAGAAGAACTTTTAGATAGTGTGCAACGCATTATCACAGATAAGGGCCGAACTACCCCTTTCACTGAAAATAGACCGGGAAAGAAATGGTACGGTCTATTTTTAAAAAGGCACCCCATTATAGCTGAAAGAACTGCGCAAAATTTGACAACAGCACGTGACAACGTTAAAGAAGAAGACATAAATAGGTGGTTTGAAGAAGTAGAAGGTTATTTGCAGGAGAAAGGTCTTATGGAAGTAATAAAAGAGCCGGAGAGAATCTTCAACACTGATGAGAGCGCGTTTTTTCTTTCACCGAAAGCTGGAAAGGTTCTGGCGAAAAGAGGTGAAAAACATATCTATCAGACATCAGGCGATGAGAAAGATAATCTCACCGTCTTGATAACGGGAAATGCTGCAGGTCTTCTAGCGCCTCCGATGGTAGTCTTTAACTACGAACGAGTTCCTTCCTCAATTTCATCAAATTTTCCTGAAGATTGGGCAATCGGTCGTTCGGCTAGCGGTTGGATGTGTGGAAGCACGTTTTATGAGTATATCGCAAACATTTTCCATCCTTGGTTGCTCCAGAAAAACATAAAAAAACCCGTGCTGTTTTTTTTGGATGGACATCGATCCCATTTAACGCTACATTTATCAGATTTTTGCTGTGCCAATGGCATAGAGATTGTAGCACTAAACCCAAACAGTACCCATATTTTGCAGCCCATGGATCTTGCGATCTTTAGACCACTAAAGGCATACTGGAAAAAAGCTGTAAATAAATGGAAATTGGAGCATTTGGGTCAGAACTTGAAGAAGGAACATTTTGCTCCAGTTCTTAAGACTGCTTTGGAATCTATTTCTGAAGAATGTATTAAGAATGGTTTCCGAGGTGGAGGATTATATCCTTTTGGCCCGAGTTATGTAGATTTATCTAAAATCAAATCGAGGCAAAAATCAACAGTGGATCAAACTGCTCAAAAACAATTTCTACGCTGGCTTGAAAATGAAATAGTTTCCAAATTCAGATCCGAAAAGTTGCAGTTGTTCAATGAACTCTTTTACAAAGGCAGAGAAGAATTGGATTCCCGCTTACCCGAAGAAGACACGTCGTTGTACGTACTATGGGCCAGTAATAAACAAGCATTTGAAGATTCATGTCAGGACAGTGAGGCGTTTAAATCGACTCAAACACTAGACCAAGACGTGAATGAAGCTCCTTCGACAAGCACTAAATCTGGTAATGATTCACCTGTTAGTATTATTAACATAAACACTGACCCGAGTACACAAGACTTTTCAAGTAACAAAAATAAGATTGCACAGCAAGAGAAAAGCTCGCAAAATAAAGAACTTGAACCCAAACAGATAGGCTATCCGAAAGCTACAATCTCTTCAATCTCAAAAAATGCTACAACTCCACAGAAAGAGAAAGTCCCACGAAACGAAGCATCTGAAACAAAAAAGACTGACCATCCAGCAGCTTCAATCCTTCCTGTTCAAGAAGATCTGTGGCATGGATTATCATCCAATGACCACGACCACGTGGAAAATTCCACACCTTCAGTTCCATTGGTGACTGTGAACAACCCGTACCAAATTCAGATGACCGAAAATGAATCTTCGACATTAACAGACACATTCAAGGAATTATTGACTGACGTTATACCTAGCAGTTCCAAGCAATTACAATACACAGAAGCCACACAATCTACTTCCGGAACCTTACACCAACATGATGATGTCATAGAAAGCCTGCCTGTTGCACAAAAAACACCTGCCAAAGAGACTCAGAATCCCGATATCTTTAAAACAAAACCAATAGCAAATTTATTTATACCATCGCCATTTAAAAGAAACTTATTTTGGCCAGGAGATGACGAAAATTTAAAAGGGAAGAAAAGAAAACCGAGAGAAAAAATACCGTCAGTTATCACGAGCCAAAAGTGGAGAGAATATCATCAAAAAAAGGAAAAAGAAAAGGAACAAAAAGAAAAAGAAAAAGAGAGAAAAGCAAAGGAAAGAGCAGAGAAAAAGTTGTTAAAAGAGAACCTAACCAAACATAAGGAGCAAAATAAAAAGAAGAAAATAAAATTAAATAAACCTATGCCAGTCTCGTCTTCTGATGACACGGAAACTGAAGTGCCCTATGCGGAAAGCGGTGACAGTGATTATAGTACAAATGCAGAAGAGATACTTAAAAAAACGATTTCTGAGCGAGCTGAAGGTTCCAGTTACTCTGGATCTGAAGATGAGCCATTGAGAAAAATTTCTAAAAGAGGAAAAAAATATACCAAAGGCAATTTCGTTATAATAAAATACGAGGGCGAATATTTCCCTGGTAAGATAGAGAATGTTCATGAAAACAGTTTCGAAATAAAAACCATGACCTTCTCTGTTGGAAACACATTCCGATGGCCTGAAAAGCCAGACCAGATCTGGTACCATGAGCAGGATATAGTTCAGAAGATAAGAGAACCAGTACTGACAAATAAAAGAGGCTTTTATTCTGTCACAGAGATGTCTAAATACCTTCCTTTTATTATGTAGATATTTTAATATTATTAAAGCTTTCTTCTTTCTTTGATCTCTTCCAAATTAAACTTTTTAGTCACATATTTTTTATATAAAGCTAGCTAAGTAGCTACTCATGTGGATTATTATTATTAAGTGAACTAGCAAGAATTAAATTGACGATACTGTGATTTTGTTATTAAGTATAAAATATTAGAAGGCTGTTTTTAAGTGATTTTGATTGTATTAGAAATAGAAAATAATTACTGATACCAAATAAAAAAATATTTTCAAAAATCAATGTTGGTAGGTTATTTATGTATTACCCCCAAAGCATTTAGCCACTTGAGTAAAGGGGAAACCCATTCATAAAAACATGGGGTACTGTTAGCTGTCCTTAAATGGAAGTTTATAACTGGATCATGTCTGACACTAGGGGTCCATAACTGGATCATGTTCATTATAGGGTGTCAATCACTGGAATTTGATTGTCCATTAATAGGTCAAAAAAAGGCTTTTTCTTTTTGACAATATTTTTGTTTTTTATGCATATATGGGTAATTTTAACAAAGAACATAATAAAACAAATATTGAACCAAAATAAAAACCGAAGCAACCTCTGAAAAGTTACCAAACAAAAAAAATATTCTAAAAATGTACGTTTTCTGTCCTTAAAGTGTCCATAACTGGGGTCTTTACCTTTAGTTCATGGTAAAAATAATAAAATACTGTCTTGAGATACTCAATATAAGCACACGAGTATAAGCATTCTAGAATTTACAAAAAAAAATTATATGCTTAAAAGTCGCTTGGACTGTGTTGCGGGTTTAATGAATTTAATCAAAATTCTGCAAGGGATCAAATAACTCAATAATATTATAAATGCGAAAGTTTGGATGTATGGATGTCGGTATGGATGTATGGATGGATGCTTGTTACTCAATCACGGCTGAACGGATCTGGATGAAATTTGGCACAGAGATAGATTATAGTCTGGAATAACACATAGGCTACTTTTTATCCCGGAAAATTAAAGAGTTCCCGCGGGAACCACAAAACCTCGATCCACGCGTACGAAGTCGCGGGCGTCAGCTAGTAACTCAATATAAAGACGCGGGCCGGAGGCTAACACAGCCTAAGCGTTTCTTCTTATTGCAAGTTATAATTGCGCTAGACGACAATCAAGCAAGTATGGTATGAGGTCTAGGTTGGAGCGCACTTTCCTAGAAGATGCTTAATCACTTTAGCTTTAACTTCTTGAGCTAGAGTTAGTATAATTTGATGGGCCTATACAGTATCTATTGGCGCAGATTCAAATGGCACTGAAGAGTGAAGTCTTTCTATTCTAAGCAAAAACCGGCTTGTCCTCTCATTTAATTGGTAAGCAATAAATGCATATTTTTAATTACAGTCGTTAAATTGACACATTAAAAATACGCCATTCCTTGCTGAGTTTCGTAAATTTTCACCTCATCTTTCATCCCCAAATCAGGTCTGAAACAAAAATCATAGTTTTAATAAAGTAAATATCCAGATTAAGTAGTCTTGCTATTATGTAGTTCAAGTCATTATAATTTAGAAAAGTATATACTTACAAAGTTAGCTGCACTGTTTGTGGCTGGGCTGTAAAAAACATAAAGGTTTAAATAAACTTTTTATCTATAAACATCTCCTTATCCATATACAAGTTAGCCATTGACTGCGATCTCACTTGATGGTAAGTGGTGATGCAGTCTAAGATGGTAGCGGGCTAACCTGTTAGGGGCATGTCAGTTATATTCAACCCATACCCCTATTCGGTTTCTACACGGCATACCGGCACGCTAAATCGCTTGGCGGCACGTCTTTGCCGGTATGGTGGTAACTAGCCACGGCCGAAGACTCCCACCAGGCCAGACCAGGGAAATTCAGAAATTATAAATTCCCAAATTGACCCTGCCGATTGATCGAACCCGGGACCTCCGCACGTTAAGCCAACAGCGCTCAACACTGCGCCACGGAGGTCGTTAAAACTCTAACACTAAAACTCTGTTAAATTTTATATTCATTGTTCTGATATCCCAGTATTAAGGAAAGTCAAAACAAAGGCTCGTTAACTTTGCATGCGAAAAGCATGCAAAGTTAACGCCCCAAATATTATAATACAGATTGCCAAGTGCAAGCCTTTTGGAGATGATTGCACGATTTCCATACGCATTACCATACATATTACTAGAACTATCAGTTTATAGGCAAAAGCTACGCGTTAGATATGGTTATAATTTGCATGCTAATACATAATACGTGGGTGATAAATTTATTCATAGCCTATTGTGAAGTCAAAGAAAGCGGTATGTGACGAGTTATTGTCAAAATTAATGTGATTCAGTCCAACAAGTTGCAAAAGCTACAACTTGTAACATTTTTTTGTTTGGGTATGGCATGACATATATCCAGCGTGGAAGGGAAAGAAAGGGTTGGATGGTTTTTCTTCGTTTTATATATGACGTGTACATTAATCTTTCATACATCTTTCTCTCTTCTCGTGTCTTTTCATGACACCTTGACACTCGAGATGCGTTGATAGTTTTTCAGAATTAATTTCAATGTAATCCAGCATCAATCAAGTACAAGAAACAAGGACTATAAGAAATAAGCACTGGAAGCCAATATCAAGCACTTCCCAGAAACAAACCGGAAGAAACTAAATGTGTCAAGTGAAAATCAAATCGCTTGACCAAAATTAATAAAACCTTGCAAATATTGAAAAATAAAAACAAAGAAATAAGTTTTCAAAGCTATTAAGCACCAAGCAAAAACCAAAAACACTTATCTAAAACAAAGCAATAAAAAAGCGAACTTATAATTTACAAGGAAAAAAAGAATTATTCATGATGTGTACATAGGGAAATAATAGGTACTTGAGAAAAGCTTCATAAAATACTTAAAGAGTCAAGCACATAAATAATTAATTATATCGTAGGTTTTACCAGAACCAAACTAGTAAAAATCAAAAGATCTTAGTTCTTACCAAGAACCGGTTGCTGTATGATCCCCGTCACATCGGTGACGTACATCGGATGCGACGTCTGTATAAACTCCTTGGTGTGCTCTATATAGGTCTGCTGCGGTTGCGTCACAATGATCTGCTGCTGTCGCCACTTCTCCATCTCATCGTTGTCGTCCTGCAGCCTCTGCAGTCGCTCCACTTGTTTGTATGTGGGCTCGCCGCCTATGTAGTCGCGTTTGATGCGATTGTGACTGCGGATCTCGTGCTTTCTTAGATCCGATCTGTTTGATACAAACAAATTGTTGAGACGAGATTCGTCAATCTTTTGATCTACGGTTATAATAAAAAACGATTTGACAAAAAGGTCTTGACTCTGATAAAAGAACTATAGGATATTCTAATGCGAAAGAAAAACCTTTTCTCTGTCCAATCATTTATTTTACTTTTGGCAGCTCAAGTCAATGATGTTCTAATGCGTTATAGATTCGATTTTTGATATCAATCGGCTCTCTTTATGAAGAAATTTTAATCGATTTGATACATCTGTTTAAAAATAAGTATATTAGTGTATGTATTCAAATAAATCGTTTATGTAAAACAGTCCGGTAAATCTCGTAGATGGATAAGTCAGATCATAGAAACCATCCATCGCCAAAGATATGTGGTGCTTAAAGGACAATCAAGAGGGCTTGCGTTGCAGCTTCGTGACTATTTTGAAAAGGAAAGTCGTACTGGTAATTACTAGATGAATATACGAGTTACGAAATATGGGTTAAAAGCGATTCACTATTGTAAATAAATATCTGCTTCTATGAAGTATTGCCTTTGTTAGTCGATGGTTGCCTGTCAATAATTATGAAACTTCATAGGCGTGTTTATGTCAAGAGTAAAATAAATGGTTGAACAAATTATAAAAGCTATAACTCACTTATAACAGAAGTCCCGTCCACAGTAAGTGCACGTGTGTTTGATGTTCATGTGTTTCGCGTCGTGGTGCTCCCACAGCGCTGTGCCGGTGCGGAATGCCTTCTCGCACAGCATACACTGCCAATGAACACATCATTGAGTGGAATGAGTTTGATGTGGGCTCTTTTGAAACCCTTGTAGCTTTACCAACGCCGTAACTGATTATCACCATCATGTTTTATGAGTAATTGGACATCAATAAGTGTACTGCCTCGTTGATCTAGTGGTTAGTATGTTTGACTGCGGCTGACGAGGTCCCGGGTTCGAGTCCCGGTTCGGGCCATAAATAAGTAGTGGGTTTTTCTGACTAGAAATTCTCAGTACTAGGCCGGAGTTAGGAAGTTGGCGGTGTTTCACCCCCGTGCCTCGGAGAGCACGTTAAGCCGTCGGTCCCGGTTATTATCACTAAGATGATAATAGTCGTTCAAGCCCGCCAACTCGCATAGGACCAGCTTGGTGGCTCTCCTGGTGGGTGGATTGGAGGCCTGTGCCCAGCAGTGGGACGTTATTGCTAAAGTGAGAACAAAATGAGAATCACCTTGAACTGTTTCTCCTGGTGCGTCAGCTTGTGCTTGTTGAGGTTGGAGGCGTTGACGAATGTGGCGGGGCACTGTGCACACTTGTACGGCTTTTCGCCTGTGTGTGTGCGCATGTGCATCACCAGGTAGTACTTGTGCTTGCACTTGTACGGGCACAGGTCGCAGAAGAAGTTGAACGTGTTCGTGTGCACTAGCCTGCGCAAACATTATTACAAAATATTACATTACGCTGTGCAGTGACTCCATCGCGACTCCATCGCTCCGCCTCAAGAAAGTCCGAAGGTTATTCGTGGGAATGAGCATTCTATAATCTATTCTATAATAAAATTCCACAACCTATTATAAACTTGCCTTTTGTTTTTTGAATGAAAAATGATTTATTTCAACCTATAGGTATAGTTTAAGAAATCTATTAAACGCTCCTGAAAAAAGCTTATTATACTGTTGAAAATTATATAAATTATAAAAGAGCATGGATTTGCGTTACTTTTTTATCTTCCAATTAAGTAATGTAATTGTAAACATATATTTTTCAAAAGTGCAACCACCGAATTTCCTGCTGGTTCTTCTCGGTAGTAACATCATTCCGAACCAGTGGTAGACTCGACTATTCAAAGCACTTGTTAAAAGTCTACTTGAATAAAAAATATTTGATTTGATTTAATTTGCAGTGCAATGTAGAAAATTAAGAACCAATTTAAATAAATAACTGCCGTTGGTATGGTAACAGGTTAACAGATTAACCTGCTACCATCTTAGACTGCATTATCACTTACCAACAGGTGAGATCGCAGATAACGGCTAATTTGTAGTGGATAAAAAAAACTCACATGTGGTTCTTCAGCCTCGCGACCATGGGAAACTCTTTGCCGCAGACGGGGCACTTGTGCGCGACCGCGTGGTTGTGACGCATATGCTGCGCGATGCTGCGCACGAGCTGACCGCACACGTCGCACGCGCGCCGCGTACACTGCCTCTCGCGACGGTGAGACACCAGCTCTTCCTACACAAAAGATGCAATGTATGCACTCCCATGGGTACCTCTCAAGTGCCATCTACCACCTTAATATATCTGTATCTGCCTCGTTGGTCTAGTGGTTAGCATGTTCGACTGCGACCAACAAGATCCTGGGTTCGAGTCCCGGGTTGGCCCATAACAAGTATTGGGGTTTTCTGACAAGAAATTCTCAATACTAGCCCGGAGTTAGGAAATGGCAGTGTTCCACCCCCGTGCCTCGGAGAGCACATTAAGTCGTCTGTCCTGTGCCTGAACTCTTAAATTTTCCGGGATAAAAAGTTGTCTATGTCCTTCAATGGGACACAATCTACCCCTGTACCAAATTTCATCAAAATCGGTTGAGCAGATGGGCCGTGAAAGCATAGCAGATAAACAGACAGACACATTTTCGCATTTATATTATTAGTATGGATTATAATATTTAGCAAGCAAGTTGCTTCTTCTATGTGTACGCAACATTTTAATCTGTAGTATTGTATGCTTGAAAGTCAGTTACATCCTGTTTTTTTAAAGTTGAAAATAAGTAAATGTATGCTACAGATACATTCTAGGTTGTTACCTTATTCTGGAATTCCATATCACAGGGTGAACACTTAAATTCTTTGTTCTTGGGGTCTTTCTTTTGCAACAGTCTTTCTCTCTTCCTCCTTTCCTCTTGTTTCCTTTGTTCGGCCTCCATTCTCTTCATTTTCATCTGATGTAATAACAGTTGAAAATCATGTTTGGAATATGGATATGAGTGGACTGATGGATCCCCTGCAGAATATAAAAACATTAGGTTGTGCATGTAACCATTATGCACAGTACAGATGAAGTAAAACTTCTTTGATGTTGTGACAGATTTTACTATTAAATCCATATGAATATTATAAGTGCATAAGTCTATCTTTCCACTTTCACAGCCCATCTTTTCAACAGAATTTAACAAAAATGTACGAGATTTGGTGGCTATTTTAAAAAGGGCTGAAATAATGTTTGCATTTAATTAATAAAACTTATGTTACACAGTATTCGTTTTGTATAACAACTTATGCACTTTAACAAAATGTCTTATAAGTAATATGAATTGGCACAGAACACAAATTTAAATTCACAGTCAATCAATACTACCACTATTTTCCTTACCCATAGGATTCAATATTTTTCTAAATTTCTTATCAGCTAATTCACAATTCTTCTTAAACTTCATTGCAACCTTTAATGACTCTAAACATTCAGGGCATATGTATTTTGGTAAAGAATCATCTGCATTTATCTGTAAAAACAAAATATGAAGGTGCAGTCCAAAAATGAACCAATGTCTATATTTCATTCTCAGAAATCTACCAAACTATAATAAACTCTAAGTAAACTAAATTGACAATCTTGTGTAGTGGTGGGCGTTGCGACGTCGAACCGTTTCTAAAGACCGTTCTCAGTTCTGCGACGGTGAAACCGTTTTTACGTCCTGGGTAAAACAGTGCACAAACCAGTCTTCGAATAACTTGGTGCGATTTTATATTCTACGCCTAAGATAATACAGTCGAGAATGAAATGATTCAACGACACACGTTGTTGCAACTGGTTTGAAGATGGTTTTAAGCCGTCTTCAAACTAGTTGCAACGACGACCGTTTTCTGCAACCGTTTTCGTCGCCAGGAAAACGGTTGCGTTTTGTTCGTCAAAAATATGACAACGACCCACCACTAATCTTGTGCTATATTTTTCATTATTTTGCTTTGAAAGAGATGGCAACACAAATTAGAGCTGTCATTTTAGTTTAGTGTACAACATAATGGGCCACAGTCTTCTTCCAAGTCTCATTAGTGGTGGACATTTGGACCAAATTTTGCCCATTGTCTTTTGTCACTTTTACAGTGACTAGATTATTCAAAGAGTTAAAATAAAATTTAAACACTAACAGTAACATTTGTGATACTGCTAATAGCTCCCATGATATCATATTCATTAATTTTACTGCTTAACGGAGTACAGCCAAATTTTGCGCAGACTCTGCAGATCTTCTCTTTTGACAATTTCAATCCAACTTTGCTGAAACAGAAAACACATTTTTATTAAATAAAATGGTCAGTAAATAAGGATGATGACAGCTCAATAAAATCAGCAAATCTTCTTCTTCTTCTTAGTTTGATTTATGGCTTTTATTTATGCCAAGACAGCACAATTTACTTCGCCAATGACACGTTGCTTGGAGAAAACACAAAGGAGGTTGACCGGTTGTTTCTTGATGCAAGTTCTGGATTATTCCAGTCTGTTTTGTGATGCAATAGAAGGGGTTATGATATTAGTAGTTAAATACCTACAACAACACAATAAGAATTTTACTTACATAGACTATACACATGTATTTACAATAAATTAATATATGTATTTACAATTTTATTTTGTTAGATTTTATATATTTACACAGAAATTTTACATATGGAGTAAACACCAACATTAAGAGACATTCAACACTTAAGGGACGGGGGATCTTAGAAGGAAGAACATCATACAGTTTAAATAGAAGTTTGGGACAAGAGAAGAGGATATGAGAGGGTGTGCCTTCATCTAAGCCACATTCGCACATAGAGTGATCTTTAATTCTTAATTTGGCCAGGTGGACTGGGGTGCAAGCATGACCGATACGGAGTCGAGTGATGGTTGAAGCAACCCAGCGAACCATATTTTGATGAAAAAAGAACCAGGGTCTTCGGGGAATATCAGATTGAACAGAAGAATAGTATTTACCTTTAATCGATTTTGATGCAATCCACAAGGTATTCCAAGAATCTGTAAGGTCGGTTTTAGCAAGAGCACGCAGATCCTGAGGGTGGTTTTTAAAGTGGGTCAGAGAACCCGTCTCAGTAGCAAGTTTTGCAAAGGCATCTGCATTCTCATTACCTTTTATACCACTGTGACCTGGGATCCAAGCCAATGTGACAAATAGGCCTTTTTGATGACAAGAGTATAGGGTTTCTTTAATTTGGAAGATGGTGGAAATAAGTGCTTTGCTTTTGAAGGGATTTCCTTTAAGTGCTTGGATACAGCTTAAGGAGTCTGTCAGTATAAGTGATTGTTTTATATTATGGGACTCTATAAAAAGGATGGCTTCTAAAATAGCTATAGACTCTCCTGTGAATACTGATGTTTCAGGTGGGCATTTGTATTGAAGGGTTATTTTATATTTGGGAATCCAGCAAGCAGCACCAACGCAGCCATTATTGGATAGTTTGGAGGCATCTGTAAACACAGCTAAACAATCAGTCCAGTTGCTTTGAAGTATTTCATTAAATTTAGAATCTGCTTCTATTGTATTTTTATGGAGATCTAGGTTAGCAATCAGAGGTTCATGTGTCAATCCTGCAAAAGTGGTGGAGAACAAAGGAAGCTTGGGAGAAGAGTAGAGTGGATGAGGCAGTTGCGTATATTTAAGAAAACTTTTTAAAAGACATGGGTGGGTTTGATTTGAATTTAGTGTTATGGATAGCTTTTGAAGTCTGTCAAGTAAAGGATGGGAGGAGAGTTGCAAAACTTTACAGATAAAACGATCACTGAGATATTGAGCCCGTAGAAGAATAGGAGGGTCAACACATTCAACCTGCAATACATTGGTGGGGGATGATTTCATGGCACCAAGGATTATCCTTAGGCATTTATATTGTATTTTATTTAGTTTTTCCGAAGCTGACTTATTCATAGGGTCTAAAATAAATAAACCATAGTCCATATGACTACGGATTATGGCATTGTATAACAACTTTTGAGTGTAGGGGTGGGCACCCCACCAGACTCCTGACAGAGCGCGCAGAATATTGACGTTGCTTTCGCATTTACGGCTAATATAGTCAGAGTGAGCTACACCATTCAATCTAGAGTCTAGAAGAACACCGAGAAATTTTGCTTTGCATGCAAGAGAAATGTGTTGGTCCTCGAAGAGAATGTTAGGCATTGGAATTTGTCTTCTTCTAGTGAAGATGACTGCCTTGCACTTATCGATTGACAAAGTGAGACCATTATCTGATAACCACTGACCCAGATAATACAAAGCAGAGTTCAACCGAGAGGAAATTTCATCCATGGAGTTGGAGCTTGTGTATAGAACTATGTCATCTGCATATTGCAGGATGTTGCAGAAACTCTCGACACACAATTCAAGGTCGAAGGTGTAGATATTATAGAGCAGTGGGCTCAAAACAGAGCCCTGAGGGAGGCCTTTCCAGACCATTCTGGGGGGAAGACTTGTGGAATGGGTTCTCACTAGAATAGTCCTAGATGAGAGAAGGTTGAGCATGATTTGAGTTAGTCTCGGCGGGATGCTCAGATGTTGCAGTTTTTGCCTGAGTACCGGGAGAAGAACATTATCATACGCAGCTGCGATATCCAGAAATACTCCCACAAGGAACTCCCCCTTTGCAAGGGCTATCCGAATGTCTGTCGAGAGGACTCCAAGGCTGTCGGTTGTACCAAGACCCTTTCTAAAGCCAAACTGGGACTTAGCAAGTAAACCTCTGCTTTCCATTATCCATTCCAAGCGGTTTTTAATCAAGTGCTCCATAATCTTGGCTAAGGTTGAAGATAGGGCTATGGGTCGATAAGAGTTAGGATCAGAAGGATCCTTACCAGGTTTCCTTATGGGGATTACAACTTGAGTTTTCCAAGGTTCCGGGACGATTCCTGTTTCTAGAAACCTATTTATTAAATTAAGGAAATAGTGTTTCGCTTTATCGTTAAGTTTTGTGATGAAGGAATATGGAATACCATCTTCACCCGGAGTTGAATCTTTTAAGTCAGATAGGACACATTTCAACTCCGTGAAACTAAAAGGGGCATCCATGGTATCCGAAGAGGGAAGAGAGGTTGAATGAGGAAAGGAATACTCACATGGGGCAAATGATGGGGCTAGTTTATCGGCAAAAGCATCCAACCAAATAGATGCGTCGTTAGAGGTTGGATCATTGGAGGAGACAGATTGCCTGTACCTTTTCATTCGGTCCCATACCAGAGTGGATGGAGACCGAGGGTCCAGAGATTCACAAAAGGTTGTCCATCCTGACTTTTTCTTTTTTGTTATCATCCTTTTGACTTTTGCATCTGAGCGCTGGTATTCCAAGAAGTTTTCATGAGACATTAACATTGTGTAGGAAACTTCTGCATCTTTACGTTTGTTTATTAAGTTAGTACATTCTTCATCCCACCAGGGTGGAGATGACATAAAATCACGTTTAGTAGTTTTGAGTGGTATGTGGAGGTCAGCTGAGTCTTTTAAAATTTTGACAAAATTATCGTAGCAAAGCACTGAAATTTCTTCATCTGGAAGGTTATCAATGAGATGATCAACTGATTCTGCAAAAGCAGGCCAGTTGGCTTTATTAAGCTTATGTTTAAGAAGAGGGTTAGGATTGTACTGTGGAACAGATCTTTGAGCTATGGAGATTAAAATAGGGAAGTGATCACTTCCATGGGAGCTTGAAAGAGTTTTCCAAGAGGTAAGGGAGGCCATAGAGGGAGAACAAAGAGATAGGTCGACTGCAGTTTGAGGGTTTTGGTGAGGGTATACTCTTCTTGTTGGAGATCCATCATTCAGGATACATACATTTAATTCATCAAAAACATCCAACAAGAGGGAGGAGAATCCATCACAAGAGTGGGAACCCCATGAGGTGTGGTGAGAGTTAAAATCACCCATCACAAGGACTGGAGGAGGAAGAGAGGACAGAATAGATTTTAATTCAGGGATAAGGGAAGCATGAGGGTGAGGTATATAAAGTGATAGAAAGGAGATATCAAGGGCTCTCACAGCAACAGCATTAAACTGTTGGGAGTGAGGCGGGAGAGAGATAGAAGAGTATGTGAGGGAGCGCCTAATAAGAATGGCACTACCTGCATATCCGTCATCTCTGTCATCCCTAAGGCAGGCAAAGCCTGTCACCCTGAAGCGGGAGTCAGGCAAGAGCCATGTCTCAGAGATGGCAATGACAGCGGGCTTGTGTTCACTTATGAGATGAATAAGTTCATGTTTTTTGCGGCGAATACTTTGACTATTCCATTGGAGTATCTCCAGGAACGCCATTGCTTAAGATTGAAGCGATTTTGATAATAATTTCGGCAACGTTGGACGGTAGAGGGTTTTGACTTATATTTTCTAGGATATTGTTAAGAGAATTTGATAGAAGAGTGATGTTGTTATCTTTAGATGATGTAGTGTATGTGTGATCACGTTCTGTATTCAGAGCGCAACCATTGGGAGTGGACGAGGGTATGTTGTGAGTAATGTCTTGATGGGCTTGTCTATCATACCCCTTTGTGGGCTGGGGTCTGGGCCGAGGATTGCGGAAAATTGTCTGTTTGTGTGATCTAGTAGGGGTTTGTGTAGGACGTGGTCTGGTTAGGTTAGGAATGTGAGGCTGAGGGGAAGGTGTAGGAGTTGTTCTAGTCATTTCTGCATAGGTGGGGTGTACAGGGGGGAAACGAGAAGACGCATCTTGATATGAAAGATTTTCATCGGACATGACAATTTTTATTGATTGCTGCCGGGAATGTTCAGGGCAGTTTTTATTTGTGGCCATGTGTTTACCACAACAGAGTAAGCATGTTGCGTTCTCAATAGGCCATTCACAGGATTCTCCTGTATGGGACTGGGAGCATTTAAAGCAGCGGGGTTTTGATCTGCACTGGTTTTTAATATGACCAAACCGGCAGCAATTTAAACACTGAATGGTAGGGAGACGGTAAGTTTCAACCGGGAGAGATGTGTGGTATGAGTATATTCTAGGTGGCAAAGTTTGTCCTCTAAATGTCAGGACAACTGATTGGGTTGGAACCCAGGTCACAATACCATCTGTTATGTCTTTACGGTTTAAGCGTCGAGCTTTCAAGACCTCTCCACATCCTGCAGGGAGCTCCAAAGACTCAACAAATTCATCCAAATGCCAGTCAACTGGTACACCTCTTACTAATCCCATGCGGGTGACATTAAATGTGGGGATAGATGCTGTAAACTTACACATGCCAAGTATAGGGTTGACCAAGAATTCATTGGCAGCTTGACCACATGAGAACTCTACCGATACTTTATTTCGTCCAACATTTTTAACGCCGTCGGTGAGAACCGACCCTATCTTGTTCTTGTATAGGAAGTGGCCAAATTTGATCGCTCTAATAGAAGTGCCGGCTGAAGGATCAGGCACTTCACGGGATACATAGACTACGTAAGGACCTTTGTCATTGATTAGGTATGTTTTTGGGGAGTCTGATAGTAATGGATGTATATATACCGATTGGATTGAAGGATTCGTCGATCCTGGGTCTGTAACCGTTTTTTTAGGAATTGATGTATTTGCAGCTTCATCATTTACCGAGTTAGGTCGCTTGGTACCGCGATGGGTTGTATCGGAGTCCATCGGAGTGGACTGCTGGCTCTCAAAAGGAGCCGTCGTGACGGTTACATGTTCCCCGGGATCGGGGGGTTTTGGCGGAGGATCAGCCTCCATATTCCCTTCACCTACTACCACCAACACTTATTCTAAATACTCACACCCAGACACCAACTATTGTTTTCACGTACAGTTAAAATTACACAAAAACCTCACTAACACGTGTTGTCAACAAAGCGAACGCGAGCCTCAGCAAATCTTTATCAAATTTTAATTTGTGCTTCTAAGGAAGTTTGTATGAAATACATAGTTGTGATGTCATGAAATTTCAACACACTATTCTTTAATTTCTAACACAAATATCTTTAATCTATAGTTTTAAATGGTCATCAAACTTATAACTAACATGAATTTGAGGTTTTTTGGTCCCTCTATTTAATAATCAGTAAGACATAATTTATTTTCAACATAGGCATCATCCTGCATACATGACTTTATTTTTTATAAGTGTCTTCTACTTTTTTTAGATCTCAACTAAGACTATGTCCAAATTTCACAAAGATCAATAAATAATTAATTAATCTTTACACAGAAAGAGGCAAGAGACTGCATTATGGAACTAGATATAAGTTACGCTCCAGGAAAGAAACTATTGACTATTCCATTGGAGTATCTCCAGGAACGCCATTGCTTAAGATTGAAGCGATTTTGATAATAATTTCGGCAACGTTGGACGGTAGAGGGTTTTGACTTATATTTTCTAGGATATTGTTAAGAGAATTTGATAGAAGAGTGATGTTGTTATCTTTAGATGATGTAGTGTATGTGTGATCACGTTCTGTATTCAGAGCGCAACCATTGGGAGTGGACGAGGGTATGTTGTGAGTAATGTCTTGATGGGCTTGTCTATCATACCCCTTTGTGGGCTGGGGTCTGGGCCGAGGATTGCGGAAAATTGTCTGTTTGTGTGATCTAGTAGGGGTTTGTGTAGGACGTGGTCTGGTTAGGTTAGGAATGTGAGGCTGAGGGGAAGGTGTAGGAGTTGTTCTAGTCATTTCTGCATAGGTGGGGTGTACAGGGGGGAAACGAGAAGACGCATCTTGATATGAAAGATTTTCATCGGACATGACAATTTTTATTGATTGCTGCCGGGAATGTTCAGGGCAGTTTTTATTTGTGGCCATGTGTTTACCACAACAGAGTAAGCATGTTGCGTTCTCAATAGGCCATTCACAGGATTCTCCTGTATGGGACTGGGAGCATTTAAAGCAGCGGGGTTTTGATCTGCACTGGTTTTTAATATGACCAAACCGGCAGCAATTTAAACACTGAATGGTAGGGAGACGGTAAGTTTCAACCGGGAGAGATGTGTGGTATGAGTATATTCTAGGTGGCAAAGTTTGTCCTCTAAATGTCAGGACAACTGATTGGGTTGGAACCCAGGTCACAATACCATCTGTTATGTCTTTACGGTTTAAGCGTCGAGCTTTCAAGACCTCTCCACATCCTGCAGGGAGCTCCAAAGACTCAACAAATTCATCCAAATGCCAGTCAACTGGTACACCTCTTACTAATCCCATGCGGGTGACATTAAATGTGGGGATAGATGCTGTAAACTTACACATGCCAAGTATAGGGTTGACCAAGAATTCATTGGCAGCTTGACCACATGAGAACTCTACCGATACTTTATTTCGTCCAACATTTTTAACGCCGTCGGTGAGAACCGACCCTATCTTGTTCTTGTATAGGAAGTGGCCAAATTTGATCGCTCTAATAGAAGTGCCGGCTGAAGGATCAGGCACTTCACGGGATACATAGACTACGTAAGGACCTTTGTCATTGATTAGGTATGTTTTTGGGGAGTCTGATAGTAATGGATGTATATATACCGATTGGATTGAAGGATTCGTCGATCCTGGGTCTGTAACCGTTTTTTTAGGAATTGATGTATTTGCAGCTTCATCATTTACCGAGTTAGGTCGCTTGGTACCGCGATGGGTTGTATCGGAGTCCATCGGAGTGGACTGCTGGCTCTCAAAAGGAGCCGTCGTGACGGTTACATGTTCCCCGGGATCGGGGGGTTTTGGCGGAGGATCAGCCTCCATATTCCCTTCACCTACTACCACCAACACTTATTCTAAATACTCACACCCAGACACCAACTATTGTTTTCACGTACAGTTAAAATTACACAAAAACCTCACTAACACGTGTTGTCAACAAAGCGAACGCGAGCCTCAGCAAATCTTTATCAAATTTTAATTTGTGCTTCTAAGGAAGTTTGTATGAAATACATAGTTGTGATGTCATGAAATTTCAACACACTATTCTTTAATTTCTAACACAAATATCTTTAATCTATAGTTTTAAATGGTCATCAAACTTATAACTAACATGAATTTGAGGTTTTTTGGTCCCTCTATTTAATAATCAGTAAGACATAATTTATTTTCAACATAGGCATCATCCTGCATACATGACTTTATTTTTTATAAGTGTCTTCTACTTTTTTTAGATCTCAACTAAGACTATGTCCAAATTTCACAAAGATCAATAAATAATTAATTAATCTTTACACAGAAAGAGGCAAGAGACTGCATTATGGAACTAGATATAAGTTACGCTCCAGGAAAGAAACACTTAGATCTTGCAGATCACTTCAAAACTGTTCATAGCAAACTTCATTTCTCAGCAGCTATACAATTTTTTAGGTAGTAACTAATAGGTAGGTATACAAATTGAACTACATGATAAACTTTACTTACGTATCGATCATGAGCCTCTGCCATTGTTCACTGTTACAAGCACTTTCATCGTCAATAGGACAAGTATTTTGATATGTTACTCTATTCAATCTAGACATCATAGATTTAGTTAAATAAACAGCCATTCTAAGTGGGATAGTTTTTGGGGTATTTTGTAAGCTATAACCTATTTACTAAAACTCTAATATTCACAAAACCAAAATAGATAAACTTTTGAGTGGGTGTTTGTATTTTAATTTTTTTCAAAACATGTACAAACTAAAAACACTGAAAATCAAAATCAAAACCAGAATCAAAACCTCTGAAGTCTGATCAAAACTTCTTGAATGTTGGTAGTGTACACAGAGTACATTGAATATAGGGGTATAGAGTTAACACTCAGAATTATTGCATTAGCGCCATC
Organism: Erebia aethiops; assembly: GCA_923060345.2. NCBI lineage: Eukaryota > Metazoa > Arthropoda > Insecta > Lepidoptera > Nymphalidae > Erebia > Erebia aethiops. The sequence goes on from OV281082.1 coordinate 21,849,632, forward strand.
TAGCGATAAACGACGTCCCTAAAGCCAAACAAATCGCGCTCATGGTATTTTTTTTATTTTAGTACCTGGAATACCGAGCTTTGCCTAAGCCGTGTTTTTTGGAAAATTATATCTTAAAAAAAAAAAGAAAAAAAACGGACTGGAACTGGAACTCGAACCGGGGTCTTCTGAGTCTTCTGGTCTGAGCTATCATAACCTTTTAGATGGCGACGAAATTTACCTTCGTATTCTGATGATATTGTAGCAGATTTTTCTAATTGCGCGTAATTCCAATGAAACAGGTAAAGTCGCCGGAGTCCAGGAATCAATAGCGCCATCTACTGCAATGTTGACGAACTTTTTTCTCTAAGAAAAAAATATTTGTATGGAGTGTTATGACACTGGTAGTGTACCACCCAGTTGGTACAAAGTACCACCGCAAAGTACAGTTGAAAGCAGTCATGTTGTCAACTGTCAACAGCATATTTTTTTGTAAAACTGGCTTTTCGACTCGCTCTTGGTTCAAGCTTTTTTTACCTTACATTTATTAGTATTAGTGCAAAAGGAACTTAATCTAGGAATGATAGTTTGTTTTTAGTTACGATATAAACCGTAGTAAAGCAATCCAATATTTCAAGTCTATATTATTATTATAATCTAAGATTTTAATCTTCTGTGATGTTTATCACAGACCACACGGGTTCGGTATTGGATCGAGGGCTGTAAAATAAATTAAAAAAAAGAATTTTATTTTGGTTTTTTTTTTCATGGGAATTAATCGTAGACAGGGAAAGAGATATAGATACGACGTCAGCGTACACAGTATGCGATAGCGATAGTCTTAATGTGATATTTTCTTAGTGGTTTATGTATTGTTTTGTTATTTCTATACTTTGTAGCATTCAAGGCTGCCAAAGCCGAACTGAACGTAAACATGAAACATAACCAACATAACCATACACATATTTTGACCTGATTGTTACAGATAAAAACAGGTTATATTTGTAAAGACTCGCATGAATGCTACAAAGTATAGAAATAACAAAAATAAATACTTATTTACAATTATGAAAATATCGCATTAAGACTATCGCTATCGCATACTTATACGCTGACGCCCAGTCTATCTATAATATCTTAAGACTCAGATTAAAAGAGGTCATTGATCTGAGATCTTAGATAAATTCTTGTGAGTCTCAGAAGGACTAGAATCCAGAGCCGTTAAACCAGTTAAATAGGTTTTTAATCTGAGAATAAAAAAAAGAGCCTCAGAGGTAAGAGCTTCTTTTTCTGGTCGGTGGGTAAGAGGTTCTTGAATCTTGTCTCTGGTTTCTGAAAACAAGAACTATAAAATCAAATCAAATCAAATCAACTAAATCAAAAATATTGTTTACAAAGTGCTAATGGTCGTATGGTCTATGTAATATCATGAAAAATTGCCATTCATTTGTGTAGTTCACAGCTATTAGTGAAATTCACGGGTAAAATTAAATATATCTAAAATTGTTATACACCCTCTATCTCTACACTGCTACACTGTATTTGTAATAATATGAAGCACAGTTTTTTCATTTCATTTAATTTTTTTAGGTACTAGAAGATGAGTTCTATTTTGTTATTAAAATCAATGTTATTTGCAAGTGTTTTGCAAAAGACACAAAAGCAGAAAAAGAAGATAAAGGCAAAAAAAACGTGAGTTCTAAGTGTTTCATGTTTTTTATGTTACACAAATATTTAAGTTCAATGTATTTTAGCACGTTAAGTATAAAGCAAATAATTGCTTTTCAGCACTGTAGTAAAAGGCATGCACTCTAAAATGTGCCGAGTTTGCAATCAAGAATTCGGAACCATTCCAATATTTAAAAACAGTACGCAGCCAAACATAGCAAAAGAAATTAAGAACTTTGCAGGTGTAACGGTGAGTCTTGAATCAGTAAAAAAATTGCAATTACTTGGCGAAAGGGCTGCAAAGTGTTTATAACTTGGTGAATGCTAATTCAATTGAACTAAATCTAAAAAGTCTTAAATTATGGTTGGTTCAAAACATAGTTGTTTTGAACCTAAAAACTAACCTTTTCAAAAGTAAGTAAAGATTGTGTCCAACTGAATTAGCAACAATTAAGTATTTCCTACCAAACACTGTGTGAATAAAGAAGTAAAGAAAATTGAAATAAGGATCTGAATTCAAGTTCTTACTTGAATTCAGATCCTTATTAGTTAAATGCACCTATTTATTTCTTTACAGATAAGTAAAAAAGATAAATTACCAAAGCATCTGTGTCAAAAATGTTTAGATTTATTGAATGGATGCATTACTTTCCGGGATATGTGCCAAAAGACAAATAAACAAATGTTAGAACTCTCTATTAAGAAAGGTAAAATTTATCTATAAATTATTATATAAGAAATTGCTTGATTGACATATCAATATGTAGTATAGGTCCCGTCACGTAAAAAGAACGCTGAACGACAGTGGAGGGGATGTGTCTACGCACGGGGCCATTTGCATCCAAGCTTCCTATCGTCCTTTATAATTATTATTACCTTTTGTAGGTTTATTGTAGAATCATAATAGGTATCGGCCACCCTTCGCGCCCCCTTCATACCACCAATTTGATCAATAAATCGCTCAGTGCGCAGGTAAACGGCCAGCGTTCTTCTTACGTGACGGGACCTATATGAACCAATGGATCTAGAAATTTGAGAATTTAATTAGCATTCCTAGTTTAGTTTTCAAACAAATCATAACAAATACAAAAGCGTTTCTGTACCATCTGTCATACAAGGACTTAAAATGTAATACATTAACTATTTACGTACAATTCTGGTCTCTCATACTATAAAATGCAATTTCTTGAGGACCTAAGAAAGATTGTGGACATCATTTTTCTGTCAAACTATTAAAGGGTCTTATTGATAACAAAAAAGCCCAATATTTAATTATAGCCCAACCCGGGACTTCCTCAGCCGCAGTCAAACATGCTAACTACTAGAAAAAAGAGGCAGTTAAAAATTAAAAATGTACTGGGGTTTCTACAGCGCTTCTCGACTTTATATCCAGAGTACTCTATGGTGCTCTAATTATAATTCTATTCCATTAATTGTATTTTTAAGACAAAATTACAACAACTCTTTCACTGTTGCCTATATTAATATGTATACAGTTTTACACTAATGCCTGTACAGATGACCATATCACAGATAAAGACCCTTGAATTTTTATCCTTCAAAAGCAATTTGCTCTTTGTTTCCTTTGAGCGAATTTGCATTGAATACTAAGGTGTCAAAATATTTCTTACAGAAACTGAAATCAATAGCTGTGAAGCAGAGCCTGTAGCGTTACCAGAGAGTGATGAGTCATATCATATACCTTCCCCAGCCTTTTCAGAAGACAATACGGAATTATGGAATTGTACAGCATGTAATCAATTTTTTTCTAATTTGGTAAGTACAGGCGTAGGGGTAAGCATTAGAATTGTGAAAGCAACTGTTTAGGATAAGATAAAGAAATAAGATAAATTTAAATGATAATCACACAATATGAGTAACTTTCATCTAGATATAACTGATGTAGTAGAATAACTAATAAATCAACTCTTGAATTTTCTAGGATAAAGATAAATGGGCCTAGTTCCCTGGGATACAATCTTTTCATGTACTAAATTTGGTCAATGTTGGTTAAACACGTGATCTGTGAAAGCATAGCAGACAGACAGACGATTTTTCATTTAATATAATTATAAGTATATTTTCAAATATACAAATCAAAATTAGAATTGATTGAAGAACGACCAGGATGTCTTATTACTTTTCAGTTCATTTTTCTCAATTAATTACTTTTACAGGATTCATACAATTCTCACTTGCCAGAATGTATACAAAAAACACACAATTCCAATGTAAGAAAGACACCTAAAGAAAAAAGTAGAAATGAATTTCTCTGTGATATCTGTGGGAAGGTTGCTCGATCCAATGCAAATCTTATTGTCCACATGTAGGTATTAATATCCTACCATAAAATTATTACTAGCGATTTAGCGATTGTGTCCACATGGAATAAAGTTTTAATTTCCCTTGGGAACTTCTTAATTTTCTGGAATTGAAAGTGGCCTATGCCCTTCCCTGGTATACAATAGTTTGTAATCCCTATACCAAATTTTTAATTTCATCAAAATCGGTTGAACAGATGGGCCGTGAAAGCGTAGCAGACAGACAAACAGACACACTTTCGCATTTATAATATTAGTATAGATTAGTATGGATCACGTTTTCCCGATTCCTGTTCGGATGGTCTTGGGTTCGATCAACTTCTGACTTTACGGAGCTATGCCGTTTTAAAATATTAATTGCTTTAACGATGAAGGAGGAAACCTGGATACCTGAGAGTTCTTTTGTTCTCAAAGGTGTGTGAAGTCTTGTGTGTGGTGGAGTGAAGTCTACACATCCACACCTCTGTGTGGTGGACTATAGCCTCTTATTCTGAGAGGATGCTTAGTAGTGAGCCGACAATGGACAAAGTGATGGTGATAATGTATCTGTGTCACCAGGAGTATCCATGACAACGTGTTTCCGTTTAAATGCGAACAGTGTCCATACATGGGGCGCACTATGGATCTGCTGAAGATGCACAAGCGATCCCATATGGTGGACAAACCTTTCAAGTGTAGCCAGTGCCCCAAGTCCGCCTCCAGCTCTAGCAACCTCGCCAAACATATGAGGCACGTGCACAGTACTGCTAGAGATTTTAAGGTAGGACTTTTTATTTTATTATTACTAACATATTTTTTTTCTATCCACTACAAGTTAGCCCTTGACTGCGATCTCACCGGATGGTAAGTGACGATGCAGTCTAAGATGGTAGCGGGCTTACCTGTTAGGGGCATGGCAGTTATATTAAACTCATACCCCTATTCGGTTTCTACACGGCATCGTACCGGAACGCTAAATCGCTTGGCGGCACGTTTTAGCCGGTAGGGCGGTAACTAGCCACGGCAGGGAAAATTCGGAAATTATAATTTCCCAAATTGGCCCTGCCGGGGATTGAACCCGGGATCTCCGCACGTTAAGACAACAGCGCTCGACACTGCGCCACGGAGGTCATCATGCTTTAGAAATTAGAAAATCGTTGTTGTAGTCAAACTCAAAGTATATTTATTCAATATAGCTACCTACAAAGTACACTTTCTGAATGTTACGTTTACAAAGTATAAGACGTGATGGTGATAATTAACTACGGTATCGTAAAACTCAAGCTGGGAGGGTTCTAAACGCGCCCTGGTCTGAGAAGAGCCCACAACAGACTCAGCCGGGTTTTTTTTACTATCACCATCTCACAAAATATCGTATTGAAACACAGTATAGCACAAAGCATTAGAGGCCTGATTCCTAAACTAAGAAAAGGAAATACCCTAGTGGTGAGGACCTCGGCTTAGGGTATCCGGTATTCAATAAATAATTATGGGGCAAGAACCTGTTATGTTTCGGTGTTATGCGTTTTCTTTTTTTCGTTAGTTAATTCATTCGTTAGTTTAACGGTGAAGAAAAACATCGTTATTTATACCCGAGAGTTGTCGGGTAGGGGCAAGAGACTTAACAAACATCGATTATTTATTTATGTTATGATGACGTAAATAACTATAAGTTTATTTTTTATTTTACAGTGTTCTTATTGTAACAAAGCTTTCACATTTCAATATGACATGAAGAAACATGTACGGGACATTCATTTGAGACAAGGCACAGTTGAATGCGACATTTGTTTCAAAAAGTTCAACACAAAGTAAGTTTTTTTTCCAAATCTATAATACTATATCATATTGCCGTAGAGCCGCTAAAACCTTATTTTTCCAACTCTGTACTTCAAGTTCACAGTAACATTTTGTCTAATAAAGAGTCGATTTACATATTACATGGCCTGGCCATGGCCATTATGGCCATTATGGCCTGTTTCACAATCGCAAAGTTGATGTTTTGACAGATGTATAGGAATCCTGTCAAAATTTCAGATTTATTTGTCAGTTAAGGTTTACTTGATGATAATGAAACAGACCCTAATATGTAAAAGCCATAAACAGCACAGTACCGGGACGCTAATTTGCTAGCGGCACCGGCCCTGAGGCCGGCAATGCCAAACCAATATCGACTTTGGTGACGTGGAGATTATATAGAATATCAATTGACACACATACTAGTGTACTCGAGAATATTGACATAGATACAAAGACTAGTGTCAATTATTTTCGATGTTATTTTGACGGCAGTAAAGCCTATAATGGTTTAGCAGTAAAAAATGCTCTGCGATGTGCGTCGTCAGATATTATGCGTCGGCCCTTGGACTGTAAGGCGGGAACTCACAGCTGAAGCTGCTAGCCCAGCCGGGAATCGAACCCAGGGCCTCCTTATAAGATGCCAGCCACCAGGGCAGCCGTCCAAAAATGTATTTGTTTAGGCTCAGTCATGGTGTAATAATGTGACTTTTGGTTCGTATTAAATGATGGAGACTGTTCGTGTTTTATTATACAGTGTCTTTAGTATCTACTCCTTACTAACAGAATTAACAACGAAATCTTACTTGCTATTGTTATAATAATATTTCTTAATCTAACCTACTTACATTTTCAATACACCTTTCTTTCAAATCGATGAGTATACAACCTACATCGATTTATTGAGGAGTTGCATCTTTATTATGAACTGAGTACATATTACAATGGTTTACAATTTTGACAGGAAAATATTACAAGGCCATCGGGTGAAAGTCCACAAGATCAAAGGGGACAGGCACGGCCGCCTGCCCGCCTACTTGCAGTGCCAACTTGATCAAAACAAAAGTGGCAAGACTCAGTGGCAGAGGCTTGACAGCAACAGCTGTGAACCACTATAATTATCTGCCGTTAATAAGATTTGGGTTATCCATGCAATGAAGCGGTGATAGCTTAGTGGTAACGACCGTCGACCCCGGCCTACTAATCGGGGAGTCTGGGGGGTTGGATCCCCAGGCATGCACCTACCTAACTTTTCGAAGATTAAAGTCGGTGTACGAAAAAAAAGTGTGTGCGTGCAATTCACACGCGGCAGAAGTGAAACTTCAGAAAAGTAGCCTAATAATTAGAAAAGCAGCGAAATATGACTGAATACAAGTTATATTTATCCCATTTTCTCGTAGGGTACTTAGCCTGCGAGAGAATGAGATAAATATAAGTCATATTATACCCTATCATAGCACCCTACGAGAAAATGGGATAAATATAACTTGTATTCTATCTCATTCTCTTGCAGGCTAAATCCTATTAAGAATATGTTTGTCTCTTTTTATTAGTGTCGCATTATCGTTTCATCGAATTTATAAATCAAACGATTCTAAAGAAGTTTCACTTCAAAAATTGCGAAGAAACCTTCATGTCTATTGTTCTCAAAGGTCTAGCAATCCGCACTTGCCCAGTATGGTGGACTTTCAGCAAAGCCCCTTTCATTCTGAGAGGAGAGCCATTCATAGAAGTGGGTTGATAATAATAGCAATTAGTGGAAGATGCTTCACTGAGGGCAACAACTCTGTATATTGACTGTTATTTAATTATTCAAGCTATGTAACGACATATCACTAGATTATTGTTTGTACGTTTTAGATTTTTTGGCACTCAAAATATTTTCAGTGTAAGTTACACCTATCGTAAGTTGCCCGTAGACTATTTCAAAGAGATTTAAGTACTTACCTTATTTATGCGGAGTATACTTTTATAGAAATAAGGTTAAATTTATTTATTAAATTAAATTAATTTATTATTTAAAAAGTAATTGAACTATCTATGATAAAATAAAAGTCAAGTACTTAGTTACATTGTTTTGTATTACTTACTATAATTTATTACAAATTAATCAAAAGCAATAAAATTTCTGGATTTATCATAAACGACTGAAATTATGAGAGCAATAACACCAGCTTTATTACTGTAGTTTCTAATAAAATAAAAGTTAATTTAATAAATCCGATCATATTAGGAAATCATTTGCGTATTGAACTTCAAGGAATAAAGTTTAGTTTGAAAGTAAAAGTTAATTATTCTAATAATGAAAAAAATTTTGCTGTTTTTATTCGCGCAAAACTGTTTTGCTTTCGATCTACCTCGTAGTGGATGTAAAACCGACTTGACTATTGATAAGGACCACTACAATGTAACTGCAACATACGACACAGGAGATGCGGAACCAACTGACGCGCACTACGATAACAGGGGGAATCTATTTTTCGTCGTGTTCGGTCGCAATTTCAACGGATATTATTACGATATCAAAATGATTAAACCTAATTCTACAACGTCTCAAAATATTCCGGGTAAGCTTTTTTTTTACTTTTATTTCTTTTCAGCCCCAATGCAACGGTCGGTTCCCATCGAGTCACACCCAATCCTGTCACAGTAGATATGACTCGTTGGGAAACCATCTAAATTTATTTCCCATCGAGTCATAGGTACCTACCTACTACCTAGAGAACAGTGTGACTGGAAATTCGGATGGTAATAAATCCATTGTACTCGCCTATTTAACCGACCTTCCAAAAATTTTACCACGTAAAAATATGTTGAATTTAGGTACAAGACGCACGTATACGCAATACGTGGGTCTTGTAAAAAGGGTTATTCATTCTCGTGCCCTTTTTGATTGTTTATTTTATTTAGGTTTGCCCGAACGCGAAAGCTATTCAGTTGCAGTGGACAAAAAGGAATCGAAGGTCTATTTCGGAACGAGTAAAGGAGTCTACGCTTACAACTACGATTCTCAAGACGCAACTTTAATTTCCAAACCGGATATAACACTGAACTCATTGCTCGTAGACAATGACGGTAACAAGTACATAACTGGCAGTACTGAAGGGTTCGAACAATTGTATTTGTTGGAAGGCAATGAAAAAATACATTTTAAAAGCCTTGATGCTATCGAGGAAGTAGCTGTAGATGATAAGAACAACTTTTACTATATCAGAGAAGAAAAGTTCTTCGTTTTAAAGTCCAATCTATCTCATGCTGTATTTATCGGTAATGTATCCTATGAAGGATTGGGTCAGATAACATTTCATCGAGAAAACGTATATGTCGCGAGCGAAACCTTGTCTTACATCCACGAAAATGATACTGGCCCATTGAAGAAAGTCAAAGGTGTACCGGGCAATGTCACTGCCATAGCTTTCGATCGCTCTGGTAGTTTTGTACTTGGGACTAAGGGTAAGATTGTCAAATATAAGATGAATGATAAGGAGTGCCTTCAAAGAAAAAATGAATCACTTGAAAAAGCAAATTAAAAAAACAACGCACCGTTTTTCTATGCAATGTTATATTTCTTTATCTGCAGACCGTAGCCTGTACAGACTACAGAACGTATTAGAATTATGTACTTTTTTGTCAGATCTTGCCCTTATTCCGATTTATTAGTGTAGGTATCACTCGCGACTTATATATTCATAGAAAAAAAAATTGGCAGTCATAGGGACTGCCGATAGAAGTGAAAACGAATATCAAAAAAATAATATATATACCTATATATATATATAATAATAAAATATTTCAAATATAAACCTTAAAACTGGCATTAAAGTTTAATTACGAATGTACTATTATTAGAGGCCGGTTCGCGCCGCTCGCAACTTCTATTCGAACCGCAAATATAAATTTGCCGGTATATTGCTATCTCTATTTCACTGATGACACATGATCGCGTTCAAGCGAGATAGCAATATGAGCTTACAGAATTTGTTATACATAGTCTTGTTCCGTGAATACCAAAAATGATGAATGAAAACTTATCGTGCTTTTTACTTCGTATTGTTATTCTGTAACTTGACAATATAGGCTATGCTGCTGACCAATTAATACGTAAGATATCGTTGGTTTTAATATGAAACAAATAAGAGGGAAACATGTCCATCTTGTCGTAAAAATATGCAAAACGCAATTCATTTACATTTCATTTTAGGAAAGTATTTTGAAAACATATAAATCCAGGGGACTAGATAGGTAAATACAATTTGAATCCAAATAAACTCTCATTTTGGTGGAAATGTTCTCGAATTATTAATTATTTTGGTATTACGTTTGTATGGGCAATTCATTCTCCGCTGGCACCTTACGCGAAATTCAAATTTAATTTGGATTTTCGCAATTTGTAAACTAATACGACAAAGTAGGCATAAGGCATTCAAATTGCGTCCCTAGGAATATCATCTTCACAGGTTTATATATATAAAAATCTTTACTTGAAAGTGTCCAGTTTAAGAAATTAGTCAAAATAATGAGTTTGACGTGAGTTAGGTACTCACAAATTAGTCATTATTTTGACTAATTTCTTAAAGAAGTTTTCACTTCAAAATTTGGCGTCCGATCTTTAGAGCACGCTCCTAACCTTGTCCCCGCCGCTGTCCCGCTTTTCAGAGTAGATGGCGCCAAGCACGTGCCGCTGCCGTCAAAAAAAAAGGTCCACATTCCTTGTTTGACAGAGCCCGTCTAATGTCTATGTAAATTGAGGTCGTTGGATTTATCATAGGAATCTTGTTTATATATTGATGTATTAAAATGATATAACAAGTCAATTTTAGTTTTTATTGTTTCGGACTACAGAGTCAACTTGCATATTTTAATGTATTAAAATATGCAAGTTGACCTTTAGGTCTTCTTCAACGGCAATATGCGAAAAGTACCTATTCATTTTCTTTTTGCTACTACAACTTGACTAAGTAATAAGATCTCACCTGGTGCGGACTACTAAGACCGCCTACTTATAACTCGGATAAAAGATGGATATGTCACCGTAAGATTGCAAAAACCGTTAGATTGTAATCTAACTAGTGAAATTGTAAACTGTCGACAAATTACAATTTAACGCATTATTTTTCGGTAGATTGTAATCTGTTAGGTATATTTACCCGTGCCCTACTACCTGATTATTTATGTCGAACCTTAACCTAACCTAAGAAAGAGACAAGAAAATGTAAATACCTACAATGAATATTTCAAAAAATTGACACTCAGAACATTGAACTTAACAATCTGTCGAGTTTACAATTTTGCAATCTTACGGTGACAGATACAAGGATCTTACAAGCAGTCAGTACCTACTCATTGTGAACTGCACACAACACAACTGCTCGAAGCATCTCGTGTATGACAAAAAAAGGGAGATTGCAATCGCAGCTTTAAATGGTAGGTAAGTCACGGCTGCTTTATCAGACTGCACATTGATCGAAGTACGAAGATCGATTTTATGTAAACTCTATGCACGAATGCAAAACACGTGCCTGCAACTAAACTAATAAGTACCTACAACCCACGTGGTCGCTTTAGGTAAAACAATGGTGCGAAGGCAGGGCGCTAAAGTACTCTGTGGGCGCCACTTAAGACCAGCCATAGATATAACTAGCTGATGCCCGCGACTTCGTCCGCGTGATTTAAGTTTTTTTTATTCCCGCGGGAACTCTAATTTTTCGGGATAAACAGTAGCCTATGTCACTCTCCAGGTCCTCAACTATACTCATGCCAAAAATCACGTCGATCCGTTGCTCCGTTGCGGCGCGATTGAAGGACAAACCAACAAACACACTTTCGCATTTATAATATTAGTTTGATATGATATTATTATGAGGATCGCACTAGAGAAGACGAAGTGCGCCAAAAAGGTGGACTCTGACTGATGCTGATCACGCTCTTTCACGAATCAACTTTTTTCATGGTGCTAAACATGCTAAATCTATAGCGAATTTTGTCGGTCATCTCATATTATGCGATCACCTTTACATACAGTCTATTTTTCTTCAACATAAATAACCAATACCTAGCTATCAAGTAGCGTATCGAGTTAAACGGTTAACCGTTAATATAGGTACCTACACCTGCTATGAAAAGTGCTCACACATAGTCACCGTGTCGCTTGCGTGTTAGCCCCATTGCCCTAGATGAGCGACAGAAGCGACGCGATACGACGCCATAGAAAATGACAGACGTATCTACGGATACGTGAAGGGCGAGGTACTGTTTGATACCTACTGTCGCGTTGCCGCGTTTGTCGCTCACATATTATGAGAACAGGTTAATCTCAGATTTTCAAGATTTATTTATTTACAAACTGAAATTTTCCGTAGTAGATTATGTCACTCCCCAGGTCCTCAACTATGCCCATGCCAAAAATCATGTTGATCCTTCAACAGATGAAGGATAAACCAACAAACAAACACACTTTCGCATTTATAATATTAGTATGAGTGGATACGCTCGACATATTTAATAGTGCGATTCCACTATCATGCGGCAATGTTTCTCTCGCACAAGCAAACATGTTCGCAGTGTCTGCACGCCTGCCCATCCACTGAAGATGAAATTGCTCATGTGCAAATGTGTATTTTTGGTGGAACTGCACCATGAGATAAACTAAATTAAAAATATTGATCGGTATACATTATTTTCATACATTTTACTAATTGAAATTAAAGATACGTAATATTAAACACAACCATACTCTGAGAAAAACACATGATTGATAGAAACTAGGCAAGTGTCAAGAGAAATTGCAACAATTTTTTGATTTGTCTGAAAACCACTATCCAGCAAAATACCATTTTACTAGTAAAACAGGACATTAAGTAACATAGAGTCAACAAAAAAAAAAATAAGTAAGATAAGATGCCTGCATCAACGTTTTGACAGTTTTTGTATGGGGAAACCTGACAAGTTCGTTAAATTAAACATGTCCATTGCTTTGCTTGTATTAGTTTTTTGTGGTAGGACAGCATGTATTTACTTACTGTTTAAGTAATTTAAATACTGTTCAATTTACATTGAATTTGCATAGCATCTAACATTAATTAAAAATTCATACATTTTGGTGTTCTAGTGCTCTATATTGAAGCACTAGTTTCATAGGAATTCTGGGTGGGGACAGTGTCTTCTATTTTGTACAAATCATGTAAGGGGCCTTATTATGTAAAAATGACAGGCTTCTGTGTAACAATCACTATTGCAATCACCTCTGATTGGTTAACACTCTTCTACTATTGACCAAAATTCTATTGATGCAGTAAGAATACTATAAATTCAGCCAATCAACAATTGAGACTGTAAGGATGATTGATTGATGCAGGTTTTACATAATTAGGCTACAGCTGTAACCAATGTGACATGTTTTATACAAAATCAAAGAAATCCTATGTGACTTAAATAAAATCTTAGTAACTAAAATTCACTATGGCTGCACTAAAGTTAACCAATGTTAACATGTTTAAATGTGCACTAGTTTACATAAGTCAACTCACAATAAAACCAAATGCTTAGTAAATCTTACAATAACAATGATTTGTTAATTATAATAAAGTCAATGGGGCAAAATGCTTTGAGAGATTATTGGGAATGTCAACGGCTGAGCCTGTGAGTTTGGTAAAGCCATTGGTTGACTAGTACTTGAAATAGTTATCTGTTGAGTGGACGTTTGGTGTACCAGTTGCTGTTGAGCAGATTGTTGGGCGGCCAATTGCTGTGCAGACTGCTGTGCGGCTGCTGCTAACTGTTGAGCTGATTGTTGAGCAGCTGCAAGATGTTGAGCTGATTGTGCCAAATGCTGTGCGGATTGTTGAGCAGCAAGATGTTGAACAGACTGTTGTGCTGCTAGACGTTGAGCTGACTGTTGAGCAGCAGCCAAGTGCTGCACAGATTGCTGCGCAGCTGCATACTGTGGGGCCTGATGTTGAGGTGCCAATTGTGGTTGCAATGCTGATGTTTGAACTAGCTGCTGCACTGCAGTTTGAGGCCCATTGCTCATTAACTGCTGCCCAGTGCTCATTAACTGCTGTCCATTGCTCATTAATTGTTGTCCAGGAGGTGCCAAAGTCAACTGTGCAGGGGTCACAGCAACAACAGTTTGTCCACCACCCATCAGTGTTCCAGAATCACTGACTTGCATAAGTTGCTGAGCACCTGCACTTGTAACTATTAGTGCTCCAGAGTTCCCCATAAGTTGTTGTGTAGTACTCACTGTGAGTATTTGTGGAGCTGGAGTTAAAAGTTGAGCTTGAGAAGCTGCAGGTGCTAAAGTCAAGTTAGGGTTGGCTGTTGCAGGTACCAGGGTGGGTAAACCACCCGCTAGACTAACCACAGGAGTCACACTCACTGTTGCCAGGGGTGCAGATGTGCCATGACGAGAAGTTATCACACAAGGCTGGTCACTTCTATAAGATGATGTTTGCTCAAGTAAAAACTCATTCATTGAAGTAAGTTGGGAATTTTTTGCTGTCAAATCTGCAACTTTCTTCAGCAGCACACTAATGTTATCATGTAATAATTTGACTTTATGGTCCAATGATTCACAGTTCTGGCATTGGGTTGCCTGCAATGTTTGATTATCTAGACAAACTTCTTCATATGCAAACCTTCTAAATTTAGCCTCTGGTGGTAAGTCCTCATCTCTGATATGTGAATGCTGGGATCGGTTCAACATTGGAGGTGGAATATTACGTTTTGATGCCATATCATTATTATGTATAAGACTGCAGTCTTGACTGGGACATGCTTGACATGTGGGAGATATATTTCTTGGGTCACGAGGAAACTCTCCAGTGGCATAGAAACGTTCCTCTTCTTCAACCGTGCTGTGCAAAAATTTGCAGTTTTGTCTAAAGCATCCTTTGTTTTGATAGTCGTGACAGAAACGAAAAAGCTCTTTGAGGAAAGATCTTGGTGGAAGTTCGTGCAAAAATCGGCAACTAGCGCGGGAACAGCAACCCTTGATGTAATCTCTGCAGAAATTGCTTGCAACTGGATACAAACCATCTGTATCATCAGAATTCATTGCACCGTCTGTATACGTTGTACCGTTATAAATAATCATATTTTTTAAGGATTACACCCCAGGAGATATATATTACACATTGCTTAGACAAAGTAAATTTTTAAACTGCTTAAATGATTCTGATTTTGTAAATTATGCATCTTTTCCTATCATAAAATAAACTTACTTCTGATCACAACTTCCGATTGGTTGAAAATTGCAAGAAGCCACAATCTTCGAACGTAAAAAATTGGATAGTATTTATATTTAGTTTTAATCTCAGATATTTAGTTTAGTATTTAAATTACATTTTAGAAAACAATCGAAGAGAAAAGAGACTACCTGGAGCCTACCTATAAAAAAGTATTATAGTCAGAGACAAGTTATGATTAAAGTAATTATCATAGAGTAGGTGGTAATTATACTCTGTGGAAAAGAGTAAGTAAAATAAACCATAGATTTATTATTTACTTCCTCTATGCATCATACTTACTCTATGACTACCTTATTACTCTGTTAATGATGATTGTCATCTCAGATTAAAAACCTAGGTTAGGTTTTTAATCTGAGATTGTCATGTTTTCTTGGTGATCAGTGGTGATTGACATCAAATTGACATCGAAAATATTATGTTACTACTTACTCTGAAATGTTACTTGTCTCTGAAAATGGCTATTGCTTGATTGCTATTGTTATTTTTGGAATTTAGTAAAGATGTGGTAAAAATCCTAATTTCTGACTAATTTAGAATGATTCCGTATTCCCAATAATTTATATAGATACCGTATCTAAAAAAGGGTCAAATATAAACTTACAACAATGAGGTAAGCTAAATAACCCTTTTTGTTGGTTACTGTTTATATCATTGTATCGTTGTCATCAATAAATTTAATAAACTACTTAATTAAAGGTAATATTTTCAACATTCTGAAATGCGCAAACAACAATTGTCGCCACGGAGCGTGCATCCATACCAAACTACCGTGGTCCCTCGAAGCGACAAGCAGTTAACATCGGCGAATCAACAAAGAACCAAATATCCCTGGGCAGAAGACAATCACACACCTGTATATCAACTTACAGGAGTTGAGAGCAGTTCTACATCAGAAAACCCCTATCATGTGAGTAATTCTCGTTAACTAGGACACACTCACGTCGTCATACATGAACAATACCTAGATTATGCGAATCTTGACATTGAATATAAATACCTATGACTTTTTAAAATACTATCTTTATTAGTTAATACCTAGGTACAATAAAAAGTAATGAAGCTCCATACATATGAAGCATTTATAATTGAATCACATTAGGAAAGCCATAATTTTATAAAAAGTATGTAGAGCTTGTCCAAGTTGAAATAACGCGCCCCACTACTTAATTAGTTGTTTTAGATGTGTGAGTGCAAATATTAATAACGACACTTCCTCTGTGTGGGAGCGTCGACTGTTCCGTGAATTAGGATCTGTATGCGTACATCAACGTCGACTAGTCGCGTGATAAATCCGACAACGCTCACTGTATGGAGCAGCGCTGGCGCGTTTTATGAAACAATACGTCCGCTCTCGCGCGTTTTCAGATCACTTATGACTAGTTGGACAACAAATCCGAAAACAACGCAGCCTAGCTTCGAGTCTATCCGGCAACTGAATGACCAATTACAATGGCATCGTTATGTGTATTGCGCCCGTATTTTAAATTTGCTTGTGTGCGTAAATGCGATAGTGGCGCGCGTTATTTCAGCTTGGACAAGCTCTAACACAATATTTGTGAAACATAAAAACCAATATGTGATTACATTAGTCATATCACTTTAAAAGGTGACAGAAAAAGTAATTACAACAAACATTCTAGGTACCCCAGTATTATCAAACAACTCAACGGGAATATGGCCCTCCTTCACCTGTCTACCAAATGCCATACACTACAGGATCATGGCGAAATCATAAACCAATCAACCATACTGCCAAACCACTACCGTCCAGTACATACTCATTTCCGCCCTGTGCATCAGCATTCTCACTACCTCTGTGTGAAATAGATCACTCTCGCAATATGAACCATTCCCCTGTCCCTACTGTGCCATCATTGAGTCCAGAAGTTCCTATCATAGGTGCCTGTGGTGGTCATTGTCCAGGATTTGAATATGTCTGCTATTATATTTTACAGGTTTGTAATTTAAGCAAATTATCTTTCGTATATAAAATAATTTTTTATTGCTTCACTTTTCTTTACTTTGCTTTACTTGCACCCTGATGAGAAGTTACACATTGGAGAATGAATAAGTACTTGTCAGTTTAACTTTCGCTTTGATTAGGTATTTAATTTTGTCAAGTTTAATGGCCCTAGCCATGAAATTGAAAGGGTAAAAAGCTGACAAACTCAAATATTGATAAAAATCATTAGTAAATATAAATATTCGTAAAAAATTTACAAGTTAGAAGAATAATATCAAAAATAATTAATTAATCTTATTGCAGGTGATTTTTGTAGTTGGTATATTAACTGGAATTTCTCTATGTATTGCTGGGATTGTACTAAGGCGAACCAATCGCAATGGTGATCTTGGAGTGTTAGTTTATATTGGTGAGTACTGAGTAGTGAATAGGACCTAACAATCTACTTGCATATTATATAGCTTAGAGCTGATTTCTCTTTAGAACAACAATATTACATATATTACTAATAATACAAGATATTTGTTTCTAGAATGTATCTAAGAAAATAGTCCCACAAACTTATCTCGGACCCGGTGGCCAAAATTGGAACTTTTTTTTCTTTTTTATTAGGTACTAGCAATGCTGTCACACGGTCAGCTAAGTTTGAGAGACTATACTACACTCATTACCAAAGAACTACTCAAAGAAAACTCCTGTTTAAAAAATGCAACTATTTGCTATTTCTAAGTACAGTAATACATGTCGCTGTAGTTATAGTATGATTCAATTAAATTGTAGATTTTATGATTGTACCAAATGTTGGCCAGTGTCATAGAATAAACATACTTTAGAAGTTAGACAATGGACAATCATATTATCAGGGCATTTCTAGTACAGCTTTGAATGTTGTACAAGTGTACAAATGTCTCAAGAGCCGGCAGCGCATTACAAGTCCTCAGGTGCTGCATATGTTCATGGACGGTGATAAACAGTTATTATCAGGTGCCCTGCCTGGTCATTTGTTCTCTATTTATATAAAAAAATTGTGTATGTTTATGTACGCATGCAAGAAGTTATACTTTTTGATAGCAAATAATAAATATCTTGAATACAGTTATCAGTTCACACCCAACATACAGTAAATGTATTTTTTTTTGTTGGTAGGCCTATTTCCTGCAAGACTGATTAACTAACGTCAGTGTGTCGAATTTAGGTGTCGGTGCATCGTAAAAATTCACTCTAATAATTTTTACCCTAACGCGCCAAAAGAAGTATAACTTCAAAAAGGCATACAATATAATATGTTTAGTTTCTACACTGGATCACCAATTGAACTGTGTATTTTCTAATTTCTAGGTTGTCTGTCGTCATGCGTATGCGGCGTGCTCCTGGGCGTGCAGTGCTGCGTGCGGCGCGAGATCCGGCAGAGGAAGCTGCGCGCCAACCTGCATATCCCCATGCAGGCTATTCAAGTAACTTTATAATACAAAGCATATTATTATGGTGCGTTTTGACTATAGGGCGACCGTTTAACTCGCGTATCGCCTGCGCGGTAAGAAGGGAGCGGGGGGAGATGTTAGCGGATGGGTAAAAGGGGTGCGCGGAGCAGAGAGCTTACGTCAAGTCTCTATCTCGAGATAAATCTTTGGATTATTGACGCCGTGTGTAGCGTTACCCGCCCCCGTTCCCTTCTTACCGCGCAGGCGATACGCGAGTTAAACGGTCGGCCTATAGTGATGTGCCGGATTGTATGTATATCCGCGAATATTTGGTGTCAAGATCCGCGGATACGGATCTTAACTTTCTTACTCAATCGATGTCAGTGCGCGTGACCTTAAAACGATAGTCGACGCCACTTGACGCTTTGCGTAACAGGACAAGACGTTTCGACTTGCATTGCGCGCGTCTTTCTTTTGTTCTGTTTATAGTTTAGTGTGAACTGTGACAGTGGACAGCATATATAACGTTTGCATTCGTACATGAGTTAGAAAAAAAAATCAGCAAAGAAGTTTAGTAGTGTACACTAACTACCTACACTATAGTTAGGTATGTACTTAATAGCTGATACCCGCGACTTCGTCAATGTGGATTGAGGTTTTTTGGTTCCCGTGGGAACTCTTTAATTTTCAAAGATAAAAAGTAGCCTACTGTGTTATTCCAGACTATAATCTATCTCTGTGCAAAATTTCATCCAGATCTGTTCAGCCGTTCTGGCGTGGTTGGATAACAACATCTATCCATCCAAACTTTCGAATTTGTAATATTAGTATAGAAGCATATTATTATGGTGCAATTTCACTTAAGCCGAGACGCGCAACTATTAAAAATCGTGTCGATTTCCGTTCCTTAGGGCTATGAGAGTAAAGGAATTGAGTGTGGACCTGTGTTAACACTTCTAAGAGTTATAAGACCATAGTGATTAGAGATCACCAGCCACTATCATGCCAGATAATTTTTTGTAAGCATTAAAAAAATATATCTTGAACAAGTAAAAGTAGCTTACTTAAATCATTAATATTTTTATTCAATCACTAGCGAATGCCCGCGACTTCGTTTGCGTGGTTTGAGGTTTTTTGGTTCCCGCGGGAACTCTTTAATTTTCCGGGATAAAAGTCCTGTCCTATGTGCTATTCCAGACTCTAATCTATCTGTGTGCCAAATTTCAGCCATATCCGTTCAGCCGTTGGGACGTGATTGAGTAACAAACATCCATGCATCCATCCAAACTTTCGCATTTATAATAAATAATATAAGAATTTTCTTCGTATTCTATTATTTTCTTATTACTTTACAGGAAGCGCCTGTCACAGCTTGCCCCTTACTGCCGTCTGCATTACATAGTCAAATGTATAGGTGAGTATTATTAATGATTTTATGATTTTTCCACACTGCATTGGACATGCACTGTTTCACACAAAACTACAAATTTCATTTTTCATTTCATAGGTCTTACACCTTAAAACAACTGTTGTGACCTCTTCTAAGACCAGCAGCTATCACCATCAGGTCTTATAATTTACGGTACACTTTTTGAATGTCTAATTCAAAAAGTGTACCGTGTCAGTAGTAGGTAGGTACCAATTTTGAATAAACTTTTTTTGCTCATCTGACCTAAACCCGCGTAAGTAGGCACAATGTACCTACAAAATGGTCAATGGACTAGCATGTGTGAGTTAAGGGCCCGTATTAATCATCTGACATTAGCTTGGAACAGGTTCTTAATTATTATCGGTCAGACTATGCTTTAAACTGTTCTCGAGCATACATTGGGGCTGTTTCTGTAGTGCACAATTTCTAAACTATGCGGAAAGGGGCCAGATTTAAAGCTGCCATTTTAGTTTAGAGATTGTGTTATACAGAATTGGCCACATAGACGGTTGACAGATACTTGAGAACGTGTTATATCTTAATCTAAATGCTAATGTCGGTTTATCAATACAGGCCAAGGTCACGAAACATTAATAAATGTATGTAATTTATTTGTACAGACCCACAAACGCCAACATGTGTACTGAAGAGGATGTAACCGGTGTTCCTTGGTGGCGCCGCGAAAACAGAGACTGACTAGTTTTAAGTTTAAAATAATATGTACAGGTACAAGTGAATACTTTTGTATTATTACTACTACTCTTTAAATATATTGCTTTATAATAAAAACAACTATTTTTATTTTAAATTTTTTTTTTTAAATATAAGACTACCAACGCTGAGATCTATAAAGCGCACTTTGCTTACAGTTAAAACTACTATTTATTTATTTTAAGGCTTGCGCTTGACGATAATCATGCTTAGTGCAAAGCAATGATGAGGTCTAGGTTGGAACGCGCTTGCCTAGAAGATGCCTATTTACTCTTGCCTTGTACGTAACTAAGTTATATGTGGCAGGAAACAAGTGCGCTGGGAGGGTGGTCCACACCCTAGCGGTTCGTATCAGAAACGTCGAGCAAAAACGCTTCGTGCGAGCAGATCGGACGTCAACCACGTAAGGGTGCCAATGCTGTCGGTTTCTCGCTGTTCTGTGGTAGAACGGAGATGGAGGAACATGGTTGTGAAATTCCTGAGCACACTCCCCATGGCATATCCGATTAAAAAACTAATAAGCAGGCGACATTGCGTCGGTGTTGTAGACTGAGCAATTTCGCCTGCGTAAGTGATTGATCGCCAATTACTCTTCGGGCACGGCGATCTATCGAGATGGTACTTGGCGGATCCATCCCAAAGGTGGCAGCAATACTCCATGCCACTACTACTACTTCTACTACTACAAGACTCAAAGCAAAGTTTAAACGTGAAAAATCTGTCACTTACATCAACTAAGTCCATCTTGTTATAACTATGAGTAAAGTCAAAGTTCGCTAGATCATCATCATCGCTCAGCATGAGTAAGCCAGCTCTGTAATGAGTTCTGAATCCACGCAAAAGAAGCCAAATCATAGTTTGACCAATGAGTAGGTAGCTAATGACCAAGAGGAGTAACTATTAGGCTGTTTCCTGGTTCTACTAAATTTTCCTACTTGTGGATAACTATGAGTAAAGTCAAAGTTCGCTAGATCATCATCATCGCTCAGCATGAGTAAGCCAGCTCTGTAATGAGTTCTGAATCCACGCAAAAGAAGCCAAATCATAGTTTGACCAATGAGTAGGTAGCTAATGACCAAGAGGAGTAACTATTAGGCTGTTTCCTGGTTCTACTAAATTTTCCTACTTGTGGGACCACGAGGAAAGACACGTGACGTGAAACCAAATAATTCATTGTAAACAATACAATACAACAATGCTCACTTTCAGAGGTATTAACATGACGTGTAGGTACGTGGTTTTATGGGCAGGTACGTGGTATAGGGAAAACTTTCAATTGTAGGCTGTGTACTCCTATTTTGGTGCTAGAGGAAATTTTATAAGGGCTTAACTTCTCTATAGTTTTTAGTAAGGTACATGTGGATTTAGGTTTTTTACAAGCCTGAGGAAAATCTTTAATTTTCCAGGATAAAAAGTTTATTCCGCCTTGAGGATGTTACAAGCTATCTCTGTGCAAAATTTTTTCAAAATCTGTTTTAACAGATGGGCACAGACACAGACATATATACTTACTTATCCATTCACAATATTAGCATGGATTGTTGGTTCTCTCAGTTCTCTAAACGAAAATTGCAATTATGTGAACTAAGTCGGAAAAAATCCTCTCTTCTGAGAGCTTACGTGGTGTGCGCTGCGTAAATAGTAAAAGTTACACAAACATGAAACAATGTATATGGTGGAACTGTTCTTCTTAAAAAGTTCTAAAAAAATCCGCGATAGCATACATCTATCTTTTAAGGTTGACTCACAATAACCATTTCTATGATTTTCAAATTTGGTCTAAACCAATGCTTTACTTGCGAAGGTGTTTTTACCGACATACTCATGGTGTTAATCCTTATCAAAATAAATAGGTTAATCATCTCAAGTATTTAATTAAGATAACAATTGTCCTTTACACCATTTAATTTAAATGAATATCTTATGAGATATCATAGGAATAATGTAACGTGCAAGGGAAAATGGCGCGACTGCGGTCGGCACTCAGATTAAATACCTATATAATGAGGTCTGGCGGCTGGTGGCAAGTGTGTTGAGGACGGGGCGTACTCTTACAATGTAAAACCTGCCCACTGCCCACTGGCTATATTGTGTATATAGACTATTAGGATTATTAGTGCTACCCGTGCGAAGCCGGGGCGGATCGCTAGTCGTTGATAAATCGATAAAACGAAATCACAACTAAAATAGAGTTCAAGAATCATTCTTTGTGGTTTGCTTTCATGCTAATTTGAACTCCATAATAATTTAACTTATTTATTTATGAATGAAAATTGCTCGAGTATTTTGCTGCTTAATTTGTGTACAGTATTGTTCCACACGCTTCCCCACGTGGGAACAGAATGTGGTGACAGACGGCAAACACCCTCAGTTCCCGACCATTGTGAGTTAATGGTCTGGACCGCTCTCCGGATTATCCTTTGCTGAAATAAATTTGAAAAACTTCTGTATTTTGATCTAAATAAAACATCATCTTTATTTTCAAATATTTATTGAAATGGAGATTGAAGATATATTGAGTACCTACACATAAATATTACAAAAAATGTACTTTAAGTACTAAAATAAGTAAGTATAACATAACATCATTTGATATACCATAGTATAAATCTCATTTGCACCACAAACAAAAATAATATAAATAAAATTGTATAAGTACAGATTATAATATAATATTATATTTTAGTCGATTGTCGAACTTTTAATAAAATATATCTTACTAAATTGCGTTTTGCTTAACTCTGTTCTATTTACATACCTAGTTATCTTTTATCTGTTTGAAGTAAATATTGCAAGTTTTGTGATGTTAGTTTCAAAATGTTATTAAGTAGGTAGTAAATTGAATGCTATATTTTCTTTAAGAGAGCTTAGAATACATTTTAATATCAATCGTGAGCCTACATATTATATGTTAAATTAAATGCTATACAGTCCATCTTTAACACCATAAAAATAAAACTAAATTTATAGGACTGGAAGGTCAATTGGGACCTGTGGAAAACAGGTGATACAATTTAATATCTGTATTAAACGTGATTTTTTAAATAATGTTGTGCAGTTAAGAGCAATTTAAAAAAATAGTTATTTATATTACTTACTTAAACGAAAATTATTAAACTTTATTATTAAACAGGTATTAAGCTGTATCAAATGTCTTACAAATAACATTTATTCTTAAAACTAACAAGGACGGTCTCAAACACAAATGAACATAATATTCATAGCTAAAAATAATCCTTATCTCCTAATCAGAAGTGGGATAATATATTTTTACGTTTTGATTTTCGAAATAATTATACTTAAGTACGAAACTTAATTGTTTTCTCAATTTTTGCAACAAAATTAACCCATAAATATAAATAAAATGAGCCCAAAATATACTTGATATAATTTTACAGTAATGTAGTAAGTACTTACCTACTACAATATTTTTTAAATGTGAATTAGTTTTTTTAAATCCTATCCATTACAATGGTTTATTAAATTAATGGATTATAATTGGAATTATATAAGTAGATCTAAATAAGGTCGACAAAAAGTAATGTCACGAATTAGAATTCGTGAGTTTCATAATGCAAAAAAGAAAGAAAAAACATTTATGGCGGCATTTCACCCTAAATTCATAGCATACTATAAATAACTTAAATAAGGAATAAAGAACAATGGATTTAAGAATGTAACTTGGTTCTTTTAAATACTTACTTGAGTAAAATTTAGTGAAAAAAATAGATAGTAAAATAAATTAAAGTAAATATATAAAGTTTTCATTATGCATGGTGTGATGCCCCAAGATAAAAGACGTAAAAAGTAAAATTAATTACAATGGTACAACATGAAGCAATAAGTTGAATTAATAATTATCTAATCGAAAATTGTTACATAAGTACATATGGACATTACATCTAATTTTAAAATCTGGACGATAATTTGGCCACATGTCTTGTAAATTACGATTATTAACTATCAAAATCTATATTTCTTATATTTGCTTAAACAGCGTCTGTATAACACCAAGAAAATATATTTGACATTGATAGTCCTACGATAAAGTGAATATTATAATGTTATACATGAAAAAAAAAAAATATTATTGATGTAACGGACGAAAACTCGGATAGTGCTGAAAATAATATTTTCTACTTAAGTACTTACTGCTGTAGCTATAGTAGATGATTGCTGTTTGCCATTTTATTATGAATGCAAAATAAAGCCCGATTTTCTAAACAAACAATAGGCAATGACTAAAAATAGTCATAACTCATAAATATTATCACAACAAACGAAAAAAAAACCGTTTCATACACTTTGTACCGTAAAATGCAACACAACTATAGATAAAAAATACATAACTCCCTACAAAACACGATGGTCCGTTATATGTATTGTTTGTTTACAGTAAAATGAAGTTTACTGTTTTACTAAACGGGTCCTTTTCAAACAGACATTAGTCGTAAAAATAAATTCTCTTACACATATATAACGTACGAGCGCAAGTACGTTTCATGGAAATCAATATATTTTAGGTGGACATTTTAATCAGGACTCGCCTGTTCGCAAGAAACTGTCACTCCTTTTTTTTGTTTTGTATTTACGCGACCGACGGCCGACCATCTAACATCTTGTCGCTTTCTTCTGCACTGCTCAAGCTGAAAATAAAACAAAAAAATATCACACCTACACCTTTTTTAATAAACACGATAGTGAAAGTCGGCAGCATTTAGATTTTGAAACACGTTGAGCGTCTTTATTCTGACATTAGTGGGGTGTGCTTTTCCACAGAACTAGTTAGACTATGATTCTAAAAATTACTAGTAATTCGCCCTGAACTGAGACCTCGCGGTATCCATATTATAGTTTTAACTATATTTTGTAATATTTAACTTTTAACATTAGCGCCATCTATTGACATCATTGTGTAGTTCTGTTAAAAATACTGAGGCTCATTAAAAATTTAATAATTTCGTTTCCTTATAATATTTATCTAGTTTTAGTATTTGTTGTTCAAATAATTGATCAAGTTTCAGGCTCAGCCTTTCAGAAAATTGAGAGCTCTGAGGTCAACTTTGGACGTTAGAAAATCTCCACTTTCAAAGGCCCCCATTTCGTCAATTTAATTTAAAAAAAAATTTTTTTGGACTCTATTCCTACTTATCTTTAAAATGATATACCACAACCCTATGTAACGCTATAAAAAATATTTTACTTCGCATTCGCTTCTATGAGAGCCCCCCTGAAATAAAGATTTTTATAACTTTTTAAGCCATATTCGGCGGGAGGCCATCGGTTTACATATTATATTTAAATTTGAAGTAATTACGTTCAGTAATTCAGAAGGTATAAGGCTCTGACAGACGGACGGACGGACAAGTGCAAATTCACTCAAGTAGACTCAAAGACCTTCGCTTCGTTCGGTCAATTATAGTTTAATTTTTGTGCGCAATCGAAATTTTTAATACCATTTACATGCATCTTATATTCATACTAATATTATAAATGCGAAAGTGTGTTTGTTTAATGGTTTGTCGAGATTACGCGTTGCGACGTGGTCTTTGCCATGGGTATAGTTGAGAACCTGGAGAGTGACATAGGCTAATTTTTACCCCGGAAAATTAAGGAGTAATGGAATTAAAAAAAACTTAAACCACGCGGACGAAGTCGCTTGCAGATCAGCTAGTTTATATATTGAAGAATAAAATGAGATGATTCGAAGACCCAAATTCAAGAACGCCAGTTGCAAAGCCTAGCCGCATGGCGCAGCTCTAAGAAAAGTTATACAAACACGAACAAGACAATGGCATACACGTGAAGCGTAACTGAAGTCCGCACCTGTGGCCGTGTCACAATAGATCCGATCCTTTGTACCAGCAGGCAGCAAGTAAACACGCGTGTGATTTCAGTCACGGTTCATATCACAGAAAAATGAATCTGCTAAGAGGCTTGCCAGTGGGCGTGATATGTGCTACTGAACCATCTGCCGTTCGAGAGATTTACTTACATTCTATTTATAATCTTATATGTATGAAAGAAGAGTCGAATTTTAGAGAATTACACATCCAGCTCCATATATCATGTCTTAGCAGTACCTGCTTACTTGAAAGAAAACTGGGAGTTTTTATTAAAAATGAAAAAAGTCTTAAGAAGTCAAATTTATAAAGAGAATTTGAAGTTAAATTATATAAGGAATAAGGTTGAATTTAATGTTTATAATTTCATGTACTATGTCTTATTGTGTAAGCTGGCTCGAAATTTCTGCAACTAATCAAAACATAGCCATTACGTATTAGAAGTAAAATGTAATATGTGAGTTTGACGACACTAGTTTCTTATGTTCTGTGGTTCATGTAATGTTCTAGTTTCATTCGCATATCATTAGTGTAAATCTACGCATAAAGTTTAGCCACTTCAAAACTATTGAATACAATCGTATGGTCTATATTGGTCATCGAGACCTACTTCGAGAGCAGTAAATGTTCGATACAAGTTAAATTGTGGGCGCCAAAGACACGCAGTAGTTACATTATTCTATGCCAAATTAAGACATGAGTTAGCTTTTTCCTTGAACTTTTCGCTTTGAATCCACACACGATGTTAATGTCACAGTCACAACAATAGATTAGGGCCATAAACTGCGTAATAATTTGGTAGCGTCTATCTCTTTTGTTCATGCGTTATATTATATAAATGAGTGGTTTTTGGTTCTCCTTACTTATACTATTTGGAGGTTCAGGGTTCAGTGCGTTAATTTAGTTAATCATACCATTCCTTATTGTCCATGAGGTTACGCATTTCATCATCCGGCGCCGGCGGTGCGTCCCTCACAGGCGCGTACTGGGCAGCTACTAGAGGGTCAGTTGACGGGTTGAGGGCTGTAAGCGCTGCGGCTCCGCTGGCCGGAGTCTCGTTACCGCCTCCCCAACGAGCAGACCATGCCCATATGCCCATAGCTACAACAATTAACACATTATCATGAGCTTAGAAGGCAACTTCAACCTGTATGTACATAATTGATGGGACGCAAATCAGTTATATTAGCAATATTTATATTATAAATTGGAAAGCATTCCTTAATTGTGTCGAATATACCAGATTAAGGTAGAATTAACTATATTAAGACTAGTGGTTCGCCCCGAACGGAGACCTCGCGGCGCCATCTAATGTAAAGTGAAGTGAAGTAAAGTAACATCCATCATTGTGAAGTTCTGTTAAAAATACTGAAGCTCATTAAAAATTAAACAATTTCGTTTCCTTATAATATTTATCTAATTTTAGTATTTGTTGTTCAAGTACAGGATATAAAAATAATTGATCAAGTGTTAGGCTCAGCCTTTCAGAAAACATTGTAATAGGTAAATATACTGAAGCTCATTAAAATTAAATAATTTCGTTTCCTTATAATATTTATCTAATTTTAGTATTTGTTGTTCAAGTACAGGATATAATTCAAATTATTGATCAAGTTTCAGGCTCAACCTTTCAGAAAACATTGTAATAGGTAAATTTTAACATTAGCACCATCTATTGACACCATTGTGAAGTTCTGTTTAAAATACTGAAGCTCATTAAAAATTAAATAATTTCGTTTCCTTATAATATTTATCTAATTTAAGTATTTGCTGTTCAAGTACAGGATGTAATTCAAATAATTGATCAAGTTTCAGGCTCAGCATTTCAGAAAATTGAGAGTTCTGATGTCAACTTTGGACGTTAGGAAATCTCCACTTCGAAAGCCCTCCATTTCGTCAATTTAAGGGGAAAAATTAAAAAAATATATTTTTGGACTCTATTCCTAATTATCTTTAAAATGATATACCACAACCCTATGTAACGCTATAAAAAATATTTTACTTCGCATTCGCTTCTATGAGAGCCCCCCTGAAATAAAGATTTTTATAACTTTTTAAGCCATATTCGGCGGGAGGCCATCGGTTTATATGTATAATATTTCAATTTGAAGTTATAAGGCTCTGACAGACGGACGGACGGACAAGTGCAAATTCACTCAAGTAGACAGAGACCTTCGCTTCGCTCGGACAATTAGACAATGCAGTTCATGGTTTTACCGACACCTCAAAAGCGGGGATGCTCGTTGCTGATGCACTGTTTATGTATTTACGTAGCTAAGCATAAATAAGATGAATTAGGTCGTATTTTACTTTAAATGGTTTGATTGGTTATGGAACAAGAGATAACCCGTAGTGGAAAGATAGATTACACTTAAATTTATACAAAAAATATTATATGATTCTCATGTTAAAATCATATAGGGGATATGTGGGATGTAGCTACTGCGTTTAGAAAAGTATTTAACCCGAACGTGCTCCTAGGCTGCATTAAGTATGATAAAAGGAAAATTCAAATTCAGTTTAGTAGAGGTTGCTGAACCGTTAACGAAGATAATAAATTCTCAGCAATCGTTAATGCGAAAAGTGTAAACGAGTAAGACTGGTTTACGACTACAAATCAAGAGCTTTAGAAATTGCCTATGCCATCTAGGCCATGGATATTATTCTAGAACTGTGTAAAGCAAGTACTCTCTTATGCGCGAGTTATAAAGTTCTACAGTAGGAGAACTAGTACAGTAGTAGAGTTTGAAAATATTCAAAGCAGTTTTGAAGATCCACGCTGAATAACTTAAAAGATTTGAATCCAGGTGAGCTTGCTTTTAATTTTCAACACAAATAGGTATCAACAGACGTGCAAATAGATTAAACATGTATACCTAAAACCGCTCTTTTGTAAGTAATGTACAAAAGAAAGTTATTATAACTATTTTAGCCAATTCTGGCATAACATAAAGGAATAGGCTTTATAAATAGCATGATTACTAATGACTAAGTTTTAGTTAATACACATCAAAACGAATTAATTATGTGTGTAACTTTATTCACTACGCAAATGTAAAAAAAACCGGTCAAGTGCGAGTCAGACACGCGCACAAAGGGTTCCGTACCACCACATAATAACCATCATATAAAATAACAAAGAAGATGTAGCACATAGCGCCTGACAAACAATTCGACACCTCATGAGTACGGAGCCCCAAGGGACTGTAGACCTAAGTATTTGATACCTCCACGCGTTCCCGACAAAAAGGCTATTGAAAGACAGACGAATATCGAAGTGATCCTATAAGGGTACTTTTTTTCCTCTTGAGGTACTGAACCCTAAACACGATTGCCCCACAAATGCGTTCTACACTACCTAACGAGTGGGTGTAAGTGACCCAATTCCGATATGTAAAGACTGTGTATTGGAGCATATTGACACTGAATCGATAATATAAACGAGATTATCGTTACAATTTAGGTTCTGCCCCATAAATCTGCCAACCGCAAGGATTCAGGTTAATTAGTTATAGCATAAACAAATTTTGGCGAAAATCCAATGAGGTTATTCAAAATTGCATTCGAGGAGTGTCTTGCAGTTCAACGCATGTACGTCGTACGTAGATGATCATATAATATATTTATATTTATAACGCTTCCGCATTATGCAGAGACAACAATCGTGACTGTGTGACACGTTTCAAGGATGTTTCCGACGCAAATAAAGGGCATTTTACTGAGACTCACTTTGCATTTGAGTTATACAATTTAAAAAACAAATATACCTCTAGAATGGAATACATTAGATGTATCTTCTATAGAGGTTTTGATGATAAAATAAATCATCAATATCAATAACGTTTTTAGAAGATATAAATTAAAAACGGATATTCAGGAAATTTATCGGACAATTAACTATGGTATAGAACCATCTTGCACATATACCTAACTTAAAAATAAGTAGTTATAATATGTATAATCAAAATTATACCATCATACTTCCTCAGATATAATTAATTATTACAGTACGAACTACGAGTATCTAACTAAGCACTCTTTTGCACACGATGATAATGAATCACAATTATGTTTAGTTTTTTTAGGGAGTATGAAGTGTATACTGATAGTGTATATTTGGAAGTAAATCAATAAACTGAAATTGAAATAATGTACGTACAAAAATATACAAATACAAATAATAAACATTTCAAAGCAATGTTTTTTAGATCCAAATTCCAATAAATCCAAAGTTAAGTAGGTAGGTACTACACGAGAGCTCCAAATTCGGAAAGCAAAGAAAAGGATAAAATAGGTAAAAACAGCCTCAGTTTTGCACCGGCAAATGCCAACAGGTCTGAAGGTTAAGGTCAGGTGAAACGAAGTCATTACTCAGGTGACTTGACACTTTCAGGCTATATTAGACATAGACATCCAACGCCTTTCTCACTAATAGATTGATGAAGATAAAATGATCTTTCAATTATTATGATCATACAAAATTACTAAAAGATTTACATAGTAACTTAGTAGTGATTATTGGATAGAAGCTGGTGTTATTTTGCGCAAGTCCATGATAATGAAGAACTTACTTAATTCGTTTTAAACGTTTAACCCGCCAAAGCAGACCAATCTACACAATCACATAAATTTGTCGGCGTTGGTGGATTATAGCGAATTAAGCTTCTAGTTCCTTGATTAGTAGTAATTACTTTAGTCTAAATATCAAATACCAATTTAGACAATTTAGAATATAATTAAAAGTTGTTAAGTCAATTGAAGAAAAAAATATGTCACGCAAGAGAGAATTCGTTATAAGTAAATTGTTATATAGTAACTACGGTGCCGATTGGAACAAGCCCCGTCTAGACTTGGAACATCCCTCGATTTCGTTTGTAGCGAATAATAAGCATCACTAGCACCGTGAAATACGATTTAGATTCACCAAAACACGTATCCAAGGTCTGTTGATGTTTTTGCTAGAACATAATGATCTACTTTGGCGATATAAAAAATAACAACTGAAGTATTAGGGGCCTCCGTGTTGTACGACGAAACTTTGCCTTATAGCCATGTAGTATCCTAGAGTATAATATACTCTTAATCATTGGTATCAATAGCATCGCGAGTTTACTTTACTTGTTTAGAGAACACTATGTTAGTTATTCGCGGAAGGTCAAATGTTTGTATAATCAAACCGAGCTTCGCTTTTACAAGTGTCGTTGTGTAGAACAATGGAAAAGCTGAACAACACCTATATGCAAAGAGCTATTTCTATGTCCAACTATCACAAGACAATTATTGCCAAAGACGATGAACGTTCTCGATACGCTATCCGAGATTTATGGGGCTAGGCGTGGGCGAATCGGATGAATTGGTTAGAGTCCGTTAAGACTCGTAAACCGATGTCAATTTGTTTGTAATTTATAACCAAGAAATCCATTTAAATTGTTAAAATCTATTTCACTTAAGTAAATCTTTCAGTTGACTTAGCATAATTAATTTGGCAAAGAGGCCAAAAGTTTGTGAGTGACGTAAAGGCTTACAGGAAACTCTCAGGAATGGGGAATTTGATTGGCATTTAAAGTAATTGGGTATTTGACTACTATTCAAATAAATTATTTTTTAGTGATTATTAAATAGAGGATCTCCCAAAAGTCATAATATCCACGTATCTTGATAGTTTTATGTTGAATAACCATTTTAAACAATCGATTAAAGTAAAAAAGTGCGTCGAACGTTATTGACGTCACATTTTAGAATTTCATATAAATCCCATACTTGGGACGCGTTTTGACGTTTGAAAAAAAGTTGCTGATTTGACCTGGATTTGACTATTTGTCAAATACCCAATTAGGAATTGAGGCTCAAAGACTATCAAGGAGTAATAATTGGGAAACCAGGCAATTTAAAGGTGTGAAATAGTAAACTGACCTGCGAACAGTAATCCAACGCACAGCAATACTCCGCCGATGATAAGCGTTGACAACCCACTCTCGCTCTCGGGTGTTGGCGTAGGCGACGCTGACCAGTTAGAGTATTGCACGCCGCCGGCTATTATGCACGCCAGTCCTGAGAAAAAAAAAATACACCATAAATAATATTTACACCAGTCTAACAAGATCATAGTATTAATATTTATATGCTTACGACATACACGAAGATTATTTTTACATTATAAGAGAAAACCAGATTACAATTACAGATAACATAGGCTAGGTATATGAAATCAGACCAGCCTCTGATCTAAAATAAACTTAAGCTCTTTTTATTCGTCTCCGATACACAAATAAGGTAGCTAGAACAAGTATTACCTGTAATGGTTGCCATAATAGTGCTAGAACAGTTCATTGGCTTAAACCAGAATCTTGGGATTTGTCGTGGGAACATTGCAATGGCACATCTTCAATTAATGAAGTTTTAAGTACCTACATATATAAGTAATACATAAATAACTAACTTTATACTTCTAACATACCTTTACTACTGTTTTAATCATACTTTTGCGGGTCTAAAGTCAGTCTTCATGCCCTAGGGCCGTAATCTAGTCGATCGATCGCCCAACTAGTTAACCAACCCCATACTGTAAATATGCACAATAGAGTCTAGGCTCCAGACTGGTCGACCAAACGATCGTACCATTTGACATAAAAGTTTTTAAACCAAGGAGTATGTGTACCTGCATAAACACTGGCAGCATGAAAAGCAAAATGACAAATGTGACTCTATCGAACGTGAACATTCACTTTTAATTTGTATTTTCTTTTTATTATTTACTAGACCTATGTATGTGTATGTATTTACTATACTTACTATGATTTGTAATAAATATCTAATCGTTACAGTTTGTTTTACTGTTATGGTAGAAGTATAAAGTAGAGTATACACCACCGGGATAAAGCAGTTTTTTCTTGGGCGCTTGAATCCCTCACTGCACTCAGGACTCAATCTTAATTCCCGACCAAAGGGAGGGAATTAACTTATAACACCCTCGCTGCGCTCGGGAGTTAAATTTGGAGTCCTTCGTTACGTTCAGGATTCAATGTAGCGCCCGTGACATAAAACAGTGCTTTATCCCCTTGGTGTATAAACTACTATTATACGAGTAGAGATTGCGTTATAAAAAAAATATCGCAGTAAGTTCATGAAATGAGGCTAGCGATACTACTGCTATCAATAGCTATAGCGTAGTAGTAGTATGTACGCTACCGCTATGGGTAGCGTACATCATAGAAACTTATTCATAGTTGTAGAACATGACATTGACATGAGTCCAAAAATGTCGGGGGTAAAAAGATAAACACAAAAGTAGAAGACAACCAAACAACATAGCGCATTTTTGCTGTTAATAAAGTCCAATGACTAGCAAATCAATATCCAAAGGGAAAAACGGCTGTACCAATCGGTAGGAGGAATAGTCAGTCCAGTCAGTTGGCTCTTGTATTGCGTGGATGTTAAATGTTACACAGATTAAATAATAGATACTAAATGTTGAGTAGGTCTGCCTACTAGGTCTACAGTAACAGTTTTATAATGAATGATGTCACTCAAAATCAAGTGATTGTATTAATTAACTATAAAAAATCTTTCTATGTATATGACGCATAATTTTATACTCAGAATGGTCACTGTATTATAAACTTTTCTGTAGGACTGGAAGCGTTTGCTTTTTATCATTTAATATTATTGTGAGTACTAAGTGCTTAATATAAAGAAAGATAGTTTTTGCATATTGTCATACAATATAATTACTTAATATTAACGCAGACCTCATTAAGAATCTATTCGATAATACCATAGTATGATAATACCATATAATACGTAGGCCTGAATGGCTTCCTCAGAAGGAAGATAAGTAAATCACCAGCCCCCTCTCATTTTCAATTTGCCAGACGATTTCTTCAATTTACCAAATTGGAAAAATGTGTGCTATAACCGATAGCCATGCAATATCACAAGTCGCACTCGCAATTAAACTGCACCACCCTCAATCGATACCCATTGTATGCAGATTTTCATCTCAATTCGCAAAACCGGGTCAGAGATCACCCGTTTTGGGCTTGACCACTACTAGTTTCTGAGCTTCTGTGTGCTATTCATGTCGACTGGCCATTTATAGCAATAACAATTTTGCACACAGGCACAAGCTTACGAATGAATAAAATATTTGAAAAGTTGTTGCTTACTTAATATGTTTAATTTCTAAATTATTTACGTAATTATAAGTTTAGTTACCTACTTTCCATTAATAGAAATATAGTTTGCTATATTGATAATGATAACAGGAAAATTTCGAACTATTAATGACTTTATATTCCATTAATAGATAGTTATTGACTGAGTTTCTACTAACTACTTAGCGTTGAATATTATTATTATTGAAAATCCATTGTTCAATTTATCAGATATTACAATGTTCTTAAAGTCAGTAGAGAATTATTGTTAGATGCTTGATGCATCCCACCTATCCATTGTTAGATGTTATTCTTTCAAAAAGTTTAACTGTACCTATCAATAGGTCAAATTACGGGTTTGAACAACGTTCCATAAGGTTCCGTGTTTTATTGAAAAAAAAGTTTTAATAATTTAAGATCACAATAATCATAATTGTACATACAACTTGTACATGTACAAGGGTAAACAAAATCAAAGGTTTAATTTCCGGAATAACTACCGGTATGTATTTCTCAACTAACTATTCAAGTATTACAGGAAATAAGAAGCAAGTAATTCAATCTGATCAATATCCGATTAACTACGAACATGTAGCAATTGCGGTTACAAGATTCATATCATTCATGCAAATGTAATTAGAAGTGAATCGTATATTATTCTATTTGTGAAGATGTTGTGGGCATTGGATGAAATATAGTTACTGTTAAAATAAGTATCTGACTAGACTATATGCCATAGGTAAATCACTTGCTTAAAAACAAATATATATATAGTTGATGTAGGTAATAAAATGGACCTTGCGTTAAAATCAATTCACCTTGACAAGAATCCGATTGAGGAGGTTAGGGCTGGTTTCAAATTCAAATTTTAGGAAAACGTTTGAATTGCGTGGACGTTTGAGATGAGACTAGAAAATTAAGTTAAAATAAATATTATGTTATACCATGGTTAGAAATCATTGAAGCTTACTCTTCAGTATCAAGGCTCATAACATAAGTAGGGTATTACTTACTTAGTTATAATGCAGCAAAAAGTACCTAAGTATAGCAACCAAACATACACCCCACATTAAATGATGAACTCTTGCAGTGACCTAGTTAGCACATAAAATAGACCGCGTGCATTCTTAATGAATATCGATTTCACGACACTGGTTATTACGCTTCTTTAACCCACACTCAAGGTTGAACAGCTTGTTAGACCATTTTATTGCAAGTCGTAACGTTGAGTGAGATGTAAAAGCATTCAAGAGATTACTCACATTGTAACTACCACCGATTACGGCCTAGAGTCTAGACTTTAGTCCTTAATAAATTAAGATATTATAGACTTAATTTTTAAATAGCAACAAAGAACAAAAACTAGTTTACTACGCACTAGTTGGGACTCCGAACTAAAACGATACGATTAAAGATTCTGTAAAGGCTTGCATTTTAATAAATAAAGGGCACTTTCTTCACGACTGAAATATAGTCGTAAATCATGAAAATAAATCGTGAAGAATATGAATGGTATTTACCGTAGGGTATAGACAATTTCTAGGAATTAGGGAATATTATCATTAGAATATATAGCGGTTTCCAGTGAACTGACTGTGTGAAACAAGCCATTTTATATTTTGAAAAAATCTTGTTTTCCTGAACATAATACTGACAGACAGAAATTGAACCAATGTCAACCTAAGCTACATACTATTTTATTATTTATCAGTTATGGCATCCATAGTCTATACCTTGAAACGAGAGTAAAATTTTAAGTGGAAAGCATTTAAAGCTTCTTTTACATAATATTTTAACGTAAAATAATTGTTTGAACTTAATCAAATAATAGAACGCCAGAACAGTTTAGCTAATGGAATGAGAACTAACATTAAAATACGTCATAATGGGTCAAACCAGCAGCGGATCATGGGATACGTTCCGTTTCCTGTAATACCGCACATGAATACAGGGCATGTAGAGCACTGAGCAACAGTTAATTATAATGTTGGGCACTTACAGTGGAATTCATAATCGTTGGGTAACCAGTCTCCGCAAAAATGCCGTTCACGATTCGCGATCTTGTGCAGAGTGATTTTCTACAGTGGATTATTAATTTTATTGAAACATATTTTATATTTTAGGCATGAATATATTTTTATAAGTTCACACTACACATCCTTTTACAACATTTTTATAACAACGACGTTACCTAGGTTACACTATTTTTCTAAAAGTTTATGGTCTACAACCCAAAGGAGTTTTTATTCAACACCTTCTCCTATTTTTCAATTTATATGTTTATAAATTTAAAAATAAACTTTAAATAAATAATAATAACTTAACTCGGTTTTATTTTTATATCTATACCGTTAAAACAAAAACTTATTTAACTTTCTAAAACAAATCTTCAAAAATACTAATCTTTTAACTTACTTACAT
Organism: Erebia aethiops; assembly: GCA_923060345.2. Taxonomy (NCBI): domain Eukaryota; kingdom Metazoa; phylum Arthropoda; class Insecta; order Lepidoptera; family Nymphalidae; genus Erebia; species Erebia aethiops. The sequence continues at coordinate 21,886,565 of OV281082.1, forward strand.
TAGTATTTTCTTAAGGTGTTTCTCAAATTTAATTTTACTTAACGGTTTTGTTAATATATCAGCTGTTTGTTCATCTGTAGAACAATACTTTACAGCAATATTACCTTTTATATAATGTTCATGTATAAAATAATATCTAACATCAATATGCTTTGATCTTTTATTGAATGAACCTGTTTTAATTAACTGAATTGAACTCTGATTGTCAATATTCAATAATATTTTTATATTTAAATCTACAAGTTCACGCAATAATGATCTTAAATACAATGTTTCCTTACAACAATCCGCAGCTGCAATGTATTCAGCTTCAGTTGAAGATAAAGCAACAATTGGTTGTCTTTTGGAACACCAAGCAATGGGTCCACCTGCTAAAAATATTATATAACCAGTTGTGCTACGTCTAGTTTCTAAATCATTTGCATAATCTGCATCACAATAAGCATCTATTACAGACAAATTTTCATTTTTAAAATATTGTATTCCCTTATCTTTTGTACCCTTTAAATATTTCAAAATCTTTTTAATAGCTATGACATCATTTTTATTAGGATTTTCTATTTTTCGACTGACATAATTAACTGCTTGAGCTATATCAGGTCTAGTCCTAGTAGATAGATACAATAATCCACCCACACACTCTCTGTAGGGAAAATTTAAATTTGTTTCCAATGTCTCGTCTATAACTGTCTGTTCACTACATGGTGTGCTAGTGGGTTTTGAATCAATCATATTATAAGCTTTAAGCAAATTTTCTGTATAAAGTTCTTGTTTCAATGTTATACCTGAACTATCTTTATGAATTTCTAAACCAATATAATTTTTAGGATTTTTAAATATTCTTATTTCAAATTCCTTTTGCAAACAATTCAGAATTCTATCTAAATCAGTTTTATTTTTAGCAATTACAAGTCCATCATCTACATAAATTGCTATTATAATATTTTTATTAACATTTGTAAATACACAACGATCAGTTTTTGTAGAAAATAAACCTAGTTTTAACAATGTTTGAGTAAATTTCTTATTCCATGTTATTGGAGCTTGTTTAAGTCCATATAACGATTTTATTAATTTACAAACTTTATTTGGTTCTTTTTCAAAACCTTCTGGGATATTCATATAAATATCTTCACTAAGCTCTCCGTATAAAAATGCAGTTTTTACGTCAAATGTGACAATTTCACAATTAGCAGCTATAGCAAACAAAGATTTTAGTGATGACTGACTTACCACTGGACTGTATATCTCGTTGAAGTCAATACCTTTTTGCTCGAAACCTCTCACTACAAGACGTGCTTTATACATACCATCATCCTTCACACGAAATACCCATTTGTTACTTAATATTTTATGTCCTTGTGCTTCTTGTCTGTCAACTAATTTCCATGTATTATTTTTATACAGAGATTCCTTCTCCAAATTTATGGCCTTCTCCCAATTTTTCTTTTCTTTACCTGTGATGACCTCATTATATGTAAGTAGTACATAGTCATCGAATTTGATTGGTTGAGTTTTCTTTCTCTGAGATCTTCTTAAATCTTCTGTAACTTCTTCACTTTCTTGAGAACTTCCCAGAACTTGTGAGTCTATTTCTTCTGTATCATAATATTGAACATCTTCTTCTTCTTCATATATTTCTGATTCCATATTAGTTACACCTTCTTCTGTTTGTATAACATTATCTATTTCGTTCGTTTGTGTTAAGTTATCTTCTTCTATTTGTATTATATTATCTCTTTCATTTTTTTCTTCATTAATTTCTATGTTACTTTCTTTTTTATTGAGAATTACTATATCTCTATGGTATTCTACTTTACGACTTTCTTCATTCCACAGCCTATATCCATTGTTAGTATATCCTATCATTATTAGTTTCTTACTTCTTGAGTCTAGCTTTTTAATTTGTCCTAGTTGTTTAGCATATACAGTACATCCAAATGTATGTATGTTGGAAAGATTTGGTTGTTTTCCATTCCATATCTCATGAGGTGTTTTGTTATTAACTGTTTGACTGGGTAATCGGTTAAGAAGGTAAGTAGCACAGTAAACAGCTTCACCCCACATTTCATTATTCAATTTTGACTCAAATAACAATGCTCTTACTTTTTCTAATATTGTTCGATTTAATCGTTCGGCTTTCCCATTATGTTGAGGTGTGTATGGAATTGTATAGTCTAATTTTATGCCTTTCTTTAAACACCATGTTTTAAATTCATTGCTTGTATATTCTCCTCCGTTGTCACATCGTATACAAGATACTTTTTCTTTCTTTTCTCGTTCTACTTCTTCTATATAATTCTTAATTACTTCTGAAACTTCATTTTTATGTTTTATAAGATTAGTTTTAATTAAATGACTATAATCATCTAAAATTGTGACAAAATATCTCTTGCCATCATATGTTTCTGTTTCTAATGGCCCACAAACATCTGTATGAATTATTTCGAGTATTCTTCCTGCTCTCTGCCTTTCTGTGTTAAAAGGTAGTCTGCTTTGCTTTGCTTTTATGCATATTTCACATGGTTCTTCTTTACTATTAACTCCTTCTATTTTTATACCTTGAGCTACATTGGGTAGGAATCGCAAAATATCTTTTCCAGGATGTCCTAGTCTCTTATGCCACTCCAAAGCTGTATCTTTCTCTTTTGCTAATAGTGTATGCTCTTCACAATTTTCTTCTTTATTTATATAAATGAAATATAAACCGTTTTCTTTTTCACCTTTAAGTATCAATTTTTTATTTTTAAATATTTTGACACTTTCTGTCGTAAACAAAACAGAACCATTATTATCTGCTACAGCAGTGACTGACATTAAATTGTGTGTTAGGTCAGGAACATATAAGGTTTTATTCAATGTACAGTTTATACCTTGAATTGTTCCAATTCCTTCAGATTTAATAGTTTCATTATTTGCCACTGATATTTGCGACTGAATTTCTTGATAATTACTTAAAATATTAATATTATTTGTCATATGTGACGTACTTCCTGAATCAACCACAAATTTTATTATTTCATTTTCTTTATGAGTATTACTGGTCGTTACCAAGGCTACGTTCTTGTTGTTAAAATTTTTATTATTTTTATTGCGGAAAAAACAATTTTCTGCTTTGTGATTGTTTTTCTTACATATATTACAGCCTTTATTTTTATACCAGCAATCCTTTTCCAGATGGTTATTCATTTTACATGTTCTGCATTTGAACTGTTTTGGTTTATATTTGTCTACCTTTAGCACTACATTATCACATTTTTCAACTTTAGTACTTACTCGCGTTTCTTCGAGCAGCAATCGATTTTTAAGATTAAGTAAATTTTTTTCATTATCTGAGGTACTTTCCCATGCTGTTGTGAAAAATTTGTATGAATCTGGGAGACATGTTAGAATCTTTGTCATTATAAGGTCTTCACTAATCTCATGACCAAGATTTTTTAATCTTAATGACAAATTCTCTACATTTACTAAATTTTCATTCATAGGCTGATTGCTATTGTACTTGAAATTAAAAAATTCTTGTAGTAAATTAGATTTGTTTCTATTTTCTGACCCCTCAAAAATGGTACAGATTTTGTTATACATTTCATATGCTGAATTACAAGTTAACAAATGATATTTGAATTTCTTATCGATTGATGATATTATAATTTTTTGTGACTTGGCATCTTTAAGTTCATCAATCTTTTCTTCACCCTTTTTTAAAGTATTACTTAACCCATGCGCCTTTAAATAAATATTTATTTCGAATTTCCACATTTGAAAACTCTCGGGTCCATTTAATTTTTCGATTTGGATTGTTTCATCCGAAGCTTTCGCCATTTTAAATTTTTATGTGTAATGTACTTACAGTTTTTTTATTTTATGCGATTTTTATTTTTTCTCGCTTCTCACGTCCGCTGGGCCCATAACCTCTTGTGCAGAGTGATTTTCTACAGTGGATTATTAATTTTATTGAAACATATTTTATATTTTAGGCATGAATATATTTTTATAAGTTCACACTACACATCCTTTTACAACATTTTTATAACAACGACGTTACCTAGGTTACACTATTTTTCTAAAAGTTTATGGTCTACAACCCAAAGGAGTTTTTATTCAACACGCGAAGCGATTGAATGTCGAATCTTCCTTTGTTGCAATTCATAAACGTTCACTAGACAATCGCCTAGCTGAATGGAGAAGAAATGGAGATGTACAGAATATTGTCTATTGATTTACATGTTATCTGTAGAAATTCTCTATGGATGTCACTTTGAAGCACTGAGTCACTCAAGTGAATGTCAATGTTTGTTTACAAACAAACATTGACGGGGTTTTGAATTCCCAATAGTTTCCAATTTTAGTGAAGAAGAGAAAGCAACAACCGACACTAATTCGAAATTTACGTGGTAAAACGCTGACGAATGATACCACCTTGATAGCGGTGATGCCTAACATCATGATTTGTATATCTCGCATAAAGTCAGAGACGGCCAAGGCTAACAGTACATCCTGGACCACCTCTGCAAAAATATGTAATATCACGAAGATATGTTTGTTCGCAGATCTAACAAAAGTGCAGCTTACTCTCCATAAACTGAAGTCCAGTAGAACTATGTACTTACTTCAGCTCTTACGTTCTAACTGTTCCGGCATGGTGCAAAGATATGTTCATCAGTGCAGGCTTTTGGCCTGAGGGCATAGTATACTGTCGTTACAGGAAAACGAGAAGGAATTTTCTTCTGTTTTTTATGACTATATACTTATTTTTATTAGAATTGTATTTATAGTATTTTAAGAATTCTATTGTATTGTGTTATTTTATGCGTTCTAATTATGTTTAAATATTGTTGCCTGATTCAAATAAATAATTGAATGAAAACTACAAAATAATATTATTATATTATAATCCCTTTAATATTATTTTAACATTTAAATAGATAGGTATACCAGGCTGAAAAGGAGATTATTCATAATATTGACTGCTATAATGATTATTGTATTATTAGTCACTTCCTTTTCGCCTTAAGTAATGCACATAAGAGTAATATCATATGAGGCCCTCCAACCAAATGAATTAATCCACGACCTTTATTCTAACTTCTTCAAACCAGAGATACAAGATCTTTGCTCAAACTGAGGATAGTAGAACAGCGTATGTTCTGGAATCGTCAATAGGTGTCTGTGTAGTACATACATTACTGTAATTCCTTTATTTTACGCTCGTATATGTTTTATTCATCAACATCCGAGTCATTATAAAAATTGCCTTGTTTCTATTTTATCCAGTTCTGTATACCATCTATTAGCCTTGCGTCTTTATGTAGGCTAGCCGATTGTGGTATCTTTCAAGAGTCCACCCTCGTGCGGCACTTCTTTCTTCTGGCAATAGTTAGGCACTACTAAATATTGAGCACGTGCCTCTTCTCAGAACGAGAAGGGCAACTTCCAGAAATACCAGTATGTTTCAGGACAGCATAAATCGTCGTAGTTTTATATGCACAGCCTGTAATTAGCGATTTCACCATCAAAGTATAGCCATCATTCGCTTTATGCTACACTTTGGATTATTTGTGGATTTATTGGTTTTACCACAAGTACAAACGTAGAAATACATGTTGTGTATGACTAAAATCACATTTTTCTTCCATTTTTTATCAAAAATCAAGATTTATTACGCACAAATAGCCCACAAAATACAAAAATAATGCTATGTCAAGCTCATGTCATAGCAAAAGCCTTGTTTGATAGTGTCTGGCGCGCGGAAATCGGCGAACCAGTATTCGGCCGCTGTTGGCGACCAATTTGAGAGTATCTTACGACTATGAAATGCAAAAAGCTTGAATTCGACACATAGCGCCTGAAACGTCTCGGTGGCGAGCGTTTCAAGCGTTTATGAATTCCACTGTTAATAATGGGTCAGCAGAACGGAATGTGCATCTATTCATGTCAATGCAAATGAGAATATAATTACCTGTTAATTATATCCTCTTATGTAACAATAATGTTGAATGAAGTCACGTTTAGTAAAGGATAGTCGATTGTTTGTCAGATCAGTGTACTTTGAGCTGAGGTCTAATCGAGTTTTAGTATTCCATTCACGTTATGTAAACATGTCAGTACTTAAATCTATTTAATAGATTTTACTACCTAGTAGTAGAATAAGAAGTAGTTGTACACACGGAAATAATAAGTACTTAAAACTTTAAACAGAACATTGACAGATTGACATTGAGAATTGAAAGGAGTGAACTCAATGTTCTCTGCAGAAAAGGTTAGCACTACTTTTGGATGTCACTTCTTGTATAGTTCGCGCGCGAGTTGAATGCAGTGTAAATGTCAACTCGCGCGCGAACTGTAGTTAAGCGAGTTTCTACATACATGTTACTCATTGAATCCAGTAGATGTATGCCATAATGAATGTCAAAAAAATGCTGAAGTTGAAACCTATTCAAGTTCACGTAGGATCACGTAGATGTCGTAAAAAAGCAAGAGGTTGGTCTGAAACTCTTAAAAAACGTTACCTACTAGTTTTTGTAATCAGATTAGTGATTACTTAAGCTCAGCGTACGAGCAAAGTAGATTGGAAGGTTACTCATAACGAATGAGCACTAAGCACTGTGTGCTGTAGCCTATAGCATGACCCACTTCCAACTACACGTCACCCCTTATAAAGGAAACGAGAACCGCTATGGGTGTCTTTCTTTTAAGAAAGCGAGTAGCCATTGGCGTAGGCGTAGCCAGCAATTTTTTCTAGGGTTGGATTTTCTGTGCCAGGATATTTGTTTGATTATGACTAAGTACTTGGTTGGAAGCCGAGAACGGGACAGCTATGTCAAATTTTCGACGAACTCTGATTGTAAGTTTTTATATTATTGAAGACAAAAGATTTCCCCAAAGGTGAACGTTGCATATGATTAGTCAACGTTTTTTTTTGCTCGGAACGAGATTAAGGTTTGGCCACGCATGAAACTTTAAAAAAGGATGATCTTTGATAATCTTTTCTACACTTAGTCTTTTTCTGTATCCTCAAGTCTGAATAGGAAGCTATTGATAAGAAGAGAAAGCAGAATACTAATCAACTCAAAAAAGCTCGCAAAAAGCTGTGCATGGTTTCTGTTCTGTTCTTACTCCAAGAGTTAATGCTCTCCCCTAGCTACGTACGTATGATTCCCAATCCCTAGTTGAACGGTGGCAATGATGAGGTAATGCGTACCGTATATCATTAGCTGTGTATCATAAATGGTATTGGGTGTCCGGTGCGGCGGCGCTTGCGGCCGGTGACTCACCAGTGGCTGCGTAGTTGTATCACGCTTCACGAGAGTGTAGCGACTGCATAGACATGGCCTATGAATTTTTTAGTAGGCAGCGGATCCGACACAATACCTACTATGACCTCTACTTAAATGGCAAACGGTCTTCGGGCATTGATTGGAAATTGGAACACAAATAGTGCAATCAAACAAATATATAAATATGGTAAATTATAAAATAATATTAAATGTATTATTACTTATTATGTTTGTCTGAATTTAAATATAATATTAGCAGATGCCCGCGACATCGTCCGTGTGGATTTTATTTATTTTAAACCCCGTGAGAACTATGATTTACCAGCGTAAAAAGTATGCTCATCCATGCGGTGTCTGTACCAAAAATCTTTGAAAGGTAGCTAGCAGATAGACCCAATTTCGCATGATTATAATATAAACTACTTAGTAACGTTTCTAATACTTAATAACCAAATATAGAATACAGAGTATAGAGAAATGCTAATACTAAGAAGCACTTAAGCAATAAATATTTTTGTTAGGTAGGTAATTGATAATCTGCTCAGGGATTAAAGACTTCCTGGAATTCAGTTTTATCATGAAAACTTTTTTAACATCAACGCTACAATAAAAATCTATACTTTTTTTGGGAAATAACGAATAACAAGTAAACTATGTACCTATGTGTACTTCTAAAAGAAGCAAGAATAAATTAACCGTAATAAGGTAATTATAACGTTACGTCTTTTATATATATTTGTACCAGAAATTAAAAACTAAAACAATATTGAAAGGACATTCACAAGGAGATGACGATGTTTCAACGATGACGAAGATGAAAACCGAAAAATCAAATGGTGATCGTCACAAGTCACAACTCACAACACGAATGTCGACGTCAGACCAATAAACTGCTACGCGCAGACACAATTAGACAATGGTCCGTTATCGGCTATGACGTGTTCAGTTTTGCGTAAGTTTAATTTTACAATAGAGTTAGTGGACAATTCTGATAGCGTCAAAGGCTTTGTATTCTTGCAGCGCCCGAAGGTCGACAAACCCGTCAATGCGACTCGTTTCCGTAGTGTACTGTGTATTACCGCTTACTTCCTCGGCCCTCACTCCTTGCAGAATATGGTGAACTCGACGTTAACATTCTCGATTTTAGATAAAAATCTTCGTTTTCATTTTTGTAGTAAAGAAAATATTTCATATGGAATCATTGACATAATAATAAGTATTATTATGTCAATCATATTATGGAATGCCTTGGAATTTTTTTCACTGTAGTTAAGTGGTAGGTATTATTTTGTAGAATTGACCACATTTCGATCATAATAATATTATCATGATGGGGCTTGGGATTTAGTTAAAAGTAAATAATACCTATATCCATACTAATATTATAAATGCGTAACTGTGGCTGTCTGTCTATCACGCTGTCATGGCTCATCTGTTCAACCGATTTTGATGAAAATTGGTACAGGGATAGGTGGTATCCCGGGGAAGGACATAGGCTATCAAAAAAATTTAATCCACGCGGACGAAGTCGTGGGCATCATCTAATTATGTTATGTTATGATTTATATCGCTTAGCTAATTTATCACTAGTTTGATTTCACACTCTTTAGTTGGGAACTTGGTACTACGAGTACCTACCTACTTAATCGCAACCAGGGTACTTAACTAAATGGTTTCAGCTTTAATTAAATACAAAATTGGAAAAATGTTGATGTGCGTCATTAAAATTACAACTGGCGTAGGTATAAGTTACGAAAATCAATGTTATGTTACGCACAAATCACAATCAAATAATTAAATTGAATATTGCATAGGTAGGTATTTATTTGCCCTACTGAATATTATGCGTCAAAATATCGTCAGAACTTTGGAGGTGACAATTAGTACCTATATAGGTATTTTACGTGCGTTTCGTGAAACTAAGTAGGTAGGTACCTATTTACCTAATTATTGTTGGTTTTGTTAGTTTCAGTGTATTTATTCACAGATAAGATTTGTTCCACCATTTTATATTATAATAAATAAATAAATAATAATTAAATATACATTATATATAGGTACCTACTTTATATTATACATTTATAATATATAATAAATTCAGGATATGTTACCAACTGCCAACTGGTTCATTGAAAAGCATAACCGGTCTATCATTGATGTGACCCTTACAACATGTTCTCCGTTTTTTACACTTCCTTGAAGCTAAATATGACGTCAACATGATTTTAATATAATGTACCTAGTAGTAAGTAAATGATGACTAAAATGTTATTTTGCTTGGAAAAAATACGATTTTGCAGAGGGTTATTTCTCCGTCTGTCTGTCTGTTTAAATATCAATAGGTCCCTACTAGGGCTTCCAATACCGGGATCCCGGTATTGGCTAATACTGGGACCCCGGATTTTTTTCGTCCGTTTTCGATACCGGTACTGACCGGTACCGGTACTTTTCAAGAACCGGGATCCCGGGATAATACCGCTATTGAAAAAACCGGTATTCGAAAGCCCTAGTCCCTACATAGGTATTCGTATAATCACAGAATAAGTAATAGTACCAGCTGTACTATTACTGTATAATATACAATATATATTAGCTGTACCTACAGCTAATATACATACCTATATTATAACTTAATAAAAAATCTACCTAATCTGTAACATCAAGAATATTCAACTCCTAAACATAATAATATTACTTAAACTACAGCATGTAAGTACATAACTACTCATAATGGATAAGTAAGTACTACTTAAGTACAGATGTGATTGTTGCGAAAATGGGCCAAAGCAGCGGAACTAGGTTTCAATCGTGGGCAGAGGCATTAGCGTTGAAAGACTGCTTTCACTTACAATTGACTAATTGTTTGGGACCAATTCACGCTTGACTCACAAGTCTTAAAATGGAAAAAATTTGCTTAGGTACCTACTTTAAACTTGCATTTTTTAAATTTTTCTGAATTCAACAAGTTAACCCTTGACTGCGATGTCACCTGGTAGTGGTAACTATGAAAGTAATAATTACTACCTACATTACGAAATTCATACTCGTATTGAAACTCGGCATCGTACCGGAACTATAATCGCTTGGGATGCGTCTCTTGCCGGTATAGTGGTAACTAACCAATTAGCCATATTATCCAAAGCATAGCATAGCATATTACCTTGCACCAGGGGCATACTATCATCGCTTAGAGCCTATGGTTGACGTTAGTGCTTTAGAATTATAATATGCTTATTTTAGGGACGTCAAGGTACGTGACAAGTGACAACCTCCGTGGCGCAGTGTGTAGCGCTGTTGCCTTAACGTGCGGAGGTCCTGGGTTCGATCCCCGGCAGGGTCAATTTGAAAATTTATAATTTCTGCATTTTCCCAGGTCTGGCCTGGTGGGAGGCTTCGGCCGTTGCTAGTTACCACCCTACCGGCAAAGACGTGCCGCCAAGCGATTTAGCGTTCCGGTACGATGCCGTGTAGAAACCGAAGGGGTATGGGTTTAATATACCTGCTATGCCCCTAACAGGTTAGCCCGCTACCATCTTAGACTGCATCATCACTTACCATCAGGTGAGATCGCAGTCAAGGGCTAGCTTGTAGTGGATAAAAAAAAAACGTGAGTCGTGACATATCACAATCAATAATTATTATGACTGACACTTGAGTCTTGACTACTCTATATTCAAGGATGTACAGTTGCTATTCCCAGTTTTACCTATTGTATTACATTGAACATATTAAAATTCAGGGTTACAAAAAGGAAGTGACATATAATTATTGTTGGTAGGAACAGGAAACACAAACCTTTCTATATTTAGCAGTGTCGTACTCATAACTGTTACCTGTGTAAGTTCTTAACTAGTGAACTTTTTGTATTAACTTATGTGCAATCACCAATAGTTATTGAATATGCTCAGTCAAAATTTATTAATAAATAAGATGTGTTCTTTATTTACTTAAGTACTTACTTAATAACGAATAAACATAATTTAACAGAACTTTTGCCACAGGGGCCATATCCACAGATAAAAGTAAGCTATTTGCACATGAAATGTTACAGTGCACAAGTGTGTGCGCTAACACAGCCGCAGCTCTATTCCCTCACTGTCATATTCTAACAGGATGGAAAACCTGACATAACTGAAGATATGAGCAGGACAAATGGCCTTATGTATTTTACTAGGCAGTGATTGAAACACCGAAATTTCCTAATTCCAGGCTACTAACTACTGATAACTTCTTGTCAGTAAGAGCCTTAAAATTGGTCAACTTTTCTTGCTCGCTGAAAAGCTTGAATAACATTACAATATCTTCCGCACAGATGGCTAATCTCAGGAGATTGGCCGACATGGCCGAAATTTGGTTAGGAGGACTTAGCTATTAAGTAAGTATAATAGGTAGTTTTTTAAGAATGTTCTTAAGTACATGTATGTATGAAATTTCAGAAGGCTATCAAATCAAATCAAATCAAATATTCTTTATTCAAATAAACTTTTACAAGTACTTTTGAATCGTCAAGTGAATCTACCACTGGTTCGGAATGCCATTCATACCGAGAAGAACCAGCAAGAAACTCGGTGGTTGCTTTTTTTAAATAATTCTATTCTATTGTGGTTGACCACACTGCCTTTTCAAACATGGCTATCAAATTCAACCCTCGTAATTTAAAATATGTACAACACATTTTAAGACATAATAAGTAACTAATAAGTAACTACGGATTTAACTTGTTAAGATATAATAGGGCTGTTATAAGAAACAGCTTCTGCTGTTATGTTAAATTTGGGTTTTTGTGAGTTACCTACTTATTAAGTTTAATCTTGAACCCTTCAAATCTGGTAGGAAGTTATGATACAACTAGTAAACATATACAGAGTGGAAGGGATAAGTTGACCATACAAACACTTTATATTTGTTATGAAATTATATCAATTTAAAATATTAAATCAATTTGAATTAATAATATTCAATACAATTATTAATTTCATGAATTAATTTCATCAATCCACATCTAAATGTTATTACTAATTACTATTTAGGTTTTCTACATACAAAGTAAAAATTAACCTTCTTGCAAGAAAACTTTTTAATTAGAAGCAAAGTGGACTTACAACAATTAAAAAAAAACTGCAAATTTACTGCACAAGGGCAGTAAATTTAACTTACATGCCCTGTTTACTGCTTCTGTAAGTACATTTGTCAAGCAAGTAATAAAATAGTAATCAAAAATAAAATAGTAATCAATAGGTAATAAGCAAAAATAGTAATAACTAGCTGATGCCCATGACTTCATCCGTGTGGATTGAGGTTTTGTTGGTTCCCACAGGAACTCTTCAATTTTCCGGGATAAAAAGTAAGCCTATGTGTTATTCCAGACTATAATCTATCTCTATGCCAAATTTCATCCATTCTGTTCAGCCGTTCTGGCATGATTGAGTAACAAACTTCCATCCATCCAAAATTTCATTTATAATATTAAGTAGTATAGATAAAGGCGGCCAGGTGGTGAAAATCAGCATTGGGGCACCTGGTACCTCAGATATGCGCCATTATAGAGCTTTCGTGTCTGAGAGGCCTGGAGTGCCAACACAAGCTGAGTGGCTTACCTGTTTGTTGCACTGCTGTACAATACAGTGTTGATTTTGCATGTAAGTGCTTATTTTAAGTTTATTTCTGTGCAGAAGTGCCTCAAATAAAGATTTTGCTATCTTTCTTTCTACTTAATCATAAAAGTCTCATTTTCTCGAAGCACACTTGTGACAGTTTTTTTGCAGAGGGACAATATATTGGGCTTTTTTGTTACTTAAATACAAAATGTAATTTTATAACTAATTATAACCCACAGTACAGCACAGTCCCCATCAAGAATGAGGCTTTTCAGGATCCCAATTATTAGATGCAACTGAGACAAACTTGTCTGTACCTAGGGATGTCACCTATTCTATCTTATGTCTGTCTCTAGGGAGTCAGGTTTAGGGGTTGAGCCATGAAAAGATACCAAAACAGACATACTTAAGTAGGTACATAAAGAATTTATGATATACTAGCTGATGCCCGCGACTTCGTCCGCGTGGTTTAAGTTTTTTTGATTCCCGCGGGAACTCCTTAATTTTCCGGGAAAAAGTAGCCTATGTCAATCTCCAGGTCCTCAACTATACCCGTGCCAAAAATCACGTCGATCCGGTGCTCCGTTACGGCGTGATTGAAGGACAAACCAACAAACAAACACACTTTCGCATTTATAATATTAGTACTATGATGGATGATAAAAGCTACATAGTTAAGTAATTATTATTAAATTAGTTTCCACTTACCGACGATAAACAAAGTACTGCCTAAAAGGCAAAGGCCGAGTCGTATGCAGAGTGCACGGTTCAGGCTGCTTGTCACCCTTCGTGAGAAGTAGCTGATAGGGCAGTTCCAGCGCTGGTCATTGGGCTGCTGCTCGTAGGTCACCGTCGTGGGCTGGTAAACGGCACTGGTCGGCATCTTGATTCGATTCAATATCAAATATTTCACTATTTCACCACTAATAATTATCAGAGGCACACTCACATCACCCTTGATAGTTTGTATCGTATCAACTAAAGTGATAGATAAAACAATAATTGTGTTCAGTGCTACGCTTAATAATAACTTGGTAAATTATATTTGCAAGGTTTTAACGCCAGCCAAAAGGCCAAAACAAACAAAGAATACACGCCAAGTGACGCTACAAAGTAGCAAGCAGTAGCGCGTACGGCGGCGTCGGAACGATTAAGAAATAAGAAATTGAGGAGAATACTCTAGGAATCCAGTGTTGCCAACCACTAGGGAGCGCCCCCCCTAACAGCAGCTTGAAATCCCCCTGTTCCCCCCTAACACCAACTTGAAATCCCCCTAGCTTGTTGTAAAATAACCCTGGCCCCAAATAAGCACATTTTTTGAGCGGTATATTGAATTAATAAAAAATACACACAAAATGAAATTGACGGTTATTTCCGTTGGACATCATATAGGTAAAACTTTTAATTTAAAGAAACTAGTCTTAATTCAAGTTTCAAATTTCATCGACGTGAAGATAATTATTATCAATTATTTCGTTTAGGACATCATGGACCTGGCTATCGAGTTGCGTTTTACTACCTATTGCCTGTATTTTTAAAGCCATACATATTGACGTTAAATAATTTGTTGTATGTAGAAAAAGCACGTTCGACACTTGTTTTTCCCCCCCAAAAATGCACCTAGAAACCCCTTTCCGATAACTTACCTCTAGGGGGAATACCTCCAAGTTGGCAGCACTGAGAATAGAAATGGAATGCTGCAATGCAATGGAATGGAATATGAATGGAATAAAATCATCGCTAATAGTGTACTCTGCACTTCGATCACAGAAAAGATCACAGATTTTTCTGTGATCGAAGACTCTGCATGACGTACACTGTGTCAAAATGTTCGGAAATATGTGCTGTCAATCATTGTTAAAGTCTGAATTGTTGTGATTGGCTGAATTTAGGGTGTCTTAATGCGGTAATGAATTTGCACCAATAACGGAAGATGTTTAACGAATCAGAAGTGATTGCGATTTTTAATCATTATCATCATCAATCATTACAGCAGGGCGACCGCTTATCTTCTGCATTGATCATTGTTACAGTATCAATTGTTGTGATTGGCTGAATTCAAGGTATTCTTGCTGCGTCAATGGATTTTGTCCAATAGTGGAAGAGTGTCAACCAATCAGAGGTGATTGCGATGTGGCAATGATTGATGCAAAAGATACGCGGTCGCCCTGCAGATATTACGCCTATGTATTACGCGCTAGACGCCCGCGCCGCCGGTGCCCGGTGCTAGACGCCACTTGCATTGGCGGGTCCATGGAAGATATTAATTCTACCTCCATGTTGACATATTTACAATATTGTTTGGCTGAAAATTACAGCTACAGTGAACGATCTTAATCACCTCTGATTATAAACATTCTTCCACTATTGGCTTACTTCTCAACTTGACTTATCTGAAAAGCGGGACAGCGCTATAGCGGGGACAAATACGACAGGTGTGGAGCACGCTCTACAGGTCGGACGCCCAATTTTTTTCTATGAAATGGCCCATCTAGTAGGTACCTACATTTAAATCGATGTTTGTGGGACTCTCAGAGTAAGTGTTGGGACCTCAGGGTTGGGACTACGATTGGACGACACTGAAATCTTCCATAGATTTCCAGATGGATTAATAGTATACCTACTACCTTGCAGCGGATGTTCATAATCTCATAGGCACAGATGTAGTAAATCACTTGTTTGTACGCGAAATCGCGGGCATAGAACAGTAATTTTGAGGGCCAAGAAAATAAAAACAAAATAGATGTGCAAAAATATTATTGTTTATTACTGTTAATCATTCTATATTGCTAACAGTCGTACAATTCTAAAGCTATCACTATATTGTTATCTAAAAGGTAAAAGGCACTCTTCCTTGTTATAAATATTGTATTTACTATTTATCTTGCATCATCAATCACCTCTTAATAGTACATACTATTATATTACAATTGTATAATTATGATCTATTTTTAAAATATTGTTAATGTTAATGCAATTAAATAATTATTTATGAATAATCCATCAATTATATGATCTAAAAAGCGTTTATATACATGAATAATATAATTCCTGTTATTTCAAATAATAAGGCACCTTATGAGCAATTACCTAATAATTTAATAAATCAAATCGAATGAATAAAGTATTCAAATCAATTTAATAATAAAAGAACACATGTCTTGTGGCTTGTGCTTTTGTACTGAAATCAGTAATGTACAAAATGTTGCAAAATAATTAGGTAAGTATTCTTGTGTTATGTGCAACCAACTTAAGTGAATCGTTATGACATCAATGAAAATGCAATCACAATCGTTTTCGAAACTTCTTCATACATTTTGAAAACAGAAGTAATATTCAAGAAAAAAAAAACTAAGCTCCAATTACTTGGGATTTTGAATTTTGATAAAGAAACTTTGATCTCCTATTTTTTTATTTATTCAAAAGTTCGGTGGTGTGTGGTGGTCTAGAAAATGATTTTAGTTTAAACGAGGTTAAATGAATAAAGTAAGCCTTACACCAAAATGTCGAGCAATGAATAGAGTACAAACAAGATTTTTTAATTACATTTAAAGATGATCTTAAAACTAAGATAATATGGAAATCGTAAAATCTTTTGAGCATAATATTATAACCTTTTTAGTACGAATTTTTCGAAAGAGTTGTGCTTTAATAGAATTTTTATTTGTTGTTGCAAAAATGGATAATACATTTTTAAATACCTATTGTTTAAACACAATCAGATTACATATTTTGTAATACCTCAAAATACAGGTAATAAATTTAAGTGACAATTAATAGTAAATGTTGAAATAATGGAAATACCACTTTTATATCTCTTGTTGCAGTAACTATTTGACATAAATGAAGAAAAAGTCTATTCTCTATCTATTCAATATAAAAATTGTAAAATATGCGACATAAATAATTTGATTTCAAATTTACATTGCCTATAAAGCATATATATATTCTGTCATGTCATTTTGTTTCTCATTTCTGTCAGTCTCAAAAATTGCTTATATTCCACTTTATTCCACTTATATCCGTCCAACCATTTATTTTACTTTTGACACGCTTAAGCACGCCTATGAAGTCTCATAATAATTATCGACAGGCAACCATTGACAAAAAAAGGCATACTTCATAGACGCAGATTTTTTTTACAATAGTGAAGCGACGACGTTTCTTTTTATCCGATATTTCGTAACTGGTATTCTCATCTAGTAATTACCAGTATGAATTTCCTTTTCAAAATAGTCACGAAGCTGCAACACAAGCTCTCTTTAAATTGTCCTTGCACCACATATTATCTTTGGTGATTGATGGTTTCTATGACCTGCCCGATTCATATAACATTTACTATACTGGTTTACATAAATGATTAACTTTAATACACACATAAATATACTAAGTCATTTAAACACTTGGATATGTTGAACAAACATAAATATTAACGTGTCAATTAGGACAATTTAAAGAGAGCTTGTGTTGCAGCTTTGTGATCAATTAAAACTTCTTCATAAAGAAAGTAGATTGTTAACAAAAATCGAATTAATAACGCATCAGAGCATCATTGAATCGAGCTGTTAAAAGTAAATTAAATGATTGGACGGAAAGACATCTCTTGATAGCCATCAAAACAGATTGATTGATAGATTCCTCATTGTCGACTGAGAAGTTAGTCACAAGACGTGTCGCAATAACATATTGCGTCACTGACACTGACATAATATTATGCGACACTTTCGTTCCGGACTGTACCTCAGCAGACTTGCACTGGCAGCTCACTTCTGTCGCTACAAAAGTTAAATTTAACTGTACGGCTGTATTAAAAATAACTACAGCCTGTATATAGCTACATGTAACAACGTAGAATACAAATATCGAACACATAATAAAAATCGAATAATATCATTCAACAGCAAAGCCAGCAGTTTCCAAGACTGCCTGTTTGAGTTTGTCGTGCAGCCTTTCTTTGCTCGGATACGGCGGAAGATCGAGACGATTGAAGCACGTGTGTGCTTTTGGAAGTGAATCCGGGGAGGCGTCTGCTACTAAGTGCAACGTGAATAGTCTGGGAGCGGCTGCGCCAGTGGAGCCTTGTAGGGCGCGGAAACCGGCGAGAGGGACTCTGCGGGAGCCTGTAACGAATTGTAGAAGTCTCGCTCGCATTTCAGCGTCGAACTCTTCGACTATTTCCCAGAACCAGTTAACGATTGGAGCGTCTGGGTTGACGTGTTTGAGGCGCGTGTGTCGTTTCCAGTCGGCCGGGTCGAGGTCGGCTCTGCCTGCTAGTAAAGGTTGAAGGTCTCTCGGGGAGAGCGGTCTGAGGAGTTGCGGTGGAATGATGTCAGCGAGGCCGCGCTGAAGAGCGAGCCACTGGCGTTCAGCGCCTCGGGTGAATCTGTGTGCCACGTACAGTCGGACGTAGTCGCGTTTGTTAGCGTCCGTAACAGTCTCGTTGGTCCCGCCCGGCCTCAGTTCCACGCTTCGCACGGCGCCGAACGATGAACATTCGACGGAGAACGTTGTGTCTATTACACCGGCTATGCTGTTATCCCTGAAATTGAAAGAAAATATTATAAATGCGAAAGTGTGTTTGTTTGTTGGTTTGTCCTTCAATCACGCCGCAACGGAGCAGCGGATCGACGTGATTTTTGGCATAGATATAGTTGAGGACCTGGAGAGTGACATAGGCTACTTTTTATCCCGGAAAATAAAGGAGTTCCCGTGGCAATCAAAAAATACTTAAACCACGCGGACGAAGTCGCGGGCATCAGCTAGTTGAAAGAATAAAATTGAAAATGTTAATATCATTTAACTCAAAGCCCACTAGTTCAAAATTAGTATCACTATACACTTTTTTTTAACATCAATAAAATATTAGATGCAGTGATAAATATAATTGTGTTATAAGTTTTATAACTAAAGCTACATATTGCACACAGTACAGTAGGATCATCCATTTTAAAGAGTTTTTTTCATACTCACAGCATCCAAGACAGAGACCGATGCAGTTCTGGATCGACGTCCCTAATGTCTCTCAATGTGATCGGTCTCCCCAATAGCTGCTTATAGAAGGGCGCAGTAAACGCGGCGTCGAGTGTATGACCGTGGAACAACGCTACTCCCAGGATACGCCCCGCGAAATGGAAGTACGACAGATGCTCTGGGTTCACCTGAAAAAGAAAACCATAATAAAGTTTTTTTTTAATTAGGCTTGCGCTTGACGACAATCATTCAATCAATCAAAATTGTCTATCAGGTATCAAAGAATGCATGCCTAAAAAGGAAGTCTGTGATTTTGTCAAAAATACACATCTCTTAATTTGTTTTTTCTATTCTATATTAAAGTTTTAACTTGTCAGTATCTTATAAATAAATAAAACCTGCACAAAAAAATTCATCTAAATCTGTCAAGCCATTTCTGAGTTTTAACGAGACAAACAAACAGCAATTGATTTATATATATAAGATAAGATAGTTGGAATACGATAAGAATACTCACTCCTGAGTCGGCATTAATCTGTAATGCATATCGATCATCCCCAGCGTTTGCATACTGAAATAGTCCATAGTGGGGGTTGAACAGCTCCCTGCCCAGTAAATGCAACCACTCTCTCGCGACCCCGCCATAGTCCAGCCCCTCTTCGCCGCGGAACTTGACCAGCAATCGTTTGCGCAATTCCTTGCCACGTAGCTTCATCACGAGCCGGTACGATTCTTCCAGTACTTCGTTACGTGATACCTGTGAGATATAGAAACATGAAAATGATAAATGTTTATTTAACAAAAAAAAATTAGCAGTCATAGGTAGGGAATGCCGATAGAAGTGACAACGGATATTTAAAATAACGCGAGGTGTGGGTCACGGTAACACAGCACTTTTAAAATATAAAACTAGGGCATTAAAGTTTAAGTACGAATGTACTATATTTAAGATCTTTTGTCTTCGTAACAACACGAGGTGTCAGTCACGGTTACACAGCACTTTTAAATATAAACCTTAAAACTGAGGCTTAAAGTTTAATTACGAATGTACTATATTTATACTTAGACCTATTGTCTTAAGAAGAACGGTTCCACATTTTTACCCCCTACCAAAAAGTACTTAACGCGCCTTAAGATATTTTCACTTCAAACAAACAACTCTGACAATTATTCTTACGTCCAATGGGACACCACACTAGGTAATCCTGTATCGTGGGTACCTATGTCGCATTAAACAAGAAAGATTAAACATGAATGAAAATGAAATTTTTAGCAGAATAATTGTAACTGCTCGATGAGAGTTGTGAAGAAAATTGAGTTCTTGATTACTTTTAAGATACAGCACCCAAAAAACAACTTATTCATATACGCGACTTACGTGAGTAAAACTCAAGTATAATCATGGCCAAATACGATACAATCCCAAATAATAAAAATCACGCACACCTGAAAACTTGGATGACACATTTTAATTTATTGGCCGATTGGTTCAGTACTTTGTCAAAGGGAATGTATCTAATCTATACTAATATAATAAATGCTAAGGCCATATAATAATACAATACATAAATGCAAAAGTGTGCCTGTCTGTCTGCTACATTTCAGGCCCATTTTTTCAACCGATTTTGATGAAACTTGGTACAGGGATAGGTTATATCCCGGAGAAGGACATAGGCTTTTTACCCAGGAAAAAAATGTTCCCACGGGAAACAAAAGACTAAATCCACGCGGACGAAGGCATCATCCAGTCGCACAAAAAAAATTCACGCACATCTGTCGTCTGAAAACTTCGAGGACACTTTTATTGTTTGACCAATTGGTCCAGTATTTTGTCAAAGGGTATAAATACCTCGATTCGACAGTGTCCGGTCTGCGGTTGCAAAGCCTGTAACTCCGCTCTTAGGACCCTTGCTTTGGCAGCCAAGTCTCTTTTGTACTTTGGCAGCGCATCAGCATCGGGCGGTTCGATGGAGGCAGGCGGAGAGGCCGGCGCCGCG
Organism: Erebia aethiops; assembly: GCA_923060345.2. Taxonomy (NCBI): domain Eukaryota; kingdom Metazoa; phylum Arthropoda; class Insecta; order Lepidoptera; family Nymphalidae; genus Erebia; species Erebia aethiops. Next base: position 21,907,406 of record OV281082.1, read on the forward strand.
GCGGGGGGACTGGCCGGTACTGGCGGGGCGGCGTCTAATGGCGGTGTCTGGAACAAAATATATGTAGAATGTATAGAAATCGAACAGCCTCGTTGGTCTAGTGGTTAGCATGATCGACTGCGGACTAGAAATTCTCAGTACTAGCCCGGAGTTTGGAAGTTGGCTGTGTTTAACCCCTGTGCCTCGGAGAGCACCTTAAGCCGTCGGTTCCGGTTATTATCGCTAACATGATAATAGTCGTTAAAGCCCGCCAACCCGCATTGGAACAGGGTGGTGGGTCTAAGCTCTAATTCCCTCTGTCCTATGAGAGTGGAGGCCTGTGCCCAGCAGTGGGACATTAATGGGCTTTAGAGGTGGTGGTGGATAGAAATCTATAGTGAAACTGTTGGTCACACCTTTCACACTGCTAAAAAAATAAATATCAATAGATTACAATTGCAATTTCAATTTTATTAATTAATTTAAAAAAGAGCAACTGTCAAGACTCTTGCTAGGTCTTCTTAGTAGGAAATAGGAATTGCATTTTTAAGCAGTGATAAATTCTCTTGAAATAAACTTTCGTTGTTTATGAACCGATAAAAAAAAATTGATTTCTACACACTATCTTGAAGTCAGGCGGGTATAACAAGGATAAGCAAAGTTGACGCATCAGGCATTTTAATAATAATAATATCATATGAACCCAATCAATAGGGGTCAATAATTCGGGGGGTTGTGCCACATTGACACAGTATTTACACTACTAAACTCACCAGTCGAGCAGATAGTGCCAACCGCGGGTCAGTGAACTGTGTGGTGCGGTTGTTGTGGTCCACAAAGTACGGCCGGCCGGATGGTGCGTGTCTCATCTCCCAGCCGGGGGGCAGCGGGCCGGCCGCGGCCGCGCAGTGACGCAAGTGTTGTGGCACCCGCGGGTCGTGCCATGTAGATGCGCCCGTTACACTGTTGTAGAAATAAACTTGTCCTTGGGCTGTCGTTCGCATTTCTGTAAGAATAAACATTTTTTTGAAGTGAAATCTTCTTTGAGCACTTTTTGTTAGGGGGTAAACATAGAATAATTAAACCTCTAGAATCAATGCCAGCGTGTAACCGAAAGGGATAGGTAGTAATATTAACAATGCACCAAGCACAATAAGTGCTTTATGAACAAAACAAACTACACCTGTGACACGCAGAAAGGGATAGAAGAAATCATATTTTGTCCTCATTCTATCTTGTGTAACATCTCAACACTGCATCTCTTTCATGTGGGAGTGAAAAGGAGATATGGCTTGGTCTGTATTACTTTCTCTGTCTACGGGGGTAAACTTGTGGATTCGCGTCAACGACGTGCATGTCGCCGACATGCTCGCGTTGTTACGAAGACTTAGGTCTTAAATATAAATACATATACGTCATTCGTAATTAAACTTCAATGCCTTACTTTTAAAGTTTATATTAAATTGACGTTCTTGATATTGACAATGTAATGCACGTTTTCTCTGATGACAGAACGTCTTAAAAAATTTTTTTTTCCAATAGTAATGTAGCTTTATGTGTTACTTTAAAGGTGCATAATTAACTGAAGTTGTTGCTAATGTAATACCTTTTTCTACATTTCCCAGTCAGAAACTCAAATGTTTAATGTGTGCGCAAATTGGGACATTTTTGCGATAATTTTTGTTTGTGGTACATTGTCACACACATGTCATGGTACACGGTAGTAAATCCACAGGGATGAAGTTGCGGGTATTATAAGTACATTGACAAAGCTTTTCAAGATTAATTATTGTATTGGCAAACAGGGTAACATAGTTTGTCTTACCATATCCAGGCGGTAGGTCTGTGGCAGCTACAACAACGGGTGTCACAGTGGAAGGCGATGATGGCGTGGTCGGCTGTCGAGTTCTTACTGCCGTCTGTGGCTGAGGCTCTGGTCTAAAACACATCATTAGAAAACAAAATAAGTTAAAACCAAATAAGTCAATTAAAAATAAGTAAGTTAAAAAAAATAACTGGCTGAGTTTGTTGTCGGCTTTTCTCAGAGCCGCGTTTGGAACCCTCGTAGCTTTAGTTTTTAGATACCGTAACTGATTATGACCATCATGTTTTATAAGTAACTAGCTGATGCCCGCGACTTCGTCCGCGTAGATTGACGTTTTTCGGTTCCCGCGGGAACTCTTAAATTTTCCGGGGTAAAAAGTAGCCTATGTGTTATTCCAGTCTAAAATTTATCTCTGTGCCAAATTTCATCCAGATCCGTTCAGCCGTTGGGGCGTGATTGGGTAACAAACATCCATCCATAGGTACATCCAAACTTTCGCATTTATAATATTTATTTGAAGTATGGATTACCTTAACGATATAGAAGCAGCATGGCTAACATCGCTCTCCGACACCGGCGACGCGGGTGAGGCGGGTGAGGTGGGTGTGACGGGCGAGGTGGGTGACAGCGGTGTGACGGGGCTGGTGGGTGCGGGGGAGGGGGTCGGGGTGGTAGGCGGCGTGGTGGGGGGCGGCGACGCGGGCTGGGGCTCCACCGGGCGCTCCCATTGCGTCTGTCTGAGTGCGTGGTTCACGTAATATATCCTGAAAATAGTTTATTTCACTCAACAACTTGCAGCATGTTTGTAGTTTTGTACACTCTGACACACTTATCTGTGTGTGTGACAAACAGTCCATTCATTTGGTAGTATTACGCTTAAACTATTGATTCTACAAAAAAAGTATTAAAGTAATTTTCTCTAGTTTAATTTATTACATACCTAACTATTTTCATCGTAAAATGAGTCGGGTTATTGTCAAAAAACTGTTTTTGGGCGCCATTTTTCAAATATGGCGGCGCGAGCGGCAATGATACGAGGTGGCAAAGTAAAAATTCGAAAAGAGCACGTCGGTCTATGAAATCACCAAGTTTCTAAACTCCCGGAAAACTTTCCAGGTAAACCCCTTTTTGAACAACAAATGACTGTACTAAAAATTAAGAATTAACAGAATCTACTGCTAATCCTGTTGATTTTTTAATCGACAGTGGCGCCTTTACTACTTGCGCAGATAGGCGTGTTGGAATAATAAGTATTGTTTTACCCAAAGGTGCACAAACAACGTATCACTATCTATGTAGTACCTACAAGCATAACCTGAGTATCTAGATGCCCTTAATTTTACTTTAATTTGTTAGAGCACCGAATCTTTGTTAGTCCAGAGACAAACAGCTGAAGACTACAAAATTACAAACTTTGCACTCTTGACATTTATGCATAATTAAATTGCTTTATGTTCCACATTGTTTTACTATCACTGGGTCCACTAAAACTATAATAGTAAGTTTGGCAACATTGGAGCTTAAAAGAGGCTCCCAGCCTTCACCAGCAGGTTTCACTACAGTTAGCATCGACCCTCCTGTTTCTCCTGACACTGTTTCCTTCTAGAGCCATCTTGAAAAGAGTTGACCTTAAATACCAGATGGTTGCATGCTTACCTTCCACTATTGCTACACCTCCTCTCCTCCCAATGCTGTGGTAATGGTAAGTTGGCAGCATTGGAGTTAACAGGAGGGTCTCTTGGGGTCCGCACTTCACCCGCAGGGCCTACTACAGCGAGCGGTGATCCTTCCCCAGCTGCTGAGGCTGGTTCCCCTCGGGCGCCATCTCGCGACAGGAGGGAAACTATGACCTGACCTCGAACACCACACGTCTCTCCAGAACTGTCTTCGCAAAGTTCAAGGCACTGATCTAAAGAGGAATGGATTATAAGTATATTCTTTTTTTTTAGTATGGAATATATCGTTGCTTATTTTTCTTAGTATGGAAGTCTATTTGCCTACAATTCCACGCATTTTAGTTTTTTTTAATTTGCAAAATTACAAGGTTCAAAATTATAATTTGGCCTCTAACTCCCAAAAAAGTAAAGACTGTGTTAAGGGAGTTAGTGCCTTCCCGATTACATAGGTGCTATTTTTGCAATATTGGCTAAGGTTAACAATTGTAAAAAATCAATTAAAACAGCATTATTATGACATATTATGTGTGTGTGTGTGTGTGCGTGCGTGTTTGTGTGTGTGTGTGCGTGCGTGTTTGTGTGTGTGTGTGTGAGAGTACGCTAGCGTAATTGTTGAAGGGTAAGTATACGTGGAATATCGGGAATTATTGGGGTATTTTTAAGAGCTTTGCAGTATATTCGTAACTAAGATTTTTAAGGAATTTCTGTCATAGTTAAAATATGCATACATAAAATGTTATTGGTTAAATACTAATATATTTTGTCGGAAAGCCCAACTAGTTTTGAACTAAGTCAACAGGCTAATGAATCAGGACCCCGAAGTGTTTCAAAACTATTTGGGCTAACCACAAAATATACACTTGTTTGACAAAATATGTTATTGTGTTTTGTGTCACACAATTTTGTAATGTGACTGTTTGTTAAAGTATAAATTTTGTAAACTTACATCCAGTATCTTTTAATTTGTGCACTGTGGATGGCTGAATCCGAACACAGCCAAGGAAACCAGAACCCTGACGTTTGTGAACTTTACGCTGATTCCATACACTGAAACGTAATGAGATATTATTAAAATATTATCTAACAAAAGAACTTATGTAATTGCATGTTGCATGGCATTCTCCAAGGCTTTAGTGGTACCATTCAGACATTCAATTTTCATGGTCATAGTATAAAAATACATAATAATGTAAACATATCCATAACATCCATAATCCATACTTCCATACTTAATATTATAAATGCGAAAGTGTGTCTGTCTGTCTGCTACGCTTTCACGGCCCATCTGTTGAACCGATTTTGATGAAATTGGGTACAGCGATAGATTGTATCCCGGGGAAGGACATAGGCTACTTTTTATCCCGTATAATTCAAGAGTTCCCGCGGGAATCAAAAAACCTTAATCCACGCGGACGAAGTCGCGGGCATCATCTAGTTATAAGCAAAGCTTCACGTCACACACTTCATTGCACACAAACAGAAATGATACACACTTTGTGACACAATTTTCAAGCAAGTTATGGTGTAAAGGTGGTGTAAAGATATTTTAATACACAAACAGAACTAGTGGGCTTATGTATTACAAGTATGTACAATAATTATTGTATGTGCTGTGATAGAAGCCATATTCTTCAAGCAATATTGAACGGAGCACCACTGATATATTTTTTGGTCAAAGTACCAATAGCAATCTAAACTGTTGAAACCCAAGTGCTAGAGTATATTTTTATACCTACTCCTAGACTAATGCTCCTATATGTTGTCTTTATATGTAAGGGTAAGTGGGAATAAGTCCTAAATAACATAGATGAATTCTTTGATTAAGAAGTTCTAACTTACCTAATTGTAATACCATCTCCTTTTGTCAAGTATAGATCATAGTGTGTATTCCATTTTGGGTCTAGAGTCGCTTTCACAGCATTTGTGGAATACACTTGGCCACTGCCGTCCACAGATATTTTTGCAAAAGGATCTGGAAGTCCTAAAAAAAAATTCAACTTAAACTCAAGTACTTAATTAATTAAATAAAATAATAAATTGTAAGGATCATAATATTCCATACTCATACATTCAAGTACCTACTGCAATCCAATTTTTTGTTATTCATATTATCAGTTTAATTGTTCTAATAAACAGTTTCTACTAAAATGAGTAATTATAAAATGACCTACATTTGTAAGAATCCACAAAAAATGATCTCATTGTTTACACTTTTTATGTATTCAAAGTAGTTGATTATGTCATGGGAACTTTTAAATTGTTTATTATTAATTTGATGAGTTGATGACGTTCAGTAGTTCTCTTTTATAATAAGTAATATAATGTTACAGCTTCTGTTACCTAATTTATTATTAAAACCCAAAAAGGGAAAACTTATAGAATCAGACATGAACATTAATGCCCGAGTATGCAAAATCTGAGTGGGAAGGAATTCAGAATGCCACTGAACTATTTCACCTTTCAAATAATATTGGAGTATAAGAAGATAACTGCCAACATTTGCTAGTCAGAGAGACACCCCATGAACAAGAAGAAATAAAGTATAAAGGTAACACTTCTGTGAACTAATTGATTGACTGTGGTCTTAAAGGGCTACTCTTTTTTAAAATTAACATCGTATAAATAACAGCAGTCATCATCATCATCATGACTTATCAGAATAGGTAGTGCATTGATGCAGGATTTCATGATGTAATCTTAATATGGATATCATAATTAATTAGTGAATCCCACAAGGTTGGGATTTATAAATTACTAGCTGACCCGGCGAACTTCGTACCGCCTTAGTATGCAAAATTAAATGTATATTTTTCAATATTTCTGAGAGATTTTTTTAATATTTTTTTCCGTAAGAACCTTCTCCTAATAATAACAAATACAACAAAAAAAGAATTAGTGAAATCGGTCCAGCCATTCACGCGTGATGCCGTGACCAAGGAAAACGGGTTTCATTTTTATATATATAGATTACATAAAGAATTCAAATATTATCAAGTCTTTAGAAATATTATCCCTGATTTCCTAGTACAGTTCTTATAGACACAACATGGGAAATAAATATACCTAATAAAGAGAAATCTTGCAGGTACTTAATGGTAAATGTGGGATCATACTTCCGCAATACAGAAATACCGCAGTCATATCCATACTAATGATAATGTTTCAAGACATTCACCCCAAATTGTTCTACTTATTCTGATCTATCTGAATAAATAGAACAATCTGTTCATCATAGATAATTATGTTGTATGTGTACAGAGATTTGTTGAATTTTTCAAATTTAATTGTGGTAGAGTGTTGCAGACGTCTTATAATGATTATATCATAACAAAACAATAACCAAAATATGGAGCATGTCATTGAAATTTTTATCTTTTATAGATAAAAACAGCGACATGGACTCAATATTATGATTATCGTAAATATATTGATTACTTAAGCTAACTTTGTATTTAACTAAGATGATGAAAATTAAGCCTAGCTTAATTACAAGCTTCATTGTAGCTTACAATGAAGCTTGTAAGTTCTGCAAGTACATTTTATATCTTGTTTAAAATATTATAGACTTAGGAGGCTTACCAAAGTATATTAGCAAAGTAGCACCTTTTGAGAAATATAAATAAATTAAATAATTAAGGAGAAAAAAGAGCAACAACCATTTGCTGGTTCTTCTCAGTAGGGAGTTCTGAACCAGTGGTAGATTCACTTGTTGATTCAAAAAGGTTTTAATACCTATTTTGAAAGAATTAGAGATTTTCCTTTCCTGTCTAATGGAATTTGCTTTAATTAGTCCAATGTTGATATTAATAATAGTTGATTGATTAAAGACTAACAATTAAATTCAACACTCCAAATAAAACAGCAAGGAGCATTTAGCACCATCTGCAAATATGAAATACTATTCTAATTCCTCTGTAACTAATTCAGTATAATATCCAGCAAATGTTTGTTATATGTAAATAATTCCATATTCCTTACAAATATTAATGCAGATAGGTATTAACACTAAGATTGCATGACTTCCTGTAAAATTCGCCAGTGCTTGGCTTCCTTCATCATCATTGAGGGTAAACTTGTTAAGAAAAAGTAATTTTACACTTACGAAATAGATCCCTTCGGACTAAGTTCCTTGCGCACAATACTAAAACAAAAATAATCACATTATAATAGGGAGTGACAATCATTCTAAAATCCAAATTCATACCAAAATTTCGGAACAGAAACCAGTGAAAGGTACTTACTTGTAAGTCGAATTTTTTGGGCCCCATATTTTCGATTCGACACTGGAGTGGACATTTTTATTATAATTCAAATACCTACACATTACAGTCAGATAATTTCATTTTTAAAAATAGTTTCAATTCATAAACTTGTGACCACCATTTTCATTCATTACCTTTTTTTTAAAACCACAGAGTACAGACAAATATCTTACGGGTATAACCACATAACACAGACAACAAAGATTCAAAATAAACCGGTATACTGAACCAACAACATATATTTTACGGGTTTTTGTTGCTTTTTTATTTTTTATTTATTGGTTTAACGGCTCTGGAAGTCTTTGTTGCCCCTCGTTGTGAGTCGTAGAACATAATATTTTAAGTTATGTATGTCTCTGCGTATAACCATTACCATGGAGGTTACCTCCATGACCATTACCTATTCTGTGGTAGAACTAAGTTTTGCAAAAACTATGTAATACTATTGGGTGAGTCATTACTCATATTTTGTCAATCCAAAGTTTATTTTCCCCCAAAAACTGTTTATTGGTCTGTACATAATATTATGTAGGTACCAAGTAACGTTTTGACTTTTGTTTGCTCAGATCGTTTGGTACACTTTGGTAGATTTGTTACCACCGGACTGCCTAAAATATCAAAGAGGATTTAAGTAATCTCTACGAAGTACGAACTACGAATACAAGCCAGGGCTTGGCTTGGCGCTTGTTTTCTCATGAATACAAGTTATTTTTATTATTCAAATTTGAACTTTTAAAACATAATATTATTATTATATTATTTATGTAGGTACGCTTTTTTTTAACTTTTATGATAAAAATTAACTATCCCACTTTATCTTCGTTACCTACCTGATTTCAAGAGAATAATTTTTCACATCACAAGCGTTATGAGAGGATGAAATTGGATAAGATAAGCCAAAGATATGAACTAACTCGAGTCTTGCCCCATGATCATTACTTAGTAGGTATCTACTGACTATCTACCATTAGGTTGTTATCAAAGCTCAGGCAAAGTTAACGCTTCAATTTAAATAAAAGGAATTTAAATTCACATATCAATAAGATGCATTTTATTGTATTTTGGACATTGTTAAGTCTGACAAAGTAAGTGGTTTATTTTTTACAAAAAATTAAAGTTCATCCATACTATTTCCATACCTACTATTATTATAAATGTGAAAGTGTGTCTGTCTGTCTGCTACGCGTTCACGGCCCATCTGTTGAACCCATTTTGATGAAATTTGGTATGGGTATAATTTGAATCCCGGGGAAGGACATAGGCTACCTACTTTTTAGCCCGGAAAATTAAAGAGTTCCCGTGGGAAATAAAAAATTTTAATACACGCGGACGAGGTCGCAGGCATCATCTAGTAAGAAATAAATTAGACTGTAGGTACTTCGTTAGATTTTAGATATTTAATGTTACAACCTTTAGCTGTAAGAGTAGGTAGGTATTGTTGTTGAGGGCTATTGTTATCATTTTGATAAGAAGGTGAATTATGAATGTACACATATTGTTTTTTGCGGCCCAAATAAATACTAGGACTATGCAATACTATATTCCTTCAAAATTAACTTATGATTATTCAGAAAATTACTAGTAACATACCTACACAAGCTCTTAAAGTACTTACGAGCACGTAGACTTAACGTTTATTTATTTTTATTTTTAGGGGGTACTTTGCAATGGAACCTATAATACTCATTCACGGGGGTGCTGGAGACATTCCCGATAGTCGCGTAAAAGGGAAATTTGATGGAGTGAAAATTGCAGTTGTTGCTGGTTACAAAATATTAGAACAAGGTGGAAGTGCATTGGATGCGGTTGAAGCTGCAGTTGTATCTATGGAAGATGACGAAAACTTCAATGCTGGTGGGTGGCAAAATGATATCTTTCTCAATTAATATTTTTTATACTTTATCAGTTTCTATCCTACAAAACAAATTTTGATACGTTTTTTACATTTGTATAGTACCTACCTATATACGCATTTAACGACTTGAGAGTCAAATTTTTAGATGCTGGCAACACTATGTTGTACAAATCTCAAAGCTGCCTACACAAATAAAAAAATCTCACTTTTGGGATACCCGACCAAGTAAATTTCTCGCGCGCCTTTATGCACTCTCAGCTTTCGCTAGTCAGACTCTGCTTTTTAAGTATTACTTTAATTGAAAAACAATTGACTAAGATAAACGAGCAAACTTTTGGCAAAAAGTGGTTGTGGTTTCCGACTACATTGGTAGTTACGCACGATGCGAAAGTCTTTGTGCGAAAGGTTGACTGATGAATAAATCATTCTACGGATGTCCCGCCTGCCTGACTTTGTATCACCAGATAAATCGATAACATAATATTGCACAGGTTCTAGGTCTTTCATTTTTAACCGACTTCCAAAAAAGGAGGTGGTTCTTTTTACCAGACGTTTGTACTTTGTTTATCGTATTTAAACATAAGTAAATGAAAATAATGCGCCTTAACCGTTCACATAAGGTGGTTTACAGGCTATGGATCAGTTTTAAATTTACGTGGTGAAGTAGCGATGGAAGCAAGCATAATGCGTGGAGAAGATCTGAACGTTGGAGCAGTAACACTCGTTAAAGATTTCCGTCATCCAATAAGTATCGCACATAAAGTTCTTACAGACTCGCCACATTCGTTCTTAGGTGGTGAAGGAGCTAAATTATTCGCGTTGGAAAAGGTAAAAAATTTAAGTATTTATACATTTATAAATACTTATAATAATATAGTTATTAATAGTTTGCCTGACTTAAATCGTCGCTCAAGTTCGAACGCGGTTCAAGACGAAACTTTTATAATTATTCATGACTTGATTGCCCTCCAATTTTTCACCATAAATGGGAAGACCCGAATATCAAGGCGAGGGGAAAACTAGTACTTTGCCTTAATGATTTAAAAATACTTCTTGAGTTTTACCTTAGTATACCTACCTAATAAAATTTTATATTCAGGGTTTCACAACAGTTCCTCCAGAGAGTTTGATTTCTGAAATTGCAAAAAAGGCTCTAGAGGAATTCTTACAACACGGTGAATTTGGCAGAACTGAAATTGGTTCGAAAAATGAGGTAGGTATACTTAATTTGTTTGTTTATATTAGCTGATGTCTGCTAATTCGTCCGCGTGGATTGAGATTTTTTGGTTCCCGTGGGAACTCTTTAATTTTCCGGGATAAAAAGTAGCTTATGTGTTATTCCAGACTAAGATCTATCTCTGTGTCTTACATCCAGATCCATTCAGCCGTGATTGAGTAACAAACATCCATCCATACATCCATACATACGTACATTGAAACTTTCGCATTTATAATAATATTGTTATAGTACTAGCTGATTCCCGCGACTTCGCCCGCGTGTCGTATCCAGCTAATTTTTCCATGGACTACGACAAACATTTCAAAACCAAAATCAGCTAAATTGGCCCAGCCGTTCTCGAGTTTTAGCGAGACAAACGAACAGCATAGTTTGGAGTAACAGATAATTGTGAATGTCAAATAATACCTAGACAAATAATTTGCAATAAAATAATATTGCGGCTATAAATTAAAATATAAGTTATCATATCTTTCAAGTTGGATCAAACTGCACACGGTGTGCAAATTTAATTTAAAATCGGTTAAGTAGTTTAGGAGTCCATCGTGGACAAACACGTGATTTATATATTATATTTAAGAAGATAAGATAGAAGATAGTTTAAATTTATATTTTGTATTACATAATTTTGTTTAAATTAATATTATTTAAATTTACAGGCTGGTGTAGGCACTGTTGGAGCTGTTGCTATTGATAAATATGGGCATATTGCTGTTGCTACCAGTACAGGAGGTATGAGTGGCAAAGCTGTGGGACGTATTGGCGATACGCCACTTATTGGTAGTGGAACTTATGCAGATGATAATGTCGGTGGAGTATCTACTACAGGTTTGTACTTTTATAATCGTAGAATGCTCCAACCGTAGCTTGCAAGCAAGCTACCGTTGGCTATTTTGTTTCGATTACGATATTTTGCGTTTAGGATATATATTATATGTCACCGTAAGATTGCAAAAATCGTTAGAGTGTAATCTAACTACAGAAATTGTAAATTGACACATTACAATTTAACGCATTATTTTTCGGTAGATTGTAATCCGTTCGGTATATTAACCCGATAAAACCTAAGTGCCCGGCCTGTGGGCACTACCTGAGGTGCAATCATGTAAGGATTGTCCATAAAGCTCAATTGCGTGTATCCATTCTCATACGTTTAGGTATGTACGATACCCGAAGGCCTATTATGGTTTATTTTACTTTGAAGCCGAACTTTAACGATTTGATCGGCGATATTTACATGATTGCACCTCTGATTATTTATGTCGAACCCTAACCTAACCTACAAGAAAAAGACAAGAAAACGTAAATACAATAAATACTAAAAAATTGACACCCAGAACATTGAACGGTTCACAATCTGTCGACAGTTAACTATTTCGCTAGTTAGATTACAATGTAATGGTGTTTACAATCTTACGGTGACATTACATATTATGTATATATTTGTATGGATATTAAGTGGTACTTCATAATCCTATACCTACCTATTATCTGTCTAAAAATACCTGACAATTTATACCATTAATTTGGTATATATGCGCGGAGATAAGCGCTGTGGCTTAAGCATAAAGAGAAAAAGACCAACATTTTCATTGTCCTTCTTACCAAAGTTGCGGCTTTTACCAATGTACTCGTATCTTTTAGCTTTGCTTATGTACGAGTTTTTGTGCTTGTAAGTTATAATTTAGAAACACTGCACGAAAATATTTGGGTTCTATCTGATATTAGGCTTATTGTCTGTTTTTGTCTAATGCTCATTACTATAATAGCAGTAACCATAAAAGGTTTCGAGATCTGATATACAAACTGAACATCAAAATGCAGGTAAAGTCACATTATTTCACGGTATCATATTTCTATCTATTACGTTAAAAAATGTGTAAGTAAATAATAATTTTATGCAGGTCATGGTGAATCTATCCTAAAATACTGTTTGGCCCATAGTATCATTAAATTGATGGAAAACGGAACTGATGCAAATACTGCGACTAGAGAATCTGTTACTGGTACGAAATTGCTGCATATTATAATAATATTTTTAAAGTAATTAAGTGTGCCATTATAAGTTGCTCAAATGAGAAACAGACATTCGTTTTATTTATCTTTATCTAAAAATAATTATTTAAGTACATAATGTAGGTATATTAAAATCGTATTTTTTATAGGAATGACTGATCGTCTCAACAATACTGCTGGTGCCATTACTTTATCCAAGAGTGGTGATGTTGGCATTTATTTTAGCTCCAAAAGAATGTCTTGGGCTTATATTAAATCAAACAAAATATACTATGGAATCGAACACAACCAAATCCTTGAAGAAGACTACATTAGTTCTACATGAATAATTAATATATAACGTTAGATTTTATAATATATAGTACTTAATACTGAATATGGATTAATGAACATATATTTTGCTAATAAAAATAATTATTGTTTCTTTATTCTTTGTTTCATTATCGTTTGCAGTTTTTTAATAGGACTCTGGGATCCCATTAGTTCAAATTAAGTTAATATTGTGCATTCAAATAACATTAAAAATGAAAGGTTTTAATTTTGTATCAAATTAACCAAAACATTAGTTTTAGTTTAAATCTTTATTTTACCAAACCTCTTTTACTCTGACAATACCTACGCGAAATCATGGAACTAATAAGTACTACGTACGTACGTACTACGTTCACGTAGTACGTCTTATATGTTCAATGCGCGAAATTAAACAAGTAGGTACCTCTATGCTGAGCTCAGTGGCTCAGAAGCAGAGTGAACGAGGTGCTAGGTGGTGGATTATATTTTGACTGGCGCTCTATTGTCTATTAATCAAAATATACATAATCGTCCCTGAGTTGAGGTGCGAAAACTTGTTTGCGCAGCTCTCGTACAAACTGACGCTGAGACCAAGCCATATCTCCTTTTTACTCCCACATGAAAGAGATGCAGTGTTGGGATGTTACACAAGATAGAATGAGAAAAGAATATGTTTTTTTCTATCCCTTTCTGCGTGTCACGGGTTTAATTTGTTTTGTTCATAAAGCACTTATTGTACTTGGTGCATTGCAGCGTTTTACCTATTATTACCTATCCCTTTCAGTTACACGCTGGCATTGATTCTAGAGGTTTAATTATTCTATGTTCTACGGGTATATCATATCCATGTAGGTATCCAATTATCCATCGGTCCATTATATAAGCCGCCATTTTGCTCTCATCTCAGCTAGCTTTCTGAACTCTTATTTTTTTTTGGTTAAATTACCGATTTTTAGCATTAATCGGTAATCTTATAGTTATTTTTAACCTTTATAGTTTGTGTCAACGTTTGGAATCTAGAGCCGTAAAGCCTTACCAGTGGGATATAAGATCCAAGATAGTTGTCACTTTGACATTGACATTTCTCTACGTCATGGTTTTAACTTGCAAATCGGAATCGCCAATCGTGAATCGGTGGTCGGTGAATGAAGAAAATTGATTTGAAATGCCGAAATAAATAAATATTTAGAAAATTCTTTGCTAAAAGTAGAAAATATAAAATAGTTTAGAGTCGCCATTATTAATCGTATATGACCAAAATGTCTTACCGTTTTAAACCAGCGGAACTGCAGCATTTTAACTGGATGTTTAATTTATCACCATGTTTTCCTGTTAGTGCATCGAAAATTAATATTATAACTGAGCCTATTCAGTTTTATGACTTGCTTTGTGAGAGATTCCGTAATGCAAAGCGCAGGATATCTATGGCTAGTTTATACATCGGTACAGGGGAACTAGAGAAAAAATTAATAAAGGTTACAGTGGAGAATGTTAAGGTTGTGAATGATTTGAATTTCAATGTTCTACTCGACTATCAGCGAGGTACACGAGGGATGATCAACTCGCAAACCTTGTTCCGACAGTTCGTGAACGGAATTTCCGATAGATGTCATTTATCCCTGTACCAAACTCCAAGACTCCAGGGCGTTTGGTTTAAAGTACTCCCATCTCGTTACAATGAAATCGTAGGCCTCCAACATATGAAGCTATACATAGCTGATGACTGTGTGATATTGAGTGGGGCAAACTGTTCGAATGATTACTTTACTCAACGGCAGGACAGATACATAGAAATTAAGGATGGTGATTTAACTAATTTTTATTGTGAAATAATAGGTATGAATACAGTAAGTTATGGTTAAAATATTATTTGAGTATATAAATACTAACATTATAAAAAACAAAATGCTGCTTGTGATTGTCCATGTGGTTTTGTAAGATCCCTTGGGAATTCTTTGATTTTTAGGATAACAAGTAGCCTATGTTGCCATCCAAGTCCTCCACATATATCCACATAAAAAATTATGGCATTCTGTTGGTAAGTTGAGGCATGATGATGGAAAAACAAACATACACCCATTTATAATATTTGTATGGAAGTCCTTTTGGATCATCATGTGAATTTTTAAAATTTACTTAATACCTATTTGAGTATGTATTATATTATTATCATTCATTTTATTTTATTAAATTTATGCAAATAAGTAAACCTTTTCAGATGAGGTAGTAAGATATAGCAAGCAAGATGGCCAAGATAGTGGAATTTTGTCTAAAGACAAGGATGTGATAGTAAAGGAGCTTAGTCAGAATATTGCAAATATCATAGACAGATGGAAAGATAGACAGACCGAAAAATTGTCTTCATTAAAAAAAAGTAAGTGAATATTTCAATAAATCAATAATATAAACAGATGCCATTTAAAACAAAGTTAGTCTTGTGCTAGCCTTTTTGACTGAGGCTGATGATTACCTGGGTTCCTGCCCGTGGTTGGCCCATAAAGAAGTATTATGTTTTTCTGACTAGAAATTCTCAGTACTAGCCCAGAAATAGGACTTTGGTGGTGTTTCACCCCCATGCTTCAGAGAGCACATTAAGCCGTCGGTCAAAGTTATTATCAATAACATGATAATCGTTTTTAAATCCCGCCAACCCGCATTGGAGCAGAGTGGTGGGTCTAAGCTAATGGGCTGTAGTGGTGGTGGAGTGCATAAGGTAAATTAATGAAGTTTTGTATGGAACCAAGGAACTTAGACAACAATATAGTTAAAGAGTTCTTATAAAAAGTATGTTTTAGTATGTATAGTGCGGTCTCTCTCCATCAAGTTCTGTCTTGCGCTTTCAATTATACCATCCATTCAATAAATAATCTTTTGTTCCACAGCTACAGATACATGGGTGTTCCCACTATTGCAAATGGGTGAATTCAATATAACCCAAGATGAACAGGCAACTAGTAGAATACTTTCTTCTGTACCTAAAGGCTCTTACCTTAGACTGGCAACTGGATACTTCAATTTGACTGAGAATTATGCCAAAATTCTTCTTAAAGATTGCAAAGCGAGTATAAGTCTCCTCATGGCGCATCCAAATGTAAGTACAGGTAGAGATTGTCTTATCTAAATCTGAAATGCACCTCTGTGGAGTTATTTTATGCAATATTTGGACAGAAGATCGGGCGGCGGTCATGACTGACATGACATGACTGACTTTAGACATGAAATAGTTGAACTAGTGGGAATGTTTCCCCCAGAATACATTATTGGCATTTAATTGAAAACATGGAAATGATACATGTTACCAATTCTTCATCACAATATAAATACATATTCATTTTTGAATAGAACAACATATGTTTTCATTTTCCACTCACTTCTGTTGTCGTCAACCTCTTATTTACCACTTTTATATGCATATCATCTTTTATACAATCCATCCATCTTTTCTTTGGTCTCCCTCTACTCTTTTTTCCTCCACATGCATATCTATCATTCTTCTCGTAATATGCCTTGAATAGAAATAGTCATGCAATTTATTTTCATTTAGTTAATTGCTAAGAAAAATGAGTCAATAAGAATAATAAGTCACGTAAATAAATATGACTGTTGATTACATTACAGTTAAATTATCTACGATTATGAGATCAAATCAAAAATCAAAATGATATAATTAATTTATTTTTATGAGTTGTTATTCTAAGTAGGGACAACTCTTGAAATGATTATATTTTACAATTCGAAGGCTAATGGTTTCATGGGTGCGGCGGGACCAGCCGGTGGCATTCCACATGCATACTCTTTAATAGCAAGACAGTAAGTACCAAAATAAAAAATTCTGCTACTAGTAGTAACTTTCTTAATTTAATAAAAACTTTTTTTTACAAGTTAGCCCTTGACTGCGATCTCACCATCTCACTGGTAGTGATGATGCAGTCTAATGTTGAGATCTACTTGCATATAGAGAGTACTTTGACTTGGCTCAGACTTTACCTATTGTTAAAACCAGATGGACTAACATAAATCTGACTCGTTTTAACCAGGTCTTAAGTCTAAGTACAGTCAAAGTTCGCTCTATAGATCTCAGCATAAGATTGTAGCAGTCTAATCTGTTAAGGGTATGGCAACTTTATTCTACATACACCCTTAGTAATTTCCACAGAGGATCGTTTCGGGAACGCTCAATCGCTTGGCGGTCCCTCTTTTGGCGGTAACTAACCATGGCCAAAACCTCCCAGTAGACCAGACCAGAGACAGAAATCATAAATTCAAAACCGGGACACTCCCACTTATAAGATCAATTCAAACAATCAAAATTACACTATAAATAATGTAATTTTTGAAATAATTGGAAAATAATTATCTTTCTACAGAATTCTTTCCTTGTGTAATTGTATTTTATATGTTTACACTAGAATCCTAAGTTTGTTTGGTAAGGTTGAGATGTGTTTTGACTTCAATTGATGTAAAAAGCAACCACAGAGTTACTTGCTGGTTCTTTTTGGTAGGAATGACATTCCGCACCAGTGGTAGATTCACTCGACGATTCAAAAGCACTTGTAATAAGTTTATTTGAATAAAAAATTTGAGTTTGAGTTTCATATTCCAAAAATATGATACAATTACCATAATCTTGTTACAGGTTTTGGCAGAAGGTAGTAGATTCCAATCAACCGAGCAGGGTACAATTGCTGGAATATGAACGGAAAGGCTGGACATTTCATGCCAAGGGACTTTGGTATGTAACAATATTTTAACAAATATGTATGTAAGAGACACAGACCTTTGTACAGACAGCCTACATACTTGCGCCCTCAGCCATTTCTGCTGTGGCTTCCGGCCTCGATGCGGATCCCTGATGTGACAAGAGGTCAAAGTGTAAAGTTATGTTGCTTGAGGGAGATTTTCGTCCTATTCGATTGCGACAACGTTTATACGACTACGAGTTTTATTAAATTGTCAAGTGCTGGACAGCTAGCGCTCGATTAATTCCATAATATAAATGGTAGAACTTAGCATTGTCGCGATAAAATACGTAAAACAAAACTCTCATTCTGTTATCGATAATTTAAAATAAAGGCATAGATTTATTTTTGACATAGCCCTGTGGTTTAATAAATACCTATATTTCGATAATTCTCATTACTGGCGTGGAGTTAGGAAGTTGGCGGTGTTTCACCCTCGTGCCTCGGAAAGCACGTTAAGCCGTCGGTCCTGCGCCTGATCTCTCTCCGGTCGTGTCGGATTTTCCGTCCCATCGGACTATGAGAGTAAAGGAACAGAGAGTGCACCTGTGTTTGCGCACTCACTTTTGCACTGTAATATCTCCCGCGCAGATGGCTAATCTCTCTGGAGAATGGCCGCCGTGACCGAAATTCGGTCGGGAGGACATTATATTTCGACAAATAGTGTCTGGAAGAGTTATAAATGTTCAAAATGTGTTTAATTCCAGGTACTATCCGCCCGGCAGTGGGGTGCCCTGGGCCACAGTAGTGGGTTCAGCTAACCTGGGCGAGCGGTCGGTGAGAAGGGATCTAGAGGCGCAGGCGGCTATATTTACAACGTCACATGATCTACAGGTAACCACCCTGAGCCGGAAACATACTAACTTGTTAAAACATCACCTGAAACGTCGCGATGTGTTTAAAAACAACTGCAAACAAAAACATGCAAACCGCATTTATAATACTTAATATTATATATGTCACCGTAAGATTGTAAAAACCGTTAGATTATAATATAACGTTTTTTATCTCGATAGATTATAAACTTTCGACAGATTGTGAACCGTAACATACTGCTTACAATTTTATGCGTTATTTTTCGGTAAATTGTAATATATTAGGTATATTAACCCGATAGAACCTAAGTGCCCGGCCTGCGGCCGGGCACTACCTGAATATTCATGTCAAACCCTAACCTAACCTATAGTTCACGCGCGAGTTGAATGCAGAGTAAATGTATAGTGACACTTACATTTACTCTGCATTCAACTCGCGCGCGAACTGTACAAGAAAGAGACAAGAAAACGTAAAAACAATAAATATTTCATAAATTAATACTCTGAACATTGAACGGTTTACAATCTTTCGAAAGTTTATAATCTAGCGGGATCGAAACCGTTGGATTATAATCTAACGGATTTTACAATCTTACGGTGACATATATATGCGAAAATGTGTCTGTCGGTCTGCTACGCTTGGATCTTGGATCTTTTCCGATATTGTTGAATTGATGTTTTGACTCTACCACCGGTTCGGAAAGTAGATTCTGCCGAGAAGAGCTGGCAAGTAACTCAGCAGTTGTTTTTTTTTTAAACTAGATATTACAATACGTAGGTAAGTATATAAATTAAATACAATATTGTAAGTTATTATACTATTCTGTGGGGAGCTGGACCGAAAGTCGGTTGCTTCCATACAACTTCGTCATTAAGAAATTCGTCAATTGTATAGCCTCGACTCAACAAGTGTTCTTTTACGGTTTTTTTTAATTTGTGTAACGGCAAATTCAAAAGTTCTGCAATATGTACAATTCCTTTACTTACTATTATTATATTAGTACAATATGTACTATTATTACTATTCATGTTTCCAGAACCGACTACACAACGAATGTTCTAGACTTCACGACTACGCGTCGGAATGCAGCAGCGTATTGCAGGAAAGACGCACACCCCTTTGGGTGCGAGCCACTGTTGGACTGTTTAGAACCTACTTCTAGGCTATTTGTACAAATATTGGATATAACCCAGTCATTTGGTAGTTTTACCTGGAAAGTTTCTCGGGAGTTTTGAAAATTGGTGTATTTCGACGTGCTCATAAAACTGTTGGGCGCCATTTTTCCAATATGACGGCGCGAGCGGCAAAGATGCGAGGTGGCAAAGTGAAAATTTGGAAAGAGCACGTCTAAATCTATAAAATACATCAATTTTCAAAACTCCCGAGAAACTTTCCAGATAACCCCCTTTTTGAGCCCCAAATGACTGGACTGATAGAAGCAGGCGTTATTTTGAGGAAGTCCATGATAATGAAGGTATTAGAAATTTAATTCGCTATAATGCGCCACAATATGTAAATCTATGTGGTCGGTGTCTTGCACTTATAGCTTGCGATATTCACCATTCCACAGAAATCTTCCAAATTATTCTCTACGTACGTTTCCTTCCGATACCGGAGCATCTTCAGGAGATGTTGACTCCATAATGCACGATTGAATCATGTACGCGTAATAATGACAATATTAAGGCATTAACGTTACCATTTTAAATCAATATAACCCATCGAATATACTTACTTGTTTCTTAATAACTTTGTACTTTAATAAGTAATATTACTTTATTATTATTTTAATGAAGTCTAATTATTTTAAGCTTTCTATTCTGTCGCGAATTTTTGACGCTGTTCAACTTTGCTAAATAAACAACAAACTGACATTAGTTTGTTGTTCATTAAGTTACAATATGTCAATTAAGTTAGTAATGTTTAAGATATTTTGTTATTTATTTTTTAAGTTTAAAATAATTACATGTTGTAATATGAATGTGTATATTATGAATGTAATGTAATGTGCTATTCAGCATCTAAGTCAAAATGTTAGTTTTCATTAAAAATTGTCAAAACAGGTGGTCATATAAATACATTATTTTGCGCGAATGAAAAATACAATATATATATATATAGTATAATATGTAATATATTATGTGTTTCAAAAAGTTTCTATTGTTTAGATCGGACAGCTGTTCTGCTCTTTTAATAATACGCAATGAATATGATCACCACAAAATCAGCAATGGAAATACGAGTATAAAATTAATTGAACTCTAAATATTGCGATAGGGATTAGGGGCAAACCAACGACCTCAATTTACATAGACGGGCTCTGTAAAACAAAGAATGTGGACCTATTTTACTAACGCCATCTAGCCAAAAACGCAGGACAGCGCTATGGCGGGACAAGGACAGCCTTATACAGGTGTGGAGCGTGCTCTACAGGTCGGACGCCCAATTTTTTTCTATGAAAGGGCCCATCTAGTACCTCAGGTAACAGGTTCCGGACTCGTGTCTCCCCTTCTACATATATACATATATCGATGGGGTAAACAGCTAATGCCAAAATACGAGTAGGTCGCGTAGTAAATAGTAAATAAGAGTCCTTGAGTACCTACCTAACTTACCTATTATATATTAATGCTTACAATATTCTGCAGAAATTATTAAATTAAAACACTAGAATAGTTTTCAATCAATTTTAATAGTTTATCAATCACTTTTAATCATATTCAATCTTATTTTTTCATATAATCACATAATTATAATTATTTACGATTCACGCTTAAAATAAATTTAAAATAAATTAAATGAAAACACTCTGCAATAATAATTTATACATACACAAAAAAAATATCAGTCGGTATGTGACATTATTCGATTCGTATTAAAAGTATACAATCAATTTTACAATAATAGGAATCAGGCACATCATAATAATAATTAGGGTGGAAACATACTTACATCACGCTACCCTAATCTGACGCCATGTTATAGCGTCATTCGACATCGACAAAAGTGACGGGGTATTTGTAATGTTTATTGAAAATACTGCAATTTAATTTGACTCAAAATGAGTCGCGTGTCGTGTCCTAAGTATGTTTCCGCCATCATAGAATCTATTAATTACTAGTGAGTAGTAACATGTTTTTGTTAAAACATCGAAGCATTGTACCGATGAGGTACAAAAGTGAACTACAGTGGACGAATTACTTCACATACGTATTATAGTGAACATAACAAATTGATCCCATAAAACAAAAACTCACTTTTGAGCATAATCATTACAGATTAAAAAACGTTGCAATTGAGCAATTACACAACATACGCAATAATAAGGCCCGAATCATACTTATAACACGCCACCCGAAGTTGACGCTATGCGACATATGGAAGAATTACCAAATTCAATATAATATGACGTCGCCTCGCGCATCGTCGAATCAGATGGCGTGTTTTAAGTATATATCCAGCATAATAAGTAAAGCGATTTGATTTCATCATTCTGAGCAATTAATTGAAGTAAATACTAAAATGTCGACAAATTCAGTTTTGCATATGAATTTTATAAAACAGAAAGAAATTCCATCACTGAAGCATGGACGCCATTTTACTCTAATCTTTGGTGTGCTGGGCATAATAATGCTGACGCTCAACGAAATGCCTTCATTAACGGTGAAGACGGTATGGCAGAGGCACACTTGCAACACGCCACCCCACCTCATGCCAGGGCACCAGTTTCTAGGTAAGTAACAGTATTACATAAGCTCCGAAACGTTAGCAACATCTGATGTAATTTTTTGTGTTGTCGGATTTTACACTAATAAAGTTAATCTACTTTACAGATAATTACCTCAACTCGTGCATTGGAGTAAATCCTATCCGACAAAGGTCATAATCAAAATCACATCTTACTTTGGTAGATTTAAGATTTCAGTTCTCTTTAACTTGTAACAAGAAATCCAACTACCAACTAGTGTTGGTAGTTGGATTTCTTATCTATTTGTTATCTAGTGATAACACATCACGTCGGATATTGGTACCGTTTTTTTGGAGTACACAAAACACTAGAATTTGATTATTCTAAATAGTACACAGTCGTGGCGTGTCACAAATGTGTCTGAGCCATTAAAAATCAATAACTATTATTCCTATTTATTAAAAAAAACCTATGCTTAAAGTGGATACGGCATTTGGTCGAGTTGTCAGTCCTCACGGAACATATTATACTGTGTTGCGGTAACGCCTTCGACTATACACTACGGACGCAGAGAGTAGGTACAAAAATAGTTCACCTATCCAATACTATTAAAGACTACTTAACAATTAAGTATCGCGAGGAGACCGTTTTAGTGCCTCTATTCTCGAAAACATTGAAATCGTATCTCATTCGTGTCAACTGAAGCGGGGATTTAAATAATGTGTGTAATTCACGTGAACTTTAAAATATAATGTGGTTGGTCTTTTGAATATATCGCTCGTCTCCGGTTCAGTGGGCAGACACGTTAAATCTCTAGGTGTCCTATGATAGTGCTATCATTGGAAACCTAGAATGGAATTCTTGTATTGAAGTTGTGACCTCACAAAAACAAAATGGATTGAGTGATTCGATCTCAATATCAGAGACAGGCAGGGGCCAATAACAGCATAACATTTCAACGGTAGTCTCTTGCATACAGCAAGAGGAACGGGAAAAAAATAATAACAAATGTTAAAAAATCTTTTGCTATGACTTTTGAATGAAGCCCTATCGCAATTCAATTTATGGACGCAAATCTTGACTGTTCCTGTATGAAAATGTGTCAAAGTTGATGTCATATTTAGCGCGTTTAGTAAAATCATACGACATGCAATATTCTAAAAATGGAATAGAGATTCATGCGCAAGAGTTGTGATCATCTCACACCAAACTGTCATTTTGACAAGCTATAGAACTGTCAACATGACAGTTTTGAAAGGATGACAGTTAAATGTGACATAGCCATGGAACAAGCTTCCATGGAATTTGTTAGGCCTCCTCAAATAATGCTACTTATCGCGTATCACACTAAGGTAAATTGACTAGGCGTGTTGTGAGTCGGTCACAATGTGACTGTATCTTTAGGCTTCGACTTTCGAGCAACTAACATACTATTTATTAAAGCGTGGTAATTTAAGCCCCGTACACACGACCCAACTGTATCGTATCGTACCGAAAGATTATGCTTAAGTTAAAATTAAACGAAAATAAAAATTGCCTTAAACAAAATATAACTTAATCGCGATTCGGACGTAATTCAACAGTGCTATTTTTCTCATTCATGTAAGGTGTAAAACTACAAAATACTATTTTCTGCAAAATACATTTGATATTGTTGTTTATAAACAATAAAATTAAGTATTGTGTACAAAACGATAGCCACCAGGGCCGAACTCGATACATAACGTCACCTCCTTAACAAGAATAAAATTACAAACACAAGCATTTACGATACGAAACGAGGGGCGTTCACTGGGCGATGTACTTCGAAGCCTAAGTGCTGGGTATAATGATGGCAGATCAGAACCCGGCGTCAGGCGGCGGGTCGGGTGGCATGTAATGCAGCTCGTCCACCGGCCCGCTGAACACGTTATAGAGTACCGCAAAGAGCGTACAAGCGGCGTAGGCTCCTAAGGCCGCCCACCACAGTAGGCGCTCCCACAATCTTTGTTGCGCGTGCTTCAGTACCAGCAGGCCGATGGTGAGGCCGGCCAAAGCACCCGCGACGTGTGCCGCGTACGACACCGGCGGCGCTTCCTGCTTTACAAGAGAAATGAAAATACTTTAGTTCCTTTAAAAACGAAAATATGGCGTGATAGTATCCTTAGTACGATTACTTAAACGAAATACAATCTAGTAAGAAGTTCAAAAGCTTTTTTGGATTAGATGGTATAGACGGGAAAAATGTGTTAAATAATGAAAATTATTTTATAAAATTTCTAATCAATACTTATCATGAAATGTAAGGAGATATCGAGAAAAAATCCCGGAAATTTATTAAAATATAGAAATATTAACTCACCTTAGTATACCTAGCGTGCACCGCAAAGCCGACGTCACACGACGCGACCGCTAGTGCAGCGACCAACCGCACCGCACCGTACCGCATTGCATGAAAATTCAACAACGCATTGGCTAAATGTGCGGCGAGTAGCGCGTATACACCTCCCGACGCGCCAGCTAGACACACATCCGGATCTAGGACGGACGCTGCTAGAGAACCTCCCAACACACCAGCGAGGTAAACTGCTCCACACCGGACCGCGCCATGCACCATTTCTAATGGTAAACCCACCTGGAACGAAAATAAATGATCAAATTAGTCACATATTTCATAAAGATATTAGATAGCCTAGGTATCTCCTGATATATAATAAATATTTCAGGGTCCTTGAATATCATAAAAATGAAATAGAGTAAAACTACTATCTTAATTTTCATATGAAAAAAATTAATGGTCGTAAAACTATCGTAGGTTTGTTGAATATGTAAAGGTGCCATACAATTATATCGATCTCCATCGGGTCGAAATGTGGGTTAGTAAATAAATGATTAAGGGTGGAACACTTTACTGGTAATAACAGTGGTAAATACACCTTAGTAGGTATAATTAAATTCAAATAAGTTGCCATAAGTTTCGTATGTGCCTTTTAAAGATTGGTTCTAAACTAAATTAATAAAACACCTACCTATTCAGACGGAAGCGGGAATGAAGTGGAAGAGTTGACTTGAGATATGTATACCTCTCTATCGCGATTTGCTTGTCGCATAAGTACTTTTAATAGAGCACTTACCGCTAACTGTACAAGCAGGTTGAACGCAAGGTGCAACCACCCAGCGTGTACAACACTGTAGGTGAGAAACCGCCATAGCTCGCGCCGTCTGTCAGGGCGGTAGACCAACGGTGAGTCGACGGGAACAGGGCCTGCTGCTGCCGCGACGCCGCCTGCGCCCCACGCGTACCAGGCGAATACACCTAACTGCGAACAAGGACATAAACATTAAACACACATCAAAATATAA
Source organism: Erebia aethiops (assembly GCA_923060345.2). Classification (NCBI taxonomy): domain Eukaryota; kingdom Metazoa; phylum Arthropoda; class Insecta; order Lepidoptera; family Nymphalidae; genus Erebia; species Erebia aethiops. The sequence goes on from OV281082.1 coordinate 21,933,132, forward strand.
ATGATTGGACGATTACTGTTACTCTATTTATTATGTATTTTGCTCTACAAATGCCAACAGCTAAACCAAATCTAGACTACATAGTTATGAGGGTAAGGACTATAAGCGAGACTATAAATAGCGAGATTTCTGTAGTGACAGAAGTCTACCCAAAAATTGATTTTAAACAGACTTTCAAAGTTCGCTGACTTCTTAATAGTCAATAGTTCTTATAGAATGTATAATGAGTATGTAATAGGTACATTAGTCTTTACTCTTTAGGTACCTATACCTAAAGACTAATGAGTCTAATGCCTGTATAAGTCTTTCCGGCTAGATTGTGATCAGGGTAAGAAGACATCTGTTTCCGATGTACCTAACGGATATCCAAACAAAATATCGTATCTAATACAAATTAGTAATTAATATAATTTGCGGTACAAAATACGAGTCAATGATAAACTGCTCTACATTTTAAATGGTTTTTAAACTTTCGTCTTGCCTAAGTTAATTGGAGCTTAACTTATTAAAAAGTGCTAATAAATATTAAAAATGCGACGGGTCTGCTACGTTTCAGCCGGATATCCAGGAAAATCAAGAGATTTATTACGGATTAAAAAAACTTGAGTCCACGCTGAGTGCTGTTCAATTAAGGTCCGAGCGTGTGTCGCAGGCTTTATACATTAACACTTTGTAATTTTATTATTATTATTCATATATATATATATACTAATATTATAAATGCCAAAATTTTGATGTATGGATGGATGTTTGTTACTCAATCACGCCCCAACGGCCGAACGGATCTGGATGAAATTTGGCACAGAGATAGATTATAGTCTGGAATAGCACATAGGCTACTTTTTATCCCGGAAAATTAAGGAGTTCCCGCGGGAACCAACAATTGAGTCGCGGGCATCAGCTAGTTAGGTATATAAATATATAATTGTAGAAATCATTGAGTAGAAAAATATCCACTCCTAAACTAAGCTAATGCTGAAATAAGTTTATTAGTTAACTAGATGATGCCCGCGATTTTGTCCGCGTGGATTAAGGTTTTTATTCCCGCGGGAACTGTTTAATTTCCCGGGATAAAAAGTAGCCTACGTCCTTGCGCGGGGTACAAACTATCATCAAAATTGGTTGAACAGATGGACCGTGAAAGCGTAGCAGACAGATAGACACACTTTTGCATTTATATTATTAGTATGGTAATAACCTTTCCGTCGCCTGGTAACGCCGTTAACGTAAATAAATAGTAATCAACACAGTTGAGGAACATACCTAGCTGGTAAATAAAACAATACGAAGTAATTAGCTACGGTCAAAGTTGCGTACAACAATAATTTTTAGTTCGTTTGGGGCAACGATAAACATCAACACGAATGCATAGATTTCTAATTCCTTTCAGCAATAAAAAATGTAATTTACGTCATGAGAAATATGCGTAGAGCACGCAAAAAGAGCTCAAGACTCGAGAGAGAAGTTCCATTACAATTGTATCTGATGGAAAGTTTTATGTGGTGTGGAATAAATAAATAAAATAAAATAAATAAATGTTTATTTAGCTTAATAATAGAATAGAATAGTGATATAACGTTTCCGAGTTTTCACGGAAATATTACGAGATTGGAAAAGTCACAATTTTAGTAAGTACTTACCTCTTACAGTCTGATTAGGTACGGATGCAGCATTTGATTTTGATTTAGTTTGAAAATAAATGAAAAATGTTTTCTTTGAATTGTTTAACTTCGAAAGATTTTTCTGATGATTGCTAGGGATAAATGTATGAACTACAAACTCCTGAAAAATTCTTATGTGGTAGGTAGGTACTTTTCTACATTAATAATGGAATATCGAATGGACATGTCAAGAGGCCTGTAGGTATCTATGATGTTTGAAAATATGCTTATTTTTTAGTTCGGGATTTTTGGACAAACATTTTCCGAAGGAAGAAGTATTTAAATAGGAATTTTAAGTAAAGAATACACATACCTAAAAAGAACCTTCGGCTTGACGTGTATTTATTTATTCATTGAGGGAAAACCGTTAGAACTGTGGCTTATCAGTATCAGTGAAGAGCACCTTCCTTAGGCGCAAACCAGACGGAAGTCGGACACCAGCAACTGTGTCACATCTTATAATCACACGACTGTCTCCAGCTTCATCCCTACTCTATTTTCTACTTCATACTCGAAATTTTGAACTAAGACGTGTGGTGGTACATCAACGTATTTAAGTTTCATGGTTTTCATTGGATCTTAATCCCTCGTTGCTAATTCTGAATCTGAACTTGAGTAGGTATATGGGGGTCCGTGAAAGGGGCTAAGGAAAAGGAACATCCTGTGGGTTGCCTGTGGGTAAACGCTGTAGCGCCTTGCGCTGCGTTTCTGCACATGCTAGCCGCTAGACTATTTTGGACCTTGGCAATTTGGCATTGAGGGCGGGGCGAATTTGATTAGGGTCAGACAGCAGACTACTTAAACTAGACCTGTTGCTGAGCCTGTAGTTCGAACCTAAACATGCGGTGAACGTGAATCAATGTGTGACGAGCACCGTATATCCGGAGATACACGAAGCGTGCGCGGCGATTGTTATGATTCACGTAAACCGCTTGTTTGCGCGGATGTGAAATCCGCAATTACACTTTTTAATTAACCGAAGTAACTAGAGCGGGTATCGGACGCCGGTGCTCGCGTAGAAAGTGATGCACCGATTTTCTAGTTCCCCTAACGGCAAATAATTCATATTCACCACGACTGTGCATAATTTAAACGTTAGGCTTAGGTTAGGTGTAGGTACATGTAAATGCAACGTTTAGTTGTACGAGTATCATTCATTTTGACGACCTCCCTGGCGCAGTGTTGAGCGCTGTTGTCGTAACGTGGAAGGTCCCGGGTTTGATTCCCGGCAGGGACACTTTGCGGGAATTTATAATTTGTGAATTTTCTCTGGTCTGGTTCGGCCGTGGTTAATTACCACCCTACCGACAAAGACGTACCGATACGATGCCATGTAGAAAATGACTAGGGGTATGCGTTTAATATAACAGGTTAGCAGTTAGCACGCTACCATCTTAGACTAAATCATCACCTTACCATCAGGTGAGATCGCAGTCAACGGCTAACTTGTAGTGGAATAAAAAACACGATTTGCCTACCGATTTTCCGTCCCGATTATTCAGTTTTATTTCTATAAGTAGGTAGCAGGGATATAACGGAGGTAAATTTATCGGAACCGAAATCTGAGTTGGAGTTTTTAAATTTGATTTATCGGAGTCGGAACCGGAGTCGGAGGCAGAGTCGGAGTCAGAGGCAGAGACAGTAGTGGTCTCAACTCTCAAGAGAGATATTTTTAATTTAAGAACAAATAAAAACATCATTCAGTCAACCTTTTTTCATTTAAATTGTATTAAGTATTTAAGTCGAAGCTTCAGGTAGGTACCTACAAAGTAGGTAGGTACCTGAAGAAGCTTCGACCTTCAACCATGACTGGCATGACATCGCTCCCCGGGAAAACTGATCGTTCTCGATTTAGGATTGCGTAGGAAAAGAAAATCTGTACAGACAGTTGAATCCTACGTATGGAACCTGAATTTGTACGTTGTGGTGTATTTATATAAGTTTAAATAGCGATAATTAATAATTAATTCAATACTAAATTATGAACCAATGCAACTCATTTTTAATTTATTTTACAGATTCATATTGTTTATTACGTGGGACGAGTGACCTAGTTGTGAAAAGTTGACAACGCCATAGGTATCAGTAGATTTCGAATGTTGAGCAACGTTGGCCCAAGTCGGTAACTGGATGGGTGACTGAATTTGGAGGTTCAAATTTGACCTTTACGTTTCCTCCGTGCCTCGGAGAGCACGTTAAGTCATCGGTCCCGGTTATTATCACTAACATCTGATAATAATCGTCACAAAAATGAGTTTAAATTCTCTTAGTCGAGTCTTGTTCGGAAGGACATGGGAAGTGGGAACCCACCGCATTATTGTCCCAAGAAAACTCTATTATTTGATTAATGGAAAGGGGTCACGAGTCACGACCCTCAGTAATGAGGAATACGACGCAGAGTGAGAGAATATTCACCAAACTCACCTCTAATAAAGTAACGCATATGATGAAGAAGGGCGGTGGGCAGCATGTGTACCGCTCCTGGTAGTATTTGCGGTCCCGCTCCTCCGGGAGCACCTCCATTGCTACGAGGTGAACCATTCTGAAAAAAAAGACACGCCTTTAATTGATTTGTTTGCTTTTTCCGTCTTCACTGGCAACATTTTCAATCGGTTGTGCAATCAGCAAGTCCGCTTTTGCAGCTGGTCAACTGTTCGACTCTCCTCCATATGTTACCAACGGCTGTTCTCGTATTTCGGACACATACGGCGTGGGGACAGTCTCGAGAAACTTATTGTCACGGGCAACACTGAGGGCAAAAGAGCGAGAGGCCGCTCACCGACTAGGTCGTCTGAGTCAGAAGAAATCTGGACGCGTTCGACTCCTTCAGTTGGTCAGACGGTCTGACCAACTGAAGGAGTCGAACGCGTCCAGATTTTATAATATAGTGAGAAATGAGAATGGCTACCAACAGAAGCCGGTGGAAAAAATTATCCGTTCGAGGTCAGGATCTAGCCAGGATCACATTCTTCAGCAATAAAGAACGACCGAAGAGAGAGTATTCTCAAGTGGAAATGTGAGTGGACTGTGCAGTTCCAATCAGCAGCATTGGGCGCGACGTATAAAAATGCTAGTGGTTACGTCAGCGTTGACCTCAGCCAATGACAGTCAAGGTATTTTCAGGAGGCATTTTCGTTGAGGACGCCTCCTGCGGGTATTGACTACGTAACTATCTATGCAATCACCTTTCAAAGTTCTTACTTTTACTTTTATAAAGATACCCCAGAATGTACAATGCCGGAGTGGACCGAAAACTATTACCTAGTCAAAGTTGTGGTGACGATTTGGAGATATAGACGTGAACAAATATCTAGCTGTACGTACATACCTAGTACCTACTCCTTGTCTTTCCACTAGAGATATGCGTGGGAGTGGAAACTTAGTAGACAGCATTGTCTTTAGCGTATGGAAAGGAAACTGCAAGATCTTTATAGATTTCTCACATCTCTTGCTTCAAAATTCCAAAATTTCCCTGGTGGATGGGTAGTACGTGACGGGGGCCAGCATTCAATCCGTACTAATCCATACTATAGTAATATTATAAATGCGAAAGTGTGTCTGTCTGTCTGTCTGACTGCTACGCTTTAACGGTCCATCTGTTCACCCGTTTTTGATGAAGTTTGGTATAGGGATAATTTGTATTCCGGGGAAGCACATAGACTACTTTTTATGCCGGAAAATTAAAAAGTTCCCGCGGGAATCAAAAAACCTTAATCCACGCGGACGAAGTCACGGGCATCATCTAGTATTAATATAAATGCGAAAGTGTGTATGTGTATCTGCTACACTTTCAGGGTTCATCTAATCAACCGAATTCGATGAAATTTGGAAAAAAGATAGGTTGTATCCTGGGGAAGGACACAGGCTAATTAAGGAGTTCCCGTGCGAATAAAAAAAAAACAACACACGCGGACGAAATCGCGGGCATTCATGTGTGTGTTATTCAGATTTGAAGTTTACACTTTACAAGCACCGTTAGCTAGTTACAATAATTTAACTCTGTATAATTTACCAAGGAAACAGATTTCGCAAAAATGCTGAATGTAATACCTACATTGCTTACTTTTAGGTTGTGGGGTTTATTGACGGTGGGGCAATTTATTAGACGCTTTATTACAAGAAAGCACACTACATGTCAAAATGACACGAAACAACATGGAAACAACTTAAAAAAATTGTAACGACGTCGTCGACGGTTTGTTGTTAATGTTACACATTTTATACACGAAACAAGCACTAATAATTTTGGTGAATAAAGTCTGCTGGATTATTAATTGTTTTCGTTACATTGTTGTTTGTACTGAAAATTTAGTACCAAACATTGTTGCGACACTTTTACATTGACGTCGATTTGTCACGGCATAACTGTCTGTTTTTTAACGGATTTTAATATCTGTGGTATTTCTTAGAACATTATAAAGACCCCCGCAGACTTGACAAAACATTCGAAAAATGAACCTTATGAATAGATGAGAGAATGTCCCGGCTGAGTTTGTAGTGGGCTCTTCTCAGAACAGGGCGCGTTTGGAACCTTCGTAGCTTTTTTAAGATATCCACCGTAGTTAATTATCACTTTGTAAACGTGACGTTCTGAAGGTGTACTTTGTAGGTAAACTAATATTATAAAGAGGAAAGATTTGTTTGTCTGTTTGTTTGTTTGTTTGTAATGGATAAACTCCAAAACTACCCAACCGATTTTAAAAATTATTTCACCTAGGTAGGTATAGAAAGCTACTTTATCAGCGAGTAACATAGGCTATATATATATTTTAAAATTAGAGATCCCTACGAAATTTGCAATAATGTGAATGAAGACGGAAAAATCGTCCCATCTGAGAGCTTCCGTGTGCTTCCGTGGCGTGCGCTGCGTAAATAGTAAAAGTCACACGGAAACAATGTGTTGTGGAATTGTTCCTCTCAAAAAGCTCTAAAAGTTTAGTTAGTGATACCCATGCGAAGCCGGGGCGGATCGCTAGTTGAATAAATATACTTTCAGTTTGAGTTTAGAGAGCACCTACCTTGCTCAGGCTCTGGGTACTAAAATATTGTTTGAAAGTGGTCCCTAAAAGGCTAAAGCAAAAGATGTTCTACGAATGTACCTGGCAAAGAGTGTGGTGTCTTCGAGAAGAAGATGGAAGTCGTTCTCAGAGCTGACCTCGCGGTCTCTCTGGTGCACGGCGCATCTATAACTGCGTGTTCGTTTGCCGCTCATCTAGAACAAAACAAAGCTTATTTTAGAAAAAAAATTAAAATTAGCTACAACACAAAGCGAATGAGATAATAGAGAAATTAGGATAGGTACGTCCTGTTGTTGCGTTTCCGTGATCTGTGTTGCATACCATCAAGTTGTAAAATTGTATGCGAAAATTGGAAAAGGGTTAGGTTAGGTTAGGTTTTGTCTCTGAATTAAATAAAACTGGTTTGATCAAGGCCCTGTGTTTTCTGTGCCAATTCTGTGATCCTTACTTAGATGCCGTATGTGCCAGTATTCAGTACATAATAATTCAATGAAAGGTATCTACACCTACTGTTTGTACTATGACATGTAGGTGGAGAGTAGAGGTAGAGAGTAGAGACCATCCAGTGGTAGAGATTAGCTTTAGTGGGTAACTTTGCTTCTAGACTTTTGAATGGAAGTAGGTAAGTACTAAGTAGGTACATTACCTACCTAAATAAATTAGGTGTTATGAATTAAACTATAGTTTAATAATTATGAATGATTTTATAGGCAAATGTAACCACAGAAGCGTAAATGAATTTACGAGAATGATTATAACAGGTAAACAAACAATGTACCTAAGGTCTACCTACGTATAAATGCGTAAGTTCCTTGTTTTCCAAGCCAAGGGTAAAAACTAAAAACCACCAAGCTGTACTTACTTAACCCACATACCTACTACCTACTACATAAGTACATATAGTACCTACGTGCACGAGCTCCGAGGAATCGGGGTCTGAAGAAACGACGGCTGTACGCCACCCCCGATCGTCGTTCCATATCCAGCTCGCTCCCAGCACTAGTTTCGAGCTTGACGCGTGTAATTTTGCGATAGCAGTATTGTTTGCACTTTAAACAACTCTATGTCATTACTTAAACATTCCATAGGACTCCTCAGAGCTCGCGCGCGGACTATACATAACTAGAGTAGTACTTCTATAACCATACACCCACCTATTCGTAAGGACTTATCATTTTTATCTAAAGCTGGACGAATAAACGGGTGGATAAGTTGAGTTCGGAATGCGGAAGGACGTGGGAAGTGGGAACTATTATTATCCCAAGAAAACTCCTACTATTATTTGATTAATGGAATGGGGACACGACCCTGAGTAAAGAGGAATACAACGCAGCGAGAGAAGTTGAGTTCATCGAGTTCACGAGTTTGTTTTTCATCGCCATTCTTGAACAAAATAGGTAAATTTGACTAAATCTCAGTCTATAGCTACCTATGCTTCACAGGGCCCGCCGAGGGGTTAATTGGTCAACGACTGGTTTTGCGATAGAGTTCAAATGTAGTACCTACCTAGTCTACCTATACCTAGGTAGGTTCGGCCTAAATTTTCAAAGTTATTACTGTAACCCTTAATCGTGTTCGGGTAAACGATCGACCTAGGTATACGAATATAATTAATAGAGAGATTAAAAATTTCTCAGTCTGCGTGGCCTCTATCATATTTTATCCCTCAAAAATAAGAATCCCTCATTGCAAGATTTGGTTCTGACCACTGACTGTCTGTGTTGGATGACCATGATTTAAAATAACACGCGTTCAGTTCGTTAGCATTTTCATTTCAATGAGCGTAGGCACAAGTGTGAGGACTTTCATTCTTGTTCCTTTTCCCTTGGAAGTTGGAGTGTCGTGCCACACGAGGTATGTCACCGTCGGATTGCAAAAACCGTTAGATTGTAATCTCACTAGCAAAATTGTAAACTGTCGACAGATTACAATTTAACGCATTATTTTTCACTCGCGTTTTCTTTTCCGAATAATTATTGTACCTATTCGAATAATCCTTCGTCAGCCTTACGATATGACGATCGCGTTCTCAGAGTTTACACCAATCCCTACCGTCAGATCTAAGTGTTTTTTCCACTTATTCCTACCTACCAGTAGGGATACCTCTCGTTCGGATAGGTGTACCAGGCGCAAAATTCGAATACATATTGTGAAGTCCAAATTGAGCAAACGTTGAGATTCAATGGAATCAAACTCTACCTAAACCTGCCTTCTTATTAAATTATTAGTAAGATTTAAATATGTAGGTAGGTATCTAGTCGTAGGTACTTTACCTAATCTCTTTGGCTTCGACACTATTATTTTTTGAGCATGTTTACAAAACTTGAGTGTGATTGGTTGTTGTTACCTACCTACCTATTACAAAAATTTCATTATAAGTAGGTAAGAATTACTTAATAATTTATTAATAATTTTTGTAAGCTTCTAAAATAATTAATAATATTAAGTTTAAGATGTACCCATTTTTTCTAATAAGAACGATTTCGCGGAAAACAACATTAAGTGCCTAATGTGTGAAAAATTAAATAAAACAATATCCAATTAGTTTGTCTTTATTATAGAAAGCTTAATTATTAACAGCTGCGACTACTTATTTAATACCTTTACATAATTGGATTCTCAGCAATGAAGATTATTTTATGGATAGAGTTAATATTTTAGTTTTTCTCTTAATACAGACTAGAATAATGGTTCAAGTTGGGTACCTGCCAATTTTTAAAGCAGTAAAATCTGACGGAAAACTTTTATTCTGAGCAATTATTATTAGGTAGGTAGGTATAATATTTCATTTTAGTATTCACTTATTAAAAAGTGTAACTCATAGGGGAATTATAGAGCGCGGGCCGATCTTGATAATTGATACTTTTGAAAATCAAGATTAAGAAAAAGCTCGCATTTGACGTCGCAACTTCCGAGGGTGGATTACGGGCTGCGGCTAATGTCCCACAGTCCACGGGACGGTCTCGACGAGGCGGCGGGCGCGTCGCAGCGGCTGGCTGGCACTCGGCCAACAAGCCTATCGACCGCGACAGTCGGCGCGCTATCGATAAGAATTCGACGAACTCGGACGCAGCGCTAGCCGATAACAACGGATTACAGGTAACGGGGTTGATGCTGATTCAAATCATTAAGAAAATTTATTTATAAATAAAAAAGAAATGCTGTTCGTTAATAAGCGCATAACTTGAAAACAGTTGAACCGATTTGGTTATTTTTGTTTAAAATATTCCTGACAGTTCGAATTAGATTTTCATGAAAATAAAAATTGGGGTGTGTGCCGAGTGCTTTTGAGAACTCCCTTTATTGAAATTTAGACAGGGCAGAACGTCTGTCAGGTCAGGTAGTATGGAAAAAAAAAATGTCTTTAAATGGATAAGCTTTTTCAAATACTTTTCTACATAAGATATTTTAATCCCGCTGGTTGTCGTAATTTTTATCGATAGTTACATAAATCATGGTTTATGTATGCCATTTTGCTTGTAGGCAAAATTAGGGGTAGATTTTCTTGTGCTGTACGCGAATCTGTTAGCGTCTAGTTGGCGCTTAGCCATGATTATCGACCACGACCATACACCCTCGCAAGTCGCAACGTTATTGGTAATCATTAAGCCACTTTCAAGCATTTAACTTAACACTAGTGTACACTACGAAGCTACTGGTTATTTAACCTCATTTTATCAAGGTATTCCAAATAAAGCTCTTCAAGAGAAGGATAATCCCAAGTCCCAACTCAGTAGTACTTAATACTTATAAAAAAATCAATGTTTAATCTTTGTCCATGTGTGGGCCTGATTATATTTTATGCTTTGGTTTTATAATATACAGTAAATGAACTGTCTACAGACTCTAACTTGACTTAAAAATATGTACATCGAAACAGTACAGCTAGGTAACAGTAGAATCTTAAAATTATTAAAGCTATAAAACGTTACAATGGCAGTACAATGTTACCAAAAGCGTTAAAACAAAATAACTTTATAAAGTGCTATAAGTTATAACAATGTAAGTTCGCATACAGTTAGGGTCGCCATATTTGTATGGAGTTTTACAGTAGCTGCCAGCGAAAAGCTACTTGGTTTTTTGAGTGTTGTTTTAATGCATGTAGCGTATAAATGCTAATCATTTTGTATACTGTATTAGAAATGTAAAACAGGAGATTATGCGCTTTTGGTTAAATAAAATGTTGACTGACAGGCTTAAGATTCAAGTGTTTAATGAGAGAGCAAAATTTTTCTTTTTGATCTTAGAATAGCAGCATCATATTGTATTATGCATGGATTATTTAATTTTGGTATTGTATAACGTATTATTTTATCTAAGTTTCTAGTAATATTTTGAAACCTGTCCAAAATCATGAACGAATAAAAAATTATTCTCATGTAAATTGTGTAAAAAAAATACAATTAATGTAAATCGTATAGTTACCTACTAACCGATCGTATAACGGTCTATACTTAATTAATATTGAAAAATACATATTTACGATACAAATAATGTTTAAGTTCAGAGTAACAGAGTAAAGAGTTATGGTCATCCTACACACGGGACAGTGCTAAAGAGCAGGTCGCGCAGGTGGGTGGTATGTAGGTACGCCGGTCACCGGTGAACGACTGGTCGAACCCGCGCCGCAATCCATCGCGGGCCACCGTGTTGTCCCCGCGGCTCTACGGCCGCAGTCGTTCAACTCAGTTTCCCACGACACTGCGAAATGCCCAATGCCAAAACCTAAATAGCCTAGACGCGGCGCAGACGCCGGCTATATCTGTCTCAGCAACGCTGGACCAATATCTAATTTTGAAAACGGCATTGATTCACTACTTTCTATTTATTGTGTGAATGTATTGTTATTGGACGCCTGTTGGGAACAATAATTAGAAATAGGTAACAGCTGATAGGAATACGGTTTGCAAGTTGCATCATTTTTATAACTTTATAACTCAACGATTTAATGATAGTCATAATCTTTTAGCACAAAAAGGTAAATTACACCTAAATTGACTTCATGAATTACAATGTATTAAACAGCTAGATGATTTTGAGCCATTGAGCCATTGTACTAGGCCATCTCATTCAAAGCCTCAATCAGGCAACGATAAAGTACTCTATAAAGTTAAAATTAATCGATTTTATGATAGAACAATAAATCGATTTTCCGCGGGAATTGCGCGGGCTGGGCGCCAGTGGGCGCAATGAATCCAACGTGGGCGCCGCGTGAGTCACGCCGACATCCGACACGTCCGATTCGTATCCGGAACCACTAACTAGGCACTATTGCCCTCTCGTCAAACGAGCGCACGAGCCTACGCGACGCGATACTCATTTTAATAACCCATATTATTATTCATTATTAAAAGTCAAAACTATTGAATAAGTACACAATTGCTATGATTTAATATTATTAGTACCTACTGTTAGTTTTGTTAAACAAGGTTTAGGGCTACGCTTACGTCAGACATAGTGACCGACTTTCTTACATATTCCACCGACAATTGAATCGGCCGATTTTGTTTTTGACTGACTTTTGTAGAATGTTTACGTTTCGATATTGAAACTGTATGTTTAATTATCTGCCGACAAAAAATCGGCCATCGATTGTCTGACGTGGGCTGAGCCCCATAGGGTTGTGACTTGAGAAGCGGCTGTAAGTCTGCGTATTCTTAGGATATATAAAATACTAATTAAGAATTTTATTTTTGTACTCATAGATATTCATGATGTCGATTTACTTTTTTAGATAAATTGAAAGATCGAAATATGCTTTAGTAATTTCATAGACATACACTTAAATCAAATCTAGCTATTTCATAGAAATGAAAATAGTGAGGTTGTTAGTAAGTTGCTGTTGTAATCTTAATAATTTCTAATATGCACAATTTTATAAATCAGCCAATTATGAAACAATGCAATGTTACATTATAATATTTTGATACAATATACTGATTTTAATTTGACGCGAAAGCTTAACCGTTAATGACTTCTTTAACTGTACTTCTAAAGAGAGGTTTATCTAAATCTAGCATATTAATGGTAGATTTACTGTGGCAAACTGATGTGTTGGGCACGTGAACTCTGGGAGCGTTCCCACGCGCCCACCTCCGCACTATTATGTTCTAAATTCTAATCTCTTCAAGTCTCTTTACATTATTCCGGTGCCGTGAAAGTACGCTTATACATTTGCTAGCGGGAAGTTAATGATTTGCGGAATTTGATTAGAAACGTTAACTTGTGTGAAATGTTATATATGAACTAAAACATAAATCATAATATAATAAATATGTCATGGGAAGCCATTCTTAAATATAAAATTATGTGTAATAAAATATGAAGTAGAAATTAAAGATGATGTCAAAGGTTGTAAAAATAACAATAATCTATACTAATATTATAAATCCGAAAGTGTGTCAGTGTGTCTGTCTGTTTGTCTGCTATGCTTTTGCAGCTCACCTGTTTAACAAATTTTGATGAAATTTATTATGAATAGAGGTACTCGCAAAGGGATAGGTTGTACCCCGGGGAAGGACAGAGGCTATATATCCCGGAAAATCAGAGTTCCTGCGGGAATGTTAAAAAAACTTGATTCATGCGGACGAAGTCGCGGACATCATCTAGTTTAAACTAAATAATAGTACCTAAGTACCTAAGTACCATTTGTGAGGATGATTGCGGACAGATTTGACTGTCTGTATCTTCGGCATTGCTGTTATAGACATGTTGCTGTACCAATGCCGGAGAGGAGGTACTAGGGTCTGTCCGCAATCATCCTTTGTAGAGGATTGACCATACAATAATGACATGATAAAATAATAATGATGACAAGTGAAAACAATGATAATATTTTATAATGTAGGTAATAATTTTATTTGTAATTTAATAACATTGACATACTTAATTAATATAATATTGTATATGGATCATGTTATCTGAAATAAATGAATAAATTAAAAAATTAAATTAATTAGGTTAGCTTAGCTAGTTTAAGTTCTAATGTGTTGTTTTCAATAAAAAATTAAGAATATTCTTTAGTTATTGTTAAATAAATATTTTGAGTAATTATAGGTACTATTCTAATTCCCTATTTATATAAGTTTAACATATGTACTGTACTATAAAATGTAGTATATTTCAATATGACAGACTCGCCTCTACAGACTTGTTGCGACATGTTACTGCTAGATCCGGCGTAAGGTCCAAAATGTTTTGCGTCATGATATTATTGGTATGGATAGAATTTACTCTCCATTGTGTTATTTTTTAGGGTCTGAGATCAGACAGCCAGTCTGAAGATACAGCGGGATTATACGTTATTCGATTTGCAAAGATGGAGAAGACAAGACGAGGGTTTAATTTTTTATGAGAGGGAGAAAGCAATGGGAAATAAGTATGGTATCTATATAAAATCTGCCTAACGGAAATTAACCAAAACATAACTTGATTCGTGCTATCGTTATTATTAAGTGAAAACATTTGTAACGTTCTTTATTATTAAGTATAAGAATTATTATCTAATACTAATTATTCGTTACCTATGCGTTTGCAAGTTTTTGGCGGTACTTGTTTAAAGGTTTCAGAAATAGTACCGTAAAAGTAGAAAAAGTAGTAAGCAAGTGGATTTGTTCGTTGTTACGCATTTTGGGCGTAGGCTCGTATAATGATAATCCGAAATACATTTTCTTGCCCTCGATAAAAAATTTGATAATACTTTGTATACATACGATAATATTTCTAGCCTAGCACTGCATCAGACAACTAGTAAATAAAATTTAGTAAATAGTAGTAGGCAACTAGTAAGTAGAAGTAGATAAAATGTTATTATCCTAGCAATAGTTAAAGGAAAATTACTTAATGCTAGACTTAACTAGAAGTTTTCTACTGTTTTAGTTTGCCGTTATTGATTTCTTGAAGAAAATTTTATTTACTTAAGACCTTGTATGTGGTGCAATATAGAGAACAGAAGGCAAACGGTAACAATACTCTACTTAGCTAATTACGAAATAGCAGAGGTATGACTATATTACCTAACTAGTAACTAGGTATGACTAGAATCAGATAATTAATCATGTAGTTTTTTAAATTTGTGTTTTTACGATTTTTTAAGCTTAGTGCTTTACCGTGAAGGCAATAGCGGTTGATCCACATAAATAATAGAGCATAAATCAAGCTTTAAATTCCCAGGCAATTATACACGCTCGTGATTTTAGGTGAAAAGATATCGAAGTTTTGTCGATTTACAAAGGTGAGAGCTCCTGAATCGATTTCAACCATTAGATTTAGGTTTTTATGTTTGAGTTTTTACGAATTTATAAATTTTATTCATCAAATCAGGTAAGTAATAATCTACTTAAGCTTGTAAACAAAGCAATTTGGACTCATATCAACGAAAAACGTCGGTAAGTTATATTAACACGATAACACCCACGTCTCCTCAAGACGAACAATACCTACTTTCAATTTAACATACATAAATTATTTGAATATTGGCACAAAATTCACAGACAAATATAGGTACATAAAACTTTTATAGCTTATTAACTTAGTGCGGGTGGCATCCGTTTTAAGTATTCGATTAATATCCGATTATCATTAAGTATTAGATATTATTATTAGACAATTTCATTATACAATACAATACGTGACCAATATAAGTAGATACATATCTCAATCAAAAGTCGAAATAACATAACTAATACATAAAACTATTGTTTTCACAGTTGCATTATTTTATCAATATTTAAGTCAAATACTCTTACAAGAGAAGATACCTAGTTAATTTAATAATATGTATGTATGTATTAACTTACCCATTTGTTAAACAATAATACACTTAAGTAATTAAAACATAAGTACTTAAGTTAAGGTTAAGTTACTTAAGTTATATTGTTAACATCAATCATGATTTTGTTTTAAATTTTATTGAAAGTATCAAAACTGTCTTATTCCGGTACACTTTGCAGAAAAATTAAGTACTTTAGAGGAATGACTATATATTTAGAAACTGTATCAATGTATATGTCACCGTAAGATTGTAAACGGTTTCTATCCCGCGAGATTGTAAACTGTCGAAAGATTGTGAACCGTTCAATGTTCTGAGTATTAAATTATGAAATATTTATAGTATTTACGTTTTCTTGTCTCTTTCTTGTACAGTTCGCGCGCGAGTTGAATGCAGAGTAAATGTAGGTGTCACCATACATTTACTCTGCATTCAACTCGCACGCGAACTATAGGTTAGGTTAGGGTTTGACATGAAAATTCAGGTAGTGCCCGGCCGCAGGTTGGGCACTTAGGTTCTATCGGGTTAATATTAATATACCTAATAGATTACAGTTTAACGAAAAATAATGCGTTAAATTGTAAGCAGTATTTTACGGTTCACAATCTGTCGACAGTTTATAATCTATTGAGATAAAAAACGTTACGGTGACATATATACATATAAACATAATAATAAAACACTTATAGAAATACCTACCTCAATAGTAATAAACATTACATATTTTAAAGGTGGGTACCTACCATCTTAACCTAATTTTTACCCACTGTTTATTTTTGTTAGGTTATCCTAGATTTGCCATTATACTAAAACGTTATTATTGCGAAGTCACCAACTAGGTAGGCACAATGATATTATTATAATGAAAAGATTTAAGAGTAACAAATTATTGAGGAAAATGAAGGTTTATTCATCGTTCAAATACAATGTAAATTAGAAAATTTTATTGACAGTCAAAAGTCAAAACTAGACGAAAAATTATAAGTAAGTAGGTACTTAGATAATATCAACTTACCCATCACCAAATATTTCGTGTTATTTTACTTTTGAACTTAAACCATTCACAACACCTAGTTATTGTCACTTTAATATTAATGAGGTAGACTTATTTAATATTTTTGTTTATTGTGTGGTTAATTCGGTAAGTTTAACATCGACATTAAACACGCGATGCATCGTTATCGTACTTCGGAGCAAAGTTGGCGCAACCTTCCTCTCCGAACGCCCGGCGCTAACTGATTTTATTTTGCCCACGTTCGTCTGGTTCGGTGTCGACGTCGCGTCGTTTCATTCCGATGGGGTTTTTTTGTGGAGTGGTGGTTGCTATTTGAGAGGGTGGTTCCGGTTCCGCGGACGGTTGTGATTTGTTTGTGAACTATTCGGCTTGAGATTTGGCAGGATTTGAGTCGGTAACAAAACTCCAGGTGTTAAATCAGTAAGTACTTATTTGGATCCATATTAATTTTCTGGGCTAGCAGCTGTTAGAAAATGAAATAGAAAATTCTTATTCCTAAATCCTAATAGATTGACGACCTCCTTGGTGCAGTGATGAGCTTTGTGGTCTTATAAGTGGGAGGTCCCCTAACCTATATCTATGGGTATACTTAATATTATTTTAACTAGGAAGGTACCTACCATATCCTACGAGGCTACGGCCTACCTCTAACAGATTAGCCCGCTACTACCTACTATAGGTTCACCTAGGTACCTATAGTAGTAGCGGGCTAATCTGTTAAATCGCAGTCAAAACACATGAAATAATAGTTACTTTACCGATATTTACCTACTAGGTACCTATTATTATTACATCTGTGATTTGCTTACACTAGGTATGATAATTGGATATTGTACCTAATTCATTTTTTATTCTGTATCTGTCTACTACGTCCTCAAGCCTACTGCCTAATATAATTATGAGAGGATAAGATTAGTGGTACCAACTGTCAAGGCATAGTTAGGTACCACAGTAAACAGATACAACTCCGTTGACTGTGTAGTTACCAAGGATACTATATTCCTACGTCTATTATAATCTACAAGTTACAACGTCAAACCCATATGTTTTGGATTAAGTAAGTACTCGTTAAGTAGACATTTCTTAGTTAGCTCTTATGAACTGTTTCAGCGAAACGGACGTAGCTAATGGCACAACACCAGATGTTGCAGGTAAAGAAAGGGGTTAGGGACAGGGGTGCATTTTCACTTAGAACTGCAATGTTACTTAGGTATCATAATTTATATTTATTGCTGCATTTGCTTTCACGATGGCAACATCTGGAAAGGATTTACCTTTCTATCAAGTCATTTATTTATGCATAGGGTTACCACTAATAAATTAATTATATCGGGAGGAGACCTACCCCTGGATTTTGAAGCTTATAGGTACGTAGTACGTACGTTATACCTATGTACCTAGTTTTATGGAAGCTTGCAATTGTTTGTAAACTAAACTTAACTTTATTGTAAACTTTATTGTACCTACAGCAATTATTAAGGTACCTACCTATTATGAAATTTAAATGGCGTAAGTCAAAGGTATTTCGAAACATTGCGTATATCGTTGCGAAGTCCAAACGGTGTTTATCCGAAAGTCGAATGCCTTTTAATGTCCGTTACGTCCAATTCCTTAAAATTTAGGACTTGTCCTGAAAATGCTGGACGTAGAGACAACCCTACAGTCATGTAATTTTACCATTGATACAAAAGATAGACCGTAGGTTGGTACTTTGATTATCTTTAGGTAATCTATTCCAGATGTTTGGTCATTTATTGTTGCAGTGTTACAAGAATTATATTATATTTCCGTAATTCTAGGTAAATACATGGACCTATTGATTGCATTGTAAAAAGTTTTCGTCGACCTAGAGGTAGGTAGTGACTAGTGCCCTAATGTTATAAAGGCATGCATCATAAGCAAAAGTCCCAAGATTCAAAATTGACAGAAATTTAGGACCAACAACCGAAAAATTTAAAAATGTTGCATGTTGTTTTAAATGTGAACACCCAATTTTTCCTTTCATATTTAGATTAGAAAATTGTTATACCTATTGAGATTGGTTCTCACTTGATTTATTTTCTTTTCCATAGTCCATACGGTCTTCTCAGCTCCCCGATTGTGTAAGGAAATCGTAATCGTAATAATTTGTCAAACGGATAATTCGAACTGTTTAAACTTAGCAGTTCATCAGCTCATTCAGCTGCCTCGTTGGTCTAGCGGTTAGCATAGTCGACTGCGGATCACGAGGTCCTGGGTTCGATTCCCGGTCGGGCCAAAAAATTGGTATTGGGTTTTTCAATTCAGAAATTCTCAGTGCCAGCCCGGAGTTGGAAATTGGCGGTGTTTTACCCCCGTGCCTCTGAGAGCACGTCAAGCCGTCAGTCCCGGTTATTATCACTAACATGATAATAGTCGTTAAAGCCCGCTAACCCGCATTGGAGCAGCGCCACACGAGTGTGGCAGCGCGGTGAGTCTAAGCTCTTCCCTCTCTCCTATGAGAGTGGAGGCCTGTGCCCAGCAGTGGGACGTTAATTTAGGCTGTAGTGGAAGCAGTTCATAGATGCCTGCACGTTAAAAAGCATGTGTGAACTCCTTGACAGTTCGAGGAGGTAATACGGGCCTCAGATCCCGAAATGCAAGACGTAGGTCGATGACGTACCTAACCTAGTTATGAATTTGCATTATCTTTTGATTTATAAGTAATACGAAAAGCTCTGCTTTGCATCGTGAATTTCCTGAATCCTGAAATTTACCAGAGATGCATACATCTGTTGCATTGGTGTTTAAAATAGGGATATAACCTACGTCTAAAAGCTTTTTAATAGGCAGGTACCAACTAGGTACTTACCTATTTTTAATTAAATAAATAATAATAAAAAACGTTTATTTTCAAGTCGATTTTCAATCATTTTGTGCTACATGATAGATTTTGGAACTATTTGAACTAAACTTAGGTATATGTAATAAATTTAGTCAAGTCCAAAAAGTTGTATGTCGGATACTGGATTTTACGTTCAGAGTGGCATTGTAATTTAACTAAGTAGTCTGCTCTAGGCAGTCGGCGATCGGCATTGGCCATTGACAAAATCATGGAAAATGAAAAATTATGAGTTTCTTTTTTACTATTAAGTTGTAATTTGTAGGTAGGAACTTACTAGGTAAACTGAAAATAAAATTTGGCGATAAATAGGTTACTTGATAAGCAGAATAGAAATTCAAATGTTACCTAATTGGATATCTAAAGAAAGTCAGAAAATAACAGATGGTTCGGCGAAAATATCCTCACTAGTCACTAATGATATAAATTCACGGTTGGGTAGCACGTGTTCGAATGTGTACCTACGTGTACAGTGCAGATGACATTGGGTTCTGAGGGTTCCCTACATTACTTACCAAAATGCATACTTACATACTTCCCTAATACCTAATTCATGATTTCCAATCCGGTAAAATTTTTAAAAGTTTTTCAGTATTATGTAGAGAAGTTGCCCTTAAGATATTATTAGTATTTTAAATTATTAACCCAGTAGCTATAGACGTATATTGACAATATAGCCATATCACTCTCCAAGTCTATCTATAAGTACCAATATTATTAATGCGAAAGTTTGGGTGGATGAATGTATGGATAGATGTTTGTTAGTTGTTACTCAATCACGCCAGAACGGCTGAACGGCTGGATGCAATTTGGTACAGCCACAGAGATAGATTATAGTCTGCGCAATATGCTACTTTTTTTTAATTAAAGAGTTCCCGCTGGAACCAAAAACCTCAATCCACGCAGACGAAGTCGCGGGTTTCAGCGTCTACTAATTACTGAATATACCTATTTATTAAAATTCTACGGTTTTTCACTCGTCCCGTGTTTTGTTTAAGGAAATTGTACAAACAATTTTAATTTTCCATCCGTCTCATGCTGACCCCTAAAATTGCCGCAGACCAATTTGGTATCTATGTTGGCAACAAAGGCAGGTGGGCGCCACGAGGCCTGATGGGTAATTTAGCCCATATTTATTCGCAACATGGCGTCAACACAAATCGTAACTCATTACAAACAACATTTGGTAAGGCGGCTTTGCTAATGAGCTTTTCTGTCCGAATGTGTGAAACGTTATTATTAGGGGTGGATTTTAACTTTTAAACCCACTGGACATTAGTTTGTTTAGTTTGCTATTATAATCATTATATATTATAACTCCTTGAAACAAAAATTTGTAGTTAGGTATTTTACAAGGTCCTATTTTAGTGGGTGTAAAATGTATCATGTACATTATAGATTTCTAGTGTTGCGGAGACCAATCCTAAATGTTGTGGAAATAGTTTGGCACTAGTAAAAGTATAAAACTTGCTATAGTACATACCTAAGTATATATTCTAATATTAGTTAGAAGTAAATTTTGATTGAAAAATAAAGAAAATCTTTTTCATGTAGTATCAGGCAAATAATATGATGCAACCATTGAAATACAGAGATAAATACATAGTTGATAGTTATTTTTTTCTTTCACTAAATCCATGAATAGGTACCCTCGGATAAGTATTTCAGGGTTCTTGAATATCGTATTTTGGTGTTTTGAATGCTAGTAACGCTAGTAACATGGAAAAAAATGATTCATCGCAAAAAAGCATTTCAATGAAATTAAAAGCAAACCGTTATTTTAAACTGTTTCGCATAGGTAGGTATAGTATAGATTATACTTGTAACCCTGTAACGGGAAATGGATATACTGTGTTAGTTAACGAACCTGGCATATGGTGTGAGCCTGCCGTATTATTATCATCAAAATTTCGGTAATATACTGCAAACAGACAGTCATTCCCCTTTCTGTGTGGACCCCTTTCCATATTTTTGTGATCACTAGGTAACAAAATACAATAATTTTGAGCCGGGTAGTTCTTTTTAATCAGTTTTTGATATTACTCTTAAGAGTATCTAGATATGATGAGTATAAATACCTATATAATGTTACATGACTAAAATCCAACCGCTACTTAGTAGGTACTATTACCTATTCTGTGCCGCTACTCAGCTCTTTTACAACCTGTATCTTTGTCATGCTAGCAAAAGCTTCATCATTCAGCTTCACCGGAATTAAAGGCCTCTAGGCGTTTCGTCTCCAGAGATTTTACTTCCATTAATTTAATTATCATATTATCACTTCTATGGATTATGTATGCGGAGTTGCGGACGAGTAAAAAGGTTGGCTGGTCCAAGGGTCGTCAGCTCTAACATCGCTAGTTCACCTAAATACCTTATTTTAATCTGAAACAGCCTTAGCTTTTAGCCACAGAATAGGTATAAGAATAGCTTTAGCTTTTATCGGCAATATCGTTAGCTATTAAGTATAATATTTCAATACCTACTCGATTAGTGAAATCTCGAACTTTTTATACATGCTTAGTTAGCAAAAAAATTATAAGCGTCTACTTCAGAAAAGGAATCTTAGTACGACCGTTCAACCAGAATAAGTCGGAACGTCCTAATTTTCAATTAGGTACTCAGACCCTCTCCGCGGATATTCAATAGCTTTTTTGACGTTTAGCGATGCTCGCTGCATATATATAAAAAAGTTATAATCTCGGAAACTGAGACTCGAGCATTAGGCACTTTTCGAGTTAACTGGCGCTTTAATATGTCATTTCCCATGTCATCTCCGTATTAAACGACGCAGGCATAAAGAATCACTGTGGCAATGGAACTGTTAAAAAGTCATTACATCATTAGGTATATGTAATATTTTTATAAGTAGACCTACCTCATAAAAACTTTTAGGTAGGGCCTAAGGCTCCTTATCTACGAAGTAAAAAACTTTTACTTCGTAGATAAGGAATTTTTTCTCGGATTCTATTTTTTGAAATTAGATTTGTCAGAAGTATGATTTTTAAAAGCTACCTATCCTAAAGTTTCATAAATAGCTTGGTCACACTAACTATAGCGCTTTTTATGCCGCTGTCATAATTTGGACACATCGAATTAGAGCGGGCGGCTCTTTTGTCCAATGATTTAGCAGCGCCGACAAATTGAGCCTTCCTGATCGCTTCAAAATCGATACATCGTTCACCTACCCTGGATGTAAAACGGTAAGCAATTACCTACCTACGGTAGAGCCTCCTATCCTAATTCCTACTAACGCTATAAATGTGAAAGTTTGGGTGTTTGTATATTAAACTTAACATCTTTTATAAACTTACTAAGTTTGTACAAGATGTTTGTTACTCCTTTACACCGCAACGACTGAACCGATTTGGCTGGGATTGTAGATAATAATAAATCCATACTAATATTATTAATGCGCAAGTGTATCAGACGTCTGTCTGTCTTTCTGTCTGCTACGCTTTTACGGCCCATCCGTTCAACCGATTTTGATGAAATTTGATACAGGGATAGTTTGTATCCCGGGGAAGGATGTAGACTACTTTTTATCCCGGAAAATTAAGGAGTTTCCGCGGAAATTATAAAAACTTAACCAAAGCGAAGTCGCGGGCATCATCTAGTAATAAATAAATTCATTTATTTGCTTGAAAATATGTGTTACAATACAGATGTTGCGGGTTGTTACGTTCCCTCAAATATGGTCGAGCGAAGCAATGGCTGGATCATGCGTCATGCTCGTGAACGGGTGCCACCGGCGGGAATGGGGCTACTTTCTGTCTGCCCGTCTTTGACATGAATTGAATAAACAAATTTAAGAAATCCATTAAAAGCATGCTCCTGAAAAAAGCTTATTATACTGTTGAAGAATATGTAAATGATAGAGGAGCATGGATTTGATCACTCCAGCAATGCTGGGGACAGCGGTTACTTGTGTACACATTGATATAGTAATTGTAAATGAATTATTTAAAAAGAGCAACCACCGAGTTTCTTGCTGGTTCTTCTCGGTAGGAATGGCATTCCGAACCAGTGGTAGATTCACTTGACGATTCAAAAGTACTTGTAAAAGTTTATTTGAATAAAAAATATTTGATTTTGATTTTGATTTTGATGCCAAACATAGCCATAGATAGCATAAACTTACCCTGAATTATCACACAGGCTACTTTTTATCCCGGAAAATTGAAGAGTTTCCGCGGGAATCATAAACCTTAATACAAGCGGACGTAGTCGCGGGCATCATATATTTTTTTTAAAGCTTGCTTTTGTTTTTAGCAGAGATGCTGCAGCAGTTTTTTTAAAGAAGGGTCTTCTTCAAGTTTCTCCCGAGTGCTCCCATACATTCAACAATCAACATATTCCCATACATACCTACATTCATACATCAACGATGATTGATTTTATTATTAAATGAAACTCAATTAATTTTTTTTAGACACTACAAATTACATATTTCCGTAAAAATATAAGTACTTATTGTAATCGCGACAATAGGTAAATCTATGTGGTACAGTGTGTATCCCGCACTTAGATATAGATTGTCGACAGTCGAGTCAACATCTCCTGAAGATGCTCCGGTATCGGAGTGAAACGTACTTTGAGGCACAGAATATGGTTGAGGATAGTTTGGAAAATTTCTGTGGTGTGGTGAATATCGCGGGCTATAAGTGCGGGACATACACTGTAACACAAAGATTTATTGCCGCGGATTATAACGAATTATCTAGTTCCTTCATTATCATGGACTTCCGCAAAGTAACGCCTACGAAACGAAACGAAACTCCCGTCCGTGTAACTTTGAAAGACACCATTATTTGCGTAGCGGAAATCGAAAGCCAGCACGCGCTATACACTTTTCGTATTTTCTTATAGGCTTCGCGCGTATTATATACCTATTATATTCTATTTGATGACTGATGAGGTATAAAATACACATATTATATGAAACATATAGGTATAAGTACTACTATTGTAACTTAGAAGTAGGTTTGGTAAGCTTAATGGGGACTATGAGCTGTGGGTTAACCTCTTCCCACTTCCACTGATGACGCATATCGAAATAATGTCCTCCCGACCGAATTTCGGCCACTGCGGCCAATGTCCAGAGAGATTAGATTTCTGCGCGGGAGATATTATAGTGCACAAGTGTGTGCGCAAACACAGGTGCACTCTCTGTTCCTTTTACTCTCATAGCCCGATGGGACGGAAAATCCGAGACAACCGGAGAGAAATCAGGCGCAGGACCGACAGTTTTACGTGCTCTCCGAGGCACGGGGGTGAAACACTGCCAACTTCCTTACTCCGGGCTGATAGTACTGAGAATTTGAGATGTCCGGGTTCTAAGCTCCAAAATCCGAGGTTTTCACGTGTCTAAGTTGCCATCTCTAAAATCATGCAACTAGGGATAAGAAGATAAGACACGGTGTCTTATCCCTAGTTGCCAGATTTTAGGATGGTAACCCTAGTAATACCTGTATACTACTTCGACCTACCTACAGTAGACAAGGTTATAATATGCCATAGAATTAGCACTCGTAAGGTTAAAGAACACTATGGAGTATAGACTGACACGGACGCGAGATGTGAAAGTGAATCAGACCAGTACAGTAGGCTGTACTCACTGTAGGATATATTATTATGAGTCACATGTTACACCACGTTACGCACGTCTAAGATTGCTAATGTGACTGACCGGCCTTGATGGCCTTGTTGCTGGCATTAATGAAATTCGGTTACGAATCAACCGGCGGCATCGCGTTCAACATTACAAACTATACAAGTTACTCACTTTCGGTTTATAAATCATAGATTTACTAAGAAGTGTGTGTGATTGCTAATAGGTACATAGTAATATAGGTAATTGAAGATTTTGATATCACAAGAACTATAGCACTTGAACAGCGAAATAAAAAATAAATTATAGTCTATTTCGAAACCTTCCTCAATACGAATTAGCCATGGTTGTGGCCTGTGACATATTGTATATCTACCTATATACCTACCTAAGACTAGACGGACAGACAATCGGTTCAGAAAACTGCGATCCAGAAAAAAATTCTAAGAAGCTCCTGCAGATGGAGATTTAACTCTGTAAGTATCTCCAAATGTATAAAACTATTATTATTAGATTATTACTAAATATATACTATTATTCCTAAATACAGTGCTCGCAAAGTTGCCACTGCGCCAGGGAGGTACTCAGGGACGCGTGTTTAATATGTTTAACGGAAGACGAAATTAGGTACTATCAATCATAAAACCTATTAATATGTTTACGAAAAACCTGATTTATTTTGAAGGGTTGCGTGCTCTTATAATGTAAGCTACCGTAGCAATACCGCGAGCGAAACACAATTTAGCAATTTATCAGTATAAATACACAGTAAAACTGCCATAAGTTCATTTCCTCTAAATCGATTGAAAGGGGAAGCTTGGTAAATAATAACCCGCAGGCATGGATGCGCGGAGCAACGTTCTTGACATGCAATCGGTCAAAATCCTTGCTCGTGCCTCTATTACAGAATCCTGTTTTTTTCCCAAATTAGTATCGCAAAATGGCGTATAAAAATAATGTTCCTCTAATCGAATTTTAGTCCCGGCGCGGCTAATTTCGAAGATAAGCTAAATCGGATTTAATAGTGAACAATTATTGTGTGTGCGCAAAACATGTCTACTCAGTACTCATTTTGAATTTCTCCTAGACGTTACCACTTATAAAAAATTAGCAGATGCCCGCGACGTCGTCCGCGTGAAGTAAGTTTTTAAATTCCCACGGGAACTCCCTAATTTTTCGGGTTAATAAGCCTATGACATTCTCAAATGATGTGGCTCTCTATTGGTACCAGAATTTTCAAAATCGGTTCAGTAGATCCAGAGATTACCCCCTGCAACGTCACAAACTTTACCTTTTTATAATAAAACTAGCTGACGCCCGCGACGTGCCCGCGACTTCGTTCGCGTGGATTGAGGTTTTGTGGTTCCCGCGGGAACTCTTTAATTTTCCGGGATAAAAAGTAGCCTATGTGTTATTCCAGACTATAATCTATCTCTGTGCCAAATTTCATCAAGATCCGTTCAGCCGTTGGGGCGTGATTGAGTAACAAACATCCATACCGACATCCATACATCCAAACTTTCGCATTTATAATATTATAATATAATATAATATTTATATATATATATATATACATATATATATATAGTAAGAGTAAGATAAGATAGTAAGATAGCTAAAGTAATTAGTATAGAATGTTATCAAATAACGGGATTGCTGCACTAACGTTTGCCTACAGTATTATCCGTGCAGGTCATAATGCGAATTTACAAATACTTGCAAAAAATTAAGAAAACTAAAATACTTTTAATTGTGCAATTTATTTAATCGATCTTCACACCACTTGGAATAAAGATTTATCAATAATATGCAAGCAATTATCAAGTTAGTTTCTTCTGTATTTATTTGCTCATACGGTGCCTATTTGTTAGCATCTATGATAGGATCAATAACGTGTATTGTTTTGTTTTGCAACTATTAGCATTGGGAATTGGAGCGAGAAAAGCACGAGCGCCCGGGGCGTCACTGCTCGCTACCGATTGCACGCCGCGCGCTGCACGCGCCTACGCTAACGTACTTTAACGTACACGCAATGTACGACGACCTCCTTGGCGCGTTGGTGAACTAAGTATAGCCTATTAACGTCCCACTGCTGGGCACCCGCCTGTACTCTCATAGGAGAGAGGGAATCAGAGCTTTGGCCCAATACAGGTTGGCGGGCTTTAACGACTATTGTAATATCATGTTAGTGATAATAACCGGGACCGACGGCTTAACGTGCACGGGGGTGAAACACCGTCACCTTCCTAACTCCGGGCTAGTACTGAGAATTTCTAGACAGAAAAACCCAAAGCTTAATTATGGCCTGACCCGGGACTCCAATCCGGGACCACGTCGGCCGCAGTCGAACATGCTAACGGCAGTTAACGTTGGTGAGCGCTGATGTGAATTTATTATTTCTGAATTTTCCCTGGTGGAGGCTTTGGCCGTAGAGTTACCACCCTACCAGCAAATACGTGCCGCCAAGCGACTGCGGTATACAGAAGACAAAAGCTGTGAAAACGAACTGATAAAGTTGTTAGAGAAGTTGAAAATAACTGATTTATTGCACAAAACCAATCCGTCTTTCCACCAGCTCTAGAAACGGACTAAAGATCGGGAAATAAAATAAACAAGTACCTATTTTAAAAAAATGATTTGATTGATTGGAGTAAGATTGGAGGGGTTTTCTGATAACTTCTGCAGAAGATTTTGTTTAGCCAAACTTAATTTGTTTTAGGTGAGATTATTAAATGAAAATATTCAATGGAAATGAAGAGGAAACATATAGTCCTAAGGTATTCCATGTTTTCTTTCTTTTCTGCACTTATGAATATGATTCTCACAGCGTATGAGTTCATGCGATATCAACGTGTTTTAAAATAGACAGTTCACGTAATTAAATGAGTGAGCGTAGGAGCATTCAAAACATAGGATTGTTCCACGACAATAGGCAGATGAGTGTGTTTGTATCGTACCGTGCGATTAGCTTATATTAGAATATGATGACTATGTCTTCGTCACGTTTATACGGTCTATCTGTATCATTGGGATTATCAAAATGTTGGCATTATTCACTGATGCGTAAGGCTGCTGTAGTTTATGACAGATGGTGTGCCTATTACCTATCGTCTATGATGACAAATGATTGCATTACAGAATCCATACTAAACTAATATTACAAATGTGAAAGAGTCTGTCTTCTAACTACGCTTTCACGGTCAATCTTGTCAACCGATTTTGATGAATTTTAATAATAGAGATATAGATTTCATCCGGGGGGAAAACGAGCCTTTTAACCCGGAAAACTAAGTAGGATTATCCTTTAAGTTAATACTATTAGCACTGTAGTTTCTTTTATGTGTGCCAGCGTGACCACTCTACCACAGACAAATTGTAACGCGTGCCCTTAAGGGTTAAAGAGAGGGCAGAGTAAATGTATGTGCCACCGTACATTTGCTCTGCATTCAACTCGTGCACGAACTATAGGTATAATTGAGTCGCTGAAAACTTCAAATATGATATTATAATATAATAGTTAATACTAGTGGGAACCTAGAGTATATAATTCTATTTTATCAGATTTTATAGTTTTTTTTAATTAACATAACAAAAAGCCTTCTTTTTTCTTGTAAGCTGTTAACGCGACCCCAAGATTCTTCGATTGTGGGGGACAATATTTCAATGCATAATGATATATGGAGGACAGGATAGGAAATTGTCTCTATGCAAATGTGTATCTCGTGCCCGCGACAGGTGATGCGCGGCAGCCTTAATTGTTTTTTGTATAATATTCAAATATTATGACGTTTTTTCTAGAAGTTTTTATATTTGGCCGTGGCGGGTGCGTGCCAGGTGGTCTCGAAAAAAGTTCCTTTTTGCTATAACAGCTTGCTCTTATGTAGCATGGAGTGGATGACTTTCGGCTATGTAGCCAGTAACATTTGAGGAAGTGGTTTTACATACCTACTTGGATACATCAAGGATCAACGGGTTTACAAATTGGAAAACAAGGATGTGGATTTTTTAATGGATTTTATCACAACACTGCTGTAGTGGAGAAAATCCGTACCCTTGCTGTTAAGCATAATATTGACTGCATCGGTTGTTAATCTTAAAATATTTTGACATCTTAACGATGGTGAAACCCGTATTGGAATAGAAGTTTTGAAAGTTATAACTTTATTTAAAGCAATTACATTGGATTGTATCTTCGTTAATACTATTGATATTATACTGTTAATAAGAGTAGAGTCTATAATATAATTACAATTATTGGCTCATTTGAAATTTGAATCGTTGCTGTTAGAACTAATACAGTGCCCGTGGTAACTAGGTTGTGATGATAAAATCAGTAAAAAAAGGACAAATTAAACTTAAACACAAGTTTTAACAAAATTATTTCTTCCACTAATTTTAGTATGGGTTCCTGTGTTTTCGTGCGTATATGTACAAATGAATATAGGTAAACATTTGGAGATAAAAAGTGAGGAAAGAAACGGAAGCTCATCTGGCAGCTGTCGCGTGCGCATGCCTTGATGACTTGATGTTTTTCAATACGCACCTAGTGTGAGGACACTTTCTTATCTTAATGATATGCATACGTGCTCCACAGTTTTTTTTGTGTTTCCAGACGTCGTCATCTCAACCTATAGACGTCCACTGCTGGACGAAGGTCTCTTGCTCCACAGAGTAGGTACGGTCTTGTGCCGCTTGTTTCCAGCGGCTCCCAGCTGCGCGCTTGAGATCGTCCGTCCACCTAGTGGGGGGTCGTCCAACGTTGCGCTTCCCGGTGCGAGGTTGCTGTAAACTAAAGATTGCCAAACAAGAAAAGAAATAATTTTGGCAATTACTTCGAGACAGTCTACACTTTCTCGAAGTAATTGCCAAAATGGTCCATAGGCACTTTTGGCGCTGAAGAGCGGTGAACAACCCTTTGATCCGACCGTCTGACCGAGTTGGCGTGTGCGGCTGGCGTGCGTCGAACTCCGCGCACCTGCCGCACCTACAATTATCTGGCCATTAGTCTACTCGGCTGGCGGCTCGGAACCGCGGAAACCGTACCTTAGTGCGTGCGCAACCCGTATCGGACTACGCGAATTCGATAATTGTTGAACCCTCAAAAGCTCAAACTCAACGGTCAGACTCTCTATGTTAATTTAATTCAACTCTTTTTGAATACAATTTTTTTTTCTTGTTCTCCGTATTTCTCAATACTTACTGAGGAACATAAGTCATCACTCATCACTCATGACCCCTTCAAATAATGGTTGGGGTTTTGTTCGGATATTAATATTTACCGTGGGACCCCAGATTATTCTGGGGAGATATGTTTTTAGAGCTGATCAGTCTACATCAAAAGCGATCATAGCACTTTGGACCACATGTACTTAGGTATTTCAATCTGAGAATATATAATCTAAGATTTGAAATTTCAGTTCAACATCCGTGATTTGGAAAAATCTTTAGAAAAGTATTTCTCTTTGCATATCTCAATTCCAGATTTTACGATTCCAATCGAATTCCAATATTAAGCCTCTGAAAAAAGTTAAATAACCCTAGATTTCGGGATATTGAGTTCGATTTCCTATTAAGGGTATGGAAGTTGCCGTTGGAACCCTGGGAAACCGTAAGAAATCCTTAGAATTCTCTGCGTACTCGATTATAGTGGCACAATTGAGGTAAAGATAAGGGCTAAGAGGCTTAGTGACCACACATGGTTCGATTTTTATCTCATAATTGCAGGCTTCGCGTTGAATCCTTCATTAGGGGCGTGTGGGGTGCGCGGGACGGGGGGAGGGGGTGAGTGTGAGGACACAATGGCGCCCCCTGCGGTATTGTGCGATAATGTATGCGCGCGCGCCGCCGACAATGCCACCATTGATATAGGTATGATTTCTATGAAGATTCACAATTCACGGTCTAAAAATGCAGATTAAAGAATAGCTGATGAAGCATGAACTAACTCTGATCTAACTCTGAACTCAGTAGCGAACTTTTATTAAAATAAGTACTACCTACTCACTAAAATATATAACTGAATTAATAAAATTGGGATCCTGTTTTTTTTGTTTATCCACTACAAGCTAGCCATTGACTGCGATCACACCTGTTGGTAAGTGATGATGCAGTCTAAGATGGTAGCGGGCTAACCTGTTAGGGGCATTGCAGTTATATTAAACATACACCACTTCGGTTTCTGCACGGCATCGTACCGGAACGCTAAATCGCTTAGCGGCACGTCTTTGCCGGTAGGGTGGTAACTAGCCACTGCCGAAGCCTCCCTAATAATCCTAGAAATCCTAATC
The DNA here is from genome assembly GCA_923060345.2 of Erebia aethiops. Lineage (NCBI taxonomy): Eukaryota > Metazoa > Arthropoda > Insecta > Lepidoptera > Nymphalidae > Erebia > Erebia aethiops. The sequence goes on from OV281082.1 coordinate 21,964,354, forward strand.
CTAAATCCATGAGAAGGTAATTTGTAAAAAATAATGAAGTGTGGTCGAAAATAATGTTAAGGTAGATGGCCAGCAGTGCATACTATTGAAAAATACCATTTAGAAGTGAGGTGACTCCGCATCCCACATTCCATCCCATGATTCCAAAGAATTATTTTCTATAATTTACTATTCAATTGCTTCAAATGCTTCCCTTCAATCTCAAAATCTGAATGCATGATAAAGAAACCATGAATTTTTATTGATCTTTACACTGTACTTGCAATTAACTTAGGCGGTAGAATTCGTAAAGAGCCTGTAAGTGTAACATACCTAACATGTCTATAATATCTTAACTCAACGGCCACGACGTCACAACACAAACATTTCAACGCATCTAATTTATTGTCGTGTCGCAGAGCCGCGCGCAAAAAATACTGTCTTAAGGTGCAGCTCTCACAATCACGATGTCACGTGCGAGATCGCAGATTGAGAAACACGAGAAGGTTGGATACTCACAATTCAAAATAGGTACCTATAGAAGAGTTAAAGAAACCTGAGATCGTAATTCGTAACCCATCAGCGTGCGCTAACTATTGTAATAAGTTAACTAGTAGTATATATCTAGTAACAGATGTTTTTGCAATTTGCATATTATAGTTCCAGTTCAAGTAAAGATACAGATACGATGTTTCGAATCCATCTTAAGTACTTAACTAATGCGATGTGAAAATGTGTCTATCTGTCTGCTACGACGTTTTCACAGCCATCTCTTTAGCCTATTTAGGCAAAATTCGGTACCGAGATACTCGTACGTTGCATCCGAAAGGATTTCATCAATACTGTGGTCGCAGTCATATTATAATAAATATGACCAGCAGACATTTCTTCTGGGACAAGCAATGAAGGTTGAAAAACAGGAAACATATTTTTTGGTAACGAACGACACCTTTATGAATATTGGGGCTGATTCTGTATAACACAATCTCTAAACTAAACTAAAATGGCTGCTTTAAATTTAGTTCTGTTCCTTTCCGTAGGAAGTATTATGAAAGGGCTAGCAACATTTGTAATGCTCTAATTTTAGTTTAGTTTAGAGATTGTGCACTACAGAATCAGCCCCAGTAGATACCTAAAATTCAAAAATCTAACAGAAGTGTCGCAGGAACATACTCGTATTATTTTTATAAGAACCGGCGACGCACCTTAAACGAAATTGAACACGAGTCCTGACGAAGGATGACTCAGTTGTTGAGAGCAATTTTTGAATATTATAATAATATGTAAATGGTGAACTAGTTATTGTTGTTGTGTAGCATATTAAAAAAAAACTAGTTGTTGTTCGTGTTGTTGTCATCCCCAGACACAATTAGTGACATTTATTAGAATAGCGATTGTGTTAGGATGAATGACTGTTTATATTATAGGTGTTTACGAATAAAAAACTCACAATGGATATAAACATTTATTGATACTAGAGAAATGTGTACTTAAATGTAAAAAAATGTTTGTTTCTAAATCAAACTCCGATGAAGTAACCATGGCGCTAATGTACTACATGTTAAAATTTTTGGTAAATGAGTTGAGAAAACAGCTCGTAAAAAACTTTCAGGATCGTACCTATATATATATATATATCAATTACCTAGTTCAATTGGTATATTTTGAGGCGGCCATGATTGTAAATTATTGTTTAAGATTTGTTTTATAATATGGAATGCTGCTATATATAACCAAATAAGAACTTTATATTTTATTATAATTCATGATAATAGGAGGGACCTTTTTTCCATGAGTATCGCGGCAACTTTTTGAAGCTCGACTGAAGCTTTTTATTCGTTTTCAAACAATCAGTTTGCTATATACGATTAGAAAGGTAACTTATAGAACCATCTACCTTTTCATATAGGAAAGTCCTAACCAAATAGGATTTAAAAGAAAGCCTCATTGCGCCATAGAGATCTTCAAAATCGCAATCATGGACCAACAACAATATAACAGATGAAATTGGAAACATTGCAAAGAAATGGAAAGTGCATAATACTTGGCCCACCCAGTGCAGCGATTGCCCCGTTCTGCTCGTCAATTGGTAGCAAAAACTGCATTTGCATAGCTCGATGCGGCGATAGAGGCCACCGCGCGCTCTACGCCGCACGCAAGGATTACGAATCTGTGGATAAGCTACCTAATCCTATCTGTAAACGCAATGATTGAGGCAGCAAAATCCTTCGCAAACAATGGAAATTAATTTATGGAACATTTATGGAATTTCTAATCAAGGACACAAAAGGTGCACAAAAAATCCATATCATTTCAGCATATGAAATTTGGGCTAGCTGGAAAGGTGGAAATTAAGGAGAGGAAGAGGAGTCCTGCAGCGTCGGACATACACGACCGAATTCTACTATCAATAATAATTGTAACTATTGTTTGCTTTTGTTTCAAAATAATAGTTAATACCATTTAATGACTGACTCAATTCGATTGGAGTAAGTATACCCACTAGAAAATCAAATTTCTATAAAATAAAATTAATTCGAGTAAGAAACTCATGTCCGAAAAGCTGATCCATGCGTTTATTTTAATTTCAAAAATACATTTTAGCCACCTCGGGGCCCAATACTTGGGCCCATGTTATGACTCATGATATCAGTTGGATAGCGTACATACCTCTAAATAATTAGGAGTCCTGACTTACTCACTTACTGACTCATCCTAGCACCCATATCAAACCTTTGGACCTAGAAATCTGAAATTTCGCACAGAGGTTTTCGCTATTTCGAAATTCCTACAAGAGTGCAGCAAGCAAGCTTCGCATTAACGTCTCACTGCTAGGCACAGGCCTCCACTCTCATAGGAGAGAGGGAATTAGAGCTAAGACCCACCACGCTGCTTCAATGCGGAATTGATGGGAGGAAATAAAACTGTTGCGTTTAGTTAGTTTTATAAAAAGCAAGCTATGTTTTTGTGCTCGTTGGTTGCGGTGACGAATGTAGATGCCACCCACTGGCGCACGACCGCCGCAACACGCTCAAACAAATACGATATTTATGTCTGCCGTTTTTCTTTAATTCAATTCTACAACGTGCTTTAGTGCCAGCTCAATTTAAAACTATTGTTGTGTAGCTTTTTTTAAAAATAAAATTTTAAAAATAAGATGGAAAGGAGACACTTGTAATTTGTGATTAAGGACATTGAAATGTTTGATTCCATCTATGTATCGATCACATTACTGATAAAATCGTAAGTAAAGTTACACCGTATTTGTACTTTGAAGCTCGAAAATAGTATGAACTACTTATATATATATAAAAAGTAACGATCTCTTGCGTCGAACATTATTTTCTACTCCGATCGGCGTCGATCGAGTATTTATATTCTCGGAAATAATCGAGTAAAAAGTATAACCAATTAAAATTCTTGAGTACGTAAATCTAAAGCAAATTCCGATGCAGAGCTTATTTTAATACTTTAATTGGCCGGCGTGTAAATTAGAGGACAATATAAAAATATACGGAGCGAAGGACGGCTGCTGCTTTAATCATCGTCCATCGGGAGATTAATCTGGGTTCGCGCTAAAAGTGACGATGCGAAATGTGTAGGTACTTTAAAGATTACGCAAGCAAGTTTACTTTATTTATATCTAGTGTAGTTTTGTTCTTATTGCGGAATATTTCTGCGAAATCATATTAAATAGGTAATTTAGCAGAATATGAACGTTTTAAGTTAGATTTTTTTATTCATTATTAGTTAATTCAACGGAGATTTTTCGGAAAAAAAACCAAGGATTTGATCTGAAAATTATTTCTATACAACCTCCCTACATGGCCGAATTCCTAAACATGTCGTATATTATCTCTTAAGAAGGGTATACTTAAAAGAGCTTCCTTAATTTAAATTGGCTGATTTAAATTTTGTAATATTCGGACTAGAGTTATTCTAAGATCTAAGGTTTTATTTGTGAAAACAGAATTCCGGAATACCTATCTGTAACGCTTTCCAAATACCATCCCTAAACAGTAAATACCAAATACCGTATAAGTATGAGTAGCCTGTTACGGCCGCATTCCTCAGGAATTATTTATTTTGTGCGGGCGTGAGTTACCGTCTGCCCGCCCCTTCGTTACTATGTTAATCGAGCTACCTAAACGGTATACGTTTTCTAATGTTGGCTCCTCATTTCAATAAACAAGTAAGGATTTTTTGGATGACCTTCATAGTTGGAACTATTTAATTACTAACTATATAACTAAATAACTAGCAGATGCCCGCGACTTCGTCCGCGTGAAATAAGTTTTTACATTCCCAAGGGAACTCCCTCATTTTTCAGGTTAATATATAGCCTATGATACTCACAAATAATGTGGCTTTCTATTGTTACCAGAATTTTTAAAATCGGTTCAGTAGATCCAGAGATTACCCCCTACAACCTCACAAACTCACAAACTTTACCTCTTTAAAATATTAATAATAAATAATAATAATAATAATATACTTATTAATATTAGCATTAGTATAGATTAATTATCCACTAGGGACACAGCTTTCACTAGTCGATGATGGCTTTTCGTAATTCGAGTTATTACGAAATGCTCTGCATTTTATATGAGGTACTTAAAAGTGTGGGTAGTTTATTTGTTAAGAATGATACGTTTACAAACTTAATTGCCTTTCAACAGGGTGAACTTTCCTTTACGGAAATACGTAACGTACGTACGTTACGTTAGTTACGTAACTAAAGGGAAGTTCGATTATGATCTGAATTGGATAACTGCAAAATTTCTACCTTATTCGGCAGAAGGCAATTTCTCTTTCTCCATTTTCAAAGCTTTTTAAAGAAGATTGCCCATGAAGAAGATGGGCCCAGGCCCCAGTGTTGTAGCACTTAACGGATGCCCGATCGATAGCGGCTCAGTCAGTCGATGCGCGCCTTACAGCACGCATGTTTCTTATGTATGTTCATAGCCGCTACAATGCCTTTATACAATACACCAATTGGAATGCATATTTCTCCTTCTTTCTCCTTAGACTTGGAATAAGAACTTATGCTACATGTGTGACATTTAAATATAGAACAAAAAGTTTTCAAAGTTTTTTAGATTTTCTAATGTCAATCTGTAAGATTATTGTGGAACAACATTCAACCATGCTCAGTCAGTTGTAAGTTGGACGATGTAATTGGTTATTAAAAAGTGCATATATCACAGCGGCCGGGCCAGGGAAGTGCGTGGGAGACATGGGACGTGATTTGTGGACCCCAGGCCGACCCGCCCCTTCATTAACATGCTAAAGCTCAGACACGCACGACGCGTGACGGCAGTTGCACTGTACAACATCCAAAAAGCTTTGACTTGTACCTGCGTGATTCATACTAACTCATAATTCATTTATTTATTTGATCAACCATTGGTCTGAGTGGTGGTGGTGGTGGATCAATTCAGTGGATCATAGTGGATTGAGGGGCAAAAATATACCTACATTAGTACTACCACAAATTGGTACGTACTACTGTGGTTACCATAAAATAGTTAAATCATATCAATCATCAAACATTTAGCGGTACTAAGTGAGGTTCGTTGATGGACCGCGGCGGGGTCATCATATTGTCTAGCTACGCAGCCGCTTTCACGATCAGTCTGTGAGAACTTTAGCTGTATAGACATAGGTACTAGATTGCTGTCCAGAGATTTCTTTTCTCAAAATCAATTACTGTACTATAAAACTAGAGATTAATTACATAAAACACGTCACACTGTGAAGCGACGACGCGACGTATCTATATACGCACTGCGTTTCGCTCCGCAGAAATAACGTTTCCATAGTTCGCGTTGGACATGTGCCGACACGCGTTTAGTTTGTCAGATCAATTATACTGATCCTGGACCGAGTACGCTTAAAGCTTTAAGAGCTTAGTGGCTTAGGGGTTGGAATGTAATCCGGGAGGTACATGCCATTTTACCTTGCTAGTCCTTTGGGATACACCGATCAATGAGGGCGAAAAAACACAATACGGACAGGATAGACAAAATATCCATACGAAACGTCGTCGTATGGGAAACACGTAGACCGTTCTGTTAAGATAGGACGTTCTGGTGTACCTACTGGTCTGTAGTGTGTTTCGCCCTTAGAGGGTCTCCTACAGATTTATTTACAGAAAATCCGAACCTTTTTATTCAAGCGATTGTAAAAAGAATTCACATTGCCAAATAATCCATATTGCTAACAATTCGTTATAAAGACTCATTTCCTAAAACTCAACGAATATTAAAGAGCAGTGGTTGATATTGAACCAAGATATTAATTCCATTGGTTTGAACAACCATAAAATTCTTAAAAGGTCGTTAAATTAAATTAAAAGGCTACAAAATTTACAAGTTGTTCACAGTTTCATAAACATTGATTTAATATTAAAGCGAGAATAATTAAGGTCATTTTCAATTGGCCGTGGTGTTTGGGCATGCGTGTGGCCCTGAGGCGGGCGGCACAGGCGACAATATACACCATGATATTATAGGGATGTACTGAACATTATCTGAGCCGTAGTCGAAGATTGAGCTCGTTACTCGACCAGGGAGGTGTTATCCAGTTTATCATTTTATATACGTGTATGTGTTTGTTTCGTTTACATATAGGTTCTGTTATCATTTCTGAACTACACATTAGGTTTTAAAAATGAGGAGTCACTCGTTTGTTCCTAGCGTTCCTTTCTCTTTTGAATATAAAATTATGATTATTTTCAAAATTGCTTCAATTGTAAATGTAGAGTATAGACATCTCTCTCACAAAGCAAGTCATAAAACTTACTAGACTTAGTTACTTATAATATTTATTTTCGAGGCATTAACAGGAAAATAAGGTGATAAATTAAACATCCAGTTAAAATGCTGCAGTTCCGCTGGTTTACAGCGGTAAGACATTTTGGTCATATACAATGGTTACAATATAAAACGGTTTTGAGAGAATTCACCCCTTATTTTGTTACTTTTCTCGTAGTCTTATTAGTTTTATCGGTCACGGAATATTACGTGCGACACGTAAAGCTTTGTGTGGTAATTATGATATCAAATATTTTCTATAAGAAAATCAGTTTTGATTCTATCTGACAGAGGTCAGAGGAGAGAGGAGGCTTGGCGGCAAAGACGTGCCGTGCCGCAAAGCGATTTAGCGTTCCGGTACGATACCGTGTAGAAACCGAATCGGGGTGTGGGTATAATTAACTGCCATGCCCCTAACAGGTTAGCCCGCTACCATCTTAGACTACATCATCACTTACCATCAGATGAGATCGCAGTCAAGGGCTAACTTGTAGTGGATAAAAAAAAGAGGTTTTTTTTAATAACTTAACTTTTGATAGCTTTGTATTCTTTAATTGTTTTTGCAGTTCTCATTAAGGCTCTTTCCACACTGCATCCGATCCGAATCCAATCCGGTTTTGAGAGTTCTCGATCCACACTAATATAAAAAAGAATACGGGCCTAATCCCAAAAAGTCCTTAGAGAAATACCAGAGTCGAATAACGATTAAATCGAATTAACCGGGATTCGTTAGCAGGTTTCGTACTCTGGAGTCGGATGCAGCTTTTGTGACATCTCTACTATAATGTATGCGCGCCGGGGAGGTCCTGTCGTGGGAAGACCGAACCCACATACACCTTTCTCTTTTACCCAATAATGGACAATTGAGACAGGTGCCGTATTTGGAACCATAATAGACTGCTCCTACGCCTACCATTAAACTTCATAATTGACTAAATTGTGAAATGCGTTCATTAGAACATTCAAAAAGAATGCCACTGTATTTCCTTTACAATACCTATCACTCTATTTTACTTCTGCTTGTGTATGTAACTTTTCTAACGTAACTACTCTACGATCTATGCGCTACGGAAAATCCGTAGCTCCGTAGCGCACGACGCCGTTTGTTGTTATTGACGACGTAAAATCACGATGTCATACACGAAACTTAAAAGGAACGTTAAACTTGACCGCCTGAAAAAACAAATTGGGTTGCAAAAGTCAGGGTTGACTCTCTGAAAGCCATTAGTTTTAAGCATATGATAATATATTATCACCACGTCCCTACTAGTTGTTAAACGCAATAATTTATTATTTAACGGCGGTTAAAATTTATTTTATAAATCCATACACCGTAATTTGACACAATATCCTTGCACAAACAATATCATATCCAATTTGGGAGATTTACGCACAAATTGGATCTAAACTAAGGCCCACTAGCACAACACTGCCAAAACTGATTTTATAAAAAAATTCGATGCTATCACTTTTTGATAAGTTTATTTAAAAGGACAGGTATAGAAAATACAGGTTAATCACGTTTAATGGCCTTGCACAAGTGGGCCCTAGAGAACTGTTGTATTTTATGCGTATTAGTGATAGAAATGCGAAACGAGGTCGATTTTAACGTGAAGATCGACTCGCTGTTTTGTTTCTCCTAATAATGTGTTGCGTATTTTAATTGGGTGTGATTAAATCTTAATAAATCGGTCGGTTCCCACACGCGAGGATCGTTCGCAATTACGCCGGCGGTTGTAATTTGGCCGTGGCCCGAGGGTAGAAGCAAAAATTGCGTTTCAGCAGTGCACCAACGGATCTGTGGACCAAGTGATTTGCTGCATCGTAAGGTACTGATATGTCATAATAAACTTCGCTGATTGGGGGAGATATGCAAATACGTCCGTTTTTAAGGTTAGCCGGTCTGGCACAAGACATGCGGGCTTAATAATTTATATGTGCTGTGTGAAGAAAATTCTTAAAAAATGTACCCAGCATTACAGTTGAAAATGATGTGATGAAAAAGAAAAGCCCCGAGCTTTTCTTTTCCTTATTACACACATGATTAGTATAAGTTATAAAAATATAAAATTTGTATTAGTTTGCAGTGTTAGATTTAGTTAAATTTGGTAATAGTATCACTTTTTATAGGGTGCAAGCGGCCCTGAGTTTAGAAAAAGTCTTTTAGTAAAAAATAAAGCTTCTAAAAAATTTTTTTTCCGGGAAAAAGTAGCCGAAGTATACTTGGTACTAGCTGTATCAAATTTCGTCAGAATCGATTGAACAAATTGGCCATGAAAGCGTAGTTGCAGACAGACAGACATACTTTCACATTTATATTATACTAGATGATGCCCGCGACTTCTTCCGCGTGGATTAATTTTTGTTTTATTCCCGCAGGACCTCCTTAATTTTCCGTGATAAAAATAAAGCCTATGTCCTTCCCCGGGATACAATCTGCCTCTATACCAAATTTCATCAAAATCGGTTGAAAGGAAGGACCGTGAAAGCGTAGCAGACAGACAGACAGGCACACTTTCGCATTTATAATATTAGTATGTTTAAGGAAGTATGGATTATAAGTAAATTGCTGAACTTGTACCACACATCGCGTGCGCGTGTCGGCTGCCTTGTTGACCGCAAGCCGGCGTCTTGAGACGCGCTCTTCAATTACCGATCGTAAATCCCGCCGCCACATTGACGATACAACCGCTGCGGTTAACTTATTGTCTACCTGTCTTGTGTTTATCGTAACATGCTTATTATCTGTGGTGAAAAGAGCCGAAACCTTTGCGTCTCGTCTTGTATGACTTGAAACATAAGCATCGAATGATTGATTTTTAATTTCAACATAATCTATCTATACTAATATTATAAAGAGGTAAAGTTTGTGAGTTTGTGGCGTTGTAGGGCGTAATCTCTGGATCTACTGAACCGATTTTGAAAATTCTGGTACCAATAGAAAGCTACATTATTTGTGAGTATATCATAGGCATAGTAGGTATACTTTAACCCGAAATATGAAAAGACTTTTTCGTGGTAGTCGGATTTGCAAAGTAAGTCGAAGAAAAAACGGTCTAACGAAAACGTTTCTTTCAACTTTTTAGTAAATACTTAAGCACACCTTTATTTGAATTGTTCTAGTTATAAATTTTGCTAGTATATACTATTTAAGTAACCTGCAGTGTAATTTAGGAAATTAGGTCAAATAAGGTAATTTTATGTACCTACGTTTAATACAATACTATTTCCTATTCTGTGCGATTTAAGTAAATGTGAAACACGCGTTGCAAACACGCAAAGCATTTTAAAACGCTTTTATTTTAATGTTATTTTAAAAAAAAACAATTATAAAAGTATATCAGCCATCCAAAAGAAACTTTGATGAAAAGTAAGTATGGATATAGATTTTTAAACGCGGCTAATCATCTGTGTTAAGATATTTTCGGCTAAAGCGCACCGACCGAAACTAATTTATATTGGAATGTGATACACACGGGGCAGCACTGCCCGGGGGCACGCGCCGACCGAATTTTAATCACCTTAACCCTGGCCCTTAACTCTTAACTGCTGTAAAACATTACTGACGCGCCGCCGGAGCAGGCGCCACGCCTTCCGCTACCAAATATACGAGGAGATACTTATCTTGACCTTCCCTATCACCGTATTACCAGAGTTATTACTTATCTGTCTTTCAACTGCCTTGGTTTAGACAAGAATTTTCGACTCAGTTTTTTTAACGACCTCCGTGGCTCAGTGTTGAGTGATGTTGTCTTAATGTTCGGAGGTCCCGGGTTCGGTCCCCGGCAGGGTCAATTTGGGAATTTAAAATTTCTGTATTTTCCTAGTCTGGCCGTGGGAGGCGTCGGCTGCGGCTAGTAACCGGCAACGACGTGCCGCCAAGCGATTTAGCGTTAGATGCCATGTAGAAGCCGAATAGGTGTATGGGTTTGTAATATAACTGTCTCAAAAAAAAAGTCTGCGGATGGCGAGGTCCTAGGTTCGATTCCAGAGTGGAGCCATCTTACTTAATATTATAAATGCGAAAGTTTGGATGTATGGATGTCGGTATGGATGTATGGATGGATGTTTGTTACTCAATCACGCCCCAACGGCTGAACGGATCTGGATGAAATTTGGCACAGAGATAGATTATAGTCTGGAATAACACATAGGCTACTTTTTATCCCGGAAAATTAAAGAGTTCCCGCGGGAACCACAAAACCTCGATCCACGCGTACGAAGTCGCGGGCGTCAGCTAGTAATTCCATAAATAAGTTTGTTATTGTTCTGTCAAGAAATTCTCCGGTTGTGATTGCCGACTGCCGTCCCATCGGACTATGAGAGTAAGGGAATAGAGAATGCATCTATGTTTGCACCCCCCCTTGTGCACACTAATAAAATAACTCTCGCGTAGTTGGCAAGTCTCTATGGAGATTGGCCGCTGTGGCCGACATAATTACAGTGATCGTACGACCCGCAAGCAGCGCTCGCAATGGATTAAAAATACTGAAAATGCATATACTTATTATATCAGCAGCTAAATTCAGACGCATCCAGCGTCCATGATGATGATGGACTGGTGATGACGGCAGAAAAGGAAGCAAAAGGACGAGGTCGGGACCTCGTGCATCGGTGCCCTTTTACAGCACTACCTATGTTGTTGATACCTATGTTGTTGTGTTACCTATGTTGATCACACGCATTTCTAATAATGCGGCGGAACCTTCTGTGGGTTTTCGAGCCTCATATTGTGTTTGGGGTAATTTTAAGATTTTTTTAAAGAGCTGTGTTGCTAATTACTGAAACGTGAAAGCTTTAATTAGCTATTAATGGCTAGTAATAATTGGTTGATTAATGATTTCGTGTATTTCTCAAGACGATAAAATAAGCTATTTTTTGGTGCATTATCAGCGATAAATCGAATGATTCGGTACCTACTGCCATTCGTTCTGTGATAAATCTCGGGTTATGTAAGTTATGAACTTTAAGCACGTTAGGTATGTATAGTTCGCGCGCGAGTTGAATGCTGAGTAAATGTATGGTGACACACATTTACTCTGCATTCAACTCGCGCGCGAACTGTAAGTGTCATTAGATAATAAATAGCATTATGTACAGAACTAGAACATATTATTAGCCTTATATTTAATAGCCTTAGGCTTAGCAGAGATGTAAAATATTTTAATTAATTTCGTACTTTCATTTCTTGTGCTTTCCACTTCTAACTTGTTATCTCTTCAGGTAAAATTTATTTTATGCAAAAACCAGTAGATTGCTTTTACTTATCATTCTTTTTAAAAATGACTATTACCTACTGGTATATTTCGCAAAGTAACGCCTTCTCTTACAGATTTACTTTAAAAAATCATATTGGTAGGGGGCAATAAATGGGAACCAGGCAATTTCGCGGATTTAAATTTTCACAATGTGATTAAATAAGCCATTTTTTGCTTCGTTACCTAGTAGCGACAATCGCACGGTTGGCATAAATTGATTCGTTCAATTCCCGTGTCATATTTGACTAGAGCTGATCGCACATTAGAACTGCACCGCAATCTATTGTACTATCAATAAAAGCCCGTGCTCACGGATGAAATAAAATTGCAAAATCACCCGTGCGCGCGGGCTCTAAGTATTACATAAAGCACAAAACTAAAATAATTCACAAGTCATTTTTCTTGTGACGAGGTAACCGTTTGACCAACGATTATGATTTCCTCAGACAATCGGGGGCAGAGTTCCAACAGAGGTCAAAACTGTAAAATAATGCATTAAAACATGTGATGAAAAATTTTCGATTGTTACTTCATATTTTATCGCAATATAACGCAAATCAGGGGTCACGATTGTTGATTTGAAATGTTTCTCTAAAAGTTAGTACAAATAATTTGCGTTGCGTTCGGTGCGTGTGGCTTTGGTGTGCGATCAGGTGCAGTTGTCACGGTCTAGGTGTTGTCGAGTTCGGTTCTCACGGCGGCGCCGGCGGCAACAACCTCCGATTGCGGACTGAACTGCGGTTCGACACTGAAGAAACTGCTATGCTGATTATCCCTTAGTAATCGTAACGATCGCGACATCCGTTTTTACCTATTTTATTTGAACAGAAAAGACATCTAAAAATTCTGTGGCTCAATAATTATTTAAAAGGCCGATGTATAATAGGTATACCGATGAGGGTTTTGGGTTTACTATTAACAACTGCCACATCCCTAACAGGCTAGCCCACTACCATCTTAGACTGCATCATCATTCATCACTTACCATTGGTTAAAAAGGCTAATCTAAAGCTTTTACCTGCTATTAGATATTACAATTAATAAGGTCTTTAATTACGTAACTTTCTATCGAGACCTTACTATTGCTTTTCTTAAAATGATGGTCGTCAAGCGCGAGCCTATTTTGTATTAATGAAAAAAAAAACTAATTAGTATCTGTAGCGGTTACTCATGAACTCGTACGGGTCGTACCAACTTAAACATTTCAAGTGAAGATTCAAGCGTTAACATATCGCGTGAAACGTAGGTAATTAACTGTAACAAACTTTTTTGCCCGCGCGTATTTTCATGAAAGTCTCAAGCCGTCCGTCTGCCGGTCTGTCAAGTTGAACCTTCTAAGGTTTCGGTCGTTTCGTGGTGTGCGCTACAAGGTGCAGGTACATCTGCTTGCAGTTATGAACAATTACTTTTTACTTTGGGCACCTGAAATTTATTTAAGCAACTAGATGATGCCCGCGACTTCGTCCGCGTGGATTAGGGTTTTTTGGTTCCCGCGGGAACTCTTTAATTTTCCGGGATAACAAGTAGCCTATATAGTATATATATATGTAGTATAGTAGTAGCCTATATGTAGTATAGTAGTACGTATGTCCTTCACCGGGATACAAATTATCCCTATACAAAATTTCATATAAAAATCGGTTGAACAGATGGGCCGCGAAAGCGTAGCAGACAGACAGACAGATAGACAGACAGACGGACAAAGAAGTGATCCTATCAGGGTCCCTTTACATACATTATTTACGGGTGATCATAGTGGAGTATGGTTGGATTGAATATGATTAAATTTCTGGATGAATCGAATGATGAATGAGAGAGAAAGTTTTATATGAATCCATAAGCAGTAGTACACACACTGCGTAGATTATCTTAAAAAATCTCCATAGCGATATTAATTTTTCCATACTCTGAACCCTGTTGAGAGTGTACCCTGTCCATGAATGAATCCAACATAAAAGTATTTAATATCGTCCAATCGAAATATCATCAAGCAAAAAACATCGATACATCGATATTTAATGGCCATACAAACATGTCGGGCACGTAATCGTCAGTATGACACGACCACGAGTCGCCAGCAGGTGCGCGCACACCTGTGCGATTGTTGCATTCCTGCCATGTTGTGCCGAGTGCCGGCTCTAGATTATCGCGTTCAGGATTCTTGCTTCGTAAAGCCTGAACCACATTGCTGGCTGCGCCGTTAAAAAGTTTTTCTAAAAAATGATAATATATGAAATGTGCACATTTCATACCCTGTAAATGAGTTCGAAAGTTAAACTTCCCGGCCTAGGCCAGTAAAGAATGTACGTATTTTCATTACATATTATAAGTTTGAATTTGGAATCTTTCTTCCAGAATATCTTGTAACTTGTTATAATGGTCTTTGGCCTAAATAGTTTAAATTTGGAACTTTACCGTATTACGCGTTCAGCATTCACAGCGCAAAAAAAAATTAAAAGTATAAATAATAACTAATTTAAGTTTTAATATTTCTTAAGTAGGTTGCTTTTTTATTTACTTTCTTTTAATTACATAATATAATATATTAAAAAAAAGGTCACTTGTTTCATTTTTTAGAAAAGCACTATAGCGTAGCTCGGCCGTCTAACTAACACTCGACGAGAAAACGCGTACTTCCCGGTCTCGCGATGTAATGTACTATTACAATACCATTCATTTGCAATAATAGAAATCCATTAAAAGTATGCTCCTGAAAAAAGCTTATTATACTGTTGAATATTATGTAAATGATAGAGGAGCATGGATTTGATCGCTCCAGCAATGCTAAGGACAGCGGTTACTTATGTACACATTGATATTATAATCATTGTAAATGAATTATTTAAAAAGAGCATTTCTTGCTGGTTCTTCTCGATAGGAATGGCATTCCGAACCAGTGGTAGATTCACTTGACGATTCAGAAGTACTTGTAAAAGTTTATTTGAATAAAAAAACATTTGATTTTAAATAACAAGAAAGAAAGAAAGAGTTCTACCTGTACTTAAGTACCTTTCAAGGCATGAGTACCTTGAGTACCTACAATTATTGCTTTTCTGTAAGCATGAAAAATACAAGTTTTTCAGTAAAATACTAGAAAATAAGACTTTTCATGACTTTTTCTTTTCATGAGTAAGGAAAACTATTATTCAACTATAGTCACGTACCGCAGTAAAAATCTTTACTCGATTTTTATTTAATAGTCGCTTACTACCATTATTATTTGAGCTATAGAATTACGGTGGATCGTTTGTTGATCTGTGATTACTTTATTAAATTGAATGTACCCTAGAGCTCATAACGAAAGCTAGATGCTTCAGAACTTCAGAAAGTTCAGACTACAAAAGTGAGCCAACTTCGCAAAATCCGAGGAAAGTTCATTTAGGCACAAATATCAATATGCATAGAGTTAATATGAGTACATACATTCTTATTCTGAGTCAATATGAGACGAATAATGTGTGGGCTTTCCTAAATTTAAATATTTTTTTGGAAAGATGTGACATATTATTAAGAATGTGAAACTAACCCAGAACGTAAAAACTTTCTCTCTTTCTTTTTTTGGTCATTTTATATGATCATCAAGAGTCACATTCATGACTTCATCCTAAACTAACAACGGGGATCTGTCCATGCACTATACCTAACCAAAATCAATGCAAGGAAACTTTCTATCACAATAATACATATGACTACCTAATTATTACGGTTTGTTTTATTCATAATATTAAAACGTTGATTGAACCCATGCTTAAAGGTATTATACTTGCAAAATAATAGGGATCGTTCTGCAATATCTGATAAAGTTAGTTCTTTTAGTTAGTCTTCATAGTTGGAGGGCGAATATGGATTTTAAGTCATGCTGAGAAAATGCTAAATATTCTTCGAAATAAAGAAGGCTTGGGGAGGGTCATGAGAAATTGATGGATATACGACTAGTGAATGAGCTTTTGGGCTTTTTGGAACCTTTATAAATGAAATAATCATACTTCATACTTAATATTATAAATGCGAAAGTGTGTTTGTTTGTTGGTTTATTGGTTTGTCCTTCAATCACGCCGCATCAGAGCAACGGATCTACTTGAGGTTTTGCATGGAGATAGTTGAAGACGGAGAGTGACATAGGCTACTTTGTACCCCGGAAAATTAAGAAGTTCCCACAGGAACCAAAAAGCCTCAGTCCAAGCGGACGAAGTCGCGGGCATAAGCTAGTTTCCTCATAAAAGCATTTAAATAACTTTGTTTTTAGAAGTGAATTTATTTCATGGTAACGTGTGAAGAAAGCCTTTCTATATGGTAACAAGCTCATGTTTTCCGCGACTTGTAG
This sequence comes from Erebia aethiops, assembly GCA_923060345.2. Lineage (NCBI taxonomy): Eukaryota > Metazoa > Arthropoda > Insecta > Lepidoptera > Nymphalidae > Erebia > Erebia aethiops. Next base: position 21,980,730 of record OV281082.1, read on the forward strand.
AAGCGGGGATCATCTCATTAAGAATGATAAACCAGTTCGAACACGAGTCCGGACCAGACAAGGAATAGTTTGCGATCAAATTAGACCTCGCGATTTTATCGCTTCGCTGCACATTTCCCTGCGGAAGATTTTTCTGTTTACCTATTATTTTATGTAGATGCAAATATTATCTCAGAAGTATCATCGCATAGTATCACTAGCTGATGCCCGCGACTTTATCTGCGACTTTATCTCTATCACTATTGAGTCACAAACATCCATACATACATCCATCCAAACTTTGTCATTTATTACATAGTATTATAGTAGTAGTACCTTACTGTATTTAATATTTGTTAAATTTATACGTCTTGAAAGTTCTTTTTTTTATCCACTACAAGTTAAAGCTCTTGCCTGCGATCTCACCTGATGGTAAGCGATGATGCAATCTAAGATGGTAGCGGGCTAACCTGTTAGGGGCATATATATTAAAACCATACCTCTATTTGGTTTCTACACGGCATTGTGCTGGAACGCTAAATCTCTTGGCGGCACGTCTTTGCCGTTAGAGGGGTAATTAGCCACGGCTGAAGCCTCTCACCAGGCCAGACCAGGGAAAATTTAGAAATTATAAATTCTCAAACTGACGCTGCCGGGGATCGAACCCGAGATCTTCGCCCGATAAGACAACAGCGCTCAACACTGCACCAGGGAGGTCGGTATGAATACGATATTAAAAAACTTAAAATATGAAATATCATCAATTGGTACCAAAAGGAAAAGTTGCAGGCTGAAATAGACGAAAACATAGCTACGACCACCTCGTAATCAGAGTCATTAAGCTGAGTAAAGATGTAAAGTTTATAGTGGGCTCTTCTCCGACGGCGCGTTTAGAACCCTCGTAGCTTTAGTTTTAAGATACCGTTAATTATCACCTTCACATACTTTGTAAGCATGATGTTCAGAAGGTGTACTCTGTAGGTACCTACTACTTATTTTGAACAAATATGTTTTGAATTGAATTGAAAGAAGCACACCAGAGTCCAGATCCAAGAAAAGCAGTCTCTGTAAACTTTAGGGAGACGGCATACAGAAGAAATTATCATCATCATGAACATCCCATCCACTCACTATTGAGCACGGGACTCTCAGTATTAGTTTTTTTTACTCTAGTGTCCACCCCGCTGACCAAGTGTTAAATGGCAGTCTCCAAAGTCCAGACATGCATGTTACATTCCGACGATTTCTTTTACCGTTAGCAATTAATTAATTATTTATAAAATTGTTTATACTTCTACCATACCTTTACTACTGTTTTAATCATACTTTTGCGGGTCTAAAGTCAGTCTTCATGCCCTAGGGCCGTAAACTAGTCGATCGATCGCCCAACTAGTTGACCAACCCCATACTGTAAACAACAGAGTCTAGGCTCCAGACTGGTCGACCAAACGATCGTACCATTTGACAGGAGTATGTGTACCTGCATAAACACTGGCAGCATGAAAAGCAAAATGACAAATGGACAAATGTGACTCTATCGAACGTGAACATTCACTTTTAATTTGTCTTTTCTTTTTATTATTTACTAGACCTATGTATCTTATACTTCAATATAATAAGTCTATGATCCTACTTACTATGATTTGCAATAAATATCTAACCGTTACAGTTTGTTTTACTGTTATGGTAGAAGTATAAAGTAGAGTATACACCACCGGGATAAAGCAGTTTTTTTCTTGGGCGCTTGAATCCCTCACTGCACTCAGGACTCAATCTTAATTCCCTCCCTTTGGTCGGGAATTAACTTATAACACCCTCGCTGCGCTCGGGAGTTAAATTTGGAGTCCTTCGTTACGTTCAGGATTCAATGTAGCGCCCGTGACATAAAACAGTGCTTTATCCCCTTGGTGTATAAACTACTATTATTGCCCTCTTTTAGCAGCGCATTTTACTTATTTTTAGTGATTCATTATTATCGCCAGTTTTCGCACACATAATTCAACGCCGCTCGGTTTAATACTAAAGTATTCCATTAACAGTCGCCAATTAATTTTTTATTAGCCCGATTAATAATTTTCCTTAATTAATTGCTTAAAACGCACATAGCTCCGAAAAGTAGGTGCTCGAGCTACGAACCCCTGACTGACTTACCCACACGTGGCTGAAGTCTCAACTACTAGGCTATCAGCACATAGAAGACATATAATTGGAGATGTCTCTCAACAAGTTCAAAGTTTTTGTAAAACGTAAACTAATTGAAAAGTCCTATTACAGTGTAAAGGATTATTTGAATGATAGGATCATAGGAAGGCATGGCTAAGAATTGTTCCGGCGGCTAATTATGTATTAATTATAATATATTGTTATAATTATAAATCTAATTAAGTAATTTACGATATTTTGAGATGGTGATAATTTAAAAAAACCCGGCTGAGTTGTTGGCTCTTCTAACCCTCGTAGCTTTAGTTTTATGATACCGTAACTGATTATGACCATCTGCATATTTTATAAGTAACTGGACGTCAATAAGTGTACAGTGTGCCTACCTAAATTGAATACTTTGACTTTGACTTAGAAGAAATAATATCATCACTCATCCACATCAGTCATCACAGTCATCGGCTGTAGCATGAGTATGTCACCGTAAAGTCAGTTGTTTACGTTAGGTCTCGCTTATCTGAGGTATTTCCCCGTGGCGCAAGTGTTGCGGTGGCAGGCGGCACGCGGACGGGCCCGCCTGTTTGTCGTTCCCAGGCGATAGCCGCTATCTCCCGCAAACACAGCGTTTGAACCGCCCGCGCCCGCGCCCTACGCAACGCTAGGCTCCACACCGCACGAGCGACATACACGTGACATCCCTGGACTAGATCCTAAAGACAAATCCTATATCTGCAAACCGAGTACATAATATTATACAAGTACAAAGTTACTTGTGACTTTGCTAAGTAGGTACGCTTTATCGTCATCACGCCGCGCGGAAGCTTTTTCGCTTTGATGGATCAGTGCACCGGCTAAGTCTCCTTAAAAACATGCGGGTTTTACAGAAAGAAGTCTTGAACGCTGGTTTATTTTAAACCTTAAAGATTTTCTATTGAAAAATTGTAATGACTGATGGCTAAATGGTTGATTATTTCTTGTGGTAGGCAGGTTTACTTTAAGGCAACTTTTATTAAACACAAGATCATTGAAAATCCTATAACATAAAAGATGACTTTGCTTTGTTCGTGCCCTGAAAAGGGACACTTGTTTCATAGAAATTAATTTTGGTGGCGGTGCTGCGCCGCCGCGCCGCTGCCACAAATAAAACTTCTGTAGTGTGCTCGTACCCTTATCACCAAAACCTAAATACAAATTAATTTAAACTTTATTTTATTTAACTTTAGAGTTCAGTATTAGTAATGAAGTTCGAGAAAAATCCGTGTAAGTTTGCTTGACACGCGTCATACGATTGTGTTTTGAAAGCTCATCGCTTACCTTCTTACTAAACTCACTTGTGACTGTGAGTACATTTCAGTACATTGAAGTTTTATTTCACAAATTAATTAATAATTATTATTTTACTAATTTAAATGAGAATTTTATTACAGGTTAGTCCCTGTTTACACCAACATCCATTCCATACATGCTAATATTATAAATGTGAAAGTGTGTCTGTCTGTCCGCCAGTCTGAGTCTGCTATACTTTCACTACTTTGTTCAACTGATTTTTACCAAATTTGTTACAGATATCCTAATATGGTGCATTCCTGGGAGGAATATGCTTCACTCGGGATTTTATAAAAAACTAAATTCACGCGGGAGAAGTCGCGGGCATCGTTTTGTCGTTTGTATACTACGATATTTGTTTGTATATTGCAATCTAACGCTTTTTATCTCGATAGATTGTACTGTCGAAAGATTGTGAACCGTTCAATGTTCTGAGTGTAAATTTTAGAAATTTTCATTATATTTACCTTTTCTTGTCTCTTTCTTGTAGGTAAGTTAGGGTTCGACATAAATAATTAATCTATCTTAGGTTAGGATATTAGGTTCTGTTGCGGACGAATGCCCTTGGCGCTCCCGTACATATACAAGAAAAACCTCATTCCGGAGTCCGGACTAAGTGACCGAATACCGCAGTACAATGATTATACTTACCTAATGTATTGATATAAATCGTGACTAAGGAAACTAGTGTAGCAGAGAATGCAGCTTTCTTTGATATAAAATATGTGCGAAGTCGCATTAAATAGCTGTTCCATCAAAATACGTTCACAGATACCAGTGCATGCTAATGATCCTACATCCATCGTGCTTGAATATTATTGGTTGAAAAAAAAACTACGTCTACATATTATATAATATGAATTTGTGAGATATGAACATAATAATATGAATTTATATAAATACGTATAACATAAATTTATCAAATATTGGATTACTAGCTAATGATAAAATCTAAAAGAGGATTGTACCTAATGCTAAAATTTCAACATAAAACTTTTTACCTCTTGTGCGAATTGCGATGCAAAACAAGCAAAGGCTAATTTGATTTTCGGGTGTGGTGTTACGGTTCTATGGGGGGGTATCTATTCGGCTCAAGAGATGAAATAGGAAATTGAAAAACATGAAGGAACATAAACCAAAATACAAACATGTCTGCAAGAAAGAAAAAGAGTGGTGGTACGATGGTAAGGTGAATATTACAATTTACAGGTCTGTTATTCTAGTTTTTGAAGATCCCCCTGGCGCAGTGTTGAGCGCCGTTGTCTTAACGTGGGAGGTCCCGGGTTCGATCCCCGGCAGTGTCAATTTGGGAATTTAAATTTCAAAATTTTCTCTGGTCTGGCCTTGTGGGAGGCTTCGGCCGTAGCTAGTTACCACCCTACCGGCAAAGACGTGCCGCCAAGCAATTTAGCGTTCCGGTACGATGCCGTATGGAAACCGAATAGGGGTAAGGGTTTAATATAACTGCCAGGAACCTAACAGGTTAGCCCGCTACCATCTTAGACTGCATCATCACTTACCATCAGGTGGGATCGCAGTCAACGGCTCACTTGTCTATCTATACTAATATTATAAAGAGGTAAAGTTTGTGAGGTTGTAGGGGGAATCTCTGGATCTACTGAACCGATTTGTACCAATAGAAAGCTACATTATTTGTGAGTGTCATAGGCTATATAATATTAACCCGAAAATTTAGGGAGTTCCCGGGAATTTAAAAACTTATTTCACGCGGACGAAGTCGCGGGCATCCGCTAGTAGTTGATAAAAAAAAGAGTCAAACCAGTCGTCAATACCAAAATAGCACAATTATTATGAACAATGAATTTTTCAATGGTACTAAGGTAAAGCACCTGCAGCGCGCACATCTGCAAGGCCGCGCAATAGGTCACAAGGCCGGCTCGCTGGCACGCGCCTACTGCCACTTAGCGCAAAACACACAGGGAACGGGCGTGGGGCGGTTGCGCGGCGGTTTTATTTCGGATTGTTTTTTTTTCGGATTGAGTATACTGCATAGGCCCTACTGTCCGCTACAGCGTCACCGTGGGGTTGGGCGAGCGCTAGGCGTCGCCGAGAAAAGAGCCCTAGGGCTCGATGACATCGGGGGAGGCAACGTCTTCCTAAGGGCGCCTCCTATGAGGCTCGGACCATGGCTTAGGATGACGTTGGGACGAATGGGAGGTCGGTTGGACGAATGGACTGCGCGGCGGGTTGACGGGTTGAATTCCTTGTATTTATATGGACGACATCACAGAGCCTCAGCCATCACGAGCCCGACCCGCGCCCGCATTCTGTGTGATGTCATCCATATAATTACAAGGAATTCAACCCGCCGCGCACTTGACCCGGCCCGCGCCCGACCCGCGCCCGATCTCTGTGTGTTTTGCGCTAAGTATATTGCGTCTATTTAAGGACTGTAATATCACCTGCAAGCTATTAATATGCCATGAAACAACTGTTCCAAAGTTATTCCATATGTTTTGCAAGTATTTTTGTTGAGTAGAAAATATTGTTGCGCATGTGATGATGTGATGACCGGTATGATAAATGTCATTACAGTCGATGTAGTAGAAGAATAAGAACATATTATATAGGTAACAAAAAAAACTCTTCAATTATATGATAGCTTACCTTTATTGAATAAACTTTTTAGATCCTAGGCTTCCGCTTGACTCTATTTACGTACCTATTTAATGAATTCTACTTTAACATACTTATGGATAAGAAATGAATGAGGATTAATATTGCTTAATTTGCATTTTCAACTTTGGAAATTATTATTAAGTGTACCAAAATGCGATTCGTAGCTTAACCTGACCACGTTTTAAATAGACTAGGATCTGTTAATATTACTATTTCATTAAAGATTCTATAGAAATGTCGCTTAGAAAAGCATAATTCTGAAATGATCGAAAACATAGCTGGTGATAATAATTCGCACTGAAGTCAATAAACGTTAAACTTCTGCTAGTGCACAACCTTATACAATAAGGAAAGTCGTAAGTTAACAAAACACCGTGCTTCGTAAATATTTATCTGTAGCTTTAACGTTTCCGTCCATAAAATATACACGAAGGCCAAAATTAGTTCAGACAATTCGCAACACGAGGGGCATGCATTGGCCGCTTTTGGCCGCTGCCCGTCGCGAATCCTTTGCCAGTGGAGTGGCTAAATGCGTCGACAGTCGACATCCGCGTCGCCGTCGCCGTCGCCTCACTCTGCTCTCTTTGACATTGCCTCTTACACTAATACATACAAAACGCATTTACTTTATTTTTATTTCTTAGCGCCGCGTGTCGTTCGTTATGTCTGTGTACTGTGTCCATGAGCAAGAAAGTTTTGATGAAACAAAAATAATTATTATATTATATCTCTAACCTACATCACGTGCCGCGATTATTTTATTTCAGCCCGCGTACTGGAGTCCCTAATCACGTCATTCCTCATAAGTTCAGCCTTCGAGCTTCGCCGACTATAGTCTTTTACGTAGTATATTTGCCTCAATCAACGTCTGTAAGTAATTTGGTAATACCACTCGATGGCTAAATAAAAATCGGGAGTCAGGAGATGAGACTAGGAGAGGAGGAGACAGGGAGTAGCTGGACACACATTGTAGTAATGTCAAATAAAAAGTGGCAGGACACTAGGATACTGTAGAAATAATGTCAGCATGGAATTTTGTGATTTTGACAGTTGAGACTTGAGGCAAAGCAACGATTACGTAGGTACTCATTTAAAGTAGGGTTTTTTTTATCCACTACAAGTTAGCTCTTGACTGCGATCTCACCTGATGGCAAGTGATGATGCAGTCTAAGATGGTAGCGGGCTAACCTGTTAGGGGCATGGCAGTTGGGTATATTAAACGCATGCCCCTATCCGATTTCTACACGGCATCTTACCGGAACGCTAAATGGTTTGGCGGCACGTCTTTGCCGGTAGGGTGGTAGCTAGCTACGGCCGAAGCCACCCACCAGGCCAGACCAGAGAAAATTCAGAAATTATAAATTTCCAAATTGACCCTGCCGGGGATCCCTTGGGGATCGAACCCGGGACCTCCGTAGCCGTACGTTAAGGCAACAGTGCTCAACACTGTGCCACGGAGGTCGTCAAAGTAGGTACGATTATTATAGGGTGTAAAGTCACCATTTTATGTAAATTCGATAAAGTCTCGCGAGGAAGATGCCGCGGTACGCCACCGTGAACCGTCGTAGCAACTCTATTCATTTGCAATTTAATTCCGCCGGATACATAAATCTGCTTGGAATGCGTGTGATGTTCTGGGTGTACTTATGTAAGTTTCTTGCTGTACAATTATAATTCGTTGTTAACGTGCACAGTTGTTAGTGCATAATTATAATTATAATTAAGTAGTTGTTAACTTGAATTACTTCATGCTATGTTATATTTTCATACTTTAAGTTTCTTTTAATCTATTTATTGCTTGATAAACTGTTGAAAACATGTGTTTATCCAGGACTTCATTCGAGTGGATTTACTATTTAGGTTTTATAAAAATCCCGTAGAAGCTTTCAGAACTTCTAGAATAAAAAGTAGCAAAACGATGTCCTTCCCCGATACGAGATGCAACCTACTCTGAAATTTTTTTCTCAAAGGCCGTAAAAATGTACTGTGTGTGTAATGTAATGTGTAACTTGAGAGGCTACAGAATATGTGCATTCGTTTCATCTTTAATTTAAGAAAGTATGACCACGTATCTCAGTACCGAAAACAGCTAAAATGGCTATCAGTCAGCCAGCGGAGAAATTTGCACCTTCTATCGCTTCTCTATGGTATACTATATCATGCACAAACTCCAGTTTACCTAAAAGAACGTTTTCAATTTCTTGGGGCGAATAGTGCATTCTTTCTGCGCTCCAGTGTAGATAATATACTCGAAATACCCCTCAGTCGAACAGAATTTTATGGCAATTCGTTCACTGTAAGCTGTGCCAAGCTCTGGAACTCTCTTCCAGCTGAAATCCGACAATCTAAGTCAATTAATATTTTTAAAAGTCGTTTGAAGAATTTTTACCTATCTCAGTAGTTACATAGTTAGTCATTTTATGTATATTGCTTAACATTTTATATATATATATATATATATTTGTATATGTTAGCTTATGTATGTTAATCTTATGTACGTATGTATATTTTGTATTGGGGTAGTATTGTATGTAGATGATATTTATAGTTTATTTTATTTGTAGTTTGCGCACCATCCCGTTAGTATTCTCTTCTCCTTTCTCCAAAGGTTGTTTGGAAGAGATCGCCTTTGGCGATAAGACCGCCTTTGCATACTGTGCTGTCCTAGTTGTAATTTTATTGTCTTTTTCATGTCCTTTTACTTGTGTGCAATAAAGATTTAAATAAATAAATAATGTAGCTGATATACACAAAGACAGACAGACAGACTTACTACTATTGCATTTATAATATTAAAACGGTGATTTAATAATAATACGTATTAATTATACTCAACAATAAATAGATATTCCGAATAGATTTTGGCAATGTAATGTGACATGGCAATTAATGAAACTACAACTATTAACCGACTTATTTTTTATTAATATTTTACTAAATTGTACACTGCTATTTATAAAAAAGTAACTGTAATAAAATAAAATATTAATACATAGGCAAATCGTTTGCATAAATGGTATCTTTATAAAAGAGCTTTTTAAGTTCCGTCGATCAGGACGAATTTAGAACTTTTTGAAGTCGTACTAAAATAAAGTTTATTTGTAATACGACGTCGAAAACCGTGTTTGTTTTTGTTACGTCCCGATTTATTTGGGCATTGTCATTTCGAAATGTGTGATTGAGGAACAGATTCACGAACAAAATAACCTTCCAATGCTTTCGTAAAAGTGTTTAAAACTCGCGAAATCCCGAACGTCCTTTGCACACATTTGGGTCTGGATTGATGGAATACTTTTGATCTCAACTTTCATGTAATTATTATACTACAGACTACGTAACGTTTACCAACGTATAATATACGTACCTACCTACGCCATACGTATTACGTGCCTTCCTAATTTCTTTCTAACGCACCCACCTTTTTGGCGCAAAAATGTCCGATGCGACGATTTTTTTTTTTTATCCTCTACAAGCTAGCCCTTGACTGCGATCTCACCTGATGGTAAGTGATGATGCAGTCTAAGATGGTAGCGGGCTAACCTGTTAGGGGCATGGCAGTTATATTAAACCCATACCCCTTCGGTTTCTACACGGCATCGTACCGGAACGCTAAATCGCTTGGCGGCACGTCTTTGCCGGTAGGGTGGTAACTAGCCACGGCCGAAGCCTCCCACCAGCAATAATGGATTATAATGGATTTGAACTTTGACCTCAGAAGTGAGACTTGGCTTCATCGCTTGCATCGAGTATATTGATGAAGTCGTCCGTAATAGCTGTCTGTCCGTAACAGCACTTCGGATGCCGCTATTCGCATGTAATACTTAGGTATTACTGAATAATGCCCCGCTGAAATACTTTTGATCCTTGAGCCTCCGATTTGACTTGAAAGTTACCAACGCTAATCTAAGTTCTAAGAGTGCATAAATCATCACATTCCTTGCATGTCATCAGACAATGCCAATGGATAAGATCGCAGTCTAAAGCGACGTTGTCATAAAATGAAATTAGGTAGCTCAAAGGCATTTTAAACCGTCCAGCCTAGAAAGGCTAACCTGTATTTTTTAAGCCTAGGGTTGGTTTTTATAGGCGCAGTATAATGTCCTTATCTTTTCTAGGTCACATCTAGGTAATACGTAGGTCGTTAAGGTTGATGGGTGCCATAGAGGCACCATATTGTCGCGTGCTACACGCCATAACGGCGACATATTGATAAACATGCGGTAGGTCATCAGACTGTCTGTTACGACACGGACTAACTAATGTGTGTTTTGAGACCGATGCTTATAATTACTGAAAACAACCTTGAACTACGAGAACTGTTTTTTCGACCATTCAATATGCCGTACTGCAGAATACTGAAGTATTGATAATATGTTTTGACTTTTGAGCAGTTTTTTTCAATTTATCAGTCACTAGTTTACCTACTGTTTATGTTATCTAATTATTAAAAGAGAGTTCTGTTTTTTGAGCCGGTGGTGGTAGAGTTAAAAGAAGACGTAGGTATCTTATGTGACACAAGTAATAAGTACATATGTATTTTATTAAAAAAGTCATAAAGAATTTGAGTCTGGGACTATTATCTATTCTGTGGTGATGCAAAATAAAGGCTGAAACAAACAGAACGTGACGATTAGGTACAGCGCGATATGGTCATAGAACTCAAAAGTGCGACTGCTAGAAGTTGTGTGCGATAGTATTACCAAAACTTAGTTTACCACAATGTTCTAAAAAGTTTACTTTAGGGACGTCATAAAATAATAATATTGCTTTAAGCAATGGAAGTAGCCCCTTGGTATAAAAAAAAATCATGAATTTTGAATCTGTACTTTTAAGCTTGTTAAGCTTATTATGCCCGTTTTAACTTTTTTGAAGATTGTCTAAGTATATCATATAAAGTTTTATGCTTATATCTTTTAATATTGTAAAGTGAGTACTTAAGAGTGTAACGCTTCAATCTATAGGAATCTACAAAATATTGTACGAGTACCTATGTGGTACTTTATCATTCATTCAAACCATTTAGCTCATGTGAGGTAGAGTTTGGGGAAGCACATTATTTTTAAAAAGTAAAAAAACCTATAAACCATAAAGGATATTTATCAATTTATCATGCCCTAGAACTAAAATATTTACAATCATTTTACTTTTGTGACGGGCGAATAAACAGATCGGTATCGTGTTTATACGATAATTTATCGCCTATCGGGTCTTAGTAGGCGGCGTATTAATAGTGGACAATAAAAGGCCTCGTGATGTCTAAATTATACGAGGCAGTAAACTTCGATGCTCTATGGATGTTCTCTTAATCTTCTAACTGGGAAATAATTTTGGTTGCAGTTTGTTTCGCTTTTAAAACTATGAGTAATGATAAAATATTACCTAAATAATTTTGGAGTTAAGAATAAATTCTAAAAATTCTAAAAATATTGAATACTTACTCTTATCTTAAACCTAAACGATTACAATATTATGTAGGTTGGCATGTAGGTTATATCATCATAAAAACGAAAAATATGAAATGCGGACAGTTATTTTCAAATTTAATTATATATGGAAACCCATGTGGTTCCACCACATGGGTTTCCATATAATTTCAGTACATATTAATTGTATTATGACTTTGCATCTAATTTTGGGTTATTATAAATGATTTCGATTGCTGCCTTCTAATCTAAGTAATTCCTTTTTATTTGAATTTTACTTCATTAAACTGTAGCTGTACATTAGGAGTAAGCTTTTAGCTTAGGCTTTGATTACTGAAATAATCCGTACTAATACTATAAATGCAAAAGTGTGTCTGTCTGTCAAGCTTCAATGGCCATCGATATATATGTAGGTACTAGATGGGCCCTTTCATAGAAAAAAGTTGGGCGTCCGACTTGTGGTGTATGCGTCTCACCTGTATAAGCCTGTCCTTGTCCCCACCATAGCGTTGTCCCGCTTTTCAAATAAGATGGCGTTAGTAAAATAACATTCACTATTTTGTGCCACATTCTTAGTTTGACAGGGGCCCGTCTATGTAAATTGAGGTCGTTGTTAATGGCCCATCTTTTCAACCAATTTTGCTTAAATTTGGTATAGAGGTAGGTTATATCCCAGGGAATAGCTATTTTACACAGGAATTCAGACTAAATCCACGAGAAAGAAGTCGCAGGCGTCATCTATTTATTGTATAAATTATCTCTACAGTAACATAAGTAGATCTTCGTAACTAATTAACGTTACACAATTATAATGAGCTTAATAGATCGCCGCCATTGTGGGTAACATTAAAGGAAAATACGTGTTCCCATGCGTCCTACGCAGCGTAATTATGTTATGATTGCGCCACACGGGGTATTGTTAGTCGACAGTCGTAATGTCACTTCTAAATCAGTGCATCATGTGTGTACCCGGCCTTTTGTAGTGCACGGTTCACACGCGCTCTCTAAACTGCTCGTGTCCCACGATGACAGACTGTTACGTTTGTAACGTTTGTCCAACTATGCAAATACTTCCGCCGAAATCACTGCGCCAATGGGGTATTTCTCAACTAGTCGTGATTTTGTAGAAAATGATCTGCTACCGGAAGTTAGCAGATCATTTTTTCAACCGGTGTTTTTTAGGCTAACTCGGCAGAACTATCTCTAAAATATATCAGGAACTATAGAACTCATCTGCATGCGAACAGAACTCCCTTTTATTTTTGATCTGCTGGATTTTGCTCTGCTAAGTTCACGGACACGTCAAATCAGCATCTTTTTCATCTTGAACAGTAACGTCATCAAAGTTGGACGCACTTTTTTACTTTAGTCGATAGTTTAATATAGTTATTCAACATAAAACTAACAGGGGACGTGGATATTACGACTTTTGGGATATCCTTTATTTAATAATAATAATAATTATTATTACTCTTTATTTTGTACACCACAACACATAAATATAAAGGACACAAAAAATACGTAGAAAAAAAAAGAACGAAGTAGAATACAAAAAGGCGGCCTTATCGCTTAGCAGGTACCTATCTCTGCCAGGCAACCTTAGGATTAGGAGAAGTTAGGAGATTAACTCGCGGGTGGTGTATTAATTACTAAAATATAATTTATTTTAATTGTCAAATACCCAATTACCTAGTAGTAGTAGTAGTAGTAGTAGTAGTAGCAGTAGTAGTAACTATGAGCAGAGTAGGTATAACAAATGCTTTGGAATAAATAGACTGGACTGTCATAATGCTCATTCAGATTTTGGCTTTTTGCCCTACTTTGTTCGGATTTAGGTTTCATTAATGATCTCTTTGGAATTTCTCCAAATCAGTTCGGGGTATGGGTTTAATATTACTACCATACTCCTTATAGGTAAGCCCGCTATCATCTTAGACTGCATCAGCACTAACCACTAGGTGAGATTGCAGTAGTGGAATAAAAAAAAGACTTATGACTAGTCAGGGATTTGAATTTCCCATTGATCTGTTATTAGATATGCTTCTTCGTTTCTCCTTGGCCCGAGATTTCTCCTTTTAACGTATTCTTACGCTCAAACGCATCACTAATCATCAAATAAGTAAACTTAAGTAGGAAACTTTTCGCAGTAACTATTAAATATCACATTTTTTAACTTAAACTTTTTAAGAATTCGACGTAGCGGTCCAGAATAATTAATAGGCACTAATTAATTACTATTAAACTAACAACTTATTTAATGTAGTGAACTGAAAAACTAAAATTTAAAATATCAAAAATTGGTCCAACGAAGAATCCAGAGAAGCCGTCAAAAATCCTCAGATTTAAAACTGCCTTGCATAATGATGTAAGTATTTAAAACGTCTTTGATAATATCTGAATTTCATTATCATTACAACAGTTTTATTATACATCAATATGATAAAATGTGTAGAAAGCGTAACGAAATAATTAAGTTAATTGTTGATGTAGATATTAAAAGGAATATAGGCCTCTGCACGCCCATTTCCCTGCATCGAATAGCACGTGGACGTCTTGTTAGTAGTGGAGATATCTTGCGTCAAGAACCTACTAGGTAAGCTAGGTAAGGAAAATTTAAGTATGGTAAAATTTAAAGGATTAAAAACGATATCCATCCAGACGTACCTAATCGTGAGATTTTACAAGCACTATAGGTAGGGTAATGTGTAAAGGACATGTGAGAAAATTACACTATATTGTTGATCCACATACTCGTACCTCGTTACTCGTTATTATTACTACAATTTTTATCTATTGCGTAATACCACAATTTGCAAGAACAAAATTACCTGATAAACAAGTTGCCGAAACCAATCCCAAGTCAGAAAATTTACTGTTTTACTGACACTTCATAAACTGAATGACCCATAGAGCCTTCTTAGTTTTTACTCTGCTACGTGGTCGCCAGAAATGACTTTAAATAGATTAACTTTATAATAAGATATGCCCCATGCCCACGATACCACACCACGATAAGACTAATATCCCACGACTTGGCTGAGTTGCACCCGCTACCACAAGGGATTTATTTATAGATGCAATTTATCGATAAAATATTGAACTATATGAAAGCCATGTACGTACCTATCAAAGAAGTGCCATACAAAAAGAAGTTGAAATCTTTGCAAAGAGATGACAGGTTAAACCTGAGCTGGTTCAGGTGGAGTTTAAGACAACGGCCTTTTTTACGCGCATTGAACACACTACGTGGATTTCCATCAAAAGTATATACTACTTAGGCAAATAGGTACTTACTTAAAAATTTTGAGTAAAGAATTTGCAAATGAGGATTTTACACAGATAACGTGATGTTTTAAAAATATTGGCAGTAATCTATTGTGAGTAGTACCTAGGTATATTATTTGCTGTATCCAAGGTTATCGTGTTCGTGTAATATTAAGTAGGTATCCTGTAGACTGACACCATCGTTTAAATCGATGGCTAAAACAGAGTAATGCGTTTTCACAAGGATACTGATGCAAGTGATAGGTGCTTTAATATATTAAAATAATAAATAACTCATGTATTTAAAATCTTCTGTGAATACGGTTACAGTTGGCTACAACATCTGTTAGGCATTATAGTAGTTTATACACCAAGGGGATAAAGCACTGTTTTATGTCACGGGCGCTACATTGAATCCTGAACGTAACGAAGGACTCCAAATTTAACTCCCGAGCGCAGCGAGGGTGTTATAAGTTAATTCCCGACCAAAGGGAGGGAATTAAGATTGAGTCCTGAGTGCAGTGAGGGATTCAAGCGCCCAAGAAAAAAACTGCTTTATCCCGGTGGTGTATACTCTACTTTATACTTCTACCATAACAGTAAAACAAACTGTAACGGTTAGATATTTATTGCAAATCATAGTAAGTAGGATACATAGGTCTAGTAAATAATAAAATGAAAAGACAAATTAAAAGTGAATGTTCACGTTCGATAGAGTCACATTTGTCCATTTGTCATTTTGCTTTTCATGCTGCCAGTGTTTATGCAGGTACACATACTCCTTGGTTTAAAAACTTTTATGTCAAATGGTACGATCGTTGTCAATGGTCGACCAGTCTGGAGCCTAGACTCTGTTGTGCATATTTACAGTATGGGGTTGGTCAACTAGTTGGGCGATCGATCGACTAGATTACGGCCCTAGGGCATGAAGACTGACTTTAGACCCGCAAAAGTATGATTAAAACAGTAGTAAAGGTATGGTAGAAGTATAAAATATTTTAGTACGAAATAACAACACTGCAGCCAAGCTGTCTGCACAAAATGACTACGTGTGATGCGATCAAAGCTTTTCATGTATGAACTTTTTCTGCGCACGCATCGCGGACGTAATAAAAGTATAATGAAACTCGTGTTTAAATCTTATATCGAAACAAAGAACTGGAAGACACTGTGTGTCTGTGCGTCATTTGTTGATTTTTCGCGTCACATAACTGACGTTTGCTTTATTTTTTGTGACAAGTAATAACGTTCCATGTCATTTATTTTCATCTCTCTGTAAGTGACATATTTTTTATTAAGTAATATTTTTTTTAATCAAAGGTAAATATTTGAACATTATAAATCCTAAAAAAAACACCTGATTAGTATTGTGAATGCGCATTAGAATATGGCACATTATCAAAACATTATAATTTGTAATTTATTTTTCAACATGTAAAACGCTCAAATGAGTTATCGATATAATTTTAGAGTAACATCCCCATTACCAAATTTTCGTAAACTCATGAGGCGCGTAATACGAAGGCATGTAATATTACCATGTTGCTATGCTTTCGCCCTACATCACTAGACGATGAGATTTTGTCCACGGCTTGGCAACAATTCCCGCGGGAACTAAAATTCTTCTATACAAAATTTCTTCAAAATCGGTTTAAAAAATGCGCCATAAAAGCATAGCAGACAATCAGACACACTTTCGCATTTATAGTATTTGTATGGATTTTCGCTTGTTTAATTACTACTTTCCGAAGTCTAAAATTTACGGATGAAGTTGCGATCTAAACTAGTATCAAAACCAAACCGGTACAGATGATGTAGCATCGTTTTCTGCGCACGCGTCTCTCATTCAGTGGCAAGACGTGGCACTTGTGTGCGCGCAGGTGGCCAGCGTCCATTGAAGTCCATTGATATTCAACACATCTTCCGCTCATTACGGCTTTTTTCACCGTTTCCTGTTGCAGTATCGACATATTTAAGATTGATTTGAGGCCCGGTATCTTAGCAATGCGGAATTAACAATGTTTGCGATTAACATCAAAGTGATGTGGCGACAAGAAAATCGGTGTTTCGAATTGTTCATTTTTATTTTTAACGAACGAAGATTTGAGTTCATTAAACTGTTATTCATGTTGATTTTACAGCATTGTTATGAAAATCTTTTTTTTATATTTGAAGTTGATGCCCGCGTGGTTTAAATTGGTTTTTGTGATTGGCGCGAGAACTCCTTAATTTTCTGGTATAAAAAGTAGCCTATGTCACTCTGGTCCTCAACTATACACATCCAAAAATCACGTCGATCCATTGCTCCGTGGCGGCGTGATTGAAGGACAAACCAACAAACAAACACACTTTCGCATTTATAATATGTATTAGTAATAGTATGATATGAACTATGATTTATAACAAGAAAATGTAATGCAGACAGCTAAGAACTTTACACTTTACATGGTGTCGTGTAAAATGAATATGACGCTAATCCAATCACTGCAAAATATACTCGTAAGCTACCCCTAAGTAAGTCCCGATGATAAGTCGTAAGAATCTACCTGCACGATGGCCGATGGATGACGATGGCTGGAATACACGCTGAAGCTCCAACTCAACTCAACTCATTTATTCAATACTAGCTGATGCCCGCGACTTCGTCCGCGTGGTTTAAGTTTTTTTGGATTCCCGTTGGAACTCCTTAATTTTCCGGGATAAAAATGAGCCTATGTCACTCTCCAGGTCCTCAACTATACCCATACCGAAAATCGCATCGATCCGTTGCTCCGTTGCGGACAAACCAACAAATCAACAAACAAACACACTTTCGCATTTATAATAATATTATTAGTATGATAGGCACACTGTGGGTACACTCATTGATGTAATAATTACTAACTTAAAAAACATGGTGGTGATAATCAGTTACGGTATCTTAAAACTAAAGCTACGAGGGTTCCAAACGCGCCCTGGTCTGAGAAGAGCCCACAACTAACTCAGCCGGATTTTTAATTTTTTTATTATCACCATCTCACAAAATATCATCTTAACTAAGGAACTATCAGAGCCATTAGAGCAAATCATTGCCAAGCTTCCTTGTCGTTTAGCTCCTTATTCCAATCTCGGCAAATAATCGACATTTATACTGTTTATAGAATAGCTAAACACCCGCTAGTTATAATCGTTTGGCATTGATGTTTGCGCTCAGTAACTATTTACTTTCTTTGGTAAGTAAACTCCCACGATTTCCTTTATCACGGCTTTCTCTGCTCGATAACAACGAATCGTCTATAATAGCGAAAAAGAGAATAATATAACGGCATCGCTTTATTGTAGGTACATCCGATTGAGTATCTTGTTGCTCAAATATAACTGTGCCTATTGTATTGTTATGTTACTGTTTGCCCGCGACATCGTTTGCGTAAAAGGCTTTCCAAAACAGAAAACATACAAAAGCAATACTACTTCATCAATTTTAGGGACGCGGGATGAAACACGATTTCAGACGCGACTTTTTGAAGATAGCAACCGTCTCTCTACTACAATATTGCAATACGAAAGCTATAACTACTCGATCTAATAACAGTAAATCGTGTCGACACTTAGACAAGGTAATGTTTTATTATTGTAATACATACATCTTTTATGTTATTTCGTTATTTTTTTCACTATTTACAGTAGATTATTGAATGTATTGCGTGCGGAGGTTCCGAGGATCCCTGACAGGATCAATTTGGGAATTTATAATTTCTGAATTTTCCCTGGTCTGGTCTGGTGGGAGGCTTCGGCCGTGGCTAGTTACCACCCTACCGGCAAAGACGTGCCGCCAAGCGATTTAGCGTTCCAGCACGATGCCGTGTAGAAGCCGAAGGGGTATGGGTTTAATATAACTGCCATGCCCCTAACAGGTTAGCCCGCTACCATCTTAGACTGCATCATCACTTACCATCAGGTTAGATCGTAGTCAAGGTTTAGTTTGTAGTGGATAAAAAAAGATAAAAAAAGACAACTAGTGTATCTATTGACATATTTATTGCCTAAAGATACACACAGTATTATGTTAAACATCTCAGTGCCCGCATATATTGTCAAGCTTAAAGATACACGCTTGTCGCTTATGTACGAGATATTTATGCGGCCACCATTGTCACTTGTTAATTGAACAAGATATCTACGTAACTACGACTTGAAGGAAACATTTTCGAGGTTTACTTCTAAATGCCATTTACCACTTTTACCACATTTCCATACAACTAAGTTTGACCAAAATCAGTTGAATAGAACGCGAGATCTTGAACTTTCGGAGTTAGTGAAATCGGCACTTAGAAGCATTATCGGGTGCCGCTGCTTTCTTTTGATAAAATACTTAACCCTTAACCCCGGTTATATTATAAGGCAGTTTAGAGGGGAAAATATTAATAATAAATTAAAGTTTTTATCGACTTCGTCTAGGCTGGGCGAGCCATTGACCGCCCTCACACGCTTGTAGGGACACCACGTTAATGGATAAATATATTATAAACAGTATATTTTTAAATCAAAGCCACAGATGATGAAAGCTGTTGGTTTATATTATTGTAACAATATCAATTGTTGTGAATGGTATATCTACTAGCAGCAACAATGCGTTTTGGTCAACAGCAAATGAATGTTAGCCAATCGGGGGTGATTGCGTTCATTTTACAAGTTCAAACGACACAAGTCCTCTGCTGGATATACATATTATGAATATATTGTAAGAATCTCTGTAAATACAATATTGTGTGTGTATCGCACCACATGTGTCCTAGCTTAATTTAAAAAATTAAAAGGTACATTAAGAATTTATTTGCACAAAGGACTTTGTCTTCGGCTTAGAAGTCGTGTGGCAAGCCTACAGTCATATAATTTCCCCGTCATATTTCCTATGAAAATATGGGCCGCAATAAAGCGTTGTTTCTGAACATGCGAACTGTTATTTAGGGTCGTGACACTAGCTACGTGTACATAATAATATGCATATTGTTCGGCATGTTTTCAGTGGAATGGAAATCAAATTCCATTTGTACTGCAACGCGGATTTTATGGTGCAATGATTAATGAGTTTCTACTTTCTATACACGTTGTCTACGACGGAGGCACTCATCACAAAGTATTTTACTACCTTTTAGGGGGAAAAAATGTGTTTCAGCTCCGACGCACGACTGGTGTAGTAAACACCAGTCGTGCGTCGTGCCTTACGAACGAAAAGTGTTACCATGGAAACATAAGTATAACGTAACGAAACGTAACGGAGACCGTTTGATTTTACTCCCCATAAATTTTCATACCCCGGGCTTATATATGAAAATCGATTCTTAAGGGGTAAACTCCAAAAACCATTGGACTTAAGTTAATGGCGAAAACATACTACTTAGGTACTAGGCGACAGGATGAACGTCTTTACCCCCTAACGCTCACGTGTTATCCTGCCCGGTCCAGGGTGTATTTTCACTAGCATCAAACTGTGAAATTAAAAAAATACAGTTTAGTGTTGAGGATTTTTGGAAAAATAGTAATATCATGGTTTAATGATTCAAAAGCATGGATGATTTTTATGTTAGAAAAACAAATTATAATGTAATATTTATTTCAGAATTTTCTCAAACTTTTCCTAGGCATATCGAGATTGATTCATATTCGCATTTTACTCAATTAAAATTCTCAATACATATATGGAAATTGGAAACCAGGAAGCAACAGCTCCGCGCGATTCGCTCCGTACAAAACCGCCAGTCTGCGTAACATTATAGTACGTTTTTATGACTCGTCATAACATACATCAAAGCTGTAAAGCACCTCTGTTTATGATTTACGCCAGTATACATCAGCTGTTAGTATCGGTTGCATGCAAAAAAAATGACTTAAAGGTTTTTTTAGGAAAAGCAAAGGTAGTAAAATGTAAAGTGAAATAATGTAATACTTATAGGTACATGTCTTAGCTCATAGTACACGACTTGATTTGTAGGTTAGTCAATAAAACTTAAGGTTATTCAAAAATTGGAATAAACTCGAGTTCAACGGGAAAATCCAAGCGTGATTCGCTTCGCACAAATTTCCCAACCTGCGTAAGATGTAAGTTTTTACGACTCGTCATAACATACATCAAAGCCGTAAAGTCCCCATGTTCACTGTGAATGCCAGTCTTTATTAGTATCGGTTTTGTGCTAGAAAATAAGACTAAAAATAGGTTTATGGAAATACAACCCATGTGAACAAAAACCAAGTAAAAATAGCTTTTTAGCAGATTTTTCTGATTCTTAAGAAATGAAAACAGTAAAATATTTAAAACCAAGCGAAAAATAATTGTTTAAATATTTGGAAATTGAGTTGAATTGTTTAAATACGTAATAATTAGTTGTGTAATTAATAAATGCTTTGTTGGTAGTTTTCACATTTGAAACGCAGGGCATAGTATGTTTTTATGTCTCGTCATTATACCTATACATCCCCCATGTTAACGTACATACGCATTGGCATCGGTATCGGATTGCGATAAATTCGGAGGGGACGACACTGGCGGGACGTCGCGACTAATGTCTTCCGCTCTTGACGGGCTTCACTCATAACATAACCTCCTGCTATGCTTGTGTGGCCTCCAACTCATAATTATTTAAAGATTTGGTCAAAGTACCGCAGAAGCGAAAGAAAACGTGCCCAAGTCGGTTCCTAAAGCGTCCTAAGACGAAAGAATTTGCATTAGTCAATTACATCAACATATTCAGAATGACATGGACAATGTTACATCAAATAATTACAATATAGTGTACCTAGTGTAATGTACCCGCATTGGAGCAGCGTGGTGGGTCTAAGCTCTAATTCCCTCTCTTCTATGAGAGTGGAGGCCTGTGCCCAGCAGTGGGACATTAATGGGCTGTAGTGGTGGTGGTGGTAGTGTAATGTGTATGATTACAATATAAAGCACCTATTAGCAAAATATTCAGGCAAACAATCGTAAATATAGGTCTGTAAGATATCCGCCCGTCACAGCAAGAAGTGTGGAAAACTGAAAGTAAAAATATTTGATGAATGAAACGGTGTAAAGGCGGTCGGGTAGAGGATAGTAGCTGGTGACGACTTTTTATATTAAATTCGTATGCGGGCTGTTCTGTCAGTATTGCCAGTCACGTGCCGCTACCGTCCCGCTTTATGTCTGTCCAAGCCTCACTATGCCCATTAGAAAGGGCTAGAGAAACATTTTGATATGAAGTGCTTACTTGTCATTTCCACCCTAAGATTACTTGCAAAAGGGACAGAGTAACATTGGATATGAAGAGTCTTGTAATGGTTTCTGATGATCACGTAGGTAGGAAACATTCATTAAAATATTCCTATTTAATTCAGCCCTCATTTCGTCGACATTCTGAGGGCTAGAGATACATTTGAAATGAAGATTTCATTATCCTGAGATCGTATACAAAGGACCCGATACTTTAATCATCCCGTATTTGGCATATTACAATACTTTCTTTCAGTAGAAAAAGAAATAAGAATAACGTCTTATTTCTCAAGAGGAAATCATGAAATTTTATTTGTATTGAACGTAAAGATATATTTTTTACCATGTTCCTGAATAAAACACGTACGCTATTACCTATTCTGTGATAAAACTATCGTCCTAATTGGTTGAACAGATAGGCCGTATATAACGTAGCAGATAGACAGATATACATATTTGCACTTTTAATAGTAATATGGATGTTTTAGTCAAATTATGTCAAATCTAGACATGGTTTGTACAAGGAGCCAATAATGTATGGCTAAGCAGTTGGTATAACATACATCAGGCTCTATGGCGCCTGTCTGCTTAATGCTTACCTACATCTTTCGTCGCCATGGCCTAGAAAAACCTTAAATGGCTGCAATGAAAACATCTAATAATTTACTGACTAACATATTATATTACTAGATGATGATTCCCGCGACTTCGTCCGCGTGGATTAAAGTTTTTTGATTCCCGCGAAAACTCCTTAATTTTCCGGGGAAAAATTAGCCTATGTCCTTCCCCGGGATGTAATCTACATCTATACCAATTATACCAATATTTCTTCAAAATCGATTTAACAGATGGGCCGTGAAGGCGTAGCAGACAGGCAGGCACACTTTCGCATTTATAAATTTAGTATGGATACGTGGCTGGTATTATGTAATGGACAAATCTGATTTCTATCGCCCCTAAAATGTAAAATATTATGACAAGCTGGTGGATCGCAACCTTTATTTTGTAAAAAAATCTTGTACCTATATTGTTTAATAATAAAAATGTAGAGATTAATTAATGATTAAATGATTTGCCGTGAAATGTAAAAGCCAATCTCACGATTGTTTATATAGATATTCCTCAACAATAATTCCTCAAAAAAAAACTAAGTCATTAGCAACTGATTAGGTACTTAAAGTACCTCGTAGTAACCAAACTAAGGACCAGTTACACCACAGATTGTTACCATTAAAGTTACATTCGTCAATAAAAAAACACTTTGGATTGCAAAGCTCAGTCCAATCACAAACTTTACAAATATATAGTATTTGTAAAGTTTGTGATTTTTGGACTTTTAAAAAAATATGGCAAACAAATACATTAATTAAGATAGTAAGAATACTGACTTGGGCCATAACCTAAATGTGGTGCAGCTAGCTAGCTAATGTAGTATCAGTGTTTCAGATTTTGATTTTATTGGTACCTGCTACTGTTGCTATTCAAATAAAATATATATTTACCGTGTACTGCTTTTCAATATTTGGTGATAGCGTTAATTTATTATTATAACGTTATTTTATTCTATTGGCAAACAAACCAATTTGCTCTAATAACCTATAATTACGAGTACTTGTGATTCGTAACGTATGAATCTATTCAAAGACAGTTTTTGTGATGACAAGCCTACATCAATTGGCCTGCGAGAATTATAATAATTCTGCTCTAATAGTGCGTTGACAATAGAGTCAGTGGGCATAATGTTGACAAAACGATTGACGGAACTCGGTAATAACGGACGCTTAACGGTAATCTTTATATAGAGCAATAAATAAACAATAGTTTATTCATAACAATGCATGTGAAATAAAAGTTGGTAAGTCATACTAATAATATAAATGCGAAAGTGTGTTTGTTTGTTGGTTTGTCCTTCAATCACACCACAACGGATCGACGTGATTTTTGCATCGGCATAGTAGAGGTCCTGGAGAGTGACATAGGCTACTTTTTAAACGAAAAATTAAGGAGTTCCCAAAAATAAAAAATAAAATCAAAAAACTTATTCCCCGCGGACGAAGTCGTGGGCATTAGCTAGTAATAAATAAACAATAGTTTGTTCATAACAATGCACGTGTAATAAAAGTTAGTAAGTAATTTATAGTTTTGGTAGGGTGCATTCTATCATGAACGGTATATGACTCTCTTTCTTATAAACCCACTGCCGGCTCACTACACTCAGCACGAGTCTCCTCTCGGAATGAGAAGGGTTTGGCCATAGTCCACCACGCTGACCAAGCGCAGATTTGCAGCTTCACACACCTTCGAGAACATTGTGAAGAACTTACGAGCATGCAGGTTTCCCCACGATGTTTTCCTTCACCGCTTCAAGCAAGCTTATTTTATTTCTTAAAAAGCACATATCTTCAATCGAAAAGTTAGTGGTGCGTGCCCGGGGATCGAACCCGCAACCTCGTATAGGTCGGGTGTCTTCTAGGCTATCACCGCTTCTATATGAACTTTTAATTATTAATTACAGTCGCGATCTGAAAATGTCTATCAGTTTTCAAATATTATATAATACTGCGGGCAGTAAGGTTTAAAACTTTATATCAAGTTACCTATTTATTATGAAAAACTAGCTGATGCCCCCCACTTCGTCCACGTAAATTGAGGTGTTTTGGTTCCAGCGGGAACTTTCTTTTTTTCCGAGATGAAAAGTAGCCTATGTGTTATTCCAGAAAATAATCTATCTCTGTGATAAATTTCATCCAGATCCGTTCTGCCGTTCGGCCGCGATTGAATAACCAACATCCGTCCATTCATACATCCATCCATCCATACATCCATCCATTCATCCATCCAAACTTTCGCATTTATAATATTAGTATAGATTAAAGGTAAAGAACTCATGGTAACCGTAAATATAAGTTCGACTATGTAAAAGCAATCGCTATAAAATCAGTAGAGTGGGTAAATCATACTAATATTATAAATGCGAAAGTCAGTTTGTTTGTTGGTTTGTTGGTTTGTTGGTTTGTTGGTTTGTTGGTTTGTTGGTTTGTCCTTCAATCACGCTGCAACGGAGCAACGGATTGACATGATTTTTGGCATGGGTATAGTTGAGGACCTGGAGAGTGACATAGGCTACTTTTTATCCCGGAAAATTGAGGAGTTCCCGAGGGAATCAAAAAAAACTTATTCCACGCGGACGAAGTCGCGGGCATCAGCTAGTGGTAGGATAAATGTTCCCCCTTTTGTTATTGATGACCGCTGCGTCAGTGGGGTTTCAGTCTTTCAGTGGGGGATAGAGCTAGGTGGAATTGTGATTTGTCAATCGTGATCGTTAATAATTATAACTTAGCATTATTTTTTTATCCACTACAAGTTAGCCCTTGACTGCGATCTTACCTAATGGTATGTGATAATGCAGTCCAAGATGGTAGCGGGCTAACTTGTTAGGGGCATGGCAGTTATATTAAGCCCATACCCCTTCGGTTTCTACACGGCATCGTACCGGAACGCTAAATCGCTTGGCGGCATGTCTTTGCCGGTAGGGTGGTAAGGTAACTAGCCACGGCCGAAGCCTCCCATCAGGCCAGACCAGGGAAAATGCAGAAATTTTAAATTCCCAAATTCACCCTGCCGGGGATCGAACCCAGGACCTCCGCTAGTTAAGGCAACAGCGCTACACATTGCGCCACGGAGGTCGTCAAATTAATGCTGTATTATAGTTATTTTGCGCTTGAAGGTATTTTTCACTGTTTTTGCTGAACTATAAACGACGATAGATACCTATTAACGCTTTTATAACAGTTCATATAGTAACGACAAATAGATAATCCATACCATTTTATCATGAGTTATTAAATTTTATTTTTTAACATAAGTACTTTAAAAAATATCTGCCTTGATAAAAGCGATTGCGATTGGCAATTCACAATTTCATGTCATCAAAAAGGTAGGATACTTTTCATGTCGACTCCACTAACTACGGCTACTAAATCAATTACACAAATCTACCCAATTAGGACAGTTTACATTTGAATAGCTTTATGTATGCCCGTGTTTAAAAACGTTTGAGCGTGACAGGGGCTGATTGATGAGAGGAAGTAGGTATATTTAAAAATACAACGTAGACTTGAATGTTTTGTTTTAAGTTGCATCATTTTTCAAGTTCAAAATTAACTAATTTTCTTCAAAGCATTTGAAATCATAATATTAAGTGCTACAAGCACCTACAAGCAGCGTTTTTTTAGACGCTACGCATACCAGCCGGTGTGTCTTTGTTTTCAAATTAACAAGTCAAACTAAAGCTTTATATTTATTTTAACATACTTACTGCTACAAAATACTTAGATTCTTTTGATGAATAAAATACCTACTAGTATTATAAATGCGAAAGTGTGTCTGTCTGTCTACTAGGCTTTCATGGCCCCTGTTCAACCGAAATTGTCTCCGGGAAGGAAATAGGCTACTTTTTACATAATATTTACTTTAGTAAAATAATGTTCGCAGAATACTCTACAAACTTGACTATAGAGGTATCTCCCTCAATCCACTAGGATCCAATTTTTGGATCCACCGATAGATCGAATAGAACTCTGGAGTTCACTAGGTCTACACCATTGATACACCCATAGGTTACACCATTGGTCTGGGTAGATCCTATAACACTTCAAATTTATTAGGATCCACCGGTCGCCTCCACCAGTGGATCGAATAGCACTCTGAAATTTCACTGTAATCCACCACTTCTTTGTGGAGCCTGTCTAGATTCTAGATGATCGTTCTATGAGTAGGTATTCGTATCTAAATTAAAAGTTATTGTCATGAAATGAGAACATAAAATCATAAAAATATGTACCTATTCATGTGCTCCTACTATCCTTTCACTCTTCCAAAACGAAAGATGTCAAATCACGTCACGGGCGCCGCTCAGAACACCTTGCCAGCAAATTGGCAGTAGCACATGTCTTAGAAAAAACGCATTAACACCCGGCTAATGTCCTGAATTGAGTGCGCGACCCCTCGGCGGCACCACCGGCGCAGGCGGCGGATGAAAAAGAATTTGATACTTATCTATCGGTAACGCAAATTATTCATTGTTTGTTTTAAATAGTGGAACATAGAAGTTGATTGAAAAACGAAAACCCTTAGGGTCTTAGTGTTGGGAAAACTGTGAGATATTATTTGGGTTGTCATATTAATTACATCTAAATAGTGATTGCACTGGCTGAAAGACATTTAAGAGTGGTTGAGGGGAAGAGTAGGAAACCCGAGTATGCTATACTACTAATAAGCTATTGTAAAATATACTCGAGTCTTGGCGGGGGCATTGCCGTGGTCCCCGATCTGATCAGTATTTGCAATTGTTTTGGGAAAATTTAGGTACCTAGATTATATCGAAAGGGAAATAAACTACGATTCGCGCTTGTTTTGGGCTATTTGTATCCATGATAAATTTTTATATAGGAGATATTAATTATATCGCTAAAATTTTAAATTACATAAGTCGCTTCAGGGAAGCCAGATCCAGAATCCCTACTGTTTCATAATTATTTTCATATGTATAAATATTATTTTATATGTTGTATTATGTATATATTTCTATGGGCCTAGTTGCCTGATGTAAACAAATAAATAAATAAATAAAATAAAATAATGTCATTAGCCATAGATATGTACCTACAGCGATAGATAGTCAGTCGCTGATTTAATACAATGTGATATATTAACTGACGTTGGGCTATAAATTAATGCGTAAGTATAATCTGTCCAACCATTTATTTTATTTTTACGTAAGCACGCCTATGAAGCCTATGAAGTATTATTATTGACAGGCAACCAACAACAATAATAAAAAAATGCAATATATCGTTTTTTTAAATAGTGAAGCGTAGTGAAGTACTCATGAAGTACTCATCTAGTAATTACATGTACGACTTACCTTTTCATATAGTCACGGAACTGCAACACTAGCTTTCTAGATAGTCCTATAAGCACCATACATCATTGGCGATGGATGCATGATTTCTATGACCTGACGGATTCTTGTACATTTACTGTACTGTTGCATATTATAAATTATTTATTTTAATACATGCATTAATGTAGTAAGTCATTTAAATGTTTGTTTATTTTTATAAAACAATAAAAAAATGTTGAGCAAAATCAAGTCAAATCTATTAAAACTTCTTCATAGAGAAAGTCCCGAAAGGGATGCCCCGTCGCTCACGTCCGCAGGAGCTACCTTCTTCCTCCCTGCACGTGTCCCCTGGGTGGTGCTAAACGAGCGACGAACTTGCAGGCGAAATAAGCGTTCTTTTTATAAAAACGCTTATTAAGTACCAAACGCCATACGATTAAATAAATAGAGAAAGTCGATTGTTACCAAAAATCGAATCATTATCGCATTAGAACACCATTGAATCGACCTGTTAAAAGTAAAATAAATGGTTGGACAGAGAATAAGTACATTAATTTAACACAGTAAGTACATAAGAAGGTCGCCAAGCATGTGCGTTCAATAATGTACCAGCAAATCCGTTTGGCACCTTAGCGACCTTGCACCAGATGTTATCTAAGTGGGCCAAACAGTGAATTGATTTGGTGGCTGCACATTCACAATTCATATTCTGACACGATAATGGATAGCATTAGACGTGCTCTGTGGTGCGTGTGCGCATGGCATTTTGCAAACAAGATCGCATCCTTTTTTTTTATGATATTGGACACATCGTTTGTTGTAATTAAGTTATTAATGTGGTATTAAAATTATACTAGGACAACGAGAATCATACTGAATCGTTGTTTTTGCCAAAATATATAAAATAATAAGCTAGCACAGGAAACCAATATGTATAAGGGTTTTATACATCCATACTAATATTATAAATGCAAACTTGTTTTTATCCCGTTTTTATCCCGGAAAATTAAAGAGATCCTGGGGGAAACTAAAATTCTTAAACCACGCGGACGAAGTCGCGGGCATCATCTAGTTATCTATTTTTTTGTATACCATAGTTATAGTTAAACTATATTAAAAAGAACATTTTGAGTTGCGCCAATATTTGCCTTTTCTGTTTCCTATACTAGAGTGAACGAGCAAACCGCAAGTATTACCTATCACTAATCCTCAGGTGTGATTACGGATATAGAATAATACAAATGGGTAACTACGTATAAGACTTTAAAATACGAACACATTAAGATAGCACTATCAATTAATACTTTTATCTTTCGTTTGTCGACTACGAGTATAAAGAGGAAGAATAATAACTAGCAATTGTTGATATTAAAGGTAAAATTGAGCATATCTTAGTTTCACAATTTATGGAATGCCACTGACCAAAAATTCCTTGCATATCGAAACAATCCATCTGATCTTATAGTTCTAATATAAAACACCTAGATAATGCAGGTAATAAACAATTGGGGAAAGGTACTAAAAAAATTCTACATCAATGGGGGAAACACACTGATAAACATCCTAAGATACGGTCGTGTGTGTAGCACAAAACAAGAGAGATAAACATCATAAATACAGTTCAATAGATAGCCCTATCGAATTACATAATCTACTTTTCTCGGTTCTGATGGAGTCAGCTGGACGATTGCGTTTTGCTCGAATCGGGATCGGAATAACAACTTTTATATAATACAACCAAAAACCAAAATGGTATCACTCAAATTATTCAATGATAGCCCTACCATTTAAATTATTGTAAAGTTTACTAAATAATTCATTTTGTGTAATTTTTAATAATTATTGTAGGTCGTCAAAAAGGAAAGCTTAAAAGCTCACGTTCACGATCCCGATTGACCAATTGCAATTGCGCCGTTGATGAGCCGAAAGATAACATTTTGCCAGCCCTGATTTGGTGATAGGGACAACAGGATTACAAGGTTTAACAATGGATCATAGCTGAGCTGCTAACTAATCTCGTTTTACTGAACTTTACAATGCTGTAATAAGATTACCCAATGCCTGGCGCTTCTAGTAATTTGATAAAGAGTGCTTGTTAACTAAAAACTGGTAACAGGAGATGCGGTTCAATTATTTTGAAGTTCAGCGGATTATGGAGATTTTAGTGGATTTATTCTTCATGGTCTAGCCCAACTGCCTCGTTGGTCTTGTAGTTGGCATGTTCGACTGCGGCTGGCGAGGTTCCGGGTTCGAGTCCCGGGTCGGGCCATGATTAAGTATTGGGTTTTTCTGACTAAAAATTCTCAGTACTCTCCCGGAGTTAGGAAGTTGGCGGTGTTTCACGTGCTTCGGAAAGCACGTTAAGCCGTCGGTCCCGGTTAATATCAAAGCATGATAGTAGTCGTTAAAGCTCGCCAACCCGCATTGGAGCAGCGCGGTGGGACTAAGCTCTAATTCTCCTTTCTCCTATGAGAGTATGAGAGTGGAGGCCTGCGCCCAGCAGTGGGACGTTATTGGGCTGTAATGGTGGTCTAGCCCAAGGTTGCCATAGTGTTCATAGGTCCCGAAGACGATCTACGATATCACGAGATTAAACGCGCTTATTCAGGTGTAGCTAAACTTAGAGAAAGCTAGCTTACTGACTCATTTTGAAGTATAGAGTTTTGTAAACATACATCTTGCAAAAAGATGTCTAAAAATTCTGTCATATTATCACTTTTCTTTTATAAAAATTTTGGACCCATCTCGTTCTAAGAAGAGACCCGTGCTCAGTAATGGGTCGATGATGGGTTATCGAGACTTGAGATGATGATGATGACATCTGGCCAACAAACTGCCGTTACTTTCATGCGTTACTTTACGTTACTTTACCTTACTTTTTTTACTTTTCTTCCAATACGATGCTGATCCTAAGCAGATAAACCTACTCCATTATCACATAATTGTACCATCAGGATCAGGATGAGATTGAATCCAAAAGTAAAACCTGCCCCCCGATTGTGTAAAGAAGTCGTACCTAATAGTAATCGTTTGTCAAACGTATGTTCATATATTATATGCCTCCATGTTAAAAACATCGAGTAATCACAGATTTAGCCGCTAGCGCAGCGGAGACCAATCCTAAATCTATGCGAGTAATACCATGTACTATTCTGTGGTAATACGTTTTAAGCTGTCAAATGATTACGATTTGCTTAGACAATCGGGCCTCTCACATGCCAAAAAAGGCAGGCTGCTTAACAGTAAGCAAAGAGCAGGCGGAAATATTTTTTTGGGCACTTCGTGGATCTTTTTATCATACTATAAATAAAACATCGGAGGGTTTCGTCGACAGATGGAGAGCTACTTCGTGAGTTGCGTGTGTCAACAAACAAAAAAAATTAGTTTGTGACAGTTTGTATAATAACGTTAAACAGTTCTTGATATATGGGTCAATGATTTAGAATGAAGTCTATACTCTCTATAATATTCTACTTGTAACTAAATATGTACCTATTAATAAATATTAACGAGATTTACGCTTGACCACGAACAAACAAGTTAGACTAGACCATTATAGTCTCACCTGATAATAAGGATGAATTGCTGAGCAGCAAGGAAGGACGCCATCGCCAAATCCACTCCATGTTTTTGAAGTGAAAACTTCTTTAGGACCTTTTGTAGAGGGTAAAAATGTGGATTACGCGTGATCGACACCGTTCTTCTTAAGACAAAAGGTCTTAAGTATAATAATATAGTACATTCGTAATTAAACTTTAACGCCTTAGTTTTAGGGTTTATGTTTGAAAATATTTTTATTGCTATTAAATTTTTTTAATTAGAAAAAAATAATTAAATATTCGTTTTCACTTCTATCGGCAGTCCCTATGACTGCCAATTTTATTTTTATTTTTATTGTGAGATAGGCTTGCTCTTGACGACAATCATGCTTAGTGCAAAGCAATGATGAGGTCTAAGTTGGAATGCACTTGCGTAGAAGATGCCTATTCACTCTTGACTTGAAGGTACCTAAGTTATACGTGGGAACACGTGCGCTGGGAGGGTGTTCCATACCCTAGCGGTTCGGATCAGAAACGTCGAGTAAAAACGTTTTTACACGAAGGCTCATTGTAACTATCTGTTGTTAATTGCTATCCATCGGTAGAACTTACTGGTAAAGTTGTATCATGACGTAGAAAAAGCCAACCTGCAGAAATCGGTTGTCGGTAATATTAATTGTAACAGGGTACTTTTATGGTCTTAAAATTAGAGGAGATAATTTTTATGTTATAATAATATAATTAACGCATTCAAAGCGTTTAATACTGTTGATAGAATAGTATCGTATAGTGAAGCGAAAACTTGTCAAAGATTATAAAAGGAACCAAGTCTTTACATTCCAACTAATAAAAGTCCACTGGCGGACAGAAACGCTTCCTGCGCGTGTCAAGACCCCATTAATTTCTCGCTTTATTAAATTTCCGTCGTTTAGAAGACGAACGATTAATAAACTCGGAGTTAGGACAACATGAATGTATGTCAACGGAGGAAGCAGTTTTTGTACGATGACAGATATTATTTTATGTAAATCTGTCAGTCAAGTTTATTTTGTAGCGGTAATAATTCTGTACTAAATATCGTAACAAAGCAGCTATACGCTCTGTTTTGTATTATTCACATATTCAGCTCTGATATATCTGATAGAGTCAGGGCCGGGCATACTCTTTTATTTTTTTCTCGCTGCATGGAAATCCTCAGAAACATTTAACTTAGTCTACTTATATGATTAAACTGGCAGATGTAACCTATTATACGCATTGGCACGATATGGATGGGTCAGAATAAAGGCACAAACATAACATTCTTATGACATTATTTTGACGACTTCCCTGGCGCAGTGTTGAGCGTTGTTGTCATAACGTGCAGAGGTCCCGGGTTCGATTCCCGGCAGGGTAAATTTAGGAATTTATAATTTCTAAATTTTCGCTGGTTTGGCCTGGTGGCAGGCTTCGGCCGTGACTAGTTACCACCCTACCGGTAAAGACGTGCCAAGTGATTTAGCGTTCCGGTACGATGCCGTGTAGAAACCTATTAGGGGTATGGGTTTTATATAGCTGTCATGCCTCTAACAGGTTAGTCCGCTACTATCTTAGACTGCATCATCACTTACCATTAGGTGGCATCGCAGTCAAGCGCTAACTTGTAGTGGATAAAAAAGAAAGCATGCCACCCAAAATTTTGTTTTTTCTATGACTAGAATCCACACACATACAGTCACACTATAGGCACTAATCGCATAAGTACCAATAATTTCATACTCTCCCTCGCATATTTAAAAATAATCTTTGCCTTTTTTATATCATAACTATTTTAATTTGGGCTAAATATATTCTGTGACAGATGCACGCGATGAGCGATAAAAAATGTTTGGAAGTCTTGTTATTAATTGTGAACACTCCGCACTCCTGCGCCATCTGGGGATGTTAAATAAGTTAGGTACATATATTTTTACTCACCAGTCACCAGTAATCACTGTTTATTATTTTGCGATACAATATTTTTTATAGTCTATAGGAAAACTAACATTTATGACTAGCTGATGCCCGCGACTTTTTCCGCGTGGAATAAGGTTTTTTAACTCTACCGGGAACTCTTTAATTTTCCGGGATAAAGAGTAGCCTATGTCACTCTCTAGGTCCTCAATGCAAAAATCACGTCAATTCGTTGCTCCGTTACGGCGTGATTGAAGGGCAAACCAACAAACGAACACTTTCGCATTTATAATATTCGTATGAAATGATTTGCCTTCATGATTTCTAAGATTGATCATTATAGTCTAGCAGTCAGATCCTGAGTCCAAGGTTTCTTCGTCCTCATCATTTCACCGTGTGGATACTTACTGCTGGACAGAGGAGCGCCACCACGTCCGGTCTTTAGCCTTTCTTGTCCAGGCTCTTCGTGCCTCCCTCTTTATATCGCGGGTACATCGGTATCCCACTTTGCGTAATACCTACTTATACGCGATCTCTAGTCTAGAGCTCAAGCGACCATCTTCCAGGCAGGCAGGAAAGACAGGCCTGATCTGCATAAAGCAATGCGAAGAGTCCAAGAGTTAACATTCGCTGCTAACATTTTTACAGTCCGAGCTCTGTATTAGTCAATTTGTTTTCAAGAGTGTTGTTTGCTGTGAATTTGTGTTCTTAGACTTAAAGTTCAGATTTTAAAATAAAATTTAAGTAAAACGCGGATTACGAGTAGCCGATCACAATACCTTTTCGTAAATCATCTGGTCTTCGAACCGATGAGCGATTAAGGCTTCAACTCGCCAGTTATGAACTAAAGCCTCCTAAATACAATACTTACGGCGAAACCGGGCACGCGAAACGGAAACGAGCTATTAGATGGAGTAACAGCTGACGCGGCGCGCGCGCAGCTGCCCAATTCCATCGAGATCGCGAAACGCGCCTTCCGCTTCCGCCCGATTGTACTTCAACTTGGTCCTCACTTAGGGTGAACATTGACAAGTTTCCCCCAATGACTTTGTGCATAGTAGTGGCAAACCAGCGTTTCTCAAACGGTAGGTCCAAAACCGCGGATTCCAATTCATCCGCATGGATTGAGGTATTAAAATCCCGAGAGAACTCTTTGATTTTCCGGGATAAAAAGTTGCCTATGTCACTCTCCAGGTTCTCGATTATACCCATGCAAGACATGAACATCGCGGTAATTATCTAAAATCTTTTTACATCGATGATTTTTACGGAATCCGGAGCTGCCTGGATTTAGATACATTGTTGATACTATCATATCAATGCTGTTATAGTGCTAATAGTGAACTATTGTATGCCTATGGTATGTTGCCACAACAATATAACATGACAGGGGTGGAATTAAATCATGCTATTAATTTTTTTGGGGGTGACATTAATTAGGAAGACCAACACAAAAAGGTTGGGAAACCGTGAACTACACAAATACCTTGTGTATGGTATGTATATTAAGTGTAAAGTGCTCATTGCTCATAAATCAAAAGTTTCAGCGGACGTCATGTTCCCTATTGTTGAAGTTTCATTGACGATGTACATAAAGGCTAAGAGCTTTACCTATTATATTCTGGAGCGGCCTTCATCGGCTCGTAGCTTTATAAGCTTATTCATGTCGCTCCTACTAGATGGATAACCCTGACTTCGCACGGGTGGTGTTATCCAACTATTAAATGTGTATGTATTACACTTTTATTTTTTTTCTTTAGGGTGAATATCGACTCGAAATCAAGCGATAAGTTTTGAAGTTATAAGAAAACAAAAAAACGTAGATAGAATTTAATTAATATGGAATCACTTCCCTAATAACGAAATGGAAATTGGTATTGGTATATGTATGTACAAAAGAAGCATATATATAGGGTTTAGATATAGTGTTATGACAGATACGTAAATTAATAAAACTCGTCAAGTTACCTATAGGTTGGTGTTAAACTGTCCATCATGAACACATTTGATTGAATTGTAAAAAATGTTTCTGTAAATAAAGAATTTTGAATTGAATTCTATGCATACTCCTCGTGTAAATCTCGTGTTGTCAATGCGAGAACTTTAATTTGTCGATAATAATATCTTTAAAAAATCAAGAAATAAATGAAGTTGTCTAAACTTAATTTTGCTCAATCAAAGATGAAGCAATCAAACAGTAGGTAGCCAAACTGTAACATATCGAAGTCGGAATGTGATAAACAGGTTTTGATATAGACGTAAGTCATCTAGACTAGTTGCCAAACAATGGTGGGCGAGCAGTTAGCGTGGAAGTCAGTGAAGTAGCATGTTGTCACAGTGTTATATTGTCTCATGTCTGACACCGGGTCTAAATGCCTCACGCCTCGCAGCTCGTAATACCGGTCTTTACAAAACAAGTAGTATGTAACTAAATGTTGGTACAATTGTATGTACTTAAACTAGCAACTGTCAACGCCTTCGCTTATGTTGTTTATTATGTACCTACGCATTAACTTCAACCAGTACTATTCTAGACGTAGGTCTCCTGCAAGGATCTCCACAGAAAAAGGTTTTGTGTCGCTTGCGTAATCCAGCGGCTGCCAGCCACTCACTTGAGATCATCAATGTAATATTATCATCAATGTAGATAAGATAAAATAACTGGAGTGAGTGTGAATAGAGAATTGGTACTGGTGTTCTCCATTATATTGTAATTTATTGAGCACAAATGGAACGAGCTACCCCGCCATTATCAGCGAAGCGTTAAATAAATCATGCTTCGGAAGCAGGTGGGAAATTATCAAAAGTATGCTAATGATTTATTAGAGGGAACTTTGACCGTTTCATTTACTTTTGCATGGATGTACGACTTTGAAGATTAGAGAATATGAAAATAACTGCAAGACAATAGGATTCTAGCAGTAGACGTTCATCGGTAGAAAACAAGTGGAATGGAGAAACTAAAATGAAGGAAATTCTCAAGGCGTGAATCTTTGGCCTCACATCATTCGGAAAACCGTACAACCGTACGAAATTAAAACATTGCTAGAGATAGAGCACTTCCTTTAGTTTCTAGAAAATGTAATGTATCAAAAGTGTTCTGTAACTGATAATTAGCTATTACAATGAACACAATACAGCTTGCACATCTGTGTTACAAAGCGCTGAGGTCGTCACAATTTTACGCTCTACCTTCACCAATATTAAATCACATGTACCTATTAGTTCAAGCTGCTATCCGTTTCCAAGGATTTAATTTTAAAGTAGAAACCGATATTTGGTTAATCCACACATTTGGCCCCGCACGTGCGTCCGTACACCTGCCGCCACGCCCCCCACTCTGGGGTGGAACTTGGAAGATAGTTATTCTTGTTTCTTCTTATCTTTTTGATAACTAAACACTACAATTGTTTACCTATCGCATGTACAGGTGAGAGTGATAGCGTGGTAATCTTGACTGATAAGTAACACTCATTGGAGTAAATAGTTGTTTACCAATTGATAACTTTACATCTTACAGGTACTTACTGTAAAAGTTTCTGCGTTACTTATCTTATCTTCTTACTAATATTATAAATGCGAAAGTTTGGAGTTAGTTTGGATGTTTGAGTACCTTTACGCCACTATGACTGAACTGGAATGGAGATAGTTTAGATGGCTCATCCCCTGAATTAACTGGAAAATTAAAGAGTGCCTGCGGGAATAATAAAACCATAATCCACGTGGACGACGTCGCGGGCATCATCTAAGTAGGTACCTAATACCTATATTATAATTCCATATAATATGACGTATCCTATTGTGCAGTGATTCAGTCACAAGAACTTAATATTTCTGCCTGAATTGTAGGTGATTCGATTTGGGACAAGTTCCTAAATGAGGAGTTATCTAAAAGCTATGAGTAGTTTGGCTTTATCATTTCGGTTGGGAATTGGGATAAATAAATAAATAAAAATCATTTAATTCGACCATATAAAGATCATAAGATTTTGTTAGTAAGAAACGCACACAATAACCTAATGTTAGTAAATCTAAAACGACCTAATCCTAAAACCTTATCTAAAACAGCCTTGATTTGTCAGCACATGCACCATAATATGACAATGGTTCAGTTACTGACAATCAAACCTGTCAGCAAATACCCTCAGGATGCCATTGGAGCTAGCCCGAACCCTGCGCGCCAGGGATAGGGATAGGTTAGCTTTATTTTTTTTTATTCTAGGTCTTTAAGTAAATTAACTGAAAGGTGTCCAATTATTCAATTTGGGAGGATATCGTCTTTAACTTAATCGTGCCGCCGGCAATTACCTTGTTTTAACAGCGCATAAAAACACCAATTAGTATTTCACTGGACTCCCCTTATGCTTGGGCTCAAAAGAATTGTTCAACTGTCGTTCGATTTTTGGTGTTTGTGCCAAATTATTATTATTAAATCTGCTTTCCAAATCAGTAAAGTCCTAGTCCTAGTATAGATCATACTGGCACAAGTTGTTCTACATGAAATGAACATGGCATTTCATTTCATTAAAGCTGTTGGATTTCGTATCATGTTTTACCATTAGTGATCGTAGTACACTATGGTGCTATGGTATGGTACGGTACTGACTAGCCGATAATGAGGGGAAGGACAATGGCGGTGCGGAAGCTCCTATGTCCGCCGGATGCGGCCCACCGGCGAACAGCCGTGATTTATTGTGTGGATATTTAATATTTGAAGTGGTATCACGTATTGGTAATTTACAATTTCTGATTAATTACACTCGTGCAAACATGGCTTGCGGTGATTTGAACCGTGGAAGGTCGGAGCTGGGAATCACTGCAATTCGGTATTTGACTTAGTCAAATCAGCAACTTTTTTTCAAACGTTTTGACGCGTGCTTAGTATGGGAGTTTGTGTGAAATTTTCAATTGTGACGTCATCAAAGTTCGACGCACTTTTTTTTACTTTAATCGATTGTTTTAAATGGCAACATAAAACTAACAGTAGTAGCCGTGGATATTATACGACTTTTGGCAGATCCTATATTTAATAATCACTACAAAATACTTATTTGAGTAGTAATCAAATTATTTTTTTTAACCACTACAAGCTAGCCCTTGACTGCGATCTCACCTGATGGTAAGTGATGTTGCAGTCTAAGATGGTAGCGGGCTAACCTGTTAGGGGCATGGCAGTTATATTAAACCCATACCCCATCGGTTTCTACACGGCATCGTACCGGAACGCTAAATCGCTTGGCGGCACGTCTTTGCCGGTAGGGTGGTAACTAGCCACGGCCGAAGCCTCCCACCAGGCCAGACCAGGGAAAATTCAGAAATTATAAATTCCCAAATTGACCCTGCCGGGGATCGAACTCAGGACCTCCGCACGTTAAGGCAACAGCGCTACACACTGCGCCATGGAGGTCGTCAAATACCCAATTGTTGTTGTTTTTAACTGATAAGAATCTTTTAAACGTGGTGGTATGGATATTATTTTCCAAAGTTTTGAAGTTACAATCGTCAAGGTTGAAAAAATTCCTGATAATATATTGGTGATGTCGATATAGGTCTACTACAAAAATAAAGTACTCTGCACTTGCTACTCTAAAAATAACTTAACAAATTAACAAACAAGGTCAATGGTCACAGAGGAATAAAAAAGAAAATGAGATATGTAGGCAATAGGCATACCTATACTTCACAGATTTTATCGAAAGGCCTATCGGTTTCTTATTTGTTTTAAATTTAGTATATTATTTTACTATTCCAACATAACGGAGCGAAAACGGATACCTAAATGAGAGTCACGTAGTTACTCTAGGTACCTACATGTAACGTGATCATAAATCAAATTCTATATCCTAGATATTTGCATTTACGTATAAGTATCATCATAAATATTAAGTGGGAGGCCTTGGGATTTGGCCTGGTGGGAGGCTTCGGCCGTGGCTAGTTACCACCCCACCGGCAAAGACGTGCCGCCAAGCGATTTAGCGTTCCGGTACGATGCCGTGTAGAAACCGAATAGGGGTGTGGGTTTAATACAACTGCCATGCCCCTAACAGCTAGGTTAGCACGCTACCATCTTAGACTGCATCATTACTTACCATCAGGTAAGATCGCAGTCAAGGGCTAACTTGTAGTGGATTAAAAAAAAAGGGTTTGTGTCCTAGTAGGTACCTACATTAGATAAATGTGCGATCAAGACCGATGACTATGAGTAATACAACTATTGTCGAATTCGGACCCCTTCCAAACAACAGGAAGTCATAATAAAAGAGGCAAAATTCCACAATTCTTTCTCACGGTACACAATTAACTCCTAATTGCATTTCCTAAAACTTTTACGTGATCACGCGCTAGTTTGGCAGCTTAGATGTAAGCAATATAGATCTTTTTATGACAAATACACACCGCCTACACAATAAACAATAAACGCCAGGTCTGTCTGTCGTGTGCCGTCTTTGTAATGGGCACGTAGAAACCTCAGGGGATAAAGTTCGTTTAAGGCTGCACACAAGCGGACGACTTTTTGTATGGTGACTTTTGTAGAAAATAGTTTTATCATGTTATTTTTACTCTTATTTCATATATTTTCATCAAAACGATTATTCTGTGTTTGTGCTGTAGAATATCGGTATCGGAACAAATTAAAAACATAAATAACATTATCAGTAGGTATAGGCATTTTAAGCCATGTACTCTTATCTTATTTCCCCAATATTGTCTAAAGTTATGTTCCTTAGTTGCCTAGCCTCCATCCTTATGCTGTCGCGTCGCGTCGGATTCGTCGATCGTCGCTCTCTCAGGCGGCATCTTCTACATAATCCATACCTTCTAATATTATAAATGCGAAAGTGTGTCCGTCTGTCTATCTGCTATGCTTTGCCGGCCCATAATTTAAAACGATCAAATTTGGTACATCCCGGGGAAGGACATAGGCAATTCCTGCAGGAATCAAAAACCTTAATCGAATGCGATCGAAGTAGCGCGCATCATCAAGACAGTATACAGATAAATAGTCGGACTTACCTGTCGATCGTCCGCGATATGACTTAAAACAACATTCTCACGTTTCGTATCTATTGTAAACACTAAACGGGGATGTTACGTTTCGTTTACTGCATCCATTGTTCTATTTTACGCTTGTGAAACGTAAACAAAAGTCATTCAATGAAACAGTTTAGAATGAATGGCACTAGGATTTCGTGAATTCTTAACATTGCATTGGAGTTGGTGAATGAATCGGCATCGTATACTCCCGTCACGTACGAGTTGCGACCGGTTGGGGTTTTTCAATCGGCTCGTGTGCTTTTGATGTCAAAGAATAAAATAAAATTAACAAAAGCGTAACTCGGTACTGTCGCTACATCAATGGTCACTACACACTAGTCTCTTGTCTAACTTAATTTTGTCAATGAGAAGTTTTTTTCTCATGTTTATTTAGTTGTGTCTAGGAGAAGAAACTCCTCATGATAGCAGCTTACTAATATGGATGGGAGTTGGGACATAAAATACATAGGTTCGAAACTTTTGGAGTTCCTACTTTACTCAAGGAAAATAATAATTATTTCAACACACTTACTCATATAGTGGCTCTAATTTCACCGCAATTAGGCACATAATGACACCTATAATCAAACAGACGTTTTCATTACTATTATTCACAAGTGAGTTATAGAGTTTTTATTTTATTTTATCTACTAAATAAAATTATTTTTTAGTATTATTTATTATTATTCACAAGTGAGATATAGTTTTTTTAAATTTTATTTACTAAATAAAATTATTTTTTAGTACTATTGTTTTCACAAGTGTGTTGAAAAACGTCGTATGATACACGTGTGTATTGATGATTACCGTCCTCGGCTATCTTAAGATATGGTAAAGGATATGGTAAAGTGGTCTCACCGTGGTGCCTAAGTGATGATGCAGTCTAAGATGGTAGCGGGCTAACCTGTTAGCGGCATGGCAGTTATATTAAACCCAAACCCCTATTCGGTTTCCCCACGGAATCGTACCGGAACGCTAATTCGCTTGGCGTGCGCCTTTGCCGGTAGAGTGGTTTGGTTACTAGCCACGGCCGAAGCCTCTCACCAGGCCAGCTCAGGGAAAATTGAGAAATAGTAAATTCCCAAATTGACCCTGCCCTTGAATTGAATTGAATCGAACCCGAGACCTCCGCACGTTAAGACAACAGCGCTCACTAGTGCGCCACGGAGGTCGTCTCTAGTGCTAAAAAATGGAGTTTCGCTACTTGTTCATTGTTTATTCTATGGTACAAGTCGGGTGTACCTACTGGTCGGGTATTTATGCTTATGGCTGATACAATCACGACGTCATTCATGTCCGGCCCGCTCTCCGGCCTTCCGTCCACCGCTAGAATTTCCGACACGACTCACTAATGCAGGATACGGTGAATATCAATGCCTCATTCCTTAAATAAACTATCACATAATACACTTTTTGTTTTGTCTTGTTGTCTACCTTGTCAAGGATAATAATATGTTAAAATGATTATAATATTATGAAAAACATAATATTTAAGACGGAAATTGGTTAACTTATGCTTTATCGCATACATACACATAATAAATTATAGGAAACAATCATGCTGCAACACTCACAGGATCGCTATTCGAACGCACCTCAGGATTTATTGTGCAAATCATCATTACAGCTTACGTTTGACTGTCTGCTGTCATAAGGGTGCGTTTGCGGTGCATCCGGCGACTGGTATAAGGGTGCGTTTTTATCAGTTTTTTTTTAATCCACTACAAGCTAGCCCTTGACCACGATCTCACCTGATGGTAAGTGATGATGCAGTCTAAGATGGTAGCGGGCTAACCTGTTAGGGGCATATGGCCGTTAT
Source organism: Erebia aethiops (assembly GCA_923060345.2). NCBI lineage: Eukaryota > Metazoa > Arthropoda > Insecta > Lepidoptera > Nymphalidae > Erebia > Erebia aethiops. The sequence continues at coordinate 22,022,974 of OV281082.1, forward strand.
ATTAAACCCATACCCCTTCGGTTTCTGCACGGCATCGTACCGGAACGCTAAATCGCTTGGCGGCACGTCTTTGCCGGTAGGGTGGTAACTAGCCACGGCCGAAGCCTCCCACCAGGCCAGACCAGGGAAAATTCAGAAATTATAAATTCCGAAATTGACCCTGCCGGGGATCGAACCCAGGACCTCCGCAACAGCGCTACACACTGCGCCACGGAGGTCGTCGCTTTTACCAGGTCGTCGTTTTTACCAGAGATGTGCTACTATGTTTCTAAGCTACGGATGTATGTCAAACCTATACCGATAGGAGCGCTTGATCTAACATCTAGATTCTAGGCAATGAAAATCAAGTGCTCCTATTGGCGAGTTTGACACACTTCCGGAGCTTAACAACGTAGCACATCTCTGGTGAAAACGCACGCTTATTCCTATCGCCGAATGCCGTTATCGATATGGCTTAATTTGTTATGTGCACTTTCACATATAATTGCTTTTTCAAATAAAATATGGATTCCAAATATTTTCTCTTCATGCGTCGTTCCCTCAACTTTGAGGATCGTGACATTCCTTCGATAACACTCTTCTCACGATGCTCGTCCATTTCCCTCTGTTTCCAGCCGCGTGGATGGCCTCGCAGATCGTCTGACCAACGTCTCGGGCTACGTCCGCGTCCCCGAACTGAGACATCTATTGACATCATTGTGAAGTTCTGTTAAAAATACTGAAGCTCATTAAAAAATAAATAATTTCGTTTCCTTACAATATATATCTAATTTTAGTATTTGTTGTTCAAGTACAGGATATAATTCAAATAATTGATCAAGTTTCAGGCTCAGGCTTTCAGAAAATTTAGAGTTCTGAGGTCAACTTTGGACGTTAGAAAATCTCCACTTCGAAAGCCCCCCATTTCGTCAATTTTAGGGGAAAATATTAAAAAAAAAATATTTTTGGAGTCTATTCCTAATTATCTTTAAAATGATATACGGCAACCCTATGTAACGCTATAAAAATATTTTACTTCGTATTCACTTTTATGAGAGCCCCCCTGAAATAAAGATTTTTATAACTTTTTAAGCCATATTCGGCTGGAGGCCATTGGTTTACATATTATATTTAAAGCTGAAGTAATTACGTTCAGTAATTCAGAAGTTGGACATTCGGACAAGTGCAAATTCACTTAAGTAGACTCAGAGACCTTCGCTTCGCTCGGTCAATTATCGTTAGTGTCATTTTACCTAATACGGACTTTGAACTATTGACGTAAACGTACGCTACTCCACTTGGCTTGACTTCAATTCTCGTGAAAAATTCCCCACAAACGCGTGGAATGCGTTGCCGTATAGTCATTGAAAGTGATTCATTGAGGACATTTTTTGAGACTAGTCTGACCATAATTTTCGATTCACAGGTATTATACCTACTGAGTCATTTCATAATGATCATTTTCTCCGAAAAGCAATATTAGTAAGTATATAATTTAAAAATTACATTACCTGCAGCTACTTTTGAATCTTGCTTTTGAGTAATAAACTGTACTCAGTGGCGTGCACAGGTTTTAAAGGTAGGGTAGGCATTAGTTAATCAGAATTAATATTTACTCTATGTTTTGATAAAAAATGAGCATTGAAGTATTGCCATTTGGGTAAGCGGTGTTTTTATGCCTCTATGAACTGCACGCCACTGACTGCACTTTAGTATTTATATTTCAAAGTTGAGGTAAAAATCTCTTTAAATTATTATATTAAAGTACGAATAAAGGAAACGAAAAGAAACGACGAGAATGACTTTAATGTAAAAGCCTATTAAAATGAGATTAAACTCAAGTTTAATTAGAACAATTCCTTTGTAATGAACTCGGATATTTCAACTCAGCAGTAAAACCCCCCTCAAGGACCGAGTCCATTCATAAGATTTCCATTTAATTTTGGATTCAAATGAATTTAATATTGTTTTGTGTTCCACTCTCAAATGCAATGACCGTTATTTAATAAGGTCATTAAGTTTAATATTAAAGGCAGTCGTATTGCCGATGTTAATAGAGCTGTTAATAAAGATGTGAGTGCGACTAGTGATGGGCAAATTATCGACTCAATAGTCCTAATCGATGTCGATGTATTCATTTCACGTCGTATTTAGGTTTATTTGAATTGGTTTTGAAATTTATGTTTTCCTGATTCAGTCCTAAGCTCTAACCTATGTCTGGAGCGAAACTACCTAATAACGGTTGAGCACTTAACTCATGAAAAAGCTTAAGAACATACAAATTCTCGTATTAATTCTCGTACGTATAGTTAATTATTGTATATATATGTATAGTTGTATGATTAACGATAGTAAAATGACTTTATAAACTCAGGTTTGTTTACATTTTCAAAATAAACGGCCTTCGCTCATGTCCTTTGGGAACATGACTCAAGTCTAATCCGGTTCGGCGATTTGCATTAAACCCGGAAAATATCGAATGTAGGAAGCAAATTATTGTGCTAGTACAGTACAAATCAAAGATTAGATACTTAATACACAAAGTATGAGAATCCCGTGGGATTTGTCCGGATAAAAAGGCTACGGGATGTAAGCTATCTCTTTACTTAATTTTTTTTAATTGGTTATCGGATTGGCCGATAAAAGGTAGTAGACAGTTTCACCTTAGATTTTGATTATTATTATGGATTTCAATTGCATAGATTACTTAACAGCACAACACTATTATGCATCAATTTGTTGCAGCTTACGTACGCTGCGCACGCGCCGTCGGCGTTTTTCGTTTTGGTGTCGTCCTTTGTGTATCATTGGTGGCATTTGAAGTGCATCCACGGATGGATGCATGGGATATCCGCTGCGGAAGGGGTTACGCCTGACTCATGGCGGATGGGACGAGAATTGAAACTATTTTAATTAAGTAAAGCTCACATTATATGACTACATCTGTCATACTACAACAGTCTCGTAAAAGCTCGTAAATTAACGATAATTATGTGGTCAAAAGGCCGTAGCGAAATTTACCTATATTGCAATTGAATGACTGAAACAAGACACTCGATAACCATAATCAATATTAATCCATATTATAATGCGAAAGTGTGTCTGTCAAAATCTTCAAAACAGCAAAATTTAAGTAGAATAGCGTTGTTTAGCAATAGAAGGATCGCATCAAAACAAACACTCATGCCTTTTTTGATGTCTTGCAAGTGAGGTGCTAAACATAGTTATCGAAATTGAAACTTGCTACACATATAAGTATTACTTATTCGCTACGCTAGTAGCGAATAAGTGGAGCTCGACGCTCTACTTTTTGCACTTACGTTGTTCAAACAACTTTTGCCTTGTATCGAATTATGTTTTCGTTACATCCATGTTCTGCTGTTGCAGTAGGTACATTTAAAATTATAGTACCAGTATCATATTACCCGCATGACGTGACGTAATGGAATATGTAAGAAAAGTGAAATCAAACGGTCTATTACTTTTAGTTAGTTAACGAGTAAGGTCAATGATGCTTCAAGTTATCTATAACTTGTGTTGTATAACTTGTTAGGAAAGGTAAAAAAAATCCTACTCTATCTCTACAGAAAATGAATGTACTTATTTTAATACATTTTCATTGACTGAAACTATTTCACAGTGGTAATTAGTTTTATTAAAAGTCTTAATAAAACTGCCTTGTTGAAAAGCACGTCATTTAAACAATTTACTCTAGCAAGAACTACAACGATATTTAAAGATAAAACAATACGCGAGTACCGAACAGTAAGTTCAAAGTATGTATTATCCTTTACTCATCCTTTATGAACGAACAATATGTCGATAGACTTTCCTCCCTATGAAGTATCAAGTAAAGGATGCTCCCTGTTTATACGTCTCTTTAAGTTCCTTGCATTTCACAAGAAAGGTTAAAAAGAGCCTTTTCACGCTTAGTTGCGCTCTGTATTCATATTCTCAAAAGAAAAGGAATTTTGAAGCATCTGCAAAGTGTAGGTAATTTCAACTGGGAGTTGGCAAAAATTTGAGGAAAGTTACAAAACAGCAGGAAGAAATAATATATATTGTGTGCCTAGGGGTGAAACAACACGATTTCAGACAAGGGTGAAGTCGGCCTGCCTGAATGAAGCGAAGGCTGGCATCACTGTTTCATCCCGCGTCACACACTTTATTTTTCATATAACCTGAATTAAAAGTGCGAGTTTTATTTGTAAATTAAAATTAAATTTGTATTTCTTATTTATTTATTTTGGTTGCTAGGTTGTTTGGAAATATGATATCTGTCAGTTTAGTTGATGGTTAAAATGACAATTATACAGTGCGTTCCACTAGGCGCCCACAACGATCAAAATGCTCCTTTAGTCGTTCCACATAACGACCGCGGTCGTTGTGGTCGCGGTGAAAACGTCACTTATGACGTCATGACTTACGCTCACGCGAATCTCACGATTGTTGAGAAAATTAGCATTTTCAAAACTCAAAGCATCAAAGATGGCGACCGTGAAACTTACGCTATTTCATGCAGAAAGAGATATTTTAGTAGAAGTGAATGTTTCTGCAGCGGATGCTCAACGTGCCTCCACAGGTAAATATAATTACGTAAAACAAGTTTAGAAAAAATAATTGCAGTTTATAATTAATATACATGTGTACATTTTCCCTTGATTGCCAATAATATAAACTAACTTTAGAAATGAAAATTAAGTTAGCCTTCTTTAAGTTAGTTTTCTTAGTGAAAAAATTAAATTATAAATTTTTTCAATATAAAACGATTTAAACAATCATTATTTAAGTTTATTTTCAATGCCTAACCTAACCTCTTAAATCTTTTGCTTTCTTTTTAAGAACTCGCCGTTTGTATTATTTACCTCGACGCGACGCTAAAAACGCTCTATAATCCATCCCACTTGGGTTTACGACAGTAACGCTCACAAGCAAGTGGAACGGGAAAAACTGCGGTCGTGAGCGTGATCGTTGTGAACGCTTAGTGGAACGCACCCATAAAGGTTTGAAATAAACAAAAGATACTCTGACAGGATTGAATGGAGGGCTGCTACGTCATTCAGTAGATATAATATAATTTTCTACCCGCATCAGCGATTTTCTACCCGCCAAATGACGTATTCATCTGAAATTCACTAGTTTTGGGTGGCTCAACAGGCATTGAAACTCACACTTTCAATATTTATATGAAAAATATTTTTCGTTTATACTCAATTATTGTGTAGACCATTAACTGCTTACCAAGTAAAGAGAAATGACATGCAAAAGTTTTCGCTTAACCGCGCTTCCATATTCATGTTTTACATTATATACTTATGAATAGATCAGCCTGGGAAATCTTTTCGGACTTATACATTAATACGAGTAGACACTATCTATACAGCTTAGAGACAGTTGAAGCTCGAGAAAATCTTGATATCTTTCATAATTATCTTTAATTGTGAAGAAACTAAGTAGAGGTTCCGAACAGTGATGGTATTGTTAGCCAGCCGTGGGAACTGGGAACATTCGATGAGGTTCGTGGGCATTTGCAATTGGCACCTCGCGCGACCCTGTCGGCGCCGGCCACTTCACACCCGCGCCTCACTTCTGATGAACTGAACGAATAAGCGATTTTTTATTACCTTTACGCTTCACCTTTTTACGTTCATGTGTTTCATTTTTTTTTATATATAGGCTAGCGCTTGGCTGCATTCAGAATTGCTTGTAAGTGGTGATGCAGCCTAAGGTGGAGCGCGCTTGCCTAGAAGATGCCTATTCACTCTTGATTTGAATGTACCTATATTAAAAGAGGAGGGGAAAACAGAATCCGGAAGGACATTCCATATCCTGGCGGTTCGAATTAGAAACGAGGAAGCAAATCGCTTCGTACGAGCCCGCGGGATTTCGACTGCGTAAGGGTGCAGACCTTGCGATGCCTTGCGATTCGATAATAAAAAGGATCCGTGTGGAACTTCAAATATTCCTGCTTAGTGTAATTTATGTTCTTGTAAGGATTTTTATGTTCTTGTGCCTGCACAGTGTACACATATATTTAGGATTGGTAGCGGAGATCAATCCTAAATCTATGCCTGTACAATATCCAACTGCCCATTCGTTTGAGTTCAAATGCAGCCCTTTATATTTTCCTTGCGTTTCCTTTTATGGTATGTTATTTTCCTTACAAACAGTGCCATTGTTGAGAATCTTTTGAGTTCCGTTGCAATCATTCAATCATCGTGAATAAATAATGAAATAAACTTACAATTTGTGCTTGTGAAATTAAATTTCACAATGTCTACCTACTCACGGTGCTTCTCAGCCGAACATTAATGCATTGTTTTGTTGCATGTTGAATCGGCTTTAATTATCTTTTGTTTTCGTCTCCTATTGTGAATTAGTTCATTCAACAACTTTTTGTGGTTATAATTAAATTTTTCAACATCGTTATCAAGTCATAATTATAGCAAAAAGTAATGGTAATTCATCATTCATAGATCACTCATCAGAAAAGGAAACCGAATAACATTGTTAAATGACTGTTGTGATTCAATTACAAGGCTTTACTCATAACGAAGTCATAGTCAAACAAATAAAGAAACAAAAAAAGATTCAGTGAAAGCATTTTCCCGTACACAATAGTAAATAGCCCTTATGTATAACCTTACAAGCAACAGAATACAGTCGACTATGGATCCATAGGAAGGACTGCTGTCCAAACAATGTGGTCTCTCATATCCAGGGGTGTGATCTGTAACCGAGCCTTCTCCATTACGGATCGTGGGAAACTACACTAAATTATTAACAAAAATATTGACCCGCTGCCTACTTAAGAGATTTGACCACAAGCTGTTTGCCCTGACAGTTTGCCGCTCCCAACAAACATACGAGTTTTCAAACTTTATGGGAATTTACGAGGGGACAACATTACAGGGTGTTTTCGTATTTGCTCTCACGAGTTCGATGATCGGTGTAAAGTTAGCCGCAATGTTTTTCTAAGCAGTTTGATACATGGTATTATATAATTAAACTTTGTGTACCCATTATGTAATTTAAAAAATTGGCGCCGCAACCCAATCAATGCAACTATAAGTTTTGTCGCGGCTTTTACCCCAACTAAGCTTTTCGACACTACCTGCAGCACTCTCGCCTGTTTTTTTTTTAATTTTCGTTAAATCTATCGCTATTTTTATAACGAAAAGAAATGCACGCGGTTTTGTAACAAGATTTAAAATTTAATTGCACTTATTAAATAAATATTCCAAGTTTACGTCTCTGTAATAATTAATTAATTTCGCTCTCATGAAGTTTTCGCTTGGTTGTTGAAGTAAGGGTCGGTTATAGAAGGCGGTTATTCTCGAGACGGTGCGAATTGTGAGGAAGTTCCTCTCTCTGGAGCCCTTATCACCAGCTACTTGGGTCCTTAAGACGCAAGTCCTCGCAGCGAGTGGAAGTTCTGTAGGATTATTTTTAAATACGTTTCGTGTAGTATTTTTATACAGGTATTAATATTTTTATAAAAATCAGTATACAAATAAATGGGAGAATTATTATTAATGACCACTTTTTGATGCCTAATGTATGATTTCTGCTTCTCTATGATTTTTTACACTTTGTAGCAAACGGAAAATTGTAATTAGAGTAACAAATGCGGAAAACGCGCTCGCGTTACTTAGCGTATATAATTTGCTGGGAAACGCGGTGATTATTTCCGAGAGCGATTTTGTGATTAAGGCGCTGTGAGTTCACGAGATGAAAAACACAGGCGCGCGGGGGTGAAATCGAGCAAGCGCATGTTGCAAAAAATGCGTGAAATAATTTGTAAAAAAAATTAATATTTACTTTTCAATACAAATAAAACCGACAATGTGTTTGATTTAGAAATGTGAATTTTATCTTATATTTCTAGAGCTAATTATTGGTTTCAATAAGGAGAAAAATTGCTTTTAAAGATAAATTAAGAAGTATGTTTAAAATAAATTTCAATGCAGAGATTTTTTTAAATTGTGTTTTGAGATGCGTCAATGGCTGCTCAAAGGTCTTGAAAACGGCACATTATTTTTACAAGCATACCATTATGTCACCGTAAGATTGTAAAATCCGTTAGATTATAATCTAACGGTTTCGATCCCGCTAGATTATAAACTTTCGAAAGATTGTGAACCGTTCAATGTTCTGAGTATTAATTTATGAAATATTTATTGTTTTTACGTTTTCTTGTCTCTTTCTTGAACAGTTCGCGCGCGAGTTGAATGCAGAGTAAATGTAAGTGTCACCATACATTTACTCTGCATTCAGCTCGCGCGCGAACTATAGGTTAGGTTAGGGTTTGACATGAATATTCAGGTAGTGCCCGGCCGGCCGCAGTGCAGGCCGGGCACTTAGGTTCTATCGGGTTAATATACCTAATATATTACAATTTACCGAAAAATAACGCGTTAAATTGTAAGCAGTATGTTACGGTTCACAATCTGTCGAAAGTTGAATGAATGAATGAATGAATATTCTTTTATTGTACACCACAAAGGAAAATATACAATAGTAAACTTAGCTTAAAACAAAGTAAGTATACAATTTGGCGGCCTTATCGCTACACAGCGATCTCTTCCAGGCAACCAATGGTTTAAAAGGACATAGCTACATACAATCGGTAGATGGTGCAGAAATACCAAAATAAATAAAAATGTAATAAAAAATAAAATAATATAAATAATAAAAAAAAAAAGCAACAAATTATAATACATATATACATATAATCTAAAATAAATAAAACATCAAAGTCATAAATACTACACACATAATATATAAATAAACATACATATAATAACATATATAACATACATATAAACATATATATACATACATATAATAAAGTTTATAATCTATCGAGATAAAAACGTTATATTATAATCTAACGGTTTTTACAATCTTACGGTGACAGATACACTGCTTTTAAAAACCCCCTTTTACGCTATACAGGGCCTTAAGTCAAAGTGATAAACATGAAGTGCTCTACATCGTACTGACGAACCGTGACGATGCCCCTCGGGCAGGTTATGTAAATAAATATGTTTTTATTACGATACTAGACGATGCTCGCGACTTCATCCGCTTGGATTGAGGTTTTTTTAGATTCGCGCGGGAACCCTTAAGTTTTCCGGTATAACATATTAAATATAGACCACATCCTAACCCAATAGAGTAAGTAACTATCTGTCAGAATTTATCTTATTTTAAATTTTCAGAAATCTTCACTCAAGTGCCATTCGCATAGAATTAAATACCGATGTATGTTAGATTAGAATTAGACATAATATATAGGTAACTATATGTAAGTAGCTAATCAAAGAACGAACAGTCAAACTTGAATATTATTAAGGTTTATGTTGAAACTTTATGTACAGCAAAATTGCCACCAGCTACCAACATTTTTATAATAAATCTATATTGTGAATTGGTCTATAAAATTAATTGTAGGTCAGATAGGGCGATGTTGTCAGCGAGCACTGGAACCCGTAATCTAAAACCTAAGGTCAAACAAATGCCAGCATCTGACCCTAAGATCCTGTTATTTGTAACACTGATCTATTTAATAGTTTGCGTAATACTAATAATATCAGATTTACAAGCTCCGATAGCCCTACCGTTTAGTGGGTGGTCTAAGATCAGGTTACTCAAATTCTATTGTCTATCATATAGTAATACTTCTACGTGCTTCAGACGCTTTATTTGTATACAATATACACAGAAGGGAATTTACTAAAATTACCTACAAACCTCGCGATCCCCGCGATCCCCGATAGATTCCCGCGGGCCGCGGCAATAAAAAAAAATATTCCACGCGGACGAAGTCGCGGGCATCAGCTAGTGATAATATAGTGCTTATTTTTGGGTGCGGTCAGAACACAGACCATGTTTACTACTCGGTGGGTCAGAAAGACGAAAAACTATACTTAGGTATGTACCTACTTAGATATAGGTAAGAGATACTTAAAGGAATTACCAAATTATAAGTAAGTAAACAATAAAAAAAACTATTTTATTCACAATTAAATTACCGGCGAGGTATAATGTTTGTTTGGCTTTAAATGTTTTTGGTACCTAGCTCAGAAGTGAGTTGATGCTTGAGAACGGGTCCGCTGGTACAGAATACTATTAATACGCCACCACTCCCACTACAGCCCATTAACGTCCCACTGCTGGGCACAGGCCTCCACTCTCATGGGAGAGAGAGAATTAGAGTTTGACTCACCACGCTGCTCCAAAGCGGGTTGAATATTTTCTTGATAGCGATAATAACCAGAACCGACGGCTTAACGTGCTCTCCGAGACACGAGGGTGAAACACCGCCAATTTCCTAACTCCGCCCATTACTACGGCACTGGTAGGTAAATATCTAAGCTAACAAGTCATGTTCATAAGAAAACAAGTTGTTTACCGCAACTCTCGAGGAAGTTGGTATTATAACGACAATCATTCAATCAGCCAATTGATTGAGTCAGAGCACCGCGGGATTGCTCATTATCCAATAAACACTGGCGCCCGCTGTCGAGTGCTCGAGTGCTATCAATACCCGTGTATGCATAATGAGGTATTTGTTTGCTATTATATACTCCATTATATTCCGTTATACGTAGTATATAAAAAAGTGTGTGTGTGTGCATGAATTGCACACACACACACACGGCAGAAGTGAAACTTCAGAAAAGTAGCCTACGAGAGAATGAGATAAATATAACTTGTACCTACCTACTCTATCTCATTCTCTCGCAGGCTAAATCCTATTATGAATATGTTTGTCTCTTTTTGGTGTCGCTTTTTCGTTTCATCGAATTTTCAAATCACAACGATGCCAAAGAAGTTTCACTTCAAAATACTTACAATAAAAACATTTAATAATCATGTATACCTACAGAAAAAAAAGCAAAAAGCAGGAAGCAAGTACGGTCTACGAAAAGCTTGTTATATAATGAAATTAATTGTAAGTATATACGCCTGTAACTTTGACGACGACGAGAAAGCTTTTGATAAAGCTTTTGATATAGTCTAGTAGGCCGTTCTGCGAATTATTCTGTGGTTTTTAGCTTATACAGCTCGAGGGTATATGGGGATTGGGGCGGTCTGAAATCTGAAAGGTTATTGATCCAACCTTCCGCATTGGACTTTTGTTGTTTATTCTTCTCGGTTACACTTAGCACGTAGCGTGAAACTTTTTCAAAAGATACAGGCATATTATGCATAGAATGTTAATTTTACGAATTTAAAAAAAAAAGTAACTTCTCATCGCACTACAAAAATACTTATTTCAACGATTTTTAACACTGTAAACTGTAACTGTTTTGACGAACTCTGTGTCGCAGTGTGTAGCGCTGTTAACGTGCGGAAGTCCCGGGTTCGATCCCCGACAGGGTCAATTTAGGAATTTATAATTCCTGAATTTTCCCTGGTCTGGCCTGGTGGGCGGCTTCGGGATTTTTATGGTCCTAAAAATGGAAAAGTGGGGAACAGTCGACGGGAAAATTTTACCATTATTTTCTCACTCGTAGGAAAACTTGGTGGGGTAAAGCCGATATAGGTATAGTGATGTTATATAGACCAAACTTAAAGCTACAGAACCTATTTAAGTCGGACCTATTTAAGTCGGACTTCGAACAGAAGTTATATCCAGTCAGATGCCCCTAACATTTAGCCCGCTACCATCTTAGACTGCATCATCACTTATCATCAAGTGAGATCGTAGTCAAGGGGTAGTGGATTAAAAATAATTCTCGTGAATTTCTGAGATACAAACAATTAAACCCAATTACTTATTTAAAATAGAATATGTCTCGAAAACCACACAACATTAATATGAATTATACGTAGATAATCGCGTCGATGATATGAAAACGGCAATCATTCAATCACTTAACAGTGAGTGCACCGCGGGATATGCTCATTACATAGGCTCATTATTCAATAGACACTGGCGCCGTACTTTTACAATCAAATTACAATAAGTAGATAAATTGAATGTGATATTTTGTTATGATTTTAAAAAAAGGCAATCTTGAACGAAGAAAACCGTTCTTTAAGAAAAACCTTTACAAAATCGTATCTACCCAGTACCTATATAATTGGTTCTGTACTTCTGCCTACCCTGAAAGCAAAATATTTTAGTTTTTATATGGATAATTTATAAACCAAAATATTCTGATTACTCGCCGAGGACATAGCAAAGTGCACCATGATGGAGGAGGCCTACACGCAAAAAAGGGTACCCGAATAAACTAAGTTTACCTATAAAATATGATTAATTATACCCACTTACTGCCTCGTTGGTCTAGCGGTTAGCATAGTGGATCACGAGGTCCTGGGTTCGATTCCCGGTCGGGCAAAAAATTGGTATTGGGTTTTTCAATTCAGAAATTCTCAGTGCCAGCCTGGAGTTGAAAGTTGGCGGTGTTTCACCCCCGTGCCTCGGAGAGCACGTTAAGCCGACGGTCCCGGTTATTATCACTAACATGATAATAGTCGTTAAAGCCCGCCAACCCGCACATGGTGGGTCTAAGCTCTAATTCCCTCTCTTATTTGAGAGTGGAGGCCTGTTCCCAGCATTGGGACGTTAATAGCTGTAGTGGTGGATACCCACTTAATGTGACTTGATTTTTTATTTTAATATTATTGTTTTCTTTCTTTGACTTATAACTGTGTTTAATTGTCTGAATTCTATTTGATATTGTGCAAATTAAATAAATTTGCGGCTAACTAGGTAAGTATAATGTTATTTAACTATACTTATCTTGAAAAATAATCATGTGTCCTTTTATTAATCTGTAAGTGTGTAATATGTGAATAAATGGTTTATTTATTTTATTTTATTTTAGGTATGGATAATAAAACTTTAGTGGTATACCTTTAACATTAACTATGAGATCGCAAGTCAAGTAGCCGCCTACCTGAAACAGCGCCTATCAGGAAATGCGAAATGTAATCATCTAAAAACAAAACTACCTATTACGTAAATGGTAAAAGTTGATATATTATTACGCAAGATATGGTATCAAATTAAATGAGACTCCATAGAAACAAGCAAAACCACGTCTTGTTTACGTAGGGATCGTCAAAAACAAGACCATTTGTCTTGTCCTCTATTATTCTTATAAAAAATTGCATCCCCCTACCCTACACTACCCCTACTTGTAAGTCGTCTCAACTTAGCTGTAAAACGATGGTAAAACGTGTGAAATAAACATAAAATTTTTCTTTGTCTGCAACAATAATATCATAGTCGATAGGTATCATTCTTTTGACTCTATCGAATTGGATATCACAGAATAGGTAATAGTATAATCTATACTCTATACAAATATTATAAATGCGAAAGTTTGAATGGATGGATGTATGGATAGATGTTTGTTACTCAATCGATTTGGAGGTTTAGCACAGAGATAGGTTATAGCCTGGAATAACACAGTACTATTATAGGTACTTTATCTTTATCCCGGAAAATTAAAGAGTTCCCGCGGGAACCAAACAATCTCAATCCACGCAGACGAAGTCAAGGGCTTCAGCTAGTCTGGTATAAATTTAATGCATGAGAATTGTATATCTATCTACATATTTCTTCAATAGGTTTACGACATTTACCTCCTCTATTCGATCGGTTACTGTATGAATGCTTTATTTCTTAGAACTAACTTAGTATTTTCACAGAATAGGAAATAGTATAAGTATTATACTTGTTAGACGCTATTGCCTGTGCTATTGCTATGAGTAGGTGTATCGCAAAACATATGTCATTCACTGGTCATCCAAAGCATTTCCTCATTGTCGCACGCGCCATACCGCGCCGTGCCTTCGCTTTCTTTTTGTGGCGGGTACTTGCAATATTCATGAGCTTCAATCCTCGCTTGCTTTTTAATACCATTCTATTTTCATCCTGTACAATTTGTTATTCTTTTTGCATCGGCGTGGAATGCAAGGGATGTTATATTTACTCGGCGGTGGGGTTTTGAACGGAAACCATAATGAATTCTTTGACAATAGCTAATACGAGTTTTAAGACTGTAAAAGTATTGATTTTTATAGATCTTTGCCCTAATCACTGCAATCTATTGACGAAGAATTTAGCTCATACTAAAGTAGTTAATTTCAGTTTCGTGTTCGGGTAAAATCTTACGATGGTTTTACCGATTACTTCTATAAGTTCTTTGGCACATAACAACATACCTACCCCACCCACGCTAAAGTCGTGGTCCGCTTTTTGCGGAAGATGAAGAATTGTTTAGCTTGATGTAATAAGAACAATAATTTTATTTCCTGCAAAAGTGGGTTAAGTGTTACGTTACGTTTATGCGTAGGAGAGGTCGATATTAGATAAAAGATAAGTAAACTCTGGATTACTATGCTTCAGGAGTCAGGAGTGCCCGCCATGAGGATCTGTAGGTTATCCATAGGTATCTATAGTCCTTACTGTATGAATGGATACACAGACGGACTTTTGATTGATATTATATCGATGTCATATTAAATCTACTTACAGCTTAATCTGTTAGATCTAGAAACTTGATTATTTGCATGAACGTTAACGTTAACGTTAACTATAGGAAGAGATTCGCAGAAATTACGTCCGAACTCCGAGCGAATGGGCCATGCTATTGAACTGGGTCTGTGGGTGAAATAATTTTACTCAGATCCACTTGTAAGTATGCGCAATGCGCATGGTACGGCAAACATAAATTGGCAGACAAAGACAATCTAGATTGAACAACAAAATTACGCCATTGCCTAGGGATGGCGTAGGCGACTCATTGTGAGTAGTGCTCATCTTACAAACGCTTATTACCCTCATCCCGTCTCCAGCATCCGACTCCTACGACACTGACCTATATTCCTGGAACACGCAGATAATCAGGTCGATAGTCAATCAAGATGCATCATCTAACAATGAGAACTAGATCGTGCATTGTTGATAACTTACATACAAGTTCAATGGGCGCATTCATTTTCCTTTCAGTTGCAACGCTGGGCTCTAAAACCAATAATCCGTGATTTTTTTGGGTTCCGTAACTCGTAGTAGAAAAACGAATCATATTGTCTGTCTGTCTGTTTGTATCTATTGAAGCCCTTTTTTGAGTTACCTATCAGGTTAAAATTTATTTATCATGTGTTTTTGAACGTCGCGGGAACTTTTTGTAGCCTTCCATCTCCAAGATGCAAGTTATTTCTATACCAAATTTCATCAAAATCAGTTCAGGGATAGGTCCGGCCGTGAATAGATAACCAGACAGACACACTTTAGCATCCATACTAATATTATAAATGCGAAAGTGTGTCTGTCTGTCTGCTACGCTTTAACGAAGTTGCGGGCGTCACCTAGTTTATAATGTTAGGACGGATACTATTTACTATTAAAGTCTCTAAGTTTTTATACCCCCTGAAAGTTCAAGAAGTGATAGAGAAAAGCCTGTGAAAAGCTTTAGAGTTGGTAATTACCAATTAGGGAACAATTTGCGAAAGAAAAAATCACTGATTTGAGTCCCACTTATAAGTCCGTTCCATGTAGGACATTTCCCTCCAAGGTACGGAACAGGCGAGTTTGGCTCACACTTGGCCAATTTTTTTCCAAACGATATAACCTTATTTGTCGGATCGGCTAACTATAAGGGACGCAAAGCTTTTTGCAGCATCCCATTGAATCAATTTGGGGCTTTTTTGCGCGGATTCGGAAGCCGCAGGTAGAGGGCCTAGATCCGGGTCTCCTTTGTGTAGCCGTTCCCCTGATTTTGTTATGTTTACAAATTCGCAATTTGGGCCGCAATAACTGTCGGAACGCATCAGCTGCGTTGTTCGCCCAATTGATGCCTAACACGCGTTTTCTGATCGACGACAATATTTGCTTTGCTTTACAAATGAATAATAAGTATTATTGTATTTTGCTCGAAGATTTTACTTGTACATCGAACCGCGCGATCTAATTGAGCCGCCAGCTTTTACCAAGATTTCTATCAATGCGTTTAAAATTTTATGTAAGTCGGTACCTATACTTAGATATATGTTGTGGGTATCCAATTTTTGCCATTACGAATCCATACTTAATATTATAAATGCGAAAGTGTGTCGGTCTGTCTGCTACGCTTTCACGCCCACTTATTCAACCGATTTTGGTACAGGAATAGGATATATCCCGGGGAAGGACATAGGCTACTTTTTATACCGGAAAATTAAGGAGTTCCTGCGGGAATCGTAAAGACTTAGTCCATGCGGACGAAGTCGCGGAATTCATCTAGTACGATTATAAGTGCAAAGTTGGATCGCTGGAAGGTGCAATGTGAAAAATGATGTGTAATAAAACTGCAACACCCCTTCCTAGCTAGCCTAGTCTAAGATGAAAGCTCATCTTAGACTGCATCGTTGCTTACTACCAAGTAAGATCACAGTCAGGTAAGAAGTTATTTCATCTGTGGACAAGGGCTTATCATCATACAAAAAAATGTACCAAACTGGATCGAGTCGTGAAAGCAGCAGAAATCAGAATGCTCTGTAAACAAATAATACCTACCTGCAACCTGTTATGGAATAATGGTAACATAAGCGGAGCGTCACCAACCGTAACTGCAGCCTGGAGCGGTGGTCGTCGGCATGTGGCGGAACTAACTAGCGCTTTGAGACTGGACATACGCAACGCGTAACGGCAGCGAGGCGCGACGGAACCGCAATGCCTTAAAACTGTAATTAATATGAGGAACTGTGTACTTGAACGAGAACATCGAAAAGTGATCGAAGCTTCGAAAGTGTTTTTTTCTTTACTTAAAATTTAAAAATCCTCGGTTAAGTCTAAACTTAGGTGGTTAATCATAATATGGTCTCCGCGATACAGGATCCCTAGTGCGGAGACCAAAGTTAAAAATGACTGTAACTTTTGTGTATTGCCAATAAATATCTATTTTATTTTGTTTATTATTTATTAAACCTGTGATCCGCAGCAGGCCTAACACCAAGTTTGGCAACTGCAATGAGATGGCCGCAATCGCATGGCTTTAATCCACAGTCGCAGTAGGTAAGAGTTAAGTATGATTTCGGTTTGATTTCGATGATTGTAATGTTTTTCCTAGTCTTGTATAATAATCTGAAATCTATGCCTAAGTTATATCTACTCGCTGAGTGCGTTTCAAAATTTTTAGGCGTGGCATGTGTGATGCCATGCGGTTGCAGTTGTGCGTTGCGTTTGTTTCATGCTTTAGAATTTACGGTAATTTACAGTGTACCGGTAAACCGCTCGCCCGTTTCACGCACTACGCAATTCATGCAGATTTCGTTGGTCCCGCTAGCTTGTTTGAATATATGGAGCATCTATATTTGTCTTTTACAGGTGGGATTACTCAGTGTCTCACTGGCTCCCCAGATGTGTTACATTGCTGTCACATAACCTTCAAGCGTTTGCTAGACACCGATGGACAATTAGAGTGAAGGCAGCGGAACCAGAGAGTGCACATATAATATGTGATTGCGCTCAAGCTTAGCTTTCCTCCATTGAGATTAGCAGTGCGGTCGAAATATGGTCAGAAGGATAACAGGTACAATCATAGACTGTCTGCATTGTTTTATTATGCATCTTAGATACTACATAAGACGTAAGATGCAAAATCTATATCCAACATAAAACTTGTCAGAACATTTCGAAAACTAAAAAAAGTAGCACTGTCGAGAAATGATTACGAAAAGTTTGATAGAAATCAAAATATAGCCCTTCCTAAAATGGTTAGCAATTTAAATTCGATTACTATTGCCTAAAAAACTGCAAATTATGTACCGGAAAAAAAGGACAAAAGTGCTAATAAAGTGCAAAAAATGTAGAAGGCATCATCGCTCATATCGTTATGGAGGCTGTAAGATATATTTTCCCCGCCCCCGCCGGCGGCTGAAGCGGTAATGTTTACTTTGTCTCTGACTCCGTACGCCTCTATAGGTAATCCGAAACAACAAATTATGAAATGGATGAAAAACCCCGGTTAAGCTGTCGGCGATCCCTAAACATAACGTTTGATTGTACCTTAATGACAAGGCGCAGGTTCCAAGCCACCTTTTGTGTAAAGCCGACGCAAATAATGACGCCAGCGACAAAAATTAGAGTTTATTCCTTATCACCATAAAGTCCAAATTGTATCCGCGGGTAAGCTGTCATGTTTCTACTAAGGAGGTCCTCGTAATTGAGCAATCATCTACTCTAGCCTGTTGCGGTAAGCATTGCAACGAAATGAAAATAAATGAAATTTACTATTTGTTTATTTTTGAGATTAACACAGATATTAGTTTAACTATAGCGGTTTTTCTTACATTAGTCAAATAGCTTAGGTAGAAGAAGAGTTCAATTTAAATATTACTAGCCTGCGACTGTATCCGCGTGGATTAAGGTTTTTTGGTTCCCGCGGGTACTCCTTAATTTTCCGGGATAAGAAGTAGCCTATGTGCTATTCCAGATTATAATCTATCTCAGCGGAAAATTTCATCCAGTTCAGCCGTTCTGGCGTGATTGAGTAACAAACATCCATCCATACTCATTAGGTTACCTTTCAACAAAACAATTACCATTAAGTATAAATAATTTGCGTTAATGTATGGAATTCGACGACTTAGTTGGTCCGAAAATGTAATCAGTCATATTATAATCAAGACACTAAACTTTTTTCCTCTCTGGGTGCATTCAAAGCAGCCGAATAATAAATAATATAAGTCGACCTTGCAAATGTCGCTGGACCCAACTCCACTGCACAATGATTCATGCTTGGATTATTTTGATTTACGTCTCTCTAATTTGACTCAAATTGACTCACATGTATATGCATCCGTCCTAGACTTACGTGTGATTTATTCGAAGGTAGGTAAATTTCCGTATAACAAGGGGCGAAATCCAAATCTTCGTCTCTTAAAAACAGTGATACCTATTTTACTAAGTCAATAGAATAGAGCCTTTTTATAAAAATAATTTTTTTTTTAAATGCCCTATACCTTGGAGATTTACTAAAATATGAACTAGTATGTGATATTAAGTAAGTATAGTGGTTTGGTTATAAATCTTATTAGTCCGACGAAGGAATATTAATTTAATATACATACTTAGTATAAATTCTAAATTAAGTAGATACAATCGCTCTGACATGCAGTCGAGACAGACCGCCTGGGCGAAACTACAAATATGTATTGTCTAGATATAAGTTTAGGTAGGTATAAGTGGTTTTTCGGGGATCAATATAAACTCTAACGGGGCTTAATCAGCTGTACCTACCTACCTAGATATTATATTAGTTTTGTAGCTACCAATCTAAAAATGGGTGCACGCAATCCATACCGGACTAGGTAATAACGACCTTGCGAATGTCGACCTATAACCGACCTACAACCAAGGTGTGGTTCAAGCTTGAATTGTTTTGATTAGGATACCCTTCATAATTATAGCTGCGAAATAATGCGACTGTTAAAATATCAAATTACAAATTTGAAATGATATACTTATATAGATAGGTACTAAATTAATTCAACAAAAGTATTGAAGTATTGTAATCTATTATCAAATTAAAGTAAGTAAATAGGGACATTTATTTATTTCTCAAATAAATAAAAGCTTTGATCGCCGCGCTATACTAAGTTAATATCTAATCACGCCGGGGCACAGTTAAAGAAGAGGATGATTTTATCCAGGAAAATCGTCGAGTTTTCATGGGATTTTTGAATCCTAAATAGTAGTGGGGTCGCGGGCATCAGCAATTAGTTTTCTAATAATAGGTATTTAAACAAATATACTAACTACCTGGAAACAGCTCAAGCATCTATATAGGTACTAAAATTCTACATCAATGGCTCAAGCCGTTGTTAGAAACTTGAGATTTTGCATGATGCATCCCTATAATTTAGCCCCCTTAGCGAGCATTAATGAATGCTATCGCTTTAGTTAAAAATGCCGTTCTGTAGAATCTAAGCCGTCGATCCCTCACTTTGTTATAGAATGGAAATAGAAAGTTGGCGGCGGAAATCGAAACCATGAGCTTTTCACTCGTCCGACCCCATCGCTTATAGAACTAAGCCACCGAGATCAAAAGACTCGACTACTGCGTGTGATTAACGTATGGAAACACAACAGGATGTTCAAATTTAAATGATGCATATGAAAAAAGAACAAATAATAAATTAACTAATTTAATGTTTTTATTACCGTAGATAGCCCTGTTATGTAAAACCTGCATCAATCAGTGTGACATTAGTGATTGGCTCAATTTATGATAGGTACTCTCGCTTCGAAAATAAATTTCGGCCAATATGTACAATGTGGCAATTATTTTTACATAATAAGGCCCACGTTTACGCTTGCGGTCTGCGGATGACAAATAATGCTTTAAAAGCGGTAACTGGTAAAACATCAAATGATGCTGATAGAGTCACCAAGTAAGGTGTAATATGCCTTTTCTCATTAGAAATCATAGTGATCCGATGTTATTTATATCAGATTATATAGTTGAATTTAAAGTAACAGCCTGATTTGAAGTTTTCCACTTGCAAATTGCCCATGTTTCGTATTATAAAATATCATCGGAATTCAAGAAGGTATCAAAATAATCCAACTGATTCAAAGTAATTTCGAAAAGCGTAAAAGGTTTCCATCTTAATTTAAAACGCACTTTTATCCAAATAAAAAGATGGCACACTTTACATTTATAACCCGACAAGCGGCATGCCACATATGCACCGCGCGAAACATCGTATAAAGTCAGCGTGTAGCATTTTACTAGCACATTGAAGTGGCGAGACGTGAGCGAGTAACAAAGGAGCTCGTCTAAACAGGCCATTAATAAGGAGGCGGCTCAGGGCTGCCACTTCCGCTGCGTTCCGGGAACGACTATACCGGGACAAGACAGGAATAGCAGGCGATACTCTCCTTATACTGAACGGCGATTTACGTAACGGATTTGGAACGACGTTTTTGAAGTTACTCTTTCTCATGCCAAATGCATTTAAATTCTTATTTTTTTCCCTATATTTCCCACTACGTGGACAGACGATCTCAAGCGAGTAGCTGGGAGCCGCAGGAAGCAAGCGGCACAAATCGTGTACTGTGGAGATCCATGCAGGATCCAAGGACGAAGGTCGTCCATCAAGTGGGCATATATCGGTTGAAACGGCGCGATGAAGTGTTTTTAACGATACTATTTTCAACCATCCCTAGTTGATTCCACTGCCAAAATAGAAATCTTCACACGCTCGACAAACAATCGATCCCATTCCGCACGATCAACAAATCGATTTTTTGGTAATCGACGTGACCGTACTTGCGACGGCGGCGTTAGAGTCTCAATATTCGGTTCTTTGTGAATAATCGATCGAATCGATATAGATTCAGAGCGTATCGGCTCCGGGCACCTGTCACGACGGTAGATCACAGTTTGATCAATGACGAATTGATTACGTATCGTTGATGACTTCATCGGAGTTTCGACATTATCCAGATTTTGTGCGTTCCTTTCCATTGAAGCTTGACAATCGTTCGCGCCAGCAGCTTTTATTAGAAAAATTATAAGTATTATTAAATTTTAACTCTTTGATTTACTAGTTATCTACTGGTACTTGACTGGTTTTAGTGATTTCAGTGACAATTTTCATAGAGCTAGGAAATTAATTTCATTTATACCCATGGACTTTTTATATCCTGGAAAATCAAGAGTTTCGAAGGGGCAATGTTATACAACCCCACAATATATATACAAGATCGAAGGAAAACCTGCGAGATTCTCAATATTTCGAAATGCTTCACGAAAAAAAGTCAGGTAGACAGAACTTAAATGGTGTTGATGGCCCATGGGCGACTTTTATCACGTAACATCAAATGATCTGTCTGCTTGTCTATCCGCTTAAACTACAAAAAAGAACAGGTTTATTGTGTGTGTCTGGGAAAAGTACCAAACAAACAATCTGGCGTCCGAAGTCCGAAGTGTAGGTGTCGCTAATCAAAGGTAATAATTCACTCGCCTTAGTGTCCAAACTTATCATATATTTTGTGATTGTTATTAGTAATATCACAGTGGCGTGCCGCGTGAGGCGCGCGCTACGGTGGCCGGCCGAGGCCTGTGGAGCCCTGCGGACTTTGTCGGCGGCCTCCCGCTGCTTGCGTCTCCCACTTACGTGAAAAATTACACGCTACTATCACACGCCCGTGACTGTATCCAGTGTCCGCAGTAAATGTAAACGAGTTATCTACTATACCTACTAATATTATATATGCGAAAGATTGGATGGATGGATGTATGGGTGAATTGATGTATGGATGGATGTTTGTTACTCAATCACGCCAGCACGGCTGAACGGACCTGGATGAAATTTGGCACACTACTACTACTTTTTATCCCGGAAAATTACAGAGTTCCCGCGGGAACCAAAAACCCTCATTCCATGCGGACGAAGTCGCGGGCATCAGCTAGTAACTTATAATTATTATTATAGAGCCTCAGTATTATAAGCTCTACATTGAGAATTATTACTTTACTTAAATCCAGCGGAAACAATAGCACAGTATATACTCGTGTGACATAATAGGTAAAGCGCGGTGTTCCGGTGGATTATCTAGCACTTGAATTAATTGTAACTTAAAGGAATTAATCTGAAACCCCCAGTAATACCTTTGATAATTAATCTAGACTACGAGTCACTAGTAACAAGTGGCTGTACCGACACAGACAGACAGGCATTGCGTTTTATTAATATAGAGTAAGATCACCGGTACAAATTACATAGTCAAATCAAATTACACCGTATAAACTTGAGGGTAAACAACAAAATTGTCCGATCTACGTCACGGATCCTCCAGCATTTATAATGTAAGCGTGTTTATTTGTCACCCGTACACAAACATATCTCTAGAGCACGTCTCAATAAAGACTTTGGGAGCGTGTCGAGCGGTGCCGGTGGCCCGATGATATATCACCCTGGACGATAATAAATAAAGGACAAACGCTAGTTACGGACGCCTATTTAATAATGTCGTCCTTTTTGTACATTTCTCGTCCTAATTTCATTATTTATGATACGAGACTATTCCAAATATGTATAAACATGAGGTCTTTATTTATTTAGTGGCTCCGATTATAAAGGATAAGCAATAAACATCTGCTATGCTCATACAATATTTATGCCGCTCTCAATTTGGTCTGGAAAGCGCCTGAATGAGAAACGGAAAATGGGTCAAATGAAATTAAATGTTTGCAGGTTTCGTCCGACGCTTTGACATCGCACTGAGGATGTTCATAAAAGAGATAAAAATTTCGTGTTTTCGTGTTTGTGTGTGTACCTAACATAAATTTCGGTAGGTAGGAATATTTGAATATCATAAGTGGAACACTTTATAAAAGGCAAATCGTTTGAAGGAATTAGAAATTTATGCGCTTTTAACAACGACGGAATGTCTGCGTCGTCGTGTTTGGTCCAGCGACTCTTCGCTGTACCTCAATTACTTCAATAATGTAAAGGAGAAGAAAAATTGAGCCTATAGTAATAGTAAGAGCGTACAGGCACGTATACAGGTGTCCTTAATGAGAAGAGTTTAGGCCATAACATAACCCACCTGTCATTATACATAAGGAGTCCAATGATCTCTACTTGGACCAAACATTTGCAACATTGGCAAACTCAACGGCGAAAACATCAGCAAAAGTTAGGCGAAGTAAATCACGTGCGGCCTGCGGGTTAGGGTAAAAACACACTGGGAACCGGACAAGATGAAACATCCTCGAAAAAACTTCACGCCATATACTGAATATGGCGCACCCTAGGCAACAGGACATAAGGCATTCCCCTCCAATGCAGACTTGTCGGGACATAATTAAACAGGGGACGTTTGCCTCATCCGGTCCGTAGTGTGTTTTCGCCCTTAGGTCGGTGGCTGTGACCGCGCGTCCGCGTAGGCTCGCGTTTTGGCCGCCGCCCGCCCACCCTCGTCTATTCTATTGCCTGCCCACGCGCAGACGTGCTGTGATCTCACCTATCTAACGATCTAATTAACGATCCATACGTCCTCTAAGACTACCTAAATATCCAAATTACACGCTGATGATGGAGTTTTAATTATGTTCAAGATGGCTTTATTGCTTCAACGCCTACCTATTAATAAAATGTCGGGAATAATTAATTAAATAATTTTATTTGGAATGACATACGAATTACGAGTAGCTAGTAGTTCAAATCAGATTATTTTTGTGCGTTTTATTCAAAACGAAAGATACTCATGTCTGCGCTTGGTAGAAAGATTTCTGAATACGTACGTGCCTAACTACCTACTGATGGTGAATTCATACTAGAAATAAATGTTACTCTAAAGAAGAATATTTTTGATATACCTTTTGATTAACTTAAAATCCGACCACAATTGAACTTTAAAACTAGACATTTCACCTGTTTATATGTGTAGACTGTAGTCATAAACATTTTATTTACTTACTCCGTATAATTTATTTCCTTTTAAAAATATTGCATTGAGTCGATCCTAATGTATTCGCCATAATAGACACGGACATCTCAAAATGGCTTTGCCGGATTAATACACCGAAGGGCCACACCGACTGAACACAAATCCTTTACGAAATGTCATTATTCAGACTGCGAATAAGGAACAAAGACGTATATTTCTGGCGCGCCTAATGTAAGGTAAACATCGTATTAGTGGTATGGAACAATTGAATACTATGTCCGGTGTACGGGTGCAGCTTATGGTATATTTATGATGCTTTCCCGGTAACGGCGGATTAGGAACAAGAGGCATCTTGTGTGGCGAGGCCGGATAAAGCTAGTTCCGTTTTGCGCTAAAAGCATTATGAGATGTGACGTACGTTTGCAAATTAAGTACATAAGTACTACACATTTATTTTTATTGTGCCAGCTCGGAGATGTTAGCTTTATTTGAGTGTACGTATTGTGAAAATTGCCGCTTTCTTTTAAGCACACTTAACTTTGAAGCTGGTTACCCTTTATTCTATATACGGGCTAGCTATTTTATTATTATCCTTGAGCTATATTTCAATAAAAAGCTCTGTGTCAGCCAGACTACATTATAGTTATTTCATAAATATGGTGTACAATTATTTATATATTTTTTTCTAGACATTATAGTATTCATGTTACTTTTGATGTGCTCTTTTTTGATAATCTCCTCTCACCAAAGGTTGTCTGGAAGATATTGTTTCAGTTATAAGACCGCCTTTGCACCCTTCTGTTTTATCTTTTAACCTTTTTGTTTATTATTTTTGTTTTAAGTGTGTGCATTAAAGAGTTTTATCTATCTAATCTACTTTTTAATATGAAATAGGTGAGTTGTACCGTATCCATAGAAAGGATCATTCGTGTCACAGTAAACATTCAGCAAATTGGAAAGTCTTTAGAAATCGGTGCCGTAAATTATCCTCAATAGTATGATTAAGAACTAGGCATTTGAGAACAATAAAGCATAGTGTGGATGAAGAAAGCAGCGTGGTGTGGCGTGGGCGTGGGAAAGGCGCGGCGAAGCATCTCCGCTAATACGCACCTCAAACACACGTCGTCGGCTAGTAGCCACTAACGCAGTCTAGAAGATACGTTCTATCCCACCAGTCGTTCGATGTAGGCGTCTAGACCCAAGACAGAGCAACGCTGTGGGGTGACAGGGACGTAACTGAGAGGGCAGAATTTTTAATAAAAAATCCTGTCACTCTAATGTCAAAATCATTTCATCATACTTCCATAGATTTATTCTTGAACCCAAGAATAAATCTATGCATACTTCATACTAATATTAATATAATAGGTAGAATGGAAGAGATCGCTGTATTTATTTTTTCTATGAGATCTCTCATAGTGATAAGGCCGCCTATACACCGTAACAATTTGGAAATTACCTCTGTTTTGTTTTTTCTTAAAAGGCAAAAGTTTGTTAGTTTGTCCTTCAATCACACCGAAACGGAGCAACGGATCGACGTGATTTTTGGCATGGGTATAGTTGAGGACCTGGAGATTGACATAGGCTTTTTAACCCGAAAAACTAAGAAGTTCCCGCGGGAATAAAATTTTAATAACGCGAAGTCGGGGTCATCAGCTAGTAGGTATTAAGTATGCACTTTGCTGCCTCTATGAACCATAGGTGAGTACCGTTCCTCAAGGAGCTAAAACTATCAGGTATCGGTCTGTCATGTGTATGGGCGTCGACCCACTGTACTTATATTGCATACTTATATACTTATGCTGTGCTACTAGTGTGTGCACTCCCTATTAAACTAATTTAAAGCAAACATAAGGATAATCTCGATCGTCAACGGTTAAAGTTCTAAGCACGGAGTGTTAAGTGTTTACTTGATCCAAATTAATGCTACTTTATAACACGGGTTTTCTACTATTCGAGGCTAAAATGTTTGTCTTCACCCACATTGTTTTTTTATTTATCAGAATGATGGACCCCTTTTATGTGTTACTCTATTGTTAACTGTGTTGAAAGGCATAGACCAAAAAATTCGCGCCGAATTGAGCTACCTATTCGTCCTTTTTGGAAGTCGGTCAATAGTTCTAAAATCCTAATAAGAACTACCGAAGGTAAGGCGACTGATGCGACTAAAACTGCTAATTGTTTTAAATAATAAAAATCTGTATAAGCAGTTTCCACCCCACAGAGGATGAAATGGGGGTTGGAAATTTGTATGAAAGTCCTATGTTTTTTGTAGTTAGAGACTTGAAAATCAGCATTTAAGTTGTTAGTTTTAAATAATAAAAACCCGCATAAGCTATATAAAGCCTCTATAGGCTTTTTGCAGCGGAAAATTTTCATAATCTCATAGGAAATCAGAAAGTTCGCGGTTCGCGGGCGACCTCTACTTGTAGCTACTTGTTGTACTTGTATCTGGGTTCGATCCCCGGCAGGGTCAATTTGGGAATTTATAATTTCTGAATTTTCCCTGGTCTGGTCTGGTGGGAGGCTTCGGCCGTGGCTAGTTACCACCCTACTGGCAAAGACGTGCAGCTAAGCGATGTAGAGTTCCGGTACGATGCCGTGTAGAAACCGAAGGGGTATGGGTTTAATATAACTGCCATGCCCCTAACAGGTTAGCCCGCTATCATCTTAGACTGCATCATCACTTACCATCAGGTGAGATCGCAGTCAAGGGCTAGCTTGTACTGGATAAAAAAAAAGCTTAGATGATAGATCATCCACAACCTGCGTATCCAATCTAGAAAACAGAATTTCTCTCATCAAATGGTTCTGCAAATATTTCCTTACAGTCCTAATAGTCCCTGTGTCCACATTTCTACTAGCCCGTGAGAACTCAAACGCAAAGGAGTGTGACCAGGGTCCAACTCCCAGTGCCCAGCAACAACCAGATGCTATCGCTACTCTCACGTCGCCTCGCTAACTAATTGCGTTGTTCACTCGCCATGAAATTATACCATTTAAACCCGTATATTTCAAAACAATGACCCACTACACTTTAAAATAATGTTCACCTTTTTAATTACCTGTGGAGCTAAAGCAAAGCATGTGAAAAAATTATTATAGGCGCTTATTTTTTAAATTATTTGACTTATTAAATTTGGACATGACTTTTTTTAAACATTTTTTAATTATTTCATTAGAATGTTAAGCTATAAGCTACGTGTGAATGATGATGTCATATCAGAATCTAATTCTACCAAAGCATAAAAAGATCTTCGCAAATAAGCAGAAATTTTCACTTTCGCAGTGACCTAAGTGTGGCTTTAGGTTTGTTTTATTGCGTGAGGCGATTCCAGGACAACGAATAAACCCTGAGGCAGTGTGACGAATCCAATTAACTGTAGATACCAACGAGTGCTGTTGGACGTACACTATTTATGTTTCCTCACAGTCGCTCTGTAAATATTTAATCCTGAACGCGTCTGGTGAGGCCCTTGTCTTATCTCTCTATCGGGCTGTAAACGATTTCATGTGCTTTCTTCACCGATACGGTACCGTTAGTTCGAGTTTCCATACCTCGAAAACGCTGATAGATTTCGTGAAATGAACACATTAAACTTAAAGTATAAGTGCGGCATCACGGACTGTCTTATTGTAGCAGACAATGACTGCTCGAGCAATCCGTGTGTGTCATTCAACAATCAACTACCCAAGCTTTTACTGTGTCTGTATGGCCGATAAAAAATAGACTTACAATTTTCACATTATATGTACTTACTTTAAAACCACTCGTTTTAAGGACATATACATTCAAATTTCAATAGTCAGATTTTTTACTTTCCAGAGTTTCTAATTGGGCCACTAAAGGTTTCGATTTATACTAGGACTTGAATAAATGGATGAATCTTAAAACAAAGCAGTTTATGTCCATTTTACTTTGATATTTTATCGTCTTTCGATACTCGAAATCTATACCTGAACCATAGTACAAATGCCTGAACGTTGTCGAGGTGGGCATACTCGTACTTAACTTACAGGATACGCGTCCGTAAATAATGATTAGAAAATGGCACCCGAAAGAGGGATTTCTTGAAAGCTTCCCTATACAGACAATTCGTGTGTTTATTTATATTATCTACCTGTGCTGTACCGCGCGTGCTTCTGGTATGTTAGGAATAACGATCACTGTAAATAAGATGTCTGTCATCTTTTCCGAATCGTTTGGATTTGCCGAATTTAGGTATGGTATTGTTGCTGCGACAGTGGGTTTTGGCCAATAGCGGAACAGACTTAACATTGAATGTCTTTGGAGATTACGATCGTTACACTGTAGCAATTACCTATTCTTACACTAGCTGATGCCCGCTACTTCGTCCGCGTGGATTGAAGATTTTTTGGTTCCAGCTGGAACTCGGAACATTCAATTTTTCGGTGTAAAAAGTAGCCTATGTGTTATTCCAGGCTATAATCTATCTCTGTGCCAACTTTCATTCAGATCCGTTCAGATGTTCAACTCCATCCCTTATAGTTCTCATAGTTATGTGATATGTTCACTTCATCCGTCTGTACAATAGTCATTATTTATTCAAGTTGAAAAGTTACGTCTGAGCCATATCAGTTGTACTTTATGTTTTACGGACGAATAATAATTATGGTAATAATATTATGATTAAGTGTATCGGCGCAGGCGCAGACGTTTGGCACGCGTGGGCCAGGACAGGTGATGCCGATTATCTGCTAATTTATAGATACGCTGTTTTCTTATGATATAATCCATTTAGATCGTAAACGGGTTCGCTAAATATAGACGGCATTCCGTGGCTGCAAACGCCACTATCAGCCATTAACTGTTCAATTGTACTGCCGTTTCGATTGAGTAGGTACCTTATTATCTGGTACCCGCTACTTCTTCCGTGTAACCATACCAAACCAGTACTTTACTAAGTATATTTTCTTGGATACGATCAAAACTAGTTTTTTTTTATTCCGCTGGATTTGGAAGTTAGCCCTTGACTGCGATCTCGCATGATGCAGTCTATCTTAGACTACCATGTACGGCATACCGCCAGGTCTCGCAGACCACAGTCAATAGCTAACTTGTAGTTAAATTAAAAAAAAACAGTTAACCAGTATGTCATATCCATATTCCATATAATATATCTTATCTTACCTACTAATATTATAAATGCGAAAGTTTGGATGTATGGATGTCGGTATGGATGTATGGATGGATGTTTGTTACTCAATCACTCCCCAACGGCTGAACGGATCTTGATGAAATTTGGCACAGAGATAGATTATAGTCTGGAATAACACATAGGCTACTTTTTATCCCGGAAAATTAAAGAGTTCCCGCGGGAACCACAAAACCTCGATCCACGCGTACGAAGTCGCGGGCGTCAGCTAGTAATATTATAAATGTGAAAGTTTGTCTGTCTGTCTGTCTGCTACGCTTTCACGGCCCAACCGTTCAACCGATTTTGATGAAATTTGGTACAGGAATAGGTTGTATCCCGGGGAAGGACATAGGCTAAGGCTTTTTATCCCGGAAAATCAAGGATTTCCCGCGGGAATCAAAAAAACTTAATCCATGTGGAGGAAGTCGTGGGCATCATCTAGTAACATTAATTAACATAATATTTTTAGTACTGAAAAATGCCCCACTTACGACGCTTGTAGCTCCCTTGGTGGTCGACTTATTTTGATGCGATCACCTCTGTATCTTATTTAAATGTCACTTGTTTATACGAGTGTCTGCTGGCTTATTTGGAGTGATGTTTACCGTGTGAGGTGATGTCACCGATCGCCATCATCGAGGGGGCCCGTTTTGGCGTTACGAGCACC
Organism: Erebia aethiops; assembly: GCA_923060345.2. Classification (NCBI taxonomy): domain Eukaryota; kingdom Metazoa; phylum Arthropoda; class Insecta; order Lepidoptera; family Nymphalidae; genus Erebia; species Erebia aethiops. The sequence continues at coordinate 22,053,188 of OV281082.1, forward strand.
ACCTCCACAATATATTCGGTTCATTCACCGACAACAATGTAACATGTCATTTGTATTTGCACATATCTATTTGCAATCCAATGAACTTCCGTGTATAACTAATCTTTGTTTGGCAGCAGGTATTGACCTTTTAATGGTCTTTGTGTGAATATTTTTAATTACTTATAAGAGTGGATTTTTTGCCCTTGGCTCCTTAGATCTAGTTTAGATAACTAGTGGTTCGCCCCGAACTGAGACCTCGCGGCGCCATCTTTTGACATAAATGTGAAGTTCTGTTAAAAATACTGAAGCTCATTAAAAATTAAATAATTCCGTTTCCTTACAATATTTATATAATTCAAATAATTGATCAAGTTTCAGGCTCAGCCTTTCAGAAAATTTAGAGTTCTGAGGTCAACTTTAGACGTTAGAAAATCTCCACTTTGAATGCCCCCCATTTCGTCAATTTTGGGGGAAAAATTAAAAAATAATAATTTTGGAATCTATTCCTAATTAGCTTTAAAATGATATACCTACCGCAACCCTATGTAACTTTATAAAAAATATTTTACTTCGCATTCGCTTCTATGAGAGCCCCCCTGAAATAAAGATTAGGCCATTGGTTTACATATTATATTTAAAGCTGAAGTAATTACGTTCAGTAATTCAGAAGTTATAATGCTCTGACAGACGGACGGACGGACAAGTGCCAATTCACTTAAGTAGACTTCAGAGACCTTCGCTTCGCTCGGTCAATAATTTTACTTATCAGTACTTAAATTGTTTAATTGCCACGTGGAATACTCAATTAGGTTTTATCTTAATAATACTTAGGTGTACTGAGTCATAATTAGGCCCATTAATATTTTTATAGGTACTTTAAATACTGAATACTGGTATTTCTTCTATAAAAAATTAAAAATGCATGTTTACGTTTTCCATCTTAACTTTCCGGTAGTTAATTAAATAGATGATAATTAATTAAATTAGCACCTGCACAGATAAATCATAGTCAATTCACCAATTTATTTATTACGTCGTAAATCAAAGTAAGTACCTATAGCATGGAATACAAACGTATTAACGTACCCATAGACCGATTAATATTCATCGCTAATTCTTCAATAATCTAACACTGGGAGGGACGCTAATTTGAATGTTTATAATATTTGGTCATCATATCGAAGTCAAGGTCTAAAACCAATTATTTCTTCCAACTAACATCGACTTTATATTATAAAAGAATGGAACTGCCTCGTTGGTCTAGCGGTTAGCATAGTCGACTGCGGATCACGAGGTCCTGGGTTCAATTCCCGGTCGGGCATAAAAATTGTTAGGTATTGGGTTTTTCAATTGAGAAATTCTCAGTGCCAGCCCGGAGTTGGAAGTTGGCGGTGTTACACCCCCGTGCCTCGGAGAGCACGTTAAGCCGTCGGCCCCGGTTATTATCACTAACATGATAATAGTCGTTAAAGCCCGCCAACCCGCATTGGAGCAGCGTGGTGGGTCTAAGCTCTAATTCCCTCTCTCCTATGAGAGTGGAGGCCTGTGCCCAGCAGTGGGACGTTAATAGGCTGTAGTGGTGTAGTGGTGGAACTACAAATGTAGTGGCTGTACCTGGGTTGAAATTTAACAGTGATAGTGGTGGTGGTGGTGATGGTGGTTACTTCACTATTTAAAACCACTTGAGAAAGTTCATTTGAATAAAAACCTTTTTACTTTGGTTTTTAGGTTTCTCTTTAACTTTACAGTACATTGTTGAGTCATCAACATCATCTCCTGAGGATGACCCGGTGTCGGAGTGAAACATAGGTTGAGAATGCTTTGGAACTGGAAGATTTGTTTGGTCTGCTTTGGTGCTGTTTGGTGGTGATGATAAGACCGCCGGTTGTTTTTGTTTTATTTTTTATTCCACTACAAGCTAGCCCTTGCCTGAATGTCACCTGATGGTAAGTGATGATGCAGTCTAAGATGGTAGCGGGCTAACCTGTTAGGGGCATGGCAGTTATATTAAACCCATACCCATTCGGTTCCTACACGGCATCGTACCGGAACGCTAAATCGCTTAGCTGCACGTCTTTGCCAGTAGGGTGGTAACTAGCCGCGGCCGAAGCCTCCCACCAGGCCAGACCGGGGAAAATTCAGAAATTATAAATTCCCAAATTGACCCTGCCGGGGATCGAACCCAGGACCTCCGCACGTTAAGGCAACAGCGCTACACACTGCGCCACGGAGGTCGTCAGTGTTGTATCTCTAGCTTCTTCCCTTAATGTACCTACCTACCAATGTTTTTATGTTGTTCTTTTTTGTATCTAGTTTGGTGTTCAATAAAGCGTATTTTCATTTGCTATGGATGGGTAGATCAGCTAGGTGAGTTTGCAAGAGAAATCAGTGTCAATATTCAAATCATAATCTTATGCTTAGCATAAACAAAATACAGATACAAGCATTAAAGAGCAGAAAAAACGTATCATTTAAGACTCGAAACTACCTATTTCAAACTTTCAACATAGTAGGAGGAATTTTGCTCCCCTAGTCATAAAAAATATTGGAAAGGGGCAAGGGCACAGGTGCGTGAGAACTCACCACCGTGAAATTACTGTAAATTTGCTGCGGTGTGGTCTTTGGAAGAAAGCGTCACGATTACACGATCATCAACCCCCGCCGATTCTCCATGGTGACCTTCGAGGTTATCATCATTTGTTCCCCCGAATGTTTGAAAGGGTTCACTTTCTATGTTTCTTTTGAAAAACATCAAAATAATACAATCTACTAAATTGGCTTCTTCTTCAATAAACATAAATTAAATAACAATCATCATACTAAAGCAAGTATTAGGTATTATAAATGCGAAAGTGTGTTTGTCTATCTGTTAAATGCTAAACTGTTATACAGAATTGTTTAAGGAATAAGTGTATCTATGGAATTGCAATTAATAAAGAAATTGAATTGAATTGAATTGAATTGAAGTCGGACATACTATACCACTTTTTAAAGTTAAAAAACCAAGGTTACTTTGAGTATGGAAAACCCCACGTGAAAAAAAAAGTAAATCTAGTACGTGTATTTAATTTCCATACAGTGACCTAGATGGCGCTACAACGGAAAAATTCAAGCTATCGTTGTGTTTTCTATGTTTCTTAATAAAGACCACGAATTTTTCATTCATTGAGAGTGAGACCTTATGAGGTCCCGGGTTCGATTTCTAAGTATTTTTGAAGGGTAATTGTACTGTAATAAGTGCAATTACTATATTTATTTAATTCATAAGGTCCGTGTAAGTAAGTCTTAAAATAACGACATAGCCTAAAGCGAACGATGTAAATATTCATTTTTAATACAGTAGGGTCAGCACGAAGTAATGCTAAGTAGTTCCGTGCTGACCTGGAAGACGGGGGGAGGTAGTGATGTGCCGAGTCGCTGTTTTGGAGAATCGAGTCAACTCGAGTCGGTTTATACGGTATTCGAATCATGACTCGATTCCGCGATTCGAGCTCAGTACTCGAGTTCTATGTTTGGTATTCGAATGTTGACTCGACTTTCGATATCTAGACTCGAGTCTTATACTCGAGTCCTAGACTCGAGTAGCCTTGAAATTCGAGTCCGTTACCGATTTCAGAACAAAAATGAGAAGTCGAAAAGGAGTAAACTTCAAACAGCATACACAGGGTTAGCTTATTGTCACAACGTTAATAAATCAAAATTTTTAATGAAAATATTCATAAACATTACAAAAAACATACTAAGAACATACTAAGGAGGTATTTAGGAACCATAAATGAGATCAAGTTCTATTTGTTAGTACTAAAAACTATTAAATTCACTCACAGAAACAGCTAACTGACCTTTTGACACAAAACAAAGAAATCATAACAAAAAGTTGCAGATTAAAACTACCATTTGCCGGCTAAATGTCATTTTTTGAATTGGCCAGAGCCATGGAATTAGTAAGTACTTCGTACAAACTTACTAAGGCCAGAGGGGAGGTTGTTTTAGTCCGTGCAAGTCGGACATGCCCTGCCGACAGGCAGAAGTCCGGAGGGATTTTTTCCTCCCCCCGAAGAAGAAAAAAAATACAGTGAATCACTTTTAATTATTTTACTGCAATACTTATTCACCACTAATCACATAATCTCTGGAAAGTCTCGCAGTCTCTTAGAAAATCCAGCCCTCTGAGGGAGAAAGGAACACAATGATTTTGAAAATCATTTATGTCTGGAGAATATGTAATAATTATTATAGAGACCGAAAAAGAAAATGAACGGGGACTTGATGCGGACGAAGACACAAGCAATCGCTAGTAATATATTATATAGTATATTCTTATTAGTGCTTCGAAATATCTTTGGAGGAATATTTTAACAAGAAAGCCTAATAAAGTCGCTGATTATAAATGCCAAGGGTAAATATCCGTAACAAAAAGTCATAAGTATGGTAATTTCAAATTCTCAGACATATCTTTATCATCGCTTTTGTATGATAATCCAGATCCATATCTTTCGAGATGGCAATCAGCAGTCTAATCAAAAATGCTTGAAGAAGTCGCGCTTACTCGAATACCTAACCTGCATTGTCGAGTGGAGACAATAGGTGATACAGAGATTTTGATGATCATATCGACTTTAACAAATGCTTTATTTGGCTCTTCTTGTAAAAAAGTAATAACATAAATAAAAATATGTGTGATAGATATAATAACTACAAGAACTTTGCTTGCATAACCGTCTGCCTCGCATTTAAATGGGTGTCATGAGCTTTATTTATTTTATACATATTGTAATATAAGGGGTTTCTTGAAGTAAATAAGATCACTGATCAGGGGCTTAATTAAACTATAGTGATTGTCACAGTGTGACGATCGTCTCTGATTGCCTAACAGCCAGAATCACCATATGCAGCGAATCACAAAAATTGAGTTGTAAGAATGTTGATAAGAAGGAACTAGAAGATTCCTTCATTATCACGGACTTCCGCAAACTAACTCATGCTTCTATCCAATACAATGCAGATTGATGCAGCTTTTATGGAATAGGGCTACAAGCATATTAGGATTGAGGAATAAACACTGAAACCAACAGTTTTCACTTTTCGAAGCGTGAAAAGTGGATTTTGACCAAATTCGGACCTTCGTATTCAAAATATTTCAACGATATCGAAATGTGCAAATTCATACTAGGGATATATGTATTTGTGTTTTTGCCATTCAGTCTCTATGGACTCTGGGGATTCAGTAAAAGGATTTGATACATTTGTTTTTAAATGTCATTAAAACTGATAAAGGATCGGAGCGAGCGACGCGGTAAAGGTCCGGCGGCGCCAAGATCGCGACGATACCACCGATAGAACAGTAATCGACAATAAACTCTCAATTTAGATGGCACCGATACCGACTGAGTTACGGACGGACAGTCCGAACGAACACGAAAACCTACTTGACGGAGGAATGTGTCCCGCGACAGGACCCGCTAACGAATTAGGTACTTCAAATTGGGCGTTACATTAATTTTATTTTTTAATTTACGATTTTATAAGATAAGCTTCGGCTTAAATCGAGAGGTATGTACGTTCTGGACCATTACTGCCGGCGAGAACTGAGAGGGTTGCGCTTCCACCCGTATTAATAAATATGTACCAACTACCATCGTCCACAGGACGGCTTGACGTCCTTAGTAGGGAGCAGCGTCAGCGAAAAGATTTTGTAAATTGAGATGATTTAGTTTTACTAAAATAATTAATGTGACACAGATGGAAGAGGGCAAGCTTAGAAGGGGATTAAAATGTAGACCATGTAGAACCAACCTAGAGAAAAATTTGAATTTCCCAACTGCGCCTCTTCCAATCTTATTCTCAGTTCAATGCAGCACCTTATAAATTATAACATAATAGCCGTATTACCTAATAGACAGTATTCTTTGCTATGGCACTCACGATTACTCCAAGGAGGTCTTCAATCTCCACACTTTACCACATTGTAACAGTTAGAAGTTTGTCTATACGTTTCTATTCCGTGGAAGTTTCCTTTGGCACTCTGTTGTAAGAATATCTTACACGAATATGCACGTTAAGATTTCCTACTGGTTGGTATAAGATACAAGTTCGCATATTTTTTGTAAAGGCGCCACAGCTAAGGATGGCTTCGACGTTAAACTTAATTTGTCGAAAGTGATAAATGAAGGATATAACTTTTATTATATCAAATTAAATTAACGATCCCGGCCGAACGTCTACCTTTTCTCACATTAGAGGTATCTTATCTGAAATGATTGCTTCCATTACCCCGAAGAACAGACACGTTGTTTTGTAGTGAGGGGGAGATAAAGAGATTAATGCGTAAAGCAATTAATTTTGATTGAGGTGTGTTTTATTAAGTAATAGTTTTTGTTCCCGATGCGGATTCGAAACGCACCGTGAACTCCTAATGTATACACAAATTATGTTGCGTAACGCATATTAATAATTTTAATTGTTGAGTTTATATGTAAATAAACTGTATTTTTGTTCAAGTCAGCGTCAGCTTTCTGGTGAAGAAACCATCATTAGGAAACAAGACGAGAGTCTAAAGTAGAGCATAATAAATATAATTATTGTAACGGTATACATGAGAGTATGATGGGTATTTAACTTCTTCAAATACGTCTTACTCGTATATGGTGCTTACTTCATGTATGTAATATTATGTAGACCAACTTGTAACGTGCGGAGGTCCCGGGTTCGATCCCCGGCAGGGTCAATTTGGGAATTTATAATTTCTGAATTTTCCCTGGTCTGGTCTGGTGGGAGGCTTCGGCCGTGGCTAGTTACCACCCTACCGGCAAAGACGTGCCGCCAAGCGATTTAGCGTTCCGGTACGATGCCGTGTAGAAACCGAAGGGATTATGGGTTTAATATAACTGCCATGCCCCCAGTAGGTTAGCCCGGTACCATCTTAGACTGCATCATCACTTACCGTCAGGTGGGATCGCAGTCAAGGGCTAGCTTGTAGTGGATTGAAAAAAAAACCAGCACCGGTTTCAAAAGAAGAATCTACTGAGAAAAACCGGCAATAAACTTACTCTTTCCAAATCAAATATGTCACAAATTACTTAATATAATAATTACCTAGTATGTAGTTCTATTCCTCTCCAGAGTATAAAACCTGCAACTGTGATATTAAAACCCCATACCTACTCAATCAAAACTCAGACAGTGTTAACTCGTGAAAATTCCACATTTTTCCTTTAAGATAAACAAAAACCTTTTAAAGCAATCACCCGCGGTAACCACTCTAATCAGATCGTATAGATCGATCTTATCTGTAGATAAGGTTCGTCAAAGGAACTAATATAATATTATGAGTGTGTTTGGCGTGTGGCTCGTTCCCACAGCGAGCTTTAATACATTTTCCATGTCCCAGTTAGCGCCCCATAAATTGATTAAGGGTCTTCGGCGGCGCTCAAAAGTTTTTTGTGCTATGAGACAGGTACTAAGCTCCTTCACAGGGCCAGCCGCGCATTCTTACACATACGAGTATATTTACGTGTGTACTGTGTACATATACTATGTACCTATATGAACTTTTATTGTGCGACAAATAGCAATAGTACACTGTTTTACTCGAAGGTACAATTCATATTTTATTTTGACTGTGCTGTCATTTGTCAATAGAAGAAAGTTCATTCTCCTCAATTCAGAAATTGTTTTCAGCATGTGATTTGAATTTTAACACAGTAAAAATGGATTTGCGAGTCAATATGGATGGACAAGACAGCAGGGACGAAGCTTAGCTACGAAGCACTGCTCAATTGTAGTATCAATTTCTTTTGGATTTAGGATTTTTTAAATTCCATGGAAACTCTTTGAGTTTTTGAAATAAAAAGTAAAATGCCTTTGTCACTCTAGGTCCCAGGCCTTTCACTTTATTGTCATTGAAGTACCCAATAATTTACAATACACTCTTGCATTATTACCTATAATATTGACCCAACTTCCAACCTTCACATAGAAAATTAGAAAATCACGAAAGAACAGGAGGTGTAAAAAACTAAAAAGCTGAACCCGGCTTCCAACCTTCGCTAGTCAGAATATCACCAAAGAACCTCCTGAGGTGTAAGTAATAAGTATGTTAACCCGTTATGAAATACCTCCCTAAAATATACAATGTGTAGCCACTTTACAGTTTACTTTTCACATTTTGCTAAATCGCTTTAACGGTGTGAACTAATTTCCTGTCAGGAAATTGCTTTCCTTGACGAGTGCGCACAATTTCCCTAGAGCTTGACACACAGTCACCAACATTACATTATTATAGGTATAACATCAATCATACCTACATTAATAATATTGAATTTTTAAATTTTGAATTAAACCGTCGTCGCTGTTAAAAAAAATTAAATGGCATATAAGTTTTTTTAGAGGATGGCTAGTATATTATTTTTGTATTTTTATCTTGAACAATAAATTTTAAAAAAACGCTAATTATAAGCATAAAATGTAAAAATCCATCAAGTGCGATATTTTTAATTTAAAACTAGATGATGTCGGATTACGACTAGAATGTTTTTCGATACCCGCGGGAGCTTCGCTTTTCCGGGATAAAAAAAATTATGTCCTTCCGCGGGATGCGTTCTACCTCTGTACCAAATTTCGTCAAAATCGGTTGAAAGCGTAGCAGACAGACAGGCAGGCACACTTTCGCTTTACAAATAATATTTGTATGAATTTACAATATGAGTATGGATATTCTGGCCTTAGGTTCTGACCATATTATTTTATGACTAAAATGAAACGTATGTTTTTTATATCAACAAAATTATATCGTTAAAAGTTGACATAAAGCTGTTTATGTTATCGTGTGAAGCATTTATGGTGTTAAGGCGATGGTAATAAAATCAAATTATTTCGGGCCGCAGTGACCATTGTCCATTGTCCTCTTCAGAATATAATTTCTTACCTTCAAAAATGTTAAATTACACCCACGATGTCACTCAAAAAATTTTTTATTTTATTTGTTTTTCTCCTTTGCTTCCTATTCTGAAGGTTTCTGAAGATTTTCTGGTTTAGTTCTGAAAGATTCGAAGAAACTTTGAATCTCCTGTGCTACTATTATATTTTTTTTAATAAACAGATATAAATCAAAATTAAATTCGATATAAAGAGACAACAAGGGGACACTGGGGTACCGTGGGCGTCCGTGGTGCGGCATTCTTATGCTAATCCGCGGAGGAGATCCACATTCGAACGGGGTGGGCCAAATTGTTATTTATATTGTCACCTCCTCTTTTTGTTCGAACTTACCAAAACTCCGCGGCTAAATTACTGTCTGATTTCATACCGATATTTCATCATCTTGATTTTAACCTGATACGTATACGTACGCTTTACTGATAGGTATGATAAGAAAAAACCAACTGACATCAACGTAGACAGTACGTACGAGTAGGTACATACGAATCAAACCACCTAGGTACTGAATCTTGATAATATTTTGCATTTAGGGTTCTGGGCTAGTCCTCATTAAGAAAGGATTTTCTTTATGATGATTGAGTTTCGATTATGACTTATCGATAAGTAGTATTGAATAAGTTGTGTTCCGATTTTTGTCTTCTATAGAACTGAACCCGAAACTGAAAACTCAAGGCAAAGTTTTTTGCAAAGGCAAACCTTTGAGATTTCCCGAGGATGGCCTACGAAAATCCTAGTATGCCGGTGTATTGCCTTTTGACATTGACCATAGCCATAAAACATTACTTAGTACCGTCAGGCGAGATCGTAATCAAGGGCTAACTTGTAGTGAAATTAAAAAAAAAACTAGAAATTGCATCAAAAATATGTTTAATATCTAAATTAAGATCTTCAAGGTTTTGATCAGCCTATATTTTATCTAAGCGTATCACGATCCTTTTCAAGTAATAACTTATTAATTCAAATATTAATATCAAAGCGAACGAGTGAACCAATAATTTATGGGACACTTTTGGGCATAATTAAGTGCTTCTTAAGATTCCTTTATGCAAATATTCAAAAACCCGAGTTTAATTAATTGAAGGTAACCCCACGTCTGACATTATGTGATGTATGCGCCTTAATCAGACCGTCTAATTATTATAAAACGGGTCCTAAATTAACTTGGAACCTTTTATCTGATAATCGCGACACCTTCAGTTTTATGAGCCTTTTGAGTTTAACTTTTATTTGTTTTTACGATCATTAGTGATTATTTGTTTACTTTATAAATGGTTAATTAATATACTTATATAGTAGCACGATTTGAGTTATTTGAAGTTTAGTTATTATAATTCCAAGTTCATAAATAAATGTGCTTGAATCTAGATTCCATTGAAATAGGTCACTACATAGGTACTATACCTATGTACTATAGTTACACTTGAATGGATAGTATCTATATAGATCGGGATTACTTAACATACTTCATACTAATATTATAAATGCGAAAGTGTGTTTGTTTGTTGGTTTGTATTTCAATTACGCCGCAACAGAGCAACGGATTGACGTGATTTTTTGCTTGCATGGGTATAGTTGTGGATTTGAAGAGTGAAGACATACTAAGGCTACTTTATATCCCGGAAAATTTAGGAAATCCCGTGGAAATTAAAAACATAATCCACGCCGACGAAGTCGCGGGCAATAGCTATATAACCTAACAGTTATATAACCTAAATTTAACCGAAAAAGCTTCTGTTTCTAAAAACCTTGTTAATGAGTGTGTCTATAAGATAAGTACCTATCCAAATTTTTTAATCACAGTGTATATTCTAAGTTATACCCAGTGAATGTAACTCAATCGTATTACGAACTGTGATTTTTTTATGGTCAATAAATGATTTATTTATTATTTAATAAATTCTGCATTTTATGCAAATATAGTAGTATATTCTAAAGCTATACCAAAAAATATAAACAATCCAACTCGCAGGCAGACAAAGCGATCAAAGAAAATAATAAACGACTGTGCTCGGTGTTAATACGCATTTAAGATAATATATTTTACTCTACAAAAATAAATGTCCACCTTATAAATCGTAGAGGCCTTATCGTATTTCGAAGGGACAGTAAAAACCCCGATAAGAACTCCGATCTAAACCTGGGACACGTTTTAGGCTCAGCGCAGGCGACCGACTTTAATGGATCCGACATTTGCTGGCAGTACGCAAACGTTCAACTGTGATTTTATTCTTCTTTTCTAAAGCTTATTCCGTTACCCAAAACTTTCCTGTTAAAAAAACGGTCAAAATATTCCAGACGATTAGATCCAACTAATTAATGCATCATTACATTACAAAGAATACATAAACTTCAGGAATGATTTTCTATCAAGTCACTCTCTTTCTAAAACAAAGTTTGGTCGTTGGGTCGACGATCCACTACCCTTTGCAGATCCAAGTCACTCATTATTTACATCCAATTTACAAATCGCAGTGACCGTATATAATCGTTGGTCTGAGTGAGACCCTAACGTAGCTTTTTCGTTTACGTTCGGAGCTTTTGCCTTCTCAAGGGTAACAAAAGTAAAACCTTGAGCTGTTGTCGAGACTCGATGTGGACCCGCCTGGGCGAGGGTAATCGGTGTCGCATCTTAATTTAGTTGTCTTGTTTTTGTTAAGATGGGTCAGTGTTGTCGCTGATATTCTGAGCTATGTATTTAGTAGCCAAAATCGGGTTATAGATTGTCGCAACAGATAACAGAATACATTATTTTATTAAAAACTGTTTTTTTACGGAGTAAATATTTTATAAGCATTTTAATAAAGGTAGGTATACATTTTAGCAAATAATTAAGATAATGTAAGTTTAAGTAGTCATTGATAAAAAAAATATAGTTTTCAGTTAATAATTTTCTTCGTCAGGACCATAACTGTGGATTTAAATGGCACGGACATAATGAAACCTACAATGTGTAAGTACATATTATGTTTCATTCAAGTTAACTAAATCGATTACATGTTTTCCATAAATACTTACTCTATTATGATAAACTTAAAGCATTATCACTTACCACATTAACAAACTCTTGAAAGGTTATAGCTGCACTGGTAGCACTCCGAGCTTTATCCAAAAGAATCTGTGTGCAAAAATTTTTTTTTGTCCAAAATATCTAGATAGTTGCTGCTATTAATAGGTACGTTAATACTATATTAGTAAATAAGGTAATAAATAGCCACTTTATTACGCTACACCGCATTACTGTACTTTATGTAGATTTCAATGTCGAGCCATCTGTAAGTGCATACTCTATTTTAAACTTTGTCTTTGTCTTCGTTTGTCTACGAGTTGTCTACGAGAATGTGTTTCTACTAGTAGCAGCCGGCGAATAACTTATGACACAATTGCAAGCTTTTTGTAATTAATATTTACCTCACGCTTGTGGGGTGGCACCTGCGCTATAAAATCTGGATTCTGAAGGGTCTGTAGGAAGTCTGGCCACGGAATCTCGCCGAAGCCTTCGGGATCGAACTGCAGATAAGGGGCGTAAACAATCGTTAATATAATATTCACACCTACTGTAAACTATTCGGTCACGTAGCCTATGGGTTTAGTTTTCAACAGAGCATCCGAAATGTCATAATCACCACCTATTCTGGGACTTCGCATTAATATATTGTAGTCTAGGAGCGAGATATTTTTATTCCGTAGGTACAAGTTGCGATCTCACCTGATGGTAAGTGATGATGTAAGACGGTAGCGGGCTAACCTTGGGAAGAACATAGGCTACTTTTTATGGCGGAAAATTAATGTGTTCCCGCAGGAATCAAAAATCTCAATCAACGCGGACGAAGTCGCGGGTATCGCGGGGGGCTAGTAAGTAATAAACAAACATGACCTGCATAGTTCCACTTGTCTCTTCAACTAAGAGGAAAGCTTATGCTAGGAGTTGGTGCGAAAAAATGTGCAATCTCCATAGTTTGAACATTGAACCATTGCATCGTGCATCGTCCTTTCGGATTTCAGTGCGCTCTTCAACCGTTGAGGTTTCAAGCTTGCACAGCATTATTTACAGGAGATGTTCTCACTGTCTCTCAACCTATATGTATTATTGTTGTAATAACTTTGCCCATTTCCAAAAATAAGAGGACAAAAAACGAAAAGCGCCCCTATCTGTGCGGCAGTAAGTATTATCTCAATGTTCTATACGTGACAAGACAACGTTTGATCCGAGGCGCTACCGCCTTTTTATCTGCTTATAAAACTTTTTGTACCCCGCTTCTGTACATTTTAATCAGTCAAAAACAAAAAAGTATTCTATGAAATTCGTTTCGACATCGTAAACGACACTTTTATGAAATATGCGGTGCTTTAACTCTCATGTTTATGCTGAAAGTGTCGTCGAGTTTGGACTCGGTCGTTTTTAGTTAACGAAATATTCACAAATTGCATGTTTAAAACATTGACATTTCGAGAGCGTGATTTTATATTCTACAGCGCCCTATTATTTTAATTATTTTAACGAGAATAAACTATATTATAGCCCTAGGATTTGTATGAGTTTGTGTATGAATTATATGACTACTATTGCTTTTAAAAAGTTGAACTTAACCAGCGATTATTGAAGAGTTTACCTTAAGTATTAATTAAGTACTATAGGTAATCTATCTTCTGAGAAGAAAAGGGGAAGGAACTCCCCAGTACCTACTTAACTCTTTTGAAAAAGCAGCATTCGTTCTCAAAATCTACTAATCTGTAAAATTAATATTATTTTTTACGTTAGGATGATGATGATTTCTATGAGATCACCGTAGGTATAATTTTATTGTTAACAAGATAGGTTATTGTGCAATAAATTAGATGGGTGCGATTTCTTTTTATAATATTAAGCACTTTGAATATATTAAACTGCGGTTTAACTGGGTATTGCAAATGATTCCATGGTTATTTTTGGAGAGTGACAGCTAGTAGAAAGAATGATGTTTTAATATAATATCCTTGTCAAGATTACTATAATATAGTAATCATATTATAGTCCCACAAACTTAGCTGACCCGGTGACAGCGTCGCTATTGTATATTAAAAAAACAAAAACAAAACAGGCATAAAAATTTGTACCAATTTTGGCCACCGAGTCAGTTAATAATAATAAAGAAAATACCTGTACCCCTAGAGTCTAGTAGGACAGTAGATTAATTATTGCACTGATAAAAAAAATTGTGCAAAATCTCTATGTAGGTACTTGTGAACTTACCCTATCAAATAGTAGGCGCCATTTCTGTAAGAAAAAAGCTTTAGTCAGATTGAGCTAATAAATCTCCTTGGTAAAGGAAATGAAATTAAATCTGTATAAGATGACTTTATAATCTTTTTTATTTCTTTTGTGAGCATTGGTTCTCAGCAGGGCTCGAAAGCATCTACTTACTTACCGAATACCGAGAGAAACGACAGTAGCCGTAGGTATACGATATTCCTGATGCTTGCAACATTTGCAAGCTTTAAGTTTAATTAAGTATTTACTTTTTATGACCGCTTCCATCCTAGGCTGCATCGTTACCAAGTTTTATAAATTATTATAAATGCGAAAGTGTTTGTTTGTTGGTTTGTCCTTCAATCACGCTGGAACAGAGAAATGGATCGACTTAAATTTTTTTTCATGGGTGTAGTTGAGGACTTGGAGAGTGACATAGGCAACTTTTTATCCCGGAAAATTAAGGAGTTCTCGTGGGAATTGAAAAATCCTATTCCACGCAGATGAAGTCGCGGGCATCAGCCAGTAAAAAAATAAAGCAAATCTTTACTATCATTACTTACATCATGCATCAACTCTCGCCGTATTTCCGCCTCGTCCAACTCCGAACCGAGATCTGTATGGTCTGTATCGTAGAGAGGTTCCGCTGCTCTCGACAGCGATCCCAGCGAATCCCTGGCCGAAGCGAGAGACCCTGTGACCGTTGGGAGCACCCCGGCTTCGATGCCCGACTCCATAGAGGTGTTAGCCGACAGGACAGTGGCGACGGGCGGGCGGAGGTCCCCGCCGCCGCCGCAGCCACTGCCCACCCAAACCGACATGCTGGCAACACCGGCACACACATATACACGGCACTTCGGTTTTTACTTCAAAAACTAATTTATCGATATCGGCAAGTTGACATTATTTGGCACGTCCCTTACTAAGTCATCATACAGAAAAATTGTCCGCGCAGTGTTTGAAAGCGATATTTTTTAACAGTGCTACGTACGGATTTTTTCTTCGAGGTATCTACATAAATATAAAAACGTCTATGCTTGGTTGTGGCACTTTTCTAGTCACATAGAATTTACAAAAGTTTGTTCTTAAAAAGAGTCGAAAAATGGAAAATTTTGGACAGATTTGGACCGAAATTTTGCTAAATGGGACAGTTATTTTTGGACTTCGATGAATAGTGGCGTAAAGGTAGTAAATACTACACACAAAAACTTATGATAAGGCACGTTGTTCGATTAAGCTCTATCCAGCGGCTGGCGCACCTGAAACAAAAAGCTCACTGTAAAAGCTTGATTTAGGAAACATCGTGAACAATAAAGACCCGTATTGTGAACAAAAGAAGGTGCAAGAAGTATTTATTGCATGTAGGGCAGCTTGTGCCACTTATGATATAATATCAGGACTCTACCACCGCGGTGGTAGAGTCCTGATATTATATCATAACCGGTTCGAAACGCAGTTCTACTAAGAAAAAACATCGAACAGCATACCTAGTCCGAATTTTTCAGTCAAGTTACTGAAAATTCAAAGCGATGAGTGCCGACCTCTATTACTTACGTCATAGGTATTTCAGTATTGAGTTGCTGTTGCGTACTCGAGTTGCTGTTGCGTTTCGTTAGGTAGGTACTTAATTATATTGATATGCGGTCATTATAGTTTTTTTATAGTAGGTATTCTAACGGCTTTCATTTGTAACCTCGACTGGGATTAGGAAGCAGGAAAATGCTTGACTTTTCTGAAGAGCTTTTCATACTTTACCTTAAAGAGCTTTCTCTTTTTGCGTCGTAAGTATTCCTAATTACTGAGGGACTTGAGTCTTGACCCCTTTCCATTATTCAAATAATGGTAGGCGTTTTCTTGGAATAATAATACGGTGGGTTCCCACATCACGCTTTTTGTAACGATTACTATCAGATGTTAGAGATAATAACCGTGACCGACGGCTTAACGTGCTCTCCGAGGCACGGAGGTGACGAAAAGGCCAAATTTGAACCTTCAAATTCGGTCACCCATCCAATTACCGACTTGGGTCACCTTTGCTAAACATTCGCAATCGACTGATATGCGTTGTCACAACTTGGCCACTCGTCCTTCGGTAATCTTGTGTCGTACACTCGTGTCTTACGTTTGTTGGTAGATAGTTAAATAAATGTTTATAAATAAAACAGTCTATACGAAACATCTCAGTTTAGGCTAATCAATTTATTAGGTAGATAGGTACTTTTTATATGCTCTTGGCTAAACAACAGGAAATCAGCCAAGAGCAAATTTATTGTTTAGGGGAAGGAAGGAGGAAAGCGCATCGGCCCTAGGGCTAGAGCCCTCTTGACGTTACCATGGCGACGTGTCGTTTCATTCAGCGTGCATCAGCACCCCTTGTTCAACACGTGCAAAATGTAGATAGCTCACGATCTACATCGGACAACTACATTTTCTAATAAAACTAAGATAAGTACCTACCTCTATCTTTATAATCTACTTATAACGCGTCAGTTATCCAGATCCAGATTTATTCATAATTATGGATTAAAATCAAAAAGAAATGTGTGTTACACAGACCTACCACAGTAAAATAAAATTATAGAACTTTTAATATTTACCCCTACTTGGCAAAATTTAGTAGCTCGTGAAAATTTTCAGATTAAGTGCCTATCCAATCCCTCGAAACGTAAATTAACCTGCTCCTTGAACGAGTGCTTGGCTTCCGGTCTAATTCAAACTAATTTAAGTAGTTAACCTTTGAGATACAGTTTTATCTCATTTGAAATCCTCAGGTTATTCAGGTTTAACCAATACCTATTCAAATGATAAAATGCTTTGATTAAAATAGGATTAAGTACTTAGATAAAACTTAAAATATATAACGGTAATTACTAAAAATGTATATTTGTTTACCTTATGGCAATACGACCCTAACCTATTCTCTAAGTAAAATCTAATAAATCAGGCACTTACCCTTATCTAATCGTAGAATCACTATCATAAGGGTAAATCCACACTGTACTGCATTTCCAAAAATTTGTAAAACAACATTTCGTGTCAAGACCTCATTAAGCTTAGGGTTGCGGCGAGCATTAAAGAATACGTCAAAACATGTCTTGGTGCATGGAAAGTGAGAATGGCGTCCAGATTCTGGCGCATGCGTAGCAGAGCCGCGGAAATCCCTTAGGGGTCTTATGAGTGCATTGAAATAATTAATGAGGTTGTAGCCTGGCATACATGCACGTACGAAACCGAGTAATTGCGCTTCCGTGATACGAAGAAATGTCTCTCATCAGTGAACGCCGTGCGTTTTCATAAAGCGCCTGCAATAAAATGAGAGCAATACATCTGTACGATGAATAAGGGCTTATTTTAATATAAGAACTTAGGTTTGTTGAGTGTGAAATATCAAACTATTGTAAACTATTCAGGGCAAGATAAAAGATAGTTGTAACTTAAACTCGAATGTTTTTTTATTCGAACAAAATTTTAAAATGTTAACGACCTCCCTGGCGCATTGTTTAGCGCTGTTGTCTTAACGTGGGCGGTATAGGGTTCGATTCCCGGCAGGATCAATTCGGTCGGATCCGGTACGATGCCGTGTAAAAACCGACTAGGGGTATGGGTCTAATAATATAGCTGCCATAGTTACCCCTTACCGATTAGCCCGCTACCATCTTAGCGCAGTCAAGGCCTAACTTGTAGCTGCGGAATAAAAAAATAAAAAAATAGAATTATGTACGTAGTGTTTTTAAATCGTCACGTGAATCTAGAACTGGTTCGGAATATCATTCCTACCGAGAACAGCCGGCAAGAAACTCGGTGGCTAGGTACTAAAAATAATTACAATAAAATATAACGCATGCATGCATACAATAATCGCTTTCTGTACCCTTGTTTATTTACTAAATTTTTTTTTGCTTGACTTGGTGCCACACCACCGCACTGCCAAATCATTAGATGTGCCATTGCGAAAGGTAATAGTAGGTATACTACATCCATACCTACTAATATTATAAATGCGAAAGTGTGTCTGTCTGTCTGTCTGCTACGCTTTCACGGCCCATCTATTCAACCAATTTTGATGCAATTTGGTATAGCGATAGGTTGTACCCCGGAAACAGAGATAGATTATAGTCTGGAATTACACTTATGCTACTTATTTTATCCCGGAAAATTAAAGAGTTCACGCGGGAAACCTTAAACCTCACGGACGAAGTCGCGGGCATCATCTAGTATTCTTCTTCTTCTCTTGGTTTTTGCCAATGTCAAGTAACGTATGTATTAAAAATAATGTAACTAGTAGTAAATAATTAATAATGGCTTAATAAACTATAGAAACTCTTTAGTCTTTGCATGGTCATAGATTTTTTTCTGTCACCTGTCAATTGACATTGTCAGTGTCACTGTCATGGTCAAATTACGTCAAAATTTAATATTTTCGTTTCGTACTTTCAAATTGAAATGCGTAGATTATTTACGGAAATTAACGTAGTGCTGGTGTTTAATTCATTTTGCATTTCAATATTATGCCTACAGGCCGTGCTGTGCTTTTGCTGAGACGTCTGTCGACGGGTGACAGCAGGTTTAAAAATATTAATATAAATCAAAACACGACCAAGGATTCCGCATTTTCAATCCCGGTTTGCTTAAATCGTGACTTAGGAGCTAGTAAAAGGTAGGGCACTGTGCTATAAGTATCACCAGTAATAAGTAAAACTATTGTTTACCGAATTTAGTAAACTTTGTATCTTAAATTCAGGAATAAGCGACAAAGTTACATAATTTATTAATAGCTTGCTAAAGCGTTACTAAGGACAATGTGACCTTGTTTTCGGCGATATAAACAAGTGTTGAATTTCTAAATAACATGTTTATAGTCGCACTACAGGTGCTATAAAAAATATATATACTTACCTAAGATTTTGTCAATAAAAATATCAACAAGTATTTACTTATTTATAATAAACTTAAAGTCATTATGCTCATCTGGATCCTATTTCTTTTGTTCAAACTTATTCCCAGCGTCTTATTGAATGTGCTGGATCAAACCTCTGCAACAAAATATTGCAGAGGTTCCATGGATTGAGGTTTTTGGTTCCCACTGGAACTCTTTAATATTCCGGGATAAAAATTAGCGTATGTGTAATTCCAGACTATAATATATCTCTGTGCCAAATTTCATCGAGATCCGTTCCATCATTCTGGGGTGATTGAGTAACAAACATCCATCCAAACTTTCGCATTTATAATATTAGTATAGATTATTTTAATAGTAGACAGTGATCAGTAAGCAACGCAGCAATGGAGCAAATTTTAATAACCAAGTTTCTTGCTGATAGTGCTTTTGTATGGAAGACATTTTAAGCATGTGTTAAATTCATTGGACAACACAGCAACAGTGTATTTTAAACAAGGCTGTTAATCTTTTCCATACTGAAGCAGTGTCATTACATTTCTGTGCCTTTCAATGGGCATGAATCTGATCAAGAATCATGCTGAAATATGGTTATAAATAATAAGGAAATATCATCATCAGTTAGAGATTATTATTGCCTCCTCTTCTCAGTAGAATCAGCTTTCCGAACCGGTGGTAGAGTCTTGACGTATCATAAGTGTCACAAGTTGTGCTACATGAAATAAATAAATCATTTATCATTTATTTTAATGATTGAACTCCCCCTTAATAAGTTATTAGAATATTAATATATTTGACGGAGGCCGAGGTGACGCCTCATTATCGTGGGCATGTTCTTCGTCTTGATCTGTTTGCATTATGTGGGTACTCGGACAAATAAACGCGAGAAGCCGATCACGTTATTTATTGCACACACTATATTTACACTTCGTAGAATACTACGCTAGTTAGAATTAACACAGTAGTTCAAACAGAAATCACTTTAAACACTTTGTAGATTAACTAAGTAAATAGTAGCACTAAGTATATAGCGAACGATGGGTTTGGCGCGGCGTGGCGGTATTACTGGGAGACCATGCTCCACCAAGTTCTCAAGCACAACTGTCCCTGGGCACCAGCCCCTCATCTTTTTATCGAGTCATCACCCCCGCCACACCAACTCCATCCAGGCATGAAAGTATGTCAATTGACTAATTGAGTCAAATGAGGTTTTGAATAATCGAGTACAAACAATACCTGAGTTCGCTATAGATGGCGCTTTAGAGTCAATTGAGCGATTCATTAAACTAGTACAATTAATACCAGATAGATGGCGCTTTACATAATAATCATTTTCATTTTAATCTCCGACATATTTAATATGCTATTAATTGTTTTAGATTTGCTTCGTTTGATCTCAGTAACCCATCACCATTACTCGTAAGAAGTTTCAGCGACAATATAATAAAGATGGCTACAGCTAATCCAGAAACAAATCAAGGAGACAAACCAAAATATACTAATAGGCTGGTAACAGAAAAGTCACCATATTTGCTACAGCATGCCCACAATCCCGTAGACTGGTATCCATGGTGTCAAGAAGCTATTGAAAAGGCAAAAAAAGAAAATAAACTCATATTTTTATCTGTAGGATACTCTACTTGCCATTGGTGTCATGTGATGGAAAAGGAATCTTTTGAGAAAGAAGATGTGGCAAAAGTCATGAACGAATATTACATTAACATAAAAGTTGATAGAGAAGAACGCCCTGACATAGACAGAGTTTATATGCTTTTCGTCATGGCAACCACAGGAGGTGGAGGCTGGCCTATGTCAGTCTTCCTCACTCCAGATTTGCGCCCAGTTACTGGTGGCACATACTTCCCACCAGAAGATAAATGGGGACGTCCAGGCTTCAAAAGCATCTTGCTCACATTAGCAAAAAAGTGGCGAGAAAATCGTTCGCAGTTTATAGAAGCTAGTAGCAATATTCTGGACGCCCTCCAAAATATATCGAAAGTACAAGATGCAACATCATCAGTACCAGGTGAAGCTACCTGGACCAAATGTGTGCGTCGTTATATGGCGTCATTTGAACCAGACTTTGGTGGTTTTGGAACAGCACCAAAGTTCCCTCAGGCTTCCATATTCAATTTCCTCTTCCACTACTACGCACGAGACAAACACGATGCTGAAGGGAAGAAGTGTTTAGAAATGTGTCTGTATACCTTGACAAAAATTGCCAAAGGCGGTATTCACGATCATGTGTCCAGTGGGTTCGCCCGTTATTCGGTTGACAATGATTGGCATGTGCCACATTTTGAGAAAATGCTTTATGACCAGGCACAGTTGCTAGTTGCATACTCTGATGCTTACATTGCTACAAAGGATGAATTTTTTGCAGACGTTGTAAGGGATATAGTCAAATATATAAACAGAGACTTGAGGCATGAATCGGGAGGATATTATAGTGCAGAAGACGCAGATTCTTATCCGTTTTTCGGCGCTGCTCATAAAAAAGAAGGAGCATTCTGCGTTTGGGAATATAATGAACTGAAATCGCTTTTAGAGGAGAAACAGCTTGGGTCGCTTTCCTACTTTGAAATATTCTGCGACTATTTTAGTATTGAAGGGAGTGGCAATATATCACCTGATAGTGATCCGCATGGGGAATTGACGAATAAAAACGTTCTTATTATCTATGGTAGTAAAGAAGAAACCATGTCCAAATTTGGTATCACAATGGAACAATTTAACAAAGTTATTACTGAATGTATTGATATATTATACGAAGCACGCTCGAAAAGGCCTCGTCCACATTTGGATACTAAAATGCTATGCTCCTGGAATGGACTAGCAATCGCTGGTTTGGCGCAAGCTGGTCAAGGGTTAGCCGACAAGAGTTTTGTTGAAGACGCTATCAAAACTGCTCAATTTATAAAGCAATATTTGTATGATTCAAACACAAAAACACTCCTTCATTCTTGCTACAGAGATGACGACGGACAAATTGTTCAAACGTAAGTTTTAAAATTTTGTTCTAACCAAATTACAGCAGATCATAAATCAAACCGCAGTTAGGCCCACTTGCACAAGGACTCTTAAATTGATTTAGTTAAATATTTTAATGCTGTCCCTTTTTGGAAACTACAATATGCATTTGCCAGAAAGGGACAGCATTACAAAATTTAACAAAATCAGTTTAAATGTCCTTGTGCAAGCAGCCCTTAGTGAGTTAAATGTTTTTTTTTAAATCCATTAAAAATTAGCCCTTGACTGCGATTTCACCTGATAGTAAGTGATGATGCAGTCTAAGATGGCAGCGGGCTAATCTGTAAGGGGCATGGCAGTTATATTAAAGCCATACCCCTATACGGGTTCTACACAGCATCGTACCGGTGCGCTAAATCGTTTGGCGGCACGTCTTTGCCAGTAGGGTGGTAACTAACAACGGCCGAAGCCTCCCACCAGGTCAGAAAATTCAGAAATTATAAATTACCAAATTGACCCTGCCTGGGATCGAACCCGGGACCTCCGCATGTCAAGACAACGCCGCTCAACACTGCGCCACGGAGGACGTCAACCTACTACTACGTTACAAGATACGATAGGTGTTACTATGTAAATCTCTTTTCCAGTAATCAACCAATCCTGGGATTTTTAGACGACTATGCATTCTTGATCAAAGGTCTACTGGATCTGTATGAAGCCTCACTCGATCTCAACTGGCTGAACTGGGCGCGGGAATTGCAAATAAAACAAAATGAACTGTTTTGGGATGAGGAAAACGGAGGATATTTCACTTGTTCTACAGACGATAGTTCTGTTATTTTGAGGTTGAAAGAAGGTGAGTGACGCAATACTATTTTCTAGTAAAAGTAGTCTTGGTTAAAGGTTTTGGTTCGACAGGTAAAAATACTGCCTCGTTGGTCTAGCGCAGGGATTACAAAACTACCCCGAGCCAGTGGAGCTGAGATTCTTAAGCACAGAGAGGCTTTGGTAGAACGAATCAACTTGACCTTGAAGGAGGTGTCCGACTGGGGTGACGCCAATCTCGTCAAGTTTAACACTACCAAAACGCAAGCGTGTCTATTCACCGCGAAACGGAGTATATTCCCACTTACTCCGACTTTCCGAAATATATCCGTTCCAATTACCGACAGTGTCGAGCTCACCGGTATCAACATATCGTCCAACCTCAACTTTGGACAATGCATCGAATCCAAGGCAAAAACAGCTGGTAAGAAACTTGGCATCCTCAACAAAGTCAAGCGGTACTTCACGCCGGAACAGCTTCTTATCCTGTACCAAGCACAAGTTCGATCGTACTGCAGCCATTTATGGGATGGCTCTGCCAAGTACCAGCTTGACGCATTGGATTCGGTGGATCGTCGCGCCAGGAGACTTATTGGCAACAAAGCGCTGGTCAGTTCGAAGCTGCAAAGCTTAGAACATCGGCGCAAAGTTGCTTGTCTGTCGGTATTCTACAGGATATATTTCGGAGAGTGTGCTCAAGAACTATTCAATATGGTTCCTCCGTCACCTTTTTATTATCGAACCGCAAGGCATCGACAAGGTCTGCACCCTTACGCAGTCGAAATTCCGCGGGCTCGTACGAAGCGATTTGCTTCCTCGTTTCTAATTCGAACCGCTAGGATATGGAATGCCCTTCCGGCCCATCCTCTTTTAATATAGGTACCTTCAAATCAAGAGTGAATAGGCATCTTCTAGGCAAGCGCGCTCCACCTTAGGCTGCATCACCTCTTGCATGCAAGTCTGATTGCAGCCAAGCGCTAGCCTATATATTAAAAAAAAAAACTATTTTGCCAAGAGACCCCTTTTCCTGATACCTCAGACCACCATAGCCAAATTACTTCAAAATCCTATCTTCCGTTTTTTTCCTATTGATACAAAATACTTGCTAATTTAAAAACTTTGCGGTTGGTTGGTTGGTTAAGTAGGTAACTTCACATCATTTTCTCATCAAAATTTAACAAAATATACAGACATAAAATTCAGTAAATATCAAGTGTAATAATAATACAAATTACTTAAAAATACTAAAGTAGGTAATTATTTTTTGAAAAAAACATTAAAATAGGGGTCGATTTTTAGACCTCGTCGACCCCCAAAATCAGTTTTCGTGTATGTCGACGCCTGGGAAATCGATATCGACCCCTTGGACTTTGAGCATCCCTGGTCACTAGCATAGTCAACTGCGGTCGTCGGTTAAATTCCCGGTCGGGCAAAAAATTGTTAGAAATACAGTCAGTTTAGAAATTCTCAGTGCCAGCCTGGAGTTGGAAGCTGGAGGTGGTCCACCCTCTCTCCTATGAGAGTGGACCTGTGCCCAGCAGTAGGACGTTAATCGACTGTAGTCGTAGGTAAAAATATATGAACAACTCTCTGCCTTCATAGATCAAGATGGCGCAGAGCCGTCAGGCAACAGTGTAGCCTGTCACAACCTACAACGCCTAGCGACGTACGCAGACAAGAGCGAGGCGCCCGAAGGCGGCGACCGAGAGAGGGAGATGGCCAAGAGAGTGCTGACGGCCTTCGCTAAGAGACTCATGGATTCCCCCACTGCGTTGCCCGAAATGATGTCCGCGCTTATGTTCTACAATGACTCTCCTACACAGGTACGGATATCTTTTTATTTTTTATTTTTTATTTACTACAAGTTTTTTTTTTACCCTTGACTGCGATCTGATAAGTTTTCCCCTTTATTTTTTCAATTCGTTTACATGTAAACTGGGAATCTTCTATTAAAAATAATTGATTAACAGTAAAATTTCTCACTTCAGTAATGTCTAATCTGTATCACTCATCATTATCTGGTCTCGTTTGTTTCATTATTGTTATATTTTTTTCCAGGTATTGATAGCAGGGGGCTGTTCAGACCCCAGAACCCTGGAACTGGTCCGCGTGGTGAGATCTCGCCTGCTGCCCGGCCGAGTGTTGGCTGTGGCGGACCCCGCAGCGGACTCCCCCGTGGGTATGTCTGACATACGTGAGTTTATTCCTACTGATATAATAACTGTGTGTGCAATTTTGATGTGAAAACTTCTTTAGCCGCGTCGAGCACTTTTTGGTAGGGGGTAAAATTGTGGATTCGCGTGACCGACATGCTCGCAAACAGCGACATGCTCGCGAACAGCGAGATGCTCGCGTTGTTACGAAGACAAAAGGTCTTAAATGTAAATATACTACATTCGAAATTAAACTTTAATCTCTTAGTTTTAAGGTTTATTTTATAATGAATATTTTTGTACATATTTTAAAAATTACTTTTTATTTTGGATTGGTGCATAATTGACTGAAGTTGTTGCTAATATAATACCTTTTTCTACATTTCCCAGTCAGAAACTCAAATTTTTATGTGAAATAAAATTGAATGGATTTAGTTTTCACTTCTATCGGCACTTTCACTTCTAGTCCCTATGACTGCCAATTTTTTTCAAATAAAAAATATGCTGTCTCCGGGATGCAAAAAATGTCTGTACAAAATTTTTACAAAATCAGTTAAGCAGAAGGTTGGTCCATGTATTATAGATTAGTTAACCCACTCTAGGCTTAGGTACTGCTATATTATGTATATTAGAGATGCAGTTTATAATGTCCTCTCGACCATATTTCGGCCACGGTGGCCTGTCTACTCTAGAGAGCGACAAACGCGACACCGCGACTCGATACGACGCGACGTTGTCTCGTAGACAAGTTTGTCATTTTCGCGTTGTATCGCGTCGCGTCGCTTCTGTCGCTCACCTAGGACAACGCGTAAGACTCGCTCCTCAATCTGATACCTAATCTAGAATCATCCATTGGTACTGACGATTTCAGACTATCAGCTTTTGGTACTATACTGCCCTTTGGACATAGGCTACTTTTTATCCTGAAAAATTAAAATAGTTCCCGCAGGAACCAAAAAAAAACCTCAAACTACGATGAAGTCACGGGCATCAGCTATTTTCATTATGTGTATATTATTATTACATGTTTTTATTATTGTTGCACTTTCCCGCTCTTTTTTCAAATTCCTTAAGAAACGGGTTGTCTGGGGAGATCTTAAATCTTATTACCATGTTAAGGACTACTTAAACGACAAGGAAGCCTGGCAATAATTTGCTCTAATGTCTCTGATAGTTCCTTAGTAAGAATATTTGTGAGATGGTGATAATAAAAATAAAAAAAAACCCGGCTGAGTTTGTTGTGGGCTCTTCTCAGACCAGGGCGCGTTTGGAACCCTCGTAGCTTTAGTTTTAAGATACCGTTACCCATTATCACCATCATGCTTTTTAAGTACTTATGTAATTTTTAGACGAAAATAAGTGTACCTTCAGTGTACCTATATTTAATAAATAAATGACTATGACTATGATCACTTTTAGTGATAAGACCTTGCGCACGCGTTGTTTTCTGTTTTTTCTATGGAGATCGCAATCAAGTGCTAACTTG
This sequence comes from Erebia aethiops, assembly GCA_923060345.2. NCBI lineage: Eukaryota > Metazoa > Arthropoda > Insecta > Lepidoptera > Nymphalidae > Erebia > Erebia aethiops. The sequence goes on from OV281082.1 coordinate 22,079,668, forward strand.
TAGTGGATAGTTAAAAAAAAATTGGGAGTCATAGGGACTGACGATAAAAGTGAAAATGAATATTTTTTTAAATAAAAAAAATTACGAATGTAGTAGGTATATTTATATTTAAGGCCTTTTGTCTTCTTAACAACGCGGTGACGGTGTCGGTGTCGGTGACGCGAATCCACAAGTTTACCCCCTAACAAAAAGTGCTCATCGCGGCTAAAGAAGTTTTCACTTCAAAAATGTTATGTGTGGCAATAAAGAATTTAATCTATCTATCTGTGTTGGCAGTGCTGAGCCGCATCCGCTGCGCAGGCGACGTGCCCACAGCGTACGTGTGTCGGCGATACGCGTGCTCGCTGCCCGTCACCGACGTCAAACAGCTGGAGTCGCTGCTCGACGAACCCGCGCCCCTAGCCACCAAATAAATCTAACTGTCTAATAAACCATTGTAGATGAAGGAACTAGAAATTTAATTCGCTATAATCCGCCACTTATGTAAATCTATGTGTATATTGCACTTGTAGCTTGTAATATTTACCACACCACACAAATCTTCCGAATTATTCCGACACGCGATACACGATTCTTGAACAGCACGATTTCTAGTCATCGATATATATATTTGACGACCTCCGTGGCGCAGTGTGTAGCGCTGTTGCCTTAACGTGCGGAGCTCCTGGGTTCGATCCCTGGCAGGGCCGCTAAGCGATTTAGCGTTCCGGTACGATGCCGTGTAGAAACTGAAGGGGGGGTACGGGTTGAATATAAGTGCCATGCCCCTAACAGGTTAGCCCGCTACCATCTTATAGACTGCATCATCTCTAACCATCAGGTGAAATCGCAGTCAAGGGTTAGCTTGTCGTAGATTTAAAAAAAAAATATATAATAGGTACTACATGGGCCGCCATAATGCTGTCCCGCTTTTCAGACTAGATGGCGTTAGTAAAATAGGTACATATTCTTTGTTTGACAGGGCCCGTCTGTGTAAATTGAGGTCATTGTTTCTAGTTCCTTCATTATCATGGACTTTCGCAAAGTACTGGCTGCTTCTATCTAATAACCATTGTAGAGTCCATCTAGCGAAAGATAAGGCTACATAAGTGCATAAGGCTACGTCCGCACTGCGAAAAACATTCGCGCGAATTTTGTTTCGCAATTCTGTAACACTAGAAATCATAATGGAGGTATGCGAACTTGCGAATATAATTCGCGTGACAAAAATCTCTGGTTTGATATAAATTTCACGCCGTGCGATAAGAATTAATATATTTGCGCAAATATTTTGTGCTGTATGACGCTCACCGCATTCACAGTGCGTAGTTGGAATCCGTACGCGAAATATAAAGCGCGAGAATCAAATTTTTCGCAATGCGGACGTAACCTTAAGGCCGGGAATTAAAAAAGGAATTAGGTCGGTTAAGTTATTTTTTTAAAATTTTAACCTCGAATTGTAGTTTAGCACAGTGGTGCCAGTACATAAAAATGCGACTCTTGGCTTTAATACATTAAAAGACACCTTTTGATGAAAATAGAGAAGATTTAGACTTAGCGCCACGCATCTGGCTGTAGAGGTGCTCTAACGCCGCATTCCCAGGTTGATATGATATGTTATGTCTATTACAAGTAGCAAATATCCTGTCGTGGACCTGACGTGTTCAACATTTATTTTCTTTTTCGCGTTGCCAATTATCAATAAATATATATTTTATCTATTTTTATTTTATTTAATTATCGCTGCGGACCGAAGTGCGGCGCTTAGTCTGAATTGTACTCCATTCGCCAATGCTGCTACATTGTTATAATTAAACAGACCAGGATAATGGCAACTTTACGTGATTTAATAGATTTATTCCATAGTATTATTTAATGATGGGCAAACATCTTCAAAAAAACGCTGCATAGTGGCAGAAAGATTGGAAAACACAGGCAAGGACTGACTGAACATGGTCCACTGCAATGAATTCGCGCGATAGAAATTCCTTCGCGGCCGTTTTTGTCCGCCAAAGAGACCACAATATCGACTAAACTACGCAATGTCATTTTTCTAGATGTTTGCGGGTCACTTACTCCGCTTTTTGTACAAATTGAATAGTGTCAATAGGGCTCATGCCATTAATTAAGTATTCCATGATATTGTACTTAAAAGTTGAACCAATTTAGAAATTGTATTTGAATACTACTTTAAATTATCTAACACGAGGCGCGAAATCAGTAGGTACTGAAACAGTGAAACAACAGAAAGTAATTTGAGTCATACATTTTTATATCGATCGGGATGTGCGCGTATCTGGCTCGGTGACGTTCTAAGCGCGCTTTGAACGTCACCGAGCACGCTGATTGGCCAGTTGTCGCCCCAGCTGACATTGGAACACGTTATACGACGCACTTGTTGCGTCTGGTCATGATACATGTATAGGCGGTACAGACTGCTGTAGCCTGTAACGTGACATGCAATGTAACATGAAAGGAGTATTTCATAAGTGTGGAAAAGGCATCTTCTAGGCACAGGTGTAAGCCTATATTGAAAAACCGGCCAAGTGCGAGTCGGACTCGCGCACCGAGGGTTCCGTACTGAAAACTGTAACGACCAAAGATGTAAAACGGTAATAATTACCTTTGTTAATGAACCGCAAAACTAACTTTGTTTGTAGAGGTTTACTGTTAATATCAAAAAAACTATGCTAGTTAGAGCATTGGCTATAGTTTTCCTGTAAAATATACATAAATTCCTATTGACCATAATTATTTCAGATTTTTCGATTGGTAAACTCCGGAGATAAGGGGGGGGGGGGGACGGTATTTTTTTTAGACATTTTCCCCGATAAATCAAAAACTATCATGACTAAAAATAATTAAAAATCTGTTTTAGAATATACAAAGTAAACCCTTTCATATGATACCCCACACAGTACAGTTATCTCACTTTTAAATTTCAACCCTCCGATTTTCCTCACTTTTTAAATAAGAACAAAAATAATTTCCAATTTTTTTTAATTCCAGTGTCTTTGGGCCACTAATACACACAACTATTCCAAATTTCATGTCGATAGCTTCGGTAGTTACTGAAATAATCGAGTGTGACCGACGGACAGACAGACGGAGAAAGTCGCACCATAAGGGTTCCATTTTACCATTTTGGTACGGAACCCTAATAAAAAGTGTGTGTGAAATTCATAAACGGCAGAAGTGAAACTTCAGAAAAGTAGCCTACGAGAGAATGAGATAAATATTACTTTTATTCTATCTCATTCACTCGCAGACTAAATCCTATTAAGAATGTCGCTTTTTCGTTTCATCGAATTTTCAAACACTATTCTAAAGACGTTTCACTTTTTAAAAAAAAACGCGCACTCGTGGATTGCAAGAACTATTATATAAAGTGGGTAAATTTGTCTGATGGAATTGTGATAAAACTGAAACGTGTAGCTCGAAAAATACCTATAGATACTTTAATAGGAACCCAGAGGAACAATACTCAAAATTATCTCAGCCGATATAAAAGGCCAAAATTATTTAATAAATTAACAAGATATATTTATATGTTATTTCGTACTATTGTACGCATTAGGTATTCACGAAGTAATTCGTAAGTTTAGTGATGTAGTTTTTATTGCTTGAAGCAATATTTGTTCTAGTTGTGATTAAAAAATTATAGTCAACCAACATTATTGTTTTATTTATAATTTCTTCCTTATTAAAAATCGTTGGCAGGTAATAGGCAGAGGTATGGAGGAAATAAAATGATATGTTTGCCATTTGAATTGATTATATATTTCTATAGAATTCATACTCATATTAGGTGATTGATCATTACATTGAGACAGGAGACACTGGATTACATTGTTACACAAACAAGAATAATGAACGCTTACACACACAAAGCGGCACGGAATCTGCACGCCACTACACCGAACGCGCGTGTACAAGTGAAATCTTTGTAATAGATCGATACTAATACAATATAACTTCGTCCACGAGGATTGAGTTCATAATAAATCTCTTGAAAACTTTTAGGCCGGCGACACACGGACTGCTCGAGCAGTTAGACAGTGATCTACATACACGGACCGCAGTCATAGCTTGAAGCTACCATTGAACTGCTTGCCAACCGCCCGAAGCAGCCGCAACTGCAGTCGCGGTTTTTTCTTTTTTTATAACCCACTGATTCCTACAGTAAAAACCCGCGAACGTCTTAGTTCCTTACTGTCCAGTTTTTTAAGTTTAATCAATAGCCTACTATGGCAAACGACAAAATAAAAAGGTGACAGCAATCGAACTTTGACATTTATGATTTAATTTGTCTATGTGTTACCGTAAGATTGCAAAAACCTTTAGATTGTAATCTAACTAGCGAAATTGTAAACTGTCGTCAGATTGCTAACCGTTCAATGTTCAGAGTGTCAATTTTTGAAATATTCATTGTATTACGTTTTCTTGTCTCTTTCTTGTAGGTTTGGTTAGGGTTCGACATCGCACAGGTCACGCACAGCGGACGACTACGCTTCAAGTGCGGAAAATAACCCCAGGACACGAAGAACAAGGGTTCGACATAATTAGATTTTATCGGGTTAATATACCTAACAGATTACAATCTACCGAAAAATATTGCGTTAAATTGTAATCTATCGACAGTTTACAATTTCGCTAGTTAGATTACAATCTAACGGTTTTGCAATCTTACGGTGACATATGGATTCCTTGTATTATAATTTCTAGTCGCTGTGTTGGACAGGTTTCCGTAGCGCTTTGTGTATCCAAGCCTTGACTATAAATACATGCATATTATACCTATTGTGAAGGTTTGTAATACATTGTATTATTATTATATTACCACTCAGCTTACACATTGAAAACACATTTGAAATACCTGGTATGAATATTCAATACTATCCTTATTTTTAATATTTTTTTATTATTTTCACATAATACACTACATCATAATAAATTATACACTGGCACACTACAATTACTGTTTTGTTCAAAGAATTCCAATTTAGGAAGTACACCTATTCTGGTTTATTTGCTTTGTTTGTAAAAACATTTTTTTTTTTCATTATTAAGACCAGAGACAAATGAGGCGGTCGGAATATTGCAAGCGTTTTTCCGCTCGTCTGCTGTTGTCTTCAGCGTTTTGTCCGCGCAGATTGGTGCGTGCCTTTTTTGACATATTGTCCCTGACCTTACCCTATGGTTAGAATTTAGGAAAATATTGATACTTACATATTTTAAAAGTACTGAATCACTCTATTTACAGTTTTATCACAACAGTAAACATTGTTGATACAGAGTTTATTAACTAACGCTTCATAATAATACCATTAGGCTCGGATCAGAAGAATAAAAATATTAAATGCAAAACAAAATATGTACAGTGACTTGAAACGAGCAAATTGTCAAAATATTTTAAAAAGCAGTCTTGGTACAAGTTATGGTCGGCCCTTAAGACCAGAGGGTCTGAAACTAGGCGGCATGTTGGCACCCACCGCCCACAGCCTGTGAATTACGCTTAAGGTACCTACTACATTACATACACGGATTAAACACATACTTTAAATAATTGATAAACGTATACTACATAATATACATTATACATACTTAAAATAATAAAGTGAAGGTTTCCAATCAAGGTACTATTTTTTAAATTAATATGAATAGATTAAGTTCATGTTTTAAGACTGGCAATCCTTTACATCTATTAGTGACTATTTTTTAAATTAGTTTAACAGTTAGGACGACTTTTGACAGGTTTAAAACATTCAAGGTTTGGGGTTTTATTTTTTTAAATTCGATATCGATATTCATATTATTACGTATATGTAGATGTATTTATACAATACGCACCTTGAATCAGCTCGCGATAGAAAGTGCAAATTGTCATATACTAAACAACTCGAAAAAAAATTAGCTTAATAAACTTTCTGGTGGTATAGATTTTTAAAACTAAATAGTCTCAACTTAAAAAACTTACTACGTAACAAATTAGAAATATGATATAATTATTTTGAACTAGAATCAATTTCCTCACATTATGGTCAGGGACAAATTAAGCGTAAACTTTCCTCGGCATGTTTCGCGCAGATACGGCACTCTGATCGGTAGATTAAAAATTCACATCTTAGTGGAATCCGCGCACGCCAATTAAATAGCGGAGGCCTAGGATAAATGTAACAGAAAAAAAGTCATAGGGACTGCCGATAGAAGTGCAAACTTTAAAATATAAACCTTAAAACTAAAGGATTACAGTTTAATTACGAATATACCTCTTCGTAACAACGCGAGGTGTCGGTCACGCGTTTCCACTCTTTTACCCCCTACAAAAAGTGCTCAACGCGTCTAAAGAAGTTTTCACTTCAAAAATGCGTAGTGCCTACACGTGCGTCTTATTACCATTTACCGCGCTCGGATTGTATGTGTAATATATCTTAATAATTATTCGTGAGATAGCCCAGTATCCGTGCGGCTAAGACACCGGCCGCGCGCGTTTTTCCGCGCCTCCGCTACATGGTCCGCTTGACTCAACTTTTGCTAATACAATTGCACTAACACCAACAAAAGCGCAGCTCAGTCAGCTCAGCTGTGGTTGTTGCAACGCAATTACACTTGCCGAATTTTAGTCATTTTGTCCCTAACATTTTATGGACAAAATCTATATTATAGGTACAAATAAATCTTAAATCAATTTGCTACAATCAAGCGGGACTTGTTAGGTACTATGAGGAATTAGGTCGTAAAAACTAACTACATTAAATTACAATTCATAAATATTAAATATCACATTAAAAGCTAAAGTCAGTTCAGTCGGGTTTAAAATCTACCTTAAATCAATCTACGCTTTACAAGTAAAAGTAAAAGGGTCGGCTAAAAATTATTTTTGGGAATAGAAGAACTAAATAATTTGTAGATACATACATATTTGATTTAGACATCCCATTTAGATTTTAAACGATTACACTATATCTATTACATAATTTAAATGTTTTAGTACAAGCTACATTAAATGTTTGAGATTAATTATGAATTTTTTTTTGTTTTTTTTGTAACTATATCTGTAATGTTTATCAAACTATCCATCTATGCGTATAATATTATGGCTTTATATCTTCATACGATCATTCGTTAAGGGGTCCCAACCCAAAAGGTGGTAATTGTAATCAACATAAGGCTGACTATCCACTGACAATAAAACTTGCAGGTGCAAGACATTTGCACTGTGTAAAATCTTGCAGCAACACAATTTCAGAAATTTACAGTAACACCTATAAGTATGGGCGCTGGTTTTTAATAATGGAAGTGTGGCTCATTGAGTTGCTGTATGCAATGACTAACATGACATTTTAGTTTATTTGTAACATGTTTTTATTCCCACTGCTTTCACTAAATCATCCCTTCTGTGCAGGATAGAACTAAATTTTGAAAAATGGTCAGATTATGTTCGGAAGTATCTACTATTTCGAAAAAATATCTTATTTTAGCAGAAAAATAAGGTTTGGTAGATAATATTGGCATTTGAAATTTAAATTTTAAAATTCACGCCAAAACCCTCCCCAGTGTCATGGCGTCGTTTGTGATGTCACTATTATTTTTACCAATGTACTCTGTGCAATAGTGTGAAATAAAGAAATAGTGTGATTGTCAAAGCTCGAAAACAAACCATTGTGACGTCATTCGCTTCTTGGTGTTTGAACCAATATGGCGGATTGCTGTATTTTATAATTTTATTTTATCAAAATAAATAGCAATCTCACTCGAAATAGAAAAATAAATACGTTTTTTATAGTCCATGAATCCTATTTCATTACATAAATTCAAAATTTCATTGATTCTTGGTTACTGTCATCATGCCTATTAGACCTTTCGGGAGACTTTACGCCTGCAGCGCTCACATAAAACACAAATATTCAAATTCATTCAATTGCACAAGATATGCAGATCTGTATATATAAATTAAGGCAGGAATCACATTTTTCGGCTTCGATTAGCATTTTTTCTATTTCGTGTGAAGATGCGTATGCTTTGAAAAAGAGAATACGTACACATCTACAATTCTACATACAAAATAAATATTCAATACATAAAATATAAATCGATGGTAATAGATGTGATTCCACCCTTATTGTGAAATCATGCGTCTATATACTATAGTGACACATCATGTAATCGCTTAATTAAAGGAAATACCTTAAAAATTAATATAATAAGTGTGCAATTTAACAAACTGTATACACTTTAAATCGTAGCATATAATTTTATTTCTGCTCAATAAAGCGATTGTTATAAAATAAACTTTTGTTGAGAATAATTTCAGTCTAGATATTATAATTTAGATAGATTTAGAAAACTATCTATATATTTAATTATCTATATTAACATAAACACAATGCAATAGAATTTACCAAAAAAGTATAATCTACATTACTGTTGCAATAATATGTAATAATAGAAACTAACGGTCATGTTATCATCGGATCAAAAAAAAAATACATTAAGCACAAATAAATATTTAGTCACATTTTATCTTCCCATAAAACACTAGTGTTGTGAATTAATTCAATGTCAACTTACCGACTATAGAACGAATATTTCACTGGTAAAATACCTGGTTCCCAATATCTATACATAAAAAAAAAGAGTGTATAGTCCGCGCGCGAGCTCTGATAATCGGGGGCTGAGGTAGCGGGCGGGTGCGCCCCGCGCCCGACCCGTCGCATCGTACCCCGCACGCTCCCATACTAGTGCCGACCTTGACGAGAGAGTACGTTTTATCGAGTCCTGTTTTTACCGGAAGGGTATTACATATTCTAGCAAAGCAAATAGCTTCGTACGTCCGTGTAATTAAAAGATTTAACAAATTATTTTGACATAATATATGAGTTAAATTTGTATTTGGGTATTTCAATACTAGTCAAATAAATTAAGTATTTTATAGTGATTAGTAAATAGAGGATATCTCAAAAGTCGAAATATCCACGTCCCCTGTTAGTTTTATGTTGAATAAACATTTTAAACAATCGATTAAAATAAAAAAAATGCGTGAAACTTTGATGACGTCACAATTCCTACAAAATCCCATACCAAGCACGCATTTTGACGTTTGAAAAAAGTTGCTGATTTGACTAGTTGTCAAATACCCAATTATTGGCTAGCAATGCAAATGAAGCCCGTTACCATTGCGATCGACGCTTTATTCTTTTCCGATGAGACTCTAATAATTCCACGTATTTAGAAAACAACTTAAAAACTAACAAATTCGTGATTCCAGTGAACACGACAATCCAAGCTATCGACATTTTTTTTTATCTACTTTCTAATATCACTCCATGAAACATTTCAATTTTGACCCTAAAACACGTTGAGTCATTGTGTTGGACCAATTAACTGGGATAAAAGTTTTAATCCTGACAATTATTAAAGAATCGAAACAGAGAACGTTAATCATTTCGTCTCACTCATGTAAAAGGTATTGTGTGAGTGCGAGGGAATGATTAACCCCGCCATTTTGGATTACTTCCTTTGGCTGGATGTCGATTGATACGGGATACCAGTCCAGTTATCGACGCACGGCCAAATTATACTCAACAGCACCGACAAAAGGGATGATGACAACTCAATTAAACCACTTTGTCAAAACGCACTTCTAGTATGGAAGTGGTATGAAAACCACAATAGTGACGTCATCAAATTTCAACGCACTTTTTTTCTATAATCTATATTTTAAAATGGTTAACAAACTTAAAACTAACCGAGGATTTGAATTTTAGGTCTTTTGGAAGACACTCTATTTAATAATCAGTTAGAAATAATTTCTTTTTGATACAGGCATCATCCCTATTATATTGTACTTTCAGGAGGTTTCTATAGTCAATTCCCAATATTTGGTCAATGTGCATAATGTATATCAGCTCAAATACATTGGTCCAATGCGCTGGCCCAACGCATCCAAAACCCGTCAATAAAAACGAGTAAATTATTTGAAACTATTCTAAATAGCAAAGTTAATTTGAAGACGCTTCCCGTCGAATGGATACTCATGCTGAAAGTGATTGAGACCAAATAATATATTTTCATTTGATTTTGGTATTCATTTAAGATACGTCGCATTCGTATTCCAGCACGGTCTTGTGGTAGAAGAGGAGGTATCTGGAAAATAAAATTGAGAAAATTAATACCAAAAAATGCAAGCATAAAGTTTGGATATGTATTGCCCAAATCGTAGAAATGATCATTTCATGAAATAGTCAACTCAATCTTCTCTAATTTGACTGTGCACTAAAATGTAAACTAATATTATAATCTTAGTAAATACCACGCCTTATTATAATTTATCGTACATTGAAAAGGATTGCCAGTTTAAATCCCGTTTTTGTGTTTTTAACTTTTTACCTGACAGAATGAAGAAAACGACAAGGACGTACCCGAAATTCGTCGGGCGTACACATACAAAAAAACCAGACGTGAGTACTAAGTACTGCCGATGCTAAATTTGAACCTATTACTAAAGAAAATTCAAAATGGTATATTAGTTACTCACCCTTCACTGTCCAAAACTTCCCTCAACGAAGCCCTCGTAATCATGTGATCGTCGCATTTGAACCAGCTTCCTTTCATTTGCCTCACATAAGCCGTGTAGTGACCAGCGTCCAAAGACCCCAGATGATTCACCACAGCGAACAAAGAGTATCGATTATCCTCGAACAATCCTTCCGGAGCGTTATTATTATCCGCCGCGTCGACAGCTCTTCGATGAGTGGACATAAACGGGGTCATATCTAACTCCGCAGGGAATGAAACGAAGGCGGATATTTTCCTATCAATTTGCGAAGAGTGCTCGAACCGTTTGAGATGGAAACTCGCCACTATTGGCAACGTTTCGAGCGTCAATTGTTTGGTTGATTCTCTATACGCCCTGCAATTGGAACACTTGATTTTGGCTGCGGATCCCAAGTGTTCAGCTCTGGTGAATCTTTCCAGACAGGCCTGTAAGGAGCCAGGGCCAGCAACGTCAAGGCTTATGTCCCAGAATGGGTCTATAGTGGTGGAGACTCCTGAGCAAGATGTGCATACGACGTCGCTCTGTAAACCGCCAGTAAAAATCTGATCTATGATGCAGTTGCATCGTTCTTTTTCTTTCCTTTCCGTTTCGTCTACGCCGTTCATGCAATGCCTGCAAACCAAGTGTTACTAGATTCATAATAGGTACATAGTTGCATTTAAATTCACATGATAAAGTTTCTTTATAATGTGTACCTAGTTATAAATGATTCTCTGTTAATCAACCTATCTTTTTATCAAACTATTATATATGATGACAATTTACCTAATTCCGTAAGAGCGTCATTGAGATTACCTTAGAATTGAAAGTGCTCATTTAATCTTACAATCGATCCATCAGCCTGCATTCGTGCACTGCTGGACATAGGCCTTTTGGAGAGCGCGCCACCACACACAATCTTACAATCCATTTATTATCAATCATGCTTTACACTTTACAGTGACAAAGTAAACCTTCGTGTGACAATCTGCAAATCTCGAGATAAAGCTGCCAGATTACATCGTATTTGATCAGTGCCTGATGGTAGCAACCAATACACAGTACACACTACATACCTATGCAGTAAATCCCATGGTGGCAATAAAGACCTTGTGAGCGTCTAGTTCCTCGAAGTAGTAGCTCGAAGCCGGCTGGATGTCTTAGCGTACGAGTAGGTATACATAACAGCTATCGATGATTTTCTTAATGACAAAGTTGCATGGAAGCAACCGCCCTCGCATCCGGTGAAGCCTACAAGTCAGCGTAATACCTACTTGTAACGTAACGAATGTGTTGTATTGTTTACTTATTGTAACATTTTTCTTTTTAAGAAAAGAGCAATGCTGAGTTTCTTGCCGGCTCTCAGTAGAATCAGCTATCCGCGCCGGTGGTAGTCTTAACGAATCATAAGTGACACAAGTTGTCCTACGTGAAATAAATTAATCATTTATCATAAACCAACACACACAGTATACCAACGAGTAACGACCTCAATTTACATAGACGGGCCCTGTCAAGCAAAGAATGTGAACTTATTTTACTAACGCCATCTAGTCTGAAAAGCGGGACAGCGCTATGTCGTGGACAAAGACAGGCTTATACAGGTGAGGGGCATGCCTTACAAGTCGGACGCCCATTTTTTTTCTATGAAAGGGCCCACCTAGTACCTACATATATATCGATGCAGTATACACACCTATGCAGTACATCCAAGGTAGCAATAAAGAACTCGTGAGCGTCTTGTTGCTCGTAGCCGGCCAGGTGTCGCGCGTGCGTCCAGATCAGATGCAGCAGCCGGTGCAGAGTGAGAGGTGTTTTAGCTCCCGAGTAGAACTCCTGACATTCAAAACAACTAATATAGGACGCAGAACGGAGATATGTCAAATTAATGTAAAAAACAGACGTATTTGCATAGTGTTACAATTTAATTTCCTTTGCTTTGGATGCTAGTCTAGATATCATGTTCCTTCGAATTACATCATCATCATACTCGTACTAATACTATAAATGCGAAAGTGTGTTGGTTTGTTGGCTTATTGGTTTGTTGGTTTGTCCTTCAATCACGCCGCAACGGAGTGACGTATTGACGTGATTTTTGGCATGGGTATAGTTGAGGACCCGGAGAGTGACCTAGGCGACTTTTTATCCCGGAAAATTAAGGAGTTCCTAAATAATTCCGAGATAAAAAAAAACCTAAACCACGCGGACGAAGTCGCGGGCATCAGCTAGTATTTGTATATTAACGACATAAGATACCTTGTTCAGAATTCTTTGAACTAAACCGTATTTGGGATGCTTATGCAACTCGTCAGTTAATTTAGTGTCATAATAATATGTTTCACACAAGGAAAATATAGCAACATATGCAAACTGCTTATAATACTTAAAATAATATAAACAAAAGCTTATTATATCCCCTACTAAGAATACATAAACATTAAAATATTTATATGATTTGCAAGAGACAAAGAAACTTAAAAGTTACAGGTCATGTAACAAAATACTATTAGTAACAGTTCACTATTTATAAGGAATCGTTTATTCCAAAGTGTACTAAACATTTAGGAATTCATTTGAAAACATAAAAACTTGACTGTTAAAATGATCTTAACAACATCTTTACTTTGTAGATACATTTTAGCTAAACGATATCTGTAATAGCTACTATAAATACAAAAGTATGTCTGTTTGTTACTTCTTAGCACTACTCAACTCAACTACTTAACCGACTTCAACAATAGTTGGCGTTGATAATCTTTATTCTGGAAAACAGACTAACTTTTTAACCAAAATAAGAGAGTCCCACTTATCCATACTTATATTATAAATGCGAAAGTGTATTTGTCTGTCTGTCTGTCTGCTAAGCTTTCGCGACCCATCTTTCAAATGATTTTGATGAAAATAGAGAGCTAGGTTGCATCCCGGGGAAGGACATATACTTTTTATAACGGAAAATGAAGGAGTTCCTGCGGGAATTTAAAATAATAAATAAATAATCCACGCGGACGAAGTCATCGTCTAGTTTTTTATCGGAAGCTTTATTATGGAAAATCAAAGAAACCAAGATGGTTTTTCCTATTTATTTTAAACATACATCCTCGCAATGTGGCGGCCATAAATAGTATATCGTCGATAGCTTTGCATCATGGAAAAATTACTTGCATTTAATCAAGGAATCCAAGACGGTTGCTACATTTTTTTTACAATATAACATCTACGGGTGGTGGCGGGCAAACTTAGCAATGACCCGCTTATTATGATATGACGCAATAAGCAACCTTATAATTTGTAGCTAACGTCAGTATGGAGTTCAGAAGCGACGTAAAATCAATGCCGACGATGCACAAAGGTATATCGCTGCAACTTCAGTACACGTTTCCAAGGCTTGCAATGCCCAGGCGAAATCAATAAGTTACGTGGGTGCGAGCTATTTTTAGACGTACCTGGAAGAGCTTGGAGACCTCGCACACGAGGCATTTTCCCGAACCCTGCGTTTTGCATTTGTGCTTCTCGCCCAGAAAATAGTCCCTTAATAGAGGGGTGTGTATTAATGTCTGAAAAAAATAAAGAAAATTACAATTAAGTACTTATTCCCTTTAGCCTTAGCTAAGAACTTATCTTTAAAGATATTATTATTAGGTTTCAAACTTTTAATTTATTGAATCGAACCGAAACTAGATATTAGATTTCTATGGAACTTATGAAAAAGTCGATGGATGATTTCCCTTGATTGCAATTAACTTATCGGCAATGTTACGATGCAGATTTCAGTTCGAAGCGAATCTCACCTAAGGGCGGTTTCAGATTATAGCGTTTTAGACGCGCATAAGCTCGTTTTTGGATGCGCTTTGAAATACGTGCATTTCTTACGAGTATACTACTGACTAGTAGGTACTACTGACTGACTCACGAGTCCGAGCGAACAGGCCGGAATAAGCGCGTGTGACTGCAGATGCAGCTTAGGTATATTCCGAATATAGGGCTATAAACCTGAGCAAATTTAGAAATTATAATTTTTCTGGGATTTTCCTCTTATACGACGACAGTTCCAAATATTATGTCCGGGTAAAACCGTCAACACTAGGTAGGTAAGTATTTTTTCGTTCGCTACGAAGTTTCATAAAGATTTGATACTCTTGTACATAAAAGCAGAGGAAAGAGAGCAAAAAAAAACGAAAAACAAGCAAATAACTGAAGAAAGTAAATAAATCAAACGTCGTTTGTAGGTCATAGCTTGAAAATAGATCTTTCCATTGATTCAATCAATAAGCCGGGATATTTAAAGGTAAGAGTTCGCTTCGAACCTTGATGGCGCCGACTTTTATTGCGCATTTAAAATTAACAAGGAACGTAGAAGGAAATAGTTCGCTAACGAAATCCATATTAGTAATGCGAAAGTCAGTCTGTTTCCTTGCCGATTTCTAGAAAGCTAACTACTAACTAGGTACAGAACTATAGAGAACTTGTTCGAAGACGAACAAAGGCTACTTTTATCCCAGAAAACCAATGACTTCCTACAGGACTTTAGTTTAGCTTTAGTTTTAAGATACCGTTACCCATTATCACCATCATGCTTTTTAAGTAAGTAATTTTTAGACGAAAATAAGTGTACCTACAGTGTACCTATATATTTAATAAATGACTTGAATCTTGAATCTTGACTTCTTAAAAATATGAAGAATTCTATGCAATTCTTGTGGCTTGTGTGCGGAACTGTACCAGACCTGCTTAACTAGGTACCTACAGAACTATAGAGAACTTGTTCGAAGACGAACAAAGGCTACTTTTATCCCAGAAAACCAATGACTTCCTACAGGACTTCTTAAAAATATGAAGAATTTTATGCAATTCTTGTGCATTGTGTGCGGAACTGTACCAGACCTGCTTAACTAGGTACCTACAGAACTATAGAGAACTTGTTCGAAGACGAACAAAGGCTACTTTTATCCCAGAAAACCAATGACTTCCTACAGGACTTCTTAAAAATATGAAGAATTTTATGCAATTCTTGTGCCTTGTGTGCGGAACTGTACCAGACCTGCTGGGCATACTCAGCAGTAGGGCGGACGTCTCTTGTATGACGTCATATTACGCGACATTTGAAAAGGGAGAACGGGCGGAAAATTTGTGGAAAAGGAAGACGTGTCCTTCAAGTCTTGGATACGGTTTATACCTACCGTTGGAAATAGTTTACAGAATTTGTAAAAGTTACCACCTTAATTTGTATTTGATGAAATGATACTTTTATCAATTAATGGTAATATTATATAAATACACTTTTGCACACATTTTGCTCTCTATATCAGGAAGAGCACACTATTTTTGTTGGGTTTTTGTTTTGTCAAGAAACCTAGAAGTATTTCTTTAGTTACTTTTTTTTAATTTTTTGAATGGTTATTAAATAACCATTCAAAAAATTTAATTAACTGGTGATTAGATAAAAACAGTTTTGGCGCTTACGTCGTTAAAAAATACGGTAGGCGTCTATAGAGGCGTATCTCACGAGAAAACCATAATTCGACATCCCGCTCGAGGACGTAAGAGGGGCACAAAATATATATCGTAGCGGCGTCTTTAAGAGCGTGCAGTAGCACCCTCTTAAAGTCTATCTAGATAAAACCGGCTAGCCACTAACCGCAAGGCGTTACATGATAGTTATGGCTGACGAGTAACACCGTGTGACCGTTTTTATAATATGATTCAATAGGGGAAGCCCTGAGAATTCACATACCTCCCTAACCAGGGCATGAAACCTAAAGCTTTGTGTATATGAAGCCGGAGCCGCACCGGCGCCGAACCGGAAGCTAGTGCAATCAAACAAAAATCGCATATATGAGCTGCATCGACCCGGCTGCAGTGCAGCTCATATGCGATTCTGAACACGAAGGTTTTAAGGTCAGGGACTTTGGGTGATCAAAGCTCGTTCGAGGTACTTATACGTTCGCAGATCGTTGATAGGATTGAATTGAAACTTTGTAGATTGCTCATGAAGGTTTCAGACAGAGACAGAGTAAGTTCCTACTACAAAAGTATTAGTAGTTACAACAACTTAGGTACATCAGTCAGATATTCGAAATCAATAAAAAGCACCAATTCATAGAAATCACCAATTCAAGATTTTAGAAATCTTCCACAATAAAACTTAAAAGCATTCCCTATGAATCATTCTAATTCAAATTCACTAATGATAATGGTCCCCCATATTTGGACCTTATGGCAATTTTCTATGAAACACAATCAATCAGTGAAAATGGGATTTTATTGCCCAGACATCTGCACATCTGTGACTCCCACGGAATAAACATTATTGTTTGATTCATTGATCAACAAATTAGTTTTTGTTATTAGAAATTGTTTTCAAATTAAATATTATGAATAGGTATCGATTTTCATAGAGATGCATTATGCTTTGGTGACTATGAACAATATCAACTATCTATCATCCCTATTTTATTGTACCAATTTAGATATTTTTATTTATTTTATTTTAGCGGGCGGCAATGGTAGATTGCATTTATCATCTAGGTACTTTAAATATTATTTCATAATGCACACCTTATAAGAAGAAGTCATATATTTGAAGTTTGAAGAGAAGCATTTAACAAAACAATTCCTTACCTGAACAATGCAGTTCATAAAACAGGTAGAGCCGAGATTCTGCAGTCCTCGGAGGCCAATGGTAGTGTGAGGGCTAATGAGGCGACGCTTCCTTAGCCGTTTCAACGCCATCACCTCATTGCTGTTGGGCAACCATGGCGTATATGGCACACTGATACCTAAAGACCTATATTGAACAATACATTGACTTTTTTTATTGCAAGATATGCTTGCACTTGACTAAAATAGAAAGCAATGACAAGGTCTAACTCTGAAAGTGAGCTTGCCTGTAAAATGCCACTGGATTCTTACAGTGGTCACATGCTGATTTTATTTTGTGCAGGGATATATATACACAAACATTGGAAGGATGTTACACAATCACAAAATGATGAAGAAGGCAAGTTTTATCTTCATCTTTGCCCAAATAAATTTACCATTTTTTTTAACCAAAATTAAGTTAGGTAAAGGATAAGGATAATAACACCCCTCATCCTTGTATGTTGAATAAATTTTTCATAGATTATACTTAAACCGTATTATAATACTAAATTTCAATATCTGTTGCAGTCGGCAAAGTTAGGTGATGTAAATGTAAATTAACATACTAAAATTTATGCTGTTACTTACTTTGCTTCGAGCAACCGATTAGATTGTGAGATCTCAGTTAGTTCCCTGTCATAGATGTAATCTTGGCATTGTGCACAAAACACATTACCATAGCTCAGGTCAACATATAAGAAGTGTTTTTTATTCTTAGAGTGCTCTTGGATGTGTCCACCGTAACATGCAAAGTATATGCAGTGGAGGCAAGAGTGGAGCCTGGGACCCGGCTGCCCGCATGCGAAACATAGGCATGATGTGGCCTAAAAATATGATTTTTATATTAGTTTAAATATTCCACTTGGTAAGGTTTCCTTCTCTCTAACCTAACATTACATGCTCTCATTTAGATTAAACAAAGACACTCTGAAATAAGTATCTAATTTTCTTATAAAAAGTTCTGGAAGAGTAGTTTTAACCTAAAAGAAGTGATTATGATAGTTACTTCTTTCCAAATCCCAGCAATCTTATAGCTTTAGACACTAAGTTTAGATAAACTGATGAATAAATCAATTAAATAAAAATAAAATATTATCAACCTATTGTACTACAGATTTGTTGCAAAGAAATGCAATTAATAATATACAGTGTTACAACAGTACAACTAATAAAAATATATAATAGGTATATGTTGGTCATCAGCAATCAAAACATACAAACAAAATCAGCTGTTGGTAGGTCAAAGATAACTATAATCAGCTGATTACTCAAGCTCACGACTGACAAAAGAATGAACTTATAAAACAACCACTCACGCGACGGTGAATGAAACAGATTTAAAGCTAGCTAATAACGCGAAAAGGAGATCGACAGCAATACTTTAATCCCAGGATCCTAGATAACTCAAGTTCATTTACCTTATATCTCCTTGCTTCGTAAGAAGTTGATGCCACGAAAAATGCGTGGACTATTTTATAAGGACTCGATCCTTTCGCAGCCTTAAAATTGCTCAAATGCAAACATCCATTGTCATTCATTATTTCGGTTTAGGAAGAATGGTCCCGGATATGCAAAATTCGCCTTTTACACGTCGATCCTAAATGAAAAACATTATTTTTACAACACAAAGTGACTTGAACTACAAATAACAATAGCGTCAGATTCATTAATTAACACATAAACAAGAGAAAAGGCGCACGCTAATGGCTATTCTGACTACTGTTTCGCGCCCTACGTTAAATAGTAAACGAAATAATAATAAAAAAGGTTTGGAATTTAATTAATAAAAAAGATGGGACGGACATCCTCACCTCTACCGTACAGTGTACACGAAACCAGCACTGACAGCGCACGTCTGAACGAAACCTGTGGACTTGTCCGGTGTGGGGACCTTACGGTACTTTCCCCCTAAATTAGGGAGATTTTTGCACATGTAATTTGAAAACTGTATGAAATCAGTACTAAATCTTGTCTTTGTTGCAATCGGCTATGTGTTCGAGTGTACAACCTTCTATATAAAATTCCAGTGTGTAACGTAACATATTTTATCTTAACATTCATAACGAACTGGATCAAACACTGGAAAATTCTAATCTAAATAATGAATAACAGCTACAAATTTAGCTCGATTTCAATTTTAAAACATGACTTATATACGAGTATGTATTCTTCTTCAATACTTATAATAAAACTGTAACAGGTCCAATTCTGTACATTGAAGATATTTTGAAAATTTTTTTTGGAGGGCACTCATTATTCGATACTGAAGCTAAATCTGTAATTTTTTTCATTTTTGTCTGTCTGTCTGTAACTTGGCCGCGCATCACGCCGAAACTACTAAATGAATTCAAACGAAACTTGGCACGATTTGAGCCCATACTACGAGGTAGGACATAGGATACTTTTTATCCCGAAATTCTACCCCCGAAGGGGTGAAATAGGGGTTCAGAGTTTGTATGAAAATCCTTAATTTCTCAAGTTATAGCCATGAAACAGCATTTGGGCTTTCGTTAAAGTATGAAGAAGTACGTGTTTCACCATTATAGGGGGATTATACCGTGGGATAGTAATATAGGCTACTTTTTAACCCGGAAAATAAAGGAGTGCCTGTGGGAATTGAAAAAAACTTATGCCACGCGAATGAGTGATGCTCAATCACACCAGAACGGTTGAACGGATTTTGATGAACTTTGGCAACAAGATAGATTACAGTCTGGAATTAGACAAAGGCTACTTATTATCCCGGAAAAATTGAGGTTTTTCGGTTCCCGCGGGAACTCCTTAATTTTCCGGGATAAAAAGTAGCCTATGTGTTATTCCAGACTATAATCTATCTCTGTGCCAAATTTCATCCAGATCCGTTCAGCCGTTGGGGCGTGATTGAGTAACAAACATCCATATCCATACATCCATACATCCATCCAAACTTTCGCATTTATAATATTTATATATTTGATGGAGTTAAAAAAACTTATTCCACGCAGACGAAGTCGCGGGCATCAGCTGTATATCTATACTTATATTATCTATCTATCCTTATAACTAACTATCTATCTATATCTATATCTAACCCGGAAAATTGAGGATTTTCGGTTCTCGCCTGAACTCCTTAATTTTCCAGGATAAAAAGTAGCCTATGTGTTATTCCAGACTATAATCTATCTCTGTGCCAAATTTCATCCAGATCCGTTTAGCCGTTGGGGCGTGATTGAGTAACAAACATCCATATCCATACATCCATAGATACATCCAAACTTTCGCATTTATAATATTTGTATTTGATGAAGTTAAAAAAAAACTTATTCCACGCAGACGAAGTCGTGGGCATCAGCTGTATATCTATACTTATATTATCTATCTATCCTTATATCTAACTATCTATCCTTATATCTAACTATCTATCTATATACATTATTCCGAAAAATTGAGGTTTTTCGGTTCCCGCGAGAACTCCTTAATTTTCCGGGATAAAAAGTAGCCTATGTGTTATTCCAGACTATAATCTATCTCTGTGCCAAATATCATCCAGATCCGTTCAGCCGTTGGGGCGTGATTGAGTAACAAACATCCATATCCATACATCCATACATCCATCCAAACTTTCGCTTTTATAATATTTATATTTGATGGAGTTAAAAAAACTTATTCCACGCAGAAGTCGCGGGCGTCAGCTATAAAGAATATACATACATATATACATATACAAAGGCTACTTTTTATCCCGGAAAATTAATGAGTTCCCGCGGGAATCGAAAAAACTTAGTCCACGCGGACGAAGTCGTGGGCATCAGCTAGTCTTTAATATATGTATTCTTCGATTCAGGGGTCCATTCAAGCTAACTTTTTAAGTAAAACGGGTAAAATCATTGTTTATATATAAAACAGTATAATTCACCTCAATTTGTGTTTTACTTTTGGAATAAAAGTTTAGGGGAAACATTTTGAAAAGTTCCTAATTTAAGAAAATTTTAAGAGGAGTCTGTGGAAACTCAAAATCAGAGGGTGGCTACACTGCCAGGGCATTGATCATGCGTAGTGTAGTGTATGTGTAGTGGTATCCGATCTTTCGCTTTCGCCCTGTAGTTTAAGTGGGATAGCGATAAACGGGATTGTTTAGATTAGAGTACGCACTCCATCTACTTTTATTTAAATACCTTCGTGGTGCGTTGCCAATTCGTTACAGCTTCGTGGGAAGTGGGAAGCATCACAAATTAATAATCTGTCTTTATTCATTGATAATCCTTAGACTATAGAAAAAAAAGATAATCTGAGCATCACAATCTATGCCTCAGAGTAACAGCCTACGTCGTGAAGCACCAGAGATAAATAATACTACTTACTCTATGTATAGGATAGTGCTCTAGTGAAGCCTCAGAAGGACTAGAATCCAGAGCCGTTAAACTAGATAATGTAGTGAAGCGCAGACCAGCAATGATTAGCGTTGCCAGAAAGTTGCTTTTGTAACCTTTTAGGTGATTTTTAACTCCGAGCGTGCCACGACACAACGCGTCAGTTTTATTTTTAGCTTTGGTTTTGTTAGTGTTTTCTTTGAGAAAAGAAGCTGGATACTGCATATGTGTACAAATTAGTAGGTACTTGAGAATGAGGATAACCACTTAACTCTATCGTTCTTTACCTACATAATTCGTTTGACTCGCCTGCTTGGTTTCATTTACAAAAGAAAGTACAAAAAAACGACGAGACCTTCTTTGCAGACCAACAACTTTCAATCTTACTACTAGAAAAAATATATAAAAGATTACTTATAAGTTATATCCTGAGCTTTTCCCAGAAAAAGGATAGGAGCTTTTTTATCCGTTTCACTTTCAGGTAACTTTTGATATGTCCCAGCTCCCAGCTGGCAACACTGCTGTTTACTGTACTGTTTTATGTTTAGTTACAGTTTAGTAGTAAATAAAATATGGCCGCTAGTAAATTTTAACGATGTAAACTTTTGTTTACTGTTTAAATGAAATTTAAGAAATGATAAGTGAATTTGAAAATTTGTCTCTTGGTGGAAATAATGCTGCCAGCAATCATGCAGATCCTTTCATACATACGGGTAATTTAAGTGTTTGTTGTTCATATAAAGGCGTTACTTGTTGACCTCAATGAATCTGGTGGTAAAGTAGTGTTTGGCCATCGTATCACGATACTATTTCTTACAGAGTTGACACCCGAGCAGCAGAAGACCCTTATTGATATTAGACGAAGGAAAACAGAGCTTCTGCTAGAAATTCAGGTGAGTAAAAAGTAAACAGTTATTTACCTACTGACAAAGTTCCAAACAGCAAATTAGGGATGTGTCACTAGTTACCAAAATATGTTGATGAAAGCAACAATAACTTAGCATCCTTTCAATGAGTTATAAATTAGCAATATTTGTTATTACTAATTTATTAAATACTTGCAATGCATTGGTAGGAAGGAACTACATTTATTTTGTTAGATTCAGTTAATTTCTATAGGAAACTGGCGTTTTCTTTGGAGATACATACACATCCATTTAGTTTTTCGTGATGGGTGGGCACTGTGGGCAAAAGTGGGAACTGACGGTGACACCTATAACTAAAATATGTTCCCTTAGTTTACTTCTGTCCAGGCAGATTAGTTTGTGTGTTAGACATTTGTCCATATTAGGGAACACCTCTCCAGCTTTTCTGTAGTCTAAAGCATTCCTTAGAGATATTTTGTCTTATAATAAATAGCAATGGCTGGAAAGTTGGCACTTGCTTAAAACTTCAGGAAAGAAACCACAGAGCTTGAAGCTAAATTTTGCGGTAATTACAAATATTTCAATATAGTTAACATTAGACCTGTTTTTAATTTACTTTATCCAATCTAGTCTATCTTAATCACCTTGAAATATATATCTGAAATGTCTATAAAATCCATATTGTATCCAATTGAGCATATATATAAAAATTAATTTCATTACTTCAATACTTTACAGAGTAGATGGAAAACTGCAGGCTATCTCCTGCTGGTAGTTCTACCTCACTTAGTAGCGTGCCTAGGGTCCAAAACCAGGTCAAGCCAGCTAAAGGTATATTTTATAGGATATTAAAATCTAATTCACATCTTCCATAACTGTAAATTTGTGAAATGAAGAACGTTATTTTACGAAAACCGAAACAACAGCCAGTCGAATTCATAATATTAGATACCTACTACCTATACCTATAATCAAAGAATAGTTTATAATTACCAATCAAAGCAAGATAAGTAATTTGTTTCATACGCTGATCTTATCCAATTGTATTTAAATTTTTATGCATTTTACTTGCAAATTTAGGACTTTAGAAATAATATGGTACGTAGCCTACCTTCAGGCTTGAAACTGTTTTCCGTTCCGTGGTATTCTCAAAAGAAATATCCTTTCACCAATGCACACATTTTCGATATTTAGTTAATGAGTTGACTGTAAGATACGATACGAGAACTTTTATTTCATCTGAACTAATTTTTTATCAAACATCAATATCACAAACTTCTAAATGCTTAGTAAACTTAATCACCAATTTTTGTTTGTTTACATTTTACCCAAAAACAAAACTAGCTGTTTCGCAAATCGCAAGGCGGCACTTATACGTACTTCACACTTATTGACGCCACAATTCTCACGAAGTTCACTACGAAGCCGGGCTTATTGCTACCATACAAAGTGACTATATTTACCTATAATATTTATAGTTGATTTACTCATTTCTCAGCAAGAGAGAAGAGTGAATTGAAAGCCCCATTGCAAGCCAATATGAGCGAGCGGGATGGAACATTACATCCTATCGGAGGACTTCGCGTCTCTACGGACGTGATCGGCGCGCGGCGGCATGCTAGCGGGCCACTGACCTCTATTTAGTTTTGACAGATCACTGCGCGCGAATTTTAAACATTGTTTGCGTAAAGTAGTTGAATATTTTATATTAATTTTATAATTATTGATAGTAGGTATATCATAGGATTTCGCAACGCAAGCCTGGCTTTTTGGCTTGTACTATAAAAACGCCACTGACCTCACTACTACTACTACTTAGTACTACTGCAAACTGTTTGTTAATATTGTATGGAGATAATACAGTAGAACCTATATAAGCAAATATTATTTTGGTACTAGATGATACCAGCAACTTTGTATGTGTGGATTGATGTTTTTTGAATCCCATGGGAACTCTTCAATTTTCCGAAAGAAAAAGTAGCCTATTCCCCGAAATGTAACCTAATTTTCTGGATTTCTCACTAATCCAG
The DNA here is from genome assembly GCA_923060345.2 of Erebia aethiops. Lineage (NCBI taxonomy): Eukaryota > Metazoa > Arthropoda > Insecta > Lepidoptera > Nymphalidae > Erebia > Erebia aethiops. The sequence continues at coordinate 22,104,068 of OV281082.1, forward strand.
TTTCACACTTACAAAGGTTACCAAGAGGTAAATGCTATCTCTGATAGAGGCCAAAATTTGAAAACTCACAAAAAACTCTGTTTACTATTAAATTAGTTAAAAATGGGACTAGCTACTTTCACACTGAGAGGCAAAGCCTTACTAATAAGTTACTATACAATTACATTCTATACATTTTTATGCATGTCTTTCAAATTAAAATGACATTCTTTAACCTGATAAATCATTGCCTTTTAAAGGTCAGGCATAAATGCAATTGTTCAAATGTGGCTATTGGTTACACATGCCTGTGACTCAGCAGTGCTTTATGTTTGTTTAAGCCCTTTACACAAAGAATTTCTACTCTCTATTCTACCCCTTTTATAAATTCTAGTGAATAGAGTTCAACACACAATGTGGCCAATTCTGTATAATAAAATCTCTAATAAAATAACAGCTTTAAATCTAGCTCTGTCCTTTTCCTCAGGGAGTGTTATGAAAGGGTTAGCAGTATTTTTAATGTTTTAATTTTAGTTTAGAGATTGTGCACTACATAATCAGCCCCACTGGCAGAGTGGAGCTGAGGCAAGATATGCTGCAGCGTATTCTGCGATGTCAAATAACCTTTATTTACTTTGGCATAAACAAAAGCTGTAACCAAATGACTTGCTTCAAACTGCCTGTAGGTTCTGTCTCTGAGATGGCTTTTTCCCAAGATTATAAGTGTTTCACAGTTATACAGTTAAAGATGGAAGTGCACTAATCTGAGATGCAGCAGCAGCTTTAGTAAACCAATGCTCCTAATCAGCGTTGGGTACGACCCGTCGTTGGGTAGCGATTAGTATCAGCGTAGGGTAATTGCGGTCGTACATATCCACCCATCAGCCTGGACCAGTCCCAATGTATGTACCTTTGTATCTAGAAGGGACGCCCACAGTTTGTTAAATTAATCAGTTGGAATCAGAGGTGAGTGCAGTGCTGTATTAGTCCACTGTTTAGCAAAGGCTTTCGTCTAGGTTTGCACTGTGCACTTATTTACATTTTACATTTATTTGTTAAAATGAATCCGGCAATAAAGGTTTGTATACCTAGTAGGAATCACGACTCAAAATTTTAAAAAAATTACGTGGTCTTCCGTTTGGCCTATATTGTGATCTTTTGTATGTGGAGTTCTTCAATCGTTTGAAACGGAGCAAAGCAGCCTCTTCGTCGCTTCACATACCTACCTAATATCATCACGAAATATCTGGATTCGTCAGACCTGATACCTACGTTTACCTACCTCAAAGGTGCCATAAACAATCTCGGAGCCCTTCTGAGTTTACATCACTTGATTTGCATAAAATGCCCTCACATGGCAAAAAGCACATCTGCACCAAACATCTTCAATCTCTTAAGGGATTTTAAGGGATCCTCAATCTTAACACATCGATTTTATAACTTCGCATATATTAATTATTAATGGATTCATAAAAGTGGCTTACTTATCGTATTGTAGTTGTACGATTACTTAATAAATAGTTAAAATAGCGGCAAAGGCTTGACTTCACAGAAATTAAAAAAATTACAACATCCATTCCATATTAAGTACCTATTATATTGAAAATTGGAAACCAAGCATATCAAGCAAATTAGAAAATCAGCACCATCCGCAAAGTTTTTCGCATAGGTAAATACTTGATGGGCTGAATAAATTAATACTAATGCGAATATATGTTTCTAGAGGTCGCCCCCGACTTCGTCCGCGTACGATGTCTGATTTTCTATGAGATTATGAAATTTTCCTGTTGCAAAAAAGCTAAAAATCTATCTATATATCAAAAAATCTATAGAGGCTTGGCTATACTATACTATGGCTTATAATGCAGGTTTTAATTATTTAAAACTAATAACCTAAATGATTTTCATGTCTATACATAGGACTTACTTTTATGTAACCTTCTTACCACGATTTCACCCCTTTTGGGATGGATTTTCGTAAAATTGCTTATACAGGTTATTATTATTATTTGAAACTCATAACCTAAATCCCTATTTTCAAGTCTCTAACTTCAAAAATATAGGACTTTCATACGAACTTTGAACCCCCATTTCACTCCCTTAGGGGTGAATTTTCTCAAAACTGTTTCTTAGCTGATGTCTACACTATAGACGAAATCTACCTTTAAAATTTAAGTTTTGTATGCTTTATAGTTCCTGAGATATCGTGATTAGTCAGTCAATCAGTGAGTGAGTGAGTGAGTGAATGAGTGTTATTTCGCTTTTACTTTATATATAATAAAATATATATATTATATAATATAAAATTCTATTATTATTATTACTTTACCAATAGGTAATACCTAATAATATTATGGTTTACCGTGTTATTTGCGAACTGAAAGAACATGGTAAACCATAATAATATTATTATTCTTATATTTTGTCAATAACCTCGAGCGTCCTTGAAGGGACGAAAAGTCCTTTATGGGATTGTCGTAAATCAGCGGATCCTTGGGCCCTTTCATTCAGAAGATTGCAGAGCACACTGACGTAAGCCGGCAATGCTTTAGCTTACTACGATAGAAAGAGAGGTAGGTATGTGGTTAATACTTCAGTCAGTAACTGTCGGAGTGCGGTGCGGGCACGTTGTCCCCAGTTATCGTCGGGGCCAATCGGCTACAACCCGCGGTCTTTAAACAAAACAAAAATACCATTTCAACGACGTGAAGTGTTTAATGTAAGGTTTAGTTATTAAATAACCATTGTGTTTTTGTGTGATCGATCAGTATAAAAGCTTGCAAAGTGATAAGGCAAGATAAGTGGAAATTGTTGTGGCTAGGCTATCCATCGTCATTTGCCTTAAGTTCAATTTGTACCAAGATTTAAGCTAAATTTAGGTGGAGCTATCGGTTTGTGCTTTCAATTTGTGTCACATTTCAATTCTTATTAACATCTTGTGTCATTGCATGACTCATTTCGCTTGTATGTACGTTATTGGTAGTTAACTGAAAACGTTTGTTATTCCATTGTAATTGAAATAAATGTATTACGTAGCTTTCGAACTGGTTAGCCTTCAGGGTTTGCCGTACCTAATCTACAATTTCAGCGTATTTGGCATTGTTTGATCTAGGAATACTTTGGCTGCACAACGTTTGTTTAATGTTTGTGCTAAGTCTGTACACATTTTGGCCTATCTGTCCTGATATATTCTGTACAAGTTTACCTTCCTTTCCTATGGTCATAAATCGTAATAGTTTTTTTAATTGTATAATTATCTTCTCTTGCTTTCGATATTTTGTCAAGTTAAGCACATTACTGTGTATAACTTGATAATGACCTCATTAAAGTTAATTGCGTACACAACATTTAATTTTATCATTTTCCTGAATTTAAAAAAGTAAACTTAATTATCCAGTAGATTCTGTCCCTAATTATTGAATTTACTGTGCATAAAAGTGAAACGAAACTTTTTATTTAGTGGCGATTTAATTACCTATGGTCGTTATCAAATTACCCTATAAAGCAACTTTGGTTTGCAATTTCAACTGTTGGTAATAAAGCTACTGCTAACGATTGGTGATTTATTAGCCTTATTCATATCATTTGCACCATTGTTGACACTATGACAGTTATGCACTGCGTGGTCGATAATGGCATTAGAATTTTAGAATTACAGCTGTACTGTGCTGTACAACTTTTGAGCTATATGATTAGCTAGTTATGGCGATCTCATTTCTCTCAAATTTTAATACATACAATTATTGTATAAAGTGTCATTTTTCCTGGAATTGCTGGGAAGTTATATTTTTTTGAAATGTGGTACCTATTCCCCTAACTGGACAATTGTCGCAATTCATCGGTGCTATCTATCACGCATCCTCTCTGACTTCCGGACTGTTGCTGACAGTTTTGATAACAAGCGCCAATGTACAAAGCTACAATATACAAGGAAAAAAATGAAATAGGTATATTTTAGCGGCAATGAGTAATTGATGGTGTTTTGTTTTTCTTTTTCAATGGATTTTTAGTTTTTGTGTAGCAATAAAGAGTTCTACTAATGGACTAAATTGAATTTGCTATAGCTAATTGATAAGCTATTATCAAGCACAATACAACAAATCACAATTTAAGTAGGTAAATGTAGTTACTTCGTGGTTCGAAATTTATTGATGTAAACAAACAATGCAATTCTTACGAGAATAAAATTTACGATAAAAGTCGGATTGGAGGAGGAGGAGGTGTGATTGTCGCAAACGTAGACGTGTAGACAGATAAGCAGCTACGTATAGTTGTCGCGGTGCCAAACGGTGGCGCTCGTGCGTTTCTTCAGTCGAGTGCGCTCCTTGGCGGGAAGTGTATGGCGCGCGATGTGCTTGCATGTTCGGCTGCTGTGCGGCGCGCTCTGCTGGCCGGTGCTGATGCGCTGCGCCCGCGCCGCGCGCACCTATGACGACGATTACGACCAGGTGTGTCATCAATCACCGATCCTGCTTTTTCTGCACTGTGATATCAGTATCGTATAGCTTCACCTATATTTTGGCAACACTTGACGTAGGCGTTGACGTAATATGTTATCGCTATCCAATTATCGTCGATACGTAGTCATACACTTTTCACTTATTTTGCAAATGTTTTTCGCCAATCAATTTAACATTAACGGCTTGCAGGAGCGCGTGTTTTGAGCTTGATTAAAATAGTTTTGAGGGTAAGGGCCCACGTTGTGTGAAATTGTGATGTGCGTGGTGCGTTAGCGCTTCTCGAGTTATGTTTATCAAGGCCGCCCCCGTGGCCAGCGAAGACGAGCGTCGTGGTTCAGTGTCTAATTGGTTCTCGTCGTTGAGACGCGGCGGTCGGCGTAAGCGTGAAGAGACTGCTGCCGTTCCGGCCGGTTACGGCTCATTAGGCAGACGGAAGGATGGCACGCAGTCCCGCGGCAAGACGAGATCGGCCTGGGATCTCACCACCGTCACACGACTGGTCTGTATAATCAAAAATCTCACTATCTTTCAGTGAAAGGCATTTAGAATGCATAAACAGCATAATCCTCTGGAGACTATAGTTTTTGGCTGTTATCCAAAAGCGCTGGATCGATCCCGCTTTTTGAGTTTGCGTGTAAAACCATGGATATAGCTACACAGGATTCAACGACTTTTAGCGTCATCATTATGAACGAGTCACTTCGTAAATTAATTTTGATTGAACATTATTGGAAGTCCACGGACGTTATTATTGTTTGATGTTTTGTATTTACAAACATAATATATGCGGGCAGTGTGAAAATTATATGAGGGTACTCTGTGTTTATCACTGAAGGCAACACCAGAAGGCTTGCATCAACGCTAACATCCAAACAATTGAGTTGATAGATTTAGTTGAGTTAATGCCCTGACAGTATTAGTGCGATACAATTGGAACTGTTTTTGTTACGTTATCACTTAAAATTATTTCTGTCTGACTCACAACAATATAGATTATCAATATGATAACATCAATGCGATCTGATAGGAGTTACCCATATAATAGTAGTAATCCGTATCTCTCAAGCGATAAGTTTTGTACATAAAGGGGAATATGAACCGATTGTTATTAAACGACAGTAAGTATCAATATCATGCTATTTACCTATACACAATTCTCCGAAATCCTATTCAATGAAAATTATCTAAATAATTTTTCTTCATAAAATTTTGTCATCATTTTTCACATTTCGCTCATAATAATTTTCCGAGTTATTTTAAAAGATTGCAAACGGCTTTTTTTCACTTTCAAGGTCAAACGAATCTGGTTTTACGTTGAACTCGAGTGCGTCAGGGCTTATTTATACAGCATAGGTGAGATCAGTATGCCTTGTGTTTGTATGCAAATCACGGTCATTGTCGTTCCAAGTTCGTTTTATTGTAGGATTAGGTGTAATGAGGAATGTCTTTAGAACAAAGATGTCTTATAAAACATCGCCAAGTGTGACATCATTAAAACTCGTAGAGTTAATATTATAGTGTTTACTCGAAGAATGTTAGCTCGTCCCAATTATGTGCGCATGGTGGAACTTTAAACAATAAACGTCGCGCCTCGGCATCCATGTAGACGATGAAATTGAACAATACATCGGTAAATTTATTTCTAAAATGAATTTTAAATCTTGACGATACATTTTAAATTCCTTTGCACCAGAGTTGCGTGTTGGGGATTGAACATCGAACCCTCGTGTGAATGACAATTTAATTTTAGGAAGCTACGGTAGACTTGTTTTGATATTTTTAATGCTTGTGCTATGCTTTTTCATTATTTCAGCTTTAGTATATCGTGGAAGGATAATCCTAATTAGGTTCTGGTCAAAACCCTATCTCTACTAATACAATTATTAATTTAGTCAAGTTTTTCTTCATTGACGCAAGGGAGTCTGGCAAGACCGCCAGAGTTTAGCGGTTTGGCTCGCCACAAAAATCAACTCTTGCTTTATCAATAACTGGAATACAGTTCCAATCTGAATAACCGATCACTGAAATTTAGATGAAAACCCTGATTTTATCGTGACATGATATGACAATGCTTCTTATTATTTATGCAAAATGAGTCAGTCGCATTATTTCTGCGAGTCACGTATTTTAACCGCACAAAAGAACGTTAGGTATTTACCCAGTATAAACTATAGATACCATACACTGGTTAGTTTTGCTGTTTGGTGATGGCGCTAGCATACCTAACCCCCTTGGAAAGAATCCGCATTGATTGCGGTTCGTGACTCACACGTCATTTGTATTTACGTTCTACGAACCTACTCGTTAATGGTTCGCACGTAACTAATAGATTACTAACGATGTAACAAAATAAACTATCAATTTTAGCCAGTACTTAATTATTTATTAAAATATACAAATTCATATAAAACTCTAAACCAAATTTGTGAAGTACCTAATTGAGAAAAATATAAAAGCGAAAGGTCACTGACTGACTGACTCACTGATCATCACGATATCTCAGGAACTATAAAACATACAGACTTGAAATTTGGAAGGTAGGTTCCTTCTATGGTGTAAACGTCAGCTAAGAAACGGTTTTGTGAACATTCACCAATAAGGGGTTGAAATGGGGGTTAGAAGTTTGTATTAAAGTCCTTTGTTTTTGAAGTTAGACACATGAAAATTAGCATTTAAGTTATAAGTTTAAAATAATAAAAATCTGTATAATCTTTTTTCCGAAAATCTACCCCAAAGAGGGTTAAATGGGGGTTGGAAGTTTGCATGATGGTTCTAAGTTTTTGAAGTTACAGACTAGAAAATCGGGATTTAGGTTATCAGTTTTAAATTATAATAACCTGTATAAGTACTTTTTCGAAAATATACCCCAAAAAGGGTGAAATGGGGGTTGGAAGTTTGTATGAAAGTTCTATGTTTTTGAAGTTAGATACTTGAAAATCGGGATTTCAGTTAGTAGTTTTAAATGATAATAACCTGTATAAACCATTTTACGAAAACCCACCCCACAAAGGGTAACATGGGGGTTGAAAATTTGTATGAAAGTCCTATGTTTTTGTAGAAAGAGACATGAAAATTCAGCTTTTCGGTTATAAGTTTGAAATAATAAAAACCTGCATAAGCTATATAATGCCTCTTTAGATAGACTTTTTGCAGCGGGAAAATTTCATAATTTCATAGGAAATCAGAAATTGTACGCGGACGAAGTCGCGGGCGACCGCTAGTTGAGAAATAAAATAAAATTGCTCCATAAATTATATATTTATAATAACTCCATAAATTAAATTTATAATTTATGGAGTAACCATAATATTTTTAATGAACATTTTGGTGCCCTTTGTAGGAAAATTGAAGTCATATTGGCATAGCTTGTGTATATGTCAGATTGCAAAAACCGTTAGATTGTAATCGAACTAGCGACATTGTAAACTGTCGACAGATTGTGAACCGTTCAATGTTCTGAGTGTCAATTTTTGAAATATTCACTGTTTTCTTGTCTCTTTCTTGTAGGTTAGGTTAGGGTTCGACATAAATAATCAGGTAGAAAAAGAAAGATAAATTATCGGGTTAATATACCTAACAGATTACAATCTACCGAAAACTATTGCGTTGAATTTTAATCTGTCGACAGTTTAAAATTACGCTAGTTAGATTACAATCTAACGGTTTTTGCAATCTTACGGTGACATATACACTATACAGTGTACACTATCCTCAGGCGCTATCTCTAGTTATAAATAAAATGAAACGTTCTGAAAAATGAAAAGCTTTTAATAACGTTAAGTGCGTTCTCAGTAAACTAAACTCACTCATATTATATAATACTCCTCTACTTTGCGGGGCCTGTTATGGGCTTAACAGGTAATCTGTCTTATATCGTTAACTGTTTTCCTCGCCTAAGTAGACTAAAGATCTATAATTTATTTCGGAGACTAGCTGGCAAAAGTCAGCCATGCTCGGGTGGAATATCTGAAAATTCCCTAGTAAGACTCTACTTTATAAGAAATCATATACACGCAAAATCATGATCCAGATTCTATTAGATTAGATTAGATTAGATTGATGTTTCTAGACCACGGTAGTTGCAAGGTGATATCAGTCAGTCAATTTGTCCTCTTATACAGTTTAATTTTAGATTTAATTTTATCCACTAACTAGGTAGTAAGTATAGCTATGAATTGCATTTTTTCATTTCAGTATAATGTTGAGTACTGACTGATCCAATACATAAATCGACGTGGTACAATGAATATTGATGATGTCGATTATGCTAAGTAAATGAAAAAACCTCTTTTATATACAAAAGTCGTTCATGCATGACCTAGCTATACGTCACTTCCCTTTGTAGCACTTTGCTTTTGAATTTGTTTCAAAAATTCAAACGTGGTCTACTTTTCGTTCGTGAACGTTGTATAGAATGGTTGTTGTCACGAAAGTAGGGTTGTCTCATTTTTGGAGGACATGATCTGTATCCTGTGTAGATACGAGATAACATGGCGCCGTACATATTCGAGCTCTCAATGAATAAATAAATGCGAATGTAATAATTTCAATATATAAACTAATATTTTATATTCCCAATGATATCCAGTTTTAAAGGCATTTACGAAGCTTTTGTACTGAGTTGGAAGAACAACTTTTTCTGAAACAAATCAGTATCAGTAACTAGTTTGTAGTTACATAAATTAACTATGTAGGTACTAATTGCTGTCTCTACGGAGTGCATTATAATGTAATACATAATTACAAGTTAGGGTTATCTTTTTTTCTCTAATTATGTCGAGTGACTTAATAATAACTGCTATAAGCTAATTTTTTAAGTAGGTACAATTGTTTACATATTGATGTACGTGTCATAACTCAACCAAAAATTTCATTTTTTTATCAAAATTACATCCATACTAATATTATAAATGCGAAAGTGTTTCGGCTGAAGTGTTTCGGGTGTTGAAAGTCTGTCCCATCTTTTCAACCGATTTTGATGAAATTTGTTTTTTCTGGAAAATTAGGGAGTTCCCGCGGGAATAAAAGAAACTATTCACGCTGACGAAGTCGAGGGCATCATCTAGTTTCTCATGTTTGTCCTAAGTTTTTAGTGAAAAAAAAAATCCTCATGTCCTACTTTTCAAACTTCGGCAATGGTAGGTAACCCTAGATAAATGGACTTTTTCATTTGCAAATGAGATGCAGAACTTCCAGTGTAAACAGCCTTTTTTTTATGCACGGGAATACGGATCCCTCTTTTCGATGAGTTCACAAGGATCTGTTTAAATCAATGCCTACACTGCAGCGTTTGTTTTGTTTCGTTGTTTTATTTTGGAACTTAAAAAAAGCTTGTTAAATAGTCTGACGGTGAATATCGGGTGTGTTGTTGTCTTTGTTAAACTCTTAAATCATGTAATTTTCATACTGTAACTAAAATTACCAGAAATAGCATTATTCTTTTGACATTGTTCTGATCTTGTGTGACAAATACTTAAATTGGAATTCCTTATAGACGCGCTCTGCCTTTGATAAACTTTCATGAGAAACTTTCTTTAAAAATGTTCCTTTTTTGCTTCTGGGGTCTGTTCAGTCGTACCTACTACCTACATATAAATTATATATTATTTTGTTAGATTGAAATTAACATATTTTCATCCGTATTTTAATATTATAAAAGCGAAAGTGTGTCTTTCTGACTGTCTTTCTCCTACGCTTTCACGGCCCATATAATCAACCGATTTTGATGAAATTTGGGGTAGATTATATTTAGGGGAAGGACATAGGCTACTTTTTATCCCGGAAAATTAAAGAGAGCCCGCGGGAATCAAACAATCTTTATCCACGCGGACGAAGTCGCGGGATAAAGATTGTTTGATATATTTCGTTTGAAACAAGATTAAGTAAAGCTTGGAATGTTCAAGGGTTCAGAATTCCGTCATTTGTTTAACATTTGCATTTTATAGTCACGTTAGACATTAAAACCTAATACGACAGTAATGCAGAATTAGCATAGCTGGCGTCCTTGTTGTTAAAACAAGCTAAATAGTTACGGTATCCGCATTGCGATTGGCAAGAGAAAAATTCTAGGCTATTGATAGAAAGTGTAGTTTCGGGCGATGCCAAAGTTTCAGTTACGGAGATTTATGTGTTTGTGTCCTGTTCATTTACTAGGCGCCGAAGAAAATTGGCTAAACTATCGGGCAGTTAAAAAACTGAAATTAGATGGTTCTTTGTGATAAAGAAAAATATTTTTAATTAATCCACTACAAGTTAGCCCTTGACTGCGGTCTCACCTGATGGTAATTGATGATGCAGTCTAAGATGGTAGCGGGCAACCTGTTAGGGGCATGGCAGTTATATTTATCCAAACCCTTATTCGGTTTCTACACGGCATCGTACCGGAACGCTAAATCGCTTGGCACGTCTTTGCCGGTAGGGTGGTAACTAGCCACGGCCGAAGCCTCCCACCAGGCCAGACCAGGAAAATTCAGAAATTATAAATTCCCAAATTGACCTTGCCGGGGATCGAATCCGGGACCTCAGCACGTTAAGACAACAGCGCTCTATACTGCGCCACGGAGGTCATCTATAATAAATATTTTTAAAGCAGTAAATGCACAAACATAGAATTACTGGGTGTTAATTCCATACGCACTTACATGTTTCTGAGGGTTTAAGGCGAGTCACCTCAGCTCAGCGGTGAAAACTGGTTTGCTAGATCAAATTTTTTCGGTATTTACTATTAAATAACGGTCTTACAAAAAATATCCGATACACTTAAAGATATTGTCTAAAGAATGTGCTAATTTGTTACACGATAGGATGTACTTTACTCGATCAAAAAAAATCTTGAAACAGGCTAAATTAAAAGTTTAAAACGAATTTTTTATTAATAAAATTTTCGACTTTGCTCATCATTTTTATATGGATAAATTCCTCTTGAAGTATTAATGAGAACCTGCTAAAATTTATTTCAAACTGAAGTCCTATATCTATTTAATTCAAATTAATCCCAGAACTTGAACGTTGCCAAGCGGTTTCAGAATATACCGCGCTGCCCGCTTCCCCGCCAGTCTCTACGAGAAATGTACCGCGAGACGCGCGGGCGGCACCCCACACCTCACCTCCTAAAACCTTGGAGGTGACTCGCCTTAAGGATTGTGCACCATATTTTGTTTTCTCACACACTTGTTCAAGGGAATTATCTCGTTACCTCTAAATAAGTATATAACAGAATACTGAAAAGGTACATAATGATAATAGAAGCATATAATTATACTTGCTTGTTCGGATCGTAATATCAATGTCACTGTAAAATTGTAAAAACCGTTACATTGTAATCTAACGCTTTTTATCTCGATAGATTGTAAACTGTCGAAAGATTGTGAACCGATCAATGTTCTGAGTGACAATTTTTGAAATATTCATCGTATTTACGTTTTTCTTGTAGGTTAGGTTGGGGTTCGACATAAATAATCAGCACTTAGGTTTTATCGGGTTAATATACCTAACAGATTACAATTTACAATCCATCGAAAAATAATGCGTTAAATTGTAATATTTCGACAATTTACAATTTAAAATGCTGGTTAGATTATAATCTAACGGTTTTTATAATTTTACGGTGACATCAACAACAAACATAGCATGTTTGCTTGCAAGGTTGACGCGTGTTAGTTATCATTCTCGTGCAAATGCTACTCGTACCTTTGCCATTTATTTAGGTTGTGACTTGTGTCCTAATGGGTGTTTATGCTAATTTGTAGACGTGACTTATGTATTAGTGACTATTTCTATAGAAAATCCTATAAATATATTTACAGTTTGTAACTGTATTGATATATATATCAATACAGTTACAAACTGTAAGTCCTGAAATATATTTCAGGACTTAGTACTTTCTTCCATATTACCTATAAAATTTGTTCAAAATTCCCCACTTAAAAAGTTTCTCTCGTTATTCATTCATTGAATGGAGAATGAAAGGAATATAATTGGGTATTTTACTAATACTAGTGAAATAAATTATTTTCTAGTGATTATTAAATAAAGGATCTCCCAAGAGTCGTAACATCCACCTCCCCTCCTAGGTTTGTGTTGAATAACCATCGATTAAAGTAAGAAAGTGCGTCGAACTTTGATGATGTCATAATTCAAAATCCCATACTAGTTCCATAAGTTGCTGATTTGACTAGTTGTCAAATACCCAATATTCTGCTAGTGAATCGAATGCTGCTGAAATGGTTTTTATGTAATTCAATTAACGTTAAACCAACCAATTTCAATTTCATAATTTCCAACAGCTACCGATAACCAACATAAGCAATAAGCTGATAAGCTTTTGCTTTTTAATTTACTTTTGTTTCAAAGTGTGGGAGTTGTGCATGAATTTTGAAGTACGGAAAATACAGAGAGCAAATTATGCAGCTATTCTAATTTTTTTTAAGGCGCTGTGTGTGGTCAGGGGGGGGGTCTCCAAAGCAGTGTATCCATTAAATGGTGGCATATGGAAGATTGAAAAAAATATATGATGTTTTCAAGACCTTAACTCAGATATTGTTTTATCCCAAAACACGATTTAAACAACTTCGCTGCATAAAAAATAAATTCAAACATACCTCTTATTTCAGTTTTGAAATCAACACATCTCCAAATTGAAAACCTCAATTTACTTGAAAAATATATCATTAAATTCCAAATTCTAAATGACACCCATTGATTTATTAATATTTATTAAAATGTACACATATTTTCTGTTTTCCATTGTATTCCGGTTTTTCGAGAAGCGCTAGCTCATTTTCACCTCCGCCAGTGTTCGAAAGAACTTCACAGACGACGGATCTGTGCTCCTTTGCTCCAGCGTTTAAATCGATATTTTAAAATGGTTTTCAAACATAACATGAATAAGACTAATGTTTATTCAACATGAATTGACAGAAGACGTGGATATTACAACTTTCGTGACCTATCTTCTTTTATATAACTAAAAATACATAATCAAATAAATTATGAATATGTGTTCTCTGACCAAACTTTTGACAGCTCGAAATAATGATGCCGTAATGCGCTATCCATTCGATTTTTGACAACAATCGACTTCATTTACGAAGAAGTTTTAATCGATTTGACACATTGATATTACAACTTTTTGTATTGTTTTATAAACATACCCAGGCGTCTAAATGTCTTTTTTATGTATTAAAAAAAATATTTTTGGTGAAGCAATGCTGTAAATGTATATTTTTACCCTCAACGAAACGGAGACGGTATATGTGTTTGCCCTAAGAGGTTGTGTTTGTTTGTTTGTTTGTTTGTTTGTGCACTTTTTTGTTACCGTTTTCCTGAAAAACTACTGGACCGATTAATATGCGGTTTTTTGCATTAGCTATGTATAGCTTGTGAGAAGGTTCTTAGATATATTTTAGGACCATAGACAAGCAAGCTGAGCTGTAGTCTATGATTTTAATTTTTCAATATGTTACCATTTTTCTCAAAAAGTACTGGGCTGATTGAGATGCGGTTTTTTGCTTTAGATATGTATAGCTTGTGAGAAGGTTTTTAGATATATTTTAGGACCATAGACAACCAAGCTGAGCTGTAGTCTATGATTTTAATTTTTCAATATGTTACCATTTTTCTCAAAAAGTACTGGGCCGATTGAGATGCGGTTTTTTGCATCAGATATATTGTATAGCTTGTGAGAAGGTTCTTGGATATATTTTAGGACCATAGACTACCAAGCTGAGCTAGTGATTTGGTAAGTGGTAGGAACTCCTTAAGATCTCATCGTAAACCCGTCGTGTTTAGACTCTTTTGGTTTGTCTTGACTAGCATTTTGTACGTAGATGCTGCTTAGGGTCTCATGATGGAGCCAGGAGGTGGTCATAGGAACTCCTTAAGTTCTTATCGTAAACACGTCGTGTTTGGACTCTTTTGATTTTTCTTGACTAGCACTTTGTACCTAGATGCTGCCCAGGGTCTCATGATGGAGCCAGGAGGTGGTCATAGGAACTCCTTAAGTTCTTATCGTAAACCCGTCGTGTTTGGACTCTTTTGATTTGTCTTGACTAGCACTTTGTACCTAGATGCTAATCAGGGTCTCATGATGGAGCCAGGAGGTGGTCACGGGAACTCCTTAAGTTCTCATCGTAAACCCGTTGTATTTGAACTCTTTTGATTTGTCTTGACGAGCGTTTTGTACCTAGATGCTGCCCAGAGTCTCATGATGGAGCCAGGAGGTGGTCATGGGAACTCCTTAAGTTCTCATCGTAACCCGTCGTATTTGGACTCTTTTGATTTGTCTTGACTAGCACTTTGTACCTAGATGCTGCCCAGGGTCTCATGATGGAGCCAGGAGGTGGTCATAGGAACTCCTTAAGTTCTTATCGTAAACCCGTCGTGTTTGGACTCTTTTGATTTGTCTTGACTAGCACTTTGTACCTAGATGCTGCTCAGGGTCTTATGATGGAGCCAGGAGGTGGTTATGGGAACTCCTTGTGATCACATTTTTTTAAACAATTTTTATCAAAATATTAAAATTTAACACTATTTGACACCTCTGCTCATTACTAAGCCCAAGTTTTATCGCGGAATGAGAAGGGTTTGGCCATAGTCCACCACGCTGGTCAAAAGAACTACTGAGCCGGCAAATATGCAATTTTGTGTTTTAGATATTATTTTATATATACTTTTGCTAAGTTCTAATTGTTGTTTCAATGGAGCTCTGTAGTTCGTCGTGGGCTTTTTAAAATTTTTAATTTTATTACTTGTATTATTTGGCAACATCAATAAGGCAGGTCATAGAAACCATCCAACGCCAAAGATGACGCTACTTAAATGACAATCAAGTGAGCTTGTGTTGCAGCTTCGTAATTATTTTGAAAACTATTTTCAAAATTAAAATCGTACTAGTAATTACTAGATTGACATACGAGTTGCGAAATATCGCATAAAAAGGCACGTCGCTTCACTATTTTAAAAAAAAACTGCTGGTTGTAACAATGACGTCTTTTAATATTTCCAAGAAGTAGGTATTATAGTTGTCAAACATCCAATTACTGTCAAGAGGGTTCACTGCCATCGCTTAAAGCAGTATTACTTAAAAATGTCAGTTTTATGTCACGTACCTTGAAGGTCCTAAAATAAGGATTATAATTCTAAAAACACGAACGTCAACAATATTAAAACAATACGGATTTAAGCGATAGTAGTATGCCTCCAGTGCAATTTTTGATATGAATGGAAAATAACAAAACAGTGGTAAGACAGAAAGGAAAACTGAAAATCAAGCATTGCCACTTCAGCTTGCTACTGCCTACTCGTCCGCTCTCATTGGACCAGACCGACCAGATAATAATATTATTATATCGAAAGCTTGCTGAGTAAGGACCTAGTAGTGTCTCAAATACTTCAAATAAGTGCCTATTGCAAGTTTTATTACTAATTGATTGGATATTAGATACCCTTAGGGTTTCGTTTCTGGGACCCGGGAGTTAGAAATTTCCGGGAAATACGTCGTTGGTTTTTTTTGTGATTTCCCGTTTTTGTGTACAGAGTATTTTTTTAACTTATCTCTTGAGAAATATTTGAGAACAAGTTGATCTCTTAACTTGTTTATTATAATTCTCCCTGACTACTAGGGCATGCATTCGGTGCTGTGTTTGAGTACCGGGAAATTTTGGACCGATATTGGCACGGAACCGGGAATTCCCGGGACTTTCGATACTTTCGATACTACCTTAAATTATCAGAAAAACACGGCTAAGACATTACAGAAAGTATGAAATAGACCAAATATTACTGTTCATTAGGCGTTATACAAAAATTTATCGCATAATATTTCACACAGGAATATACTGAATATTACTATTCATTAGGCATTATACAAAAATTTATCGCATAATATTTCACACAGGACTGTAAATTCATGATTTTTTCATGTACTTGTACCATAACTCGCTTCGTTACAAATTTCAAAGTTTTATTGTAGTTCATAGGTTTTACAGAGTTTGCGTCTTGTATGAAAATACACTTTGAAAAGTTGAATTTTTTTTTATCGTGATACGCTCATATGTAACTACTTTTATAGCAATTAGAAGCCAGTGCAAATATAAATTTACTACATCAAGCAGTTTATGAGAAACAAGCCTTGAGGCTTGGATACACGGACAACAAAGTGATCCTTTACGGGTCTTTTTTTATAGACAGGCGTACGTAGTAACCTCACCTCAAAGAATTACAAATGTTAATCTAAATCAACAATATTTTCCAACCCATACTCAGTATTCCCAAGAGAATCTCGTGAAGATGTTACTCTCTCCTATTCTGTGCCGTTTTTTGGTTTTGCCGCACGCTGATTTGGTCTCTACAATTATATTGGATATGGTACCTCTTAGTATTTTTGGTATCCATTCACCGTCCTCCCCGTACGTATGGAGGATCCTAGGATCGAGGACCCTAGGATTTTCTAAAGACGTTTCCTATCAGCCATAAAGAGCCTCGTTACTGCTGCGTTACTGTCCAGGATTCACATCCATACATAAAGATTGGACTGTTCACAGTCTTGGTTTTTACATAACATTGTATGGAGAACTCCTGAGCATCTTAGGGAATTATGGATACGGATATCCATATTTTCTTTCCCTATGCTATTGGTATAATTGACAGTGGAGTCAAAAATCAAAATTTAGTAGCCTCGGGCTTATGAGGTATATTTTATATTACAGTCTATCAATATTTTCCTGTCAATCTTCATGTGAAATTTATGAAAGTAACGATACAATTAACAGAATATAGCATAATCTACTGTAATTTATTATGGCTGAACAAATTTTATTCCAGTGACAGATCCATCAATTCATTGATATTCAAAAAAGCTCTTCTCTGCTGGTAAATAATACTTACCAGAAAGACTAACATACGAAACTGTACGAAGTGGCAGTAAAATAATCGTTATAGCCAAAGTAAAAATAGGGGTTTTTAAACTAATACCTCGAATTTGTGAGCATAAAATACAGTATAGTGAATTAAATGATTGTTACATGCAGAAATATCCACACTTAATTAGAGAAGAATCGACAGAATGTATGTACTTCGAGTCTCAAAAGTATCAAAAGTACCGGTTTTATGGTGTGGAGAACCGGGACTGAAAATTATTCAGAAGTACCGGGAATTTTTGGTACCAGGAATTATCGGGAGCATGCCCTATTGACTAGGTACCTCACTCGCGCAGTGCTGAGCACTATTGTCTTAACGTGGGATGTACCGGGTTTAATCCCCAGCAGAGTGAATTTGGGAATTGGGCGTATTTTTGTAAAATTGTACATGAAATAAAATCGATGTTTTTTTTTCATCATGTTTTGTTATTTTATTGATAAATTTGTGTTTCTTAGTTATTTATCTTTATGAGCAGTAGCACTGTTTACAAATATTATGTTAAATTATAGTAAAAATAATCATTTTAAAATTAAGTGACGGAGAATTATTCCATTGAGTAACTAAACTTTATCTCACAAAAGGCACTTAAAAAAACAACTTTAGATAAGATTCACAGAAGTGTTTAGTAGTCTTACCAATCATGCCAATCACAAAAATAGGACAGCAAACATAAAATAACAGAAACACTATCAAAATTTGATAATTTTAGTTCTTTTGACTAACGTAAAGGCAAATTTATGTCATAATTTATTATATAACTTCTGAAATAGACAATGCTTTTTATTTTTGTTTTTGCAAGTAAGTTAGTTTACGATAAAAAATATACATTTAAATATAACATAACAATAACTTATATTAATGATAAATTGTCAATATTATAAGTATTTATGCAATACTAGCCGATGCCCGCGACTTCGTACGCGTGGATCGAAGTTTTGTGGTTCCCGCGAGAACTCTTTAATTTTTCGGGATAAAAAGTAGCCTATGTGCTATTCCAGACTATAATCTATATCTGTGCCAAATTTCGGCCAGATCCGTTCAGCCGTTGGGGCGTGATTGAGTAACAAACATCCATACATCCATTCATACATCCATACATCCATCTGTCCAAACTTTTTGGAGGATTTTTTGAGAGGACAATTTGTCAGTGGAACCTTGACAATTACTCAAAGGAAAAGTAAGGGCACTGATCACAATGTTAAGAATTATTGTACTTTCTTACCATAAAATTATAATAGTCGTAGTAGGTACTTTTGAGTATTTTAAACTCTTTATTCTTTATTTTGTAACGTAGCGACCCCAATAATGGACATGTTAAGAAAATTTTTGATCGTTTGAATAAATTCCTCATTGGTTCGTGTAGATTTTCAGATATTGTTTAGTTATACGTATAGTTTAATGTTTATTTATTGTAATTGGAATTCGATAATAGCTCTTAATACTTAAACTTTAAAATAATTAATGAAATAAAAAGCCTCTTTTTTGGACCATTAATGGACACCAAAAATCTAGTCATAGACACCCAATAATGAACAACACCCAGTTATAAACACCTATTTATGGACGGTACCCAATGTTGAAACTCCAGTTATGTACATTTTTTTTTAATCGACCGAACCCTTAAAATGATATGGAATAAGAAATTAAAACTGTATTAATGATTTTATATACTTATTTATTAATTTTTTAAATTCTCATGCACATAGTAAATGCTGTTTTACAAAATAATAATAAGAACTAGGTAAATAGTTAGAGTAAACTATAACTAAATTTTAAGTAGTAAACATGTGATACTTGCTCATCTCTTTGACAGCGTAAAAGCCTCTCTTGTTCGTTAGTACTGGGGCATCTATAACTTCAATAATGGAATCTTTACGGTACCAGATCTTATCGGGTTTTTCGGGCCATTTATATGTGTTCCCAGTCGAAAATGTCATTGTGCTTATTTCATAGGACAGTTTTTCGACTTTTTCGACAACACCAGGGAAATATTCACCTTCATATCTGACTATAACATAATTTCCCTTAGCTATCTGTTTTTTGGATAACATTAATCTGTTTAGTGGCACATCCTCAGATTCCGAACCGTTCGAATTATTGGATTGTTCTTCATCATTCATATCATTTTTAGATAAATCTGCTTCTATATCATAATTGCTACAGTCACTTTCGCAATATTCCACGTCTGTGTTTGTTTCGTCCGTAGATATGTCCTCTGCTTTCTTATTATTATTCAACCTCTTGCTTCTCAACCGTTTCCTTTTCTTCTCTTCGCTAAGCTTCTCTTTCATAATTTTTTTTTCTTTCCTTTCTCTAGCTCTTTTATCTTTTTCTTCCTGTATACGCATCTTTTCAGCTTCTTTTTTTATGTGATACTCTCTCCATTGTTGACCCGTTACTGCAAAAGGTATTTTTTCTTTAAGTCTTCGTTTTTTCCCCTTGGTTATATCTTCGTCCGGCCAGTGCAAATTTCTTTTAAAAGGTGATGGTACTATATAGTTTCCAATTTTCATAGTCGGCTTATTGTTGGCTGATTCCAAAACGTCATCTTTCTGGGGTTGTTTTAAAACATTAGGATTTTCATTTTGATCAGTAATTTTTACAGGAGTTTTGTGCGTCATGTTCACGTAGTCAACAATATTATCATTTCCGGTTTTCGAAATATTACTGATATCTTCAGATTGGTCGGATGTGCAGAGACGGGATTTATTTGTAGTTGTATGGTCACAATTGCTAGTTCCAGGCTCGTTCTGCAGTATGTTAGGTGTTGTTACAGGTTTGGTTTTGTTGTTGTCTGTTCGATCGTCGTAACTCGGTTTTTCAATTACAGCGAGGTCTTTTTTTGCAGAGTTAGAAGATTCATGATCAGATTGTTGTTTGCCGGTAGACATTGTTTCGGATTGTAGAAGAGCATCTTCAAGTATGTTATTGTCTTGAATTTCATGTGTATTCACGGATGTCCCGTCACCATCTTGGACTGTACCGTCAAGATCTTGTTCTTGTTTTGCGCTTGCCCATAATATGTAAAGTGAGGTGTCTTCACAGGGCAATCGTTCATCCAATTCTTGTCTGGGTTTGTAATACAGTTCCTTAAAAAGTTGTAATTTATCGGAATTGAATTTAGTTTTTATTTCTTTTTCTAGATGTTCGAGGAACTGTTTCTGTAATGTTAGATCTTGTGTCTGTACCGTTTTTCGGGATTTGATTTTAGTCATATCTACGTAACTAGGACCGAATGGACATAATCCGCCAGCACGGAAGCCGTTTTTGATGGTGTCCTCGGAAATTGCTTCTAATGCTGTTTTGAGTAGTGGAGCAAAATCTTCTTTTTTTAAATTTTGTCCCGTATTTTGCAATTTCCAATTCGTTACAGCCTTTTTCCATGATGTTTTTAAGGGCCGAAAAACGGCCAGATCCATCGGCTGAAGGATGTGGGTGCTGTTCGGGTTCAATGCTATAACTTCGATCCCATTGTCAAGGCAAAAATTTGACAAGTGCATCGTCAAATGCGACTTGTGTCCATCGAGGAAAAATAATATGGGTTTCTTAATATTTTGCTTGATGAGCCAGGGATGAAAAATATTAGTTATGTACTCAAAAAAAGTGCTGCCACACATCCATCCACTTTGGGATCTTCCAACACCAAAATTTTCTGGAACTTTATTCGCAACAGTCGCCGGAATTCGTTCGTAGTTGTATACGATCATGGATGGAGCCAACTGACCTGCCGCGTTCCCAGTTACGAGGACGGTGAGGTTGTCTTTTTCATCTCCCGAAGAGCTGTAAACATGCTTCTCGCCTCTTTTTGTGAGTACTTTACCTGGCTTGGGAGATAAAAAAAAAGCACTCTCATCGGTGTTAAACACCCTTTCAGCCTCTTCCAGCGCTGATTTCAAACCCTTCTCTTGCAAATAAACATCCACTTCATTAAACCACTTTTCAATATCGGCTTCTGTGACGTTATCACGGGCGGTCGTCAAATTTTGGGCTGTTCTTTCAGCAAGGATCGGGTGTCTTTTTAAAAAAAGGTTATACCATTTTTTACCCGGTCGATTGTCAACGAATGGTGTTTTCTGACGTTTATCAGTTATAATTTTTTGAACACTGTCTAACAATTCTTCTTTGGTAATGGGAACATGTTTTTCGCTCATCATTAGTACCCATTGCTCTAGCAAATGTTCTTCATCTTTGGACAAAATTGTTGTTGGACCCATGGAGCAGACTTTAGGACTTTTTCCTGACACTTTGTTATGCAAAGTTATTCGGGGAACTCCATATCTCTCTGCGGCTTTTGCTATTTTTTCCCCATTGTTAACTGCGTCAATTGCATTTCTCATTTGTATGGGGGTATAGTTTTTCTTAGGCGCCATTCTAAAAATAAAAATTATTAGTTATAAAACTGTTCAGAAGTCCAACTTAAAATCCACTCCAGTCCACGTTTTATCTAATATTGGTTAGTAAATCTAGAGATACAGCTTGACCGATCCGTAGTACATTATATTTCAATGTCCATTATAGGAAACTAAGGCAAACCCAGTCATGGACATTCTTGGTCCATCACTGGTACCGTATGTTCAAAATGGACGTGATTAGTTTACAATTGAACAGGTAAAAAAGCATAACCCAAAAAGTGTCATCAGACAAAAAACTTAAAAGGAAGTAAGATTTCGACAACTGTCCATGAATGGCACAGCTCAGAAAAAATATCCAGTTATGGACACTATGAAATATTACTGAAATACCATAACCTATCATGCCGCAATATTGTGAAATATTTCGCACATTTATACATTAAAACATAAAATAATACCAAATAACATTTGATCTAATTCACTATTAACTAAAAACAAATTTGTGTACTTACTTCCTTACGGATTTTCTTAATAAAAACAGATTTCTATTCCACTAGTCGGAGCGAGGTTCCACAACGTTAACCATTTTGAAACAAAATGGCCGAATCGAATGAAACGTCATAATTTGGCAGCTTATCTGTCAAACTTTTAATTTAAGGGTTGCCATTAGGCGTAACCAAATTTGTACTCTTATTTTTTTAATTTAATGTTTATTTTGTCCATTATTGGGTCCTTGTCCAAGACTGGGTCAGTTACCTTACTTAAATTATGTAAAATGTCGTCTATAAAATATAAGTAGAACTTCCAACCAATGTATAGTATGTTAAATCACATTGTAAGAATGATTATAAGTAACAATTTTTTTTTGCGTTTTGTCTTCTTCGATTCTCCCTTTCTGATATTTTATCTCACCTTGGATATTTTTCTTGTTCTAGATTTTACGAGCTCCAAGTGTTATTTTCTTTTATATTATTGTTTGAACTTTTAAGAGTCCCTCTTTAATTTCTCTATATGCCGCCTTGTTATTTCACCAGATGTCAGCGCCATTGTTACAC
Organism: Erebia aethiops; assembly: GCA_923060345.2. Classification (NCBI taxonomy): domain Eukaryota; kingdom Metazoa; phylum Arthropoda; class Insecta; order Lepidoptera; family Nymphalidae; genus Erebia; species Erebia aethiops. The sequence goes on from OV281082.1 coordinate 22,126,832, forward strand.
CTGAATAATTTAATATATACAATACTCGTTTCCAGTGCAAAACTCGGGGCTGTAAAAGCTTAACCGTGTACAAACCTTTAGAAATCCATTGAGTACCAATTTGTTCAATTGACTGACAATTTCGAAAGAGTTACTTAAAGGACCGTAATGAATTCACGGCAACAATATTTTCTTGCATTGTATTTCAAGAATTTAAATATTCTGAATTTTCTCTGGTCTGGCCTGGTAGGAGGCTTCAGCTGTGGCTAGTTACCAATTACCACCCTACCGCCAAAGACGTGCAGCCAAGCTATTTAGCGTTCCGGTAGGATGTCGTGTAGAAACCGATTAGGGATATGGACTAGGGTTTAATATAACTGCCATACCCCAAACAGGTTAGCCCGCTACCATCTTAGACTGCATCATCACTTACCATCAGGTGAGATTGCAGTCAAGGGCTAACTTGTATTTAATTTAAAAAAAACTGGATATAAGGAACATAAAAGTAGCAATAACTTTTTTAAAAAAAATCCCGATTCTCGGGAATTCCCGGGAATCGGCCAATTTTATTCCCGTTTCCTTGAGTTGAAAATTTGCCGTTCCCGAGATTTATTTTTAATTTTGATTGAGTGGGATTTTTAAAAAGTTAATTTGTTTAGTTTCACCCAACCTAATTCCAGTTAATTAATATAATAGGTTTTGCTTCGGACATAATATTGTCAATCAAACTTATAATTTTAGAGTACGGAAACAACGTACAAATTTGAAATTTTACATAAATTGGCTAATTTGCGGTTTTGGCTCTTACGAAGTTCTACCATATAGATAATTCTGTATGTAAAGATAAAAAATTGTAATCATGACACCAAAATTGTATGATTTTCTTCGTTATTTTTGAGTATTTTTCAAACACTGTAAATAATACTATATGTCTGCAAAAGACTAGAAATTGATTTCAATGATCAATTTCCAACATCTTTTTGCTATTTAAATTTTTGAAATAACATCTGTATTTCTTGTTTCTGACAAAAAATGAATATCAGACTCTTAGTCGGTAAGTACATTGTATATACGTATGATATTGATTTATGCCACAATTATTCTTGTATTTAACTCACGTAAGTAGTTTATGTACATAAGATACTTATGTAACTCTAGATGATGCCCTCGACTTCGTCCACATGGATTAAGATTTTATGACTCCCTCGGTAACTGTTTAATTTTCCAGGATAATGGTTCCGGGTAGCCTATGTCCTTCTCCGGGATGTAATCTATCTTTGTACCAAATTTCATCAAAATCGTTTGAGTAGTTGGGCCGTGCAAGCGTAGCAGACAGACAGACACACTTTCGCATTTATTATATTTTGTATGGATATTAGTATGCTGGGCTAACTAATGCCCGCGACTTCGTCCGCGTGGTTGAAGTGTTTTTTATTCCCGCGGGAACTCCTTAATTTTTCGGGATAAAAAGTCACTCTCCCTCAACTATACCCACGCCAAAAATAACGTTGAACCATTGCTCCGTTGCGGCGTGATTGACGGGCAATTCAATTAACAATCACACTTTCGCATTTATAATATTAAGTATTAAAATGGATTTGCACACCATATGCGATTTACAATAGGTATTTTGTCAATTACCTACTCATGTAAGAGACTTTGTTAGGTACGTGATTTACTCACTTACGTTATTCGATCAATTTCACAAATTTTGAGTTACCGTGTTTTGTCATCCGAGGGCATCCGTGACATGCTATGACAAGCGCGCGAAAATAATGAAAACCGCGACGGGAGCGCCACCCGGCCGAAGTGGGCATAACTGACGTGAGGGGTGAGGACTGAGAAGAGCCAACCTCTCGATTTGTGTTTTGATTTTGAGCTGACAGCGCCTTAATATGTGCAGAAATTATAGGCATACGCAGAGTTCATTTTTATTATATTGTTATGTTTATTTTATTGTTTCGTAAAAGGAGATGTGTAAAAATGAAAAAAAAAATTGGATGCTGAACTTTTTTTAGCTACGAAAGTCAACATTCTATGTTCCAGATATACTTAACCCCTAAAATTGCAAAATCTCTTAATTTCATACAATCCAACATAAGTAATAAAAGCTTTTCCTTTATATAAAAAAGGAAGTGGTTATCATACTAATTGCTTAGTATCCCGCATCGGTATTCCGCGAGTAACTTTGCGAGAATAATAAAATTAAACGCTCTAGCTCCTAAGCATTATTGGAAATGGAAACATGAAAACAGCTTTCAAATCCGGCCTGAATCTCGCTAGACAGACAGACGCACGTCACTACATCTAATACCTACATAATGTATAGAGGAGTTAGCTCAAACCACGTGGTCGAAAGTTAATAATAAACAATTTGTAGGATAATTTTGTACTTGCCGGTATTTATCATAAAGTTTTGCGTTTGTATGTTTAGGACTTTTGCCAATAATATTTAAGAAACTTTGCCAAGTCTTCTTATGGAGTGCGTTTGGGCTTGCGGCCAAGGTTCATTTGCCCGTATATCGAGTTAATGTTTCTTTTTGGGAGCCATAACTCTCAGTTTCTTACAAAGTGGAAACCGATTTCTTTATTTTCTTGACCAAAATTCTTTCCAACGGAACAGTCAAGGCTTTAGACTTGACATTTATGACGCCTTGAAGTCTGGTAGACTTAAATTCAATATCGTTCTTTCTGTTTACGGAACTACTGCCAAAAATACCCAGAAGTTATCTTCCGACTCTGCAGCGTCATTAAAAGCTACGAATCTCTTGTCTTTGGCATTGTTCTGAATGTGTTATCGATGATATTGTGATGATAATTTTTTGAGCTAAGTCATTGATGTAGAATTTTTATGAGCTAAGTAGAAAAAGGTCTTACCTTTGACAGTGGCATTCTGTTTACCATGCCATACGAATACGATCTGATATTTTGTTATATTTCGGATCTTCCTTCGTCTCTGTGTCGACCCTTAGTAGTAAACCAGGTATGCAGTAGGCGCCGGTTGTTGATATCTGGGAGGTGCTTTGACCTTGTCGGGGAAAGGGGGTTTGCGAACGTATAGCGCACGGTCAGCGACTCGTCAAACGGGTTATATTGCATTGCTTTCAATACTGTTTATTAAGTTTGCTTATTAAATTAATTATTAATAACCTATTAAGGTGTTGATAAAAATCAATGTCCGAACTTGCGATCAACAAGACTGCTATGTTTTGTTGCACTTTGTGCAGTGCACTTAATATGCAGCCTGTGTTTTCAAGTCTAGGCAAAAACCTTAACATAAATCAAACCCTGTTTTCTTACTGCACATAAAATTAAAAACTCAACCATCAATACCGGTTTGCAGGAATGCAAGACTTATTCTAAATGTTTCGTTTGACATTTTTTAAGTGAGTTTAGCAAAATGCCAAATGGGTGTCCAAGCGGCGTGAAGTGGATTCTCCCAAAGGCTTCATTATATAGGCACTTAAAAAGCTAAAGACGTAATTTTCTTTATGCGCTCCGCCTCGAGGCGTTTGTTTTGGGACCATGCTCGTCCCTTTTTTTCATGTCCACAATCCACATTTGTCTCGTAAAATGTAGCAAGATCTCGTAAGTACCCATCATTTTCTTTACACAAGCGTCGTAGAGACATTATGTAGCAGTCCCTACTTGTATCTCATTTTGTCATTATTGAACAGGTCTATTTTTAGACTCGAGTCCTTTTAACAGAAAACACGCTCTTGTCTGTGAATAGGAATACAATTTCGTGACATGAATCTTCTTGCATATGTTTTATGTCAATAGATCTGTTTCTCTGCGTCTCCTGGTTTTTGTCATTTATTTGTACGACTATCTTTTGCTTTGCGAAGGTTCCTTTATTTATCGGGGCCATCATCGCCTTATCCACCAAATTGCTTCACTGCGGGTTATGTAGAGACATCCCAAAGTAGTAATAATTAATTGCTTTCCTCGGGAAACATTCTTTTGTTGGCGTACCTAATCGTGGTACATCTAAAATTCTATAATTTTGTATAGGACATGCAAAATTTCCTACCAGTTGGTTAAATGATAAATTAACGGGTAGATAATAATATATAAAATCCCGAGATCATCATGTGCTACATTTTTTTTTAAATCAGGTTATCTTTTGTATTCGCGTATTGTAAAACTACAAAAATACATCGTGTCCGTGAACTCATTGAAATCGGTAAAAAAATTAATTAGAAAAAATAAGATTGATAGTGGAATTTTGAAATTGATGTACCTAATGATATGTATCTATACAGAAGTGTGTTTAGTCTGATGGCTGAGTTCCATATTGATTTCCAAAGAGGGAGAATCCTTTTCTAAATATTGGCAATGTTATATTGGCAAGAGGCGTTTAATGTTTGTTTAGAGGGTTAAGGAGGTTCAGTCCTTTTGATCTCCGTGTCATGTGGGAGCGAGTGTAACAAATAATCACAGACCACTCAACCTATGAGTGGTCTGTGCAAATAATATTATAAAAAATAAGATACAGTATGCAAAACGAGCATGTTTTCTGTAAGGTGAATGTTCAGACAACTTTGATACCGTATTCTAAACCGGAATAAATGAGACGGAATCCAGCACAAATATTTAAAAGGCTATGTTTATGTTAAGTACCTAACGATAATCATATTTGAAATGATTTTCGTCGATCTCTTCACAATGAAGTGCTGATAAATAAACAAAATTAAGCTAGACCTAGAATTAATTGTTTCTGTTGTTTATTACTCAGAGTTTTTATAATTTTTTTTCTGCAGTCAGTAGAAGTCTATTTTTGAACAAATCACCTAATTCTTGCTTCTATGAAACGATCAAAAAATTCCTCAGTAATTCGAATATCCCAGACAGCGAAATTATTTCAGATCACTATAACTATATCAAAATCACATAAATTGTGTTGGCGTTCTACACATTCCGAGTTGTATCAACTTCTACATTTTCTACTTGCCATTTACTCGCCCCGGAAATGAAATGAAAATTAAGCTTTCCTAAAGCAAACAATATGCAATAAAAGAGAATAGTCATTTCCGTTCGCCGCCAGTGAACTTTGTTACCAAATAATTGAACGAGATTAAGCCGTGAGAGAAAATTGTCGTCAGAAGCTTCAGCAAAGAGCAGTGAGAGCACATGTCTGCCACAAATGGGTCATTACGGCTATGTTTTATTATTTGTACCTTTTAATCAATAGTTCGTGGAAGATGAACCGACATTCCGAGTACATGACACCAAGTTCATAAATGACATCACTGGCGCCAATAAACAATATGAACATTTGTGATCGCTGTTACGAAATTTAAATGCTTTAAATTTAAAGCATTTAAATTTTTTCATGTCCACAATCCACATCAGGCAGGCATTATCTAGCATAATTTAAATGCTAGATAATGCCTGCGGGAACTCCTTAATTTTCCGGGATAAAAAGTAGCCTATTTTCTTCCCCGGGATACAACACATCCCTGTAACAAATTTCATCAATATCGGTTGAACGGGTGGGCCGTGCAAGCGTAGCAGACGGACAGACACACACTTTCGCATTTATAATACTAGAATGGATTGTGTTGGTAATATTTGTTGCAATCGTCTTGAATACATATTCAGAGGAAGCATACGGTTCAATAAAGGAGATAAAGATAGCTTAATTAACTATGAAAAGCTGGATGCATAAGATAATTTCACGGTCATGGCCATAAATACGTAGTCGATGGTTACAGCACTTAAAATTATGCTTTACCATAATATGCTCCACATGGCCTATTTAAAACCACTTGAAATTATACAAATACCATGTACCCCGATAAAATAAACGGGTTCCTGCCTCGTAAAATTATAACAGCATGTTAGTATACCATGATATTTGCTTTAGCACACGTCTGCGGCTATGTCTGCGTGAAAGGCTTGACTAATCCTTCTTTCGTTTCATGTTACTTCCTTTTAAAGTTTTCTTAAATTTACATTCTGATTTCTATGATGTCTTATGATTAATCAGAGTTCTACGATTGTACTGGCAGTTGTCACTCTATGTCATCCATGGCTTTCTTAGCTTTTCTTTACAGAAGTGAAAACCCATCAAAGTTTATTCAGCACTTCTAAAGTTATTAATTAGCGTGTTTGACTACATTTTTGGTAGTTTTTTAAATGCTTGTGTGAATTAATTATATTTTCCGTACCTTACCTGTTTTGCGAGTAATCTGCCACGTATGTTTTACGGTTTACAATCTAGGATCATCATGGTTACTGCAATTCTGAGTTGCAATCATGTAAGGATGATTGCACCTCTGAATTAGACTAGCCTATCTCTAAAGCTTGATTGATTTTACTAGTCACTAATCACTTGTTACTTCAGGGGGGCGTCAATCACTATTTCTAGGGCGACGACATAATTTTGTTTATGCAAGGTTGTTCTGGTTAAGTGCAGTCGGAAGCTTATTAATTTTGTCATTAGAGATCTGTCAAAGTTCATATACAGCTGATATAACATACCTTTTCTTAACAGGTCTTTGCGAAGGTTTTTAAATGACTTTCTTTGTTGATCATTTATAATTTGCCAAACAAAAAGACAACTCAACGCTTGTTTATATGGTTACATTATATGTGTGTTGGAGCTTATTAAATCTTCACCTGTCGTTTGGCATTCGAAACTTTTCTACTATAACCTTTCTATGTTTCTGAATAGCTATATAGTTAATAGCTACGAATACACCTGCCGCTAATCGTTTCCTATCTGTTAAATTAATTAGCCCAGACATAGCTGTAATCGACGCGCTTGTCGCACCCTTTAAATTATTTTCGGTTTTCATAACCATTAACAACCTCAGACATTAGATACGAATCCTTAAATTAGAATTTAATTAAAACCTTTAGTATAATGTGTAGTATATTAATTAATATATGCCATTCATAATATATTTATTTGAATTCTGCATACCCATTAGACGACATGCTAGGAATTCTTGCATTACGTTCCACTGTTATTAAACCTTTAATTAAAATGGAGTGGAGTACTTATGGAAACCTGAGTTCACATTTATCGGAAGCACGTTTATAACATTAGCATCGGATAACACATTGCTCCTGAAAGTCAATGGCGTTGTTTGAATTTGTGGGGGCGTTGGCCGAGGCTCCGCATGTGTACCACGCGCCACCGCTCCCATACCAACTGTCTCATTAGCCTCGGCCCTCCGCAAATATTTTTACTCTTATTGCGTCTGCTTAGCCCTCGGCGGGACTATTATATACAGAACAATTGTGTTAGCTTTATTTTTATAGATTGTTAAGCTAAGAATAACTTTTGTTGATCAGTGTGAACTCTCGAGCCTCTATAAATCGAAAAGAATAAGTTCAAGTCCTCAACATTATAAAGGAATAGTAAGTTGCGTCAAGTTTTTGTAGATTAGTAGGTATTTCCGTTGCTTTGGAATGTGGAATACGTTTAAATTTAGTTAAAATTATCGTAAAATACGTAGTCAGTAGTAACGATTTCATATTCTGTGGCATAGTTAGTAGTATTTTGTTACACTATAAATAACTCTGGTGAGTTCCCTTTGGCTATGACCTAATTTATGCTACGACAGCTGGTGCTCATTAAGCTGCTTTTTGAAGGAAAAATATTTAATTACTGCCTATCTGATGCCATGTATGCATCTTGATTTTAACCTTGAACCACATTGATTATTAGGCTGTGTGGAGTGATGCTTGAATTTGAGCTAGTGTTCGTATCACGGATGAAGTCCCCTAGAATAGGCTCTGTAGACACATGCTTATGCAATTATAATGTTACATACATTATGTCCCATCAATAAACTTGTTCCACTTATTGCCGTGGGACTTAAGATCGTGACACGGACTCTGCATTGATTTTTAGATCATAATTCACTATTCACAACTAACAAACCTTGTTCACAACATAGATTCGTTTGAACTTATGGCATTGTACATTATCTTCTGTTGGAAATGTACGGATAACATCAGTGCAGTCTGTCTATTTGCTTCATTATTATCAAACACTGAGTGTGGCCAGTTATGTTCTTCCTTTTGGCTTATAGCCAGTCAAACAGTGTACTTAGTGTATGTGTGAAGAGAAAATCTCTCAGCCCTTGTCGCTCAGTGACCGCGGACCGGAAGTATGCACCCATTGTTGCTCTTTTTGCCTTGTAGCGTGTTGCGTTTGCTGTCATTGTAAAATGTAAATGTACATTTTTTTTAAATTTCCATGCACTAATTCTAAGAACGACTCGGCGCCCACTTAGTACCACATAATGTACATTCACATGCATATTTATTTTTAATCTTTTAAACGGTGGCTTTTACCTTAACAAGTGGTTCGTGCGTCGAAAGTCGCAACTCGCAACCATACGAGTGTAAAACGGAAAATATTATTCTATAGTTTACCGCGACGAGATGGCAATAAAGGTAGACCTTTAATAATAATGGGAACATCGCTTTTTACACGTGAATTTCAATTCGTTTCGCGGTATTGTAGGTACGAGAAGTAACGTTATGTGCAAGTTGGAGCGTTGTGGTATGGACAATATCGCATGACAGGAGAATGTCGGGGTCAAGAATGCGGTGGCAGGAACTCAATTTGGTTCGTGGTTGGGCTTGGGGGCACCCGATCGTTTAATAAATTACTAGAACGGATTGTCAAAAATTTATGCACCCTGAATATGGAAACGAAATGAAAGATATTTTACTAGATGTTTTTTTTAATCAGAAAGAACTTTCGTGATTTTTTTAATGTTACTCCAGGTCCAGGTCTTCTCAGGTCAAATAAACGCAAGCTAAAATCATGTTGATCCGTTCATTGAAGGGCAAACCATCAATGATCAATCACACTTTTGCGTTTATAATATACTAGCTGATGCCCGTGACATCGTCCGTGTGGTTTACGTTTTTTTGATTCCCGCGGGAACTCCTTAATTTTCTGGGATTAAAAGTAGCCTATATCACACCGCAGGTCCTCAACTATACCTATGGCAAAAATCGCGTTGATCCGTTGTTCCGTTGTGACGTGATTGAAGGACAAACCAATAAACCAACCAACAAACAAACACACTTTCGCATTTATAATATTAAAAGTGTGCCTATAAGTTAATTTTGTATAAATTGATTGTTCACCCAAGTATACCATAGTAAGAAAACAAGTTTGAAAAAGAAGCATGTTGCATGCATTAGGCAAGTTATACTGTACCCAAGAGTGAAGTGACTAAATCGCAGGAATGATAATAAATAATCCAACTGTCCGCATTGCGGCTTCAACAGCTGATCGTTTGTCAAGAAGGCCTTTTATTAGACCTTCGAGATTTATCACGGTGTTTAACACTATTGATTTGTATTTGTTAGGTAATTTAGTGTAGTTAATACTAGTAAGTTATTAAGTACTAGTAGCTAGTAGTAGTTGTTGTTTTGACGACCTCCCTGGCGTAGTGGTGGCCGCTGTGGTCTTATAAGCGGGAGGTCACGGGTTCGATTGGGGAATTCATAATTTCTGAATTTTCTCTGGTCTGGCCTGGTGGGAGGATTCGGCCGTGGCTAGTTACCACCCTACCGGCAAAGACGTGCCGAGCGATTTAGCGTTTCGGTACGATGCCGTGTAGAAACCGACTAGGGGGTATAACAGGTTAGCCCGCTACCATCTTAGATTGTATCATCACTTACCATCAGGTGAGATCGCAGTCAAGGGCTAACTTATATAGTGGAATAAAAAATAAAAAAAGCTAGCTGTGTTCACTTCCTAATATTAATTGATGGGATAACAAATTACTATACAAACCGAGATGAGGAAAGAAGAAAGCACGGGATAAAAATGCAATAACAAAAGCCGATTGCAATTTGGACTACAACAATGTCCGTCTATCAGACTCGACATTTTTGCGAGAGAGCTCGGCACTGTTACGTACCGTCTACGAAGACCTGACTACAATGATAAATAGTTTTCTTTAGGAAAAAGCTTTTCGGACACAATGGAGCTGGATAGAATATTAAGTTGACATAAACATGACTTTCACTTAAGAGACCTGAAGAAATTTTGAAGTATCTAGTGGATTAATTGAATACTTGATTAACTAATTAATCATACTAATATTATAAATGCGAAAGTGTATTTAATTGTTGGTTTATTGGTTTGTCCTTCAATCACGCCACAACGGATCGACTTGATATTTTGCATAAGTATAGTTGAGGACCTGGAGACTGGAGAGTGACATAGGCTACCGTTTATCGCGGAAAATTAAGGAGTTCCCGCGAGAATCAAAAAAACTTAAACCACGCGGGCGAAATCGCGGGCATCAGCTAGTAGAAAATAATGACTAATTGATAGCCTTATACTAAAAAATGTTTTTTTTTAAATCTTTATTTATACTAAAAAATGTTAGCGGTTAGCGGAGGATTAGTTACACACCGATTTTTTCTCTTTGATAAATTTGTAAGACGAAGCATAAGTATTTTGTAACTACACAACAACTAACCAACCTTTCCGTTAGTGGGTCAGACTAACAAATTAAAAAAAACACGGAGTAATGCTATCCTAACAACTTGTCTTCCATGTACCAATTATTGTCACCAGTGGTTCGTTATCTCCTTTTATGATACTTAGTTTGTTTGTCGAGATTTTACTTGTAATTAAAATAAAATATTTGTATTGTAAATATTTATAATTCTTTTGATATTTCTCGGAAGCTCTTTAGTATTTTAGGATTCCACGGCAAATTTAAGAGGAAAACTCTTTGTTATTTCTACTCCTTGTGCAATAGTACAAACTACGTGTAACCTTATCATGTTTGTCTATTTTGAGTGTTTTGCAAGAATTAAACGTTATTAATATTTTATCTGTCTCCAGCTCCATCCCACAAACTTATCTGACCCGGTGGCCAAAATTGGAACTAATTATGTCTGTTTAGTTTTTACTTTTATTTTATTTTTCCGAACATTCACTCTAGTGTAGACTGTAGACCCCCAAATGCATGAAGGTAAAGTTTGTATCATGTTTGTTGTTTGAAACATCAAGTGTAATTATATCGTTTGTTATCTATTGGACTCGTTTTATGTATTTCATTCAAATCGGCATTCTTCCGGCAGACTCAGCGACGAAGTGTGCAAATGGAGATATTGGAAAATGACAGCATTAAAAATATTGCTAACCATTTCATAATACTCTCTGCTAAAAGGGACGGAACTAGATTTAAAGCTGTCATTTTAGTTTAGTTTAAAGATTGTGTTATACAGAATTGGCCTCATTGTTTGCAGTCTTATTCGCAATGTGAATTAATGTTTCCTAAATAATTCTTATGTATTCATAGTCCATATTAGCGAACAACCATTAAAAACATAAGTATTTACCTATAACATTGAATATGAGCGAAGACGATAGTCTGTTACTATAAAGTTATTTTCTCGTCCCATCAACTTTTTACTAAGACCCTATAAACCGTCATATTCTTATTTTCAACAGGCAGGAAACACGGCCTGTACAAAAACAACAAAGAGTATACAAGAGATGCTGGATGTTTATCCCACTATTTGTTACGATGAGCTTGTTGTTGTACTAATTTTAATGGGAAACGCCTGAGGTGTAAAAACATTGTATAAAAGCAAGCCGCGCCCGATTATTTTTCTTGTAACTAACAAAAAGAAAAATTATCATCTTTATGTTAACTCTATAGCAATTTATCATACACGTACCTGGCTTGGAGTTCCTTTTTTTAGGCGATAAAATATTTGCTCAATATAGGCAAATAATATGACCAATTCAATATAACATAATCTCTAAACAAAACTAAATCGTAGCTCTAAATCTAAATCTGTCTCTTTCCGCAGGGAATATTATGAAAGGATTAGCAATATATTTAACTAGATGATGCCCGCGACTTCGTCCGCGTGGATTGATTTTTTTAAATTCCTGCAGGAACTCTTAAATTTTCCGGGATAAAAAGTAGCCTAGTGTCCTTCTCTGAGATGTAACCTATCTCTGTACCAAATTTCATCAAAATTGGCTGAGTAGTTAGGCCGTGAAAGCGTAGACAGACACACTTTCGCATTTATAATATTAGTATGGATGCTGTCATTTTATTTTGGAGATGTTTACAATGATGTGTGCAACAGAATAAGCCTCATTATCTAGGAAGAGATATCTTTATCTGTGGAAGAAAATTCGTAAATATTGGTTCGCAAAGATAAATAATGATAATGCGACAGCAGTGGTCTGATTACATATTCCTTCAGATACAGTGAGAAATATTCTTTGAAAATGTAGCAAGTAAACAGTTAAAAGTGACCGCACATTATTTTTTATTTTTTTATCAACTACAAGTTAGCCCTTGACTGCGATCTCACCTGATGGTAAGTGATGATGCAGTCTGGGATGATAGCGGGCTAACCTATTAGGGGCATGGCAGTTATATTACACCCATACCCCTTCGGTTTCTACACAGCATCGTACCGGAACGCTAAGTCGCTTGGCGGCACGTCTTTTGCCGGTAGGGTGGTAACTAGCCACGGCCGAAGCCTCCCACCAGGCCAGACCAGGGAAAATTCAGAAATTATTAATTCCCAAATTGACCCTGCCTGGGATCGAACCCAGGACCTCCGCACGTTAAGACAACAGCGCTACACACTGCGCCACGGAGGTCGTCAAACTACTTACTACAACGATGATTACAACATGCATACCTAAGCTCAATACATCTCACGATTTTTTGTGTCGATCTTGGTAATATTCAAGCAGTAACTAAGTTGCTAACATTGCAATTATCGAGTGACTGGTTTTTCGCGGAATTCGCGAAGGTTATATTGTTGTTTGTCATACGATGGAGTTCCATCTAAGCGAATTCTTTGTTGATTACCTCATCAGATCGATTTATATTTCAATACACCTGCATTTGCTCAATATAAAACGTATATATATTTTATTACATGACTAGATACAAGGCGTGGATTAAGTTTTTTAAATTCCCATGGGAACTCTTTAATTCTTCGCTCTTTAAGTAGCCTATGTCCTTCCCCAGGGTACAAATCACTATACCAAATTTCATAGAAATCGGTTGAAAAGATGGGCCGTGAAAGCATAGCAGACAGAGAGATATTAGTATGGATATGGATTTCTAAGTTCTTTATTAAGTTAAATAGTGCATTAAAGTCTTACGAAAAACCTATGAAATTTTCACGCACATTTAATGCAATTTTATTGTTTTCTTAACATTGCTATTGCAGAACGACAAGTATTTCCTACGCATTGCTTAAAAAACTAATCAATAAACTATAGTACTTTTCCTTGCTGTAGATGATTGACAAATTTCGCCTTTGTTAGAACAAGGGCAGTGAGTCGTGACTCGTGATAGTTGTTTAATTCTTTGCAATAATATACCTATCCCTCGGCATAAAATTGTTTTGAGTTAAATAACGCTTAAGAAACTTTAAATAAAAAAATCTCCCTGTAGCTTAATATTGAAATAAAATGCATCCCTCTAGGACTACAATTAAAATGTCCTTAATTCTTATAACGTCACTTTGTATAGTATGAGTATATTGTTTGCTTAGGGGTGAAACAAGACGATTTCAGACGAGATCAACCGAAATCTGAAATCGTGTTTCATAATGCTAGGTTGTTGTTTACAAATATCATATCTGTCTGTTTAGTTGATGGGTAAAATGACAATTAAAAATTTTACAGACAATTAAATATTTTGTTGAAATAAACAAAAGATACTCTAACAGGATTGAAAGGAGGGCTGCTACGTCATACAGCGGGTAGAAAACCATCACTTTCTGCCCTAGGTTAGAAAGTGATGATTTTCTACCTGCTGAATGACACATTCGTCTAAAATTGACTAGTTTAAGGTGGCTCAATAGGCATTGAAACTCGCATTTTCAATGCAGGTTATATGAAAAGAAAATAACAGTTCAATGAACAATTTTTTACTGAAGATTATTTCCAAAAATAACTCTACGGTTTTTCTTGTTTGAGGATAAGATGAAGTTTGTAATAGTTATTATGGAAGGAGTACCTATTGAGAAACTTACGATACAAGTTCTTGATTAAGTTGATAAAACTGTCGACCAGAATCGTCACAATATTACGTCTCAAGACTTTTATCCGTAAGGGAGATAGATGCAATAAATTATTATTTACTTAATCATTTTTTAAAGTTCATTAACGGTCATTAATGAAATTAGGTACAGTCCATAAGTGTTTATTGTTTTCTCACTCTGAGTGATTATTGTCAATTATTCGTATATATTTTACTTTCATTTTTAGGTAAGGTAAATAATGATTGAGGCCTTCATTAAAATATGAGTTCTCAAGCTCTCAGCAGCAGCAGTTGCTTGTGAATAACTTGTGGTCGTTATAATGACTCTTAGAATAATAAACAGTTCCAGCGAAAAATATGTATATCCGTCCCCTTGTCGGCAATGCTGTTTGCAATATTGTATTGTTCCACTAATTTAAATTAAGCTATCGCATCACGCATACCTAATATTATTACCTTTTCGCAATAACTGTATTTGTTTTCCTATCCAAAAAATCCAAAAGCTTTTATATAAGTAAGTACTAAAACCAAGGTAAAATTTATATAAGTAATATTATCCCAGACTCTAATTTCAAATATCAATTTATGTAGGTACTAGGTACATAACTTACAGAACTAAATGCACATTCGATCCGCCGTAACAGGAAAATAATGGCTTGAATTTAAATTACCGAAACTAACTAAATATATAGGGTTTCTCATTGGACGAAGAACCCCTACAACATCGCCAAGTTTTAACGTCGCTCCAGCTTCATTACTTGTCTTATATTACGTCTGGTAATTAATTTTATCGGAATGTCTAGTAACTCCAATTACGAGTACTTTATCCTTTTTATGATAGAGATTTGTTCACAGAGATTACTGTTTTTATACTGTACTAGCGACCCGCCCCGGCGTCGCTCGGGTGCAATGCTGAAACTAAATAGGTATATTACAGAATGTCTTTATAATATACAACGTTCACAGCTTTTTTGTCATTAGACAATACAAACATGTTTTCTATAGAGGTTAAAAATGGTTATTGTGGGTTATCCCTAAGAGATAGACATATACTACCTACCGGACTTTTTTGTAGACCTTTTTTTAAGGTGTACAATACTGTAGCACATTATTTAAATCCATCTCGTAGGGTTCTGCCAGCGTTTGCAATGTAAGCGCAAAAAAAAAGTGTTTATATACGACATCACATTAGAAACCTCTAAAATTATCAATGTTTCTCTACTATATTATGCATGTATTATACATATACCTCCTCCTCCTCCTCCTCCTCCTCCTCTCCCTCTTGAATCACTCTATCTATTAAAAAAAACGCATCAAAATCCGTTGCGTAGTATTAAGCATACGTAGGGACAGACAGCGAGAAGCGACTTTGTTTTATACTATGTAGTGATTATTAAAAATATTTTCTTACACAATTCTTTCTAATTGCGTAGGATAAACAAGCGCTAAAGTTAGAAAACAGTAAGCATTTGTGTTTATTTCTCATTTAAGTATTCCACCAGGAGCACTTACCACTTACCTTAATTGATGCAATCTCCTTCGATAAGATAGTCCCAGCCGCGGAAAAGTTCATTAGCATAATATATTGCTTTATTGTCTCGATTGCATTGTCTGTTATTTCACAGGTTTTCAAATTATAAACGAACTTTTGTGCCACCTTTCACTGTGCAACTTGCATAATGGTTTCGCTTGTTCTTGACCTAAAATGTTATACGTGCATAATTAAGAAGAATAGAAGTACGTATTATGTGTACGAAATGTATTGGAAACTTATCATTTTCGATGAATTAGGTACATATGTACGACGAATGTAAACACCATTCGTCGTCGTCCTCAACCGATAGACGTCCACTGGTGGAAATTGGTCTCTTGCAAAGACTGCGACATGCTGCGGTCTTGCGTTGCCTGGATCCAGCGATTCCCTGCAACTAGTTGATGTCGTCCGTCCAACATCGATAGGTATAATATATATATATATGTAGGTAGTAGGTACTAGATGGGCCCTTTCATAGAAAAAATTGGGGGTCTGACCTGTAGAGCGCGCTCCACACCTGTATAAGCCTGTCTTTGTCCCTGCCATAGCCCTGTCCCGCTTATCAGAATAGATGGCGTTAATAAAATAAGTTGACATTCTTTGTTTGACAGGGTCCGTCTACGTAAATTGAGGTTCGTTGTCGTCCAACGGGTGTGCGCTTAGTTTTACATGTCGCCAAGAGAAAACTGTTCATCTGTAAAAAATTTGTGACAAGACAACATTTTGAATGAATGCAATTCGTTGTAAATATCATAGTTCATCTAGAAATGATCGGCTAAAATAAGAGTTGGCAGTTAGGCAGAATACCGTTGGAGCAATTGCAAATATAAGTTGGACATACTAGTCTATTGTGGCCAACTAAAATTGGAACATACCTGCTGTTAAACTTTGAATGATAACGAGAATCGAAATGCGACTGCTGCTAAAATTACAGAGCAAAAAAAGTTCTATAAAAGCCCTAAAGAAATTTAAAAAATTATAATTGGTCTACTCTGATGATTACGGGCGATCATACTATTAGTTTTGTAAGTGCGGGGTTTTAGTTTAGGACACTAATATATGTATATTACCCAATCCAGGTGCTATTAGGATAATAAAAATAAGTTTATCTCTTTTCCCCTTATGATTACAGTCACAAGAGAGAAAAGGATAGGATGCTGTAATACATTAGCATCTGAATATGATAGTAGGTATTCGTATTTACAAGTATTTTTAACCGACTTTTTATTTCTTTGTTCTTATGACAATTTTCTGATGCTACGTTTACGTAATATCAGTCTCTATTATTGTATACGTCAACGATTCTTATTCGTCGTGTAAGACCGAAGCTTTTGTCAAGGTTTTTGTTACATTTTTTGTCCGTCAAAGATGCAGACCACTTGTCGCAGGTAGACGTACCTACTCAAGTGAAAAAAGTTTCGGGTGTGGTAAAAGTTTAGTTGAGGCAAAATTTACTTTAATTCTTCAAAGGCTATTGCAGGAATAAGCTTTTTTTTATGTTAATATAACTTTAAATAGGTATTTAGGTAGAATACTAATAATTACAAGTCTATGTTAATTACTATTACTTGAAGTATCAAATTATGACCGAAGTCACTGTTCTGTTGTACCTATTATTCAAAAATCTTAGCTGTCCCAATTAACAGCTTGTTGCTGTCAATCGTATTCAATAAATCGGTATAAATAATCTCCCGCTATAGAACTAGTTAGAATATTTAAATTTTTGTCTACTTGAAGGACTTGAAGCAGCTTGAATTCAATGAAATACTAACATTCTTATCATGAAATTCTTCATCATTTTCACTGAACATTGAAACTTGAGTAAGTAATTGATGATTTTTTAAACCTATCACCATTTTTAATACTTATTCGATCTTTAATTTATTTAGCTCAGGATGAGGATAATGCTGCGCAACATTCGTTTTTGTAATTGATACTGTTAATAATGTTATGCTTATTACTCATTACGATCGTTGAGGAAAAAATAACATTGTTTCCGACGGTGAATTTAAAATATACAGCCATACCTACATCCGTCTTGATGCAGTTGCCCGCAACCGGCGCGCGGCGGTTAATTATAGTTCAAATAAAAAAAAACCCTGGCTGAGTTTGTTGTGGGCTCTTCTCAGACTAGGGCGCGTTTGGAACCCCTCGAAGTTTTAAATTTAAAATACCGTATAGTTAATTATCACCATCACGTCTTATAATTTGTAACGACGCGCATGACGTTCAGAAGGTGTACTTTGTAAATACCTATTTTGAATAAATATATTTTGAGTTAGAGTCTACAATAGAAGCGCCGAACGTACAGACATGAATATAGGGCACCAGCAGCTTTGCTGCTTTACAAAAAACTTTTTTTCGAAAACATTGATGTATCCGAGTTTAAAATTGTATAACTATCAGTTTAGTAAACATTAAGATAAAGTTAGGTCGGTATTCCTGTAACAAACTGAGAATAGAGATCTGAAGGATTTTTAATCTGTTACGTTTCCAAAGTCACGTGCGTGTTGACTGTGCCATACAATAATAGTTCTTATTACGTGCACCTCAGAACATCTTTATAATAAACATGAGTCTTTTGAAATTTGACCCGAGAAAATAACTCAATAGCTAGCTTAGTTGGGTTAATTTTAGTTGTATTTTTGTCTTTAGACAAATGATTGATACTCGTATGTAGTGTGTCTGTGTACGTTCAATACATGAAAAAGTTAATGAAACATGTAACTTCTGGAGCCATTTTATTGAAGGTCAATTCTCGGCCTGATCACTACAGTGCATCGTTGGATTTCAAATAATACCCACTTTAAGAGTTGCAATTGAGTTGTAAACATAAATTCATAGAAATAATAACTTAACCATTTCGTATTCATCAATATCTGTAAAATTTTCCTAAGAATTTTCAGGAAACATAAATGGCTGTCGCGGTTTCCATTGTACAGAAACATGACCTGAATTAAATAACAACCTCTAATGCTGTTAACCAATAAATGCACAACACGGTCCAATTCGAAGATCAATTCGCAAGTAGTCGTTTCTTGAACGATGTGATTGCTCTTGATATAGATTTATGACCCGTTTCATTGAATTGGACGGTTTATAGGTTTTGTAGTAAGGTAAGTAAATGTTTAGTCAACTGTAGTGGTGTTCCAGAGAATTCTATGTTTGGAATTTGGATAATCTCTGTTAATATATAATTTAACCAATCAATTTGCTATACAAATAATTATTGTAAGAGTAATTCGCAAAGTTAACTACATATTATAACAATTCGGTGATATTTTATGTGAATTTGAATAAAACGCTTTTGCCACTTTCTTTCGCGTTTACTTTCCAAACGTTTACGTTTCGCATCAATATACATAGTTGCACTGTAAATAATTTATAACATGTGTAAGATCACACGTGTTCGAAATCGTTAAATTAATTATAAAAAACAAAATTCGTTTCAAAGTTGTTTAGCAAGACTTGCGCAAATTGGAGTAGGTAAATCCACCAAAGTTAAGTGCATTGCCCTTTTATTTATGCAAACTGATTGTGCATTCTCGATGATCTGATAATGCTTCTGTTTTGGCCTGAGTGCACTAATGGAACTGCTTGGCAAGATTTAATGCTTTCGCGCACATTTGGTGAATGTAGAGAATATACAGAGAGAATAGACAAGAGAAATGTGTCTTGTTAGAAAATTACGCTAATTTTCTACTTTGCGCGTGAAGTAATTCTATCATAAGCTATTATTACGCACATTTCTCGTGGTAATAATATGGATCATCAGATTACGGCTTAGAAATTGAAATCAATGAAAGTGTGACTGCGAATGGGTGATGTAATTTTCACGGGTCAATATGATAGGAGCCAGTCAAAAGTTATACAATAATGGTTCAATTTCAATAGTGAAATCTAAATCTGTTCAATTTATTACTTGGTGGAAATATGATAGTTGTATTTGTCAATAAATCTTTTGTACGTGTTCAATATTCTCGTCAAGTTTTTCCTTTACCTTTAGAAATTAGGTTAATTAATTTTTTCTAGGTATCTAATCTACTTAAAGTTGCTATGTATGGAATATGGGTACATTATCCACGCTAGAACACTGATTTTTTTTCCACTGGCACAGATTTATTATATATACCAATGGTTTTAGATCTTCAGGCATGTAGGCAATATTTTATTAAGACTGTTTTACGATCCTGGAGAGGGAAAAACAGGGGAAAATGCGTCGGGTTTGTCCTTTACGAGCACCCACTACTATTTTGGCAAGTATTACAATTTTCATTAAACGCATGCGGACATGTTAACTTACTGACTAGTGACTACATATCAGTTTGACCAACGTAATTATTTTTAACATGTGGCAATGCTCATGACTGGTGGTTCTTGTCTTGCGACAAAATCTGCTTGTTGCCCATTCAGGTACAGTCGTCACTCGTCAGTCATTTAAAAATTGTAAAACGTCAAGTATAATGAGTAGGTATGTGACTCTCTTAATGCCTAAAGCTATTTAAATTCTTCTTTGTGGCGTAATGTCATTAGTGAGTGCCAAGTCATTATTAACCGCTAATTCTTCAGGACTGGACCACGTTTCTAAATATCATCATTAATTCGTCGCATCGTCCCCGGCTATTTATAGTGTACATAATCTCACAGTTCATAGATTTAAGCTCATGTCTCGTTAACGTCTGCCGTAACAAAGCAAGATGGCTAGGCGTCTCTTATAAAAAGTTAAATTACTACATAGTTAAATGACTTTAAAGTACTAATTATGTAGACTAGATCAGACAGGCGTGTTGCTGTATGCACTAAATTCACAATTTTTGACTCGGAAATGGTTTCGACAGCGTTCGGTTGGATCTAAAGTGAATATTACTTATATGTTCTAGAAATATGGTTTTTCTTAACAAACTCTACCAAAGCAGATAAAAACACTCCATTGAATATCGTGCAACACATATAGTGATAAAAAAATTAATGGCAATAATAATAAATATCTTTCATGAATGGTGTTGGAAAATCCGCTACACACTCAATACGTCAATACGAGATAGAGCTTTCTGATTGAACGTCTGTCTGTAAATTAATCTCCGCGACGGTATCGATGTACACGGCACTATCCCATTTCTACACTTGTCAATTTAGTTTTATCACAAGAAGTTCTCCGCAACTCCTCCAATGTGCGTAACAGATATGGTATATTTAATAATGAGTCTGTCTCCAGTCACAGCACGTAATTTAACCAAGTTGAGCTTTCTATTACAGTGCGTAACTGGTAGTTTTACTAAACGAATTTCGATACTTAATGTAACGCTCGACAGTCAATTTTGTAAGTTTGCCTTATCTGCTTTCTAAGATACATCTTAAACGAAATCTAAAACGTTTTTGGATAAGAAAGAATTAGGTGTAAAAGTTGTTGATAAAACATGTTGGGAAACGATTAAGTTTTATATTTTTGTTGGATAACATGTCGTTTAAATCAATACATTCACTTTTATCGGTGAAAGGTTTGAATTTCCAATTATACGTAAATCTGACAAGACATGAGTGGCTGAGCCTTCTTTACTTTCAAAATGAATTTGTCAGCGGAAGTTTTTTCATTTTTGGCAAAGTTGTAGGAATAATTTGAACTACATTAGCTTTAACTTAAAGCCTTTAAGATAAGAGGCCTTATAGTTTGCCACTTCTCAGTTCTCACCATACAGTATATCTCAATCTCCATAGTGCGCGTGTACACCTATTAACTCCGAGCGTACATAAAGTTGGACGGAAAGCTGAAATCTTGCCACTGAATATCTTATAATATAATAATAGTCTATCTTAGATATTCAATAATATAATTTCTTCTTATCTCTCATGTCAATAATTGATCTTATATCTGCACTTGTTCCGCAAGAGGATTGAAACACGTATCTAGTTCTGTTATATCGTGACTTAACTTCTTTATCAAGTACTAGCTGATGCCCGCGACTTCATCCCCGTGGATTGAGGGTTTTCGGTTCCCTTGGGAACTCTTTCATTTTCCGGGATTTAAAGGTTTCTAGCTTATGTGTTATTCCAGACTATAATATATCGCTGTGCCAAATTTCATCCAGATCCGTTCAGCCGTTCTGGCGTGATTGAGTAACAAACATCCGTCCATCTATCCAAACTTTCGCATTGAAGTATTGAAATTTCTAAGCTACATATTTCAAGTTCGTATAGGAATTCATTTATCCAGGCACCTGCTCCCAGCAAAAACTTGTCTAGACTAGCGTAATAACCATACTGCACTCGATAGGCACAGTACTATAACGCACCTGATGCACAGTATTGGTTTATGGGTATTTGCAGGCATTGCCTTTACGTTGTTTTTATATCAATTATATTTAATACCGGATGATCACGATTTCGCCAAGTAAAGGTTGTTCGTTGAATCATTATAGTAATTTTATATAATAGATTTCTACAAAGAGTTGGAGTTTTTGTATGCTTAGGAATGAATGATCCAATTTTACCGATGCTCACAAATGTTCCGCAAATAGTCATCGAAGTTCCTCAATAGAAATTATTTTAGTAATTTCTAGTCAGCGCTCCTAATGGGCACAACGTCAAAAGTTATAAAAGTACTACTCTTATAAAAGTGTACTAAGTTGTTTCACAGAAAACAATGAATGTAAAAAGTAATTGCAAGGACGTGATTGGCGCACTGACATTCTCTTCTCTGCAACACTAGCTTACATGATATTGATACATCAATCTATACAGATAAAAGCCAATGTGAAAATGCCTTTATATTCTTGAGAAACAGACGCTGTTGAAAGACTCATTTAAGTTATTCGTTGAGAAATAGCTACTGCCTTTATAAGTCTACATATACTTACTTCTTTACTTCAATTGAGATTTTCCTGTTGATGGACTCAGTCATGAAAACATACCTATTTCGTATCACATAATAGTATGAGAATGTCTATAGACATTTGTATCGATATATTTCCAAAAAACCGACTTCCAAAGCCACTGTAAAGTAAAAAATAATTTTGAAGTCAGGCAAGCCTGATGCGTCAACTTTGCTTATCCTTGTTATACCCGCCCGACTTCAACATAGTGTATAAAAATAAAAGTTATTCTTTACTTTACAGTGACTTTGGAAGTCGGTTTTTTGGAAATAATTTTTATTTTTTACTTTTTAGTGTCAGGGTTGAGGATTTGGAGTCAGAATTTTTTATGGGACCACCTTGCGAGCTTCCTCTAACGACTGAAAAAAAATTCTTCAAATCAGATCAGAAACCACGGAGATATGCACCGACATACATAAAAAAAAATATGTGCCGAATTGAGAACCTCCTCCGTTTTTGGAAGTCGGTTAAAAATGAGACCATTCTTTATTGTTGGCTACTGATAGAAAGACGAAATAAGGCTCGTGGGTTCCCTTGATTTAATTAGTCAGTCAGTCTTAAATACATACTTATCAATTTTGCAATTTTCATTTCCAAAAACTATACCGAAGCGTCAATAAATAATATTCTGTAACAAGTTAATATGATAAATTTGTCGTAACTACATAGTCTAGACAAGGAAGGACCGGTATCAAGTCCCTTGGGGGAATGGGTTGCCGACCGCAAATTATGTTAGACTTCGCTAGACCGTATCGTACGGTGCATTGTTTGTGTCTCTACATTTTTCTCTTGTCTCATTAACATATAAATTAAAAATTGTTATGTCTTATTACATGTGATACTTAATTTTAGATCTTATATTGATACTAATATATACTATAATAATAAAAAAATATATATTTAATAGTCTTGACGAAGTAAACTTGAGTTTATCGACTTCTTCTTTTATTCTTGTTGTTAAAAGATTTTATCTTTTGTTTACCTGTGCTCGTTTGTTATTATCTATCAGATATTATTAGTTCTACTGAGTACTACCTCTTCACCTACGTCTCTTACTGACAACGGTGTCTACGTGTCCTAGTTCCATGATTTCTTAATGAATAATTTATGCTTATTTTTCTGATTTTAATTTTTTTACTTTTTACATTTACAAGTTACCTAGCTAGAGCTATGTTAGAGCTATAATGCCGTATTACGCAGTGTCTAGTGCTTTGATTTAGTTCGTCAACTATCGTTCATATTTGTCTGTGCTTAGTTTCGTTAGTTTATAATTTATATTTTGACACATCCGGTAGGTACTTATTTTGGCTGCTTTTGTACACACTTTTATTGGAGAGTGACTAGTTTGTATCTCTGCATGGCTGTATCGTTTTTATTTTTATATCTGTTATGTGTGTCTAATAAATATATTAAAATAAACGTGCTACGAGAGTCGAGACCATTGCATATAATAGGCCTTCAATTTATAGATAGGTTGTCATTTCACAGTTGACTTAATTAATAACAAATTGTAGGCGATGGTAATTATATTTAAGTATTATACGCTCTACCTCCCCTTACTCTTAATCAAAGGAAATGCACAATTAAAATGTACGAAGTAATTTAAAAGCTCCCAGGGTGATGAAAAATGAGCATTAAAACGTGGTGCGCACTTCACTCAGCTTTTAAGTGAAATGCACTAGAGTATACTTGGTATACGTATAGACTAACGGGTATCGAAATTCTTGGTTGTTTCCCATAATATAAATCGCCAGTACAATTCCATGCGAAGCCATATAAATACGTATAGCGTTTATATTAACGTAGCGCGTGTGTTCTGAAAGATTTGTTATTTATCATAGGATAATCCTTAATATTCAGGATTCTTATCACACAAAAGTTGTCATGCATGAACTGTGCACGACCTTTATTGATCGAAATTCTTCTATATTCTTGCATAATGTATTGACAATGAACCCTCAATACTAGCGAAAGCTTTTTATATTATGCATATTATTATTGTTAATAATTGAAATTCACATAATGATGGCAGCGTAATTATAATAATGCATTTAGAGACATATTTTAACTCCCGAGAGTTAGTTTACGCAGAAAAATAGTACGGAGCATCTTCGAAAACCTTGACTGTATGTCTAGGTTGTCTAGCTGTTGGCTATCCATTATCCATTCTCTTTTGCTAGTAAATGTAAAAATCCTCTTCTGGTCCTCTGTTATCTTTTTGTGGTCTCTCATGAAACGGGGTTGGGAAAGCACAATTTTTAAAGAATCCTTCTCGGGCAATGCTCGCTAGTATTTTCAGCAAGTTACTTTTGTCGTAATGTAGATTTCCTTTGAATATCTACCATTGTGGTTGACGTTCAGATGAAAAGCCTGGATGTCCTCTTTAAATTAGTTTTTCCTAACTATATAAAGAACTTAATTTGTATAAAATGTCTAGGTATAAGAGTAAATTAAAACTGTTCACTTCATCAATTTTTAACTGGAAACAAAAACGGCAACTATGAAGTGAAGCATAATGAATGGATTGATGGATTTGTTTTGCTTGTTTTATTTTTTAAATCCGTTGTTGTATAACAACATCCATAAATATTTGTAGCTTGTTTTTATTCCAACTCGGGTAAAATACTCTATTTTTCGGCGTTTGAGTGGTTGGAAGTGTGGCTGACCTATTTGTAATATTTCTAACCAATTGGTGGCTTGATTAAACCGTATCTCGGCTGTGTTAGAGAATAGAAAAGAAAATGAGAAACCAGCTAGACCAGCTAGCACTGGTGAATTGGTAACGAGGAAGGAAAAAAATACAACAAGAGGTTGCGATAAACAAAAGAAAAACGCATTTGCTTTAGAATGTACTGTTTCATATGAATACCCGTGAAGTTATATTGTATTATATTTCATCACGAAATAATGTAGCAAATAGAGATGTAGAGTAACGTTATTAACTTGACGTGATAATATGAGTAAGAGTATCACCGGTCATTATAAAATTTGCGTATAATTTAATTTAGCCCAATTCCATTTCAAATCGCGTAGCTTGCGATATCAGCGCTGTAATGTTAATTATCCAGACAGACATTGTCAGTTACAACGTTATTATTACTGTACAATCAACTAGGTTAATGATATTCGATGTTTCTTTTATGCATCTAAAATATTCACTGTGCATTTTTTATTTCAAGCACAGATCTCTATGTACTACGCCTTCACTCCAATTACTCCAAGATTATCGATCATTATGGTAGCTTGAGCCCAAACGCGTTCATCGGTACTTGGTATTGATATTTTATTGATTTGATAAATCGTGACATGACCCGTGGATCACATGACCTCCATACAAAATTTGTATTCATGCATTAATAATAATTAATGTTTGTTTAAAATAGGTATGTTATTGAAGACCATGGTATTACTTACATTTTTACTACTTGGTTGGTCTTAGAGTAAAAAATATACTAACTCTATGTTGGTTGGTAAATTGTTGGTTCAGAAAATCGAGGAAACAAATTAAGTGTACTTAAAGTTGTATGTTTGTTATTGATCATAACTTGCTACTTGCAAAGTTGCAATACATTAAATATTACCTATTTTAAAAGAAACATTAGTGTTTTTTTTAAATAGTTTAATTAGCCCTTGACTGCGATCTCACCTGACAGGTACATTGAAACAAGCTGAATCCATTGACCTTCCTATATATAGACATCTACGAGTAGATTTATTTTTACAACCATATTTGTACAAATCATAATATTATGGTTAGTTAATGCACATTCTTAACGCACATGTACAGAATAGACGTAACAAAGCTTCGATTACGCTATTTTATCGATAGTGACGTCCACTGCCCTGCCGACTACGGCATTCCCGGTCAATGTGTGGTTTACCTTGTTGTGGTCTAAATCAGCTGCACCTGTGCTAGATGCGTCACAATTCACAAATTGATAAGCTCTACCATTCGTTTTGTTTTTAGTTCTATTGCTAACTCCTTAGCTTACGTTATTTTAGCTTTGCACTGTGGAAAGTTTGCACTTTTAACATTTATTTTCTATTTACTACAGTTTGCAAATTACAATCTTTACCTAACTAGAGTTTGTGGTTGGATGATATCAAATTCGTCCTTAGATGATTTATGTTGTGTTGGATCAAAAAGGCTGTATTCTATTGAACTTTATTATTTTAATCTGAAATCGACGTTTAGAGTATATTTTTTTTTTTAATTTATTTTACACTTTATTTGTACACCACAACACAAAAAGGAAAAATAATAACTAAGTAACACAAATACACAGAAGGAAGTAGAATACAAAAAGGCGGCCTTATCGCTTAGCAGCGATCTCTGCCAGGCAACCTTAGGATTAGGAGAAGTTAAGGAGATTAAATTGCGGGTGGTGTATTCATATAAATAAACATACAAACAAATACCTACATACTATTACATAAACTATTTACACAAATAACATAATACTCATAATAAATAATATATGAAAACTAGCTTCTGCCCGCGGCTTCGCCCGCGTGGCCTACAAGAACCAAATGTCATTTTTTTCAGAAACAAACATCATAAGCGTTCTCACTCCCTCTCAATTGAATATACAAACTGACAATATCTCAAACAAAGCAATAAGCACGAAGTTCTAAGTTCTATAACTAAACTAATCTCTGCAATGAGAGTAGTACGGTTTTAACAGAACTCAAAGCGTGTGTGATGAGATCTAAATAATTTCCTAATTACAAAACAAACCAGAAGTGGATAATAATTAACATTGTTTACAACGAAATACTATCCGCACCTAACCTACCGCAGTATTTCTTTGTAAACAATATTTTTTGTTTTTCCTTCAGGTGCTAGAATCACCAGACTGCTCCGTGAGCTTACTCTGGAGCAGGCCACGTATAACTGACCGTGTGAAAAGCAGTTCTCCCTTAGGTCTACCCCTGCTAAATTAAGAGTTTGGCCTTGAGACTTATTGATGGTCATGGCAAAGCAGACTTTGAGGGGAAACTGCACTCTTTTGAACTCGAAGGGGTAGTTCGATGGTGTAAGAGGAATCCTCGGAATAAACACAGACTCCCCTTGGGAACAACCGGTCAGTATAGTTGCCTCGATCACATTTCGTTGCAATGTTTTCACTCGCAATCTGGTGCCATTGCATAATTTTGGTGGGTTTAAATTACGCAGCAACATAACTGGGGCACCAACTCTCAATTTTAATATGTGAGTTGGGAGACCAGGAGGCTTCAATGTGGTAAGAAATTCAACCGGGTAATGTATGGCTTCATCGTTGTTAATCACTGAGTCCACTGATTTATAATGATGTTCAACTCCTTCGAACGATTTCAAAATAATTTCATTGATAATTATTAATCATTAATCATTTTTTACTTAACAGTGGCTATGGAAGTCGGTTTTTTGGAAAGAATTTTTATTTTTAATTCACCAAAGCTTTGTAGAGGAGCGAGTACTGAGATGCGTACTTGACATCTTTACCATCAGAAGAAAAGCTAATCGACATTCCAGCTTTTACCAGCAAAAATGTCATAATACAAACTTTCAACCCCTGTTTTACCCTTTGGGAGGTGAAATTTCGAGAAACCCTTTCTTAGTGCAAACCTACTCTTCACAAAAAAACACCCTCCAAATTTCATGTCTATAAGACCAGCGGTTTAGGCTGTGCGTTGATATATAAGTCAGGACTTCATCCGCGTGGTTTAAGCTTTTTTCCCCACAGGCACTCCTTGATTTTCCGGTATAAAAAGTAGCCTTTATCACTCTTCAGGTCCTTAACTATACCCATGCAAAAAATCTCGTTGATCCGTTGCTGCGTGATTGAAGGACAAACTCTCTATTTAACGTCCTTGGGGATCAAATTTTCAAAAATGGTGAAAAATATACTTCTTCATATTTAACCGAATGCTCAAATACCAACTTCCATGGCTTTGACTTGAAAAATGAATGACTTTCATACCAACTTTCAACCCCTATTTTACCTCTTTGGGGGTGGAATTTTAAAAGCTGTGACACACGTACTTATTTTTTTTACCGATAGCCGAAATTCCAAGTTTCGTTGATATAAATTGAAAAAATCTTGAGAAATGGAGGACTTTCATGCAATTTTTCATCCCCTATTTCACGCCTTTGGGGGTCGAATTTTCAAATTGGTGGAACACGTACTTCTTCATATTTAACCAAAAGCCCAAATGCTAAGTTTCATGGCTATAACTTGAGAAATGAAGGACCCTTTGGGGGTGGAATTTTGAAAAACTGTTGGTCTGTTGGTCACATACGTACTTCTTTATTTTTTAACGAAAGCTAAAATACTCAGTTTTGTTGATATTACTTGAGAAATATCTTGAGAAATTATGGGCTTTTACACAAACTTTCATCCCCCAGTTCACCCCTTTGGGGGTCGAATTTTCAAAAATGGTGAAACACGTACCTCTTCATATCTAACTGAAAGCCCAAATGCTAAGTTTAATGACTATAACTTGAAAAATGAAGGTCTTTCATACAAACTTTCAACCCCTATTACACCCCTTCGGGGGTGGAATTTTGAAAGCTGTGACACAGATACTTCTTTTTCTTCGTTAATATGACTTGAAAAATATCTTGAGAAATGAAGGACTTTCATACAAAATTTCACCCCCTGTTTCACCCCTTTAGGGGTGGAATTTTGAAAAACTGTGAAACACATATTTCTTTATTTTAAACCGTTAGCTTAAATACCAAGTTTCATGGATATAACTTGAAAGATGACGGACTTTCATACAAACTTTCACCCCCTATTTCACCCCCTTAGGGGTGCAATATTGAAAAATTGTAAATCACTTATTTCTGCATATCTAACTGAAAGCCCAAATGATAAGTTTCATGGCTATAACTTGAGAAATGAAGGACTTTCACACAAACTTTCAACCCCTATTTTACCCCTTTGGGGGTGAAATTTTGAAAAACTGTGACACACGTACTTCTTTATTTATTACCTAAAGCCAAAATACCAAGTTTCATGGATATAACTTGAGAAATGACGGAGTTTCATACAAACTTTCACCCCCTATTTCACCCCCTTAGGGGTGGAATTTTGAAAAATCCTTTCTTAGTGTGCGCGTACGTCATAAAAGTAACCTACTGTCAAAATTTCAAGTTTTTAGGCCCAGTGGTTTAGGCTGTGCGTTGATATATAAGTCAGTCAGTCAGGACTTTGAATTTTATATATATTATAGATAAACTAATATATATTATGTACTTAGTATTATTATACTATTATAAATAAATATATATAATAGTATAATAATACTATCATAATACAGTATAATACAGTCTGAAATTATATGACCCTTTAAAAATCAAGCAACTAGTAAGAAACTTATCAATCTGTAATATTTCGATGTACATAGGAATTTTGCCAAGTATGTCTACTTATACTAAATAAATTTATTTGGTATTTCGACAGTAAACAAACATTGCAGATCATGGATAATTATTAATAAGTAGGTGGTAGGTACCTATCTACCTGTTGCAGATTCAAATAATATTAATTAAAGGTGGTGAAAATATGTGACATCACACCATTTATCAGTTAGGTTAGTATGTACTTAGTATTCTCTGTAGTCTGCCAACACGAATTAAACTAAGTACCTACATATTATTAAAAGATGGCTTTTTACATATTTTTGAAAGGAAAAGCTGTTTCAATTCGAAAATATGTATGTAAATACTCCTCCTCCTCTTTTACTTATTACTACGAGTAGTTACTACGACTATTACTTAGTCTATATGTGTGAAACCTCCCCATCGAATTATGCTCGTTATGTTCCTCTGTCAACCTTAGTTGAACTCTGTTTTCTTTGTTCCTAGCAACTCAAAGATGAGCTCGGTGAGGTGGTGGCCGAGCTGGAGACGCTCGACGGGCAGGAAGAATGCAAGCAGAACAGCAAAGCCAAACAGATGAGCATAGGAAGGAAGAAATTTAACATGGACCCTAAGAAAGGTAAGCTAACTGAAGTGCTTTATCATAAAATATTCATTAAACGATACCTCTGCCTAGAGGTTTGATAGCCTCAATTTGATGATCCCAATCACTCCTAAAGTATAAATAAATAATGTTTATTGGGAAAGAAGCCTGCCATTTCGTGTTTTGGGTACATAAAATAGGTATATTATCATATGAGCCAAAAGGGACAAAAATTAATAAGCAAAAAGCCTAAATAAAAATATTCAGTAAAGTTGTTTATGCCGTAGTTGACCTCATAAAAACTATTCGCGTCATGAACCTTTTATGAGGTCTACTTTGCCGTACGCTTGCATAAAACTTATGAAGCAATGCAAGTTTCATAAAAGCAAAGTTTTAACTCCCATTTGAAAATATCTTATGTTATGCAGTTGATATAGAGATTAGTAGTAAGTAATAAAATAAATTACATGCAGTTATTTTTACTTTATCAGGACAAAATCATTCATTGTTACTCAATTACCGTGGTAAAGATTTTCCATTGTGGGCGAAGGTAAGATGACGTTTTCAACCTATAAAATAATCTCACGGCTATAATGTATAACAGAAGCTTTACTGCAATGGCGTTTACATCATGCAGGTGTGCCATTCCCACGATGGACCGGGTTATTTAGGGTTGCCGGTTCTGATAAATGAAATTCAGAAAACAATCTGAGTCTTGTCGTTAGGGCTTTAAATATGAGATCTGAATTGTTCACGCTGCTAACTTTACCAAAATGTATGTGATTGAAAATTCTTACGTAGATACTCATTCTAATTCAGTCACTTCTCAGAAGATCGCTCATCATATCAGAAGTAAATATAAAAAAGCAAAAGATAAATAAGCCACACAAAAATTAAAGCAGCCTAAAATACATTGAACTCCTTTTCAAATGTAACATGAGAAGCTTAACAGCAGATGAAGATTTAAAAAAAATCTGAACCTTGATTCTGAATCTTGTTGCCCATGACGTAAGCAATTGGCAACCCTATATTTATGGGATAGTCTGCATTGTTGACATAAGCGGTCAATCGACCTGTGCCAGCATTTTACACCTGCAATATGCTCTTTGTTCAGTTAGCCCATGTCTGATGTCATGACTTTTGAAATACGATTGTCTCTAAAATTGACGTTTGGTATATTTCTATTATTATAGGTTTCACCGTTGCGTAATTGTGCTCTTCTAGGGCGATCGTATTGTTCTGTGTTTTTACAATCTTACAATGCATCTTTTGTGCGAACTAGGTTTAGAAATGTTTTTATTATACCTACTGAGAAGGGTAATGAGTAATGTTATGTCTACAGTCTAAACTCTAATGAGTAAACATCTAACCTAATCTAACCATACATTTAAAATTGTTAAAGCCATTTATTTTCTCTTTAATTATGTTTCTGGTAGTGCTTAGTTGGCATTTTCCTCTTAAACTTTGTGGTTCCTAGTTTTCCCAGCTCAACGTGCCTTACTTTCTTCTTAGTAAACTTTTCTTTAAGATCCTGTCGCTGTTGCGAACATCTTTTTTAATACGTATCACTATTCCTAACATCCAGAACTATTAGATCCATCTAAAGCATCTTAAAAAGTACCATAGAGCTTAGAGGGGATTGAACGTTATCTCAGGTTCTATTATTAGCAAAACCTAAGTATCTGTGTCTGAGTGTTTCATATAGATTTTCTGCAGCTTCAAATGATATTGTGATAACACCAAGCATCTTTGACACTATTAGTTTCTCTTTGAAGCGTTCTTGACACATCCTCCCCTACCGATATCAAGCACCACTTATAGCCATTAGCCAACGAGCGCAGACGACTCTTATGCACTAGTCAATAATAGGTAAGTATAGTTTTTTTTTTCAGTATGTGAAAGTTAAATAACAGTCGTATGATTTTGCTGGAACACCAATCTCTATCTCTATATATATAAAAATCACTTGCTGTTCGTTTGTCTCGCTAAAACTGGAGAACGGCTTAACCGATTTAGTGGGTGTTATTAATTATTGAGTGGGTCCAGGGATGGTTTATATTTATAATTGGACCCGGTAGGGGGCGCTGCAATCGGGTTTAAGGTTCAGGGCAGGACAACGTCTGCCGGGCACACTAGTGTTACTTATAAGTAATATTTTGTTATGATATTCGTGTTCCAGAATATTCCTAAATCTTTATGGTTTTGCTTAAATAGTCGTTAATAAATCTAGTATTACAGTAGTCAGTTAAATTGTTATTTGTTACCGTTTCTATTTAAGATACGAGTAAATAACTCCTTTCACGTTGAAGGAACTACTATTTTGTCGTAGAGTCAAATTGTCTTATTTGGTGGTAGTCAATCATTGCCTCCGTTTCTTTATTCTTTACTAGCAGATGCCCGCGACTTCGTCCGCGTGAAATAAGTTTATTTAACTCCCAAATTTTTCGGGTTCATATATAGCCTACTAGCGAACGCCCGCGACTTCGTCCGCGTGGATTGAGGTTTTTCGGTTCCCGCGGGAACTCCTAAATTTTCCGGGATAAAAAGTACCCTATATGTTATTCCAGACTATAATCTATTTCTGTGCCAAATTTCATCCAGATCCGTTCAGCCGTTGGGGCGTGATTGAGTAACAAACATCCATCTATCTATACATCCATGTATCCATACATCCAAACTTTCGCATTTAAAATATTTATTTGATATTTGATGACACTCACAAATAATGTGGCTTTCTATTGGTACCAGAAATTTCAAAATCGGTTCAGTAGATCCAGAGATTACGCCCTACAACGTCACAAACTCGCAAACTTTACCTCTTTATAATATTAGTATAGATGATCATACTAACGTATTAGACACATTATTTTCTATACCAGTAGAAAGAATGCGCTAAATTCAGCGTGGATTATGTAAAAGGATGAACAACTTCATCATTTGCGGCTTACGAAAGGTTTTAAACCTTTCGTAAGCTTTGTGAAATTGTGAGTGCATCTCTTGGGATTCACTACAAACGCACTCCAGCTAGGGGTTCGCTAAATGCTTCGTGCTCGTAGCTACCACTCCTGCCATACAAATTACAATGCATTGAATGAGCTATTTGCAATGGAATTGAGGACAGGTGTATGGTATTTAGATGCAATTAACTTTATGCCTGCTGCGTTTTTCAGATACGTAGAATATTTTCTTAATGAAGGAAAGCGAAAGTTTTACGATGTTTCTTACAAACAATCGGACTACGGAGTCATTTCGTTGATATCAAAGTTAGCGTGGGAAAGTTAAAAAGAGAAAAATGTTCTCCAGTCTCTAATTTTACTAGATATTTCGAGTTCATGATTCTTTTCAAATTTCATATGTTTTGGTGTTATATTTTTGGCTATGGCTTATTTACATACCATGATCTAATTTAATACAAAGTATTTTTAATACAATACTATGGGCTAAGATCAAAATCTGACGGTATCGTTCAAACCTTCAGAGGTGAATAACAGAAAGAAACACTCTCAAGTCTCAACCAGTACATATCTTACTGAACAGTACACTTTAACACCGTTTTGAACTATGTAGTACCTATAATTTATTGTACTATAACCACATTATTTTAAAACGTTTTATTGGATCCGATGATAGGAAGACGCTGTAAAGATAAATGACAGCATCAACAATGCTAATAAAATCTGAAAATTGTTACGATATTGATACTGATTCATTTATCATCGCCATTATTGCTGTTCAAGGCTAATAAAATATCTGCAAGTATACAGAGGACTTGTAACCCGTATTAAATTTGTTATGAAGATACGTTCACTTCATACCCGAGATAGTTATTCTTAAGCAGATTCCCTGTTCCGTTGTTATTCTTGCTTCCTTCAGTATTTATTATTACTAGTTGATGCCCGCGACTTCGTCCGCGTGGATTAATTTTAATTCCCGCGGGAACTCCTTAATTTTCCGTGATAAAAAGTAGCCTATGTCAAGTGATACAAACTTCACCACCACCACTACCGCCACTTCAGCTCATTAACATCCCACTGCTGGGCACAGGCCTCCTCTTTCATAGGAGCGAGGGAATTAGAGCTTAGACCCACCACGTTGCTCCAATGCGGGCTGGCAGGCTAAACTAACTTCACCAAATTTCATCAAAATCGGCTTAACGGATGAGCCCTGAAAGCATAGCAGACAGACATACAGACACACTTTCGCATTTATAATATTACTAGCTGAGGCCCGCGACTTCGTCCGCGTGGATTGAAATTTTCCCGCGGGAAATCTTCAACTTTCTGGGATAAAAAGTAGCCTATGTGTTATTCATGACTATAATCTATCTCTGTGCCAAATTTCATCCAGATCCGTTCAGCCGTTGGGACGTGATTGATACATCTACATCCATACACTTGCATTTATAATATGCATTGAATAGCATGGATTTAATACTTGCCACTTAATCGCTCAAAAGTACAAGACGAGCAAGAGTTGCTATTGTAAAGCGGCAAAGCAAGTCGACCGATCAAACGCGGGATGTCTTCAGCAGAGATCACCGGCAGTCACCGGGTACAATCTAAATTATCTAAAGTATTATTATACTATTGACACACAAATATGGCCGACTCGTTTTTATGAAATCATTCGCATTTTCAGTAGGTACTGAAAAGAGGAGTCTCTTATGCTTTCTAAAAAGGGTTCAGACTTAAAAAGTTAGTTGTCTCTGTATCTCCGGAAATACTAGTCTATATTCTTCCATAACAGGTTCTTGTGGATGCACTTAAGTAGCCAAGTTTATTTATGATATAAGATTATTTATACGACATTTGAAACGCGCCTCGTCGTAAATGTCTTTTTTATCCATCCATCATCCTTCATAATTTGTCATTGTCATCTCCAATTCTGCATGCTTTAAGATTGTAAACATTACACTATCGCGTAATGGGTATAAGCATTACTTTTTAGTGGCACAACGCCCGAGATTAATGACTTCTTATTATTGTGCAAATGTTACGAAACAATTCTTAAGTTGTGCTTTCTCAAGCCATTTGTTTATACCTAAACTAGATGATGCCCGCGACTTCGTACGTGTGGATTAAGTTTTTTGATTCCGAGGGAACTCCTTAATTTTCCGCGATAAAAATTACCTAGCCTATGTTCTTCCCCGGGATACAAACTATCACCATACCAAATTTGATCAAAATCGGCTGAACAGATGGGCCGTGTAAGCGTAGCATACAGACAAACAGACAGACACACTTTCGCATTTATAATATTAGTATGGATAAATATTTCTAAAGCTAGAACATGACTTATTAATTAGCCATATTCCAAAATATCTAAATACTCGCTTAGCTACCTCTACCTTGGCTCCTACCTAAGTCTGCTTTATCTTTTAAATCTAAATTATAAATCAATAATCTGAGCAGGACTACGTTTCCCCTCTAATTAAAACTTGTGCTTGGAATAGGTAATTTGCTGCGGGTGAAATTCTAAACTACGATAGTCAGAATTGCGCTCCGCCCTCAGAGTTCTCGGATTTGAGGAGACAAATTATAATTTATCCCTCCGACCGCGACTCTAGCTG
Source organism: Erebia aethiops (assembly GCA_923060345.2). NCBI lineage: Eukaryota > Metazoa > Arthropoda > Insecta > Lepidoptera > Nymphalidae > Erebia > Erebia aethiops. Next base: position 22,162,759 of record OV281082.1, read on the forward strand.
GCTGTTTCGTAAGGATCGGAGGTCTTTTTCAAAATTTTACGTGGTCAATACTCAAGGTCAAAACCTGTTCCGAGATAAAATGCATTAATATCCGTACTTTTGTGCATCGCAGTAGAATATATGTACTTCTCCATTCTAGACAATAGCAGTGCAACTGGTGGGATTTGCACCTTGAGCTATACTATATAATATCACCTACTGCTGTCTAGCGGTAAAGATAAAATGACACTCCTATTATCCCTTACAAGTTAGTATATAAACCAGATTTGGGTTAGCACATATAAATGGGTCGGCGTACGCTTTCCATCCCTTGTTGAGAATGTGAGTGGGACGTGTGGCGTCAAAGGCGAGCGTAATTTACGACTCTTATGACGTCAGTGAGATAAAGATGATGTTTTAATCGTACCTAATGCTAAATCTATGTTGAACGTGTAGGGGCGATGTATATATGTATACAATAGGTGATAGATGTAGGTATAGAATAGAAACGTCAAGTGGCGAAGACGTGTTGGCAACTTGGCAGCCGTTGGACTATGTAAGCTACACATTTGGTTACTCAGAAATTATGTAGGGCCTGGCGGCTCTGGGAACGTGCTCTCATGTGGCTCTTTCTAACAAACAATCACTAAACTAAAATTATAGGACTTAGGGCCGCTGGCACAAGGACATATAAACTGATTTAGTTAAATTTCGTAATGCTGTCCCTTTTTGGCAAATGCATATTGTAGTTGCCAAAAAGGCACAGCATTAAAATATTCAACTAAATCAATTTAAGAGTCCTTGTGTAAGTGGGCCTCATTATACCTATTGTCATCCCTATCATAGTTCTCCCTCGGAAAGGGATAGCGCTCGTAGATTTAGGTGTCATTTTCTTCCACTGCAAGTTAACCCTTGACTGCGATCTAACCTAATGTTAAGTGATGATAGATTTTTCCCTGGCCGTAAGGCTCTACTTATCAGTAGTAATTAAGAAAGGTTTTGAAATATTTGCCTCAATGAAATATTGTTGCCGATATTGTAAATGGCCTTCTTCCTTTGTTGTCGGAGTAAGTAGAGCAGCTATGTAAGCAATCACATTATTTTCGCCGTGACTACCTTTCTCGAAGTGAACGGAATTTGTCGTCCATGAAATTCCTTATTCACAGGCGTGTTATGGCACTCAATATTGTATTTGTAGTACTTATTAAATTATTGTGTATCAGCTTTCTGCTTAGTACCTACCAATCTCTCAATTTGATACTTTCCCTGATACGTACTCGAAATCACACAGATAGAAGTAGATACATGGATTCATAATAGACTGGCTTTCAAGTTACAATAATTATGTCGTCTGCGTAACAACAACAATAAAGTAACAGGGCCCTGCAAAGGTAACAGGTAAACAGAAATACTTTCGTATTTTTAATATTAGCACAGAAAATAGTACTTTTAAGGTTTTTCTAGTTTAACCTAAAAGTAAATTTAATGATAGACAAAGACTTAATTACAAATTAACCTTGTTCCAGGCATAGAATACCTATATGAAAACGGCCTACTACAAAGGACGCCCGAGGACGTGGCCCAGTTTTTACACAAGGGTGAAGGGTTAAGTAAAACGGCGATAGGGGATTACCTCGGCGAGCGCTCGGAGTTCAACGAGGCGGTGCTACGCGCCTTTGTGGAACTGCACGACTTCACTGATTTGATACTTGTGCAGGCATTAAGGTTAGCATGGATATATATAGCTCTTTTTACTGTGTCACTGTGACAGCTAGTAAGGTTTTGTTTTCAGATATTTACATGCATATTTGCAAACTTTTGTAATATTATATCGAGTTACGAGATAGTCAATTACGTCTATTCATAGATTTGATACTTGTGCGTACACTAAGCCATGAAGTGATGATTGATTTAACTATTTTACTATGTCACTGTGTAAAGCCGTGCTGTTCAGTTAGGTACATGTTGCAAGTGCAAAAAACACATGTTCTTAAAGCTCACCTTCTGGTTAACCTTCTAGGTTACTTTTTAGAATACTAATATTTGTATACGAAAGGCCCAAAGTTGGGATGATAGTAAAATGAAAAGACGTTATAAATGTTTGAAAACATCGACATAACCTTCATACATTGTAGAGATCAAAGCGAGCTAAATATACATCTCTTAGAATTCAGCTGACTACATAAAAACTAGCCTAACATAAGGTTAGGTTTAGGTACGTTTAAGCTAACCTTTAGATACCTTTCGAACTTGAATGTCCGTGATTATCATCGTAGGGCTGCCCGTAAGGCTCGAGAGGCTGCCGCAAGACCTTACGTCTTGCGGCAGCCTCTCGAGCTAGGGCTCGCTCTTGGATAACTAGCCAGGTAGGGCTGAGTTGTGTATGGACGCAAGCAAGTACTATTGAAACAGTAGATTTATTTTAATACTAGCTGATGCCCGCGACTTTGTCCGCGTGGATTGAGGTTTTATGGTTCCCGCGGGAACTCATTAATTTTCTGGTATAAAATGTGCTTTTGCAGTCTATCTAGTATAGTCTATCTCTGTGCTAAATTTCATCTAGATCCGTTCTACCGTTCTGGCGTGATTGAGTAACATGCAACCATCCATCTAAACTTTCGCATTTAAGTATAATATTAGTATAGATATCCATACTGATTACTGTGTTCTTCATACAGAGCTAGCGTAGGTATGCACCCAGCGCATATGATATGCGTTCTTCTTCATACGCATCAAAAAACTCCTACATTCAGGCCGCACGAGGCTCTGCGTTTGTTGAAAACAATGGAAGCAAGAAGTGTATGAATTATGTATCCCTACTCTCATTTGTTTGCATTATTAAAATGTAACAAAAATAACGTTTACTTTTCAGACAATTCCTATGGAGTTTTCGATTGCCAGGCGAAGCGCAAAAGATCGACCGCATGATGGAGAGTTTCGCTCAACGCTACTGCCAGCTGAACCCCGACATATTCACGAACGCGGACACGTGCTATGTCCTCAGCTTCGCGATAATAATGCTCAACACCTCCCTCCACAACCCGAGCGTGAAGGACAAACCCTCGCCGGAGCAGTTCGTCGCGATGAACCGCGGCATCAACAACGGCGGCGATCTACCTCAAGAGTTGCTCTTGGTGAGTTATTTCTCAAATATCTTCTTCTCATTGGCTTTTTTAATTTTATACGCGCTGTATATACGTCGGATCTGGATATACCACGACCTTCACCGATCTGCTTACCGGATGAAACCTACTTTTTATTTTTACAAAAAAAAATTGATCCGCATTATTAATTTAAAAACACGTAATCTGTAACGATTTGATTAACCAAACCGTCTTAATTATTGTTATCAGCCGTTTTAAATGCTTCTTGCACGTTTTGGTATAGCATTGGATTCAATAAACTTGTCAAAAAAAATTAATTAATTTAAAAATAGCCTGAACCGGATTTTGATAGACAACCTATTTTAGGCGTATTTATCTATTACTAGCTGATGCCCGCGACTCCGTCCGCGTGGATTAAGGTTTTTTGGTTCCCGCGGGAACTCCTTAATTTTCCGGGATAAAAAGTAGCCTATGTGCTATTCCAGACTATATTCTGTCTCTTTGATTGAGTAACAGACATCCATCCATACATCCATACATCCAAAATTTCGCATTTATAATATTAGTATAGATTAAATAAAAATAAAAAGTAGGTTTCATCTGGTTACCAGATCAGTGAAGGTCGTTGTATATCCGGCTCTTCACCGTACCTTCTGCAAGTTTTATTATTAGTGGACACTTGTCATTAGATTTGGTTACAGTTTTCTATATTCAGACTAGCTTTGTTACGGTTTCACTTGATTGTAATTCCGCCTTTCTACCAGGCCGAAGAGGCGATCGATAGCTTTAATGGAAAAGGGTACAATGAAAATAAAGCAATCGCATTATTGGATTTTGTATAATACATCCTCGCAAATCTCTAGTGCAATTTCATGCATCGACGCAAGGCGTTCTAAAATGGAAACGTGTGAAGAAGGCTTATGACAGAAAGCTAAAGCCGAAAGGTCAGGGCTTTTTGGCTTTAAAGCCGTAAGCAAGTAAGGGAATTGTACGGAACAGCGACATTGGGGAATTCACAGTACCGCGTCACTGACATTCCAAGTAAAACTAAAAAGTACAACCGCTTTGGACAATGACTCAAAGGGCTATTCATATTTGAAATGATGCTTTCGATAAAATCTGACCATATGTATAAGTGCGGAGATTTCGCAATCCTAATAATTCTTAACACGTAACTGAAACAAGGCCTGGGTAAAGTACGCATGCAAGGTTTCATCCATTAATCTTAATCTATACAGACCCAAAGATTTACCCGTTACTCGGATTTCTTAATTGTACGATTACAGTTGATGATTACCTTTTTGATTGCTATATGTTGAAAAGTAAATGATAAATGATTGATTTATTTGACGTAGTAAAATATTAATTTAAAAAATACCTAATCTTTAACGATTTAATTAATCAAACAATCTTAATTATTGTTGTTAGCCGTTTTAAATGCTTCTTGCACGTTTTGATATAATATAAATGCAATAAAATAGCGGTTCCTTTAATAACCTGAGTTTTCCCGTTATAACGACTCAGCATTCCTGTACGGAGACGTTTCTATACAAATGCAGGCTTGAGAATAGTTTAAGTAAATTCACTTAGCACAGTGTTGGTACTAAGTAATGTATGTAAGTGGATATGTGCCTACGTTATACAGTTACAAAGAATTGCTTTGAGGTGAATCTATGCTACACCCTGCACACGCAAAAAATTTGGTAATTAAATTAGTGAGGCATGAGGAATCCTATTAATTATGAAAATCTGAACTTTGTAGCTAATGCCTAGAAGGCGTTGTAAATCGTAATAAGGTTCTAATGTATGTAAGTGGATATGTGCCTACGTTATACAGTTACAAAGAATTGCTTTGAGGTGAATCTATGCTACACCCTGCACACGCAAAAAATTTGGTAATTAAATTAGTGAGGCATGAGGAATCCTATTAATTATGAAAATCTGAACTTTGTAGCTAATGCCTAGAAGGCGTTGTAAATCGTAATAAGGCTTGCACCATCACGTTGATGGCAACAGTAACTATGATTTGTCTAATTAATTTTGGCAGATGCCATTTGCATAGTACTGCTTTAGTCTGTCTCACTCTAGGCCTTCAGTATTACTATACACCTCTCATCTGTCAAAATTATCATCCTAAATTAGACGAACCATATACAATGGGGCTGATTCTGTTGTACACAACCCCTAAACTAAACTAAAATGACAGCATTAAAAATATTGCTAACCCTTTCATAATACTCCCTGCGGAAAGGGACAGAACTAGATTTAAAGCTGTCATTTTAGTTTAGAGATTGTGTTAAACAGAATTGGCGTCAATGTCTTCAACTCAATCGGATGCATGTTACACGAACACATTAGAAATAAACAGACTGTCAGACTTATATTTTTTGTATATAAATAAAGTGATCAATAGATATACACAACTTAGAAGTCTACATTAAAAATATTTAAGATTCATAAAAATATATGTAAAACAGATTGCAATCTGCACTGTTATTTCCACTTAGGCTCAGATTGTGGGTTGAAATAAAAAAAGAAAATCAACAAATTCCGACAGTGTATTTTTATGCGTTATCTGTCCGGTTGGTTATCCGTAACCGATAACGAAAAATACCCGAAACGCGTCGATGTAACATAACAATAAGTTACCTCTGCAAATTCCCGCTTTGCAAACGGGATTCGAGTTCCCGTTATCTGAGATTAGAAAACAATCTTTTGTGTTGACTGAAGTTTGGTCTCTGGACGGATGTTTTGGTCGCGGTTTGCTATCTGTCGTCGTCTGTGAAACAGTCTGTGTCGTCTGGCGTCCGAATGACTGTCCTAAGCCAAGCGTCATAATGTTTCAAAGGCCGTCGAAACTTTTGAGCTAGATAAAAGGTGCAAGTTGGTAAGGTTCTTGCTGAGTTTGTAAGGTCTAGTTTTCCAATAAATTTAGGGAAGGCTGAAGGATTTTTTCAAGCTTTTAAGCGATTGAGATTTCACACAGAAGTCGCTTGCATACGACATAATATAGTCTTTGTAAGGCAGAACATTAATCTTTATAAGCAAATAGTCACAATCGATATTCTAGAAACCGCCATAAGCTTGTAACAGCGTCGTATCGTGTGCGCAAGGTGCAGAAATCCTTTGTGGGGTCGAATGTACGCTTTCATAACATGGTTCCCAAAGAGTTTCTAGATTTTCCATTACATAAATGTAAAGACTGTGTTAAACAGCATTTGTTAAGTCGAGGTTATTACACTATCGATGATTTTCTGAATGACGAAGTTCCATGGAAGCAACCGGCCTCGCATCCAGTGACCCACAAGTCAGTGTAATACTTGTAACGTAATGTATGTGTTGTATTGTTTTCTTATTGTAACCTTTTTCTTTTTAAGAAAAGAGCAACTGCTGAGTTTCTTGCCGGATCTTCTCAGTAGAAACATCTTTCCGAACCCGTGGTAGAGTCGTAACGTATCATAAGTGGCACAAGTTGTCCTACATGAAATTCCGTCAGTGTTTCCATCCTTTACCTAGGCGTCTCCCGTAGACGTTGAAAAACCTAAATCAATAGTACATTACTGTCCAGGCTGGAAATAAAGCAGTTGCCAGACGAGGTGAAGCCGAGGACTTCCCAAGTGACTTAAAAAGCACGAGGCGCTAGCCCAGACCTCTTTAAACAAACTATGTCGCCGATTGCTGTTTCGGTCGGGATTTGTAGTACCTTTCTCTCATTTCCGAGGTCACAATTAATTTAAGGAACAGATGTACTCATATTAAAAGTTCAAATAGTTGATAATTGAACACTTTTACAAGTAAAATGTAATAATTCAAATTCTAATTAACTATTTTTAACACAGAAATAATTATCTAATAGGTATAATTAAATCTAATTATTTAACTACTTAAGTAGGTACTATGACCCAACCTTGTTTGTATGATAAACTAAATAACACTTTAATGACGCATTCGATACACCCACAGATAGCCTGTGTCAATAAAACGACCTCCTTATCGCTACTGTACTCATACATGTTCCCGTAGTCTTGTCTGTTACAATATAGTAACAAACTTCACCAGTATTATCGATAACGTATTCGGGCTGGACTACAATCTCAACTGATGGCGAATGATAGTGCAGTTCCAGAGATTATGAAATGTCATCCAAATCGTCAGAGCCGCTAAGCCTAAATACGGATATAGACTGATCCAGAATGGTTTATATAGTGAAAAATAGTGCAAATATTAATTTCCAGTGAAAAATAGGAAGAAAAGGGGACATCTGAGACAATAAAATCATTTTCGTATTTATTTGGTTTATTTCAATAGGAAAAACGAGTTAGGGCTTAGGATATAGTCTGTTACAGTGGTGGCAAACTCAATCTTAAGTTACAGTACCTAGTTACTTGTAAGCGCTTCTCATTATATTATTATTTGAGCAGCAATCAAATTGGTACCAAAATAAATAAAACCTAGATTCGTTTCTTTGCTTACCGCGTGGACGTACTACTTTCTACATTATTATTTTATAGATAGATAGACTGCACCGATAACGACGTTCAATTTGACAAGTTAGTCGCTGCACGGTATTCGACACAAGTGGTTGATAACAATCGTTATAACGTTGTTCTGTAAAGTATTGTTGTTTTTCCGCATGTTCCGACAAAGTTTTAATAGAAATTGCGGTTAACTGTGGATTCCGGTTGTTGTGAGTTCTATTTTTCGTATTTTTATTGCCTACCGGTAAAGTGCGTTAAATTGTAATTTCTCTTTAGGCGGTTATTTTCAAAGTTAGATTAGAAAAACAGTAATAAAGCTCTGGTCTTATTTGCTATATTTTTTTTATTGCACTTAAAAAGACATTTACTTGCTTTCTCTTTGCTTGACTAAACTATGGTTTAGTATTTATGAATACAACATACATTTAAAATGTAAGTTTAAAATAATACGGTTGTGGCGTAACTAATTAAGTTTTTAAGGTATGGTTGCGTGTTCATTTAATAGTTTTAGAACCCTAGATAAGATAAAACCAAATTCATTAGAAGTATCATAACTTCTATAAACTCATAGAGATACATCTCTATAGACTCTATAAAACTGGTTGTTTAAATCAATATTTAAAAAAAATACGCAACCAAGAGTGTAATCACGCTACCACCCACCAACACTACAGTCCATTAACGTCCCACTGCTGGGCACAGGCCTCCACCCTTATAGGAGAAAGGGAATTAGAGCTTAGAACTACCACGCTGCTCCAATGCGGGTTGGCGGGCTAATCACGCAATACTTTTTAATTATATATTATTTATTTAAAGTTTTTTTTGTTTCCAGTCTTTATACGAGTCGATAAAGACGGAGCCGTTCAAAATCCCCGAGGACGACGGTAATGATCTCATGCATACCTTCTTCAACCCCGACAAGGAGGGCTGGCTTTGGAAACAGGGGGGAAGGTGAGATATTTAGTTAATTACTCCTAGAATAGAATACGTAAGCCAACGTATATAATTATAACTATATCACTCTCCAGGTCCTTAACTATACCCATGCCAAAAATCACGTCGATCCGTTGCGGCGTGATTGAAGGACAAACCAATATCCAAACAAACAAACACACTTTCGCATTTATAACATTAGTATATCTGAATTTACTAATCTAGATTATGTCCATGATGTCCTTCTTTATGGTTTTTTAAATCCCGTGGGAACTTTGTTTTTTTGCGGGATTGTTTTTTTGGGGGGATGCAAGCTACGAGTGCACTGAATATCGTTAAAATCATTCAAATAACAGAAAGACAGACACGCTCCCGCATTGATAATATTAGTTATCCTTACTGAAGGAAGTAAGAATTAATTATTATTAATGTCAGAAGTATTTAAAAAAAGTAGATAATATTTATTTCAAACATTCCTATTTGTTTGATAGAACCGCTAGACATTTTTGGTAGGTAGTATATTTCGAGAAGAAACTGGCGTAATTTATATTTTATTTTATTCTTTTATCTATAAAAAAAGAAGAAAAGAAATATATAAAAGTTTGATAGATTGTATTTGTAGATCACATTTGTTGTTTTTATATAAGCTTTGTTGTTGTGTGGTATATTGTCAATAATGTTACAACATATCTAAATATGTTAGATTACGATTTATCTATATAAGCGGAGTAATTTTTATTCCTTATCGAATATTGCTGTTTTTGACTATTTTGAATATATTTAGACAAGCGCTTGGCTATTATATTTTTTTAGCAGGAGCTTGCGCTTGACTACGGTCATGGTCGGGTTAATATACCTAACAGATTACAATCTACCGAAAAATAATGCGTTAAATTGTAATCTGTCGACAGTTTACAATATCGCTAGTTAGATTACAATCTAACGGTTTTTACAATCTTACGGTGACATATACATACTTAGCTAGTCGCCTTACTTTTATTTCTTCCTTCACGAGAGCCCGAGAGCACGAGACGCCCTCGTTAGCCCTAGTTATTATCACTTATATCTAAACTAGATGATGCCCGCGACTTCGTCCGCGTGGATTAAGGTTTTTGATTCCCGCGGGAACTCTTATATTAGCCTATGTCTTTCCCCGGGATACAAACTATCCCCATACCAAATTTCATCAAAATCGGCTGAAAGATGGGCCGTGAAAGCGTTAGCAGACAGACAGACACACTATCGCATTTTTATAATGTTAGTATGGATTAATGTTTTAGTTGAGCATACGATTTTTCGACCACTTTGATCAGCACCTTATAGCAATTTGCAAAGGCTTTTCTTCGACCCATAATTTTCGCCGAATTGAGAATCTCCTCCTTTTTGGAAGTCGGTTAAAAACTGATAACCTGTAGCTTCGGGGTTAAGGGCATGATCTTAATACAAGAGTCTATGGATTAATTTGCTTGTGTTTAATTCCAGATACAAATCGTGGAAGAGAAGATGGTTCATACTGAACGACAACTGTCTCTACTACTTCGAATACACGACGGACAAGGAGCCGCGGGGCATCATTCCATTAGAAAATATTTCTGTAAGTATACTTGTATTAACCTATGCTTCAATCATCACTAAATAACTAGATATTCGTTGGGAAATATGAAAACACGTCTAAAAGTTGGAAAAAAACACAATTGAGTTTACCAGTAAGTAGTAGTATATTTTTACAGATTTACATTGTTTTCCCTAGAAATGTATAGGTCTGCAAAATATATTGCACTAATTTTACTTTAATAATGTCAAAATAACTTAATAATATGTATAACTTACCTTGAGTAAACTTTAAACAGACTACAGTAGTTGTGCAGTATATACTCTGAAAAAGCTGGTATGTGATTCTGGCCCTCGGATATATTTTGGAATAGGTGTTAAATGCTGAGTTACCTATCGCTCGCATCGAAGAATTAAATGCGAATAACGTCTTCAAATCGTACAAAATATGTTTGAGGTGGGCCCCACAGATTATTCGCTGTCCAATCATTTATTTTACTTTTGACAGCTCGATTCAATGATGCTCTGATGCGTTACTGATTAAATTTTTGATAACATTCGACTTTCTATAAAGAAAGAAGTTTTAATCGATTCGATACATTGGTATTTAGCTTTGCTCAATTATTTTTTATTGTTTTATAAACATACCCAAGCGTTTAAATGACGAAGTATATTAATGTATGTATTAAATTATTTACGTACAATAGTACCTACAGAAAATGTACATGAATCCGTCAGGTCATAGAAATCATCCATCTCCAAATATGTATGGTGCTTAAAGGACTATCAAAAAAGCTAGTGTTGCAGCTCCGTGGCCATTTTGAAAAGGAAAGTCGTACTTGAAATTGCTAGATGAGTATACGAGTTACGAAATATCGGATAAAAGGGCAGGTCACTTCACTATTGTAAAAAACGATATGCGCCTATGGAGTATTGCATTTTTTGTCGATGGTCAATAATTATGAAAATTCATAGGCGTGCTTATGTCAAAAGTAAAATGAATGTTTGGACAGAATAGTTACTTTACCTGAATCTCAGGTAGTTTAGGTAATTTAATTCAACCTGGGTTGCAACTTGGAACCATCATTAGCAAACCAACGTGTAATATAACCTTGTTTTTGATATTTTAAGGTTCGCGCGGCTAGTGATCGACAGCGGCCGCACTGTTTGGAACTGTACGCGAGCGGCGGCGCGGATCTCATCAAAGCGTGCAAGACTGACTCCGAGGGGAAGGTGGTCGAGGGCAAGCACACCGTATACAGGTGAATACTGTTTCTTTATATTGAATAGTAGCGGGTATGTTCAGCTCCTCTGGCGAGTGATCTGATTTACTTCACTCCGTAGATGCGACTGTATGTGGTAATCACAACTAGTCTGTCAATGTTTCCATCAGTATGAGTCCAATGACAATTATAATCACGTGATCTGACGCCATATTTGTTTACATGTTTTACGTTGCCTCGTCAAATAGACTTTACGTTTCACTCCGATACCGGAGCATCTTCAGGAGATGTTGACTCGGCATTGCACGATTGTGAAGTCACGATCGTGTCGCTAATTCCGGCTTTCGACAATAACGAGGTCATAAAAATGGTATTAAGTTAGTTTCATAGGATAGGTATGTTTTGTTGTTAATTTAGTATATTTTATTGTAAATATTTTTTGTAATATATATATATATATGTTTTTGACGTGATAACATCTTATACTCGTAAACCGATGAACACCGGCTGCAAGCACGAAAAAGTGTCACGTCCCGCCTGAGAGAACTTCTGGTTATCACGTAAAACTATCGTCCGTAAACCGACTTTACAGACAACCGTAAATTTTTTATCTTAGTCTATCGCATTAGGTTATACCTGTAAAGATAGATTTAAGTTGGAAGATTAAATAAAAATAATAATAATAAAAACTTTATTGTATTTCTTTTGTTTCAGAATGTCAGCGTCAACGGCGGAGGAGCGCGACGAATGGATCGAATGTCTCCGACGTTCCATCAGTCACAACCCATTCTACGATATGCTGGCGCAACGCAAGAAGAAGGCGCAACACAACCACAGCTCCGCTCACTAGCTTTACCCTACCACGGGTACTATCGGCTACACATTACCCTATCACGGGTACACTCGGCTACACATTACCCTATCAAAGGGTACTCTCGGCTACACATAACCTTATCACGGGTATGCTAGGCTACAAATCTACGTATCTTTACCCTATCAACGGGTACAATCCACTACGCACATCTACCAGTTAACTAGTACCTAGCGCGACCCCTAGAAATTTCAACGAATCAAGAATCCACAATAGGCTAATTTAAGTATAAAAATCTACCAAGAATAATTGCAATGCTCGCGTTATGATAGTCACCAGCCTCCATGTTACAGAGGTAGGTACAGTCAGTGTCAGATCACTGTTTTGTCTAAAGGGTTGAATCATGATTGTATTCGATGGGAAAATGGATGTATCTTATTGGATTAGGATGCTATTATACTGCGTAGCCAACCAACTTCTGTCTCTTTGTGAAAGTTTTAAGTAAAATATTCCTTACGATACAATTAGACGGCTTATTAATTTTCCACATCAGCAAAAATGATAATTATGTTTTGAAACGTAAAATTTATTGTGGTTCATCAATGTGGCATCGAAAATTAAACTAATTGTGTAAGTCAATAATGAAACACCAACAAACATCAAAGAACTACTTCTATACCTGGTAATTAAAGTCATGTAGCCTAAAATTTCAAACTAGGCATTGAGTAAGTGTATAAATAAGTAAGCTTTAAGATTCAAAACACCAATATTAAGGAAACATAGAAATAAGGAATCTTTTGATCGTAGTCATAAAGATCAAAGGCCTGCCTCAGTTTTTATAATATAAAAAGAGATATAGACAAAAAGGGACAAACTACATTACAATACAAGGGTGCCCCTCGATATCAGAAAGGATCAGGAGTTTTAAAATATATCAAAACGTTTACAATAGGGATGATGCCTATATCAAAAATAAATTATTTCTAACTGATTGTTAAATAGCGGGTCTTCCAAAAGACCCATTCACATCCTCGATTAGTTTTAAGTTTGATAACCATTTTAAAATATAGATTAAAGAAAAAAAGTGCGATGAAATGTGATGACGTCACAACTATGAATTTCATAAAACTAGAAGTGCGTTTTTAAGTTTGATAAAGAGGTGCTGATTTGATTGAGTTGTCATCATCCCTATTGTGTTGACGCATCGTAAGAGATGTACGGATCTTTAGTTAAACTTTGAAGGCAAAACACACAAGAGCGGGTGCGGGTCGGGGCGGGTTTACCACCTGCTTCCGCTTTCCATGTGTTATCGTTCATATAAAAAAAAGACTAGGAATGTTGCCAGAATATTTGTTTGTTTAGTTTTTATAAAATATTGGATCTCCCAAAAGACGTAAGTAATATCCACGTCCACTGTTTTAGTTTTATGTTTGAGAACCATAAGGCCCGCTTGCAGAAACGTCGGGTTATCCTTTAAACCCTTACTACTTTGACAGATTTCGTGTGAAATTTCTGTCAAAATTTAAAATTTATTCCTGGCGTGTCTGCAAACGGGCCTAATCAAAGTATGGATTGAAGTAATACAAGTGGATCGAATTTTGATGACGTCACAAGCCAGTATTAAAAAAAGTTGTTGATTTGACTAGTTGTTAAATACCCTATTACACTCGCGCTCGAACCGAACCCGTCCCCTGTGTGTTTTGCGCTTAAAAATAATACCGAAGGAGATGTAAATATGTTATTGGTTATAAAAGGAGTTGAAATAATTATTTATTCACAAGGAATAATAAACATCACATGTATTTTGTTTATTTGGTGTCAAATCATACAAATTGGGGTATAATTTTGGTGAATGCATGCAAAAACGTTATTGTCAGTATACTTTTTGCGTGATATTCATAATAAAAGAAAGTTTTAAACATCACCATTTTCTTGAGATAATCATTGAAGCTTTAGATTGTAAACGATTCCTTAACCAAGCTCAATATGAAAGTCTAGATAGAGTGATATCCTTTTCCAAAGGAGACATTGTGACAAGGATAACACTATCTATCCCTGTCAATGCAGTTAAGTTTGGGATCTACAGAACAACTACTTAGTTAATAGTCTAAACACTACAAAATATATACAATAGGAGTTCTGAGTGATGTCTTATAAGAGGTTTTTATAAGGTAAACTTACCCTCAAGGTTTCTACCCACTACATAAAATCAAGACAAAGGATTGACAGAATGATGTGTAGTGGGAGAAGATCTTAACATTAATTGCAGGCATCGAAATATTCAAGGTGTAGACGTCCATTTGTGTAGCATAGCGGCAGTTGCATGTAGTTGCAGATCAAATCCGATGGTAGGTGTTAAAGAATATTTTTTGAAAATAGTGCTATATTTGTTATGAGAAACTTAGTAGTAGTAATATAGTACTATTTTCAGACATATATTCAGAAGAGAAGTTCACTGTGAAAGAGAAAGGTCGCTTTTGTAGCACAACATTAAACAGTTGCAGTTCAAATTCAAGCAGTAATCATGCTCTAGAGTTGAACACGTGCAGTAGCGACATTTGTCGATTGTTTAGTTTTTGGAACGAAGTTCCTTATGGGACGATGCGGCGGGGTACCCTAGCCGGCATTAAACGTCGTGACGAAAATGAGTAAGATTTTTTTACGAAGACAAAGGTCTTAAATATAAATATACTACATTCGCAATTAAACTTTATTTTTTGTAAAAATAGAACTTGTAATTAATATTTATGTAATAAGGAACTTCGTCCCTATCTGGTGTCCCATGACACCTCACGTGTTTTTATTTTATATAACACATGACATGGCGTCAGAGATGTTATCTGTTAAACATTCAGCATAATTATTCAATGGTTTATTATTCGTAAGTTATTTCTTGAACACTCATAAAACAAGTAAAGAAACAGTTAATTGAAATTGCAAAACAATATCCCATCAGATTTGATTTGTTACAATGACGCAATAACATGAATAAAATTGTGATATTTACAGCTATGATGATAATAAATAGTGATTGAACGCTAGTATCGATACAATACGTTAATTCATCATGAACATAATCGCTGACGGTCGGTGTTAAAATTATTGTCCATGTAAATAACGAAGCAAGACTGAATCATATTGTGTGTAATTGTCGGTCGTTTATCGATTTTTTAGCAAAGTGTATTTTAATAAAACCAAAATGTTGCATAAAATCAGGCTAATAGGCAAAATTCCATTCGATCCTTGTAATGGTTTTGCGGTACAATAGGCATGATGACAGTAACCAAGAATCAATGTAATTATTAATTTGTCTAATGAAATAGGATCCATGGATTATAAAAACGTATTCATTTTTCTATTTCGAGTGGGATTGCTATTTATTTTGATAAAATAAAACTATAAAATACAGCAATCCCCCATAATGGATTAAACACTAAGAAGCGAATGACGTCACAATTATTTGTTTTCGAGCTTTGACAATCACACTATTGTTTACTGCACACTGCACAGAGTACATTGGTAAAAATAATAGTGACGTCACATTCGACGCCATGACACCGGCGAGCGTTTTGGCGTGAATTTGAAAATTTAAATTTCAAATGCCAATTTTATCTACCAAACCTTATTTTTCTGCTGAAATAAGATATTTTTTTGAAATAGTAGATACTTCCGAACATAATCTGGCCATTTTTCAAAATCAGTCATCATGCCTATTGTTTTCGAAGATATATCTTCTTTATCATACTCTTAGGTGTTATAGCCTCTAATATTAAAGTTTTTTTTGTATTTGAAATCATCGATAAATGACGACATGATTTACCGCCCTAGTTTCGAAATGATTTGCACTTTGTTATTTGAAATTTTTTAAAGTAATTTTTTGGTAAAGTAGTTAGGATTTTATAAATTTATTAATTGCTTCTTGTTGCTTTGACAATAATTTTGTTACAATGGTTTACCAAACGGTCTAACCATAGGAATATATCAATTATACAATATATTATCCATTTAGTCGGAAATTGTATTCATTGAAAGTATTAAATAATGTAATATATTATTTAGTTTAGAAATAGATTTATTATTTTGTAATATAGTAAAGTTCGGATGTAAATATGGCTTGATGATAGTTAGTTTTAGGATATTTTGATATACATTATTTATGATCTGTGTTTCCCTATCGCATATTTTCCTGTATTTGTTATGTTTATATAATGTGTACACATTAGCCCAATTAGTCGGCGTATGTACGCACAACCGGCGTGTCACAGCCAACTAATTGTCAGTGCTTCTTGCGAAATGAGATTATTCCATGTTAGTATGAAAATCACGTTACACGTTACCGCGTGTATGGGCCGAGGGTTTTGGGCAAATGTGTAACAGGATGCCGTTTGATGTTTATAATAAAATCATTGATATATTTTTAAACCCATATTATTATATATAAAGAAATTAGTTCAATTTAATGTTGTTTATGTATATTTGTTCCGTTAACGCAATTTTTGCGTGGGTTGTCAGTTGCCCGTAGTCGGGGACGTTGCACAAAAGTGGATTAATTGGGTATTTGACTACTAGTTAATTTTTTTTGTGATTATTAAAATATATGAACTCCCAAAAGTCTTAACAACCACGTCCCCCGTCAGTTTTATGTTGAATAACCATTTTAAACTATCGATTAAAGTAAAAAAGTGCGTCGAACTTTTATCACGTCGCAATTCAATATTTCATACCAAATCCCATACTAAGCACGCGTTTTGACGTTTGCAAAAAAGTTGCTGATTTGACTAGTTGTCAAATACTCAATTGTGTTTTTGAGTGCGGATTGTATGTAATCAGTTTCAATAAAAGCTTCGCAAATCAGACTTCACTTATATAGGTATTTATTTATCGTTATTTTTTGTGCAGCTTCTATTGAAACAACAAAAATGCTATGCAATAATAAATACTTAGTTATATTATAATACGTATTAAGGTGGCATTTGGTTACGCGCGATTTCAAATAGGAGATTTGGGGCTGTGAATGTCATCTTAAATCTGAGCATGATTGACCGATTCCACGATCGACTGACCTGTATTGTCCGTATAAACTAGTTATAGTATTTTCTGCACTTCCTGTGTGCTTAGCATGCGCGCAACGAGATTATCTCGCGACGAGAGAGAGAGATGTTGCCGGCTAATTTTTCATGCACAAAATGCGGTAAATTACAAAAAAAATAGTTGACATGTAAAGGTTCGTAGAGAAAAATACCACAGATAAGAAATATAACTTTCATCTCTACTTTTGACGTAACGAGTTAAGTAACCATGTTGGATTCGGTAGACAGATAGAGATAACGGGTAGACATAATTTTACTCGTAGTGCGCATGCCAGCCATACTGGACTACTCTATTCTCATAGTATATAACTTGTACCTTTGGAATATTTACCCATATTTTTTTCCGCCTTGAAAAACTTATATGCCATTCAGAATGCAACTTTAACCGATCGTCGTATCGATCACTCTTGTCTACACGTAGGTTATCGTTTAGTGCAGTACGATACATGGAAGCTGAAAACTAATGTTTTAGGGTTGGACTTTACAGTTAGACAGTTAAATCGAGGAAGATCTATGCCGCGTACATACATCTGTCTTGTATTAACTCTGAACAAAGTTAAACTACGCTTTATAGATCTTAGGTGAATTCCATACTGCGACCCGTCCCGCGACAGACCGCGGAATATATTAGTTTGTATTGAAAATATCTACAGTACCACACATTAACAACGCATCTCCGCGCGTAGAATTAGTACGCAGTCTACCCGCGAAATGCCGCGGGCCGCGTCGCAGTGTGGGTTTTGCCTTTAGAGTATGATATAGAGTTTAAACTATTGAGTGACCAACTTTGCGGTTTGAATATGGCTTTTATAACGTGTCCTCTTTGTTTCACAGAGCAAGTTAAACTAAGTAACCTAGGTACTTATTTCTTAAAAGATGCTTCCTGTGATATGGAGGATAGTGTATTGAAGCAAAACTCAGAATCTTAACAGGTTAGCCCGCTACCATCTTTGACTGCATCATCACTTATACAAGTGAGATCGTAGTGAAGGGCTAACTTTTAGAACTTGTATTCAGCACAGCGATCAAAATGCACACCAACCTCGACTGCAAGTAACTGCCATCTTTTTCAGCTTTCGTGGCTCATACCATCACATATTTAGGGAAAGGTGCCTAAATAACGATCTGTTATTAGCTAAGTTAGTGTTTAATGTGGGGAGCTGTGTACATTCGCGTCGGGGGTTTTAATTTATCTCAATTGTAATGATTTATATGACAACGGATATGTGCATAATAATAGTGATGTTGTAAATAATTTTGTATGAAAGAAAATACATTATTATCATTATTTACTGCCTTGTATTTTTATTTTTGTAACCCAAATGGATTCTATTAGTTATTCAAGGGTTGCCACTTAAGTATAGTCTATGGTTGCCACACTAGACTACTACCACAGAATAGATACAGCTGTAAGTACTACTACTAGATGTCGTTATGTAGTTGTACCTACACTTAGACAAAAATGCAAATTTGCGCTTACGTCTCTTAGGTTAGCGATTCCGGTAGAAGCTCAGAGTAAGTATGTCGCATCGGCAAAGTTAATTTGCACAGAAAAGCAACCTAACGCCGACTAAAACCAAATGTGAACATCGATCAAATATTATTGCTTAAGATTTTAAAAACAAGAACAACAGACTGTCATGCTCGGACTCCGTACCTGAACATGGCGCGTAGGAAACAACCAATAGCGGACGGAACCACACTATGATTGGATAAGATATTTCCGAGCTGTTAAAAGATTTCTGCGCAGGCACATCGGCGTAACTTATAAAAGTGGCCCTATAGTACGGAATACTTAGTCCGACCTTAAGCTTATCTTTTATTTAATTAAGCTGACCCGGTGGCAAAATTGGAACTAATTTTTATGCCTGTTTTTGTTTCATTTTTAAAAGATACTAGCGACGCTGACCCCGTGTCAGATAAGTTTGACGGACTTATACATGACTATTTTTATGGAATTACGACCAATCGCTAAGACATAAACAAGAAATCTTTATCATAAATATGTATATTGCACCATAGCGCTAATTTTCCATCATCGAGCGTAGTGTCCTCGGTGTTTTCCACATATAATCACAAATAGGTACATTTAAACCTTATACAGTGTTCTTTGTTTACATTTTTACTTCGTGCATGCCATATTAACATGATATTTATCTATTAACCCAATGCGCTGATACCCACTACACATATTTTAACAAACAAGTTACTCGGCCGTGACGTTCAAGTTGCCTTCCTTTTCCGATGTCGGTGAAACGTTGTTGCGTAAAGAATATTGCTGAAATTGCTTGATGGAAAAGTACCTAAATATCTAATAGGTACCTACAAGATATTGGAGAATAGATGAATATATCAAATCAAATATTCATTTATTCAAATGAGGTATAGTTTATACCTACTGTAGGTACATTTTAGACGTCAAATTACCTACTTATAAAACATGATGGCGATAATCAGTTAAGGTTAAGGTATCTTAAAACTAAAGCTACGAGGGTTCCAAACGCGCCTGTCTGAGAAGAGCCCCCAACAAACTCAGCCGGATTATTTTTTTAAATTATCACCATCTCTCACAAGTCATCTTAAACTAAGAAACTATCAGAGCCATTACTTAGAGCAAATTATTGCCAAGCTTCCTTGTCCTTTACATGGTAATAAGACATTTCAATGAGTTTACGTTTTAAATTAACTTTGAACTTATTCAAAGACATTTTCAACATGTCTTCTGGGAGCTTATTGTAGAAGCGGACACTGTTTCTAACAAATTAATTGCTAGTTTTACTAAGCCTAGAAGCAGGCATTACAAGTTTATTTTTATTTCTAGGACAATCACTTTTCTTGAATTTATCAATGAGTTTATGCACGTACCTATACTAAATTTTCAAATATATACCTATTGTTTGTGCACTGTCATAATTTTCATTTCTTTAAATTTATCTCTTAGCGACTCTTTTGGTCCCATAGTTATTATATACGGCTCGAACAGCCCTCTTCTGCAGCACAAAAACAGAATTAATATCAGCAGCATTACCCCATAATAAAATACCATACTTATGACATAACTAATGCAGTGAAAGTAACCAAAATAAACTACTTAATCTCGCGGTTTTTATATCGGTCAACTGGCGAATCCTTTTAACCTCATATGCAGCAGAACTAAGCCTGTTCGTGTCATTTATGTGATGGCCCCATTGGAGTTTAGCATCTTACGTTATTGCGAGATCGAGAAGTACCTATAGGTCCATTATGAATCTACTTACTGCATTGTCTCACCGTACAACTATTAATTACTATCAATTTAAAAAAGGGCTAAAGGTAAATAGGCCTGCGTATTAGTTTCACTCAAGAAGTTAAGATGCTAAGCCACTTCATAGAATATGCTAACATAACAAACTTTCACACCGTTTTTAAGTTTTCGCATGGCTATGAATTGGTTGTTGACCTGTGTTCTCTCTCTGACGTACCTATGGACTGTTAATTTTATAACTGCTAGGTACTTTCTACTTACATTGTTGTTAATTGTATCAATCTGTGAAGGGGCGTAAGAGCTAAGTACATATTACGTTTGATTTAGTGTACAATATTGTGATTAATAAATGCATTAATCTTCTGTGAAGGGGCGTTTTTATGCTTTAGTTATTAAATTTTATTACATAATTAATGTTGCCAACAAAACTAAGATAAAAATTAATCTCTGTACTTTGTAGTAAGCATGTAAGTACCTAAATATAGAACTCTTGGCAACGTGGTCGTTCGTCGTAGTCATCACGAAGTGAGGAGGATGGCAGATGTGCTTTGTCTTACGAGCAGGGACTGAAAAACAGATTCATAAAGGTTACAGAAATAATATAAGTGTTACAGATTGAAAGTGTAACAGAATCCAATCTGTAACCCTTTTGAATGTGTTTTTAATTCTGTTAACCCGAAACACTTATATTTCTGTAACAGAAACGAATCTGTAACAGAAATGAAAGTGTTTTAAAGTGTTTTAATGTGTAACCGAAATAGCGACGTTGACAAATTTACTGTTGACGCGTATTCAAATTTGTACCTAAGGTCTAGCACCGTTGGTTGCAATTGTTTTAAGAAAAACATGGCCATGTTGTGTCAGTATGTATGAAGTCCGATGAAGTGAGAAGAACGCGTTGTCACACCGTGCAGTTCGTTAGGGCATGTACCTATTAGGGTTACAGATAAAAACACTTATTAACAGAAATAAACGGTTACAGATTGATTGGGTTACAGTATCGTTTCTGTTTCCGTTATAAGTGTTTCTGTTTTATAACAGTTTCAAAAACAGTGTTTAAACCCCTTATTTCGGTTACTGTTTCAGTCCTTAGAGCTTTAGCCACTTCTCCCTTCTGGCTGCTGGCTGGCCGACAGTCTGTTACCCTCAGTATAATATACGTATAGACTATGGTTACCCTCATGCAATGGACACCCGCGAGTAGACACAAACAGCCACTGGAGCCATGGCCAGTAGAGTTTTGACGACCTCCCTGGCGCAGCGGAGAGCTCTGTGGTCTTCTTGTGGGAGGTCCCGGGTTCGCAATTTGGAAATTTCTAATTTCCAAATTCTCGGGTCTGGTCTGGTGGGAGGCCGTGGGTAGTTATTACTCTACAAGCAAAGACGTACCGCCAAGCGATTCAGCGTTCCGGTACGATGCCTCGTAGAAACCGATAGGGTTATGGGTTTAATATAACTGCCGTACCTCTAACAAGTTTACTCGCTATACCGTCTTAGCTTAGACTGCATCATCACATAGGTACCATCAGGTGAGATCGCAGTCATTGGCTAACTTGTAGTGGAATAAAACAAAAAGTTATTTAGTCGTCCATCGCAATGAGCGACTTTGACTTACTTCGCCTTGTATGTCATGGACCATGGTGCTCGATGGAGTCAATCTCACGCCGAGAGTTGTGTCCGAAGAACTTTAATAAATTATGCGACCATACCAAAGGAGTAACAAAGTCCGTCCGTAACAAAGGAGACGGTTAAGATTTGTATGGGGCGTGGGTCCGGTCCTTTTTTACAAGTAGAGAAATGAAGGAAAAAAAAATACTAGATCGTTCAAATTGAAATTATTTAATCTTTCCACGATAAGCAACACTAAACATGAGTGGAATGGCGGATTCATATTTTTTGACGTTTTCAAAAGAAAAACACGTTGTTTTGATGACTGTTAGAAACGACATTTGATACCTACTGAATTCTCTATATGGCTGAAGGTTGCTATGTTGGAAACGTATCGTATATGCTTGAAATAGATTTTTATTTTTTTCCACGTTATTTACTTTACTATACTAAATTATTATATTTTTAAAATCCATGTATTTTCCTCTATTCATGGTAGAATGTACAAAGAGTCCACCAAAAATTAACCTTCTCTTTTGCAGTTTAGAGATCTTAATATCTGAAGTTAGGTACTTATTGTTAATTAGTTACCGTAGCCATTAATCCATGATTACAGTTTTACTTAGTGAAATCGCATTTACTTTGATTTTTGAAGATGACCGCAAAATAAAAAGTTACCGCGAGCCAAGTAAGTAGTTTATCTACCTACTATTGAAGTTCAATAAACTTGGTTAGTGCATTAAAAAGTAAAAGGCCATTAGCGCTATCGAGGCTCTGACCACGGATCAATGCTCTATTGACATTGATATCGTTTCGCAATGCAGCTGTTTTCTAATATTATGGTTATTATTTTTTATAATAACATTTTGACAACTATCTCATAGTGCTGCGTTCTAGGCTTTGCGCGCGGCGGTATAGAGTGCAATTTTCTGAAGTATCATGTATGTTAGCTTTTCTAGTAGGTATAGGTATTTATTTATAATAAAGCAAGTAGTTAAGTCTTTACACGGGTAGTATACAAAATATATACATTAGAACTTCGTTTTTTTCCAGTAGGTTTTCATAAAGATCTAACGGCTCCTAAGTTCTAACCCGAAGTTCACACAAACTAGGCAGAGAATTTACTCCGGTAATAGTTTTATTTTATTTATTATATAATATATTATTATATTATTATATTATTTTAATTTGTTAAATATGAATTATTATATCTATGGTCTACATAATATTAAGGTTCTTTTTATAATCCCAAGAAAATTATTTCTTGAATTATTAAATTCTAAGGGATTCTGAAAAAACGCAGATGAAGTCGCGATCAAAAAGTACCAAGGCATTATAATTCCGTACATATTAGCATCTATCCATTCTTGAACAATTAATAATGGCGTAAAAAACCTACTTAATTACTTAATAATTACTTACCCTGTGAAGTTTCCGTTCCATTTAGATACAATATGTAATTTGCTGTTGACGCAATGGAAATTCGATAAAAATAGTAGGTACCTAAGCATTTAACTTAATTGAACTCGTTGGTACCTACATACATAATCTACTGTTCGCACGTGCCAATGAATACATGAATAGTTTTTAAATATCAACCATTTTTCTCCTTCTCTTTCGAATTCTCCTTCCAATTGCGATTATCTAAATAAAGCATTATATAGTGAAAAGTAAAGTTATAACTATCGTAGATTGTAACGTTGTAATATCTTACTAACTAACCTATTAGGGGTACGACAGTTATATTAAACCTACTACCCCCCCTTCGGCTTTAACACGGCATCGTACCGGAGCGTCAAATCTAGGTGAATCGTTTGGCGGCACGTCTTTGCCGACTAGCCTCCCATCAGAAAAAACCAGAGAAAATTCAGATAAATATATTTATAAATTCCCAAATTGATTGCCCGGGGATTAAACCCGGGACCTTCCATTACAAGACCACAGATCCACTGCGCCACAGCGGTCGTCAATCTTGTTCACAATTTAAAAAAGGTAGTTTAATTATTCCGGATATTCTGAGATCCTACATCATAATATTATTGTGATTAATGTATTATAAGAGCATTAAATACAATAATTATGACCTCTCCGTAGAAGATTCACGCGACAAAACCGGCTTGTGAAGCCTTGCATGTCAATTGAAAAACTTAATGACGAGGCGGACATGCATACCTACTAGAATGGAAACAACAAGAAAATATTATTATGATCAGTTTACGTAATTACATTCTGTGTGCTTACTCTGAGTTTTTACACTGCAAATTCGATCGATCGTATTGAACGTTCGATCATATTACGTTAAAGTAAACTGAACCTTAATTGCATAGGGTTAGAGCTCATTTCATCATTTCGTGCATTCACATACCTACTGAATTTGTGACTATAAAGCAAGAGCTTTTGGGTCCATTTTACTTTGACGCTAATGTGATCGAACGTTCAATACGATCAATCGAATTTGCAATGTAAAAACTCAGAGTAAGCATACTGGCGTAGGCACGGAATAGATAAGTAGGTAAGTACTCACGAACAACGACCTCAATTTACATAGACGGGCCCTGTCAAACAAAGAATGTGGGCGTATTTTTAGCAACGCCATCAACGCCATCTAGTCTGAAAAGCGGGAACTTGCTTGCAACATCTTGAATAAAAACTTGAAAACGTATGACTCGGTCATAGATAATATAGGTCATAAGGCCAGTTAGTAAAAAAAAAATTATACAGTTTGCCGCGGAAATTAAATGATTGCGTAATGGATAAAAATATTAAATAGGAAGATTAAATAACGTTTTTTTGGAAATGTATAATTGTGAATTGAAACACTTACCTTAAAATTAAAATTATACAGTGCCAAACTAATTAAACTTTAGATGTTAATGTGCTCTCTCCTATTAGAGTAAAGGCCTGTGCCCAGCAGTGGGACGTTAATGAAATGAAATGATTTATTTATTTCACATAGGACAACTTGTGTCACTTATGATACCACAAGACTCTACCACCGGTTCGGAACCGGTGGTAGAGTCTTGTGGTATCATCTACTGAGAAGAGCCGGCAACAAACTCAGCAGTTGCTCTTTTCTCAAAAAAAGAAAGAGGTTAAGTACAATATTAAAGCAACACAATACAATATATTATGTAACGTTACAAGTATTACACTGACTTGTGGGTCACTGGATGCAAAGTCGGTTGCTTCCTTGCAACTTTGTTGTTAATAAAATCGTCGATAGTATAATAAGCTCGACTTAACAAACGGCTGTTTGACACAGTCTTTAAATTTATGTAATGGCAAATCTAGAACTCTTTTGGGACCATGTTATAAAATCGTACCTACACTCGACGTTAATGGGATGTAGTGGTAACCGTCAACGGATCCCTGAGTGTAACTTTTTCTGTTAGTACTTATTTAGTTTCATTGGACGGGAAAGCATCGGAAAATTGTCTAGATAGGTATACGTATCCCTTTACCGACCATAATACTGTTAATTAAAATTAAAGCGAGCTGTACATGGTATCACTGCCAGTATGTTTCTCGAGAGTGGCAACACTGGTCTGGGGACTCTATGATTGATGTCGTTTTGATGATGATGATGATCACCATTGCTAGTCATAACATACTCGTAGTTAACTAAATGGCCTAGCAATGCAATCGTCATGACTGGCACCACGTTTGTGGTTCGTCAGAGGGCCTTGTCAATAAACAATGGTTACTTATCACCTGTGTCAATAATTTAATGATCCGATGTTTTTGAAATGCAAATTAACTGATTTGCATCTCAAAAACATCGAATTAGTCATACCTTCTTCCACTGACGAATCTTTTAATTTACAGATTTCGTAAGGCACTTAATTTTAAGATTCAATCTATAATAATCAGTCATACCCACAGTGGCGAACAGGGTTTGACCTTTGAAGGCATTATTTAGGCCAGAATTTCATAATGATTTTTCATTTTCACCTAGGGTGCTATTGTACGTACGACATCTACCTACTTCCTAAAGTTTGGCTCAGAAGCTTAAACAATAACTATAATAAAAAAACATTCCCACGGTCGTGATTAAAATTTAATATCCCATTACTTAACAAACGTTGAACGAAAACTAAAACTAAAAACCAAATCCGGTTCGTCAAATTTTTTGCCGTAGTAAAGGTTAATAATGTGGCGTCTTTGATCAATTAACCCGGCCCTAAATTTAATCTAATCATACCGTATTAACATTCCATCGTTGAATTAGATGACACCTGCACCTTAGGCAGATCCTCTATGAGTCTACACTGTAAGTGTAGAGTAAGTAGCTAAATATAGGATAATTTATATTTACTCACAAGTGGAGCTTATTCAGTAGACGATGGATCCATTTTGTAGAAGAAGATCTGCAGAAACTTGGAAAGCTCCCTTCATTGAAGAAGGAGGCTAAGGATAGAGCCAGGAGGGGTTGTAGCGCCGAAGGAAGTAAGCGCTTATTCAGTTCCAATTTTTAATTCTTATTTGCTAGAAGTTGGAACTCTGCTTATGAAGATTTTTCACTTTTGTCTTAATATTAGCTCTTGTCAGAATTAATAGTCGGCTTAAACTCGATTTAACCCCCTAACTTTTCACGAGCACATTCTGCTTACCTAAGTAGGTAGGTACTTATTATTTGTAATAAATAAATAAAAACAATAGTATACTATTGTTTTTATACTTACTTATGTATGTAAGTTATTCAATGTCGGCTATCAATTATTCAACATTATAATAGCGTGATTCAATTACCAAAATCGACCGAGCGTGCCCCGGTCCTATTTTAGCAGCTCTTTGTCAAGACCTACGTAATATAAAAGAATAGGTTACGACTTACGTCGCATTTGTGAACTCCCTTCTTACGAAATAAACCTACCTACCTAGCCAATGTTGTTATTTCTTCAATGCATGTCGGCTTTTTCCACAGCTAAATATCTACTTAATATATTCCTAACACGCTACAAAAATTCGGCCACACTCGAGCGCTATTTTGGGGCTACATTAACATAATATGTGGTGGGTAATAGGTATGTAAATGAATAGGTTAGTAAATAGGAATAAACCAAGATTTATTTTTGCAGCTTGGTCTAGGTCATGATAAGGAAGGACGCAGGAAAAAGTTCTTATATAAATATAAAACTATTTAGCTAGAGTTATTACTAAAATAATAATAATATGGAATTACGAGTATGCTGCAGTATACACTTTCAAAAAACTTTCCTACTCTACTGTAGCTTTTAACCTTCGGGGAGCCTTCAGGCATTAAAACAAAACCATATTGAATTAAATGCTATTGCAACGTTGTTTTATTTTGAGGCTAGGCCATGAAATTAGTTTGACTAAATTAATTAATTAAAAATAAAACAACACTAAAATTAAAAACCAACGAACTTTCCTGTGCTTTCCCACTATCTCATTAGTTTCTAATTGCTGATTGCTAATAACTGTGCAGTGTGATCCAGTGTGTGTGTGTGTGTGTGTGTGTGCAGATCCCATGAGTTATTTATATGAGTTGTTTTTAAAGCGTATTACTCTACGAACTGCAAATTGAAGTTTGTTTCTCATTTCACTACGTAGAGTCAGTTGCAAATTGCAATTTAACTACCAAAATAACTATTCAAGGGGTCAAATATTTGTCAGAACACGTACAAGCTCAAGATTTCTTATTCATTCTATTAGCCAAAATCGTAAGAAACGTCATAATGATTTTAAATACTTATTCAATGACCTAATCACTCGATATGGAAAATATTTTTTGGCTCTCGCAATTCATGTTGACGAGGTATGCATCCTGGATATATTTTTCAAAAATTTTATGAAATCCCTCATTGTAGATCTTGTTACCTACCTGTACCCTACCTCTGTGTAAGTTTTGAAAATGGCTATAGCAAATAAACAGACAGATGGACAGGACGAAGCTATAAGGGTTCCTGGGTAATTGGGTAATTGCGACTAGGTGGAAATCGATCATCATGAAATCGTCGGTTATTTTTAATAGGTATATATTTTTCTCAATATCAATCTCTAATCGATAATAAGAATTGGTAATAACAAAGTAAACTAAAAAAAGGTAATTGATTTCTCAGGTCTGTTCAGACTTTATGTAATAACTAGCCGATGCCCGCGATTTCGTCCGCGTGTAATACGTTTTTTTTAATCCTTAATTTTCCGAGATAAAAAGTAGCCTATGTCACTCTATAGATTCTCAAACATACCCATGCAAAACATCATGTCAACCCGTTACTTTGTTGCAGCGTGATTGAAGGACAAACCAACAAACAAGTACAGTAGCGCGTTTATAATATTAGCATGATTTGAATAAATTGAGTCACGTACATAATTATAAAATTGCATTTGACCTTTGCACGTTGTATAAAAAATATATATACATAAGTATAGTCATAAATTGTTACTATTAAATTTAGCGATGGTTTTCCAAATATTTTAAATAGTGTTCCGCTAAATAAAACGGACCTCTATTAAAATCATCTTGTTATTGTGTTTTTATTATAAACATTCTTTATCATACATACATTTCTTTTTAATCGTATGGCGTTTGGTGCATAATAAGCGTTTTTATAAAAAGACCGCTTATTTCGCCTGCAAGTTCGTCGCTCGTTTAACACCACCCAGGGGACACGTGTAGGGAGGTAGAAGGTAGCTCCTGCGGACGTGAGCGACGGGGCATCCCCCATCATATACATACAATATACATACATATATACAATATACAACTCCGACGAGTAGGTATATGGAGTCACAGAGTGACTAAATACCTATTATGAACGGTTTCAAAAATATCTGTGAAAAAATATGCACCTTGTCAGTTGTCACCACAGACCATACATAGGTTAACTAGTCGGTGCTTGTCACGGACGGACATATGTAGTGACCTGGATTGCTTTCCTACACATTTTTAGGTACGCAACCCAAAAAAGTATGCTCGGCCTCGATGAATAGACCGTATTTTTCTAAAATAATTGCGGTTCACATTTTTCTTTAAGTACTTACATATACGTGGTACCACAGTGATTGTGTACAGTAAGTGTGTAAGGGCACTTGTCCTGTATAATAGTGT
Organism: Erebia aethiops; assembly: GCA_923060345.2. Lineage (NCBI taxonomy): Eukaryota > Metazoa > Arthropoda > Insecta > Lepidoptera > Nymphalidae > Erebia > Erebia aethiops. Next base: position 22,191,855 of record OV281082.1, read on the forward strand.
GACAAAGTTATGAAAAGTAGTACATAGCCTCGATCAATAAGTATTTATCAAAAACTAGATGATGCCCGCGACTTCGTCCGCGTGAATAAAGTTTAGTGATTCCCGCGGAAACTCTTGAATTTTCCGGGTTAAAAAGTATACTTATGTACCTGTACCAAATTTCATCAAAATTGGACAGACAGACACACTTTAGCATTTATAATATTAAGTATGGATAAAATAGTATTATAAATTTCTTTGGTACCTATATAGTAAACTGATTATTATAGTACTTATCCGGTTTTGTAAACATTTGTGGACGCACATATTCCTTGAAATAGGACTGTAGCTCAATCCCTGACGATTCTCGTAGCACATCGTAGCAAAAGCTACGAACACAGCTGTTGTAAGGAAAAAGGGAATATTGAACGTGAGAAATATTTACCAATTAAATAAGGTACCTAAATAAGATGTAGGTATAAAGAAAATGTGAAACTACTTAGTTTTAAGTAGGTATAAATGTAGCTACTAGGTTTGTAGAGTCACGCAACGCTGGCGCTACGTGTATAATTGATGGGACTGGAAAACCGTTATCCGGTGTTAGGAGTTCCACAGTTAGTTTAACTGTAGGAATGCGTTTTGGTTAAATTGGAGATCGCTCTCGTTTATATAGAAAAATGTTTGATCGAATAGCATTACCTATTAACTAACATCAAGTAAAAACCTTTTATTCTTAAAATTGAGATACAAGATATCTCTTGACTACAATCTCACCAGTCACCACCACCTTTCATAATTACATAAGCTGGTGCTTATGGTTAAGTGTGATGTAAGTTATGGTATAACATGGAAGTTGGTTCACCTGGCAGGGCTATGGACTGTAAAAAAAACTCTTTCCCCGTATAAAATTCAAGTCGCCCTGAGCTGTTTATTTTTAAAACCTCCCAGTTAAAATTTATGTTCACTTCTGAGAAAAACCAGACAGTTAAAGTATTTTATTATAAACTTCAAAATATACTCGCGTAAGTCATCGGTAACTTGAAAAATAATAAATACGATTGTTAAACCTGTCACGGTTCAGTGACCCTGCATTTCGACAGCAGGAAATTTATAATTATTTTACACGTAACTTTTAAGCCAAAACTTCATTTTATTGAAATTTAAAACGAACAACAAGGTTTGATCTACATTATGGAGGGAATACACTTCGTGATACGCTATGCTACGTATGTCTGTCAGTTTACGATACGACATTTGATAAGCTTTTCAAATTCTAACATATTTTTTGGATGGGTTTTGACTAGTATTTCAAATGACAGCCGTTATTGCATGATGAGTATTTCTCTCATTCGCATAAATTCATTATTGCCACACAAAACATGAATTAAAATATAAATCAAAAAAGCACGGTGCTTTTAGTAACGGCGGCGCGGTGGATTAGCTTGAAAACATAAAATCAGTGCTGAATTCTGTTAAGATTATGGAGCTTATTTTGACTTTGCTCAGACTTTACACAGAGTTAAAACGAGATGGCTTTTAAAAGTGATAAAGAACACTCTTTAGTCGCACTAAGTGTAAGTCGAGATTATTTATACCTAAGTTAAACTAAAGCCTTTGGATGGAAAAGGATCTAAAATTCAATCCAATTGAAACACGCAGTGTAGCGTCAGCTCGGGTAGCGTGTTGCAAGTGTGATCCGAGCATTAAGCTCTTAAGCTGGTAACCTCGAATGCTAACAAGGGCTAAAACTGCGAGGCTTCGTTGCTATAAATACAATTTTACTGTCACAAGAATGTAGACCGTGAGATCTCGCGCCATGTTAGCTGATGGTTTGTTGCCTAATTTTATGAGCTGGTTATTATGTATGGTAATGGGGCTGATTCTGTATAACACAATCGCTAAACTACTACAGAATCAGCCCCAATACGTTTTATCGTAACAGCAAAACTGACTGTTTTACTACTGAGTATAGGGTTGTCCCTGACACAGAATTGCAGAAATTAGATTAGGCTTCCCGGTTTTATTTTATAATAATGCCCGCGACTTCGTCCGCGTGGATCTACGTTTTTGAAATATCCCGTGGGACTTTTATTTTTATTTTCCGGGATAAATAGGTCTCTATCTCTAATAGTCTCTATCCGTCTACGGAATGAAAGCTATACCTATCCCTGTTCTTCTTCTTATTTTGTTTTATGGCCTTTATTAGTGCCACACCAGCATCCCTGTTGTTTTTCTTGAAATTCGGTAAAAATTTAAATAGATAGCCCTTGAAAGGTAACAGCTATACAGACTGACCTTCTTTGACACTTATAATGTTAGAGGGGTTGAATTCGATTTTGACGTTCTACCGCTCTGCAAAAGGCAGGATGGAAGGAGACGACATGGCTATGCTCGCCTTCACCAGCCATATTGCTTATGGACCAATGTTGGTAAAAATTTGTTGGTCAAGGTCAAGATCCTACTCATCCTTACGCCTTCGAAGTACCACCAGACATTATAAAATCCCAAACATAATTTATCAATCAAGAACTCAAGAATTGAGCCCTAGACAACGCACATAAGGTGCGCTTCTATTTGTGCACACATTGAGCCGGAACTGCTATCGTTAAAGGTTACATTTACTACGATTACAAATTACTTAGTAGGTACATTATAGTTACCTATATGTATACTGTATAGCTATGCCTAACCTAAAGTAAATCTAACCTAAACCACAGTAAACAGATACAACCAGTATGGAAACTGCATAGAAACGTTCGAAACAGCTCACTCACACAAACATGCGCACTAGTTTCTGTTTCGAACGTTTCTAGGTAGTTTCCATACTGGTTGCATCTGTTTACTGTACCTAAACCTACTTCCAATCTACCGATCTCTGTAGCAGGGTAGTTCTTTTGGATGATTTGAAAATTAAGTAATCCATACATATTGTCTGTCTGTCTACAACGTTTCCCCGACCCATCTTTACAACCGATTTTAAAGAGATTTGGTACAGAGATAGGTTGCATCCCAGGGAAGCGCATATAGGCTACTATTTTCCCGGGAAACTAAAGAGTTTCCGCGCGAATAAAACACCGGATGATGATAACGATGGTTCCGAGAATGCGTTTCGTTTGGGAGTGCATGCTATGCCTAACTTGTAATTATTTCACCTTTAAATTACATAGGTATAATATGTATAAGTCCTCAGGAATATAGTTAGTTACACGTACCGGGCATTTATATTTTCTACTAGAATAAACTTCTAAGCTAAAGTCCTTGGGACACGCAACTGCTTAGCATATCAAGGAATAAAATCTTTACTGTTGGTACGAGTGTATCACACAAACAACACTGACGCCGCAAAATAGTACAGCACCTTATGACATTAAAAAAAAAATCTACTTAGGTACCTACTTCATAAAAGTCCTAGTTACCACCATCTATACAAAAACAAAAAGAATTTCAGGTATTGGTAAGTCCAATGCTCAGTAACACAAATTTGTGCAGGGCACATAGTTCGTAGAACCGATAGGCGTTGGGGGCTGGGGCACAGAGTACGGTTGGGTCCCAAAGTGCTCGAATGGCGGCCTCGCACCGGAAAGTGCAGCGTTGTACGACCTCCAACTAGGTGGGCGGATGATCTCAAGCGAGCAGCTGGTAGCCGCTGGAAACAAGCGGCACAAGACCGTGCTCTGTGGCGATCCATGCAGGAGACCTTCGTCCAGCAGTGGACGTCTATAGGTTGAGACGACGCCGACGACGACATATTGAATTTAGTTTAAGACGTAGGTAATATCAAACATTAATTATTGAATAAGTAGTAAACATTTTATAAATAATATTGTTCATTTGCTACAAAATTTTTAATGCTATGATGATAAATAGGTACAAAATGACCAAACATGTTTCATCATACTCTAAATGGAAAAGCAATGCATTTTTCAATTATTGTTGCAATCTACAAGAAAATTGGGAAGCCTTAAGAGTTTTGATTGGTTTTTCTTTCAAAGGCTTCACTGCATACCACTTTATAACATGGTTACAGCCTAGAAACAACGATGATAAGGGATGCAAAGTAGAGCTCTGAGAAAGCTATTCTTAAAGTTTTCTTGTTTATGTTTGACCAAAGTTGGCTCGCACAAGCTTTGCATGGATGTCCTTAAAATGTCTTAAATGCAAAATATGTTTCATAATATTATCCTACTGTGTTTGTTTTTGGGTTGGTCCTTTAACCGCGAAAGAGTAACCGATCGCCGTGATACATGGAGAGTGATAATAGGCTACTTACCATCCCGGAAATCAAAGATTTCTCTCGGGATTTATACAACCTAAATCCATGCGGACGAATTCGCGGTCCCTGCCTAGTGTAAGCGTAGTAAGTACTATAGTTTATGTACTAAGTACCTATACTTAGTACATAAACCACTATTTATTTATTTAGGTAGTTTTTAATAAAATTTGTTTTTGGTAATATTTTATAGATGATGGTGAAAACTCAGAAGGCGCTAACAAAGGCAAATGCATTATGTGAGTTTGTGAAGACGTGACGAGATAGGGAAGAAAAGGTGGCGAAGAATCTTCAAGTCTTCACCTGCAAACGATTAATGCGCCCTCAACCTGCGAAGTACAGTGATGACATGACATCCGGAATGCGGTGTGTACCTATTTACAACCGTAAATATTCTAGCTAGTCGCTATAAGCATGGTTAAAAGCTATCCAAGCTAGCATGTACAGGTACATGGTGAAATTGGAGCAAATGCGTAAGATGACCTAGCGTGACTTGGCATACTTTAGCGTTGATTTTATGTTCTACAATTATTTATTAGGTAAGTACCTAGATGTTACACAAATTAAGAGTTAAAGTTTAACAAATTAAAACACGCACATAATGTAAAAATTTATGGTAGACTAGCTGATGCCTGCGCCTTCGTCCGCGTGGTTTAAGTTTTTTTGATGCCCACGGGAATTCTTTAATATTCCGGGATAAAAAGTAGCCTATGTTACTCTCCAGTCTCCAGGTCCTCAACTATACCTACCCATGCCAAAAATCACGTCGATCCGTTGCTCCGTTGCGGCGTGATTGAAGAACAAAGCATCAAACCCACAAACGAATAAACCAACAAACAAACACACTTTCGAATTTATAATATTAGTATGATTATATAAACTGATGATTAATATAGCTCTTATGAATGTACTCAGTCTAATAACCTACTTTTTATCAAATTGCCACCAAGTTTTATTTCGTTATTCTGTGTTCTTACTTTTTAAATCTTATGTTAACTTTCTTCAGTTTTTTAAGATTAAGAAAATGGTAAGTTCAATTGTCAACGAGAATGGTAAGTATTGATACAATACAATGTATTAATAAAAACTTCATATATATTTATTAAATAAATACTTTTTACAATAATAAATTAAGTATATTATTAACTACTTTCTAAAGACAATAAACAAACAACATAAAAAGAAACAATGTATGAAAACAATAAATATGTTAACAAGAGAGCATTGTACGGTTCAGCAACAGACAAACAGACTATTAGATCAGCTATAAACTAGTGGTTATCACGCAGCAACGGGTTCAATATACATACTTTTTTTTAAATATTACACTTTCCGCAATAAATAATTCTGTATAATATATTATTTCCTGGTTCACGTTTATAACGACCATGAAACGATAATCAAGCCCATAACCTAATCTAGCCTAGACATAAATAATTCAGTATATTGTTATTTCTAGAGATTTTTTTCGAAATGACCTAAAATAGTGCCTTAGTTTGATCATGTACTTGAGATTACACATTTTTTCCCTTAAAAAAAAATATATAGTAAATATTACACTACATTTCAAATGCTGGCCCAAAACGACTGTGATAAATCCTCTTGAAATGGCTAGGCTTAGCCGTTAGGCTAAATTAAATAAGGGTCAGCTCGGGTCACCTGTTTCGTGGATCCATCTTTGTAATTACGTTTTTTGTGTGTCAGAGGACCAAATTGTCACTAAAACTTCATATTAGAATTTCTTTATCTTTAATGATCGATATACGTTACGTACATACATCGATCTACCTACTATCGTGCAGCGTACTTTAAACTTAATAAGTTCACTCTTTACCAGTCATGAGTCACTACTAACACCTAAATACAGGAAGCGAATGTACCTAATTTTCTTTCCTTGCCTGTATTGAAACTTATGTCATAATATTGTCGTAGACACTTCTTCAACGTTCATAGAGTTCTCATAAGAGCCTGTATAATTAGAGTTATATTTATCATAGGTAACAAATATGATGTAACCTACGCAGCAGTAAAGAAACAAAAAAAAATTGAAACAAAAAACTAAGGCCCACTGGCCAAGGACCTTTAAACCACCTTGCCCACTGGCACAAGGCCGTTATTTGTTTGAGTTCAATTTTGTATACTTACCTGTCCTTTTTATATCAACCCCGGAATAGACTTATCAAAATGTGACAGCATAAAGTTTAGGAAGTTTTCACTTTTCCAAATAGAAACAAGATAGTTGTAGGTCTTGAAATTAGCTCCTCCTTTTTTCCTTTCCTTTAGGTGGGTTTTTGTAGTAGGTACGTCACATATTGTTTTTAGTCATCCATTTTACACAAATAATTTTATTATTGTAAAACAGTAAATCCACAGGTGACCGGAGAGCTGGCAGTTGCCTCGGCCAACATAATATAAGTTTGGCTATTCAGCGGGGTAACGCAGCCAGCGTTCTGGGCACATTGCCTTATTGCAGCGGTATAGATGATATTTTTAATGTTTAGTTTTTTTGTTTTTAATTTAGATTTTAATAAGTAGGATAGATAAACTTAAATTTATTCTTTAATAAACTTTGTAAATAGAAAATAAATCGATAAGTTGCCTTTAAAGTTAATAACCGATAAAAAATAATATAAGTATATTAAGTATTGGTAATAAAGTGCATAGCGCTCATATGTATATAACTATATACGTGTGAAATATGCACTTTAATTATTCCCACAGGCGCTTAAATAATACTCGTAATATTATAAACTATGTAGTAGGGCCTATAACATCGTGTGTAAATAATAATTGAAATATTGTCACACAGTCCTATATAGGAGCTATTGATAGTATTATCACTAGCTATGTACCTCTATTTCTATAGTAGGTAGGTACTGACTCGCGGTGAACTGCCAAGTAACCCATAGGTATAGCAGCCAACTTTGTCGACTTTTTTATTAAAAATATCGTTGAATTAATTGTATTATTTATGTAAGGAAGTACCTACTTGGGTATTTACTATTCGAAAATACAGAAAATAACTTTTTAAGAGGAAAAGAAAATTGCGTTAAAACGACTGTGTTGCTTGAAATAAGTTTATCCTTAGGTACGTAGGTATGCCTACTGTTTTCTAGTAACTAGGTACTACTTGGGAAAACTTAAAACTTGGATGAGTCACAAAATGTTAGTCACAGTTCTTGGCAAGTACAACCATTGTTCTTTTTATCATGCTCATGACATGATACCACCGGAATAATTTTCACTCATTATTTTATTTGTGTCATATTATCAAGCGCATTGTTTGATATGTTTTGTGTTGTAGGTACACAATAACACAACCGCACTAGGTATATTATGGTTATTTTTGTAGACCTCAATCTAATAATTGTATTACAATTTATACACGTGTTTTGTGGTCTTGGCTCTATATTTTAATAATTACCAAGGAATAGTTTTATTTTTGACATACTCTAGCATGCAGCTCATAGTCAGCAGCTCTATTATGAACTTATGTCAGTTAGGTCAACGAAAGCTAGCTTAAGTGTTTATAATATGTAGTAAGTATAAACAGACATAATATGGATTTTCTTCTAAGCAGAAAGGAAAGCTTCTAAATGCTTCTAAGCTTTTATACGGAAGGACATGGGAAACCACCGCATGCATTATTATGCCAAGAAAACTCCTACCATTGTTTGATTAATGGAAAAGGGTCACAACCCTCAGTAATAACTAATAAGGAATACATACCTACGACGCAGAGAGAAAAGCTTCTAAGTTCTTTAGAAATCCTGACACGCTGAGATCCCTCAAATGTATGATCCCGAATAATAATATCATGCCATCATTTTTAGAGTTCCGTTGTAAAACTAGGAACCTTTATTAGTTTCCGTCCGTCTCCTGAAAAAAGCTTATTAGGTATACTGTTGAAGATTAGGTAATTAATGATAGAGGAGCATGGATTTGATCGCTCCAGCAAATGCTAAGGACAGCGGTTACATAAGTACACAATAATTGTAAATGAATTATTTATTATTATTAAGAGCAACCACCGAGTTTCTTGCTGGTTCTTCTCGGTAGGAATGACATTCCGAACCAGTGGTAGATTCATTTGACGATTCTAAAAGTACTTGTTAAAGTTTATTTGAATAAATATTGATTTTGATTTGGATTTTGATTTTCAGATTTTGATCTGTCCATCAAAACTCTGTTATGAGTTTTGATAGCAACACTACAGAACCCTACCATATTCTAATTATTCTAAGACGCACGTTATACCTAAGTTGTTTTTTTTGGAACACGATATGGTATTTATAATGCGTATCATAGTACCCTACAACTTTAATCTTCAAGTTTAACTGGTTATGTCTTTGGAATACAGGGTGTTGTAACTTGTAACAGTTAACATTTTTTATAACATAATATACCTACTTACCTAGATACTATAAGCACGGCCACCTTGTACCGTAAGCTTTACTATTAATTTATCTTCAAGTTAATGTGGGTGGAAACCATACTAAAGAATTAATTAACTTGTAGTGGGTGCAAATTGCAAAATGCGTAGGCGCAAAACGAATGATTGTATTTGCTCAATTAAGTAGTAGGTAAGTAGGTACTCTGTTATTTTCAACTTTTCAATCAATGTTCAATCCAATATATGTTTAATTAAAAGAAAAGTTCATTTTAATAAAAAAAATATATATATTAGATTATTGAAGTGAAGACTTCTTTAGCCGCGTTGAGCACTTTTTGGTAGAGGGTAAACTTGTGGATTCGCTTGACAGTGAGTCGTGACCGACATGCTCGCGAACAGCGTACTCTGTGCAGCGACATCCTCGCGTTGTTACGAAGACAAAAGGTCTTAAATATAAATATGCTACATTCGAAATTAAACTTTAATGCCTTAGTGTTAATTTACTTTCACGTCTAATTAACGTAAGAAACTGACTTATTTTACAGAAAAAAACAGTAGGTTTTGTCTGTAAAGGCCCCCGCCCCCGGTAGCGGTTTCATTCTGTGTATTTGGTAGGTAGGTATACCTACTAAGTACTAATTTCATCTTATGGAGAGAGAACTTAATATGTAGTCCAGAGTATTACCTCTATGATATGTAGTAATTAGTATATATAAATACCTCAAAAGTAAGGTAAGTACATAATTGAATTATCATTGAATTACCAACTACTTGTGTGTGATAAACAGAAAATATCTCCAAATGCTTACTTTGCATGCACTATTTAATTAGTATGTAAATTAGGTACAGGTACCACGGTATGTACTTGCAATCTAATTATACGACTGTTTTTAATTGACACACATCCATAATATCAGTTATTTTCTTTTCACTATAGGTATGTAAATGTTTTATTCTTTTAGTTAAAATCTAGTTTTTAGTCAAATGAACCTCAATATCGGAAATATTCAAACTCCCCCTTTGCTCTACTATATTATGTTGTCATTCGAAAACGACTCATAGGAAAAGCGTAGGACCTTACGCTAAGTAGGTACTAGGAGGGAAACCCAGAGTTCACTTAAAACATAGACGTAGAAAGGAACAATCTAAGTATTTAGAAACCATATATTCAACGAAAGTAATGAAAACCGTAGACGTAGAAAGGAACGATCTATTTAGAAGCCATATGAACAAAAATGATGATTATCTAAATAAGATGATCGTGCAAAAGGCAATCTGCAGTGGTAAGGCACGCTTACCTTGAAGATGCCTTTTCGCTGTTTCTTCACGTCATCAGCACCTACATCATATGTGTAAGTAGGTATACTAAGTACCCATATGTAGGTAGTACAGAAGGTGGTTGCTGAAAGCGTGTCAAATAAACAGCAGAATGTGTAATTTTACAATCAATATGAACTCTATTAGTTAAACCAATCGACCTTCGGGGACATTACTGGTTTTAAGAATAGCAGATTCGTGTTTGTAAACAACTTTGCTGCAAGGTCAAGACGATTTCACTGTTTGTATCTGCGTACATCTTTTTATGCGAATTGCCAAATGTATTTAGGAAATTTGCATAAATATTTAACCTTTCTGATTACTCTATCGTCTTATCTATAGTTTTACGGAGCTCCTTAATTCGAGCTTCGTAAATATCTTTAATTTATTACTGAAAATTACTAGTTAGTGGTTCGCCCCGAACAGAGACGTCGCGGTACCCATAAGATATAGTTTTAACTAGGTATACCTACCTAAAATGTGCGCTCATCTTTACGTACATAGACATCAGTAGTATCAGAAGACTATTTTTTTATTCCACGTAACATGGTATTAACGTCTGTTATTTGTAAACACAAACGAATAAACTTTTACAGAGCCATCTATTGACATCATTGTGAAGATCTGTTAAAAATATTGAAGCTCATTAAAAATTAAATAATTTCGTTTCCTTATAAATTTATCTAATTAAAAATACTAAAGCTTATTAAAAATTAAATAATTTCGTTTCCTTATAATATTTATCTAATTTTAGTATTTGTTGTTCAAGTACAGGATATAATTCAAATAATTGATCAAGTTTCAGGCTGAGCCTTTCAGAAAATTGAGTTCTGAGGTCAAAGAAGGACGTTAGAAAATCTTTTTTTTGAAAAAATTTCGTCAATTTTAGGGGAAAAATAAAAAAAAATCTTTTACTCTATTCCTAATTATCTTTAAAATGATATACCACAACCCTATGTAACGCTATAAAAAATATTTCACTTCGCATTCGCTTCTATGAGAGCCCCCTGAAATAAAGATTTTGTAACTTTTTAAGCCATATTCTGCTGGAAGCCATCGGTTTACATAATATTATATTTAAATTTGAAGTAATTACGTTTAGTAATTCAGAAGCTATAAGGCTTTGACAGACGGACGGTCGGACGGAAGGTCGAACGGACGGACGGACGGACAAGTGCAAATTCACTCAAGTAGACTCAGAGACCTTCGCTTCGCTCGGTCAAATCTTACTTGGATTTTATTTAAAAAAATGTGTGTCAGCTCCGACGCACGACTGGAGTTTACTCTTGACGAACGATTATCAAATAAATAGATTAGTAAATGAGGGCAAATGAACGCATTTATATACGCATTTGAACGCATTTTTATATTACTGAAAGCATGCTTGAGACATTTATTTATATTAATTATATAATTTATATTCATCAAAATACATTCATGGAAACAACATGGATTCATGGAAACATGGAAACTAGTGTTACCATGGAAACATACAGACAATAGCGTAACGGAGAAACTTTGATTTTACTCCCCATAAATTTTTATACCCCGGGGTTATACTTACGAGTATATTGTAAGCATAATTCCAGAAGTGGGCGAATAATTAAATTGCATTAAAATATGTTTGTACTCTCTTTAAAACGTGCACGAGCGAATGGTCACAACGTGTAGCAGTTTCACGAGAGATTTTAACTAAACAGTTAATTAAAACTTGGTTAAACTTAAAGAAATATTCATTTGATCCGGCCACGAAATCAAATTGCGATCTAAACACAAAAGTATTCAACAATCACTGATTCTGCCGGCAGGAGACTAACTTACAATAGTCAAAATATTCCTATTTATGCAAATTATCCCAGGCGTATCTATCCCCGCCAAAGAACGAACCGAGTGAAATACATCGAATGAGTCAAATATCGGTTTAATTAAACCTTCATCATTAAATAAATTAACAATCTTCTATCTTTTCTAAAAATTCAATTCAATTTTAAACACAAAGCTGACAATATGAAAATGGATTCTTAAAGGAGGTAAACTACAAAACACCACCACTTAACGACCATCGTGAGTAGCACCTAATTCAGAGCAGAACTCGCGTCGCATATCATGTCAGAGGATAATTATTGAGTGCGAAACATTAAAAAAAAGTAACCACTCTACAAGCCATGCCCAAAGCACAGAACTTACGTCGAAGTTTCCCAAGCTCCAGACCCACCGGCCACCGCACTGCCCCTACCCCTGGCGGTACGGTTGATCCAAAACTATACCACTAAATAGTGTTGTGACTACTAAGGTGGGTCTAAAAAGGATTTTCTGGGACAATCACCCCCTTCTTATTCTCCCTACTGAAGTACTGAGCACGTTTACGAAGGTCTATGTACCTACGTGTTATATCCCCCATGCCTACTGTGTTTATGTGGGATTTTTCCGTCACCTTTCTGTTCTGTATTGTTTGGTCCACCCAAGCCTTCAGAAACGTAATTACACACATCGGCATTTAAACATACGTGACAAAAATAGAAAATTGATCTACTTAAGAATGTGTACGAGTCTTTATTTCTTTGTTGTAAGTATATGCGTAATATACCTAAACATGTATTTTGATAACAATATTTATTCAGTTAACAGTTCTTAGTTCATTGTCTAGGTAGATATCTAATTAATCATCACTCATTGCAAGATTATTTCTGTTTAAGGTGTTCGTATACGAAGCGCTTTTGCTGTTCTTGAGGACGACGATGGCCGGTGGGTGCACAGCGGACAAAAAGATGTTGTCTGGCGGAATGTCCGAGTCATTCACTTTTATGTGGAGCTCGTACACTAGGCGACAAGAAAAAACGTCAGTTCCCTTCTGCCGCGGACGTTCCGTTTAGCCCAATGGATGTCCCACTGATGGACGAAGGTCTCCGGTTTGAATCTCCACAGATGACAGAACACGTCACATTGTGCCGCAGTTACTGAGAAATAATTAAGTATTAGATACATTAAAGCCATAAACACTTAGAAGACTCTAACTGAATCATAATAACTCTAATATTACTCATATTTTAGACATTAATTCTTAGTAAACTACGGGTACCTACGGGAACTGTGATCAAATTCCTATTATGATATTATGATCGAAACTTTTCAATCTTTTAATTAATAAGTGATTGCGTTTACTGATTAGGTCACGATTTATTCACGGATATTATATATCTAATATAAGTAGGTAGTCCATGATCCCACAGAATGATATCTTGATATCTTCACCCATATGACAGGTATACCAAGAAAACTAAATTCTAAGAGGTATTCAGAGCACAACGATTTAATTTTAAAATGTTTGAATTTTTATGGATCCCAGATGATGGCAACTACTAACTGATTGATAAGTTGTATGATATCACATGCTGTGATCTCGGGCTATTATAATGATAGGTTCGTGACACAAATACTCATTGAGAACTTAAATATGTATGATATGACGTAACTGTGCAAATATATTTACTGACTCATATACATTTTTATTATTTTTAAATCATTATTGAGAAAAAAATCGGCCTGTTCCTAGCGGATGATTTATCCATTCGATAATTATTTTTATCGATGATGATTTTTAAAAAAATAGTGTGATATGGTCTGTTCTTACTTCTAACATGGTTTAATAGTAGGTACCTACCTACCTACCTAGGTTTTATTAGAATATATAATTATACATTTTATTAGGTGCTAACCTTTAGACAAATGTGAAGTAAGTACCTTTTCGTCTGGAATTATGTTTATCCTAGACAAGCTCTTAAAAATAATTTATTACTAGAAAGTCCGGTTCAAAGACCCAGTTTTAATTATTTTAGAAAATAGTTTTTTTTTAATAAAACGCGGGGGACTTGGGCTATACCATATTGACAAAAAAGCATTTAACTTTGTTTTTCTCCCTCTATAGATGGAGGAGAGACGAGTACCTGTAAAATTATTGTAGTTCGTTTATTGCTGAATATTTTAAGGCTGTTTTTAATTTGCATCAGGATAAGCATATCAATTGAGTTATTGGCCTGTCTATACTTATTTGTAATTCATAGGAAATCAGTTATTATTACGCTTGAAAGAACATTTAAAAACTAATTGAAATACATAGTTCAGTTAATATTATGTTCGAGTAGGTGGTTATATGCGCAAAAACTTGCGGATTATTGTTGCGAGTTATACTTTCATTGCCGGTCTGGACCACTTTCTAAGATCATACAATGTCTTTCCGAGAAAATTAAATAGGTAAATATAATAACTTGAAGATTAATATCTTGTTTGAGACATGTGTCAAAGCGATTTTGGTTGCATGATGCATCGAATACCAACTAACCGATACAGTTGAGCTGATACCAATATGAAATCAATTGCGGTATTTTTATACCTTCGCAAAAAAAACTTAGTTTCTCTAAATGATACGTTACGTGATACTTATATTAATAGACGCCCAGATGGTACCAAATAAATATTTGTTGCAAATTCTTTAATAGGTAACAATAATATTTATTTATATTCAAATGTCCCGGTTATTTAATAGCGTGATTGGCGCACGCTCGCGGTAATTATTAAATTTATTTCAATGTAATAAAATGTAGGTATCAAGTCCTAATAATTTATGTAAAATTATTTTTCATTCGATTGGAAATTGAGCTATGTCGGAAAACTAACTTTCCGGTTTTCAGGTTTATCATGTTTTGGCGTTGTTGTCATGTTAATGTAATGTCTGTATAGGTACATGCACATACTTTGTGCGGTAGATACTAGAGGTAGAGTCAGGAAGAGATTATCGGTGATCAAAAATAAAAATTTATAAAAGAACTTGTGGAAGCGTATGCTTCATACTTATATAATACTAGCTGATGCCCGCGACTTCGTCTGCGTGGTTTAAGTTTTTTGACTCCCGCGGGAACTCCTTAAATTTCCGGGATAAAAAGTAGCCTATGTCACTCTCCAGGTCCTCAACTATACCCATGTCAAAAATCAAGTCGATCCGTTGTTCCGTTACGGCGTGATTGAAGAACAAATGAACAAACCAATAAACAATCACACTTTCGCATTTATAATATTAGTATGATATTTATATTAAGAGCGTGGACTCAATGTGCATAAAAATATACAATAAATTGACTACGGAACTAAAAAAATTAACAATTATGCGTTTTAAAAACGAACTGTTTAAGTGGCTCCTGAATAAATGCTTTTCTGTGCATATAACCTTAAGCTGGGTTTTTGGTTGTGACATGTAAATTACGGCATTTAATTAACTAATTTTTTTTTTTGACATCTGTTTTACCTTGCACTGTAAGTTCTATTTAACTAATTATGTTTTTGATTTGGATAAGTTTCGATTAATTTGACATGCTAAGTATTATTGAATCATATCTAATTACTTTTATAAGACCATTGGGAGTGTATAATCTGGAATTACGCTGACACTCCAATATTTTTATGGTTTAATGTAATTTATTGTACCTTTTTTATATAAAAAATTTCAATTAGTTCAAAATCATTCTGTACTGTACTGCCTTCATGTGATCGCACAAAATTTTGCATGCCCATCGTATGGCGGATTGTAGATGGTAAAAAGTTGTAATTAAGACCTGTAATGTATCTACCTGCAATCAAGCAAATAAACTATTATGATTATGATTATGATTGGGATTACTGGGTTTAGTGAAGTATTTAGAACTCGATGATGCCCGTGACTTTTGAAGAATTGAAATATGGAAATCCGATTTACTAGGATAAAAAGTAACTTACGATATGTCCATTCCCGGACTTGATTCCTATCATTCATTGACTCTAATAAACTTTTACCAAAATCTTAGTTACCTATACCATAAGTTGGTACAATTTTAAAGTAACTTCTTTAGTATGAAAAGCTATTAAGGCACTTCAATGTTATTCGAAAATGCATTATAAAATTAAAAATAAGAAAAATTGCAACATAATTTCAAAGCGCTAGTCACGCTCCAATTACTTTGTTTAAAAAAATAATAAACTGAACAAAGTCTTTTAAAGTTACCTTAGCGTTGGCGTCGAAAATTGTTACGTACATTTTACATGTAGCATCCTTGTTTAAAAATTAAGTGAGCACTCTAAGTACTTAAGGCATTAACACTTTATGGCAAGCGACTAACAAAGGCATATGAAAACTGCAAACAATATTTATGATAAACACGTTTATTTATAGCCGCACACAGCCTCACAACCGTAAATAAGAAACACTCTTAATTCAGTTATTATAATATGAGGTCTATCATACATTCAATATATGTTACCACTTATCTCTACACTGTCATTACTAGAATTTTAATGATATGATATAAATAAATTAGCTTTCTAACTCAGTTTATCCGAGTAGATTTACTTACACAGGAAGTAGGTACCTA
Organism: Erebia aethiops; assembly: GCA_923060345.2. NCBI lineage: Eukaryota > Metazoa > Arthropoda > Insecta > Lepidoptera > Nymphalidae > Erebia > Erebia aethiops. The sequence goes on from OV281082.1 coordinate 22,208,212, forward strand.
TTCTATGTATTAATTCATTGGCCATCGACTTAATGATACAGATTAGAATATGTAGGTATATAATAGGTGTCACGAGCGCAAAGTTAAAGCTCGTATGCACCTTTGTTTATTTAAAGTTATAATAGATGGAATGTTGAGTGGTGAAACGCGGCATTTGGCAACGCGTCCCCGACCTTTCAGTTCCACATGCAGCGACACGGATCGTCTTCATCACGACTCGCGGTATAAAGGTCGTCTACAGGAATCACCATCACACAATCATACACTTATACTTAAAATATTATAAGAATATACAAAGCTATCTACATTGCGCATTATCACTGAAACGACCACGAGGTCAAAGGTAACTATTAATATTTGGTAATGTTACACGCATCAGTCCGAGCGTCGCAAGGTGTCTTTCAGGGCCAAGGTATGCCCAAAAACTCTGAGACGACTAGGCGAGCAAATGTGCTAGAGCGAAGACTAGCAGCGAGGCGGCAACCGTGGGAGCGGCTGCAGCTGCGTGAGGAGGCTGCGTGGGCATCACATCCTCGCCGAAAACGTAACTTTTCAGCCCAGTGTGGGACCTCAAAATCCTGTAGTTAACTTCATCCACAGATACTTGGTTTTTCACGAAATTGTACAACCTGTTCACAACAACGTATAAGTTGCCGCGATCGTCGAAAGTGAAACGGTCTACCCATTGGATGTAATTTGGATCGCGGGCGATCGTACGTTGACCGCTGCGGAAATCGACAGTGGTATTCCATTCTGCTATGGTTGAGTTACCAATCAGTCCGAAAAATAGTGCGCCTGTTGAGTCCATTTTCATACCGTCGGTTTGTGAGGCTTTGGTGCCGAGATCGACCACATAGGGACGTATTGCTCCTTCTCCTTGGAGAGCCAATGATTCGTTTCTTAGGACAGATGCGTTGATTGCGTACAGATGGAAGCTAGAAAGCGGGCAGTAGTAAACTGTTCGGTCTACAGTCTTATTTTCAATTAAGAACTGCGGTCCCATAGCAATTCCGTCGATGTTCACGGGAAGGTTTGCCGTAGTGCCATTAATGCGGAATATTGCCGCTTCGGGAACCGATGACATTGACTTGGTGTCACGCAACTTCCACGACTTTTTATCACTCAATCGGAACACGATGATACCTGGATCCACAGCACTATTATCAGTAATATACGCATAGTCACCGTCACGATTATCAACCACAAGATCATTTAAGTAAGTCGTGCTCGGGTTCACAACGTCTGCAGGCAACGGGTAGCGCTCCAATTTATTTTCACCTGTTTTCAGATCAATTAACACTATCGAAGGTGGACACTTGTTATCTGGGCTTTGAGTCAGAGTACCGACGCGTCCGTTATCCAGAATCCACATGATACCATTGCGATCAATTTCGATATTCTGCACAAACTGAAGAGAGTAACAATCACCCAAGGTGTTAGCACTCCAGCTCGGGAACGGTCTTAGCTTCGGTGCAGTCGTATCATTTTGATTCGCCGGGATATAGGCGAGGGTAGCTGGTACTCCCTCGAGCATTCGGGGGAGCGTCAAAAATATGTTGTCCTTGTAGAAGTTGATTCCTGATATAAGCACATTTTGGGGGATGTAGCGGCTGTTGTTGAGGTAGGTCTCGCGGTCTCCCGGCGATTCCCACTCGAAGTCGATAGTCCTCCACTCGTATATAACTCGGAACTGCTCGCGATGCTGCGACGGGCGCGGCTGCTTGTCCTGTGCGGCGGCAGCAGCGACGATCGCGATAAACACTACTAGTTTCATGGTTCGTTCGGGTTCCGTTTTGGTTGCGTGTGGCACGGCCGGCGCGAGCGTTGTGACTGACGCCCGGCCACCTCGCCGTACGTGTCTCGCGGACTTCTTACCGGCTCTTCGCGTGTCACCACACTACGTCATTGTTATTGACGACTCATTAATAGATTCCGCTACCTTGAATCGAGGATTATCTCAGCTCGATATACACTGCGCTGTAATTGAGTAAATGAATAGATACATACCGGAAAGGGTGCACGAAGGTCACGCATTTCACCCCTGCTAGACGGAGGGTCCGCCAGTCTCGCCGTTTATGTATAAATCGTACAGGGAATCGATTCGAGTGGTCGTTGAGCCGCGCTTTGCACATGCAAAGGTATATTTATTGTTATGCTGGATTTAAACACCCTAAGATTAAATAAAACTAAACGTAGGGGCTTACACATTTCGCACTTATAATCCAGAGCTTTTAAATGTAACTCGCAAAGTAAATGACTAAACAATTAATTAGTAATTGTAATGTTTTTCTCTATACAAATACCACAAAGTAATAGTCGTAAATCGCGTAATCCATTGACAAAACCAAAACCGATGTCTTTAGGTAAGACCTCTGAACTTAACTATTAGTAAGTAATTAATATAGCTTTTAACATATGTTATGTTTAATCACGTTTAGCAAGCATACAGTGGATAATAATTCATGTACCTACATAGATTTCTTAACGTAGAGTTAGTGTCTCACAATTACTCACTAAGTATATGAAATCATACCAAAGTTGAGAGTTATACAAGTGCCCCAAGCAACACCAAAACCATTCCTAGAAGCAAAGAGCATAAAGAACCAGCTAGAAGACAGCTATAAAATAAATAAATAAAATAAAAATAAAAAAGGCTTTTATTTCTACCTGCTACCACTTGATATGTTACATTATTTTATGCTTACCTGTAATACATATTCTTAAGTTATATATAAATAACATATTCTAGTTCTTTTGAGTGTTATTTTGTGGTAGAAGTCGCCTCCTAACAGCGGCGAAAGAAGCTAACACGGTAGATCCGTCACAGACCACAGTCCGACAGTATGATTGCTAAACTGTGTAAGTATGCCTATACTACGAAGATAGCTTCGTACTTAGATCATGAGTCAGGAGTAGGACTAGGAACAGGTTTATTTTGTGAGTCATCTCGACAGCAGAACAATCCTTGTAAGTATTTGTACATCACAATAAAGACGCCAAAAAACTACATTTGATTAAAAGTAACCAAATTGTAGATAAAACTTGGGGATTTTCCGCAACCAATGACTCCAAATACTTAACATCACTAAGGTCAGCTAGTCTAAATAATATTCTTCTATATTTTACAATGATGAAGGAAAACGCACGGCCCAAACCGGTGGGTCTACAAGCATGTTTTGCACAGGAGCTTCCTATATATTTTATGTATGTACCTAACTAAGCTTAACGTAGGTGAGTAACAAGAAAATGTGTTTGAAAATTCACCAGTAATATAAAGGAAAGTTTTATGTTTCCTCATATCTATTAGAAAATAAATAGCTTTAGAAGGTTCCTGAATAACAAGATATCGAAGTTACCGTATTGTAGGTATATCGAATTATTCAAGCTAAGCGTAAGTTTACAAATTCAAATAGGCTATTGATTCATGAAAGCTAAATTTTTGGCCTTCTCAAAATTTGACTATTCCATCCCTTCGGAAATTCTACCACAGATTCTGAGAAAAACTTCGTAATTCGTATTTTTAGTCTGGTTGCGTTCACATCTAAATTTCAAAACTACTAAAATATGCCAGCAACAAATAAAATATTTAATCATAATAATATATTTGCATCTAAGTACCTAGTTTGGTAAAAAATAATTAATTATTTATAAACCTGCGAATTAAATGGTGGGAACTGTTTATTTTTAAGTATACTGTTTTTTTTTTGAGTAGGTACATACCTACCAATTATTTATGTTTTTGTGTATATCTAAGTACATACCTAATGATTATAATTTTATTGTCACCCCTTTGAACTAAGATGATTCGCGATTCTCGATTAAATAGGTACTTCCCACGGTATTAAATACTACCACTAGACCAACGTGGCCACTTATTTATAAGGCATAGTACAAGGCGTCTGTTTGTACAACAAAATATCAAACTTGTGTCGAGTACCTTTGACATATAATTAAAAAGTACTAGATGATGCCCTCGACTTCGTCTGCTATTTTACCGCGGGAACTCATTAATTTTCTAAAATAAAAGTATATCTATACCAAATTCTCTTGTAGAGATGAATGCCTTTTACACTAATGTTTCTGTTTTATATGTGTATATACCTACTTATGTATTTTATAACATTTTGGTCAAATAAAATTTAAAAAAAAAAACAAAAGTGCCCATTCAAAATACACTAGGCGACACGACAAAACCGCGTCGTTCCCCTCTAACGCGTACGTTTTGAATAAGAAGAAGACGAATAAGAATTTTTGCTTTGAAAGTATGTCGTACAAATATTATAACTATTATATAATATGTTAAAAACTATTTTTCTCTTATTTATTCAATCGTATGGCGGTTGGTACATAATAAGCGTTTTTATAAAAAGAACGCTTATTTCGCCTGCAAGTTCGTCGCTCGTTTAGCACCACCCAGGGGACACGTGCAGGGAGGTAGGAGGTAGCTCCTGCGGACGTGAGCGACGGGGCATCCCCCGTCATTTTTCCCTAACACATTAGAATGCAAATTAATACAAAATGTGAACTTATACAATATGAACTTGATAGTTATATATTTTACCTATTTATAATTCGAGTAATTAAAATTGTTTGCGCTGTCCGGTATGGGACCTTTGTGAGACGAATCGATTAGTCTTGAATCTTAGTTAACTCATCGACGTCACCGCAATTTTTTTTTGTCTCGTATTGTTCGAAGGCTATTCAAGTCTACAGAGGCATTCGACCTCAGTATATTAAGCTGCACCTCACCATAAATAAAACCGGCTCCATCGGAATATGACCTCTACAGCCTTGTGATAAGAATGTTCAATGTGAAACGCATGTAATTTCAAATTCAATAGCGCGCCTTGTTTGACACCAAAGGATCTTCCGTAGACGCGGTTCGCCTGTCATTAGCTTTATTATAACCACTTTGTATTAGCTATTATCCTTACAGTGGATTGCAATAGACTTATTACTCATAATATGAATATTCAATTCGTTCCAGAAGTTTTAGTTGAGCAGGTAAATTATAATGCTCACTTGTCCAGTTTTGTTACTCTCACGATACACTGACTGACACGGATCGGAACTGCTTGAGTTATATATCACTAGTGGTTCGCCCAGAACTGAGACCTCGCGGTATCCATAAGATAGTTTATTATTTGTAGGCACAAACGAATAAACTTTTACAGAGCGCCATCTATTGAAATCATTGTGAAGTTCTGTTAAAAATACTGAAGCATTCAATAATTTTGTTTCCTTATAATATTTATCTAGTTTTAGTATTTGTTGTTCAAGTACAGGATATAATTCAAATAATTGATCAAGTTTCAGACTCAGCATTTCAGAAAATTGAGAGTTCCGAGGTCAACTTTAGACGTTAGAAAATCTCCACTTTGAAAGCCCTCATTTCGTAAATTTTAGGGGAAAAATTAAAAAAAAAAATTCTTGGACTCTCTACCTAATTATCTTTAAAATGATATACCGCAACCCTATGTAACGCTATAACATATTTTACTTCGCATTCGCTTATGAGAGCCCCTCTGAAATAAAGATTTTTATGACTTTTTAAGCCATATTCGGCTGGAGGCCATCGGTTTACATATTATATTTATATTTGAAGTAATAACGTTCAGTAATTCAGAAGTTATAAGGCTCTGACAGACGGACGGACGTACAAGTGCAAATTTACTCGAGTAGACTCAGTGTGAGATCTATAGAGCGAACTTTGACTTTGCTTAGACTTAAGACATGGTTAAAACGACACAGATTTATGTTATTCACATAAGTCCATCCCGTTTTAACTCTGAGTCAAGTCTGAGCCAAGTCAAAGTACGCTCTATAGATCTCAGCATTAGAGCCCTTCGATTCGCTCGGTCCAAAATATAGGTAATTTTATAATAAACGTGATGGCCTACAATAAACTTGTAAATTTTTTTTAAAAATTAAAATTAATTAATTGAAAAGCGTAGCAGATAGACAGACACTCACTTTCGCATTTATAATATTTGTATGGATTATACTGATCGTACTCTCTCATACCCCGTATCGATAATAAAGCATCCTCCAATTAATATTTTCAAGTGATGTAGATCACCGCCTAGGTACACACAGAATTAACCGTGCATGTTATTATGAACCTAATGTAATGCTCGGAAGCGATTTCTTTCCTTACAACAAGCACGCAACACGGGAAGTTGATGTTACATATTATACGCGAAAAGGTAAATAAAGGATAAAGAAGTAAGGCGCCTGATAGGCGAAGGTCAATCTTGATCCGCAATCCGCGATCCAGATTGACTGATATTCAGACAAGTAAGGATTACTACCCGTTTACAAATTTAGAGATACCTAATTGAATTAACGTTTGAAACTCTCACGGTCGGTGCTCGGTGGTCGTGCTTACCTACCTTTAGTTTTTCAGTTCAGGACTGACGTAAATAGTTATCACTGTCACCGTAAGATTGCAAAAACCGTTAGATAGTAATTTAACTAGCGAAATTGTAAACTGTCGACAGATTACAATTTAACGCATTATTTTTCGGTAGCTGATTATTTATGTCGAACCCTAACCTAACCTACAAGAAAGAGACAAGAAAACGTAAATACAATGAATATTTCAAAAAATAACACTCAGAACATTGAACGGTTCACAATATGTCGACAGTTTACAATTTCGATAGTCAGATTACAATCTAACGGTTTTTGCAATCGTACGGTGACATCACTAAGTTACGTCTTACTCGTATGTCTAATAGGTACCTATTAGGTACTAAAATAAACCTGAAATTAAAAATCATAGATATTTCGAAAAAAAAAATCTTTGAATCGTTGCTTCTGTAGAAGGTAGGTAGGTACTTATATCCCTTGAAGGTTCATCCATTGACTTACCAATACCTAAATCGATGGGTTCACCCAACCGGGAAATTGAGTCATGCGCGCTTACCAACGAACGCCACCTATTCTTGAAGAATAAAAATGTAGAGACAACGCCAATAGAAGGTAGAGTTCGCGCACTTCGAATAAACTTGTAAGCAGAGACTAGATTGCAACAATGCCATCTAGTGAACGCTAAAGGAAGTTTTTGAAAACTAGCGCCATCTTTCGTCGAGTAGCTGAAGTATCTGCATTGCTCTGTTGTAGTTTATTTATTGCTACGTAGATGGCACTAAAATGTCATCATACTTTTCATTTCTAATTTATTTTGAACCGACTTCCAAAAAGTAGGGGGGTTCTCAATTTGGCGCGTATTTTTTATTGTTTTTAAAATCCATAATTATTAATATTAAAATGAGTTTACAATAATTATTTGATACAATATGAGTAAATAAATTGACTTATAATTTCACACGTTTTCTCATATCCCGTATGGTCTAGTGGCTAGGATACCTGGCTTTCACCCAGGAGGCTCGGGTTCGATTCCCGGTACGGGAAAGTTTTTGTTTTTTATTCCAACCAAACTTGTTCACTTCAGTCAATGGTCCTAAACATCTATACTTCTATACTAATTACAAAGAGGAAAGATTTGTTTGTTTGTTTATTTATTTGTAATGGGTAAACTTAAATACTACCCAACTGATTTAAAAAATCTTAAAATTTGAGCGCTTCCGTGGCGTGCGCTGCGTAAATAGTAAAAGCTACACGAAAACAATGTACCTATGGTGGAATTGTGCCTCTTAAAAGTTCTAAAAAAAGTCCGCGACAGCATATCTATCTTTTAAGGTTGTCTCACAATAACCATTTTTATGATTTTAAAGTTTGGTCTAAAACAAAACAAAGCTTTACTTCGAAGGTGTTTTTACTGACATTGTATGGATCCTTATCAAAATAAAATAGTTTATCATCTCAAATATTTAATATAGACAAAATTCGTCTTTTACACCATTTAATTCAGATGAATATCTTAGAAGATATCATAGAAATAATGTAACGCGCAATAGAAATATTAATAGGGGCCGCGACCTGCAATGGCAGGCGGGGTAAAAGATATCGCAGTGCTAATGTAATGATGTGCTGCCATCGACCATTTATCCAATGGTCGATGTGTGCTGCATGTGTGCTGTCCAGTGCCGACTGGCTATTATTGGGTATGGACCTATATTCAATGTACTCTGTGCAATGGACTATTATCATGATTAGTGCTAACCGTGCGAATCCGGGGCGTACCGTTAGTGTTATTATATACAGCTTTTCCATCGACAGATTACGCTTGCAACAAGTTTTTTTAGATTGTTGGTGTTTATTAAAATAACAAGAATGATAGTGAAGAAGTTTGCGAGGTAGAAGATAGATAGAAAAATACCTCAGAGGCACTTTCTATTAGGGTTCCGGGGGCCAACGGGACCCTTTTATTAAGCCTCCGCTTTCCGTCGTCTGCTTGTCTGTCAGCGGACTGTATCTCATGAACCTCAGGTAGGTATGTTAGATAGGTAGGCAGTTATAATTTTAACAGAGTGTGTAGGTATTTCTATTGCCGCTATGACAATAAATAAATAAAATTAAAAAATAAAGGGACCCATACAAGAAACGTAAATTATTTTCAAGATTTTTCTGCATCTCTTGAATCGTATTAGATAAGTAGACAAAGAACAAGTGAAAGTTTCAAAGAGTAGGTAGGTAAGTCCATACCATAGCTGCTAGGTATAACAACAAATAGTAAAAATAAAATAAAATAACATTAAATGGGGGTCCCCACTTCCCATACAATAAACATGAGTGTATTTAAAAAGCAGGTGCATCTAAGTGTTCAATCTTGCACGACGGTAGATAAGTAGGTACCTACTGAACAGAGATGATGACAACTCAAACAAATCAGTAACTCTTTGTCAAACTTAAAAACGCGCTTCTATTATAGTAGGTATGGAAGTTGTATGAAATTCACAATAGTGACGTCATCAAATTTCAACGCACTTTTTTTCTTTAATCTATATTTTAAAATGGTTTAGGTCTTTTAGAAGACCATCTATTTAATAATCATTTACAAATAATTTATTTTTGATTTATGCATCATCCCATGTCCCTACTCTTCATGTGCGAGTACAACTCGCACTTGGTCTAATAATTAAAACAATGTATTTGGAAAAGAAAAATAACTATTTAGTAGGTAGTAAAGTATGCCAAAAAGAATTTTTGTTTGCAGTAATTCTCGTCCTGCCAGATTTTATGTTTGCTGGAGGTATGTTTTGGTTTAAAGGCTGAAAGTCAAAATATTTACGTTATGCCGTCGTCTTACTGCACGTTACTATGCAAAGCGAAAATAGAAACCTCGGAATGTTTTGGTCTTGGTCTTTTATTTTAGTTTTACAGGCAGGTAGGTTACCTACTTGGTTACATAATATTATATAAACAGCAACAGCAAAGCCACTGTCAGAACTCACGCCTTCAGAAAATATTACTTGGGAATAAGGTAGGTACTCGTAGCTTCAATGAATTTACGTGGAACACAATGGAAACAGATTGATTAGAACGAGCCACTGATCGCGTCTCTATTCTCTCCATTAGGCACTGACCTACTCTACCGAGAACTATCAAATCGATCGATATGACTAGCTAATGCATCGAATACACCTACCTACCTCATATTATGAGAGGAGCATAAAAAAGTGTTATTAAAAAGAGATGAAAAATTGGACCCATTCAAAATTATCATTTGAAAAAAGGACAAGACGTACAATTTAGGTACCTACAAGTGCCTGTACCCACCTTTTCACCACATTCTCATTATTTTATTTCAAGAATAGGTACCTACTTGAAATAAGTATAATGATTTCCGTAAAGCCTTTGTGATATTGTGAAACATTTTTCTTAGAATTACTAAAATTAAGTAACTGGATGCAAGTAAGTAGGTACCTATATATAATTATATGCTAATTAGAATTTTGATTTATCACTTTTTCATTAACGTTTTTGAAGCATAGGTACTCGATTCACTTCGTTGTTTTTGAGCCGTGAAGGTTATGAAAATGATAAAATTATTGTTTTGGTTACAGAATACTTAGGTAGTTTTAATTTAGTTTGTTAATTAAGCTGTATTAATATTTTTTTGTTTTGCTTTAGTGTCCTATTTTTTGTTCTATTTATGTGTAATTCTAATAGTTTTTAAATAAAATAATAACATGAGAAGACGATTTGGGAAACTGTGATGTCTTAGCGGGTATGTATTTATCAATGAAATGAATAAAAAAATAAATGAACAAATTTTCCATTACAAAGCTGTAGCCACAGCTTCAGGATAACGGGAATTTTAAGTAAAAATCAGCAATACAACAACACTCACGTCAAATTTTCTATTCAAATCATGTTTTACTTTCTGGTCTGGTTAGGGTTCATCCGAGAGTTTCCGCAGAAGGATCACTAAAGATGCAAAACCACGCTTAGTTTACTATTATACAGAAGAGCCATAAATAAAGCCAACTTCGTCGTCAACCGGTAGTTTGACGTCCACAGCTGGTCATAGGTCTCTTACAAGGACTTCCACCTTGATGTCGTCCGTCCATCATAGTGAGGGGTCTGCCAACGCTGTTCTTTCCAGCGTTAGTCATGAAATGAATAGATTTTTTTTTTATCCACTATAAGTTAGCCCTTGGCTGCGATCTCACCTGATGGTACCTAAGTGATGATGCAATCTAAGATGGTAGCTGGCTAACTTGTTAGGGGCATCGCAGTTATATTAACCCATACCCCTATTCGGTTTCTACACGGCATCACGAACGCTAAATCGCTTGGCGGCACGTCTTTGCCGGTAGGGTGGAAACTAGCCACGGCCAAAGCCTCCCACCAGGCCAGACCAGGAAAAATTCAGAAATTATAAATTCCCAAGTTGACCTTGCCGGGGAAAGAACCCGGGACCTCCGCACGTTAAAACAACAGCGCTACACACTGCGCCACGGAGGTCGTCAAAATACTTTTGTAATACACAAGTAATACTGAACTATAGTTTGTTAATTCCAAGCTCTATCTATACGTATCTAGTGTTTATATACTCTTTGTGTATATATCACTATATACCGTCAAAGCTTTTCACGAATTGTTTGCATCATAAAATAAATGCGAGCCAAAGGTTCATTGCTTTGATTTCCGTCTCTTTACGCTATTTCTGTATCAATTTCCACTAAATTGCCAGGTTCGTGTACTCACTTGGCGTGGAAAAGGGGGTCATTAAAAGCTTCCTGGATTTTCTTTATTGATTGAAATAATATACGAGTGCTATACGAAGAAGCTGAGGGGGCTTATAAGTCTTTGGCCCTATTCTGGGGCATACATCATCATCGGGCACAGTGGGCACACAACTTTTACTAGTTATGCTATTAAAATATATCACTTGCTTTAAAAGAAAAACACCGTAGCCTATGTCACTCTCCAGGTCCTCAACTATACCCATGCCAAAAATCACGTCGATCCGTTGCTCCCTTGAGGCGTGATTGAAGGACAAACCAACAAACCAATAAACCAACAACACACTTTCGCATTTATAATTTTAAAGTATGATTATTTTTTGTGGGAACTATGTAGGTCACGGGATACACATCAATTAATTACACAAATAAACAATGTTTTATATTTAAAAAATATATAATAAAATTACTTAATTACGTGATGACTAAACATGACGCGACGTGACGGAAATTCTGAGATTTGTGAAATACTATAACAATTTCCTTAGGACTCAGACCAGCATCATTGGACCCTGGAGGAGGCTTGAGCCCATTCAATATTTTCCAAGACCTATGAATTTTGTAGGACCATTTTTATAGGTGCTCTATATTTCCCTGCATTTCTCAATGAGTTTCATCGCACCAACTTCAATATCATCGGGCGTGAGTTTCACCACAGCTATAATATGACGGAGCAAACCTTTGCCTGGTGGGAGGCTTCGGACATAGCTAGTTACCACCCTACCGGCAAAGACGTGCCGCCAAGCGACTTAGCGACTTCCGGTACGATGCCGTGTAGAAACCAAAGGGGTGTGGGTTTAATATAACTGCCATGCCCCTAACAGGTCAGCCCGCTACCATCTTAGATTGCATCATCACTTACCATCAGGTGTGATCGCAGTCAAGGTTTAGCTTGTAGTGGATAAAAAAAAAAAGCAAGTAAAGTTGCATAGCAACACTACGCGAGACGTGTTCTAGTAAGGACGAAAACACTAAGGAGTGCGGACCGGAGAGGATAAAAGTTCGCATCATTCACTTAAATATATGGAGCGCGCATAGCTGCCGGATCAAAATATGTCAGTCACACCGACGCCGCGGACGTTTTGTAATGTCCGGTCTGTAATACTCATTTTTCAGTACTGTTGTGTTTGACGACCTCCGTGGCGCAGTGTTGAGCGCTGTTGTATTAACATGCGAAGGTCGCGGGTTCGATCCCCGAAAGAGTCAATTTCTGAATTTTCCCTGGTCTGCCTGGGCCTGGTGGGAGGCTTCAGCCGTGGTTAGTTACCACCTTACCGATACCGGCAAAGGCCGCCAAGCGATTTAGCGTTCCGGAACGAAGCCGTGTAGAAACCGAATAGGAGTATGGGTTTAATATAACTGCCATGCCTCTAACAGGTACCATCTTATACACTGCAACATCACTTACCATGAGGTGAGGCCGCAGTCAAAGGCTAGCTGGTAGTGGATAAAATAAAATAAAAACCTGTACCTATACAAATGCAAGTGGCGAGACGCGTCACGCGCATCTCATACCTACGTAGAAGTTAAGACGCGCCAAGGATGAAAGTTCAACGAATCGACAACTGTACAGATAACAAAAAAGTCTTTACTCACTTTTATACGGAGAACAGGACATTAGGTCCGTGCAGATGTTTCATCCTATACTATCCCTAGTACATTGTCGCCCCAACAATAAAAATCAAAAAAAATATTAGTAGGTGAGCTAGGTAATAAATATTCCATAATTGTTATGTACGGATTAAGTTTATAATAATTGTAGGTTACGTAAATAGCTGCACAAGAATAAATGTATAGTTGGCATTTTGCTCATATCTCATATAGCCAACGAATGATATCTGAATATCATATACGTACCTATATCGAACTAGATGACACCCGCGACTTCGTTCGCGGAAGTTTTTTCTTATTCCCGCGGGAACTCTTTAATTTTTGGGGTAAATAGATATCATAATATGTCCTTCGCCGGGATGCAAACTATTATATACCAATATATTATGAAAATCGGTGGAAAATCCATACATTTGACCGAGCGAAGCGAAGGTCTCTGAGCCTACTTGAGTGAATTTGCACTTGTCCGTCCGTCCGTCCGTCCGTCTGTCAGAGCCTTATAACTTCTGAATTACTGAACTAAATTACTTCAAATTTAAATATAATATGTATACCGATGGCCTCCAGCTGAATATGGCTTAAAAAGTTATAAAAATCTCTATTTCATGGGGGCTCTCATAGAAGCGAATGCGAAGTAAAATATTTTTTTTAGGGTTACATAGGGTTGCGGTATATCATTTTAAAGATAATTAGGAAAAGAGTCCAAAAATATCCTTTTTTTTTATTTTTCCCCTAAAATTGACGAAATGTAGGGCTTTCAAAGTGGAGATTTTCTGACGTCCAAAGTTGACCTCAGAACTCTCAATTTTCTGAAAGGCTGGGCCTGAAACTTGATCAATTATTTGAATTATATCCTGTACTTGAACAACAAATACTAAAATCAGATAAATATTATAAGGAAAGGAAACTATTTAATTTTTAATAAGCTTCAGTATTTTTAACAGAACTTCACAATGATGTCAATAGATGGCGCTCTGTAAAAGTTTATTCGTTTGTGCTTACGAATAATAGATGTTAGCACCATCTTACGTGGAATAAAAAAATAGTCTACTGATGTCTATGAACGTAAAGATGAGCGCGCATTAAATAGTTAAAACTATTTTATGGATACCGCGAGGTCTCAGTTCGGGGCGAATCACTAGTTATAAAATTCAAACAAAGGCCAAACATACAAAGTACAGACTGACTGACTAACTGACTTATATATCAAAGCACAGCCTAAACCGCTGGTCCTAGAAACATTAAATTTGGAGGGTGAGTTCTAGTTGTAAAAAGTAGGTATCCAATAAGAAAGGGTTTTTCGAAATCCCACCCCAAAGAAGTAAAATAGGGGTTGAAAGTTTGTATGAAAGTTCGTTGTTTTTCAAGTTATAGCCATGAAGCTTGATATTTGGGCTACTGTTCTAAAATGAAGAAAAGCGTATTTCACAATTTTTGAAATTTCTATCTCCAAGGACGTTAAATAGAGAGTTTGTCCTTCAATCACGCCGCAAATGAGCAACGGATCGACGTGATTTTTTGCATGGGTATAGATAAGGACCTGGAGAGTGAAATAGAATAGGAGAATGAAATTTCTTTTTATCCCGGAAAATTAAGAAATTAAAAAACTTATGCCTCGCGAACGAAGTCGAAGCTAAATATATAAAAGGAAAAGGGGACTTACTGACTGACTGATCTATCAACGCACAGCTCCAACCACTGGACGGATCATTATGAAATTTGGCATGACAGATAGCTATTAAATATGACGTAGGCATCCGCTAAGAAAGGACCTCTGAAAGTTCAACCGCTAAGGGGTAAAATAGGGTTTTGTGAACGTGAGCCAAGCCGCGGGCGGGAACAGCTGGTAGGTTGATAAGAAGGGCCGTTAGCAGACAAACAGACACACTTTTCCATTTATAATATTAGTATGGAAATATCGATACTATAGCAGCTGGACGTCGCGTCGCGTCGCCTTGGCTTCTGACGGGTGGGTTTACAATATTGGCAAAAGGTTTTTTATGACGTAGGCTAGACTAAAACAGAAGATGTGTATGTAAATACGTTTTTATTTCATACTAGCTATCTCCATGGAATTTACAAGGGATGTATCCACAGATCACGGAAATGATCTGTGGATGTATCGAACGTGTTTTAGGATAATGTTACCCCAAGCAATATTCAGAAATCCAACCGGACGAAATAGGGCAGGTTAGCTAGTCAATACTTAACATTATAAATACGAAAGTTTGGATGGATGTATGGATGGATGGATGGATATTTGTTACTCAATCACGCCAATACTGCTGAACGGATCCGGATGAAATTTTGTACAGAGATAGATTAAACTCTGGAATAACACATAGGCTACTTTTTATCCCGGAAAATTCAAGAGTTAACGCGGGAACCAAAAAACCTCAATCCACGCGAACGAACTCGCGGGCATCAGCTAATATTCTATAAATAATGGTGAAAACCTCGAAAGCATGTTGATTGTTGCATAAACTTTTCGGTATAAATATATTTATTTCTCAAGAACAAAACCTTTTCCATGTTGTAGTAAGTATAGGTAAGTACATGACAAAATAAATAACATAATATTTTGTTGAGGCTTCCTTGAGGCTTGAGGCCCGATTTAAAAAAACTTGCCAGTTACTTCGGTCGTTTGTTTTATTAAGGAAAATTTATGGAAAACCACCCAGTAACGCAAACAATACGGAAACTATACTGTCAAAATTAATCACGTCATGACGTGATTAATTAATTAATTTACATCACCATGTAAATTACTACTATGCGTAATAAATATGTGTTATAATTAATAATAATTGTGTACATATAAATTAACAAGCCGGCCCGGATTGTAGTAACTACCCGCCGTATTACTACCTAGGTACATTAGCAACGTACCTACTATTACCCATTCTGTGCATAAGACGCTGTTTTGAAATACGGTTAAACATTTTGTGATATGGCGGATTCACCGATTTGGCGGCGACATAATATGATGAATACGTATTCATTTTGTCATTTGAAATGGCATCCTTGAAGGTCCTTCGGAATTCTCATAAGTTCCTATTTTTTGACCACGAATAAAGCATTAAACCAGAGAGGTATCATTTACTACGAGGCGTTGATAAGCCGCAGCCTAATGGCGCCCACCCGCCCCCGATGACGACAAACTAAAAAGATTCATCAAAGATGTTCTGGCTGGATTTATGGTATTTGTGCTGCAAAAATGCATTTTAACCAATAGTGGAAGTAAAGAAAGGGAAGATATTCACTGTTCAGTTAACATATAAAATGAGTTCCATGATCCATGAGTCTTTAATATGTTGGGGGCGCTTTAAGCGCCTGAGTATCGAGGTCTCCATTTCTATGGCCAATAACCTGTGCCTAACGCCTAAAACTCCATGTAGTGATCCAATAAAAACATTCCCTTTCTTTCTTTAGCTCAATCCTATATTATCATCGATATATATATGTAGGCACTAGATGGGCCCTTTCATAGAAAAAAGTTGGGCGTACGACTTGTAGGGCATGCCCCTCACCTGTATAAGCCTGTCCTTGTCCCCGCCATAGCGCTGTCCCGCTTTTCAGACTAGATGGCGTTAGTTAAATAAGTTCACATTTTTTGTTTGATAGGGCCCGTCTATATAAATTGATGTCGTTGCATATACTTAATTTATCTTTACAAGACTTAAGTCTGATTCATCCAAAGACTACAAACTTATACCTACTTGGATTCATTCAACTGCAGCAGATTTGAACTTCAGTGGGGTATGCCTTATCGAAAAAGTAAATACAACCTAGGTACTTACATGAACTTACGAAGTTCATTGACATCACAGATATGTGATTGACATTGAATATTTTGCCATTGACTCTGATGCATCCGTATGGGCAGGTTGGGTCACCCTGATGTGGCAGCGGGCACAAAACATATTATTATTATTAAAATATATTATCTTTTCAACATTTTTTTCATTTAATTTTAAGCTTTTACAGATTTTTCATTTAATTTCAGCCGAAATGCTAAGAAAAGTGCGCTACAACTCCTGAAAACGTTAATACGTACTGAAAACTATAAGGATTCAATCAAATCAAATCAAATCAAATGTTTTTTATTCAAATAAACTTTTACAAGTACTTTTGAATCGTCAAGTGAATCTACCACTGGTTCGGAATGCCATCATTCCAACCGAGAAGAACCAGCAAGAAACTCGGTGGTTGCTCTTTTTAAATAATTCCTTTACAATTATTATATCAATGTGTACATAAGTAACCGCTGTCCCCAGCATAGCTGGAGCGATGAAATCCATGCTCCTCTATCATTTACATAATCTTCAACAGTATAATATGCTTTTTTCAGGAGCATACTTTTAATGGATTTCTTAAATTTGTTTATAGGCAAGTCCAAAATAGGTTGTGGAACTTTGTTATAGAAAAGAATTCCCGTTCCCATGAATGACCTGACTTTTTTGAGGCGGAGCGATGGAGTCACGAGCTTATTACGGCCTCTAGTTGGCCTATCGTGCAGATCGCATTTTTTTTAATAATTATGGATGTGCTGTTTTATAAAAATTATATTACTGTAAATATATTGCGAGGCTACTGTTAGAATAACTATTTCTTTAAATTTCTCTCTAAGTGAATCACGCGGTTTTAAATTATAAATTGCTCGTATTGCCCTTTTTTGTAGCACAAAAATTTTTTGAATATCTGCCGCTTTACCCCACAGTAAGATTCCGTAAGACATAATGCTATGGAAATAAGCAAAATATACGATCCTGGCAGTTTCGATGTCAGTTAACTGTCGAATCTTTCTGACAGCGTAAGCAGCAGAACTAAGCTTGCCAGCAAGTGTTGATATATGGGTGCCCCATTGAAGCTTTGCGTCTGAGGTCACCCCCAGGAACACAGTAGTATCTTCTATTTTCAACATGTCATTATTAACCATTAGTTCATCCATTTCAATTATTCTATCTTCATAGATAAATAGATTCCATCAGAGGTTAAAATAAATTATATTTCGAGACTCGAGTCAATTTGCCTACCTGGCGGCATGGTGGCGGCATCATGGCGTTCAATCTTTGGGAAAATGGCTAAATGCCGTCACGCGATTTCGCCAGAACCCATTGGAAACGCTAGTTAGATAACAGTTCCTTTGAAACGTGCCACAGGCCTTTGATCATCGCACCTCGACGTATTTATTTTTTAATGGCTGCGAATATACAAGTATAGGATTTAACGCCATTCAGCCAGTCACTGTTCAGCCAACGCACGGTAAACATTCGCTACGCGCACGCGAATCGACGCGTCCAATTTAAATTTCGAATCGCGAATTTCAAAAACTTAAACGTTCCATTTACAGATTTCCGTTCAAATAGTGCAAATATGCCTAAGAAAAAATAGAACAATAACATAAAAATTAAAGTTTTGTTTTGATTGTGAACTAAATAAATGTGCTAAACTGTCAAATTGTGCTGATGACATTGCGGCCTGCATAGCGCCGATTGTATGATCTGTGATAGTCGTTGTGAAACTTTCCTATTTTAAAGTGTTGTAGAACTTTTTAACATTTGGTGAAGTTTCGTGAACTTTTTCGCGAAACGCTGTAACAAACGGTCTTTATGATAGGTCCATATATGAAGGTGAGTAATTTTTTTTAATCATTTATAATTATTACTCATACCTATAGCTTGTAGAACGAGTATAATGTACCTACCTATTAGTCAGACAGTTTGCTCTAAAAAAAAATCGGTAATGCTGTGAGTTATGACGTATGGCGACTAATCACTGATTTATTCATAGGTTTTTGGAGCAAAAAACCAGGTCATAGAGGTACCTATCTACCTCTTAGATATGTGGTAGTACATGATTGAAGTTTTTAATCCATAGTGTACCTGTATTGATACACGGTTTAGTTTTACTTTGATAACCTCATGGATTTACTAATAATTCTAACCTAAGTTACTGTTGTCAGGCACGGACCACGGTCTCTATGTAGGTATTAATCATATCAAGCAGTAACTGAACCTTTTAAATTCTAAGTTTTATTTCGATTGATCGTATAAGCATTCGATGACATTAGCGTCAAAGTAAAATGACCCTTAACAGCATTGATTTGTAGTCACAAATTCAGTGCAACCGATGCATACACGAAATTGATCTTTAAGTCAATACTTATAAAGTTCACTTTACTTTGACGCCAATGTCATCGAATGCCTAATTAATCATTTGCACGTCAATCATTAAACACTTTTCCTCTATGCGACATTAGATTTTCATTTAACCCTAGATAAGAAATAAATTTTAAGTTTTATTTCAACATAGATACTATTGTATGTAGGTAGTAGGTACATTGTACAGGCACAACCACGTGAGGTGAAAATAGATGTCTGAGACAACAGAAAATCCCTTAGTGTACTAAGATGTAGGTAGGTACTAAGGTGATTTCAAATCTCTGGGTTCATTGGCTTACTTAGAGGGTGTTGTCTTTTCAGTCAGTCAGTCAGTCCCTGAAATGGACGGCTATCAGGCGAGACGGCAAAATACCTACTTACAAATAAACATACCTAATATTACTACACCTACACCGGCTTATCGAGAAGCATTTAGAAGACAATTTATCACGCACACATTCATAAAATGAGTATTTTTCACAATAGCTGGGTACTCTATCACAGACTTTATCTAGATAGAGCAGATAATGTAAAATGTACCTACCTAAGATTGATATAAGATTGTTGTAAGAATGTTGAGCTTAATGGTGTTTTAATGGCGATTATTAAATATTGCTTCAAGTTATTACAACCTTTTGTTGTAATAAATTGAAGTAGAAATAAATAAATAGATGTTCCACCTGTCTGTAATCTGTAGATATAATAAATAAATAAGGTAATAGCCGCGACTCCTCCACATGAATTTTTAAAATTAACCGGGTTCAAAAATTATGCCACAAAACGCACACAAAAAATCACATTAATCCGTTGTCCCGTTGCGGCATGATTGAAGGACAATCAAACACAGGTGTTATATAAAGATCACATAACATCAGGTGTTATAGGTAAATAAGCATAACGTTTAAAATAATAATACTCGTATTGGGACTCTTAAAAGGATCAAAAAATCTTTCCTTATATTATTTGGTGGTTTCATTTTCGAACCGGTGGTTTACCAGAACGTCCAAGCTTTATATGACTGAAATTATGAACAAGGTTCTAACAGTAATTACCAATTGTTTTTGCACCGACGGTAGTGTAATTATCGACATTCAGTAAACCTTGCGGTTTTTATGTAATTCTCGCGTCTGACCTAAAACGCGAATGCTAAATTTTAACATAAGTACATTAAGTAATTTGAAGGCGAACACTGTTTAGTGGCGCAAAATTCTTGAAAACCCTTTTTGAGTTAGTGCGTTCTGGCTTAGACGAAATAACTTATTCATCATGATTAAATATATAAATAAAAATTAAAATAACTTATGCAGCCCATTTTACCGACAATCCCTAACTAGGCGAGAGCAACGTGAAAGTTACCAATTGGGATTTAGTGTTTCATTCAATTTAAGTATTATTGGTGAAAACGGGCACGAGTCTTCTAACGATAAGAAATCTGCATCTTCAATGTTAATGTCCGGATTTTGGAAGAAACTTCACAATTTTCCGATTCGGTGGGCAATCGATTAGGAAAAGTTTTCCCTATACTTAAAGGAAACACTTTTAGAAAAAAAACAGAATGAACACATTACAAAAAAAAACTCAGATTACAACCGAAGCATGACATCATGATTAAGAAATTGATGAAAATATTTTTCATTCATCAGAATTAAAGAAAACGAGAAAATCGACTTTCACGTGTATCATTACAGTCACTAACGAGTTTTCATAGTTTTATTTCGAACCTAGCTAGACGAAAATTAAAGTGTATAGTGGTTCAGTAAATTAGGATATATAATGCGGTATATGTATATTTATTGTTGCAAACTAATTAATTAGAGTCTTATCAAATTAAACCTGTGTATTGAAAAAATAATATGTTCGTAATATAGTTAGTTATTTATCAGTCATTATGTAATAGTCTAGTTCACTATTTTGAAAAGCCGAGAAATGTGCATATAATTTTACTTTTCATCAAGGTAGTAATTATCAACCTTTCTACTGTTTAACCTATGAACCGCGCTCGATGAAATTGGTCTACGAGATAGCCAGTGTTCTGTACATGTAAAGGCTAGGTAACCTGAGTACTTTTTATTCCGGAAAAATATCGTAGTTCCTCGGGAAAATGACTATAAATAACAGCTCCTAAGTACGTAGATACTAATTAACTATTAATAGATCTATCGTAATTTAGTAAATACATATTTTATTTAAGTATTTGGAAACTGCAGGCGTGTCACACGTGTTAATATTTAAATTGCAATATATTTATTATTATAACATGACGTATGTAAATACACCACATGTTATAATAATAAATAATTAACGATATGTTGTCAAGTAGGTAAACGTCTATTTTCGTAACGATATCAGTTGCTAAGTTCAAGCTTATTATGAAGTAAATATTTTCAAAGTCAAAACCTATACAGACATGTATATCTTGAAAATTAATACCCTCCTCTTTTAACCTGCCTTTATTGCATAGACACCTAATACATAATGGGGCTGACACTAAACTAAAATGAGAGCATTACAAATATTGCTTACCCTTTCATAATACTCCCTACGGAAAGGGACCGAACTAGATTTAAAGCTGCCATTTTAGTTTAGTTTAGACATTGATGTAGAATTTTTTTAGATGAGTTTAGAGATTGTGTTATACAGAATCAGCCCCATTATGTGCAATAAAAGTGTTACTACAATATTTGTCTACTCAAACCACTTTGACTTCGGCTGCGTTTTCACCCAGCAATTTGTGAAGATATTAAGCGTAGCGTGATATAATGTTTGAATATCGTAGGCCGTAGAGCATCTCCATCATCAGAAATATTTGATGATCTGGTCAAAAACTGAATAATAGGCAAAACTTTTAAAGTGATACTATCCTATTGGTGGATTCGACTTTCATGCAACCCTCGTTACGGTTTCTCGTGCAGCCAAATGCATCCTTCATGCAGACAAATTTTATTCTCAGAGATGATTCACTTGTTAAAATAATAAGAAGGCCCATTTAGATTGCAAACTGGTATAAAACATCATACTTAATATTATAAATGCGAAAGTGTGTTTGTTTGTTGGTTTATTGGTTGGTTGGTTTGTTATTCAATCACGCCGCAACGGAGCAACGGATCGACGTGATTTTTGGTATGAGTATAGTTGAGGACCTGGAGAGTGACATAGGTTACTTTTAATCAAGGAAAATTTAGGAGTTCCCGCGGGATTCAAAAAACCTTAAACCACGCGGACGAAATCGCGGGCATCAGCTAGTAAGTAACTATATCCGAACTGGTTGTCGGATTACATTAGTAAGTATTGGTTGGCGAAATCTGACATACAAACCCAACCACACGATGTGTGTGCAAATTATTTTCTCTTGCAACTTGTTATTTTCGTGGTAACAAAATTTTCCTAAAGAGATAAAATATACGCACTTGAAAACAATGATCATTGCTCGTAAATCATAGTTTATCAGATAAGCGAGGATTTCACGTTGTCAAAAGTTCTTTCAGCATCTAATACTAAAATGCGAAATTGTGTTTGTCATATGATCTCCTTTGCATCTTAGAGTAATTGGTACGTAGTACAAGTAGGCGAAATGAAATTTGAAGAACTCTTAATTCACAAGTTTCTTGTCATGTTTGTCTGTAAACTTTCACTTTAAAAAAATATTTCCAAAAAACCGACTTCCAACGCCACTGTAAAGTAATAAATAATTTTTATTTCTACCCACTATGTTGAAGTCGGGCGAGCCTGATGCGTCAACTTTGCTTATCCTTGTTATACCCGCCCGACTTCAACATAGTGGGTAGAAATAAAAATTATTTATTACTTTACAGTGGCGTTGGAAGTCGATTTTTTGAAATGAATTTTTATTTTTAACTTTTTAGTGTCAGGGTTGAGGATTTGGAGGCAGAATTTTATGGGACCACCTCAAGAGCTTCCTCTAAAGACTGCTAGAAAAAAAATTCAAATCGGTTCAGAAACCACGCTACATTAAAAAAAAACAAGAATACGCGCCGAATTGAGAACCTCCTCCTTTTTTGGAAGTCGGTTAATAAGAAGACGTGTAGAAATCAGCCCCCACTAGGTATATCAAAATGAATCTGTATTGCTGTAAACAATGATCATTACATATCAATATCATTGTAGGTATTCATACGTACATATATATGTACCTACTCATATATATATACAATGATATCTTTATACCTAATTTAGGATAGTCTCTCAAGGTTATAACAATTGAAATACAACAAACATAGCGTATATCAGTGTCGGTACACATAGCAGTAATTTGTACGATTGAGAAATACCTGTTTTATATGAATGAGATAATATAAGTTAAACATATATTTATATTTTTCAATAATTATCATTTAATTACTTAGTTAATATGTAGAGACTTGTTTAGGTATTAAATATAATAAAAAAATCTCAAGGTAGACACATTTTGTATCACGCAAGAACCGATTTTTCCGGATAATTACAATTTGATACAAATAGGTGAAAAACACAATAATGTACAAGCTTATATTTATACAATAAACAAAGCAATAACTTAGTAGATTAAATACGTTTTCTTAGCAATCATAACAAATATTTCTATGATTTTATTTACAGAACAATCTTGAAGACAATGAACTTTTCAGTCTTGACAGCTTACAGTTATTTTCCATCCGATTTCTTCGTATTTTTTTATCGCAATATCAATCAACCAAAATCCATTTTAAAATAGTATAATAATATTTTTTTAAGTATAATAATAAGTTATTATACTTAAATACAAAAGTGTTTTTTCCGATACATTTTCACGACCCAGCCGTTTAGCGGAAATTGTCATTACACCCCAGTGTACCAACCTGGAGGCGAACTAGGCTTTATTTATTTCGAAATAGTGGATAAATTCCGGGACAAATTTTCGTTAGCTATATTATTAAAAAATATTCATCTTAAATTTAGATTTTCACGTATTTTTTTCTGTAAGCTAGGCGCATACTACATTCATTATATGAAACGCCTAAACCTGATATCTTACACAAAGACTAAAAAGAAAAGATACGCGCCGAATTGAGAACCTCCTCCTGTTTTGGAAGTCGGTTAAAAATAACTTGACAGATTTTAAATATTATAAAATATCAGCTAGTAACCATAAAATTTTACCATTACAATTAGTGGCTCTGTGTTAAGCTTAACCGAATTAAAAAAGAATCAGTAGGTATGTATATGTCACCGTAAGATTGTAAAATCCGTTAGATTATAATCTAACGGTTTCTATCCCGCGAGATTATAAACTGTTGAAAGATTGTGAACCGTTCAATGTTCTGAGTATTAATTTATGAAATATTTATTGTTTTTACGTTTTCTTGTCTCTTTCTTGTACAGTTCGCGCGCGAGTTGAATGCAGAGTAAATGTAAGTGTCACCATACATTTACTCTGCATTCAACTCGCGCGCGAACTATAGGTTAGGTTAGGGTTTGACATGAATATTCAGGGCCGGGCACTTAGGTTCTATCGGGTTAATATACCTAATATATTACAATTTACCGAAAAATAACGCGTTAAATTGTAAGCAGTATGTTACGGTTCACAATCCGTCGACAGTTTATAATCTATCGAGATAAAAAACGTTAAGTATATTATAATCTAACGGTTTTTACAATCTTACGGTGACATATACAATGTAAAAGTCGTAGGTCATAGTTCTTTTAACCTTCACGATGTAATTTTAGTGATGTAATGAAGTAGCCAACGCCAGTACCTATTGCAGGTTAAATAAGGACTAGGCATCATAAACACGTGCTAAGTTGCAATCGGCCTTCAAGAGTCTCAAGACCACGGTAAAAGATTCTTTTTAACTCCTAATCAAACCAAAATCACATTGAATTGTCATCAACAATCAATAATAATTCTCAGAAAATTACAAATAAGATTGCTTTTCGTATGTCTCATGATTTCAACGTTAAACGAAAACACACGTTTTATGAAGATAAGAGCTATGATAAAGTTTATGTAATTCGGTTTTAACTTATTATCGATTTATAAAAAGTTAATGACATTAATTATTAATGTGTTACTACGTGTCGTCTAGACTGATTAGTCAGTTTTCACAAAAAGTGTTTAGCAATGTGTGATAGAATATTAGAGCAAAATTGATTTCATGAAACAAAGTAATGTATTATGCATAATTGGTAGCTGTGGTACAGATTGTTCGTAGCATCAATGGCCGACTAATGAAATACACAAGAGTAAAGTTTATCACATAATGTATTTAGATTACAATGTACGAGCGAGCAGTAAATGCGTCAACAGTCAGACTATTGGTGGACAGTGTATTATTGATTATGCAAATATAAAAACTGACATCCTAGAAAAGCAAGCATTAGTCATATTAGGCATAGTTCTGCTTCTTTGTATAAGTACCTTAATTAGCATAAAAACAGCAGAACAAAATAGAGACACAATACGTTAATCATCAGCTAATACTCAAGTCTCAAGTCCGACCAAGTTTGCTTGAATATTATTTAGGAAAGCATCTTAGTTTATTTATTTAAGATGCAAAAAATTTCCGATCAACAAAAAAAAATTACAAAATTGTATCTATGTCACATCAGACAAGCTATGTTGATTCAGAACGACTAGAATCCAGAGCCGTTAAACCAGTTAAATAAAATAAGCTATGTTGATTAGCTTGCTGTAGCATTGCTCATGTTTATATCCCAGTTTATAATTACAAAATTAATGATTACTCAAATCAAGAAAAAAATACTGGACTGTTTGCGAATAATATTAAAATAATTATTGTCAAAGTATTAACTTCTATAATTGCGGTCGTATATGTTTATGTAAGTACTAGGCACTAACCGATACATGACATGCAATTAATATATGTTGTATATTGCATTGTAACTGTAAAAAAAACAGTATAGAATATTGCAGCTCATATCTAATAGCTGGCGCTTCTTTCTAATCAAGGCTTTGAAAATGTCTATGTCTATATCCTTGCGCAATAGAAATTCCATAAAATAAATAATATTATATGATGCGTTTCGCTTCCTCGTTTCTAATTACACATAGTTTCTCTAACTTTCAAAGAAAAGGAGAAAAGTAAAGTACTGCAT
This sequence comes from Erebia aethiops, assembly GCA_923060345.2. NCBI lineage: Eukaryota > Metazoa > Arthropoda > Insecta > Lepidoptera > Nymphalidae > Erebia > Erebia aethiops. The sequence goes on from OV281082.1 coordinate 22,234,238, forward strand.
CACTTCACATCATCAACAGATTGCATTCAAGCACTCAGCGTGTCCAGTGCAATAATTTGAACTAGCTTTCTGGCTTCGTAGAGTAACACTGCTCATTTTTAATTGGCCGAGTTCTTTAGTAAACTTTGACAGTTTCTGAAAGAAGTAGGTAGGTAGTTCGCTATAATCCGCTACAGTAAGTAAATCTATGTGGTATGTATCTTGTGATATTTACCGCACCACACAAATCTTCCAAATTCTCATTGTACGTGTCACTCCGACACCGGAGCATCTTCAGGAGAAATTTGGAATGGAGATATCTTAACCTGAATAATCATATTAGGCTGCATTTTTTCCCGGCAATTTAAGAATTTTCGCTGGAATAAAAAACCATAATACGCATACCTACAAATATTCAAATTTTGTCTAAATATTTGCAAGCTCGACTGCTTTTGTCTTAACCGATTTTACTACCAATAATTTTACCGCTATTTGCTTATATTGTTTACGTAACGTCAAACGTGAAAAGGATAAGCTTTCTCCGAGCCTCGCAAACTCTCGTAAGCATGTCATACTTTTAAGGTTAGGTCGCTTATGAAGCGAGATGGAAACTTTACGGCAGGACTTTACATTCAACGCGAATGCACGTACACGTGTAGCGAATAACATACGAGTACGTACAAGGAATTACTGTACGAAGAACGAGTAACTGCAGAGTACCTACGACAAAACGGAGCGGCATACGCTCTCTGTAGTGTGAACTTTCATACAATTCAATTTATAGAAAACTAGTTTGGCGCGTGGTTTAAGCTTTTTTGATTCCGGGATAAAAAGTAGCCTATGTCACTCTCCAGGTCCTCAACTATACCCATGCCAAAAATCACGCCGATCCGTTCCTCCGTTGCGGCGTGATTATAGGACAAACCAACAAACAAACACACTTTCGCATTTTTAATATTAGTATGATTCTAATTGCTGCTTTAGCTATTTTCAATCGTGCGTTGCGTTCGTCGAAGCCTTAAGTTTAATCATAATAATATCATATCATATATTATAATAAGTGGTAGGTGGGTGGATTTAATCTATTGGTTTTTATATCTGTTTGCTTAGAAAAGATTACAGGATCGATTCGATTATTGCTAAGTTTATTATTTTTATTAAATACTAAATGATGCCCGCGTCTTCGTCCGCGTTGCTTAATTTTTTTAAATTCCTGCGGGAACTAACAGACAGACAGATGGACAGACAGACATACTTCGCATTTATAATATACTAGCTGATGCCCGCGACTTCGTCCGCGTGGAATAAGTTTTTTGGATTCCCGCGGGAACTCCTCAATTTTCCGGGACAAAAAGTAGCCTATGTCACTCTCCAGGTCCTCAACTATACCCATGCCAAAAATCACGTCGATCCGTTCCTCCGTTGCGGCGTGATAGAAGGACAAACTAACAAACCAACAAACAAACTGATTTTCGCATTAATAATATTAGTATGATATTAGTATGTATTTGAGTGTTTCGAAATATTGATGAAACACGCTTATTGGTAGATAAAGTTATCTGTAGTTTCTGTTTTATATTAGAGTTTTCTCGGGGTAAGTAATATGTAAGTATGCGGTGGCCGATGGAATAGCTTACAGCCCTTAAGTTCCTATCCTATCCTATAGACTAATAGTCGAAAGATGAGAACTGGGTACATAGGTACCTATAGAAAGATGAAAACTTTTAAATATATATGAGTAAGAAAATAATAGGGAAATTATGTAATCAGATCACTGTTGCATTGGATTGCTTATTCAGCTGATCGCTCGTTTTATTGCTATTCAAAATGACTCACACTGTGAATAGTCATAGTAACAAGACAATCATGCAAATTCAGCTGTTTCTATCGATTTCTATGGCATTGTGGGTTTTACCGAGAAAACTTTAGACTCCGCGTTAAACAAAACAACTTGTAAGACAATACTAATAATTAATTGTGCTAAGTAGGTATATGCCTAGTAAATATTCGCACATCTTGAAATGTGATTTTCTTAGTGTTCCTGTTTATAGTAGAGTAAAATGGACTTTAATATTTTAAAGTCGTTAGTATTTCACAAATTATTTCTTAGAGCACGGTGATATTATACACTCGTAGTAGGTACATAACGAAACTTGGTATCGAACTTCGATTTAGAAAACTTAAAAAAACTCGTACTTGGGCTATTGCATACTCGCATTCACATCGACAATAACGTCTGTAGGTGAGATGCATTACTAAATTGGGAATTTATTTACTTTCGCATCATCAGATACAGAGAATATTATAAATAGTTATGGTTGTTTTGTTTTTGTATCTGAGTCAACTTTGTTACTTGGAAACCCAACCAGTTTTTATCGAATTCGACAGGCAAAGACGTTAGCCTTTATGGTCCACCCTGTGAGCCTTCGCATTCCCCGATTTCTGACGTCATCCGGACGGATTCTCAACGGTCCCGACGACTAGTCACGAATACAAAATGCTCATTATCTCAATATCTTCGACCAAGGCTTTAATTCAACAGGAAACGCTCTCAGTACAACGTTCTCCCGATTTCATAGAACCGTAGGCGCTCTAGGGCTAGCAGAAGGTACTGCTGCACTGGTCGGATTATTCGGACTAGACTTGTACTTTTTAGTCCATGAGGACAGAATTCGAAAAAAAATTGAGCCTTCACTTCACAATGTTATTAGCGTAAGTTGGCGAGTACCTACTGTATGGGAATGGCCCTTTTTAACCGACTTCCAAAAAAGGAGGAGGTTCTAAATTCGGCGCGTATTTTTTTAAGTGCTTGGATTCATACTCGTAATATTTGAATAGCATCGTTATTCGTGTTGTCAATTAATATCAGTTAAAGGCAATTTAAAGTTTTTACTACTAAAAGCGTATCTCTAATCTGTTGGACAGTGATTCAATGTTAATTTCAAATTAATATGTATATGTTATAAATTGATCGTCAAAGTCAAAATCGTTTAACTCAGTATATATTTTTTTATTATTAGGTACAAATAATTGGAACTACTTACTCAAGTAAATTTGCTGTTAGAGCAACTAATTTATTTCTAAGCTTTCTTGTCATCATTGACATTGCTCTTCTTTTAATATTATAAGAAAGCACACACACACACACACACACACACACACACATACACACACACACACACACACACACACACACACAAACACACACTCACACAAACACACACTCACAGTTTATTATTTTTATTCATTATGTGTAATTTCTCATGAAATTGTAATCTGGAGGTGGGCGTTAGCAGCTGCAACACAGTTTCAAACTAACGCAGCTGTTATCGTTCTATAGTTTTTAAGGACCCGATGTAATTTTTGAGAAATAAATAAATTATAAAAAATGAAATGCAAGATAAAAGAGGTATGTGAAAATATTTTAAAAAGATCGTTAATTTAGTACTAGGGTAAAAAAGAATTAATAATTAATCTCCAAAATGTATAAAATGTGCCACTACCACTACATCCCATGAACGTCCCACTGCTGGGCACAGGCCTCCACTCTCATAGGAGAGCTGTAATTAGAGCTTAGACCCACCACGCTGCTCCAATGCGGGTTGGCGGGCTTTAACGACTATTATCATGTTAGTGATAACAACCGGGACCGACGGCTTAATGTGCTCTCCGAGCACCGCCAACTTCCTAACTCCGGGCTAGTACCTACTGAGAATTTCTAGTCAGAAAAAACCCAATACTTAATATGGCCCGACCCGGGACTCGAACCCGGGACCTCGTCAGCCGCAGTCAAACATGTTAACCACTAGACCATCGAGGCAGTTAAAATAAAATGGGCGAGTAGGTTAATTTAGTTTTATTTTCTATAGTCTCCGATGCTTTTATTTTAAAACAGTACCTACCCGTACCTTGTGTACTGTATCACACCTACTGTATTTTAATATAGTGTTACTAGATGATACCCGCGACTTCGTCTGCGTGAATTAAGTTTCACGCAGACGAAGTCGCGGGTAAAGTATCCTCGGATATCACCTATCCCTGTACCAAATTTCATCCTGTTTTCCAAATTCAAAATTCTGTACCAAAATCGGTTGAATAGGTGAACCGTGAAAGCGTAGCAGACAGACCGACACACTTTCGCATTTATAATATATTATTAGTGTGGATTTTTCACATGATGAACAGTCATCCAATAGTCAATACCTACTTACTATAACCAATTTACAAATTTTCTATATATAGGTATATCTATTATCTCTTTAAAAACTTTATTCATAATTATGCGGCCTTCGAAATAAACATTGAACAGTTGCTATTCGGAAGGTCATTTTCTGTTTAGCGTACCTTGGTGAGAACTGAGAAGTCAGGCTTGGTGAAGATCCAAAATATCGGTGCAAAAACTATGAGTGTGGAAAGATGTCAAGAATATTGTCATGTTAATTTTAAACGGCGAAACATCATTTTTAAATGCACCGTATAACTCATTGTTCACGAACACTTCTTGCATAATTAATCTTTAGGCCATTGTTACTGAAATATGACTTTAGAAAAGTAGACAACAGCTACCTATTTGCTTGTTGTCTTTTTCGTCTGACCAGTGACCTGTCTCCATAATGACAACAACAATTCGTGACCTCGGAATACGTAATTATTATATCAATCTAGCATAGGAATAAGAATTCCACATTGTTACTAATAAATTAAATGCGAAAAATTCAAAAGCAGACTCTATAAAATAATTGTATGCTGTTCGCTAAACGTGTTTCTTGTATTAGCTATCAACACAATTAGTTAGTAATAGTGACAAATTAGTTCAATTAAATTTAAGACAGATCCGTTACATGGAGATTAAAATTTTTTTAGAGAAGGGACATAAGAGGTAGAGACGTCAAAATGTAGAGCAACTTTGTTTGAAGCGGCTTATTCTGTCAAACCTAATGTGTCCCCAAAAAGTGACCGGTTTGTTGAATGGAACCGTTTTGTCTGCAAATTTTATTATTAAATTATTTATCTGCAAATTTGCGGTGAATGAACGGCGGGCCAACGTTCTGGTTCTCTTACTGCGAAATCATTCACGTGCTCACGGAAATAATCCTCATTTAGGTTGACTATCATAATTGAATAAACGTTACAAGCCGTTTCCTTGATTACGGCTTTTTAGTTGCGGTCGGTGTGTTTTGTACTCATTTATATTCGGGTTACAGTTACCATATTTCATTCTCTATTTTTAAAATAATTCAATCCAATGCCGATTGAACTAATTAGATTTGTCATCTGTGATCTCTCTCTCACTGCGTTGTATTCCTCATTACTGAGGGTCGTGACCCCGTGCCGTTAATCACATAATGGTAGGAGTTTTCTTGGGATAATTATGCGATGCGGGTTCCCAGATCCTTCCGCATACGACTCTACTAAGAGTTTTTTAACTATTAGGTTTTTAATAATGATTATTGTGATTATTAGGTATCAGACATTAGTGATAATAACCGGGATCGAGGGCTTAACGTGCTCTCCGAGACACGGAGTAAATGAAAAGGCCAAATTTGAACCTCCAAAATCCAAATTCGGTCACCCATCACCGACTTGGGTCAGCGTTGCTTAACATTTGCAATCGACTGATATGCGTTGTCACAACTAGGTCACTCGTCCCTCATAGGTGATACATAATGAAAATAAAATACAAGTAGCTACGTGATTTGACAGAAAAGTCGGCCGTGGCTAGTTACCACCCTACCTTCAAAGACGTGCCGCTAAGCGTTCCGGTACGATGCCGTGTAAAAACCGAAGGGGTATGGGTTTAATATAACTGCCATGCCCCTAACAGGTTAGCCCGCTACCATCTTAGACTGCATCATCACTTACCATCAGGTGAGATCGCAGTCAAGGGCTAACTTGTAGTGGTTAAAAAAAAGTTAAAACTCTGATACTACCCCAAGGCAAGCGCACGTCGCCTACTGCTACAACCCCGTGCTGCTCAAATCTGCGCATATACTCAAACACTCATCAGGTGGTCAAATTATTATTTTTTTATCCGTAAATATTATAGAACACAGAGAACATTTTCTACTAATTCATGACTGATCGTGTTAGGTCATAAAGTTTTAAAACACTCCATTACTTTGCAAAGTTTCTATCAGCACATCGTAAAATAATCGATGAAGTTTATTTATCCATACAAAGTTTAAATGCGGGCCGAATTATTTACCTACTTTTAAAATGATTTGGTCATAATATAAAAACTGAAAAGAACTCTTTTCGTAAATAGAAGCGAGCTTGCCGTTATATCATAATATCCTGTGCCTTTTTTGGATCGTATTGAGTTTGGGTGGCCTTAATCGATTTCTCAGAAAATAATCTTGATTCTTTATTTTCCAATTTCAAGAGTGGCTCACGACATTTACTTGATAGTATGTATATTGTATAATATACTAGTTGATGCCCGCGACTACAACCGCGTGGATTGAGGTTTTTGGTTTCCGCGGGAACTCTTTAATTTTCCGGGATAAAAGGATCCCTGTGTTATTTCAGACTATAATATATCTCTGTGCCAAATTTCAAATCCATCCATCCATCCAAACTTTCGCATTTATAATATTAGTATATATATTCGATATGAATGAATGCGAACGTGTTTTTATAAAATCGGACGGAAACTGTGATTTCGGGGAAAAGAAGTACCGAACGGACAACAAACAAACTAATAAGGCTTTAGATCTTCTACAGTCCTCTCAACGGCCGTTCAGGTATTAGACTTATTTCACTCAAGCGTGTTGAGCCTACTTACTATACATTAGGAGGCTAGGTATACTGAATAGCTAAACCTGCGTCAGTTCAGCCTGCCGGATGTTTGTGAAAACTACAGCTATTTATTTAGTATTTTTCGTCTGATCTGTCTCCATTTTTTACTAACTTAAAATTTAAAATTTGGTTTTAAACAAGGACCAATGTGGTTTTTTTTTATCCACTACAAGTTAGCTGTACTCTGTTGTACAAGATTGACTCTAATCTCACCTTAACTAAAGGTAAAACTTCTCACTAGTAACTAACTAACTAGTATCTTTTAAAGATCTATAACAATTTTTTTGTCATTTGACGTACTTTTTTGCTTTTAGCTCTTACTAAAAAAACTCTTTTAAGATAATATTTTGAAAAACTAATCACGGAAAAGTACCACAATCGCTTGAAGTTGTTATGGAAGAAATTTAACACAAATCATTACTGGAATCAACATCCTTTCAGCATAAATTGTACAGTTTTAAGACTTATTATTAGTTCGTAGAGTTTTAACCGCAAATAAATAAAATTACAAAAACAATGGTGCATAGAAAATCGAAGGCCGTAAAATATTCTATTATAAATAAATATCGTTTACAAAATACTGTAAAATTCATATTGCGCTTTGTAAATCTTCAAGTTACGTCATGAGTCATGACAGCTGTCCAATGCGATGTATCTTCTATATCAAATCTCTTAGTTCTACACCTATCGACTACCTACCCGTATTAGCTTTTAAGATTTTCAATTAGATAGATTAGAAGATCAATAAATTTTGACTGTTCGACTATTTACCTTGATGTATATGCAATTCATTAAGTAGGTACCTAAGTAGGGTTTACGCGCGACTTTTTAATTTACTTACTTTCCTATAGGAAAGTAGTAGCGCTTAGTCTGAGTTTTTACACTGCAAATACGATTGATCGACGCGACGTGAGAGCTCACCACGCCAAGTGTAAGCAAACGTTAACATAAAATGGACCCAAAGCTCTTGCTTTAAAGTCACAAATTCAGCGTTTGGAGCGCTGGCTGTGAATAAATACACGAAATGATGAAATGAGCTCTAAACAGTTAAGGTTCATTTTACTTTAACGTTCGCTTACACTTGACGTGGTGAGCTCTCACGTCGATCAATCGTATTTGCAATGTTTTTTACATTGCAAATACGATTGATTTACTCAGAGTAAGCGTACAGATAGTTTGCAATCTGGAATGGACTCCATCTTCCATTTCTAGATTGCAAGCTATCTGAGCTAAATGTCAAAATTGATTCAACAGCCGTGTAAAACAGACAGAGATTTAAAACTTAAATGCTATTTTATAACGTTGGTACATAATTCATAGAAAAATATATTTTATTCATCACATTAAACTACAAATTCTGAAAACAATCTTGTTTACTGCATTAAACAAACACGACTTAGCGCGCACGAGGTGCTATATGATTGTTATGGGTTGATTACTTGATAATTATGTTAATTCCATAATAACATAATATTATTGTATCCTGTCTCACGGTTATGTTCGGTACACAAAGGATCATAATAGCCCTTTAAGAGTGGGGCTGGATATTTAAATTCGAGCGATTTGAATTGCGTCACTCGAGTTGGTACGACTGGTCCTTTACTAAATCATTTCAAGCACCTACAATACCTACTTGATCATTCGAATTAATTTATAATAATTATACTGGAAATAAAAATATTTTTTTAATCATACTGGAAACACTAAGTAAGACCCGAACAGCACCACAGTTTTGTAAGCGACCAAAGGCACAGTAGGTGCCATTATTTAGGCTTAACCTAGAAAAATGTTCTACACTATTCAAAACGGATTTCAATCTTACTAATATTATAAATGCGAAAGTGTGTCTTTTTGTCTGTCTGCTACGCTTTCACAGTCCCTCTGTTCAAATGATTTTTATGAAATATGGTATAGAGATAATTTGCATCTGCGGAAGGACATAGGCTACTTTTATTAAATTAAAGAGTTCCCGTGGGAATAAAAAAATTAATTCGCGCGGACGAAGTGGCGGGCATAATCTAGTGCTCAATAAATATTTGTGTTTTCATATTTTCGCATGCAAGGATCAAAATTGGAAATGATTTGTTCGAAAACACCGTACCTATTTTATAATATATTATTTGCGTAGCTTCCCTCATAAAGGCTATAAATTAATTTTATTGCGACGACTGCGAAGCCTTTCAATTTTGATATGAGAAAGGGGGGCAATGTCATTAAAAAATATATCGCTCCGAAGAAATATTTATAAAATATGTTTCCTTTCTCTACCATGCACCGTGATCCCGTGACCGTATGTTAAATGCGTATTATCTGGGACCTTGTATTATTACAGTAAAGTAATTGCAACAGTGTAACAATATTACAATAACCTTTGATCGGCTAAAACTCAGTGTCGCTTGGTCGCAGCCATAATACCATAAATTCAGCCAATAGCAAAAACGGTGATTGTATTAAATACAAAAAAAATAATTGTGTTAGGTACAGATTTTGTAACAATAATTGATGCAGCTTTTTCGGAATAGGGCTGCAGAATAACTTATTTTAAACAAGTTATTTATGATCTTTATTAAGTTTGTTTACCTAATCTAGCGCAAAACTAAAAGGTTTAAGTTTAACTGCTTACTAAATTAGATAAAAAGTTACATCTAAAAAAAAACATTGTTAACTCGAAATGGGTATCAACAAAAATTTTACACCCTATTTTTATATGTAATTATAACCAAAAATGATTCACCTTGCTATCCTATCAAAACAAATGACTCCTAAATAATCATTGTTTACCGAAAAATAGATAATGACCATTAAAATTTTAACCACATTTTAATTTAACTTTAACTTTTAAATTACCCAACAGAACTTAAGGGCTCATAAATATTTATGTTTTTCTAACCTAATCAATGAAAGAAGATTACTACATTATTTTGGTCTTCAAATAGGCATATTATTTTGGTAAGAAAGAATAGGGGTCTGAAAGCATTTTTGATATGATCGTTATATTTAATCCCACACTAAAATATGTTACATGCTAAGAATGTCGTCGTGTTATTGAATAGAATAAATTCCTACAAAATGTATAAAGTCCTATGAATTATTAGCTGTCATTCCAGGCTCTAGTTAACCAGCTTAGTGGTTTACCTGGAATTCAAAGATCGTGGTATTTGTAGGTGCCTGGTAGTTAACCTCGACTTTTCTAGTTATTTATTGCAACAGAATGTCTAGAAATGCGGTTTAAACTTAATGAATATAGGCGGTGGCGCCCAATAAAATAGGTACATAACACGGAACCAATAAGTCCGCTATACCACAGAATAGGTAATGTAAGTTATTTGAAATAGGCATTATAACTAAATGATTATGGTGCAACTGACGTACGTACTTATGTTATGAACTGTATCTTATGAATTCTATAAAAAATAAATTCCAAAGAATAAGTAACATATAATTATTTATCAATTCATCCGTGTTTACGTGAGTTAAGTTCTCTATTTCTTTTCCCTAAGATCGACCCCGTGGTTGCCCAATAAAAATATAATGAAATAACTGAGACTTTCCCGGCTCTGGTCGTTCCACACAATGTTTTTACTGTTTCTGTATTAACAGTCAGATCAATTTTAATAATTAATATTTCAGCCTTTGGACATGTCACATATTATGTAGGCATCGTGTAGGTATATTTTGAAATTATTATGCCTGAATTCATCCTATACAAAGCAGAGCATCTGCATGCTGCACGTCATCACTATACATAACGATAACAACAGATCTGTATAAATAAATAGGTCAATATGTCATAATAAATTGTGAATTATCCAAATATCATGACGGTTTTAAATCGATACCAAAGTTTACGGTACAGTTTTGGACTCTCTGGAGCATTGACCCACATTCGCTTGGGACACTTGGCAGACGTGGGTGATATTTTAAATATATCACACTTCATATGTACACCTAAACGGTCGTACTACGAGTATGGAGTAACCACCTTTATTCTTATAGCTATAAGGACTACTAGAGTAGCTATCAGATTAAAGGATGTACAACAGCTATTAAAGTATCAAGGGAATGTGGGTTTCGTTTTTCTTTCCGAGGTCTCAGTAGATTTTCCATTTAATTCTAATAGTTTTTTATCAATAACGTTTAATTGAGATTTCTACCGAAGAAGGTTTGAGCAACTTAAGGGAATGATGACTTCTATATTGACCCTTTTGACAAGCAATTTGAATATTAAGCACAATAATAAGTAGTAGGTACTTCAATACTAAACTCTACAGTATAAATATAAAATTAACTAGAATGTTGTCAGTCTATCAATAAAGGTGACTAATATTTATAATGTAACATTACGATGAGTAATGATATAATTTGATCTCGTAGCGACAATAAAACTAGGCGCCGCAAAATTATCTGACTAGGTTAAACACCATAGCAACTATTTACTTCTAATATTATGTGCAAATATAAGATTAGAAATTATTTTAAGACTTTCTATTTAAAAGTGACTAACCGTGCGACCATAATATCTACTAACCTATTTCTGATACGCTTCATATAACATGGGTTAGGTATGTGTACTATCTCTATGCTATTTTTTTAAGAAAAATCTCTTAGTTCATCAGTGGCGAAAACTTCGTGAAATTAAAATAGTATTTTTAACCTTTATTGATAGCGTACAATAGAACTTAAAGCTAGCAAGCATGACCTAATTACATACTAGGGGTGACTTGCAAAGCAGTGCATAACCCAATTGAGTAAAACTTACTGATTTTTAATATTGTTACTTTTAGATAAGTTTAATTCGGCGTTGACATGAAAAGGAAAGGTATAGACAAATAATCTGTATAATGTAACAAAATTCTGCAATAAGTACCTAATTGATAAAGATGACGTAAATACCAAATAGCGGTATTTCAAAACTATAATATCTAATACATTAAGTGAGGTAACAATAACATTCAATCCTAATGAATCAGAAGATTACTCATCAGAAAAATAAGCGCATCTTAATCATTTCTTTATAAAAAAAAACGTTTGACGAAAAATTTGTATTAGTGGAAAGGGGTTTGGTTTCCCTTAATTGATTGGTGGATGATAATAAATAAAGGAAAAGTTGAAAACTTACATTATTTGTAATTTATAGGGAGAGGTAAAATACTATAAACTTCTGTTTCTGCCCTTTTAGCATATATACGAATGATTACAATGACATTGTTTACAATGACTTCATGAGTTACGTTGTTGGTTCATCGTTAAACTTCTGCCATAAGTGCATAATTATTATCTAATGAAAGTTATGAATGACATACATTGTCACTTCAATCAATCACTTGCTGATTAGTTATGAAAAATAGTCAATTGTTTTCTGAGATTCGATACGTATACTGTCGTTAGAATTTATATTATTATCGATCAAAATGAATAGTAAATCTATGTGTGTAATTTCGATAAGTTACTTAGCAGGATATTATTATTATTTATCAGTGGAATACGACCATAATTTTTTTTCATAAAACAACTCTCTAACTTACCGTCAATGAAATATTTTATCAACTGCATAAAATATTCTAGCTAAGTGCAAAATATATTATAACTAGATGATTCCCGCGACTTCGTCCGCGTGGATTTAGATTTTTGATTCCCGCGGGAACTCTTTAATTTTCCGGGATAAAAAGTAGCCTATGTCCTTCCCCGGGATACCATCTACCCCTGTACCAAATTTCATCAAAATCGGGTGAAGAGACAGTTTTTTGTATTCCCGCGGGAACTCTATAATTTTCCGGGATAAAAAGCAGCCTATGTCCTTCCCCGGGATACCATCGACCCCTGTACCAAATTTCAGCAAAATCGGTTGAAAAGATGGGCCGGGAAAGCGTAGCAGACAGACAGACAGACAGACAGACAGACAGACAGAAACACTTTCGCATTTATAATATTAGTATGGATTATTGTAATAGACATGATTTAAGGACGTAACTTCTCCTATGTGATCATTCATTCTCCCAAACTTTTAAGCATATTATGATCCAATAAGGCCTAATTGCAGTCGAGAAAATATTATAAGATCAATCGTAGACGAGAAATGAGCATATAATAGCTGCCATTCATACATTAGTCATGTCTAACATATAATTTTATAGCTCGTTACCAAGATACACTAATTTCGCTGATCATACTTTTCCTATTTCTTCTACTAATCAAGTAAATGTGTGATTAAATGGGTTAAATCTTTCTATTTCTCATTTCTATCGCCTGATTTTGAAACGCCTTTCTCTAGAATACTCTAGATCTACATGTGAGTAGTTCATTCAAAAGAAAGATTTAGAAAGGCATATTTTTTATAATTGGCATTAGGTATGACTTTTACTTTCAAGTCTTCAACTTTCAGAATCTAAACGTTAATTATAACATAAGTGAAACCTTGTATTTATACTGGAGCAAATTTCGACCATTATTTGCTTAATTGTTCAGCGTAATTTGCATATAATTAGTGTGGTCTTTGCTACCATTTCTATAGTGCTGTTTTCTCTTTGTTTCAGTGTCAACATTTCTACCCCAAACATTATGATTTACAAATGGATATTATGATAAGAGTGAAGTGTTGTCAAGAAACTAAAAATCCAAAGTGACGAAGTGGTGTGGTGTCTGTTCTGCTGCGTTCCGTTGCTTTCGTTCCTTAGTTTTATTTAACCTTGCCCCAATATGTCTGACAAGACGACGTCGTCTGTCGGCCCTAGAAGCTTTGAAACTATCTCGGAAGAAGACGGTGAGTCGCCTTGGGAGAAACTCTTGGGAGATGTGAAATCTGCTGTTCCTACGATAACTAAAACAAACGCGTCCAGTGCAACGATTTCGAGAAGCGGTGATGAGGTTGCTCTTCCTTCAGGGATCGATTTAGAAGCTAACAAGTTAACGCGTTCCAAAAGTCTGAATCAACGAAGAAATAGCAGTGGTCTTCTTAGTACAATTCCTCGGCAGCTGCGTCTCTCTCTCAGAGGTGTGCGTAGCGAACCTTCCAGTGTCAAAGACGTTCCAAGCCATACTAGAAACGATAGTGCCCTCAACCTTTTTCTTAGGTGAGTACTATTTGTGTATTTTTCATTTTCAAGTTTTTACTTAAGTTATGTTAAGTTTAGTTTTTTAATATTTTATTATCAGGAGTTTATTTTTTAGTGTCTACACATAAACAAATTTTATGATCTTTATGAAGTTTCTAGAACTGTTTACTACACTGACTGAAAAGGAATCTTTATTACACGATCGTGTATGAATAAATAATGATTATTGCACTCTACGATGCCTAAGATAGTGTAAATATGCTATCTCCGCATCTGAGAGGCATCGCAAAAAGACATAGAGGTCAAGACCGGTGGCGCCCACATGGCTTCGTTGTCGCCAGGGTTTATTGCGTCTTTATCGACCCCGACTTTTATAATTGCCACTTTGATAGCCTGAGAGTTCATTATTTCTACAATTTCTCGGTAAAAAGGCTTCATTACGATAAGATTGCCTTGCTTGTTCCTTTTACTTATGCTTCTCAATAACTTAATAACTAAAAGGGTCAGTTAATTCCGTAGTGTTTTAAGATAACCAGATTTATGAATTCCCTTGGATGATTCAATACAAAAAACAATAATAATCGTACTATCAATCTATAAGTATAGAATTTGCTATCATCTGCCTGTCCAGTGGCTACTCTATTCAAAACATGTGCCAAGAGCTTCGTATGTAACCTAAGCATATAGATATTCTAATAGATAGGCTAGAATGCATTTACAGGAACACTTCTTCCGCTAGCAAATGACTTTGTGGAACTTGAAAAAAAGCGAGTTATACATCTTGCAGTATGCAAAATTTGCGTAAAGGAAACGGATGTCCTTCTTTTAAGCGCGTTCGGTATGGGGCAGGAACCTGACGCGACGGCACTCAATAGGCGCTACCAAACAACGCTCGTTTGACAATGAATGCCTTGATGTATCCTTATGGTTCTCAGATCGGTCATGGTTAAACTGCTATTTTTTCCTATCGCAATGCCTCGTTGCATATAAAATGCACATTAGTAGAAATCGTCTACATATTGTACTCGTAGGATTACGAATTATATGCGCTATTAGCCTAGCGTTTAGGCTGTTGTCACAATAATATACAGTTTCCAAGTCTAACCGTCAACATTTTAAAATTACTGAGCTATTATTTATTTGTCAGGAAGGCGCCTGATCTTTTTATGGCCCATTTACAAGTCATTGATCGAAATCTATGTCATATTGGCAATAAACTAAACATAATATAAACGATATTTTACTGGCAATTTTATGGTAAAACAGCGGTCAACTAAACAAAGGAAAATAGGTTAACATAAGAATTCAAGCAGCTATAAAACGACGTTATCAGTAAAGGAGCATAGGTAACTTACTAACCTACTTACCTGCTTGAAGGCGCCAATTTTTAAAGCTGACACATTCCTTTTTTTTACAAACCTACATCATTGTGACTTTAGATTAAAAAACTTTGGAGAGTGAAAATTAGAAGTGATTAGAATTCACAAACAAATAGGAACTTAATTATTATCTAGGAGTTTTCCAAACTGGTCACGTTGGAAATAGGAACGCATCTATATTCATAACTATATTATTGCTGAATAAAAATTTCTAGGAACGAATTGCTATTGAAAATATACTGTGCGAATTCTGGGCACGACTGTACCACGAACGTATCGAGGCCGTTCACTTCCTTTGAACGAAAGCATACTGTAGTACTCGTATCATACATTATGTCATTTTTCGTCTATATTTTTTCTTGGTGCTGTGTGTTATCCATCAGTGAAAAGGATAAACTAAATTTTGTCTTGATAGTTCTGATTTTTCATATAAAATTAAATAATTTCATCAAACCAATTGACTCTAACAAATCGTGAATCCATACTTCCATACTAATATTAGAAATGCGAAAGTGTGTCTGTCTGTCTGTCTGCTACGTTTTCACGGCCCATTTATTCAACCGATCTTGATGAAATTTGGTACAGGGATAGGTTGTATCCCGGGGAAGGACATAGGCTACATTTTATCCCGGAAAATTAAAGAGTTCCCGCGGGAATCAAAAAAACTTAATCCACGCGGACGAAGTCGCGGGCATCATCTAGTATAAAATAAATTATTACATACCAATTGCCGTAATTGTTTAATATATTACTTAAAATTCAACAACTTATTATCCTCCATCGATGGCAAATCAAATGTGCCGAGCGGCAGTTTTATATCTGCAATAGATTATAGAATTGCTTCCTTTGTTTCCTGCCTTATCGCTGTTTAGGGTGTTCCCGGTAGGTTTATTCTAGCCACGTTTTGTAATTTCCTCCTAACTATACTTAAAATTCATTAAAACATTTTTTTTGTTATTTATATAATATAAATTAAGTCTGCCAATCCGCACTTACCTAACAGCTTAGTGGTCTATGGCCAAACTCATCTCATTTGGAGGAGACTCTTGATCAGTAGTGAGCCGGGAATGGGTTAAAATGGTGATTAAATTAATTAATGCATTAATGATAATTATTGTTTAGTAAGCAGCATTTATAATTCAATTACCCCCCACAACTTAACCAATCTAAAAGGTATCTTTTAACACATACCGTTGGTTAATGAAACCATCATTAGATATTTGTTTGTAATCCAATATCTTGAAGCCAAGTAAACGCTAGCTCGTTGTAAATAATAATAACTACTATAGGTAGTTAAAATAAGAGATATATAAATATAATTAGAATTTTCACGGCAGAGTCTAAATAGTTAAAATATGAAATTGCATTCCCGTAATCTAATCTTCTGATTAATATTTTAACTTATTTAGCACGATGTTAGTTGGTATGTATAGGTATAATAATATTATACTTCGATACACGAGTTTGGCACGTTTTGTTTATAACAAACTTTAGATGTTTTAATTTTAAATGACAAAGGAGCATGGATTTGACTCGCTCCAGCAATGCTAAGGACAGCGGTTACTTATGTATCTACAAATTATTGTAATTGTAAATTATTATTTTCAAAAGAGCAACCGCCGAGTTTCTTGCTGTTTCTTCTCACGATTCACTCGACGATTCAAAAGTACTTGTAAAAGTTTATTTAAATATATAACTA
This sequence comes from Erebia aethiops, assembly GCA_923060345.2. Taxonomy (NCBI): domain Eukaryota; kingdom Metazoa; phylum Arthropoda; class Insecta; order Lepidoptera; family Nymphalidae; genus Erebia; species Erebia aethiops. Next base: position 22,251,145 of record OV281082.1, read on the forward strand.
GTGGTTCGCCCCGAACTCCACCCCCCGAAATGCCCGAACATCAATTTGAAGTTCTGTTAAAAATACTGAAGCTCATTAAAAATTAAATAATTTCGTTTCCTTACAATATTTATCTAATTTTAATATTTGTTGTTCAAGTACAGGATATAATTCAAATAATTGATCAAGTTTCAGAAAATTTAGAGTTCTGAGGTCAACTTTGGACGTTAGAAAATCTCCACTTTGAAAGCCCCCCATTTCGTCAATTTTAGATAAGATAAGATAAGATATTTATTTATTGCAAAAATACACGTGAAAGGGTCTTACAAAATTTTGGGACACAGTGTACTACCATATATGGCGTGCAATTATTAGCAGCTTACATCATTTTATATAAAAGCTGAATATTAGTAAGTAAGTAGTTAGATAAATGTCACTATTGTTGATAAAATGTCAATATGAAATTATAAAGATACATGTTGAATACCTGTGATTAATTATTTAGGGGAAAAATTAAAAAAAATATATTTTTGGACTTATCTTTAAATTGATATACCGCAACCCTATGTAACGCCATAAAAATATTTTACTTCGCATTCGCTTCTATGAGAGCCCCCCTGAAATACAGATCTTTATAACTTTTTAAGCCATATTCGGCTGGAGGCCATTAGTTTACATATTATATTTAAAGCTGAAGTAATTACGTTAAGTAATTCAGATGTTATAATGCTCTGACAGACGGACGGACGGACGGACGGACGGACGGACAAGTGGCAATTCACTCAAGTAGACTCAGAGACCTTCGCTTCGCTCGGTCAAAAAACATTTGAATTTTGAAAAAAATCGGTTTTTTGGAGTTTCATTTCGTCGTTTTTCATTATTTGCAAAGTGACTTTTGCTTTTCAATAGAAACTGTAGACGTATCGACTCTATTTCAATACATATGTAGTTTGAGTTCACCTGAGTTAACAGTCTGCTGTGTCACTATTTGGATAAAATTTAACTGTGAAACGTATATTATACACAAAAAAATACCGAGAATTCCGTTTCATTTAATTAACACATAAAATATATATTGTGACATTTTAATAAGTATATTTAAAGAATGCTATATGATTTTATTTCATAATACATATTATATATAATATTCCACCGTTCGAATGAATTAAAAACATTATTTGATATATATAATGATTAATTGACTTAAATATAATTAATTTCACTATATCATTCAAGAGAAAGAATAGCATTATAACTAATCAGCTTGACGCATTGGATTCGGTGGATCGTCGCGCCAGGAGACTTATTGGCAACAAAGCGCTGGTCAGTTCGAAGCTGCAAAGCTTGGAACATCGGCGCAAAGTTGCCTGTCTGTCGGTATTCTACAGGACATATTTCGGAGAGTGTGCTCAAGAATTATTCGATCTGGTTCCTCCGTCACCTTTTTATTATCGAACCGCAAGGCATCGACAAGGTCTGCACCCTTACGCAGTCGAAATTCCGCGGCCTCGTACAAAGCGATTTGCTTCCTCGTTTCTAATTCGAACCGCTAGGATATGGAATGCCCTCCCGGCTTCCGTTTTCCCATCCTCTTTTAATATAGATACCTTCAAATCAAGAGTGAATAGGCATCTTCTAGGCAAGCGCGCTCCACCTTAAGCTGCATCACCTCTTGCATGCAAGTCTGATTGCAGCCAAGCGCTAGCCTATATATTTAAAAAAAAGAAACTAAGTAAATATTTAATAAAAAGGTAAGTAAATATTTACGTCAATATGAATTTTGCAACTATTTCAGGAAAACTCGTTATAATGCGAGTGAACTCCGTAAAAATGTAATTTTCGTATACGTCGTAACTCGATGGTATAAAGTATAGAAGTCGTATAGATTGCGCGCGAGTTGAATGCAGAGTAAATGTATGTGTCACCATACATTTACTCTGCATTCTCGCGCGAACTGTACATGTATACGTCGTCGTTAGTATTAAAGTTGAAAAGTATCTTCAAATGAAATTTATTTAAAACCAAGCCTATGACAATTTGTAACGATCAATATAAAATGCTATGTCTAAAAGGGACTGTCTAAAGATAAGACAAATTTTAATTGTGTGAAATGTGAAAAAATACCAGCTCAGGTACATACAGACAACAACATCATAATGTTAATAGTTAGAAATAACGTCATACCGTGAATGAATCATTGTGCCAGATACGGTACTTACCTATGCATAACACGAAAATTGCCTGGGGCCAGTGCGTGAACATCCATAAATAAATAAAAAACATGAATTAATGATTTCCTTATCATACAGCTGATATGATTAATTATATTTTACTATATCGCAATTCGAACGCATCTTAAGACATTTATTGTAAGTAACTGCCTAAAAAGAAGAAATAAATACTGAAAGAAATTATTTTAAGACGACAGAAATAGACGATAAATAATAAACTTAAAATACCTTGAATTGGGTGCTAAAATAAAAATAAAAGTATGGAAACTCTACTTTTCTATAGTTCAAGCATTAAGGCCCTCTTGCTCAAGGATACTAAAACTAATTTAGGTAATTTTTTTATTGCTGTAATTTTTTCGCAACGGCATATGTCTTGCCAAAAAGTGACCTCATTACAAAATTTAAGTAAATCAGTTTAAATGTCCTCGTGCAAGCGGGCCACTAACTATTAGTATAATCTATGTAGGTACCTATAATAGGTATAACCAGAGAGAGTACTTATAACGATTAACGATCCCGTAAAAACTCTGCATGTAAGATAATTACGTAATAAACCGGTTGTTATATTATCATTATGTAATAACTGATTCACGGTCACAAGGGCTTGCGACCGTGAATTAGAACATTAGAATTTAGAATCATTCAATAAAAACGGTTTTAAATTTTTATAGGTACCTACGTAACGCTAAAAATTGCGGAAACCAGTAGGTACGTCGCGTTGCCCAGTTAACCAGTTATTTTGGTCTTATAATCCACATTTCATACAAAAATAAAGACCGCAAACCCAGGGTCGCAGATTATTTAATGAACTTGATTTTTGAGCCAAAGTGTAACATTTGATTATACTTATACATCCCCATATATACCTATTTACATCCTACTAGTCAACTTGTCTAACATCATTTAGTTCGAACGATTAACTATTGAGAAGTCGCCGATTATCTATTGCTTCTTAATTTTTTTGTTCGTTTCGACCAGTTATGAAACTATGGTGACTGGCTTATTTTTCGACATCTCTGATTCATCTAAACCAGTTCAAAGAACCGTTGACGTATTCGGCATATTATAGACAAAAAGTTTTAGGTAAGTCTGATACAACGAACGCGACGTCTGGTTTATTTTTGGTTGATACCCATCGACTTAAGGACTTCTTAGAAGCCTTGATAAAGTCCACATAGCAACAGTTAAGTAACAAGAGATGGACTTAAGGGTGAAATTCATAGAGTGAATTATGATCCGACACGTTTCAAGTAACGTTTCACACATTCCCAACATTACCGACACGTGGAATGACTATATAGGTGTAATTATGATCACCAGAAGGTATTAAGGAAATCTTGTATTAATTCCACTATTGGAAATTATACCCACTAATGAAAATGTTACTACTTATCGGAATAACTGAATTAGGTATTTGTCTAAATTATCTCAACATATTTGAACTTTAGAATAAATAACGCCATCTGTTAGAGGATAGCAGATCTGAAGCTTTTCCACAAAGAAAACGGTGTGACTGAAATAGGATAGTAGATATAATACGTGTAACTATTTCAGACTCTGGTGTCACCAAATTAAAACGAGTTGGCAACAGCATTAAAAGCGTTGTCGAGGACAAAGTTCATCCTGCACTGTTCTGGGGATATTTATAAAAAACTGTGCAGACAAAGAATGATCCTGGTCTCGCCTACAATCGACTCGCAAGTCGTACGCATCAAATAGCATTCTTCTTTGTACTAGCTGGCCTGCCTCAGCTTTACTCCGATGTAATTTTTGAAAAACTTAACCTAACTTAGGTTTTCACTTTTCAGAATGTTGATGAATAAGCCAATCAGTTTCTCTTTTATGTAAATAGAGGAGACTTGAAGATAAAGCAAATAAAATAGTATTTTTCATAGAAAACACGTTAGATGGCAAATGTAGTTCCAAAATAGCATACCAACCAAGCTAATGATGAGTTGCATAAAAAGGAGACGGCCATGGCTTTATAACATTGGTCATGGCCCAGAATAAATAAAGTGTCACCAGTAGATACTTATTGAACTTGTATAGAAATTGAAATCAGTTATGGGCAAAAGTTTGTTTGTACACTGTAATCGAATCTCACGTCCTGAATTGATTGATTTTTGTCTAAAATAGTCGTTAAAAAATAAGGTTAAATGGGTCTCTTTAATGTTCTCGGATGTTTACACGGTTTTTGAAAAAGGTCTTGGTGGTCTATTTAGCGGAGATCACGAGTACGAACCTCTAACGTGAAGAAGTTTTAAGAAATGACATATCACGTCACTTGCTATAACAGTAGGAAAACATCTTGAGAGAACTTGCTTCCCTGAGAGTTCTCGATGATGTTCTCAAAGGTGTGTGAAGTCTTCCAATCCGCATTTGCTAGCTGAGAGAAGACCCTAGCTGCTCAATAGTGCACCAGCGATCGGTTGATGGTGATGGGTTTAATTAGACTTCGAACTAGGTCATATGGTAAAAGAAAACCATTTATTTCATTAATAAAACCAAAATTCATATATTATAGAGATCGTCGATTTTATCTCTGAATAGAGTTGTAAGATGGCGACGCGACGTTTTTTTTTTTTATCCTCTACGAGCTAGCCTTTGACTGCGATCTCACCTGATGGTAAGTGATGATGCAGTTTAAGATGGTAGCGGGCTAACCTGTTAGGGGTATGTCAGTTATATTAAATATACCCATACCCCTTCGGTTTCTACACGGCATCGTACCGGACGCTTGGCGGCACGTCTTTGCCGGTAGGGTGGTAACTAGACGTGATATAATTATTCCTCCTTAGAATCACTGTGATAAGAAAATAAATAACTGTTTATTTAATTCAGTATAAAAACCCTAGTACTTAATAACAATAATTATTATAATAATTATTACTGTTAGTTTCCTGTTTATGCTTGTAAATAAGTCCAATCAAAACGTTATACCTATTATATAAAATGCATACATAAATGGACTTTAGAACATATCGAATACCAGAATTTACATATAGATAATTAAATATTTTATTAGGTAGGTACAAGGCGTAGGTAATTCTATATTTTTACCTGTACTTGTGTCATTGAAATATCGAGGTTGCTCACCCATTCAGGGTGAGTGATCCCCGGCATAATATTTAATTAACATGTAGATACCTAGTACCTACTGATTTGTACAAAATTATGTGGCGCCGGAGTTAACTGTATGTAAACATTCTATTTTAAACTCTCACTGAATAATTTACAACAGGGTAACAATGGAATTTATTGGATATTAAACAAGGTTTCTGCTGGCATAACGTACCTCTCATCATCGTAAAGTCTATGATATTTAAAACAAAGTCGTTGCGTAAAGTATCATACTCTAGATACTGAGACTTGCTTTACTTAAGACTAAATGATAAATTTGGGAGCAAAATCAAACTACAAGCTGCTTAGTGTTCTCAACATCACAGATGATCAATATAAAAATGAGATATGCATATTATACCTATATCCTATAATATATCTATAGGAGAGCAGACCGCAAGAGCTGCAAGTGGAAGTACATATTTTTATACTAAAAATGAGTGTAGGTATATATCAGTAATAATAGGAGAGCCCAAGAGGGGATTTTTGGATTTACCCGAGCGCGGTAGATTGATATAAAGGGGGATTCTTTGGACCCTGTAGAGTACCTTCACCATATATGAGCCCTGTGTATTGGTGAGTCTGTCTAGGACAGCAGATCAGAATAGTAAATAAATAAAATCGATCATCAAAAATACTCTGATTCAGATTCTGAATCTGACGTGCTCGAGTATTTTTGATGATCGATTTTATTTATTTACTATTCTGATCTGCTGTCCTAGACAGACCCACCAATATACAGGGCTCATAATATTATATGGTGAAAGTATTCTACTGGATCCAAAGAATCCCCCTTTATATTAATCTGCCGCGCTGGAGTAAATCCAAAAATCCCCTCTTGGCCTCCCCTACTATAGGTACATCAGTAATAAGATTCGGTCGCTTAAGACGTCACATCGAAGATTTGTCGATGCCGTCCTCAAAATATGTCGGTGTCGACGTAACTACTTCTTACGCCTATTATACAGCGCTCAAAGCGCATGATGCCGCTGACGTCACATTTTTACTTATTTGATTAAATCAAAAAATGGGACTTTGGGCCTCTTGTGATTTTAAAGTTCTCACAGAATTATTTATTATTGGAAAACAATCGAATGTTTGTAAAATAAACATTGTTCTGCTCGATATGACGCATAATCCAATTATTCAAACACCTAATCGTTGAATCCAACTTACCGTCTCCCACGCATATCATACGTGACTTACCTATTACTTTTTAATAATCTGTACAAAATAAGTAAGTACTTGTTATTAAGAAATATAAAAGTGATTACAACCTTTAATTTAATTAGTGCGTATCAAAGTACATTAAATAATAATATGGAAATATAAAAGTGATGACAACCTTAAATTCAATAGTGCGTATCAAAGATCAAAGTACATAAAATAATAGGGCTGTATCATATTTTGAGCTAACTTAGCGTGTTTAATACCAGTCAATCAAACTGCTGATGCGCTTTGTAAAAAGGCTGTTGGAAATCGATTTAAAGTAAGAAACTTGCTTGCAATCAATTTAACACATAGCACACCGTATAGAGCACAGATTTACGTATGATAAATGGTATTTAACGTAACCTATTGCTAAGCACCTAACTATATAATACCTTGTAAAGTTCCATAGCTTTCTTTCTTCCATTATCTCTAATAAATTTATATGCATGCATAGTAGTTAATGTCAACAGACAGCTTTTTATTAATATCACTTACAGCTAAATTTTAATATAGAAAATATAAGAATAAAGATATGCATGACTGGTCCGAATAGGATATTATTTATAATCAAATTGGCCTTAAGTTTTATTTAACTGGAAATAAAACTTAACTAGATATAAATGTAAAAATATATGGTAAGTAATTGGCAATAACGCAAACTTTCGGACATTTTCCTTTTGCTCTTGGCAAACGCTGAAATATGTATATATCTTGATCGGCATGAAGTAGAAATACCCACCTGTTTAGTTTCAATCCATATTATTGCGCCATCTCTGACGATATTGCTGCTCCTGTGTGAAGACCAGGTTATAACTTAAACTAAATATCTCCTAAATAACACAAACGGCTGACTTGTAAAAACAAACTGCAACAAATTTAAGACACTTAAAAACGTATAAGCACAGAATAGTTAATAGTGCAGCTGTATAAGACAGTCTTATTTTATTGACGACAAAGTCGTATTTGTATTTGTCTACTTCTTGTAAACTTTTTCTTTTTTTTAGAAAAGAGCAACTGCTGAGGTTCTTGCCGGCTCTTCTCAGTAGAATCAGTTTCCGAACCGGTGGTAGAGCACAAGTTGTCCTACATGAAATAAATAAATCATTTATTATTTATCATTAGTCTCTTTAGGAACAGAACTTTCTAGACATAATAGTACCAGACTTAGATCTAAACGTAAAATTGTTTGCACGTGGTCTAGATGGAAAGCTGTGTATACTCCTCAAATCAGATTAGATCAACAGAACCGCGTAATGTTGCAACTTGGTTAAAACAACAGCTGCTCTACTACTGTCATTCATTTGTCTAGACGCGGACTAAATTCTGTTACAAATACAATATGAAACTGTATATAAGATTCCTATATTCCTTTATAGAATATGAAACTGTATTGGTGGAGATTCCCATATGCCGACTGACCTAAATATATTTGCTAATTGAACAATCTGGTTCTCCTCCAGGTATATTTACGTATCCTGTAATGGATTCAGATAATAATCATTTTCTGATTGTGTTCTAATTCGTATCTATTTTGAATTTATGGTCTGCTTTTTTTGGGAATAAATCCATGATAATATAAGAATAGGGAAAATGGGAAAATATTATAGCCTCGTTCAGTTTTTGTCATAGGTACTTAAGTATATAAATATATATATATATATATTTAATACCTATTTTAAAAAAATCTCTTTGTATTGCTGAGAAGCTCGTCCCTTATCAATGTTTCTAGAGGTATTCCTGAAAAAAAATCGGTAGGCATCTTCCACACGCGGCTTTACCAAGGATTTATAGGGGAGATAACAAACGTTAGATCATTGCCCCTATACATTGTATTTGCACTTTAAATCAAGGTTTATTCCTGCCTGCGAAATAGAGGTCACATCAATACTTTGCATGTAAATGAATGGCATTCATCTTTCCGGAATAAAAAGCATAAGAACAACATCTCGCATAATTTTGTCTTTACAAAGAATAATGTTGGGCGATCTTTGGAAAAAATAATTTTATTTATGGAGATGGCAAACAACTGGATTACAGATTAGTATAACTATGTATAGTACTAGTATAATAACTCTGCTGCAATGCGTCCGATGCGGCTGACTCTAGCTGCTGCTGATGCCACAAGCATGTTTGGTAATAGATACGCGTCCGCTATATATTATTGATTTAGTTCAACCTATTGGGCGTTTTTGACCCTTTCCTTGTACTGTAAACGGTATGGGTATCACTCAACTTGCTCACAATGTCTATTTGTTGATGCACCGTGATTGGCCAAGGCAATGCTCAGGAATGTTGAGAACAAACGTCAACCCTCCGGCTTCTGCCAAATTTTCTGGTTCAACCTGGCCTAGCTCTATCTAATGTTGAAACCGATTTATACCTACCATTTTGGTTTTAACCAGGCAATCTTATACTGTACTATTATGTTTAATTCTGTCAGTAAAATGTCTTGATGCTACATATAGTTTTGATTTTAATTACGTGCAATTAACTCAGTCTCTAATCTCTATTACCTAGTACACAATTAAACGTGTATTGTTTTTCAGAACAAAGCTAATTCTCGTTTGGCCACGCTTCTTATTCGTCCATTTATAAGCTAATTTTATTTCCTAGCACTTACCAATTTAATAAATGCCGTAAAGTTTAATATCTTGAGTGTACATGGTCATATGTTAATAGAAGGTAGTTAAGTAATCACATCCTTTTTAATAATATAATATTCGTCATTCATTTTAATGCAGATATAGTCTCGTCTCATTATAATAAAGACAGACAAAATAAAATCTGCTGATTAAATTTACTCCTGTTTACGTTTCTTATCTTGCACAGCAATAGAGACGTTGGTTTTTGGTTGCAGGATAGGTTTGTGATTTTGAACGATATTTTCAGCAATAGTTTTTGGTTTTCTTGCCGAGTTTGGCAAGATTTTGCACTTTGTGATAATTATGATTTCTTTATTTAAACCGCATCGTTTTTATGATTATCTGTCGCTAAAAAAAAATAACATGCCCGTTAGGTTTGTTTATTTACTCACTCAACACTCTCATTGATCATAGCTACGGAGTCGTGATGAGTGATGAACTTTCAAACATGTTTTACTCGTATATCTTACCTGGTAAGTTGCGTGCTAGATATCGGAAGAAATTTTCGAATGAGGTGGTTTGACGTGAAGTCGTTAGTAATTTTATAGTATAACAAGAGAGTTGCAAGAATCACGTCGGCCGCCATCTTGTTTTTCCGAAATGTCATAATTTTTCCCTACTCGACTCCCGCACCCGAACACATCTCCCGTACATCATTGTATCGTTTTCTGTCTCTTTCTAGGAGAACAATTATGTCAATGAGTCAGTGAGTCAGTGAGTGGTAATTGAGCTATATATAGTATAATTGGCCAAAACGCAACACTAATATAGCTTTAATAGACGTAAGATAGTGATAGTAGGTATCTGCGTCACATGGATTAATGCGTCACAATGGTATATTGGAATCGTAAAATCTCTGGAGCTATAAAAAATTCATCCAGACATTTTTACGCAATTGAGGTGTGAGTACGTCTAGCTCAGCAAAGAACAAGTGCCTCTGAAAAAATTTAATTTTGAAATTTTCGGATTACTGGAAATAATTGAAATATTTAAGATGAGTATTTAATATACTTGGTTGGCAAAGATATTTATATTAAAAAAACAGGCGACGAGAAGACGCGTCGCGGCGCCACTGGCAGCGTTGGCACGGGAAGCCCGCACCCGTGTGGTGTTTGTTTGTGTTCGTCTTTGCATCTGTTTCATTAAACATCCGCCTGTCTCAGTTCTCGACTAATTCTCCCCACATTCAGTGCTAGTGGGAAAACTCTTTTCGATACACTGCGACGCCATTTTATCAAAGAAAACTCGTCTGCGTTGTTCAAAATGATTTTTGTGAACAATATGGAAAAGTGTGTGGTACTTTTGTTCGATATAAAGGAAGTGTTCAGTGAATCACTTATTAACATGCTGTTGAAAGATAGAGCGGAGGCCCTCCTGTAAATCAGAGTCATTCCTGCTAAAGACGCATTCGAAAATACTAGCTCGTTAGAAAAGGAGAACCAAAGCGCTGGCTGGTTACGCTTCGAATAAACTGTAATAAAAATATAAGTTTTATAAGTTCGACGATACTTGGCTGATTCTTAGTGAAACTTGCAATTTTACGCGAGTATCTAAATAAAGAAAGACAAAGTTCCTACTCATGTTCAGAAGAATGTCGGGGTTAAAAAGATGTATAAGTCAAGTTTCAATGTTTATGCATGGCAAACCTATCAACTCGTCAGAGTCGGCTTGGAGAGAAGAGTTACAGAAGTAAGTTCTATATAGTTCATGGTTAGGATAACATTATTTTTCTTTGTAATGTTTTAAAAGCCAACAACACAGCCACCGATTGTTTTGCAGATGTTTTCCATGAAACATGAACACACATTATTATGGATTGCAATATTCAGTTGTTTTCCGCAATAGTTACATTCATTATATCAATGGTTATATTTCGTTAATTCTGTACAGTTGGAAAATAGAATTAACGATATATTGATACATGAATGAACTAAATCACGTCTCATTACATTTATTAATTAATATCACTACTCAAATTTATTGACTTTCGTTTTTGAGATGAACTCGTAACTGGGAAAATTCTCACAGAAATTTTCACTGATTTAGTTTTGCGTACTCTCGTATTATGTGTTTAGTAAATGACAATAAAATAACAATATCAAATAATACTAGCAGTTATTTGATTTTCAACCGATTAGGTATTTACTGTAAAATTTTATTAATGGTTCTTTCAATTCATTTATCAATCATATTATAAAAAAATATAATTTATAAAATTCATACACGATAATTAGGAGGGGTGAATTTATATTTTTGTACCCCTCCGAACAATAATATCATCCTTATATTACAAAGTTGCCAGAAGAAGTTTTCCTAGAAGTTTATTTTCGTGTTCAGCTGTTCCTATTGAAAGTATTATGTACTAGATGATTCCCGCGACTTCGTCCGCGTGGATTAAGATTTTTGATTCCCGCGGGAACTCTTTAATTTTCCGGGATAAAAAGTAGCCTATGTCCTTCCCCGGGAAACCATCTACCCCTGTACCAAATTTTATCAAAATCGGGTGAAGAGACAGTTTTTTTTTATTCCCGCGGGAACTCTTTATTTTTCCGGGATAAAAAGTAGCCTATGTCCTTCCCCGGGATACCATCTACCCCTGTACCAAATTTCATCAAAATCGGTTCAACAGGTGGGCCGTGAAAGCGTAGCAGACAGACAGACAGACAGACAGACAGACAGACAGACACACTTTCGCATTTATAATATTAGTATGGATTTTTAATTTCTGAATATACTTGCGCTGCTATAAAGCTTATAGCTTCTTATTACTTAATCTAAAGCTGAAAAGCTTTCGGATAACGTCTGGCGGAAAGGATTACAAATTGCCAGTTTGTGACATTAGCCTACCACATCGGACCACACTGGATTTTCAACTTGAAGTGGGCGTGTCGTTAGCGAGCAATGTTATGGAAACCACTCAACTCAGCATACACCATGATTGTCAGCAATCGACTGATTAATTAAACATGTTATATGATACCCAGATTTCCATAACAATTTAATTTGTATGAGGACAATAAAAAAACTGCGATTACCACTTGAGAATAGGAAGTATGAACAATGTTTGTACGTTGTACTTGCTGTTTTTGGACATTGCATTTACTAATTATCTACATATAAAAATAAAAATAAATATAAAACTATAGAGAAGCAATTCTGTAAGAATTCTGTAGATTCCATCACTCCTCTTTGCCTTATTGCGAAACTATATGATTTGTAGAATAACAAGCCATGGGTCAGACAAAGAATAAAACGTAATTTAGACTACAGTCTAACTCATATTTATTTTAAATAGATAAGTATAACGGTTCGCAAACTTTAAATTTCAAAATAGTTTAAAAATATTAAAATAGAAGTTTTCGCCAAAATACATAATCTTGAAACAAGTTGCGATGTCCAAGTGATTGAACCTAAAATTACATTAAAATCTCAATTAAATTCTATTAACAGATTAAATTGATAGCGGATGGGTTATTATGTCAGCGTCAGCAAATAAATATTAATTAAAATTTATGATCAATGCCCTAGAAAACTTAATAGCTTCTAGTCACGTCATGAACATTGGCGTCAGATACTACGTCGTCATTAAAAAAAATGTAATAGCTGTAGTCTCGTATATTCAATTAAGTAAGAAATATTATACGACAAGGACAATTATTAAAACATTATGTAAATTGAAAAAGATATGGCACACTCTAAACAAAGAAAGAATTATTTATCTGATACTAGCATTGATGTAGAATTTTATTACCTGATGCTAGAGAAACAGGATGTTCTATTATTTGAATACCACTAAGGGTCGACGATATAATGTAATTAATAGGAAAATATGTCGCCGTTTTTCAATTTTAAATCCCACACACTTGTCTTGTCTCCTTTGTATCAATGTCTTTAAGCTCTATTTTCAATATACTAAACGGTGAATTCATTATATAATAATAATTGTTGTTATGGTGAACATAGCCAATCACCACATTTCATTTATCTGCCGTAGCAACAAAAAGTGAAACCTTCAGTATCGAAAACAGAGAGAAATACATCAATGGAGCAAGTTATTAAATTGATCCTTCAACCATATAAATTCAAGGATAAAATTTGTATACAACTGGTTTTATGCATTTTATGATTGCAAAAATTATTTTTCTTGTATTATTGGATTATATCATCAATAATTAAGCTTTATGCTCCACAGAACTCATAAGGTTAGGTTCTGTGCATATTAAATTACTAAATCAGTAGATCATAATATTATCTTTAATAGTAATTGAAAAATCCTTCTAACATGTTCTATCAATGAATATTTAAGACTGTGAAGGTCAAAATGGCAATTATATTTTATCGTAAGAGTTAATCTCTGATATTTCTCATATAGAAAACATTAGGGTTAATAAATAATTGATTTTGGAAAGATTGCAGAAAAACCTACCTGTAACAATACATCATTTGAAAATAATAACGTGCAATTCAAAATCATCCTTTACTCTGCAAATCAGTTTGTTAACTTGTTGTAATTTACACAGAATAATGTAAAATTCGATGCGTAACATATTTAATACTAGCTGATGCCCGCGACTTCGTCCGCGTGGATTTAGGATTTTTAGTTCCCGCGCGATGTTTAATTTTCCAGGATAAAAAGTAGCATATGTGTTATTCCAGACTATAATCTATCTCAGTGCCTTTCATCCAGATCGGTTCAGCCTTTCTGGCGTGATTGAGTAACAAACATCCATCCACCCATCCAAACTTTCGCATTTATAATATAGTATAGATACGGTATTAAGTTCTATCTAAGATAACAATAAAACATGACTCATAGAAGCTGTTATTCGTTTTATGCGGATAGTGGAAAAGAGCTTTCAGTTATTCTATATGACCATCACTTGATAGGATTGCTTTATCTGGAGTAGTTCCATATAAAGTCCATATCCGTTATCGATAGTCAAAATGCGTACTATATAATATATAATCCGTATCATGTAACTTATCAAAGTTGCTCTAGTTAGATAGTGTTGCTTATGTTAGTAACCCTTTTTTGTTTAATTTAGGGTTTAGGTATTTCACCGTAAATTTACCAGGTACTTTGTGCCAGCAATCAATAAGGGCACCTAAGATAACTGCTGTATTTTCCTTTGATACGTGACTAGCAGGATGAACTAAATTTAAAAAAAATGCCAATACACAACAGTTACAGTCATTTTTAACAACGAAACACACATTTGCACTTACAATATGAAATGAAATTTAAATACACTTTATTGTACACAAAACTAGATACAAAACAGAAGAACACATACATACATAAAGGGTAGAAGCTGTACCATAGGCGGCCTTATTGCTAAGAAGCGATCTCTTCCAGGCTACCTAATAGGAAAATATAATAATCGAAATACTGGATGAATATTAGTAGGATGCCAATAATTGTTTATAAGGATCCGTTTCTGAAACTTCATTTATGGATAGGTAGGTAAAAGTAGTTACCTACCTATACAAAAATAAAAATTTACACTTTTAAGTCGTAACCTGGCTGTAAATGTTTTATGGGTTGTTTATATAGGCAAGGTATACCTAGTAGATTAAAATCTGATCCCAGAATTAAATCCAACTAAAGTAAACAGTTTGCGCGATGATTAAGATATCTCGGGGACATATCGGATTAGTCAGTGGTTCTGTTCTAAAGGATCATAATTAACAAAATAATGTTTATTTAAATTATTGGTATTTAAAACTTAATAATAAAAGTTATTAACATGAACGACAATAACAAAGAATGTTAACAACCAACAATACCATAAAATATGAAAACAAAAAACTATATGTTTTTGGCTAAGTAGTTAGTAAAAAAATGTTCAGAAGTCGTAAACTTCTCCCCTGTCTGTTCCTGGACTACAAAACATCATAGATATTATTTTATGACATCATACTTCGTACTAATATTATAAATGCGGAAGTGTGTTTGTTTTTTGGTTTATCCTTCTATCGCACCGCAATAGAGTAAGGAATTGACGTGATTTTTTCATGGGCATAGTTGGGGACCTGGAGATTGACATGACTACTTTTTGTGCCTAAAAATATTCAAGGGGAATTAAAAAAAATTATACCACGCGGGCGAAGGCTCGAACATCAGTTAATTATACATACATCATATTTGTGAGCCTTATAAAATACAATATGATACGTGTACCGATACTTTTAGGTCAAACTTTTATATAGAATTTTCTGTTTTTTCAGATACCGTAATGCCCGATATGCAGCGAGACGTGTTCGAAAGCGCGTCATCTTCAAGCATGGAGACTGCAACGTCGTCCAATGGAACGTGGCCAAGCGCAGGCGCCGATATCTCCAGGACATATTTACTACTCTCGTGGACGTGCAATGGCGCTGGACGCTACTCGTGTTCGCTCTCTCTTTCATCCTCTCTTGGCTCCTCTTTGCCCTCATCTGGTGGCTGATCATTTTCACCCACGGTGATCTCAACCCTCCCGTAGACCCTTCCGAACCATTTGTCCCTTGTCTCAATAACGTTAACTCCTTTACCGGTTGTTTCCTCTTCTCAGTAGAAACCCAACATACTATTGGATATGGATCTCGAACTACCAATGAAGAATGTCCTGAAGCGATTTTTGTCATGTGTCTCCAAAGTATTGTCGGTGTTTTCATTCAAGCTTTTATGGTAAGATATTAATAAATACACCTACCTTGACTAGAAACGAGTACCTAACAAATATTGTGTTGACGAAATTTAGTTACTAAAACAGAAAAAACATGCGAGTTTTAAAAACTTGGCACTGCCAGTATATACATAACGAAAATTCTTGTAATATAAACGAAAGCTTGTGATGTTGTAAAACGATGATATGATATTTTTTATTTATGATATTTTGACGACCTCCGTGGCGCAGTGTGTAGCGCTGTTGCCTTAACGTGCGGAGGTCCTGGGTTCGATCCCCGGCAGGGTCAATTTGGGAATTTATAATTTCTGAATTTTCCCTGGTCTGGTCTGGTGGGAGGCTTCGGCCGTGGTTAGTTACCACCCTACCGGCAAAGACGTGCCGCCAAGCGATTTAGCGTTCCGGTACGATACCGTGTAGAAACCGAAGGGGTATGGGTTTAATATAACTGCCATACCCCTAACAGGTTAGCCCGCTACCATCTTAGACTGCATCATCACTTAGCATCAGGTGAGATCGCAGTCAAGGGCTAGCTTGTAGTGGATAAAAAAAAAAAATTTCTGCTTTTGACTACTGTAACTGTGAAAACCCTGATAAATGCAATTACTACCTAGAATTTAACACGTCAAGGAATACAAAAATGATTATGACATCAAAATTGTTTGAAGGGACATCATAACACGTTTTATTTAAGAATCTTCCTGCTTCGAAGCCAATATGATAAGTAAATCTATTAAAATAAACTTGGAACTGAGCCAAACGTATTTAAACGTACCTACCAATCTGTGGTCCAGATGCTCTCTTAATAATATAATTACCAATCGGTAGTTAAGAGTACGTTTACTCTACGTTTTTTTATATTCTTTGATTTTTAGCCAATTTTTAAGTAGTAAAAGTATTTAGTTTATATTTCTTAGTAAACTTCACCAGGGTCTAGTGCTATGATAATATTTTTGGAACGAAATACTGTGGTTGGTATTTGGTAATAACCTAACGTAAATTTTTACCCCAAAATGATTAATTATATTTTTAATAAGCAGTGCAAAATATTTTCTAATTTTAGGTGGGAATAGTGTTTGCTAAAATGTCTAGACCTAAAAAACGAGCCCAGACCCTACTATATTCCCGGAATGCTGTGATATGCCTACGTGATGGCCAACTGTGTTTGATGTTCCGTGTTGGTGACATGAGGAAATCACACATAGTTGAAGCACATATAAGAGCGCAATTAATTCGCCGCAAGGTATATTTTTACGACAAAGCGGAGACTGGTTAGTGATTGGGGATTTCAGTCAGCACGCTTCCAAATCTTGACCTTTACGCAAATCTTTCCACTATCAACTGGGATCGAAATCGTCCGAATTATTACGAGTAAATGGAAGCACGTCAACGAAGGTTTCGATTTCAATGGTTTTGGAATTATAATTTTCAAAACATTCTATGTCTTGTCCATAGGTGGGTCTAATATTCGCAAAGCTGGCGCGGTCCAAAAAGCGTAACACCACACTCCTCTTTTCGACGAAAGCAGTTATATGTCTGAGAGATGGGGAGTATTGCCTCCTGTTTCGTGTTGGAGACATACGAAAGTCACATATTCTGGAAGCGCATATTCGAGCTCAGCTTATTCGAAAAAAGGTGGGATATGCCTTTCATAAAATTTGGCTTTTACGACGCTTTTATTTTCTTTATTTATAAACAGACGTCCTTATCTATTCGTAACTAATTCGTGATATTATATTATTAGTAATTATTTTGGACCCATCTATGGATAGCTGCACTCATCCATGTTATGTATATCATTATATGCATGTTGTAGATATTGATCTCTAATTCTTTAGGTAATTTAATGTCGCTATCGAAATTTCAAATTGATAACAGGGATATGATTTCCTTCACAAGGTTTTAACTTTGCTTACGTAGACAGTATAAGATAAATCGCTGATGTCATATGTTTATAGATATTGGATTAATTTTGTAAAACCGCTTAATAACACAGTTGATCACGTTTGGTGTTGATTTATTTCATTCTGGAAAATTCCATTCACCGGTATTAACCTTTCATTTAACTGTCATCAATTATAGTAGATACGTAGATACTGGAACTGTTTTTGCATTGATTAAAATATTGCTGCATGACTTGAAAGCATGAAACATTTACTAATCCATTTATATATCTTTTACATATTTATAGTGGGGTTTTACATTCAATATTATTGATACTTTGGTATTGACACTCATATTGAAGTCAAGCTATTTATATAAATAAATTAATAATGGCATGATAACAATTAACAGTATTGGATTCAATTTAATATAAATTCAGTAAGTACTTAGTTATTGTCAGTAATATTGAATGTATAAATCTTCAAGTATTACAAATACCATTATATACGTTATTGTGAGTATGCCTGGTGCTATAAGGAGTTCTGAATATTTAACAGATCACAAGAGAGGGGGAGTTGTTGCCGTTTTACCAACAAGAGCTGAAGGTGGGGGCTGATGGGGAGGAAGATCGGCTGATGTTCATTTGGCCGATGACCATAGTGCACAAGATCAATGAAAAATCGCCATTATACAACTTGTCTGCTTCGGATATGTTGAGAGAGAGGTTCGAGATTGTTGTTATGTTAGGTGAGTGTCCTTAGCCTAATATTTATTAAAACAAGTTTCTGCAAATGTTCTTTAGTTCTCTAAATAGAATAGCTGTGATAGACAGACATATTATAGACAATTCAAGTTTTTTTAAGAGAAAAGATAGTATAAGTTATCAACTGAGATTGGCACAGCGTGTAGTAATAAACATGACTGACCTGATTCATGATAGGTGGAACACAATAAAAAATGATTTTTTGATCAGATTAATTGCTAGAATATTACTATGAATATGCTACCTCAACTTTACAGTAACCATGTCAATATTAATTTATTTCAGAGGGTGTCATAGAGTCAACTGGTATGACGACGCAAGCCAGAAGCAGTTACTTACCATCTGAGATCCAGTGGGGCCACCGTTTTGAAACCATGGTGTCATTCCGAAAAGATACAGGGGAATATGAGGTATGTAAACTAAACTATTCCGATTTTACCGCAGAAATAGAGTTAAAACTGTTGATAGATATAAGTGAGTTGTATAAGTTAAACGGTGTTTAATCCGCGTCTACAGTTCTCGTGACAAGAGAGCTAGTTCCTTTTTTAACCGACTTCCAAATAAGGAGGAGGTTGTCAATTCGGCGCGTATCTTTTTTTATTTCATGATATGTTCAAATGTCGACTTCCGAAATATATAATTTTCACAAAATCAGTATTGTACCTACTGTACATTAAATACTTATCAGTGGGGTTTACCTTTGTCAATTTTATTATTTCCTTATTCAACTTGTTTGTGTCACATTTTCCTTTACAATTGATTATTCTCATCCTCACATCACGATCATTCGTAGAATTAATAAATCTTGGTAACACATCTCTATCTGAAAATGCAAGTCAGAATTTACATCATCACTGATGTCATGTTTCGTTTAGAAAAGTCGTATTTAAAAAGTAACAGGCTCTCTGTGTTCAGTTAGGCCTGGTTTTGCTAACTATTTTTAGGATAAATTATACGAATTATACGATAATTAATTCATGATTACGAAAAGGGGTTTGAATATTTTGGCCTACCTACCGTCACAATCGTAAGCTGTCAAAGCTGCGTAGGTACGGTGGCGCCATCATCTGTTATTCCATCATAGATTGACAGTGTGAATTTGAGCCCTGAAGCCCTGCAGGGCGACCGCGTATCTTCTGCATCAATCATTGTTACAGTATCAACTGTTGTGATTGGTTGAATTTATGGTATTCCTGCTGCGTCCAATAGATTTTGTCCAATAGTGGAAGAGTGTTAACCAATCAGAGGTGATTGCGATGTAACAACGATTGATGCAAAAGATACGCGGTCGCCCTGCTGTTGTCTAAGCAAATCGTAATCATTTGACAGCTTAAAACGTATTACTCGAACTGTTTAAGCCTTAAGGGGTTCATACATGCTTTTTGACATGCAGGCATCTATGAACTGCTTAAATAGGTCGAATCATATGTTTGAAAAAAGATTACGATTACGATGTCCTTTACCAATCGGGGGGCTGATAATGATCTGGATCATATTGTGTACTGACTACTGACTGTGTTCAGGGCGCCTATATTTTTGAAGTGAAAACTTCTTTAGGCGTGTTGAGCACTTTTTGGTAGGGGGTAAAAATGTGGAAACGCATGACCGACCCCATTCTTCTTAAGACAAAAGGTCTTAAGTATAAATATAGTACATTCGTAATTAAACTTTAATGCCTTCGTTTTTGGGTTTATATTTTAAAAGTGCTGTGTGTTGTTATTTTAAATATTCGTTTTCATTTCTATCGACAGTCCCTATGACTGTCAATTTTTTTTTGTTTTTGATGAGTTATCATATTGAGGTAGTCGAACATTTTCCATAAAGAGTTAATATTATATTTCAGGTGGATTACACACGATTCAACAACACATACGAGGTAGACACGCCGCTGTGTTCCGCTAAACAACTCGACGAGTTGCGAGCCACGGTCTCGACTTCGCAGAAACTGGGTATGCCTTTTCCTTAGTAACAACGCGAGTAAGGGCTTATACAGACATAAAGCGTAATGGAAAATACACGACCACACATAAACAATACATAAACCAAAAGGTTTTTTATACACACACATTTCACAAGTGTCGGTGTCTTTTTTTCATTCGCATTCGAAGTAGGATAACTCAGTTCCCCTGTACTGTAGTACAAAGTTCTGCTTATCTGATTCCAATTGCGCAAAACTATTATATGATTTAGATAATAACAGGCTAGCCCGCTACCATCTTATACTGCACTAGCTTCTGCCCGCGGCTTCGCCCGCGTGGCCTACAAGAACCAAATGTCATTTTTTTTCAGAAAAAAACATCATAAGCGTTCTCACTCCCTCTCAATTGAATATAAAAACTGACAATATCTCAAACAAAGCAATAAGCACGAAGTTCTAAGTTCTATAACTAAACTAATCTCTGGAATGAGAGTGGTACGGTTTTAACAGAACTCAAAGCGTGTGTGATGAGATCTAAATAATTTCCTAATTACAAAACAAACCAGAAGTGGATAATAATTAACATTGTTTACAACGAAATACTATCCGCACCTAACCTACCGCAGTATTTCTTTGTAAACAATATTTTTTGTTTTTCCTTCAGGTGCTAGAATCACCAGACTGCTCCGTGAGCTTACTCTGGAGCAGGCCACGTATAACTGACCGTGTGAAAAGCAGTTCTCCCTTAGGTCTACCCCTGCTAAATTAAGAGTTTGGCCTTGAGACTTATTGATGGTCATGGCAAAGCAGACTTTGAGGGGAAACTGCACTCTTTTGAACTCGAAGGGGTAGTTCGATGGTGTAAGAGGAATCCTCGGAATAAACACAGACTCCCCTTGGGAACAACCGGTCAGTATAGTTGCCTCGATCACATTTCGTTGCAATGTTTTCACTCGCAATCTGGTGCCATTGCATAATTTTGGTGGGTTTAAATTACGCAGCAACATAACTGGGGCACCAACTCTCAATTTTAATATGTGATTTGGGAGACCAGGAGGCTTCAATGTGTTAAGAAATTCAACCGGGTAATGTATGGCTTCATCGTTGTTAATCACTGAGTCCACTGATTTATAATGATGTTCAACTCCTTCGAACGATTTCAAAATAATTTCATTGATAATTGCGGCTTGGTTGTTTTTTGGTGTTAGAATAGCACGCTTGCACAACCATTCTGCAGGTTTGTCTTGGATATTACTAATATCTGGGTAGATTTTTGCTATTAGCTCTTCAACAGTGGTCACAATTGTGCCTAACTCTGTAGGGAGGATTATTTTATTATCCACTTCTGGGTAGTCACCATTTCCTATTTTGAGTAAAAGATCTGAGAACTGTCCAGCAGAAACATCTCCCCTCAGGTGGACTCTCAAGTTTTTTGTAAGATTAAGTTTAGTCACTGATGGCCACAAATGAGACCGCTTCACACACGCTTTGACTTCATCCGCTCGCGTTCCCCTAGGTACTACTGGTAATGTCTGCCGGAAATCACCTGCTAACAATACAGTTACTCCCCCCATTTGACTTTTATTATTCCTTATATCTTGAAGAGATCTATTTAAGGCTTCGAAACCCCCCTTATGAGCCATAGTACTCTCATCCCAAACAATCAATTTAGTTTTACGAAGTACTTCGGCCATATTGCTTTGTTTGGGAATATTACAGAGTGGGGTTTCAATTTGTATTAAATTGAGAGGGAGTTTAAACATTGAGTGTGCAGTTTTGCCTCCTTCCAGCAGCGTGGCAGCAATTCCAGAAGACGCGACCGCTAAGGCGATACCGCGATAGCTTCTCACTTTAGCCAGTAGTAAGTTAATAAGAAAAGTCTTACCTGTCCCACCAGGAGCATCCAAGAAAAAGATGTCACCTACCCCTGTCTCAATACTGGAAAGTATTCTCTTATAAATATCCATTTGTTCGTGGGTTAGACAGCCTTCACTACTTGACACAACTTCTGATAAAGAATCAATACTGTAACTTGTTTCCCTCAGGTAGTCCCGGTTGTGTAAGCCTTCAGACCTTTGAGGCTGAGGCAACCCGTATTGCTGTAGGTTTTGCCCTCCTAATGCTAACACAGCTTCTTCTATTGTGACCAGACACTTATTATAGATTTCGTCTGCTAGTTGTTCTGTATTGCCGGAAAGTCTCTCTACTTGCCGTTGGAAATCTTCTGACAGACTATCCTTGTATTTTTCCCAAAGACTAAGTGGGTTAGAAATCTGACAGAATGCCAGCATTATAGTGAAAAGTTCCCGTATTTTAAACGGGGATTCACATAAGGCTGCTTCCTCTAGGGCAGAATCCCAATGTTTGTCGTCTTCCAGCAAGCCAAGTGCCATGCAAGCTAATTGAAAAGTTGGATGGATAACGCCGTTGACGGTCTTCAAGTCGTCGAAGGATGATGGACCCCTAACCTCATGCAGAAGTAAGCGAAGATGGTAACACTCGGTGTTATTCGGGTGAACAGTATACACTCTGCCTAGAGCGTGTTCTTTCTTCATTTCCGGCCAGCCATCAACAGGCTTTCCTCTTTTCCTTCTTACAAATTTATTTTTTTGCCATACAAAATACGAGGGGACTTCGGAATATAAAAGAGTTTTGGCAAAATCATCTGTTTTACATAATTCAAAAAATGATAACAGCGTTGTTTGTGGTGGGTTATTAACTTTATCTGCAAGGTTGTCGGAGTTAAAATAAACGCGTTGTCCATTTTCAAGATGAACAGCTAAATGTATGACTGGGGGAAACCTTTCGTGTATTGAAAATCCCAATATTCTCCACACTGCCTCAGAACTACTCAAGTAGCGCCCACTCTCATACAATGCCACTTCGTCCTTTTTATTTTCAAGGGCAAAAGCCGCCTGATCGCTGCCCTTATTTACATACTTGCAAATATACTTAATAGATTTTACAGAATTACAAATTTCAACATTGATATGCGCATTGAACGTGCGTGACAGAACCTGATTATACGGAACCACCCACCTATTATCCACTTCAATGTCTTTTATTTTCAATGTGAAACCACCATCAGCCGGAGATCGTCTTCTGTATTGTGGGTATCCATCATCACCTGTTTGTGTCTCTTTCAATAACTGTCGGGGATATTTTTTGGTACATTTATTGTCTTTCATGCAGGGAGATTTAGCATTCAGGCTTCCACATGGACCGTGAATCATATTGTTTCTAATTATTTCATATAGAATAGGGTCTTCGTTTGGATTTGGTATTTCTGCACTTATAATGTCATCCACCATATCAGGCGAAATGCGGTTAACCATCCACAACAATATGTGGACATGAGGCAAGCCACGTTTTTGCCATTCTGTAGAATACATAAAACAACGTACCTCTCCAAATATTTGACCTTTGGTTAAAAGTGCCATTATCTTTTTAACCTTAAGGTGAAACACTCTGACTATAATGTCGTGGCGATCATGAGCCTTTTGACCGGGTAACAATGCATCTGTTATATCTTGCCATCGAGGGTTACAGGTAAACGTTATAAAAAGGTCGGGACGGCCATAATGGCGTACGTATGTCATCGCATCCTGAGTTCGCTCGTGCATATATCTGGGCCCACCAGTGAAAGATGACGGCAGCACCACCATTTGGCCAAACTGATCGGCTTCAGCATCATGTCTGCAAGCAGCATCTTTAAGATGTATGTAGTTATCCGCGCGTAGCTTTGTTTGGTTATGTTTAATAAAGTTCAGCCTTTCCGTCTCTATTTTAGCATACTCATCTACCAGATATTGGCTAAAAAGAGATCGAAAACGTATTAGATGATTTTCTTCCCCTTCTTTAATCATTATACGATATGAGTAAAAACTGGCAGCGGAGACAGTTTTTTTAAGAGGTGTTTTTTTTATAGGATCGCGTTGTGGTAAGCAAATTGAATATCCATCCTCACCGCGACAAAATAATAAAGGATATTGTAGAGCATCATATGACCGGTGAAGCTCACTGATTCGCCGAAGACTTTTGCTGTGACTTTCAAGTATTATGTCACGGTGTTCAAACTGTTGACCTGCCATCACTAAAGCAACTTCATTCGTTGTGGGTGCGTTGAAACGACCTCTATGTTCCTGGGGTGGTTTTTTTTCTGCATGGATGACAACTTTAAATGAGTCACAAGAAGCAGGTATTTTATCCAAGGTTGTTTTCAAATCTTTTATGTAAGGATTAACTTCATGTAGCATTTTCTGAAGTTGTTTAACTAAGCCGGGTTTAACATCTGGAAAATTGGAACACCTCAAATTCACTTCTCTATCATCTTCACCCACGAAATAAATTTTGGTTCTTCATATGATAACGGCAATAAACTTCCTATTAAATGGTATACCTGTCCTTGTACTTTAAAAGTTGGCATAAATCCTGTAGATGTCGTTTGCTTCCCACCAAAAGACGTCATTTGGAAGGAATTGTTATATTTACAAATGAGATTCATAAAATGGCTATGATCAGGGTGAAGATCCATCAATAAACTGTACAATAAATCAGGTAGACGTTCATAGGGCTCAAGTTGGACTTTTCCTGCATCACAACACATGCCAGGTGTTTCCTCCTTCCACTTCAAAGCTTTGCACCACTGACACTTGTGTATCATAGTTCCCAAAGCAATGGTTTTGTCATCTTCATACGCAATATTGAGGTCATATTTCATACCTGATTTTACTTTGGTGGTCCATGGTCGTGCACGTCTAGCTATCCGCTGTCCTTCATTTACCTGTTCGTATCGAGATTGTGTTATTCGGTGCTGTTCAGGGTGCGCGTGCTGATAATTGCCAACTGCTTCTCTATGTACTTCAGGGTGTGTCCGCTGATATTTAGCCGAAGCTTTACGCTGTGCTGAAGGTTTGTTTTGTTTATATTTCTTTAATGCGTTTTTAAGCTGCATTTTTCTAGCTACGACGGTAAATCTAGCCCTGCGCTTTTTCTTTATTGGAAGAGACTTTTCCCAGCTAATTGGCGTAGAAATGTCTTCTGAACTTAAAGAGACGGTTAATTCAGTCTCAGACTGCTGAGTGGTGAAAGTGGGTGAGTCTCCATACACTTCTGTATTTAAAGGAATGGGCAAGGAAGAAGTAGATGACTCAGATGTCTGCATGGTGAAAGTGGGTGAGTCTTCATTACATTCTTTTGTACTTAAAAGTATGGGCATGGACGAAACTAAAGTTAAATCAGATTCAGATTTCTGCATGGTGAAAGTGGGTGAGTCTTCATTATAATCCTCTGTATTTAATAGTATGGGTATGGACGAAACTAAGGTTATATCAGACTCAGATTGCTGAATGGTGAAAGTGGGTGAATTTTCACAAGTTTTCGTAGATTTTATTTCAAGAATATCGAAATTAAAAGTTGATGATGAATCAACAGCTGTGTCTGATTGAAAACACCGATGCGATATTGTAGGTACCACGTGGGAACGTCGCTTGGTAATTTTTTTTGCAACGGGTGCACGGCTAACTCCTGTATCGAAATCAGATACAGACTGATTATTATCTAGCAGATACGCGTCGAAATGGCCGCTAGACAAATCTTGTGAGAAACGTAATCGTTTGATTGGTTGACCTTCAGAACCAAATTTGACATATAGATCTCCGTTACGATAGACTTCAAACACAAAACTATATAACTGCGCTGCCGCCGCTATTTCGCACAAACTACCATAAGTCGAATGTTTCAACATATCTGCATAATACTCCGCCTCTGACGAATAATTGTCCCCGTTTATGTCATGGGACATAATAGCAAAGTCTTGCCAATTATTTACCACATAATCAACAATTTGTTTACGTACTTCCATTGCTCTTTCTTGTGTGCCGTACATCAAATAAGAAAACGATCGGAACAGACACGCCCCATCGCCTACGATTGGAATGATAGTATGACTAATCAAAGTTCCATTAATCTTAAGTAGCTCTTTTGTCATATTTGTAAATTTGACAAAATATCTAAAGCGTTACAAAAATAGTACTAATACTAAGGTAACTATGTATCTAATAATATCTACCTAATTACTATGCCTAACTAATAATAATGACTGTTTACCTACACACAAAAAAACTAATGTAAGTACCTTAATTCAAATAATAAATAAATAATATTTAATAAAATAAATTAATAATAAATAAATAATATTAAAATGTTGTGTTACTACCTAATTACTATACCTAACTAATAATAATGACTGTTTACCTACAAATAAATACAATTACCTATCAATGCTGATATAATA
Organism: Erebia aethiops; assembly: GCA_923060345.2. Lineage (NCBI taxonomy): Eukaryota > Metazoa > Arthropoda > Insecta > Lepidoptera > Nymphalidae > Erebia > Erebia aethiops. Next base: position 22,277,857 of record OV281082.1, read on the forward strand.
ACAAAAATAACAAATGTAAGTACCTAAATTAAAATATTAATAAATTTATGAGAAAGATAAAAAGTGCAAAAATATTTGAAGAAAGTATTGACTGAGCTAACGTGTTATCAAGACAACCGTGCTTAAATCAATGAGCGCGTGCGCGCTTCGCCGCTCCTCTTATATACCCTCGCAGCTCGCGGTTGGTGCCTGCGACTGATTCACTGACTGACTGACTGACAACGCACAGCCTAAATCGGTGGTCCTAGAAAAGGTGTGTTATTTGTGAAGAGTAGGTATTCACTAAGAAAGGGTTTTTCGAAATTCCAGTCAATGGGGGTTGAATTTCCTGTGAAACTTTTTAATCTGTAGGTCGGTTGACTCGAAATCTGGTACAAGTACTCTTAAATTAATTGCTATGTCTTTTTTAACCGTCTTCCAAAAAAGGAGGAGGTTGAACACATAAAAAAAAAGATTTTTTTAAATGTGTTCATGTCGATTGTCGGTGCATATCTCCGTGCTTTTTAAACCGATTTGAATATTTTTTTCATATCGGGTATTACCAAGATAGGCAAAGTTGACGCGTGAGGCTCGCCTGACTTCAACATGGTGTGGAGAAATCAAAATTATTTTTTACTTAACAGTGGCTATGGAAGTCGGTTTTTTGGAAAGAATTTTTATTTTTAATTCACCAAAGCTTTGTAGAGGAGCGAGTACTGAGATGCGTACTTGACATCTTTACCATCAGAAGAAAAGCTAATCGACATTCCAGCTTTTACCAGCAAAAATGTCATAATACAAACTTTCAACCCCTATTTTACCCTTTGGGAGGTGAAATTTCGAGAAACCCTTTCTTAGTGCAAACCTACTCTTCACAAAAAACACACCCTCCAAATTTCATGTCTATAAGACCAGCGGTTTAGGCTGTGCGTTGATATATAAGTCAGGACTTCATCCGCGTGGTTTAAGCTTTTTTCCCCACAGGCACTCCTTGATTTTCCGGTATAAAAAGTAGCCTTTATCACTCTTCAGGTCCTTAACTATACCCATGCAAAAAATCTCGTTGATCCGTTGCTGCGTGATTGAAGGACAAACTCTCTATTTAACGTCCTTGGGGATCAAATTTTCAAAAATGGTGAAAAATATACTTCTTCATATTTAACCGAATGCTCAAATACCAACTTCCATGGCTTTGACTTGAAAAATGAATGACTTTCATACCAACTTTCAACCCCTATTTTACCTCTTTGGGGGTGGAATTTTAAAAGCTGTGACACACGTACTTATTTTTTTTACCGATAGCCGAAATTCCAAGTTTCGTTGATATAAATTGAAAAAATCTTGAGAAATGGAGGACTTTCATGCAATTTTTCATCCCCTATTTCACGCCTTTGGGGGTCGAATTTTCAAATTGGTGGAACACGTACTTCTTCATATTTAACCAAAAGCCCAAATGCTAAGTTTCATGGCTATAACTTGAGAAATGAAGGACCCTTTGGGGGTGGAATTTTGAAAAACTGTTGGTCTGTTGGTCACATACGTACTTCTTTATTTTTTAACGAAAGCTAAAATACTCAGTTTTGTTGATATTACTTGAGAAATATCTTGAGAAATGATGGGCTTTTACACAAACTTTCATCCCCCAGTTCACCCCTTTGGGGGTCGAATTTTCAAAAATGGTGAAACACGTACCTCTTCATATCTAACTGAAAGCCCAAATGCTAAGTTTAATGACTATAACTTGAAAAATGAAGGTCTTTCATACAAACTTTCAACCCCTATTACACCCCTTCGGGGGTGGAATTTTGAAAGCTGTGACACAAATACTTCTTTTTCTTCGTTAATATGACTTGAAAAATATCTTGAGAAATGAAGGACTTTCATACAAAATTTCACCCCCTGTTTCACCCCTTTAGGGGTGGAATTTTGAAAAACTGTGAAACACATATTTCTTTATTTTAAACCGTTAGCTTAAATACCAAGTTTCATGGCTATAACTTGAGAAATGTAGGACTCTCATATTAACTTTCAACGCTTATTTTACCCCTTTGGGGGTGGAATTTTGAAAAACTGTTGGTCTGTTGGTCACATACGTACTTCTCTATTTTTTAACGAAAGCTAAAATACTCAGTTTTGTTGATATTACTTGAGAAATATCTTGAGAAATTATGGGCTTTTACACAAACTTTCATCCCCCAGTTCACCCCTTTGGGGGTCGAATTTTCAAAAATGGTGAAACACGTACCTCTTCATATCTAACTGAAAGCCCAAATGCTAAGTTTAATGACTATAACTTGAAAAATGAAGGTCTTTCATACTAACTTTCAACCCCTATTACACCCCTTCGGGGGTGGAATTTTTAAAGCTGTGACACAGATACTTCTTTTTCTTCGTTAATATGACTTGAAAAATATCTTAAGAAATGAAGGACTTTCATACAAACTTTCACGCCCTGTTTCACCCCTTTAGGGGTGGAATTTTTAAAAACTGTGAAACACGTATTTCTTTATTTTAAACCGTTAGCTTAAATACCAAGTTTCATGGATATAACTTGAAAGATGACGGACTTTCATACAAACTTTCACCCCCTATTTCACCCCCTTAGGGGTGCAATATTGAAAAATTGTAAATCACTTATTTCTGCATATCTAACTGAAAGCCCAAATGATAAGTTTCATGGCTATAACTTGAGAAATGAAGGACTTTCACACAAACTTTCAACCCCTATTTTACCCCTTTGGGGGTGAAATTTTAAAAAACTGTGACACACGTACTTCTTTATTTATTACCTAAAGCCAAAATACCAAGTTTCATGGATATAACTTGAGAAATGACGGAGTTTCATACAAACTTTCACCCCCTATTTCACCCCCTTAGGGGTGGAATTTTGAAAAATCCTTTCTTAGTGTGCGCGTACGTCATAAAAGTAACCTACTGTCAAAATTTCAAGTTTTTAGGCCCAGTGGTTTAGGCTGTGCGTTGATATATAAGTCAGTCAGGACTTTGAATTTTATATATATTATAGATTATAACTTACCATCTGGTGAGATCGAAGTCAAGGGCTAACTTGTAATTGATCAAAAAAAATAAGACTGTCCTCTTTCCTAACCATGCTATGCGGTGTAAACGCGTTCGAATACAAACTTCTTAAGAGCTGTGTTATACACGCATCCATCACGCGTTACGTTTGTCCAAGCCCTAGGTATATTTATAGATACATATTTTATCTCGGAATATAATATTATGCATATTTAGAATTTCCATTCAACTTAGTTGAGCTTTATGTTGTTTTTTATTGCTTTACGTTTCTGAACACCGTCGTGGTTTTGTATGCATCATTACTTTTCTATGATTAAATTTTACATTTATTACGTGCTTAGATATCTCTTTAATTATGCTTATAAATAATAAATTATTAATATTTATTAACATAATTAAAGAGTTACTTACCTATAGAGGGCTTTAGCCCTCCTGACTGGTATTCGACCACGGTAGTCAATCTTAACAGAGCGTAGGATATGTTATATTATTAAGTATAATGCAAAAGTATGTTCGCAAACACATTGCATCCTCCATTTCCTCACTCTCATATTCTAATGGATAATAAAACACGACCGGAGAGAGTTCTGAACTGTTATGCAAAGAAATATACTTACTAAACACATTATATTGTTTGTTACAGATCGTATGCTAGGCACTATTCCAAAGTCATTTTCGAATGACACATTGGACATGAGTTCTGTTGACTCAATATCTCTAGACGAGCATATAGAAATCAAGATCCCTGAAGCGAGAGTAAGAGAAAACAGACTCATGGCTCAGAACAACTTCGTTCAGCATATCAACGAAAAGTCAAGAAATACGAGTCATACACACTTAGCAGTTGACAACGGTCAAGAGATATACAATAATAATGTACCAGTTGGTATGTCTGATGTAAGGGATAAGGAACACGGACCTGTGCATATGCATAGGAGTCACAGTCACGCCAGTATGAAGAAGGCTCATGGACTCACTCCGAACGGCATCAACCATGCGGGGAATGGACATGACCATCATAGAATCAGCAAGTAAGTTTACTAAAAAGTTATTAGATAAATCACCATAAGTTTCTGTGAATAAGAGTGAATAAATCAGTATAACTCTAGGCGTAATGGAATATTAAGAACGATCTTGAAGAAGAGAAGAGAAGGTTGCCTGTGAGAGGTCGTTTTAGCGATAAGACAGCCGTTGCACGCTCTACTATTAGCTTATTTTTATGTGTTTCTATTTTTCTTGTGCAGTTGTGTGCATTAAAGAATACAATAATAATTTAATCTCTGCGAAAAAATTAAAGCACAATTTTTATCGTCAAAAACGATTTAAAAGTTGTGTAACTGTACAAAAGATATTAAAAATTCCTAAAAAATTCTTTATTTAGGGATTTTGGTACCTATTCTTTAAGCCATGACTATCAAATTGATAATGATATTAAAATAAGTATTAAATAAAATAACCATAGATATTCCTGCGCTCATTGAGCCAGCAGAGATTAGTCGGGATGATGGCAAGAGACCTGATGGATTGATGCTGGTTACCTGGGAATGGGGACGGACGCTACTGTGGGACGCAACATGCGTAGATACATTGGCCCCGTATCATATCAGGGAAAGGCTGAAACCGACAAGCGGCGGAAGTATGCCTCTCTGGGGCGGTGGAGTCTTAGTGCCAAAAATTTTTTGCGAGATATTTTACCGCGGTTAATATAATTGCCTCATCTGGTGACATTGCTGGTTAATTTTTTGCGCAAAGGATCAGCCTGGCTGTCCAGCGCGCCATTCTACGCGGGCATGATTTATATAGTAATTATGTTAGGCTAGCTAGCATTAAGTTCTAAAATAAGTTACTTAATGTGCAATGTTGTAATTTTGCAGATCACCAAGCGAGAACCACATATCAGAGAAGAGCGCAGCGGCTCCAGTAATCCCCATCCTCGTGACGTCAGCGGAGGCCGAAGCCTGACGCGCGTGCGCCGCCCAGCGCGCGCGCCTCTCGGCCCGTGCGAGGAACACACACGTGCGCTTCAGCGACCCCAGCGGTGGTACTGTTGAAGTAGATGATAAGAGTGCGAACCTTGGAATATAAGCAGGAGTTATTTTGCTGAAGTCCATGATAATTAAGGGACTAGATGTTTCATTCGCTATAATCCGCCACAATAGGAAAATCTATGTGGTACAGTGTGTATATGTATTGCACTTATAGCTTGCGAAAAGATGTCTATGATGTGAAGATCACGATACCACGTGAATATCGAAAGCTCGAAGTGCAAGATACACACTGTACCACATAGATTTATTTACCTATTGTGGCGGATTATATAGCGAATTAAACCTCTAAGTCCCTTCACAATGCGAACCTTTAAATTCAGTAGACTTTACGCTTTCATTTAACGATTTTTATTTTGCCTTAAGTACTTAAATATCTAAAAATGCATACTAAGACTAGTATACGTTATGGGTATTAATTTTTGTGAAGGTGAAACCTACCTCCCGATTGTGTAAGGAAATCGTAATCGTAATCGATGGTCAAACGTATGATTCGACTTTAGGGAGCTCATAGATCATGCCAAAAAGCATTTATGAACTCCTTAAACAGTTCGAGTACTGTCGAATGATTACGATTTGCTTAGAAAATTGGGCCTCTGGTAATAAATAGTCGGTTCAGAATTAGTAACTTCGATTTTTATATATAAAGTGTGTCACTTTTTAATAAACCGTGTAACTTTTAAACCTAAAAATGTATTTCTTCATACGTTTTTAAAGTTTTCCAGGTTGGTATAGTCCCACAAACTAATCTGACCCCGTGACAGCGTCAGTCGACAATCGCTAGTAGATATGCAAAATAAAATTAAAAAAAACTTATTATAGCCGCGGCGTAAGTTGAACTCTGCGCAGAAACACATTTCGGGTGTCAAACGAAATGCGGTATGAGCTACCCCTCGCTCCGCTCCGCTCTGAAGTACAATGTACCTGCGCAGACGACCGCCATTTTGGTTCAACTTACATAAAGTCGATTATAACAGGCATAAAAATTAGTTCCAATTTTGGCCACCCGGGTCAGGGATAAGTTTGACGGACTGTACACTACATTCGCATACTCTTCAGGTGTAATTATTTTGTAATTATCTATAACGTTATGAATTAGTAAAATTGTGATATAGAAAATATTAATAACTAAGTAATAAGCGAAGTAAGTCTCAAAGATTAGAAAGTCTGAGTCAAATTGAAAAACTTATAGATATTAATTATATAATTAGCAATTTAAAGCCAGCAACGTGCCAAATTGTATGTCTAAGAATCGAAATTCTACCTGTAAATCTATGTACTAGTCCGCGTGCGAGGTCAGAGGAATCTTATGGAATGTTGACGTAATGAGATAGAGTTGTGATTTAGTCGATATTACGTTAACGATACTAACACATCTTTAGTATCTGTGTGCGTGCATTGAATTAATTATAAAATAATAATTCTGTGATTAGCATGTACAATAAGGAAGAAAAAATAAATTGTATTATAAAATTTATTTATAATGAACTGTACAAAATTAACATAAAATCTAATTAATCTCTGTCACAGTCAGAATAGAATACTTTTAGGAATTTAAAAATTAAACAGCTATTTGCACTCATAAAGAAACTTTTAAGTTGAGTACTATTTACATACTAGTACAATATAAAACTGCTATCGCAAAATTAAAAACAGGACTCGATAAAGCGTACTACGTAGCGTCACGTCAAGAGCGGCACTAGTATGGGAGCGTGCGGGGTATGAAGCGACGGGTCGGGCGCGGGGCGCACCCGCCCGCTATCTCAGCCCCGATTCCTCAGAGCTCGCGCGCGGACTATACTTACCTCCAGCCTTATTTACCATTTAGGTGATGACGGCTTTTTGTATACATTGAAATATTCGTAGTCACAATAAATTATTATCATCTATTTCAACATTACCATCGTTTAATCGTCTTAAGGCACTTAGGCCAAGTATTTATTTAGAATATAATATTAGTGAAATTAATAAACGGGGTGTTCGGAAATCTATCAGCTTTAATTTATTGGAGTCATACTTCATACCCCGTATTAGTTTGTAAGATTTAAACTTTAGCAGTCTCATAAATAAGAATATTGCACCTACGCTTTAAGACTTACACTTTTAATCTATTTTTCCTAGCTGATTTAAAAGGTAAGATATGTTTAGGTATATAATATATAAATAATAAATATATTACATAGAGATCGCTTCTCTCATATGCATTTCAGCACTTATTATAAATTTATTATAAAGCATATTATTATAAAGTTCTTACCACGAACTATTCACATTAAAATACAAGTAAGAACCGACCTTTAAAACGTCGTTCCATCGAAAAGTTTTGTGTAGGTATTTATTCTACTTTTAAAGTCGGCTAAGGAAAACAGATTATAAATTAAATTCAAAATTTTATTATTTTCGTACTTAGTTTAAGAGTAAGCCTGAATTTGTAGCGTTTTTTATTTTATTAATGGGACCGTAGAAGTATTTTTTTCTATCAAAAGTCAAACTAGAGATAGAAAATTTTCCATAATTTAAAAGTTCAATGTCGTGTAAAGGTTAACTTTTAACTGAATGACCGTGGCTAAACCGAATTTCCTTGTAACAAAGTCAAACATACGGCCCCTGTTAATATAGGTATTTAAAATTGAGTTTATCAAACGTCGTACCTACCAGTTATGTATTGGATTTGATGTAGCAAAATATGGATTTGATCCAAATATATTTTATGAAAATATTATGTAAATACGTAAATTGTTGTGAATGTACAAAATATTTTGTAATAATATAATTAGCTTCCATAATATGTATGCCAATTTTACATTATTGAAAAACTACTACCACGCAAGTAGAAGAATTCTTATATTGTGTATTTTCCAACTAAGATTATAATTTTTGACACTTACCAGATTGGGTGTATTTTGCAGGTTCACATTTTAGAATATGTATATATTTTTTAAATGTGATTGATGTTATTAGCTGTCCTTATCCAAATTGTATATATAAATTGTGAACTAAAAATATGTGAGTAAGTAAACTTAATTGCTGAATATAATTTCTGATTTTGTAATTGAATTTATATACTCATTTTGAAATAACTTGACATCAATTCTTACCTACTGACGAAAGCTTGAAAGTTTGAGATTATGTATTTTAAGATAAATTCACGTATAGTTCGCGCGCGAGTTGAATGCAGAGTAAAAGTACACATACATGTACTCTGCATTTAACTCGCGTGCAAACTGTAAATATTAATTATTTCCTGTACATGTAGAAAATACACTCAATATAAAGGTAACTAAGCCATACTTTTGGAGTAAGACCAAGACCTATGTCGTATAGCCCTTGAAAATTTTGTACAGACACATTGCGTTCCTGAAATCGAGGCATAGTCACGTTAAGTACCTATCTACTTACTTTTATGAATAGTTAATTTAAGACCCTGCGCAAACGGGCCACTTGCCACCACCACACGTCGCCAACTCGTCAGTTAAGGATTGCACTTTTTATACTTTTTGTAGGGAGTAGCCGGGTACGTGAGGCGGAGATGATGACACACTATTCAGAAGCGACTTCAGGAGGTCTATTCCTTATCGCAGAATATCAAAAGTCCCAAACTATCAACTACAGTTCGCGCGCGAGTTGAATGCAGAGTAAATGTATGTGTCACAATACATTTACTCTGCATTCAACTCGCGCGCGAACTATACATTCAGTGCTTTTGTCATCTCAGACTTTTATTTTTAGCGACATAGCCTATGAGATGCAGGCTGTGGCAATAGATTTGCAGTTCGTGGGCACGTCTGGCGGCTGTGGCGTGTGGCTCGTACGAGCCTATTCATTAACATCTCAAAATCTCGCATTATTAGGGAAATATAACCAACTTATTGATGTAACTAATTTAACACTTAAGTATTAGTTTTACTAATGCTTTTATTTAGTTAACTGATGATTGCATGCAATACACGTGACAATTTTATTTTCTTGGATGCTTTGATTTTTATCTAGTCTAAACTCCTAAGGTAGGGTTTGTAATCATGTAGAATAAAATAATAAAGTTGGTTTAGAGAGATCCCGTGAAATAATATACCTACGTTTGAAGGTACGATTCCATTGAACTAGAATGGTACTGAAATTCTACATCAATGTACGATTCCTACATAATATATTAAACATATTTTTAGGGGTATCTCATGAATCTTAATAGCTACCTAGATAGTTGAAATTTTCGCAGAGTATGTATTGGAGAATATTTCAATTGCCGCTATAACAACAAATATTAAAAATAAAATTAGGTTATTAATCAGGGTTCTATTGATAAAAAGCAAAACAACATAATGGAGAGGACGGATAAACAATCAAAGATGTTATTTATTTAGTAAATTATCATAAACCAATCATATATTATTTACAAATAGGAGTACCTACATATATTTATAGTACCAACTAGACCATATTATAATATATGTATTTTAATTACGCATATTATATGTTTCATAAGTTCGTATCTTTATGTAAAAAAACTATTATTATTTACTTACTTGTCACCTAAGGTGTCCTTAACCTACATATAAACATCGCCACGTGACGCTATGATAAAATAATTTTATTTGGAACTTTAATTAATAGATCACCATCAAATTTTGTAATTTGACAATAATACTTTATTAGAGAAAATACAAATTGAACATTTTATACTTACCTATTTTATATATGATTTTTTAAATTGTATATGTTATGTCTCGATGGAATAATATGATGAGGAAAACTGTTACAAATTACAAATAAAGCATCAAATGACGTGGCTGTTACATATAGTTTTAATTTTGTTTAAAATGTCAGACAGCAGGGGCCCAAGCGGCGCGGGCGCCGCTGTGTTTAGTTCAATGATAATTTCAATCAATAATTATTATTATTGATTGAAAGAGAAAAGCTTATCGCTGATAAATTATGTAATAATTATATTAAATATTGGTATTTATAAACCTTACACGAGTTTCATTACCACATACCTATTCATTACTTTATTTTATTTAAGGATTAAAGAAACTTAATTAATATAGTTAATAAGTTTAGAGCATCCTCCGCGCCTCGGAGAACACGATAAGCTGTCGCGTCGGTCCCGGTTATTATATAAGAAAGAAAGAAAGAAAACACATTTATAACACCTATATTCACAAATGGTGTTACAGACAAACATCTGTCATACATAGCTGTACAGACAAATTTATGTTTGTCTGTGACACCACCCGCAATGGGTGTACAGCTCAGCCGTGTGCCCAGCATCATACATACAAATGTATACATGAAGCTGGACGCTGATTTTCAGCTGTGACCCGGGTGACGTCACAGCCAACGGATACCTCTATAAACTTTACAACATACTATAAAAACTATTAACACATCCTTAATTCACTACAAACCTAAGTCAAAACATTCTCTGTGTTATTCATATTCAAGGCCAAAGCAAGACGATCAACAAACAACATATTATGTAAGTAAATATTAAAGAAATATATACAAATATTAAAAAGATCTTAAATATATAATTATAAACATATATATTAAGAATATATAAAATAAAATAATATTAATAGAAGATAAAATGCAAATAAATTAAATCAATTTTATACGGTGTATGTGCTACAAATTAAATATATTATCTACTTTTAAATCTATTTATTAAATACCTAACTATATAATTGATATATCAACAGCAACATTTTCATATTCCATTTGTTTCATCAAAATATACTGTTTTAATTTACGCCTAAAAGTATACTTGCTGCGGCATTCCCGAATGGGTGGAGTGATATTGTTCCAACATCAGGTCGCCGAATATTTAAAACTACCCCTAAACGCAGCTGAGCAATGTTGCGGAACACTTAAAGGTTTACCTGCACCTTCGAAATTATCTCGTATAATATAATAATAATCGTTAACAAACATAGGAGTTGAAAATTTAAATACTCTATACTAATCTATTTAAATACTATAATATAAGTATAATTTTGCTAATTCAGACCTTATTGTGTTTAACTATAGATGGTCTTGGACTTTTCTGATTTGCAACGTATTGCAACCATCGGCACGTATTCTACGTTCTAATATTGCTACTCAACAACAGATGGCGCTTGAAAGAAGGTATAACTTTATAATAGAAAATTGCGTCCTGTATGCCCAAAAAACTAATCGACCCGGTGACAGCGTCGCTAGTATTATACCTATATTGAAAATAAAATAAAAACAAAAAAGTGTTAACAGGCACAAAAAATAGTTCAAAATTTTTGGCCACCGGGTCTATGGAGTAGAAGATAAGGAGTGTTAACTCTGTATATAAAAAGTGTCCGTCGAAATGCACCACATTGGGGGTGCCACATTAGCATGAAGCATCAAGGTAAAAAGGAAGCGCCAAATATTATTAGAGTAGGTTTGAGAAATAAACAAGGAAAGAAAACATTCATCATTTTTTGTACAACGTAAGTTGTTGAAATTTTCAATAATTAACAATTTTAGTCGATTTCATACCATACCCTTTGCTACACCAGCGCCACTGTGGAAGGTTTTTGAACTGTTATTTTCAGCAACCACAGGACACTTTTTCAACTTTTCTCACTTAAATAAGAGATAACACTCTTTACCTCTACCTATAAGAGTAAGAGTAGATACCTCTACCACACGAGTATATATCGTGTGCCTCTACCCTCCATAACCGGGTCGTGATTGTAGGTCGTTGATTGTAAACCGATGCATATTCTGTGCCTTGGTCCGACCTGTGTGTTTTATTACTACATATTACCTTTTCTGTGGTTTTATAACTAAGTTCAGACAAAAATAAAAATTATATAGTTAGGTAGGAAGTAGGTACCTATTCTATTTACTCCGCCCGCCTGAAACACGGCTCTCGCTATGTCACCTCGGAAAACAAGCTGTCAGTCAAATGCCCATTCGCGCGCATATCTGGCCGCACGAATAATATACAATATAGTTTGTCCCGTGAGAGTACACACCTACTATTAATATTGTCTGGAGAGCAATTGGCAAAACCTATATTATCTGTGGAGAGTGTACCTACTTACAATTTACATAATAATAATAATATTTCATTTTGTAAAGTTTTTTTTAATGTAGTAATTATTGTAACTATTACTAACTTTCTGATGCTCGCGACTACGTCTGCGTGAATTCAGGTTTTTTTGTTCCCGCGGGAACTCTTTAGTTTTTCAGGATAAAAAGTAGGTAGCCTATGTGTTATTGAGACTATTATAATCTATCTCTGTGCCAAATTTCATCCAGATCCGTTCAGGGCGTGATTGACTAACAAACGTCCATACATCCATCCAAACTTTCGCATTTATAATATTTATTTGATTGATTGATTTAGCAAAGCGGCCAGCTAACTAAACTTGTACTATTCTGTGATATACATATAAATCTAAATGGTTTTGTACGCTTAGATATTTTCATTATTCTTCTCATCATTATTTATTTTATTTGGTTCTTCCTCTTCACTGGCCGTTGAAGAACTTTCTTCGTTGTTGAAGTAGTGTGACGGGTATTTCGGAGGACCAGGCTTGGTTGATAAGCTGGCCCGTCGTATTGCATCAACCATCAACCTATCAGTTATATTGGGCAGAGGTGAAGACGGCTTCTCGTAGAAAGCCTCTGGTATCGAAGAGTAGCCTGAAATATGAAAATAATTAACTAAACATGGACGCTTTCGGCTTTTTACACAATTATAAGTATGAAAGGTAACGTAAGATAAAACCCAATAGTTAGGTATCTAGGTATTACTTAGGGTTTTTTTCATCAAGATTGACTGAGTTGAAGACCTGCCTACTTATATAACTTACTTTGCTCAGACTTTACGTAGAGTTTAACGAGACCGATTTATGTGCAAGTATAAGAGGCACCTAATATTAAAGATAGTTTAGTAGGTACTATAGTTACCTTACCTCTATAATAATTATGTCCGAGATATAGCTAGGTATATATACTCGTAGACTTATTTCAATTTTAAAATCTGGGCAAAGGTTTTCATTCTATAGAACTTACCCAGAGATCTCTGCTTCCTATGTCCAGATGTGATCCATCGATTTTGTATTTTTTTTTATTATACCTACCTACTCTTGGGTATTATACCATTTCTTATTAGGGTGTGTACACATCTGGCGAATGCACTAGTGAGAGGTTCGCGAGCTGCACGCGTGCATTACATTACATAGGTACATAGTGAGATCTATCTGTTCGCGCGCTGTTCCTGCGCCGCGCGTGCTCAAGCTAATGCTGCCTGCGTGCATTCGAAAAGCAACCTTACAACTGAGGGGTATATAAGCGAAACAATCTGAAGCGCGAGCAGCCTGCGCGCATTATGCCAGCCAAGCGTGAGAGGCGCACCTACAGTTTTAGTAGGTATAGTTGCGCACTTACATATAATATAATATGCAGCACGTTAGCAGCGCGTTCGCCAGATGTGTACGCACCTTTAAGAAAGCAGAATGAATCCTAATGTGGGAATATTGCAAGTTGTATTAATTTATGTTTAGACGGTATCTACGTACTATGACGTTTCAGTAGGTAAATCATTTAAAAATGCCTGTCATAAATTATGTTATGACAGGCATATCATAAATTATTATGACTTATAATAATTCATATTCAACGAATTAATTAATTATTAAATTATATTCAACTTATAACTTTGTTATTCTCTATTTACGTCGTGACTAAAGTTTTGAAAAAACACTTCCGGTAGGTAAGTACTAATTTTTGCAAACCTATGTACCTACTTAACTTAGCAAAACAGTTTATGTAGGTATATTAATTAGGTATATAATACATATACATATATTATGTCACCGTAAGATTGTGAAAACCGTTAGAATGTAATCTATCTAGCGAGATTGTAAACTGTCCAAAGATTACAATTTAACGCATTATTTTTCGGTAGATTGTAATCTGTTAGGTAGGTATATTAACCCGATATAACCTAAATGCCCAAGGGCACTACCTGGTTATTTATGTCGAACCCTAACCAAACCTACAAGAAAGAGACAAGAAAACTTAAATAGGTACAATGAATATTTCAAAAATTGACACTCAGAACATTGGACGGTACAGAATCTGTCGACAATTTACAATCTATCGAGATAAAAAGCGTTAGATTGCAATCTAACGTGTTTTGTGATTTTACGGTGACATGTACATATACCTATTCCATTTTCATGGCTCAACAGGTACTAAAATTCTACATCGATGGCTCAACCGCTGAACCGAACTTGCATTCCGAAGGCGGGCTGGGATCTTTTTTAAAGCAGCATAAATATTATCTTCATTCATTCATTATCTTTTTTCATCTGTGTTTCAGCTTATAATATCTGGCTAGATGGTATATATACTTACATGTACCCTGGTAGGCGCTGATGACGTTGAAAAATGCTAAATGGGAAAAAAATACTTGCATACAAGAACCTACCCCAACTAAGTAAGTACAAGTTTTCTTTTGAGAGATGAATTCATATTACATATAAACCTATTATAATATGTACCTTTAACTGTGATAATTATATTAATCATACTAATATTATTTGTAAATGCGAAAGTGTGTTTGCTTGTTGGTTTGTCCTTCAATAACGCCGCAACGAAGCAACGGATCGACGTGATTTTTGGTATGGGTATATAATTGAGGACCCGGAGAGTGACATAGGCTACTTTTAATCCCGGAAAATTAAGAAGTTCCCGCGGGAATCAAAATAACTTGAACCACGCGGACGAAGTCGCGGGCATCAGCTAGTTTATTATAAAAATAACTAACCCTAGGCAAAATATTATTTGTGACCTTTACCTACCTAATCCATTGGGAAGGTCAAAATAGCAATCGGACGGATCTTATAAAATAATAGACCAATAATTCTGCGTTACTTCTATCTAAATTTCTTTTTTACATAATACCCTAAAAGGTATATTTTCTGTTAAATTTTGTATTTACTTAAGCTTTACAAAAGCGTATACAAAACAGTAAAGCCACACGCACCCAAAAGCTAGGACAGAACTTACGAAACTGCGCGGAGAAAAGCAGTAGGAAAATGGGATTGGATTTTACCTTGAGGTATTACTAAATGACGGTGGTGGCCAAAATGTAAACTAACGTTACGAATGGGTAACCACACGTGTGTCACAAGACAATACAAAACTCAATTATAATTATAAATAAATAAATAATATTTATTTGCAGCTTCATATCGTATCTATTTCTACGTCACGTGAGTGAACTAGCATGTTATTTATAATTTATGTATTTTGTATGCATTTTTTTAACAGACACTATCTTATATTTTTGTAGCTTACTAAAACTTTTTCCATTTTCATTGATTGAGGGTTCTTGTGCCGAAAACCACAACCACACCAAAAAATGTTCTTTTTTTTATCCACTACAAGCTAGCCCTTGACTGCGATCTCACCTGATGGTAAGTGATGATGCAGTCTAAGATAGTAGCGGGCTAACCTGTTAGGTTCTCTGTTGGCGGATTGTAGCAAAATAATTGTAATCTTTTCTTGCTAAAACTTGTTTAGTAACTTAGTGAAATTAATTTCTAGTAAATTAAATTATGCAAATAGAGTAAGAAAATGAAGTAATAAAATATATTTTACATCCAGCCGAGTTGCTGTTTAAAATGAAACTTCATCAGTGTGAGTTGTGACGCTTTTAAAGGCATTGTAAATTAAACACGGATAAACGTAACAACATAAATTATTCATTCAATATTTACATCGAAGTAGATTTATTCATACAAACTGTGATTGCTATCACTGTTTTATTATGACGACACAAATATTGTTACAATAAAATAAATATTGATAACAAAATGCCAACATCAAAAAAAATAATTTTGATTTATGAAATTTTATATAATTTTCTAGTAATGGTAACATAAGTTGATAAGGTTTTAAATATTTCAAGCTTACACCTAAATATAAATTTAATATTCGAATCTATATATTCGCTAACATTTTAATGGAATGTTCATATTATATTTAATATACACAACCTTTCAGGAAGACCGTAAATATTTTTCTTTCATATAAAGTTATAATATTTTCACTTAGAGTGAGATTCTTAGATTACTTATATTTTTAATTTACATGACGTTGTAAAATTTTATTACAAAAATATGTTGGAATGCTACTTTATTTTCACACAACCTTCACTCACGGGTTTTCCTGCAAGATTTGTATTACATAATATAAATCAGCTGACTAGTTGTTATAAAATATGGTACCTATGTTACATCAATCTTAGAACTTACACATAATATTAATTTTATAAAGTTAAAGAGTTGGACCAGCCGCTCTCATAACATGGCTTTTCCTGAAGTAAGTAGGTAGTGTTTTGATTTAATATTAGGTAATATTTAAAAATACTTAAATTTATATACTACTTTCATTTCTCATAAATTAAAAAATGGATATATATCACGAATTGTTTGATAATTTGGTAACCAGAGTTTTGCAATGAAATTAAAAAACCAATTTCATCACCTGGATTCTTTTAGTATTGCGTAATGTTGTGAACTAGTATCAAGCAAACGGTAACTCAGTCCAGTCACAACAACAAACTCTACTGTGGTAATTCAACGTCGCTAAGTTTAAGACATTCCTTTTTGAACTAAATATGTTAAACTTAACGACGTTGTTACAAACCCCTGAACCAGTCAGGCGCGAATATTCATTAGCAGCTCTTCATGGTCATATCATGAAACAGATGAGGATGATTTTTTAACTAACCTTACTTCATGTTTTAATTAACTTATTGCCTTTAAAGAACAAGATTTAGAAATTATCTTCGTGAAAGTCCATTTATTTAAAGGATCTCGATCAATATGTTCGAATTTATTATTATCAACAACGAAACCTTCTAAGGAACTTTATACACATTAGCTCTCAATGCAATCGGCGACATTTCAAACAAACATCAAAATATATTAGCGCCATTTGAAACGATAGAAATAAAATTTCCACAGTCGGAAATGTTACTGTCTTAACCGTGCTACTACCACCGTAGTCCCAGTTGGATCACCGGTGGTACCACGGTTAAAACTTGTGGCAGTTGGTATTTGCCGAAAACATCGGGCTAATGTGTAATCAAGCCCAAGAACCTTTTCTATAGCGTGACAGTGAAGTCGCCGTTCTTCTGTTCGGCTTTGTGTGGTGGGGCGGGGCTTTCAGGGCGGGCGGGACGCTCTGGCAACTTAAGCACGAAGTGATCCGTGCTCTCTGCGATACATCACAAACAAACAGTTACAAACTAGAATACTAGAATACTTTATATGGTAGAATAACTTTTGGTAACGACCAAACCTTTCAGGACCGTAAATATTTTAGTTTCTTATAATATGGAGAACAGTGAAATTCGGGATACTCTATCAATACATGAATGGAATCAAGTTAGTCCGTGTACAATTATTAGTCAAAATTCGGGTAAATCGAGATAATAGTTCCTAATTGATAGAGGTTGTCTGAATACCTAATTCAGCCATACGAATATTTTGTTATTGCCAAGTGTAATTCCAACATATTTATTATTGTTTTACAAAAATGTTTGTGTAAAAAAAACTAAAATAATAATTTTATTGGACTCCTTTTCGAAAAAAATATAAACCTATATTTATAAACTAAACAATTTGTATAAAGACAAAAAACCAACAATCAATTTATCAATTATTTAAATATGTATTTTTATTTCAATATAAATAATTTGAATTTATTTTAGTATCAAAATATTAAAAAAATTTCATAGGAGTTCATAATTTTTACTTACCGATATTAAAATAATGTAACTTATTGATATAAAATATGTTGTTATCAGTATATAAATACATGCAGACTTTATGATGTTTGTTTATAAATGTGCAATGTGCAATGTACTTAGTGCAAATCTATGACTGTGCTGACCGATGGCATAAAATGACCTTAGTTACAAATGTACACAATTTGAACCCAATTAATCTATATACTTATATAAAAGCGAAATACGACTCATTCACTCACTGATCACGATATTTCGGGAACTTTAAAGCATACAAACTTGAAATTTGGAAGGTAGATTCCGTAAACATACATCAGCTAAGAAACGGTTTTGAGAAACATCACCTAGGGGGTGAAATAGGGGTAGAATAAGTTTGTATGAAAGTCCTATGCTTTTGAAGTTAGCGACATGAAAATTGGCATTTAAGTTATTAGTTTTAAATAATAAAAATCTGCATTTAAGCTATAAGCCGCTATAAGTAGGCCTTTCGCAGCGGGAAAATCTCATAATCTCTTAGGAAATGCGACATAGTGGGTAAACGTACGAAGTCGCGGGCGACCTCTAGCAAAATATAATTACGTTGAAATGAAGTACAGTCGTTAAATAATCAATTAGTAAAATATGTAAAGCCGTATATTCAATCACTGGTCTCATAATTTAAATTATAGCACGGCAATAATTGTTTATTTTCTTCAGCATATTGGACTAAAGTGGCCATTTGCAGTGGCGATTGTTCTCAAAACGTGAGCGAAATATTACTCTTAAGTATATCCTGTAGCAAAGGGGGAGTGCTGAGTTATTTGACATTGAATTATATTATTTGACAATAATGGTACATCCTGATAAGATTCGGGTGGGAAAGAATCGATATGATATATTTTGCATGACAGCGTCCTGAGCGTAAGCTTTCGAGATAAAACACGTACCGTATTACCTATCCTGTGATACAGCATAATACAGAGTTATTGACATTTATTTGTAGCCAAATCTCGACGTCTGCCCGTTAATAGATAAATATCAGATTTTCGTTCTTAGAAATGAAATAAAATGCCTCTACGTATTTGCACTACTGCACATGTCGCGTTAGTTGACTTGTAATAAACATATTAAATAGGTATTAGGTAGCTAAAATACAGGGTAAAATACGTCGGTAAATAACGAGGAGGCCGTTTTTGCCGTGCAAAATACGAGTATCTTTTAGGGAGTAATGTAGAGCTATACTAAATAAGTAAATTTGTTAACGTTGTCTTAACTTCATCTATTTATAAGTTCCATAAGTGATACAAGTTGTCCTATGTGAAATAAATAAATCATTTCATTTCATTTCATTTCAATATTTTTAGGGCCGATTTAACAATCGCTTTTCTGTACATATTTGCAATATATGTCAAAACGCCGATTTTATGCTTCTCGGAATTAACATAAACTAGTACCAATATAAAAACGGCTACGATGTTTTTGGTGCGTGCTACGTTGATACTACGAGCTTAGGTTTTCCGTCGATGTAGTACTAGGTAAATAATATTTAAAAATAATGAAACCCCACTGACACACACTGAGAATAGAGCTGCAGGACTGCCTAATGTAAGACGCGAGTGTATGAACTATTCTTATAGAGCAATTACAATATACTCAAGTATATCCGTATTTTATAATATTCAATTATTATATATATATTGGTGTCACGTTTGACAAGAGATCACGTGAGTATACCAACCAGCTATGAATAATAAAGATACGTACTCGTATATGAACAAATACTCTCGTTAAACCCTCGTTCATTCTCATTTCTCAGTAACTATAATATGATTCATAGAAAACTACAACAAATGTAAACTTTACTTTCCTAAATAGCATTTCAGTAACTGAGAAAACAAGATGAAATATATTTCGCTAAGCAATCACTTAGGAAATCTCGTAAAAGTGATTTTAAATAAAATAAATGAAATATATAGTAAGTAGTAACTAGATATCCATACTATCCTTACTAATATTATAAATGCGAAAGTGTGTCTGTCTGTCTGTCTGCTACGCTTTCACGGCCCACCTGTTCAACCGATTTTGATGAAATTTGGTACAGAGATAGGTTGCATCCCGAAAAATTAAGGAGTTCCCGCGGGAATTGAAAAATCTCAATATACGCGGAGGAAGTCGCGGACCTCATCTAGTATATTATATATGAGTGGTTAGGATAGGTAATCATAGAAAAACAGAACAGTAAAGTTGTCGCAAATAATTATTAAGTGAGGGTGAATGTGTGCAAAATAGGTTAAAAGCACATTAATGTGAGTATTAATATTCCGCAACGCAATCAATTCTTAGGTAATAAATAGGGTATTATCATTTGAAGTAACAACTGAGATAGTTCGTTTGTTGACCTTAGATAAATAATGTCGTAGATAAATTCTAAGCATCGGATCGCGGAAATGCAAATCTACGACACTTGAATTACGAATGTATATACGAATTTGATACTTGTATTTATTTGTAACCGACAAACGAGTTTTGTGCTCAAAATGTTTATGTCGATCTATCAACGAGATAGCATTTGTGTTAAGATAAGCCGACACAAAAAGCAAACATTAATGTTATTATAAGTTTTAGTTCTGTACAATTATCCAGCCACCACCACATTTAACACTCGGTCTTAGTCTAAACATACACTCACCGATTGATCTGCGATCCGCTTGAGTCCCGTAGAACTCGTCTAGTTCCTTAGCGGAACACAGTGGTGTGTCGACCTGCGTTGTCTCCTCGAACTTAGAATAATCTACTTCGTAACCCTGACGTTCACGATTGTATGACACTAACGGCACAAATCTGTGTCCCCACATTATTTCACTTGTCGTATAACTTGAGCGCGCTTGCGTCGTTTGACCCGTCGATTCGATAGTCCCTTCCAGAATAACAACGATCTCAAACTTTTCTTGAAGTACGTCCGCAGCGGACACTCCATAGAAGGGACTGTTCGCATTTATTCGATGCACCATCGTTATGGGCCAGATGAAGAAAAGATTACTGTCACAACCGTCTGCATTAAGTTCTAATTCTGTCTGATAGTGAGACAAAAGTTCGCCTTCCTTTGTTGTCCTGGTGCGAATTAATTGAGCCCTTACGCTGGCACCGATGATATGAGACTTCCTCAGGTCACCGACTCTGAACATTAGGCATAATTCACCGTCTCGTTGACAAACGACAGCGTATTTAGAGAACAAAAGTGTTTGTGTCCTGTGCTTAGGTCTCGTCATTTTGGCGAACACAATTCCCACCATGAAAGCTTGAATCATAACTCCCACTATACTCTGTAGACACATTATAAATATAGCTTCAGGACATTCTTCCGTCGTTGTACGGGCACCGTAACCGATGGTATGTTGCGTTTCAATGCTGAACAAGAAACATGAGGTGAAATCGTGGATATTAAAGACACACGGTTTCCAACCATTGTTTTCTTGCATAGGCGGTAGATGGTCTAGCTCAAGATCTCCATGTGTGAATGCAATCAGCCACCAAATAAGAGCGAACCCCAACCAGGACAATATGAAGGAGAGCGTGAACACAAGTAGGGTCCATCGCCATTGCGCATCCACGAGTGTCGTGAACATGTCCTGAAGAAACCGCAAACGCCGCTGTGAGATCCGTGACTTGAGAATATTACATTCGCCATTTTTAAGAATCGCCCGCCGTCTTGTCCTTCTAGAAGCACCGTGTCGATGCGAGCGGCTCCTATAAACAAGCATACAAAATATTGATTACATATCGTTCCGTTTCAATGATTCTGGTTAAACATATGCAGATGGAGTATATAAGTGTGAACACGTAGATCACGCTACGACGACGCTACGGCCTTCGTCAATGTTAATATATTCTTATTGTGTAACAATAAAACATAGGTGAACATAATTGGAATGATTTTTCATAAACAACACTGAAATTTGAAACCGCACAAATAAAAACAAACAGAAAGCGAAACAGTACAAGGTTTTTGTGGGCGAAGACGGCACAGGGTGTCGGGGGTCCAACCTCTTGCTGCCGTTGCCTGTTGGGTAGTAGACGCCAGGGGAGAGGCTGCCGTTTCCTGGGACCGCCTTTATTTTGAGCCACTCCGCATCGGGTAGGAGTTGGGCCTCCTCGCGGCTGGCAGGCGACTCCGGGTCGGCGTGCATGTTGTCGTGCGCGCGGCTCACTCGTGCACGATCGTCTGCGCCACCATCCCCCGGATCGCTCGCGCCTCCTGAAGCATCGTACGCGATAATGCCTCGATCACGACTGAATATATCATGCTCTTACGACGCGTTAAACGTTTTATAATTGTATCGCGAAATTCTATATCAAAAATTATCAGTCACGGAAAACAAAGACTACTAGTGCCTATTTTGTCATTCTAACGCTCACGGTGTAGGGTGTCTTACTTTTTATCATTGTATAACGTGAATACGGTACGTAGGTGCGCTCTTGTTCAACTATGGGTAAGATGAACAAGGAACGTTAGTTTATAGTTACGAATACCTGTGTTTAACTTCTATAAAATACTATACCTACTTAATCCAATTATATACAATCTTATTTTACACTATATTTGAAACTTGAAATGGATTTACGTTTTTCAGTAGCTACTTATACGCAATCCATACTTCCATACTAATATTATAAATGCGAAAGTATTTCTGTCTACGCTACGCTTTAACGGCCCATGTTTTCAACCAATAATTTTGATGAAATTTGGTATAGAGGTAGGTTACATCCTGGGGAAGGACTTGTTTACTTTTTATCCCGAAAAGAGTTCCCGCGGGAATCAAAAAACCTTAATCCACGCAGATGAAGTCGTGGGCATCATCTAGTAATCATAATCATAATTATGACGAACTACTACTTAATATTAACTAGTACTATATTATGACAAATTTAACCTTATTTACATAGTTCACTCGGGTGACAATGGATAATAATTTAATAAAATATATACTCGTATGTTGGTATAGGTGTGTATACACATACGTGATTAATAAAACCTTTTCTTCTAACATTTTTATACGAATGTGGTGTTATGTGGCCTGGGTTCGATGGTCATTGAGCCACGCCTTTTCCAGTTTCTCATAAATGGTCGATCAGTGTAAATTAATGGCGCCAATACACATCATTTTAACTACTAATTTGTTACTCTCGCACTATTTACGCAGGAAGGCTATTTTTGAAAATTTTCACACATCACGCAAATTAGTTACTCGTACATAGCAAATTCGCGAAAATATTTAACTAATTGCGCAATAATTTGTATGCGAATTTATTTCTGGTCTGGTTCAGTGGGAAATATGGAGCGTGATTTTGCTATACCTACCACTTTATCGGGAAAAACATGCCAACAACTGATTTAATTTAGCGTTTCCGTACGTTTGTGCGTATAAACTGATCCGGGATAAATTGTCATAGTCTATGGATAAAATGGGTGATGGGTAATATAATAAACGTAGACAGGGAGAGGTATAATAATAAATAATACGGTAATAAACCGTCATCAGATACGAACACGTTTTCTAGTATCGACTATCGATCAATTTATGCTTATTTTATTACCGGTCTTACTTACCAAATCTTCGTCTTAGATTGACCGAGTTCTTAGCTGATGTTAACGGGACCTAGACTGTAAGAAGTATCATTGTAAAGACCGATAACACACTAGAGACGAGACAAAAAGTCTGCTGGAAACGTTCGCGTCGAAGAGGCACGACGTTTTATCCTGTCGTGTTGCAGTTTGTCGTGTCGTAGCTCCATAAGAAATTGAATTGAATTGAATTTTTGTGCACGTTTTTATTAAACGTAGTAGTGTGGTAAGTCCGCTTTAAGATTTACCTTAGATTTACTACTTAAAGGTAAAATTGCATATAAGGGCTAACTTCACATCCAATCATACCTACTAATACAATACCTTCAATTACGCCGTAACAGAGCAACGGATCGACGTAATTTTTGACATAGGTATTGTTGAGGACCGCAGAGTGACATAGGCTACTTTTTATCCCGGCAAATTGAGGAGGAGTTAAGGAGAATAAAAAAAACTTAAACCACGCGGAGGAAGTCGCGGGCATCAGCTAGTAGAACATAATTAGGGGCTGTTTCACAATCGACAAATAAATTCCTATACAACATTTGTCAAAACATAAGATTTATTCGTCAGATAACTGATAAGGTTTTCTTGGCAATTGCGAAACAGGCTCTATAATCTATCATCGATGGCAAAAGATAAAGTATCAATGACTTACAGCATTTCGGATAAATATATTAAAGATGTTAATAACTTTATTTACAAGGCGTCTTAAAGCTAATATGTTTTCCACCACGCCTCTTCAGGCCGTTCACGACTATATCTTATTTATTATTGAAACAGATAGGTAAATACCGACTGAATCCATCGTGATTACAGAATCAGCACTAATTTGCGTTGTTTGTGCGCGCATGATCGTCAAAATATTCCGAATGTGCGAGAATTCAAAGGATCTTGTGTAGAGGTGGTTAATAAAGTACATAGCGCATTTTTTTCATAGCACGGACAGCATGCTATCCGAGGAGCCTCTATGTTGCTACGGTGCTAGGACGCGCGCGCGTTGCTTCGTAGTTCGTTTCGTGGTTTCGTAGCACTAGTAGCGCCCGTAGCGGCGCCCGCCTGCCGGTAGCGCGCTGGCCGGCCGCCTCGCGTAACGCGCTGTTGTGAGTGTCAAAATATGCTTTCATGCGTGCTATGGCATAGCATATTTAAAGCATGCTAAAAATTTATAGTTTATAACCTGTAGCGTGCTATGGTTTTATAGCAGTTTTGAACAACTCTAATCTTGTGCAATAACTGTCCGATCTGAATCCGAGAAAATACCATCTGAAATGGCTATAATACCAACCAACCAACTGCATTTTACTAATTAGAGTACAGTTTTCATATTCATGAAATTTCGGATCTTTGTACATGCGCCATGGATGATCTGCTTGATTTAAAGATTAAAAGGTCATATTTTTCTAGATGCATTAAAAATATTCGAGTATTTAACTAATAAAACGTCTTTTCTTTTGATAAAAAATATCACTTGATATGAAATAATCCGCAGCTGGACACCAAGCGCTACAAAACTAGAGTTTGCAAATCCTACCATAATAATATGTCGTCCCTCGGCTAGGTATTCTAATTCAAATTATTTTCATTCAAATAAACCGTTACAAGTGCTTCTGAATCTTCATGTTCACATGATTGATTCATCTACTACTGGTTTGGAATGTACTTCCAAGATTTCTAATTCAAGATTATTGATTCTGAGAGAAGATTTCTGGAGAATCTATGGCTTGTAAGGTTGCTCGGTTTAAACGACGACTATAGGCTTTGGGGAGGAACGACATCGCGTAGTGTCTGATCTATAAATAAACAGTAACCAGAGAGCACTTCCCAATCAAATAGGTATAAATCAGAATGAACCAAGCCGCGACACCTAGCAAATTGTCCCCGTTGCCTGTCATCATGGACTTGTGCATCATCGCGTGTCCGACTGCAAGTAGTAAGCAAGTAGGTTTATTACCGCTGATCTACATCTATCCTTAATAAAACAGTTCTTGGTATCTTCAAAGTTATTTTAAGAACTTTTACTTAGCGATGGTTACCCGGTTACTATGGCCCGCCCTGTACGAGGCATGCACAAATTGTATATTGTATAACAGGTAAAGTGAACTAAAAGTGATTTCGACAGAACAATAGCCATGCACGGCTAGCAAGACAGAAGAATCATTATTTCTGCTATAGATCTCAGTCTAAGTTTCTAAAATATAAATCCACCCTTATATCAACTACAATTACGAATAGGTAGGTTAACATCGTTAAACAACATATTAGGGACATCCTATGATTCCTTGCAACCATTTTGTGAAGAGTATGCTTAAATTTTTTTATTTAGAAACTATAGATAAGTATTCTCATAAGACTAAACGAAGAAAACTATATATATATATATATAATTGTTCGTCGTTTTAGCTGTCTATCATAAGACTATAAAAGTAGAAAATAGATGCGATTTTTTTTCTTCCTTTTCCAACTTTTCCCGGAATTGTGAGTTGTCGATTTATTCTTATGAGTTTATTGTCGCTATTTAATTGCATATTTAATAACGAAGATTATGAACTTTTATCTCATTTATTATTAATTAACAATCCAATAAAAGCTTTATTACCTAGTTGCTTCTTACAAATCGCAGCTTCACTCGCGTGGTTAATGGAATTTTATTTTTTTATTTTAGTTAGGTAATTTTATTACCTACTTTTATTGAGGTCACCGAAAATATTTAATAGAAAGAATTACAATCATTCGCCTTAAAATATATTATAGTAAACGAAATAAAATAAATAGCTAGGATCGCTAATAATGCAAAAGTAAGTACCTATCGTAAATATATGTAAGTTCGTCTGATTTTTTTCATTGCAAATTAGTTTTTTCTATTATCGTGTGTGAAATTGTATTGTGTTATTTAAGTTATTGACTAAAAGACTGACAACAAAAGGTTCCGTCTTTAGGCACTATCGCACGAAGTATAATATAATACCCTAATGTAATATTACCCTATAAAAATTTCTAATATACCTAATAATTGCCTACAATTAGTATGAAGTTAAATTTAACTATTTTTACCCTCGACGAAACGGAGACGGTAGGTATATGTGTTTGCCCTAAGAGGTTGTGTGTTTGTTTGTTTGTTTGTTTGTGCATTTTTTTGTTATCGTTTTACTGGAAAACTACTGGACCGATTGAGATGCGGTTTTTGCATTAGATATGTATAGCTTGTGAGAAGGTTCTTAGATATATTTTAGGACCATAGACAACCAAGCCGAGCTGTAGTCTATGATTTAAATTTTTCAACATGTTACCATTTTTCTCAAAAAGTACTGGGCCGATTGAGATGCGGTTTTTTGCATTAGATATGGATAGCTTGTGACAAGGTTCTTAGATATATTTTAGGACCATAGACAACCAAGCTGAGCTGTAGTCTATGATTTTAATTTTTCAATAGGTTACCATTTTTCTCAAAAAGTACTGTGCCGATTGAGATGCGGTTTTTTGCATTAGATATGTATAGCTTGTGAAAAGGTTTTTAGATATATTTTAGGACCATAGACAAACAAGCTGAACTATAGTCTATGATTTTAATTTTTCAATATGTTACAATTTTTCTCAAAAAGTTCTGGGCCGATTGAGATGCGGTTTTTTGCATTAGATATATAAAGCTTGTGAGAAGGTTCTTAGATATATTTTAGGACCATAGACTACCAAGCTGAGCTGTAGTCTATGATTTTAATTTTTCAATATGTTATTATTTTTCTCAAAAAATACTGGGCCGATTGAGATGAGGTTTTTTACATTAGATATGTATAGCTTGTGAGAAGGTTCTTAGATATATTTTAGGACCATAGACAATCGTGCAATCGTGATTTAGTAAGTGGTCATAGGAACTCCTTAAGTTCTCATCGTAAACCCGTCGTGTTTAGACTCTTTTGATTTGTCTTGACTAGCACTTTGTACCTAGATGCTGCTCAGGGTCTCATGATGGAGCCAGGAGGTGGTTATGGGAACTCCTTAAGTTCTCATCGTAAACCCATTGTATTTGGACTCTTTTGATTTGTCTTGACTAGCACTTTGTACCTAGATGCTGCCCAGGGTCTAATGATGGAGCCAGGAAGTGGTCACAGGAACTCCTTAAGTGATCAAATTTTTTTAACAATTTTTATCAGAATATTAAAATTTAACACTATTTGACACCTCTAATTACTACTAAGCACAAGTTTTATCTCGGAATGAGAATGGTTTGGCCATTGTCCACCACGCTGGTGAAAAAAACTACTGAGCCGGCAAATATGCAGTTTTGTGTTTTAGATATTATTACCCTCGACGAAACGGAGACGGTATATTTTTATATATACTTTTGCTAAGTTCTAATTGTTGTTTCAATGGAGCTCTGCAGTTCTTTAAAATTTTTAATTTTATTACTTGTAGGTACATAATCATTTAAGCGCAATTTCTTCTTGGTGGAAAGATTTTGTGACTTGATTAATCACTATGTTATCTAGACGTGCAATGTTTACCGATTTTGGTGGATTTGGCAGATTAAGTTTATCCCCTTGTTCGACCGTCTTCCAACCTATTTACAAACCTTGATATGTGACGTTAACGTGAAATTAAAGCGAGATTAACTCTTAGTGTGGAGGATTATGTGGATAGTTGTTGTAGCTTTTATACGTTTGTTGTTGTACGGTCTAACCAAACGAGTAATCCACAATGTATACTTAAGTAATAATAATTGATAATGTTTATTTAAGCTGAGGTCAATAATTGATAATAATGAGATAAAAACATTTTACAAAGATTTTAAATGTCGCAAAATTATTTTTTATCCACTACAAATTAACTCTTGATTGTGATTCAGATTGATGAAAATTCGGTCTAAGATGATAACGGGCTAACCCATAGACATAGGATTTTTTCGCTAACCTGTCAGAGGTATGGCAGTTATATTACAGCCAATAGCCATACTCCTACACGGCATCGCACAGAAACGCTCCTTTCGCCTGTGGATCGGTCTGATTAAGCGCTGCAAAACAATACCGAGTAACTGCGGATCGGTCTGATTAAGCGCTGCAAAACAATACCGAGTAACTGCGGATCGGTCTGATTAAGCGCTGCAAAACAATACCGAGTAACTGCGGATCGGTCTGATTAAGCGCTGCAAAACAATACCGAGTAACTGCGGATCGGTCTGATTAAGCGCTGCAAAACAATACCGAGTAACTGCGGATCGGTCTGATTAAGCGCTGCAAAACAATACCGAGTAACTGCGGATCGGTCTGATTAAGCGCTGCAAAACAATACCGAGTAACTGCGGATCGGTCTGATTAAGCGCTGCAAAACAATACCGAGTAACTGCGGATCGGTCTGATTAAGCGCTGCAAAACAATACCGAGTAACTGCGGATCGGTCTGATTAAGCGCTGCAAAACAATACCGAGTAACTGCGGATCGGTCTGATTAAGCGCTGCAAAACAATACCGAGTAACTGCGGATCGGTCTGATTAAGCGCTGCAAAACAATACCGAGTAACTGCGGATCGGTCTGATTAAGCGCTGCAAAACAATACCGAGTAACTGCGGATCGGTCTGATTAAGCGCTGCAAAACAATACCGAGTAACTGCGGATCGGTCTGATTAAGCGCTGCAAAACAATACCGAGTAACTGCGGATCGGTCTGATTAAGCGCTGCAAAACAATACCGAGTAACTGCGGATCGGTCTGATTAAGCGCTGCAAAACAATACCGAGTAACTGCGGATCGGTCTGATTAAGCGCTGCAAAACAATACCGAGTAACTGCGGATCGGTCTGATTAAGCGCTGCAAAACAATACCGAGTAACTGCGGATCGGTCTGATTAAGCGCTGCAAAACAATACCGAGTAACTGCGGATCGGTCTGATTAAGCGCTGCAAAACAATACCGAGTAACTGCGGATCGGTCTGATTAAGCGCTGCAAAACAATACCGAGTAACTGCGGATCGGTCTGATTAAGCGCTGCAAAACAATACCGAGTAACTGCGGATCGGTCTGATTAAGCGCTGCAAAACAATACCGAGTAACTGCGGATCGGTCTGATTAAGCGCTGCAAAACAATACCGAGTAACTGCGGATCGGTCTGATTAAGCGCTGCAAAACAATACCGAGTAACTGCGGATCGGTCTGATTAAGCGCTGCAAAACAATACCGAGTAACTGCGGATCGGTCTGATTAAGCGCTGCAAAACAATACCGAGTAACTGCGGATCGGTCTGATTAAGCGCTGCAAAACAATACCGAGTAACTGCGGATCGGTCTGATTAAGCGCTGCAAAACAATACCGAGTAACTGCGGATCGGTCTGATTAAGCGCTGCAAAACAATACCGAGTAACTGCGGATCGGTCTGATTAAGCGCTGCAAAACAATACCGAGTAACTGCGGATCGGTCTGATTAAGCGCTGCAAAACAATACCGAGTAACTGCGGATCGGTCTGATTAAGCGCTGCAAAACAATACCGAGTAACTGCGGATCGGTCTGATTAAGCGCTGCAAAACAATACCGAGTAACTGCGGATCGGTCTGATTAAGCGCTGCAAAACAATACCGAGTAACTGCGGATCGGTCTGATTAAGCGCTGCAAAACAATACCGAGTAACTGCGGATCGGTCTGATTAAGCGCTGCAAAACAATACCGAGTAACTGCGGATCGGTCTGATTAAGCGCTGCAAAACAATACCGAGTAACTGCGGATCGGTCTGATTAAGCGCTGCAAAACAATACCGAGTAACTGCGGATCGGTCTGATTAAGCGCTGCAAAACAATACCGAGTAACTGCGGATCGGTCTGATTAAGCGCTGCAAAACAATACCGAGTAACTGCGGATCGGTCTGATTAAGCGCTGCAAAACAATACCGAGTAACTGCGGATCGGTCTGATTAAGCGCTGCAAAACAATACCGAGTAACTGCGGATCGGTCTGATTAAGCGCTGCAAAACAATACCGAGTAACTGCGGATCGGTCTGATTAAGCGCTGCAAAACAATACCGAGTAACTGCGGATCGGTCTGATTAAGATCGATCTAGTATGGACGCCACGCGCTTCACCAGATGCGGCACGTTTATATTTCTTACAAATACCATACTGTCTCTATTCTTTTCAAACTTTGTTAAAACCTACTATGATAGACAAGGACACACTGGGATTTTTTTGGGGGCCCTACTCAATGAAATAATTCTATGGGTAGAAATTTCGTGCGAGGAGGACACCACTTGTAATTTGATTTTTTTTTCTTTTTTTTGTTTTTTTGTTATAAAATGGAAAAGAGTCTTTGTTTCGTGTGTTTTTACTCTAAAATGACTAACCATAGAGACAACCATCGAGTTCAAACAAAGATACTGGATAAAGTGTAATACATATTTTTCTGAGTTTTTAATTTTAAAAAGGGGGTCATTTTTTTATTTATTTTTGTTATTTTTCTGTGTTAACCATAAAGAAGAGCGATTACCTTTTAAACTTAAATCTATAGCTATAGTTTATAACGATTTGAATGACATACTTTGTTTTCATAGCTTTAGTACGTAATACGAGATATGTTTATTTATATTGCGCGGTTGCTAGAACATACTCAATTCATAGTCTGTCGGTACCTACTACTTACTACTACTGTAGTAGTCAGTAGTACCTACAGAATATGAAACCAATTTAAACAACTACAGCCTCTCACGCAGGGTATTCTAGGACTTAGTACTCTAGGATGTAGGGTAGGTACTTAGTTATGTCAACAGCATCAGAGTATCCAATAAGTCAAATATTATGATGTTATGCCTTTGGTCGGAACAATATTATTGTGACATACCTATCTGATAAAATAAGCAAAAAACATGTGATTAAAAAAGAATATAATCAATTGATAATACTAACTTTGTTTTATTATATTACCCATCAAGATAGCACCTTGTCACTGCTAAACTATTAAAACGAAAGTAGCACACAGTTGGTCAACAATGATAATGTCACCTTATCATTTAACTATTTACGTCTGCGTCTCATCTTGAAACACTTCACTTGTTTTTAATCCGAATATTTAAAAAAAAGGTATAAATAAGACGTATAATTAATAATTATTATAATAATCGTCACATCACTATTACATTAAAGTTATTTGATAACATTATATTTGTGTGGTAAATAAACATTTTAATGCTTTAATCTAATCTGTCTAATTTATTTAATGTGGATTCATTGAAAATCATTCGAACACTAAATTAGTTTTATTGTAGGTACAAAGATTATACTATCGCGCACATGTATTGTCTTGTGCGAATATTTTTTTAAACTATTTCGATAAGAATGGAATACCTATATCTTTGGCCCGATTAGATATTGAGCCGTCAAGGATTCTGATTCACTTTGTGCCAGGAAAGTGATAAGATGCAATTTATTTAGGTACAACTATTCTCTCAGACTCATATGTAGATTAAGCACTACAGTCTTATTCATTAGTTACTACGATTAGTTCTACTTTCGGTTAGATTCACGATCCTTACATAACCAAATTTTGGCGAAAGTTAGGTATTAACTTGCATCCCGGTGAGGTACCTACCTATGTACATAGTCTACTTAGGTACCTTTTTATCCTGGAAAATCTTTCTCGAGTTGTACATACTAATATTATGAATTCAAAAGTGCGTCTATCAGTCTATTTGTTTATTCAGGTATTTAATTCACAAATAACACATTGGAGTTTATTTGGTTTCTTCCGTGCTCGTAAGCGCTTGACGGCTTGTCTGAGTACATTCCTCTACGTTTAATGCAACTATGTAGATATAGGAAATATAATTTAAAAAGAGAGTTACATATTTGTTCCGTTTGCCATGGACACCCTGGAGCCGTGGAGTTTTTGCCAAAAATTTATTTGCGAGATATTTCACCGCGGTTAATTGCCTCATCTGGTGAGTGGTGACAGGAGGGCTAAGCTATTCACACACGGCATAAGTGAAACTTCAGAAAAGTAGCGTAGTAGCAGAATGAGATAAATGTAACTTGTATTCTATCTCATTCTCTCGCAGGCTAAATTCTACTATGTATTTGTCTCTTTTTGGTCTCGCTTTTTCGTTCCGTTTTTCAACAAAAAGCAATAACCTGCGTAGCACAACGGCTACGCGGCATGCGACGGCTCAAACGCGGCCCCTAGCTACGCCCGCTCCGTAACGATGTGTCCCTTTCACATCCGCTTTCAGTTCTTAGCGCAAAAACAGCTTCTGGCGGCCAAAAAGTCCATGTGTCTCAATTTTTATGGATCCTGTCCGGTCATTGTGTGACCTGTGTACTGTGTTCAGTCTTAGAGTCACGTGGAACACTCCAACGCAACGCCCCTATACTGTCCTTTTATTAATCTATTGTCACGATAGGTAATATAGCGGGTTCAGGCCTATACATTTCGTAATTGTGGATTTGTCACTCATATACCTGTAAAAGCATAATCAGCTATTTGAAGATAAAGAATATTTGCTAATCCCATTGTTTGCCGTTACGAATATTTATGACGTCACTTATCCGTCTATAAAATGTCTTAAATTCCGCCGCGAGTTTTTTTGACCGAGCGAAGCGAAGGTCACTGAGTCTACTTGAGTGAATTTGCACATGTCTGTCCGTCCGTCCGTCCGTCTGTCAGAGCCTTATAACTTCTGAATTACTGAACGTAATTACTTCAGCTTTAAACATAATATGTGTGAAAACTCTTTAGTGATATCTTCGATATTCGAATGTAATTTTTAATATATATGACTGTGTCATTCAAAAATTAATTAATAAACCTTTTCTCTGTTCAAACAACATATTTTACTTTCATTATCCTAGTTTTCTAGTATTATATCTTCAAAAGGTTATGGCCCTATCCACGAAAATCGCCATCAAGAACCTCTGCGGCCTAGATGACTATTCTACGTGGAAATTCGCAATAAAAATGGTTCTCATACGAGAAAAATTGTTCACATATACGTCAAAGTACCCGGATTCCCAGGATTCTACCGCCATCGAGAAGGACCAAGATGCATTGGCTTTAATTTGTCTGCATGTGGAACCTATACTATATGCGTACGTACACAATGCAATATATGCCAAAGACGCTTGGGATAGCTTAGCGAAAGCATTTGAGGATAAAGGCGTTAATCGTAGAATCACCCTCATGAATGCTTTACTGGATGAGAAGCTGGAGAGACACTCATCGATGCATGAATATGTTGCTGCGGTTATGTCTCTTTCTCAAAAACTGAAGGATATTGCCACCGGATTTGACGATGATCTTGTAGCTGTCGTGTTACTGAGAGGACTACCTGAAGAGTACAGGCCTATGCGAATGGCACTGGAACACTCTGGGATGAAGTTGACTTCAGAGAACGTGCGGCAGAAGTTACTACAGGAGGATTCACGTCAAGGTTGTAATACATCGTCTTCAGCGGACTCAGCATTGACTGTGAGTAAGAAACGGAATGGGAACAAAGAGAGGAACATAAAAATGAAATGCTTTAAGTGTGGAAAATATGGACATAAGAAACCAGACTGTCCTGAAAGAAAGAAAACAGATTCGACTTCCAAACCGAAGGACGTCGTGAGCCTGTCTTCATTCAGTGCCGGGGACTCCTTCAATCCGACGGAGTGGTACATCGACAGTGGAGCATCTTCACATATGACTTTTCAAAAACACTTATTTAAAAATTTAATTACTAATGTTGGTATAAATGATGTGAAATGTGCGAATAATGATAAGATGGAATGCGTGGGTAAAGGTGACATCATAGTGAGTATAAATGGACGAATGCTTGCCATGAGGGATGTTATGTATGTACCTAATTTGCGTGTAAATCTATTATCTGTTTCAAAATTAGTAGAGAAAGGATGGAAAGTAAGTTTTGACAGGGATGGGTGCAAGTTAATTCACCATTTGATTCCAGGTCATTTCAAGGGAAAGCTTTTGGCTATTGCAAGTGAAGTCTCAGGTATCTACAAGCTTGAAGGTTATCAGGTGATTGTAGATGGGGCTGCATTGGCGTCAGTAAAAGCAGGTAATCCTTTGATGTTATGGCATCGGCGGCTTGGACACGTTAATGAACGAGATTTACGTAAGCTTCCAGGTATGGATTTTGGAAAGAGTGTAATGGAGCCTTGTGTAGCCTGCATTAAGGGGAAGGCACACCGTTTACCTTTTCCAGTTGGTGAGTCTGAAAGGGCAGTCGAAAGATTGCAACTGGTTCACGCAGATATCTGTGGTCCTATGTCTGAACCCTCATACGGTGGATCTCGGTATATGCTAGTTATTTTAGACGATTTTACACGTAAATCTTTTGTATATTTTCTTAAATCAAAAGATCAAGTTTTAGATCATTTTAAAATTTTTCTAGCATCTGTAGAATTAGAGACCGGATTGAGAGTGAAGTGCATACGCACAGACAATGGTAGAGAATTCGTGAATAAACATTTTGATAGTTTTTTACGGCAAAAGGGGATTAAACATCAATTGACTGTTCCCTACACTCCTGAACAAAACGGTGTAGTGGAGCGAGCCAACCGCACAATCGTGGAGATGGCTCGTGCTATGTTGTCGGAAAAGGGATTGAGTGTGAAACTATGGGCAGAAGCTTGTAATACTGCTGTTTATACAAAGAACAGGCTGCGTCATAGTGGTAACAATGGCAAGATTCCTGAGGAGTTGTGGACAGGGAAGGCTCAGTTTTTTGATCATTTTAGAGTTTTTGGAACGAAAGCGTTTGTGCACGTGCCCAAGGAAACTCGGACGAAATGGAGCCCTAAAGCGATAGAACATATCTTTGTTGGTTACTGTGAAGAAACCAAGGGATACCGTTTCATAAATCCCAGTAATCCATGCATCATTGTAAGAGCAAGGGATGTAGTTTTTTTGGAGGACTCTACAGGTATTTCAGGGGATCCTAGTCAACTTGTAGACAGTGATGACAAAGGCACTGAAGTAATTTGGGAACTTACAAAGGTAGAAAGCCAGTCACATTCATCACCTGGTTGTGAAGATACTTCTCAAGGGTTAGGTTCCGCAGATGAAGCTGAAGTTTATGAGGATGCGGAAGTGGAAATGGGTGGAACGAGTAATAGCGAAGCAGAAAACGTCATGGTGGAAAACGTTGAAGTTCAAGAGACAATTGATAGAGGAGAATCAAACGAAGTTGAATGTCGTTATCCTCTACGTAATAGAATTCGTCAAGGAAATACTCATGGACTTACATGCTATACAGCAGATCAGGAGCCTTTGACAGTTAAAGAAGCCTTGAGTCGAGAAGATAAGGATAACTGGAAGGAAGCTATGAAGAAAGAGATGGATTCTATGTGCGAGAATAAAGTCTGGAAACTTGTCGACAAACCACCTGGAGCTAAAATCGTGGGAAATAAGTGGATTTTCAAATACAAGTATGATGCATATGGGAGCAAGACCTACAAAGCTCGACTTGTGGCGAAGGGTTTCACTCAGTCATATGGTGTCGACTACTTTGAAACTTATTCACCAGTCGTGAGAAGATCGACAGTTAGACTGCTGTTATCGTTGGCTGTTGAAAAGGACATGTTCATCAGTCACTTCGATGTGAACACCGCCTTTCTGAACGGTGATTTACATGAAAGGGTTTATATGCGACAGCCGGAGGGTTGCATAGACGAAAACTCAAAAGAAAAAGTTTGCTTACTAGAAAAAGCAATATACGGCCTTAAACAAGCTTCTCGGTCATGGAATGAAAAAGTAAATGAAGTGTTATTGTCATTGAACTTCAAACGTTGTGACTTTGATAGCTGTCTTTACAAAAATAATAATTTTTATATCGCTTTATATGTTGATGATTTTTTATTATTTTACAAAGACAAGCAGCAGAAAGAAGTATTCTTAGACAATCTTCGTAAGCATTTCAAGATAAAGGATTTAGGGGAAGCTAGACAAGTTTTGGGTATGCTTTTGTCTAGGACTAATACCGGCATATATTTGAGTCAAGAGAGGTTTATTTCGAAGATCTTGAATGAATATGGTATGTCCGACTGCAAAACAGCGAAAACTCCGATGGAAATGGACTTCCATAAAGCCTTGGCGGAAGGGGAAGAAGGTAAGCTATTGTCCGGCCAAGACTCTCGTAGTTATCAAGCGCTCATGGGGTCACTTAACTATTTGGCCTGTAACACACGTCCGGATATTGCAGCTGCGGTAAATTTCTTGGCGCAGTATAACTCTTGTTGTAAGGAGCGTCATTGGATAGCCGCTAAACATATCTTGAGGTACCTTCAAGGTACAAAGGATCTCGGTTTGATATTTTCCAAGTCGCCGGTGCAGGATATCACGGGATTTGTAGATGCTGACTGGGGAGGGAATATCAAAGATAGGAAATCTTATTCTGGATTTATTTTTAGATGCGGAAACTCGATGATTAATTGGGAATGCCGGAAACAAGCTTGTGTAGCACTGTCGTCAACGGAAGCTGAATATATTGCACTTTCAGAGGCAACAAAGGAGGCAGCTCACTTGCGGCAGCTGAATGCATTTATACGAGGTGAAGTTCTTAGGTCTATTTGTATATTCGTAGATAATCAGAGTGCTATTAAACTTGCGTACAATCCTGTAGCGCATAGACGGACGAAACATATAGACATAAGGGCACACTATGTGAGAGATTGTATTGCAAAGAATGTTGTACATCTGGACTATGTCTGTACGGAGGATAACCCAGCAGATATGCTGACAAAACCATTAGGTCGAGTGGCATTTAACAAATGTGTGCGCGAACTGAGTATGGGCGTATGCAGAGTGGTGTGATATGTGGATATCTGAAGATGGATGTTGTTTGAGGGGAAGTGTGAAAACTCTTTAGTGATATCTTCGATATTCGAATGTAATTTTTAATATATATGACTGTGTCATTCAAAAATTAATTAATAAACCTTTTCTCTGTTCAAACAACATATTTTACTTTCATTATCCTAGTTTTCTAGTATTATATCTTCAAAAATATGTAAACCGATGGCCTCCAGCCGAATATGGCTTAAAAACTTATAAAAATCTTTATTTCAGGGGGGCTCTCATAGAAGCGAATGCGAAGTAAAATATTTTTTTCACACCACATGCTCGACAATGCCGAATTATATGTCATGTAAACCTTACCGAAAGCAAGACATTATATCTCTTGGCTTTAGCCGGGTTATAATGTTCTATTGAATTTCATTATAACCCGCTGGTTAGTAATGTTATTTTCACTTTCATAATTCTTATTGCTATGTTCATAAAGTCTAATTTCGCTAAACTCGATTTTAGAAAACCGAAGCCGTGGCCCACTAGATTCGCACTGAGACGAACTTCGTTTGTTTGTCAAATCGAGTAGGCCACGCCAGCTGAAAGAAGTTGCTATAGCCGTAGCTATAGTAGTACCTTTAGAAGATTCTATAAATATTTCAAAAAAAATATCAAAAATGTCGAGTGATGAAAGTATTTTGACTCCAGAAGCTATTAAATATAACGTTATCTTTCCATAATTGGACTAATGTCTCGAATATCAATTTGCACTTTTAATTTGCTATAATAAACACTATCTACTATGCATGGTTTTTTTATTGTCTCGCATAAAGTGAGAAAAGTAGAGTATACACCACCGGGATAAAACTGTTTTTTTCTTGGGCGCTTGAATCCCTCACTGCACTCAGGACTCAATCTTAATTCCCTCGCTTTGCTCGGGAATTAACTTATAACACCCTCGCTGCGCTCGGGAGTTACATTTGGAGTCCTTCGTAACGTTCAGGATTCAATGTAGCGCCCGTGACATAAAACAGTGCTTTATCCCCTTGGTGTATAATCTACTATAGCGTTACATAGGGTTGCGGTATATCATTTTAAAGATAATTAGGAATAGAGTCCAAAATATTTTTTTTCCCCTAAAAATTACGAAATATCTATAAATGGCTTTCAAAGTGGAGATTTTCTAATGTCCAAAGTTGACCTCAGAACTCTAAATTTTCAGAAAGGCTGAGCCCGAAACTTGATCAATTATTTGAATCATATCCTGTACTTGAACAACAAATACCTACTAAAATTAGAAAAATATTATAAGGAAACGAAATTATTTAATTTTTAATGAGCTTCAGTATTTTTAACAGAACTTCACAATGATGTCAATAGATGGCGCCGCGAGGGCTTAGTTCGGGGCGAACCACTACTTTAAAGCGTTTTTTTGTTGAAATCGTAATTCAAACTGCTTTGCCGTGAAGGTGGTTCACTGAAACCGAAGACTCAATAAATCAGATAACCCAAATTGACTCAAATTGAAACATGGCATTTGTCAATTTAAAGGACGGAGATAATATGGCATCTATACGTCCTTCTACGTCAACGTTTATGGTGTCTACGTACCTAATATTACGAGGTTTCGGGGGAGGGTGAAAAGAAGGAAAACTTACAAATTACCATTCTAGTTTTTAGGGTTCCGTAGTCAACAAGGAACCCTTATAGTTACAGCATGATCGTGCGTCCGTCTGTCCGTGGCTTAGCTCTGAGACTATTAGTACTAGAAAGCTGAAATTTGTTATGGTCACGGGTACATGTCACCGTAAGATTTTAAAAACCGTTAGGTTGTAATCTAATTAGCGAAATTGTAAACTGTCGCCAGATTACAATTTAACGCAAAACTTAGGTTTTGCGTTAAATTACCCGCCCGGCCGCAATTTATGTTGAACCCTAACCTAACCTACAAGAAAGAGACAATTATGATAACGTAAATACAACGAATATTTCAAAAAATAGACAGTCAGAACATTGAACGGTTCACAATCTGTCGATAGTTCACAATTTCGCTAATCTTACGGTGACATATACATATTAATCACGCCGACAAAGTGGAAACTAAAATTATGAAAAAAATATTTGGGTCATATGTTAACCACACCATGGTGAGGTCGTTCAAAAATAGCGCGGGTGTAGGGAAACCATTTTTTGATTCAGGGATATTCATAAGCTTTAAGGTGCATGACAAGGGTCTGCCCGCGAAATTCAAATTTAATTTGGTTTTTCACAATTTGTAAACTAATACGACAAAGTAGGCTTATGGCATTCAAATTGCGAGCGTAGGAATATCATCTTCACAGGTTTATATAAAAATCTTTACTTGAAAGTGCCCAGTTTAAGAAATTAGTCAAATTAATGACTAATTTGTGAGTAACTCACGTCAAACTCATTATTTTGACTAATTTCTTAAACTGGACACTTTCAAGTAAAGATTTTTATATAAACCTGTGAAGATGATATTCCTACGCTCGCAATTTGAATGCCATAAGCCTACTTTGTCGTATTAGTTTACAAATTGTGAAAAACCAAATTAAATTTGAATTTCGCGGGCAGACCCTTGTCATCGACCTTAAAGTGCTAATTTTTATTACAGTCCAGTGGCATGGCATAGTACCGAATCGCTAATTCGCTTGGCGGTACGTCTTTGCCGGTAGAGTGGTAAATAGCCACGGTCGTAGTCTCCCACCAGTCCAGACCAGAGAAAATTCAGAAATTTAAATAAATTTACTAAATTGACCATGCCGGGAACCGAACCCGGGACCTCCTGCTACAAGGCTGCAGCGCTCACCACTGCGTCAGGGAGGTCGTCAAACCCAATTATTGGAGAGATCAAATCAGCCACACCACTACCACCGACTTACACTTAACGAAGTTAAAGTCGACACCCCCAAATAGGAGGCCAAAGTCACCGCTTCACCCAAACTAATATTATAAATGCACAAATATTTCTGTCTGCTCACGGCTCATCTTTTCTACTGAAATCAGGCGAAAAGAAAGAAGAAAGTCGTTTCATCAATATTGATGAAATTTGGAACAGAGATAGGTTTCACCCCGGAATTGGACATATAGGCAGGAATAGACTTTTTATCCCAAAAAAACCAAGAGTTCCCTTGGGACTTTTCATAAACCTAAATCCACTCGGACTAAGTCGCGGGCAACATCTAATTTAAAATAGTCTTTAATCTACTTATAAACCTACCTGCAGTCATGCCTGTACACAGTACTTTGCCCAATCGAGCTGCAATAAGTTGGTATCCTATGAAGACTGGATGAGGGTTGCATCAATGGAGGCCTCAGGAAACCGCTGCCTCCATACCCGACCCCCAGCATTGGGGACTCCAAGACAGAGCTGTCTAATACACTCGTCTCGTCAGTTTCCTCTTCAATTGCACCAGGTTTGTAGAAAATCTTGCCTGCAGAAAGCGCAGGCTTCGTCTTTGTTTCCTTTGGTCCATCATCTTTCCTTACTTGCATTTCATAGGAGGGCGAATCTTCTGCACTCATTTTATTATCTGATTAA
This sequence comes from Erebia aethiops, assembly GCA_923060345.2. Classification (NCBI taxonomy): domain Eukaryota; kingdom Metazoa; phylum Arthropoda; class Insecta; order Lepidoptera; family Nymphalidae; genus Erebia; species Erebia aethiops. Next base: position 22,318,621 of record OV281082.1, read on the forward strand.
ATATATGGGTGCCTTACGAAGCTCCGTTAGTCAGGTCACGCGCTCGTGGTTTTGAATCTGATCATGGTTGGTGATCATTTTTGTAGTTTCGATGATCGGTTTATTGGAAATCATTGAAGTGTATCTGAAAAAAAACAAAAATTTGCTTAGAAGCTACTGTTGTAGTAAGAAAACTTTGGAAGCTTTACTTATGTATTATCTTGAAGTTCCACGTTAGGATTTTCTGATTAATTGAATATAACATAAAGCTTTACTAATTCATTTGGAACAATTTTATTAAAGTTCAATTATTAGATTAAATTAGTAAGACAACGCCATCTGTTGGCGAGTAGCTGCAACCCCGATTTTTAAACTAATCTACATTATTAAATAAATAATAATTAATAGGTACATCAGCTCTAACTAATCTTACAAAAACTTGTAAATAAATCAGAAATCGTGATTAGATTTAATTTATTAACATTGGGGCTGATTTTGTATAACTAAACTAAAATGGCAGCTTTAAATCTAGTTCTGTCCCTTTCCGTAGGGAGTATTATGAAAGGGTTAGCAATATTTGTAAAGTTCTAATTTTGGTTTAGTTTAGAGATTGTGCACTACAGAATCAGCCCCATTATATTTTTTATTTCTTTCATAAAACTATTATTTAGAGGATTGCGTTGCGAGCCTCAATCATAATTTTAGTCTATGATTAATTTTAAATTTTGGCTGTATCTACATTCAACAGTGTAGAGAATACAGTATGACAATCAGGTAATGTAGAGAATGAGCATCATTCCTCGCGAATCGCGATCACTTATCGTTGGCAATTTTTCTTGAAAATTGTTATCATCCCGTTAGTTCCGGCGTTTTGACACGCTACGTCCTTGCACTCATTAGGATGTGGTCGATCTCCATGACCACTACGGATGCCTTTATTTCCTCCCACTAGGATTATTCTGTTGTATTGCGGAAAGCCTCGTAAAATGGTTAACTTTATTCCCCCTATTATAGAAAATTTGCGGTCTATGATCGCATCCCTCAATTCTCAACTTCTTGATTCCGTTTAGCTATTACACTTGGTATGTAACGTAGTTACCGTTTGTTGTTTTTGGCAAAGTTCATAAGTACTAAAATATTTTTTATGCAGATAATTTATAAAGGTCATGAAAATGATTCAAAGATGAGAAATGATTGATTAATATAACAAACAAATGACAATTTAATAACAATAAGCTGAGAAATTTAAGTTTCAGCCATCCAATTTAGTTACGTAGGTATTAGCTTCTGCTAGGAGTAGGAAAGTATAACAAAAGTGCAACGAGTGGTAAAGAGGGATGAGTGCACTTAGGGCTCCCACAATCCACCCCTGTTCGTGAACTCTTAATAAGGCTTGAATAAAAATTCTTACTTAGGTTTTGTGACCCATAGATGAATGTACTGATTAAGCTGCGTAATGCGTAGGTTGACTCAAGCCGGTCGGCTGAATGAATGGCTGAGTAGATATTAAGTAGATAAAGTTGTTGTGATCCTTTGGGTCTCTCGATGTGGGCTACTAATATAATTAACTCAAACCTTGAAAGGATTACTTTGAATAGTTAGGTGTCAAAATTAATTTCATGCTTATATTGTGTGCGATTTTATTGAGCACATTAAGCATATTCCTAATTCTCAGAGTTTTGTGTGCAACATATCCAGAGCCAGTGGATATAACTTTCTCATCAGTAAAATATCGGAGATCAATTTATCTGGATTATACGTGAGTCGTAAGTAGTAAGTACACTGTTTTCTTGTTCATGAACTAGTTCTTTTGTGAAAGCCTCTCGTATTATATCTGTATTGCTCTCATCTCCATATCGTGCCCTCAGTTTGTTCGTCTTTGGTAATTAGCTCAATGAAACGTGTGACTATGACGTATAATAGATCATTACGTCTGTCAAACGTATACCTGTCCTGTCGCGAAGGCCGGCCTCAATTACCGTGTCTGACTCGTAATTAATAACGTCTTTAAAAACTAGCCTGACTACTTGTCAATTGTCACGCTAATTTTAATTACCAAATCCAGTCATTTAGAGAACAGTGTACAACTCGCAAAAATATATAGGCATTTTTTCTACAGTTTAAAGTGAGCACCATCCACCATGAGTCTGCTACGCTTTCATGGCTCATCTTCAACCGATTTTGATGAAATTCGGTACAGGGGTAGGTTGTATTCATGGAAAGGACATAGGCTACTTTTTATCCCGGAAAATTAAAGAGTTCCCTCGGGAATCAAAAAATCTTAATATATTAATCATCTAGTAATTAATAAGTAAAGTATAGTTATAATTATTAGTAATATTAGTTTGCAACGCTGTTGATTACTTATAAATAAATAGAAATGAAATAAAATACTAATATTATGCCAACTCAAATAAATGTTTAATAGATCCATGTGGATGAAGTGATGGTGGTTTGAAATCTATTATAGTGGGTAAACGTCGTACCTAAATGTACATTAAATTAGTGTAGAGTTGAGACAAAAAGATCGAATAAAATTAACGCATTAAGGGGCCTAATTAATGGCAATTAAATAGTACCTAAGTGAGCTCAAACCCGAAAGAATTATAATATTTAGGGTAGATAGACCTACCTGATTACGATTTTTTAATAATGCAAACAACAATAATTCATTTTTGTAACAGGAAGTTATGCCACACGGAATTGTGATTTCGTGATTTGTAGGCATTGTTTTTATTTAACACTACTCAGTACACCCTTCTATTCAGTCACAGAATGCTAACGAAAAGGCTTTATACAGGTATATTAGAGGGAAATTAGCGTCGTAAAAGTCACATTCGCACATTACATTTTTGCAATAAAATAAGAAAAACTTATTCAAGAAGAACTAAATCCTAATTGAACATTTTATCGAATTTTCCGTTCATTATTGACAAGAATAAATATAGGTACTTATTTAAAACAGAAATCTGTTCCATGAAACTCATCTAAAGATAATATAAATATAATATAATATAATATAATAATAAATTATCTATAAGGTACTTGCCATTTCTACATCCAATCAAAGTACTGTTAGTTAAAACTATGACCATCACAGCAGGAAGTCTCTATTTTGGGGGGCAATTTATTGCGAGTAGCCGGTGCTTTGAGTTCAGGCTCTGATTTAATATGATTAGCCATAAATATCCGTTTGCTTAACTCTGATCTCATCATCTCTTTTATTTGTCCAAAGATCGGTTTCTCAACAGATTTCACTGTAGCTCAGAGGCATTGAATTTGAACTTAGCTTAATGTAAAGACATATTCAGCTTGCGAGCTTTAGTTAGAGTCTTGTGATTTCCGTTACAGATTCACTAAGAAAAATCTGAATCCGTCTAAAAGCCAAAATAGCCATTAACTGGTAAGATTATTGAAGTATTTCGAACCATTATTAAATTCGAATGAGTCACAAGAAAATGACACCGCAAATATAATATGTACACACCACCGTTGAGTCAATTACGGGGTCATTTAAATTATGTCACTGACAAAACCTATAAGATTTAAGTACAAAGGTAAATCAAAATGGCATAATGCTCAATTTAAGTAGATAAATATGTATTTGAATAACGAAACTTACAAGCACACTTTAAAACAATTATCGAATCATACAACTAACTAATTTAAAGCTCAGTAAATAAGAAACGTAACGTTAAAACGAGTTTTCCAGTACTATTCGTGATTAGCTAAAAGTAAATATAGGTACCAAGACATCTTTGATCCTGTTAAATAAAGTTCATGGCTAAACTTAATATAACTTGGATGTTAAGTCGTGGACAAGACATTACCAAGTTTATCATATTTTGTAGAGTTGGATAACAATTAATGAGATCAAATTTAATAAATAGTTGCTTTAGTTTTATTTCATACTAATATTATGAATGTTTGTGTGTCTATCTGAAACGCATTCACGGCCCCTCTATTCATATGATTCCAGGTATCATTGCATCCGAAAAATCCAAGTTCCTAAATGAATTTTCAAAAACCCAAATCCAAGCGGACATGTAGTCGTAGTCTTATTAATTTAAATCATGTCTACTTTCTTAAACTCCTTGTCATCCTCCTTCATATGAGAGGATCAGTTAATTTACACAATATGCACCCACGTGATCTTGTGTACACAGCTGATTTCGACAATCAACATCATTTTATAGACAAGATCAGCGAAATTGGTTAGTGACCCCAAATTTTTGCACTTACCATCTCTCACTTCCTCGTGTACAAATTGAAAACTATACATCGAACGTATTCAAAACAAACAATTGTTATTTTCATTGCCTATACAATATGTTTTTTTTATCTTTGATCAACAGTTCTCGTCATATTGGCCGGATAGCATGATTTGAGGTTATCAACGGGATTATTTGGTAAACTTTCACATCACAGATAAAAAAGTCCTTTTCGTTCCTGAATTGGTCTGATCCCTTACGTGCGATCAGACCGCCAGGATAGCTATGACTGGCAGGCGTGCAATGGTACCTAAGCCAATTGTGAACCGACTTTATTTGTTAACTAGCCACGCGCTCGGAAACAATTGACGGTGTTTCACTGTTAGCCTCTGCAGATAAGATTTAAATGTCCGTTTTAGGTACATGATGACAATAAGAACCAAAGTCAAATACTAAATCGGCGTTAAAAATAATTGTACTTACCTATTCTATAATCCGGGTAAATATTCTCACGATCGAGTCTAATGGAAGGATTGATTGGAAAGGAGCATCTGGATTCAGAGTGCAACAGGGAAAGAACATACAATAGCGCTTAAATATTTTTTTATAAATTATTAATATATTTTTAATGTTTATTTCTTTGGACTCACTAACATATTCTGATTAAAAATTATTAAATTTCAAATAGGTATAAACATTTCATTTTACAGTGATTTAGTTGAATGCAATACACAATTATTTTTCCACCATTATAATATTATGATCTATTAAATTATATCACTTATTTTATTTTATTGAGCTTAGATACATATCTAAAAATAGATACGTTTCAATAACAAATCACTTGCACCTTAAAAAGGTAGTAATGAGGTACCAAATAGGTTATAGTCAATAATGTTCTGAAGTATCATAAGGAAAAAAATCGCAGTCAGATCTAAATTACATGATAAATTAATTGCTCAATACAAATAGTAACGAATGGCAACCAAGGGAAGAAGTATTAAAACATACTAATTCTATTAACCAGAAAATTAAAGAATTGTGCTTACAATAAAACTAGCATAAAAATGTGTTCTGTGGTACATGTAAATGATTTTTGTGCATTTTCAATAACAAATAAAGACATCCGAACTTTAGTCCTTGCTCAAGCTGAAATGGCTTTTGCGAGAAACTAAAGTGATTTTGATTTCATAAATTCTTTATTAGAATAAATATGTATAAAACATTCAACATACATAATACAGCGTGAAGAAACATAGATACACTCACCTAGAGACTAAAAAGGCACCTATTAAAGTTTTTCTACATAAAATAATATAAAGGTAACTGATTTCAACTTAGATTTGGTACTTATTACACGATTAAAGGTCTATGCGGAATATTTGTAGATATCTCCGCTTTTTACAACTACTTTTTAGATAAATTTGACAAAGGTAACTTCGTATGGGGCACGCATAAGAAGTTGTACATGATATAAGAAACTAAAGTGGGAATTATCGAACAACTGGACGGGATGCTGGTGGCCAAGGCGACACTTAGGTACCTACCTATATTTATCCTTTGTTTGGCTATCAACAGTCAAGAGCGAGGAACATTGATAGATAAATAAGCACATGAGCAAAAATACGAGTGTCTTTTTACTAGCATTGCAATTTTGGATCTTGCAAAATGTATGTATGTATGTATATACTTTATTGTACACCACGAATATACAAAAACAACATGATACAAACAAGAAAACAACAATAAGTAGGTACAATAAGGCGGTCTTATCGCTAAGCAGCGATCTCTTCCAGACAACCTTAACGTTAAGGAGAAAATGTAAAAGAAGATAAAGGGAGGTGGTGCAAAAATAATAATAAACATAAATACTAATAGCTAAATAAACTAACCAATACCATATAGTATGATAAAATAATATATACAAAATAATAATAATATACATACATACCTAAACTAAATAGACATACCAATAAATACATAAATAAGTATAAGAAAGAAAACAATAAAATAAAATAATATCAAATCAAATCAAATCAAATGTTTCTTATTCAAATAAACTTTTACAAGTACTTTTGAATCGTCAAGTGAATCTACCACTGGTTCGGAATCGTGCAGATCGCATTTTTTTTATAATTATGGATGTGTTGTTTTACAAAAATTATATTACAGTAAATATATTGCGAGGCTACTGTTAGAATACCAATTTCTTTAAATTTCTCTCTAAGCGAATCACGCGGTTTTAAATTATAAATTGCTCGTATTGCCCTTTTTTTATGTCGTTACTAATTATAACAAAGAGATAAGTAATAATTTTTAACGTCAATTTTAAACTTATTAAGGGTTTTAGCATAAAAGTTTTAAAGTGATAGAATGGTAAAACTTGTTTAATTCAAAATGATGGCAAACCAGCGAATAAAAGGCAGATTTAATATCTTCATTTTATTAATAAATATCCTTCGCCCCTAGTCAAAGGTTTTGACATATAAAGTTGACTAAAATTTAAGATCTAGGTAAAAAAAGTGTGAAATGAATTACACAATTGTGCCTACAAAAACATTTCTATTATTCTTAGATTATTTTGACGAAGCGATTTTATTTTCCAAAATTATTTATGAGAACGATGCCTATTAGGTTTAACAAGCTGAGATTTATGATTAAGTATGTAAGTACCTTTCCTATATTATGACAGTTTTGGACAAACACGGAAAATGCAGCGAATGAAGGCAATGCTAATACTGAATCTTTGTTTGCCTATCAATGGTCAAGAGCAAAGATCCTTCTTAGACACAATGCACACAAGCGACGTTATATATTATACCTACGAGAATAATTTTCAACGTAGGCGCAATCTTGACAAATCATGATTATAGTAGGTATGTATGAACTACGTATATGCTGAAACTTAAAATTGTATTGTATTGACGTGAAAAGGAATAATAAAGCCAGCCAGTGATCAACATATACGTACTGCTCTTGCAGTCATAGTCAACAGCTTGAGCATTGATAACTGCTGCCAACCGCCCGAAGCGGTCGTAACTGCTCGAGCGATTCCATGTATGAGTGTACACTGAAGACTAGTTCACTATGCAGTCGCAGCTTGAAGCAGTCCAGCCTGACTGCTTCAAGCTGTCCGTGTAAGGCCGGCCTAAGACTGATAGTTTGAAATATTTTAGAAAATTGTGTCGTTGCGCTTCGATTCGTTGCCAAAATTTATTGAGCCTATATCATTTTGAATGTCATAGCTGGAAATGCATTTTATTTCGTAACTTGGCTGCTTGGTTTTCAAGTCAGGAGTAAAAGTAAATTTACACAAGCGACTTTTGGCATAAGAGATGAGTATATTTTGAAACAAGGCGGACGTGTTGATGGCCAAGGTAAGTGAGCCATTGTTAAGCCACCAAGAGGGGAGATCGAAGAATGCAAAACAGACAAGATGAGGAAGGTTGTCAATGATATGGATGCAAAGGTCGCATAACGTACCTATAGACGATTATCAAACATAAAAAATAAAAATTAGGTTTTGTTCTAAATACTAGATAGAATCTAGGAAAAAACATACCTTCAAATGCAAGAATTTGAAGAACAATAGACGAATGTAGTAAAATAAAAAACTAATGTATCTTGACAAATTTATATTTTTAGTTACTAGTAACTACTAGTGCTTCTAGCCTATGCCTAAGCCACGCCCACAGACTAAGTGGAGTGGAGTTGAATCTTTTTGTTTTTCGCCATAAAGTTGAAATTGGCATACCTACCTACCTACCTACTGAAGCAAAAGATGCGTAAGTACCTAGCCACGGCTAAATAAAAAATTCATACTAATATTATAAATGCGAAAGTGTGTCTGTCGGTCTGTCTGTCTGCTACGCTTTCACGGCCCATTCTTTCAACCGATTTTGATGAAATTTTGTACAGGAGTAGGTTGTATCTCGGGGAAAGAAATGGGCAATGGGCTTTTTATACTGAAAAATTTAATAATTACCGCGGGAATCAAAAATCTTAATCCACGCGGACTAATTCGTCGACAACTCTATTGAAGTATAAAGAAATGAAGAACATAGAGTAGTTTTTTATTCAAATAAACTTTTTATTACTTAGGTCTAAGTGCTTTCGTGTTTCGAATAGTCTCTTCAAGTAGGTAAATTTACCGAGCTAGCTTTCAATTGATAGGGAAGACGCCAGATAACCCACATCTTCCGTTCGTTCCGGGGAAGACGCCGTGTCTCGGCTCTACTCCACTCTAACGGTATGTAGTGCAGCTCTTAGTGAGATGCCGAACGAAAATGGCAAATAGATCACTCAATAGTCAATTCAGTTATGAAAACTTCTGGGATTTCCTGGGATAACTTCAACCAGTAATGTCATTTACTCACTTATTGAGATGATTTAAATTTATAGTAAGTAAGAAGAATCAATTTATCAATTCAATCAATTTATTTATCAATTTTGACGACCTCCCTGGCGCAGAGTTGAACGCTGTTGCCTTAACGTGCGGAGGTCCCGAGTTCGATCCCCGGAAGGGTCAATTCGGGAATTTATAATTTCTGAATTTTCCCTGGTCTGGCCTGGTGGGAGGCTTCGGCCGTGGCTAGTTACCACTCAATCGGCAAAGACGTGTTGCCAAGCGATTTAGCGTTCCGGTACGATGGCATGTAGAAACCGAATAGGGTTTAATGTAACTGCCATGCCCCTAACAGGTTAGCCCGTTATCATCTTAGACTGCATCATCACTTACCATCAGGTGAGATCGCAGTCAAGGGCTAACTTGTAGAGGGTAAAAAAAATAACACACGTGGGTGTGTAGGTTCCCTAACAAATCACAACAGCACCTATTACGTCCTCTACGTGTCAACTATCAACGATGGATCATCGCGGCTCGACCAAGAGCAACGTGATTATCAAATTACGTTCCCCACCATTGCTCTTTCGTCTGTCACGACTCCCGAGTGTCACGGCCAATGCTCTTTCCGGACGGCCTCAGGTGCATCCCGGCTGAGGGTCCATGCTGGAAATGAAAAAAATCTATTTGACACTCTATTAATTCATCCAGAAGCCCCTGATTCTCTATTAAGACACCTATACTTAGTTATTACATTACTACAGCTGTCATTAGTCATTAGGTTGTGGCCTTGTAAGTTGTAGGTGTTGGTGTAGTCATGATTTTGGGGTACCTACTGGGGATCATGAACATGGGCATATACCTATGTAGAATAATTATAAAAATGAAAAATAAATGGATTTGATCGCTCCAGCAATGCTGGGGACAGCGGTTACTTATGTACACATTGATATAATAATTGTAAATGAATTATTTAAAAAGAGCAACCACCGAGTTTCTTACTAGTTCTTCTCGGTAGGAATATCATTCCGAACCAGTGGTAGATTCACTTGACGATTCAAAAGTACTTGTAAAAGTTTATTTGAATAAAAAACATTTGATTTGATTTGATATAACAATAATAATATTATTAGTAATAAGGCTATGAACTTATGACTTTTGCGTAACATTAAAGTGCTTAGAAAAAGTGAAAAATGGCAGCAAAATAAAAAATCCTCAGATGCACTCAGAACAAACCAATGAAAACATGCTGCACTTGATCATTTTGTATTTCCTCACATTATTTTCAGTTTTAAAAAACAAAAACGTTAAGTAAGTAAATAATCCACTCTAAGCTTTCTCTAGACAGAGCGCCAGTACCACTGGAACAAAGAAGAGAGTTGCTTGTAACTTGCAAGCACGCAATTGCTACCAAATTGGAGTGCAACGGTATTGGTCATTTTAGTGCAACGCTTTCTAAGTAAAAAGCCTTGTTTTGATTTGAAGTAAACTTGCCTATTATTTTAGGCTGTGCCTTGAAAGTATTTATGTTATGTACCTACAATTGAATTAGATTATTACATAAATTATTAATATCTAATTAATAGTATTAATTTGTATTTATTTAGGTTGTTTTTAAATACAAGTAAAATAGAAATATTTTTTGTAAGTTTTCATTTCTAATACAGTTACAAGGGAAATTAAGATAACACCATCTAGCGGTTGATAAATGAAAATAAATTATTACTGGTCTATTCACCACTAGATGGTGGTAAATAAAATAACGCAACCCGGAAAATATAATACTTATTATTTTTTGAAAATATCATAATATAAATCTACTTTACAGACGATTAGTAGTTTAATATCATAATTAAGTATGTACCTATTGAAATTTGTGACCACAACTTTTTGACTCATTTTTAGGTCACAACTCACAGGCAGATTTCTGTTGACTTTATAGTGCTTTTTATTCTACTAGATAATGACCGCGACTTCGTCTGCGTGGATTAAGGTTTTTGATTCCTACTACCGAGGTAAAAAAGCCTATGTCCCTTCCCCAGAATGCATCCTACCTCTGTGCCAAATTTCGTTGAAACGGTGGGCCGGGAAAGCGTAGCAGACAGACAGATTAGACCATGATTAGACAGACAGACACACTTTCGCATCTATAATATTAATATGGATAATAATTATTAAAAATTCCAAGGTACACCGAAATAACAAAAAAAAAGTAAAAACTTACCAAAAAAAACACCAGTTAAAACTGATGTACTGGTAGGAAGTTCGACATTAGATTTAAAATAGGTATTTTATAGGTTTCAAATGCGGATGCAATATTATCACCAGTTTCCTCAGCTCCATGATATCCTTGTATACTATCTTCATGGCCGACATTTGTATTTCGAGGGTAGACAACTTCAGCTTTGTTCCAGTTAAATTTCGATTAAAAGTTTCCATATCTTTAGCAAATTTTGTTAACTTTCTGTTAGTTTCATTATAATGTTCTTTAAAATAATTGTTTATGGTACTCATTGCACTTTGACAAAATCTATCGCTAATGTTAACTTTGCACTAGGTAATAACATTTTCGTTTACTTACATTTTTGATAATAATTTTATAATCAAGACAAATTATTGATCGATGATGTTCAGTGTCTACAGATATGGCTCTATAACACTGCTTACGCAAAAGATAAGGATTCTTATGAAACGATTCACAAAAATGTAATGAAATAGGAAATCTCTATGTAACTCGATTATATTTATTGTGCTGATATCTATCGGATTTTATCGGTAAATGTTTTAGGTACCTACCTACATACTACGCAGCGCCTAGAATCAAGTCACGTCGCATATACTGGATACCTACTGGCTCCGCCGCCTTGAAAATGCCAGTGCAATTATATTTTTATATGATTACTTCCATCCATCCATCAGCCTGTATGCATCCAGTGCTGGACATAGGCCTTTTCGATACCGCGCCACCAAACACGGTCCTCCGCCTTCCTAATCCCCCACATCATTATCATCATCATTTCAACCCATTACCAGCTCACTACTGAGCACGTCTCTTGAAGAATCTCTCGTCAAGAAAATGTTTTCTTCATAGTCCACCACGCTGGCCAAGTGCATGTCGGCACCTTCATACACCTTCCTACTGGAAGGTGTTCATATAAGTCACACTAGGAAGAACTCTCAGGGATGCAGGTTTCCTCACTACACGCTGTTTTTCACGTTTTAAGTGATAAAACGCACATAGTTAACTCTGAAAAGTTAGCGGGCATAGAAACCGCGACGTCGTGTACCTAGAATGTTGTCTAAGCTCTTAACTATACTTGACTACCACCGCTTCAATGTCGCTGTCAATGTAGGTACCTATGCGTTTTTTATTTAATACTTTTTATTAGATAAGTAATCATAATTAATGTAGTTAACATTGCTTTTATTAACTTCACCTGTGACTTACTAGCTAGCTAACTAAATATGTATTGTGTAAACTAATCTTGGAAGTCGAATTTAATTTGAACAACTTTTCGCATCGATTTGTAATGTTTGTACAGGTATACGAGTAGGTACTTATATGTCGCATCGGAAAGTAATCTAACACCAGTCACCAACTATAATATGGAGTGTAGAGTAGAAGGAGTAACATCTCTTAGAGGAGAAAAGTTAAAAAAGCTCAGATTTAAAAAAGTGTCCAGTGGTTGCTGAAAATAACAGTTCAAAAACCTTCCACAGTGGCGCTGGTGTAGCAAAGGGTACTAAAATAGCGACTAAAATAGTAAATTATTGAAAATTTCAACAACTTAGGTACGCTGTACAAAATAATGATGAATGTTTTCTTCCCTTGTTTATTTCTCAAACCTACTCTAATAATATTTGTCGTTTCCTTTCTCAGTCATTTATTGATAGATTGTAAAAAAACCACGTTGATTTATTAGTTTTAATCTATATTTTAATTCCATTGTGTTAAATATGATATTCACAACATCATGAAACTTCTCCATTGTCGACTAAAGTAGTTATTTATTAAAAACTAGCGAATGCCCGCGGGAACCAAAAAACCTCAATCCATTGAGGTTTTTGGTTACCGCAGGAACTCTTTAATTTTCCGGGATAAAAAGTCTATTTTCCAGAGATAGATTATAGTCTATTCCAGACTATAATCTATCTCTGTGCCAAATTTCAGCCAGATCCGTTCAGCCGTTGGGGCGTGATTGAGTAACAAACATCCATCCATACATCCAAACTTTCGCATTTATAATATTTATTTGATTTGATTGATTGATTGATTTGATTTCAACAACTTGCATTGTACAAAATACTGATGAATGTTTTCTTTCCTTGATTATTTCTCAAACCTACTCTAACATTATTTGGCGCTTCCTTTTAAATTTACCCTGATGCTAATGTGGCGCCCCCAATTAAATGCATTTCGACGGACACTAATTTTTATATACAGAGTTAACACTCCTTACGGTAAGAGTGCGGTAAGAGGCTGCCCTCTCTACACTTCTTATTACAAGGTTTACGTATAAACCTTTTTTATGCTGTGGAAGTTGACTTGAACGATAAAATCGAAAACAACAACGTCCAAGTTAACGTGAAGTCCACGGTTAAAAAGTAAACAATCTGCGCGATTGCAAGATGGATCACAGGACTGGAAACGAATAATTATTGGAAACGAAGTAGTTCGGCCCCGGCTTGCCGAACGTTACGTTGCTGGTCGTAGTTAGTACGAGTGTAAATACAGCTTTAGACGTATATTGTCTATGGAAAGTACTTTGACATTCACTTTGACCAACATTCCCAAAAAATGACCAAAAAATTAAATAAGTGAGCTGTCATTTTTACTTTACATCGAAAAATCATCTTGATTTTCTAAAAAAAAAGTTTGTTTGCTGCATTCATTATATTAAATACTAAAAAAGATGTTTCGAGCTAATAATTTTGACAAGTTACTAGGTAAGAATCTTTGAAGAATGTGCTGAACGTAAATTATGTTTTTCCTTGTAATATCCTCTTGAAAAGTTATTCGATGATTATTACTCTAATTTGCATCACTTTCTTTTTAATTCTACTGTGAAGTGTTATTTGTGAGCAAAATCTTCATTATTATATACCTTCCCATAAACCTTCTTTGTAAGTGGTAAACTTTGCAATCCCATTTGTTGCTAAGAAATATTTTCCAATGTTTTCTAGATAAAGCGACAAGTAATCTACGCCTAGACCCTGATTGGCCTTCCATCTTACAAATTTGTGATTTAATTAGACAAAATGACTGTTCGTAAGTATTATTTTGTCAATGATCTTCAATGTTTTGATTTGCTTTCATCATGAACAATGATAATTTCAATGTCATATCCATTTTGTTAAATAAACTGTTGTTATATTTTTAGACCTAAATATGCAGTTGCAGCTGTAAAGAAGAAGCTCTACTCTCAGAACCCTCACCAGGCTATGTTTGCGCTCCTAGTTCTAGAGAGTATTGTAAAAAACTGTGGTATGTTCTTACAAGTACTTACTCTTATTTTAGACGGTAGTAATGCAAGTTCCTCACAGTAATCATTCAAATACAATAAGGAAATCACTTTTTTTTTATGTGTTGATGTACTTAGTAAGAAAATTCTCCTCACACTCTATTCAGTTTTAAAAACTTGTATTGGATTTTCTTTGTAATAATTTAAAGGACTTATTATAGTCAAATATTTTTCAACTCAGGAAATGGATAAATTTAAAAAGAGTGTCAGAATCTCAAGTGGTTTGGTATCTAATAATGAGTCCCTATGGTGTGGTTAAGTGGTTGTTGTTGATTTTTACTATCATTGCATAAAGATTTTAAATAAAAAAAATTGTATAAGAAATATCATTAATTCATAAGTTGAGACTATGAAATGATAAATAATGTAAATAAATGCAAGTAAGTGGTTAGATAACATAACAGATGGTTTGTTGACACTGTATATCATATTTCTTTATCTGTTATTAGTTATTAAAAGAAACATGATTATCATTATTGGAATATTATTCCAATAACTACATACCTATAATAAATGTTCAGATTCAGATGTTGGCTATATAATATAATAGAACTAGTGATACACCCTAATCATTTGTAGCGGTAGCACTAATCATAACCGCCTGCTCGCTCTCACCCCTCCTGCTCAGCCAGTCACAGCTGTGGCCATTATCTGATGCACATTACTTTATTTCTATGATATCTCTTTAAATATCAATCTAAATTAAGTGATATAAAGTGCAATTTGGACAAAATTAAATGTTTGAGCATATTTTGCAAAGGATTTACTATGTTGGTAAAAACACCTTCGGAATGATTGTTTGTTGGAAGACCAAATTTGAACATCATAAAAATGGTTATTGTGAGTCAACCTTAAAAGATAGATAAATTTAGATGGGATGATTTTTTCTTTCTCACAATATTGCAATTTTCGTAGGGATCTCAAATTTTTTTGAAAATAGCATATAGCCGAGTATGTTACTCGCTGATAAAGTAGCTTTCTATAGGCAAAAGA
Organism: Erebia aethiops; assembly: GCA_923060345.2. Taxonomy (NCBI): domain Eukaryota; kingdom Metazoa; phylum Arthropoda; class Insecta; order Lepidoptera; family Nymphalidae; genus Erebia; species Erebia aethiops. The sequence goes on from OV281082.1 coordinate 22,333,668, forward strand.
ATTAAAAAAATTGGTTAAGTCATTTTTGTGTTTATCCAATAGAACCAAACAAATCTTTTCTATTTATAATATTAGTGTAACTTTTGCAGCGAAAAGTTATCTGAGTACTGACAATATCTGTCCTGACTTAATGATTTATTTAAATAGCTGTTTTAATTGTCTTCATTTTATCAATAATTAACCCTTATTATCGATAAAATGATTGCATGCATGCATTTAAATTAGCTGCCAGCATAACTTCAGCCCTGTATACATTTTAACTTACTAACTTAGCAATGCAGTCCTAAATTGAATACATAATAATTATGGTCTACTTATGGTCTTATTAAAATCTAGATTTTTAATTGATATCTAGACTGACTAGTAAGACTGTTATAGGTTCAGGAGTCCATGATGAAGTGGCTTCAAAGGTTTTCTGTGAGATGCTGCGTGATTTGGTAAAGACGACTCAGCATGAAAATTTGCGCACGAAGATTCTTGATCTGATACAAGCTTGGGCTTTTGCATTCCGAAATACACCCAAGTACAGAGCTGTTCAGGTTTGTTATGATTTATTACATTAATAAAATAAGCATAGTGTATACCCAAGCTTTATTAATATCAGTCTATAAGAAATGTTGTGATTCTGGAAATTAAAATTATGATATGAAATACAGTGTAAACATGGTTTGAAGGCAGAGTATGCGTTACTTAGGTAGAAACCTGTTTGAAATTAAAAATTTGCAATGAGCTTTTACTACTAGGGTAAGCAGTACTTTTATGCTTCTATGAGCTGCACGCCACGGACAATATGTTATGAGTTACATTTATTTTTTCCTTAAGATATTCAATATTTATTATATTAACTAGCAAAATAACACTTTACCTCTGTGTAAAAAAAATTTAAGTACTTTGTGGGTGTCTGTGTTCTATAAAAATTAAAAACCGGCATGCAAAATGTGAAATTATTTCTAGATGTGTAAAGATCCCAATCACCTCTGATTGGATAACATTCTGCTACTGGCCAAAATCCATTGTCGCAGTAGAAATACAATAAATACTTCCAATTACAAAAAATGATACTGAAACAATGATTGATGTAAGATTTACTTAATAGGGCTACAGCTGTTTAACATGCACATAGATTTAGCAGTAAACAACTGTATCCTTTTAATATGGTATAGAAAGAACTAGTTATTGTTGTTGTCCTCTATTCATATAAGTATCAATTATGTGGGATATGCTATTGATTTCAGTTTAATCTAATTAAGTATAGAACAGGTCATGCCTTCGTTGTTACAGTTACCTGATTTCTATTAAGTTGAACTGCAAGAACATTGATAAAATGTATTTTATTTGGTATTATTGTAGTTTATTTAAATGCATGATTATAAAGTGGTGTCAATGAATTCCTGATCAATTCTATAAACCAATTACTAATAAATAATGTAATTTGTAAATACAGAACAGATAAATTTAGGTTAATACCTACAAAATGCAAGAGGTAATGTTGAGAGCTAAATACTCTCTGTTTGTGGCTAAATATGTTAAGAAAGTTTGCTTGTGATGCTGATGTGGGTCCAAGGAAAATCCCATACATACTGTCCTGATATTTTACAAGGATAAAAATGTATGTAATGATTTGGGCCTCCAACACAATCAGTTGAGCAGTAGCAAAGGAAACATACATAAAGACAGACACTTTATTTTCATTTTCACATCTAGATTTGCTGTTTTTCACGAACACATTAAATTGTGACGTTGAATCATACCTACCTGTATATAAATTATCATGTTATTATCAGTCATCATAATATGAGTCATAGCTGGAGACACAACAAACCATCTAATGCAGCATTGTTTTAAAAATTCGTACTGAAAGGCTGTGCTTGTCTTTCTTTTTAATCTCGTAAATATTCTTTTTATTGCAGAAATACTTTTTTTTATTTTAATAAGTATGTGGATTAACTTATTTTAAAATATCTATTTAAAATATATTAAATTGTAAATATAGTGAATAGGTTTCTACATTGTGATCAAATTGTTGCCAGGACACAGTTAATATTTTGAAGGCAGAAGGGCACAAATTTCCACCATTGAAGGAATCCGATGCCATGTTTTCTGCAGACACAGCCCCCGAGTGGGCTAATGGAGAAGTTTGTCACAGGTTTTCTTTTTCAATTATTTTCTTTTCATTTCAATATCAAGTATATTAATTCAAATGAATGTCTAAGCATAAACACAATGTGTTTCCTTCCAACTTAAATACATATCATATGTATCATACACTTATCTAATCTAGAGTTTAGTTTAGGGTATCTATAGAATATAATAGATTAAAAATATGTATTAATTTATGCATAGGAAAGTAAGAGCCCAATATTAAAGTAACAAAACTTACTTTACAATTTATACCACATTTTTGTATGTATGTTTTTAGATGCCGAGTAGCTTTCACATTGATGGTGCGTAAACACCACTGCCGTGCTTGCGGTCAAGTTTTCTGTCAGCAGTGCAGTTCAAAGACATCCACATTGCCAAAATTCGGTATAGAGAAAGAAGTAAGCAACTTTTAAAATTAGTTTTAAGAAATTATACTCAAATAGAAATGTACATAACATCATACTAATATTATAAATGCGAAAGTCAGTTTGTTTGTTGGTTTGTTGGTTTGTTGGTTTGTCCTTCAATCACGCTGCAACGGAGCAACGGATCGACGTGATTTTTGGCATGGGTATAGTTGAGGACCTGGAGAGTGACATAGGCTACTTTTTATCCCGGAAAATTGAGGAGTTCCCAAGGGAATCAAAAAAAACTTATTCCACGCGGACGAAGTCGCGGGCATCAGCTAGTAGTTTATAACCCAGTCAACAAACAAAAATAATGTTTATTTTTACATGACATTTTTGTTGGATTCATATCGATAAGTCCAAGCAGGGCAGTTACTTGGCTTCAGAACAGTTGTTTTGCTATGTGCATTATCTTGTGATCAGTTTGAGGACAGATTAGTGTGCAGAGAAAACTTCCCCAGCAGGAAGCACTCCATAAATCAAGGCTACACATTTTCAAGGATATGCCTTCTCTTTGAATGACAAATCACTTGTGGCATAGTCAACTGCCATGCACATGATTTGGATGGTTGTCAGAATGGTATTCAAAAAATATTTGGAGACCACCTTTAATAATATACATCCATATTTATAATAATATAAACGCAAAAGTTACTATGTCTGTCTGTGTTACGCAATCACGTCTAAATTACTGTACCGATTTAAATGAAATTTGCGGGTGCAAATGAAATTTTAAATGAAAGGTGCGGGTTGTTACGTTCCCTCAAATATGGTCGAGCGAAGCAATGGCTGGATCATGCGTCATGCTCGTGAACGGGTGCCACCGGCGGGAATGGGGCTACTTTCTGTCTGCACGTCTTTGACATGAATTGAATAAACAAATTGAAGAAATCCATTAAAAGTAATAATAATAATAATAATAAGCCTTTTTATTACTAATCTCATGATATTTACAATTGTATATAACTACTTTTTAGATGAAATAAGTGTTAGTTGTGTTAGTGTTTGTCTTATTCTAGTTAGTATTGTTATTTGTTGCAGTATTTGTTGGTTTAAAAGTATGCTCCTGAAAAAAGCTTATTATACTGTTGAAGATTATGTAAATGATAGAGGAGCATGGATTTGATCGCTCCAGCAATGCTGGGGACAGCGGTTACTTATGTACACATTGATATAATAATTGTAAATGAATTATTTAAAAAAAGCAACCACCGAGTTTCTTGCTGGTTCTTCTCGGTAGGAATGGCATTCCGAACCAGTGGTAGATTCACTTGACGATTCAAAAGTACTTGTAAAAGTTTATTTGAATAAAGAAGATTTGATTTGATTTGATTTGATTTGATTTGGTACAGAGATAGTCTAGAGCATGAGAAAGGACATAGGCTACTTTTTAATGCGAAAAAAGGGCTGTAAGGGGCTGAAATAGGGGATGAAAGTTTGTATGGAAATTACGTCATTTTTAAAGCTAGAAGCTTATAACTTATTTTTTAGGCTTTTGATTATATACAAATAAATACAACATTCAAAGTTTGTAATTTTACTTTAAAGGGGGTAAAAATAAAGGATGAAAGTTATTGTGTGATGACGTTGGCAAAAAAAGCTTACGGCCTAGAAAATAAAAATACCTAAAGAACAAAATACATAGAATTATGTAGTCATTAAAAAATGTGAGACTGAAATTAACGCAAGTAAGAAACGTCACTATTCCACGCGGACGATGTCGCGGGCACAGCTAGTCTTTCAATAAAGCAACTTAACTGAACACAAGACACGACTCGTCACTTTGTCCAGTCATAATTATTTCAGTACTAGATGATTCCCGCGACTTCGTCCGCGTGGATTAAGATTTTTGATTCCCGCGGGAACTCTTTAATTTTCCGGGATAAAAAGTGCCTATGTCCTTCCCCGGGATACCATCTACCCCTGTACCAAATTTCAGCAAAATCGGTTGAAAAGATGGGCCGGGAAAGCGTAGCAGACAGACAGACAGACAGAAACACTTTCGCATTTATAATATTAGTATGGATTTTATTATAAGTGTAATGTTATATATATTTATAATTCGTTTAGGTCCGAGTCTGTGATGCCTGCTTTGACAAAGTAAGCCGTCCACCATCTTCTACTGCAAAGTTAGAAATTGTTGACACATCAAATGACTATGGGCCTGCCGTTCAACCTCAGGTAAGTAATGAGGAAAAGTTAGGGATGATTCATGCTAAATATTGCAAGAGCTGAGAAATGCTGCTCCTAGGCAACTCAGTAGCACTAGAGGCCTTAGGAGGCGGCAAGCAGGGCAACCGCCCTGGGCATCACTCTTGTAGGTGTCACTCTTGCCCAACAGTGCTACAGCCAATGTAGAAAAATTGATTAGGTACTAATGTGTATTTGAATCTTGCGCCTCACAAATATCTACTGCCCAGAGCCTCACAATGGCTAAGGGCGCCTCTGCTCAGTAGTTGTGTTGTAGCATAATACAGACTGCAGGCCTCTGTGCCTTTCTAAGGCGAGGGCTAGATGTACAGTAAAAACTGTGGTCCATCCATGAGTAATGGACCTGATATGATGAATGATGGAGTATACCCAAGCACTGTTTAACAAATCCACTCTTATTGCTACTGGTGTTGTTTGACATCAGTCTTACAAATCAAAAAATCTAACTTATTAGACCCAGCTTTGTATGTTTTGCTTGTAAAAACTCCAAGAAGAACTATCTGAGTGAGAACTGTTCATTTGTATGTATGTAGGCAGGCAGATGTATTATTTGATTATGATCTTATCCAGTCAATAAACCTAATTTATTTAATGATAGGATAATAAATAAGGTATTATACTTACTTACCATGATTGTAACAATAATATTGTTGTATAATGATGTATATGAATATGGTGATGTAATTGGGTAAGTAATCATGAAACAAAAATAACTTTCACCTTAAAATTTAATTTAATTTTGCTTAATCAATGTCCATCGTACGAATCACCCGGCATTTCACCTCCAGGCACCAGCATGGCTATATTGTTCCCGTTTAACAATATCTGATCCAGCTTCGTGATTTTCCTTCCTTCGGGAGTTGATTCATATTCCGTCACATCATCCAACAACATATTAACGAAATCGTCGAAACCTTGTAGTGTTCCTACCATTTCTTTGTCGTTTTTCATAATTATGTGTATGCGTGATCCGATACATTTGTCTACAAGCTCGAGTGGTAATAATGTATTGGGATTTGGCAGTGCTTGCGCCATCGTGTTGATATCTTTAGATGCACAGTAAAAATGTAATATAATCTTAAAACAGTCGTAGAAGGCCCGCGTATGTTTTTGTCAGTGACATTTTAATTTTTAGGTTATGTTATGTTTTTTTTAAATTTAATAACTGACTTTACGGCTCTGGGTTCCAAAATAAACCTTAAGCACTGCCACAGACTATTAACTGGATTCATAAATAAGTTTGTACTAGTATGCTCAGTACCGTGTCTACGCAGCTTTATTCGGCAGATGACATTGACAAAACGTGACAGTGTCAGCTTGAACAACATTGTCTCTGGCTTGAAGTTTGAACTTTGTTTCGAAATTAACGGAAAGGATTTGAGAATTTCTCATCAAGTATCGTCACTGTAATATTATAATTTTTGTATCGTTGTATTCGAGTAAAAATGTCTAGAAAACATATTACCGATTTCCGAGGTGAAATGGTATACACACCGAACGGAAGATTATATAAAATAAAGGATGAACCAATCTCCCCACCTGACGAAGGATTTGTGGGATTTGATGATTTCAACTGCTTTGAAAATGTCAACTGCAACATGCGAAAGTCCCTGTCAATGAGTGATATAGCTACGATAAAGGAAGAACTCTTCGATTTGAAATCGAGTGAGATCAAAGAAGATAATAATTACAGTAGACCCAGAAAACAATCTTGTGTGCCAGAGTTGTCGAAAACTAAGTTTGTGTCAATGGCTGAAGCTATTTATCGTTTCCAGAGGGATACGCCTGATCGATTTCGTACTAGCAAGCCCACATCGTTTGTTGGGCAAGGATTTGTCCCTCATGGCATCACTCGTCCTCAGTCACCCAAACTAAGATGTAAGAGTCGTGCCCGTCCACAACATGTTTTATCCCAAAAGGAAAGAGAAGAATTAGAATTGGAAGAAATCAGGAAATTTCAAATCAAAGCGAACCCTATACCTAAATCAGTTATGGAGGGGTCCAAAAATTTACCCGAGGTACAAAGAAAACCCGCCACAGTTCCCGAGCCATTTAAATTAACGGAAGTTCCTAAGAGGGCGCCACCCTCTCCAGAACACATCAGTAATTTTAAAGCTCGGCCTGCACCTAAACATATCCTCGAGAAGCCAAAAGTTGATCCAATTAAGTCTCCAGTACCAGTAACTAAGGCACTGAGCCCTAAATTCCATTATAAAAAAGCAAGTTGTGTTACCCATTTAAAGGATAACTTAAAGAAAAATGAAAATCAACCCAACAAGTCAGAGAAATGTGTCAAGCCTGTACATCATGGCCCTGTAAAGCCAGAACCTTTCTCATTTGAAAAGCGAGACCTTCAAATGAAAATTAAGCGTGAGGAAAGAATTAAACGCCAGCTGGAAGAGGAGCGCAAGATGGCTTCACAGTTTAAGGCCCAGCCATTGCCTGCAGGAGTCAAAAAGAGGATGCATGGTGTGATCACTTCATGCACTGCATCATCCACCTCATCGGAGAACAAAGAAAACTGTATAAAGTTTGAGGCAAAACCACCTGCGGTGTTGTATAAGAAACCTTTTAAGCCAGTCCTTCATTCTCAGATAATAAAACCTAAACCTTTTGATTTGGCAACGGAGAAGAGAGCGACTGAGAGAGAACAATTTGACAAGCTGCTGAAAGAGAAGGAAGAGGAGAATGAAAAAATTATGCAGCAAAAAGAAAGAGAGCAAAGAGAGGCAGAAGAAAAAGCCCTGCAAGAACTGAGGGCTAAACTAGTGCACCATGCTAAACCTATTCCCCCATTAGTTCCAAATCTTCCAGAAAAGCCTAATATACCCCTCACAGTTCCTGAAACACCCAAGTTTGTTAGGCGACTTAAAAATAAATAATTTTTAACAAGTAGTTACTTAATTCATATTTGATTTTACAATAATTATTAGATATAAATAATGTTTTATTTAAGTTACTGATTATTATGACTTCATTTTATGACATTTTAAATTAGATTTGTAATACAATGCATGGAAAAATGGGAGTGTTTTATTTTTTAACTGTTGATTTTAGTGTAGAACATAGCTATTAAATGCTATTAGTTACATTAAATTAACTAGTTTAATTATGCAGTTACCATCTCATTATTATCTTCTCTATTGCTGGCTCACCACTAAGCACCAGCACGGGTCTCCTAATGAGAAGGGTAAGGGAAGGGCCACAGTCCACCACTCAGGCCAAGTGCGGATTGGTAGACTTCATACACTTTCGAGAACATTTTGAAGAACTTCCGAGCATGCAGGTTTCCCCACGTTTTTCTTTCACTGGGAATACAAGTGATATTTACTTATAACAAAAAGATAGAGGGCCATATCCAAGGATTAAACTACCAAAAAAAAGGCTTCCTAAACCACTAAGCTACCACTGCTTTTACCTCATTCATGAAGTACCTATCTAGTATTACAATTTATAGAAGCTGCATGATTTTTTGGACATGTCATCAAGATGTTTCTCTCTATCAATTCTAAGATCTCACACACATATACCTATGTGACGCCCAAATTCGAGCGCATATCCATTTATTGAATTGACGTGCCACAGTGGTAAAAGTTCTTAGGTTCCTTATCAATAAAGTAAATATTCATCCGCATCCAAAATGTGCATCATCAAGCAATGGATGTGAAATCCGCAGCAACTTTTATTTAATGTCAAAACGCGCCTTTAACATGGAGTTTTTTTATGAAATGTGACATGTCTGTAGATAAATCGATGATTTAAAATGGTTACTAACAAAGAGCGTGGATTTTAAATATTTTAGAAGACTTAAGTAAAATCAAGAAATGATAGCAATCATAACTATCTAATATGCAAAATATCAATAAGCCACATATTACTGATAGGCAAACAAGTAAATTATAGAGGTTATTTCAGAAAAAGCCGGGCAAGACAGCGGAGGAACTTCAAGAAGAGGAGGAGTTGCAACTCGCGCTCGCGCTCAGCCAGTCAGAGGCTGAGCACAAGGAGAAGGAGCGCAAATCTCGCTCCTACATAGCGCCTGAAACCAGTTTGCACCCCACTAGTAAGCATCTTATCTTCTTTCCTTGTCCGGTTTTATTTGGTCTTGGTATAACCAATACTGATCAGTACCTGCAAGTAAGCATACAGTGTTTTATTTATCTTGGTCTTTTATCTATAGAAATGAATTTTATGGTTTTTGAATACAACCTTTCCGAACCGGTGGTAGAGTCTTAACGTTTCATAAGTGACATAAGTTGTCCTATGTGAAATAAATAAACCGCAAGCTTACCCCTTTCAGTCGTCTTTCCCAATTTTATTTTTTACGTCAGCGTTGAAAGTGAAACTTCTGCCTTCTTAAAGTAATATGATGTAGAAATAATTAGCCTTCTATTTCAGTATCACCGACTCCTTCATCAGTGAGCGCGTCTCCAGAACACAGTACAACGACCAACTCAGAGCTGTCTCGGTACTTGGACAGAAACTACTGGGAGCAGCGACTGTCGCGCGACACGGCCAACGCGCCCACCGCACCGTCGTCGCACGGCACCAGCGATATAGCAGAGGTGTGTTTACTCATCTAGTACTGAAACAGCTCGACAACCAACTCAGAGCTGTCTCGGTACTTGGACAGAAATAAACTATTGGGAGCAACTACTGTCGCGCGACACGGCCAACGGTGTGTTTTATCTCTGATGTTAGCCGCGAGTATAGGTACGCGCAGTTAAGTCAACTAAACCATCCCCTTGATACCTATTAAGTAATATTGTATTCTGCACATCGAAACGTACGATGTTCATTGATGTTGATGAGAAGCCAGAAAGTTTGAATCAGACTGTACTAACACAGCTCGAAGACCAACTCAGAGCTATCGCGGTAGGTACTTAGACTGGAAATATTGGGAGTTTGGACTAGCGCGATACGTTATCTTGATACTTTGGTAAGAAATACTGGAAGCAACGGACTGTAAAAAAGGTTATTTTGAAATCAAAGCTAATTAAGCGGTTTTTACAGCTGGACAAAGTTATCTTATGGCGCTGACTCTTTAGATGGCGTGTTTCATGTTACACTAGATGATGCCCGCAACTTCGTTCGCATTGATTACCATGGGAACTCCTTAATTTTCTAGGACAAAAAGTAGTATGTAAAAATTCAGGATATAATATGCTATCTACATGCCAAATCAGTTCAGTCGTCGCGATGTGAAGAAGTAACAAAAAATCAAATATACAAACTTACAAACATCCAAACTTTCACATTTATAGTATTAGTAGAATAAGATAAGAAGTACTCACTCCCGACTTTTACTAATGAAATTACTGAAGTCCACACTATGATTAAAAATATTTTCCATTACAGCCAGAAGTCACCAAACCCTCGACCAGCAAAGACCCAGACGAAGAAGCGGAAGACAAGGAAATTGACGAATTCGTTGAAACACTCAAATCTCAAGTGGAAATATTTGTCAACAGAATGAAGAGCAATTCCTCACGGTATGTGTATACAATATAATATATGAATAACAAGATGGTGCCCGTCGCCCGCGACTTCGTCCGCTAGGATTTAGGTTTTGTAAATCTTTTTGATTTTTTGGGGTAAAACGTAAGAAAAAAATGCAAGAACTCACGTCGATCTTTGCACTGCTGCAGCGCGATTGAATTTCAAACAAACTCACTTTTGCATTTTTAGTATTAGTCCGAATTTACAGTGCTGATTCAAAGTGATTACAAATTTAATATTTCGTTGTTAGGTTTTTTTTTAAATGTGTATGAAGAAAATGTGTTTGGGTTTGATTTTTTTTTTAAATAATAGTTTTGTAATGGTTTTCATTTCAGTGGGCGCTCGATCGCCAATGACACATCCGTCCAGACTCTGTTCATGAACATAACAGCGATGCACTCCAAATTGTTGCGCTACATCCAGCAACAGGACGACAAGCGAGTTTACTTGGAGAGCTTGCAGGTAACTATGGAGAAAACTTGTGTTCTATATCTCGCAGGCTGAATCCTATTATGAATATGTTTGTCTCTTTTTCGTTTCATCGAATTTTAAAACGCAACGATTCTAAAGAAGTTACACTTCAGTTTATTTATTTAAACATGTAGGACATACAGGTGTCTCTTATGCTACGTCAAAGTCAAAGTCAAAGAACGTTTATTCAATTTAGTGCCGATTTCACCAACTCCGCGTCACGTTTAACCTAGGATTAAAATTGATGTTTTGACAGAGGTTATGTAGTAATTCTGACAACTTTTCAAATTTAATCCTAGGTTAGACGTTATTCGGAGTTGGTGAAATAGACACTTAGGTAGGTAGGTATACTACACTTATTGACGTCCGGTAAATGACGTCCGTCATGTTTTGACTCTACCACCGGTTCGGAAAGCAGTTCTTCAAAAAGTTTAATAGTACCTATCTTCAAGACTTTCGCATCGTTCAACATACTATAATAATATTAAACCAACAATATAATCTATTCAAACAGGACAAGATAGCGCAAGTGCGCGACAGCCGCGCAGCGCTCGACACGTTGCGCGCCGAGCACGCGGCGCGACTGGCGCAGGCGGCCGAGGCGGCGGAGCGACAGCGCCAGATGCAAATGGCGGCCAAGCTGCAGGCCATGAGGAAGAAGAAGCACGAGTACCTGCAGTATCAGCGGCAGCTGGCGCTACAGAGGGTGCAGGTATTAACATTTTTAATTGGGGACTAGATGATGCCCGATTAAGATTTTTTGATACCCGCGGGAACTCTTTAATTTTCCGGGATAAAAAGTAGCCTATGTCCTTCCCCTGGATACAAACTATCCTTATACCAAATTCTGAGATTTAAATTAATGTTAAAGTAACGTATGAGTTACCTGTTACAACTCATAATATTTAAAATGAGAAGTTCATCCATAAGGATGCTCCGTTAAGTATTTCTCAGGTTAAATATTATATATTGTTTCACAGGAGCAAGAAAGAGAAATGCAAATGAGACAAGAACAGCAGAAACACCAGTACATGATGTCTGCGAACAGCGGTTTCTATATGCCTGGCGTTTCCATGATGCATTACCCACCCACGGCCGGCGGATATCAGAACCAACCCCCCTACGCCAACCCCCAGTTCCTCCCTCAAATGATGCCTCAAGCCACCACAGATGGTACTGTCCAAATGCCCGGACAACCCCAAATGTCACAAGCCAATTTACCTCTAAATGTTAACCAAGTGTCTCAATCTATGCCACAAATGACAAACACGTATGCTATGTCCACATCTGGCATGGCGATAAGTCAGCCACCAACTGGCATCCAAGCCCAGATGAACCAACCAAACCTCCGACCGGCGATGAGCCAACAGCTATCTCACCAGCAGATGCTGATGCATCAAATGCAACAGTTGCGTATGCCAAACCAACCAGGAGTACACCAAATCATGCCGCCAAATATGCCAAACGGTCTCCCCGGCCAAAACATGCAACAGCCAAATCAACAGCCCAATCAGTTACCAAAACAAAGTGTACCAAATCAACCCCAGCAATCCCCGATGATGCCCCCAATGAACCAACAGACCAACCCTAACAATCCAATGTTTGGTATGCAAATGGCAAACATGAGAATGCCTCTAATGCAAGGTAGTCATCCAAACAATAACCAAGTTCCAGTATCAGGGTATCCAATGAATGTTCAACATCCGCAAAATAATCGGCAAGCAGGACCACAGATGCCAAATATGCAACAAATGCCTCTACCTGGACAAACTGTGCCATTACCTGGCCAACAAATGGGCCCACAAATGATGCAGGGCCAATTACCTGGACAGAATCCACAATTGCCTTCGGGCCACCCTCAAGGTCAAGGACAGCAAATGCAACAGCAACCTCAGATGACACAAGGCCAAACTATGCAGATGCCGGGTAATCTGACACAGTCACAAGGCCAACAAGCAATGATGCAAGGGCAGCTAATGCAACAACAAGGTTCCATGCAGCCAAATCAGCAAGTGATGAACCAGGGTCAACAAATGCCCCCAAATATGCCAGGCAACCCACAAGGACAACAAATGTCTCATCACATGATGCCAGGTGCTATGCCTCAACAGGTTCCTCAAATACCTCAACAAGGTTCGGCGCCTCAACAGGTGCCTCAAATACCTCAACAAGGCGCGCCGCCTCAACAGGTTAACCAAATGCCTCAACAAGGCCCGCCACCTCAACAAGGCCCGGCGCCTCAACAAATGCCTAATCAAAACCAACAACAGCAGGGAATGCCTCAAAACATGCAAGGGCAACCTATGAAGCAGAACTTTGGCAATGGAACGCCAAGCCAGCAACCTTCTGTGCAAAACCAGCAACCACAACCACAGCTGACATCTGTAAAGTCTGAACACAACAATAATACTGCAGAACTAATAAGTTTTGACTGAAGCTATAAATTATTCCGGTCTGGGAAGAGATCTATTTATTAGACTGTTTAATTGTAATATTGAGAAGAATTTTCGACAAGTTTGCAATAATTCACTTAGGAATGTGATATGGTGTTAATTTTTGTCTAATTTTAAGCATGTACTCATTCCGCTTTTAAATTTTTTAATGTTGATCTATTGTTAAAATTAGTGTATGACCCATCGCGAGTTTCAGAGAATAACACAACATCACAGCCGTTACGTTATAAACAAATGATTCGCAGGCAGTAGTCAATTTAGGTTTTAGAAGAAAGGCCTTGTAATCTATGTAAATGTGCTAAAATGTAAAAAAATATATGTCGTACGTAGTTAACTTAGTATATTATATTAATATAAAAATAAAAGGTATTATTATTAAAGAAATTCAAAAATATTTTCTTTTCCTTTGCAAATAATATTGTTTTAATATATCTATATTTAAGTTATGATTTATTAAATTGTATGCTACAAATAAAATCCTACGAAAAATATTTCTTTTATTAAATCCCTTAGTACAAACTTCAGTTCCATGTTTTAGTTTAAAAAAAATTGACTGAGCGAAGCGAGCTACCCAAAAATCTCATCATTGCAAGAATTATCATCTAAACTTCAAAAAAATATATTACTGCATAAAATGTAATATATGTTACAATAAAAATAAATCCACTGTAGAAAACCACTTTGAACTCTTGTACAAAGTGGTTTTCACAGAGTACATAGGTCAGGTACAGTGGTCATAGAGACATAGTAAGTTTGCTCTAAGCTCTTGCTTAGAGCACAGTTACTCTGTAGCGAGCATTATTGTAGCTCAGATTTAAATCTTACTGGGCCGATTGAGAGAAGGTTTTTGGCATTAGATACATGTAGCTTGTGAGAAGGTTCTATAATGGTAATGTTTTTATTAGAAGGTTACATTTTGTTTTTCTAAAGTCTACGGTCTACAACATCCTAGCCTCTAGGGTCAAACAGAGAGAATATAATCAATTAATCACTGGGGTCAAAGAAGTTTTTATTATTTAGGTACCTACTTCTGCAGGGCGACTGCGTATCTTTTGCATCAATCATTGGTACATCGCAATCACCTCTGATTGGATAACACTCTTCCACTATTGGACAAAATCCATTGACGCAGCAAGAATACCATAAATTCAGCCAATCACAACAATTGATACTGTAACAACGATTGATGCAAAAGTTACGCGGTCGCCCTGCTGCGCTTTGTCTGGCCACTGGCCAGTGGCCGCTGGCGTGCTGGCGCTGGCGTCAGGACTCAGGCGTGGCATTTGGCCCTTGAAGGCTTGCGCTTGATTTGGTCATTACTCATTTGGTGATTTGGCCGCCCGCAGAGACAAGTAACATATCGCCCGCACCATGCCCGCCAGATGCCCGCACTAATGAAATGACATTCGTCATTCGGCTATTTTGCGGATTGTGGGCGGCAGAGTGGGCGGATTGTGTTGATCTGGTGTTGATCTGAATCTGAGGATTGTGCTGTGTGCAGACTGCAGGACTGCAGTGTGTAGGTATATGGAAAGCGTAACCCTGACCCTCGAATTTGTAGGCTTGGCGCTTGCACCGACCAGAAAAACAAATACTACCGTAAAGAAATCAGCAACACAACGCTTACAGCAGTAATTAAACATTGAAAATGCGGTGTTGTGTTCCTTTCTGTAAAAACACTCCCAACGATGTGTCCCTATCAGCGAGGAAGGGGATTAGTTTTCACTGGTGAGTTTAGTGTTTAGTCAATGTTGGAGTTGACTCGCAAGACGCTGTTGTACCTAGTACCTACTACCCGTTTCCTAACTTTCAATCTCAAGAATGTACATACCAGAATGCCTAGGGGCTAATCATTGTTGCATCGCAATCACCTCTTATTGGATAACACTTTCACTATTGGACAAAATCCATTGACGCAGCAAGAATACCATAAATTCAGCCAATCACAAATAGCAGAATAACTATTAAAAACATTGGAAAATTGATGAATAACTAATATAAAAGAAAAAACATATTATCTTGATTTTCCCATACAAAATGTTCATTCGTTTTGTAACGTAATTTTTGGCATGGGTGTAGTTGAAGACCTGGAGAGTAACATAGGCTACTTTTTATCCCAGAAAATTATGGAGTTCCTGCAGGAATAAAAAAAACTTAAACCACTCGGGTGAAGTCGCGGGCATCAGCTAGTTTAGAATATTTGAAGACTGCTAATTTGAGTTAGCAGTGCCATCTAATGGCATTTGAGTATACCTTTCACCCTGCAGATCAGGTTTTACGAATAACTGTTTCTGTCAGAGGCTATGACGGTCTATATTGAATGGTCAATATTGAAGTCTTATTGAGAGACCTTTAAACTTAGGATTCCACTTTATTCAAAGTTATCCTTTTCTGACAATCCTTTGTTTTCTCGTGTTGTCTTCATTTGTTGAGCTAGTTATTGCAGTAAGTATATAACATAAATGGTAATTTCCAGTCTCCCCACTGATGTGTGCCTCCGTGCTGCTTGGCTCAAAGCCCTCGGCATACAAGACAGTCCTCTACCAGACACAGCTGTGGTCTGCTCTCAGCATTTTCTAGATGATGACATTTATGAAACAGAAAATGGCTTACCGCAGATTTGTGCTGGCTCTGTTCCTTCAACTGTGCAGGTATCTTCTTCATTGTTTCATGTAAGTTAGTACTTAATCAAATGTAGCTAAGTCAGATCATGCATGTTTGAGGGGCTAAGACATGGATCACAGACACCCCCGAATGGCTGAATGGATCTGGATTAAATTCTGCACAGAGATAGTCTGGAATAACACATAGGCAGTAGCCTATGTGTTATCCTGGAAAATTAAAGACTTCCGGTGGGGAACAAAAAACCTCAATCCACATGGAGAAGTTGCGGGCATCAGTATTATGGCATAAATCAGAATGTGTTTTTCCTCTGCAAACTTGCAGTTTTATTTATAAATGAGTAATGTTGAAGTAACTATATGGTCACAAGTAGTATATTTTCCTACAGGTTTGCATGATATGCCTAGACACTGACAGCAAGCTGCTTCTAATTAGTAAATACAAATTGGAAGAAGCATATGAAAAGTTAATTGGTCACCCAGTAAGTTGTTACATGATATTTAGATATGTATCGTAATACACATTCAGGATATTTATGACGAATTTTTATATATGTCGCTGTAAGATTGCAAAAACCGTTAGATTGTAATCTAACTAGCGAAATTGTAACCTGACTATGTTGAACCCTAACCTAATCTACAAGAAAGAGAAGAAAACGTAAATACAATGAATATTTCAAAAATTGACACTCAGAACATTGAACGGTTCACAATCTGTCGACAGTTTACAATTTCGCTAGTTAGATTACAATCTAACGGTTTTTGCAATCTTACAGCGACATATATTTTAATATTGTAAATGCGAAAGTTTGGTTGGATGGATGTTTGTTACTCAATCACACCAGAACCGCTGATCAGAACTGGATACAATTTGACACAGAGATAGATTATAGTCTGGAGTGTTATACTCCATAGGCTTTTTATCCTGGAAATTAAAATGTTCCTTCAGGAACTAAAGAAACCTCAATCCAAGCGAATGAAGTAGCGGACATCAACTAGTGAGACATTAAAACAAAGTTACCTCTCTGTACACTGTGAAATGCTTTTGTAAATAAATAATAATAAATCTGTAGGGGCTTATGGAATGTTGGATTACTTAGATGACATGTTGTTTCAGGTGTGTGATCAAGGAAACCTAAAACAAACACTTTGTGTACAATGTGCTCAAAGATTGATAAACTTTAGTAGATTTAGAGACAAGAGCTTGAGAGCCTGTGCACTGATAATGGACTTAGTTGAAAAACATGAACTAGTGAGTACTTAAAACCTAACTTGATCTTAATTAAATAGTTTACATCTGTGCTTATAAACTTGCTTTTCTTTATGATGATAATGATAATGTTTTCATTAAATACTGAGCTCGTTTACCAACAGATAACAAGAAAACATATAAAAATGATGAACTGCACCAAAAACCAACTATACAGTCATTTTGAAGTGAAAATACTAGGACCTGATCACTGTGACTTATACATACTAGAAGATGCCTCTGAAGACAATAAGACAGAATCATTTCCTTCACTTTTCACTACAACTCAAGTGAAAAATGAAAAAAGGTATGACTCATCGGCTGATGAAGACACGGAAATGGCAAATGAACATGACAACAATGCAGGCATCATCAAGGATGAGTTCATTGCGTCCAATGAGGATCTCTTATCTGTTAATAGCATAATGTTGGAAACAATACTGCCAGATGATGCTGTTGGCAAAGGTATTGAGAGAAACCTAGTAGTTGCAGAACAGGTGACTGAAACAATGGATCCGTTAAAGTGCGAAAGTGTACCCTTGGAATGTACTGAGATGTGTTCTGAGGAGTTTGTCGATGAACATGCGTACATGCAACATATGCACATGCATGGCCAGGTGAGACAGTCACAGATGAAACACAAAACACTTAATATTCATACAATAGTATGTCCAGTCAGAGGCATTATGCTCTCATAGCTCAGAAATGTGATGCCTTTTTTTTGTATTTGGCAGAACAGTGACGAAGACGCTATCTGTGGCACATTTCCAGTATGCAAGCCTCATACAATTGTGACCTCCTCACACTCTTCACGTCTCACTGAAAACAAGTTAGTATACCTTCCAATAATAATTAACAATACAAAGTTTGTTGATGAATATGTCACTGTAAAATTGTAAAAACCGTTAGACTGTAATCTAGCGCTTTTTATCTAGAATCTAGATAGATTGTAAACTGTCGAAAGATTGTGAACCGTAACAACTGCTTTTGTTGATGAATATGTCACCATAAAATTGTAAAAACCGTTAGATTGTAATCTAGCGCTTTTTATCTAGATAGATTCTAAACTGTCGAAAGATTGTGAACCGTAACAACTGCTACAATTTAAAGCATTAATTTTCGGTAGATTGTAATCTGTGAGGTATATTAACCCAATAGAATCTAAGTGCCCATTACCTGATTATTTATGTCGAACCCTAACCTAACCTACAAGAAAGAGACAAGAAAACGTAAATACAATGAATATTTCAAAAATTGTCACTCAGAACATTGAACGGTTCACAATCTGTCAACAGTTTATAATCTATCTAGGTAAAAAGCGTTAGATTGCAATCTGACGCTTTTCACCATCTTACGGTGACATATACACTTGTACATAATACCCGTTACTCATCTCTACCTACACCTGCCTCTAATTCTAGAGTAGGTATATACTGGCTCTCCAGTATACTCTAGAATTAGATTCATTTAGATACATCTTACAGGCAGACCATTCAGGAGCTGAACGATGACCCGCACCCTTCCGCAGACTCGGCTCAAACTTTCGGTAAGTGACCAGTCAACTGAATTTTCATATTGAAAATTGAATAAATTTTAGATGACCTCCCTGGCGCAGTGGTGAGCTCTGTTGTCTTTTAAGCGGCAGGTGTCTTGTGGAGACTTCGGCCGAAAATTCAGATTTCATAAATTCCCAAATTGACCCTGTTGGGATATGATCCTGGGATCTTCCACTATAAAACCAAAGAGCTCACCACTGCTCCTGCGAAATTGTCAACTTCAAACTTGCTTTACCGATACAAGAAAATCCTAACGCTTTTCAATTATTGATTTGATAAAATAAAATATTTGATTTGATTTGATTTGATTGTCAATATAGACTGAGAGATAGCTTTACTTCTTTTTGTTAACTAATGCTAGCAACGCTGATTCAGTTTTTGGTGGGTGTAAGGCTCTCCACTATCGCATGATTAGAGGAGAATTAAATCTACGACCACTAAAAACGTCAAGAAATAATATCGGCACCCACAACAAAAAGAAATAAACCAAATTACTATCAAAGAGACAATCTCTTTGATAGTATTTTGGTTTAGTATCTCATACCAGTCTTCAGGTATTTTAGCTAAATACAAATACGACAGAGAAAGTGCTTAAACAAGTACCAACAAAGCCAAACAATTTAATTATTTTTAACAGACTTAAAGGATGTTCTGTATTGTACCCGTATGCATGTATGTTTGTTAACGATTTTCTCGAAAACTAATGGACCGATTTTAATGTTATTTCACTATCACTTTACGTACTTTCAGGAATGTTTTAGTCTATAATAAACCTAGGTATCTTCTTTATGTACGATGTCATAATATACTCGTACAGTCATGTCAGAAATATGTTTTCTTTGTACGCTCATTTCTCCAAGATTACTTGACTGAGTGGCCTGGTTCTTTTTTAACCGACTTCCAAAAAGGAGGGAGGTTCTCAATTTGGCGCGTATTTTTTTTAAAGAGGGAGCCTTTGAACTGGTCCCATAAAAAATTCTGACTCCACATCTTCAATCCTGATGCTGCAGGTGTACCGTACTACATGAAATCCTCAAAACTAGGGCGTTTGGAAATTTTGATGATGAATTATATATTGTTCGCAGTTCGCACCTGAGGTAGGAATGTGCTAGTGCTGTGACCTTTACTGACAGTGACAATAAATTACAAAAACAAGCAGTGGTTGTATTATTTTAAAAACATTCAAAATATTGATTGAAACACAATAATTAAGTCCAAAATTTACTTCATTTCTTAAGTAAAGAAAATAAAATCATTCGGACAAGTAGGGACGACTGCTTTAGTCAGATAAAAGTCTTCTATAGTTCTGTGAATTACAATACCATTAAAATCATCTTTTTTATGAAGAAAGGAGAGGTAAGGACCTCTTCGTTTTTCGAAAAAAAGAACATTTTCTGTAATACAAAAAGAAAATATGTTATGCAATAAATAAATGAAATAAAATGAAATGTTCTTTTTTAATCTAGGAATAGTAAACATTAACGGTCCCTCCACTGTTAAATCGCGAAATCATAATAAGTATATAAGTAGCTGAATTGATCATTTCATGAAAATATAAACAAGTATATCATTGAATGGTCATAGTTTTCATCAAGAATGATCACCTAATTAATTTATTATATTATGATCAGACGACTAATGTTGGCTGTCCATAAAAATGTAGAAGTAACAAGTAATAAAATTAAAAATTTTAAAAAACCCACGACGAACTGCAGAGCTCCATTGAAACAACAATTAGAACTTAGCAAAAGTATAATATATAAAATAATATCTAAAACACAAAACTGCATATTTGCCGGCTCAATAGTTTTTTTGACCAGCGTGGTGGACTATGGCGAAACCCTTCTCATTCCGAGCTAAAACTTGTGCTTAGTAATGAGTAGAGGTGTCAAATAGTGTTAAATTTTAATATTCTGATAAAAATTGTTTAAAAAATGTGATCACTTAAGGAGTTCCTGTGACCATTTCCTGGCTCCATCACGAGACCCTGGGCAGCATCTAGGTTTAAAGTGCTTGACAAGACAAATCAAAAGAGTCCAAATGCGACGGGTTTGCGATGAGAACTTAAGGAGTTCCCATGACCACCTCCTGGCTCCATCGAGACCCTGGGCAGCACCTAAGTACAAAGTGCTAGTCAAGACAAAACAAAAGAGTCCAAATACGACGGGTTACGATGAGAATTTAAGGAGTT
The DNA here is from genome assembly GCA_923060345.2 of Erebia aethiops. NCBI lineage: Eukaryota > Metazoa > Arthropoda > Insecta > Lepidoptera > Nymphalidae > Erebia > Erebia aethiops. Next base: position 22,354,468 of record OV281082.1, read on the forward strand.
CCCATGACCACCTCCTGGCTCCATCATGAGACCCTGGGCAGCATCTAGGTTCAAAGCGCTCGTCAAGACAAATCAAAAGAGTCCAAATACAACGGGTTTACGATGAGAAAGGAGTTCCCATGACCACCTCCTGGCTACATCATGAGACCCTGAGCAGCATCTTGGTACAAAGTGCTAGTCAAGACAAATCAAAAGAGTCCAAACACGACGGGTTTACGATAAGAACTTAAGGAGTTCCTATGACCACCTCCTGGCTCCATCATGAGACCCTGGGCAGCATCTAGGTACAAAGTGGTAGTCCTGACAAATCAAAAGAGTCTAAACACGACGGGTTTACGATGACAACTTAAGGAGTTCCTATGACCACTTACCAAATCACGATTGCAGCTCAGCTTGATTGTCTATGGTCCTAAAACCTGGAACCTATCTAAGAACCTTCTCACAAGCTATCCATATCTAATGCAAAAAAAACGCATCTCAATCGGCCCATTACTTTTTGAGAAAAATAGTAACATATTGAAAAATTTAAATCATAGACTACAGCTCAGCTTGGTTGTCTATGGTCCTAAAATATATCTAAGAACCTTCTCACAAGCTATCCATATCTAATGCAAAAAACGCATCTCAATCGGCCCAGTACTTTTTGAGAAAAATGGTAACATATTGAAAACTTAAAATCATAGACTACAGCTCAGCTTGGTTGTCTATGGTCCTAAAATAAATCTAAGAACCTTCTCACAAGCTATCCCTATCTAATTCAAAAAACCGCATCTCAATCGGCCCAGTACTTTTTGAGAAAAGTGGTAACATATTGAAAAATTAAAATCATAGACTACAGCTCAGCTTGGTTGTCTATAGTCCTAAAATATATCTAAGAACCTTCTCACAAGCTATAAATATCAAATGCAAAAAACCGCATATTAATCGGTCCAGTAGTTTTCCAGGAAAACGGTAACAAAAAAGGGCACAAACAAACAAACACAACCTCTTAGGGCAAACACATATACTGTCTCCGTTTCGTCGAGGGTAAAAAGGGTGGACTAGGTACACCAGAAGACTCCATTCATTCATCCCAGCCCCTTCATTCAGCTTCACATAACTTCATTCAGGACCTCCTTCGCGTGCTTCTGGGTTCACACTTTACAAAAACACTCTAGGGGTAGGGCAAACAAGACTACGTTGAGTCGGGTTATGCTGGTTCGGTTTTGGGACATTCCACCATCACCACCACTGACACCACCACCATCAACTCAACCCATTTTCTCAACTCTAACGAATGCTTGGCCGATAGACAAAAATTCCCGTACTCCGTATTATACGGATAATACGTACGGATAGTACGGAAATTTTTACGCAGGATGATGCAGGGTAGTTCACTAATGGAGATTAACGGCGGGTGACGTTGGGCGTTGTCGACTAACGTCGCCAGATATCTTCTCTGGTGTCTGTTTCCCTATCAATGTCTGATGCCAGACATGTCGTGCGATGTCGAGGGACCTCGAGCGACGTCGCCCGACATCTCTAGCAACACGTGTCGCGATATTTTCCCCCTTGTGAATATGTTGATATTTAAAGAATAGAGTCGGACTCCCATTGGGTGAAACCCCACTTCCCACTGAGCATCAGTGCTCCTGCCATTTGATCTACCAGTAGTTCTTGACCTGCAATAGTGATTATAAAATAAGAATATATTTTGTTTCAGTGTCTTCTTTGTCCATGGGATCTGCGACAATTAACGAAAACAAAGTGCAAGCTGAAGAAGCCAATGTGATTCAGAAGAGTATAAAAGAAATTAAAATCAACAATGAGGAATTAGACAGCCTATCATTCGATTTATCAATTAGTAGATTACCATATTCTTGTGAGTTATGCGAGTTTAAATGTAAAGTTAAAGGTACTCTTGTGGGACACATGAGAACTCACAAGGGTGAAAAACCGTATTCTTGTGAGTTATGCGAGTTTAAATCTGAACATAAACGTAGTCTAAAGGTACACATGAGAACTCATACTGGGGAAAAACCGTATTCTTGTGATTTATGTGAATATAAATTTGCAGTAAAAAGTCATTTAGTGAAACACATGAGAACTCATACTGGTGAAAAACCATATTCTTGTACATTATGCGAGTATAAATCTAGTTGTAATGGTAATTTAGTGAAACACATGAGAACTCATACTGGTGAAAAAACATATTCTTGTACTTTATGCGAGTATAAATGTATCCAAAAAGTTAGTCTTGTGGGGCACATGAGAACTCATACAGGTGAAAAACCATATTCTTGTACGTTATGCGAGTATAAATGTACCGTAAAATCTAATCTAGTACGGCACATGAGAACTCATACTGGTAAAAAACCATATTCTTGTGAGTTATGTGAATATAAATGTCGATTATATAGCCTATTAGTGCAACACATGATAACTCACACAGGTGAAAACCCATATTCTTGTGAATTATGTGAGTATAAATGTACAAAAAAGAATAGTCTAGTGAGACATATGAGAACTCACAGTGGTGAGAAACCATATTCTTGTGAGCTATGTGAATATAAATGTACACAAAAGACTAGTCTAGTGAGACATATGAGAACTCATACTGGTGAAAAACCATAATATTCTTGTACATTATGTGAATATAAATGTAATTATAGTAGTCATTTAGTGCGACACATGCGACCTCACAATGGTGAGAAACCATATTGTTGTGAGTTATGTGAATATAAATGTACACGAAAAAACAAACTATTGATACACATGAGAACTCATACTGTTGAAAACCCATATTCTTGTAAGTTACTTATGTGAACATATATTGTGCAGTAGAAATAGAAATAGAAATCTTGACTTGGTTTCTTTAGTTTCCTCATTTAACCTTTCTCTTCTGCCGCTGTCTGCGGCCCATTTCTCCCCCAACTCTGACCCTTCTCTTTTGGATCTTATTATAGTTTCCAAAACAGAAAAAGTTCTTACCCATGGACAGCTAAATGCTCCCTTTTCTTACCATGTTCTTACCTTATTATCATACGCTATAATTTAGCGATACCTAGGCGAAAAGGTAAAACTATTCTGCGGCGTAATCTGAAGCACGTAAACATTGAAGCTCTTCATAAGGATGTTTCTGCACATGATTGAACCCCACTTTTTTTGCCTCTATTGTTGATGACAAGGTTGGAATTTTGAATTCGACCCTTACTGACTTATTTGACTCACTTGCTCCTGCCCGTCCTGTAAGGGTTAAGTACCTGCCTGCTCCTTGGCTTACTTCTGACATAAAATGATACATGGCAAAACGCAATAAAGCTAAGAAGTTGTGTAAAAAGAATCCAACCGAGGAAAATGCTGCGAAAGACTGCGAAATCGCTGCAATAAGATGTGCAGGGATGCTAAACGCCGTTATATACATTCTTCAATCGAGCACTTCACTCCTGGTCAGACTTGGAGTTTTTTGAATTCACTGGGTGTGGGTAAATCTCCTCAATCTCTTAGTCAGTCACTTGATTTAAACTCTCTAAACATGCATTTCTCGTTACCTCCGGTTAGAATCGCTGAAAGTAAGAAAAATTCGTTGCTTTTAAAATTAAATAGTGATGCCCCACCTACTTGTGATCCTTTTATCTTCAACCAGATCTCGGAGGAGGATGTTAAGAAAGGTATCCTTTCCATTTCCTCCAAAGCAGTGGGTGATGATGGTATTAGTCGCGATATGCTCTTACTAATTATTGATTAGTTAACACCTGTCATTGCTCATAGTCTCAATTTTTCCTTAACAACCAGCACATTTCCAACGTCATGGAAAATGGCTAATGTCATTCTTTTACCCAAAACAACAAACCCGACTTCATTCTCACAATTCCGTCCTATTTCAATTCTACCCATTCTCTCCAAATTATTAGAAAACTCGTGTCTGCAAGCAAATCTCTTTTTCTCTCTCACGCAACAATCTCTTAAGTCCTATTCAGTCTGGTTTCCGTCCTTCTCATAGTACTACGACTGTATTGCTCAAAGTAACTGATGATATCCAGTTTGCCATGGATAACAAAGAGCTTACTGTTCTCGTACTGCTTGATTTCAGTAATGCTTTTAACTCAGTTGACTTTGTATTGGTTTAAGTCTTATCTTCAGGGTCGACGGCAGAGAATCAGGACTGACGAAGATTCTTCGGATTGGGCTAATCTCTCTGCTAGCGTTCCTCAAGGCTGTGTACTATCTTCATTACTGTTTTCCATTTTTATTAATTAAAAAAAAAACATTTAATTCGACCATATAAAGATCATAAAATTTAGAGGCACTCAGTACCACTCATGTCGGTTGTCATACTGATGGAGTATGTCTCAACAACATCAGTTACGCAGACGACATGGTATTGCTGAGTGCATCTGTTTGTGGCTTAACAAAACTGTTAGGCATATGTGAAAATTATGCTCTCAGACACGGCTTGACGTATAACGTCAAAAAAAGTGAATGCATGGTCTTTCAGGCCAAAGGAAAATTCTTGCCCGCAACTGTACCACCCATTAGGCTATACGGTACACCGTTAAAAAGGGTGTTTCAGTTTAAATATCTGGGTCATGTGGTATCCTTTGACCTGAAAGATGATGCTGATATAGAGAGAGAGCGCAGGGCATTGTCTTTGGGCGAACATGATTGCACGCAGGTTTGCTCGTTGTTCCGCCTCTGTTAAAGTAACGCTCTTCAGAGCTTACTGCACCTCATTCTACACGAGCAGCCTGTGGATCGACTACACGCAAAAACAGTATAGTGCCCTGCGTGTACAGTATAATAATGCATTCAGGATGCTAATGGGTCTGCCTAGATACTGCAGTGCGTCGGGGATGTTTGCCGATGCGCGTGTGGATTGTTTCTACACTACCATGCGCAAACGGTACACATCCCTGGTTCGCAGGGTTAGCTCCAATGGCATCCTGAGGGCATTTGCTGACAGGTTTGATTGTCAGTACCTGAACCATTGTCATATGGTTCACGTGCTGACAAATCAAGGCTGTCTTAGATAAGGTTTTAGGATTAGGTAGTTTTTAGATTTACTAACATTAGGTTATTGTGTGTGTTTCTTACTAACAAAATTTTATGATCTTTATATGGTCGAATTAAACGATTTTTATTTTTTTATTTTATTTATTTTATTTTATAAATTAAAAGGGTTGGTTCACCTTTATTTTCTATCATGAGTATGAAAGATTTGGTCATAAATTGTTCCAAAGCTTCTGTTTCAATGCAACCATTTTTCGTTGCTGTGAAAGTAGTTCCCGGAAATGCTTCAGAGGATGTCCACTCACTCCACAGGTATTTACCCTTAAATATTATAAATGGTGGACCTTTCTCTCCTGCAGCACTGCTTGCAAATAACACGGTAGTGTTACTCTTCGCAGATGATGTGGTAGTTCTTGTAGAAGCAAAGCTCTTCAAACCCACGACTTTAGTTTTTTTTGGGTCACTACAATAGAATGTCTCGTCAAGGTTCCAAATACGATCAAGTCGATTTTCCAGATTCAATTGTTTGATAGTTTTCTCAAGTAGGTTAAAGTAGTTATGAATAATGAATGGATCTGCTGCTTTTTTCCTTGCGTATTCTACAGCTTGAGGTTTTTTTATAGACAAACCATTCCTTCGTGCAAAATTAGTGAACCAATTACTTCCTGGCACACCATCTTTAAAAGGTGATGGGATATTTTTCAATTTAATATAATCGGCAACCAGTTCGATGACTTCCTCCCTTGAGAGGCCGAATCCTCACTTTTCCATTGTATGCAAATTTTCAGCCAAAATTTCTCGGTATCCGGTGATAGGACGGTTGAACCTCTGTAGACCTCTGCGGTTTTTGCAGCTTCGTAGCCCGACATTTTGTTATTTTTTACAGCTTCTACAACTTCCGATAAAGTTTCCTTTGACCAAGACGGCCCTTCTTTTTTTCTCTAGTTACGAACTATATTAAAAAGTTTATCTGAAATAAAAAAAATGACTATTGAACAACATATATTTTAAAATGAAAAATAAATAAGTATAGTCCGACAAAAAAGAGTAGAAATAAATAACTAGCAACATCATCATGTCGTCTCTTTCAAATCAACGCGGATTAAAGGGGACGACACAATGGTGTAGCTAATTATTAATTTGTACTCTTTTTTGTCGTATTGTATGTTTGCCGATGGCCAAAATTCTACTTAGGGTAGTGGAACCAATAAATGAACGCATAAGCGATTTTGGCAACTTTGAACAGCTCTGATTAGTTAGTTATTTAATGACATTGAAGCTTGCTGGGTTTTTCTTTGTGATTCCACATATCCTCAAGGTTTAACTGATTAAAAAAATAAACTCTTTTATCTAATATATATTTTTTAAAGTTGCTTTTTGTAAGAAGTTAAGGGGTTTACCCCAATAGTTGAACTAGCATTTTAATAGGAATACATTTATTTTAACATTATTATTATTTTATTATTATCATAATACAATATTGTATGTTTTGAGCCCCGACTGACGACATCGGGAAAACAAATTTTTATTAACTGGTTAATTTTTTTACCCTGGCATGTGGGGTGTCATTGTCCAGAGCTCATTAAGTTCAAATATTATATTTTTATTCTTTTTTAAAAATAGTTGCATCCACTTTTTACCCGGCTTAATTTTTGATCCTTTTATTTCAAAAATGTTTGCCACCGTTTCTCGTAGGTACATCTGTAGCGTTTACTGGATAACCAATTTTGGCCATATTTAAAATCCAAAAACATATTTTCTTTTCTTCTGCGTCCGATAACAAAGTTTTGGCCCTTTTTTACATCGGAGGGCAGTTTTTCCATGAATTTTATTGTGCAGTGTACCCTTCGGAATCCTAAACTGAGCACGAGCTTTGGATAATGATATCTCCTGAGCTTGGACCATTCGCACAGCTTCTTCCAGAGTGCTCTGTGCATATTGTTTTTTTTTTTTTTTTAGTGTAGACAACATCTGTAAAATATAAGAAAGATTGTAGGTACACAAATAACTGTAGGTAAGGTAGGTACTGAATGTAGGTACGCTGATAAGTAATCAGCTCAATAAAGTGATAAAATAAGTCCCAAAAACTGAACTAAGTACTTAATTCAATTCGTTCATTTTTAGGATTAAAGTACCGTCAAATGAACGTATATAATTTACTTCAGCGTTCAGTTTAAGACGCAATACCCAATAATTGAACGAATAAAATGTGATTAAATTCATTAGTTCAACTTTTGGACGTGAATTCTTAAAATGAACAACGCAAGATTACATACTGAAATAAAACCTCAGAACACAAAATAATGTGTTCAACTTTTGGTAACTAAATTCCTTAATTAACTAAAATTAATTTGCGTTGTTTTGTTTCGGTCTCTAAGCATTAATATAAATGTTATGACCTGTGTGAGCATATGCCATTTCTCCATTAGTTGAACGGCGTTCATCTATTGGATCAAGCTTACGAAATCGAATCCATCACTTGAACAGTATTTTTTTCAAAAAATACGGCGAATAATATGTATATGTATCATTATAATCAAAGACAGATATATCAAGATTTACTCCAACCAAAACTACTCAAATCTATCGTATAAAATTGCTTTAAATTGCCGAAATCCTTAAGTTTGAAAAGCACTTACCTTAGGAAGGTTTCCATATAAAACAATTTTTTGCCGGGAAACTCTCACACAGCGTCGAACTACGAGCGCGTCGGAGCTGTGACTGTTGATTTTGTTAGGGAATCGGGAAGAAATAATGTTGCCACGTGCGGAAAAAAATAATGCACATAAATAAATAGCGGGATGTTTTATTTTTTTTGATTTTTCGCTCGGCCGTTCATCTATTGGGTGTCGTTCATCTTTTGGTTCCACTACCCTAATAAAAAAAAAATGGGTCTTATAAACTTTTTCAGAGGTTGGAATCTGCCGGTCATTCAAGTTCCGCATTAAGTCTAGGAACGGTGCTTCCACATCTGGCGAATGCGCAGCTCGCAAGCCACTCGCCGCGCGTGTTCTTTATAAGAGTATTGCATGAGTTATAAAAAAGAAATGCACCAAACACTTGCAGAAACTGAACACGCGCAGCTCGCGGGTGGCTTGCGAGTGGCTCGCGAGCTGCGCATTCGCCAGATGTGGACACACCCTTACTCTGTTTTTTACTTCTCCTAGGTTTATTTCGTTATTCTTCGTTCGAAATTATTTTTATATTTCCATCCAAAAGTTCCTCCGTTTTTAAAAGAATGAAGACATCCCAAAATATTGACGTCTTGGTCCGTATTGATTTTGGCACATTCTCCGATTTTTGCGATATCACTTCTCCATAAAAGGCGTCGTCTCGCAAATATATCGTATATTTAGTAATTCGACAATATAGGGTTGTTTTTTTTTAAAAACTTACTGATTTTACTGTGCCAAGCCTCTAATAAATTTGTGGTCCGATGGCGTTCGCCAAATACACACCATATGGGTATGAACTCCTCGCGTATCCACTGCATCAGCATATATTGGCGAAATGTTTTGTTGTTTAGATCGTCAGGGGACTGGGCAGCTATATAAAACCAACCTTTAACGATTTGGTTTTGAGGCAAGTAAGGTAATACAGCACAAAGCCCAACTTGCCTGCGAGTTATTTTAGTCTTTGTTAGCCCAAAATCCTTGCGCTTTTTCCATATAGCTTTTGCAAAATGAAAGTAACATCCTTTTCTGATTAAAGATGGGAACACTAAAGTAATTGCCTTCATAACTGCTAGCTCAAAATCAGTTTTGAAATTAATTGGATTCCAGTTGGGTACTTGTGATTTTATTAATGAAAAAATGTTTCATATGTGTCAGCATTTTTGTCGCTTAGTAGCGCATAAGCTACTGGAACAATAGATATTTGTTGCTTGAGTTGTACTACCAATATCACAATGTATCGTGTAAGAGTAGTGTAAACGGTACCTACTGGACACTTTTTGAATGTGCCATCTCCCATAAAATCTTTCCCGTTAGCCATGATTTTTTTTTCCATTTTCAGAAGCGAATATTAAAATCCGCTTATCTTCGCATGAGTAGTCTGCCAGTAAAAAATCCGTATATTTTTTGGTACTCTCATGTTTTTGTAACTTTTTCCATTCCTACGGAAGCATTTCTTGATCTGTTTAAAGTGCTTTTGACACTTTGTAGTGGTGGATTTTTTTTAATGATCTCCATGCTCGAATCTTTGTGCGATACTACCGCAGCATATATACAGAAGTAACCGTTGGAAAGTTGGGTGATGATAATTCTATTTTACATTTAAACAGATTTTCATCAATTTCATTTTTTGCAAAATCTGGTATACACTTACATGCATGTTTTTTCTGTTAAGATTGATTTTCCTGAAACATAAAGTATGTAATTTATTTCATGCATTTTTATTCATAGAATAACAAATCCCTTAAAGTAAATAAACACTGAATATTTTGATTAGGTACTTCATTATTCATCATCATGCTCATTCTCGACCAACAGAGCAAGGCAAAAAAAAAAGCAAGCCATGTCAGTTATAAAAGGTCTCCGATCATCATGTCGGAACACACGTTAAAAACAAATTACCTACTTCATTATTATGCTGGGTATCCACTATCCACTACGTTCGCGAACCTCTTGCGCTCCGCGCTCCTGCAACTGCTCCACAAGTGGATACGTTCGCGCTCCCCCAGCGTGCAACAGTGCGCGCTCCGCGCTCCGCGCTCCGGTGGCGGTTTTTGGGCGAACACAAAGGGGAGCTCGTTCTGTTCGTGGCCGCGAGCTAATGGAGATGCGCGTACCGTCTCCATCAGAGCGGTTGCAGATGCGCGGAGCGCAAGAGGTTCGCGAACGTAGTGGATACCCAGCATTAGGTGATGCCCGCGACCAGCGTTAGTTGATTTTATAATTCCCGCGGGAACTCGTTTTCCTGTGGAGGCTGTGATAGGTACTCTAGTTATACTGAAACATACAAATTTTGTTTTCGGCGCATTTACAGTCAACAGGTTTGCTTTTAAGTTACATGTAATTTTTCGGATACCTAGCTCTGCTGTTTTTTGTACCTCTTCCCAGGTTGAACCGTGAAATAGTATGGCGGTGTCATTAGCAAATGCAAAAATGTGTCCATTATTGATTTCTAACTTACATAAATTACAATAATAGGGTCGGGCCTTGGCCCGACCCTATTATTGTCACATAAGGGATTCCTCAAGGCAGTACACTTGTGTACTGCCTTGAGGAATCCCTTATGTGACATTGTTGCTCTTGCTGGTGACACGGACAAACTTCACAATTTGACTCTTGTTGTGTCCAGTAAATAGTCATAATTGTAGTGCCCGCTTCTACACTTTGTAAAATTTGTAATTCATCTGTCGGTAACAGTATGTTCGATTTTATAATAAACTCGCAGAAAACATATTGGTGATGTCTCTCAACAAGTTCAAAGTTTTTGTATAACGTAAACTACATAATTGAAAAGTCCTATTACAGTGTCAAAAGGATTATTTGAATGATAAGAAGGTATGGGTATGAATTGTTCCAGCGGCTAATTACGAGTATGTTATAATTATAAATCTAATAAGTAATTTACGATAAGTATTTGTGTTAACCATCGTAGCTTTAGTTTTAAGATACTGTACTTAACTGTATATATCACCATCAAATTTTTTAAAAGTACCTAACTGAGCGTCAATAAGTGTAGGTACAGTGTACCTACCTAGGTTTTTAATCTGAGCTAAATTGAGTAAATATACTTTGGACTTACCTATCTAGACGTAATATTATGATAAGTATGAGTATGATAAAATGAATTTTAAAGTGAGTTTAATTTTTTTTTAATCCACTACAAGCTAGCCCTTGACTACGATCTCACCTGATGGTAAGTGATGATGCAGTCTAAGATGGTAGCGGGCTAACCTGTTGTTTGTTAATTTTTATCGAACTTTAATAAATAAAGAGTATTCGTCAATTATGGTTATTTTATTTTAAAGATTTTATATAAAATCTTTGTAATGGATTATGGATCCTTCCTTCCTTCCATGGATCCATTCCATCCATCCATCTTTGGATAGTTGTTTGATCAATATTGTGGCCTATGGATGTGGGAACACCATGAATGAATCTCCCAAACATCGATTTACCAATAAGTCAATGCTCCCAAATTCAAAATAAATAAAATTTCTAAAAATGATTTTTTAAATTAAACTAGATTTCATCTGTGATTGTGGTGTGCTACGGTTGCCCCACTCCCCAGCCCCATTAGCCGTGGGCGGGGCCGTATTTAACCTATTGGAGTCAGGCCGTAAAGTCAATGCCGTCGGCACATTAGGATAGTGGGGCCCCTGATAGAGGGCTTTGATTTATTAAACTGTCATTTTAAACAATTACCTACTTGAAAAAACTTAATTATCATTTAAAAATCTTATTTACTTACTATTGAGGTATATTTCGAACATTATTTATGTATAGATAGGAATATCGGTTATCTATCGGTGGTTAATCTGGCAGGAACTAGGGGGCCCAAACGATCGCGGGGCCCTGGGCACTTTGCCCTTTCCCAGAGTACCCAGTGGGAAAGGGCCTGGCCGTGGGTCATATTATATGTAATACTATAAATGCAAACGTGTGTTTATTGTTGGTTTGACGTCGCAACAGAGGAACGGATCAACGTTATTTTTTGCATGGGTATACTTAGTTGAGAACATGGAGCACTTTCCATAGGCTACACTAATATTAAAGAGTTCCCGTGGGAATCAAAAAAAAATATTCCACGCGATCGAAGTCACCATCGGAAGTCTCAAGTCACCACAGATTAGTATAGAATCAAGTCACGACTCACGACTCACGGCCCACGGGCACCAGCAGACACCACCGACCAGAAAAAGAAGCAGACAGCAGACACCAGCTAGTATACAGTACACATGTAAGTACTTATTAGTTCCGTGACAGTACATAATATCCATGGAACTATTAAGTACTAGTTGTACGTAGTACCTATATAGTTCCATGATAATATCCTTTAAGTTACTTGTCTCTGGTACATAATTAGGTATTTATTGCATACGAGTGCGTCATGGAGGTAGGAAAGAGCCACAGAAATATAAAGGGAAGAAAGAGCGCGCTCGTTCCGTGTCAATGCAGCATTATTAAGTTGAGTGTGTTTTACTTGTCTCTGGTTCGTTGTTTGTCGTCTGCTGACTGCTGGTCGTCTGTAGCATGGAGGGTCTGTAGCAGGTCTGTAGGAACTAGGAAGAGAGCGGAAAGCAGGCGGCAAGTTTATTTTCTGTGTTTATTTTGAATCAGATTTGTAGTAATTTATTTTAAATTTTAATAAAAACAAAGAAGAAATCAGTTTCAGTGTTCACTGTTCTTTACGTTTTATATAATGGAAGACGACTGTAACGATGGTCCATTCACGGTTTGGCAAATGTTTAATGCTCCTACATTGGTCCTATTCAACAATTTGGAGCATGCTGCAGACGGTCTCGATAGATTGTTAACTTCTATCCTGAAACTAACTGGGTAAATTTTAATATTTTTCTGATCAAAAATTGGTTGAAACATTGAGTAGTTTAGTATTGTTAAAATTTATTGGAATACAATTTTTATGAATAATTATGAATAGAATCGTAAAACCAGTCAAACTAACTTGTCAAAACTTGAATTCAGCTTTTTACCATTTCGCTTTGCAGGGACTTTTCAGAAGTATTGGTTCCCCGTACGGGGGCTGCTAAGTGTCCGGATTCCTATTATTGTGCATTTAATACATGGCTTCTTGGCAGATTATTTTATGTGTGCTCAGTGAAAGAGCTAGATCGGTAAGAACTTAACTTAGATGAACTACTAACTATATAATGCTCTAGACTTTGACCTGAACTCGTTCATTCAGGGTATACAATTGTGTCATTTTTTTTTAGTTTTATATTTGTCATCATAAGATTGTAAAAACCGTTAGATTGTAATATAACGTTTTTTATCTCGATAGATTATAAACTGTCGACAGATTGTGAACCGTAAACTACTGCTTACAATTTAACGCATTATTTTTCGTTAAACTGTAATCTATTAGGTATATTAACCCGATAGAACCTTAGTACCTGAATATTCATGTCAAACCCTAACCTATAGTTCGCGCGCGAGTTGAATGCACAGTAAATGTATGGTGACACTTACATTTACTCTGCATTCAACTCGCGCGCGAACTGTACAAGAAAGAGACAAGAAAACGTAAATACAATAAATATTTCATAAATTAATACTCAGAACATTGAACGGTTCACAATCTTTCGACAGTTTACAATCTCGCGGGATAGAAACCGTTAGATTATAATCTAACGGATTTTACAATCTTACGGTGACATATACAAGGCTATATTATATTTTAGTAAATCTTTCATTGAAATCAAATAAAAATTTAAGTTGTTTTTGTTAAGTTCAATGAAAAAGCAAACGGCAATCTTGTTTGTCCTTACAAACCAATTTCGACTTTATTTTGAAGACAGACCATGACAATGTAGGTCAGTATAGGACATCTTATGGGACACCATATAGGAAAAGCAAAGAGTTTAAATGTGCGGACACCTTGATTGTTGTTGTGAATGTGATGATCACGATCCTTCTTTATTAGGGGAAAAGGAAAACCTATAGCTATGATAAAATTTTTCAGGATTCATAGAACCAGCAAGGATGCTCAATTAAAAATTTTAAACATACTTTGCACAAATGGGGCATCATTCTATAAAAAACTACATTCAGAGTACTACCTGATATTACTCCAACTGTTACAATATTATAAAAATGTTCAAAGTAATAATAGTGCAGACTTAGTACTTGAAAATTTCACGCCTGAAAAAATAGAAATGCCAAATCTTGATATCAACTTAGAGCCAATTCATGTTATAGTGAAAAATATTGATACATGCAAGCTATTAATTGATTTGATCCTACAACTGCTATCAGAAAGCATACCACCCAGTTTACTAGACAATAATAATACAAAAGATCTGGAAGAAAAAGTTTTCAATCAATTATTGTATGCTATAGAAAACTACAGCATAGATCTGAAATATTGCTGCCTACATTTTTTCCTTAGTTTGATCAAGAATATAAATGAAGTATCCATTGCTAAGTTTAAAACTATTTTCTCAAATGTATATAGAAAAATGTTATCCTGTATTGAAGCACTTGCTCAATCTTTGAGTGTACTTTATGAAAAATCTGAAGTTAATGACATAATGCTCAGTGATCTTAATACAGTTTTCTTAGAACTGATAAAAGTTATAGGAAAAGATGAAATGGAAAACTCAAATGTACTGACATCAATTTGTTCTACAATACTAAACAAAAATATAAACAGAATATTTACCAAAGAACTAAAACTATATTGCTTATCACTAAGCAGTAAACTAGAATTTCCTCAAAGCCTGATAAATATTGCAGACATGAGCGCATCTCAGATTGAAAAACTGTCTGATTGTTACTCTGACCAAATAGTGAAATACATTCAAAGCAATTCACCAAATGATAAGCAAGTAGATCTACATGAAAATTGGTATTACAAAGAAGTAATAACAGTTATTGCATCAGTTCAACTTAATGAGACTTGTAAAAATGATGTATTTCTAATAAACCATCATTTAGGAAAATGTTTTGCTAGTTTGGGAATACTAGAAAAAGCTTGTGCAGAAACTAAAATACTTGCAAAGAATACATCAGAGGCTTTGTTAGCTAAGCAAGCTATTTTAAATATATGGGCAAATCTAGTACAACTACTAAGGAATCACAAAAATATGATAATAAGCAATGAGTGTACAAAAGATTTAATTATGAACACAGTTCTCAGTACAATAAATTTAAGTGAGACAATGACCAATGAAGATTTAGATGTAACATTACAAATATTATGTTTTCAAAATACTTCTCAATTCTCGGAGCATAATTTGTCATGTTTCAATGATGATACAAGATTACTAATTTTAAAGTATCTTTTAATTGCTAAACTTTATTTAAATACTAAAGTTAATGATACTTGGAACAAAAGTATTTCATTTTTGTATAATTCAGTTCTAAAAAATAAAGATTCTAATATAATAATGGAGGTAAGTTACCAGTTATATAATAATTATTAATTCTTTTAACCAATTTAGTTCTTTTTCAATTTAATTTAATCAAGATCATAAAATTAAAGTCTAACTTTATGTTTATTAGATAGATCTGTGAATGATTTGTTTTAACCAACCTTGAGTTTATAATGTTATCAGATTCCATTGTAGTTTGGTTTTAATTAATTATGATTTATGTATTGTAGATTCTCAGATTGTGCCCTCTTTTACTCATCAATAAAGTCCTGTCTGCTAGTAAAATTATAGGGGACATAATGATGCCAGCATTTATGACGAAAGAAGAAGATATTCAAAAAGAAATGTTTAAATCATTATCAGATATTGCTTGCCTATCGTTAGGGTCTTACCATGCTATACTAGGCAATGCTAAAAAACATTTGGGAAAAGAATTATTTGGAAGTAAAACTACTAAAATAATTGCAATATATCTTTGTTGTGCAAAATGTCATAAAATTAATAAATCACAAATAAGTAGAGATTATAAAATATGTTCTATAGAAGAAAACATAATAACAGCAAGTAAAAGTTCTACATATGATGCTGTTAAACAATTGTTTGCTAAATTTTTAAATATGCAACTATGCAAGGATATTGATGATGAATACTGGGACTTAGTAAAAGTATTATGTAATCACTTTTACATATTTGACTATGGTGTTTGCACTAAAATTATCAGTGAAAAATATTTGAAGGAAGTCCTACCGGTTTTTAAACCTTTCATTGATGATAACCAGGTATTTACCAGTTTTGTTAAATTATCTACTGTGACTGGAAAGTATTATTTTTTGCAAATAAAATAAATTGTCCATTTTAGAGTGAAATACATCCAGAATGGATCTCTAACCGAGAAACTGTAGTGACTTTATGTATAAATCTTCTAGTACAGTCGACAAGAATGAGTTTAGAAAACAATGATTACAACCAGCAGACCAATACTTTATGTCGTATTAAGGATCTAGGGCTATGTCGTAATGATAAATTGATTTTGCCCATTACTAAACTTTTGGTTTACTTCATTATGCACCCACAATGCTCCTTAGCTTCAAAAGCGATCGTCTATTTAAGGGACATTTGTGAATTTCACGATCTCACTCCAAACCAAGTTTACCACCGATACAAGAAAGATTACTGTAAACTTCTTGTTGAATGCAGCCTCTATAATGGAAAAGATTTTGCAATATATTTGCTCAAAGTTGTAAGAGCATTTGGATTTGTTGGATACAGAGATTTTATATCAAAGGATGTTCATCATTTCTTGCCTTATTTAATACCTTATGCGGTAGTTGTAAAAGAAGTTCCATCAATGATTGAAGAGATTGCTGCACTTGTCCAATGTTCAGTTTCAGAATTTCTTATAGAAAGATTTCCGCACATATATGTTCACGTTTACTTAACGGAGTCAAAAGAAACAGCGAAAAAGTGCTACGATATAATCGAAAAACTAACGAAGTCCTCTAATTTAAATCTAATAAAGAAGCATTTTAGAGTTATACTAACAGAATTTTTGTTGCAATACTGTATCAACCCAGAAAGAGTTTTGAACGCATGTAGATATTTAGCCTGTCATGATCCAGATGCAACAACTCCCCAAGGCAGTATGAGCATGAGCACAAGGCAAATAGCGGATTTCCTGAATCCGAAATTTCTGGGTGTTTTGGCATATTTTGACCATAAACTGGTCAATGCCAAAGTTGCTTTGTCAGTTAAACGGAAAGCTTTGAAGAGCTTTCCTGACATAATGCAATTGATGGGTGCTAAGTATCTAACGCCTTTGAGGTTCAAAGTAATTGCCACATTGAAGTCTGCGTTGCCACTAGCAAAAGAGTTTCCAAAAATTTTGGCTGAAGCATGGGGCGCATTTATACACAATATCGACAGTATTTCTTTGGGACCTCTGCTCTCAAACTTAGCCGTTTCATTATTGCAACAGATTGAATATGCACCACAAGAAATTAATAAAATTTTTCATTATCTAATTCTCAATAATGAAAATTTATTGAGCTCATACATATCTGATTTGTTTTTCGTTGAAAATTCAAATATATCTGAAAGAGTTAAAACTGTCATTAAGAAACATGTAAAGAGAACGCAACCGGAAGCTTTTCAGGATAAAATCAAGTGGTACCTGCAGCATTTGAATCATGATATTTGTAACATTAAAGCTTATGCTTTTTTGAACATGGACAGATTGTTTAAAAGTAACAGATCGGATATACACAAAGCAATATTTGGTGGGAAAAATATAGAGCAGTTTATAGTGGATCTCATAGATCAATTGCTTATTGGTGAGTCACTTTCACGCTTCACAATATTTGTTCCGAATCCTTGTGCTAATATAATTGCATTAATTTAGTTTTTTTGCTATTCTATAAAATATGAACTTCCAGAAGGCTCAATGCTTCCAAGAATTCTGGTTTTATTGTATTTAAGGTTGCAAAGATTCGGATCCCCAAGTATGTCTAGCAAGCGGATCGTGTTTTGGTCAGCTAGGAGCTATAGAGGCAGGTCATCTACCAAGACAGTATGTACAGCCGGATAGATCTCCTTTCGCCTTCTCGATAAATGATAATTGTTTTGCAGCAACTGCCTTAGTTGAGTTGACTAGAGCATTTCAATATGAGAAGGATACTATGGTAAGTATAAATTTATTGGACCTAGTTAGTAAAAGGTTGAAAAATCTATACTAATTGCAGACACTATAAAGAACATTATAAAAATGATAATACTACACCAATACAATAAATAGGCACAAATTTTATAAAAACGGATTTTTACGATTTTATCAATCTAAACACTCATTTTATCTTCATTTCACTAATCTAATATCATTTTCAGAACATGGATTGCTATGCGCTAACGATCCAGGAAATATTAAAGATTTATGACATCTCACCAACTGGATCCAAAAAAGATGTATGGGAAAGCTTTCCCGAAAATATGCATCAAATAATGTATCCATTACTAAGTTCCAGGTAACGAAAAATTTGTGTATAATTATTTCTGTCTTTTGTAATAATCCATATTTTTTCTGTAATTTTAATTATCTTTAAGGTATACATTGGCCTATCCTTCTCAACCGAAAAAAGTTCATCCTCTATTTGGATCTGTTTATGCAACAACATTTTTGGAATGGGCTCATAAGTAAGTTTTATTTGCCTTTAATGCATTTTCTATTTGCTATGTTATATTTTTTTTTATAAAATGCATCCATGTCGAATTATTCTTTTCAAGGCTTAAAGTAATAAACTTACCACCACTACCAATCAATCAACCACCATCAACATAAATATTAAAGATGATAAGGCCTAACATGCTACCTTGTGCAACCCTTTACAATCAAGCAAATTAAGCAACGGATGCAAACGTGTTTTGAAATTGTCTTTTTTTTAAAGCTTTAATGAGAACCGTTTCAGCTGGACAAGTCAGTTGATACCTCTAATCGAGTCCGAGAACATTCGGGAACTATTGCGTACAGTGCATCCGAGTATGCGTCGCGACGTACGAACGCTATTCCTGTTTCTGCCATACGTGCTTCTTCACGCAATCATGTCCAAAACCAACATGCAATACATACAGGAGGAAATCTTAGCTGTTATTGGTAGGTTGTGTTTAGTTTAGATTTTAATTTATTGTCCATTGCCGTTCGATTATTGCAAATCTTATATTCATTAATCTAATTTTAATTTAGGATTGGAAAATATGGAAAACGAGACTTCACCTGCAGTAGAAAAGTCAAAATATAAAATGTTACGTCATATCAGAATGACTCCAAATATAAATTCAATTCAAGCTGAGGAAGGAAACCAAGTTAGTTATTTTTCTTACCTATTTATATTAGTTATACATAGTTGATTTTTATGCCCAGTTTACGTGCTATTTTTAAATGCATGGGAATATTTTGTTTTTTTAGAGTAAATGCAGCAAGACGGTCTATAATCTATTGGATTTCTTAAATCGTTGGCTATTAGAATGGTGTCACGTAAAACAAAAACCTTTAGAGAACGAAAATTACAAGTAAGATTACAACTAAATTTTTTGCTATCTTATACATTATTGTTAATTTATTTACACTTACATATGTCAAATTTTAAAACTGATAATTTCTGTACCATGTATTATAGGAAACTTATGTCACCTACTGTAAATAATTTATGATTTCATGAATTATAAATACATTATATTATTATATGAAATTACGAAACAAATCAACAGATCTATTAAAAAATTCATGGAAAAATTTGATAAACTCGCCATAGCTCGTGGAAATTATTCCTGCGGAGAGCTTGAAAGGGCTTTACAATACTTGGAATTGTATATGGACGAACAAAAAGGAAGAATTCAGGAACAGTTACCATTGCTAGCAGAAATTTACGCTCTTTTGGATGAACCGGATTCGGTGGCTGGTAAGGAAAATAAACCGACAATATTATCAGGCCTTGATCGTTTGCTAAACCGACTTGACAGTTTTTATTGCAGTAGACCAAATTGGTTAAGCTTTCAGTGCACACTAACCAACATATTTGATACACATATACATATTTTATAATAAACATACCCATTTTCCATTATAAACTTAATCAAATGCAATACTTCTTTAGGTATACTAACTTTGAAGAGATCCGAGCCTTCTTTAAAGGAGTTGATATTGACCCAAGTAGTGACTGGGCGCTTGCAAGATGCAGCGTTATGTTACGAGAGATTGGCTCAAGAAGGGCAATTTGATCGGCATAGTTTGCAGGTAACTCTTTTACTCTTCAAGTGCACGTAAGCATGCAGAAACACGCATGCTAGCACGTTAGAAAAAAATTACACGCATTCACGTACACTTATAAATAATGCGAACACGTCACGCACGCACGTATGCACCAACGTAAAGATTTATGTTTGAATATAGGTACACTTTTGACACACTTGTATGTGTGTGTGACAAAATTCGGAACTAACATAATCCGTCTATCCGTCTGGGAGTTACTATTTTAGGATCTCTATTTGATCCTAAAATAGTAACTCCCAGACGGATGAACCAGTTTTGATTAAGTTTTTTTTGTTTAAAAAGTGACTTGATCGAGAATGTTCTTGGCTCTGATTCAAGAAAATCGTTTCAGCCATTTGAAGATAATATATAGCTTATAGCACGGGATGTGAGCAACTTCCACAGGTATGATCGAAAGGAAGTCGTCCTGTTTCGTCTATAAACGAAAAGTATCCCGTTACTTCAATAATATGTCGGGGGTTATTTAGATATCATAGAAAGTGGGGCCAGATGCACAGATGAGTTGGCCAAGCTTTAAAGTAAAGCAGGAGGCATTTTATTATTATTATAATAGATAGCTTCACTTTTGGTAACTATCCCCAGAAAGGCTGATTCAGTATTAGGTGGCTCCTACCTGGCTGGCTCTCCACTGATGACAAAAGTGAAAGTCTGCCTGCATGCGGATGGGCCTTTCGCTAGATATGGCCGCTGCAAGACGGTTTATGGTTACCAAAAATGAACTATGACTAGAAAGGCTGATTCTTGTACAGTATTAAAGTATACGCAGTACCTATGTAAACAGTATTCAAACTGACGCTATTCAACGGGCCTAGATATCACATCTCAAAGACGTTATGAACATAAATACTGTAAAAAAATATTAGCAATTATTATGTCGTCACGTTGATTGCTGTTAAATAAATTCTTACGCCTTCATAATTTTTAATAGCAATCAACGTGACGACAATAATCTTATCTTACTAATATTATAAATGCGAAAGTTTGGATGTATGGATGTCGGTATGGGTGTATGGATGTATCCATGTCCCAAAGTATCTTGGGATTACTCTTGACAGATCTTTAACATACAAGGAACACCTTCACAAAGTAGCCCTTAAGGTCGGGTCACGTAATAACATTATGCATAAGCTGTGTGGGACAACTTGGGGAGCATCTGCGGATTGCCTGCGGACCTCTGGCATTGCGCTCGCTTTCTCTGCTGCGGAGTACTGTGCCCCAGTATGGATGAACAGTGCTCACGTACATAAGGTAGACTCAAGACTGAATGACACTATGCGTTGCATCTCAGGTACCATCAAGTCTACGCCACGCCAATGGCTCCCGGTACTGTCAAATATTGCACCCCCACACCTACGAAGGAAGCATGCGTTTAGGAGGGAAGTCGATAAAATCAACTCAAACCCTCAACTCCATGTTCACAAGACATTCTGCGATCCCCCGCCAGAACGGCTTAAATCTCGCCATGCCGTATACTCTGATGCCCATCAGATGAGACTTTTTAACCTGGATGAAAGCTGGAGAGAGGAATGGAGGGGATTTGAAGACCTAGCAACGCACATACCCGACCCTACAGCAAAACCGAATGGTTTCCACCTGCCACGTAAGTTGTGGTGCCGTCTAAACAGGCTAAGAACAGGGCATGGCCGCTGCAACTACCTACTGCACAAGTGGGGGTGGAAACCTTCCGCTCTCTGTGGCTGTGGTGAGGAGGATCAAACAATAGAACATATAATTCGACGCTGCCCCACACATTCTTATCGAGGACCGCCGCAAGACCTGTTTGACCTCCCTCCTGACTTTGTCACTTGGCTGGAGAATTTGGACATTGACATATAATAGTAATTAACCAATAATAATAATAAAAATTGACATTAAAATTGAAATTTGAATTAAATAACGCTTAATATGAATAAAATGCCATACGATTAAATAAAATATGGATGTATGGATGGATGTTTGTTACTCAATCACGCCCCAACGCGAACGGCTGAACGGATCTGGATAAAATTTGGCACAGAGATAGATTATAGTCTGGAATAACACATAGCCCATAGGCTACTTTTTATCCCGGAAAATTAAAGAGTTCCCGCTGGAACCACAAAACCTCGATCCACGCGTACGGAGTCGCGGGCGTCAGCTAGTTGCTAATATTATTTTATGTCTTTCTTTCTTTCATGCGGGCAGACTTTCACTTTTGTCATCAGTGGAGAGCCCTACACCCACCTAATACTGAATCAGCCTTTCTGGGGATAGTTACCAAAAGTGCAGCTATCTCTGTCTATATTGTCCGCTATAGTTTCTGAACATATACTCCCAAGTATGCCTTTTAATTGTCAATACCACAGTTTTTAAAACTGTGTCAATACTGACGTATATTTATGTTTTAGGGCATGATAGATTGCTACTTGGGTCTCGACCAACCGTTCACTGCGTGTCGATTGCTTAGTGAACACGATTCTGAAGATATGATGGAATTGACTGCGGAACCTCTATGGAGATTGGGCAGATTTGAACAATTAGATGAATTGGCCAAGAAACCTTTGGTAAGTTGTTGGCAATCATTTTTCTTATCTGTTTTTTTGGTATCACATGGTTTGGGACATACTGGCGAATATGGATGATAATATTTAGATAATACTTGGTGATTCTCGCAACTTCGTCCGCGTGGATTAGGATTTTTTGACTGCCGCGGGAACTCTTTAATTTTTAATCTCGGATAAAAGCCTATGACCTTCCGCGGCATACAACATACCCCTGTACCAAAATTCATCAAAATCGATTGAACGGATGTGCCGTGAAGGGTAGCAGACAGACAGACACTTTCGCATTTATAATATGAGTATGGATTATATTTTATGCTCAAGCATAATAGACGGAGACGTTAAAGCGCGAAAACCTACCCATATTTTCTATGCATTCTTTCGTGATTTTCTCTGCATAGGTTTCAATACATTTAAGCCCTTTGAAACGCACGTTCTTTATCTAAGAAGCTTCGACAAACTTGTTCAGTGGCTGAAGATAACTTGAATGATTTATATTTAAAATTAATTTCAGCCACCATCTCGCGAAAACTGGGGCCTCCTTATGGGCAGGATCCTTCTAGCATATCGCAATCAGGATCACGACATATTTAAGATCTCCTGTGACAATGCAATGAATCGTTTACTTTCACAAATGGATGGTGAGAGTCGTGGCGAAAGCGCTTTGCGGAGTGGATATCAGAGTATACTAGGACTGCATATTATAACGGAGGCTTCACACGCTGAAGATGTTCTGCAAAGGTTAGTTTGATGAGTATGATTGTTGGAGCTGTTACATCCCTAGCTACTAAGGCGTATATTGCTGACCATTCATGTATAATTTTGACCCACTATTCGAGATTGAAGCGAGACAATATACCTATAAAAGCAACTAATTAATTCTAAGTCTCCAGTTACCAGAAGGTAATTAGCCCAATTGCTATCCACCTACGGACCTGGTTTCTGCCTGCCGGACTGGATTAGCAATACAAGCTAAGGCCCTGAACCAAAATATCGCCGAAAGACCTTTTCGAGGTCATCGCGAGTCGCGGCAAGTGGTCTAAGTAGTCAATCTTATCAATTTGTAAGAATCTTAAAATTCGTCTCAACGAATAAACTACAGTTCAAGTACTCGTGCTGTTTCCTTTATAACCACCGAGTGCTTGGGACTAACAGAGTGCATTTGCTCGTTGTTTGGAGATAAATTCGCCAAATAGGTATACAGTATTTTTAGAGAAGGCAGGAAGGAAGGGTCACGTCAAACCTAGCGTAAAAATCCTTTTGACAACTTTTACAACTTTTATAAGATAAATCAAGACAACGCCAGTTTTATCAGTTTCAATAATTCCGACATGAACAAATTGTAACTTTATGTATTTCTTTTCTCTTAGGCATAAAAATATTATTTCAGGGAAACTTGTTTCTTACCTAACGCATACCACATACACATACGACAAGCATTTAGTTCTAAAACAGTTTTTTCTTTTAGGCTCAAAAATTTAGAAGACGGCAACAGACAAAGCATAGTCATTGTAAATCAGCTGTTAAGCGAATGGCGCCAGCGTTTATCCGTCGTTCAGTCCGACGTTCGCACCGTTGAACCACTACTGAGGATTCGAAGAATATTGTTGCAACAGACACAGGTAAAAAACACTTATTTCTCATCATTTTAATCAGAAGTATCCAATGACTTTAGTATTTTTTTACCCCACTACAGTTGATCCCTCTACCCTTGACTGTAATCTCACCTGATGGTAAGTGATGATGCAGTCTAAGATGGTAGCGAGCTTGCCTGTTAGGGGTATGGTATTTGTATTAAACCCATACCACTCATCGGTTTCTACACGGCAAGGCACGCTAAATCGCTTAGCGGCACGTCTTTGCTGGCAATTTTGCTTTGCTGGTAACTAGCCAGGCCAGACCAGAGAAAATTCAGAAATTATGAATTATCAAATTGACTCTGCCGGAGATCGAACCTGGGACCTCCCACGTTAAGATAACAGCGCTAAAAACTGCGCCAGGGAGGTCGTGATAAAAATACGCCATGAATGTATTTTTTTTTATCCCGAAATAATGAGGCTTTTTGTTTTTATTATATGATGGAGACTGTTGGTGAAGACGTCTTTATTCTGTGGTGTCTTAGTATGTACTATATACATACTAACAAAATTAACAACGAAACCTTAATTATTGCTATTGTTAAAATATTATTTCTTAATCTAACCTACTTACATTTTCAATGGACCTTTCTTCCAAATCGATGAGTATACAACCTACATCATTTTATTGAGGAGTTGCATCTTTATGTTGAACTGAGTACATATTACAATCCCACTACAAGTTAGCCCTTGACTGTCAAGTAGATTTGTACCAGCCGCGGCTGAAGTCTCTCACCAGCTTGTCTGGCTTGGCTTCGGCCGTGGCTAGTTACCACCCTACCGCGATTTAGCGTTCCGGTACGATGCCGTGTAGAAACCGAATATGGGTATGGGTTTAATTAACTGACATGCCCCTAACAGTTTAGCCCGCTACCATCTTAGACTGCATTCATCACTTACCATCAGGTCAGAGCGCAGTCAAGGGCTAACTTGTAGTGGATAAAAAAAAACAAAAAACCAGAATATCTGTATAGTATCAGTAAATCGTTACTCAAAGCATTGCTGAACATGGCTTTATCTAAATGTTTTTCACAGATTTTTTTTGTTGCTATCTGTAATCGGGCCTGTAAATTTTTATACCATTTTGTTCTGAATCTGTGTAAGCTGATCTTAAAATTGTATTCAGGAGTTATTGGAACCAACTCATCCCGTTACGGCCAATAAACTGAAAACATGTATCGGCGATTTGTGGCTACAAAGTGCTAAGCACGCCAGAAAAGCTGGCGTTTTCCAACAGGTAATATAATTTAATATTATGTTACTAGCTAATGCCCGCGACTCCGTTCGCGTGGATTGAGGTTCCCGCGGGAACTCTTAAATTTTCCGGATTTTCAGACTAAAATATCTGTGCCAAATTTCATCCAGATCCGTTTAGCCGTTCTGGCTTGATTGAGTAACAAACATCCATCCATCCAAACCTTTCGCATTTATAATATTAGTATAGAAGTATAGATTGAATGTATTCTTTCTTTCGGTTTCTTTTGGTGCATGCTCCCAAATTTCATTCTCTACAGGTTAATTTTTACCATTTAGCCCCATTTTAGCCTCCTTACGAATGAAGTTATGATTCTTCTAAAAATATGTTAAAAATAAAAAAGAGAAAGTAGGCTTTCCCTTAGAATTTTAATATTGACTTTTCTCACTTTTTCCATAACACAACAAATAACATCAGGAGTCATTTGGATGAACACATGTTATGGTAACCCTGTAACCCAGCCTTAGTTTCTTATAGCTCTTGCAATTCACGAGTGCGCGTGGCTTATGGATATTGTGTTAAAGTCCTATCTGTATACATTTGTATACGTGTAAATGTGTGCGTATACGTGATTGCGCGAGAGGCACGCACACTTACGCAATGTGCACATCTACAGGTAAAGTTCACGCGCGCTCGTGAATAAGGCTGATGCCTACATCTAAAATAAATTATTTCTAACTGATTAATTATTAAATAGTGGGTCTTCCAAAAGACCTAAAATTCACATCCTCGGCTAGTTTTAAGTTTGATAACCATTTTAAAATATAGAAAAATTACGTTGAAATTATATGACGTCACAACTGTGAATTTCATACAACTTCCATACTAGAAGTGCGTTTTTAAGTTTGATAAAGAGTTGCTGATTTGATTGAGTTGTCATCATCCCTATTGCAAGATTTATACCAGCAAATTATGTGGCAAAATGAATCGGCTTATTATTTTCAGTCGTATATGTATATTCTAAACGCTGAGGAATACCAGCCTGAGGAGCTTTTTATCGAAAAGGCTAAGATATATTGGGCTCGCGGACAACAAGAACAGTCGTTCACCACTCTAAGGCGGGGGCTCGATGAAGCGTATCCGCAGATAGAGAAGCTTACTCAGGAACAAAGGTAAGTTATTATACCTTAACAGTTTCCATAAAAAAAGTGTGTGTGTGCAATTCACACACGGCAGAAGTGAAACTTCAGAAAAGTAGCCTACGAGAGATTGAGATAAATATAACTTGTATTCTATCTCATTCTCTCGCAGGCTAATTCCTATTATGTTTGTCTCTTTTTGGTGTTGCTTTTTCGTTTCATCGAATTTTCAAATCAAAACGATTCTAAAAACAATGTCTTAACGTGGGAGGTCCCGGCTTTCGATCCCTGGCAGGGTCAATTTGGGAATTTATAATTTCTGAATTTTCTCTGGTCTGGCCTGGTGTTACCACCCTACCGACAAAGACTGCCGCTAATCGATTTAGCGTTCCGGTACGATGCCGTGTAGAAACCCATTGGGGGTATGGGTTTAATATAACTGCCATACCTCTAATAGGTTAGCCTGCTACCGTCTTAGACTGTTAAGGGCTAACTTGTAAGGGATAAAAAGTATATTAGTATTTACACAAAACTGCGTATTTTATACTACGTATTGCATATAGCGTGGGATAAGGACCGTTAGGAGAAGTATTGTCACTTATCGGAGAAATGTATGAAACAGTACTAAAGAATGGACTCCTCGCGTTAGATTTCGCGGGAAAGCTATAAAAAAAAACTTTTTTATATTTCAGAAAAATTTGCGCCAAAGCGAGGCTTTTAATAGCGAAATACAACGACGAAACAACGAATGTGGACGTCGACGTCAATATCGGTTATTACAAAGAGTCAGTTGACGTCTTCAAACAGTGGGAGAAAAGTTTGGTAAGTTTTAAAGTCAGAACATTGACAGAAAGAGGAATCAATGTTCATGTATGTATGTATGCATGTATGTGAGTTTCTTTACTCCACCATAACAGATTTGGCTGTATCATTAAAATCCTTACATCCTCCCGAGTGACACTGGCTATAATTTTTTTTTTACAATATTCAATAACATGTAATGAGTTTATTCAAAACTAAACTATGCTTGGTTTAGATTATATTCTATTACCATTTAATATAAAAGTTGTAAACGTTTATACAGGTATGTTTAGGAGCGTACTACGAAAAAGTGAGTACAACCGAGAGTGCGACCAACACAAGCACTTTGTGGTCGCGCCGCCTGTACGCACTTAATAGCTATGGCAAAGCGTTACAGTATGGTCACAAGTATTTGTACCAAAGTATGCCCAGGATGCTGTCTATATGGTAAATTGAAACCTAAAAACCTAATACATACATAAAATATTTTTTACAATATATTTATTTAGCTAGAATTAATGAAATCATATTATTGTAAAAGGTTCGGAGGAAGGTGACGACACTCGTAACACAAGTTATCTTAGAACGGGTGTCTAAGCTTGCTCCTTTGTTCATAATATGTACCTATTGGAATAATAATAACCTTGTCTAGTTTTTAAGGAATATATTGTATTTGTACATATTGTTGTATTCACAATAAATAAATTGAATAAAATTGAAATTGAATCCTACATACCTAATACTTCAGCTCGTATGTCCTTACTGTTCCGGCTTCGTGCAAAGACGTCTCTCAGATCCGACTTTTGGCCTGAGGGCATAGTTTACCTTCGCTTCAGGGAAGCCGGATTCAGAATCCCTACTGTTTTATAATTATATTTTCGTAAATGTATTTATTTTATTTTAAGATTTTTTTATTACTGTATTATTTTAAATGTTATATTATGTTTATATTTCTAGTTGCCTAATTTAAACGAATAAATACATAAAATGAATAAATACAGATTTTGCCGTGAGATAGAGTATGTGGTTGTCATTTTTGGGGTGCGCGAGGCGAACCAAGGCCATAATCTGTTGAAGCCAACATATGCCAGCAATCAAGCGAGAATCATACAATCTATGGGTTTATTTTGATCTTTAAATCGTCGCCACAACTTTCTTGAGGCGGAGCGATGGAGTCACGAGCTTATTACGGTCTCTAATTTGCCTATCACGCAGATCGCATACTTTTTTGTAGTTATGAATGTGCTGTGATACGAATATTACATAACTGATAATTACTGTAAATTGTATGTAGATGATAAGCATGAGAAGATTGATGGGCGTAATTTCTCAATGAGACCGTAATATTATTTCCGTGGTAATAGTTAACTGTTTTCAGGTTGGACGTAGAAGTTACATCAGCGGATACGAGCATACACGCAATATTGGCCCAAATGACTGAAGTAATAAAGACTTATTCGGAGAGGTTGCCTATATACCTCTACTTGACTGCATTCTCGCAAATTGTATCCAGGATTTGCCACCCCGTTAAGGAGGTTAGTGCTTTGACTCTTTGTGAATGTGATGAAATGTTTGGTAATAATTACAGATAGGAGATAAATAGTATATTGTGTGCTTAGGGGTGAAACAAGACGATTTCAGAGAGAGAGAAGACGAAGCGAGGGCTGGAATTAGCCGAAGGTTTGCAATAAACAAAAGATACTCTGTAGGGATGAAACGTCCTTTAGTGTTTAAGCGTTTTATGAATTTTTTGTTCAAACAACAAAATAATGTACAGTATGTAATAGAAACAGCGAGCTGATTTGCACTTTATTGCGTCCTCACAAGAGATCGTTTTATTCAAACGACGTTGCGGAGTGATCCTTCTGTAACCAGAAGGTTCTATTAAGTGTTCTGCTATATTGGTTCATATAGCAGAAGATATCTTAGGAAGATATCTTTTAGCCAGTATATTAGTGATAAAAATAGAGTCTTTCAAAAGACCAGAG
The DNA here is from genome assembly GCA_923060345.2 of Erebia aethiops. NCBI lineage: Eukaryota > Metazoa > Arthropoda > Insecta > Lepidoptera > Nymphalidae > Erebia > Erebia aethiops. The sequence continues at coordinate 22,383,639 of OV281082.1, forward strand.
GTCATTCGTAATCATTTGACAGCTTAAAACGTATTATTCGAACTGTTTAAGGAGTTCATATATGCCTTTGGACGTGCACGCAGCTCTGAACTCCTTAAACAGGTCGGATTATCCGTTTGACCAACGATTACGATTTCCTTACACAATCGGGGTCTGATCTGAAACAATTTATGTGGCATAATTCTTTATATTGCATAGAAATAGGCCTTACTTTAAAAAACTAGAAGTTTCATTCGCTATTATCCGCCACAGAAGGCAAATCTATGTGGTACAGTGCGTATCTTGAATCTGATGATATATCTCCTGAAAATGCTCCGGTATCGCAGTGAAACGTTTTTTGGGGGGGTTTATGTGGTGTGGTGAATATCGCGGGCATCAGGTTCAAGATACGCACTGTACCACATAGATTTGCCTTCAATCAATCAATCAATCAACTCATTTATTCACCATAGGTACACTGTGGGTACACTTATTGACGTTAAAAATTACTTACATAATAAAACATGATGGTGATAATCAGTTACGGTATCTTAAAACTAAAGCTACGAGGGTTCCAAACGCGCCCTGGTCTGAGAAGAGCCCACAACAAACTCAGCCGGGTTTTTTAAATTTCTGTGTCTTCTGTGGCGGATTATAGCGAATTAAACTTCTAGTTTTTTCATTGGCGTGATTCTTTGTCTCCAGGTCTACTTGCAACTAAAAGCGATAATAGTCAAGCTAATCCTAGCGTATCCGCAACACACACTGTGGATGATGATGTGTGTCATCAAATCCAGTTACCCCCAACGGATGAAGCGTTGCGCCGATGTGTTCTCAGACTCGAGGCTAAAGGAGCCGCAGATGTTGAAGCTTGTGTGTGACTTCACACAATTGGCTGAAAAGTTGATTGAGCTGTGTAACAAACCTATTGTGGGCAGCGGTTCGGTAAGTATATTATCATACTAATATTATAAATGCGAAAGTGTGTTTGTTTGTTGGTTTATTAGTTTGTTGGTTTGTCCTGCAATCACGCAACAACGGATCGACGTGATTTTGTACATGGGTATAGTTGAGGACCTGGAGAGTGACATAGGCTACTTTTTATCCCGGAAAATTAAAGAGTTCCCGCGGGAATCAAAAAAGCTTAAACCACGCGGACAAAGTCGTGGGCGCCAGCTAGTTCACTATAATCCTACTTATAATGTCAAAGTTTTTATGTTTGTTACTCCTTCTCGCCGCCACGATTGAACTGATTTGAATTTCGAATTGAGACAGCTTATAAACATACTAGGCTATATTTTATCCCGAAAATTAAAGAGTTCCCGCGGGAATTAAAAACCTTAATCCACGCGGATGAAGTCGCGGGCATCATCTAGTAAAATATAAAGATTTACTGAAATTACCTATGACAAGTGCTTTCTTATTGTTAAGCGAATACTACCATTGGTATGTAATGCCCTTTCTAATGAAATGGACCTGTACCTATACATATAGCGTAATATAAAATATAGCAAGCTTTTGCAGTTACTCCCAAATACTTGAATGTGAAATTCAGTGCTTTAAATTCAGAGACTTTTTACATTCTCTTAAAAGGGGCCTTTGTCATCGATGATCGATCCCTCTCTTAAGGCCCCTTTAGGAGGAGGTACTGGTTAGTTCACATTTTGGTTTGATAAAATAGTGGAAATCCTTAGAGGAGGCTTTTACCCGTAGAAGGTCCATACAAAATAGCAATACAACATTATAAAGGCATATAATAATTTGTACATCTCTCTGCGTCGTATTCCTCATTGCAGAGAGTCGTGGCCCCTTGCCATTAATCACATAATGGTAGGAGTTTTCTTGGGATAATAATGTGGTGGGTCCCCAAGTCCTTCCGCATTTTGTATTTATATTATAACTATCTGATCATATTTGTTTTAAAAAAAACTAATTTTATTATTATTGTTGTGTGACTTAAGCTAAAGATAAGCTTTATTCATTCATTTATTCACTGGTACAGTCTGTCTAGTGAAAGCTGACAGTGGATTATTTAACGTTTTTAAACACTGGCATGAACAAAACGATAAAATGCGCTTATTATCAGTGGCTTATTCTAGGCTTAGTCTAGGCTTTTGCGCTGTCAGTACTCAATCTCACTCAGTATTTCAAAAACCAAAGAAACTTTTATAGCTAACTAGATTTAGATTTTCCTCTTTACAGACAACAACTGTGACGTCACTCGTACGCACTTTACCGAGGCTCCTCGCAGGGGAAAATTTCAGCCACATCATGATGCCTTTCCAAGTAAGATTTAAATTTTCAGTCAGTTTAGCTTAGTCAGTTACTAATTTTGGTCAGTCAGTTTCTGAATTCAACTAGCTGAAAGAACTATTTTGCGCTAATAGCTATGGCCTCCGCTACGGGAGCTTAAGATTAAGCTTTAGATTAAGATATCAAACTTAATAAAATTAACATGTCACTTTCTCAATAATCCGACCAAGCTAAGCAAGTCGATGTTTTGCTCCGTTAAATGGACAGGCACCCTTAATACAGTCGGTGACATAGGAATTTCTACCGTGCTTACCAGATTACTTTTACTACAAATAATGCACTCAGTGTTTTTGACACCATTACACATTTTATTGATATATAAGTTCAGTGGGCCTTGGTTTAAAATAATCATATGATTTTCAGGAATTCTGTAAGGTAGTTCTTCCCTCAAAAGCGGCTCGGCAAGAGCGTATAGATTTCAACATACCAACAGCACCGCCAGTTTATATCGCTGGCATCGAAGAGCAGATCAATATTATACCGTCCCTGCAAAAGCCAAGGAAAGTCACATTAAAAGGTAATATCACCAATTTATCTACCTATTATATTATAGAAATCAGCAACAAAACTTTACAAAGAAACTTAGTTCCGTGGCCCCCAATAATAGTAACTTTTTTTGACACTGTAGATAAACTTGATCAAATACCTCAATGTGTCTTTCCAAGTTACGGAAATAGACTAACGACTATAGATAGTTACGGAATTGAGTGGTTTTTTAAATAATCAGTATAAAATAATATAAAAACAGAAGATATTGCCTATTCGTGATAATAATATACAAATAATTACAAGCGAACGTAAACCTTGCTATGTTATTATTAGTAATTGAAACTGAAGTTTTTCGATTCCGCGTCAATAACAATGCACGCAATTATCAACGCTATTTGGAAGGCAAGGTCGCTGTTTTTCTAATTGTAGGAAATTGAATAACGGCTTTTTTTTCGTTAAAGGATAATTTGCGTCTGATTGAAATTCTAGCTAGTGTACCGGCCCTCAATGTTAAGAAACGGTGCAGTCTATTAATAATATAGAAGACCCAATAATAATTTTTTACGCGGGCTCGGCGGTTTCTCCATACAAACGTTCATCTGTTTTCTCCGTGGATAATTACAGTAGAGAAAATATTAGATTGCACCGTAAAATCCATATTATGTATCCGTGCCATTTTCCTATGATTTTATTTTTCGATACATTAATAATTTTAAGAACATAGAATAGAAACCTCAAAAATTGCAAAAATGGGCCAGTTTTCGCGCTATCATCAGAAATCAACCAAATAAATTTGACGAATATAAAAGAAAAACATATCGACATAGCCTGAGCCCTTCTGTTATTCTTGAAAAAAAAAAAATTAAAATCGGTTCAGTTTTGGAGGAGGAAACAGGAGAATACGAGAGTAAGAATTCGGCTGATTTTCATAAGAATAATCTTTCTAAGCTGCAGTTGTCCCTTTCGGGTGTTTATGGGACTCTATTCGAGGAGCAGCGCGACGGCAATATTATTGTTAAAATACCTATTCATTCAATATCATGCAACCAACTATACCAATTTGATTTCACAATTACTTATGCCAAAATAAGAAGTTGACAAAATGTTGTATTTCGTAATATAGAACCTTAATTTGAAAATTAATTTGGCAAATGAAGTTTTTTCGTCGTCCAACCGACTCAGAATTTTAAAAAGTATTACTTGAATTTTTCTTGACACCATTTTTATTTCTGCAATACATAGTTCTTGGAATATTGTTGGCAAACTGAAACAATCGTTTTAGGGTAATAATTCATTGTAGGTTCAGACGGCAAGTCCTACATAATCATGCTAAAGCCAAGAGACGATCTTCGCAAGGACTACCGTTTGATGGAGTTCAACGTAGTCGTGAACAGATTCCTTCAAGACGCTCCAGAAACTCGGCGTAGACGACTTTACATACGCACATACAGTGTGTTGCCTTTGAACGAGGAGTGCGGCCTTATTGAATGGGTGCCGAACCTTGTGGGTCTGAGACCTGTTCTCATGCATATTTATAAACAAAAAGGTGGGTATTATTTTATTGTAATAGTAAACTTCGCAAGGTTTGTCGCTACGCCACAAAACGCGTCGTAGACGACTTTACATATTATTTGATTACAAGATGTACAGCGTATGTAAAGTGCGTGCATGATTTGTTCTGCCACTGAATGAGAAGTGTGAAATTATTGAACGGGCGGCCATACCTTTTCGAATTGAGGCCTGTGCATAATTATAAACAACAAGAATTAAAATTTAATATTTTAAAATCTACGACGCGAAATGGTAATAGACAGACATAAGCTTTATCGAATTGATAGTATTGCATATTTGTGAATTTAGTGTGAATATATTTTACATCTCTCATATTCGGTAAGTAGGTCCTTATTACCCCCAAATGGGGCATGTAGGTGACCAATTAGTGCTCTAGGGTAATAATGTAGCTAGAAAAGCCCTAGGGCGGTAAGTAATAAAAAAAAACTCTTCACACTTTCAAAAAGTTCGCGTACATCTAACCATCATACTGGCAATATACATCATGCATTCAGCCCAATGACAAAAGAGGTCGCTTCGCTATTCAGCCTTGTCTTCGTATGAGTATAATAGTCATCAATTTTAAATATCGAACGGCGAAGCTCAATTTAGTTCTTGAAAAAAAAAAATTAAAAAAAAAGATGAAAAAAGACGAAATATCGAACGGCGAAGCTCAATTTCATTCTTGAAAAAAAAAGATGAAAAAAGGCGGTAATAGAAAACTTTTACTTTAAATATTGTTTGCTTTTGGGTTTTTTTTTATAATTATGTGCTAATTAGGAAAAAAACATGAGTTCTGCAAGTGATGAAGATATAAGCTGCACTCCCGATTCAATGAAAATGGAAGCTGAAGCAGCAATTAACAATATTTTGCCTGAAAATTGTTCTCATTTCACTATAAATTTTTACGAATAAAATGTTTTATTCTAGTAATGCCGGTTTTTTTCTACTTACATCACAATCGAGATGTAAAGCAGAGTAGTTAGCTCGGGTGTAAGCATCAATTGCACCCTCGAACTATAGGCGACCTCGCTGCGCTCGTGCGCCTAAATATCTCGGGCTGCAATTGATGCCTTACAGCCCTTGGCTACTAATCTACTATTATTTATTTAGTGGGATACTACATAATGGCTATTTTGCTGGTTTTGATACTTTTCATTCCGCGCTTCGCTTTATTCGCTATTTGTATCCTACTTCTAATAAATATCCTTAGCGTATAATATAATCATTGCTTGTCAGTTGTACAAATAACTATTAATTTTATAGGTATGCACACAAGCAACCGGGAACTGAAAGAAATGATGTGTTCCAATAGAGACCCGGTGGAAAAGAAGCGTCGTATATACGAGGAACAACTTTTGCCTCGACATCCGCCCGTCTTCCAGGAGTGGTTCCGAAGAGTTTTTTCCGATCCCTATGGATGGTAAATAACTTTGGCTTGCATTAATGTACTTTTCGATAACTAAGGTTGCTACGCTAAAATTAGTTGTAATATTTTTTTTTGTTTTCGTTCAGGTATCAGGCGAGATCCGCTTATATACGAACGACAGCCGTTATGTCCATGGTTGGATATATTTTAGGTGAGAAAATATGCCGTAATATTTTAATACTCTGGTAACTTTTATTGAAAAAATTGTTCACCTCAAATGGTTTATTTTAACGGGAATTCTGGTGCGGTTAGAGGCGAGGCACAAGTAGATTATAAGACAATATCCAAGAAATTTTAAAGATTTAACACATTATTCACTATCTTGTAAAGGTGTTGTGCCGTTTTAAGTGATATAAGCTAAAGCTTTCACTGACGGATTGACAGTTAGGTTTAAGACTATTCACATGACCCTTAGGTCATTATTTAGGTTTTTTGCCCCCTGATATTTATTAACTTATTTCCCAAAAAAGAACAAATGATCAATTATATGAGAACTTATAATAATCTTTGCTTAATCATTCATGCTTAGAGAGTAAAAGGTGAAGTAGACACTTAGATAAGACAATACCTAAGAAATACTAAAGATTGAACACATTATCCAATATCTTCTGAAGGTGTTGTGCTGTTTAAAGTCATATATAAGATAGAGCTTTCACTGACCGATTGTCAGTTTATTGGAAAAGCCTTTCTCAGCGGGCTAGGGCTAATATGAGTATACTTATTCAAGGTCTAGGCGATAGACACGGCGAGAACATATCCTTTGACTCAACGAACGGCGACACAGTCCATGTTGACTTCAACTGTCTCTTCAACAAGGGGGAGTCATTCGAGTGGCCGGAGCGAGTGCCGTTCAGGCTCACACATAACATGGAGGCGGCTATGGGACCGCTCAAACATGAGGGCATGTATAGGTATGCTTATTGCTTAGTTTTATGTTGTTGTGTTTCTTGTTGGGTTGGGTAGATTTTCTGAAAATCCTTGAATGTCTTTGTCTAATCAATCAATCAAATCAAAAATTTTACTTGGTAATTATATCAGTCCACTTATATAAGCGCTTATATAAGCGTCATATGAAGTGCCGGGAGTGTGAAGGGAGTGTGCCAGGACTTTGATGTTATACGCTGATGTTCGTCAGTCAGTTAGTTTAAGTTATATAGGGTTGTTTTTGGGATCGGTCAGGCAGGCGAGAATTCAAACTATTGGAGATATAGGAATTTGGTCTAAGTAACGACTTACGACAGCATGGTTATGTCGTTGATTCTAAAGAAAATATAAAACTGCATTTAAAGATTATCAGAAATAACTCATAAACACATAAACTTTTTAAAATATTACTGTGAGATTGGTATTTGTTGAGTATCTTGTAAGAAATAACCAGATAGATGCATGGGTTTTTCAATCAATCAATTTTTCTTACCCAAAGTATTTCTACCAAGAAACTGATAAGGTTTTAACTGATACGCGAGAATAATACACCTCAGCTGTTTCATCTCAGTTACACACCGCAGCTCAAGTTTGAAGTCAGAGATCTTATTTGACGTCATCAATAGCAGTTTTTTAATTGCCACAGGAAAAGTTGCGAAGCCGTAATGCACGTATTACGCGCTCAAACTGCAGCGCTTATGTCCGTAATCGGGCCTTTTGTGTACGACCCTCTGGTGTCGTGGGGTCGCGGCCGCTCCGCGCCTCTGGACTGCGGCGAGCGCACTAACGAGCAGGCGCTGCAACATCTCAGCCATATACGACAACGGCTCAATGGGATGGTGAGGATATTTTAATACTTTGCTGATGTGGTAGTAACTATACTGACTGCTATTTTGGGGTAGACGTGTTCTGGAGAGGAGACCGCGAACCGGTAAGCATAGTCTGGAACAACGATTTGTAAGTTAGCGGGAAGTGGCTTGGTGAGAAAGGCGGGTGACCATATTTGTTCTCCCTCAGACCGACTTACAGTGGCTTAGCGCTCTTCGTTTGTTTCTTGCTGCTCATAGCTTATGTCAGTAATCGGGCCGTTTGTGTACGTTATATAATTCCTAAAGATTCCTTCCCCAGATAAAGACGACTCCGCAAATTAGTGCTAATAAATAGCGACTCATGTTACGTCGTAATTAAGTGCGGTTCAGCTTGTACATCAGCCATAAATTTAATATCTAAATGCCTCTCTTTCTGTAGCGTAAACTCTAAACTCTTGTCTCTCTCTCGGTCTTCTGCCGCTCGTCGTTGTTTTTGTATTTGCTCATAGTGAAAAATCAAAAAATACAAGTAATGTTTTTTGCAGGTAAAGACGAAAAACAAGCAACTGTCATTGTCACTGTCACCAGAAGGACAAGTGGAACACCTGATTGTTGAAGCCACAAGCATACACAATCTCTGTCAAATGTATATCGGATGGGGACCATTTCTGTGATACTATACTTATGTCTATTAATTTTCTCAGGTAGATAGATAGATACATGTCATATCGATTTTGAGGAAGCGTGTAAGATAAATAAAATGTGATGTGGTTATATGTACCTAAGTTAACAAAGTGCCTTTAATTAAACAAATTAAATTAAGTTTTCAGTGTTTAATTTTCACTCTTTCTTTCATTTCTTTACAGTATTATCTGAGACCAAAAAATAATTAGGTACGAGTATATGAGACATGCAATTAATCTTGCGTAACATAATGTTAATTTCATGATAGAACTAAAAACAAACAACATTGGTTCGCTAGTTACGAAACTTGTTTATGTATCTCAAAGCGAATGAGCCCTAAACTGGGTTGTTATGTAAATTACTTGCATAACCATTGCTTGTTAATTAAAGTGACCAAAGAATGACGCTGAGTTAGGGTCACTTAGCTTTGAATTAAAAGTCAAGAAAAATTTTTTGAATCTCATTAGAAAAAAACATTTCAGTACCTGGTATTATGAGGTTTATTCTATTTTAGGGATATAAATGATCGTCATAGTTGGAACATGACTATGGAACTGTACCTGTTGTTACTTGTTTGTTATGTGTTCTGGCATGCACTAGAGCAGTAGGTACATTTCTAAAAATTCACTCGACTATTCAAAAGCACTTGTTAAAGTCAACTTGAATAAAAAATATTTGAATTTTGAAATAACCCGTTGTCCTACGTGAGCGATAAACGCGACACCGTGGTCAGTTACTTTCGATACGACGCGACGCGTCAGTATCAAACAGTAGCAGTACGCTTACTCTGAGTTTTTACATTGCAAATACGATTGATCGACGTGAGAGCTCACCACGCCACGTGTAAGCGAACGTCAAAGAAAAATGGACCCAAAAGCTCGTGTACAAAATTCAACAAAATTGGTTGAACAGATGTGCCGTGAAATTGTAGCAGACAGACAGACACACTCTCGCATTCATAATATTAGTATGGATTTATTTCGAGTGTCGACCTACCTAGACTAAAGTACTGTAACTTTAGTCTAGGTACCTACACTACACTACACGAGGACTATGATCAATACTTTGCTTATAGTAGATTTGTGTGTTTCTGGCGGAGCAATGGGGATAGAACTATAACTAGGAAGAACGCGATTGGTGGATCATTTGTTGGTTGATTGATCGTCCTATTGTCGGTGCGTCAACTTATCGCCGCGCCGGTTCAAGTTGTTTGCCAGTCTATGTGATATCTTTTGTGGATGCAATTAAAATTTCCCGGAAATCACACTAATTTCCGGAAAATTCCGAACGGATGGGTAACCTACTCGTTAACTATTGTTAAAATTAATATAAATTGGGTGAAAGTGCTGTCGCGTCACATAAAACATGTTAAATATTTAACGCTAAAGAGGTGAAGCCGTTTAAGTAACCGTCAAAACGAGATAATAATTGTGATGTTCACATGCCTCGAGCGCAGTTTACAAAGTTTTGTAATTTAGAAATTTGGTAGCATCTTGTTACTTGTTGTAACGTATATTAGATAGGTATCCCGTATACCTGTTCCTGTCTGCATGTCTAACTCCAAATTAAACTTATCATTCTTAGGGAATGGTATCAATATTAGATAAGGGTAGGGGTTTCTCGGAATAAAAAGTGGTGGGTTTCCGGATTCTCTACTCTCTATACTTTTATACTTACTCCACTCGGATTCTATACTTACTCCAGAGTCGTAGATATCTACGACTCTGGAGTAAGTATGGGATTTCGACTAAGTAGTGATAATAACCGAACCACTTGTTTAGCATGCTTTCCGAGGCATAGGGGAAACAATTAAAGGCAAAATGTGGATCACAAAAGTCGTACACCCCTTCCTTTACCGTCTTGGGTCAACGTTGCTTAGTTAATCAGTGAAAATTTAAAACGACTGATAGGCATGTCATAAATCACAATTCAGCTATTTGCCCCTCAAGCGTTACCACAGATAGATACAAAAAAGACAAGTGTGTATTTTAGTTTATTTAGATATGGGTGCAGAATTGCTGATAAATGAATAGATAAATCGATAACTAGATTAGTTTAGGATTTAGAGCAAAAGTAGGATGTAGTGATCGTCCGATTAGGTTTGTGCAGCGACATGAGCGATAACCTTAACCTCAGATGTAGACTGCATTGTTTAAAAGAGTAGCAGTTCGGTTTTTGATATAATAGAACATTATCTGGTTTCTATTCGAGAACATAAACGGAAGTAGTGTTGTGCCTGTGAAATGACAGTCTTCAGAAACGATATCTCCATTTAAGCACTTCGGGAGTATATAGAGTGCAAGAGGTACCTATATGTGATTAAAAATTAATACTAATATTGTGTCGCATCCGGGCCCCATAAATTAGTACCTAATCTTCGCCCACGGAGGAATAAGTTTTCGTGGTCCCATGTTGTCGCACTGTTGCCCGAACTATGGCACCCATACCGCGTTCATTGGCGTCGTTCAACACGCTCTTGGACAATAATGCTCAATGGGATCCATTCAATGACAAGTGGGCAACCCTGGTTTTCGAATTGTTAAGGTACTCTGAGAGCATCGAATAATTGTTAATAGTTTTAGGTTAATCTTCTTCTCTTTTTGTTTTTTTTTTGTTTATTTGTAATACCTTGTTAATAGTCGTCTAGTTAATGTAAGTGACATTGCCGTTCTGATTAGATGTAAATAAATAAATACTAGTCAGTAAGTAGTACCTAGCTCTACTGCGATGCGCGATATCACCTGGTTGTAGTGAAGACGTTACTGCTGCTACAGTCTAAGAGAGAGTCTAAGTAGCGAACTAAGTTGTTAGGGGTAGGTATGGCAGCTTGTAAACCCCACAGATTAACAACATAACATCATATAAGAACGCAAATCACTTGGCATCATGTCCTTTTCGGCAAGGTGGTAGGTAATAACAATCAGGCCACTCCAGAGAAAATTAAAAAAATAGAAATTCCAAACTTTGATTGAATTGGTCGAACCCGGGAACTCATTGAGCCCCACATAAAAATTGAGATGAATTAATTCCAATAACTGAATGGCTTGGAGCATTTACTCAAAGGCCACGCAAATGTTTTGCTAGTTGGCTCAGCCTGGGATGGCATCCAATTAGTTAGGTGTGGGAATTAGGATGAAATTGAAATGAAACACCTAAGTAGTAAGTAACCATAATTATTATATTAGGCACTAAATAATACACATATCTATTTTATATTTAAAGGATCAAGGATCCAAGCTGTTTGTAAATAAGCAGTGGCTTTATTAAGTAGGTAAATAATATGTATCGGAAACATTTGTTTTTTGTGACCGTGTTTCTTAGAATTTTGTATGGTTGGTGAGCTACCTAATAATATTGTCTTTGCAAATATTAATTCTGGTGATGTTAAATACATTATTGTGTGGGCTTCAAATGCTGGGCAAGTGAGTGTAAACAATATAATTTATATTTACTTTGGTGTAAACATTAACATATTACATACCGCAGGTCGTTTCAGTAGGTAGGTATTAGGGGTATAAACAGTTAAATAAATAGGTTGATAAATAAGACGATATAGATAGACCTACGTACCTATAGATTATGCATCTTTTATATTTTGTACCTTCTCAATACCTATTATAGTTTTCTGAGGGTATTTGCAAAGTTTAGTGACAGAGTCAACAGCTGTTCAAACCGTCCTAGAGAGACACAAGGCCGCAAAACCAGAACCTACTCTTTTGTTGCAGCACGCGAAATGGTAGCAGTAGGTAGGTACCACTACTTACTTTGCTGCCCTGCCCTCATGTGAAACGGGCATGAGGTAGATAAACTTATTAAATGCAGAAATTACTGTTCTGTAGCACTATCGCGTACGTAGCAGTGTCTCTAACCAGTCTCTACTAGTTAAGTGTATTGGCAGTAATGCAAGCTTAATGTTTCTGCTTGCAATTGCAGGCGTGTTTACCAACGGATGACATCCGTGAATTCAGATGGATGGTGAAAACTGCAGGGCGATCGCGTATCTTCTGCAACAATCATTGTTACAGTATCAATTAATGTTGTGATTGGCTGAATTTATGGTATTCTTGCTGCGCCAATGGATTTTATCCAATAGTGGAAGAGTGTTAACCAATCAGAGGTGATTGCGATGTAACAATGATTGATGCAAAAGATACGCGGTCGCCCTGCAGGTCTCACATTCATTGGCATTCATGCGTATCGATTGCTGAAGTGATATGTGATTATTTGCCTGTGTGGCCAACCTAATTTAATGTTTTGGCTACAAAATTTACTCAATTTATAATGAAAAGCCTACCACAGAATAAATTTTAAATTGAAGGAGAAATTAATAAAAATATCGCAATGTTTTTAATTTATAAGCCCAATATATTAAATAGTTCCTGCATTTTATGCAGACTGAAGAGGAAATGATCCCGTTAAATATTTAAAATTAATTTTCGTTATTTGCATATAAAGAGAATCCAATTTTGGCACTTGGTTCAGGTTCATTGATGGAGCAAATAGTTTAATTGATTGATTTACTTGATCAACTAGGTACCTACCGTAGGTAATATAATACGGTGGCGTATAGATGCAAGTTTCGGGTTTTCGTTTATGAGTTAAGTACTTACCTAGGTACTAGAAGTGTTTCTTACTGGTGGCGTTATTCAAATTTTCCATAAAGTTGTGGGAAAATTGTAAATGTCAGATTATAACTTTATCTATACTCTTGAAAGAACTCCGAACTCAATAATAAATATTGTTTTTCCCTAGACTGGAATGGAAGAGTATGGACTCTTAAGCGATAAGACCCTGGTTAATAAATAAAATAATTTTATACTTCTACCATACCTTTACTACTATTTTAATCATACTTTTGCGGGTCTAAAGTCAGTCTTCATGCCCTAGGGCCGTAATCTAGTCGATCGATCGCCCAACTAGTTGACCAACCCCATACTGTAAATATGCACAACAGAGTCTAGGCTCCAGACTGGTCGACCAAACGATCGTACCATTTGACATAAAAGTTTTTAAACCAAGGAGTATGTGTACCTGCATAAACACTGGCAGCATGAAAAGCAAAAAGTTGTGCAAACTGGACAAATGTGACTCTATCGAACGTGAACATTCACTTTTAATTTGTCTTTTCTTTTTATTATTTACTAGACCTATGTATCCTACTTACTATGATTTGCAATAAATATCTAACCGTTACAGTTTGTTTTACTGTTATGGTAGAAGTATAAAGTAGAGTATACACCACCGGGATAAAGCAGTTTTTTTCTTGGGCGCTTGAATCCCTCACTGCACTCAGGACTCAATCTTAATTCCCTCCCTTTGGTCGGGAATTAACTTATAACACCCTCGCTGCGCTCGGGAGTTAAATTTGGAGTCCTTCGTTACGTTCAGGATTCAATGTAGCGCCCGTGACATAAAACAGTGCTTTATCCCCTTGGTGTATAAACTTATATCGTTCAAAAAATATTAATGCTAATATGCTTGTGAGCATAAAAACGTTAGATTAGACCACCTTTAAATAAATCTATAGGGCCACTTGACGTATCTAGGTATTTTTCTCGCGAGCACTGGCACTCACAGATAACGTTGTTTCCGTAATCTGTGACTGCACTGCACATGATTGTGTTTGAGGGTACCTACTTATGTCTCCGTGGTGCGTCTGATTTGGCGAATACCAGCTGGCAGAGTTGCAAAATTTCTCCATCGTCGGCGATGGAACTTGAAAACTGCTGGCCGGTGATATCTGTGATCAATTTTATTCACGTAAAAACTTGAAAAAAATATTGGTATTTGCTGTGTTGGGTTAGCTTCAAGAGGTTTCAAATACCTACGTAGTAATAGCTGTTGATATTCTGTGCCAAGTAAGTACCTACCTGTTATTTATCTATGCTTATGATACCTAATAATGGAACTATCATCAGTAGAACAAAAAATAATACTTTTAATTTGTGGATTCAAACTAGGTAAAACACATTTTAGCTCTTGGTAATTTACTTAATACTTGCAGCAGCGTTTAGTTTCAGCTTCCGCGGATGTAGCGTGGAAACGGTTAGGTAGGTAGGTACTTATTGGGCTTATGGAAATTAAAAATCCGCAACTGGAAATTTTATAAAGCGCTTGCTTTTATTATTATTTTTAAAGCTTACCTTGGAATAAATATATATCTTTGACTCTTGTTACAAAAGATTTTTATTTTGCGTTTGTTACAATTCTATGTTAATAATGATGGCGACATTTAAGTAAAACTAGTTGACTATTTCCGCGAGAATTCTTTAATTTTCCGAGATAAAAATTAAAAAGTATTGTCCGACGCTGGGATGCGATAGGGCCGACCGTTGCAGTCATGTTGTCAGTTGCTTTCAGGCTATTTTAGGCTCTAGTTGCTTGCAATTAGCCTCGCCGGAAATGAGCCGGAAACTTCCCACTCATATAAGAAAACACTGACGAACAATGCTCACCAATGCGCCAATGAGGTCGTGTGCCAGCCCAGGTATCCGTCTACTACCTCCAATATTATTCTTAATAATATGACCTAGAACTTAGGTTCTTACTTAGGTTACTCACATATCTAGAACTTAGGTACTATTTCACCCGTGGTCCACCCTGTATGTTGGTCGGTGCATGCATTGTGATCCAATCGCTCGAGCGGTTGACAGCCAATATCCGGGATTCATTGTTCACTTCATTCCGGATTCAGAACACCGCTGCTCTACATGAAACTATTACCTATTCAGGTTTGAAATATGATGAGGAGAATTTACATTATGGTTATTAGGCACGCAGATAATAATTATAAACTGTAGGTGTATTATAATAATATAATCTATTATTGAAACATGATTCACACACACTGCCCGCTCCTAAACTATGTATTAGATATTATGTTTTGAAATATGATTGAGGCGAATTCACATTATGGAAACAGATTAGACACGTACACAAACTTTAGGCGTGAAGTAATAAGTATTATTTTAAAAACGATTGACGTACCTACTCATTACCTATATTACATGATAGCGATATTACCATAGAGTTAGTATATAGCCTAGATAGTACACTCGTGGTTCGCTTGACTCACTCGAGCGGCTGACAGTCAATATCCGGGATTCATTGTTCTCTTCATTCCGGATTCAGAAAACCGCTGCCCTCTCTCAAACTATTAGTACCTACCTACCTATATTCTGAAATATTCATATGATCACGTAACAGGGAATCTGCTTATGATAGAGGCAACGTCACGTCTTCATGGATAATAGCATATACTAAAGGCGCGTATCTACTTAAAACTGTAGGTGTACTTATTTAATATATCGAAAATCAAATAATCGTCGCATTCACGATCACTGCTTTTCTACTAGAAACTAACCGTAGGCACACTCAAATAGGTGCTTAAAAATGAATTAATAATTATTCTATTCATAAAAAACTTTTTTTTTTTTTTTACATTTATTGAATCTTTGGTAAGATAAAAGCTAATGTTGCAAAGGGAGACCGGACATAATATATAATATGTTTTATATTGCGGGCTGCCCTTCCTTAAAATATACTGGCGAAATCTGAAGGAGATCTTATTATTAAGGTCATACTTACCCTATCCATATTCCATATGCTCCGCGAGCACCTGTAAGTATCACTCGCGGTTGCACAAAACCGCCAAAAATGAATAAAATCAAGAACTAACTATCTATAGAAATGTGAGTCCTTGATTTAATTCTTTAAAAACTATTAAAACTTCTGTCCTTCGAATTTCTATTTTATACAGGCCTGCCATTTTGAATTACAAATAATAATATTTTAACGATTTAAAACAGCGCTATAGGGACATAATATAAGCAGACTCCTTATTCTGTGATAGGGCAAGGGATAAAGATAGTTTTCTGTTTTCCGGCGAGTCTCTCTAGGTAGTAGGTATCAAGTTGAAGGTCAAGAACAGCGGTGTTGGGATGAAATTCAATAGCGTCGGAAAATGGTTATCAGTTCGACTTTAAGGGTGCTTAACAAAAAGGCTGCGAAGGGCTGTTGGAACTCGATATCATGGCTATCAAATAATTTAGGTACGAAAAAAATACTTTGTTAATAATTGTTAGAGAGTTTACGAAAAAACCAGCCAATTGTTTATGGGTAGACTTATTTTAGAGATGACTAGCTGACCTGACTTCGGGGTGGAATTTCTGAAAACCCTTTCTTTGTAACTTATACATATTATATCTCCTTTATGAAGAAAAACTATAACAGGCAAAATCGCAAGTATCTAGACCCTGCGATTATAGCAATGAAGATGAGTGAGTTTATATTAAGTAGGTAAGTACATATATTAACAGTTCTTTTTTTAAGTTAGGTAGATTTATGTATGTACGAAGATACGTACCTATGTAGTTCTAAGTTACGCAAATGTTTGCTCATTATGTTTCATAGAAATAGAAAATGGCTTGCTTACGTCAAAAGACTTTAACTATTAGGCAATCATAACAACACGTTAAATAAGTTAGTTGTATAAAACCAATAAAGCCTCTCATGCAGGTTGGTATAAGTTCCTCTTAAGTATACTTTAGGTATAGGTACACACGGACACGGACGGACGGACGTTTAGACACGGTATTTAGCATACCAAGTGTTTAGAATAATAATCCATACTAATATTAAAAATGCGAAAGTGTGTATGTCTGTCTGTCTGTCTGCTACGCTTTCACGGCCCATTTGTTCAACCGATTTTGCTGAAATTTGGTACAGGGTTAGGTTGTAACCCGGGGTAGGTTGTGCTTTTTATCCCGGAAAATTCTAGAGTTGCCGCGGAAATCAAAAATCTGAATCCAGGCGGACGAAGTGGCGGGCATCATCTAGTTATTCATATTTTTTTGCATAATAGGTACGTGTGTTTGCATTGAATATATTCAGATATGGTTTTTAAAGGGGTTTCCCGAATACTAGAAGGAAATAAAAAAGAATTAAGTTTCGGCCTGTTGTGATTTCCTCGTGCTATACCTAATTATCGTAAGTAAGTAGGTAAGTAGGTAATTGTAATTGGGTGTGGTATTCTTCTTGCAACTGTGCATTGTAAACCGTGGAGGCACAGTTTAAGATACATATTATAGAGTAAGTACCTATGCAACCTCACGACAACGACAAATAGTAAGTACTTATATATCGTTATAGAAATAAGGTCTTAGTTGATTGTCATTTTCCTTCGCAGTACCTATCCATACATCCATACTTCCATACTTATTATAAATGCGAAAGTGTGACTGTCTGTCGGTTTTGGGCATTATGGGCAATTTATTCCATGCTGAAATGTACAGTTCATGTTAAAAACGGCATTAACTTGAAAAATTATGGGAACTTAACTACTTTTCTTAAACGACAATCAAACGGATTCAAAAGCAAGAAATCGAAAATTTTTACTGGCGAAAACATAAGGCAATTTTTAATTAAAGCCCCAGATGATATATATTTAGCGACAAAGGTAAATTAAATTTAATGTATAACATAAAAAGTATGTTTTATTTCCCTGCATTCTTTTGAGAAAAGCACTATATATATGCCTCGGCGGAAATGGCAATTGCCTGTCTCGTATTAGTGAAGTCCTCGCCTACGGCTCGGCCTTCAAACTCATACTTTACCTGCAATTGCCTATTTCCCAGCCTTTGCAATAATGTACCTACTATTAAAAGATATGAAAGCTGCTTACTTACCTTATAACTTCTTTTTTGAACTCAAAATGAGTCGTGACAGGAAAATGTGTTTAATAGATAACGAAATGATTGAGGTAGTTGATACCTAAGTACGAAGCAGTTTACATTAAACCGTTGCCTAACGTGCAGGGTAAAAAGTTTTCGCGCGGAACAATAATTATGACAGATCATAGATGATAAAGTGCGGTTTTTTTTGTGATTATTGATTAACATGTTTGAGTGTGGTGAAAAAAATTATGCAGCTTTTTTGTGAATTTTTTGAATTTTTGAAGTGTTTTCTTTTATGAATAGGTATTTGTGATCTTTTTGTGTTTTAACATATAAATGACGGGAAATTAAACAGGTATTTATCGTGTGTTTTATTATCTTTCAACACACCTGTTTAAATAGGAGGTTAATTTTAATGCCATCATTAACCCACATATTGGAAAAAAAAATATTTTGATAAATTATTAAATACCTAACTACTTGCGTGGTTGAATACCAACGCGTTTAAAAATAAACTGCTTATCAATTTGTAAATAGGGTACTGAGAAACAAAATTTTCTAATAAAATCAGTATGAGTTTTGACGCAGTATATTGAGCGCTGTTTTCTTAACGTGCAGAGGTCCCGGATTCGATACCCGGCAGGATCAATTTGGGAAATTATAATTTCCGAATTTTCCCTGGTCTGGCTTGTAGAGGAACTGCTATGCCCCTAACAGGATAGCCTGCTAACATCTTAGACTTAAGGTGAGATCGGGCTAAGTTGCAGTGGATAATTTGTGTGGATTAAAAAATAAAAATAAAAACATTTTTATTTTTGGGGTTTTTAATATATATAACATGTCAAACCCATCGAAACATTATTTAAATACATTTAACAAATATAGATAAAAAAAAACCTTAACATAACTAAAACAAAAATAAAAAACTATCACTTAACATAAGTCGACGTCCGAAAACCAGAATTCGTGGGTAAAATACGTTATTTTTAAATACAATAAACATTATCTTATTACTGTTTTTAGGGAGGATATGATATATTATATAGAGGAACAGCATTTTTGTAAAATAAGTTTTTTTTAAATGTAGCTGTGAAGTACCTTGAAATGATGAAACCATGAAAGTTCAGTAGTTATCTATCTATATTTTACTTAATCGGTTTTTGTGAGATAGCATTGTAGACATTTTTTGTTGCGTCGGTTTTACGATGCGGTTGAAAGAAATACTTGATTGTTTGTATTTCTGTAGCAATTTTTTGTGTATGGCATTGGGTTTTTATTGGCATCAAATTGGTTTCACGCAAATTTCACGGAATTATTAGGAACGTGACTAAAATTGTCCTTATTTCTTATCTACTTGTATCTAAGAGACATTAAAATGTCATCTAAGAGAAATAAATCTAAGGATTAGACAAATAATATTATTCAGTGGAGTTTTAAAAGTATTCAATCAAAACATATTTCAAAACCACCTTTTTCTTTACATCGTATTCCTCATTGCTGATCATCGTGACCCCATTCCATCAATTCCACAATAGCAGGGTTTTTTTGGGATATAGTGGGATATAGACTCGACTAAGAGTACAGTTTCAACTCTTAGGCTGCTAACGATTATTATCAGATGTTAGTGATAATTCAATTCAATTCAATTATATTTATTTAACATGTAGGACATACAGGTCTCTCTTATGCTACGTCATGTTTTGACTCTACCACCGGTTCGGAAAGTAGATTCTGCTGAGACGAGCCGGCAAGAAACTCAGCAGTTGCTCTTTTTTTTTTAAACAATCTATTACAATACAAGTAAGTATATAAGTTAAATAAAATACAATGCTGTAAGCTATTATACTATCCTGTATGGAGCTGGACCCAAAGTCGGTTGCTTCCATATAACTTTGTTATTAAGAAATTCGTCAATTGTATAATAGCCCCGACTCAACAAGTGTTCTTTTACGGGATTTAATAACCGGGACCGTCAGCATCCGAGGCACGGAGGATACGAAAAGGCCAAATACGGACTTCGGTCACCCATCCAGTTACTGACTTGGGTCAACGTTGCTTAGCAACCGCAATCGACAGATATGAGTTGTCGCAACTCACTCGTCCTTCATCGTCTATTTAGGTACTTATGTTTGTTCGTGTAAATATTAGATCGAAGTGCTAATACAAACGAATGAAATCCCCAATAACATATAACAAATAACTATGTATGTACCTATAACTTTTTGTATGGGCATGATTATACTTTAGTGTAAGTCAAATGAGGCATATCGCACCCGCAACGCATGTGATTTTTGTAATGGGCCTCATACACGTACATCGTTGTTATCCATTGTTCGATGGTTTATGGCCGTTCATACAAGGACAGGTCAGGTGCAGGGCGCTGGCAGAGTAGTGAGTAGAACTCCAGTCCTACTGCTACTATTTGAATAGGGGACATACCTACTGCCAACACTTAAAGGCATATGGTTTCATAATTGTTGAATTTACTGATTTAGAATTCGTGACATCAAACTATGATTTTGAGTAATATTGCAATTATTATGTTATTTCAATGTTATAGTATACATATCTATCATTAAACTTTCTTTATAAATATAATTATATACTATGTATTATATATATATATATATATATATATATATATATATATAGCATTTATATAAATTATATTCATTTATTTATTGTGCATTTATGTTTATGTATTATAATATGTATTTAGTTAGTGTAAGTAGTATGTCTTTTTTATTTAAGTATACCAATTTATGCATTAAGGATTATAATATTATATTGTAGAATTTTATAATTTTAATAAAATATATCATCTTTGTACCTATAGTCTATACCACTTCACAATTTCACCTTACTCACTTTCAAGGAAGGCTAAAAGAGATTTCTTTTTAGAGATAAGCTTTACCTTTGCCCACTTTTTATATTAGTTTTAAGGCGATATTCTGTGCAAAATAATAATTTAAAAAAATGCTTTAAGCGTTGGCAGTAGGACCCCAGTACTGGTTTGTTCCAGCACGTGCATTCAAATGGTAGCAGTAGCGGCCAACAGCTGTTCCGCTTACTACTGCCGTACTATACCTATTCTGTGCTACTGTCTCGATGCGCTGCACCTGCACTGCCATTGTGTGAAACGAGCATAACATTAGAGTTAATGCTCAAGTAACAATAGTGATACTCATCTTAACTTGAAAAGTCACCCGATAATGTTGTAGCCCTTTTTAAAGTCGGCCCACATGAAATCAAATTATTTGAGTTTGAATGCATTTCCGTTGTCCGTATACTACGCGATAGCATCGTATACGGACAACGAAACTTATCAACGTCACGCTAAACAAAAATTAACTCCAAAAGTTACACAGCCAGAAAATTAGGCCTTCATGAAATTTAAAAAAAAAAATTGATTATAACTAACTCACGTGTTTTGTCGGAAAATACCCGACTAGTTTCATAATAATAATATTTAGTTAAACGATAGTTTAAACGTTAAAATGATAAATTTAAATTTATTTTAAATATAAATTTCAGAATGATGCTGAAGGTAAACCCCCGGCAACTGGTCGGGAGGATTTTACCCATACTAAGCTGGTCGAAACGCTACGACGCTAAGAAGGCAATAGGAGATTTGATCGCTGGTATCACTGTGGCGCTCACTCTGATACCTCAGTCTATTGCATACGCCTCCCTCGCTGGGCTTGAACCACAGGTAATAAGCCATTTTTTCCTCATTAGAATGACAATAATTGGCATTGCGGTACGATGTTTTTTAAATTTTTATTGCGATATAGGCCTGCGCTTGACGACAATCATGCTTAGTGCTAAGCAATGATGAGGTCTAAGTTGGAACGCGCTTGCCTAGAAGATGCCTATTCACTCTTGCCTTAAAGGCCCTTAAGTCATAAGTAGCAGGAAACTATGAGATGGGCAAATACTATAAAACAATATATAACTGACGTTACTTCGTGAATTCAGAGCGAAAACATTCAGATCGGACAGGATAAAACATATACAATTAAGTTACACGGACTTTTTATACGCCAGGCAATTTATTTTATGTATTGCACTTGCGCAAAAACTAGTGAGAGCGTAAGACAAAAAATCTAATATGTGTCGCTGTGTAGCTATATAATACCTTAGGAACCCCAATAAAACAATGCATAGGTAAACTACGTCTACTAAACATGCACAACAGCAAAAAACGATTTTTATTATCGAGAACTGTTATCGGATTGCTAATAAAATATTGTTACAAAGTGTTACCTACTTGCAAATATACCTATTGGCGGATTGACCATAATTGACATAATTTCTATGGAATGCAGTCATTGTGGTAATAAGTTATATAACTAACCGCTGTTTATTTATAGCTTCTGTGAAAACCTTCACCTTGGAATTTGCTATAAGCTTAACATAACTTGCGAAGTTCCATAGCAAAACAATACTTAGGTATAGACTATAATATATTTGCGCTATATGGAGCTGCACAAACCTGCGCGAAACGATGCAGCGTGTTTCCATATACGACGCGGTAGAGTAAAGCGGATGTTTGATGACCTCCCTGACGCAGTGGTAAGCGCAGTGGTCTTATAAGTGGGAGGTCCCGGGTTCGATCCCCGGCAGGGTCAGATGGGATTTATATTTTTTGAATTTTCTCTGATCTGGTCTAGTTACCACACTACCGGCAAAGACGTACCGCCAAGCAATTTAGTGTTCCGGTACGATGCCGCGTAAAAACCAATTGGGGTATGGGGGTTAAATATAACTGCCATACTTCCAAATTTAGCCCGTTACCATCTTAGAGTGCATCATCACTTACCATTCGGTGATATTCTAGTCAAGGGCTAACTTGTAGTAAAAAAAACGTTTTGTCACGTTCTGGCTGTAATGTGTGTTTGCACCTTGGTTTGCAATTATATTTTCTGACAAATAATTTTCCGAACTTCAAAGGTTATGCGGAGCTAGCTAGTGAAGGACCTTGCACTAAAAACTTAGTACCTAAAGGTAAAGAAAATTCAGACGTGACGTAGGTAAAGATTAATGATTTTGGGTTTTTCTTTTCGTGCTTATATTACGTAAGTAATAATATAGGAATAGCTGAAAATCCGCACTATGCCAGCGTGGCGGACTATATACGGACTATAGCTGAGGCCTATTGAGAAAATGTCTTGTGTCTTATAAATAATCTTCTATACTTATATATTATTTAAATATATAAAAGCGAAATACCACCCACTGACTCACTCACTAATCACGATATCTCAGGACCTATAAAGCATACAGACTTGAAATTTGCAAGGTAGGTTTCTTCTATGATGTAGACATCAGCTTGTGGGGTTGAAAATTTGTATGCAAGTCCTATGTTTTTGTAGTTAGAGACTTGAAAATCGGGATTTAGGTTATTAGTTATACATAGTCATAACCTGCATTAGCAATCCTATGAAATCTACCCCGATAAGGGGTGAAATAGGGGTTGGAAGTTTACATGAGGGTTTTAAGTTTTTGAAGTTAGAGACCTGAAAATCAGCATTTAGGTTATTAGTTTTAAGTAATAATAAACTGCATAAGCAATTTTAGGATTATCCGCCCCAAAGGGCGTGATATAGAGGTTGAAAATTTTTAAGTATGAGAGTATATTTTTGTAGTTAGAGACTTGAAAATCAGGATTTAGGTTATTAGTTTATAAAAATAATAACCTGTATATGCAATTTTACGAAAATCCACTCCAAAAGGGGTGCAATGGGGGTTGGAAGGTATACATAAGAGTTCTATGATGTTGACGTAACATAGACATGGAAACCTGCATAAGCCTTTATATTACTTTATATGCTTCTTGCAGCGGGAAAATTTCATATCTCATAGGAAATGAGAAATTGTACGCGGACGAAGTCGCGGGCGACCTCTAGTATGTTATATTTTTATGCGCGTGTCTGATCCGACACAAGAAAATATATCTATACTAATCTTATCTTACTTCTTACTTCTTACTTAATATTATAAATGCGAAAGTTTGGATGTATGGATGTCGGTATGGATGTATGGATGTATGGATGGATGTTTGTTACTCAATCACGCCCCAACGGCTGAACGGATCTGGATGAAATTTGGCACAGAGTGGGATTATAGTCTGGAATAACACATAGGCTACTTTTTATCCCGGAAAATTAAAAGAGTTCCCGCGGGAACCACAAAACCTCGATCCACGCGTACGAAGTCGCGGGCGTCAGCTAGTAGTATATAAATATCAAAGTTTGGATGTATGGTTGGATGTTTGTTACTCAATCACGCCCGAACGGCTGAACGGATCTGGATGAAATTTAGCACAGAGATAGATCATAGTCTGGAATAGCATATAGGCTACTTTTTATCCCGGAAAATTAAAGAATTCCCGCGGTAACCAACAAACCTCAATCCACGCGGACGAAGTCGCGGGCATTAGCTAGTTTCTTATAAGATAATAAGACACATGAAATTTTCTTATAATGCGCGAAAGGCCTAAGCCTTTTCAACTAAAAGAAGGTCTTATGCTACTATCTAGACTTAGAAATATACCTACCTGTTAATTACCTACATTTTTAAGATAAGCTTTTGATGAAAGGTTGTATACTTTTTCTAACTTATTTGGAGCGATTTTAAAAACTACTAAAAGATACGCTGTTGTTTAATAGGAAATGAAGCAATGCCAGTAGGTATTATAGTTGAAGCGTTAAAGTGAGGAGTCAAAGAAAACGAACACGTAAAATTCGAAACTCTTAACTTTTATAAAAGCTGAATCATTTAGTTTCAGTGAAGTTCCTCTAATGGATTTTTATCAGGCGTGTGGAGTTAAGTCTTAGTTGAAATACAGAAAAAGTACTTCACTCATTTTAGTTGTTTTTGTTAGTTTTCCAAATGAGTTTACGAAGTTAAACAAAAGGTTTCTTGAAAAGGAAAATT
The DNA here is from genome assembly GCA_923060345.2 of Erebia aethiops. Classification (NCBI taxonomy): domain Eukaryota; kingdom Metazoa; phylum Arthropoda; class Insecta; order Lepidoptera; family Nymphalidae; genus Erebia; species Erebia aethiops. Next base: position 22,408,430 of record OV281082.1, read on the forward strand.
GAAAATAACTTACCATCCTCTTAAACGTAAAACTCCATGTATAGTCTGCTGATCATGACCGTGTCATGATTACCTACTCTCTCATAAAGACCTCACTGGTGCAGAGCTGAGTACCGAAACACAGAGTATATACTCGTGTGACCGAAATTGTTTTTATTTATTATTTATTGCGTGATAGGCTTGCGCTTGACGACAATCATGCTTAGTGCAAAGCAATGATGAGGTCTAGGTTGGAATGCGCTTGCCTAGAAGATGCCTATTCACTCTTGCCTTGAAGGTACTTAAGTTATATAGTCATATAAGTGGCAGGAAACACATGCGCTGGGAGGGTGTTCCACACCCTAGCGGTTCGTATCAGAAACGTCGAGCAAAAACGCTTCGTGCGAGCAAATTGGACGTCAACCACATAAGGGATGCCAACGCTCACGTCAACGCTCACGCTGTTCTGTGGTAGAATGGAGAAGGAGGAACAAGGTTATGAAGTTCTGATAGAAAAGAGGTCCCACATTCAGTTTCCCGCAAGGCCAATTTGGGAATTTATAATTTCGAAATGGTCTCTGGTCAGTTCTAGTGGAAGGCTTCGGCCGTGACTGGTTGGAAGGCGGCAAGGCGATATTATTAGCGTTCTGCAGATCGAACTTTGGTCAGGTTAATAAAAAAAGTGAAATAATATGAGAAATCGTATCATTATTAAAAATAGCAATAAAAATGTCCTATGGATACCTACCGATACTTTAACAATCAATCCGGAAGAAATGTTTGATATTGTAAAGTTAATTAAATATAAAATTTTCCTGTTATTGGAAACAAGATCCTTTTTATTGCCTTTGTATCTACTTGTATTTACGTCAAGTTTAATATTTTATCACTTTCAGTCACAAAATTAAGCATTTTTCAATAACTTTTTATTGAATTTATAAATACGGAGATAGTTACTTAGTATGTTGTCAAATTCCAAAGTTTTGGTTGCTTATTTTATACTAGTGATCCGCCCCGGCTTCGCACGGGTAGCACTAGTAATAATACTCATATAGATACCCAATATAGCCAGTGGGCAGTGGGCACTTTTACATTTTAATATTACATTGTAAGAGTACGCCCCGTCCTCACTACACCTGCCACAGCTGCCAGCCCGCCATGATGTAAAGGACAATTTTTATCTTAATTATTAGATGCTTGAGATGAATAGCATATTTATTTTGATAAGGATTAATACTATGTCGGTAAAACATCTTCGCAAGTAAAGCATTGGTTTTGAGTTTTAGACCCATAACATTATTGTGAGTCAACCTTAAAAGATAGATATATGCTATCGCCGACTTTTTTTTAGAACTTTTTGAGAAGAACAATTCCACCATACATTGTTTTAGTGTAACTTTAACTATTTACGCAGCGCCCACCACGTAAGCTCTCAAAAGAGACGATTTTTCCGACTCAGTTCACATTATTGCAATTTTAGTAAGGATCTCTAATTTAATTTAAAATAAAATTAAGCCTATGTTACTTGCTGATAATGTAGCTTTCTATAGGTGTAGGAATTTTAAAAAATCGGTTGAGTAGTTTTTGAGTTTATCCATTACAAACAAACAAACAAATATTTCCTCTTTATAATATTAGTTAAGATAGACTTTAAGGACTTAGACTTCTAAAATATGTGCTCTCTTATTTTAGAAGTCAGGGTCCCCACTTAAAACTTTAAAATTCAGCATTACAATTGTAACTTCTCTATATTTCTTGGCATCTTACGCCGCTTACAGACCTAAATCTTCTTATTCTTTAAAATACGGAACCTATGGCTTTAAGTAAATAATTATCTGTTGTATTTTCTAGTATGGCCTATACGCGTCCTTCGCCGGAAGTTTCGTCTACGCTATAATGGGAACCTGTCAGCAAATTAACATCGGCCCCACGGCTTTACTATCTCTCCTTACATTCACTTATACTAATGGAACGAATCCTGATTTTGCGATACTGCTCTGCTTCATCGGCGGCATTATTCAGTTAGTGGCTGGGATTTTTCAACTAGGTAAGTAACATGTGTGATTATTTGTAATTGTGATTTCATATGTGTGATTTGCTTATACAAATGTTAATAATTGCTGTAACTTATAGCTTTATGTTAAGCAAAGATCGGAAAAGACATAAGAGTAGAAACTTGATATCTAAGAACTTTTGTCTCCACAACCATGATCTTCCACATTCAATACAACAAAATTGAAGTAAGTACTACAATTGTTGTACTTCAAAACTATAAGGTGTTGCGAGTTGCGACTTGCGAGGTTTAATTTTTTTTATTTGAAGAAAAGATAACCGAATTATTGACAAACTAACGTACAGTTACTTAAGGGTGAAAAAACATTACGGAGAGTAAAATGTTGTCTGGCTAACTGTCCTGTCCTGTCCGTAGTGTGAAGATATTCTCCATGACGTAGTAGGTATACCCTCACAAAGAAAGGATTTCAGAAAGTCCACACGATCGGGCTGGACTAGTGAATCATTGAAGGATGGAATTTTCCCTGAACACGTATTGTCACGAATAACATAGGCCGAGTAAAGCTTGTGCTAGGACATAATTATGTAGTACATAGCGGCTGCGACTGTGGGTGCAACACTAATCCGAAACTGCGAGTGCTTTAATCGGATTTTAGTGCACTCAATACAGTTGAGGTATTGAGGCCGTTTAAATCACAGATCTGCGCTTGACTGCCACAAAAACTCAATATTGATGTACTGATATTATTATAAATATTAAATTCACGACTCATCTGCTTAACCGTAACGAAAAGTATAGAAATAGCTTACATCCCGGAAACATACATAGACTGTCTCGTGGTCTATTTAACTCGAAAGCCTGCAGGATTTGGTGTGGCCTTGGTATGGCAGTTTTTTTTAAAGACCACTCGTTCATACCAATTACATTAGTCTTTTCCTTCAAGCTGCTCGCTCGCGCTCGCTTGCTCGCAACCTCGCGACCTCGTCTGCGTGGATTTAGGTTTTAAAAATGTCGTGACATCCATCAATCCGTGGTGATTTTCCAGTAAACAACCTATCCTATGTTCGTCTCTGGAAAACACCTGTCCCAATATCGTCAAAGTCGACAGATAGATAGATGAACAGAACAGAAAGACACAATATGGTTGGACAGGTGGACAGCTAGTTAGCTATATATTAATTATAATATTCATATTCGATTTCAGGTTTTCTCGTGGAATTTGTATCGTTACCAGTGGTGTCTGGTTTCACATCAGCTGCAGCGATTACTATCGCCTCTTCCCAAATCAAGGGTCTATTTGGCTTGAAATTCAACGCGGAGACTTTTATATCCATATGGGGCGCCGTATTCAATCATATAAGGCAAACTAGACTTCGGGACACGATACTTGGGTTATCCTGCTGTATCGTTCTTCTGGGAATGAAGGTGAGTTTGATTTATTTTAAACTGTTAACTTTCTTATCTCATCTTTATCTTCTTATATCGTAACTCATCATACATATAATTATGATTTATTAAATTTTAAATTTGGAACTCAAATAAATAGTATCTAGGGATTTTTGATCCTTCCATAGATATTTGATCCAATACCCCTTTTCCTTGCTGAAAAAAGCTGAGCTGAGTAAGGAATTCGTCTTTGCAGTTGCACCAGACCTGAATCTTATGCTACCTTCATAAATTTTTTAAGACATGCAAGGGGAACGGCTGCGTACGTACGCTGTATGCAGCGTTCCACAGCATGTGTTGCGTTCGGTCATATCGTATTAACCAACTATACTATTACATATACAGTTGATTATCTTACAAGCATTTCGTGAAATGGTGCCTTTTCATGAAATGATATGGGCACGACATTCATAATGTGCACAAGTAACCACTTTAAAGTAGTCATACTTTGATAAACCATCACCATGCGTAATACGAATAATGTCACAATACTACGTGGGCACAACTTAAAAAACTCTTTATTTTCTTAGCCTCGTAATCATAATCATCGCTGGGGTCTTTAATTGCGGTCAATTGCTCACTACCGGTACATTGTTTGCTACAGTAACGTTTTCTCAGGCGTATTGTGTCATTGTTGAGTATTTTGACACCAAATTCACACATAGGGAATCTTGAAAATGTTAATTAGTGTTTTGATTACGTATGAGTTTGAGGTCGTGATAGTTTTGTCCTTTACTTACGTTTACCTGTGGTTAGCACTACGTCATTTGTTAACATTTCTGAGACTAGCTGCTACATTTCTGTGACAAACTACGCTATGACTATAGTGAAATTTAAATATTATCTATTTCAAACCTTTTTGAAGTGAAACTTCTTTAGAATCGTTGTGAATTCGAGAAAACCAAAAAGAGACAAACATATTTAGAGGATTTAAATAATACTTGTACGGATAAATATATCTTGTATTCTATCTCATTATCTCGCAGGCTAGTTTTCTGAAGTTTCACTTCTGCCGTGTGTGAATTGCACGCACACAATTTTGTTTACCTACGGCCTTGTCGTATGTTCAGTACCTACTGAAATAAACCTACTGTTTTCTTTTCCCGGAGGTATGTTCCCTTTACCCGCCACGCCTACTGAAATTCAAATAAATCTGCTTCCGAATTGTTATGGATACGATTTCGTGAATTTGAACTGCTGGGTTAGTAAATTTCGCTAATAAGGTATGATTGGGTTATGGAATTAATTAGATTAGAACTAGCTGATGCCCCCGAATCTGTCCTACTTGAAAATGCAAAAGTGTATTTACTTGTTGGTTTGTTCAACGGGGCAACAGATAGATGTGATTTTTGCATTCATTTAGTTCAAGCACAGAATAGGTAATTTCAAGTCTGGTTGTAATTGTCATCCCACAAAAGTTAAGGAGCTCGCACGCGATTTATAATGACATGGACGTCATCTAGTTAACTATAGTTTGTGCTTAGATATTTCGCAGGTAATTTATTTCTCCGGACAACGTTATATAGCTCAACTGACTCCAATTTGGTGTTGAACAATCCCAGTGCACATTAAACTCTGTCGGGCGATCTAATTGCCTGCTCTATTGTTTGTGGACACTAATTTCACAACTTGCTACATCCCTCCCGATCCACTGAGTGACCTCGTTGTGACTGCATTATGACGACGAAACTCTCTTGATAGTTTCTGCGTTCAGCCACCCTATTATATAACTTAGTGGCAATCAAAAATAAAAACCACTGGCATATATTTTTTATCCATTGAAGGTTTGCTAAGAAAATGTTCTATTTATTTCATAGCAAACCTTCAATGGAGAACCTTCAGCGGCATTCGCGCTTCGAATTCGAAGTGACCTTTGTAATTGAGTTGTTGGCACTTGCGTGAAGAGTTTTATAGGGTGTTTATTAACGTACGCGGCGCGATAGTGTTACAAACAAAACTTGTCGCACTCAATACGTATAGACCTAGATATATTTTTCTTAACTTGGAGATACCTATCCCCGGTGGTAAATGGCAACACGCTAATAATAAGGCCTTAAAACAAAGTTATCTGGTTAAAATACTGGTAATTTGTGATCAAATGTAACTCTTGAGGAATATAATAATCTCGTAGTATTGTTTGTCGGCAGTAGTTTCACAACTTGTAAGATCTTCGTGCCAGGCCACTTTATTATGCAGATTATCTTCAAGTATAATAATATCTATAGCAGTCGTATTATTGTCTATAGTTTGTAATAAGAGCCAATGTGCAGTTTTTGGGAGATGCTTGATGTACTCTTAAATTGAAAAGCAATGTGGTTCTACTGTGTTAATTCACTAAATGGTAGTAGGCTAGACCGTAGTAAGTTTATGATTTATGGTGGAAGTTGGAACTGCTTATTATTCTTGATTGGCATTAGGTATATTATAGCGTAGTAACACATCATACGTAAATGGTTTCATACACTGGTACTGTGTTTTTTTTTTAATTAATTAATTACTACATAGATGATGCCTTATGAATTATGATTGTGGATAAAGTTTTTTTTGATTCCTTAAGTTTCTGGTATAAAAAATAGCCTGTGTCCTTCCTCGGGATACAAAGTAATCTATAGATATTAAATAATGTGCCGTTAAAGCGTAGCAGACAGACAGACATACACACTTTCGCATTTAAAATATTAAGCAAGTATGAATAACCAGCGAAACCATCGTGGTTATATTATAAACTTTTGCTTTTACTTATTAAAAACTCGGTGATGTGCACAAGATCCGATGCCAGGGTAGGCATTAAATTAAAGAAAGTTAAATGCATAGGTACCTACTCGTATCTGTTAATTTATTTATTGATTCTATTTTATGCATATTATAAAACGGAAAATTGAGTTCAGCTAGCGTAAGTAGTTCTATTTAAGTATACTATTATACCTGTAAAAGCTGCACACCACTGCAAGCATCCCCTTAAAATTGTCCATCAACTCTCGGGCCATACTAATAGTCTATACAATGTACTGTGCTTCAAATAAAAAATAACTGCTCTTTCTTCCGAATTACGACTGTAGTAGCTAACTTTGAGAATTGGTGTTGTTATAACTTGTAGTTCGCAAATGCTGAATATGTAACTACCTAGGCTGTAATGGTGCTCACTTTTACGAAGTTGGAGTGTTCAAAAGTTTCGTTTGGATTTTGCTTAAACACAAAATCGGCTTAGGTATGATAATGAAAACATTATATTCAAAATAAAAGGGGGTTTGGTTTTTATGAAAATGCTGGAACTGAACTTTTTGTGTAATTTTGAAACATTTATCGCTTTGAAAATCTATCGCTTCTTGGCTCGAATTGTAACCATGCTTAGACTAGTCTAGGTTAAGTAGAATTTCCGAATTAAGAAACAATATGTTGAAAACGTTAGAATGAAGATCATATTTTTATAGATCCTTGTGAAATCATGTAATCAAAAATTATAATAAAATGTGTACTAATACCACAGAATAATAACTAGTACTACTAATACTAATAAGATAATAGTGGTTACCGGTATTTTTGGTGAAATTTTGTAATTCAGAGTTTACAAACAATGTATATGATTGATTCAGATTTTTAAAAATCCCCTGGAAAGGCAAGATAAAAAGTTATACCTCTTTAGTCTTCGGAATCCAACCCATATCTGTACAAAATTTCATCAAAATTGATTTTGCGGATGTGCTGTGAAAAGGTCAGAGACTGGTAGATAATTTAATCAGCATCGGTTAAAATATAAGTAGTTTCACGCATTGTGCTAAGTTTTATTAAGATCTATTACCTACGCTGAGTGACCTAATATTTCACGACAGGGCCCAGGCGAAATTGAGGTCAAAAGCTGGGGTGTATTGAAGCCAACTGACTGTACAATTGGCTGCTGTATTGTTTGTAGAAACTAGTTCCGAACTCAGTCGACTACACTAAGTGGATAATCTCGTAGTATCTGTATTGCAACACGAATAAAATGTAACTGTTATTGTTCCTCCTGGATATATCAACAATTTTCCGAACAACATCGTCTCAAAATTGTCAGGAATTAAGTTTTCACTATTACGAAGGGATAAGCATTCCTGTTATTACTGTATGTACCTAATAAGTAACACATTATAAACAATAAGTTCTTTTTAAATCCAAAAGCTTTATTAGCAGTAGCTACAATACAGCAATACTTAGCCCAGTAAAAATCTAAATAAATACAATAGCAGCCGAATTTTAGTCCTTAACAGCATTGAGGTTTATCATAAAATACTTTATAATATGTTTATAGAAAGCAAAAGGTTCCTACGAGATTTTCAAAACTTAATATCACAATTTTTTAAAATTCAAATAAACTTTTACAAATGTTTTAAATTATCAAATGTATCTACTAGGTGTTTCAGAATGAAATTCCTACCGAGATGAACCAGCAAAAACTCGACGGTTGGTCTTTTTTAAATTTATGAATTTAAAAAAAAGAGCGGATAAGGTAGCGGGTAAATAATTAATATACAAAGTTCTTAGTACTTATTGATTTTATATTACTTTGAGTTGGCTAATTTCAGAGAAAATAACAAATTAATTATTGTAGAGCTGTAATATAAATGTCTGTCGTTAAACTCTGGCATAGCTGAAGTGATTTCATTCATTGTAAATTTTGTATCTGTAATTGAGATGTTGCTCCTTTCAAATTATTGTTATGAGTAAAACTTCACAAAACTTATATTACCGTCGTTCCCTACTTTGGCTGAAAACGTAACAACAATGCTTTTAGTGTTGCCGCTTTGAAGCTGTATTATTGAGAAGTTTTAGGAACGTTTACTTATAAGAAAACTAGATGATGCTCGCGACTTTGTCTTTTTTTAAATTCCCACGGGAACTTCTCAGCCTATGGCACTCTCCAGGTCCTGAACTATACGTATGCAAAAAATCACGTCAATCCGTTGCTCTGTTGCGGCGTGATAGCCGGACAAACTAACAAATAAACATAGTTAGTAAAAATAAACATAGTATAAATAAACATAGTTTAAATAAACATAGTTTCGCATTTATAATATTAGTATGATTGTCGAGTTAGAATAAAATGTTTCATCATAATAACCTAGGCATATTTTTTTGGAATGGAGAAGAAATGGAGATTTACCATAGATGTACTAATATTAATAATATGACTATGAAATGCAAAAAGCTTGAATCGCCTTCGTAGTGTAGCCCCTAAGTCGATTATGAATTCCACTGTTAGACGTTCAATTCAATTCAATTCAATTTATTTCAAACATGTAGGACATACAGGTGTCTCTTATGCTACGTCATGTTTTGACTCTACCACCGGTTCGGAAAGCAGATCGATCTCCTATTCGGGTGTTTAGCGATTCAATACCCGGTTACGCACCTCTTTTTTTCTTAACTTTTCGGAGTTATTGCTTAAACGGTTAAATCGTGAGGTAGCCTGCATGTCCAAAAGTTCTTCATAAGATTCTGATAGGTATGTGAAGTCTTCCAATCCGCACTTAGCCGGCGTGGTGAACTATGGTAAAACCGTTCTCAATCAGATGAAACTCGCGCTGAATGAATTGAAGTAAATTAGTGAAATAATAGAAATTTAATTTATAGATCTAGCAACAGCAATGTATTTTATGTAAGTACTCTTTGTAAATTTAAATCATAGTTTAACACTGCGTGATTTTAAGCTTGAAACAGCTGATGGCAATTGTATTACAACGAACTGAATATTCTAGCAGGGGCTTTGTTTTCGCTCTGTTTAATAAGTCAAAACTAGCTATGCTGAATAGAAGGTATTTCTCGTTATTATTTGGTCTCCATTTATAAAAGTACTTACATTTTATGAAAATGAAATGCATTTTTGTAAAAACACCGCGCTTTATAAGCGGTATTATAAGTCTGTAAAAGTAAAAATATATTTATAATATATTTTTTAATCCCGATCGATGATCGATTCTCCACTGAGATTAGCCATATCGGAAAATCCGACACGACCGGAAAGAGATGAGGCGCAGTACCAACGACCAAATTCCAACTCGGGGCACGTAGGTACTAAGAATTTCTTAGAAGTTACAATTAGAATAGAAAAGAAAAATCCTGTCCTTAATATTTCATGTCCCGACTTGGGAATCAAACCCAGGACCTCGTCAGCCCCAGCCAAACATGCTAACCACTAGTAGACCAACGAGATAGTTCTAACATTTTTATGACATGCACGTAAATGTTGATATTATAAAATATGCGAAAGTGTCTCTGTTTGACTATCTGTCTGCTACGCTTTCACGGCCCATCTAGAGATACTTAGTTTGTATGATGTATCCCATGGGTGGACATACCTAAGCTATTTTATATCCCGGAATATTAACGGGTTCCTGTGGGAATCAAAACCCTAATCTATGCGGACGAAGTCGCGGGTATCATTTAGTATAGTATAAACAACTAGACGATGCCCGCGACATAAATTCCTTGGAAACTTTCCGGGATAAAAAGTAGCTTGCTTTGTTCAGTACACTTACTCTGAGTTTTTACATTGCAAACACGGTTGATCGACGTGAGAACTCACCTCGCCAAGAGTAAGCGAACGGTCAAAGTAAAATAGACCCAAAAGCTCTTGCTTTAAAGTCACAAATTCAGCGTTTGGAGCGCTGGCTGTGAATAAATACATGAAATGATGAAATGAGCTCTAACCCAATGCAGTTAAGGTTCATTTAACTATAACGTTAGCTTACTCTTGGTGAGGTGAGCTCTCACGTCGATCAATCGTATTTGCAATGTAAAATCTGGGAGTAAGCGTACAGTTCGGGATGCAAACTATTTCTGTAGGTAAAGTAGCAAATTCCCCACTACTCTTAGAAAAAGCTTAGAAAAGTTTCCTTTCTATCGGCTACCTATACCTAGTGCAGGCCCTTATGTGTGGCAACAGAACCTGGCTTCAAACCGCTGTACGTTGTAAAGGTGACACAGAACAGAAACACAATGAGACAAATAAAAGTTCATTATATTTTTTCAGGCTCTAAAGGACATTCGTCTCAAGGACCCACTAGATGAAAAAGGACGTCGTAATACAATCTTATTGCAAAGGAGCTTTTGGTTCGCGGGCGTTTCAAGAAACGCTATAGTCGTTGTAATAGCGTCCGTCATTGCTTACTTTGTATATCAAGATGAGGAGGAGCCGCTAATACTCACTGGTGAGTCCCTAACTAGTTTATTTTTAATCCACAAGTATAGCCCTTGACTGCTCATCACACATGATAGCAAGTAATAACACAGAATAGGTAATAGTAGTAGTGTAAGAATGTAGCGGGTTAGGGGTAGGTATAACAGATTTTTTAGACCCATACCTCTAATTGGTATCTTCACGGCATCCTATCGCTTAATCACCTGACCGCACGTCTTTAGCGGTAGAGTGGTGAAGCCTCCCATCGAAATGTAGAAATTTTAAATTCCCTAATTGACGCTTCCGGGGATCCGCTAGAAATTCTGGTTGTGCTCGGGCTACTGTATAGTAATACAAAAAACCGGCCAAGTGCGAGTCGGACTTGCGCACAAAGGGTTCTGTACCATAACACAACATAAATTATTTTAGTAAATAACAAGAAAGAGGTCATAACAACACGTAATCAGCTGTGAAATAACTGTAAAGTCGCTATACTGATAGCGCCTGACAATCAATTGGACAACCTATGAGTAAGAAACCCTGATTAACGATTTCTTGCTTCTTGCAAAATTTCTCGATTCTAGGGCTACAGGAAGTACCCTATGGGTTTTGATTTATTAGAGAGTGTCAAAATCTGCGGCATAAACGGCCGTATCTTTTGATTGCGTTGACTCAGAAGCTTGAAGCTTCTTTGAAGAGCTTTCAAGTAAAAAAATCAAGGAAAGTGGTATTTGATATAAATTTCAACTTGATACCTTCCTCGCGTTTCTGAGAAAAAAGGTGGTTGACAGACAGACAAACAGATAACGAAGTGATCATATATAAAAGTTCTTTTTTTCCTCTTGAGGTACGGACTACGGAACCCTAAAAATGAATGTTTACGCAATATTTTTCGTTAAAATGTATTTTATTGATTGCATTTTTGGCCGGAAATTGAATAAAAGCAGTCCATGAACTCGATCAAGCGAAAGTAGATTACATAAACTCGAAAAATGAGTTCGGCAATAATGAGGCGGAAATATCAATCTTATCAACAATAGTGACCCGACGGCGAATTAGTACAGTTCACTATTGTGCCTTACAACAATTTGTAAGTGTGACTGATTTATTAACAGGGATAAAAATGTACTCGTACCAGTAATTAAAGTCAGTACGTACGATTGTGATTATTAAGTAATGTTGACCCAAGTCGGTAACTGGATGGGTGACCGAATTTGGAGGTTCAAATTTGGCCTTTTCGTTTCCTCCGTGCCTCGGAGAGCGCATTAAGCCGTCGGTCCCGGTCATTATCACTAACGTCTGATAATTATCGTTACAAAAATCTAAGAGTTTAAATACTCTAAGTCGAGTCGTAAGCGGAAGGACGTGGGAACCCACCGCATTAATATCCCAAGGAAACTCCTACCATTATTTGATTAATGGAAAGGGGTCACGACCCTCAGTAATGAGGAATACGACGCAAAGAGAGAGAGAACTGTACCTATATTTTATTATCGGAACTTAACTGCGCCAACTAGATATTATAAGGGTAAATTGGGTAAGGTAAGTATATAAAGCTTTGCCTTGCTGAGAACGAAATCAGATATAGTTTTTTAAATTACTTGACTTATCATAATAGACATACAGGAAATAAATATTTTTCTTAATAAAAGGCGAAACATATTATATTTCCGTGGGAAACAGGATGACGCTTAGATTAATTTGATATTGTGCTGTTCACATAATATTTGTTCAAAAACCGGTGTTTACGCGACAATCATCAGTCATTACGAGTCTTTAAATCGACGTAAGGGTAGACCTTGGCTAGGTACTTTTAGACTTTATTTAATGTCCTTATTACTTATATATAATACATGGTCAACTTTAATTATTTTTTTACATTTATTATTTTCTGAATTATTCAGTAACATTCAGTTATTATTTAAGGTTGAATAATATGGATATCTATTGAAGTTATTAATTATAGTCAATGTAATGCATAAGTTCGCCTCCAACAAAAGTACAATATACCATTATAGGACTTCAACCAACGAGTCGAAATGCTCCAACGCTCCTGGTTGAGACTTTGTATGATTCATACTTCCTATTAGTGCTAAATGTGAAGATTGGAAGATTGTACAACATATTTGCATGTATGTTACTCCTTCACCCCACAATGATGAATGATGAACCGATTTGGCTGAATTAACACGCAGGCAAGGTACATTTTATCTCGGAAAATTAAAAAGTTTCTGAAAAAACCTCAATCCAAGCAGCGGACGAAGTTGTAGGCATCATCTAGCTGACTTTATATACTCTATAAATATATTGTATTTCAATAAATCTTGAATTAGACTTTATAACACCCCTACGGATTTCGCTACGTGTTTTAATTTACCGTCATGTATACAGCTTGTCCAAGTATAGCATTGAAATTTATTGTAAAGTACTTCCAGTGGTGGAAGTTTAGTTTAAATTTTTGTCGCGTAGAGAGAGAAATATACGTGACGCGCGGCAACCATACGGCGTATTATTTACGGTGTTGCACTGCAGCAAGCTGTCTCTTTAGCATGATATGCTGTTTGTATTTCGTGAACCGTAAATGAAGAGTATGGAGTTGGGATAATATGAAGAGAACGTTAGAGCGCAAGCACATTAATACTGAGATTTATAGAGCGTACTTTGACTTTGCTCAGGCTTTACTTAGAATTTAAACGGGATGAACTTATGTGAGCGTCATAAGTTCTATCTCGTTTTAAATCTGTCATATTATGTCAGAGCTAAGTCAAAGTTCGCTCTATAGATCAAGTCCGCGTACCGCGTAACTCACGGCAAGAAAGGCAGGACAAGAGCCGACGTTTCGCGTCCTGGACCCTATTAATGTGTCTGCGCTCTTATTTTTAACCCCTTGAATGTGTCGATTTCACCAACTCCGAATAACGTCTAACCTAGGATTAAATTTGAAAAGTTGACAGAATTACTACTTATCATCTGTCAAAACATCAATTTGAATCCTAGGTTAAACTTAACGCGGAGTTGGTGTAATCGGCACTAAATTATTCAAGGGACATAAATCTTTTACAGAATATGATTATGTTTGACTTTATACAGGTTTGTTATATTTAAAGGATTCAAATTTTTAAACGAGACTAAAATTAATTACGCCTAAATAATAATATGCGGAAGAGCAGTTATTTTTAACCTACTTCAAAAAGGAGGTACTGTAATAGCTTTATAGATTTGTATCGAAGTCTGCATTTACGACTTGCAGAAAAGATGACCGAAAATAATAACCACCAAATCCGGTTGTAGGAAATGTGGAGTTATAACAATTTATGTACATAGACCAACACGCACGGCAGTCGGGAGTCGGGACTTGTCAACAGATAGTTCTGCTGAATAAATTGATCAAGCGATCAATCAGTCTGATTTATACCAATTTTAAGCTCAAATAGCTGAGTTTAGAAACTATTAATTTTGTTTCTCTACTCTCTTTGAACCCTTTCTGAGAACAAATTTTGAGAAATGTTACGCACGCACGCACACACCTGTTATAACTAATAACAGGTGTGTGCGTTCATATTATATTGCTATTATTTTCTACTAAATGCGTCTCTGATGTGCAATGCGTCTAGATGGGTTGAGTCACCGAATAGGCATTTATAGTTCGCGAATCATGGTTTTTAAGTTTTTGGACTCACTTCATTTAATTTGACATACAGTTAAATTTCTTTGTTGTTATTAAAAAGAAGAAGATGCCTCTCGGCCTCGGCTCCATTAGTATATTATATTCCGAAAAACTTATCTGACTCGATGACATCGCGATGATCGCTAGTTTCTATGAAAAATAAATTAAAAACAAAAACCAAACACGCATAAAAAATTTCAATTTTGCCCACCGGGTCAGATAACTTTGTGTCCCTATACACGATACTCTGATAGTACTCTAAAATAGTAGCGTGACTAGAATTTCCTATTTCAGGTGACATAACTCCAGGGCTGCCAACACCGGAGCCTCCACCATTCCAAACAACGGTTGGCAACACTACTTTTAATGCTGGCGAAATGTTTTCACATCTTGGTTCGGGTCTGATTGTAGTACCTCTGGTCGGAATCATCTCCAATGTCGCCATCGCTAAAGCGTTCTGTAAGTACTTGACATGGTAAAAGTACTTTCTAGGTACTCAAGGGTTTCAACTGTATAAGAGAAGAACCATTAAGATATGGAAGAACCGAAAAAGGTCTAGCTATTCCTCTTTTTCATTCAGTCATTACACGACGTATTTACCTTTGAATAAAATAGTTTGGTATTTATTAATTAGAATAAGGTAACTTGAAGCCCATATCCAATTATTTGCTAAATATAAGATACCTCAGCAGTACTTGTAAGTAGACCGCACATTTCTAATCATTTTTTAAATACCATTAATTTTTCTCAAAAAATAAACTTGTGAAGCTCTTAATTTCATTTGAATACAGAACATTTTTAACATGAAAGTCGTCTTAGGTCGAAAGAGTAGGGTAAACGTAGAGTAAATACTGAAAACAGTTGAAATAGGGTTGTCACTTCACTCTCCTACTTACTTTACGAATATTTACAGGTTCACGACCAATACGACAAAAATGTCACGGATGTAATTGACACATTGTTTGACTGTTTGAATTGAAATCTTATAATGGTGCTATAGACCTTTGACTGTATATATTTATAATTTTAGCCTACGATTTTAATATTTAAACGCGACAGTTGTTGATTTGGCCGAAAAGAGCAACAGACAGATTGCCTTTTCTCAGCTTGTTTGTAAATTTTTGGGTATTAATATTTTTACTATTTACTGCATAGGGAAAAATCAGAGGGAGGCCTTAATTTCTCAGTCACAAAAACAGTACAGGTTAATTAAAACTATGAAATACATTAAAATCTAAATTAAATACTAACCATTAAAAAAATATACAAACAGGTTAATTTATAGTTATTTTTAATCTTATATATTAATATTTATTATATTAATTTAATAAATATTAATATATAAGATTATTAAGGTATTAATATTAATCTTGATTCATGATAAAAGCCAAACGTGGCAACCCTAGCTTGAAACGGCTTGAGTGGTCTTCGGTTATGCTTACTAATTAACAGCAGTAAGCAGTAATGAGACGTACAACAGCAAAGCTTTTATCGAGTTGTGCAAATACAGACTTTATATTCTTCTTTTTTAAGATCTCCATTTGCGTGTATTTATATATTTTTTGAAGGCAGCGTGGGTTAATAGAGCACAGATTGCGGTTTAGATTAGTGGGAGTACTGTAGTAATATTAATATAGGAATCAGAATTTTTTGAAAAAAATATCAGATTGTTGTTGAACAACAACTATAGTGTAGTTCTGCCAATTGAGAAATAATAGGTGATGACGGTAATGACAAATCTACCCACAATTACATCATATCCATAAACTGCCCATAATAAATGTATAGTAATTTTAGTAACGTAAGTGATACTTGCAGCAAATAATAATGGTTATCTAAATCTAAGCAACAAACAATGGAAATAAGAACAATAAAAATACTCGTACCTACACGAACATACTACACACAAAATTCAATGCTAAAAAATGTACTTAGACCAAAATTTAGGTCAGTGTCATCTGCTAAGTAGGAACGGGTAATATTTTTGTCGTGTAAAGCAATGTGCATTATTCATAAGAAATAACAGAACGAAAAATACCATTTTATAATGAACGATACAATTAGCTGTGTGGAGATTATTTATTGAAAACTGTGATTGATCGTTAGATGATTGATGATGACAAAAATTTCATGTAAAATCCAGTACAAGCCGCATTAGAAGCAGTCATTTGTCAACAATCAACATAGATTGAATTTGGTCAGTCATGATGCTTTTTCTACATGAAGTAAACAAAGAGTTATACCTGCCCTTGTCATTGCGTCTTCCTCCATATATTTTGTCGCTGACCTTTTCCTTAACTTCACTAATGTCCAGCTATTACCCTTTCCCTTGACTTACCTCATAAAATTTATCCTTGACTTTTTCCTTATTTATACTTTTACATAATATGTACTACAATATATATTTGTGGATCTATTTGATCAGGAAATGTAGGTAGGTACTGAACATTTATTATTAGGTTTGTTATCTTTGCGAATTGCATTTTTTTGACAAAATGCTAGGCAATATTTTTTAACTTCATCTGTGAAATCGGTGTCGTGTCGTTCCCGTCTGGTGTTATTAAACTTATTCCCATACAAAGCGTCGTTACGAGAACCTGTGTACTTTTATGGTAACTGTCATTCTACGTGTACGGTGCCAGAGTACACAAATTGAGCACAGAGTAATTTTTAAAAAATGCATCACAATATGTTTTCCGAGTAAGGTGAGTTAATGGAAATGCACGTCATTTGTTAGCGTTAGTGATTTTAAAAATATCTTGGCTTTTAGGGAGCATTTTATCCTTCCTTTAGTTAAGGTTTTTGTAGGTATCTAAACCTTCATTTCTTAGATATATGATTACATAGGCAGGTATACATTAACAATAATGTAAATCTGCATATTTTTATTCGTCTATTTAAACTACGAGCTTCAAAATGGCTGTCGCAAGCTTGAAAGAACTATGCAAGTTATAAATTATACGCTTAGTACTTTTTATGGTAAACTGTAAAAGGATTTTTAAATATAGCACAATCCACGCGTATAAGGGCAGTTATATAAAATCACAAGAAGAAATCTGAGCTGCGTTTATTTAAAATAAAATGAAATGAAATCGTATTATATAACGAATATTTATTTAATCGTAAACAAAGATTTTTAAGAACGGAAACAACTGTATTAGTATACAACTGTGTTACAGCTGTTAACGTCCACCTCCAGGTTAACAATAAATTGTAAGAAAATAAAAAGAAAATTTATGTTGGTTTATTGTTTGTTTTAAAAATTAGTTAAAAATTATACTCCGTTCAATGATTATACTTTTGACATACTTATGCACGCATGTGAAGTTCCATCATATAATTATAGGCTATTCTGCATTAAAATAAGCTAAGTAGTGCTACCTAGGTACTGCCTATGCCTAAAATAAAATACAATAACAATCTTAATGTTTCAGCCAAAGGTCGAACATTGGATGCGACTCAAGAAATTGTAGCATTAGGCGCTTGCAACATCATCGGTGCTTTCTTCCACTCGTTCCCAGTGAATGGGTCGTTCACGAGAAGCGCTGTAAGCGACGCGTCGGGTGTCAAAACGCCTGCAGCTGGAATATATACTGGTAGGTGCTTATATAATTATGTAGGTAAGGTCAATAAAAATTGACGATACATGAACCAAAAAGTGAAGCTAGTGAAAGACCCTCTATTGTTTTCTCTGTCTATGGTAACGAAACACTTACCTAATCGTTTGGGGACAGGTGTCTGGCATAAAATCTTCCACTAAACCATTCAGAAACACTTTAAAAATGCCTATGTTTTACTGGCTCTTCTCAGTAGGAATGGCATTCCGAACCAGCGATAGATTCACTTGAAGATTCAAAAGCACTTTTAAAAGTTAATTTGAATAAATAACATTTGAATTTGCCTGAAGCTGAATCTAGGACTAACCACTTATTAGATTCAGATTCATTTATTTGCATTTAACATGAACAATTGTAGTGTACTATAATTGACATGTCATCCCGTTATGCAATTTGCTCGAAATTATAATTTTTATTTACACACTACCACTACGTCAGAGAGGAAGCCTACGCGACGGCTCTAATTAAGCCCGCCCGTTTGACGTTTTAATTAAAACGAGTCGGATTGGTTTCCTTGAATATTACTTGCCGCCGCATAATCGCGGACTATCATTTTTCACTTGGCCGGGAAACGGCGGTGGTACCCGGGTAAGCATTGTTCCATAAATCTTGAAACTTTTCAACATAGTCCACTTTGACTCCTGAATTTTTGATATACTCACACTCCTTTAAACTTCTACCCGTTACAAACTTTTCAATCTTCATGTACCTAGTAGCTAGCTACATTACTGTCTAGCACCTAAAATTGCGTTAAATTATTTGTTTCCAAGTAAACTGTCAAAATAAGTATCACGTGAATTTTTTTAGACAAGATGTCAAAAGTCAAAAGTCAAAGAACGTTTATTCAATTTAGGTAGGTATACTACACTTATTGATGTTTAGTTATTTATAACATATACGAGTAACAATATAATGGTGATAATCAGTACGACATCTTTAAACTAAAGCTACGAGGGTTCCAAACGCGCCCTGGTCTGAGAAGAGCCCACAACAAACTCAGCCGGGTTTTTTTTTCATTATCACCATTTCACAATCATCTTAACTAAGAAACTATCAGGACCATTAGAGATGAAAATAAACATTTTTATTCAATACATATTATTTATAAGAATTACTTAACTTAAATTTATTATTATTCCTAGAGTTAGTGTTAATCTTTTTTTTTTCATGGCCAATTGGGATCTGCTTGGTTTCGAAACATTAATAGGTAGTGACTATAATATTAAGCGAGTTTTCGTCCGAAATTTACGCTAAATACGCTCGTGATAAAATAATAATTTTACTTCACTTTTGCTTAACAGGTATTATAGTTTTGCTGACATTGACTTTGCTGACGCCATATTTCTATTTCATACCACGAGCGGCACTGTCGGCGGTCATAGTTTGTGCTGTTCTTCACATGGTCGACACTGCCATCATAAAAAGACTATGGAACACTAGTAGTAAGTACTTACAGACATACCTAATGAAGACTTACCATTTTTAATTTCGAGAAATAATACTTAAAATTTATAGCTTTTTAAAATTTTGCTGACACTGAGTTTCTTAATGTTTCTTAATGTACTTCAGCTATTAACGATACGTACAGAGGTCCCGTCACGGGTTCGATTCCCTGCTGGGTCATTTGGCAATTTATATTTGTGAATTTTCTCTAGTATGGTCAGGTTCTGGCTTCGGCCGTGGCCAGTGACCACCCTACCGGCAAAGACGTACTGTGATTTTGCGTTCCGGTACGGTGCCGTGTATAAAGGGGGGTTTAATAAAACTGCCGTACCGTTAACACAGAACCATCTTATCATGCATCATCACTTACCATCAGATGAGATCGCAGTCAAGGGCTAACTCATATGAACCGTATTCTTGATGCAAGCATCTAACATTATTATTTATAAAATTTCAAGTGTCCTGCAACTAAGGCTAGATATAAAATAAACGAGAGAATCGCTTTGTACAATATTTAGTATAGGTTGTAAATGAGTCCCTTTATCTATTACACATAGCTGTTCCATCAAGAGTTATTCATCACTTTCCGTATGAACGCCTCAATCCTCGCATCATGGCGGTTCCGGAAAAATAATTGCACATAAAAGGGAGACGAGCATAGGGGTGCCGAGTTTCATTTTGCATCAGTGTGCCGTCTGCGTGACGCCTGTCATTGTGAATAAACCCCCTGAGGCCTTATGCCGTCCTCTAGATTGTCAATAGAAACACAGGTTAGAACATTGTTCATGGAACAGTAGCGTTTTTTTTTATAATTGCGTGATAGGCTTGCGCTTGACGACAATCATGCTTAGTGCAAAGCAATGATGAGGTCTAGGTTGGGACGCGCTCGCCTAGAAGATGCCTATTCACTCTTGCCTTGAAGGTACTTAAGTTATAAGTGGCAGGAAACACGTGCGCTGGGCGTAAAAGAAAAGCGTTTGTTTCAGACTTAAAGTTTTGAAACATCGGTGAAAAGTATAGGTGTTCTATACAGGATATCATGTTATTATGGAGAGTACTCCTTCACTTTTCTACCAGCAGACGGCATCGCTAAGTGATTAACTTCCTAGTTCCTTCGTAATTGACATTCGATGGACACAGTTGAAATCTTTCCTTCCTCGTTTCGATATCGAATGTCCTTTTGGGCACACTCCATTTCTATTTTGTACTCCAGTTATCCTTCCTCATATATGCTTTTAAGTTTTGATTCCGCTTAAAAATTAAGGCTCCGACTCTATCGTCTGGTTATCATCCTATACCTAATGCACCTGTTGCCTGTAACACCATTAAATGATGCGGGCAGTGACAAGTAGAATCAATTTTTTAATTTAATTAATTTATAATTTCGCTTTGGTTAAAATGTAATCCGATACATAAATGTTGTTCAGTAGCTGATTGAAACGGGATACGTTCCCGTATTTTCACGACTTGCAGGAAGGGGACGATTACTTTGGTTGTATGACTCTATTAGAGTTTGTCGAGGTTGACTTCCGCAGCAAGCGAATCCTTTAATGTAGCCATACATAACGTCAGTACGGCACTGCTTTAGCTACGGCTTATTTTGCAATCTTGCATCCTGAAAAATAAATGGAATTCTCTTTTAGGGAACTTTGGCGTACGGCTAAATTTAGGGCTCAGACGTTTTTTTAGTGAAAGCTTTTGTCTTCGTGATTGTTTTTAGCGGGAAATTCTTCTGGTGAATAAAAAATTAAAAGCATTATTTTAGAGAATAATTGTAAATGATTAATACTAAAGTCATAAATACGAAAGCGCGTCTTGCTGCTACGCTTTCACGACCGATCTATTCGACCGATTTTAACGAAATTTGGTACAGAGTTGTATCCTGGAGAAGGACATTTTCATCCTGGCAAATCTAACAGCTCTTATGGAATTTTTCGAAACCTAAATCTACGCTGCGGGCATCATGCAGTGAATTCTAATAATCTTAATGATAATAATTAATAACTGATTGCACAAAGAAGTCTGTATCTAGTTCCTAAATCAACATCAATACCGGAAACTAGCGTGCTTACTTCAGATATCTTCGTTCCCATGGATCATTAATTATAATATTTATATAATATTGGGTAATAAGTTTCACCACCAACTTAAGTAGGTAATTTATTTTGTTCCCCTTCTCGTAGGCGTTTAATTATTAAGTTTTCAAGCAGTTTCAGATATTATTTTTCTTTTTTTTTGTATAGAAAGTTTTAGAAATTAAGTGTTAGTATAGATAACTAACCCGCCCACCCGCATTGGAGCAGCGTGGTGGGTCTAAGCTCTAATTCCCTCTCTTCTATGAGAGTGGAGGCCTGTGCCCAGCAGTGGGACCTTAATGGGTTGTAGTGATGATGATGATTTTTTTTTTTAATCCACTACAAGCTAGCCCTTGACTGCGATCACACCTGATGGTAAGTGATGATGCAGTCTAAGATGGTAGCGGGCTAACCTGTTAGGGGCATGGCAGTTATATTAAACCCACACCCCTTCGGTTTCTACACGGCGTCGTACCGGAACGCTAAATCGCTTGGCGGCACGTCTTTGTCGGTAGGGTGGTAACTAGCCACGGCCGAAGCCTCCCACCAGCCAGACCAGGGAAAATTCAGAAATTATAAATTCCCAAATTGACCCTGCCGCGGGGATCGAACCCGGGACCTCCGCACGTTAAGGCAACAGCGCTACACACTGCGCCACGGAGGTCGTCAAAATGATGATAGTTAACTTGCGTAACCAGCTTCTGTTGGCTAAATTATTAAAGCGTTTAGAGGGATTATTTACCTATGTAGGTATCTACATTTAAATTATAAAATGGTGCGCGATATGAAATCTACGAAGATCTCAATCTCTCTGCGTCGTATTCCTCATTACTGAGGGTCGTGAGTCGTGACCCCTTTTCATGAATCACATAATGAGAGGAGTTTTTTTGGGATAATAATGCGCCGCGCATAAGTACGACTCGACTAAGGCTCAGATCTACATATAGAGCGTACTTTGACTTGGCTCAGACTTTACTTAGAGTTAAAACGGGATGGACTTATATGAATAACATAAATCTGTCTCGTTTTAACAATGTCTTAAGTCTAAGCAAAGTCAAAGTTCGCTCTATAGATCTCACCCTAAGAGTATTAAGCTCTTAGGTTTATGTAACGATTATTATCAGATGTTAGTGAAAATAACCGGTACCGACGTGCCTTGTAGAGATTCTTGCTCTACAAGGCACTGAGGAAACGAAAAAGCTAAATTCGTTCACCCATCCAGTCACCGACTTGGCCAACGTTGCATAACATTCGCAATCGACTGATATGCGTTGTCACTACTAGGCCACTCGTCCCTCACTCGAAGAAAGTACGAGTGCACAAATTCCTCTCTAAATTCGAATATGTAAATTCAATTTGACTACTCGCATAAGTAAGCAGGTAATATGAGTGAAATTCTCGCATATTGTCGCCTCGTCTCATTTGATTGCAATTTACATCGGATACAATCTAATTCCCGGCGGAGCGATCGTGATATCGCATCTCCAAGTTTAATCAACATCCCTAATTCGTAAAGGTTTTTGTGGAATGATTTTCACACATACAAGTACTTGTACTTATTCCATTAACCTCTTGGATTACAGGAGTCCAAGCAGCTATTTGTTGTAACTCTTTGTTTTCGTGAATTTCATTTTAATTTTTATAATGTTTTTTGTCAGGAATCCTTTTTTTTGATAACAACCACGTTTTCACTTAGAATTCGTACCGCAATGAATGAAAATTGAATTGTAACCACACTAATATCTAATAATATTATAAATGCGAAAGTGTGCTTGTTTGTCCTTCAATCACGCCACAACAGAGCAACGGATCGACGTGATTTGCAATTTGCATGAGTCTAGTTGAGGACCTGGAGATTGATATAGGCTACTTTTTATCCTGGAGAATTCCACGCGGACGTCACGGGCTTCAGGTAGTGTTGTATAAAATTACTCGTGTAAAAGACTTCAATTTTACTACATACATAAGTAATCAGGTAATCCTATTTGGATTCGCGCAGATTGGCGTCTCCTCGTCTTATTTGATTACACCGGATACAATCTAAGTGTGTACCCCCAGTGGAGCTATCAAAGGAGGTGTAGGTGACGCAAATAGCCCAGTTTATGTGGTACACTATTGACATAAGGAAATAAGATTTTGATCCTTTAATAAGCATATAGCGGTAGAAGTTAAATAGAAAGACTACTGCACATACACAGGAAAAAATACAAAGGAACTGCAAAACGTACGTGACCTACACACACGTATCGTATCGTAGGTATAAGTAACTTATGTAGGTAACTCCTCTAAAGCAATTTTATCTGGTGGAGATTGCTGTAGCAATAAGGCCGCCTTTGCATGCATTATTATTGTAGGGTAATACTGGTAGTAGGTACACGCACACCAGTGTGACGTTTTTATGTGAATTTAGGATGACACGGTTTTGCTTTGATTTTATAATTTTTGAGAAAATTAATTAAAATGAGAAGGACAACCTCCAGCCTGCTGGACTGATGCCCTGATGCCCTGAAGAAGCTGGCGGGAAGAGGGTAGATGAGAAAGGTGGAGGGCCGAGTTTGGTGGTGCATTCTCGAAAAGGCAGCACAGTGCAGTGGGCACATCAATGGATGCATTGATGGTATGCATGGATGGGTAAAAAACTAGATGTAGCTATATATGTATAGGAATTTTCCCACATTTTGATACCATATTGGACCGTACTTAAAATAAAGGGTAAATATACCAACCAGGTAAACAAGATGATTATCATGTGTGCAAGAAATTATCAGCAAAATACTGCAAAGCAGAATGTTTTCCAGATTATATTTGTTACATATCTATCCAAACTTGCAAGTAATAATTCATAACTTGAAAATCTTGGAAAGAAAAATACAGTGTAGATTCAAGAGAAAACAAAAACAAAGCGTTTATCCTGCACATAAATCGTCTCGAACACACAATAAAGAATTAAACTGTCATCTGGTAAATACGTACCTATTCGTATGCGTAGTATGCTTTGATTGTTTAGAAAACTCCAACTAAAAAACTAATGTTAGGATTTATTTTTGTTCATAGCTCTTAGTGCGAAGATTTCGGCGGATATCGTCAAACTAAAGGATAGATCGTCAAACTCAAAGGATCTTTATTCTTTTCTTCTTCTTCTTCCTACTGGGCAGGTTTCCGCACTTAAACCCCAGTTGGGGGTCTGTTGTGCGTGCTTTATTATTTTATACACTGTACACTTTTGGGACGCGATGGTATAGCATTGGCTACAATAAACTTAAAAAAAAAAATTAAAATTAATTAATTTAAAAATAGTCTGGACCGGATTTTGATAGGCAACCTATTTTAGGCCTATCTATCTATTATTAAATAAAAATAAAAAGCAGGTTTCATCTAGTAAACAGATCGGTGAAGGTCGTCGTATATCGGGATCTCTGACTATAAGCAGTTCCAAAATTTACACCCGTACTAGCTACTGTGAATCTATGACTACTAAAACTTTTTTTTTATAAATTCTCACATTTTCAGAATCAAAACGATGCCCTAACCCCATTAGTTTTTACTTTACTACTTTATTGCCACCTATGTGGGCTAAGGTGGTCCTTTAGCGATTATTGGTTGGACATATGCATACATGAGTGTAACGGAGGGAATCCAAGGATAATAATAGAGATTATAAAATGATGAAACATTTTTGGACATCTCTAAACAATCAGTATGTATGCGGATACACCCTCTCACCCCTTCCGGCAGTCGTCACCGGCGTATGCCGTAACCGCCCTCATATTCAGCCTTCAATAAATAATTCATTATTATGGACTCGAGCACTCTCTTTAATAGTTTTTGACATTATTCTGAGCTATAATAATTTTTCCTAGAATGTTATAAAGTTTTTTCTCAAAAATAACGTTGAAAACTAATAAGTAACAGTCAATATTTTTGTGTTCATTGGTTACAAGTATTATGTTCGCGCGTAGGTTATCTGAATCAGGTGAAACTGTGTTGACACTTTTGCGAAGATTTCTGATAGGTAGGTACAGTAGGTATCATTCAATAGGTATACAATTTGCAATGTGTGCCAGACAAAAAAAGTTAGCTAGTATAATATTATGTTTTAAATTTTTGAAGTGAAAACTTCTTTAGGCGCGTTGAGCACTATTTGGTAGGGGGTAAAAATGAGGAAACGCGTGACTGACACCGTGACCGACACCTCGCGTTGTTACGAAGATAAAAGGTCTTAAATATAAATATAGTACATTCGTAATTAAACTTTAATGCCTTAAGGTGTGTGTGGTGTCACGGTGTGTGTGGCGTGTTAAGGTTTATATTTTAATATTTTTTTTATTTAAAAAAAATCGTTATATTTGCTTTCACTTCTATCGGCAGTCCCTGTGACTGCCATTTTTTTAAAACTAAGTATCTAAGTAAAAAGTTCTGTGTTCTAAAAATACTTCAAAATTAAATATTTACGTTATTTAAATAAGTTGAGAGGCCATAGATATACTTTTAATACATTTGTTTATGCATACTTTTTGCATACTTATTTTACACACACACACACACACACACACATACACACACACACACACACATACACACACACACATGCACACACAACTAGATGCACACACTATCTAACGCGCACTGCTTGTGGTATACTTAATTTAATTTAGTTTTGCATTAATAATTTTATTATGTTCTGTCACTTATAAGTCACTCAGTGAGATCCTGGAGGAAGTCGTTACTGCTGTCATACAGGTTTCCTAGCGCAGCAGTAACAAAAGGTCTGTTACAAAAGGTCTGTTTTAAATGTTTAAATGTTATAATGTTAGTATAGTGAAACAAAGTGTGAAACAACTTGTATAATATTAAGATTATTATTATATTCTGATCTGTGTGCTATATCTTCTTCTAAATAAAGTAAACATTATTCTTATTCTATACTTCCATACTAATATAAATGTGAAAGTATGTCTGTCTATCCGTCTGTCTGTTTGCTACACTTTAACGGCCTATCTTTTCAACCGATTTTGATGAAATTTGGTACAGAGATATGTTGTAACTTGTATCATCACATAGGTAGGACAACTTTTTATCCCGGAAAGTAAAGTAGTTCCCGTGGGAATACAAAAAAACGTGAGCCAGGTGGACGAAGTCGCGGGCGTCATCTAGTAATTGATATTATGCAAAAATAAATTTCACGTTAATTACTATTATTCTTATTTATCTGGACTTTGAAAAGTAAGAAAGTAATTTCTTAAAAAATTAAGCAAGAAGGCACTCCGTTACTTTAAATGGATACAGCGAAGTAATAAGGCAATCGGGATCCGCGATAAAGGACAAATTCGTTACAAAATTAGCTGATCTAGCAGCTTTTAAGGCTTGGAGACATAAAGCGCGACGTATAGGTATATTCTTTACACTAAGGCGCGACGGCATCGATGTGCAACGGCAACTTCTCGGCTAATAAGTACTAGTAAAATGGGGTAAGAATGAGAACTACAACTTGCTATCGCAATCTTGCTATCGTTCATAGAATTTGAGCGTCGAAACACATTAACGTCAGGGGAAAAAAGCCCTAAATATAGATTTAAAGAAATGCATTCGGTACCGGTAGTTTATTCTGAAAAAAAAGTAGTGTACACTATTTAAATTAATAAAGTAAAGTATGTCTGTGGCTCGCGGCTGCAGTTTCGAGGAGTATAAGCACAGAATAGGTAATAGTAGGTATGTGAAGTATAAGCGTACTTTGCAATGTGAAGTGTGAACGCCTTCGAATTCTTTGAATTACAACATATTAAAGCCACGAGGAAGCCGCATTTGATACGAGTTCTCACCGCACGTCGTTTTCCGCGCTATGCTTGTCCAAGCCTTTAAAATTTCTCGAGATTCAAATTAGGGATGGCAGTAGGGACACAACGTCGGAACAAAGTCTATTTACCCGCTGATTTGAGGAGATAACTTCGTTGAGCGAGTGACGGTTCGTATCCACTGATATATGAAAACCAAAGATACGTGTTTACTGATGTGTAACTTTTTAATCGTGTGAAATATTGAAATTGGAATTTTTCAAAAATATAATCTTGTGTGATTATTGGATTATTCCACTTGAAAGATAAATTATTTTCAAATAATTTTCTCGTTGTAATATTATGATTTTAAATATAAATAATATGTATATTTTTTTCTTATTTCTTTAGTACCTGGATTTTTATAATGACGTAATATAAGCTTATAAAAATATAGGTATATAATATGTTCCTACTAAATGCAACACGAATCAACAGCAGTTACTTCTCTTACTCATAATGAAATCTACAAAATTCTGGTATTTTTCTCTTATTTTTAAAGGAGATTTAGATACTAATATAAATCTCCTTAAAAATAAGAGTATTTTACATAGGCACCGAAGATTGAAAATGATTTATTGTTGCAATGAGAATAATAAGCGTTTGATATATTATATTCTATTTCAAAATTTCAAAACCGTAAAATTGTTAGGGGTTTATTGCTTGTTAGATACTGTTGTCGCCTCTACTCGTTTAAATTTCCGCGAGACTCACGAGTATCTTAGGTTAGATTGTATATCAATGTTTGTATCAAACAGTTTCGTACGCCGGTTTCTATGGGGCCCAATCATAGCCCTTTGTAAGCTTTTCCTGTATTCAATACGATTTAGGTTCTGAAGCGAAACCTTTTGGCCGCGCGAGGCGTTATTTTCCATAGAGCAATATTGACTTCGAGTTATTTTGCCATTTGTGGGATATTTCATTTCAGCTTTTTGTTGGTTCTTGAATATCTCTAAAGGTTGTATTTAAGTTTTGTACTCCCGTTTTATAGTTTCGGTCTTTTCGGTTTTATATAAACTGTTTTTGGAAAAAGAGTAAAAGCCTGTATTAATAAATCGACATCAAGCTAAGCTAAGTAATACGTTCTCATGTATAGGAAATCTTTGCATTAAGCGATACTTGAGAAGCTGATCTTTATTTTATTTATAGTGATAATGATAACTATTAATTATGCAGGTGTTTAGTTTCATGTACCTACCTAGTTTACATGTAAATAATTAGTTTTTTTTTTTTTTTTTTTTTTTTTATCCACTACAAGCTAGCCCTTGACTACGATCTCACCTGATGGTAAGTGATGATGCAGTCTAAGATGGTAGCGGGCTAACCTGTAAGGGGCATGGCAGTTATATTAAACCCATACCCCTTCGGTTTCTACACGGCATCGTACCGGAACGCTAAATCGCTTGGCGGCACGTCTTTGCCGGTAGGGTGGTAACTAGCCACGGCCGAAGCCTCCCACCAGGCAGGCACGTAAAGTTACGTTTAGTAAAAGTATTGAAAAATGTAACAGGATTGGATTTGATTCCGCTGCTGGGAACATTTGTATGCTGCCTCGTGCTGGGCATCGAAATAGGATTGGGTTGTGGAGTCGCGATCGATGTGTTGTTGCTTCTATACTACCACTCCAGGCCACCCTTGGATGTTGCTTTTGTTGATGTAAGTATACTTACCTAATACCTATAATTAAAAACCATACGGTCATATTGATTCATCCATACTAATATTATAAATGCGAAAGTGTGTCTGTCTGCTACGCTTTCACGGCCCATCTGTTCAACCGATTTTGATGAATATTTGGTACAGGGATAGGTTATATCCCGGGGAAAGACATAGGCTACTTTTTATCCCGGAAAATTAAATTCCCGCGGGAATAAAAATTATATCCTTCCCCGGGATATAATCTAACTCCATACCAGATTTCAGCAAAAACGGTTGAAAAGATGGGCCGGGAAAGCGTAGCAGACAGACAGACACACCATCGCATTTTTAATATTAGTATGGATGTAAGAGAATAAAGAGATACGATCACCAAAAATAATTCCAACTCTCTGTTCACAGGATGGTATACATTTGCCACATTACGCCGTACACCCAATCGGAGGACTTCACTTTGCTAGCGCAGAAAAAGTCCGCTCAAAATTAATTTCGCTAAAAAGTTCCAAGAAAAGTACAGATCCAGTGAACAATACAGATGTGAGGTTCGAAAATCTCACAGTAGTGCCAGATGGAGTGGTACCAAATGGCGCAATTACATTACCACATATAAAATCTTCTAATATACTAGTTATACATTGTGACGCACTCCTAAGATTAGACTACACTTTTCTACAGGTAAGATTTTTTTTGTATTTTTTTTAATTACGAGTATTTTAATACATACTTAGATATCTTTCCACTTCTAATTTGTGAATACTGAGGATGCGTAGCGAGGGATTTGCGTAAAACCCACAGAGAATATGTAAAATACTAGGACTTCATCCGCGAGGACTCTTTAATTTTTTTGGAATAGAAAGTAGCCTATGCCCTTCCCCGGGATACAATATATCCACGTACCAAATTTTATCAAAATCGGTTGAACAAATAGGCCGTGAAAGCGTAGCGGACTGACAGACAGACAGGCAGACAGACACATACAGACAGGCAGACAGACACATTTTCGTATTTATAGTATTAGTATGTAGTAGTCACGGACCACGGTCAAAAGAGATGCTTCATACAGTGGGTTGGTGATAATTAGATAGAGTAACTCTACGGAGTCACAGGGGCGAGTTAGGGGGATTATACCGGCTAACAGAAGACGGCAAACAAACTTTAATTGTTTTGCTCAATAGTGGATCAGTCGTCCAGGTATGATAGTAACCATAAAGCCAAGGGCCAAACATCAAGAGTGTCATCTTACTGTATGTATCTATACAACGGTAAAAGCAATCCTCCATTGTGATATAGCACTTTGCAAGTAAATCGGTAGCAGCTGCTATGTATGTATGTACGTGGCATATTCTATATTGTACTAAATATGCCAATAACCAGACGCTTATTAAACCTTCTGCTTAATTTCGGCGTTGTTATACTCGTATCTACACTGTATAAGCACCTACTCATTTCGCTAGAACACTAAATTAATAGAAGGATATTACTACAGTCACGGTTGAATACCAAATTGTTTAATAATGTAGATAATAATTCGACTATGTTACCATCAGTTCCATACAGGCACGACCGCACGCCCCGCGTCAAATCATATGCATGGTGTTATTAAAACCGCAAAATTGCTTACATTTGTAACCGAGTTTTTCAATCAATCAATATTAATTTATTCAAATTAAGTACACTGTACATTTATTGCCATTCAAACACATATTAAAACATGATGGTGATAATATCAGTTACGGTATCTTAAAAGTAAAGCTCGTAGCTTTACTTTTAAGTAAAGCTACGAGCTTTACTTAAAGGGTTCCAATCGCGCCCTGGTCTGAGAAGGTTGTTTTTTTACTTATCACCAATTTTCAGTTTAAATCTGGGTTTTCCCGTGATGTCGTGAGCGATCGCGACTTACTCGGGGTGGATTAAGGTTTTTAATCTCGTGGAAACTCGTTCATTTTCCGGGATAAAAAGTAGCCTATGTCCACCCAGGTCAATAGGGATGATGCCTATTTAAAAACTGATTATTAAATAGAGGGTCTTCCCAAAGTAATGTAATTTCTCGTGTTATGTCTATTTGTCTAACTTTATTTTTTAATCCACTACAAGTTAGCCCTTGACTGCGATGTGGTCTAAGATGGTAGCGGACTAACCTGTTAGGGGCATGGCAGTTATATGTAACCCATACCCTAATCGGTTTCAGCATGGCATCGTACCGGAACGCTAATTAATCGCTTGGCGGCACGTCTTTGCCGGTAGGGTGGTAACTAGCCACGGCCGAAGCCTCCCACCAAGGCAGACCAGGGAAACTTCAGAAATTATAAATTCCTAAATTGACCCTGCTGGGAATCGAGCTCGGGACCTTCAAGTCCGTACGATAAGAGAACAGCGCTCAACACTGCGCTAGGGAGGTCGTCAAACTAACTGAACTAACTGAAATGGTTCTTTATTATATTATATTATATTATGACAGCAATTATGTCAAGCCGTCAGTCTAATACCTCTGTCGAGGACTATAATATCCAATTTTGGTGTTTTGCAGGACTAGTGGTCAACCACCAGCGTCAAACTGATGTGAAAGTGAACTGGATTCTATTATCTGTCTATTTATTTTACAGCTCATAGATTTTATGTTAAGCTTTAAAACTATAAATTAAGCTTTTGGTTTCAAACAATATTACCTAAATATTGTGTTGGTAATTTTGATATATTTTATAATTAGTTTAAAGCGGCATGATTGGAGGGGAAAACACATCATGACTGATTTTGAAAAATGGTCAGATTATTTTCCGAAGTATCTACTATTTCGAAAATATATCTTTTCATTATCATCATTTCAGCAGAAAAATAAGGTTTGGTAGATGAAATTGGCATTTGAAATTTAAATTTTAAAATTCACGCCAAAACGCTAGCCGGTGTCATGGCGTTGTTTGTGACGTCACTATTGTTTTTACCAATGTACTCTGTGCAGTGTGCAGTAAACAATGGTGTGATTGTCAAAGTTGGAAAACAAACAATTGTGACGTCATTCGCTTTTTGGTGTTTAATCCAATAAGACGGATTGCTGTATTTCATAGTTTTATTTTATCAAAATAAATAGCAATCTTACTCGAAATAGAAAATTAAATACGTTTTTTATAATCCATTAATCCTATTTCAGTAGGTAGATAAATTTATAATTTCACTAGCTGATGCCCGCGACTTCGTACGCGTGGATCGAGGTTTTGTGGTTCCCGCGGGAACTCTTTAATTTTCCGGGATAAAAAGTAGCCTATGTGTATCAGACTATAATCTCATCATCAGCCAAATTTCATCCAGATCCGTTCAGCCGTTGGAGCGTGATTGGGTAACAAACATCCATCCATACATCCATACATCCAAACTTTCGCATTAATAATATTAGTAAGATTAATTCTTGGACATCATGCCTATAATTCAACTTAGTGTAAACGATTTTGACAAGATCATTTAGAACAGAGTTCGGTTGCAGCCCAGGGATAGGCATAGGCACAGTTTTACGTACATACATAGCTAACACTGTACTAAATGATCTCATGTTACTTTATCCCGTAAAATTAAAGAGTTCCCGCGGGAACCAAAATCCTTGATCCACGCGTACGAAGTCGCGGGCATAACTTGTCATTTATATCAAGATATCTACCCATGTTTATGTTTGGTTTGGGTGATTTCAACGATTTCAAATAGCCAAATAGCTTATTATGAAACTCATACTAAAAGTTAAATTAAACGGGAAAACTATAAAGCCATAGCGATGGAAACTTTTATCTCGATATTTTTCCATCACACGGAGCGCTGGTGATTTATAACTTGGATCTAACACTAAATACTGTATAGGAAAAGACAGTCTTTTCCCGTAAAAAGCAACGTTTAAACGCGTTATGGTATTACGAAACTTAATGATTTAGCCTAGTTTGATGAGAGACTTTGGCAGTGGCTTGTTACCACGGAATACGGATCAATCACCCCTTCTTACCATCCTACCAGCAATGACGTGCCCCTAGTGACAATGCTCCGGTCCGGAATGGTGCGCTCCGGTGGGATGTCATAACCCTTACTTTGGAGTTGAATGCAGAGCAAATGTATGGTGACACATACATTTACTCTGCATTCAACTCGCACGCGAACTGTAGTTTAGTATACTTCCATTTTAGAATGTATTTTCACTGTCAAATGAAAGAGATCTAATTTACGAATACGAGCAAAAGCTTGAAATACCCACATGCCTTAGAAGTCTTCATAAAGCTCTCAAAGGTGTGTGAAGTATGCCAAGTGACGATCCGCATTGATTGGCTTGCGTGGTTGCCTAAACCCATCTCATTTTAAGAGGAGACCCGTATTCACTACGTTGGAAATGGGTTACGAAGTTGACGATGTTGAATTTGAGGTTTTTTTATTCTGCTACGATTTAGCCCTTGACTGCGATCTCACCTGGATGTGACGATGGAGTCTAAATTGTAGCGCGCTTATCTGGTACCCCTACCAGATAAGCGCGCTACAATTTAGATTGGTTGAATTTAGATGGTTACATTAAACCGATTTACTTCAGTTTCTATACGGCATCGTATAGTGGCGTGTACAGTATTTGGACCCAGGGTATAGGCATCGGTTAGGTAGATAAAAGGGTGTTTTGTTCTAGAGCTTGAAGATGTTGGTGCAAGAGTGGTCGCAGAGCGGTCGCGTGGTGTGGTGTGACGCGAACCCTTTGATCAAGGGGCAGCTGAAGAGTATCATACAAGATCCTTTGTTCTGTGACACTGATGATTTAGCGGTATTCCTAGTAGGTGAGTGTAACCTTCTAAACTTTTCGTCAGGTCAGGTTTTCATATTATCGTCAGGGTTTTTTTTAAAATCACTTCTGAATTCCTTAGATATCCCGAATAAAAAGTTCCTTTTATGTCACTCTCCAGATATTTAACTATATATGTGCAAAAATCACGTAAATCCGTTGTGGCGTGATAGAAGAATAAATAAACACTTTCGCGTTCATAATATTAGTGGTGATATCTTTAAAATAAATCGGTGTTGAATTTTGATTGATAAAAACTCAATCTAAGTTTTTAATTTACTTGACGCTAACTGTAGAAGCCTCTGCCATGCATCCATGGAACATTAGGATAACAATGTAAGGTTAATTAGTTTAATTCATTCATTCATAATATTATGATAATTTAAGAAATTTCGATTACAAAGAAAACCTTTGTATTTATTAGAGCCTATTTTGCATAGGACTCTATTTAAGTTTTATTATACAAGACTTCTTAACGTATCATACTTTGAACATTCTCAAGACGAGATCGCAAAAATTTTTAGAAAGAAAAGGAATAAAAGAGTTTCACAAGCTATCTCGGCGGGCCGATTATTTCGCTCCACGTTCCGTTCGTATATAATAACGAGGAGACGCACTGTTCCCGTTTCGGCTTGTAATGTCTGCCGTGGGAATTGGTGGAAATGTACCTACTTTAGATATTATTTTCTAGGATTTTCTAGTGCTTATGAGATACATGTAATCGGAGTTCCGACGCTTTCTAACGTCTATTCAGATGGCAAAATGTCCTGAAAACGCGTACAATTTTCATAAAATCTAAGGCTTCAGATGCCTTGAAATCAGAAAAGGATATCGACTGCATTCGCTGCCTACCTAACCTACATATACCTATGCCTTTTTGCAATGGCGAATGCATTCATAATTTAATACTTATTTATTTTCGTTCTAGTTAATTGGTAGGTATTTCGTTACCGATAAGCGTGGCTAATTGTTATTACTAACCAATCAATATTACATTTCCCATTAATTAGAGGGGGTTGAAGCCGTAATAATCTTGTGTACATTACTAAAAGTCTTACCCGTGGCTATTGGCTTTTGTAAATAGTTAAGAATCATAAAGGCGATCGTCTATTGGGTCTTATCTGTCCAAATACAAGGAAAATGTCAATAATGCAGCCTGCCAGCCATAGCCTATAAATTGGACCGTAGCATTTGATGTAAGGAGTGAATCTCACACGTGATCTGTGGATTACATACCTGTACAGCAGTTAAACGACGCCTTAAATATTGAACCTAAATAACCAAAAACAAAAACCCTATTAATCCGATACAATGCACAAGTTAAGGGTAAAAACACACGACACATCTGTAGGATAGTTTTCACCCTGAAAGTTGAAAAAAAAAATAAAAGAAACCAGGTGCATCCCAGACGAAGTTGCGAGTAAAAGCTCCTATTCCATATTTAATAGGTATTCCATATTTTATCACAATAAGAATGCCAAAGTCATATTTATGAAACTTGTTTATTGTTCGAAAATTAACATTTAGGCCTTCCATAATTACCATTTATTATTTTAATAGCTTTCGTTAATTTAAATAACCTTTATAATAAAATAGCCTTTATAATATCCGCTCATTCGAGTTTAATTGTTTCAGAAATAACAACGGCAACACAGATGGTTAATTCCAGTGATACGAGACTTTAGGATGAAAAAGGGTCTTTGAAATTAAACGCTTTTAACAGTGAGTTAGATATTAAAGTGATCGCAGACTACAGTCGCTTGTATTCCAAGAGCCGTAAGCAATGCAAATATTAGTGCCGAAAATGCAAGTAAATAAGTACCTAATATCAAAACGCCTTAGAATACTTAGTGGACGCGAATTTTTTATTTACATCTCAGGCACTTATATCTATGTAGTATTTGAGATTTATTGGTGTACCTTATCTGTATTGAATTATTAATTTACATAGGAAAACAAAGAAAAAGTACACCAATATACTTTTTCATTCATGGTGTCAATTCAGTTGCATACAAAGCCTGAACGAAACAATGACAGACATTGTAAAAATGACAGCACGTTCAGATCGTGCGCCTGTATCTACTACAGAATATTTTCTGAAGAGAAAACATACTGATGATGTCATAGTCAGTTTCACTAGTACTAGTAGTAGAAACGCATTGCGTACGGAGCGGCTCTAGCGGTGAACCTCATCTAAGTGCGACTAGCTTTTTAAAGAAGAGTCCCATAGTGAGAGATTTGTGATATGATATAATTAGAAATGTAAGAAATAAAGTGTTTTTGTAATATTATAGCTGTGTTTGATTTTATATCCATCACAGTTTTCTTTTAAGATTTGATAAGTAGCTAACTTTTCTCTGCGGTCTGGAATCATCTTAAAAGGTATATCGGGTTTAATTAAACTCTGATCGGTTTATACCCGTCAATGTACCGGAGAGTAACTATTATTTTATGTTGAAACGCTTAATCGCTTGATAGTATACGTTTCTGGCAGCAAAAGTCTCCTGGTAGCCAAGACCACAGACAAACAAATAAACACTGAATTTCTCAACTTATAGAGAATGAACAAAGCATACCCTAACTATATAGACATGCATAAGGGTATGGCTAGTTACTATGGCAGTTCATAATATAAAACGTGCATCAGACTATTTCAGCTTAGGCAAGCAGTGCCTTTATACCTCTATGAACTGCACGCCACTACCTATAGATCTATGTTATATACCATGGATCTAAACATAATATCTCAATGGAGCGATTATGTCTTCCCGTGTTCCTTTCGTATATGATACAGGCTTGCCGCCTGAGGCTTTGTTCACGTCTTGCCTTGTAATATCTGCCATGGGATTTAGCGTACTCGTTATTTCAGTTATTTTGTCACGTATTTCGTGTTTATTTTCTGGTTCTGAATTTCAGATATTATTTCCTAAACTGCATATAAATGTTGTTTATAAAAATGGCGTTCTTGTATCGATTTCGGGGAGTCCCATTGTTACTGGATAATATTATATTAAAACTGGTGTATTATAATATTATAATTATAATTTAAAATATATCTTGTGCATTTCTCCTATTTCTTGGCAATAACGATCGAAGGTAAGAAAACATTTTTTGTCAAACTCAAAAAATAAAAAATTACAAAGGGCTCCAGGCTCCGGGCTCCATTTATCATAGTGATTAGTGATGAGGAAGGCCCTAACCAGAACATAATTTTCATACATATCAAGTGCTGAACCTGATTTTACTATTGGTTAAACAGAACGGAATTTGACAGTAATCT
Source organism: Erebia aethiops (assembly GCA_923060345.2). Classification (NCBI taxonomy): domain Eukaryota; kingdom Metazoa; phylum Arthropoda; class Insecta; order Lepidoptera; family Nymphalidae; genus Erebia; species Erebia aethiops. The sequence goes on from OV281082.1 coordinate 22,445,383, forward strand.
TACAAGATTACCTATCTGGATATCTGAACTTCGCCTTCACTGCTTCAGAGAGCATAGTGAAGACTGGAAGTGAGGTAGGTACGAGTCGCAATTTTTATTCATGTGCTCTTTGACATTATCCGGTCTTCGGATTGCGATTACGTCATCGTACAACGGTGACCTGGATTTAGTACTTAATACGTCTTCAGCCTCCTGTTAGGGTGGTCAGGAGTTCAATCTCCGGGAAGTATAATAATATATCACTTGCTGCAACGGTGAAGGAAAACATCGTGAGGAAACCAGCATGCCTGAGAGTTCTTCATAATGTTCTCAAAGGTGTGAGAAAGTGAATGCCAATCCGTACCTTTTTTTTTTAAACTACTAAAAGCTAGCCCTTGACTGCGATCTCAGCTGATGGTAAGTTATGATGCAGTCTAAGATGGTAGCGGGCTAACCTGTTACGGGCATGGCAGTTATATTAAACCCATACCCCTTCGGTTTCTACACGGCATCGTACCGAAAAATCGCTTGGCGGCACGTCTTTGCCGGTAGGGTGGTAACTAGCTACAATACACCTACAATACACACCACACCAGCGTGGTGGAGTATGAATAAAAATTCTCATCCTGAGCTGAGACTCTTGCTTTGTAGTCGCTCGGCGATGTGCTGAAATGATGATGGTGATGATGGTTTTAATTAACTAACAAAACTAAGCTTAGCAAGCTTCTCTAGCACATTTCGAAACAATTTCATTTAAGGTACAAACATTAAAATCATGATGCTGTGGTTCCAATATCAACATGCACAGGATTTGACGTTGCGGCTTGCGGTATCACGTATGTATAGGTACGTTAAAACTAACTAACGTACACAGGCTTTATTATAAACGTTTTCAATTGAAGTGGAAATTCAATTTGCTACTCTAAGTCATAGATTTATTATTATTATCCTACTAATGTTATTGATGTGAAAGTTTGGATTTTTGTGAGTTTGGCTGTTTTTACTTCTTCACTCCAAAATAATTTGGCTGAAATTCGGAATGGAGATACTTATAGCTCAGGATACATATTCTCCCGGAAAATTAAAGAAATCCCGCGGGAATTAAAACAACTTACCTAATCCACGCGGATGAAGTCGCGGGCATCATCTAGCCTTTCATATGGGGAAACGTTTCCAGAAATACTTTAGATGTATCTTGGTTGAAAAAATTGCCTTTTTACAAAATAGTGATGCGAATATTTTTAAATGCAGTGGTTGATTGTGAGGAATGGGGCATAGGTAAAATGAGAACTTATCATTTCAAGATTATATTGCAATTGCAAGATTATTAAGGTTATTTTTTTGAAGATGACAAGAAGAAACCGGGACAACAAGGATCAAGATATAAATTACAAAATTTATACATGAAGGGGAGCGTTTCAACTGGGTCGACCGGTATCACATCATCTTTGAGTTATCTGATTAGTTGAAGCTGCACGCTAGTCACTTTTTTTTATTCCACTACAAGTTCGCCCTGGACTGCGATCTCACCTGATGGTAAGTGATGATGCAGTCTAAGATGGTAGCGGGCTAACCTGTTATACTACCTGGGCGGGTTTCTACACGGCATCGTACCGAAACGCTAAATCGCCTGGCGGTACGTCTTTGCCGGTAGGGTGGTAACTAGCCACGGTCGAAGCCTCCGACCAGACCAGACCAGAGAAAATACAGAAATTGTAAATACAGAAATTGTAAATTCCCAATTTGACCCTGTCGGGACTCGAACCCGGGACCTCCCACGTTAAGACAACAGCGCTCAACGCTGTGTGGGAGGTCGTCAAAACATACCCTGCCTTTCAGCCAAACCATACCCTGACTGATGAACCGGTTGTTTTCGTGGCTATGTCCTTTTCAACCATTGGTTGCCTGGAAGACATCGCTGTGAAGCGATAAGGCCGCCAAATTGTATACTTCCTTTGTTATTAGCTAAGTTTATTGTTATTATTGTTTTTTGGTGTACCATGAAAGTATATTCATTCATTCATTCATGAATGTTTTAAGTAACTTAGCGACCCCAAATTACATTTGGATGCAGCGCTGGTACCGTTAAGTTTCTTTGAGAACAAAGGCATATTGACCGTCGCATACTTTATCTATGTTTGAAAAGGAAATTTCTGGCGAATTCTTTGAGCGAATTAGAATTGGCGACCTCAAAAATGTCATAAAACCGATAACCTTCTTACAGGGGATACGAACCGTGCGCGCGGAAATTGAAACTGGATCTCGGGTGCGAATTGACAGGTTTGATCACCAGCACAACCGTTGCGGGGATTTGTCCGACCCTCGGAAAATGCTGCGGAAACTGAAAGGTTTATCTTGTTTTGGATCCCCTCAAACGAAGTGTCGTTTATGTGAATTGACTAAGGCTCCCGGTACGGCCAATGCTGCACCGCCATAAGGCTAAAAAATGCTACCGAAGGAGCAATAAATGGATTTAGCGTTTCTACAAATATAATTCTTAATTATTAAAAGTTATATATTAAAACTAAAATAAACAAATATTATACATTATTATGCTAAAATCTAAATATATTATTAAACTAACTATAAAATAAATCCTTATATACCTACCTACTAACAAAAAATAAAATTAAAACTGTAATAAATAAAGACCACCCCTGGTTTGCCTGTGCCAAAGAACCCATCAAGCTTGCAGTATTGCCACGCTGAATGGCGATGGATGACTTTTGAACCAGGTTATTCTAAATGTGGGAACAAACTGTATTCATATAAAACCAAACTGTCGAATATAATTATAATTGTCGAATAAACTGTTTTTCTTTCTTTCTTTGTCTTTCTTTCAAATACCGATATAGGCACACATCAATGTAATGTATGTCTGCTCATTTAAAATATATTATATTATAGTAAACAAACTCAGGTTCACATCTTATTTTCTTACTATAGTATCCCATTTTGACGGAAAATCTCACACGCCCGGAGAGGGATCAGGGATCAGGATATCTAGCCCTTCCTGCCGCCCTTCGTCTTTTAGCTAAATATCTCGTTATCCTATCTATTTTCACGTTTCCCTTAATAGAAATGCAAACACATGAAAACAATCGAAACTTTAGAATCTTGAGCATCCATGACTTAGCGTTAGAATTTCAGAAGTTGTCTCTAAGTAGTGGAGTTGTGTAATTCTCTAAGTCTGAGTAAAAGCAATAATGGAGACTTTGTGAGCAGAGCCACTTAATTACCTTTAAAATGAGGTCGCGTTGGATCGAGTTTGTCCCCAGAAACAATAATGAACCTGTCGATTAAGAAGTGTCGTCGAAGTGCGGACTGATTCTAGATAAACTTCTTTATAAACTTGGAAGTAATTGAAATTTAAGATAGCCGTAAAGTTTTCGGGGGATAGATGTGACTGGCGTGTTAAAATTTAGAGAACTTAGTTACAGCCGAGGGCAAATCAAAGTCTAAACTTTTTTTATTTCCATTTCATTTTAACTTTTAGGATACCTTATCCGTACCATAATAGTGAAGATCTATTGTTCTTCCTACACGGAAAAGATCGATGAAGCATGCGTAATGATAATAATTATGAATCATAATAGTAATAAAATATATTATCCGGTGTTTCAAATTTAATTTTGAAAATTTCTCCATGCAATTGTTTTTAATACCACCGACGGCTTACTATAGTGAAATGAGAACATCTAATAGGTATATACTACTAGCTGATACCCGCGTCTTTGTCCGTGTGAAATAAGTTTTTTGATTTCCACGGGAAATTTATTTGTTGCGGCGTAATTGAAGGAGCAACCAACTAAGAAAGACATTTTCGCATTTATAACACTACTAGATTCCATTTAAAGTTACCAATAATAATATAAATTTAAAATATAAAAAATCCCGAACATTCCCCGAAACATTCATCACCCAACAAGTATCGAATCGATATACCCGTGGAAGTTGCTCACATCCCCAAAACAACTAGAAAAGAGCTCTTCAAACAGCTGCACAGAACTATACCTAGCTAAAATCACTCTCGAATAAGTCACCTTTCAAACAAATAAAAATCTATATCACAATCTCTACGATTTCATAACACTGTGTTGGGGGTTAAGAATAAATATTATAAATGCGAAAGTTTGGATGGATGGATGTTTGTTACTCAATCACGCCCCTACGGCTCAACGGATCTGGATGAAAGGTACAGAGATAGATTATAGTCTGGAATAACACATACCTAGGCTACTTTTTATCCCGGAAAATTAAAGAAGTTCCCGCGGGAACCAAAAAACCTCAATCCACGCGGACGAAGTCGCGGGAATCAGCTAGTGATACAATATAGACTAAGTTTACAATAAAATAAGTCCGATTTCATACCGAGGGTATGGCCTTTTGGCTCTTCTCAAGTATCTCAAGTAGATCTTTCCTTTGACAAAATTAATTAAGTACGAGATCCAAAGATCGTAGTCATTAGAAATCTGAAAAGGACTGAAACTTAGGAGTGATTTTCAAAATATTTCTCAGACGCCCAGCTCCCGAGCCTTAAGTTTCGAACTAGTTAGCGGAGTAAATAATTGGTTTGCCAGAGCGAAACTTTCGATAATTGTATTGTAATTTGTAATAGAACCCTTGTATCCGTCATGAGCCATGGCAGTTATCTCACTTGCCAGTTCTAAAGTACCTACCTAACCTATTATGATTTTCATATATCTGAGAAACGAAATATATGGCAATGTCCAGAGGAAAAATATTGTTTCGGCTTGTCTAAAAAATCTTGTTAATCTTTGTTGAAACTGTTGTTCTAAACAAACTTATGTACACGCTATCAACCCAGATTTTCTTACCATTACAGCCCATTGGCGTCCCACTGCTGGGCATAGGTCTCCACTCTCATAGGAGAGAGGGAATTAGAGCTTAGACCCACCACGCTGCTCCAATGAGGGTTAGTGGGCTTTAACGACTATTATCATGTTAGTGATAATAACCGGGACCGACAGCTTAACGTGCTTCCTGAGGCACGGGGGTAACTCACCGCCAACTTCCAACTCCGGGCTGGTACTGAGAATTTCCTAACTGAAAAAGAAAAACCATAAAAATATTTATGTTCGACCGGCAACCGAACCCAGGACCTCGTGATCCGCAGTCGACTATGCTAACCGCTAGACCAATGAGATTTTCTTACACAACTATCAAATTTTTACCTTTTTTTACAGAAAGTAAAACAGTATATATTATTCATACATAATTCATATTATTCATACAAAATTCATACATAATTGCTTATGAGTTTACGAAGGCGCAGCTGTTTTTTTTAAATGTTTAACTTGATATAAATGAATCATGAAACTTTGTAGGTAAGTTCTAGTATTCTTCTTAATATACTTATTAATGATTACTTCTAAGTAAGTCTCCGTTTGTATGTGATTTAACGATTTTTAATGGCTCCTTGTGTTTTAAAATAAGTAATCGTTATAACTTATTTATCTGCAGTTATGAGCGTAGATACCTAACAATACAGTTCCTAGGTAGGAAAAATCGTCAGTAGAAGTTTCCGCCATTACTCATAGCATATACATGTCTAATTTTAAGAGCTAATAAAGAAAAAAGTAAACATTAATTACAATGGCCATGTCAAATCTAAGCAGAAATTCTAATAATGTTGTTTTTAACTGGAAAATTATTGTTGAATTGTTATCAGTAGGTGGGTGTTTTATAAAAGGACGTGATTCAGGGGCCGTGGTCATTGCAACATTGAATGCCAGCCGTTTAGTATCGTGAACATAGGCACAAGTTAATTAGGAATCATCACGATGCGAGTTCTCAGTTGTGTTTTGCTATTTGTCCTGGCCGCAATGGCGCGAGAACGAGGACCTATTTATGACCTAAACGATGCTCCGGCATTGTTCGAAAAGTTCATCAAAGATTACGATAGACATTACAAGGATGAGGCGGACAAGGAAACGCATTATCGAGCGTTCCTAAAAACTTTAAAGTCCATCAATGAAGATAATTCAAGCCAGACTGCTGCAACGTTTGATATAAACCAGTTCGCAGATTTTACGGATGAGGAAATGGAACATATGTACGGCTTTAAACCCCCGAAATGTGAGTATTTTTTTTGTTACTATGAACATAGATATAATGATTTGATTGGAAGTTTTTTTTTTATTTACTTAGCAGGCAGCTGTTTAAATTCGCATGTTGTCTCATTTGAATCTTGCAAGAAATGTAGTGCAACATGATGCTGATCGACGCATTGCGCAACTTTACACTAAGGATGTTTTTTTTATTGGCCGATGATATAATTGTCGCCGATATACACTCACCAATATATTATGGGCAGCGAAATTTATGTTGATACCTATGACACATTTTCAATGACCGACACAATACCGAATACCGATACATAGTTGCTACTTGCTGTTATTGAACAAAATACATATTGCTTTCTAGTTTTTCTGGATAGGAACGGCATTCCAAACTAGAGGTAATTATCTACAACTAGATTCATTTGAAGATTCAAAGTACTTGTTTACGTTAATTTGAATAAATATTGCACTTGGATTCTGAATACGTACAGCGTTCTTTTTTAGTCTTTGAATTCTTATACCTACATATAGAAGCGCGTAATGTTGCGCTTAATGAGCACGCTCATGAGTGGGTCTCATCTGGTAATTTGGTATGTTCAGTTCATGGGTTGAGTTTGTGCAGTGCTGCCAAACAAGTCGAACGTCACGTAATGTTGTTTAGTGACTGCTAGCTATAAAGCATAGCTGTTTCTATAGATAATATTATCACACTTAATAGAAATGGTATCTGCTATTTTTAATTAAAATTGGGTTAACGTTCTACGATTTTTAAAATAAATAAATTCTAAACTTCTGTAGCATACAAAGCAACGTAAATCAAATTGTAACGCAACGCTTATAGACAGGTACGTAACTTTTGTCCATTAATACAGCAGTGTGCGTACACACTGCTGTATTAATGGACATCTGGGCAGCGATTAGCTCATGCTCATACTGCCTTAAGGCCGGACCGCATTACAGCGGCGCTGCGCGGCAAAATATTCTCTTGGAGGCAACTATGCCGCGACGCGCAGCAACGCACAGTGCTGCACCTCTCTAGTGCGACATGCACCATACGATATAATTGAAATAATATTTTGACGCTTTGTGCAGCGCTGTGCAGCGCTGCGCAGCGCCGCTGTAATGCGGTCCGGCCTTTAATCTTGCTTAAATACCAGTACAGTTCGATTCAAACTTTATAAGTCTAGCACCGTTTGAGATGCACGGCGCGGCGTGGCATGTAGCGGCAAATATTATTTGTAAGAGTTTGTTATGGGGCTGTGTAGAGCCTAGCTCCACACAACCAGCTCCTCATACAATTAATAGTTGGCGCTACGTGCCGCGTCGCGCCGTGCATCTCTTGTGCGGCTTAACCTTATGACGTCTCGAAAGATAGCCGCGAGTGTTGGTCCGCGTAGGTGTCAGCTGAAACCGTCTCGCTGTTACCTAATACTGTATTTTGCGCATCGAAACGCACGATGTTCCGTTAAGTCATAAAGTTTGAATCGGACTGTATGGCCCGGTAACATACAATTATGATAATATTTATTATCCCGATATTTTATTTGATAGAGTCGGATGATCTAGATTCTAGATAATACTATTTTATTTTTATTACAGAAGCAGAATCATTAAAAACCTCATAACGGAATATGGAGAACAGAGAAATTAAAAAAAATGATTTTGTTACGATATCTAGGACTCATAATATATTAAATTTGTATCCTTAAATTAGAATATTGTAGAAGTATTACTTTAAAATATCGTATCATTTAATCAATATTGTACATACAAATTAAGTTGATATAACTTAATATTATAATAGTTATGTACTATGAACTAACAATATGGATTTATTGTTATATTATACAAAAATACGATATACCAAATTATACAAATAAATAACTATCATAGTATATTTGTTTTATTTATGTTAGAAATATACGTCCAGAAAAATATTATAATAACCGGAATGTATTGACCTCGATCATAAAAGTACAAATAGATATTTGAGATTTATACCGACCACGACTCAGTCATTGGACTATGAGATTGCAGATGTTTTTTTAACTAGGTACGAACTCATATTAATTTAATGATACAGGGTACCTATGTTATTTCTTCATAACTTACTGTAAACCAGGGATTCCCAAACTATTTTGGGCAAGAGACCCCTTTTCCAAAATGAACTGATACCTCAAACCCCGAAAGTCTATCTACTTTACAAACCCTATCTCTTGTATTTTTCATATTGATACAAAATATTTACCAATTTAAAAACTTTGCGGTTGGTTAGGTTAGTAAACTTGACATCATTTTTACATCGAAATTTAACAAAATAAATAGACATAAAATTCAGGAAATATCAAGTGTAATTTATAATTATTTACACAAATTACACAAAAGGTAAGGTACTTGAGTAGGTAATTATTTAAAAAATTAAAATAGGGGTCAATTTTTAGACCTTGTCGACCCCCAAAATGAACCCCAAGGGATCGATAACGACCACTTTGGGAATCCCTGCTGTAGACAAATCATCGTATTTTGAATCTACATAGGTACTCGCGTACGTCTCATAAATAGGTAGACCGCGAGTCTACATATTATTTTTGAGACTTTACAATCGATACCAAATTCGTTACCTCATAGTCTGGCAATAGACATGTATTTTTTTATTCCACAACAAGTAAGCCCTTGACTGCGATCTCACCTGATGGTAAGTGACGATGCAGTCTAGATGGTAGCGGGTAGTTAGGGGTATGTATCCCTAGTCAGTTCAAAGAGTAAAGAGTTCCGTAGATGCCCTTCACAATATGCAGACATTAGTTAGTAGTTTTTTTTTTCAAAATTTTATTTTATCACTTTGTCGGCATGTTTATTTGGCATACCCATGCCAAATTATAGCTTTCTAGTACTAAGGGCTTTTGAACTTTGGACATGGCAAAACTATAAGGATTCTTTGTTCCCTTTCCATTAATCACATAATGGTTGCAGTGTTCTTGGGATAATAATGCGGTGAGTTCCCAGTTCCCACGTCCTTCCGCATACGACTCGACTAAGAGTATTAAACTCTTAGGTTTTTGTAACGATTATTATCAGATGTAAGTGATAATAACGGGACCGACGGCTTAACGTGCTCTCCAAGGCAAGGAGGAAACGAAAAGGCCATATTTGAACCTCTAAATTCAGTCACCCATCCAGTTATCGACTTGGGTCAGTGCTGCTTAACAATTACAATCGACTAATATGCGTTGTCCCAACTGGGCCACTCGTCCATCATTGACTACGGTACCCTAAAAAGGTAAATCCACGCGGCGAAAGTAGCAGTCATCAGACATGGATATAGGAAAATAACAACTCCAAGAAGTTCGAAATGAATAAAACGTCGAGGACATAATATTCCGCAGTTTATTTCGATGTATTACAGGTAAATAAGAATTATTAGGTAACCCACGCAATTCTTTTCTATCTATTCAGGAACGTTAACGCAAGCGTTAACGTAATAAAATTTATGATTATGAAAATTCCGAGAAAATATTATCTACTTGGGCTTTATTGGGTAAAACTTGTCTCTTGTATTCTGGAGTGAGCTCGGCTGGCTGGAATGATCCAGCGGGGAGTCGCTCCAGCGGTTTTCACGCACAGCGGACGCCTGCGTCCGCAAGTGCGGAAATTAATCCCATGATACAAAGAAGAAGAAGAAGAATGTTTATCGATACCCACAAATATTTGTTTTCGATCGTTACGGCTATTTGGCAAAAAAAACTACCGCTGGATCTGTAGATCACAACTACTGCTTCATAAATGACCCTAACATAATTAGTGAGGCGCGTCAATTTCTAGATTAGGCAACCTCTTTGAAAAGTTGGCGGATTTTTAAAAAACTACTACTAGAACTAAAACTAATAAAAAATTGACATTTTATGGGACTGCCGATAGAAGTGAAAACGTATTTTCTATTATTATTTTAATTAAAATTATTAAAATATTAACCTTAACACCAGGGGCTTAACTTAAGTTAAATTTCGAATGTAGTATATTTATATGTTCGCGAGCATGTCGGTCACGCGAGCATGTCGGTCACTGTCACGCGAATCTACATTTTTACCCTCTACCAAAAAGTGCTCAACACGCCTAAAGAACTTTTCACTTGAAAAATTAGATTGCACATCAAACATCGACCCGTGTTGCTTTTAGAAGTTCCATGCTTGAAGAGTGATATGTAGCAATAATGAAGATGTTGTGATGAGCCATTTCGCGCCTAAAGAACTTTTTACTTCCAAAAAAAAAAAGATTCCGACGAATTGAGAACCTCCTCCTTTTTTTGATGTCGGTTAAAAATTAGATTGCACGTCAAACATCGAAGCGTGTTGCATAAGGAAGTTCCATGCTTGAAGAGTGATATGTAGCAATAATGAAGATGTTGTGATGAGCCATTTAATTAATTTCAAAATGAGGTCGCGGCTTCAAGCACAGTTTGTGGGTAAATAATAATGAGCCCGTCGATCGCCGGCGCCTAGAGCGAGCGTTAAGTCATTTAACTCAGCGCTGGGAAAAACTTCAAAGTCATACTGCTTTAAATACTTGTAGAACCAATTTGCATCACTGCTGCATAGCCGAGTGCTAATTTACGTTTTACAATGTTCCCTTATTAAGGAGTAAGGTTTTGGATTATAGTTCAATCCACACTTATTTTTAAAGGCAAAATTGGGTCGCTTATACGACTAAACTGGTAAATCAGATTTACGCTAAAAAAAATTGTCCACAGTTCACCATGGTCTCACTCTCTATAGTCATAAGTGAGGTTACGGATTAAAGTTCAATCCACATATTAATTTTATAAAGCCAAAGTGGGGCTATTTTCTTTCCACGGCTATAAGCCGACTGTCTGTTTTACTGGCTGTTCGATTTTTAATCAGGGTCTGCTGATTTTACTGGACATTAAACTGGTTAAAAATAGGTTGCAAATACTATTAGGTATAATTAATTTAATACTATTAATCATAAAAGTATGAAAAAAATTCTGAGCTAGCGAACTTTAGAGTTGATTGAGGCATACACATCTTGTAGAAACTTGCCGAAAATTAGGAGGAGGATTGGATAACTTTCAAGCATAATTTTGTACGCGAAGAGTTTCCTATTACTGGTACTTTAACACTGATAGTTCGACAAATTCAACCTCATAGTATTAAGTTCAAAGTTATTACACATCCGCTCACAGAGCTACGGCTTGATGAACTGAATACATTTTGATAAAGGTAGGTCTATTTACAAGTACCTTGAGGTGCATTATTTAGGTAGGTACATCGCTTTTCTCGAGAAGTACAATTTTCCATCTATTTTTCCAACAAGCGTTTTCCATTCTTACAACTTATTTTTCGTTAAGTTACTCAAAGTGTAACCAAATCTTATCTAACAAATGTAGCTTCAGCGTGCAGAAACTAAGTAGGGGACAGGGGGATGACTTTTTAATAGCTCCATGTTAGCCCCCTTTCATCTTAGAGTGCAATGTCACTTCCCAAAAGGAAAGCTTGCTACTACTTTTCATCTGTGTTAAAAACAGTTTTATTTTCTCGAAGAGTTACAATGTAAAAAAAAATAGCATTAAAGTTACTTTACTTCTGAAGTTACTACCATCGCTTATATTATTATTAAATTGAAGTCTTACATGATGTACCTTGGCGTCTCTAAAATAAGGATTATAATTCTGATATAAGAAAGTCAACAATATTAAAATAATACTCCTTGGAAGTAAGCCCCCAGATCTCAAACGATGAACTCATTATCATGTTTACAAACTTTGGCGAGGAGGCAAACTTATCTGATCTCTGAAGTTAATTAACCGGCTCTGACCGCAGCGTCTTTATAGCTTTGGGCATTCTCCGCTTATCGATTACCGAGTTTTAATAAAATTAATACCTACTTATTACTTTGACGGCGTTAAATATATTTTTTCTCATTAATATTATAAATGCGAAAGTTTGGATGGATGTATGGATGTAAGGATGTATGGATGTAAGGATGTATGGATGTATAGTTGTATGGATGTTTGTTACTCAATCACGCCCCAACGGCTGCATGGATCTGGCTGAAATTTGGCACAGAGATTGATTATAGTCCGGAATAGCACATAGGCTACTTTTTATCCCGGAAAATTAAAGAGTACCCGTGGGAACCGAAAAACCTCAATCCACACGGACGAAGTCGTGGGCATTCGCTAGTAGTTAATATATTCTTGTATTAGATTACGATAAGATTTAAATGTTGGTTTGATCAGATTTTATTGTAATCTGTTTTAGTTGTCAAATAAGCAAAATAAAATAAAACAATAATACTATTATGTTGCTATAACATGAGATTCTTACGCAGTACCTAAGTCTTACTTTTAGTCGTTTAATCATTACTGAAGGAACTCTTTAATATCCTTAAGATTTCAATATACTAGTTTCAGTGTACTAGTAATGATTTCGCCGTAAGCGAAGTGCGGTAGTTAAGTAGTATTTAGAACCTAGAAGCAGTGGCGGCCTTTGGGGGTGGCAAGCAGGGCAACCGCCCGGGGCCTCGGTCTTGCAGGGGCCTCGCGCCCTCGCGCTACAGCCTAAGTAGAAAAAATTTACAGCCATCAATAGGAAGTGAGCTAGGAAGATCCAAAGTTCAAACTAGTGACAAACTACATAGATAATCCACTATCTATTTAGTGATCTGAGATGCAAATGCTGTCAACTGCGAAAAAAAATAATGGACTATACTCCACAAAGCTTAGGGGCCTCGCATGTATCTACCGCATTAGAAGTAGGTAAATAGTAACGCTACAGCTGTACCTACAACAGCATGACCACCATACACATATAAACGGTTGTCAACAACTTTATCTCTATAGTTTTAATTATTTTTTACATTATTTGAATAACACAAATTCTAAGCTAATCGCTTTTAATGATAACTATGCAGCGTCAGGTATGGTATGTAAAATGATTGTAGGTACTATTACAGAGTTAGGTAGAAAAACCAATAGAAGGTATTTCGTCTGTACCTATATATTCGACGACCCTGGCGCAGTGTTGTGGCTGTATTTATTTTTTCTATGGTTGTGGCAGTGTTGAGCGCCTTTGCATTAACGTGGGAAGTGCCGGATTCAATTCCCGGCAGGGTCAATTTGGGAATTTATAATTTCTGAATTTTCTCTAGTCTGGTCTGGTGGGAGGCTTCGGCCGTGGCTGGTTACCACTCTACCGGCAAAGACGTACCGCCAAGCGCTTAAGCGTTCCGGTACGATGCCGTGTAGAAACCGACTAGGGGTATGGGTTAAATGTAACTGTCATACCCCTAACAGATTAGCCCGCTACCATCTTAGACTGCAGCATCAATTACCATCAGGTGAGATCGCAGTCAAGAGCTAACTTGTAGTGGAATAAATAAATCATTAAAAAATATTAATTATTGTTCTGAACAACGTCTTTGAAATACGTTAGAAATGTGAATACGAAAATGCTTATTTTAATTCATATTCTTTAGTAACGATTTCAAGAAAATATTTCCACTGAAAACCCACAAGAAGTCTTTTGGAGCGACTTTAAAAGACCACAAATGAATTTTATGAAGGTCTGGTCAGTAAAACGACGAGGAACGAGCGTCTTGAATCGTTTCAGACCAAATATCTTTCTTTTATTCAAACAGGCCAAGATTTTAATTTTAACTTCTTTCATTTGAAGATCGAAATGCAATTCTGTCAAGAGTAGCATTAGCAAATTTTTGACGAAAAAGGTCTCATCTGCATGAGACCAGAAAAAAATATTAATTACTAGATTATACTCGCTACTTTGTCCGCGTGTCGCGGTCATCATCAAATTTACAATATTAGTATGGATTATGGATGTTTTTACGATAATTATGCGGCGGGCGTCCTTCCCCCTTCCTTCTAGTTACCTAGAAGACTCGAAATTTTCCAAAGTATAAAGTTTTTATGTACTTTGTAACTACCTACAATTACAAAGTAGTAAGACAAATTTCAGGAAATGTGCACAGAGCAACAAAAGTAAGAGCTTCCTGTAGGTGACTATGAAATGTACTTACGCTTTCATGTGTAATGGCTTACACCACTTTGCTCTACTCTGTAATGCGTCCGTTGTCAATTTAATGATAAAAAGTGGTGCATTGTAACTCTACCGAATGGATAAAAGCATTACATGATATAACTTATTTAAATGTGAAATATTGCCGAATTAGTACTTTGTCTGTGTACTAATGCGTTGAAACCCATTGTGAAAAGATAAACCTTTCCTACTTAATAAAAGTCTAGCCCCACTTGAGATGCACGGAGCGGCGCGGTGCGCAGCGGCAAATATTATTAATTGTATGAGTTTGTGCCGCCGTGCCGCATCGCTTAAGCGGGCCCGGCTCCATACTAGCTCATACAAAGAATACTTGCCACAACGTGCTGCGCCGTGCCGTGCCTCTGCAGTGGAGTCTTGTGTAATGAAATAAAAAAAATCAAATGTTTTTTATTCAAACTTTTTACAAGTGCTTATGAATAGTTGAATGAATCTACCACTGGTTCGGAATGCCGTTCTAATTGAGAATACTATTTCTAATATGCGATCGCATCTGATGGTAACTGATGATGTAGTCTAAGATGGTAGCGGGCTAATCTGTAAGGGGCATGGCAGTTACATAAACACGTACACCTATTCGGTTTCTACACGTCATCGTACCGGAACACTAAATCGTTTGGCGACACGTCTTTGCCGGTAGGTTGGTAACTAGCTACGGGCCTACGGCCAAAGCCTCCCACCAGGCCAGACCAGGGAAAATTCAGAAATTATAATTTCCCAAATTGACCCTGCGGGGGATAGAACCCGGGACCTCCGCACGCTCAGACAACAGCGTTAAACTCTGCGCCACGGAGATCGTCAAATATATTACCCTCGTTACGTCCCACTAGCTGAGACATGCAAAGAAGAGTAGTAAGAAATTTTTTGCTATTTATCTCAATGAATTCTAGTTTTTAAAGACAAGAAACGCTGGCTTTCTTCCAATAGCTCGCCCAGTGCCGGAGCGTAAGTTACGACTTACGTAAATCTGCTTTATTGAACTAAGATTTGACTGTAGGTACCTAGACTTGAAGTTAGATAAAGGTTATATCAAAAAGCTTCTATTTAAAGAGAAAATGGATTGGAAAATGATAGTGAAAAAAAGGTGTCCAGTTGCCCACAGGGACCTCGATAAACAGCTGTGATTTTTTTAATATTCCACTACAAGTTAGTCATTGACTGCGATGTCACCTGATGGTAAGTGATGATGCAGTCTAAGATGGTAGCGGGCTAACCTGTTAGGGGTATGGCAGTTATATTAAACCCATACCCCTAGTCGGTTTCTACACGGCATCGTACCGGAACGCTAAATCGCCGTACGTCTTTGCCGGAAGGGTGGTCTAGCCTAGCTACGGCCGAAGCCTCCCATCAGACCAGACCAGAGAAAATTCAGAAATTATAAATTCCCAAATTGACCCTGCTGGGTATCGAACCCGGGACCTCCCAGCGCTCAACACTGCGCCAGGGAGTCTTCCACTCTTCAGTACGCTTAGTTCAAGCTTAAATAATATTGATCGTGTAAGCATTCGACGATATTAGCGTCAAAGTAAAATGAACCTTAAAATTCATAGTAAAATGATTTAGAGCTCAATTTCGTGCATGCATGCATAGCGAGCCCTCGAAACGATACGTTATACCGATTTTGTAACTTATAAAATAACTTTTTGTGTCATCGAAATTCGAATCAATGTCATCGAATTCTTATACGATCAATCGATAGTAAAAACTAAATAGTGTCTTTATAAAATGCAAAAAATCACGTCGATG
Source organism: Erebia aethiops (assembly GCA_923060345.2). Lineage (NCBI taxonomy): Eukaryota > Metazoa > Arthropoda > Insecta > Lepidoptera > Nymphalidae > Erebia > Erebia aethiops. The sequence continues at coordinate 22,461,281 of OV281082.1, forward strand.
CATTGTATACAAGATGATGCCCACGACTTCGTCCGCGTGGATTAAGGTTTTACCGTTGAAAATGGTTATCAGATGCATAGCCTGAGACGTATTTTTGGCCATAGCTTCGAGGATTTTAAGAGGATAGAGATTGGAATAGTACCAAAAGTTCAGGAATTTATCGAGACACGTGTGAGCGTTTGAATTTTGAAAATAGGCTGGGTACTTTTTTTGGAATTTTGAAAAATGTCATAAAAGTCGGGTTTTTGGGGGTGTTTGTTTACTATTGTTTGAAATTGTAAATATTTCGAGAAAAAAACTGACTTAAGGAACAATTTAAAATAACCTAGGGTATTAGTTTAGCTACAAAATGGGGAAAATTTTTGATAATCGGTTAATAATTTGTGACCTGTAGGTGGTCCCTTTAGATTTGGAATTGTAGAAAAACGGCTATTTCCGTAAATGAAAAGTGATGTAGCTTCTATGATTATTGACCGATCGTCATAGTAATGTTGTTAAAAGATGCGGAATGCGGATGCAGGCGAGAAGTGTTTTTTCATAAATTTTTATATTCATTTTCAATGCTCCGATTCTTGCGGGGACTGCGAAATCTGTGAATTTTTTTGATTCCCGCGGGAACTGCTTAATTAATTTTCCGGGCTAAAAAATAGCCTATCCCTGTACCAAATTTCACCAAAATCGGTTGAAGAGATGGGCCGTTAAAGCATAGCAGACAGGCAGATAGATAGGCAAACAGACAAACCGACACACTTTTGCATTTATAATATTTAAAAAAAAATACGCGCCGAATTGAGAACCTCCTCCTTTTTTGGAAGTCGGTTAAAAAGATGAGAACATAATATTACAGTCACGTTTTTTTCTAACTAAACGATGCACGCTTCGCTCAATATTTGAGGAACATTGAAGATGACATCAATTTACGATAGAATGTTCGCGGGGAGAATTTTTCCCTATTTGTCTGAATGAATTCTAGTTCCCGAAGACAAGAAGCGTTGGATTCCTGCCAATAATCCGTCCAGTAGCGAAGCGTGGGCTTAGCCTGACACAAATCTCCTTTATTGAATTGCGATTGTCTGCTTTCGAAGTTTGATGTATTTAAAAAGGTGATCTGGGAATGTCTCTGTTATCCAACTTTAAAAAGCATCTAGGTAAAAACTATCAGAATACTAGGAAATACATAGTAGGTACTCGTACGTTAGAAATTATATTTTGTATCTATAAACGGTAGAACCCTAATAAAATTCGTGACCATGGCCGAAATCTGAGGAAATCCAAGTAGAATTTGCATTTTCTAACTCTTCTTCACATTTGATAAACTGTACCTTATTTTTAGGGTTCCGTACCAAAATGGTAAAATGGAACCCTTATGGTGCGACTTTCTCCGTCTGTCTGTCCGTCTGTCCGTCTGTCCGTCCGTCACACTCGATTATTTCAGTAACTACCGAAGCTATCGACATGAAATTTGGAATAGTTGTGTATATTAGTGGCCCAAGGACACTGGAATTAAAAAAAATTTGAAATTATTTTTGTTCTTATTTAAAAAGGGGGGAAAATCGGAGGGTTGATAGGAATTTACGTATATTTTACAGGAAAACTATAGCCGATGCTCTAACTAGCATAGTTTTTTTGATATTAACAATAAACCTCTACAAACAAAGTTAGTCTTGCGGTTCATTAACAAAGGTAATTATTTATTAATAATGGTACGGAACCATTCGTGCGCGAGTCCGACTCGCACTTGTTTATTTTCATTTACAGTTGGTTTAAATCGAAGTTTGGTTGATATATTAATGTATTATACGTTACGTTATTCGTTAAAAATCCGTTAAAGAGCCTTGATAAAGAAAACTTTCTTTGGTTATATTATTTAAGATTATTTTTCTAAATTAATCATTGCTGCATACACAACAATCTATAAATTAATTAGTTTTTTCATAATATATTTATTTAAATACTACATGAGGGCTGCGTAGATTAACTTATTTCCCACGGCAAATCCTTAATTTTCCAGTAAAAAGTAGACTAAGTTCTTTCCTGGTATACAACCTTCATGACATCCTTCATGACCTCTTTCATGACATCAAAATCAGTTGAAAAGACGAGCCGACAGACAATCACACATACTTTCGCGTTTATAATATTAGTATATGGATATATTTGATTTATCTAGTAAATCAAATCCAACCAGACGAAGTAAAATCTCAGGCAATCAGGCGCTCAAAAATGTTGGCGACACGCGACCATAGCCATGAAATTTGCATGAATTTGTAGTTTTATTGTTATTATACGGGAGTTATGAGATAGAAAATTGTTTATTTATAGCCTATTTTTGAACCGGAATGTTTGCCAAAAACGACTCTCGTATTATAAGTAAGTAAATAAATTACGGCATATATTGAATTTTACTCTAGATACATTAATAAGGCAAGTGAAAACTCGACCGCTTATGTACTTGCCACAATATCTTGAACAACTTATTCTTCTTTTATTAACTTGCTTCGTCATTCATCGAAATCAAAGCTGCAGCCCGAGAATAATCAACGCACTACGCTTCTTCACGACTCCTTTATCGAATTGTAGCGGTGCAAAATCCGCGAGAGATAATAATGTGGCTTGCTCAGCTCAGAGTTGTATATGTACATTGTACTCGTAGGTATAACGTACTATTCTGTGATGTCGGACTGTTTTTAAGATGTCAAAATAAAGGTTTTCCAACGAAATCACAAAAGTGATCCAATTAACTTATGAGTATGTAAAACATAATATTCATTTATATAAATGAGTTTTCTCTCAACACATAAACCTTGTTAAGAGATGTAAAGTACTTAAGCAAATTTTCCGCGTCCTAATTAATATTATAATATACTTATGAAATCACGTAAGAATTGTAATTCTCGTTCTGCTTTGAATCTCTTTATAATATATGAAATGTATGTGATGAGTATAATATGAGTATAACTAGCTTATGCCCGCGGCTTCGCTCAAGGTAAGTTCGATTTTGATTGGTAAATGCGTTTGAATATTTTAGTATTCAACAAAAATAAAAAGCCGTAAACTAAGTTAGTTAGTACCTAATCGGCGTAGCTTTTGCATGGATTTTTGATGAATAAAATTTTTCAGCAGTTTTATCAAAAACCACTGTCGAGTAAAACTAAAATCAAATAAAACGAGAGTTTTTGTGCGTATAGAAATATTTTGTGAATTTGCATGTACCTATAATACGGCTTACTCCAATACTTTATTAGGTTCATTTTACAATAGCCTAAAACTTTAGCACATAATTCTAATCATAAGCCTGAGAGTATATTTGATAACTAGATGATGCCCGCGACTTCGTCCGCCTGGATTGAGACTTTTGGTTTCCGCGGGAACTCTTAGATAATCCGGGATTAATAGTAGCCTATGTGCTATTCCAGACAGACAGATATTTTGTCACAGATCTATATCTGTGACAAAATTCATCCAGATCCGTTCTGCCGTTCTGGCGTGATTAAGTAACAAACATCAATCGATCCATCCATCCATACATCCAGCCAAACTTTCGCATTTATAATATTAGTATCAATGAATATTCTTTGCAGTGTAAAGAAGCTATTTTACAACAATACAATAACCTTTCCCGGTTCAGCGTTGCGTTTTACAATAAACAGATTCCTTGTTCTGTGTGATTCGCCATGAAACCCTTTTTGCGGAAAATATACCACAGTTATTGTTCTAACGGATTTACGTTTTCCTTTTGTAAACGCCGTAAGCTCTGTTAGGGAAATTAAAAAATAACAATACTTTTTTGTAAATTGGAAATATATATAAAAACGAAACCCGTTTTCCTTGGTCACGGCATTACGCGTGAATGGCTGGACCGATTTCACTAATTCTTTTTTTGTTGTATTTGTTATTATTAGGAGAAGGTTCTTACGGAAAAAAATATTAAGAAAATATCTCAGAAATATTGAAAAATATACATTTAATTTAGCATACTAAGGCGGTACGAAGTTCGCCGGGTCAGCTAGTTGGAAATAAAAAAGTATTTTTTTTTAAATCTCACGGAATGTGAAACCTCTATGTGAAATTGAAACTTTTTTAGTGTAGCCGTAGGGTAAGCTATAGGTAGGTATATTATATGAAATATTTATTGCAATTTTTTAATTCTGTTACCTATGTTAATATAGATCTGTCTTTTAGTTTTACTGGAATTGACATTGAATTGACTGTAGTGTAATTTGTGGAAATCCCGGCTTAGGTCACTTTAGCTCTCGGAGAAGAATTAAGGAGGAGAAGAATAATTTTCTTATTTTAAAAAAAAAGAGCTATCGCCAATCTTCTTGCCGGTTTTCTTCGATAGGATAGGCTTTCCAAAGCAGTGGCAATGGTACATTCACTCGCCGATTTAATAGCACTAATTGACCTTTATTTGAATGAAATATTCTTTTCACCTCTCATGCTCTAAAAAGATGTCATTATAGCTTAGCGTATGCGGACTAAAGTTAGCATTTAGGGTCTAGGGATTAAAGTATTTTTTTAAAAAAATTCCGTGCTATCCTCATATCGGTATGCGTGACATACCAGGCGTGATTTAGCATTGGTTTTTACGATGCGAACCCAATACTAAATCTATGGCATGACATCCTCATTCGGTTTATTCAAAAATTTTAGTCTATGGTTACTATGTAACTTAAAATGTAAATGTAACAGAAATTGGCTCTTAAAGAAATAATTAAAAATAGTTGGTATTTATTTTATTTTCTCACAATCGAAGTGAAAAGCAGAGTGTTTACCACGAGACTAAAAGCCATTCTACTCGATTCTATAGCATACCTCGCTACGCTCGGTAAGCTAAACATTTCGTATGAAATGGCTTATTTTAGTCCCTTGGTGAACAATCTACTATTGACTTTTTCTTACTTTTGGTTACAATATAAATGTAGATAAAAAATTCTGAATTGTATTTCTTATTGATGAAATATAGATAAATGTCATTTGAGATACGTATTCAAGTACTTCAAATGAAGTCATTCAAAATGTCGATCTGTAAAACCGGAGCAAAACGAACGGTTCCAAAGTGTTTATTGAGTAAACATTCATTTTCATTGATTCATTCCATTGAAATCGTCAGATTTTAATTTCAACTTTTCCATTGTTCGATCTGGAAATGCATTTTCGTTCAAGTCTGATTGTTCAAAATTCGAAATTGAAAAAAGATCTGTTTTTTCTAGTTTCCATCTTTAAATAAATGTTTTTTCAGGTTCCCAGTTCAACGATTTGGTTGGTTCAATAGGTAGTTAATTTACATTTGCCTAGAATGACGTGCAAAAATATTTTTCAGAATAAGTAGGTGTTCATTTATTATAATTTTTGAATATATATTATTTTGTACGTGAAAGACCGGAGTTCAATAAACTCCGGTATAAATTTTAACTTTCAGATGAAAGTTAAAATAAATTCCTACAATTTTTACAAAATTCTTAGATATCGCGCTCGGTTTAGGAAGATAAACAACAGCGAGTATGCCATACTGCAGTATAAACTCTTGCATAAATGATTTTCAATTTTCCCTTGATACACAGCAGACACGTGGTCGTACAAAAACCCGGTCTCAGTGTCCCGGATAAGATTTATAACCGGAGTGTTTTGGAGCTGGTCCAGGTGTGGAATCTATTTTCAACGAAAAAAGAACTATCAAAAGATATGTATCCTACAGTAGTCGACCGTTATGTTAAACAAGGGGTAAATTCGTAATCTGCATACTACATACGGGATTAAAAAAAATTAAACAGTAAAAAAAGGGTGTGTGTGCAATTCCCACTTCAGAAAAGAAACATCAGAAAAGTAGTCTACGAGAGAAAGAGATAAATATAACTTGTATTATATCTCATTCTCTCGCAGGCTAAATCCTATTATGAATATGTTTGTCTCTTTTTGGTGTCGCATTTTAGTTTCATCGAATTTTCAAATCACTATTCTAAGTGAAACTCACTTCAAAAATGAATTTTAAATTATTATGAAAAAAAAATAAGGCTGCAGCACAGTATTCTACTGCTGAGATCTATAGAGCGTGCTTTTACCCCGACGATGTAGCATCAATGATCGCTTCACGGATGCTAGAAGTATCGTATGTGCTAGGATTACACATTTACCTAAAATGAGAGGGCTTTATGACAGAAACTTAAATCTGTGTCGATACTATAAGTAAATTCGGAAAAAAGTCGACTTCTATATCGAATGTCACCCATGGAGAATTAATAAGAGAACATTCTGACATAGAAGTATTATGGTTGTGGTTTTATTAGGATAATCATGTTTTGGGTTCCCTTGTTTTATTGTTTAGAGTGCAATTTCGACTCTTAGTGTCACGAATATTACACTAAGTAAACGATTAAGTATTAATTGATGTCAGTGCTTTTTATATAATAACAGGGACGAGATAACTTTTTTATATAATACGAGAACAAAATAATACGAAAACACAAAATTCGAACGCCCTAATACTTTTGATGATTAATCTTAGTAATAGTGTATGTAATCGTAGTAAAGAATCGGGGACCTTCGGCTTATTGGGTGATTTAGCTAGCTGATAAACTTACTGAAAGATGGGCATCTCTCATATTACTAAAACATTGTGTAATAAAATTAAATAAATGTGGTAAACATTTTTGCACCTCCCTGCGGGTAATGGAGACGACGATTAACCTAACGAGCGTCAGCATCATCTTGTAGAAGATAATATTATTCAGGTGTACAACTAATTTATTTGACGACCTACCTGGTCCAGTGGTGATGATTTAATTTAATTGGGTATTTGAATACTATTCAAATAAATTATTTTTAAGTGATTATTAAATAGAGGATCTTCCAAGAGTAGGAATATCCACATTAGGACGCGTTTTGACGTTTGAAAAAAAGTTGCTGATTTGACTATTTGTCAAATACCCAATTTATTTAGGTCAACAAGCAGTTAGCACGCAGTGCATTAACAAACATTAAACACTTATAAAGTACATATTATTTTGCTGAACATGCTACATGAAACCCAAGATTAATTAATAAATACTACCTGTATTAGTTACACATATCAACTTAATAATATTATTAATAAGAGATCCCTGGTTAGATTTCTGGCAATCAGTACCCATTACTACCTCACTTCCCTTATATAAATTAAACGAAAGTGAAGTAAAAGGAAAAAACTCATGTCAACGTCATGTCATACGGAGAAAACCCTGATTCTCACTCCCAAGAAGTTGGAAGGAAAAATTGCAGGCAATCTGAGAGCTTCGTCGCCAAAAACACTAGTTGTTGGACAATATAGAGGGCAGGGATTAGTTAACCGCAATTACAAGAATAAGCATTAGATAACTTCACTTTCAAAGAAGATGGTTGCCTTGATGATGATAAGTTTAATATCATCGTCCATACAACCATCTTCACAACAATCTAAAATTATTGAGTCATTCTATGATAAGAATATAGAGCAGGAAAGGCGTTAAGGCTACCCGTGAGCTGCCATAGGTGGCACAAGAGTTGGCTAATTGAACTTTCAGGCATCTTTCAGTTGCATAATGCATGCATTGCAAGGGGCGAATGCATAATATCATTGGCCTTTGAGCATCGAATTTTAAATGTAGAGTGTGTCCAGCTTGATCACAGACCCTTTTAAAGCGATATGAGAACGGAGAGATTTTTTCCTCATTTTATACGTTTTAAGGCTTTATTGGTGTTTAAATTCGTTAAAAAATCATACATATTATTGTGCATATAATCTGTTTCTAGGGCATGTGGAATTTTGGACACAAAGGTATTACTAATGTTCCAACTAGATGATGCCCGCGGCTTCGTCCGCGTGGATTAAGTTTAATTTTTTTATCCCCGCGGGAACTCTTTAATTTTCTTGGGTAAAAAGTAACCTATGTCCTTCTCGGGGATATAACCTACCTCTATAACCACGATCAAAATCGGTTGAACAGATGGGTCGTAAAAGCGTAGCAGACAGACAGACACTTTCGCATTTATAATATTAGTATGGATTTGTATACGGTAAGAAAAAGTTGTAGATTATTAAATTGACAACAACTTATTTCCTTAAGTTTTTTTTGAAGATAAACGAGTTTAGAGCAATAACAATCATCTGTTTTTCCACCAGCCCTAAATAGGGACTATAGTTAGTTTTTTTAATAGTATACTGAGACATAAAGGTCCCTCTCGAATATGTCCTTTTTAGATCAATTGAACTTAATAATGCTAGCTAGCCTAACCCAATTACTATATAAATCATGCCCGCGTGGAATGGTGGCAAGAATGCTGGCTGCATTTTCGCGCTGGACAGCCAGGCTGATCCTTTGCACAAAAAATGAGACAGCCTTTGAGGCAATTAACCGCGGTGAAATATCTCGTAAACATTTTTGGCCTAAGACTCCATGGCCCCAGGGTCTCCACGGCAAAGCAAACGGAACAAATATGTAACTCTCTATGAGAGAGGCATACTTCCGCCGCTTGACGGTTATAAGTTTTCAAATTTATAACAATTTATGTACAGCATAATAATAATTAAAGTAGGCCGATTAATTAATATCATCCGCGCGTATAAAGGCCTTTTTTTACACATTCCAACACCCACATCGGCATGCGACAGTGACCAGTGACAAGCGACAGGTGAATTTCATTAAAATCGTTGGAATAGTTTGGGGCCGCTCGAGCTTGTCCGTGTAAAGTGCGAACGAATACTGAACCATTGTTGTGACATGAAAATGTTTAGATATCCGTAGTAAAACAAGTTACACTTTACGTTAACACTTACCTAACCCTTATAGTTTCGCCCAGTCCACTTGTCTGTCTTTTTGTTACAGGCATTTAAAAATTAACTTATAATATACTTTAATTATAAATAATTAAGTTTTTTTTTCAAAAGGACAACCACAGTTGTTTGCTGTGTCTTCTCGGTAGGAATGGTATTCCTAACCAGTGGTAGATCACTCGACAATTCAAAATTTATTCGAGTTTGAGTTAACTTTTCACCTTACTAGCTCAAAAAGGGCGCTTTTGCTGTTTTAAACCAGTAAGTAGAGTCCAAGTAGAGCTGGTTCAAGATAATAATGGAGTTAAAAATCGTTTGACGACTGAATCAAGAGCACTGTAAAATAAAACAAGTTAACTTAATTATCAAGTTATTTATACGGTTGTTAGTTTAACTTTTTAGTGACACGGATTCCAGAGGCAGGCGATAAATTTCATCAAAACGGTCGGCGTCCAAACGGCCGTGCTAACGGAAAGTAAAATAAAAATTGTGAAAACCCACTGCAGATTCAATATCCAATTTGCTGTTCCAGTGCACATAAAATATACGTTATAAAATTGGAGTTTTATCTTGTAAAAACTAAGTAAATTACTAAATTAAAAGCTAATGAAAACTACACTAAAGTATCGGACAAAAGTACCTACTTTAAATCTATGAAAAATTTAAACTTTCACTAATAGAGTTTATGATTTTCACAATAACATAAATACGGTTCTCTATTAACTATGTACCTAGTATTTTATATCTTAACAATTATAGTTATTATGTTCCTTTTCTATATTGAAGAAGAAGTATCTATTCTAAACCTATTTCTTACTCTATAACGAACTCTATTTAACATGTTTTTGCCCATTTTGCCCAGCTCTTCATCAAAAGAGTAGAGACGCTTCTTTCTTCCATAATAACGGTATTTTGTGGCTTTCCAGGAGACAAAATAGTCTATGTCCACCCTGAGGATTTTCATAGACAATTATAATATTAAGCTATATATAAGATACTTTTTATGACAAAAGTAACACACACTCTTTCTCATCATACTAATATTATAAATGCGAAAGTGTGTTTGTTTGTTGGTTCAACCTTCAATCACGCCGCAACGGAGCAACGGATCGACGTGATTTTTGGCATGGGTAAAATGGGCGTGATTTTAAGGACCTGGAGAGTGACAAATGCTACTTTTTATCCCGGAAAATTAAGGAGTTCCCGCGGGTATTAAAAAAACTTAAACCACGCGGACAAAGTTGTGGGCATTAGCTAGTTTGAAATATTATTAATATTATTTAGGATGCTGTAGTTTCATAAAACTGCATAGATTAATATGTATATCTAGAGCTTTCAGTTCGTACTTCGAACATAACTGGCTTAAGACGTGTTCTTAGTGAACTCAGTGAAATACTTCGGCGAAAGCCAAGTGAAGCCAAGTTTGCTACATTTGACCTCTTAGCTGAGACTTTAAATAATGTGTGGCAGAGCGAGCCTTTCCCAAGTAACTGGGAAGTTCGAACTAGCTTACAGTAAATTAACTGTTTAGTAAATTCTCTGTACTGTTTGATATGAGATGGTTCGCCACTCGACCCATTATTCTGTGTTAGATGTTAGACGTTTTCTTTGTTAATTAAAGTGTTGTATGAGTTAAAATCTTGTATGATTTTAGATAGTTTTACTTAGATCCTTAAATAAATTGGTGGAGATCTTTACAATTGGTGACCTATACAGTTGGCGCCTTTACAATTGGGGAAGAACTTACAATTCGAGGAGGCCTTTTCCATTTTAAGGCAAAAAAGGTTGTCGAGGCAATACGAATTGGAACATTAATTTTTGTTATCATACCAATACTATAAATGGGAAAGTGTGTTTGTTTGTTGGTTTGTCCTTTAATCACGCTTCAACAGAGCAACGGAACGGTGATTTTTTGCATAGGTATAGTTGAGGCCCTGGAGAGGGGCATAGGCTACTTTTTATGCCGGAATTAAGGAGTTCCCGTGGGAAAAAAAAATTTAACCAAGTGGACGAAGTCGCGGGCATCAGCTAGTATTATATAAATGATCATTGTTATTAGTCTAGTTAGTTTTTTTTTTAAATTACTACAAAGTAAACTTGCGCTTGACGGCTTGCTTAGTGCGAAGCAATTATGAAGGTTGGAACGCAGTGGCCCAGAAGATGTCTCTTCACTCTTGCCTTGAATGTACCTAAGTTATACGTGGCAGGAAACACGTGCGCCCGAAGGGTATTCCGCACCTTTGCGGTTCGTATTAAACGTTAAACGTAGAGCAAAACCGTTTCGTGTGAGTAGATTGGACGTCAACCACATAAGGATGCCAACGCTGTCGGCCTCTCGCTGTTCTCAGAGATTCAGATTTCACATGAAACGTGATATAATGTATATTAGTATTGGCTGTGTTATGGATGCAAAAGGAATTGTTTTTTTGCGTAGGTACGGACTTACCAAATTTACGCACTATTACCCTTGAGCTTCAGTAGGTATGATCGTTCTTTCCCTGTATTCTGTATCGTAGGTATAACTAACAACTAGCTAATAATTGGCAGCACCAATTCGTAGATACTAAATTCGCCAATAAATAGAACTAGAAGGCCGTAATACTAATAACATTACGAGGTCGGGTTGGTGTAATTAGTTGGCGGTGATGGGCGTTCAATTAACTACAAAATTACGCCCGCCTTGTTGGCATAGTCTGAGGCCTTCATTAACTAGAGTAAAAAGTTTACCATTCTGTGGCTTACTTGAGCAACTGCCGATTTAGAGCGATGAAAATTTTTCGTAGAAATTATTATTATCCATAATTTTATGTAGATAGATTTAAGGTTTCAGTGATTATTTATAGAAAACCGGGTGAAGTATAAAATAACACGGAATCTCTTTAATTTTCTGGAATAGTAAGACTAAAGTTAAGTCAAGTTAAGTTTGATACCTGGAGGTATCAAACTATCACGTACTCGTATATCAGTTGCTCCACTGCCGCATGATTGACGACAAACCAACAATTGGCTACTTGACAGCTGTAACTATAAAATATGAAATATGTTAGATTTGGTAGCTTGTGGGTTAACAATAATTATACAATATGTATTTTGCATTAAAATAAATTGTAAATATTTTATTTTTGCAAAACAAATTTGAGATTTTTTATCTGTGGATTACAAGAAGCAAAACGCGGGCGGTCATGATAGAGCCCCGTGTGACGTCACATTTCAAAAAAAAAACGTCGTGTGTACTAACGTTTGCGTATTGTTGAGAAAATTAACAGTAATATACTTCGATTTGTGATTGTGAGCGGTTAAATGAAATGGGATTATATATGCTTTACAGCTGATAGTACAAATCTGCCTAAAGTCGATTCATTTATGGTTTCAAATTTATTTGCGTGTAAACTTTTGCACTGCCGAATTTCGTAATGTATTATAACTTCCATGTAAGTACCGAAATAAACAAAGTAAGTAATAGTACTTAGGTCTCGTGTTTAAGACCTAAGAAAGTGCTGCTGTAAAGTGACAGAAATATAATTTATTTTAATTTTGTCATGTTTTATGAAGAAAATGTCAGGTTAGGTTAATTCATTTTTGGTAGATCAGAGTTTTAAGTTGATTTCTTCAAAACACGAACATCAAAGTGGTCTTCACAAAGTAATACCGCAGATATTTATCCGATTTAAATTCCGGCTCTCGGCAGATTAACTCTAACCACTGCTTTCGACGTTTAAATTATGACATAGGTAATATTATAGTATATAGGAATGTGTTTATACAATTTGTCAGGATATTAATTACTTATTATTTATTGTATTGTATTGTTCTACACACGTCTTGTAGCTTGTAATTTCCACAATTGCATTAAAGAAGCTGTAAACTTTCCACTTAAAATTAAATGAAACTTGGAGCGTCGTATAGTTAACTTTGTTTTATTTTGAGCTGAGCTGTGACGTCACAGCTAGCAAATGTCACGTGACCGGCTGTTTTCGCGCGAATTTAAAATTAATGTATTATAAATGTATTTTTTTCTAATAAATAACGCTTTTTTTGAGAAAAAGTTAATTGTAAGTGGTATAAAATGAACCTACGTACATTTTTAAGTATTTTTCCGAAAACTGTCAAATAGCCAATTAATAAATCATCATCATCGTCAGCCTGTGGACGTCCACTGTTGGACATAGGCCTTTCCTAATGAGCGCCACCACACACGGTCCTCAGCCTTCGTCATCCAGACATTTCCCGCTAATCTCTTTATGACGTCGGTCCATCGTGTAATACACACGCATTTATAAGTAATCATTATAACTTATTTATAACTTGAGTTATACCCTAGGGCCTAGGGTATACCTAACTCAAGTTAATCAAAACTGCAGAAACCGAAGGGGTATGGGTTCAATATAACTGCCATGCCCCTAACAGGTAAGCCCGCTACCATCTTAGACTGCATCATCACTTACCATCAGGTGACATCGTAGTCAAGGGCTAGCTTGTAGTGGGAAAAAAAAAAACTGCACAATAATATCGTAGATAAGTATGTAATATTCTGAACATTGCTATCATTGCTAAAAGTAGATGTTTCAGGGGGTTTACTATCATTAATTTTAAAATAATACTGCATCTTCACTAACAATACTTCACAATCGTGCATTGTCGAGTCAACATCTCCTGAAGATGCTCCGGTAAAGCAATGAAACGTACGTTGAGAGTATTTTGGAAGATTTCTGTGGTGTGGTGAATATAGCAGGCCTTAAGTGCGGGCATCGACCAAACATGAGTGCGGGATACACACTGAACCACATAGATTTACCTATTGTCGCGGAATAGCGTATTAAACTTCTAGTTCCTTCAAAATAAACTGCTTTAAGCGATGGTAGTAAGCTCAAGCCGTGTTAAACTCTGAGCTTTAACAACTATACTATTACGTATTCTGGGCTTAAACTATTTTCTACAACCATTCCTTCGGTATGTTATAAATGATACAGGAAGCGTTACTATTAAACGCCTCCGGCTGACAAGTCAAGCTGTTTCAAAGTAAACGTCTGAAAAGTTGGGTATGACCGTATGAGCCATAAAGGCTTGACCAGATTCAACCCACGATAGTAAAGACGCAAACTCGAAGCCTGATGGAAATGATGCGATTGTGCTAAAATAATATAATAAAAGGAACGAAAATACACGACGGACCAGACAGGTCAAAACCTTCAGGCCAAACGTCAGCGTCGGAGGTGAATTAAGTTTTGTCCTGTGAACTAGTGTGCGCGGTCCATATAGAAATGAGTTTTTCAGACTTTTTGTCTACCAGAATATCCGTAGTGTGTTTTCGCCCTTAGATGCAGTTCGGTGTTTTACAGAATCGTACACGCGTTCATTAGTAATCGCGCGTCGCCACGTCTATGTCTGTCCAGGCCTTAAAACCTACGAGCAAAGTGTAGAAGCAATAATGAAGACTTTGTGATGGGGGCCGTTTAATTAACTTCGATTGAGGCTCGAGCCTGTGATGATAATGAGGCTGTCGAACGGCCCCGGTCGGACGTGATTGCTTAGAAAAACTCAGAAATCGATATTCATTCGATACTCATGACATAAAATAAACCTAGTATATGAACGTTAGATTTGACAGGTTAGAGGCTATTTACGAATTTCAAAACGAAGATACGAGTATGAACGATAAATGTCAATGACATAAGCTCAAGGCATCAGTAAGTTGACCTGGCAGTCACAGCAAAATAGTTGTAAGAGCGACTGCGTTTTGGGTTAAAATCTTCTGCAGTGAAGTATATATAAGTACTGAAAGGCGCCACACTTTTGATCTCTAAAAGTTCTAGACCACGTACATGGAGTACGTGGTCTGCACCCTAAAGCTTTTTAATAACTAAAATAATTTAGCCACGCTTATAAAAAAATTGTTGACGGTTACCATAGGTCTATATAAAATATGATTTGAGTATTTTAATTGCAGGCAGAGCCCAAAACAATTTGTTTTCTTATTTTTGTCCGTATGTTTGTCTCTCTGATATGGAATCAAGCTGAAACTACTAATTGGATTAAATGAAACTTGGCAATTACTTATTAGTCCCGAAAATATAAATTTCTTCGGGATAGAGAGTAAAAATTTTGTAAATTTTACTTAGGTACTTACACCTACTACATAAGTTAGACAGGTTACACAGCTTAGGCTTTCTTAACTTCCTCTTTGAATTTCTGTTAGGTTTTGGCTATGACAGTGACCGTGGTTCTCTTGGAATTTCTTCATATAGATTCTTTCTAAATTCTAACTATAGAAATTCCTAACACAGCACTTTCTATAGCTTTCTGAGTGACTCTGTGGCTTGGCATCTTCACCTATATTCAGACTTGGTAACAAACATTAAAGATAAAATATCTTCCATTTTGAGACCATCCACTTATAACTTAGATAATAATAATAAATAAACCGGATCAGGCGATTGCGAGGATCAAGTTTTATTAAATGGGAATTCTCGGCGTTTATATAATTTCACCATAATAATTGTGTTCAGAATCAAAGTTTAATCATAATATTGTTATAATAATTAGATACCTCGCAATTCCATACCGAGATTTATTATTTATATTGTATAACATTAAGTTTTAGTTTTATTTTACAATTAGGTAATTTAAAAAAAAATCATTATTTTAATTTCGATATAATAATATCGAAATTAAAATAATGAATTTTTATTAACCCAGGGTAATAACCCAGGTTCGTCTGTAAATTTACAGACACAGACGGTAACAACATCAAATAATGCTATAAACTAATTTAATTAGCTTATAGTTTATGCTAGCGCTAAGCAGGCACCTACAAAAATAGTACGAAATGTGGGGCCGGCTTTGTACGAAGAATTGCTTGTGTAAAGTTGATCAAGCTTTTTTTAATTATGAATATAACGTAGTCAAGTAAAACCTTTGTGAATTGTGTATGTCCAGACCATAAATCTTGAGTTCGTTAATTGAACTTTCTCGGGGCAGTTTTGCGTTTGTCGCCAACTGCCTTTTCGAGTATCCTTTTAGCTTCGGGCGACGACAATTTAAATGATAAAATTGGAATTCTCTTTTAGGTTAAAATCTGATTGTTCCGTTCGTAAATTAAGACTCTTTGGCGAGTCGATGAACGATAAATCTTGGATAGATAATAGCTACAAAGCCCAAATGACTTGGTACCTATAGAGCGGATCGCAATCTAAGTTAGATTCCAATAAGCTACTAAGTATGTGCTACTGCGAGCGATAGCTTTCTTTTCAGAAAGGTTTTATAAATGAGTTAGGCGCTATGGTTTCAACTCCCAAGGTGGCCTCGTACCAAAAAGCGTAGCGTCGGATATTTTGGATATTCAAAAGCCAGCAACGGATTGGCGTTTCTTCTGGTGCTGCAAATGTTCATGGGCGGCGGTAATCACTAACCATCAGGTGACCCGCCTGCTCGTTTGCTCGTTATACCTATATATATATATATATATATATATATATATATATATATATATATATATATATATATATATAAAAAAATATGCGTGCTTTCAAACATTAGTTGCCAATGTACTCAGATCTTGGACTCAGACAAAGAATACACGGACAAAAGTGAGTCGTGAATTTGTTTAAAAATATTCTAATTCGGAAACGAAGTTTTGGATTCGGACTCCAGAAACAAGAAACTAAGGAGAGGAAATTTAAAAGATGGAAAGACGACATAAGAAACTTGTATGGTAGACAGGTTTGTTTGCCAGACAAAAATTTTGCCTGAATTGTAATTTCGACCTATGCTTGGAAGAAAAATTAGCGATGATTTCAAATATCATGTAAGTAGGCACATTTGTTTGTTTGTTTTCGTTATTGCACCATACAATACAATGCACAATAGCGAACTTAATACTTATAGGTATTCTCTTCTTCCAGACCTTCATAATGTTATCTAAATATCACTCATATTCTTTTTAGGGGAATAACGATCTTAACAAGCAAAATTATAAAGTAAACGAAAATTGAGAGTCACTAAAACTCTAGTATACTTACTTTGAGCTTAAATTACAAGAATAAGTTCCACAACAGAAAATAATCCTCAAAGGATTACAACGTCCCTAAACTCGTTAATGGAACTTTCTTCGGTAGTTTCCTAAGTCAACCGCCTCCCTGAGTACTTGTAAAGTCTGATGAAGTTAATTTTGTAAATAAATCTCGTAAACAACAATAATGAAATTTAAAAGTAATGTCTATACGGAAACGGTTCAAAGGGATAGGCCCTTTGAAGGAGGTTTTAACAACGTTACGTCAGTTTACGTCTCTATGCGTATTTACTACGTGTGGAATAATATGGCGTCGTTGTTCTCGGCTTTTAAACAAAAAAAAAGTTCCTAGACAGGCACGGTTGAAGCGGAAACGGTTCAAAGAGCCTTTGATGGAGCTTAAGAATATTACGTCATGCACATGTAGGGCGCCAAATTATGTTTAATATCACCTTTGCTTCACTCCCTTCTTGTTTATTAAATCCAATATTCACATTCAAAAAGTGAATTAAATTATACCTATTTTGAATTTCATAAATCTAGCCTGCACTATTAATAAGTATTATTTGTTTTTTTTTTATTTGTAAACTAGATAATGCCCGCGACTTCGTCCGCGGGGATTAAATTTTATTAATTCCCGCGGGAACTCCACAATTTTCCGGGATAAAAAGTAGCCTATGTGTTATTCCATACTATAATCTATCTGAGTGCCAAATTTCATCCAGATCCGTTCAACCGCTGGGGCGTGATTGAGTAAAAAACATCCATCCATGTAACATCCATAGGTACATCCACCCAAACTTTCGAATTTATAATATTAGGTAAAGGTAAAGAAGTAAACATTCTACCAAAATTGATTGGAACAATAGGTAGTCGACTTCGTACAATGTGAAGCTACGTAAGAAATCATACCATTCAAATTTCCAGCTGAAAATACACAGTGAAGTAAAAATTTAAACTTTCGCTACGTCTTGTGTTTTAGTTTAGTGTAGCTTCTCTAAAAATACACGATAAAAATTTCAAAAGACGTAATTCTTTAAGATTACAGCCCCCAGTAAATCTTCGGAACTCGTTAATCGAACTTTCCTAAAGTAGTTTCTGACGCCAACTGCCTCTGCCAGAGACCCGCTTCGCTTCGGACGAAGTTAATTTATATGATAAAAAGATCCCCCGAGCAAGCTTCGAATTCCTTTTTATTTTAGGCCGTTGGTTTAATAAGATGCTAAGCTGCTTAATTGTCACCAAGATCCTTAAAATAACATTTCGTTATCATACTTCGGATCCTTGAAATACATTTTAAAAAAGCGCATCATTATTAGGTAGTCTGTGTAAAATATTGTGTACTTGCTGACGTGCCCGGCTTTGCACGGGTGGGCTTACCGAAGGTCACTTACCTTCGTGAAACAGTACCCATAAATTTAAATATCTGCCATTTAACTATCTTGCTGCCCACGACTTCATGGGCGTGCACTTATATTTTGAAAAATGCTGTGGGAACTTTCTAAGATAAATTATGAATTAAGCATAATGTATTGTTTTTCCCGCGAGGTGAAGCCTGTCTCTGTACGCGTTAAAATAGGTGAAACAGTTACCGTGAAAACTTACCAGACGGACAGATAGAAAGACAGATGACAGACAGACTTTCACATTTATTATATTAGTATTGAAGTAAGTGTGTATCACGATTATTGTGATGAATTTAATCCATATTATCTGTAATCACCAGTTGAAGAGTTAACTCTTCAATTTAATAATATAATTTAATTAACTTAATTAATTAATTTAATAATATAATTCACGAGAAATCGGTGTCGCACTGATTTTATTTTTGGTGCAGTAGCACAAATTGCTTCGTAAGCACACACAGTTACAAATGAGACTCCTTCCTGTAGAATATAATAACAGTATGCTCCTTAATAATACTCATCAAATGTCAGTAAGTCACACACTAACAATCTCTAATCTTATAAGCGACTTACCCAAGTCTGCTGCACATCTGCTCCACATAATGAGACCGCCTTTGTCAAACAGTGACTTGGCTTAGTAATATGCAATAAAGCCGCCAACAAAGGGAATGGGTAAGGAGACCGCATAGATATTTAAGATCGAATCGTCTCGAGACATTTGTTCAGAGTCTTGGCAAAGAGTCCGCAGAAAACTTATTGGCTATGTCACGTGACCCCTTTCACTCGCGAATAAGAATTGCGTTTGTGGATACGGATAGGGAATCGAATATTCTCTTTAGAGTTGTATGTAGAGAGGTCTTGTGCATTATGAATTTACGATAGCATAATTATGCAGCTTTGCTTGTGAATAAAATGCCACATAATTTCATAATTATAATATAATTTAAAGCGGCTATTCCAAGAAAAAATGAAGCTGCAAAACATAAAACAATTATAACACTGACCATCAATTAGCAATAAAACCAAAATCTTTTGATGTTAAATTACACATTGATCGTTGGATTGCGTATTTTCGGAATATAAACAACGTGATTAGTACTTATTTACTTTAATACATAATATAATAAAGCTTTACGGCCGATTAATATTGTATAAACGAGGCACAGACGAGCACTTCCCAAGTGGCTTTAAAAGGACGAGTACCTTCCAGAGTCCAAATATTATGTCAATATTTGTATCTAGACTCCAGTTAGGAAACAAATAAATAAAAGGTATCATGTATATGTATAAATAAAGATATTATGTTTTATAAAAGTTAAGACAGTAATTTTTCGGTGTTTTTAGTGTTTTTTTTAATCCACTACAAGTTAGCCCTTGACTGCGATCTCACCTGATGGTAAGTGAAGATGGTAGCGGGCTAACCTGTTAGGGGTATGGCAGTTATGTATTTTAGTGTTTCACCGTAGGTACTAAACTACAGAACTATTGCAGAAATCCTCAAAGATGACTACATTCCTCCTTAAATATTTCGAGAATGGTGTGGCGGTCATCAATTATGTATGTAAGTGGTGATTACTTAGCGAATGCGAGCTTTTTCCGTAATCTCAATATGTTATCCCGCCTTTGCGCGTAATAAAAGAAAGATAAGAATAGATATGGAGGGCGAAACTGTTATCTTTTGCGCATTACATTGCTATATGGCGTACATAATAATATGTTGTTTCGTTAAAATATCCATGGAAATGTTAGACTAGAATATTTTATCGTACTAGCTTAACGACGTGTAGCAATGCAATACAATCAGTGCAATAATAATAGTAATATCTTTATTAGCCAGAAAGTGTTTTACATTACATACTCCAATAACCAAAAAGGTAAACGTAAAAAGGTAACTAGGGAAAAGGTGAACAATAAAAAATTGAAGCCCGAAGGATTGCATCAAGTAACACCCGTACTAGGAGTACCTGTAGGTGTAATAAGTACTGTAACAATAATGTTTTAGCCTTGATTTTGCATCGACTAAGTTTTGCAATAGCCGCTAAAAATCGCGCACAGATTATGCTTAGTTGCATGAATTTACCCCAACTAAACAGATTTTCAATTCTGTTTAGGTCTGTTAGGACACGATCTTTACAAAATCGAGCTATTTCAGGCAAATGCGTTCCAACCTGGACCTCATCATTGCTTTTCATAAGCATGATTGTAGTAAAGCGCAAGCATATCTTGTTATTTATTAAAAAACGTGTGTATTGTACTTAGAACAGCATAAATGTTCTGCTTAACATTTAGCGACAGTTTTTAGTGAATTTTTAGTATTATTACTCAGTGAGCGTAGTGGACTATCGACAATTTATTTATTATGTGATAGAAGCAGGCGTTACTATGCGGAAGTCCATGATAATGAATGAATTTATTTATTTACGTCTAATTAGAACGGCAGTAGATGCTTAGAAGTACTAATGAAGAAATGACAGAATGCCTAAACATAAAACTGTCAACAAAATTGGGAAAAAATAATAAAATTATTCTGAGAATATTAATAACACCAGGGTAATTAAAGATTTTCAGATTACCTTAGTAATTTTAGTACCAAGGTTGTTCACTTGTCATTGAGCCACTAAGAGCGTGTTGAGTCATTGACATTGAGTTGGTTGCAGAGTAAATGTACTTCAAATCACGCGCGAACAGTACGCGATATGGGTGCCATAGTTCGAGCCACAGTGCGACGATATGGGACCACTAACGACTTACCTACTATGCACTAACCTTCTTGTTATAAGAGGAAACTTGGGTTCAGTAGTGAGTTAGCGATGGGTTGAAATGTGATGAAAGTTGCAACTCCACAAAGGGGTGTGGGTTTAATATAACTGCCATGCCCCTAACAGGTTAGCACGCTACCATCTTAGACTGCATCATCACTTACCATCAGGTGTGATCGCAGTCAAGGGCTAGCTTGTAGTGGATAAAAATAAAATTAAAAAAAAAACTCCATAGAGTAACATGCAAATATTACCAACGTAAAATAAAAATAAAAGGTAATTGTTATTTATTCAATAGCTCTATAGTTTAATCGTTGGCGGTTCCAGTTAATGCTACGTTAATTCTCTTGGTACATTCGCGAGCACGCAACAGCACCTTGTGTAATTGATAGTACAAATTATTATTGTTATTTACTCCGTTAAATTAAATAATGAAGTGGATATGCTGTATACTATACTCTATAGATGTACGCAGTTTTTCAATTAAACCAACACTGTGTAACTCAACGGATTTGGAGCTACCAAAAGACTTAAGTATGGTTCCCGCGCAGATTCTGACTCAAACTTTATTGAGTGAGGACAGATAAACAGCGTATAGTATAACTATACAGCGTTACAGCATATAACTATTTCCTACTTCATACTTGAATTCTACTAAAATATTTAAATAAATGAAAATAATATTACTATTAATATCTCTTTCAAATATTTTGTGTGAATATTCATAAAGAAAAAAGTAAAAAAGATATGACTAAAAATATAACACTGAATTGAGAACCTCCTTATATTGAAGTCGGTTAAATAGTCGTTTGGCACGGATAAAGGCGAAAACTTCATAGAATGTACCAGAAGATCACGAGGCAGAATTTTGAGCAGTCTAAAAAGCAACTGATAAGTATTAGCAATATGCCGTAAAAACGCATATGGGCGAAAACACACTACTTACTTACCTACAGGCAATAATTCCGCTTGCGCACTTTTATAAGAAGCTGCACAGACTACGGCGACACGAAGAAACGTGGGTCCCATAATATACGTTTCGTGTGATCCTTTTGTCATATCCTTTTCGAAGTATATGACCCACATCTACTAACGACCCTAAAAGTTTTCTTCGATACGCCAGAGTTATGCTGCCGAGTCTGACGTCATCATCATATTCAGCACTATGACATCCAAATCTCTTTTCCTCTTATAATTGCACTCACTCTAGAGACAAGGATAGAAAGCTAACTATTATTGAAAATTGAGTTTCATCTTGCGTCTCTTGCGTTTCTTGAGGGTCGTCTCGTGTATGGACAGTCGAACTAAACTTAAAGCATACAATTTTACGAATATTGTAAAAGTGTGTTGCTATCTAAAATGAAACGTGAATTTTTCCTAGTTACACAAAAAAATCGCAAGAGCAGTATAGCAGATTTACATAGTGAGGAAATCCGTTGCTATTTGGGTAAAACTGCGTTTTTTTCTGCTGGATAAAAATAAACTATTTAAACTGCAGTTAGGACGCCGGATATCGTGCGAATTCACATGGTACACCACCCGGCGAATATCACGGCTTTGTTCGATATGATATTGTGATAAAATGTTCCAGCATTAAGGGCGATTTACATTATTCTAGTCGCTGAATCTGGGAGCTCGCCGTATTATTATTCCTAAAAACCAAGCTATTACTACTATTACCTATTCTGTGCTATTACTTAGTACTATTACCCATTCTGTGTAGTCATCCCTAGTAGGTACGTCGAAGCGGGAGCTGATCCTCAGCAATGACGAGGAATGGCAATCGCTGAATAGTCGAAATTTTTTCTTCTTTAGATATTATAAATGCGAAACGGTGTCTGTCCGTCTGCTACGCTTTAACGGCCTGTCTTTTCAACTGATTTTGATGTTTGGTACGTATCCCAGTGGCGATAGTGCGTATCCCGGGTAAGGACAAAGGCTATTTTTTATCCCGGAAATTAAAGGAGTTCCCGCGCTTAATCCGTGCGGACGAAGTAGTCTATCTTAGTCGGTTATAATTTTGCGATCTCCGTAGACTGTGTAACCATAAATCAGGTGTCTAAGAAATAAAATAACATGTCAGCCATGCTAAAACTAGTGTGCTCAGAGAAGTGGACTACCATGCAAGTTTTTTAATCCTTACAAGTTAGCCCTTGACTGCGATCTCACCTGATGGTAAGTGATGATGCAGTCTTAGATGGTAGCGGGCTAACCTGTTAGGGGCATGGCAGTTAAATTAAACCCATACCCCTATTCGGTTTCTACACGGCATCGTACCGGAACGCTAAATCGCTTGGCGGCACGTCTTTGTCGGTAGATTGGTAACTAACCACGGCCGAAGCCATGCAGGACTAGGGAACATTCAGAAATTATATATTCCCTAATTGACCCTGCCGGGGATCGAACCCGGGACCTCCGCATGTTAAGAGTTAAGACAACAGTGCGCCACGGAGGTCGTCGGTAGTTGGTACAGTTCAAACTGTTCAAAATTATTGTTCGTAGAATTCCAGTGATAATACAATGATGAATTCAATCGCTGGATATGATATTATTATTATATTTTTATAACTGCCATGCCCGTAACAGGTTAGCCCGCTACCATCTTAGACTGCATCATCACTTACCATCAGGTGAGATCGTAGTCAAGGGCTAGCTTGTAGTGGATAAAAAAAAAAAAAAAAAAAAAAAAAAAAAAAAAAAAAAAAAAAAAAAAAAAAAAATATTATGCTTATAATAATAAAACAATAATGCTGAAATAATGTAAACCAGCTATTAAATATTTTGAATGGAAACACAATTCCGATTGTAACTGCAATTTTCATACATTTTCATCTCGTGTAATCTCTTTGTTAGAATTCGCAAAATATGAATGATGGTCCATTCAAATTAATTATTTTAATCAGTTAAGCTTTTGTGTCTCCAATCTCCTCTTTTCATCATGTTTAATAATTTGTTAAGACCAAATAATTATAGTTAAATAAAAGTCAAGATCATAACGTTAAAAATGTAGTTGAATATGGTAGACCAATTCGCTTTTAACGTAAAGGGACAAAGCCTATTCCTACACGGCGCTTCAGCCTGAAAATACCTTTGTGAAGAAAAATATACAGAATCTCTGTTATTGTTCAGTATAAGCCTATAGTGGATTTGAGTTTACCTTTGGCTGAGAACTTAAAAGATATAGGTGTTCGTTCAAAGCAATTTTTTTATTTAGTCTGTGTAGTTTTGTGTGCATTGTTAAAGTTGTTTTTTTTTAATTTCCTCAGCAGATAAAAAGGCTTCTTAAATGGGAAATAAAATATAATTCTATTATAGAAAACAATGATTGGGGTCAGCCAAAAGGGTTTGGAGCTTTTTGAAGGAATAGACGAATCGAAATGAAATAAGATTTTCTTTGTTGCGTCGAAACCACTTTGATAATCTAAAAGCTTGAGGCAATCGTTTCTTTTTTATTGAATTTCGGAAGATTTGAAAGACTTTCTGAAAAGATCTGTTGGTCTAAGGGCTCTACTTTTGGTTTGTTCGTATTGACAAAAGTGCTTTCTCATTGTATCTGCAATAGATTATTTTTGTAACAAAGTAAAATGTTGAAAATTGTTTAATATGATTTGGGATAGTGCCTTATCTTAGGTGTAAACGTGAGGACGAAACGATCGTCTATTTTTTTAATGAAAATGTAAAATTAAAAGATAGTATTACATTACTCGTTGAAGAAAATATTTTGGTGAAAAATTAATAATTTACTCATACACGCTGCAATACAACTAACTAGGTACGTATTACAAAAGCTACAGTTACGTAAACTAGCTGAGTACAATATTCAGTGTAGGAGTTCAGACTAATAATGTTTATTTGTTATACTTGTTAGCGTGTAGCCGTTGAATAATTAAATTCATTAGTCGCTGAGACACTACGAACTCTCAGTGTTTTGTGTTATTCATGTGCGCGTTAGTCAAATAATTATGCTAGTTGGTAACAACGATCTCAATTATTTATATAGACGGGCCCTGTCAAACAAAGAATGTGGACTTATTTTACTGACGCCATCTAGCCTGAAAAGCGGGACAGCGCTATGGCGGGGACAAAGACAGGCTTATACAGGTGTGGAGCGCGCTCTACAAGTCGGACGCCCAATTTTTTTCTATGAAAGGACCCACGTCATATAATATATCTAGTGCCTACATATATATCGATGGTTTAAGTGATGATGCTGCCTAAGATGGGACGCGTTTGTTTAAAAGATGCCTATTCACTCTTGATTTAAAGATACCCGGAGTAAGTTGGTAATAATGTATTCGCGTATTATTATAGCGGGATTGAAAGCAGAAGGCTTAGGTACAAGGTTGAAATGGTCTCCTATTCAGGGGTTAAATAAAATCTCAATCACGCAACTCATAGACATTCAGAGTTATGCGTATTTTATATCGGTAAGAGCACGCTAAGCCGTCGGTCTCGGTTATTATCACTAACATGATAATAGTCGTTAAAGCCCACCAACCAGCATTGGAGCAGCGTGGTAAGTCTAAGCTCTAATTCCCTCTCTCCTATGAGAGTGGAGGCCTGTGCCCAGCAGTGGGACGTTAATGGCACAGTATTGGTATTAATGGGCTGCAGTGGTGGTGGTGGCTTATCGGTAAAGGAAAATATCGTTAGGTACTATTATCTACATGTACATATGTATATTATTATAATAGCACACGCAAAGCTCGGTCGGCGCACACTACGCTTACTCTGAGTTTTTACGTTGCAAATACGATTGATCGACGTTAGAGCTCACCACGCCAAGTGTAAGCGAACGTTAAAGTAACATGAATCTTAATTGCATTGGTTTAGAGCTCATTTCATCATTTCGTGTATTTATTCACAGCCAGCGCTCCAAACGCTGAATTTGAGCAAGAGCTTTTGGGTCCATTTTACTTTGACGTTCGCTTACACTTGGCGTGGTGAGCTGTCACGTCGATTAATCGTATTTGCAATGTAAAAACTCAGAGTAAGTGTACAGGTCATCAATGTAACAATAATTGGTAGGTAGGTAGTTACAATTTAGAATTTCTTATTGGTTTAATAAATCACAGCACTTGTTTTACTTTTGTAGTTTAATAATTATTCCCCCCCCCCCTCACTTGTTGTGACCGAGATGGCAGCCGAAAAAAAATGAACGGTCAGTTCACTGCGCTTTTATAAAACTCCAAGCACGCGCGGCCACTGGTAGTTTTGACCGTATTTATAACATTCGTCTGATGCCTTAGAGCTAGTTTCACTCGCTGGAGTGCTCATTGCTTCTTAGTATAGATATTATTGTTTTTTTTTTAATTGTAACAATCGTGCCTACTGATAGAATAGAGCTAAAAAGTGTATCTAGAGTGTGCAGCAAACACTTGAAAAATAGTTATTAAATTGTTTTAAACCGTGCGGAATTTCTTCTTCAGCGGGATTTCTTCTTCAGTATTATGTAGAGAAAGTAACCCCTAAGAGCTAATTAGGATTTTTAAATTTAACCTGAATAGAACATACTAGATGAATCTAGTCTTACATCTCGTATGTATGTATTGTCTAGACCATCGGTAGTCATACTACAATGTACTATTACCTATTCTGTGGTCATACAGCGAAGACTACGTTAGCCTAAAATACTTCAATGATTTATCTTGCAAATGGTGCTTACACAGATGGTGTCGGGCTGGCTTTAATTAAATACCGACTCATTAGTAATATTTATTACAATACACTCGACTGCGATCTAATTTTATTATAGTACAAGACTCTTGATTAAGATCTCACCTGGATGTATCCTCACCTAATCTCTAAGTTGTGTTTCTCTAGTTTCTAAGTTGTGTCCAGTAATCTTATGTTTTGTATTGTACCTTATCGGTGTCATTGATAGTTCCGAATAAAGATTTATTTATTTATTTATAATCAGTTTCTGAATAGCATCATACTGGAACGCTAAAATGTAGCGCTCGATGGTACACGTCATTGCCGGTGTGGTACGGTTGCGGAATGTTTTTACAAAATCTATATTTAACAATCGGTGAATACCCGTTTCACCTACGTGAATCTACTTATATTGAGTCTACGAGGTTTTGGTGTATCCGTAATAATATTATAAATATGCGAAAGTTTTTCTGCCTGTCTATTCACGGCCAGATAGGCCCTTCAATCGATTATCAAGAAATTCTAATCCCAGAAAATCCGAAAGATTTTTAAAATCTCAGTCCACGAGGACGAATTCCTGAAATCGCATAGTCGCGGGCATCATGCAGTAATGTTATTTTAGGTAAATTGGCCAAATTAAGAAGCAGACGTATCCACCACCACTACAGCCCATTAACATCCCACTGCTGGGCCCAGGCCTCCACTCTCATAGGAGAGCGGAAATTAGAGCTTAGACCCACCAATGCGGGTTGGCGGGCTTTAACGACTATTATCATGTTAGTGATAATAACCGGGACCGACGGCTTAACGTGCTCTCCTAGGCACGGGGGTGAAACACCGTCAACTTCCTAACTCCGGGCTAGTACTGAGAATTTCTAGTCAGAAAAATCCAATACTTTAATGGCCCAACCCGGGACTCGAACCCGGGACCTCGTCAGTCGCAGTCAAACATGCTAACCACTAGACCAACGAGGCAGTTATCAGCAGACGTATAGTCCATTATATTATCTCAATGTAATTTCCATGAAATACACAATCCGTGTTTATCTCTATCTAGGTAAGACGGAGTGCTCGTAACAGATTTTATTCCATTTCAATGAAAAACTAAAGAGAGATCTCACAAGAATATTATGGAAATGCACAATATTTAAACCGGAAAAGCTGAATAAAATAACCTTTGAGATAGTAGGTCGTTAGCTTAATCGGCACCCCCATTACCTGCAGGGGGTTTGCTGCTAAGTATCGTTTCGTAAATGTTTCGCCCATATTATTCTTTAGAAAAATTTTGATCTTTCAACATTATAACCAGACGTCATTATTTTTTCTAAAGTTTAGTTATACTATTAGGTCTAATGAACTCTATATAATGTATGAGGTAGCCAGGACTACAATAAAATATGTTCCGTCTCAATTTAAAGCGTAGAATTTTGTTGGTAGCTAGTGTCAGGAACTTAATTAGTATATACCTAGTTCTTGCAATTCACGAGCGCGCGTGAACCTTACTTGTGGTTTTGCACATTTTGTAAGTGTGCGTGCCTCTCGAAGCGGTCATTAGTACGCGTAATCACGTACACGCACACATTTACACGTATAAAAATGTATAGAGGTAGGACTTTAACACAACGATGAGCCACGCGCGCTCGTAATTGCAAGAACTATTAATTTACGCGTACGAACATCCGCGTATCTCACTTTTACAAGCTTCACACACTAGCGTGACAGCACAAGACGTAATTCCCCATGGACTTATAATATTTTAGTTTTGTATTGCAGAATATGGCATTACGAGAACTACATAAAGTCATGCTAAAATAACTTTAAGTCTTATCTGAGTTTCATTCTAAGTAAAATTCTGAGTAATTCAAGTTTACTATAACTCAAACATAAAGATGAACAGCAGGCTAAGTAGGATGTTTATTAATAGTGGGAAATACAACACACACACACACAATCCTCTACTGGTTTGGAAAGTAGATTCTACTAAGAAAAACAGATTTATTACGAGACTACAACACAATTATTAAGTATCTAATATTGTTATCCATTTTATACTGATTCGTTGTTATTAAGACTTAGTATTAGTTAATCTTTTATCCAAGCTTTATCCTTGTTTGATCAACAATTTACAAATGCAAATCCTTAATCTTGGATTATCTCGTCAATCCAAAGGAATTATTAAATTGACTCATTATATCATGTTCTGAGAAATCTAATTTCATGATATTTATATTGCCTGTATAGAATAAAGGAATCATTAAATATTGGTTGTTTAAATGATTTTGTTTACATCATAATTACATAATGTACACATTTAACACTATACAAAGTAAGGTATTTACTGAAAACCACAGACCATACATTTACTTCTCGGTGCTAAAAACCATAATGGAGGATGTTTTAGGAATAGTTAGGGAGGCGAAAAATTATAACTAAGAGAACAGAGTAACTCCTACATCGAGTAAGATGAGCAAATATCTCTAATAGTTTAATTCTCGCCTCAATAACCGCTTTAAAAACATTCTGTGTATTATTAACAATACACTTTGTTGAGCGCTGTTGTGTTAACGTGCGGAGGTCCCGGGTTCGATCCCCGGCAGGGTCAATTTGTGAATTTATAATTTCTGAATTTTCCCTGGTCTGGCCTGGTGGAAGGCTTCGGCCGTGGCTAGTTACCACCCTACCAGCAAAGACGTGCCGCCAAGCGATTTAGCGTTCCAGTGTAGAATCCAGCGATACCGTGTAGAAACCGAATAGGGGTATGGGTTCAATATAACTGCCATACCCCTAACAGGTTAGCCCGCTGCCATCTTAGACTGCATCATCAATTACCATCAGGTGAGATCGCAGTCAAGGGTTAACTTGTTGTAACCTACAAAAAAAATTTATCTGTAAATGGTATGCATGCCATCTGCAGCTCGAATATTATGGTAAAATATCAGCTGCAATGTAATTATTATTGTAATCATCTCTGATTGGCTAACACTATTTCGCTATTGGACAAAATCCGTTGTCGTTGAGAGAATACCATAAATTTAGCCAATCACATCGAGTGAGATTGTAGCAACAATTGATGCAGGCTATAGGAATAGTTTAGCGGGCAACAAAGGCTTGTTGTTCCATACGATAATTGAGATTTGAACGTCATATATAAATGTATGTTACTACAATGTAAATACAATTTACCAATGCTATGTCTGACACGAGTATAAATGTTTATTGTTTTACATTCTCTAATGAAGTAGGTACATAAAATGAACAGTACAGTAGTTCGGTTTATGACCGTTAAATAATAGAAATGCTTGATGCTTTGCTTCGTTTATTGATTGATCAGAATAATTATAATTATTACAATAAATATTATATAATCTATATTAAATATATCTATATAAATGCGAAAGTTTTGATGGATGTATAGATAGATGGATTGATGGATGGATGTATGGATGTTTGTTACTCAATCACGCACAAACGGCTGAACGGCATTTGGATGAAATTTGGCACAGTGATAGATTATAGTCTGGAATAACACATAGGGTTTTTATCCCGGAAAATTAAAGAGTTCCCGCGGGAACCAAAAAACCTAGATGCAAGCGGACGAAGTCACGGGCATCAGCTAGTTAATGATAAATGTTATTGATGACTTAATGAGTGGCATGCGTGATGTACACTGATTTATGGCTAAATTAATGTATAACGAAAAGTAGGTGAGTGCTGACGAGCAAATTGGACGGTTGGACTGCGGACCGTACAATAGTTAAATTAACCATAAGTAAGCCGGGCACAAACTTCTCTTGCTAAATTTAGGAAGATACTAAGCCACCTCAACCATACAGCGTCTTAGTTCGAATCTCCACGAGGTCAAAATGTAGTGAACTTTGCTTTCTTCCTAAGTGTATTTCCAAGTTCTGCTAGAAACGAGCTCTAAGTTGATTTTGTATGCGTTGTAATATCGCTCGAAGCAAACTCGAATTCAATTTAAACTTTGATTACATCAATGCATATTATATTACTTAACATTTTTACCCTGCCCCTTTACTTTCCTTTCTTTCATGCTTTTACATTGCTATGACGGTAGTATTTGCAAATTTTAGTAAGGCCGTCTAATGCCCATTAACGATCACTTGGACGACGTGTTTTTTTGTAAATATAATAATAAGTAATAGTTTTTTCTTAATTTATCATTTTCTTTATTATTTTTTTTGTAACCCATTCGTAAAATGCAATAAAAATAGACCGTCTTCAATAACATATTAGTACATTTTGACGACCTCCGTGGCGCAGGGTGCAGCGCTGTTGCCTTAACGTGCGGAGGTCTTGGGTTCGATCCCCAACAGGGTCAATTTGGGAATTTATAATTTCTGCATTTTCCCTGGTCTGGCCTGGTGGAAGGCTTCGGCCGTGGCTAGTTAGCACCCAACCGGCAAAGGCGTACCGCCAAGCGATTGAAGTTCCGGTAGGTACCTACGATGCCGTGTAGAAACCGACTACGGGTATGTGTTAAATATAACTGCCATACCCCTAACAGGTTAGCCCGTTACCGTCTCAGATTGCATCACCACTTACGATCTGGTGAGATTGCAGTCAAGGGCTAACTTGTAGTGGAATAAATAAAAAAATGTACCTGTTCAAGAACCAAGGACCATACTTTTAGATAAATTCTCAATTATTCTTAAAAAAGTAAGCTATTGACTGGTAAGTAACACTATCTAATCTAAGATAGAATCAAGCCTGGTTCATTCCTTCCATGTCTTCACATAATATCAGTTAGTTCACGGCGGGTCTTATGCGGCGCGTCATTGCCAATAGTGTGGTAAATAGCTGCTGCCGAAGTCTTTAACCCAATTTTATTTTGTAAAAACATGAATTATTGTATTATTTTGTAGAATCCATAAGAAAAGCGTTATATTCTTGCGTATAAATGAAGGAGCCGATTATTTTAACGAGCCAAAATGTCGAGGGATACTTTGTTTAAGTATTGTGCATTTCATAAAATATAACAATTGTGTTTGCGGAGGTTTTAGCAGCGACACTCGCTGAGCACCTTCCCTAGTAATGGAAGCGTCGATTAAACTAATGATCCATTGTCTCGAAAGTTATTTTATTCAGCTGTTCGCGCTTCAAATGTTATCTTCGGGGATTAAACAAATAGCTTGTAATACAAGTTTCTTTGAGAATAAATCTCTATGTTTATATTATGTCTACTTATTCATAATACAAAGTAAGTAAAGGTTAAGTAGTTTACCTACTTTCTGTAATAAAATAAAGTTTGTGTGTGCAATTCACACACGGCAGAAGTGAAACTTCGAGTGTAAACGACATAGCTCAAAGTGTCGCCAAGCTCAAGTGGCAATGGGCGGGTCACATAATTCGTAGATCCGATAGGTGTTGGGGTCCCAAAGTGCTTGAATGGCGGCCTCGCACCGGGAAGCGCATCGTTGGACGACCCCCCACTAGGTGAACGGACGATCTCTAACGAGCAGCTGGGAGCCGCTGGAAACAAGCGGCACAAGACCGTGCTGTGGTGTGCGACCGATACATGCATAGGAGGCCTTCATCCAGCAGTGCACGTTTCTAAGTTGTATTGACGAAGACAACGGCGACTTTTCAAATCACGATTCTAAATAAGTTTCACTACAATAAATATAAAAGTTTAAATTAGTTTTCTAAATTATAGATACAAACTTTGCGAATTTGGTGCAGACAGCTAGTTTGGAATTTATTTATTTAATTTATATTAAACAGAAAATACAAATACTTAGAAGTTGTTTTTAATAAACTAGTGGTAGTTGACGTTGTAAATTTATTTTCCATCGACTAAGATTTTTATAAAGGCTACCAAGCGTCTTTTTTGAAGACAATAATAATATTATTCTTGTGCTGAAATAAGACAGACTTATTGGTACCGAAAGCTAACGAGAATCCGATTCGCAGCGATTTTAGGTCATTTAAAAATTCGTTAAGCTGTCGCCACGCTTTTTGCGCGTCGCTGACCCGTTCTCTTTTAATGAAATTCATGTCCACTGCCGTTACAGTTTTTATGCCATCTCGAGTTCCGATCAGCTCACCAAAACCGAATGCAGTTACGGCTATTTAGGTTTGCATTAGTATTTTTATTTGATAGCTGGTTCGAAGCTTCAATATCTTAACTCTTCTGACGACCTCCCTAGTGCAGTGTTGAGCGCTGTTGTCTTAACGTGAGAGGTCCCGGGTTCGATTCCCGGAATGTGAGAATTTATAATTTCTGAATTTTCTCTCGTCTGGTCTGGTGGGAGGCTTCGGCCGTGGCTAGTTACCGGCAAAGACGTACCGCCAAGCGATTTAGCGTTACGGTACGATGCCGTGTAGAAACCGACTAGGGGTATGGGTTTAATATAACTGCCATACATACTCCTAACAGGTTAGCCCGCTACCATCTTAGACTGCATCGTCACTTACCATCAGGTGAGATCGCAGTCAGAGGCTAACTTGTAGTGGAATTAAAAAACCTGTTTTTTAAAATTAGCTAACTCGAAGAGTATTATGTAGCATCCACCGTTCCGGCCTCGTATAATATCGTAGTTATTTTCTATATCGAAGAATTTTTAGTAGAATACACTGAAAATCTTTAGAATTATAATTTAAGCCGTGTATTGAAATATATGGGAATCTCGCATTATGTTTGTTTTGGACAATAGATGCCTCACATCTAGCTCGCATCCCATAAATTATTTGTGAACTAGGATGGTTGAAATTTATGCGCCAACTTCGTCTGCATCGTGTTCACACTCACATCATTCATTGAAAATCGTGTTTGAATATAAAATTGACGCAACGATGAAAATTTTATTTCATTTCGAAGCTAAAATAAAAATGGAAGTCGGCGAGTTCTTTAAGTTTATTAAATTCCACTCGCATGATATTGTTGGTGCATTAAAAATGGTTGTTCTAGAATTATAACATACAATCACGAATAACAAACTCTTCAATTAATTTTGATTATACTCACCCTCAAGTTATAAATATAATAAACTAGCTGATGCCCGCGACTTCGTACGCGTGGATCGAGGTTTTGTGGTTCCCGCGGGAACTCTTTAATTTTCCGGGATAAAAAATAGCCTATGTGTTATTCCAGACTATAATCTATCTCTGTGCCAAATTTCATCCAGATCCGTTCAGCCGTTGGGGCGTGATTGAGTAACAAACATCCATCCATATATCCATACATCCATACCGACATCCATACATCCAAACTTTCGCATTTATAATATTAGTAAGAAGTAAGATTATTTATTTAAACTTATTTAGGAAATTTTTAATATTACATCAGGAAGTCTTAATTCTAGGTAGGTACATCCATGTATCAAATTAAAATCTAAAAGTTAAAGTTAATATAATATAGTTATATGTTTATATTATGTTGATCGAACATTCTAGACGTTAAAAAAGCTGCAAGTACACCTTATAAAGACGATTTGGTCCAATATTCAGACCTTATTGAGTAAGGTAAGTTTCCGAATGGATTTGTATGGGCGCTGTACATATATTCGCATTAGTATTTTTGGAATTATTATCAAACTAGCTTTTACCCGCGGCTTCGCCCGCGTAAAAATATAATAACTTTGATACCTATGCATACAAAATTATTTTAGGCACATGACACTGCTTATGCATGTTATGTACTGTTGACTAAGAGCATAGTATGAGTATGAGTTTGAAAATTTTTATTTACTTTGATTTTTTTTTCAATAATACTTACTTGAGAAAAACTTATATATACTTATCTGTTTGTGTTCACTATTATGCAACTAACGCCATCTATCTATCGGGTTACTATAAGCTCTTAAAGCAGGACAGAAATTGAACTGCGCTGAACTTCAGGGCACTGACCTGGTAGGCAGACACTGCATTGAAGTGTGCTGCAGTTCAATTTCTGTCCTGCTTTAAGAGCTCATAGTAACCCACCTTTACTTAAACTTTATAAATCTTCGAAAATACGACTGGTCGATTTCGACTGGTTGAAATTTGGTACAGAGGTAGGTTACATCCTGGGCAAGGGAGACTTTTTACGCCGAAAAAGAAAACAGGTCCCCCTGGACTTTCCAGCTCCTCAATCACTTTCCTCCTCCGTTGCACCGTTGCCGCCTAATTGAAAAACGAATGCGAGAAAAAAGCATACTAACCCTGTATGCGATCAAACGCATATTTACTTAATCTGTGTTAGGGACACGGCTCCGGATTCATGATAACATTTATACCATAGAATCTATGCATAGATGTGCACTCCACTGATTGACAGTTTATAATAAATAATATGTATTATCTATAGTCTGTACTCTATGGAGCTCTGTCACCATCTGTCACATTCCCTTTTTACTTTCTCTTTGATCGTGTTCGCCAACCTTTACCAAGCGTTCTCTTGTAATGATTTTGCAAATAAATATTAAGTGCATAAATATACAGAAATATCAAGATTAATCGAGTTTTATTGGCCATATCCAACATTTTTTGGCCCTACGAGCGACGGATTAATGAACACAGCGCCGATTATTTCGTCATCAGTCATCGTAATTCAGCGTCATCGCCGCCATGTCTTCGCCACGGCCAGGAGATCTGGAGAGATTAATTGCACAGAGAAACTCTGTAAAAGGAAGAATTACAAGAATATTCAACTTTTCACAATCAGACCTGTCTGACGTAGACACGACGGAACTCAAGGTTAGACTCGCGGATCTTCAAAAACTTTTAGAAAGATATGAGAACATACAAATGTATATAGAAATGGAGGAAAACGACGACGACAAAAACGATCAAGATCGCAACGCAGTGGAGGAAAGGTACTACACGACAAAGGCGCACCTACAAAAGGTCATCGACGCGCGTGCCACGCCGGCACCCACCCAATACAACACGTGCAACTCCAATGCCTTCCGCATCAAGCTGCCTAAGTTGGACCTACCAACATTCGACGGGACGCTAAAAGATTGGCACAGTTTCAAGAACATATTTCAATCTGCCATCGGGGACAGCAACTTACCACCTGTTCAAAAATTGCAATATCTGAAGTCAGTCTTGCGAGGAGAAGCTGCGGGACTTGTTGGATCTCTACTAATCACCGATGAAAATTATAGCAAAGCTATGGAGCTACTTCAAAGCAGGTATGACAACAAAGTCATCATTGTTAATCATCACATTAAGGCAATAGTAAATCATCCTCAAATTACTAGAAATAATCTCAAAGACTATTTAGTACTATTACAGCAAAGTTTAGATTCTTTAAACACACTTAAAATTGATACCCAAAATTGGAATGTTTTGTTAGTTTTTCTCATAACCCAAAAATTAGATAATTCTTTAAGAGCCGCCTGGGAAATAAATAGAAAAGAAACAACATTACCCACCTTTTCGGAACTTCTAGAATTTCTCAGCTTGCGCAGAACTGCCTTCGAGTTGATGAATGACAAAAATGCTGACAATAAGTCGCCTGGTCCAGCCAAGACAAAGGTAACCCATAGTGCCACAGTTGAGCATGTAGATGATATTGTATGCATGCTATGCAAGGCTCAACATATGCTATATAAGTGCCCTGAATTTTTAAAAATGGCTCCGCCACAGCGGCTTGAGTATGTCAAAACCAACTCTCTTTGCAGAAATTGCCTCAAACCTTTTAAATTTAATCACAAGTGTTCAAAGCACAAGTCTTTTACCTGTAGAGGGCGCCACCACAGCACCGTACACATAAACAAGGCTACCCCTAATGCACTACATTCTAATATTGCTCATAATTATCAACCCCCGCACTCAGCGTCCGAAATGCTTGCACCCGCTCAGATGTCTGCGCTAAATAAGCCTACATCTGACAGCTTAAAGTCAACCACATTCCAAATTCAAGCTGGCACTGCTGACAGCAGCCTTCCTGTTGTTCACACAGCTATGACTAAAAATACTAACAATATGCACATTTTGCTATCCACAGCAGTCATCAAGATAGCCGATGTCGACGGACAGTGGCACACAGCCAGGGCTCTCTTGGACTCTGGAAGTGAGGTCAACCTGATCAGCAATAAGTTGGCACTCAAACTCAAATGTAAGTTTGATCCTAATCAATGCTCTATTAAAGGAATAGGTACTTCTAAATTACATTCAAATGTATCTCTTACTACTCGAATAGCATCACGCACTAGTGAATATCAAGCCAGTCTTACATGCTTAGTGATGGATAATATTACAGTCAATCTACCGCACTTTTATGTCCACACTAACACCTGGAACATACCTACTAACATAACTCACTCATTAGCGGACCCTACATTCAACCTTCCCAATGAGATAGACCTATTAATAGGCGCACAACTGTTTTACAACATTTTAACACAAGGTAGTTACCCATTAGGTGAAAACTTACCTTATTTAATTAACTCTGTGTTCGGCTGGATTATTTCAGGTCCATTTCTTGACACTAGAGCCATACAACACTCTTCACATACATTAATGAATCTACACCTCATTGATGATCACAACAGTGACAAATTGTTATCTAGATTCTGGGAACAAGAAGAATTAAGCTACAAACCAACACTCACACCAGATCAAGCATATTGCGAACAATTGTTTACCAATAGCACCACCATTGATGACACAGGTCGCTACACAGTGCATTTACCTATCAATCAAGAGATGATTAACAAACTAGGTGATTCTTTCAACACAGCATATCGTTGCCTCTTACAATTAGAGTCAAGATTTAGCAAAGACCCTATTTTATATCAACAATATAAACAATTTATTCATGAATTTTTAGAACTTGACCATGCTGAGGTAGTACATGGGGACTTTAAAACGCATGGTAAATACCCTGCCTACTTTCTTCCTCATCATGCAGTTTTAAAGACTAATTCAATTTCAACTAAATTGAGAACCGTGTTCAATGCGAGCTCTCAGAGTTCCAGTGGTATCTCATTAAATGATGCTCTTTTTGAAGGTCCTAACATTTATAATAACATACTAGACATCATTATAAAATTTAGAATGCATAAAATAGTTTTTTCCACAGACATAGTAAAGATGTTTAGAAACATTTTGGTTCATCCTGAACACCGGTCTCTATTGAGACTACTATGGAGAGATAATAAACAAGATCCTATACAATGCTTGCAACTTAAAACAGTAACATACGGCACCAAGTGTGCACCATACTTAGCTTGTAGAACTCTAAAAGATTTAGCTCACAGACACAAAGATACACATCCTCGTGCTGCACAATGCATACAGGAACAATGCTATATGGATGACTTGATGGATGGAGCAGATGACATACACACAGTCATTCAACTTTGTGACGAGGTCACTGACCTACTACATAAAGGTGGTTTCACATTACACAAGTGGTCATCTAACTGTAGAGATATTCTAGATCATGTCACTAGCAATCTTTCAGACAACATGAGTTCTGCCTCATATGATTTCTCACCTGAGTGTATAGTCAAGACACTAGGTATACAGTGGATACCTACTAAAGACTGTTTTCCTGTATCAATACCTAACAAAGAAACCACTCAACATACAAAGCGTACAGTTTTATCTAACATTGCTCAGATCTTTGATCCTCTAGGTTTGCTCTCGCCTAATACTATCAGTGCAAAAATTTTAATGCAAAATATTTGGAAGCTTAATCTAAACTGGGATAGTGCTCTACCTACAGATATAGAGACTCAGTGGTTAACCTTTTTTAAAAATTTACAAAGCTTGAACGGCATGCAACTGCCACGCTATTATTTTTCTGCCATCCCAACTGAACTTTCACTTCTAGGATTTGGTGATGCATCATCACAAGCATATGGTGCATGCATATACCTAAGGGCTACCTACCCTAACAAAAAACCTACTTGCACACTAGTTATGTCTAAAACTAAGGTTAGTCCGATCAAAGTTGTGTCAATTCCAAGATTAGAACTAGGATCAGCCTTGCTATTAGCGCGAATGAGTAATAAGGTACAAACCATACTCAAAACATTTAATATTAAAAATACTTACTTATTTTCTGACTCTGCTGTAGTACTTCACTGGCTGAAATCTCCATACAAAAGGTACAATGTTTATATTTCAAATAGGCTCATGGAGATTTTAGAATTGACATCAGCAGAAGATTGGTATTATATTAACACTAAAGAGAACCCAGCTGATTTGCTCACTCGGGGTATTACCGCTGAGGAACTCATAAAGTCTGACTTATGGTGGACAGGCCCTAGGTGGACTAGTGAGTACCTTACTCAGTGGCCCATTTGTGTCTCACAACCAATAGTAGAATCTGATATCAGGTTAGAATTGCTTAAGCCTAAGACACATACCACTCATACAGTCACAACAGAACATACATTTCTTGAATATTTTGATAGATTTTCAAATTTTACAAAACTTAACAGAACCATGGCATATGTTCTTAGATTCATTAGCAACTGCCGAAGTAGTGTTAAAAATTATTCATTCCTTTCAGTATCAGAGCTAAACAATGCACATGATTTTATCATTCGCACTGTACAACATGCATTTTTCCCAAAGGAAATAAAGGATTTAGAATCACTTAAAGATACAGACAGCCACAGTGATCTATACACCTTTAAATCTAGCCCTTTGAGAAAATTTAATCCATTCTTGGACAGCAAAGGTATTATTCGTGTAGGAGGTCGAATCAGACATGCAAACATTCAATACAATCAAGCACACCCAATCATCTTACCATGTCAAGCTCACATAACTACACTCATTATTGAACAGTATCATTACAGATTATTGCATTCAGGTATTCAAACCACACTTGCCAATGTAAGACTGAGATACTGGCCTATTAAGGGTAGAATTGAAGTAAAAAAGGTTATTCACAGGTGTGTCAGATGCATTCGGTTTAGAGCTTCAACTTGCCAGCAACAAATGTCAGACCTACCTAGTCCAAGAGTGTCATTGGTTCGTGCATTCACTCATGTCGGCATCGACTTTACTGGTGCTATATACTTAAGATCGAACATGACTCGTAATTGTAAATACACTAAAGGTTATATTTGCTTAATGATTTGTCTTGCCACTCGTGCTATTCATCTAGAATTAGTAGGAGATTTGTCTACCCAGACCTTTATAAATGCCTTAAAAAGATTAATTTTTAGACGAGGAATTTGTAGCCACATTTATTCAGACAATGCCTCTACTCTAAAAGGAGCTAACAATGAGCTTAATGAACTATATAAATTGTTTAGAAATCAGACTTGTTATAGTGAAATTGTAAATTTCTGCAGTTCTAATAAAATTCAGTGGCAATTTACTGTTCCTTTAGCCAGTAACATGGGCGGAATTTATGAAGCTGGTATTAAGTCAGTAAAATTATTATTAAAAAGGCAATTATCTAACAGTAAGCTAACTTATGAACTTC
Source organism: Erebia aethiops (assembly GCA_923060345.2). NCBI lineage: Eukaryota > Metazoa > Arthropoda > Insecta > Lepidoptera > Nymphalidae > Erebia > Erebia aethiops. Next base: position 22,501,293 of record OV281082.1, read on the forward strand.
TGAATACTGTACTTATACAGATTGAGGGAATCCTCAATAGCCGTCCATTGTGTCCATTGAATGATGAACATGATGACTTAGCCTGCCTGACACCAGGGCATTTTATCATAGGGGCGCCTATTGTGGATTTACCCGAACCTAATGTTTGTGAAATCTCAGTAAATAGATTAACTTTCTTTCAAAGAATCACTAGACATAAACAAACCTTTTGGAAACAGTTTTATAAACAATATTTATCTGAATTACAGAGTAGAAATAAGTGGCTTTGTAAACTCAATAATTTAGAAATAGGTAATATAGTTATAATCAAGGATGAAAATACTCCACCAGCTTGCTGGCCTCTAGGCAAAGTTATTCAAGTTTATAAAAATTCAAGTGACAACCTTGTTAGATCTGTACTTCTTAAGACTGCATCTGGAGAGTATCATCGTCCTATCAATAAATTAGTTTTACTGCAATAGCAGAAATTAATCTTAGTTTCTTATGTTAAGAATGGTCCTTTTGAGTCTTATTGAAATTTATTATTCTGTGTTATGTAACAAATGCCTAACATTTTGCAATAATTAAATTTCTCAATTTATAAAATTAATTATAAACCCTAGTTTTTATAACTTATAAGATGTTCCTTCAATTAATTTAATTATTATCTACTTTTGTTTCTTAGTTCTGACTGCACTTTTATCTTGTAATTTTGTAACATTTACTTACTGACTTCAGTGTAACTAACTTTAGCATTTTATTTTCCTGGAACTTAACTAAATATTATTTGTTCAACATAACTAGATATTTTTGTTTAATTTAATTTCTATTACACTATTGTTATTTAACTTTGTTTGTAATAGCATAATAATGTATAGCATTCTTCACCTGCTGGGGAGTATGTATGCGATCAAACGCATATTTACTTAATCTGTGTTAGGGACACGGCTCCGGATTCATGATAACATTTATACCATAGAATCTATGCATAGATGTGCACTCCACTGATTGACAGTTTATAATAAATAATATGTATTATCTATAGTCTGTACTCTATGGAGCTCTGTCACCATCTGTCACATTCCCTTTTTACTTTCTCTTTGATCGTGTTCGCCAACCTTTACCAAGCGTTCTCTTGTAATGATTTTGCAAATAAATATTAAGTGCATAAATATACAGAAATATCAAGATTAATCGAGTTTTATTGGCCATATCCAACAAACCCACAGGAACTGTTTAGTTTCCCAGGATAAGCCTATGTCATTATCCAGGTTCTCAAATATACCTATGCAAAAAATCACGTCTATCCTTTGCTCCGTTGCCGCCTAATTGATTAACAAATGCGAGAAAAAGAGCATACCATCCCACATGAACTGTTTCTTTTTCCGGGATAAAAAGTAGCCTTTGTCACTGTCCAGGTCCTCAAATATTCCTATGCAAATCATCACGTCGATCCGTTGCTCCGTTGCCGCCTAATTGAACAACAAATGCGAGAAAAAGAGCATACCATCCCACATGAACTGTTTCTTTTTCCGGGATAAAAAGTAGCCTTTGTCACTGTCCAGGTCCTCAAATATTCCTATGCAAATCATCACGTCGATCCGTTGCTCCGTTGCCGCCTAATTGAACAACAAATGCGATAAAAAGAGAGCATACTATCCCACAGGAACTGTTTGTTTTTCTGGGATAAAAAGTAGCCTATGTCACTCTCTAGATCCTCAAATATCCTATGCAAAAATAACGTCTATCCGTTGCGCCCTTGCCGCTTAAATGAACAACAAATGCGAGAAAAAGAGCATACTATCCCACAGGAACTGTTTCTTTTTCCGGGATAAAAAGTAGCCTCTGACACTGTCCAGGTCCTCAAATATACCTATGCAAATCATCACGTCGATCCGTTGCTCCGTTGCCGCCTAATTGAACAACAAATGCGATAAAAATAGAGCATACTATCCCACAGGAACTGTTTCTTTTTCCGGGATAAAAAGTAGCCTTTGTCACTGTCCAGGTCCTCAAATATTCCTATGCAAATCATCACGTCGATCCGTTGCTCCGTTGCCGCCTAATTGAACAACAAATGCGAGAAAAAGAGCATACCATCCCACATGAACTGTTTCTTTTTCCGGGATAAAAAGTAGCCTTTGTCACTGTGCAGGTCCTCAAATATTCCTATGCAAATCATCACGTCGATCCGTTGCTCCGTTGCCGCCTAATTGAACAACAAATGCGATAAAAAGAGAGCATACTATCCCACAGGAACTGTTTGTTTTTCTGGGATAAAAAGTAGCCTATGTCACTCTCTAGATCCTCAAATATCCTATGCAAAAATAACGTCTATCCGTTGCGCCCTTGCCGCTTAAATGAACAACAAATGCGAGAAAAAGAGCATACTATCCCACAGGAACTGTTTCTTTTTCCGGGATAAAAAGTAGCCTCTGTCACTGTCCAGGTCCTCAAATATACCTATGCAAATCATCACGTCGATCCGTTGCTCCGTTGCCGCCTAATTGAACAACAAATGCGATAAAAATAGAGCATACTATCCCACAGGAACTGTTCATTTTTCTGGGATAAAAAGTAGCCTTTGTCACTGTCCAGGTCCTCAAATATTCCTATGCAAATCATCACGTCGATCCGTTGCTCCGTTGCCGCCTAATTGAACAACAAATGCGAGAAAAAGAGCATACCATCCCACATGAACTGTTTCTTTTTCCAGGATAAAAAGTAGCCTTTGTCACTGTCCAGGTCCTCAAATATTCCTATGCAAATCATCACGTCGATCCGTTGCTCCGTTGCCGCCTAATTGAACAACAAATGCGATAAAAAGAGAGCATACTATCCCACAGGAACTGTTTGTTTTTCTGGGATAAAAAGTAGCCTATGTCACTCTCTAGATCCTCAAATATCCTATGCAAAAAATAACGTCTATCCGTTGCGCCCTTGCCGCTTAAATGAACAACAAATGCGAGAAAAAGAGCATACTATCCCACAGGAACTGTTTCTTTTTCCGGGATAAAAAGTAGCCTCTGTCACTGTCCAGGTCCTCAAATATACCTATGCAAATCATCACGTCGATCCGTTGCTCCGTTGCCGCCTAATTGAACAACAAATGCGATAAAAATAGAGCATACTATCCCACAGGAACTGTTTATTTTTCTGGGATAAAAAGTAGCCTATGTCACTCTCCAGGTCCTCAAATATTCCTATGCAAAAAATAACGTCGATCCGTTGCGCTCTTGCCGCATAATTTAACAACAAATGCGAGAAAAAGAGCATACTATCCCACAGGAACTGTTTGTTTTTCTGGGATAAAAAGTAGCCTATGTCACTCTCCCAGGTCCTCAAATATACCTATGCAAAAAATAACGTCGATCCGTTGTGCTCTTGCCGCATAATTTAACAACAAATGCGAGAAAAAGAGCATACTATCCCACAGGAACTGTTTGTTTTTCTGGGATATAAAATAGCCTATGTCCTTCCCCGGGATACAACCTATCCCTGTACCAAATTTCATCAAAATCGGTTGAACGGTTGGGCCTTGAAAGCGTAGCAGACAGACAGACAGACAGACAGACAGACAGACAGACACACTTTCGCATTTATAATATTAGTATGGAAGTATGGATAATATGCGCTCTTTGTAATCTATCTTTCTCTCATTCTTTTTTGTTTACGTATTTCTTAATATTATGCATACGAGTTAAAATGCAGTGTCCTTCACCACACATTTCTTTAAAAGAAACATTATTCGTTATATGAAATATTTAAATATATTCGAAAACAATTTTTCACACACACACAGTTTCATGAATATTCACACAAGGAATATGAAACATGATTAGTTACACTTTAGATTGCATCTTGGGGGTAGTTATCTTTGTTCTCGTATATAGATTTAACACTTGGGCTCACTCCAACGGGGTGGGCTATGACGATACAAATAATTCTCATGTGAGTCTGAACTTGGTATAAAATATCTTGAAGATTTGCGGTAAAATTTAACGATTTTTCCATTCATAATTTGAAATTCCACAAACAATGAAATAAATATTTTGTCTTTTAAGCTGTGGAAATGTTTTCGATAAATTCATAACTTAACAAAAATATATACATACAAATTCGTTAAAAACATAAAAAATATCTTCTTTAATAATTTTATTTTATTAAGTTTGCTGTTTTGACCATTAGGCCGCTTATTATATTGGTACTATTTTGAATTAACAGTTGGCTTTCTTTTATAAGCTTAAAATATATCGCAAATAATACTTAAATTTAATCTATAACGGCTGTATTTATTTACTTTAAAGTATAACTTCAAGTTAAAATAAATTTCGCGATAAAAATATTACTCAACAATTTTTTAACGACGCTGAACTATTTATTATAATGGAAATGGAATTTATTATACGCATATGGAGCCAATAACTACAAACTAAGCAATATTTTCTGCAGACTTCACACTGAAATGTGGAGCTGAAAAAGTTTTTCCTCCGCAGTTTTAATTACTTTTCCGCGTCCAAAACGAATTTGCTCACTGGCCAAAAATAAGCAAATAAGTTGCTTAAATAAAACGCATACTTATATAGGCAAAATGAAATACAGATATTTTTAAAGGTAAAATTCATAAAATATGAATTTGATGAATTTTTGCACCCTACAGAAATTAATAACTGAAGTAAGTTTAAAGTTACCTTAAAATTCAGATCGATGAGTGAGCTACGAACCAGCTGCGAGCTACGAAAAGCAGTATAGATAACGAAGTCGTTCGAGTTAAAATACCCCGTAGAATTGGTAGTTCATCGATACAACTCACAAGTCACAAATGAACAAGAATTGCAAGACCACCATGGCCGAGTTGTCAAGGCGCTCAGGGCGCGATTTCCCAGAGAGACGCAGGTTCAAATCCCGCCGATTCCGCAATTTTTTGATATGTATTTAAGTAAGTTTAGAAACTTTCCTCGAAACTTTCCACTGCAATCATACTAATATTATAAATGCGAGAGTGTTTGTTTGTTGGTTTATCGATTTGTTGGTTTGTCCTTCAATCACGTCGCAACGGAGCAACGGATCGACGTGAGTTTTGGCATGGGTATAGTTGAGGACCTGGAGAGTGATATGGGCTACTTTATATCCCGGAAAATTAAGGAGTTCCCGCGGGAATCAAAAAATCTTGAACCACGCGGACGAAGTCGCGGGCATCAGCTAGGAAAATTATAAAAAAGAATTGCAAGATCATGGTTTTGTAAAGATCCACTAGTATAGCGTTTTAATTGAAATTGGCACGGCGCGCCACATAAAACTGTTCAGTTCACTCAGAACTGCAGCGAAATGGAACCACTATAATTTGAACTGTAAGCCTAACCTTTGACGACCTCCTTGGTGCAGTGTTGAGCGCTGTTGTCTTAATATGCGGAGGTCCCGGGTTCGATCCCCGGCAGCTTCAATTTGAGAATCTATATAATTACTGAATTTTCCCTGGTCTAGCCTGGTGGGAGGCTTCGGCCGTGGCTAGTTACCACCCTACCGGCAAAGTCTTGCCACCAAGCACTTTAGAGTTCCAGTACGATGCCGTGTAGAAACCGAATAGGGGTGAGGGTTTAATATAACTGCCATGCCCCTAACAGGTTAGCCTGTTACCATCTTAGACTGCATCATCAGTTACCATGAAAAAAAACTACAAGTACTTGCTGGTAAATTTTAATCGTTTTAGGCGATTATGAAGTAGTGAAGGATCCGCGAGCCCACCGGATCCCAATTATTCAACCCCCTTACTGGCATGTACTTTAAGGGCAGGGTTCAAAATCTTTAACTAAAAGGAATATGGCGCAGAGAAAGATAGATTTTATAAAGATAGACAAATGGTAGGGAAGAAGAAAAGCGCTACAGATAAGCCGGTTATAAATATTAAAATAATAATATGCTCCACCACTCACGAAACTCTTAAATCACTACGCTATCTAATTGATTTGGGTGAAAATTATACAGTTCCATAAATTCACGCCGTATCTTTTGACGTCATCAAAACAAATACACCGATTCAAAGGGCACGTTGATGTTACTGTTGGAACATAAATTCCACTTATCGTGTTCATCTATAATATACAATTTGCTTTTGGGCTTACAATAACTAAAATGAACTGTATTTAACAGCTCAGTTACATTTGTCATGAACTGAATTATTGCTTTGATTAAATCATAGTCGTTATGCGGAAATTAATTTAATAGGCAGTATTAGATATTCCTCAGATACTTTCATAGCTATGTGTTAGCATTATCACCTTTTGTCATTATATCTCATGAAACGGAAGTATTACATCAGTCGATTTGACTCGTTTCATGTCATTCGATTTAATATGCGGATACGGACGCCATATTGAATATAGGTAGTATAAATACGAGTGTTTTGACGATGGTAATTCAGTCTCCTGCCGGCAGACTCAGCGATTATTGAATACTTTTGTGTTTAGATCGCAATTTGATTCAGAGCTTAACGATAGCAATCGTGGCCAACTTTTATCTAATTATATTAAATCTCTCGTGGAACCTCTACACGTTTAACCATTTACTCGTGCAAGTTTCAAATGAGAGAACAAATATATTAAAAGTATTTTATTAAATCCCACTTCTGAACTGTACAACTGTTGGGCGGTCGGGTGTAACAAACAGACAGTGGCAGAAACGGACAGACTGATGACTAGACACAGATAGGCATGTATCTTCTTTATCAGCCTTTGCCTATCCTATATTTGATAGGTCTCGACCTCGGGCATAAGATCAAATTAAATAGTAATAGTAATATTTACATTTCACATTAAATGATTCCATTTGATTTGATTCATAAAATTTCGCTTGGCAATAGCCGATATACTACTTGTTTTCATTAAACAAGTGACGGGCGCATTAAAGCATAGAGCAAAGTGTTGTAAGCCATTACACCTCCGAGCAGGCATTACTCTCAGTTTCGCCTTCTGCTTCAGATCCCCGTACTTTCGCTTAAGCCACATCAGACCCTCATTTGCACCGTGATTGTGATTTACGCGTTTACATTACTTATTTAGCGGGATAAAAAAATACTAGGATCTTATAATATACAGGATATTATACTGGTGAAAGAATTTCAGTTCGTTGATCAAATACTGAAAAATGTGTCTGCCGTTAAATTCATGAAATTGCAGCTGGGGTCCGTGTCACGAGAGGAGGCCCGCGGCAATGGGATATTTGACTACTAGCAACGTACTATTACCTATTCTGTGCTACAGTAGTCGAATAAGTTATTTTTCACACCACTCGCTCGACAATGCCTAATTACAAGACCTGTCTAAACTAATATTATAAAGAGGAAAGATTTGTTTGTTTGTTTGTAATGGATAAACTCCAAAACTACTCAACCGATTTTAAAAAATCCTTTCACTTATACATAGAAAGCTACTTTATCGGCGAGTAACATAAGTTATATTTTATTTTCAATAAAATTAGAGATAGATGAATGAAGACGGAAAAAAACGTAAAATCTGAGCGCTTCCGTGGCGTGCGCTGCGTTAATAGTAAAAGTTACACGAAAACAATGTATAGTGGAATTGTGCCTCTTAAAAAAAAAGTCCGCGATAGCATATTATATCTATCTTTTAAGGACGTCTCACAATAACCATTTTTATGATTTTAAAACAAAGCTTCACTTTCGAAGGTGTTTGTACTGGCATTTTTTTTAACCTTATCAAAATAAAATAGTTTGTAAAATAGGTGAAAGAATTTTTAAAATCGGTTGAGTTTTTGAGTTTATACAAACAAACAAATCTTTCCTCTTTATAATATTAGTTTAGATGGACTATTATGATGATTAGTGCTACCCGTGTGAAGCCAGGGGCGGACCGCTAGTTAATTATAAAGGTCATCCACGTTCCAAAACAATGTTTTAAAGGTCTTATGCAATGCACCGTGGTTCACCAAAAATTCTGAAGTGCACGAGCTTATATAGAAATTCCCACAGTGAAGGAGGAAATATAAATATCACTCGTGGCCTATAAACAGAGACTTGAGTGTCATAAAAATTACTATGTCAGTATGTTTCTTCTTAAAAGGGCAAGATTGGCCAGCATAATATTATAGTACTTATAACTAATAAAATTAATTGTACTGGTACCTTTGAAGGGATAAGCCTAAACTTCTAACTATACATATAAACACCACATATCTGTTTATAGTCCTAGGACTGATCGCAGATGGACAAAAGCGGAGGGGAAAAAAATATAAAGGTCATTCAATGACCTTCTATACAAGAAGGTCATTGAGGTCATTACATTCATTAGCTTTGCGGGGCTACTTTTGAAATTTGAATTACGTGTGCGTGTTTGTTCCTGTGTTTTTATTGTGTTATTGTATTACTCACTAACCTGGAATGCGCCATGTTTATCCTGTTTCAATAAAGCGTGAAGTATTTCTCCATTGAACGGTTTCCCTTTTGTCGACATTTTGAATTTCATATTGTGAGCCGTTCAAAGCTCTCGCTTCGCAACTGTTCCGTTGGCTCCACTGCAGTAGGTACAGTCTTTGCGAGATATTTATTTTGAAACGAGCTCTTTCCCACGATTTCCTCCACACAAAAGTTTTAGTATTGCTGACATAAATACAAAAACATGCTAACATCTCTTTTTCATTATAATTTACTAGACGATGCCGGTAACTCCGTAACGTGGATTTTTGTTTTATACATTTTTTTATTTGGACAACCAAAAATTGTTGCATTCAAAAATTAGACCCAGTTAGTAAACAGTAACATGTACAATTTATCGAGGTGTCACATCATTCACTAAAAAAATAATAATAAGTTGAGTAAGTAGGTACATTACAAAAAATACCTAATAAAAAAAAATGCGGATATATATTTTGATTATCCGAGATAAAAATTGGCCTACGGCTCTTTACAGGTTCCCAACTTATTGCTCCGTTGTGGTATTATTGAATGACAAACCAATAAATAAGCACTCTTTCCAATTTATAATATTATATGTACGCCTATTATTGGCCATATTATTGGCCTAATTCTTGCTAGCCTAGCTATTTTATTGACTTAATAAAATCAGGGGATTACTGTTACTACCATTGCTTAGAGCAGTATTTTTTCAAAATGAGAGTTTTACGTCACGAACCTTGAGGTCATTAAAATAAGAATTATAATTCTAAAACACAACGACTACAACATTAAAACAATTCGGATTTAAGCGGTGGTAGTATGCCCCTTGGCCCAAAATTCTATTTTTTTTAATCCACTACAAGCTAGCCCTTGACTGCGATCTCACCTGATGGTAAGTGATGATGCAGTCTAAGATGGTAGCGGGCTAACCTGTTAGGGGCATGGCAGTTATATTAAATCCATACCCCTTCGGTTTCAACACGGCATCGCACCGGAACACTAAATCGCTTGGCGGCACGTCTTTGCTGGTAGGGTGGTTACTGTCTGGTATCCCTGGTCTGGTCTGGTAGCCACGGCCACCAGACCTGCAGACCAGGGATAATTCAGAAATTATAAATTCCCAAATTGACCCTGCCGGGGATCGAACCCGGGACCTCCGCACGTTAAGGCAACAGCGCTTAACACTGCGCCACGGAATATCTATATTGTACAGCTCTGTATTTATATATCGCGCGATTGTTTCGGTCGTTACAAAAATATACGTTGCATGTGAAATGCCATACCTTATCATAATTGCTGATAGTAATTTATGTAACATGGATAACGCATCGTAATTTAGTTACCAAAATTACGGCTAAAAACATAAGTTTCCGTAATTACTGGCACAGTGGCTACTAATTTCAGCCGTTTAATTGAATTATGTGAATCTGAACACAGCGCTGCAGTGGTCGAAGCGAGCGCATAAATTCTAGAAATTCTTGTTCACTATGAATTAACTGGATTGATTTAATATAAAGCCCAAAATCCAAATCAAACGATAACGTAGGTTATAGAGCTCAGTTTGGAGTACATGATTTCATATTCCATTCATCATCACTGATTTTATGAATGGATCTCCTATTTTGACTGTCAGGATTATTCTTCCAATATTATGAATGCGGAAATGTGTTTGTTTGTTAATATTTGGTTTTTCTTTTAATCGCACTGCAAAGGAGCAATGGATCGTTGTGATTTTTTTCATGGGTCTAATTGAAGATAAGTGTGACTGGAGAGGGGCAAGAGCTACTTTTTATACCGGAAAATTCATGATTATATAAATGACTAGCTGACCCGGCGAACTTCGTACCGCCTTAGTATGCAAAATTAAATGTACCTATATTTTTCAATATTTCTGAGAGATTTTCTTAATATTTTTTTCCGTAAGAACCTTCTCCTAATAATAACAAATACAACAAAAAAAGAATTAGTGAAATCGGTCCAGCCATTCACGCGTGATGCCGTAACCAAGGAAAACGGGTTTCATTTTTATATATATAGATATAGGAGGGAAGATTTGACTTACTCCCTCATTTCACGATGCATGGGTCAGCAGTTCCTTGTATCTACATTCTACACACTAATACCCTTTAGTTCTATGGGATATTGAGTGATTAATGCTCGAAGCTTCTAATATTGTTAGTAGATCATAGAATAGTCATAGAATAGTTTGACTGCAAAGGAAACCATTCTTTTTGCAAACAAAAAAAATATGTATCGCGAGTTTCGTCGGAAAATATCTTTTTCCTGTATAAAGTATTCCTTTCAAAGGCGTAGCTTTGTGTGAAAATTAAAAAATAACAACAACAACAACAGACTTTCCTAAGGTTTGAATATAAAAGGAACCTATTTATAACTACCTAGACGCAAAGACCAGTTTATATTTTATTATAGAATTTGCGTATTTAAAATGTATTGGAATAAGAGAATTACAACTGAGAATTCCGTAAAGCAGAAGTTCGAATGTAATGTATCACCACTAACAAATACTAAAACACACTAGAACCAGAAAATAGCGATAAGCCATCGCAATTCTGTAGTAATCAAGTTCCGTGCAGCTCGAAATTTTGACCATAAGAGCAAAAAACACGTCGGACCGGACAGGACAATATATCCCTGCAAGAACCCCGTTGAAGGCGAACGGCATTTTGTCATGTCGTCTAGTGTGCGCGTTCCATATAAAAGTGAATGACGTGGACGCCTTGATCAGACAAATCCGTAGTGTGTTGCCGCTCTAAAAATTAACATGAAACAATAACAAAAAACGAGTTCATTGTTAGTACCTATTCTTTGCTGTTACGCCATTGTTTTTTTATATTATTTGTGAAGAAGCCAAAAGAATAACTCTCAAAATTATTATTATTCAACTATGGTAATATATAATTCTCATTTACAATTCCACTTTCGCAAGGGAGTTGTGATTTATCGGGGTGAAAAACAAGGTAAGGTTGATCCGAGATAGGAGTTGGTCCGTGTGAAATGTCTCTTGAGGCTTACCCTCGATTCCATGATATCAGATTTTTGCCAATTTTTGGCCATTTCAGAACTGACGCTTAGTACGAGAATTTCGCAGTTATCGCAAACGATATTTCGAGCTTTAATTAAAAGATATAGACAACAATGATTCATTCATTAATTTTCAAAGAATTTTTGACATGACTAATACCTATTCTGAGCCTATTTTTTACCGACTTCCGACTTTAGAGGAAGTGACATGACTCCAAATCCTCAAACCTGACACTAAAAAGTTAAAAATAAAAATTCTTTCCAAAAAACCGACTTCCAACGTCACTGTAAAGTAAAAAATAATTTTTATATCTACCCACTATGTTGAAGTTGTGCGGGTATAACAAGCATCAGGCTCGCCAGACTTCAACATAGTGGGTAGAAATAAAAAATATTTTTTACTTTACAGTGGCGTTGGAAGTCGGTTTTTTGGAAATAATTTTTATTAGGGTTTGGCAACAAAGTTTAAGTCTTGTGCCACAAAATCGAAAAAGATATATGAAATCCTGAAATAGTTTGCAAGAGTTAGGCGTTTGAAAAACGTAAACGTTTTAAGAGCTCTCAATAGCCCCCGGTCCTAAAACATAATATACTACGGTACTAAAACATAATATTATAAAAACTTACAGAAATAATTGAAGTTACGTAATATACGTAAACTCATACTAGGACAATGTACGTTAATGTATTGGCTCAGAGTATCTGATCATAATATTAACGTCTGACATTAATGGCTACGTATATATTTTGATAGCAGATGACAATTAATGAGCAATTTTCATATTTTTTTGAGAATAGTTGATTATTGCTCTACTTTCTGGATTATATTGGCAGTTAATAAGTATCAATTATTGTTCGTGTTTTTGGATTGTTATTCGAGTGCCTTCTACCTACCACTTATACGATCTAAGGAATTTGGCAAAAGCTGCCTTGTTTTCAAGAAAAGAAAAATTCTTGGAAGTTCATTTTCGACAAGAAGAGCCAAAGTTTCCCCCCCCTGGAAGTTGGGTCTATTAAAAAGAACTCCCCGTTACAAAAAAAGTACTCATACAACATCATGTTTATAGCAGATAAATGCTATTAATAGAATCCATTAATCTAATTAGACTCATTCTGATGTGTAGAGAACTGTGAAATGCCTAAAGGATAAGTTAAAGCTTCTCGGTAAGTTAAGGCTTGTTCAGACAGATATATAGGAACTCGTACTCGTATTAATTGGAGTCTTAGATCCAAGTTGAATGTAACAAACTTAGCTTTCTTCGTAAGTGTATTGCGAAGTTCACTTAGAGCAAGTTTTGAGGCTGTTACATACGCACCAGAGCGTTTTCGTATGTTAAGTACAGAGTTAGTTACCTACATATTGCAACAAAACCTCGTAGTAACATGTTATAACTATTAATTATTGATTATTACAAGGTGATGGCCCGCAACATCATTTGCGTGGATTTTTAGGGTTCCGTACTTCAAGAGGAAAATAGAAACCCTTATAGGATCACTTCGTTGTTTTTTAATCCTGAAGACATAATATGACTGTCGATCTTTTGATGCGTCGATCTTCTTATGCATTAGAAGCTAATTCGATACCAAATTTCTTCAAAACCTGTCAAACGGATGGGCTGTGAAAAGATTTTTACTAGACTGAGGATAGAGATAGGATTTACTAGACTGAGAGTTTTTCAGTATTTATCGATTCCCTCATAGGGAATTAGCAAACTTCACATTCCATTTTGCTAATACTTTTAAGATCTTGCACTTAATCTTAAAGAATCTCCTTTTTTTTGAAAAAAGTTGAGTAGATTTTCACTATTCGAAAGCTATGTTTTCATTCACATTGTCGATAGTGCGGACTTTTACGATGATTTCGATATATATTATCATGTGTTGTCTGCCTTATATCTACGGCGACATCTAATATAAAGTTGACTGCTTTCACTGTTCGATGGCAATGTTTTTGTTCGCTATTCAGTCAGAGTGGGCTTAATGTCTCGTAGCGTATGCTTGGAGTACCAATATGTCGGCTAAGCCCGCCTAAATGTATCTTTGTGACAGACAATCCATTCTACTTAAAAAGGACTCCCACTAGTGCAACTCACAGCACGTAACCCAGTCCGCTGACAGTCGTAAACTTAAGATAATGTTGTTACGATGTAATCCATTGAAAAGTATACAAACTTAGTAAAACAAACTAGCAATCCTTGATCATATGCATCTTATTCACGATTCACGCGTACATTTTTGTATTTTTAATTGATCACTTGATCAATGACAGAGGTGACTATTGTGACCGACCTCATTCTATAGAACGATTGCATCGGTTTACGAGCGTATGTGACGGGCGCTCTTTCCGAGTAAGTGTTGAAGTTATGATGGGCTTTTACAGCGATTTCTTTCTTTATTTATAGACGCTCTTACTTCATTCGTAGCGACAACAGAAGGGGAGTAGTTGATAAATTGAGTTGTCGAGTACTTACGATATAAGTATTTCTAGAAAACTTTGTAGAGTTATTTTGCATATTAACTTTCGTATTGGAATTTGTCTAAGTGACACTATACGTACCTAATTTTGTAAGAGTATTTCAATACGCTTGGATAATAACAAGAAGTTTATTTGATGAATTATGACAAAATTATAACTATTTTGACTTACTATGTAACAGAACCATTGATGTAGAATTTTAGTACATTCTATTTCAATGAACAGAACTAAAATCTTAGTGGGATACGGTACAACTGATAATACCTTTTCGAGATGTTGTCTTGTGAAACAAAGAGGCGTGTTTTTTTTTTAAAGTCTCTCTTAAAACTCAAAGTCGCCGGTGTCATTAAAAGTTAACCTCTATCCTAGGATACCTAAGAATGATCGAAGTATATAGATGTCAATTCTTCATGTCATTTTTAAAAACTTAAATCCACGGGCAAACGTTGCGGGAATCCACCACCACCCAGCCCATCAACGTCCCACTGCTGAACACCGGCCTCGAATCGAAATCTCATAGGAGAGAGGGAATTAGAGCTTAAACCCACCACGCTGCTCCAAAATATTGCGGGAATCATCTATGTGTGACCAAAAATCTTAATATAATTACAGTGACTGACGTTTTTTGAAAAAAAAAAGCGACAACAAAATAAATCCTTTAGACTAGTTTGGTTTATTTGACAATTTACAACGATTTTAAATATAAAAACCAAATCTCACTGCGACCAATTCCAATCACGTGTTCCGTTTAAAATGTTTTCTGCAAATAAAATTCCACTTCATGTTTGAAATGCAAAACGGGACAGATTTGGATGTTTTTTGCAAACATCATGCATCGCGGCGGCCGCACCGGCGTGCATAGATACGGCCATGCTGTTTGTATAATAGCGGTCAAGTGCGAGTCTTCGGCATATAATAATGTCCTCCCGACCGAATTTCGGCCACAGCGGCCTATCTCCGGAGTGATTAGCGGGGGAGATAGTATAGTGCACAAGTGTGTGCGCGTACACAGGTGCAGTCTTTGTTCCTTTACTCTCATAGCCCGATGGGACACCAAAACACGTGTTGCTCGAGTGCAGCGGTGTTTCTACCCAACGAGAAGCCTACATTATTTCCCCAGCAACACTACTGGAAGTCCTCGCCGACCTGGGTGGCCTGCTCCGATTCTGGAGTTAGCTCGGCTGGCTGGAGTGATCCAGCGCGGAGTCACACCAGCGGTTTCACGCACAGCGGACTCCTACGTCCAAGTGCAGAAAATAATCCCAGGACACGAAGAAGAAGAAGAAACCCGATGGGACGGAAAATCCGACACGACCGGTGAGAGGTCAGGTTTTTAACGTGCTCTCCAAGGCATGGGGGTGAAACACCGCCAACTTCATGACTTCTTCATGAATTTCTTGATAGAAAACTCCAATACTTGCTATGGACCTCGTTGGCCACAGTCAAACTTCCTAACCACTAGACCAGAATAGGCGAACCTTTAAGTACATTTTTTCTAAAGAAATGTTTATTAAGGTCATAGATGTGCCATCAAATAATTTTGACTTTGTGAAAAAACTCTTTATTTACTCCAAGAAAAATACATTTTGCAATGTCTCAATTATACGCGTTATTTAAATTAAAGTAAAATTAGTGTGACTTCTGTTGTTGCAGATCAGATGACAAATAACTTACATTAGGGTTTTTTACGAAACGAGGCAGTTAACGAGGCGGCGCAATGTAATATGACGACTACGATTTATAAGACCCCTCGATTGTGTAAGACAATCGTTGTTGTAAATGTTTTTTTTTATCCACCACAAGTTAGCCCTTGACTGCGATCTAACCTGATGGTAAGTGATGATGCAGTCTAAGATTGTAGCGGGCTAACCTGTTAGGGGCATGGCAGTTATATTAAACCCATTCCCCTATTCGGTTTCTGCACGGACTCGGTTCGTACTGGAACGCTTAAACGCTTGGCGGCACGTCTTTGTCGGTGGTAACTAGCCACGGTCGAAGCCTCCACTCCTAATTTTTGATTTGATTTAATTTCTGAATTTTCCCTGGTCTGGCCACCAGGCCTTTCCCAAAATTCAGAAATTATAAATTCCTAAATTGACCCTGCCGGGGATCGAACCCGGGACCTCCGCACGTTAAGACAACAGCGCTACACACTGAGGTCGTCAAACAAAACTAGAAATTTGGACATCTATCAGACCAGACGCCTAAAAGGCCCCATTCATGTACTCGCCGAACGTCAGGGTTGCTGATGTACCTACCTGCACGGGCTAGTTCGTAAATTTTTGTTACTTGCTATAGATACAAATATCAAATTATCTAGCGCTAAATTCGATAATTTAGCGCTAACACATTAACTTTGCTTGCACTTGCCGAATGCATTGTCTCAATGTGTACTGGTAGCTCATTTTCGAGAATAGAGAATGGAGTCAGATAAATAATCTTTGCCCATTACGTTTTTCCAAACAACGATAAATCACTATCACAGGCTTTCTAGAGTCCTGATGCACAATTCATGTTGGGCTCTTTAGGGCCTTTTCATGTTTTATCCGCTTTATAATGGAGCAAACCTTTTATTAAAATCACATAAAAGCGATTTTTTCTATTGAGATTATTGAATGTTCATTCTCTTTACAGTTTGATAGTCATCTGCCTGTTTTTGTGTCTATAATATTGTGTTTATTTTCAGGAAGAGTATTTAGAACTCTAATTACCCATAGAACTAAAACAGGTCTTATTTACCTACTCAATGACAAAAAGTCATCCTTCAAGACATGGCTGCTATAGTTATATGAAAAATCACTCAAAATTCATAATTCAAATGTTTTTTTAATCAAATAAACTTTTTCAAGTGCTTTTCGAATCGTTGAGTGGATCTACCACTGTTTTGGAATGCCATTCCTACCGAGAAGAACCAACAAGAAACTCGGCGGTTGCTCTTATGAAAAAAATAATTTACAATTTCATTACTAAGTAGATACATAAGTAACCGCTGCCCTTAGCATTGTTGGATGTCCTTAGCACTGCTTATGGCACGTTAGCGGAGATGGGGTCACCGGCTAGTATAAAATAAGTATAAAAGTGACATCAAAGATATAGGTTTCATACGTTTTGTCCATTGGCGTTCGGCCAGCCGGTCTTTGACTCCGACACCACTATTCCATTATCGTAATAGAGTTTTGTACTGGCCGGATGCGCATAAAATAACTCCGCCCGGTTAATGAATATGCGCTAGGGGTTAACCGGGCAGAAATTTAATTATAGAGTTAAACAAAATCTAGTTTATGTGGACATTGGACCGACCCATTTTCTATCGGTATCACTATATGGCAGTGACTTCGTTAGAATACATAATTGAGTGATTAGTGTCAAAATTTTGTAACTAGAATATAATTTATAGAAAGATAATGCGGTAGATATTACAGTGGACAAGTGTGTACTCAAACAGGGGTATAGGTACTCCCTTCCCTCAGTCTCATAATCCGATCCAACACGACTAGATAGAAATAAGACGCTAGTCCTATTTTAGGTGATATTCGAGGTAGTAGAAGTTTTATTATTAACTAGATGATAGCCGTGACTTCGTCCGCGTTGATTAAGTTTTTTTTTATACCCGCGGGAACTCCTTAAATATCCCGGATAAAATGTCCTTGTTTTTCCCCAGGATGCAACCTTTACCAAATTTCATCAAAATCAGTTGAAAAGATCAAGACGTAGCAGACAGACAGACAGACACTGAACTATTCCTTAAGTCCAAATGAACAATAACTGAGTTAGCGAAACAATAGACCAATGGGGGGAGTTAACAAAGAAGAGAACAGAATTTTATGCATAAAACATTGAACTAAATAAAATACATTCAAACCACTTCCGTACGTAGCTGCATGAATAATAAAGTCAACTACTTTCTTAGGGTAAATGAATTAATAAGAATAAAGTCAAATATAATGGCAAACACTCAAAAGTAAATAAAGTCAGTGTTTGACTTTTCAAAACTCGTCTCAGAAGGGTTTAAACATTTATATTTCTCGAGAATTCAGAGCACAGTTTCGAGTAGGAACGTGGATGAAATGTGTATGTAAGAGTAAGATGATTAAAAGGTCAAATTCTCCCGGTCATCCCCCGGTATTGCTGAAAATTTCTTTTGTTTGTAAATGAAATGTTATTCTTAGTATTTTATTTCCCATATAAAGGATTTACGACATTCCAATGAAATTGTATGCCGACCACTCTGAATCTTTAAGAAATTGAAGTCCACAGAAACGTTGTTCCATTTTAGAAGATAAAGCTAATAAGATATTTTTATTATTTGGTTTGGCATACCTAATATTTGTCATTCGCTCCGAACTAAGACCTCGCGTCCTTTGAGTTCGGACCGTAGTTACGAATGGAAGGCGTAGCTTCGGTAGACGGACGACACCAAGCGAGTCGCAGGGAGTAGCTGGATCCAGGCGGCACAAGACCGTGGCTTGTGGAGGACCCTACAGGAGACCTATGTCCTGCAGTGAATGACGACGACGTAGTTACCAATAGAATATACATTTTTTTCACATACATGTTTATGCTGTGATATTACACACTTTATTTTACACTTAAATACTCAATTTTATCTGCCCATAAAGAGCAACAAGATAATATTATTCTTCGAAAATAAATAATCATCCAGCCACATGGTAAATATTTTACTTATATATGTCCCCGTAAGATTGTAAAATCCGTTAGATTATAATCTAACGGTTTCTATCCCGCTAGATTATAAACTGTCGAAAGATTGTGAACCGTTCAATGTTCTGAGTATTAATTTATGAAATATTTATTGTTTTTACGTTTTCTTGTCTCTTTCTTGTACAGTTCGCGCGCGAGTTGAATGCAGAGTAAATGTAGGTGTCACCATACATTTACTCTGCATTCAACTCGCGCGCGAACTATAGGTCAGGTTAGGGTTTGACATGAATATTCAGGTAGTGCCCGGCCGCAGGCCGGGCACTTAGGTTCTATCGGGTTAATATACCTAATATATTACAATTTACCGAAAAATAACGCGTTAAATTGTAAGCAGTATGTTACGGTTCACAATCTGTCGAAAGTTTATAATCTATCGAGATAAAAAACGTTATATTATAATCTAACGGTTTTTACAATCTTACGGTGACATATACAAACGAAAGGCCAAGGAAATTGAAGTAGATGAATAAAATTTTATGAAACGAAACTTTACGAAGGGTAAAATTAAAAAGCCATTTCTACGAGAATTCGACCGCAAGTGCTTTAATCTGATGTTAACTCGATTCCAGAATGCTAACTTTTTAGAGAGCGACTGGATGGTTCGCAAAATAAGTTTGATAAGTTTTGAGAAAGACTATTATAAAGACGAATGTTAATTACAGCGATAGCCTTTGATGGAGTACCTACCTATCTCCCTAGATATTTTATCATCCCCTCGTTCTTTCAATCGTCAGAAGTACACACTTTTATTTGTGATCATCAACAACTTTTTAACACTATCAAATGCGGAAAAGCATGCCTTTTATAACTGCCTCGTTGGTTTAGTGGTTAGCATGTTTGACTGCGGCCTACGAGGTCGCGGCCTGGGGCACAAGTCGTGGAAGGTAGATGCCACACGAGCCATGTTCCAATATGCTATTAAATTTGTCATACAATTGCTCCTTGCTTTCATTGAAAAACGAGAGCGAGGCAAGGGTACCAACCGAAACCCTTGCACTCGCTACGCCTCGAGTCGCCTCGTTGAAAGCGTTGGCTCAGAGCTCTGATGCACAATCGTGTTAGACGGTACTCGTATTATCCCGGAGTCTTATTTACTATTTTCTTTGTTTTAAATTGCTTCACGTAGGTACAGAATATATTTGTGATACAGATTTAATTTAGAGCATGTGGGTTCTCTATCCATTTGCTTACAATCTAATTCGTACTTTGAAATAAAAGGCCTTTCGGTGAGGCACATTGTGGATCAAATATCGTTCAATGCGTGCTGTAAAAATGCATTGTCATTATTAATTGTATGGGCAGAAAGATTATGTGTATGTATCAATGTGGATTTAGGTTTTTTGGAACCTTGGGAATTTATTTCCCTGGGATACAATCCCTCCACCAAACAACAAAATCGGTTGATCAGATGGGCCGTCAAAGTGTAGTAGACATACAGAAATACTTTCGCATGTATAATATTAGTATGGATTAGAGTGATACCGTGAAAAGTTTATTTAATAATATTTTGACTGTTCTCGTATTTACCTTTCTTCAAGAGAAGCGTTAAATTATTATTTACATTAGCTGAGTATTAAAAGCGTAGCATTCCCGTACCAACATCATAATGGCAGAATGATTAAAATATCCGAACGATTCGTGGTGCCATGGGATTGTCTTTTGTGTAGGGAATTAACGTTGTTTTATGAAAATTTTCCAGCGAAAAATATAGGATATTCTGTTTTGTATACGGAGCGTAATTGTAATTTGTAATTGGTTTCTGTTACTAGGAATTTATTATGAAAGTATGATTTATTGAATTGTTCGAAATTATTTGTTAAGCATTCGCATGTACATTCATTAAATTTGATTTGAATAGGTACACTATCATGAAATAAATTTTACATATTCGTGGAATAGCTGTATCATCGATACTACCTATATTTGTATATACTACCATTCAGTGAACTTATATTATTGACTAGCTGAGGCCCGTGACTTCGTTCATGAGTCTTAAAAACAAAGCAAAAAATTGTAATTAAGTTTTATAGGTCATAGTTTGACCTTAAGAATTGTAAAAGGTCATCAAGGTAGACAAAGGTTTCGTTCAAGTAGCGACAACTTGATCTAACTTCGTCTGTTACAATTTTTCAGGTTTAGTTTCCATAAAATGTCACAAGTCAAAAAGTAGACCAAATTCGAAACGAAAAGCCTCCACTACTATGCTACTCCTGCTACTTTTCTCTAACTCGCTACATTGCTGAAAGTTTGAAAGGAAGTTATTTCCTTGAACTAATCGAAATCTTATTGAAGTCAACGAGTCGCTCTTACCGCAGTTGGCTTTTTGGAATAGAGGTTAAGATCCATTAAAATATTCGCGGTTTAATTTTCCTGGAGAGGTTTCCACTTTCCTCTATATAGTTTGAAATACTTTTATTGTGCCAGGGTTTACACAGTGCCAGTATTAAGTATAGAGAATTATTAAGCCAAGTTTATCATTTATTTAAAAAAAAAGATGGTAACCTTTACAAAGTAGGTAAGTAAGTATGGCAATTAAAAAACTGTGGTGCAAATAATATAGGACCGATCTATTGAGGCTTTCATTGTTAATGAATTGGTAGCATTAAGGTCTTAGAAAATTTTATTTTTAACTTTTTAGTGTCAGGGTTGAGGATTTGGGGTCAGAATTTTTTATGGGCCCACCTCGAGAGCTTCCTCTAACGACTGATAAAAAAAAATTCAAATCTGTTCAGAAACCACGGAGATATGCACCGACATACATTAAAAAAAAATACGCGCCGCATTGAGAAACTCCTTCTTTTTTGGAAGTCGGTTAATAAAATGGTTATTACTTAGTAGTATGGTATTGGTATGGTTTTCTTAGGTACTGACACAAAGACTAGTCGAGATAGTCGAAGCATTTTGAAGTACCTACTGAAAGCTTGCGTTGATAATGTCATCCGCAAATCTTGGTTAAATTTGAGCGTAATGCTGAGATTATTATCATCATCAATACAGCCCATTAGCGTCCCACTGCTGGACACAGACCCACCACGCTGCTCCAATGCGGGTTGGCGGGCTTTAACGACTATTGTCATGTTAGTGATAATCACCGGGACCGACGGCTTAACGTGCTCTCCGAGGCACGGGGATGAAGCACCACCAACTTCCTAACTCCGAGCTAGTAATGAGAATTTCTAGCCAGACACTTAATTATGCCCCGACCCGGGACTCGAACCCGGAACTTCGTCAGCCGCAGTAACTAACTAACCACTAGACCAACGAGGCAGTTAATGCTGAGATACCTTCTTGTATTTAATTAGTACCTGTACTAGTTAAATATCTATTTCGTGAATACTAGACCGTCGTCCCCATCGAGTTACCAACCTAGTTGTCCCTATATTTTATATGAAACAAATATTGGTTTTTTGATTTGTTGGTTTGTCCTTTAATTATGCTGCAAATGAGCAACTGATCAATGTGATTTTTTGCGTGGGTATAGTTGAGGACTGGAAAATGACATAGGCTACTTTTTATTCCGTGCAAAAACTTATTCCACGCAGACGAAGTTGCGGGCATCAGCATTTGATATAATACCTATTGACTAAGTTATTAAAGAAAAAGCTATACGAGACGATCGCTTGAACTGCTTAGGATTATGTTTTCTTTAAGACGTCTTTTGAAGAAATTCCATAAAAGCATTAAGGGCGAAGATACACTATGGACAGGGCAGGACAAAATATTCGCGGCGAAACGCCGGCGTTGAACGGGATACACGTTACGTCGTTTCGCGAGGGTCTGTGCAGCTCCTCATCAAAGTGCGCATGCATCTTTTTGTCAGCCAGACAATTATATTATGTTTCGTTCGTAGTGTGTTATTGCCCTTAACCTAAACGACGCGGTCGAATTATCGTGAAAAAGCTCGTACTATATAATTTTGTCAGCTACTCTAAATTGGCCAAATGCTATCTTTGTTACAAATACATATAGCGACCGTGTAACCGCGCAGTCACAATATCAAGTGGTCAGGTTTTAACATTAACAAAAGCGATAAAGGCACGTAACGGCAGACCATAGCAATTACAGCTCAATGGGAGTTCCAGCGATATTTGTGCGATTAACCGAGTGAATGTAATTAGTCGATAGTATCGTTTGTTGGTCTGGACTATTGCTTTAGCTGGTTGTTTATTGGTGATTTTTAATGTTAGTTTGTATGAAAGCTTTTGATGTTCCATAGCTGGAAAAAAGCGTGCATGCTGATAGATTACCCCAATGCTGATATTTTATGAACATAACGTATGCTACCTATATTGTATTTTCGTGATAGGAAACGGAATCCTATGTTCTCCTGACCGAATTTCGGCTACGGCAGCCTATCTCCAGAGAGATTAGATAGATATTATAGTGCGCAAGTGTGTGTGCACACACAGGTGCACTCTCTGTTCCTTTACTCTCATAGCCCGATAGGACGAAAATCCGATACACTGGAGAGAAATCAGGAGCGAGACTGACGGTTTTACGTGTTCTCCGAGGCACAAGGGGTGAAACACCGCCAACTTCCTAACACTGGGCTAGTACAGAGATTTTCTTGTGAGAAAATACCCAATTCTTTATGGCCTGACCCGGGACTTAAACCCTGGACCTCGTTGGCCACAGTTGAACCACTAAACCAATACAGCTGCGCACAAATGAAAGCCATACAACAAAATAAGAAGAAGATAAACGATCCAAAATGGCGCAGTGTAACCACTCATAGTTACCTATATTATTTTCACTTCTAGGTTTAGGTCAGACGCTGTCACGACTTACCAGTTGTTTCAAGTGAGTGACGAAAGCGACTCGACGTAACGCGACGCGATACGAATTCATAGAAAACAAACTTATAGTATGTAACAAAGTCTGCCAAGTGAAGGGTCAGTTACTGTTTGATACTTTCGCGTCTCTTAGTATCGAGTCGCGTTGTCGCGACAATTTTCCCTCATGATGTCCAACCGTCGAGAAGAAGAATTTACGAATGATGAAAATAATCTCAATCCTTATATATTAACGGATCCGGATCGCACCAGTGTAAGTACACGAGCTTAAGCTTTTAAATGTATTATAAGACATGACGGCGTTATTATTTCTCAGCAAAACATATTTCGTAACGAAAATTATTAAAGGTTATATTTCTAATTATACTACAGAGAAATGAACAAATTTTGTTTATGTTAAGACGAAAATGAAGAAAGAAATTTGATTTTGTTTCATTACTTCCCTAATTAATGAGCTTTTCGTGTTGTTCATAATTCAACAATGGGAGCAAGTAATTAATTCTCATCTTAAAAGACGTAAATGAAATGTTAATGACATGAAGGCAGAACTTTTTTTTAAGTATTTGAGTATTATTTTTGCTATATTTTTGTGAAGCTTTATTTCGTTGCAAAACCAGCGGCCTAAATCAGTGGCACGGCACCATAGGTATTTTTGCTTACAATTATCCACTGTGGTATCGCGAGATGTACAATTTTTTTTTATTTTTTTATTGTGAGTTTGGAATATTACATACGAAAGACGTTACGTAGGCTCGGCGTTATTCAAGCGTTTGATAATGTTGATAAACATTATGAAATATCTTATTATAGGCTATCAAAACAAAAGAAAACATAACATTTGTAGTAACTAAAAGAAAAGATATTGATACTGTGCTAGAAAATCTTATTTTTAAATCTATTGAGACTCAAAAGAGGCGCATTCACACTGGCTGAATTGCTAAGTAAGCCTTCCGAGGCAGGCACGTGAAGTCTGGGCCCATTTATTCTAGACTAGCTGATGGCCGCGACTTCGTCCGCTTGATTTCCACGGGACCTCTTGATATTTCCGGGGTAAAAAGTTGCCTATTTCCTTCCCCGGGCTACAATCTATCTACCAAATTTCATCAAAATCAGTTGAAAAGATGGGCCGTGAAAGCGTAGCAGAGAGGCAGACAGACGGACAGACAGACACACTTTCGCATTTTTAATATTAGTATGGTTTGGGTTTTTTTTTAATTTCACCTAAACGTACATATCTACACATAACAGAAACGACACGAGTCAACGGATTGCAATTTTAATCTGCCATAATAATCTTTTGCGGTATACAGTAGCCAACTGTTACCACCATCGATATATATGTAGGTAGGTACTAAATGGGCCCTTTCATAGAAAAAAGTTGGACGTCCGACTTTTACAGCGCCTCACCAGTATAGCCCTGTCTTTGTCCCCGCCATAGCGCTGTCCCGCTTTTCAGACTAGATGGCGTTAGTAAATTAGGTCCACATTCTTTGTTTGACAGGGCCCGTCTTAGTATAAGATCCCGTTATAAAACGACCTTCACCGAGATGCTTATTTAATGAAACGTATTTTATATTTAATTTAATATGTCAATAAATATAATCCATATGGGTTGCCTAGCAAATTTCAGTCCAGAGTATGTTTAATTAATAATTTAAAAAAAATATTTTTTTAAACATTTCACCGGTATGATTATTAGATAAATTCTATACCAATCGAAAGTATGAAGCCCATAGAATATGCAAACGTTAGGTTGCCTATTCTTTTCCGGTCACATCTATCGGGTTGCCAGGTATAAACAGGTAAATCTGTACTAGCACTTTGCAACGGTCTGTTTATTGAATGAAATTTAAATTAAATTAAAGATTATTTTATTCTGAACACGGTGGTATAGGGTTGCCTGCGAAAAATCAGTCCAGAATTGCGGTTGTCGAATTTTAAAAAGTAAAATATTGCTCCGAGTGAATGTGTGCGGCTGAGAGGTCCCGACCGACCATCCCATGCGATAGAAGAGGACACAGCATAGCAGCTGTTTGAAGTCCGCCCACTTAAAGAAAGAGAGTGCGCATGCTATTTGGGCTTGGAAAAGAAAAGGATAGCGATAGACTCGTATATACTATGCATCATTTTGGAGTAGAGTGTCGCTATAAATACAATTGAAAAAACGTGCTACTATTTATTGTGTGTTAAGTGTTTTTTG
Organism: Erebia aethiops; assembly: GCA_923060345.2. NCBI lineage: Eukaryota > Metazoa > Arthropoda > Insecta > Lepidoptera > Nymphalidae > Erebia > Erebia aethiops. The sequence continues at coordinate 22,526,915 of OV281082.1, forward strand.
TGTGGATCGGATGATGAAATAATTGATTTTAATGATGAAACTTTTAAAAACTGTGTATTAAAGTTAGCTTTTCGTAAAAAAACACTTTAAATACAATTTTGTTGAGCTACCCAGTGCGTCTCTTCAATTTGTAGGTTATCATACCACGTGCTACAAAAAATTGACCGTTTTGAATAAAAAATATAACGAAGAATTTCTTAATTTTAGTGCTGAATATACAATAAGTACATTATAATTTTATCTTAAGTAATACATCTTCTATATTTTTTTCATAATTGTTTGGAAAATTCACCTATGGTTTTGTTAATTTTCGACACACATAATTTTTTTGTAATTTACTTTAAAACGGTAATTTATAAATTAAACAAGAAAATAATCTGATTTCCTTTTTTTTTGTAACAATTAATGAGGATGTTTTCAATCAACTATTCTTATCAAGAAGTTTATAAAATTTATATATCAAACATTTTCATTTAATCGCAAAAAATATTTTTTTTACCCTCGACGAAACGGAGACGGTATATGTGTTTGCCCTAAGAGGTTGTGTGTTTGTATGTTTGTTTGTTTGTTTGTTTGTTTGTTTGTTTGTGCACTTTTTTGTTACCGTTTTCCTGGAAAACTATTGGACCGATTGAGATGCGGTTTTTGCTATAGATATGTATTGCTTGTGAGAAGGTTCTTAGATATATTTTAGGACCAAAGACAACCAAGCTGAGCTGTAGTCTATGATTTTAATTTTTCAATAAGTTACCATTTTTCTCAAAAAGTACTGGGCCGATTGAGATGCGGTTTTTTGCATTAGATATGGATAGCTTGTGACAAGGTTCTTAGATATATTTTAGGACCATAGACAACCAAGCTGAGCTGTAGTCTATAATTTTAATTTTTCAATATGTTACCATTTTTCTCAAAAAGTACTGGGCCGATTGAGATGCGGTTTTTTGCATTAGATATGGATAGCTTGTGACAAGGTTCTTAGATATATTTTAGGACCATAGACAACCAAGCTGAGCTGTAGTCTATAATTTTAATTTTTCAATATGTTACCCTTTTTCTCAAAAAGTACTGGGCCGATTGAGATGTGGTTTTTTGCATTAGATATGTATAGCTTGTGAAAAGGTTTTAAGATATATTTTAGGACCATAGACAACCAAGCTGAACTATAGTCTATGATTTTAATTTTTCAATATGTTACCATTTTTCTCAAAAAGTACTGGGCTTAAATAATAAACTACTCCAAAATGATGCATAGTATATACGAGTCTATCGCTATCCTTTTCTTTTCCAAGCCCAAATAGCATGCGCACTCTCTTTCTTTAAGTGGGCGGACTTTAAACAGCTGCTATGCTGTGTCCTCTTCTATCGCATGGGATGGTCGGTTGGGACCTCTCAGTCGCACTCATTCACTCGGAGCAATATTTTACCTTTTAAAATGCGACAACCGCAATTCTGGACTGATTTTTCGCAGGCAACCCTATACCACCGTGTTCAGAATAAAATAATCTTTAATTTAATTTAAATTTCATTCAATAAACAGACCGTTGCAAAGTGCTAGTACAGATTTACCTGTTTATACCTGGCAACCCGATAGATGTGACCGGAAAAGAATAGGCAACCTAACGTTTGCATATTCTATGGGCTTCATACTTTCGATTGGTATAGAATTTATCTAATAATCATACCGGTGAAATGTTTAAAAAAATAATGTTTTTTAATTATTAATTAAACATACTCTGGACTGAAATTTGCTAGGCAACCCATATGGATTATATTTATTGACATATTAAATTAAATATAAAATACGTTTCATTAAATAAGCATCTCGGTGAAGGTCGTTTTATATCGGGATCTTAGACCATCTATGTAAATTGAGGTCGTTGGTTACCACTAATGTTACGGAAATTCCGAGAAACGTAGTAAGTAAATAGAAATTATATAAAAAATCAAGACGTATTATGCAACAAGTTTAATAAGAACACAATTTAATATGCTATGCTCCTAATCTAAACGCGTATTTTGTAATTTCACCCATCATCCATCAGCCTGTATGCATCCACTGCTGGTCATAGGTCTTTTCGAGCCACGCCACCAAACACGGTCCTCTGCCTTCCTCATCCACCCGCTTCCCGCCACCTTCTTTAGGTCATCGGACCAGCGGGCTGGAAGTTTTGTAACTTGTAAAGTTTAACCCTTCACGCGTCCTATTATGAAAGAAGTCAATTGCATTCCATGCACGTAACACGAGTCAAAGTTTGAACTCGGCATGCAAAATCTTATAACTTTTAGACAGATATCCAATATTCTTCGAGGCGGCATCTAGCTCGGCGGAACACTCATAGAACACAAATCAAGCGGGAAATATGAGGAAAAAGAAGCAAGACAAAGCGGCTGTCGTATCGAGAGGAATATTGTAATATATTATGTTCTGTTTTCGTCGGAGTTTTGGAAATTGTATTTCATCTTCTATCGTCTACCAACTTATATATTTATTGGATAAAGATCACCTATTTGCATAATCGTACAATAATACGGTAACTTCATGTATTACCTAACATTGCCTGTGTTATGATATTGAAATATTGCGCAGTTTATTGGTATCATATCATACTAATAATATAAATGCGAAAGTGTGTTTGTTTGTTGGTTTGTCCTTTAATCACGTCACAACAGAGCAACGGATCGACGTGATTTGCATGGGTATAGCTGAGGACCTGGAGAGTGACATGGGGTACTTTTTATGCCGGAAAATTAAGGAGTTCCCGTGGGAATTAAAAAAACTCTTTCCACGTGGACAAAGTCGCGGGCATCAGCTAGTTTCAGATAATTTGCAAGAAGGAAGCTACAAAACAACAAGTTAAAGCCTGCCAGCCTGCATTGGAGCAGCGTGGTGGGTCTTAGCTTTAATTCCCTCTCTCCTTTGAGAGTGGAGTCCTGTGCCCAGCAGTGGGACGTTAATGGGCTGTAGTGGTGGTGGTGGTGGAAGCTACAAAACATCGCAAGCATTTCTGCCTGCGGACGTCCACTGCTGAACAAAGGGAGCACTACCACACATTCTACGCTTAGGTACCTACTTGTACGCGGTCAACCCGCAAGGTATTTTATTTAAAGCTGCACGGACTACCACGACCGAATATTGTATTTTCGAGCTGACAACTGACCTATATTAAAATACTAGATGATGCCCGCAACTTCGTCCGCGTGGAATAAGGTTTTGATTCCCGCGGGAACTTACGCGGATATACTTTTTATCCCAGTCAGATGCAATCTACCTCCGTACCAAATTTCATCAAAATCGGTTGAAAAGATAGGCCGGGAAAGCGTAGCAGACATACAGATAGACAGACAGACGCACTTTCGCATTTATAATATTAGTATGGATATTCATTAATTGTCTCTATATTACCTCATTTAACTGTTATACACTTTAAAAAGATTCCGACGAATTGAGAACCTTCTCCTTTTTTTGAAGTCGGTTAAAAATAACATCGCAACCCATAATTATTATGAGCGTGGACGAACATTGAATAGTCACGTAAGGGAATAATTTATCAAAGTCACGTCACTGGAGCACGTTCTTGAGAAGAGAAACACCTTTTTTTCGGGGAAACTTCGCCTGATCGATCCCTACTTATTCGTTATTGATGTCGTACTACCGCATTAATGGCTTGTAATATATTTTGGTTTATTTTAATTATTGGTTTCTTATCAAGGATAAATTTTATTGAGTTGATTCCATAATACTATAATAATTATAGTTGTTACCGGAAATGTATGAAAAGGACGAGCCAATTTTGGAAATGTGTAAAAGGGTAAAATGTACCTTACAATCCAAAAGGATTGCACCCAGAAATCCTTACAGTTGATTCAGATCAGAAGGCTGCGCCTGTGTGCAGGAGTGGAGTGCAGCTTCGTGGTAATTTTTTAACTAGGTACACAGAAATACTTGAGTCTTGAGAAATTTCTGTTTATGAAATGTAATATAAGAACGTAGGGCTAAAATCCAAACAAGAAAAACGTACAACATATAGTTTATATGCTGCTAAAAAGTATAGGTAAAAATATAACATGATACCTACTCAATAATTAGTGATGGAGACTGCAGCTTGTGCTTCGTCGTCATAGGTATCTTGTAGACTTCCCCGCGCCAGTCTTGCACCGCGCCGCCGGATTCAGCGGCTATTTGCGACTCACCTGAATGAATGAATGAATGAATGAATGAATGAGCGAAAAATTCTTTATTGTACACCAAGAAACACATAGTTATAAACAATCTCCTGATGTCGTCCGGTCGGTTATAGGAACTTATTAGGGAGTTTGCCAATGCTGCACATTCGGGTGAGCAGCACCTTGAGACTCCAACGCCAATGGGGTTTTCAAACTATGAACCCCAGTCTATTAATGCCACTTCAGATTTGCATACTGTTGAGCTATATATACGTAGTTAAGTACCCATTTTATCTCCTCGCTCCATTTCTATAAAATCTAAGCGAGCTATAAACCAAAATTGATACCGGTAACAGAGAAAAGATTAACATAATCGCCTGTCTTTTAGTATCTCTTGCTCACAATACCCTCGAAGCGACAGACTTTACAGCTCCTTGAGACAATTGGATTGTTATCTGAAATTTACGCTTTTATCGTAAATAATTCTGGCTTTTAAAAGAAATTATTTGATTTAAACAACCAAGTATTGTTATAAAAATAAAAACGAAAACAAGAAAACCAAAAATATTTGCCTGTGATTATTTCAATCATACTTACGGTCTCCGTGATACAGATTCCCTAGTGCGGAGACCAAAGCTGTTGAGTCACTGACTGGCAATTTTTTTAAATACTTGTACTAACACGAAACTCACTTCGTTGTGCACAATCTCAAAAACTTAACTTTCTCTATATTGTAGTAACTATTACCTATTTTGTGAATATAGCTCTGGTACAATCACTTGCGCGCAGGAAGCGTAAAGGAAAGGAATTACACAACATTGAAACCTGACATAATGAGATTCTGTAAAAGGAACCGATTATACCTACTTAGTACCATTTGTTAAACTTTACAAAGACAAACTGTGAAAAGATTTCGGGATTTTATTTTAAAATTCGTGTGAACAATCCGATTTAATCACCGACATAAAAGATTCAGCTCCGCAAGGAAACTTAAAATAAAAGGGATTTCCGTGTCAGTTATATGGGATTACCGCTAGTGTTCCGGCGTTGCGTTCAACATTATCCCAGCGTATCGCGTATCTATGAAGAAATATCGCATTTCTGGTCTATTTTTCCCAATATCCGATCGACGCTCGATATATAAGAGCAGCTAATAGCGGCTTGCTCATATATTTCATATACATTTTTGTTAAGCTTTTGTTTGGCGTATTCTTGTTTTTTGGTCCCATTAGCCCTGCTAAGCCGAGAGGCGCTATCTCTGAGATACGCCCTTTTAAGCCGAGAGGCGCTATCTCTGAGATACGCCCTTTTAGTTTTTTTTATACCATTCAATAGCTAGAACAACAACGATTGTTGTGAAATATTACCATTATGGCGGAATAATTTTTAAACGACCACTTGTGGCAGGCTAGACACCTACTTTAATATTTATCTTATCTTATTATCTTATCTTACTTAATATTATAAATGCGAAAGTTTGGATGTATGGATGTCGGTATGGATGTTTGTTACTCAATCACGCCCCAACAGCTGAACGGATCTGGATGAAATTTGGCACAGAGATAGATTATAGTCTGGAATAGCACATAGGCTACTTTTTATCCCGGAAAATAAAAGAGTTCCCGCGGGAACCACAAAACCTCGATCCACGCGTACGAAGTCGCGGGCATCAGCTAGTATAATATATTTTGAAATAATATTATACTTATAAATAATATATTAGGGTCCCAAAGTGCTGGAGTGGCGACCCCGAACTGGAAAGCGCAGCATTGGCAGACCCCCCACTCGGTTGACGGACGACATCAGACGAGTCGCATGGAGCCGCTGGATCCAGGCGGCGCAAGATCGCGGCGTGTGGAAGTCCATGCAGGAGACCTATGTACAGCAGTGGACGTCTATGGGTTGGTGATGATGATGATGATACTTATAAAATGTAAGACATTTAAAAATATCACAGAGATTTTGAGATATTAAAAAAAACCTTGGTTCACCACGTCGTTATAAGTATAGATTATGACGTATAGGTTTATACGGACCAGAGTGTGGTCACAGCCTTACGATGACGCCGTGAATCAAGTTAATTAACTGTCGGAGCGCTGACAGGTCGAAGCTAAGCCCTGTCCTAATATTGTAGGCACGTTAAGCATAAAGTGATTCTAATTACAAAGTTAAGGTGCGGGCTCACAAGCAACTTTTTTCTGCACAACAGTTTTATCTAGTAGACAAACGCGACACCGTGACTTGATAGGACGTGACGCAACAGTATCAAACAGTAACTAACCCTTCACATGGCCTACGTCTTCACATAGACAATTTTGTTATTTTTTATGGCATCGTATCTCGTCGGGTTGCATCGCGTCGCTTCTGTCGCTCACCTAAGACCACGGGTACACAAAAAATTACGTAACCTGCAACATTATTGTATCGCCGTCAAAGTGTTATGCCCAATTAAGATATAATAATATATAATAATAAAAAACCTTTTATTTCTTCAACTGGTTTACAAATAATGTAGAATATAACTAGAAAATATGTAGGTATACAAAATTAGGAAATTAATTAAAAACAATTTTTAGAACTAGTTTTAAATGTAAAGTGATTTGAAGAACCCTTTTCAGGTCAAGGCCTCCTCCAGAGAAACCCATTTCGTCCTATCTTTGGCTATGGTCATCCAGTTCGGTCCCGCTACTTTTTTGATGTCATCATCCCAACGATAATGCGGCCTGCCTCTACCACGTGTACCTTTTGAGCCGGGCCAGCTCGTTACTGTGATTGTCCATCGTTTGTCAGTGAGTCTAGCAACATGGCCAGCCCACTTCCATTTGGATTTTAGTGTGTAGGAAAGGGCATCTATAATTTTGGTCTGCTGTCTCATGACGGAATGGCGGATTTTATCGTCTGGCGTCTGATTTTCAAGATCCTTCTTTCCATCGCCCTTTGGCAAGACGTTATCATTCTCTTCGCCTTTTCTGTAATTTCGGCAGCCATACGTTAGCGTAGGTAGTACGTTAATATTAATAATTTTTCTTTTGATTTTCATTGGCATTTTACTTTTTAATACCTCTTTTAGACTCCAATATTTATTCCAGGCAAATTTTATCCTTCTCTCAATTTCCTCTTCATTATTTTAGCAGTCGAAAGATACTTTAATTAAGATACGGTCTATTAAATTAAAAATCTGGTAATCTGGTACAGGTAAATATTAGTTTGCACAACTTGAACAGTAATGCCGATTACTGGAGCACTTTTGTTTCATTTGCGGTGGAGAAGAAACTGTAGTGGAAACAAAAGTTGCCCATGTGTACATGCCTTTACGTAAATAGTTTAGCCTGTGAAGAACCGGAAATGAACGTTTTAATTGAGCTATCGTGTGTACCTAAAGGCGAATGCTATATAAAATCTCCATCTCTGGTGTGATTTGAGAACTAACACCAACTTTATTATTTCAGAACTAAGTTTAAACAAAACTTCAATGTAAACTCCGCAATTGTTTCTTTTATAGGTACTACGGATGAATGGGTCATCTATTATCATCATTATAAAGAAGTAAATCATACTCAAACAGCTATACTCAAACCAAGGAGTACAGTATACCAATGGATTTTTCAGATTTTTAAATTTTTTTTGGTTATCTTCACACCTATGTAACATTACCGCTACTAAAAAAACCTTAGGTAAAAAATCATCAATCTAATATTATAAAGATTAAAGATTTCTTTGTTTGTTTGTTTGTAATGGATAAACTCAAAAACAAATTCAACCGATTTTAAAAATTCTTTCACTTATAGAAAGATACTTTATTAGCGAGTAACATAGGCTAAATTTCATTTTCAAAAATTAGAGATCCCTACGAAAATTGCGATAATGTGAATGAAGTCGGAAAAAATTCTAAAATCTGAAGGCTTCCGTGGCGTGCGCTGCGTAAATAGTAAAAGTTACACGGAAACAATGTATGGTGGAATAGTGCCTCTTAAAAAGTTCTAAAAAAAGTCCGCGATAGCATATTATATCTCTATTTTAAGGTTCACAATAACTATTTTTATGATTTAAAATTTGGTCTAGTACAAAACTAACTTTCGAAGGTGTTTTTACTGACATTTTATTGATCCTTATCAAAATAAAATAGTTTGTCATCTGAAATATTTAAAATGGACCAAATTAGTCCTTTACACCATTTAATTCAGATGAATATGTATATTAGAAGATATCATAGAAATAAAGTAACGCGCAATAGAAATAGGGGTCGCGACTTGCAATGGCAGGCGGGTTGAAAAGATATCGCAGTGCTAACCTGATGTGCTGCCCAGTGCCGACTGGCTATTATTGGGTATGAAGTTATGGACTGTAATGTTGATGATTAGTGATACCCGTGCGAAGCCGGGGCGAACCGCCAGTATAAAAATAATATAAATATCTATGAAATATAATATTGTTTCAGGTAAATTCAGAGAGCAAAGAGACCAGAGAGTGTTTTCAGCAACTATCAAGAATACAGTTAAAGGCAAAGAAATACAGTAAATCTTAGGATTTGTGCGGACACGTTTCCGTATGTACACAGAGTGCTGCACTCAATCAGTTTCCAAAGAAGTTAAAAGCGATTGGGATGCCGGCGGGGTCAAAGGATGCGCCCAGACTCGTTACCTCACGTGTACCAGGTACATGTGCGCCTATTGACCGAGAGCTACGGTGAAACCAGTACAGTAAGTATTCTATAAGCAAGCACTCTCGCTGTCAACGATAGTACAGCGATGAAGAAAACGATATAAAAAGGAGAAATGCACCACGTTGGACTGCGAGCAGAATCAAAGGTAGTGCTGTGACTTCGCGTAAACAAAAATACAGCACTTGTTTTCTAAACAAAGGACTTCTAAACTTTGAACACGCTGGCGTAGTAACCGGATTTATTTAATACGGAAAATGAAAGAGTTCCCCATAAATTTTGTAAACCTAAATCCGCTTAGACGAAGTCGCAGGCATCATATTCTAGTTAAAACACTGAAAGTGATAGTTTTTCTGTTAATTACTATTATTCTATCAAAATAATTATAAGAATCTGATTCTAAATTTCGGCAATGAACTCAACGACGAGCATAGTGATTTAGAGAATAACGTGAAGGAATATCCTGGAATACGATAAAATGCAATTCAGCCTTTGATGTTGACCAAACGAATGGCATTACGACTTCAAAAGGAATACATGAATTGCAAACTTACAATCGGTAGGTACTTACTTGTGATAGATTTTTTCTTGTAAGTTTTGATTGTGTCCGCTTGGACTTAATATTTATTGGTCTTAGAATACTGTAGGAACTCATGTATTTTCTGGGTTTTTTAACTTAAATAATAAATAAATAAAATCAATTCTTTGACCTCTTCCAAATTTATACCCGAATCACATGTTACAAAAAAATTTAGGTGGATATTTACATAGCGCGTTCAAATTCGTTCGTTTTTAATTAACCGACTTCCAAAAAAGGAGGAGGTTCTCAATTCAGCGCGTACCTTTTTTTAGAACAAAAAGTTAAACTTCTACTATAGACATAAATATAATTTAATAACTTATTAATTTTATAACATTTTATATATTTTGTAAATTATTATTTTGATCTTGTTTAATATCATGTTTTATTTTCTTTTTGTAATTTTGTAATATCATTTAATTTAATTGTAAAATCGAAATAAATAAATGAATATGAATATGAATATAATGAACCCATTTGGATGTTAAACTGTTTTTTTTTAAATCCACTACAAGCTAGCCCTTGACTACGATCTCACCTGATGGTAAGTGATGATGCAGTCTAAGATGGTAGCGGACTAACCTGTTAGGGGCATGGCAGTTATATTAAACCCATATTCCTTTTATTTCTACACGGCATCGTACCGGAACGCTTAATTGCTTGGCGGCACGTCTTTGCCGGTCTTTGTCTTTGTCTTTGTCTTTTTGATCTATTTGTAGTTTTTCAGATCCATTTAACTTAAAGTTGCGAGATTTAATAATGGTAACGTAATATTGTTGTCTGAGAATAATAGCAACGATACGTCATGTCTATAATTAGAATATCGTTAAAGTGTCAAGTAAATTAATTAGGATGAAAGCGAGGAAGCTAGTTCATTATTTAGATCTAAAGGTAAGAATGTTTGCTGTGGTAAAGTAATACTTTAATAAATAAGATCTTCGATTACAAAGAATGGGTGTAAAATTACATTCAAAGATTTGCAAAAAATCTTATACAAATGGGTCAGAAATCAACCCGCGTTTTGCCGTAATTAAAGCTAATTGTACGGGAACAGGTGATATGGCTCGACCGTAACAAAGGATGACCATCCACCGAGCGGGTGTTGTGCTCGGGGACCACTGGTCCGACCGTTCATCTTTGGAGGTCGTATATATAGTCTAATTCAGAGAACGCTTCGTTAGCGTGAGTTGGGCTCTTCGTGTTCATCGTGCGCTACTAGTAATGTCATCTATTGGATTATGTGCGGACTGCGAAGACCGCTACACTAATCATAGACAGATTTACACACAGTAAGGTAGACTTTGAGCTAATAAGCGACTGCGAAATTTGACAGCGACGCGCGTTCATACGCGAAGCTCTAGCCTATAAATTTAAAAAAAATGATACGCGACACTGCTGTCGGGTTTTTAAGTCGCGCTATTAAAAATCTGTTACTTCTTTCATGTGACCCAAGTGATAATAATATGATCTGCTTTCTATGGCTAATTGTACCAAGCGTGTCGCAGTCACGTTTCGTGGTAGCTCATAGTCATACGTTAACTAGCTCCAAATGTTTAAATAGAAGTAAAATTCTCGCAAGTTAGCTAACGAGCGATGGCCATATAGAACAATATTTATGCGAGCACGCTAGCCAATGTAATTAGTGTGGACGCGGTACCGGGCACGCCGTCCCTAGTTTGCAGTCACAGTGGCCTACTTACAGGACGACACGGTCCCTGTCCAATTGGATAAAGCCTATTTCACATAAGAGAACAAACAACTCTATCCTAGAGCAACTTTGCAATAGCACTCTCAATTTTGTCGCATTGTCAAACATTTGCGCGTTATCTTGATAATTAAGTAATAGCACAGAATAGGTAATAGTACAGTAATAGTCGGAGGCAATGTAGAGTTGTAGAATGTTACCTTGTCGTAGCTCTGAACCACAGCAGGCCTCCAAATGGTAATTCTAAAGACCAAAGACAGAACAGAGTGGAAGACCAAAAACGCTACGAAAACACTGAAGTAAGGACAGGATTTTTAGAGATATGTAAGGACATGGTTTTCCTGATGAATTCCTTTCATTCAATCATTTGAGTCTCATGAAAGATTGCTTCGTAACAGCAAAATAGTGGTACCACACCTGAACATGAAAAACGTCTTGCTTCTACAATACTTACTTAACACACTATAATAACCTATTCTGTGCTAATACCACCCTTAGGTGCCGGCTTTCAGATTCGATTTGCTAATCGCTTTCCATGCCTAAACATTGCTATAACCAAACGTTTGATGTGTGAATACAATCCAAATACAATCCGAATCAAATCCTGTATGAAAATCCATTAATTACCACTATCAAATATCGAACCTAAGTATATTTGTTCAATTGTTTATGTTAACTATTTTGTTAACACATTATGAGTTCAAGGATCGCCTGTGCACGCATACTGCAATTTTCTCTTTTATCATTAAGGAATCTATAGAATCATATTTACCGACTCGTTATGAGTACTTTACAAAAGATGACTTTATTTCTGATGCGATGATCCCTTGATAGCTTGAGCTATGAAATTTTGAGTTTAGAGTTCTTCATTTTATTGTTGTATAATTTCATTCAAAGGAAATGACCACAACGGATAATATTGCCATTAGTGATTTCTATCTTGGATTGCAGAACTCGAATGTTGATGAAGTTGTCAATGAAGAGTCGACACCTTTTAAGGCTAGAGAGAGTTAAGGCTTTGCAAAGTTATGAAGCTACAAACTGCGATTTTATTTTTGTATTAATATACTGTTTATTAAAGAAAAGACTGCTAAAATGAAACGATAAATTTCGTTTCGAGTGGACGATCTTTTGTATGATAAAAAATACCGCCTACCCTTAAAGCTACCCTCAAAGTTAATTAACTGTTGCTGACGCTCTGCCTGCTGAGCCCTCTTCTAATAATGTAGGCGTTTTTAGTGTAAATTAATTACACTTTCTAACGAAAACTTTAAATAAGATTGTTATGAAAATAATGAGAAAAATAAGCCTAGATGATGGCCGCGACTTCGTCCGCGTTTTATCCCGCGAGAACTCCTTAATATCCTGGGATAAAAGGAGCCTTTATCCTTCCCGGGATACAACCTATCACTGTGCCAAATTTCATCAAAATCGGTTAAAAAGATAGGCCGTGAAAGCGTAGCAGACAGACAGACAGACAAACACACTTTCGCATTTATAATATTCGTATGGATGGATATTTTTTGCGATGCCTAGAATGTATACTAACAGTGTTCTAACTTAAAGTCCATCAACGATTGTTCAATACCGTCATTCACGAGGGCACAAAGCCAGAATCGCGGCACAGGAGCGTGGTGGTTTGTTTTTCAAGAAGAGAGAGAACCTCATTGAAGAATTACAGACCCATCTCGCTACTGGGTCATGTCTACAAGTTATTTACGAGAATCATAACGGATCGCCTCGCTCGTAAGTTCGAAGACTTTCAGCGTCCAAAACAAGCTGGATCCCGAAAAGGAAAGTACCATAGACATACACAGCGGCAGGTTATACAGAAGACCGAAGAGTATAACCAGCCACTTTGCTTAGCGTCTGTGGACTATGAAAAACCTTCGATCTGGTGGAACTTGGGCAGTGTTAAGATCCCTACAGAGATGCCAAATCGAGTACCGGTATATCCAAGTGTTAAAGTGCTACGAAAATGCCACTAGGTATGTCAGTACGTATACAAGATCAGACTACGACAAAAAATCCGATTGCATCGAGGCATGCGTCATGGAGATATCAAGCAAGTAGCTTGATATCTCCATGACGCATGCCTCGATGCAATCGTGTAGGCAACCGTGACCGTGTTTTGTGGAGATCCATGTATGTGTTCTTCGTCCAGCAGTGGGCGTCTATTGGTTACTAAAGTGGCATTAATGTTAAAGTGGCTCAATTGTCCAGAAAAGGAAAGGTTAATCATACTGTAAGAGTACTGTTCTTAGAATTTGGGCGAGATTTGACATGTTAATTAATTGTTGTACAATAATTGTTTTAAGTGTTAAATGCAATAGTATACTATAGGGATGAAACAGGACGATTTCAGACGAGGGTGATGCAATAAATGAATCTGAATTTGAGTGGTGACTATTTTTTGCTATGGGTTAACAATGATACATGAAAGAAAAAAATATAATTATGTTTGCATTCCACGCAGGCATGATTTGTAGATTAAGTAAAGTTTTCAGTAAAGTGTTCGCACAAATTAAATTAATTATATTCTTGTTACAGTTATTTACTTGTAAATACTTTTTTAAATGAGAAAATCGTATCCTTCTTAGAGGGAAGATAGAATGCAAAAAATATATATAAACTCTTCAACATAAAATCCTTCATTTGCATCGTACCCTTAGCAAATATTTTCTTTGAAAGCTTTTCAAAGAATCATTTTTTTTATTTTTTGTCCTTCCATATGCACAGGTTTGTAAAGCTATGATAAAGTAGAAAGAAATTACGGAGTTTTATAACGTCCAGCTTATTTAAATCTTTTCATCTCGGTCCTTGCCGGTTCAGGAGAACAATAAAATCTGCTTTTCGAAAATAATTATTTTATTATTTTAATTGTTCATTTCATCGGAAAAAAACCACTCGTATTAGTCATGTTCAACGCATACATTTTGCGTATGAATTTCAAATATGTTCGTTGGTATTCTTTTAATATCCGAAATATATATTTACGAAGGGAACCTTAAAAATTAATAATGTTAATCTATTTTCAACGATAAAAACTGCGATAGCTTGGTGGGTAAGACGCCCGGCTTCCTATTCAAGTCGGGATTCGATCCTCGGAGTTTTCTGAGTTCTATTTTGCGTTTTAGGTCCAAGGTTTTAAGCAATTAAATATCAGTTGCATTAACAGTGATGAAAAGCATCGTGACGAAACCTACATGCCCAGAAGTTCTACGTACTGATCATAAAGGTATGTTAAGTCTGCCAGAGTGGCAGACAATTGTCAAACCCTACCAAACCAAATCATGATAATATAATATTATGTTTACCCATGGATCCACTGCATTATAGTTTGAAATACAATTTAAAAAAAAATTGTTGATACAATTATATGTATTCCCTTCAACAGTGGGTAACAGCTTTAAACGTAAAGAAAAGGTGTATGAAAAATATTTTTTTTAATAACTAAGGAGTACTTAGAAATAGTAGTGTTTGTATTAATTAATTTAAAGTTTAAGTGGATCGCGGAATGAGATCTTCGAAGCACGGCCTCAGGAAAATGAAGATCCATACTTCCATACTAATATTATAAATGCGAAAGTGTGTCTGTCTGTCTGTCTGTCTGCTACGCTTTCACGGCCCATCTGTTCAACCAATTTTGATGAAATTTGGTACAGGGATAGGTTGTATCCTGAGGAACGACATCGGCTACTTTTTATCCCGGAAAATAGGGATGATGCCTATATCAAAAATAAATTCTTTCTCATTGATTATTAAATAGATGGTCTTCCAAAAGACCTAAAATTCACATCCTCTGTTAGTTTTAAGTTTGATAACCATTTTAAAATGTGGACTAAAGAAAAAAAGTGCGTTGAAATTTGATGACGTCAAAATTGTGAATTTCATACAACTTCCATACGTGCGTTTTTAGGTTTGTTAAAGAGTTGCTGATTTAATTGAGTTGTCATTATCCCTATTAAAGAGTTCCCGCGGGAATAAAAGAAAACTGTCTCTTCAACCGATTTTGATAATATTTGGTATAGGGATAGTATGTATCGAGGGAAATGACATAGGCTACTTTTTATCCCGGAAAATTAAAGAATTCCCGCGGGAATCAAAAAGATCTTCATCCACGCGGACGAAGTCGCGGGTATCATCTAGTATTATGTATACTCGGTAGTAGGCGGTGGGCCGATGGATAGAAATTATGATGATGATGATTATGAGATTGATATTGTGCTATTAATTGTTTATAGTCCATTTGATTCAGTGAAAGCACCGTTTAATATTTCGTGGAGGCACGATTAAGAATTAATTTACTCGCATATTATGGAATGATGGTTGAACATAAATCGAATATTGAATATTTAAAGCGAAATCTGATATTCATTTTAATGGATATTACAGTTTAAGCCACTGAATTAATTTCGCTTATATTGGTAGTACAGTGCATTTGTTATGGGGAATTCAATATTGAAATGAATTTAATAAAAAAACAAGATGCATAAGTACCTACATTATATCTGAAGTAGATACTCCAAAGTAGTTGAACCATTGATGTAGAATTCTAGTACCTATCTATTTCAATGAGTTGAACGGACTTGAAGCGTTTTAAAACCATATTTTCAAAATTAATTAAATTTTAGTAATAAATATTGCACTAATTCTTTTGAACTTTATAGCTAAGTGCATTTTCACACGGTTGAGTATGATAATAAATGATTTATTTATTTCACATATTACAACTTGTGTCACTTATGATACGTCAAGACTCTACCACCGGTTCGGAAAGCTGTTTCTACTGAGAAGAGCAGGCAAGAAACTCAGCAGTTGCTCTTTTCTCAAAAAAGAAAGAGGTTACAATATTAATACATAGGTACGTAATATTACCTACAATTATTACACTGAATTGTGGGTCACTGGATGCGAGGCCGGTTGCTTCCATGCAACTTTGTCGTTAATAAAATCGTCGATAGTATAATAACCTCGACTTAACAAATGCTGTTTGACACAGTCTTTAAATTTATGTAATGGCAAATCTAGAAACTCTTTTGGAACCAAGTTATAAAAACGTACACTGGACCCCACAAAGGATTTCTGCACCTTGCGCACACGATATGACGCTGTTACTAGCTTATGGCGGTTTCTAGTACATAGATTGTGAGTATCACCTATTTGCTTATAATGATGAATGAATAATAATAATAAAAGACAGGTTAGAGAAGGAAACAGGTAAAGTTCAAGAAAATGTTATGCAAGCTATGTATTTGCATGATCAAATACTGTTATATCGTGTGTGGGATAACATAGGTACTTTAAATTAAATTATACATCAATGGACTTAGCATCAATCCATAATTATAAAGTAGGTACCTACATGAATTTTTTTTTTGCAAAATAGTTGTTATTATAGAAATTCACAATTCACTATTTACTGCCAGTGGCAGTGTGCAAAAATAATGTTTACAATTTTTATCAACTATTTCTCAGCTTATTAGCTATTTCTTTTTCAATAATTATTAATAATATATTTCACATACATAATTCAACATAATTCACATAAGTCTAATAATTTACAGTGCGATTTTTTTAAAAATTAATTTACAAGTTAGAAAAAAGAAGAAGAAGGGAAGTAATCGATAATTATTATATTCCTAGTTCTAGTAGGTACGTCGTGTGAACTAAGAATTTATCGCTCAGTATTATATCGCTTACAAAAGCGCAATCTTGGAGCGAATCCCAGCGCGGACGTTCGGTAAAATTCATGTGATAATTAGAATACCCAAGGCACTAGTTTCTGCGAGATATTTTCTCTTTATGTAGGTGAGCTCAGGAAATCTTTTTTAAACCTAGTTAAGACGTGGATCGACTAGCTAGTGGACATGAGAAAATTAAAATTCAAGCTTTAGGTATTATTTTAGTTTACAGTATATAATATTTTGGCATAACTATTATATGTTTTTTGTGTATTTCTTGTTATTTATTTAAATTCTTTATTCAAGCCATTTACTAAATTGCGTAATATTACCTTACTTCACTATAATATTACCTACTACCTAAATATTATGTTTCTATTTTCACTTTTCTCTTTATTTTGTACGCACTGTTATTTCAACCCTGTCCTCACTACCAAAGGTTAACTGGAAGAGAATACCTCTAGGTATTAAGTTCGCGTTTGTACAGTGAAATGTATGTGCAATAAAGAATTTCAAACAAACAAACAAACAATCTTTTATGAAGGAATCAAACTCCTGAGAATGCTCCGGTGTCGGAGTGAAACACGTTGAGAGTACCTACTTTGGAAGATTTGTGTGGTGGGGTTTTTTGGCGGGGCGTATTACTGGCTTATTGGGCGGTGCATATCGCAAGCTGCGCGTTGTACCACATAGATTTAAATTTTGTATGACTAGGTTCTTAGGTAAATTATTAATTTTTATGACATAACTTTTTTGGAGTTTACCTCCTTTAGAATCGATTTTCTTATATAACCCCAGGGTATTAAAATTTATGAGGAGCAGGTAAAATCATAATTTCTACGTTACGTTATTGACTTTGCGTTCATGGTAACATCTGTTTATGTTTCCATGGTAGCACTTGTTTGTTTCTATGACGTATTTCTTACTAATCTATATATTTTTCGTTCGTAAAGAGTAAACTCCAGTCGTGCGTCGGAGCTGACACACACAGTTTTATTTTCAAGCAATTTGGGACGGAAATGTCTGTTTGTTCTTCGAGCCATATAAAGTAGGTACCTAAATTATTAAGTAGTATTCAAATCAATGAGTAAAATTAATAGGTTATACATCATGTCTGTTCAAGAACTACAATTTCAACGAGAAAGCGTAGTATTGAGCAATCCACAATCTACATTAATGCTACAGTGTTCTCGACGTAGCATTTACAATGTCACTTATGTAAAGTGGCCTACTCACAGCCCTATAAAGAGCTTACTAAATGACGTATAGTGTGCTTGCGAGTTGCGTAGTTGGTTAAATAATTGCTCCTTCCCTCTAAACAACATTGATTGGTTAGAGAGTCGGCGTGACGTTTTCTGATTTTGTAATACGTATGCTTGAAAATTTGTACCTATACAATTATTGATAACTAGATGATGCCCACGACTTTGTCTGCGTGGATTAAGTTTTTTGATTCCCGCGGGAACTCTTTGATTTTCCGGGATAAAAAGTAGCCTATGTCCCTGGATACAACCTATCCCTGTCCCAAATTTCATCAAAATCGGTTGGACAGGTGGGCTGTGAAAGCGTTGCAGACAGACAGACAGACACACTTTCGTATATTTAATACTAGATGATGCCCGCGACTTCGTCCGCGTGGATTAAGATTTTTTGATTCCCGCGGGAACTCTTCAATTTTCCGGGATAAAAAGAAGCCGTTGTCCCGGGATACAACCTATCCCTGTCCCAAATTTCATCAAAATCGGTTGGACAGATGGGCTGTGAAAGCGTTGCAGACAGACAGACATACTTTCGCATATTTAATATTAGTATGGTAGTGTGGATATTAATTTGTTTGTTTCATTTAATTCGTGGGAATGTCGTCTTAATTGGATTCAATAAATGTGTTGATTGAATCCAATTAAGTACAATATTATTTGTACATATAATTACGATTTATGTATCTGTCTGTTTATCGGCAACAATTTCAAGACCCATCAGTTTAATCTATTTTGATGAAACTTTGTACCCACAGAGAATAGCGTACATTCTGGGACAGGACATAGGCTTTTATCCCGGAAAAATTAGAAAGTTCCTATAATATTATAGGAGATGGCCGTACTTTTGGTAACTATGGCTAGGAACTTAGGAAGGCCGATTCAGTATTTGATGCATGCAGGGCTCTCCTCGTTGGTACTCGTTGGTCTAGCGGTTAGCATAGTCGACTGCGTATCACGAGGTCCTGGGTTCGATTCCCGGTCGGGCAAAAAAGAATTGGTATTGGGTTTTTCAATTCAGAAATTCTCAGTGCCAGCTCGAAGTTGGAATTTGGCGGTGTCTCAACCCCGTGCCTCGGAGAGCACATTAAGCCGTCGGTCCCGGTTATTATCACTAACATCATAATAGTCGTTAAAGCCCGCCAACCCGCATTGGAGCAGCGTGGTGGGTCAAAGCTCTAATTTCCTCTCTCCTATGAGAGTGGAGGCCTGTGCCCAGCAGAGGGACGTTAATAGGCTAAAGTGGTGGTGGTGGTGGAGGGCTCTCCTTTGGTGGAAATGGTGACAGTCTGTCCGCATGCGGCTGGGGAACTGACTACTTATCGCCGCTCAAAGAGGAGTTATTGCTACCAAAAATGAACAGTAACTAGGAACGCATATACTGTAGAGTGTTAAAGTATGCGCAGTACATAGTATGAACAGTATAATACAATAAATAATAATAAATACAATGCCTCTCTGATGATGGTCTGACGACCTCCGTGGCGCAGTGTGTAGCGCTGTTGCCTTAAGGCCCTGTGTAGCAGCGTAAAAGGCGGTTTTTAAAAGCAGTGTATCTATCCATCAAACGGTGATATAATGTATGCTTGTGCTGTTTTCAAGCCCTTTGAGCAGCCATTGACGCATCTCAAAACACAATTTAAAAAAAATCTCTGCATTGAAATTTATTTTAAACATAACTCTTAATTTACCTTTTAAAGCAATTTTTATTTATTTTATTTATTTATTTATATATTTAGTACCAAACTTAAAAACTAAACATAAAAATTTAAAGGACATGTACAAGGACAACTTATCTCTAGAAGAGATTTCTTCCAGCAGCCCTAGAATGTGAGAATGGAGAAAAATAGATAAAACTGAGTAGGTACTTATAAACTAAAGTAAAAACTTTTAATAAGACTTATGATAATTGTCATAAACATATACATATAATATTAATATATATACTATATATAGCTCAATATTAATATATACGTGAAATACACAAATTAATAACATACATACAAAATAAAATACTAGTAAGTATACATACATAACAGTATATTATACATATTATACAATCATAAATATATAAAAATAAAATAATATTGAGAATATAAAAGCTAATCATATATAGAAGAAAGATAATGCTGCTTCAGTCTAGATTTAAAAGCACCCACGGATGGACTCTCACGGATATTCCCTGGAAGGGAATTCCAGAGACGCGCTGCTACCACCGCATACGACTTGGCGTAAAATATGGTGTTCCATGGGGGTACTTCGAGTGACTTTATCATGACACAGGTGCGCAGAGGTCTTGTTCGGGGAGGAGCATCCTGGAAATGCTCATGTAAATAAGGTGGGGAAGAAAACTTTAATATTTCTCCATATTGAAACAAATAATTAGCTCTAGAAATATAAGATACAATTGATATTTCTATCAAACACATTGTCGGCTTCATTTGTATTGAAAAGTAAATTTTATTTTTTTTACAAATTATTTCATGCATTTTTTGCGACATGCGCTTGCTCGATTTCACCCCCGCGCGCCTAGGTTTTTCATCTCGTGAGCTCACCGCGCCTTAACGTGCGGAGGTCCCGGGTTCGATCCCCGGCAGGGTCAATTTGGGAATTTATTATTTCTGAATTTTCCCTGGTCTGGCCTGGTGGGAGGCTTCGGCCGTGGTTGGTTACCACCCTACCGGCAAAGATGTACCACCAAGCGGTTTAAACGATTTAGCGTTCCGGTACGATGCCGTGTAGAAACCGAATAGGGGTATGGGTTTAATATAACTGCCATGCCCCTAACAGGTTAGCCCGCTTCCATCTTAGACTGCATCATCACTTACCATCAGGTGAGATCGCAGTCAAGGGCTAACTTGTAGTGGATAAAAAAAAAGATGCAATAAATTCACACAGACGAATTCATGGACTCAGAGCATCACATTATTTTAGGATGAAATCTAATTATTGATGGATATTTCTATAGTATTGGTAGTTTTTTTATTCGTTTCTAATTTAAAATAAAAATTTCTACAACATTTTGATTAATGTTCAGAGAGCATCAACGTGATCCCATAAACAAAGAGGCAGAACTTACCTATTCAGTACTGATTTATTATGTCTGATTTTAAAAAGATAAACGAAAGTAGTTTTATCTTGCCAAAATCTTAGTCCAGGGGCGTAGTAAGTATATTGCAAAGATGCCCAGTGTTAATTTATCTTGAAATAAAGTAACATAAATCCTTTGAAATGCTACAAAGTTTCGCCTTCCCAAAAGTTGAAATCGCGATGTGAATACCAAGTTAATTAACCGTCGCTGACAGGTCTACGTGAAGCGTCTTCCCAATAATGTAGGATGGAGTTTGTATGAGGTATTATACATCATTACATCATACTAATATTATAAATGCGAAAGTCAGTTTGTTTGTTGGTTTGTTGGTTTGTCCTTCAATCACGCTCCAACGGAGCGACGAATCGACGTGATTTTTGGCATGGGTATAGTTGAGGACTTGGAGAGTGACATAGGCTACTTTTTATCCCGGAAAATTGAGGAGTTCCTGCGGGAATCCAAAAAAACTTATTCCACGCGGACGAAGTCGCGGGCATCAGCTAGTTCTAAATATATAGGTAAAAAGTATAAGGTTGACTGACTGACTGATTTATGAACTCACAGCTCTAATCGCTGAATGGATCGGGCTGAAATTCGGCATATAGATAGCTTTTATGACGTACAATGTTGGCATCCGTTAAGGATTTTTCATCCCTAAAGGGGTAAAATAAGGGTTTTATCAAAATCGAATTTAACGTAAGTGAAGCTGCGGGCAAAAGTGACTTATTATTATAGTTTGTTAAACTATCTAATTAGTTAGACGTAAAAATACTGCAGTGTTTGCAGATACCAACACCACTGTACAGTACAGAAAACATCAAGAGTCTAGGGAGCCACTGAAAAACTGGCACAAGATCAAGATGTCTCTTTATAACAAAGTTTAAGTCAATTGGCTTGATAAGGCCTGAGATAATGATGTTATTTAGGTTTGCAAAAATAGCAAATTTATAATAGAGCCTTGTAAAGTACAAAATTTATATCCTACTAAACTAATTAGCCTTAGGGGTTTTTTAAATGTCCATATTATACTTATTTAGCTATTTAGTAGATATAAATACTTATTTTAGTCTAATATAGTTATTTTTACTAAACTACCTATATTATTAGGCTATAATATAGACTTTATTATGATTCTTTGTTACAAAGTTAGCGTTTTCAATAGACAATTTCATTGCGAGGAGATCAGACAATGCAGCATGGGTAACAATCCCGGACTTTGTGTCGAATTATGTTGTTTCTTATTTCCATGAACTTCTAATGTTTAAAAAATAGCTGTTAAATTCACTCATGTTCCACTTGGTATAACGTGTGAATCTACCTGCACCTGCTTTCAAAATATTTCCTCTTCATTCAAGATTTTGGATTCCCATGGGAACTCTTTAATTTTCCGGGATATAAAGTAGCCTATGTGCTATTCCAGACTATAATCTATCTCTGTGACAAACATCCAGATCCGTTCAGCCGTTCTGGCGTGATTAAAATTTATAATATTAAACATGGTAAATATTCTTTATCTAATATTACATTTGTACTTTTTATGATAACCATAGAATAAACTTGTAAAAATTAAAGCAGATTAGGTTAATGATATAACTATTATGGTATTTATTTCAACAAAATATGAAAACTGCTTTAAGTTAGTATCTCTTGTATTTATTTTATATTTCACAAAGTTGCTTTGCTTTCAGTTAACGATGATAGAAAAGCAACAAAAGTTGTTGTCACAGCAATACAATCCGGGATTATGTCTGGGCTTCAGTCTTTTATAAAAATATTTTCATTCAAAACTTTACAGGCCAAAGGGTTTGGAAAAAACTTCATTAGGCTTATTTATTCTGAAGCGTCATTTTAGATATTTTTTTTGTGTTTGTTTCACGTAGAATCTTGTAAACATTATGTCGAGAGATTTGATAAATCAAATAATCAAATGATAATAAATATAAATATTATAAATGCGAAAGTTTGGATGTATGCATGTATGGTTGTATGGATGTATGGATGGATGTTTGTTACTCAATCACGCCCCAACGGCTGAACGGGTCTGGATGAAATTTGGCACAGAGATAGATTATAGTCTGGAATAGCACATAGGCTACTTTTTATCCCGGAAAATTAAAGAGTACCCGCGGAAACCGAAAAACCTCAATCCACGCGGACGAAGTCACGGGCATTCGCTAGTATTATAATAAAAAGTAACGTCCTCATGACACGGTAGCCAAATCTCTGCAAGTGCATGTTTGCGCAAAAACAGGTACACTTTTTATTCCCTTATTCTCGTAGCCTGATAGGATGGAAAATTCGATATGACTGGACCGGAGAGAGATCAGGACAGGACTGACAGCTTTATGTGCTCTCTGAAGCACGAGAGTGAATAACCTCCACATTCCATTCTCCAGGCTAGTATTACGAATTAATTATTTATCTGAAAAGCTCAATACCTAATTTGGCTCGACCCGGGAGTCGAACCCAACTCACCACTGGACATGTGGTAGTATAAAATATAATGAAGACAATTACACTAATATTATAAATAGATATAATGTTAGTTAAGGCCTTAGGTTAGATCAGTATTTATTGTAATCTGTTTTGGTTGCAAAAAACAAAATAAAATAAATAAATATAAAGGCGAAAGTTTGGTGTGTGTGTTTATGTTAATTACTCTTTCACGGAGACTCCTGGACGGATTTGGCTGAAATGTGAAATGGCTGGCTGAAATGTGAAATGTGGAATGGAGAGGAGATAGATTGTAACACATATGCTTCTTTTATCCCGGAAAATTAAAGAGCTCCCACTGGAACAAAAACCTTAATACATGCGGACAAAGTCGCGGGCATCAGCTAGTATTTTATAATATTAAATCAAGTTGTTCAGGGAAAACTTTACAAAGCTCAACAACAAAAGTTATAATGGTGAACGTGGGACGAGTAATACTCAAACTCAGCTTTAAAACTTGTAAACAATAGAAACTTACATCAAGACAATAATATTCAACATCAAATAAGAACTTGTTATGATCAACAACTTTCAAAGAAAAATAATAATATTATACACTATTACAATCGTAGTACAGGTAGCTTCAAGTACAAAGTCAAACAACATAACGACCAATATTGTTTTATAATGTTTTATTGTATAGTCTATATCGGGATACCATCCAAATACGCCTTGTTTTTCAATGGAAACTGAAAAGTCCACTCGTGGAAAGCCCAGACAATAATAGAGTCCGCTAGCATCCATTTCATATCGATGTTCAACAACAATGTACTATAGAGAATTGTAAAGGGCAAATAGAAACGGTATTTTGTTTTTATTTTTAAATACAGAACAGCGCGCAAAGCAAAATATATACACGGTTAATTTAAAAATACTAATAATCTCTTGAGCTTCTGTACGTAATACTGAAAAACTTCTGTTCTACGACTTTCAAAACACTTCTTTTTCATACAAAAATAATCATATTAAGTAAAATTAGCTGCTCTAAGAAAAACTACTCCACGGTCCACACGACACGCGTTCGGCACGCGGCAAACCGGTTGTTGCTCGGCTATACCTATACCTGCCTACTAAAACACGGAGTTGAAGAGTGTCTAGAGTCTACAGTTTTTGAAGAGGTTTTTTTTTTTGAATTTATTAAGTTTTCAAAAAGTTGTAGAACAACTCCAACACGAAATTTTCATGCGGATGTTTTTGTACTGTCCGATTCCTATTGTCTTTTTGCTCTTAGATATACAATTCTCTCAATGCAAGGCGCAGGTAAGTACGAGTAGGTACGTGAGGTAACGAGTCGCGGCACCGCCTTTGATCTCGCAGCATCCGCGTTGCTTTGCCTTCTTTGAGAACTGATTGAGCGTGGCACTCTATGTGCATACGGGAGCGACTGCGCCAGTCCTGGGAAATTACTTTACGTACATCTATCAAAGGACTATGTTTTCTTTTTCGCTAGTTTGGACGGATATATTTTGCTATTTTATTTCTGTTGACCATTTTATATTTTGACAAACGCATTCATAATATTAGTAGTTAATATGGATTCATGCGGAGGACCGTGTGTGGTGGCGCGCTCTCCAAAAGGCCTATGTCCAGCAGTGGACGAATACAGGCTGATGGATGGATGGATGGATGGATTTTATATTTTATCACAAGAAATATCACAAGAAAAGTGGCTTTTTGCCTCGTATCGCTCGTAGATAAGGTTCGTGACCCCATCTTAAATCACAATATAATGAAATCCTAAACTAGGATACACGTTTGTTAGTGTTGATGTGTTTATTAGGCTCTTTAAATCTAAACTTCGATAGACTTTTATGGATACGAAAACTGCGTAGCGTAGCACCTTCATTCATTAATTAAGGCTACGGTTCCCAAGGGAACTTAAGTAGCGATGCCCTATACTAGAGAATTAAAGAGACATCAGGAATGTGTCATTAGTTTGAACTATTAGACCCTTTTGTAAGATGGATGGTGAGCTCGGGTCTGCATTTTAACGCCATACTTAATGGGTGTGTAGAACATTATTTCCTAAACCAGTTTATGATTTTACATACATTGCATCTCAGTCAGGTTATAAGGTTTATGATTAAAACTATTCAGAGCGCTCTACAAAGTAAGCCATTTGATTCGACTCAAAAAAACTTACGTTGGAATCCATTGATTAAAGATAAAGAGTCTCGTACACATTAACCCAGAGTACTAAGCAAACGTGTATACACGCACCATTTGGGCTACTTAGGCCATGTTTCGCCAGTGTTACTGGGCTTGCTGACTTTTGTGTATTTTCTCAATCGGAAAATGATATTGGAACAGGATATTAATCATTGGGGGTACCCGCGGTACTATCTTTGCGTGTAGCAACATACAAGGCAATAAGGAGTCCAGTAAGCGAATCACGTCTCTTTTACCGGAGTGGTGACACTTCCAAAATACACATGAAAAGGTTCAATCTTCACAATTCATTCACGCTTTCAATTGCTTATCTATTATTAGTTAATGAAATGAATCCATATTAACTACTAATATTATGAATGCGTTTGTCGGTCTGCTCCGCTTTCACAGCCTATGTTTTCAACTAAATGTCCGATTTTGATGAAACTTGTCATGTCTCGAGGAAAACATAGGCTACTATTTATCCAGAATAATTAAGGAGTGCCCGCGAGAATAAGAAAATAATTATCCACGTGGACGTAGTCAAGGGCATCAACTTTTTTTAATGTTTTTAATCCACTACAAGTTAGCCCTTGACTGCGATCTCACCTGATGGTGAGTGATGATGCAGTCTAAGATGGTGGCAGGCTAAGCTGTTAGGGGCATGGCAGTTATATTAAACCCATACCCCTATATTCGGTTTCTACACGGCATCGTACCGGAACGCTAAATCGCTTGGCTGCACGTCGTTGCCGGTAGGGTGCTAACTAGCCACGGTCGAAGGTTCCCACCAGGCCAACCAGGGAAAGTTCAGAAATTATAAATTTTCAAATTGACCCTGCCGGGGATCGAACCTATGGGACCTCCGCACGTTAAGACAACAGCGCTACACACTGCGCCACGGAGGTCGTTACTATCTTGTTATAATATAAAGATTTCTAATAAACTTTCGTTCATTTTATAAACTAAATTTATACTTTAATTTATAAATACATGATAGACTGTTTTTCGACGCTATTTTTGCTTCAGTTTTGATCACGTAAAGTCTCAAAATGATATTGGAAACCATTGCAAAAACATTTCCCGGGTACAGTCAGTCAATAAAACAAAGCAAGCGACAGTCCCAGTTTTACAACGTAGACGTACATGGTCGGGTCTAAAGCAATTAGTGTTGTTTGGCGTGAGCACGTACGAAGTGATATTTGCGAGAGCGAACTGGTAAATGTGTTTAGTCGAGAATGTTGTGTGATGTATTCCGTTGGTTTACGTGTGTAGTCGCCAATTATTCATTTTCACTTCACTTCCCTTGTCGCCTCCGAACAGCCAGTACCTAGGTACTCATATTTGGTCATTGAGACAGTTTTTTAAAAATAAATCAGAGGTAAACCGTAACATAGTACTATAAAGTATTTTTGTTAACTTCATTAATTGTAAATTTGTAAATTGCAGCACCGTCCTCATTATTTAGAGGTCTAATTAAAACCAAATCCTTCCAAGGTACGCAACCCATGAGTCAAACTCGCACTTGGCCTCCTTCCAAAAAAGGAGGAGGTTCTCAATTCGGCGCGTATGTTTTTTTTTAGTTCATTTTACTACGACGTTTATGAGTTCGACGTTCGAATTCTATCAAATTTGTCGATATATAAAATCTCATACTTACTCCAGACACGTCCTCCGACTAGGTTGAATCATTATGTACTAGGTTCTTTAGGTAAATAACTTGTGATAAAATATAGTAGTTAAGTACTAAGACTAAACCGAACATTGTGCTTTTACTTTCATTCGCCGTAAAAGCTTTTACAAGAAGAAAGAAGAAGAGCAAGTTCAATTAAAACTTCTCTTTTTAGCCCGCGCTTCTTAACAAAGGAAGTTGATTGTTCAATTTACATAATATTTTCCTTACAATGCGCTTCTTGGCACCTTGCTAAGATAGATTACATTTTATTTGAACAATATTTTAGTGGGAGGGAGATATCACAATAAGCTTCGACCATAGGTGCAACACCCACAGACAGCTGAAGCGCGAAAAATAACAATACAAAATACTTGCCGTGTTTTTTTTTTGAGATACTTTATATGCACATTAAAAATCTTAAACCATTAGAAGATAAGTCCCATTCATAAATATTAAAATTTGGGGCAAAAAAGTTCCACACCTAAGCGCTAGAAGGCTTCTAAGATTGGCTGAGTTATGTAAGTAAAATGTCTTGTAGGAATTGACTCGCTTGAGTTTTGAGAAAAGGCTACAAAGTTGATTCCAATGTAAAGGTATTCAAATCTCAAGTTTTGAATTTAGATTTAGGTAATTAAATTTTGTCGGTAAAGTCAGCACATAAAAATCCATACTAATATTATGAATGCGAATATGTCTGTCTTTCTGTCTGCTACGCTTTTACGGCCCATTACAACCAATTTTGATGAAATTTGGTATAGAGATAGGTTGTAAGTGTAACCCGGGGACGGACACTTTCTATCCCGGAAAATTAAGCAGTTCCCTTAATCACTGGGAATTAATATTTTAGAACTAGCATTTTAATTAGGCATTTTTTTGTAATAGGTACGGGTTGTTTATATTTTATATCAGATTGAATTCTCTGAATGAGTAAAATATTCCAGTATGATTACGAAAATTTAGACGCAATAAGTAAGCTAAATAATTTTCGTAATATTGTATTCGTTCAAAATTCGTTCAAACCCTTAAAAAAATATCGCTCGTTATCACTAAATAAAATAATCTCTATGAAATATGAAATAACGAGGCGGTTGCGCCCGTTTTACTCAAAAAAGTCGGGTTTTTAAATAAAATTCGTACCTTATTGCTTTGTTGACTAGGGTTTAACCCCCCCAACTTAAATACTTGCTACGGCTACGCCTGAAGGGTTTTTATTGATGTTGTTAGTGTATCTCAGGTAGATAATTACCTTAGCAGCATCTCGAGTTCCCTGAAACAGCCCCGAGCCACAATTTGCCTATAATATCAAAACACGCGCTTTATTATTAGTGCGGGCTGTTCAAATATTGTGCATAAGTTTTGAAAATATAAAGTAAACTCCTTTGAATATGTAAAGGAAATCTCTCTTTACGTACCTGTAGGCCTATCGTGGAAGATTCATTAGACTATTCAAAAGCACTAGTAAAAAGTCTACTTGAATATAAAATATTAGTTTTTTTTTAAATCATAATAACGCCATCATAAAAAGGTATACTTTAATCTAGACGTGGGGTCTCATGGAACCATCCCGACTACGGCAAATGAAAGGTTATAATTTTAGCAGCCTATCTTTGTATGTAATATGTAAATAAGTAGGTATGTATGTATCTAAAATACTGAGCCAATTTTAAGAAATGAGGTGATAATCGATTCGTTATTATATGATCAGAATACACGAACAAAATGTTACGTATTTTTAAAGGTTTAGGAAAAACTTTGATTAGTTTGCCTGATTTCTTTTTCCAAGAAATAGGCATAGGTGAATTAAATAGCATTTTATTATTCATGACGAAAATAATAGCCATTTAATGAAGGATTCTGTGAGACCCAACATCCACAGTGGTGCAAAAGTTCAATGTGCATCGTTTTAGGTTAAAATAGACAGTCAATATTTTAAGAAAATAATACCAATCCATATGCAGGAGAATTGCAATTGGTATGGAAATCGTCCGACGTCTGACAGCTATCCAATATGCCTTGTGGCGCACAGTGCAGTGGAACAATCATAGGACACAAACGGAATGAATAAATAAAAGGACGGCAAAGCTGTTTCCCGATCGAGTAAGGCTGTGGCCCGTTTGTTGTCGGGTTTACTATGTACATGTTCATGGTTTTTTCCGGCCGTATGCAGAAAAGACTAAGAGCTTTTATGCGTCTTTATTCTCCAATTTTTGACACAGCGCGCTCTTTAGTATTGGATACACCGTAAGTATATTATATACTTACAGTACAGGATTTATAGATAGGATAGTACGTCCTGAGACTGGTATAACTATTAATAAGATAATAGATTATGCCCGTGACTTTGTCCGCGTGGATTAAGTTTTCAAATTCCCGCGGGAACTCCTTATTTTTTTCGGGATAAAAAGTAGCAGCCTATGTCCTTCCTATACAACCTATCTCTCCTACTCTCAACCTATATCAAAGTTAATCAAAATCGGTTAAAAAAATATGCCGTCAAAGCGAAGCAGGCAGTCATAAACACCCGCCTTACGCCACAACCTCTTCTAGGTAGAATCTTGCTAGGTATACCTACTTAAATTATACGTATTTTCATTCAAACTCAAACTCAAATGCTTTTTATTCAAATAAACTTTTACTATGAAGCTTTTTAATCGTCGAGTGAACCTACCACTGGTTCGGAGTGCCATTTCTACCGAGAAGAACCAGTAAGAAACTGGGTGGTTGCTTTCTTGGAAAAACCATTTACAAAATACATCAATATGTAGATACATAAGTAACCGCAGTCCTAAGCATTGCTGGAGCGAGTCAAATCCATGCTCTTTTATCATTAACAGAATCTTCAACAGTATAACAAGCCTTTTTAAGGAGCATACTTTTAATAGATTTCTTGAACTTGTGTAAAGGCAAGTTTAAATTCGGTTGTGGAATTGCAGAATGAAACCTTTAACGGTATGCTAACTTTTAATAATAAAAGCCATAACTGGGTTTTAAGGTTTAAGATTTCAAAGATTTATTCAAATAAAGGTCACAAGTAGGTACAGAAGTAATTACAACAGTAAGTGGGACAGTGATTTCCACATTAGGATTCCCTGTATCGCGGAAATCACTTCCTTCCGTAGGTAACATAAATAAAATTGTCTAGAATAAACTTAAAAAATAAATATGCAACTTATACATTACTTGTGTGTGTGTGTGTATATGAATGAATGAATGAATGAAATATTCTTTATTGTACACCAAAAAAAAAATACATTAAATAATAACAATAAAAATAATTAAAGAAAATCGGTACAATTGTATGTGTGTGTGTATGTGTGTAATGTGTGTGTGTGTGTGTGTTTTGTTTGCGTTAGTGAGTGGGTGGTGTGTATGTGTGTGTGCGTGTGTGTCTTTATATTCATGTGTTACTGTTATATATTTAATTTTAGCATTTTTTTTGTGTCTTCATAATTAGATTTCAACCATTTATTAAGCATTTTTTTTTGGGCCATAACTGGGTTTTGTTTCGTTTGATAATAATATTAAGACAGATAACCAATATTCTCTCGAGCCAGTGCAGCGATACAATCATAATACAAATCAAACGATTGGAGAAAGAACAACAAAGCGCTTCTGCCTTCTCGATCTAAAAATAACTCACTGTGAAATATTATATAGTTTTACCCATCTATGTTAGCTTTTGCGCTTGGCTCCGCCTGCAATAGCCAAGATGAAGCAATATTTATTCTGACTTTTGGAGTTTACCTCCTTATGAATCTATTTTCATATACTCGTATAAGCCCAGGGTATGAAAATTTATGGGGAGTAACTAAAATCAAACTTTCTACGTTACGTTATTTACTTTATGTTTCTATGGTAACACTTTTCGTAAGGAGTAAACTCTAGTCGTGCGTCGGAGCTGACACACATTTTATAATGATAGAAAGAAGTAAGCGATAATACAGCTGGCTAAGTTTGTTTTCGGCTTATTTTTGTTATGAACATTTAAAAAAAATATTCAAAAGAATTTGTAAACTTTTGTGCTTTTCAACTGCGTAAAATAAAAAATAAAAAATTCATACGTTGTTTTTTTTTAATTTACTTGTGCTTGTATTGGAAAAATAAACAGTATAATAGGCATAATGACTAATTTTGAAAAATGGTCAGATTATGTTCGGAAGGGTCTACTATTTCGAAAAAATATCTTATTTCAGCAGAAAAATAAGGTTAAGAATATAAAATTGCCATTTGAAATTTAAATTTTAAAATTCACGCCAAAACGTTCGCCGGTGTCATGGCGTCGTTTGTGACGTCACTATTATATTTACCAATGTACTCTGTGCAGTGTGCAGTAAACAATTTGTGATTGTCAAAGCTTGAAAACAAACCATTGATACGTCATTCGCTTCTTGGCGTTTAATCCATTATGGCGGATTGCTGTATTTTATACTTTTACTAGCTGACCCGGCGAACTTCGTACCGCCTTAGTATGCAAAATTAAATGTATATTTTTCAATATTTCTGAGAGATTTTCTTAATATTTTTTTCCGTAAGAACCTTCTCCTAATAATAACAAATACAACAAAAAAAGAATTAGTGAAATCGGTCCAGCCATTCACGCGTGATGCCGTGACCAAGGAAAACGGGTTTCATTTTTATATATATAGATTGTGTTCGCTGGTAACATAATATAATTTGTACATTACTTTAGATTCAGGTTAATTTATGATCATCATGAATTGTATTAATTATTATTTATCCCATATTATATTATAAAAGCAAATGTAACTATGGTAAAAAAATACTCTATTGTTAGTTACCCAGTTATTAAACAAACTTTATTAATTACACAGTTTAAGGGCGCATATAAAACATACATAACAAAGGGTCAGTAACTAGGGCCTTAGAGAAAGGATAGAGGTAAATAAGGTAATTATAGAGGTAAACGAGCCCCCTGGGGTCAGGGCTGTGTTTTATTTTCTAGCAATTGTTCACAGTATTGCTTGTCCTAGAAACTGATGTCGCAACTTAATTCGCTTACATTGGATATTTGGCTACTAGTCAAATAAATTATTTTTTGATCTCCCAAAAGTCCACCCACTCCACGTCCACCACGAAAATCCACGTCCTCTATTCGTCTTATAATAACCATTTTAAACTATCGATTAAATTTTGATGACGTCACAATTCTGCATTTTATACAAAATCCCATTTATCTAAGCGCGCGTTTTTACGTTTGAAAAAAGCTGATTTGACAAGTTGAGAACGCTAACTCTTTAGAAAAAAAACACTCCTTTTTGAGAATGTATACAAAACTCTCAATAAGGAGATGTTTATATACTTAAATGGTAAGGATAATAAAGAGAAGCTAATATATTGCTGCAACACGCGGGCCTCATTTTCGGCTATTTTTCGACTTTTCGGCCCCAGCTAAGTTCTAGTAATCTTATACCATAGTTAGATAACTCTATTCCAATAAGGTATCCACAAAACTGCCCTTGAATATTGAATAAATAATCAGTTTCTTGCGAAGTGTAGTTTTGTTAGTGGTTTAAGTTGTTTGCACGATTTAACCATAGTATTTTAGGATTCAATTTGATGATTTATTATCAACTATTTTAAAACACATCTTAATTAAATAGGCGTGCGTTGCATTGGTACTCAAAATCAATCTAATTTTGCGAACAGGTAGGTTGTCTAGGTAAACGCGTTTCAACCTAGACCTTATCATTGCTTTGCATTAAGCATGATTGTCGTCAAGCGCAAGCCTATCACGCAATAAAAAAAACAGGTTGATTTAATGGATGCTATTTAGTATCTATATTAACGGCTCGCCTGATGGTAAGTGATGATGCAGTCTAAGATGGTAGCGAGCTAACCTGTTAGGGGCATGGCAGTTATATTAAACACTTCGGTTTCTACATGGCATCGTACCGGAACGCTAAAGCGCTTGTTGGCACGTCTTTGCCGGTAGGGTGGTAACTAGCCACGGCCGAAGCCTCCCACCAGGCCAGCCCAGGGAAAATTCAGAAATTATAAATTCCCAAATTGACCCTGCCGGGGATCGAACCCGGGACCTCCGCACGTTAAGGCAACAGCGCTACACACTGCGCCACGGAGGTCTTCAAAAATAGCTGATGCCCACGAGTTAGCCTGCGTGGAATATGTCATTAGCCTATGTAATTCTCCAAGTCTTCAACAATACCCATGCAAAAAATCACGTCGATCCGTTGCTCTGTTGCAGCTTGATTGAAAACCAACAAACAAACACACTTTCGCATTTATGATATAAGTATAGTAAGGAACCTACTAGAGCACGCAAAGATATAATAAATCTATATTTTATGTATCGCTATCCTTTACTGACCTTCAGTCTTCGATTAAAAATATGCTCGAAAGTAGAAGTCTTCAGTATAGTTTGTATTAGACAACCATAATCAACCTTAGTACCTAGAAATGTACTGAAAGTATAGCTAATGTGTTGTCGTGTACATATTCAACTACTTTTCGTATTTCTTATTTCCTTTTCAATTTCCCCTGAAGTTACCTACGCTTTGAGTTTTCACTCTATAGAAACGTGGTTTTTTCCCTCGCATCAAAGCAATGTTTAGAAATAATTACTGTTCCTAGATTCATTTGCAAATATTTCTATGTGATTCAATAAAATACCGAGACAAAAAAACGTGGAAAAGTCACGGCTAGGTTTTTACTTTTAGTCACTTAAGAAGTAGTTTGTCTAGCTACCGATCAACTACGATTTATTATTTTGTATGTTCGTTGTATTTATTTCATGGTTAAAACTTACCTAGGGAGAACCTAGATCTTGATAATAGAGGTGTAAAAGCAGATTCATTTAATGAAGCAACGATTTGAATCTATATTATATATATATATATATATTTAATTCATTTAGTCCTTTGCGTGACCACGCTTGGCCAAAGAAGGGACGCGCTTGCCTAGAAGATGCCTATTCATTCTTGATTTAAAGATACCCGGATTGTAATTGGTGGGAAACACAGCTTTTGGTGTTTTGGTGGAGTGTTCCAGACCCTAGTCATTTACATTTACATTATCTACATTTATCATCATCACTTTAACCTACTGTCGGCACAGAATAGGTAACAGTAGGTAACAGTAGGTAACTTTACCATGTAAAGGATTACTTGAATGACAAGGAAGCTTGGCAAAGATTTGATCTAAAGGCTCTGATAGTTCCTTAGTTAAGATGATTTGTAAAATGGTGATAATGAAAAAAAACCGGGCCGAGTTTGTTGTGGGCTCTTCGCGTTCGGAACCCTCGTAGCTTTAGTTTTAAGATACCGTTACTGATTATCACCATTATATTTTATAAATAACTAGACGTCAATAAGTGTAGTGTACCTATATTGAATAAACATTATTTGACTATTTGACTATTTGACTATTTGTAGGTATGTTACCTGTCGGCTCACTACAGAGCTCAAGTCTCTCCTCGGAATGAGAAGACTTCGGTCATGGTCCACTACCGGCCGAGTGCGGATTGGCAGACTTTTCCTTTGAGAACATTATGAAGAACTCTCGGGCATGCCGGTTTCCTTACGATGGTTTCTTTCACCGTTCAAGCAAGTGATTTTTAATCTTTACTTCCATACTCAATATTATAAATGCGAAAGTGTGTCTGTCTGCTACGGTTTAACTGCCCATGTTTTCAACCGATTTTGATGAAATTTGGTATAGCGGTAGGTTACATTCCGGGGAAGGACACAGGAATTTTTATAAGGAGTTCCCGCGGGAATAAAAATAACTTAATCAACGGGGACGAAGTCGTGGGCATCATCTAGTTTTTTATAAAGCGCATAGGTGAGTGCGCGAAAATAGAACCCCTACCTGAAATGACAAAAACTCCCTCGGTGGCCACCCTCTGCGTGTAATGAGCAGCTCCGGGAACTCTTAAAAGAACACCTGAAATGACCTAAAAGAACCTGAGTCCACGTGTATTAGGGTTTTTTGATTCCCGCGGGAACTCTTTAATTTTCCGAGATAAAAAGAAGCCTATGTCCTTTCCCGGGATACAAACTATCCCTATACCAAGTTTAATCAAAATCGGTTAAACAGATGGGCCATAAAAGCGTAGCAGACAGACAGACATACAGACAGAAACACTTTCGCATTAATAATATTAGTAGTGATAAAGCCATCATCAAACTTACATAGTGCTTAACCTAACATGCTACGTTGCAAGTTGCAACATCCTTACCCAGCTAACTTCGTAGACACGTGAATAACTTATGAACTGCAATTATCCTTAAGGTTGGAATGAATTTGACTTTAATCTCGATATCTAGCTTCTATCGTTTCAGAGTTATTATATGGAATACCTACTGATTAGTTCTAGCTAAGCGTTTGAGTTTATAGAGTTCCTAGTATCATAAATTAACGCACAAGTGGTATATACGTATACCCAAAGTTATCAAGAAACATTTTAACTGGTAAATTATTAAACAGTAGATGATGCCCGCAACTTGTCCGCGTGGATTAAGTTGTTTAAATTCCCGCGGGAACCCTATAATTTTCCGTGATAAAAAGTCCTTAGTAAAAAGCCTCTAACCCTGGGACACAACTTATGTCAATACCAAACTTCATCAAAATCAGTTGAAAAGTTGAGCCGTGAAAGCGTAACAACCAAACAAACTCACATTCGCATTAATAATATTAGACAGGATCGTATGCGAATAGTATACCTACTGGAGTACCTACCACATAATCGCTCTAACAAAGTAGTTTCTTATCATGAGGATTTGATAATTCATAAGGGCGCTTAAAGTGCATCAATAAAGCCGGTGGCACGTGCTTCCGCCCCGTGCGATTGTTGCTAACAAAACAAACACTAGCAACTAAATTGTAGTTTTCCATCGTCTGCACTAAGCTCAAAATCCACGCTTATGTTGCTGGCAACTTGCCACGGCTGCTCGAACTGTGCTTTGCATAATGATGACCCAAAAATGAGAAACTACGTAACACTTCGGAAACGTATTAAGTGTACGTTATTTTGAAAACATATCCCAAGGAATTTATCAACTAACCCGTATAGGTACCTATATTGTTTTGTATTCTAGCTGATTTTACAATTTTCCTATACACTTTTAGTATCAATGGATAACTTGCGATTTTCTAGTGTAATGACATATAAGGCATCGTATAAAAGTGTATACGCCTTTGCCTGCGATTTCACCTGGTGGTAAGTATTCGTAAGTACTTACTAACGTAAGATAATAGTAAATATTGTCTGTAATATTGTCCATCAGTTTACATTGCGGATCCAAGACTGTTAGATTTCCCAAAGGAACTGGCTCCCAAGTCCCAACGCTCAAAGTCCTCTTGGAACTACGGAACAAACTTCATACATAAACATCTCTAAACGGGGTGTCACAGTCGGTCAATTTCGAATGTTATTCATTTTAAGTGCTCTATTTTTCTTGAGACCTTCCTACGATCTTTTAAAATAGTGAAAACTGTAATGCAGATTTCAAAAAACCGCACACGACTCTGAGGTCCCATAGATCTGCAAAAGCCGTAAGAAGCGCAGTTATTCAAAATCTACTCAAACGTTATATAGTAGAGGTTACGTCATTTCGTCATCAATATTTTATTTGAGCCGCTCTAATGCAGAAAAAATCCTCAGACGCATATTCAGCGTACAGTACGATGGACTTAAGATTAT
Organism: Erebia aethiops; assembly: GCA_923060345.2. Lineage (NCBI taxonomy): Eukaryota > Metazoa > Arthropoda > Insecta > Lepidoptera > Nymphalidae > Erebia > Erebia aethiops. The sequence continues at coordinate 22,564,050 of OV281082.1, forward strand.
TATATAACCATGGTGGTAGGAAGCAACGAGATGATAAAGGCTCTGGTTAGGTTGTGGTGGCGCTCACTTAAAAAGGCCTATGATCATCAAAAAATATCATATAGCTTCTCACTCACTTCTCAGATATTGAAGGACCTCGAAGAAAATGCTTGCACATATTATTGTGGCTTTTGCGCCACAACTCAAGCCGCAACCGTCTCCTGTTTTGAAGACGTTAAGGCCCGCTTATACATATAAACGCCGGGATATCCTTTTGACCCAGAATTAGTCTCACTTCGATATAATTCGTATAATAGGTACTTCTGTCAAAATTTCAGATTTATTCCTGGGTTTTTTTTTTTTTTTTAATATATAGGCTAGCGCTTGGCTGCAATCAGACTTGCATGCAAGAGGTGATGCAGCCTAAGGTGGAGCGCGCTTGCCTAGAAGATGCCTATTCACTCTTGATTTGAAGGTACCTATATTAAAAGAGGAGGGGAAAACGGAAGCCGGAAGGGCATTCCATATCCTAGCGGTTCGGATTAGAAAAGAGGAAGCAAATCGCTTCGTACGAGCCAGCGGAATTTCGACTGCGTAAGGGTGCAAACCTTGTCGATGCCTTGCGGTTCGATAATAAAAAGGTGACGGAGGAACCAGATCGAATAGTTCTTGAGCACACTCTCCGAAATATATCCTGTAGAATACCGACAGACAGGCAACTTTGCGCCGATGTTCTAAGCTTTGCAGCTTCGAACTGACCGGTGCTTTGTTGCCGATAAGTCTCCTGGCGCGACGATCCACCGAATCCAATGCGTCAAGTTGGTACTTGGCAGAGCCATCCCATAAATGGCTGCAGTACTCCATGCACGATCGAACTTGTGCTTGGTACAGGATAAGAAGCTGTTCCGGCGTGAAGTACCGCTTGACTTTGTTGTTTAACGAAACCCGGCGTCTCTGCAAGTGGGCCTTAATGATGTAGCTAGTAAAAGAGACATATTTTAGAAAAGAGGCTTAAAGAACGGTGAATGTTAGAATTATGAATATCGGAGGCGCGCAATAGATTCAATCAAGCACTTCATCATGTTATACGGCTTCATGCGAGCTCAGCGGATACAATGGTTATTGTCTCTCTGATCCAGCATTTGACGGATCGTATGGAATGCGATGTTAATCGCGCGTGTGATGTTCCCATGCGGATGAATACGTAATCCTGATAGATTGCTCTTTTTCTATAGCTCATACATGGCTCATACGGCGTTCTATTATTTTGTGCTGCCGCGGTTATGTTTGTTCAAAGAAGATTGCAATGCCATGAAATAGTGGGTCAAGAGTTTAGTCCAAAGAATAAGTTTCTATATTAAAATCTTTTGTTTCTGGAATCTTCGTACAACAGCTCATTCTCAATTACAAAAAAATATGCGATCTGCATGATAGGCAAACTAGAGAACAAATAAGTTCGTGATCTGATAAATATAATCCGTGCTGAATCTGTGAACAAACTTTGGTGTCAGATAGTGGCAACTTTCTCGAGATAATTTTCACCCTTGGGGCTTATACAAGTGCTATGAGTTATATGAAATAAGGGCTGCAAACATACAACTTAGTTTTGATTGATAAAGGATTTGGCACATATTATCGTTTAGAAACGGTGATAAATAATATTAACTGATGAGAATCTGATGTCAAAAAGTGTCCGTAAAATATCCTCTCAACCGTGATTGAGGATATATTTTCGGTTAATGTTATTTAAATACTAATGTAATTTACAAATATAACTTCTGAAAAAAAAAATTGAAATCGATTCAGAAACCACGGAGATATTATGCACCGACATACCTACATTTAAAAAAATACGCGCCGAATTGAGAACATCCTCCTTTTTTGGAAGTCGGTTTAAAATATGTTTATGTACTTTCGTAGCTAAGTGCCTACCTACTATATTTTTTTAGCTTTCATACTGTGAACAAAGTACCTAAAGTAGTAGCCACTTTATGTTTCTGACTGTATTCACGTAACAATCACAGAATATAAACAAGTAGTTACCTACATCAAATTTTGTCACAAACATGGCAACACTTTATCTAAGTATAGGGAATCACGTAATGAGATATTTCAGTAAACACGTTCCGTCTGGTGTTACGGTACGATTCCGCGTAGAAACCAATAAGGGTTCTAATAAAACTATAGAACCGTTTCCAAGTTAGCCCACTTCCGTCTTAGACTACGAATATATTTTTAATTTTCACCGTAGACAAGGTTTAACTTATCGACTTGCTCAAATTGGCTTTGACACAGTAAGGGAATGGCTTAATAACAATCTTTTAACATTAAATATTTCTAAAACAAAATGCATAAATTTTTCCATTCGTAATTCTACACTTCCCCCTAGTAACTCTTTGCCTAAGCTGGTTGCCTCGTCAGCGCAGTTTAACCTCACACCTAACAGTGATCCCATATTAGTGGAAAATGTCACCTCTATAAAATATCTTGGCATAGTGCTTGACTGCAACTTAACTTTTAAAAATTACATTGAACACCTTTCAAACAGAGTACGTAAGCTTATTTATGTTTTCAAACAACTTCGACACTCAGCCGATCCTGAAATTTTAAAAATGGTCTATCAAGCACTATGTCAATCTATTATTGGCTATTGCATATCAGTCTGGGGAGGTGCAGCTAAAACACATCTTATTCAAATCGAACGTGCACAAAGAGCTGTATTGAAGGTGTGCTGCTTTAAACCCCGTTTGTATCCTACAAATATGCTTTACGAGTATTGTCAGGTATTAACTGTACGCCAATTATTTATTCTGGCTACTGCTCTCAAGCAACATTCCCTGACGTACTTCACCCGTGATTGCCCCCGTCGTAGACCTCAGCTTGCTTGCTATAGTAAACTAAAGACAGCTTTTAGTCGTAGGTTTTTTGTCTTCCTTGGACCTCACCTTTATAATAAGTTGCATAGAATTATTTCTCTGCATTCCTTAAATCACCATAATTACAAAGACGCACTTAGGAATTGGCTTCTTAAGCAAACATACTCGACTACTGAAGGACTTTTGGAGATTCTAGTTTAATCCCTTCTTACCTAAATTATCACACACATACACACACACACAATACTCATTCACACACAACACCCACTCACTCACAACACATATACTCACATTCACACACAACACACAACACCCATAAGTACTCATGCAAACTCAAGCCTACACGCACATGCATTGTTGTATTCTTCTTGTGTCTCGAGTTGGAAGCCCTGTTTTCCGAGACACAGTTTTAACTAGTTCGGAGAACAGGTGCACAATAATATTTAAAATGTATATCAACTATATTAGTTTTATCCTAGGTGTAAGGCTATAAATGTTATTTAGTTGTCCCACACTATATTTATGAAATAAACTTATCTTAAACTTTAAAACTTATCTTAAACTTTAACTTAACATCGAATTAAATTTTGAAGTAAAACTTCTTTAGAATTATTGTGATTTGAAAATTCGATGAAACGAAAAAGCGACACCAAAAAGAGGCAAACATATTTATAAATAGGATTTGGCCTGCGAGTGAATGAGATAGAATACAAGTTACATTTATCTCATTCTCTCGTAGGCTACTTTTCTGAAGTTTCACTCCTGCCGTGTGAATTGCACACACACACTTTTTTATAAACTAGTATCCATATCCATATCCATACTAATACCATCCTAATATTATAAATACGAAGGTGTGTCTGTCTGTGCGTCTGTCTGTCTGTCTGCTACGCTTTCACGGCCCATCTGTTCAACCGATTTTGATGAAATTTTGTACAGGGATAGGTGGCATCCCGGGGAAGGACATAGGCTAGAAGGACATAGGCTAGAAGGACATATCTCGGAAAATTAAAAAGTTCACGCGGAAAACGAAAAACCCACTCGAAATATTGCACGCGAAGGAAGTCGCGGGCATCATCTAGTTTCTCATAATTCAGGATCTCTGGGAATATTGTGATGAAAAAATAGAACACCGGAACTATTCGCGTAATCATTTTTGCAATTCTTTCCTATCGTCGGTAAAATAGGAAAGTGGCGACAGTAAATTTACGATCCGATATTGGTAAAGCCCGAGAGAAATCTTGGTGGGTACTTACTACGGCGTGCACATCGGAAAAATTAATATTGTAACTTTAACTGTTGCAATTCCAGAAATCCAAAATTATTACTGCTTTATGACTACGAATTGGAAAAATTTACGTAATATTTTTTAATTCTGGCTTTTCTTGCACTAGAATGGGTTTTCAACCAGGGTATATTTATGACCTGATATCGAAATGTTCAGAAATAATCTCGCTGCTCATTATAAAGGTGTTACCCCACTACAGAGGCGCGGCGCAGCGTTGCACTTAGCGTATTCTTTTACATACGAAAAGTAGCTGGCTGTGAAACGCAGTATTTATTTATTCATTGAGATTTTTGCAACATACACATATTATCTAAAAAGTATTTTCTTTTTATTTCCATTTGTTTCACTTATACTCTGCTTTTACATAATCATGTTCCTTTATGGCGCGTAGCACCACTCGCCATTAATATATTATGTCAAACAAATTGTTGACCCATCATGTCTCCTTGGATAACAACAAATAACTTTTGGCTCCACCACGGCGTAAATGGTGAGGCAGGTACCGGAGATGACGAGATGAATTGGCTCCATTTCCTCTGAAACGGCTGAAGGAAGAACGCACAACATGGAAAACTAGACTAGCTGCGGTTATCGCAAAAGACGATGGAATTTTGGATGTAAGTATTGCTAATGCCAGCCGTATTTAATTTTTATTTAAGAACAAAAACTCTTGAGAAGACGTGACATGACGTCATCAGATCCAATGAGGATTCTACAAGTTGTAAATATTATTGTAATACTAAAACTTTGATGAACTTTACTTACTTTCATCAAAGTACTTCAAGAGCTAGTTACGTGAAGACCCACAATTTCCGTAGGGATTCTTCTGGATTATTTTGATCACGTGTAAGATCTGCTATTTAGATAGAATATTATAAATCTTTAAGATCGCGTAATTTCTGAAATATTTAATTGGAAACTTAAAGTACCGTGTGTACCATTTACGTACGTTAAAAACTATAAAATTATGTTCACGTATATAAAATTATATTTTAAATAAATAATTTTTAGATAAAAAATTAAGAGTTGAAACAAATACCCGTTGTAATGGTTGTAACATAATCCGCTTTTTGCAGCAAGTTTTGCGTATCAAAAATATGAAAACTGCACAATCAACTCTCTTTATTAGGAACAAGGATTAAAAAGAGAAGTTTTAATTGAACTCGCAGCTCTGAGCTTTGGCAAAAAATAGAACTGAAAAATATGGTGAGTGTTATTTACTGAGGCGTTTTTAGATCGAAAATGCAATCGAAAAAACTATGTAAAATTTTAAACTATGTTAAATTTTATTTATCTCCAGGATTGTTATTTCTGTAAATTAACAATGTCATACAAATTACATAGCTAATAATATTGTCAAATGCTTAGAAGCAAAATAAGAAACTTATTTTACTCAAGGTGTTTGGATAGATGTTTTTTGATTCCCGCGGGAACTCTTCAATTTTACGGGATAGTCTATGTCTAGCTAGCCTATGTCCTTCCCCGGTATGTAACATATCTCTGTACCAAATTTCATCAAAATCGGTTGAGTAGTTGGGCCGTGAAAGCGCAGCAGACAGGCAGACACTCTTTCGCATTTATAATATATGTATTAGTATGGATTATTAAGTCTTTGTGCTCAAGGTCTTGTTTGTAAATTCATTTAGAACAAAAGACGTAGATTTTGACCTAGAATATTTTACAATTAAGGTTTATAAAATGCATAGGTAGTACTTTCACCAATTTGTGTTTAAGTTCCCTCATGCATGTAAGACGGTACTAGTCAGTTAATAAAATCAGGAGGTCTTCGATATTTTCTAGAAAATAAAACATTCGTAAGTTTCTTTTACCTATAAAATTCAAATAAAAAATACCACTAGCAAAGCTTTCTGGCTCAGACCTCGAACTTTGTATTTTATCTTCACTTTTAAATCGCAAAAATTATTTTCTAGCTGCGACTAGGACCATCAAAAAGATACGAGACTTGATAATATGATAATTTTAAAAGTATCAAGAGGTCATTGCTTTGCAACTATGTTGACGTTTAATCTCGCTTAAAATATAGCATTCAGGGTTGCATCCGAGCATTTCTCTTAGAAATAAATAGAAGCGGTGGAAAGTGCTCGCTTTGCACAAATTGCAGGGCAAAACTCGCAAAGATCTCGCTCTCTCCAGTTGTGATAAAGCGAGGCGAATCGCTTTATCATGTCACAGACTAAGAATTACTGTAAAAATGCAGTGGTCCAATAGTCCGTGATCCCACTGAATGATATCTTCACCTACGTTCAATAATATGAAATGTGAATAAAATTTCTCTTCTATTTTTTGTGTTGTTTTTATGTTAATATAATAATATTATGCGATAACAATCTTTTAAATATCCCGTTATTTTTGGTTACCCATTTTAGTTTAGCTGAACCTATTTACTGGTCAAATAAGTGATTTCAATTATATTAATTGATATTATATTAAAAAGAAAGATTAATGTAAGTAAATAAGTTGAATAAAAATAGAAAACCTTAAGATTGTTTGGTTGGATATTTTAATTTGGTCAAAAATATTATCCTACCTACCTACACAGTAAACAGATGCAACCAGTATGGAAACGACCTAGAAACGTTCGAAACAGGCTCACTCACACAAACGTGCGCATCGACGAGACCCCAAGCGCTCGTCGCAGTGCCGTCAGTAGTGAGTGCCGCGTCATCGCATGTTCGATGCGCGCGTTTGTGTGAGTGAGCTGTATCGAACGTTTCTAGGTAGTTTCCATACTGGTTGTATCTGTTTACTGTGCTACCTACCTTGTGAATTTTGTGAAACTGAATAATATATTTATATTTATTTATACAGATTTCCTGCTTAGCATCGTCCGCGCCCCGCCTAACCTACCAGCAGTCCGACCGCGTAAATTCTGCATCAAACATTGTTACAGTATCAATTGTTGTGATTGGCTGAATTTATGTTATTCTTGCTGCGTCAATGGATTTTGTCCAATAGTGGAAGAGTTTTAACCAATCAGACGTGATTGCGATCATTTTCTGTAGCTGTAGCTGTCATTTTAGCCCTGCTGGAAGGTGCTAATAAGTATTTGTATTTAATATGGTGATTTCATCTCACATATAAACCATATTCATTCACAATTTTACAGGTGAATAGATTCCCCGACCTGAAACATTAAATATGCATCACAATATTTATTTATTGATTATTTCCAAAAAATAATAATTAGTTTTCATGCATAATACAAGCAATTAAACGTTTAATTAATAAGGAGCAGTTACTACTTCAATTTATTACACTGTGACTCTGCACTGCAGTACATTCTCTTTGGAAAGCCTAAAATGCATCATGGGTCTCGACACATTTGCGCAGTTCATTACCAAAACAAGGTCTCTGGCAAAGAAAGTAAGATTCGCGTCTTCAATAAAGACATCAGATAGGTCCTGCATCTTAGAAAATAAAGTTTGAAAAACAAGGCAACGTAATGTGAATCTGCCGAAAACCTAACAGTAATTAAAATAATTGAATACTAAGCCTGTATACTAGGTAGGCCTCTCACTAAGGTTTATACTGTTAGATGTAAAATTAAAGCGAGCTGTACATGGCATCACTGCCTGTATGGTTCTTGAGTGGCAGCACTGGTCGGTGGGCCCTATAATTGATCAGATAATTATGGCGTTGGATAACCAGTGTTTCCTTTTAATAATACCTACCATCATTGTGACACTTGCAATGCTGCAATTGGCTGAGAATAATATATTTTTCAACACACTCGGTCATAAAGTAGCTCTAATTTCACCGCAATTAGGCACATAATGACACACTGTGACTTTTTCATTACTATTATTCACAAGTGAGTTATAGAGTTTTTATTTTATTTTATCTACTAAATAAAATTATTTTTTAGTATTATTTTCTTAACAAGTGTGTTGAAAAACGTCGTATGATACACGTGTGTATTGATGATTACCATCCTCGGCTATCTTAAGGCCCTCACCTAACGGCTCAGGTCTCAATGGTGCCTCAGCGGTAATCACCAACATTACACACTTGTACCATATTGCACTAATACTATTAGATATAATGCACAGTGTTGCAGCAAGAAATGTAGGAAATTGAGCCAAAGCCATAAATTCAGTCAATCACAATAATGCGATGATAGTCACAACTATCATGTAGATAGCAGTCCAGACGCTCTAACTTGTTAGCTTACTTTACTTTTAAAAATTTTATATCATATAGGAAAGGGGAACGCCCACCTTCCATAAACACTTTGGCCCTGAGTGCCCACTCTTAAAACTGTATGGTGCTGATAGTATGCAGTTTGAACAAGGAATGGGATAAGGAATTGGTTTTAAAAAAGTACACCATAATAAAAAAAACTAGTATTTATTTTTCATTAATGTATTACAGTGTTTAACAAACAAACAGTACGGTAACTTGCTTAATTTTTAATAAGATACAATTAATAAACATACATACACTCTTCTACATGGTCTTATGATATCAATATTCGAACAGGACGCGAGCGCGGGTCTCGCGCGTGGCGCGCTCTCGGACGGTTACGCACTTCAGCAATTTCCAACAAATGTCTACGAATTCTAGTGACATTAAGTCCACAATTCACACAGCGTAAAGGTCCTTTTGCCGTAGTAACCGGCCGGGATGTACTTGGTCCAGTGTGAGCGCCAGGGTCTTCGAAGTTAGCAGGTAACTTATCCAAGTTCGTGCTGGGTTCATCGTGAGAAGCGGGTGCGGGATCCATATTCAAGCCGTGGTCGTCAGGGTTAAAAGAGTCGTCGGAGTCCATTTTGCAAGCGTAAACGTTGGTTAATTATCAAATCCGAGAAATAAAAAGCAAACCACAGGTACAAACACAAGGTGTGATGTGACAATGACAACTGAATTTGTTTGTCATTTGATTATTCGATTGATGTTGCCATATAAAAAAAACTCCGAAACCGATATTGATTTATCAATTTTGGATTTATTTTCTTTTTTAATTATTTTATAAACATAACATTATGTTTACGGAAAAATCCCGTTTTAGTTTATTTCTATTTTTCGTCACGTCTAAGACTTTATATAAAAGTCTTAGTTTTTTCTCAAAAATGGCAATGTTATATTAAAATATTGGAGATTGAGTGATGAACAAAAACTATTAGTATTGGAATAAATAATGGGGCTGATTCTGTAGTGCACAATCTCTAAACTAAACTAAAATTAGAGCATTACAAATATTGCTAACCTATTAGATATTGCAATATATAGCTAAAGGGACAGAACTAGATTTAAAGCTGCCATTTTAGTTTAGTTTAGAGATTGTGTTATACAGAATCAGCCCCAATATCTGCTTAATATAGCATATAGCTATGCACGAACTGGGAAAAAGTGACAACCGTCACCGGTTGCCACTTTGTTGCTTGAAGTGAAGAGCCGAATGTGAAGAGAGTTGGAGAATCAGAAGAGCGTGCTCTTCTGATTCTCCAACTCTCTTCACATTCGGCCCAGGGATCGCCTTCTCTCTCGTTATATCAAGTAAAAATAAACCTTTTAAGTACTAGAAATTCTTAAATCTCTAGAAGTTTAGTTTTCTAATTATTTCTACCGCTTGTAACTTCATATTATATGATAATTGTGAAAAAAAATCTACTAAACTATATTTTCTTGCATATTTTCTAACCATAATGGTTTAGATGTCTCACATCCACAAGGAATCCCAATTTTTAAAAAGTTTTTTTTGGAAATATCTTTTTCTAAAACCCATCGAATTATGCATTTTAACAGTAACAGTCTTTTTTTTTTTTTGAAATCCTATTTACCTTACTTTTTTAGGTATATAGTACGTATTTTTAAACAGTAATATAGAAAAATTAATTATATTAAATATGAGGAAAGCTGTAGTACAAAGAGTTAGTATTCATTATTAGAACGAATCACATCATTAATAAGTTGTTATTAAAATGTTAAGTTTTTTCTATGCCCAAGCATCTCGAGAGTATGAGTACATAATGACGCATCCAAATATGATTAAATCACTTTACACGATATACGTTTGTCAGTAAGTTGCTAAGTATCCGCAGTCGAATTTTTAATATAGCTTAACGTAACTACAAACTAGGCTATACCTTAAATGCCGATTAGTACTTACTACAAATAAATCTTATTTTAAAAAAATCGATACTGTTCGATATAAGTATAAAGTCAAAATCGATTAAATCGATCGATATTAAAATGTGGCAATACTGAATGTATATATAGACGAATGGACTGTCAGGAAATGGTTTTTGTTTTCATAGATAGTTTTATTACTTTTTTTTAAAAACAAATTGTAGTAAACTTGCTTGATTAAAATAATAATTTTATAGGTAGAGAAAAAATACATAGTTTTTTTCGGAAAAAGGATATTGTTGGGCATTTCTTGGCCATATATGGGCGTCCCCCTTTTCAAAAGACAATCGAGTTGGTTTCAGAAGTGGCCTCCGAACTCGCCATAAAACTTCAAAGGAACCGCTTACCAAAGCGTAGATAAAGGTACTTTGTGGGAGTTTTGGTCGAATTCAAAAGCTATTCGAATAAAAAGAGAGTCAGGAGGCATCTTTAGATAGTTGCACGTGATTAAACTTACATTACCGCCTTCTCATAGTTTTAAGAGTTTTTTTACGTAGCTTCAAGATTCTGCTGAAATATTTACCTAGTATTTTTGATGATATTTTTATTAAGGTACAATACACAGAGCGAAAATAACATAAATTAACAGTTGGATTCTAACTTTGTTGGTACCACGGTTGGCCGCGTTGGGAAATAATTACCTACCTGCTCGTATAGCAATGAAAAAGCTGCAATTCGATCGTTAGAAACTTTGTAATAACTCCACGTTTCACACCGTCCATATTAAGGCCCTGCGATTACTCTGGAATCTATTATTTTGACACCGCACATCTACTAAGCATGTGAACAAAATGTGACGCGGCATTCTTACCCGTTGTCCTAGGTGAGCGACGCGACGCGATACGGAGTCTTATAGAAAATTTACTACGCAATTACGTAGGTCACGTAGGGATAATGAAAAACTTACTACGTAATAACGTAGGCCACGTGAAGGGTAACCCGTTGTCCTAGGTGAGCGACAAAAACGGCAACGCGACAGTATCAAACAGTAGCTCTTCATGTGGCCTACGTGTTCGCGTAGATACGTCTGTCATTTTCTATGGCGTCGTATCGCGTAGCATCGCATGGGGTAGCTTCTGTCGCCCACATAAGACAACGGGTTAAAGGTTAATTAATAAAAATAAAGGTTAATAAAAGGTAAAAGGCAGCAACAACTGGCGACAGCGACAAGCGACCGTGCGGTGACACTGCCGCCGCGCCTGTACTCGGGATCGCTTAACGCCGATATTGGAATGTGCCTTTAGCAAAATCATACTAATAGTTTAATATGAAAGTTTGTTTGTTGGTTTGTCCTTCAATCACGCCACAACAGAGCAACGAATCGATTTGATTTTTGGCATAGGCATAGTTGAGAACCTGGAGAGTGACATAAGTTACTTTTTATCCCGGCAACAAACAATAAAAACCTTATTCCACGCGGACGAAGTCACGGCCTCAGCGAGTCGATAATATTATGCAGAAACGAAATCGCAAAATTTGCTGATATCCGGAACAAAAAGTATAGTGAGTGCTGGGGCTCAGAGACGATCGATATGTAGGGCTGAAAAATTATCACGTGCCCGGTGTCCAGCTCTGAGATTAGTTCCGAGATTGCACCTCCATCGTCGATGTGTGGCCATAAATCCTCTCTTGCTGTACTCCTATTTACTTGATCATGTACTCTTCTTGAAAGTCACTTTAGGTATTGTAGACGTATCTATATGTTCTAAAGATTATAATAAAAGCCTTTAACTCGACTTTTTTCAAATTCATTTTTGTTCAGTTATATCAAATTGAGATTTAAGTACATTTCACATTAAAACGTAGCATAATTATTATATCACACACCTTCTTACTATCTATATTCTATATTCATACAAACATATGTCGATTAGTTCTTTCGCCGCATAAAAAATGGACAAAAAATAAAACTATTAAATTTAGAATAATATAAAATATAGTACATGGATCAAAAAGTGGATATGGGGGAACTGAAACTAAACCCATCAGATGAATGAGTACCTAGTAGATTGGAATAATTTCACACGTCTGTGTAAATTCAATTCTCCAATTTCAGTTTTCAAATCAAATCCATCCGGAATATTGTAATCAATATGCATAACTTTCGAACCCAACGTAGTTGGTCCGTAGATTCATGCTATAATTCATTAATTAACTTACATACTTCACTAGCCGCCGGGGGCTGAATGTCGGAACCTTCAAACTGGAGCAGAAACACGTACGTGGGTCCCATTACTGACTGTTAGTCCCTTTGTTAATTTGATTATGAGACCGGCTCTTTGATGCCCTAATGGGCGAAGTGGATAGTATCATGCTAAATCAGATTATTAAAAATACTTACTTATTATTCTAAAAGACTTCCAAAGAAGGAGGAGGTTCACAATTCGGCGCGTTTTTTTTTGTAATGTATGTCGGTGCATATATCCGTAGTTTCTGAACCGATTTGAAATTTTTTTTTTCAGTCGTTACAGGAAGCTTTCGAGGTGATCCCATAAAAAATCCAAATCTGACTCGAAATCCTCTACCCTGACACTAAAAAGTTAAAAATACAAATTCTTATAGGGTATAACAAGGATAAGCAAAGTTAACGCGTCAGGCTCGCCCGACTTCAACATAGTGTGTAGAAATCAAAATAATTTTTTACTTTACAGTAGCTTTGGAAGTCGGTTTTTTGGAAAGAATTTTAATTTTAATTACCTATTCAGTTAAATATCTCATGGACAAGCCTTCTATGTCTTTCTCCATATTCAATGTGGTACCTACGTCATATTGTATCCTATACTAATCCCATAAACAATAAAATTCGACATTAATTTCATATCGTTGACGACGTCGTCAACCGATTGACCACTGCTGGGCACAGGTCTCTTACAGGGACTTCCCCATGCCACAGTCTTGCCACCGCCCACTTGATCCAGCGGCTCCTTGCGACTCTCTTCATATTGTCCGTTCACCTTTTTTTTCATTACTGAAGCTACGTACGGAAATTTGTCAAGGTGAAGCTGCACTTTACGTGAGCTGTATTGCACAATTGTAGATCTCTATTCTCTCCGTATACAACCAATGAACTAATTTTCAATAAAATAAAATAAATTAGATATTATGTGTTTATTTTATTTACAAGTAAAAATATAATTCAAGTAAATTATGTAGCGCTTCACAGTTAGTACTAGAATATGGCTCCCAGTCAATTCATGTTTTTTATTCATTTTGACAATATATTATTGCGAAAATTATTATCAGTGGACTTTAACGTTTTATATAATTGTATGCCATAAGTATTTATGTGAGTGTATTCAAGAACTAAATCGTAATAACTAATTATATTTTATTGCTCTAATACTTCAGGTGACTTTTCAGTTACAGAAGCTCTGTTTACATAGAAAGAAAATATAGATGGCTCCCAAAGATTTCATTAATCTCCGAGGGCTACCCAACATGCTATAAAACAGGTCATTGGGGACCTTATAACCTAGAAATTTAGCGCTTCTCGGACGCATTAAGTGCTATCGGCTATGAATTTATGGGGTCAGTGCAAAAAGCGATTTTTCGCTTCGGCTGCTCTTAGAAGTAGCGTAAAGGTAATCTATAGGTTGCCTATTCCATTGAATAAAATTGGTAAAACATATAAATCTATCTTTGTATGTAATTTTCTAGGCTAGATTGTCTAAGGCTAGCGGAAAATATGCATACTAATATTATAAATTCGAAAGTGTATCTGTCTGTCTGCTACGTTTTCACGCGTCATAGCATCTGTTCAACCGATTTTGATGAAATTTGGTACAGGGATAGGTTGTATCCCGGGAAAGAACAAAGGCTATTTATCTCGGAAAATTTAAGGTCCGCGGGACTAATAAAAACATAATCCAACCGGACGAAGTTGCGGGCATCATCTTAATACTTTCTTACTAACTTAATAATAATAAGAGTTATTTTTGTTTTGAATTCAATCTTTATATTTAATTCTTTGACAAAACTATTGATTTTTTTAAAATAATAGAATATTTAATCATGGGACAATATTGGTAAGTAGGTTATTATAAACGAGCTGACTTTTGTAAGCTCTTACCTGACCCGTAGACGAAGTTCATCATGTGTTACAAAATAATACATTAATTATTAGGTATAGATTTAAAATGTTCTACACACTCCTGTGTATATGTTAACCACATAATCAAAGGCTAACCATAACCAATCAAATGCCCAGCATTTCACTCTCTACTACCGGATACAGAAACCTTTAGACAATCAGTGTATTACCCTTGGCAAAGTTTGAAATAAAATCTTAAACACAACAAATGAGACTTTGTTATTTAGAAAATTGAATTCTAGATGTGCTCGAACCTTGAATGAAATAAACACGGGATAAGAAACGTAAGAAAAATTTATGAAATCACGTTCGACTAACTTTTGCGGGGCGAGGGGAGAGTGCCTTGTCATTTTTCTGTCCAATTATTGACACAAGTGTATGAAAAAGTCGATCACTATGACAACAAATATCATAATTAATGGCGAAACAACTGCACAGTGAGTGGCTTGGGGGATAAGGCGAATATGGTCGATATTACGCGTCCTGTAATTTTAATCGTTAATTCGTCCAAGGCTCGGACCTAACCAGACCAGAGAAATGTCACGGTACTGGAATAGCAATATCCCTAAATCCAGAACAGTGGGGCTGATTCTGTAGTGCACAATCTCTAAACTAAAATAAAATGACAGCATTAAAAACATTGCTAACTCTTTCGTAAAACTCTTGCGGAAAGGGACAGGACTAGATTTAAAGCTGTCATTTTAGTTTAGTTTAGAGATTGGGTTACACATTATCTAAAAAAATCAATAGTTAAAATAAAAAAAATCATAACTTTTTTTACCAGGCCCGTGGCGAATTTAGGTTTTATGGTCCTTTGATTTTCTATACCCGGAATGAAATCTATTTCCACTATATTTCATCAAAATCAGTTTAGTAAATAAATGGGCCATGAAAGTGAAGCATACAGACAGACAGACAGAAAGATACAGTTTCGCATTATTATTATATTAGTATATTAGTATGAAAGTAAGTTTTGACAACCTCCCTGGCGCAGTGGTGAGCTCTAGGATCTTATTTTGGGAGGACCCGGGTTCGATTCACGGTAGGATCAATTTGGGAATTTAAAATTTCTGAATTTTCTCTGGTCTGGTCTGGTGGGAGGCTTAGGCCGTGGCTAGTTACCACCATATCGGCAAAGGTAGAAATATAGGCTAGCACGCTACCATCTTAGACTGCATCATTACTTACCATCAGATGAGATCAAGGGTTTACTTGTAGTGTAGGTACTCAGTAATAGCTATTTATGCAACTGTATGGTAATGAGGGTCATTTTAATTCGAGTGTGTTTTTTGATACGAGGCTTGCCGAGTATCAAAATAGGATAGTACGAGAATTAAAATGACTAATTACGTACAGTTGCATACAAGATTTTATCTACGACAAGGACGTCTTTATAATTTTTTACTTTGTAAATTACTAAAAAAGTCAAATCAATTGACTGGTTGGGAAAGTGCCAGAACCCAGAGCCGCTAAGCTATAGGTATCCTATTTATGAAGATAACCATATCGATACAGCTACGACTCTTATGCTCCCATACAACGAACTGTATCGTTAGCAAACACGAAAGAGGGTTCAATTCGATATAGTTGTCAAATTCGAAATTGGAACTTTTCGATGCTGGAGTAGATAAAAAAAATAACGTAATTTTCCCCATAGGTAATTTACTCTAAAACAAGCTATCGTGGCTAATTATGCAACTTAATATTTACTCCCTCGCTGCAGATTTCCTTGTTTGATTATTTCAAACAGCAATTATACAACAATGCTCTAGAAATTTTGCTCTGGAAGAAAAGAGGAAAGTAAATAAGATAATTAGCGAGATAGGTAAGCGTATCTATTGTCAAAGCTTAGTTTTGTCTCCTTTAACTGTCTCAAATCTTTATCTGGTAAAGCTCCGGGATCTATTGATGTTTGGATTAGTTTAGTTCATTTGGGGGTATTTTACAAGATAATAGTGTAATTAAGACCTTTTAAAGCTTATCTCTGTACTGTGTTTGCTATGAATTTTTTATTTTATTTAGTAGTAAACATAGGACCTTTATATAAAATAATTCCTATATTAAGTTAATTGTATACTCAATTTATTTGTTGCATGTAAGGACATACACGTGTCTCTTTTGTTACGTCATGTCTTGACTCTACCACCGGTTTTCTCTTTTAGCTTTCTTTTAACACCTCTTTTGACTTCATTCCTGATGGTTTGCACTATCGATGACTTCTGTCTCCGAAATGAATCTCGGGTCGTTCCTAAAGGTACTAAAAAGGGTAGATTAGCGAGATTATATAGGGATAGCAGCCTTGAGAGGATCAGCTGTTTCGATTGTGCTCTGTCTTATTGGTGAGTGGCCTCCCGATCTCTTTCCCAGTATTGCCTGTAACAATCAATAATTTATTCACGCTACCATTTCCGTACCGCATGATAATTTATTATGAACGATATACTCTAAGCGTTGTTATAACAGAATATGAAGGAAAGTCCATCAGTGATGTCGAACATCGACCGGATAAACGCTTAGCAGTCCACTGTCCACATTGAGGTTAAATTTTTAATAGTACTCATTCTATTTTGATGACTGTCTACATTATTCGGAGCACATACACACACACACACACACATTTGAAATACGTCTATTTTTAGGGTTCCGTAGTCAACAACCCTTAGTAAAAGAAAACTGTAATTTGTCAAAAGTATATGTACAATGTATTAATCCGCCCACAAAGCGGTAATATAAAATTTTGAAAAAAAAGTGGGCAGGAATATTTTTGCTCGTCTATCTGGGGTTTGGGGTGTCGTTGGATAAACGGTATGGTCTATACGGTTGTGTATGGATAGCTACGTGAAGAAATTCGTGGCAGTAGTATATAATAAGTCTTTAACTACGGAACCCTACTCATTAGATAGTGGAAATTTTAAGATATTCACTCGGAAATATGAATCTGCATATTACCGATTTTCACTACAAAAACTGGTAACATTTATATTTTGTAGTTAAATATTTAGTGATTGAAAAATAATTCCTATGATAAAGTCAAATTATATAGAAGCCTATGGAAAAAATGTTGTGTTAAGAAAATTACTTTGTAAAGAAAAAAGTATGTAGTATTAGGTACTTACCTAGTGGAATACACAATGTCATCGTAAATTATTTTACACAAGGATTTCCATGAAAAATAGATTTCAAGCATAATACCAATTTCTATAAAAGACGAATGTAATCACTATTCATCACACAAAGGGGCAAACCGTGCCGAAGCTTCTTCAAAGAAAATATATCTCTAAAAACTCTTTCAAACAAAATTGTACTTTTCTCTATTTGAGTATACACACAATAGACGTTGGATCCATACTAATTTAATGTGCTATGGATTTTCTGCAAGTGTTCTCGAGCTAGACCGCGACTTTGTCCGCGTTGAATGGTTTTAAAAAACCTCGTTTGAGCTTCGGGAAAAAAAGTATCTTATTAGATCTCCGGGATAGAAGCTATACTTCTCTTATTTTTTAAAACATTGGTTAAACAACACTATTTGTCGATATTTATTTAAATAATTATAACGTAATAACTAGCTAAACAATAGTTAAAACTTAATAACTTAAAACGTTAAATTATTGCTGAGTATGACCGGTACTTTTAGAAGTTATTAAAATAATATTACTAAGTTATAGAATTACGTAAAGTATAAAATTACAAATCCTTTCTCAACTAATTAAATCGAATCAAACAACCAGAGCTAGCGAAAAGAAAAGAATGAGTCTGAATCCCAATTAAGGAGAGTCAAACTTTTTCTTCATTTGAATGTAATCTCAATAACACTTTTAGGTGTCAAATAAAAATTTAATTAACTATACAAGATTCTTTTGAATTACTTTATATTCTGCTGAAAGATGGAACAAATTAAGAAATGGAAGATAATGAATGGATTAATGTACTGTGGAGCTTAGTCACGTGTGTCCTACATCCATACGCAAGTTTATTAAAAATGCTCCAGAAGCGTTCTAAATAATATTAATTACTTACTAACTTAACTCATCCTCATTTTTTTTCTTTAGGAATGTAGTCTGTAATCTATCTATACTAATATTATAAATGTGAGAGTGTGTCTGTCTGTCTCTGGCAGGCAGTCATGCCTGTCTGCTACGCTTTCACGGCCCATCTATTCAACCGACTTTTATGAAATTGGTACATGGATAGATTGTATCCCGGGGAAGGACATAGGCTTTGAAAGAATTTACTGTATTGAGCCGTGATTTTCTTGCTAATAAATTATATTAGGAATTAGGATTAACTAAAGAACAACTAATATATAAATTAAACAAAATATACGTGACGACTTTAATGGTGAAGATAATTTTATAAGTAAATGACAGTTCTGACAGATATAGACATTGACAATACATAGATAATAATTAGGGTTGCATTCAAATTATTACAACACCCTCCCTGAATGCAAGCCCATTATGTTCGTAACACAAAACAAATGTTTATCATACATAGTGCCCTTTGTTAGTATATCAGCAATCATAAGGGCTCCTTTAATATAGCAAAACATTATTGCATTATCATTAACATGGTTCTTTAAAAAGTGAAATCTTATATCTATGTGTTTTGTCCGTGGCAAATAACAATCACTAGTAGTTAGTCTTATAGCACTTTGGTTGTCACTGTAGATCGGTATAGCACTTTCTTGAGACTGGCCCAGTTCTTTCTGCAGCTGTCGCAGCCAGAGAGCCTCCTGTGCCGCTGAAGCCATGGCCATGTACTCAGCCTCGGCAGTGGATAAGGCTACAGTTTGCTGTTTACGCGAGCACCATGAAATAGCACCTCCCTGTAACATAAAAACATAGCCAGTGCATGACTTCCTGTCATGGATGTCACTGGCCCAGTCAGCATCACAATAACCGGTGATTCCTTCTTCACAATCTCTAGAGTATGTTAGCCTCAGATCCATGGTACCTTGTAGGTATCTTAGCACCCTTTTGACTGCCACCCAGTGCTCTAATTTGGGATTTTTATTAAATCTACTCAGTGTATTCACTGCATATGCAATATCTGGACGAGTTCCTTGTGCAATGTAAAGAAGACATCCAATAGCCTGTTGATAGGGAAAAACTTGTTCAGTCTCATCTTCAGAAATTGTTTGAAATTTTGCTGCCACTTCTATTGGTGTTCTGACAGGTTTGCACTCTACCATTCCGAACTTACTCAATACATCTCTTATATATTTTTGTTGGTCTAACATTATCTTTCCATCGGCTCTAGTAACATTAAGACCAATGCATTGACTCACTTCACCTAAGTCTTTCATTTTAAAGTGTAATTTTAATTTTTCTTTTATCATATTTTTATCTTCCTTTTGAGATGTGAACAAAATAAGATCATCCACCCAAACTGCAATAAATATATTTTTTACATAATCATAGTAAATGCAGGGGTCTGTCTGTGAACGCTGCAATCCAATATCCTTTAGAGATTTATCCAATTTAATGTTCCACAGTCTGCTAGCCTGTTTGAGCCCGTATAAGGACTTATGTAAGCGACATACCTGTGAGCCTTCTTCATACAGCTCCGGCTGTGCCATGTAGATCTCTGCATCAATTTCTCCCTGCAGAAATGCTGAGACGGCATCCATCTGATCAATATGAAGATTGAGTTTGACCGCCAAAGCAAATAGGTAGCGTACTGAAGTATATCTCACTACTGGGGAATAAACTTGTCCATAGTCTATGCCTGATTTTTGAGCATAGCCTTTAATTACAAGTCTAGCCTTAAATTTCGCTATATTACCTTGTTGATCAGTTTTTGATTTAAACACCCACTTGCACGGTAAAGCCCTCTTATTTACTGGAAGATCTGCCAAACTCCATGTATTATTTTCTATCAATGATTTATATTCTTCATCCATGGCCTTCTTCCACTCTGAAGCATTCACTGATGATAGGGCCTCCTCAACAGTCTGTGGATCAACAAGGTTTGTCATAAGACATAGAAGGCTAGTTTTATCATTTTTATTAGACCTATTTCTTGGCCTAAGAGTGATATTTCTGTAAGACACTGAACCAATAGGAGAAGAAGGGCAATATGTCACATCTTGATCACCTGTATCTGTTTCATACTCACTTGAGTCTGGACTTTTACCTACTGATGTGCTCGGTGAGTTTGAAATATCAGGAGTCTGTGTCTCTATGGATTCCTTTGATTGATTATCTTGCAAAACATCACATGAGCTACATGGACTCATCTCATAATTTTCAGTCTTAGACTTTTCACATAATTGCATCTTGTGACACTCATTTAATTTTTCCAGAAAAACAACATCTCTACTTTTAATTACTCTATGTGTCTTAGAGTCCATCAAGCGGTAACCCTTGGAATTCTCACAATATCCTACAAATATCATTTTATGTGACTTACTGTCCCACTTGAGACGCCTTTCTTTAGGGATGTGGACCATGGCCTCACAACCAAATATTCTTATGTGAGACAAATTTGGTTTTTTGCCACACCACATTTCATATGGTGTCTTATCACCTAATGACCGTGTTGGTGAACGGTTTATAATATATGCAGCTGTGGCAACACTCTCAGCCCAATACCTTTTATCTAAATTTGCATGGCAGAGCATACTTCTCGCTCTTTCTACTAGTGTACGATTCATCCTCTCTGCCAGGCCATTTTGCTGAGGAGTGTATGGGGTACTTGTTTGATGAGTTATCCCACAACAGGACAAATACTTTTGTAATGTACTGTTACAATATTCTTTGCCATTATCTGTTCGAATTATTTTAATTTTATAATCTGTCTCATTTTCCACTTTCATCTTAAAATCTTTAAAAATTTCAAGCACACTCATTTTATCCTTCATGAAATAGACATACACCTTTCGTGTGAAATCATCAATAAAAGTTATAAAGTATTTCATACCTCCATATGAGAGATTTTCCATTGGGCCGCACAGGTCGGAATGTATCAGTTCTAATGGCTTTGTAGCTCGAGTACCTACATTTTTAAAGGGCTGTCTTGATTGCTTTCCTTCAAGGCAGCTGTGGCAGATTGTGGTGACATTGCTTTCCTTCTGAGCCAGAGTCACACCTTCAGCACAATCAGGCAACTTATTTACATCTGAAAAATTAAGATGACCCATACGAGTATGCCATAGAATACAATTATTATTGTTACTAGCAGCTTCATCTGTGGAGGTTAGGTGGACAGAGAGTTCTTCAACATTTAGACTGTATAATTTATTGGCTAACATCGCTGAACATAAAAATTTGCCACTGCAGTCATATATTTCGCAGCCTTTGTTATTAAAGGTTATTTTATATCCATTTTTTACAATAGTGCTCACTGAGAGTAGATTAGCTGCCAGACCAGGTACATACAGAACATTTCTCACCTGAATGTTTTTATTACCCGGTAAGCTAATATCCACGGCTCCCATAGCTTTAACTGCCATCAGCTTCTTATTGGCAGCTGTAATGCTGTCCATAGGTGGCTCTGTGACGTTGTACAACCAATCCTTCCTGTTAGTCATATGCATGGATGCACCGGAGTCTATATACCATTGATTGCTATTCTCGCCAATGGTTGCTGAAAAAGCTGCAATAAAACCTGAATTATCTTCTTTCTTCTGTTCTTTGTTGTTCTTCTTAGGAGCTCTGCAAAATTTGGCCAAATGCCCATATCTGTTGCAGTTAAAGCATCTGGGTCCCTTCATCTTCAATGGAGGCTTGGCCGTCCTTGGATTTGAATAAAATGCAGCAGTATTACCATTAGTCTCAGATGACTTTACCTCTTGCAATAGCTTTGTTTTTACTAGGTCAGCACTTATGATGGCACCTGAATTTTCCAACCCCATAATCATGGGTTTATACATTTCCGGCAGGCCGGCCAGCATCAGAGTACCTAACCATTCGTCATTTACATCAAAACCGATGTTCCGCAGCTTGTGTGCAGTTGTCATGATTTTACTGATATAATCCTCTACACTTGTGCTCAAATCTAGATTTGTATTGATTAAATCCCTTAAGAGACCCACTCTCCTAGTTAATCCGTTATCATCGAAGGCCTTTTCTAGGTTTAGCCACACCTCCCTCGCGGTTTTACAGTCCTGGATATGTATATAATTCTGAGGATCCAATAATAAAATTAATTTTGCTCTTGCCTTAACATCCTTGCTGGCATCGACAGGCTTCGTTGCATCAACACAATGCCATAAGTCCTCATGTTCGAGGTATGTCCGGACACTGAATTTCCAGGTCGTATAGTTATCGCGCCCAGTTAATTTTTGAATATTGAACATATTATTATTGCTGCTGTTCATCTCTGCGAGTTGCCACCGGGCACCGGCCACGTTGTATAACCTCAAAAAAAACTTTTTCCTAACCACGCTCTGCTACCATGAAAGAATTTACTGTATTGAGCCGTGATTTTCTTGCTAATAAATTATATTAGGAATTAGGATTAACTAAAGAACAACTAATATATAAATTAAACAAAATATACGTGACGACTTTAATGGTGAAGATAATTTTATAAGTAAATGACAGTTCTGACAGATATAGACATTGACAATACATAGATAATAATTAGGGTTGCATTCAAATTATTACAACAGGCTTCTTTTTATCTTGGAAAATTTAAGAGTTTAAGAGTTAAGAGCATCAAAAAACCAAAATTCACGCGGACGAAGTCGCGGGCATCATTTAATAAGATAATAAAATTCCCTTTTTGAAGTACTCTAGTAGGATTATACTAAATCTATGATAAAAGTATACTATGTAGTAATCATTAGATAGAGGATCTCCAAAAAGACGTTATGTCCACGTCCCTGGTTAGTTTTATGAATTAACAATAACAAATTGTTGAACAAGAAATTGTTGCGGTTATTTACTTAGGTACTTATCGCAAACTTTTCGATGCACTGTCGTAAGCTCGGTTAGTTTTAAAATGTAATTTATGATGTAAATTACACTGGCATTCTGTTCTGCACCTGCAATAATAATTTTGGTTATTAGATAAGTACCTTTTTTATTCCTATTAGGGATAAGTAAGTATAGTATTGTAATAACACTGCCATACTACACGGCAACATTATCTTGCTAAATCGCTTGCGTGCACGTCTTTGCCGTGCTAGCAACAGCCGATGTCTCCTACCAGGCCAGACAAGAGAAAATATGAAATTATAATTCCCCAATTGACCCTACCGGGGATCAAACCCGGAATCTCCCACTTATATGGCAATGATTTGCTTTAATGGCTTTGATAGTTACGAGATGGTGATATTAAAAAAATAAACAAACCCGGCTAAGTTTGTTGTGGGCTCTTCAAAGACCAGGGCGCGTATGGAACCCTCGTAGCTTTAGTTTTAAGATACCGTAACTGATTATCACCATCATGTTTTATAAGTTAGTAATTTTTAACGTCAATACGTGTACGTACCCACAACCCTCTGGCTTCGCGCTTTACAGGGGTATGGCAGAAAAGACTACGTGGGGTGGGGTTTATGCTGATTTACACTTACAGATTTTAAACTTTTTTTTAATTTTTATCAATATATGTAAAGCTTTTTCACACATCACTTGATCCAGGTGGCATTTTGACAAAATATAATTTACTTAATTTTCCGGGATAAAAAGTAGCCTATGTCACTCTCCAGGTCCTCAGCTATACCTACCCATACCAAAAATCACGTCGATCCGTTGCTCTGTTGCGGCGGGATTGAAGGTCAAACCAACAAACCAGTTATAATATTAGTTTGATAACTTTAAAATGTAGATTAAAGTAAAAAAAAGTGCGTTGAATTTTGATGACGCCAATAAAAAAGCCCTCTAGTAGTAACATTCTATCTTACTTAACTGCATTATGTGACACATTTTCGTAACATCAAATAACGATATAAACTTAGTTAGTCGATCAGTCGATCAGCATCTTTAGCGATCAGTGTAAAGAGCACTTACGTATCAAGCGAGCTTTCAAGAAAAATGATGAAGAAGGAAATCTTTGAAGTAATGCTTCGCACTTAGCAAGGGGTGAAGAACAACCAATTTCAGATCAAACCGCCACGCTATCGCCATATGAAATTAAACTTAGACACAACCTCATAAAGTTTATCGTTTACTTTTGAAAACAAATTCTTTTAGTAAATAAAAGAAAATTATTAAGCTTAATTCACTGAAAAATGAGAATATTCCCAGCCGCTACGTGTTTTCTGCGAATAGCGAGATTTATAAAATTAATCAATTTCGTTTTATTTTGCGAGTTTTGTGATGGATAGAAATTGAGTGTAATTTTTCGTGTGAATAATTGATGGAGGGAATAAATGCTTGGCTTTTTGTAGTGAATGAAAAAATTAAAATTAGTTTAGTTTCATTTCATTTAGGGTACTAAAAAAATTCTACATCAATGTACTTTTCCAAGATTTGACATTACAAGTCTACTATTTTTGACACTCTAATCTGTTTTGAAAAGCATATTCTACTGAGAAAAAGGCAGCCAAATTCAGTATTTTCATCTGGGAGAGCCATAATATGTGGCGCTAAATTTGGCGGATGGCACCCAATCTATCCAGATCTTATAGAGATTAAGGCTTCATTCTCCTAAAAATCTGTGTTCTTACAAAAAGATCTGTTTCAAATTGTGTTACAATCGTGCATTGTCGAGTCAGCAACTGAAGATGGCCCGGTGAAACGTACATCATACTGATATTATAAATGCGAAAGTGTGTTTGTTTGTTAGTTTTTTGGGTTATTGGTTTGTTGGTTTGTTACTGATTACTAGGCGATGAATATCGCAAGCTACAAGTGCAAGACACACACTGTACCACATAGATTTGTCTACTATGGCGGATTATAGCGAATTAAACTTCTAGTTACTTCAATACCTATAATATTTACGTACAACGCGTTAAAGCTCCTGTTTAAGCACTCGTCACACAAAAATTATGACCAAAATAAGTACAAAGTGTATTCGGCAGACATTTATTCTCGATTATTCTACAATTACCTGTCCTGGTTACTCTAAAATTGTATGAATTCGATCACTACTAAATTTATTTTAATTTAATTTTAAAAGCCTCGGCTGAAGTTGCAATTCACGGCCTCGTTCACTCAAAAAGGCCTCGGCTATAGCCTCGTCCTTTAAAAATCACTTGGGAAGTCCTCGGCTTCGCCTCGTCCTTCCAATATAACTCGACCTTGAATTGCCTTATTTCCAGCTTGGTAAATACCTAAGCCTGGTAGTAACTTACTTACTATTTCTTTTAAAAATAATTTTTAACTATTCTTTAGTTTCAATGCACCATAAAACCATTAGCATCAGTAGCGGATTTTTCCTTGGAAGGTTTCCTTTGTAAACAATTTGAGCTCGAATCTGGTAGTATCGATTTATACCCTGATGGTTTAGTTAATTCAGTTCAGTGGGTAAGTAAACTGAGATAAGGAGAACAGAAACTTTGTGAACTTACGAATCTCTGTTATTGGTAGTTTAACTGTAGCAAACAATCAACTCATATTGGTTAGACAAAACCCATGCTTCCATACTGTATATTATATAATAAAACGATAAATGCGAAAGTGTGTCTGTCTATCTATCTGTCTGCTACGTTTTAACGGCCCATATTTTCAACCAATTTGGATGAAATTTTACTATCGAAAATTAAGGAGTTTCCGCGGAAATATAAACATGGGTTGAGTGCAAATTGTTCACCGATATCGCAGAATTTGCAATGAAGTTCCATCTCGAAATCACGAGCTAATTAAAAATTAATTAGTTTTGTCTGGAAGTAGCAGTAGTGAATCAAATTCAAAATCTTTTTGCGAGGTACTGTATATACCGCTGTAAATAAGTAACTATCCTTTCTCTAAATAGTTTAAAACAAAGTCGCAATCCTCTTTTATCTCTGTATTCGCTTACTAAACTTCTAAATCTTCTTAAGGCGACAGCACACTACGGACAGGATATAAGGATAAAACGTCCGCGTGAAATGGCCGCATCTTGTATCTTTGCAGCTCCGTATTGCGCAAACGTTCCTGTCTTTAATCACAAACTTATCTGGCCCAGTGGCAAAAATTGGAATTAATTTTTATGCTTGTTTAGTTTTTGATTTTATTTTATTTTTAATAGATACTAGCGACGCTATCACCGGGTAAGATAAGTTTATATTACTGTACTTATATGCATACCTATTACCTATATACCTTCATAATTCGTAATATGTGACCTACAAAATACGGTAAGGATCTAGTGAAGCTAAAATTATCTTAAACAAATTAGTTCTAATATAATTGATAATATTAGTAACGTATCGTATTTTATTATAAATTATTATAATGCGTAGATTCTGAAATATTTTTCTTTATAAATTTTTTTTATCAATATTTCTTGTACTCCTACTACGCCCATTATATAAAACATGCAATACAAGGCACCTATTATTATCGTTCTGAAAATCCTTTTCTTTATAAGTATTATGAGGAACGAGATTCTTGGGAACAATAGGAAAATGATTACAAAAAAAAACTCAAATTCTGAGATTAAGACGTTTAGAGTCTGCCCAGGCAATAAATTTTTTGTCTGTTGTCTATTTTCGCACTTCGATTTATTACGTAGGTGTAGGTATTACGTATAGGTATCTAAGGTAGAAATAAAGCAAATCACATATCACTCAGAATCAGATTTGAAAATCCGCATTCCGCATCTTTAAGTAGATACCATACCTGTAATTTACCTTGAGCTTTAGGTACCTACCTGCTCGTATTTGAGTGCTGGTAGCAAATATAAATGAGACTTGTAATTTATTGAAGTGCCTCATTGGGAATAACATTAAGCGTGAGTTATTTGTGAAATGCTTAAATTGATTGGACAAACATTATCGCTTACTTGAGAAAACTTAACCTTAAGAGTATTGCGTTTTTATATAAGTACATGTTTTATAAAAATTGGTGGAGTGGTGGCGTTGTTGTGAACTTAAACCGCGCTAGAAACCAGGGGCCTTATTACGTAAAATGATTGCTACAACAGTGTAACGAACGCAATCACCTCCAATTGGTGACAAACTTTGCCGCTAGTGGCGAAAAGCCATTGTCACAAAAGGAATGCCATGAAAACAGCCAATAGCAATATGTAATTGAAACTGTAATAATATTGATGCAGGTTGTATATTAATAGCTTTGGGAGTCCACCGCTGGGCAAAAGCAAAAGCGGACTTGTCAAAATTATTTTGTAGTTGTCTCTCATCTCATTGGATATGGAAAGTACATGCCACGCTCTGTGATACTTCACAGAGCGTGGCATATTTATTCATCGAGGCAAGAGAATAGAATACCTTCTAGGCATGTAACACGTTCCAACCTGGACGAACAATTGTCAAGCGCCTTTCTTGCAAGAAAACTATGTATGTAAGTTTATTATATTTATTGTTGGTCATATATGTATTTATACTGTACATGGGCGTGAGAGTACAATATATTATATAACGATAATAATAATAATAATATCGGCTGAGCTCTATCTGCCTGCGCGGGCTCTTAAACAGTGCTTCACCGACTTCCTTGAAGTTTTTCTAGAGATTTTACGTAGTTTCATCTCAAGTTGAATTCCAAGAGGACGGTCTGTAACTCACTGAGAGGTACCTACATGTTAAATCAAGTAACTGATTGAGACACACGCGGCTTTGAGACTTGTTCATTACCAACCAGCTGTCTATTCTATGCATTTTAAATGCCCCACACTCCTCTATGCTGGCTGTATTTACATATTATTGTTTTATTTATCGGATTTGTTTCAAAAATCAAAATAGGCAAAAGGATGAAGGTAACAGACATATTACACACTTTCGCATTTGTAATGTGAGTAAAGATTATGATCCAAAATATATTCATATTTAGCCACCATTAAGTAATATAATTAATAATTTAGAAAATCCATCCAACCACCAATCAGCCGCTGGACGTAGGCTTTTTGGTGAGACTTGTTAAGGTCAAGCCCTGCAGAGGCACGGCATGGCGGGGCACGTACTGGCAATTATTATTTGTTTAACGGTGTCCTAGGTGAGTGACAAACGCGGCAACGCGACGCAATACCACGTTGGACAAAGTTATTGCGTAGATACTACTGTCATTTTCTGCGGCGTCGCATCGCGTCGCGTCGCTTGTGATAACGGATGAGGTTGTATGGAGCTGAACGTACTTCAACGACGCGGGACGGAGATACACTGCGGCGGCCTCGTACTATCCCATACACTTGTTCCACACGAGTATCTTGTACGGCTTGGCCCTTACCGGCAATGCCGGCCGTGCATTTCAAGTGGGGCTAGATCTTTAAGGAAGACGGTTCAGTGAAACAGCTGGATTTCATCTCATAAACTGCACTTACTCGTACTCAAAATTACACTCGTATATTGAATCAAATGTAGGGGGTAACTCTAGAATATTTTGTTTGTGAAATAAAAATACTTATTTTTTATCACTGCTTTGTAATTTAGCTCTGGTACTATAATAGTTGATCAGAATAAAACGTCTTTATAATTAACCGCGACTTCGTCCGCGTGGATAAAGGTTTTTGATTCCCGCGGGAACTCCCGAATTTCCGGGATAAAATGCCCTTCTCCTATGCCTATGTCCTTCCCAGGGACACAACCTATCCCTGTAGCAAATTTTATTAAAATCGGTTAAACAGATGAGCCATGAAAGCGTAGCAGACAGACACATTCGCATTTATAATATAAGTATGGATTCATTATCACGCCAGAACGGCTGAACGGATCTGGAGTAAATTTGGCACAGAGATAGACTATAGTCTAGGCTACTGACTACATATGCAGGGTACCTATACATAGGCTACGTTTCATCCCGGTAAATTAAAGAGTTTCCCCAGGAACCAATATTGTTTTATGACATGACCTTGTTTTGTCAATTTGGTCAAATAATCTGGAAACTACCGTTTAAGCATTTCACACTATAAATAATATTGAAGTATAATAGTAAGCAATCGATCAACATTTAAGCAAGATTCCTTTGAAATATTTATCGTGGCTTATTTTCGTGAGATCAAAGAAAATTCTGGCTCGTAATATAAATTACGGAAGATTTTGCGTCTATTAAGGTATAAATAGAATTGCGAATATATTATTTTAATAGACGACTTTGAAGGCTTACGTTTGTTCATTAGTAAACAGAAATTAAATTATTGTGCCTACTGGTAAGTTACAAGGTATTGAATAGAAAATCGGAATAAACAGATACGCTTTCTGAACTAGTAATAGTAGTCTTAAGTGTTAATATAAGACGCCCTTCATATTATACCTATTTACTTAATTCACTCCCTCTCTTACTTTATAGGTCTAGAACCGCCTAAGAGGCACGAGGTCTCCGTGCTGCGTCGCTTAAGTAGGCCCAGCTCCATACAACCTCATACAAAAGAATACGTGCCGCGCCGCGCCTCTATAGCGCGGCTAGACCTTTAATTTACTGAAATATACAAGTGTAACAGACAGACAGACGGATGGACGGATAGTCCACACCAATCTTAAAAATGGAACGCAAAATATTGTGATTTCTGTTCCGCTTTATATTATACCCGCTTCATATTATACATAGGTACCCCGTGAAAGCGATCCTACAGTGACTGAACTTTTAGTTTTTATTCCCTGTAAAAGCTTTTACGGGAACTGCGAGTTCAAATGAAACTTCTCTTTTTGGTCTGTGTTTCTTAATAAAGGAAATTGATTGTCCAATTTTCATATTTCGCTTTCGCAGTGCTTCTACCAAACGAAATTAAGTTTTACTGTTTTTTCTTCAGTAACAAGGTTCCTTAATAATATAATATTTTAAATTAAAGACTATAAGGTACTTTTGGTGGGGTTGCAAGATTAGGTTTTTAAATCCCCAGTGGATTTAAAAACCTAGAAAGGATTTTTGTAAATTGTAAGAATCGAATTTAACATAAGCGAAGCTTCGGGCAATAACTCGTTCTTAATAAATCGCACCACTACCACTACAGTCCATTAACGTCCCTCTGCTGGGCACAGGCCTCCACTCTCATAGGAGAGAGGAGTTAAGCCTTCAGTTCCGCGGTTATTATTACGAACATGGTAATAGTCGTTAAAACCTGCCAACCCGTATTGGAACAGCGTGGTGGGTCTAAGCTCTAATTCCCACTCTCCTTTAATATGTATACTTACTCCAAAATTCAAGTCTCTTTTTCTTCATTATTGTGGCGGGCTATAACCAAATTTGTCAAAGTCGGTTCATAGGGTTTCACCCTAATGTAAAAAGAAAAACATCTTTATCGGCAAAATTTCCCTGATGCACGTATATAATGTGAGTGATTGATGCCGCTTTTAGGACTTGATTGATGAGACAAATTCGCCTTTTTAGGGAAGTAGTGGCAAGTGACCGTCGATCGAAAAGGAAAGTGGGTGTTTGGAGATTAAAAGTAAAAGTTTAACCTTGTTGATCCCCGTCAATAGGTAAGTAGTTTGGATACAGCATTTTATAAGCTTGGTGATTATATATTAGAATTATTTATTTTTGGGACGATACAAGGACCAGGGGCCATACTGCCAACGCAAAAAGCAATATTGTTTCATTATTGTTGACTTTGGCTTTTTAGAATAATACTCCTTACTTTAGGAACGTCAAGGTACGTGACATCAAACTGTAATTTTGAGTAATATTGCTTGAGTACCTGGCCTGGAAAAATCATACGAGAGAAAAAGCGTTAATCTCTATCTTTCTCCCACCTGTATATGTGGAGAGAGACAGAGTACCTACCTGTTATTGTTTGTTTTATTTTAGTCAGTGTTAACCTATTTTAGGCGTATTTATCTATTATTATATAAAAATAAAAAGTCTTCATCTGATAAACAGATCGGTGAAGATCGTTGTATATCAAGCTCTAGACCATATTAATCAATAGATGAAATTAACACAAGCAAGTAATAAATGAGACAAAACTTCTCCGAGATCTATCAAAGTTATAATCTGCTCTATGATTGCACCGCCAGTGCAGCTTTGATAGCTTATATCTCGTAATCCTGTCGCTTTGGAAGTTTTTGTCTCATACAATAAACCACTATCCATACTAATATTATAAATGCGAAAGTGTGTCTGTCTGTCTGTCTGTCTGTCTGTCTGTCTGTCTGCTACGCTTTCACGGCCCACCTGTTGAACCGATTTTGATGAAATTTGGTACAGGGGTAGATGGTATCCCGGTGAAGGACATAGGCTACTTTTTATCCCGGAAAAATAAAGAGTTCCCGCGGGAATAAAAAAAAACTGTCTCTTCACCCGATTTTGATAAAATTTGGTACAGGGGTAGATGGTTTCCCGGGGAAGGACATAGGCTACTTTTTATCCCGGAAAATTAAAGAGTTCCCGCGGGAATCAAAAATCTTAACCCACGCGGACGAAGTCGCGGGAATCATCTAGTATATAATAAACACTTAATAAAACTTGCTTACATTGATGGCACCTATTGATTATGTAAATGATAGAGGAGCATGGATTTGATCGCTCCAACAATGCTGGGGACAGCGGTTGCTTATGTACACATTGATATAGTAATTGTAAATGAATTATTTAAAAAGAGCAACCACCGAGTTTCTTGCTGGTTCTTCTCGGTAGGAATGGCATTCCGAACCAGTGGTAGATTCACTTGACGATTCAAAAGTACTTGTAAAAGTTTATTTGAATAAAAAATATTTGATTTGATTTGATTTAATAAGGTTCAATTAATGGGACGGTAGGTATGCCTGAGTCCATAGAAAAATACTCTAACTCCTTTAAAACTTTTCTAAGAAATCTGCGTAGCTCAGCGGGAAATAAGGCGTATCTTAGCTGAAATGTTGCAGATTCGAATCCCACTTTTTTTTTTAATCCACTACAAGCTAGCCCTTGACTGCGATCTCACCTGATGGTAAGTGATGATGCAGTCTAAGATGGTATCGGGCTAACCTGTTAGGGGCATGGCAGTTATATTAAACCCATACCCCTTCGGTTTCTACACGGCATCGTACCGGAATGCTAAATCGCTTGGCGGCACGTCTTTGCCGGTAGGGTGGTAACTAGCCACGGCCGAAGCCTCCCACCAGACCAGACCAGGGAAAATTCAGAAATTATAAATTCCCAAATTGACCCTGCCGGGGATCGAACCCCAGGACCTCCGCACGTTAAGGCAACAGCGCTACACACTGCGCCACGGTGGTCGTCAAACTTCGTAATCATACTAATATTATAAATGGGTTTGTTTGTTGGTTTATTGCTTTGTTGGTTTGTCCTTCTATCACGCTGCAACGGAGCAACGGATCGACGTGATTTATGGCTCGGGATTTATAGTTGAAGACCTGGAGAGTGACATAGGCATACTTTTTATCCCGGAAAATTAAGGAGTTCCTGCGGGAATCAAAGAAAACTTAAACCACGCGGACGAAATCGCGGGCATCAGCTAGTATTTAATAATACTTTTTTAATTTTTCTAACATGGTCCAATGATACCACACGCCTTGTCATCATTCATTGAGTAACTTTGAAATGAATTAAACATGGATGTAAATTGGGGCTAAATTCCTCCCTGTACCTAAACACATATAACGCTACTCTATAATCTGTCCCGGCAAATATTGTAAAGCTTAAATCGGCTGCATTTAAAAGCACCATTTCATTGAAAAGGCCACAGCTTTTCCGAATTTCTGAATCAAATCGCGCGGGGCTAATATTAGGCGGGTGCTTTTGACCGCAAGCATTTAAAATTGAACAGAGCGTCGAGTTCGGATTGGGATTCTATTTTCAGTTATTTCGGAATGGTTATTGAAATTCTGAGTGTTTTACTAGCAGATATTGCGTATAATTCTAAATTATTATTGATTGGTAACCTCAGCCTCTTTCTTAGGTGGTCTTAACGCGATCATAATATCACCCAACCGGAAAATGTTATCACAAAGAACAAACCTTTCTTCTCTTCTTTAATTTTCCGGGATTAAAAGTAGCCTATGTGACTCTCCAGGTCCTCAACTATATCCATGCCAAAAATCACGTCGATCCGTTGCTCCGTTGCGGCGTGATTGAAGGACAAACCAACAAACAAACACACTATCGCATTTATAATATTATTATGAAAATGAAAGTACTACTGAGATTCAGAACACTGCTCTCTACAGGTTTATGGCGGATTCCCTGGAATCCATGGAGGCCAAGCACAAAAAAAAAATTACTACATATTTGAAGGTTGCAAGTTTCATCGACAAAACGTTGCGAAAGCCTCCACGGACATGACTCGCACTGATTATATGCTTTGGCTGCTGGTCAGTGATCTTTTATAATATAAGTGCTGCTGATTATATTTTTTTTAATCAACTACAAGTTAAACCTTGACTGCGATCTCACTTGAAGGTAAGTGATGATGCCGTCTAAGATGGTAGCGTGCTAACTTGTTAGGGGTATGTCAGTTATACCCACCCTAATCGGTTTCTACACGGCATAGTACCGGAACGCTAAATCACTTGCCGGAAGGGTGGTAACTAGCAACGGCCGCAGCCTCCCACCAGGCCAGACCAGGGAAAATTCAGGAAGAATAAATTCCTAAATGAACCCTGCCGGGGGTCGAACCTGGGACCTCCGCACGTTAAGACAACAGCGCTCAACACTGCGCCAGGGAGGTCAAAATGTTTTCCTATACCAGCGCGAGAGAATTTAAAAAGAACGCGTTTAACTTTAACTAACAATTTTTTTTATTAGTACACAACTAATAAAATTGAACGCCAAACTTCCTTACTTGGACTTCAAAAGGCTTAATCCTAATAATCCCTGTAATCCGTTAGGACACACCTTGCGTAATACAAATTCCGAGTTGTTAACACTGTCCTAATGAAAAGGATAGGCTGAGTTAGTTGGAAAACGCTTTGTCTATTTTCTGGCTCAAATCATACGAAACCAGTAGTAGGTGGTCGTTCAAACCGCATAGTGTTTAAAATTGCGCTGTGTTTCAACGCGCTGTGTATTTTCCGTTTAAAATAACATCCAATGTTCAATATGAATGGCATGAAAACTTAGCAATCCTTTTGATTTTCTTCCACTTTACTCAAAAGGCATTACTTTCGCTCTTCCGATTGTTTACCTACTGAAATCGGGAAAGGAAAACTTCTCCTTTTTAAAAAAAAAAACTTATTATGATTGATCAAGTTGTTAATTTATATGTAAAGCTAGTCCACACTCGTGCGCTATTTCGTTCATTTTGCGCTCAAAGTAAGATTATTGGAAATTATCTTAAGATAAATATTAAGATACCTGCTTAAGAGTGAACATATACCATAAGGAATTCACTATCATCACTGTGGTTGCGCCATTTAAGGCGAAAACACACTACGGACCTAAAAACTGAATAGTGAACAAAACCAAAAAAAAAAAAAAAAAAATTTTGTTTCAATACTATACTGTTGTAGTCGGGCGGGCATGATGGGCGGTCATAAGAAGATACTTTATCTGTGAAAAATTTAACTAGCCTGAATTCAGCATAGTGTATAGAAACAAAAGTTATTTTTTACTTTATACAGTGGTTTTGGAAGTTATAGAAATTTATTTGCTTTAACTTTATGTAAAAAAAAGTGTTTTACATAAGGTTGTTACATCAGTGATTTGATTAAAATAATGGGAGACATATCTTCGTAACACTTTAATTCAGCACTTGATAAAATATAAAAAGGAAATATTTAGTAAGTACAAAAAAGTGTATGTACATGAAGCATATTCAGACTTTCATTCCGATTGTGGGTCTTTAGGTCTCTGAAAATAAAACAAAAGGTTGAAACATAAGTAATACGTAATTAATGAATATCAGAAGCACACTTATATTATTATCTGTTTCTGTACTGTACTGTTTGCATGAATTCCCGTATTGTGCGTCTAGTCTAGGCAATAAAGCTAGTGAACCCCAACAATAACTCCGCGACGAAACTTTACAGAATGATAAACTCATGATATGAGTTAAATGTATTTTACACATGTATTTATAAACATCCAATAAAAAAATTAAAATGGAAGTAAGGTTTTTTATGCTATACCCAACTGCTCAAGCAGGAAGGTACATTATCGCGTAAACGAATTTTAGGTTTTATAATAAAATCGGTTTAAATATCGATGTTCTGCATGATTATTTTTTGATATTTCGGTTTTGAGTGTAAATATACTACTTACTATTATTTTAAAAAGAAATCGAGACAATATTCAGTCATAAATTTTCAACGACTGCGGATTTAATCCGGCGTCTCCATACAACAAACCGCCCCGTTTCCTAGACTACTTAGGCTATCAATCTATGCACCTATCTATTTTTCTTTCTCTATTAGGCCAACACATTATGCTATGGATAAAAAGTCCGCGAGCGCAATTATATGGATCTACCGCGACACGACAAAACGTGTTTTCCTTAATACAACGCGGAGCGTTTCGCGTGGACGTTTTGTTATGTCCTACGTATTGTATTTTCGCCCGCTTACATTTAATTTATATTTAAAAGGGGTTATAATGAAATTTAGTACTGATTTAGGTTGCATTTCGAGGGCGTATATTTGATTCTTGGACGCGTGCACTTAAAAACATAAAACCTACAAACAATCATTGTTCGCAATCACTTGATAGTTGATAGGTATAGTACCTACATTTAGTTGAGATATCGTACTAAGGCACACCGCACTCAAGTAACAAGATGTAAGTAAGCAAGTAAGTATTATTATCATACTAGCTGATGCCCGCGACTTCGTCTGCGTGGAATAAGTTTTTTGGGATTCCCGCGGGAACTCCTCAATTTTCCGGGATAAAAAGTAGCCTATGTCACTCTCCAGGTCCTCAACTATACCCATGCCAAAAGTCACGTCAATCCGTTGCTCCGTTGCAGCGTGATTGAAGGACAAACCAACAAACCAACAAACAAACTGACTTTCGCATTTATAATATTAAGTATGAAAGTATGAAGTAAGAACTATGAAGTATGATAATTTATTACCTTAAATACTCCTCCGTACATGGACTTCCTCTGCTCATCAGTATAGTCAGCGAATTCATTTATATCGTACGTCGCACTTGATGCCGCGGTATTGGCATCGTTTATGACCTTCAAAGATTCCTGAAATGCCTGATAGTGGACTTGCCTATCTTCTTTATCCTTATATTCCTTATTGAAGTCCTTAATAAACTTGTCAAATAATTCTTCACCTTTATTCAAATCGTAATGCGGTTTCTCTTCTGCTTGTGCCATGACGGCTAGCACCAAAATAAATAAACATGTAACCTTTTGCATGTTTAATAAAAAAAGTTGCAATGTATACTAAACCAACTCGGCACGGTAATTTAATATAACAATGCTCATTCCATGTTATTATTTCCTTATATACTCGTACGTAAAGCTATTATCAGACTTTACCTTAAATATTTTCAATCGATATGCTAATTATTCGCTTGATGCTTAATATTTACCTTATAATACGTAGGTATAGCTTTGTACATTTTGGGAGTCCATTATAGTCATCAAATAGATATTATAAATGCGAAAGTTTGGATGTATGGAGGTCTGGATGTCTGGATGTATGGATGCATGGATGGATGTTTGTTACTCAATCACGCCCCAACGGCGGAACGGATCTGGATGAAATTTGGCACAGGGATAGATTATAGTCTGGAATAACACATAGGCTACTTTTTATCCCGGAAAATTAAAGAGTTCCTGCGGGATGCGAAAAACCTCAATCCACGCGCACGAATTCGCGGGCATTAGCTAGTATATAATATTTATATTGTTAGTTTTTTATAAGTAAGTATATTAAAATAATTATATCAAAGTAGCACTGATTGAATTATACTATAAAAACCTATTTTGCAATGAATCGGGAAAATTAACGATTAAAAATTAAACATGAAGTGATTGATAAGTTAGTAATACATTTTATTATTTGGTTTAAATTAGATTATTGTGATTTTTATCATTATAATACTTTTAAATAGCACCATACTAAATATTATAAATGCGAAAGGTTGTTTGTTTGTTGGTTTGTCCGTCAATCACGCCGCAACGTAGCAACGGATCGACATGATTTTTGGGATAGATGTAGAGATATGGACCTGGAGTGTAACATAGGCTATTTTTTGTTGCGGACGAAGTCGCGGGCATCAGCTAGTTTTCAAATAGTTACTAGATGGCCAACTCCACATAGGTAGCCTAAATTTTAAATATAGGTAGGTGCTCGTGAACTATAAAATCTGCATGTGTAAACTTTAATAAGGTCTGTAAAATATTAGGAAAAATTTAAACCGATACGTACCTTAATCTTTAATAGCTTCTTAGATGTTACGTGATTTATGTATGTGAATATAATATGTAAGGACAAAATGCCAGTATGCTGTTTCATACCTTTAATCAATCGAGAAGAAATCTTCTGCTCGGCCGTTACATCAGCGAATTCATTTATTTCGTTTATCATTTCAGGGTCAGTTTCCTTCGTATTGCTTTCGATAACTCCCTTCAAAGTTTCTAGAAACGCTTGGTAACGA
Organism: Erebia aethiops; assembly: GCA_923060345.2. NCBI lineage: Eukaryota > Metazoa > Arthropoda > Insecta > Lepidoptera > Nymphalidae > Erebia > Erebia aethiops. The sequence continues at coordinate 22,601,967 of OV281082.1, forward strand.
ACTTCTCTTTCTTCTTCGTCCTTGTATTCTCTGTTGTAGTATTTGATGATTTTCTCAAATAATGCTGGTCCATCCTTCAAGTCGTAGCACGGTCTATCATCTTGAGCCATTATTGCTAGAACAAGTAAAATAAGATAAGATAGTTTACGGTTTTTTTTTCATAAACGAACAGAAAATAACTCACCTATTTTACGATAACGTTAAGGTCAAGGTGTATCTGTATACAATGATCTTTTGCGATAATATCCTGACTATAATAATTAATTGCTATAATTTAACTAGTACAAAAACATAGAATATAACAATATTAAGGATATTGAATTTGTATTGTTCGGTACAAAACGAACACAGTCATGATGTTTATTCATTATGTGGCTTTCTTTATTTTGAAGATAAATAATTAAATAAACAAATAAATCTTTACTGACCCACACAATCTATATCTATATCTATACTTAATATTATAAATGCGAAAGTTTGGATGTATGGATGTATGGATGGATGTTTGTTACTCAATCACGCTCCAACGGCTGAACGGATCTGGCTGAAATTTGGCACAGAGATAGATTATAGTCTGGAATAACACATAGGATACTTTTATCCCGGAAAATTAAAGAGTTCCCGCGGGAACCAAAAAAACCTCAAATGGATGTTTGTAACTCAATCACGCCAGAATGGCTGAACGGATCGGGATTAAATTTGCCACAGAGATAGATTATAGTCTGGAATAACACATAGGCTACTTTTTATCCCGGAAAACTAAGGACTTCCCGCGGGAACCAAGAAAACCTCAATCCACGCGGACGTAGTCGCGGGCATCAGCTAGTATTATAAATGTGAATGTTTGGATGGATGTATGGATGTTTGTTACTCAATCACGCGCCAACAGCTGAACGGATCTGGCTGAAATTTGGCATATAGATAGATTATAGTCTGGAATAGCACATAGGCTATCCCGGAAAATTAAAGAGCTCCCGCGGGAACCAAAAAAATCCTCAAACCACGCAGACGAAGTCGCGGGCATTCGCTAGTTAAGATTATATATATTGAATAATCTTTTTATTAGCCTTGGTTTTATTTATTTATTTATACATTCTGTACCAGTAACTTAAAAATAAAACATAAACATTGAAAGGATATGCACAAGGACAACTTATCTCTTGAAGAGATTTCTTCCAGATGCCCCAGAATGTGAGAATAGTGAAATATATATTAAAACTGTGTAGGTACATGTTAAGAAACGAAAACTTTCAGATTTAAATACATTAAAATTAAAATAAATACAGAATTAAATCATATAAAGTTGAAAGAAAGTGCTGCTTCAGTCTGGACTTAAATGCATCCACGGATGGACCCTCGCGGATATTCCCTGGAAGGGAATTCCAGAGACACGCTGCAACCACTGCAAACGACTTAGCGTAGAAAATGGTGTTGCACGTGGGCACTTCTAGTGTCTTAACCGTTACACAGGCACGCAACGGTCTTACTCGGAGAGGAGCATCCTGAAAACGCTCGCGTAAATATGGGGAAGAGAATTTTTTCAAGGTTATATTGCCACGCGAGGTGTGAAAATTAGAGTATTCAACGCAGGGGTAATGCTGTCTTTGTCTTGGGCGCCCCTAAACCCCGCGCTTCATTCAGGATTCTAGATGCAACAACCTCGCTACCCTACATGTTGAACATGTTGAATAATCTACGAGTATAACTATTATAATATAAACTAAGATGCTCGAACTCAATCAACGTTGATGAGCTATAAAATCTCAAAGTTAGTAGTAAAATCGTACTACCTACCTATTCTGTGGTAGAATATCGATTATATCTAGTGAACACGCGTCACCTTACGTGGCGTGGCGTAAATTCAAGGATGTCTGGGTAATGTTAAATAGAGCCATTACCAGTCTAAACACAATCAGTGCAGTAACAAATGACTGTCCCATAACAGATTCCTATTAATTATTGTTCGTCAGCTAGTATTTTGTCTGTTTCTTGAAAATCATAACGTCACCTGTTTTCTTTGGATTATGATTCGTAAGGCTTATGACCTATTAAGAGATTAAATCGAAAAGGCTCATGACCTAATTCAATTCATATGAGAATTTCAATTTATTTGCATACTGCCTGCGATTTCGTCCGTGTGGATTTAGGTTTTTGAAAAATTTTGTGCAAACTCATTGATATTCCTCTTTCAAAAAATGATACTTTTTGGTATCATATTCATAAATAGGATTTGGCCTGCGAGCGAATGAGATAGAATACAAGTTAAAATTATCTCATTCTCTCGTAGGCTACTTTTCTGAAGTGTGAATTGCACACACACACTTTTTTTACTTTAAAATAGATTTAATACTAGATGATGACCTGGACATGGAAACTCTTTGACTTGACTTTTGGCCAAAAGTTTCCAGCAAGCGCCGAAATTGGAGGAACTGATAAGGGTGCGTCCACATCTGGCGAATGTGCCGCGAATGTGCAGCTCGCGAGCCGTTAGCGAGCTGCCCGCGAGCTGCGCGCGTGCATTTTTGTTCGTGAGCCGCTCCTGCGCCGTCCGCGCGCAGTTCGCGCGCAACCTAAGCGCCGTACGCGATCAGCGAGCGGGCGGCGCGCTAGCGGCTCGCGTCTTCCTTCCGCCCGCGCCTCAAGCCTAAGTACTGAGCCAGTAAACGGAACTGTAAGCGCGAGAATTGAGTGCGCGCAGATCGCGCGCCGCGCGCACGCCTTTTAAGAGCCTTGCATGAGTTGCGCTAGAGGCGCACCAAACCATTGCCGTGACTGCACGCGTGCAGCTCGCGGGCAGCTCGCAAACGGCTCGCGAGCTGCACATTCGCGGCACATTCGCCAGATGTGGACGCACCCTAAGATTCGCGCGAGAGTGCAAAGGCGCTGGGGCGGGTGTCACTGCGTTGCGCCGGCCAGCCGCTATCGCTGTAGTAGATCAGCCAACAGTCAACGTACTTACTAATATTATAAATGCGAAAGTATGTTTGTTTGTTTGTTGGTTTGTCGGTTGTCGTTCAAGCACGCTGCAACGGAGCAACGGATTTACGCGATTTTTGGCGTGGTTATAGTTGAGGACCTCGAGAGTGACATAGGCTACTTTTAATAAAATAAAAAAACGCACTTTATGAATGAATTTATTTACAATATTAGTATGATTCACGTTTAGCTAATCTTGAGCTAAATTAGTAAGGTAACCTGCAGTAGTTAAACCTTCGTCTTCGGCGTAAGGTTGTGGCGGTAGCCAATTAATAGGCTTTGGCTTTGGCCAGAAATCCAACTTCCTTCAACCCGGACATTATTCATATATCCTTTCAAGCGTACAGTGTAGCGTTAGCTTAGCATATAACGTAGCGTATAGCGTAAAAGACAGATAGCTGACAGACATACACACTTTCGCATTTAAAATACTAGTATCTAGTAGTACTTACTCAGATTTTTATTACCTTTATTTTAATCTCTACTTTAAAATATCCGAGACTCCAATAAAATAAGAAATACCTAAATATAAAGGACCCCTTTTCAACTAATCAAACTGATTCAAAGAGCCGGATAGCAAAAAAAGATAAAAGGGAATCGGACACTAAATTTGCGAGAGACGAACTTTTTCATTTAAAAGAACCTAATAAATACTGATCGCGTTTATTACTCTTTCAAGATCACAAAATGACTTCCAACAAACTACGCAAAATTGTTTTCAATTATTAATAACGTAACTTTGTAATTTACAATGTATTAAAAAATATAAACCAAACACAATATTATATTTTGTTTGGGCTATATTTCAGTTAGGGTTTCATCCGTCTGAACTGGGGCCTTCTCAACAGCCGGCATCGCATTGGCGGTTCCTCTGGTGTTGCAAATGTTCATGGGAGTCGGTAACCACTTAACACCAGGTTACCCGCCTGCTCATTTGCTCGCTATTATATATTTATAAAATATAAAAATGCGCGCTAAAAATCAATTGAAAGAATTTAAATTGAAAACATGCCAAATTTGAATTTGGTTGAATTTTCAAAAATCCTTTCATAGTGGATGCCTACGTCATAATAGCTATTTGTATGCTAAATTTCGGCCCGATCTGTCTAGTGATTTGAGCTGTACGTTGATAGGTCAGTCCTTTATCTTTTATATTTGACCGTGCAAAACGAAGGTCTCTGAGTCTACTTGAGTGAATTTGCACTTGTCCGTCCGTCCGTCCGTCCGTCTGCCAGAGCCTTATACCTTCTGAATTACTGAACGTAATTACTTCAGCTTTAAATATAATATGTAAACCGATGGCCTCCAGCCGAATATTGCTTAAAAAGTTAAAAAAATCTTTATTCCAGGGGGGCTCTCATATAAGCGAATGCGAAGTAAAATATTAATTATATCCTGTACTTGAACAACAAATACTAAAGTTTGATAAATATGGAAACGAAATTATTTAATTTTTAATGAGCTTCAGTATTTTGAACAGAACTTCACAATGATGTCAATAGATGGCGCCGCGAGGTCTCAGTTCGGGGCGAACCACTAGTATATTTAGATATAGGAAAAGGTTGACTGCAGATCTATCAGGCACAGCTCAAACCACTTAACGAATGGTTAAATTTCCTGTTTGGCGTATGCCAAACATATGACATAGCTGTCTGTATAGACAGCTATGTGAAAAGTCAACCCCTAGGGTGGTGAATAGGGATTTGAAGTTAAGCACGAGGTGAAAGTCGCGGGCAAATCAAATTATAATATAATCTATATTCGACCGTTCGTTCGTTTCCGGTGGCACGGAAAGCGCGTTATACAAGCAAGAGACATTAATTAATTTTGAGAACCTCCCTGGCGGTGTGGTGAGTGCTGTTGTCTTTGGTTGCTGAAGTCTCGTGTTCCACTGCAGGGTCAATTGCAGGCAGGCAGGCAGGGTGAAATTTGAGAATGAAAAAATTTTGAATCTGGTGAGGCTTCAGTCGTAACCTATTACCACCCTACCGGAAAGGACGTGCCGCCAAGTGGTTTAGTGTTCCGGCACTATGCCGTGTGGTAACCGATTAGGGGGTTGATGGGTTTAATATAACTGCCATATCCCTAACAGACTAGCCCGCTGACCTCCAGCGCAGATTTAATGAATTACAAATATGACGACTAGTGTCTTTTGAAATCTGCTAGGTTGAGGCCACTTTGCGAGAAATTGCATCCTCTAGGAATAAATCTCTGGAGCTAGGTATTCACTGATGAGCTGCTGAGACTGGGAAACTGAAATTTATATCGTTTCCTACCTCAAAGAAATTCTTGATACTGAAATACTTTGCGTATATTGGATACAATGGAATTTCCTACGAGTTTCTTTTCTATATTATTTTCATTGATAAAGGTTTTTTAATTTTTTGAGAAAAGTCTTTACAAAACTCTTATTGCGAACTCATTTGTTCCATCTCCTAAATAATGTTACCTGTTTGGGTTCTATTTAATAGTAAATCGTAACTTCCATGTAGGAAACCAATGATCAGCTTATTAACATCCATTCGTAGACAAAGGTTATGTATTTAGAAATCTCTTCATCACACAAGGTTTTTGGGATTCCTTATCAACACACATTTCGTTACCTTCCTAAAGTCGTCGATCCATCCTGCTGGAGGTCATCCACACAACTGATTTATGGAATCTTCACTCCAAAATACCTCTGTCTCCATGGCCATAGGTTCTACGACATAATATATACCAGCTGCCACTTCAGCTACGGATTTCCCCGTAGTAAATTTGGTTCCTTAATAAGTTGCCAGACATTGCCATAATATGACTTTCGTCCCCGCTTATAGGTTCCGACTATTTTATCAAGGATAATTCCAATTTACCTACTCAAAAATTTGTTGGGAGTTTTTTTATTTACTACTCTCGCCTAGTTATAAGTGACGATGCATGATGCATTCCCCGGTAGTAGTGGTAGTAGTGTGGCAATCCTACTGAAACCACACCCCTGAAGATTTTCTATGTGGCATAGTTATTATTTTAGGAATTTATTCTAGGCAAGCGCATTCCAACCCAGACCTCATCATTGCTTTGCACTAAGCATGATTGTCGTATCGCGCAAGCCTAACTTAAAAAAAAAAGTTTTGGCAGCCCTGGAAATGTTATAAGCGGTATTTTATTTGTAAGCACTTAAAACAGATGTTTTTCTTCAACATCGTACAGTGGCGTACATGAACCGTGCTGGCTTTTGCAGTGTCATCAAATAAAATTGACACTAACAAACGGCTTTGAACATTTTTCATGAGAAAGCTGCTGTGTAACGTAAAGACTTGCGCACACGAGGCGTACCGTAGCCAGAGCTGAAAATCACCTTATAGTAATATCATACGTTTACCAATGTAATCAATAGAAATGTTGTCTGTAATCAATAGAAATTAATAATCATCAATTATAATATCAAAAGGATAATAATATAAAATAAAATTATACAATGTATATTTAAAGTCAATTATATTGCGTTAAACCTATTTTAAGTTCTTGTTACTGTTGTTACGATGTACGGCAAGCCAGTGGGTACCTTACAATGGCATTATCCGGGCACCGGAGCATACACTGAGGATCTCGTTTCTAGACGTGTGAATGCGGGACCAAAACGCGGCAATTCGCGATCTTATAATTGCAAAGTAATCGGGGACTCTGGCGTCTGCAAACATGGTCGATGCACTTCAATGGGCAGTGTCATCAAAATAGGGTATGCGTTATTATACTGTACTCTGATGCTGAGGAAGAAGTAAATACCTAAATATCATTTTTTCAGTTTAACATTAGTATAATACACTTTGATTTTACACTTACTTCCTTAGTTAAAGTACAAGTATATGCTTTCGTGCACTTTTTGTTAGCCAGACTTTTTTTGACTGCAGCGTGATTCCGCTCTAAACATAAATTACTTAACACTGATCAAGTCGCAGGCAATAATTTCAATTCATCAAACTATTTAGTAATTGTAGAACACTTGTAAAACTTTTAAGCGAAAAAAGACGTTTTGGGAAGTGAATTCACGAAAACATCCCGGCGGCGTGTTGAATTGAACATCAATTTCCGTACCTAACGGCGATTACCCGGTGCGTTGAAACGGACAGCAATTTTAAATGCTTGTGGTGAGTGCGCCCATTCCTACTATTAGTCCGGTACGATTTAAGCCCGGAATTCGGCAAAGCGCTCGCCCGCGTGGTCCCATACAGCCCATTTATTTTGGCCTTGCCATTTAATGGGAGCTTTTAACTAAGGTTATATCGTACATCTACTATTAAGTATGGTTATACTTCAAGTTGCCATCTTTACTAGTAGTGAGTGTATCTTCAAAGAGCGCTTGTTATTTGGTGCATTGAAATGGATCTTATTTCAAGTTGCCGTCTTGACTTAGGTTTTAGACTTTGTAGAGTAAAAAAGTACCTTCAAAGTGAAAGCGACGATACAGCGACACGCTATAAGGAGATAATTTCTGAGAGTGAACCTCTGAGCAAAATCTGAGCTTTCTAGGCCCATGGGCAATATACAAGGGCTGTATCTTCATGCACCGGTCAGTTCGTTCCCTGATAAATAATTTATTTATTACTTAAGATATTATGTCAATACTCTACCGCCGGTTCGGAAAGCTGTTCTACTAAGAATAGCCGGAAAGAAATTCAGCAGTTGCTCTTTTCATAAAAAGAAGAATGTTACACTATGTAAACAATATACAATGCATAGGTCACGTAAAGTGACGTAACAAGTATTACATTGACTTGTGGGTTGCTGGATGCGAAGCCGGTTTCTTCCAATGACTGTATAAGTTAAATTTCTTACCATTGAAATTATGATTACTCTTGTTCACACTCACTACGTTAACTTGTTTGATAACGAGCTCGTTTATTCATGATCATCATCTTTTTAACCAATGAACAATAATTTCACTGACAAGATATTGTACTTTGTCCATGTCAGATAAAACAAATAGAGAGAAATCAAAATGTTTTAAGTAAATAAATAAATAAGCCTTTATTAAACTGAAAGTGTTCATGATCACATACATTTTTTACATTTAACTTATACATGTAGGACGTTGGTATATTATTTAGAAGACAAAAAAGTAGTTAAGTTTATCAGTATTGTTACATTTCAGAAACAAACTTTTTCAAGATCATGCATATTATCCTTGGTAAGTATATGTATATTATATTATAATGGTTTTTTAAACTATGTATAAGTATACATTATTTTGATACATAGTAATTTCTGTTTTGATACATTTATAAATAATTTATTTCTAAATTTTACACTTTCATAAAAACTATTTTTCTAAACTATATGAATATATTATATGTTTTAAGTAGGTATAGTATTATTACAATTACAATTATATTTCAAATGGTCTGCCATATAAGGATGTTGCCTGATAACTGTCAGCCCTCGCGTCGTCTCACGTAGTAATTTGGTATTATACGAGTATCTATAGTGTGACGCAATGGGTAAATAAGTGACGCAATACCAAAATCGAATTGACGAACAATTTAAGGACGATGCTTGTGGTTTTAGTATATTTTTTGAAATATTTATCGACAGCAATTAATTGATCATTTCAATAATATCGTTATTATCGTATAATATATATTATCGTATATTAATTCGTTTAAATGTTTATTAATTATCTATTAAATTGTCAATTTAATTAATCAGCAATTAATAAACATAAGTTTTACACCCACTTGCTCGGAAATAGCTTCATTAATTAAAACAAATAGGTAGTTACGTTAGTTGGTTATTTTCTAGGACTATATACAGGATATACTGGACAGTTGCGAGGTTATCACAAGATACACTTACATGAATTAAGTGTTTAAAATGTGTATTTTATTATATTGTATTTGTATTTATATGAACGACAACACATGGAAGGCTCCCCGCCCCGCATCCGACTTGCACCAGTCCAGTGTCCACTGTGTGTAGAGCTTTAGTGTAGACGCAGCATCAAATCTTACTATCTTACTAATATTATAAATGCGATATTTTGAATGGATGTATGGATGTTTGTTACTCAATCACGCCCCAACGGCTTAACGGATCTGGCTGAAATTTGGCACAGAGATTATATATGGAATAGCACATAGGCTAATTTTTATCCCGGAAAATTAAAGAGTTCCCGCGGGAACCAAAATACCTCAATCCGCGCGGACGAAGTCGCGGGCATCAGCTAGTAAGTTATAAAGAAATCGAACAGAACCGCGTGTGGTCAGAGGAAGGTAGAGGTTATTATAAATGTGTAGATAGATAGATTATATTATTTTACAAAGTCAGCTCCTTGAGAGATACATGCAGTCTTACGTCCAAGCTTACGTCTAAGCGAATATAGGATTTATTTCTAAACGAAGTGTAATATTCGCCTCGCTGTCTCAATCTTTGCCTCGCTTACCTCGCATTTGTGATTGATGACACCGGAGATTGCGTGTCAGGCTTGAATCCGCTGAGAGAGCTGGGAGATGGGGATTATTTAGTTTCTGTCGGCGAGCTAATAACATAATCTTGATAATATGAGCAACGGAATGTGTGAACGGCGATATTGTCAGCTGCTGGACTAAGTAAAAATATTATACGTCATGTTATGAAAATCCTAGTATTTTATGGGATGCTCCTTGATTGGTTGGTGTGACATTTATAATTATTACTATAATATTATAAATGTGAAAGTTTGGATGGATGTATAGAGGATGTATGTATGGATGTATGTATGGATGTATGGATGTTTGTTACTCAATCACGCGCCAACGGCTGAACGGATCTGGCTGAAATTTGGCACAGAGATAGATTATATTCTGGAATAGCACATAGGCTACTTTTTATTACGGAAAATTGAAGAGTTCCCGCGGGAACTAATAAACCTCAAACGCCGTCGCAAACGTGAAGTCGCGGGCATTCGCTAGTATGTATATATGTACTGCGTTTATATTCTGTTTATATATTGGATAGAATCAGGCGTTACTTTGCGGAAGTTCATGATTTAGCAAGAAAATATTACAATTATTTTGCTATAATCCGCCAACAGTTGCATGCATTATAATCATGCATCACAAGGCATTATATATAGCAAAATAATTGACATCTTTTCTTGCTAAATTATGTTATTATATTTTTTAAATAAGTTTTATCGATGGCGCTTTCATATTCTAACCATGACTGTTTGTTAATCTTACTAATCTTACTAATATTATAAATGCGAAAGTTTGGATGGATGTATGGGTGTTTGTTACTCAATCACGTCCCAACGGTTGAACGGATCTGGCTGAAATTTGGTACAGAGATAGATTATAGTCTGGACTAACACATAGGCTTTTCCTGGAAAATTAAAGAGTTCCCGCGGGAACCACAAAACCTCGACCCATGCGTACGAAGTCGCGGGCATCAACTAGACTTTAATATTAGAAGAATAAAATTAAGTAAGACCTCCTCTGTGCCCAGTTCAATACGTGGAATGTTATTGCATTGCTTTGCGTAGATTCGTGATAGGAACAAGTTTCTAACCAGAACACCGATGATTGAAGAGCTGTTCCAAACTGAAAATCAAAACGAGCAACACTACGCCACCGAGAGGTCGTCAAATGTCCAATTTCAATTTGACGACCTCCCTGGCGCAGTGTTGAGCGCTGTTGTCTTAACATGTGGAGGTCCCGGGTTCAATCCCCGGCAGGGTCAATTTGGGAATTTATAATTTCTGAATTTTCCCCGGTCTAGCCTGGTGGGAGGCTTCGGCCGTGGCTAGTTACCACCCTAGCAGCAAAGTCGTACCGCCAAGCGATCTAACGTTCCGGTACGATGCTGGGTAGAAACCGATTAGGGTTATAGGTTTAATATAACTGTCGTGTCCCTTACAAGTTAGCCCGGTACCATCTTAGACTGCATCTTCACTTAACATCAGGTGAGATTGTATAAATTAGTCCGAAAATATTTTAAAGTTAGATAAATACTATTCTTTGTGATTGTAAGTCACGGAGTGACATAGTCACTGAGTGACTAAGTTCCTCAATAAGGAAGAAAAAAAGAAAAAAAAACCTACCTCCTGTAAGCAAACCTCAATAACTGTTAAGCCTTAACCATACTAAAACAGGAGAAGGCAGTGTGGCGCGATTACAAGAGTAAGGCAAGGCGTCACACTGAACGGGTACAACTATTGAACATAATTCTTACAATGCGGGTACTGGCACCTCCACTTTTGCGTTTCACTTAAAAATCCACTTTGCAGGTCAAAGATCACAGTTATCTTTACAGGAACGACAGCAGCAGTGTTAGGTATAGGTACGCGCGTTTTTCATAGTGAAGGTCTTTAAAACATACTAACTGATGCCCGCGACTTCGCTCGCGTTGATTGAGATATTTTTGTTCCCGCGGGAATTCTTTGATCTTCCGGGATAAAAATTAGCCTATGTGTTATTCCAGACTGTGACCAAACTATCTCTGTACCAAAGGAGTTTTTTTTCGAGTTTGTGATGGGCAAAAAATGGCCCTTAACAACCCTCCTCCTTTCATTCAGATTAGTCCAGCCGTTCTGGCGTGATTGAGTAACAAACATCCATCCATGCATCCATTAAATAAAAACCTTCGCATTTATAATATTATAGTATAGAAGTATAAATAAAGATTGAATTAGCGATCGCCATCTTCGCGTGTTGTTACTGTTTGAATTCCGAAAAATTCAACAACCTGGTTCAAAGGTTATCCATCGCCATTCAGCGTGGCAATGCTGCAAGTTTGATGGGTACCTTTGGCCCAGGGGCAACCATAAAGGGGTGGTGGGCCAGGTAACCTCCAAGAGTGCTTGGGCGCTGCTAGTCCCTTTGGATACGTCCGGAGGGAAGGGCAGCGCTTGGGCCGGTGCACCCCGGTAAACATGGTTAATAATTTCTCTATATGGGATATTGTTAGCCATGGCTAATAACCTGGCGGGGGGGGAAGGGGTCCTCCGCGTGTCCCTCTGATCAGCAGAGGGCACAGTGGAGGAGCTCCGGGGGGAGGGGGGCTTTTATGCCCGGGGGAGGGGGGCTTTCATGCCCGGGGGTGGGGGGGCTTTTATGCCCATCGCGAGGAAGAAAACCTCGTTAAAAAATAACCGAAGGGGGCGGGAACGCCCGGGTGGAGCCAGGTGTGGCACAAGGAGGAAGAAAACCTCGTTAAAAAATAACCGAAGGGGGCGGGAACGCCCAGCGTCCCTTTGTATTCAGAGGGAACGCAGAGGGGGAAGGATCCTCTAGAGGGGAGGAATCCTGAGGCGAGCTCGGTGTGCACTCACACTGCCTCCGAGCGGGCTGCGTGGGAATTAGTCTTACGCAGCCCTCGCCGCAAACTCGGAATCCCGTAGGAGTGTCGGTCGTTGGTCATGTCTCACGACCGACACTGGGACCGAGGGTCCTGGCTTAACCGCCCGGACCGCGAGGAAGAAAACCTCTATAAAAAATTACCCCAATCCCAAGCGGCGGCGCACCGCGAGGGGATGCGTGGCTGGTGGGGTGACCAGTCATTAGTGCGAACCACATCAGGGTACCGGCCGACCCCCTGATGTATTAGGCTTATCCGGGTGCAGGGGGCACCGCCCGGATGGACCGTTTATCCCCCACACTCGTGGGACTCAATATGGAAATTGATCTAAAACAAAAAAATAAAAGGAGCATGGAGGAGGAGTCTGCGTCTTTGGACTCAGACTCAAGCGTTGTAAGCACGGTCAGCGCTATACAAAAAAGGGCGTGCAGTGATGAAGAGACGGGAGTGGTAGTGGTGCAGAGGAAGGGCACTGCCAAACGCGGGCGAGGGAGGCCTCCCACGACCGGCAAGTATGTCGGTCTTAGGAAAGCTCAACTTGAGCTGAAAGCCGCCCAGCGTGCGGCGGAGATGGAAGAGAGAGAAGCCGACGAAAAGGAAGTTTCCGAATTAATAGCCGGCATCCGTTCTGGCCGGGAGTGCCGGCTGTCGGAAACCTCCTCCGCGGCCTCAGTAGATGTCGAGGCGGAGGCGGAGGGCTTGACGGCAACAGAACTGAATAACCGGGTTCATTTTGCCGTCAACGCCATCAAGAGGGTGGCCAAAGCGTCAAAAGGGTTAAAGGGCACTTGCCAGAAGGCCCTCAAGGAGGCGGCAGCGGCCATCGAGGAGGCTGCGGAGGTCTTGCTGAAGCGCACGTCCACCGAGGAGGTGAAGAGGCTGCGGGCGGTGAACGCTCGCCTGACCGACGAAATGGCGGAGCTCCGCCACGAGCAGGAGAGATTGCGGGCGGATATCGACAAAATCCGACAGGAGAAGGAGGCGGGTAAGCGCGCTCCGAAAGGCGACACGGAGCAGTTCAGCCTTCTCCTGAAGGAATTGTCGAGCTTGTCTGCCCGCTTCTCAGTGATCGAGGGGCGGGTTTTGCGCCCACCATTGGCCGCGGACAAAAGGGCGGGAGGGTCTGGGGAGCCTTCGTTTGCAGACGTGGCTGCAAAGCCCAGTACGTCGGCCCCGCAAAGCCGGAAAGCGCCTGCGCCTGCGCCTACTGGGGAAACTGCCCCCAACCAGCCGACAGCCAGTCAAAAGGAGGATGCCGCCCCGCAGAAGAAAAAGGGGAAGGGCAAGGGGAAGACCTCCAGCGCCCAGGCCGCACCAGCGCCTGAAGCGGAGCGACAGACTCCCTCGGACGCCCCCCCCAGAGAGGAGTGGCATACTGCAGGGGCAAGAAAGGAGGCCAGAAAAGCCAAAGCGAAGGCCAACAAGGCGGCGAAAGAGGCGGCCCAAAAAGCTGCCAAGAAGAAGGCGCATCTCCGCGCTCCTCGGTCGGCGGCAGTGGTTATAACGCTGCTGCCCGAGGCGGTGCAGAAGGGCCACACATATGGCTACGTGCTCGCCAAGGCTAAGGCGGAAATCAGCCTCGGTGAGCTCGGCATTGCGAGTGTGCGGTGTAAGACTACCGTGACCGGCGCCCGCATGCTGGAGGTCGAAGGCGCCGATAGCGACTCGCAGGCAGACGCCCTCGCTGAAAAGCTGAGGGCGTGCTTGGAACCCGTGGGAGTCAAGATCTCCAGGCCCACGAAGAGCGCTGAGTTGCGCATAGTGGGCCTGGACGACTCGGTGACCTCCGAGGAATTGGAGGCCGCCATCGCGAAGGCTGGAGGGTGCTCCTTGACCCAGGTAAAGTCGGGCTCCATTTCGCCGGGCCTGACTGGGCTAAGGACAGCGGTGGTCAGCTGTCCAGTCGTGGCGGCCAAAAAGCTCGTCGAGGGTGGCCGGCTAATGGTGGGCTGGGTGTCGGCGCAGATCAAGATCCTGGAGCCCAGGTCCTTGCGTTGCTACCGATGCCTGGTGGAGGGGCATGTCGGAGCCCAGTGCACCTCAGGGGTGGACCGCAGTAACCTCTGCTACCGCTGCGGTCGGCCGGGACACAAGGCCGGTACATGCGAGGCCGCGCCGTATTGTGTCTTGTGCGCGGCGGCGGATAAGCCGGCGAATCACCAGGTGGGCACCAAGACCTGTGCCGCGCCCAAACAAAGTAGGAGTAGGCCTGCACCATCCCAGGCCCAGGAGGGCGAGAGAATGGATACCAAATAATGGGTACACCACCTCTTCGTTTCCTACAAGCGAATATCAATCACTGCGCCAGAGCTCAGGATCTGCTCCTCCAGAGCATGGCGCAGTGGTCGATTAACGTCGCGGCGGTCGCCGAGCCCTACTTTGTCCCTCAGAGGAATGATTGGGCGGAGGATCTGTCCGGCTCGGTGGCCCTGATTTTGCGGGCTTCCATCGAGTCTCCGTCACTCGATGGCGTCGTCCGGGGGCGGGGATTTGTGGCAGCAAAGGTGGGTAGAGTGGTGGTGGCGGGAGTTTACTCCTCGCCGAACAGCACTCTCGCTGACTTTGAAGGCCTGCTCGGGGATTTGGGCGTCTTCTTCGGTCGGAGCCGTCCTACCCCCGTGATTGTCCTCGGGGACTTCAATGCCAAGTCATCGGCTTGGGGTTCCCCGACGACGAATGCGAGAGGAACGGTGCTGGAGGAGTGGGCTGTTGAGCAAGGCCTGCTTCTCCTCAACCGAGGCGCTGTCCACACGTGCGTGCGGCAGCGGGGTGGGTCTATAGTGGACATCTCGTTCGCTAGCCCCGCTGTAGCGCGCCGTGTGCGAGGATGGCGCGTAATGGAGGAGGTGGAGACGCTGTCGGATCACCGGTACATCCGATTCGACGTCTCCCCTTCGGCCTTGGATGCTCAGGCCAGTGTTGTCCCGGGAGGGGGTGGCCCGCGCTGGGCGTTGAAGCGCCTGAATAAGGAAATGCTCCAGGAAGCCTCCATCGTGCAGGCCTGGGTCTCTGCACCGGTCAGGCCTGTCAGCGTCGACGAGGAGGCGGAATGGTTCCGGAGGGCGCTGACGCAGATATGCGATGCAGCGATGCCGCGTATCCGGCAAATACCTGCCAGACGCCAGGTGTACTGGTGGTCGCAGGACATTGCGGACCTGCGTGTCGCCTGCGTCCAGGCAAGGCGCCGGTACGCCAGACACCGAAGGTCGAGGCGTCGCCGCACCCAGCTAGGGCCGGCCGTAGAGGCGGAGCTCTATGAGGCCTATAAAGCGGCGAAGCGGGGCCTTCAGACTGCCATTAAATTGGCGAAGATCAGGGCACGCGAGGAGCTGTTGGAGACGCTGGATGCTGATCCGTGGGGTCGCCCTTACCTCCTGGTGAGGGGCAAGCTTCGCCCTTCAGCGCCGCCGCTGACCCAGAGCTTGGATCCGCAGCTCCTGGAGGATGTGGTGTGCTCCCTCTTTCCATCCAGAGCGGAGCACAACCCGCCGCCGATGGCCCCGCCGTTTGTCGGGGATGACGGTGAAACACCGGAGGTCACCCCGGCGGAACTAAGGGCGGCGGTGCGACGGCTTCAGGCCAAGAACACCGCCCCAGGACCCGACGGCGTACCAGGCCGAGCCCTGGCCCTGGCATCGAGGGATCTCGGGCCTCGACTGCTGAAGCTCTTCACCGCGTGCATGGAGCGGGGCCAGTTTCCACTGCGGTGGAAGACTGGAAAGCTGGTCCTGCTCAGGAAGGAGGGTCGCCCGACGGACTCTCCGTCCGCCTACCGGCCGATCGTCCTACTGGACGAGATGGCGAAGCTCTTCGAGAGAGTGGTGGCGGACCGTCTCGTTCAGCACCTGGAGGGCGTGGGGCCGGACCTGGCGGAGAATCAGTTTGGTTTCCGCCGGAGGCGTTCCACGGTAGACGCCATCACGCGAGTGAGAGCCCTGGCGGAGGAAGCGGTCTCTCGGGGTGAGGTGGTGTTGGCGGTGTCTCTTGACATCGCCAATGCGTTCAACACCTTGCCCTGGAGCTGCATTAGGGAGGCACTCGTCTACCATCGGGTGCCAAACTACCTCCGACTGGTGGTCGGGTCGTACCTGTCGGATAGAGGGGTGATCTATCCGGGTCAGAGAGGATGGGGTCGGCGAGAGTGCTCGTGCGGTGTTCCGCAGGGGTCCGTCTTGGGACCGCTCCTGTGGAACATCGGTTACGACTGGGTGCTGCGTGGAGCGCTGCTGCCCGGCGTCGGCGTCACGTGTTACGCTGACGACACTCTCGTGACGGCGCGCGGAAAGACGCACCGGGAGGCGACGCTGCTGGCGACCGCCGGAGTCGCGCAGGTGGTGGGGAGGATCCGGCGTTTGGGTCTCGAGGTGGCCCTCAACAAGTCCGAGGCGATGTTCCTACATGGCCCTCGACGTGCGCCACCTTCGGGGTCCCACATCGTCGTGGGAGGGGTCCGCATCGGCGTCGAGCCCACGATGAAGTATCTGGGACTCGTGCTCGACAGCCGGTGGGACTTTGGGCCGCACTTTAAGCGCCTGCTCCCAAAATTGATGGGGGCTGCGGGAGCGCTTGCTCGGTTGTTGCCCAACCTGGGTGGTCCGGAGGCCTCTTGCCGGAGGCTGTACACGGGGATCGTACGGTCCATGGCCCTTTATGGGGCTCCAGTGTGGGCGGAAAACCTGACGGCCCGCAACGTCGCGATTCTGAGGAGACCGCAGAGGGCGATGGCCGTCAGGATAATAAGGGGATACCGTACGGTCTCCTTCGAGGCGGCGACCCTTCTCGCCGGATCTCCGCCGTGGGATCTCGACGCCAAAACTCTCGCCTCCCTGTACCAGTGGACAGCGGAGGTGCGAGGACGGGGCGAAAGACCGGCGCCGTGCGCATTCGCGCGACGTCGATCCCAGCTCCGTCAGATCCTACTGGCGGAATGGAGGAACCGCCTGGAGACGCCCAGTGCAGGGCGCTCCACAATAGCGGCGGTGAAGCCCGTCATGCGGGACTGGTTGGGGCGCAAGCACGGCGCCCTGACATTCCGGCTGACGCAGATGCTCACCGGACACGGTTGTTTCGGTGAGTATCTGCATCGCATCGGTAGGGAGCAATCGCCCGATTGCCACCATTGTGGAAACCGCTCCGTGGACACGGCGCGGCACACCCTGGAGGAGTGCCCAGCGTGGGCAGAGCAGCGCCGTGCACTCGTTGCCGCAATCGGTGGCCTCTCGCTCCCGGACGTCATTTCATCGATGGTTCGGAGCGAAATGGCGTGGGATGCCGCTTCCTCCTTTTGCGAGGAAGTGATGTCCGCAAAGGAGGAAGCGGAGCGCGAGAGGGAGTTCCTAGCTCAGGACCCCTCGCGCAGGAGACGCACCAGGCGCCGGAGGGTGCAAGACGGCCTCCGACCGCCGTGAGGTGCCGGCCTGTGGGTGACGGACGTAGGGGGCGTCCGTCTCCCGACTGACTGACGACAGGCCAGGAGGTGGCGCGCCATGTTCCGGGCGCGCCTCGCTCTGGAGGATTCGGCGGCAGAGAGCGCCGAGGAGAAGGGACCCACCTCCACGGGTCGAAAGACAGGCGGGAGCGCGGTGATTACTCTCCGAGTGCAACCCGCGCGAACGCCGGTCTGTTGCGGAACAACACTGGTTTTAGTGGGTGCAAGCCCCACATAACCTCTCCGTGTCCCCTGGCGGAGAGGTATGCGTCAGGCATTTCCAGTGTATAAAAAAAAAAAAAAAAAGGGGCAACCATAAAACCCTAATCAAAAAGACCACCCCGGTCTTTTTGATTAGGGTTTTATTTTTATTTTTGTTAGAAGGTATATAAGGATTTTAGATTAACGTTTAGTCTATAAGTTTTTATTATATCTTGTAATTTTGTTTGTTTTCTGTGTATTTCCTAAATAAATATTATCTTTTATTCCTAGTCTACATTATAAAAGGAACCTCCGTGCAAAGTTTCAGCTTTCTGAGTTTAGGATTACAGCTATATTTTGATGCTATAGCCATAAGTGAATGAGACAGAAATTTTGTTTTTACCGTTTGTTGCGCATGTGTGTGGTTCAGGACTAACCGTCAAGAAATGGAATTTGTCAAAACCACTGCCAATCCAAAAACTATGTCTATGCAAATAAGCTAGTGGGTATGAAAGCGGAAATATTCCAATCCCTTACTTGATTTAACACGTAAAAGATATCCCGGCAATGGATCCGACGTTCTTTGTCTCATTTGTATGAGAATTTATTCATATAGCTATCTTATATTACTTCCGTCTGAATTGAAACATTTCCAATAAGTATCAGTTTCCCGATTTACAATAATATATTCCGATATTCTTTCAAATAAGATACAATATGGCAATATTTTCTCTCCTTTTAAAATATACAATTACCAGCTGACCCGCCCCCGGTTTACTCGGGTAGAATTTCTTTGTAATTACATACCTACCTTGAAGGTTGAATTTTCAAAAATCTTCTCCTTGAAAATTGGTATCATACTAATATTATAAATGCGAAAGTCAGTTTGTTTGTTGGTTTGTTGGTTTGTCCTTCAATCACGCTGCAACGGAGCAACGGATCGACGTGATATTTGGCATGGGTATAGTTGAGGACATGACGAGTGACATAGGCTACTTTTTATCCTGCATAAAGTAAGGAGTTCCCGCGGAATCAAAAAAACCGAAACCTCGCGAACGAAGTCTTGGGCATCAGCTAGTTAATATAATATTTTATTCTTAAAGTAAAAAAAATTACTTTATTTTTGGGAGCATAATTATTATTTAATTATAATTACACTTTTACTCTAAGTTAAGATTTCAGTACATTATGGTCTAATGGGTTTCCTTGAGTACCGGCTAGGTATAATGTAGTCTTGCAATAAAATTTCAATTCCGGTACATGGACCTGTAAAGTCCAAGTTCCGGTATATACGAGGGATTGGGGTTTCTTTGTCCCGGTCCGGACGTTGAAAGTCTGATGAGTAGAAATTACAAACAATTCCATAATTTACTTACGCAAGCTATTTCGTTTCAATTCTGACCGTGCCTTGTGAAAATGAAGCAAACAAACAGACACAATTTTGCAATCATAATATTAATATGGATTTAATATTAAATATAAAATAACTTGCTTGCTTGTTAACTTTTTTTGTTTCTTTTTAATTTTTTGTGTGGCAATAAAGCATTTATCTATCTATCTATCTATCTATCTATAAAATATTAAATCCATACTAATATTATGATTGCAAAATTGTGTCTGTTTGTTTGCTTCATTTTCAAATATTAAATCCATACTAAATTCTTATGATTGCAAAATTGTGTCTGTTTGTTTGCTTCATTTTCAAAGCACATTTTTTAACAGAATAAAAATTAATCAAACAATAGATGTGATTTAGAATTTGAAATTTAATGTTAAGTTTTTAAAGTAAATTACACTTTACAGTGGTGAAAAAAAAAATGCTTGAAAGGTAAGAGGTATGTTTGAATATTTTTTCTGCAGGTAAATTATTTTAATTATGTTTTAAAGGTCAAACAATAGCTGCTTAAAGTTCTTGAATACATCATATTATATTTTTTCTCAATCATAAATAATTATGCCACTGTTTAATAGATTGCTGCTTTAGCCACCTCCTTCTTAACGGCTTATTTAAACAGTTTGCTAAGTAAATCACACGTGTTTCCTGCCACTTATAACTTAAGTACCTTCAAGGCAAGAGTGAATAGGCATCTTCTAGGCAAGCGCGTTCCAACCTAGACCTCATCATTGCTTTGCACTAAGCATGATTGTCGTCAAGCGCAAGCCTATCACGCAATAAAAAAAAAAAAAAAAAATTCCATAACATGTAGACCTTCTTACCTCGTTATATTTTACGAGCAGATTGTTAAATTAATAACATGGTATCCGTACCGTGGTACCGTGGAAAAACTTTTCCGGGTTCGAGCTTAGATGATAGCTCTTATTCGATGATGCGTATATGAAAGACAATTAGCTATTTCTAAGGCAAGAATATTAATGTTATGTGGTGTGTGTGTTTGACGACCTCCGTGGCGCAGTGTGTAGCGCTGTTGCCTTAACGTGCGGAGGTCCCGGGTTCGATCCCCGGCAGGGTCAATTTAGGAATTTATAATTTCTGAATTTTCCCTGGTCTGGCCTGGTGGGAGGCTTCGGCCGTGGCTAGTTACCACCCTACCGGCAAAGACGTGCCGCCAAGCGATTTAGCGTTCCGGTACGATGCCGTGTAGAAACCGAAGGGGTGTGGGTTTAATATAACTGCCATGCCCCTAACAGGTTAGCCCGCTACCATCTTAGACTGCATCATCACTTACCATCAGGTGTGATCGCAGTCAAGGGCTAACTTGTAGTTGATTAAAAAAAAAAAAAAAAAATACACTTTTCACACCACATGCTCGACAATGCCGAATTATATGTCATGTAAACCTTACCGAAAGCAATACATTATATCTCTTGGCTTTAGCCGGGTTATAATGTTGTATTGAATTTCATTATAACCCGCTGGTCAATAATGTGATTTTCACTCAGAATTCTTATTGCTATGGCCATAAAGTCCAATTTCGCTAAACAGAATGTGTTCTCAGCGGGCGCGGCCAACTCGATTTTCTAAAACCGAAGCCGTGGCCTACTAGATTCGCACTGAGACGAACTTCATTTGTTTGTCAAATCGAGTAGGCCACGCCAGCTGAAAGAAGTGGCTATATAGGCCGTGGCCCACTAGATTCGCACTGAGAAGAACTTCGTTTGTTTGTCAAATCGAGTAGACCACGCCAGCTGGAAGAAGTTGCTATAGCCGTAGCTAGTAGCACCTTCAGCAGTTTCTATCACAACTTAAATAAACTCTAGCTCAACCTCGATAAACGTACCAAATAAAAATATAACGTTATCTTTCCATAATTGGACTAATGTCTCCAATATCAATTTGCACTTTTAATTTGCTGTAATAAACACTATCTACTAAGCCTGTTTTTTTATTGTCTCGCATAAAGTGAGAAAAGTAGAGTATACCCCACCGGGATAAAACTGTTTTTTTGGGGCGCTTGAATCCCTCACTCCACTCAGGACTCAATCTTAATTCCCTCGCTTTGCTCGGGAGTTAAATTTGGAGTCCTTCGTTACGTTCAGGATTCAATGTAGCGCCCGTGACATAAAACAGTGCTTTATCCCCTTGGTGTATAATCTACTATATAAATCTAAAAATACTTTTGCATAGTAATATTAAAAAGTATTGCAATATTTCAGAACCTGGTGTGAACGTGAATGTCACAATTATCTAACCTGGTATGTGTGTGTATTTACAACATGTGCTATGTATTTATGCAATTTTGCTTGATTGTCCTTAAAATTCCATCACTACATTAAGTGGTTACATACATTCTGAAAATAATATATAATGCCACACAGCTAATTACTCTACAAAATTTTTAGCTTCATTGAAAACTATCATATTTGCGTTGTAAGTATTTCTCTCTTACTCAATCTAGAATCAAAAAAGGTTTTGTTATAAGGTTATATTATATTCTTTAAAAAGCGGCTACGTTATGTTATGTAAGGTAAAATTATTGCTCTAAAAATTTGTTCCAAATACCTAACCAAAAACATAAGACACTTTGCGGATAAAAGGCCTTAATCCGCTAATAAGACATAATGGAACAAAACAGAGGTTCAAAGGTGCCTCACGAGGTTTTCTATTAAATAAGTACGCCATTATCCGAGCTCGCCCCAGAGTAAATAGAGAAATGGGCGATCATTTCCTTGAGAGCGTCGGACGCATCTGGCGTTTGTTGGATTATGTTGGTTAAATTCAATAATCTCCACACTACCAGCTGCTGGGTAAGGGCATTGTAAGTTTTTCGGGTTCTTGTCTAAGTCCGAGCGTCCATAATGAAATTAAGTGATAGACTTCAGTTGTATAATATTTATGCGAGAAGTCTGACAAGAAAAAAGTGGTGAGCGTTGTCGTCCCACATTTTGGAGGTCCCAGTTTCGATCCACAACTAGGTCAATTTGGGAATTTATAATTTCTGAATTTTCACTGGTCTGGTCTGGTGGGAAGATTCGGTCGTGGCTTATACCGGCAAAAAAGCGCCGCCAAGCGATTTATTAACTGCCTCGTTGGTTTAGCGGTTAGCATAGTCGACTGCGGATCACGAGGTCCTGGGTTCGATTCCCGGTCGGGCAAAAAATTGGTATTGGGTTTTTCAATTTAGAAATTCTCAATGCCAGCCCGGAGTTGGAAGTTGGCGGTGTTTCACCCCCGTGCCTCGGAGAGCACGTTAAGCCGTCAGTCCCGGTTATTATCACTATCATGATAATAGTCGTTAAAGCCCGCCAACCCGCATTGGAGCAGCGTGGTGGGTCTTAGCTCTAATTCCCTCCCTCCTGTGAGAGTGGAGGCCTGTGCCCAGCAGTGGAACGTTAATAGGCTGTAGTGAAGTGATTTAGCGTTCCGGTGTCATGCCATGTCTGCCGACGCACGTCTAGGTACTAGCACCTAGTACCTACTAGTATTTTAACAGTAACAGTAATGTCTTTTTGACCGTATGGCAGACTAAATTCTCCTGCAAATCTTGACGGAGGCTAGCCAACGGTACGCAAGCGGTATTACCTTGAACTTTGACGTATTCTGTGGTATTACGCACATTTATTCAACGCAGGTCCACTCTCATAGCCCGATAAGACCCACCACTGATCAGGAGGAATGTGACGATGTGACCCACCACTGAGGAAGGTACAGATTGAAGCACGGCTTTTAAAGAATAATCATACGAAGCTGTATAGAAAAGTGGTTTCAGCATCCATACTTAACATTATAAATACGAAGCGTGTCCGTCTGTCTGTCTATCTGTCTGTCTGCTATGCTTTCACGGCCCAACTACTCAACCGATTTTGATGAAAACTGGTATTGGAGAATTTGGAGATAGGTTACATCCCGGGGAAGGACATAGGCTACGTTTTATCCCTGAAAATTGAAGAATTCCCGCGGGAATCAAAAAACGTCAATCCACGCGGATGAAGTCGCGGGCATCATCTAGTACCTAGTAAAAAGTAAACACACAGCAGGCTACATCTCTTTAAGCACCTGTGAATAAAATTTTAATTGTTTTAAAATTAATAAAAGAACACTGTCGATAAGATTCTTAGTTAAGAAAATGCTGGCTGTAAATAACGAACGAGGCGGTAATATTTTAGAAGCGATAATATTTCTGCGTCCGTCATACTTCCGTCGTCTCGTTACGGGGATTTCAGCCGTAGTAATTAATACCTTTCGTTAGTCAAATACTCTACCAGCGCTAAATGACGAGAAGGGTCCATGATAATAATGGTATATTTTGAGATTAACAATTATTATAAGGCGGCTGTTAATTAAATGTTACTACTTACTAGATAGATTTTACCACTAACTTTTCGGAGTTCACTGTGTTTTAAGAAATTAAATATCACTTGCATTATAACATATTATATTTCCATAGATTTATGTGTAAAGTGGAGTCTGATAATCCACAGGTTATCAGGGTGGTGGACTAGGGCTAAAACTCTTCTTATTATGAGAGGACACTCATTGTGCTTGGTTGATGATGAAAATGACTGTTAAATAATCCACACTAATATTATTGATACGAAAATGTGTATGTCTGTTAGTCTGTCATTTTTTTTAATCCACTACAAGTTAGCCCTTGATTGCGAATTACGATCTCACCTGATGGTAAGTGATGATGCAGTCTAAGATGGCTGCGAGCTAACTTGTTAGGGGCATGGCAGTTATATTAAATGCATACCTCTATTCGGTTTCTAGACTGCATCGTACCGGAACGCTAAATCGCTTGGCGGTACGTCTTCGCCGGTAGGGTGGTAACTAGCCATGGCCGAAGCCTCCCACCAGGCGAAAGATTTGGAGAGTTCTCACAGAATTTTCCACGAATAAATCCACACGGACGAAATCGCGGATATCATCTAGTATTCTCATAAAAGAATATGATCCATAGCTGTTTTGATATCAATAACAACAACTCAAAATTGACAAAGCTGTAAATCGTCCGATCCGACCTCAATGCTATTGTAGGTCACAGACCTATGACCTGCGTCTCGTCAGTCCCTTTTCTCTGATTGATAGTGCCGGAGATTGCGCGTCAGGATTATAGCTGACGAGAATGTGAGGTTTATTCAGTAGCGAGCAGGTATAGTCAAAAAATCAAAACACTTTTCGTTCGTAAGGCGTAAACTCCAATCGTGTGTCGGAGCTGACACGCAATTTTTTTTAATTCCATAATCCATAAACCTATAGCTTGCATTGTCATTGCTATACCTATAAAGCTAACAATAACAATAATAATAATTTTCAAAGTTAAAACCAAAACAAAACAAAAGCCTGAAAAGCCAAACAGCCAAAACCCGCATGTTGTGTTATACAAAAGAAAATTGATACAAAAGTCCTTGCCGGTTTGCGAACGTGCAATTTCAAACAATTCCTTTCACAACCCGCCGCTTTGCGATTACAAAACAAAGAGGCATATTTATCTATTTAAAAGATACATTAGGATTGCTTAATTTGCCCCATTTCACTACGGGTTTGCCTCGGCGCTCTAAGTATAGACAAATTATCTTGTTCAAAGCCCTTGGCAAAAATAAAGTACGTCAGTAGTTTTGCTAGATTTTTTGTTGTTGTTATTACTCAGGTAATAAAACAATTCATTTTCTTGCATACAATGACCTAATAGTTACTAGCTTCATCCGCGTAGATTCAGTTTTTTGGTTCTCTCGGGAACTCTAACTTTTCGGGATTAAAAGTAGTGTACATGCTATTCCAGACTATAATCTATCTCTGTGCCAAATTTCATCCAGATCCGTTTCAGCCATTGCAGCGTGATTGAGTAACAAACTTCCATCCATCCATCCATACATTCATTCATCCAAACTTTCGCATTTATAATATTAAAATTATTTTTAAGTAAGTACATAGAAGAAGCTAGATGATAATGATATGATATCCGTGATTTCATCCGCATATAGATTAAGCTTTTTGGATGATCCCGTGAGAATCCTTTTTATTCTAAATAAAATGTAGCCTGTTCTTCCCCGGCATACATTTTATTATCTGTATCAAAATCGGTTAAACAGATGGGCCGTAAAAGTGTATCAGACAGACACACTTTCGCATTTATAATATTGGTATATTATCGATTGTGCCATGGATTACTTTAAAATGAGCCAAAGTTCAATTTGACATCAATCTTCTATCTGACTATAACTGCGATATTTCTATGATTGTTTCCATTCGGTCGCCCATCCAGTTAGCTGCTTGTGTCAAAGTGGCTTGACAACTGTAATGTCACAACTAGGCCAGACTTCCATCCCTCATTGTACAATCACGATTAAACAAAACAAATGGACCTTCAGCGCGTTACAGCACAGCCAAGTCCAATTTTCAAATGTTTACGGCCACAGAGTCCTTTGCTATCGGAGCCGCATGATTTTAAGCCGAAATTCAGTAAAGCGCATCCACCAACATTGCCCATTCATTTGGCCGTTCCATTAAAAGGGTGCTTTTAACTAGAGCTAATTTATGCCGGACACGGTTGCATGAGACAGATTACAGAGTGATGCGTCCATTTGCACTCGGATTGCCGGTCAATTGTGCCATTCGTAGTGGAAAATTGAAAGCTCTTTATTCGTTCAAAATTATGCCGTGGAATTTACTTTTCGTTTTTCATTCGTTCATATTCTGTTCAACCATTTATTTTACTTTCGACATAAGCACGTCTATCAAGTGTCATAATTATTTTTAGGCAAACATCGGTAAAAAATGCAATACTCTAGAAACGCATATCGTATTTTAGAATAGTGAAGGGGCACGCCCCTTTTATCCGATATTTCCTAACTCGTATAGTAATTACAAGTACGACTATCCTTTTCAAAATAATCACGGAGCTGCAGCTTTCTTGATAGTCCTTTAAGCACCATACATCTTTGGCGATGGATGGTTTCTATGACCTAACGGATTCATCTACATTTACTTTACGTACTGTTGTATATAAATGATTTATTTTAATACATACACTAATATATATAGTCATTTAAACGCTTGGGTATATGATTATAAAACAATAAAAAAATGTTGAGCAAAGATAAATATCAATGTGTTAAATCGATATAAATTTATTCATAAAGAAAGTCGATTGTTATCAAAAATCAAATCAGTAACGCATTAGAACATCATTGAATCGAGCTGCCAAAAGTAAAATAAATGATTGGACAGAAAATAGGAGTTTTATAACGTAGAATGTATTTCGTATATTAATTCCGAGTACGTGTAACATATTGCGAGAGGGTTTTTGTGTTGTGATTGAATATAATGCCCAAGAAAGTGAAGACTCAGCTGAGATTAATTTTTCCTCACATTATGATATAGCCTTGAATCGATAAAACGGGTAATTACAATGTCATGGAATAAAGCATATGACGTGTTGAAAAGACCTATTTAAAAAAAAGTTATTTCTGACCAGATCGAATGAAATTCCATACATGCCGAAATTTTTGCAACTTTTTGGCCGCTTTTTATTTATTAAATATAGTTTTTTAGTTTTATTATGGTGCGGTTAAGCGGTTTTCTACATGTATTATAAATTGTATGTTAGATGAGAATTAGATGTTATGTTAATTCCTGGAAAAAAATATGTGAATGTTTTATTGTAAGTTCAATTATAAAACGCCTTTACTTAATGTTTTGTCCCGCTACGGCTAACTGCTTTATTGCCGTCGCTTTTCCCAGTACACTAGAATGAATAAATAATATATTAACCGTCTCAAGTTCTTTCTATCGGTTTGGTGCTTGAAACTAAAAGCAATTTAAAATATTTACGGTCAGTGTACCAACTCCGATTACCCTTTGATTTTAGTCCGAAACTCCGTAAAGCGAATGGAGCAACGCCTCCCATTAATTTGGCTGTTCCATCAAAAGGGTGCTTTTAATTAGAGCTAATTTATGACCCATATAGGTTAACGGGATATATTAGTAATTGTTTATTTAGCCACAGAATGCTGTGGTTCAAACGGATTAAATTGATAGAGCTGCTTTACTCTAGGTAACTCCTATACCCATAAAATGTTTTGATAGTAACCGGTCATCTTCTAACCGTATCTATCATTATATTATAACTAGTGTTTCGCCCTGTGCGCGAGCTGCTAAAGCAGCTCACGGGTTGTGGTTTGACTTACAAGTAGTACAGACTTTACTATACGATTTTGAACGAATTCGGTCAGTAAACAAAGAATTTCAAAATGGCGCCGATTTTCTAAAATTTTGGTATCAGTTTTCTGTTTTGTAATCCCAGGGAGCCCTAAATATCGATTTTGAACGAAATCGGTCCATTAACAAAGAATTTCAAAATGGCGCTGATTTTTTTAAACTTTGGTAACAGTTTCCTGTATTGAAATCCCAGGGAGCCCTAAATATCGATTTTGAACGAAATCGGTCCATTAACAAAGAATTTCAAAATGGCGCTGATTTTTTAAAACTTTGGTAACAGTTTCCTGTATTGAAATCCTAGGGAGCCCTAAATATCGATTTTGAACGAAATCGGTCCATTAACAAAGAATTTCAAAATGGCGATTTTTTAAAATTTTAGAACCAGTTTCCTGTTTTGTAATCGCAGGGAGCCCCGTCGTGCGTAAAACGGAACCGTATTAAAATCTTGCATAGTTCTACACAGTCTTGTAGTATTCTTCAATATTGGCCATATATTTTCTATGGAAAAATAAATTCCGCCATCTTGAATTTTTTTTCTGTTCATCAAGTAGACCTTCAGGTCTTGATCATCTCTTGCGAAGAAACCACACTTCCATCTCTTATACTCTCTGAGATAGACACTGACGAAATTTGTATGGCGGCCATCTTGAATCCACCATTTTCGAGTTTTTTTTAAACTCATCGCCAATTGGATGAGGTTCTGAGTGACATTAGTTCGAGGACCCCCACCTATCTTCAATATCTTGGCCGTGCCCTTTACCCGTCTCCGAAATCCTCAATCATCAGCTGTCTCCATATTTTTTTTCAAGTTATGTTTTCTGACTTCTATACGAAGCCATCAGTGAAAAAAAAATTTTTCATACAAAATTTTACAGGAGGACATTTTTGGGGAAAATCTCGAAAACTACCCCAAATGTGGCAACACTGTTTAGGTATCTCGCTACTGCCGGTCGAGTTACACAGTCGGTCCCTACATGTCAACTTTCCCAAATGTTGCCAACTGCCTCAAAATCGTGATCAAAATTTTCAAAAACACAAAAAGAATACAAAATGGCCGACACCTCGTTTCACAGAAGCATTTTACATAGTTTCATAATTTTCCCGTAAACTACAGGAAATACCGCTCCTGATGACGTTTCAATTTTTCATCTCGCTCGCACCCAGCCGAAATGATTGCTCCTGAAAAAAGACCATGTCGAAAATCACTTTTACTTTGATAAATTCCAGTGTTGCCAGACCTCGGTGACGAAAATACCCAAATGTCATTCGTACAAGTGGGACACGTGGTCGCTCATACTCGAACTTTGCAAAAAATACGTATATCGATTTTTTTATTTTTGGGGTAAATCTTGAAAATTTCCCTAGAAATGGGGTAATTTTTTTTCCCCAATCCATAGTTCGAGTCTGTACACACAATCGCCCCCTAAAAGTCGAAACGCTCCGACGTTGCCAACTGTGAGAAATTTGAAGTTTAAAATTGCGTTTTTTCGTACCTCAGACCGAACGGCCGCCGCGACAGCCGCCATCTTGAATTTTTAAAAACCACTCCCGTTCTGTCAAAATACAGGATAGTTGTAGGCGAAAAGAGAAAAAAATATTACGCTCGACCACGCCGTTTCGGATCTGTGGCGCCGCGGTTCGGGGTCGAAAATTCAAAAATTTCAAAACACTACAGCTCAGCCGCCATCTTGCTTTTCCAATTTTTTCCACTTTTTCTATTAATCGTTTACTAATTTCTTCAATAGCTGCGAGTTTAAACGAAATCGGTTGGAAAACAAAAGAGTTGCAAGAATCACGTCGGCCGCCATCTTGTTTTTCCGAAATGTCATAATTTTTCCCTACTCGACTCCCGCACCCGAACACATCTCCCGTACATCATTGTATCGTTTTCTGTCTCTTTCTAGGAGAACAATTATGTCAATGAGTCAGTGGTAATTGAGCTATATATAGTATAACTAGTGTTTCGCCCTGTGCGCGAGCTGCTAAAGCAGCTCACGGGTTGTGGTTTGACTTACAAGTAGTACAGACTTTACTATACGATTTTGAACGAATTCGGTCCATTAACAAAGAATTTCAAAATGGCGCTGATTTTTTATAATTTTGGTATCAGTTTCCTGTATTGAAATCCCAGGGAGCCCTAAATATCGATTTTGAACGAAATCGGTCCATTCACAAAGAATTTCAAAATGGCGCTGGTTTTTTGAAAATTTTGGTAACAGTTTCCTGTTTTGTAACTTCAGGGAGTCCTTAATATCGATTTTGAACGAAATCGGTCAATTAACAAAGAATTTCAAAATGGCGCCGATTTTTTAAAACTTTGGTAACACTTTCCTGTATTGAAATCCCAGGGAGCCCTAAATATCGATTTTGAACGAAATCGGTCCATTAACAAAGAATTTCAAAATGGCGCTGGTTTTTTGAAAATTTTGGTAACAGTTTCCTGTTTTGTAACTTCAGGGAGTCCTTAATATCGATTTTGAACGAAATCGGTCAATTAACAAAGAATTTCAAAATGGCGCCGATTTTTTAAAACTTTGGTAACACTTTCCTGTATTGAAATCCCAGGGAGCCCTAAATATCGATTTTGAACGAAATCGGTCAATTAACAAAGAATTTCAAAATGGCGTTGATTTTCTAAAACTTTGGTATCAGTTTTCTGTTTTGTAATCCCAGGGAGCCCTAAATATCGATTTTGAACTAAATCGATCGATTAACAAAGAATTTCAAAATGGCGCTGATTTTCTAAAACTTTGGTATCAGTTTTCTGTTTTGTAATCCCAGGGAGCCCTAAATATCGATTTTGAACTAAATCGATCGATTAACAAAGAATTTCAAAATGGCGCTGATTTTCTAAAACTTTGGTATCAGTTTTCTGTTTTGTAATCCCAGGGAGCCTTAGATATCGATTTTGAACGAAATCCGTCAAATATCCAAGAATTTCAAAATAGCGATGATTTTTTAAAATTTCAGTACCAGTTTCCTGTTTTGTAATCGCAGGGACAGTAAATATCAATTTTGAACGAAATCGGTCAATTAATGAAAAATTTTAAAATGGCGCTGATTTTTTAAAACTTTGGTGTCAATTTCCTGTTTTGTGATTCCAATGAGCCCTAAATATCGATTTTGAACGAAATCGGTCCATTCACAAAGAATTTCAAAATGGCGCTGGTTTTTTGAAAACTTTGGTAACACTTTCCTGTATTGAAATCCCAGGGAGCCCTAAATATCGATTTTGAACGAAATCGGTCCATTAACAAAGAATTTCAAAATGGCGCTGGTTTTTTGAAAATTTTGGTAACAGTTTCCTGTTTTGTAACTTCAGGGAGTCCTTAATATCGATTTTGAACGAAATCGGTCAATTAACAAAGAATTTCAAAATGGCGCCGATTTTTTAAAACTTTGGTAACAGTTTCCTGTATTGAAATCCCAGGGAGCCCTAAATATCGATTTTGAACGAAATCGGTCCATTCACAAAGAATTTCAAAATGGCGCTGGTTTTTTGAAAACTTTGGTAACACTTTCCTGTATTGAAATCCCAGGGAGCCCTAAATATCGATTTTGAACGAAATCGGTCCATTAACAAAGAATTTCAAAATGGCGCTGGTTTTTTGAAAATTTTGGTAACAGTTTCCTGTTTTGTAACTTCAGGGAGTCCTTAATATCGATTTTGAACGAAATCGGTCAATTAACAAAGAATTTCAAAATGGCGCCGATTTTTTAAAACTTTGGTAACAGTTTCCTGTATTGAAATCCCAGGGAGCCCTAAATATCGATTTTGAACGAAATCGGTCCATTCACAAAGAATTTCAAAATGGCGCTGGTTTTTTGAAAACTTTGGTAACACTTTCCTGTATTGAAATCCCAGGGAGCCCTAAATATCGATTTTGAACGAAATCGGTCCATTAACAAAGAATTTCAAAATGGCGCTGGTTTTTTGAAAATTTTGGTAACAGTTTCCTGTTTTGTAACTTCAGGGAGTCCTTAATATCGATTTTGAACGAAATCGGTCAATTAACAAAGAATTTCAAAATGGCGCCGATTTTTTAAAACTTTGGTAA
Source organism: Erebia aethiops (assembly GCA_923060345.2). Lineage (NCBI taxonomy): Eukaryota > Metazoa > Arthropoda > Insecta > Lepidoptera > Nymphalidae > Erebia > Erebia aethiops. Next base: position 22,633,561 of record OV281082.1, read on the forward strand.
CAGTTTCCTGTATTGAAATCTCAGGGAGTCCTAAATATCGATTTTGAACGAAATCGGTCCATTCACAAAGAATTTCAAAATGGCGCTGGTTTTTTTGAAAATTTTGGTAACAGTTTCCTGTTTTGTAACTTCAGGGAGTCCTAAATATCGATTTTGAACGAAATCGGTCAATTAACAAAGAATTTCAAAATGGCGTTGGTTTTTTGAAAATTTTGGTAACAGTTTCCTGTTTTGTGAACTTCAGGGAGTCCTAAATATCGATTTTGAACGAAATCGGTCAATTAACAAAGAATTTCAAAATGGCGCCGATTTTTTAAAACTTTGGTAACAGTTTCCTGTTTTGTGATCCCAGGGAGCCCTAAATATTGATTATGAACGAAATTGGTCAATTTAGTAACAGGTTCCTGTTTTGTAATCCCCGGGAAGCCCCGTCGTGTGTAAAACGGGACGGTAACAAAATCTTGCATAGTTCTACACTAATTGTAGTCTCTTCAATATTCGCCATACTATAGATTTTCTATGGAAAAATAAACTCCGCCATCTTGAAGTTTTTTCCTGTTCATCAATTAGACCTTCAGGTCCTGATCATCTTTTGCCCAGAAACCACTCTTCCATCTTTTATACTTTCTGAGATAGACACGAAATAAATCTGTGTGGCAGCCATCTTAAATCCGAAATTTTGATTTTTTTTAGCTCATTGTCTATTGGATGAAGTTTCGAATGACATTTGGACGAGCACCCCCCTCCTCAAATCCTCAATGCTTCGATCGGTTCATTTCGACAAATCGGCCGCCATCTTGTTTTTCCGAAAAGTCATAATATTTCCCTAATCCCATCCCGCACCCGAACGTATTACCTATACATGAACTACCCCGTTTCGGATCTGTAGCGCCGCGGTTCGGGGTCGAAAAATCAAAAATTTTAAAGCACAACAGCTCGGCCGCCATTTTGTTTTTCCAAATTTTCTACTTTTTTTATTGATCGTTTACTAATTTCTTCAATCATTGCGAGTTGTAACGAAATCGGTTGGAAAATAAAAAAATTACAAAATGCACGTCAGCCGCCATCTTGTTTTTCCGAAATGTCATAATTTTTCCCTAATCCCATCCCGCACCCGAACGTATTACCTGTACATGAACTACCCCGTTTCGGATCTGTAGCGCTGCGGTTCGGGGTCGAAAAATTAAAAATTTGAAAATACTACAGCTCGGCCGCCATCTTGTTTTTCCAATTTTTTCTACATTTTGTATTGTTCGCTTACTAATTTCTTTAATCATTACGAGTTGTAACGAAATCGGTTAGAAAACAAAAGAGTTGCAAGAATCACGTCGGCCGCCATCTTGTTTTTCCAAAATGTCATAATTTTTCCCTACTCCCATCCCGCGCGCGAACATATCTCATATACATCATTGTATCGTTTTCTGCCTTTTTTTAGTAGAACAATTATGCGGGTATGTTGGTAGTTTAATGTTTGTTTTTTTCATGCATATGGTCGAACACACCCCCTCTTTCTACAATATCCTGGCCGTGCTCTTCACCCGTCTCCGAAATCCTCAATCATCAACTCGCTTCACATTTTTCTCCCAAATATTCGTTAGAAGTACCCAGTCCTTATAAAGTTCCTAATCGCCATATAATTTGGTATGAAAAAAAATATTCCGCCATCTTGAAATATTTTTCATTTCGCTAAATAGACCTCCTCGTCCTGATCATCTCTTGCCAAGAAACTACAATTCCATCTCTTATATTTTCCGAGATAGACACTGACGAAATTTGTATGGCGGCCATCTTGAATCCAGCATTTTCAAGTTTTTTTTAAACTCATCGCCAATTGGATGAAGTTCCGAGTGACATTAGTTCGAGGACCCCCCACCTATCTTCAATATCTTGGCCGTGCCCTTTACCCGTCTCCGAAATCCTCAATCATCATCTGTCTCCATATTTTTGTTAAAGTTATATTTCCTGACTTCTACACGAAGCCATCAGTGAAAAATAAAATTTTCATACAAAATTTTACAGGAAGACATTTTTGGGGAAAATCTCGAAAACTACCCATAATGTGGCAACACTGTTTAGTTATCTCGATACTGCCGGTGGAGTTACACGATCGATCCATACATGTCAACTTTCCCAAATGTTGCCAACTGCCTCAAAATCGTGATCGAAATTTTCAAAAACACAAAAAGAATACAAAATGGCCGCCACCTCGTTTCACAGAAACATTTCACACAGTTTCATAACTTTCCCATGAACTACAGGATATATCGCCTCTGATGACGTTGCAATTTTTCATCTCGCTCGAAAAATCAAAAATTTCAAAACACTACAGCTCGGCCGCCATCTTGTTTTTCCAATTTTTTCTACTTTTTTGTAGTGATCGTTTACTAATTTCTTCAATCATTGCGAGTTGTAACGAAATCGGTTGGAAAATAAAAAAGTTACAAAAAGCACGTCAGCCGCCATCTTGTTTTTCCGAAATGTCATAATTTTTCCCTAATCCCATCCCGCACCCGAACGTATTACCAGTACATGAACTACCCCGTTTCGGATCTGTAGCGCTGCGGTTCGGGGTAGAAAAATCAAAAATTTGAAAATACTACAGCTCGGCCGCCATCTTGTTTTTACAATTTTTTCTACATTTTTATTGTTCGCTTACTAATTCCTTTAATCATTACGAGTTGTAACGAAATCGGTTGGAAAACAAAAGAGTTGCAAGAATCACGTCGGCCGCCATCTTGTTTTTCCAAAAGGTCATAATTTTTCCCTACTCCCATCCCGCGCCCGAATACATCTCCCATACATCATTGTATCGTTTTCTGCCTTTTTTTAGTAGAACAATTATGCGGGTATGTTGGTAGTTTTATGTTTGTTTTTTTTCATGCATATGGTCGAACACACCCCCTCTTTCTACAATATCCTGGCCGTGCTCTTCACCCGTCTCCGATATCCTCAATCATCAACTCGCTTCACATTTTTCTCCCAAATATTCGTTAGAAGTACCCAGTCCTTATAAAGTTCCTAATCGCCATATAATTTGGTACGAAAAAAAATATTCCGCCATCTTGAATTTTTTTTCATTTCGCTAAATAGACCTCCTCGTCCTGATCATCTCTTGCCAAGAAACTACAGTTCCATCTCTTATATTCTCTGAGATAGACACTGACGAAATTTGTATGGCGGCCATCTTGAATCCACCATTTTCGAGTTTTTTTTAAACTCATCGCCAATTGGATGAGGTTCCGAGTGACATTAGTTCGAGGACCTCCCACCTATCTTCAATACCTTGGCCGTGCCCTTTACCCGTCTCCGAAATCCTCAATCGTCAGCTGTCTCCATATTTTTGTTAAAGTTATATTTCCTGACTTCTGCACGAAGCCATCAGTGAAAAAAAAAAATTTCATACAAAATTTTACAGGAGGACATTTTTGGGGAAAATCTCGCAAACTACCCATAATGTGGCAACACTGTTTAGATATCTCGATACTGCCGGTCGAGCTACACAATCGATCCATACATGTCAACTTTCCCAAATGTTGCCAACTGCCTCAAAATCATGATCGAAATTTTCAAAAACACAAAAATAATACAAAATGGCCGCCACCTCATTTCACAGAAACATTTGACATAGTTTCATAATTTTCCCATGAACTACAGGATATACCGCTCCTGATGACGTTTCAATTTTTCATCTCGCTCGCACCCAGCCGAAATGATAGCTCCTGAAAAGAGACCATGTCGAAAATCACTTTTACTTTGATAAATTCCAGTGTTGCCAGACCTCGGCGACGGAAATACCCAAACGTCATTCGTACAAGTGGGACACGTGGTCGCTCGTACTCGAACTTTGCAAAAAATACGTATTTCGATTTTTTAATTTTGGGGAAAATCTTGAAAATTTCCCGAGAAATGGGGTAAATTTTTTTCCTCAATCCATTCTTCGAGTAGGTACACACAATCTCCCCATAGAAGTCGAAACGCTCCGACGTTGCCAACTGTAAGAAAATTGAATTTTAAAATTGAGTTTTTTCGTACCTCAGACCAAACGGCCGCCGGGACAGCCGCCATCTTGAATTTTTAAAAACCACTCCCGTTGTGTCAAAATACAGGATAGTTGTAGGCGAAAACAGAAAAAAATATTACGCTCGACCACGCCGTTTCGGATCTGTGGCGCCGCGGTTCGGGGTCGAAAAATCAAAAATTTCAAAACACTACAGCTCGGCCGCCATCTTGTTTTTCCAATTTTTTCCACTTTTTCTATAAATCGTTTCCTAGTTTCTTCAATCGTTGCGAGTTTTAACGAAATCGGTTGGAAAACAATAGAGTTGCAAGAATCACGTCGGTCGCCATCTTGTTTTTCCGAAATGTCATAATTTTTCCCTACTCGACTCCCGCACCCGAACACATCTCCAGTACATCATTGTATCGTTTTCTGTCTCTTTCTAGGAGAACAATTATGTCAATGAGTCAGTGAGTGAGTCAGTGGTAATCGAGCTATATATAGTATAACTAGTGTTTCGCCCTGTGCGCGAGCTGCTAAAGCAGCTCACGGGTTGTGGTTTGACTTACAAGTAGTACCAGACTTTACTATACGATATTGAACGAATTCGGTCCATTAACAAAGAATTTCAAAATGGCGATTTTTTTTAATTTTAGTACCAGCTTCTTGTTTTGTAATCGCAGGGAGCCCCGTCGTGGGCAAAACGGAACCGTATCAAAATCTTGCATAGTTTTACAGCCTTGTAGTATTCTTCAATATTGGCCATATATTTTCTATGGAAAAATAAATTCCTCCATCTTGAATTTTTTTCCTGTTCATCAAGTAGACCTTCCGGTCCTGATCATCTCTTGCCAAAAAACCACTCTTCTTTCTTTCGTTTCCACTTTCTGAGATAGACACCAAACAAATTTGTAAAAAAATCTCAAAATGGCGTTTTTTTTTAAATTTTGGTATCAGTTTTCTGTTTTGTGATCCCAGGGAGCCCTAAATATCGATTTTGAACGACATTGATCGATTAACAAAGAATTTCAAAATGGCGCTGATTTTTAAAACATGGTTATCATTTTTCTATTTTGTGATCCCAGGGAGTCATAAATATCGATTTTGAACGACATTGATCGATTATCAAAGAATTTCAAAATGGCGCTGATTTTTTAAATATGGTTATCATTTTTCTATTTGGTGATCCCAGGGACTCCTTAATATCGATTTTAAACGAAATCGGTCAATAAACAAAGAATTTCAAAATGGCGCTGATTTTTTAAAACTTTGGTATTAGTTTTCTGTTTTGTGATCCCAGGGAGCCTTAAGTATTAATTTTGAACGAAATCGGTTAATTAACAAAGAATTTCCAAATGGCGCTGATTTTCTAAAACCTTGGTATCAGTTTTCTGTTTTGTAATTCCAGGGAGCCCTGAATATCGATTTTGAACGAAATTGATCGATTAACAAAGAATTTCAAAATGACACTGATTTTTAAAACTTTGGTATCAGTTTCCTGTTTGTAAACCCAGGGAGCCCTAAGTATTGATTTTGAATGAAATCGGTCAATTAACAAAGAATTTCAAAATGGCGCTGATTTTTTAAAACTTTGGTATCAGCTTCCTGTTTTGTAATCCCAGGGAGCCCTAAATATCGATTTTAAACGAAATCGGTCAATTAACAAAGTATTTCAAAATGGCCCTAATTTTTTTAAATTTTGGTACCAGATTCCAGTTTTGTACTCCCGGGAGTCCTAAATATCGATTTGGAACGAAATCGGTCAATTAACAAAGAATTTCAAAATGGCGCTGATTTTTTAAACTTTGGTCCCAGTTTCCTGTTTTGTAATCCCAGGAAGTCCTAAATATCGATTTTGAACGAAATCGGTCAATTAGCAAAGAATTAAAAAATGACGCTGATTTTTTAAAACTTTAGTATCAATTTCCTGTTTTGTAATCCCAGGAAGTCCTAAATATCGATTTTGAACGAAATTGGTCAATTAACAAAGAATTTCAAAATGGCGCTGATTTTTTAAAATTTTGGTACCAGTTTCCTGTTTTGTAATCTTGGGAGCCCTAAATATCGGTTTTGAACGAAATCGGTCAATTAATAAAGAATTTCAAAATGGCGCTGATTTTTTAAAATTTTGGTATCAGTTTCCTGTTTTGTAACCGCAGGGAGCCCTAAATATCGATTTTGAACGAAATCGGTCAATTAACAAAGAATTTCAAAATGGTGCTGATTTTTTAAAATTTTAGTAACAGGTTCCTGTTTTGTAATCCCCGGGAAGCGCCGTCGTGTGTAAAACGGGACGGTTACAAAATCTTGCATAGTTCTACACTTGTAGTCTCTTCAATATTCGCCATAACTATATTTTCTATGGAAAAATAAATTCCGCCATCTTTAATTTTTTTCCTGTTCATCAAGTTGACCTTCAGGTCCTTATCATCTTTTGCCAAGATATCACTCTTCCATCTTTTATACTTTCTGAGATAGACACCAAATAAATTTGTATGGCAGCCATCTTTTTTTCAGCTCACTGTCTATTGGCTGAGGTTTCGAATAACATTTGATCGAGCACCTATCTTGAATGCTTCGATCGGTTCATTTCGGCAAATCGGCCGCCATCTTGTTTTTCCGAAATAATTTTTAAATTTTCTCCACTTCCATCCCGCACTCGAACATATCTCCTATACATGAACTATCCTGTTTCGGATCTGTGGCGCCGCGGATCGGAGTCGAAAAATCATACATTTGAAATTACTGCAGCTCGGCCGCCATCTTGTTTTTCAGTTTTTTCCACTTTTTCTATTGATCGTTTCCTAATTTCTTCAATAATTGCGAGTTGTAACGAAATCGGTTGGAAAACAAAAAGAGTTGCAAGAATCATGTCGGCCGCCATCTTGTTTTTCCGAAATAATTTTCAAATTTTCTCCACTTCCATCCCGCACTCGAACATATCTCCTATACATGAACTATCCTGTTTCGGATCTGTGGCGCCGCGGATCGGAGTCGAAAAATCATACATTTGAAATTACTGCAGCTCGGCCGCCATCTTGTTTTTCAGTTTTTTCCACTTTTTCTATTGATCGTTTCCTAATTTCTTCAATAATTGCGAGTTGTAACGAAATCGGTTGGAAAACAAAAAGAGTTGCAAGAATCATGTCGGCCGCCATCTTGTTTTTCCTTTTTTTTCCACTTTTTCTATATATCGTTTCCTAATTTCTTCAATCATTGCGACTTGTAACGAAATCGGTTGGAAAACACAAGAGTTACAAAAAGCACGTCGGCTGCCATCTTGTTTTTCCGAAATGCCATAATTTTTCCCTACTCCTGTCCCGCAGCCGAACATATCTCCAATACATGAACTACCCCGTTTCGGATCTGTGGCGCCGCGGATCGGGGTTGAAAAATCAAAATTTGAAAATACTGCAGCTCAGCCGCCATCTTGTTTTTCCAATTTTTTCAATTTTTCTGTTGATGGTTCACTAATTTCTTCAATAATTGCAAGATGTAAAGAAATCAGTTGGAAAAACAAAAGAGTTGCAAGAATCACGTTGACCGCCATCTTGTTTTTCCTATTTTTTCCACTTTTTGTATATATCGTTTACTAATTCCCAGGGTAAAACGGAAACGTATCAAAATTTTGCATAGTTCTTTCTACACTTGTAGTCTCTTCAATATTCGCCATAATTATATTTTCTATGGAAAATAAATTCCGCCATCTTGAATTTTTTTACTGTTCATCAAGTTGAACTTGAGGTCCTTATCATCTTTTGCCAAGATATTATTCTTCCATCTTTTATACTTTCTGAGATAGACACCAAATAAATTTGTATGGCAGCCATCCTAAATCCGCCATTTTGAATTTTTTTTCAGCTCACGGTCTATTGGCTGAGGTTTCGAATGACATTTGATCGAGCACCTATCTTGAATGCTTCGATCGGTTCATTTCGGCTAGTCGGCCGCTATCTTGTTTTTCCGAAATGTCATAATTTTTCCCCACTCCCATCACGCACTCGAACATAATATTATCTCGACATGAACTATCCTGTATCGGATCTGTGGCGCCGCGGATCGGAGTTGAAAAATCAAAAATTTGAAATTACTGCAGCTCGGCCGCCATCTTGTTTTTCAGTTTTTTCCACTTTTTCTATTGATCGTTTACTAATTTCTTCAATAATTGCGAGTTGTAACGAAATCGGTTGGAAAACAAAAGAGTTGCAAGAGTCACGTCAGCCGCCATCTTGGTTTTCCAATTTTTTCCACTTTTCCTATTGATCGTTTACTAATTTCTTCAATCATTGCGAGTTGTAACAAAATCGGTTGGAAAAAAAAAAGTTACAAAAAGCACGTCGGCTGCCATCTTGTTTTTCCGAAATGTCATAATTTTTCCCTGCTCCTGTCCCGCAGCCGAACATATCTCCAATACATGAACTACCCCGTTTCGGATCTGTGGCGCCGCGGGTCGGGGTTGAAAAATCAAAAATTTGTAAATACTGCAGCTCAGCCGCCATCTTGTTTTTCCAAGTTTTTCAATTTTTCTATTGATCGTTTACTAATTTCTTCAATAATTGCAAGATGTAACGAAATCGGTTGGAAAACAAAAGAGTTGCAAGAATCACTTTGACCGCCATCTTGTTTTTCTATTTTTTCCACTTTTTGTATATATATCGTTTACTAATTTCGTCAATAATTGCGAGTTGTAACGAAATCGGTTGGAAAACAAAAGAGTTGCAAGAATCACGTCGGCCGCCATCTTGTTTTTCCGAAATGTCATAATTTTTCCTTACTCGAATCCCGCACCTTAACACATCTCCCATACATCATTGGATCGTTTTCTGTCTTTTTCTAAGAGAACAATTATGCGGGCATGTTGGTAGTTTTATGTTTTTTTTTCATGCATTTGGTCGAACACACCTCTTTCTTCAAAATCCTCAATCATCAACTCGCTTCACATTTTTGCCCCCAAAGATTCGTTAGAATGAGGGAACCATAAGTACCCAGTCCTTATAAAGTTCCTAATTGCCATATAATTTGGTATGAAAAAAATATTCCGCCATCTTGAATTTTTTTTCATTTTGCTAAGTAGACCGCGTCGTTCTGAACATCTCTTGCCAAGAAACCACACTTCCATCTCTTATACTCACCGAGATAGACACTAACCAAGTTTGTATGGCAGCCATCTTAAATCCGCCATTTTGAATTTTTTTTTTGCTCTTTGTCAATTGGATGAGGTCTCGAGTGACATTAGTTCGAGGACCCCCCACCTATCTTCAATACCTTGGCCGTGCCCTTTACCCGTCTCCGAAATCCTCAATCATCAGCTGTCTCCATATTTTTGTTAAACTTATATTTCCTGACTTCTACACGAAGCCATCAGTGAAAAAAAAAATTTTCATACAAAATTTTACAGGAGGACATTTTTGGGGTAATTCTCGAAAACTACCCCAAATGTGGCAACACTGTTTAGATATCTCGATACTGCCGGTCGAGCTACACAATCGATCCATACATGTCAACTTTCCTAAATGTTGCCAACTGCCTCAAGATCGTGATCGAAATTTTCAAAAATACAAAAAGAATACAAAATGGCCGCCGCCTCGTTTCACAGAAGCATTTTTCATAGTTTCATAATTTTCCCGTAAACTACAGGATATACCGCTTCTGATGACGTTTCAATTTTTCATCTCGCTCGCACCCAGCCGAAATGATAGCTCCTGAAAAGAGACCATGTCGAAAATCACTTTTACTTTGATAAATTCCAGTGTTGCCAGACCTCGGCGACGGAAATACCCAAACGTCATTCGTACAAGTGGGACACGTGGTCGCTCGTACTCGAATTTTGCAAAAAATGCGTATTTCGATTTTTTAAATTTTGGGGTAAATCTTGATAATTTCCCGAGAAATGGGGTAATTTTTTTTCCCCAATCCATAGTTCGAGTCTGTACACACAATCGCCCTCTATAAGTCGAAACGCTCCGACGTTGCCAACTGTGAGAAAATTGAATTTTAAAATTGCGTTTTTTCGTACCTCAGACCAAACGGCCGCCGCGACAGCCGCCATCTTGAATTTTTAAAAACCACTCCCGTTCTGTCAAAATACAGGATAGTTGTAGGCGAAAAGAGAAAAAAATATTACGCTCGACCACGCCGTTTCGGATCTGTGGCGCCGCGGTTCGGGGTCGAAAAATCAAAAATTTCAAAACACTACAGCTCGGCCGCCATCTTGTTTTTCCGAAATGTCATAATTTTTCCCTACTCGAATCCCGCACCCGAACACATCTCCCGTACATCATTGTATCGTTTTCTGTCTCTTTCTAGGAGAACAATTATGTCAATGAGTGAGTCAGTGAGTCAGTGAATCAGTGGTAATTGAGCTATATATAGTATAATATATATTAAGTTATATTTTCTGACTTCTACACGAAGCCATCAGTGAAAAAAAATTATTTCATTCAAAATTTTACAGGACGACATTTTTGGGGAAAATCTCGAAAACTACCCCAAATGTGGCAACACTGTTTAGATATCTCGATACTGCCGGTCGAGTTACACAGTCGATATCTACATGTCAACTTTCCCAAATGTTGCCAACTGCCTCAAAATCGTGATCGAAATGTTCAAAAACACAAAAAGAATACAAAATGGCCGCCACCTCGTTTCACAGAAACATTTCACACAGTTTCATAATTTTCCCATGAACTACAGGATATACCGCCTCTGATGACGTTGCAATTTTTCATCTCGCTCGAAAAATCAAAAATTTCAAAACACTACAGCTCGGCCGCCATCTTGTTTTTCCAATTTTTTCTACTTTTTTGTAGTGATCGTTTACTAATTTCTTTAATCATTGCGAATTGTAACGAAATCGGTTGGAAAATAAAAAAGTTACAAAAAGCACGTCAGCCGCCATCTTGTTTTTCCGAAATGTCATAATTTTTCCCTAATCCCATCCCGCACCCGAACGTATTACCAGTACATGAACTACCCCGTTTCGGATCTGTAGCGCTGCGGTTCGGGGTAGAAAAATCAAAAATTTGAAAATACTACAGCTCGGCCGCCATCTTGTTTTTACAATTTTTTATACATTTTGTATTGTTCGCTTACTAATTCCTTTAATCATTACGAGTTGTAACGAAATCGGTTGGAAAACAAAAGAGTTGCAAGAATCACGTCGGCCGCCATCTTGTTTTTCCAAAAGGTCATAATTTTTCCCTACTCCCATCCCGCGCCCGAATACATCTCCCATACATCATTGTATCGTTTTCTGCCTTTTTTTAGTAGAACAATTATGCGGGTATGTTGGTAGTTTTATGTTTGTTTTTTTTTATGCATATGGTCGAACACACCCCCTCTTTCTACAATATCCTGGCCGTGCTCTTCACCCGTCTCCGATATCCTCAATCATCAACTCGCTTCACATTTTTCTCCCAAATATTCGTTAGAAGTACCCAGTCCTTATAAAATTCCTAATCGCCATATAATTTGGTACGAAAAAAAATATTCCGCCATCTTGAATTTTTTTTCATTTCGCTAAATAGACCTCCTCGTCCTGATCATCTCTTGCCAAGAAACTACAGTTCCATCTCTTATATTCTCTGAGATAGACACTGACGAAATTTGTATGGCGGCCATCTTGAATCCACCATTTTCGAGTTTTTTTTAAACTCATCGCCAATTGGATGAGGTTCCGAGTGACATTAGTTCGAGGACCTCCCACCTATCTTCAATACCTTGGCCGTGCCCTTTACCCGTCTCCGAAATCCTCAATCATCAGCTGTCTCCATATTTTTGTTAAAGTTATATTTCCTGACTTCTGCACGAAGCCATCAGTGAAAAAAAAAATTTTCATACAAAATTTTACAGGAGGACATTTTTGGGGAAAATCTCGCAAACTACCCATAATGTGGCAACACTGTTTAGATATCTCGATACTGCCGGTCGAGCTACACAATCGATCCATACATGTCAACTTTCCCAAATGTTGCCAACTGCCTCAAAATCATGATCGAAATTTTCAAAAACACAAAAATAATACAAAATGGCCGCCACCTCATTTCACAGAAACATTTGACATAGTTTCATAATTTTCCCATGAACTACAGGATATACTGCTCCTGATGACGTTTCAAGTTTTCATCTCGCTCGCACCCAGCCGAAATAATTGCTCCTGAAAAAAGACCATGTCGAAAATCACTTTTACTCTGATAAATTCCAGTGTTGCCAGACCTCGGCGACGAAAATACCCAAATGTCATTCGTACAAGTGGGACACGTGGTTGCTCATACTCGAACTTTGCAAAAAATACGTATTTCGATTTTTTAATTTTTGGGGTAAATCTTGAAAATTTCCCTAGAAATGGGGTAATTTTTTTTCCCCAATCCATTCTTCGAGACGGTACACACAATCGCCCCCTAGAAGTTGAAACGCTCTGACGTTGCCAACTGTGAGAAAATTGAATTTTAAAATTGCGTTTTTTCGTGCCTCAGACCGAACGGCCGCCGCGACAGCCGCCATCTTGAATTTTTAAAAATCACTCCCTTTCTGTCAAAATACAGGATATTTGTAGGCGAAAAGAGAAAAAAATATTACGCTCGACCACGCCGTTTCGGATCTGTGGCGCCGCGGTTCGGGGTCGAAAAATCAAAAATTTCAAAACACTACAGCTCGGCCGCCATCTTGTTTTTCCAATTTTTTCCACTTTTTCTATTGACCGTTTACTAATTTCTTCAATAATTGCGAGTTTAAACAAAATCGGTTGGAAAACAAAAGAGTTGCGAAAATCACGTCGGCCGCCATCTTATTTTTCTGTAATGTCATAATTTTTCCCTACTCGACTCCCGCACCCGAACACATCTCCCGTACATCGTTGTATCGTTTTCTGTCTCTTTCTAGGAGAACAATTATGTCAATGAGTGAGTGAGTCAGTGAGTGAATCAGTGGTAATCGAGCTATATATAGTATAACTAGTGTTTCGCCCTGTGCGCGAGCTGCTAAAGCAGCTCACGGGTTGTGGTTTGACGTACAAGTAGTACAGACTTTACTATACGATTTTGAACGAATTCGGTCAATAAACAAAGAATTTCAAAATGGCGCCGATTTTCTAAAACTTTGGTATCAGTTTTCTGTTTTGTAATCCCAGGGAGCCCTAAATATCGATTTTGAACGAAATCGGTCGATTAACAAAGAATTTCAAAATGGCGCTGATTTTCTAAATCTTTGGTATCAGTTTTCTGTTTTGTAATCCCAGGGAGCCCTAAATATCGATTTTGAACGAAATCGGTCCATTAACAAAGAATTTCAAAATGGCGCTGATTTTTTAAAATTTTGGTTTCAGTTTCCTGTTTTGTAACCCCAGGGAGTCCTCACTATCGATTTTAAGCGAAATCGGTCAACAAAGAATTTCAAAATGGCGATTTTTTTAAATTTTAGTACCAGTTTCTTGTTTTGTAATCGCAGGGAGCCCCGTCGTGGGTAAAACGGAACCGTATCAAAATCTTGCATAGTTTTACACGGTCTTGTAGTATTATTCAATATTGGCAATATATTTTCTATGGAAAAATAAATTCCGCCATCTTGAATTTTTTTCCTGTTCATCAAGTAGACCTTCAGGTCCTGATCATCTTTTGCCACGAAACCACTCTTCCGTCTTTTATACTTTCTGAGATAGACACCAAACAAATTTGTATGGCAGCCATTTTAAATCCGCCATTTTGAATTTTTTTTTGCTTTTTGTCTATTGGATGTATTTCCGAGTGACATTAGTTCGAGGACCCCCCACCTATCTTCAATACCTTGGCCGTGCCCTTTACCCGTCTCCGAAATCCTCAATCATCAGGTATCTCCATATTTTTTTTCAAGTTATATTTTCTGACTTCTATATAAAGCCATCAGTGAAAAAAAATTTTTTCATACAAAATTTTACAGGAGGACATTTTTGGGTAAAATCTCGAAAACTACCCATAATGTGGCAACACTGTTTAGATATCTCGATACTGCCGGTCGAGCTACACGATCGATCCATACATGTCAACTTTCCCAAATGTTGCCAACTGCCTCAAAATCATGATCGAAATTTTCAAAAACACAAAAAGAATACAAAATGGCCGCCACCTCGTTTCACAGAAACATTTGACATAGTTTCATAATTTTCCCATGAACTACAGGATATACCGCTCCTGATGACGTTTCAATTTTTCATCTCGCTCGCACCCAGCCGAAATGATAGCTCCTGAAAAGAGACCATGTCGAAAATCACTTTTACTTTGATAAATTCCAGTGTTGCCAGACCTCGGCGACGGAAATACCCAAACATCGTTCGTACAAGTGGGACACGTGGTCGCTCGTACTCGAACTTTGCAAAAAATACGTATTTCGATTTTTTAATTATTGGGGAAAATCTTGAAAATTTCCCGAGAAATGGGGTAAATTTTTTTCCCCAATCCATTCTTCGAGTCGGTACACACAATCGCCTCATAGAAGTCGAAACGCTCCGACGTTGTCAACTGTGAGAAAATTGAATTTTAAAATTGCGTTTTTTCGTACCTCAGACCAAACGGCCGCCGGGACAGCCGCCATCTTGAATTTTTAAAAACCACTCCCGTTCTGTCAAAATACAGGATAGTTGTAGGCGAAAACAGAAAAAAATATTATGCTCGACCACGCCGTTTCGGATCTGTGGCGCCGCGGTTCGGGGTCGAAAAATCAAAAATTTCAAAACACTACAGCTCGGCCGCCATCTTGTTTTTCAAATTTTTTCCACTTTTTCTATTAATCGTTTCGTGGTTTCTTCAATCGTTGCGAGTTGTAACGAAATCGGTTGGAAAACAAAAGAGTTGCAAGAATCACGTCGGCCGCCATCTTGTTTTTCCTAAATGTCATAATTTTTCCTTACTCGACTCCCGCACCCGAACACATCTCCCGTACATCATTATATCGTTTTCTGTCTCTTTCTAGGAGAACAATTATGTCAATGAGTGAGTGAGTCAGTGGTAATTGAGCTATATATAGTATAACTAGTGTTTCGCCCTGTGCGCGAGCTGCTAAAGCAGCTCACGGGTTGTGGTTTGACTTACAAGTAGTACACACATTTATTATGATTATAGCAAAATTATTAAAAATGGCGTTGATTTTTTTAAACTTTGGTATGAGTTTCCTGTTTTGTGATCATAGGGAGCCCCGAATATCGATTTTGAACGAAATCGGTCCATTAACAAAGAATTTCAAAATGGCGCTGATTTTTTAATACTTTGGTTTCAGTTTCCTGTTTTGTAACTCCAAGGAGTCTTAAGTATCGATTTTGATCGAAATCGGTCAATTAACAAAGAATTTCAAAATGGCGCTGATTTTTTTATTTTAGTATCAGTTTCCTGCTTTGTAATCGCAGGGAGCCCCGTCGTGGGTAAAACGGAACCGTATTAAAATCTTGCATAGTTCTACACAGTCTTGTAGTATTCTTCAATATTGGCCATATATTTTCTATGGAAAAATAAATTCCGCCATCTTGCATTTTTTTCCTGTTCATCAAGTAGACCTTCGGGTCCTGATCATCTCTTCCCAAGAAACCACACTTCCATCTCTTACACTCTCCGAGATAGACACTGACGAAATTTGTATGGCGGCCATCTTGAATCCACCATTTTCGAGTTTTTTTTAAACTCATCGCCAATTGGATGTGGTTCCGAGTGACATTAGTTCGAGGACACCCCACCTATCTTCAATACCTTGGCCGTGCCCTTTACCCGTCTCCGAAATCCTCAATCATCAGCAGTCTCCAAATTTTTCTTCCTGTTATATTTTCTGACTTCTATACGAAGCCATTAGTGAAAAAAATATTTTCATACAAAAATTTTACAGGAGGACATTTTTGGGGAAAATCTCGAAAACTACCCCAAATGTGGCAACACTGTTTAGATATCTCGATACTGCCGGTCGAGCTACACAATCGATCCATACATGTCAACTTTCCCAAATGTTGCCAACTGCCTCAAAATGATGATCGAAATTTTCAAAAACACAAAAATAATACAAAATGGCCGCCAACTCATTTCAAAGAAACATTTTACATAGTTTCATAATTTTCCCGTGAACTACAGGATATACCGCTCCTGATGACGTTTCAATTTTTCATCTCGCCCACCCAGCCGAAATGATAGCTCCTGAAAAGAGACCATGTCGAAAATCACTTTTACTTTTATAAATTCCAGTGTTGCCAGACCTAGGCAATGAAAATACCCAAATGTCATTCGTACAAGTGGGACACGTGGTCGCTCGTACTCGAATTTTGCAAAAAATACGTATTTCGATTTTTTAATTTTTAGGGTAAATCTTGAAAATTTTCCGAGAAATGGGGTAATTTTTTTTCCCCAATCCATAGTTCGAGTCTGTACACACAATCGCCCCCAAGAAGTCGAAACGCTCCGACGTTGCCAACTGTGATTCCTGTATTGAAATCCCAGGGAGCCCTAAATATCGATTTTGAACGAAATCGGTCCATTAACAAAGAATTTCAAAATGGCACTGATTTTTTAAAATTTTGGTTGCAGTTTCCTGTTTAGTAACCCCAGGGAGTCCTCAATATCGATTTTAAACGAAATCGGTCAATTAACAAAGAATTTCAAAATGGCGATTTTTTTTAATTTTAGTACCAGTTTCTTGTTTTGTAATCGCAGGGAGCCCCGTCGTGTGAAAAACGGAACCGTATCAAAATCTTGCATACTTGTACACAGTCTTGTAGTATTCTTCAATATTGGCCATATATATTTTCTATGGAAAAATAAATTCCGCCATCTTGAATTTTTTCCTGTTCATCAAGGAGACCTTCAGGTCCTGATCATCTTTTTCCAAGAAACTGCTCTTCCATCTTTTATACTTTCTGAGATAGACACCAAACAAATTTGTATGGCAGCCATCTTAAATCCATTTTGATTTTTTTTAGCTCATTGTCTATTGAATGAAGTTTCGAATGACATTTGGACGAGCACCAATCTTCAATGCTTCGATCGGTTCATTTCGGCAAATCAGCCGCCATCTTGTTTTTCCCAAATGCCATAATGTTTCCCTACTCCCATCAAGCACCCGAACATATCTCCTATACATAAACTACCCCGTTTCGGATCTGTGGCGCCGCAGTTCAGGGTTAAAAAATCAAAAATTTTAAAGCACTATAGCTCGGCCGCCATCTTGTTTTTCCAATTTTTTCTACTTTTTGTACTGATCGTATACTAATTTCTCCAATAACTGCAAGTTGTAACAAAATCGGTTGGAAAACAAAAGAGTTGCAAGAATCACGTCGGCCGCCATCTTGTTTTTCCAATTTTTCTACTGTTCGCTTACTAATTTCTTCAATCATTCCGAGTTGTAACGAAATCGGTTAGAAAACAAAAAAGTCACAAAGAGCACGTCGGCCGCCATCTTGTTTTTCCGAAATGTCATAATTTTTCCCTAATCCTATCCCGCACCCGAACGTATCATCCATACATGAACTACCCTGTTTCGGATCTGTATCGCCGCGGTTCGGGGTCGAAAAATCAAAAATTTGAAAATACTACAGCTCGGCCGCCATCTTGTTTTTCTAATTTTTTCTACTTTTTGTATTGATCGTTTACTAATTTCTTTAATAATTGCCAGTTTTAACGAAATCGGTTCGAAAACAAAAGAGTTGCAAGAATCACGTCGGCCGCCATCTTGTTTTTCCAATTTTTTCTACTTTTTGTGTCGATCGTTTACTAATTTCTTTAATAATTGCCAGTTGTAACGAAATCAGTTGGAAAACAAAAGAGTTGCAAGAATCACGTCGGCCGCCATCTTGTTTTTCCAATTTTTTATACTTTTTGTGTCGATCGTTTACTAATTTCTTTAATAATTGCCAGTTGTAACGAAATCAGTTGGAAAACAAAAGAGTTGCAAGAATCACGTCGGCCGCCATCTTGTTTTTCCGAAATTTCATAATTTTTCCCTTCTCCCATCTCGCACCCGAACACATCTCCCATACATCATTGTATCGTTTTCGGTCTCTTATTAGGAGAATAATCATGCGGGTGTGTTGTTAGTTTTGTTTGTTTTTTTTTTCATGCATTTTGTTGAACACACTTTCTACAATACCCTGGCCGTGCTCTTCACCCGTCTCCGAAATCCTCAATCATCAACTCGCTTCACAGTTTTCTCCCAAATATTCGTTCGAAGTGCCCAGTCCTTATAAAGTTCCTAATCCCCATATAATTTGGTATGAAAAAAAATATTCCGCCATCTTGAATTTTTTTCATGTTCATCAAGTAGACCTTCAGGTCCTGATCATCTCTTGCCGAGAAACCACACTTCCATCTCTTATACCCTCCGAGATAGACTCTGACGAAATTTGTATGGCGGCCATCTTGAATCGACCATTTTGGAGTTTTTTTTAATTTCATCGCCAATTGGATGAGGTTCCGAGTGACATTAGTTCGAGGACCCCCCCATCTATCTTCAATACCTTGGCCGTGCCCTTTACCCGTCTCCGAAATCCTCAATCATCAGCTGTCTCCATATTTTTTTCAAGTTATATTTTCTGACTTCTATACGAAGCCATCAGTGAAATAAAAATTTTTCATACAAAATTTTACAGGAGGACATTTTTGGGGAAAATCTCGAAAACTACCCCAAATGTGGCAACACTGTTTAGATATCTCGATACTGCCGGTCGAGTTACACAGTCGATCCCTACATGTCAACTTTCCCAAATGTTGCCAGCTGCCTCAAAATCGTGATCGAAATTTTCAAAAACACAAAAAGAATACAAAATGGCTGCCACCTCGTTTCACAGAAGCATTTTACACAGTTTCATTATTTTCCCGTAAACTACAGGATATACCGCTCCTGATGACGTTTCAATTTTTCATCTCGCTCGCACCCAGCCGAAATGATTGCTCCTGAAAAAAGACCATGTTGAAAATCACTTTTACTCTGATAAATTCCAGTGTTGCCAGACCTCGGCGACGAAAATACCCAAATGTCATTCGTACAAGTGGGACACGTGGTTGCTCATACTCGAACTTTGCAAAAAATACGTATTTCGATTTTTTAATTTTTGGGGTAAATCTTGAAAATTTCCCTAGAAATTGGGTAATTTTTTTTCCCCAATCCATTCTTCGAGACGGTACACACAATCGCCCCCTAGAAGTTGAAACGCTCTGACGTTGCCAACTGTAAGAAAATTGAATTTTAAAATTGCGTTTTTTCGTGCCTCAGACCGAACGGCCGCCGCGACAGCCGCCATCTTGAATTTTTAAAAATCACTCCCTTTCTGTCAAAATACAGGATATTTGTAGGCGAAAAGAGAAAAAAATATTAAGCTCGACCACGCCGTTTCGGATCTGTGGCGCCGCGGTTCGGGGTCGAAAAATCAAAAATTTCAAAACACTACAGCTCGGCCGCCATTTTGTTTTTCCAATTTTTTCCACTTTTTCTATTGATCGTTTACTAATTTCTTCAATCATTGCGAGTAGTAACGAAATCGGTTGGAAAACAAAAGAGTTGCAAGAATCACGTCGGTCGCCATCTTGTTTTTCCGAAATGTCATAATTTTTCCCTACTCCCATCCTGCACCCGAACACATCTCCCATACATCATTGTATCGTTTTCTGTATCTTTCTAGGAGAACAATTATGCGGGTATGTTGGTAGTTTTGTTTTTTTTTCATGCACCCCCCTCTTTCTTCAATACCCTGGCCCTGCTCTTCACCCGTCTCCAAAATCCTCAATCATCAACTCGCATCACATTTTTGCTCCCAAAGATTCGTTAGAATGAGGGAACCATAAGTACCTTATAGTTCCTTATCGCCTTAAAATTTGGTATGGAAAATAAATTCCGCCATCTTGAATTTTTTCCTGTTCATCAAGTAGACCTTCAGGTCCTGATCATCTTTTGTCAAGAAACCACTCTTCCATCTTTTATATTTTCTGAGATAGACACCAAACAAATTTGTATGGCAGCCATCTTAAATCCGCCATTTTGAATTTTTTTTTTGCTCTTTGTCAATTGGATGAGGTTCCGAGTGACATTAGTTCGAGGACCCCCTACCTATCTTCAATACCTTGGCCGTGCCCCTTACCCGTCTCCGAAATCCTCAATCATCAGCTGTCTCCATATTTTTGTTAAAGTTATATTTCCTGACTTCTACACGAAGCCATCAGTGAAAAAAAAAATTTCATACAAAATTTTAAAGGAGGACATTTTTGGGGAAAATCTTGAAAACTACCCATAATGTGGCAACACTTTAGATATCTCGATACTGCCGGTCGAGCTACACAATCGATCCATACATGTCAACTTTCCCAAATGTTGCCAACTGCCTCAAAATCATGATCGAAATTTTCAAAAACACAAAAATAATACAAAATGGCCGCCACCTCGTTTCACAGAAACATTTGACATAGTTTCATAATTTTCCCATGAACTACAGGATATACCGCTCCTGATGACGTTTCAATTTTTCATCTCGCTCGCACCCAGCCGAAATGATAGCTCCTGAAAAGAGACCATGTCGAAAATCACTTTTACTTTGATAAATCCCAGTGTTGCCAGACCTCGGCAATGAAAATACCCAAATGTCATTCGTACAAGTGGGACACGTGGTCGCTCGTACTCGAACTTTGCAAAAAATACGTATTTCGATTTTTTAATTATTGGGGAAAATCTTGAAAATTTCCCGAGAAATGGGGTAAATTTTTTTCCCCAATCCATTCTTCGAGTCGGTACACACAATCGCCCCATAGAAGTCGAAACGCTCCGACGTTGTCAACTGAGAGAAAATTGAATTTTAAAATTGCGTTTTTTCGTACCTCAGACCAAACGGCCGCCGGGACAGCCGCCATCTTGAATTTTTAAAAACCACTCCCGTTCTGTCAAAATACAGGATAGTTGTAGGCGAAAACAGAAAAAAATATTATGCTCGACCACGCCGTTTCGGATCTGTGGCGCCGCGGTTCGGGGTCGAAAAATCAAAAATTTCAAAACACTACAGCTCGGCCGCCATCTTGTTTTTCCAATTTTTTCCACTTTTTCTATTGATCGTTTCCTAGTTTCTTCAAGCTTCGCGAGTTTAAACAAAATCGGTTGGAAAACAAGAGAGCTGCAAGAATCACGTCGGCCGCCATCTTGTTTTTCCGAAATGTCATAATTTTTCCCTACTCGACTCCCGCACCCGAACACATCTCCCGTACATCATAGTATCGTTTTCTGTCTCTTTCTAGGAGAACAATTATGTCAATGAGTGAGTCAGTGAGTGAGTCAGTGGTAATTGAGCTATATATAGTATAACTAGTGTTTCGCCCTGTGCGCGAGCTGCTAAAGCAGCTCACGGGTTGTGGTTTTTGGGATATTAGGGATCCCCAGTTATCGAATTTGAACGAAATCGGTCAATTAACAAAGAATTTCAAAATGGCGCTGATTTTTTAAAACTTTGGTAACAGTTTCCTGTATTGAAATCCCAGGGAGCCCTAAATATCGATTTTAAGCGAAATCGGTCAATTAACAAAGAATTTCAAAATGGCGATTTTTTTAAATTTTAGTACCAGTTTCTTGTTTTGTAAACGCAGGGAGCCCCGTCGTGGGTAAATCGGAACCGTATCAAAATCTTGCATAGTTTTACACAGTCTCGTAGTATTCTTAAATATTGGCCATATATATTTTCTATGGAAAAATAAATTCCGCCATCTTGAATTTTTTTCCTGTTCATCAAGTAGACCTTCAGGTCTTGATCATCTTTTGTCAAGAAACCACTCTTCCATCTTTTATACTTTCTGAGATAGACACCAAACAAATTTGTATGGCAGCCATCTTAAATCCGCCATTTTGAATTTTTTTTTTGCTCTTTGTCAATTGGATGAGGTTCCGAGTGACATTATTTCGAGGACCCCCCACCTATCTTCAATACCTTGGCCGTGCCCTTTACCCGTCTCCGAAATCCTCAATCATCAGCTGTCTCCATATTTTTGTTAAAGTTATATTTCCTGACTTCTACACGAAGCCAGCAGTGAAAAAAAAAATTTTCATACAAAATTTTACAGGAGGACATTTTTGGGGAAAATCTCGAAAACTACCCATAATGTGGCAACACTGTTTAGATATCTCGATACTGCCGGTCGAGCTACACAATCGATCCATACATGTCAACTTTCCCAAATGTTGCCAACTGCCTCAAAATCATGATCGAAATTTTCAAAAACACAAAAATAATACAAAATGGCCGCCACCTCGTTTCACAGAAACATTTGACATAGTTTCATAATTTTCCCATGAACTACAGGATATACCGCTCCTGATAACGTTTCAATTTTTCATCTCGCTCGCACCCAGCCGAAATGATTGCTCCTGAAAGAAGACCCTGTCGAAAATCACTTTTACTTTGATAAATTCCAGTGTTGCCAGACCTCGGCGACGAAAATACCCAAATGTCAGTCGTAGAAGTAGGACACGTGGTTGCTCATACTCGAACTTTGCAAAAAATACGTATTTCGATTTTTTTATTTTTGGGGTAAATCTTGAAAATTTCCCTAGAAATGGGTTAATTTTTTTTCCCCAATCCATTCTTCGAGTCGGTACACACAATCGCCTTATAGAAGTCAAAACGCTCCGACGTTGCCAACTGTGAGAAAATTGAATTTTAAAATTGCGTTTTTTCGTACCTCAGACCGAACGGCCGCCGCGACAGCCGCCATCTTGAATTTATAAAAACCACTCCCATGCTGTCAAAATACAGGATAATTGTAGGCGAAAAGAGAAAAAAATATCATGCTCGACCACGCCGTTTCGGATCTGTGGCGCCGCGGTTCGGGGTCGAAAAATCAAAAATTTCAAAACACTACAGCTCGGCCGCCATCTTGTTTTTCCAATTTTTTCCACTTTTTCTATTGATCGTTTCCTGGTTTCTTCAATCGTTGCAAGTTGTAACGAAATCGGTTCGAAAACAAAAGAGTTGCAAGAATCACGTCGGCCGCCATCTTGTTTTTCCGAAATGTCATAATTTTTCCTTACTCGACTCCCGCACCCGAACACATCTCCCGTACATCATTATATCGTTTTCTGTCTCTTTCTAGGAGAACAATTATGTCAATGAGTGAGTGAGTCAGTGGTAATTGAGCTATATATAGTATAACTAGTGTTTCGCCCTGTGCGCGAGCTGCTAAAGCAGCTCACGGGTTGTGGTTTGACTTACAAGTAGTACAGACTTTACTATACGATTTTAAACGAATTCGTTCAATTAACAAAGAATTTCAAAATGGCGCTGATTTTCTAAAACTTTGGTATCAGTTTTCTGTTTTGTGATCCCAGGGACCCCTAAATATCGATTTTGAACGAAATCGATCGATTAACAAAGAATTTCAAAATGGCGCTGATATTTAAAACATGGGTATCAGTTTTCTATTTTGTGATCCCAGGGAGAACTAAATATGGATTTCGAACGAAATCGGTCAATTAACAAATAATTTCAAAATGGCGCTGATTTTTTAAAACTTTGGTAACAGTTACCTGTATTGAAATTCCAGGGAGCCCTAAATATCGATTTTGAACGAAATCGGTCCATTAACAAAGAATTTCAAAATGGCGCTGGTTTTTTGAAAATTTTGGTAACAGTTTCCTGTTTTGTAACTTCAGGGAGTCCTAAATATCGATTTTGAACGAAATCGGTCCATTAACAAAGAATTTCAAAATGGCGCCGATTTTTTTAAATTTTGGTTTCAGTTTCCTGTTTTTTAACCCCAGGGAGTCCTCAATATCGATTTTAAACGAAATCGGCCAATTAACAAATAATTTCAAAAAAACGCTGATTTTATAAATTTTGGCAACAGTTTCCTGTTTTGTAATATTAGGGATCCTCATATATCGATTTTGAACGAAATCAGACAATTAACAAAGAATTTCAAAATGGCGCTGATTTTTAAAATGTTGGTACCAGTTTCCTGTTTTGTAATCCCAGGGAGCCCTAAATATCGATTTTGAACGAAATCGGTTAATTAACGAAGAATTTCAAATTGGCGCTGGTTTTTTTAAATTTTTGTAACATTTCCTGTATTGTGATCCCACGGAGTCCTAAATATCGATTTTGAACGAAATCGGTCAATTAACAAAGAATTTCAAATGGCGCTGATTTTTTAAAATGTTGGTACCAGTTTCCTGTTTTGTAATCTCAGGTTGTCCTAAATATCGATTTTGAACGAAATTGGTCAATTTACAAAGAATTTCAAAATGGCGCTGTTTTTTTTAATTTTGATAACATTTTCCTGTTTTGTAACCCCAGGCCCAGGGAGCCCTAAATATCGATTTTGAACGAAATCAGCAAATAAACAAATTATTTCAAAATAGCGGTGGTTTTTTTAAATTTTGGAATAATTTTCCTGTTTTGTAATCCCAGGGAGCCCCGTCGTGGGTTAAACGGAAAAGTATCAAAATCTTGCTTATTAGTTCTACACTTGTAGTCTCTTCAATTTTCGCCTTTTATATTCTATGCAAAAATAAATTCCGCCATCTTGAATTTTTTTCCTGTTCATCAAGTAGATCTTCAGGTCCTTATGATATTTTGCCAAGAAACCTCTCTTCCGTCATTTATACTTTCTGAGTTAGACAACAATTAAATTTCTATGGCAGCCATCTTAAATCTGCCATTTTGAATTTTTTTCAGCTCATTGTATATTGGATGAAGTGTCGAATGACATTTGGTCGAGCACCCCCCTATCTATTTGTTATGCTTCGATCGGTTGATTTCAGCAAATCAGCCGCCATTTTGTTTTTCCGAAATATTATAATTTTTTCCTACTCTTATCCCGCACGCGAACACATCTCCTATACATGAACTACCCCGTTTCAGATCTGTGACGCCGCGGTTTGAGGTAGAAAAATCAAAAATTTTAAAGCACTATATCTCGGCCGCCATTTTGTTTTTCCAATTTTTTCTACTTTTTATATTGATTGTTTACTAATTTCTTCAATAATTGCGAGTTATAATGAAATCAGTTGGAAAACAAAAGAGTTGCAAAAATCACGTCAGCCGCCATCTTGTTTTTCAATTTTTTTTCCACTTTTTCTATTGATCGTTTACAAATATCTTCAATCATTGCGAGTTGTAACGAAATCGGTCGGAAATCAAAAGAGTTGCAAGAATCACCTCGGCCGCCATCTTGTTTTTCTAATTTGTTCTACTTTTTGTATTGATCGTTTACTAATTTCTTCAATCATTGCGAGTTGTAACGAAATCGGTTGAAAAATAAAAAAGTTACAAAAACACGCCGGCCGCCATCTTGTTTTTCCGAAATGTAATAATTTTTCTCTACTCCCATCCCGCACCCGAACATATGACCTATACATGAACTAACCCGTTTCGGATCTGTAGCGCCACGGTTCGGGGTCGAAAATTCAAAAATTTGAAAATACTACAGCTCAGCCGCCATCTTGTTTTTCTAAATTGTTCTACTTTTTGTATTGATCGTTTACTAATTTCTTCAATCATTGCAAGTTGTAACGAAATCGGTTGGAAAACAAAAAAGTTACAAAAAGCACGTCGGCCGCCATAGCCACCGCTTGAATCACCTTGACTACTTCCAGTACCTCCTAGGCTACCCGACCCGCTCGAACCCCCGTGGCCTGTACCAGATCCATGGATACCACTAGAAATTCCCAATCCAATGGAACCTCCTAAACTTCCACTAGAACCGCCGATCACACCGCTTGAACCACCTTGACCACTTCCAGTACCTCCTAGACTACCAGAGCCGCTCGGACCCCCGTGGCTTGTACCGGATCCATAGTTACCACCAGAACTCCCCAGTCCAATTGAACCTCCTAAACTTCCACTAGAACCGCCGTAGTTACCGCTTGAACCACCTTGACCACTTCCAGTACCTCCTAGGCTACCAGAGCCGCTCGGACCCCCGTGGCTTGTACCGGATCCATGGCTACCACTAGAACTTCCCAATCCAATTGAACCTCCTAAATTGCCACTAAAACCGCCGTAGCTACCGCTTGGACGCCCTTGACCACTTCCAGTACCTCCTGGCTCCATCATGAGACCCTGGGCAGCATCTAGGTACAAAGCGCTCGTCAAGACAAATCAAAAGAGTTCAAATACAACGGGTTTACGATGAGAACTTAAGGAGTTCCCGTGACCACCTCCTGGCTCCATCATGAGACCCTGAGTAGCATCTAGGTACAAAGTGCTAGTCAAGACAAATCAATAGAGTCCAAACACGACGGGTTTACGATAAGAACTTAAGGAGTTCCTATGACCACCTCCTGGCTCCATCATGAGACCCTAAGCAGCATCTAGGTATAAAATGCTAGTCAAGACAAACCAAAAGAGTCTAAACACGACGGGTTTACGATGAGATCTTAAGGAGTTCCTACCACTTACCAAATCACTAACTTGGTTGTCTATGGTCCTAAAATATACCTATCCAAGAACCTTCTCACAAGCTATACATATCTGATGCAAAAAACCGCATCTCAATCGGCCCAGTACTTTTTGAGAAAAATGGTAACATATTGAAAAATTAAAATCATAGACTACAGCTCAGCTTGGTTGTCTATGGTCCTAAAATATATCTAAAAACCTTCTCAAAAGCTATACATATCTACTAGTGTTTCGCCCTGTGCGCGAGCTGCTAAAGCAGCTCACGGGTTGTGGTTTGACTTACAAGTAGTACAGACATTTATTATGATTATAGCAAAATTATTAAAAATGGCGTTGATTTTTTTAAACTTTGGTATGTGTTTCCTGTTTTGTGATCAGAGGGAGCCCTGAATATCGATTTTGAACGAAATCGGTCCATTAACAAAGAATTTCAAAATGGCGCTGATTTTTTAAATACTTTGGTTTCAGTTTCCTGTTATGTAACTCCAGGGAGTCTTAAATATCGATTTTGATCGAAATCGGTCAATTAACAAAGAATTTCAAAATGGCGCTGATTTTTTTAAATTTAAGTACCAGTTTCCTGCTTTGTAATCGCAGGGAGCCCCGTCGTGGGTAAAACGGAACCGTATCGAAATCTTGCATAGTTCTACACAGTCGTAGTATTCTTCAATATTGGCCATATATTTTCTATGGAAAAATAAATTCCGCCATCTTGAATTTTTTTCCTGTTCATCAAGTAGACCTTCAGGTCCTGATCATCTTTTGTCAAGAAACCACTCTTCCATCTTTTATACTTTCTGAGATAGACACCAAACAAATTTGTATGGCAGCCATCTTTAATCCGCCATTTTGAAGTTTTTTTTTGCTCTTTGCCTATTGGATGAGGTTCCGAGTTACATTAGTTCGAGGACCCCCCACCTATCTTCAATACCTTGGCCGTGCCCTTTACCCGTCTCCGAAATCCTCAATCATCAGCTGTCTCCATATTTTTTTTCAAGTTATATTTTCTGACTTCTATACGGAGCCATCAGTGAAAAAAAAAATTTTCATACAAAATTTTACAGGAGGACATTTTTGGGGCAAATCTCGAAAACTTCCCCAAATGTGGCAACACTTTTTAGATATCTCGATACTGCCAGTCGAGCTACACAATCGATCCCTACATGTCAACTTTCCCAAATGTTGCCAACTGCCTCAAAATCATGATCGAAATTTTCAAAAACACAAAAAGAATACAAAATGGCCGCCACCTCGTTTCACAGAAGCATTTTACATAGTTTCATAATTTTCCCGTAAAGTACAGGATATACCGCTCCTGATGACGTTTCAATTTTTCATCTCGCTCGCACCCAGCCGAAATGATTGCTCCTGAAAAAAGACCATGTCGAAAATCACTTTTACTTTGATAAATTCCAGTGTTGCCAGACCTCGGCGACGGAAATACCCAAACATCATTCGTACAAGTGGGACACGTGGTCGCTCGTACTCGAACTTTGCAAAAAATACGTATTTCGATTTTTTAATTTTTGGGGAAAATCTTGAAAATTTCCCTAGAAATGGGGTAATTTTTTTTCCCCAATCCATTCTTCGAGACGGTACACACAATCGCCCCCTAGAAGTCGAAACGCTCTGACGTTGCCAACGGTGAGAAAATTGAATTTTAAAATTGCAATTTTTCGTGCCTCAGACCGAACGGCCGCCGCGACAGCCGCCATCTTGAATTTTTAAAAATCACTCCCTTTCTGTCAAAATACAGGATATTTGTAGGCGAAAAGAGAAAAAAATATTACGCTCGACCACGCCGTTTCGGATCTGTGGCGCCGCGGTTCGGGGTCGAAAAATCAAAAATTTCAAAACACTACAGCTCAGCCGCCATCTTGTTTTTCCAATTTTTTCCACTTTTTCTATAAATCGTTTCCTAGTTTCTTCAATCGTTGCGAGTTGTAACGAAATCGGTTGAAAAACAAAAGAGTTGCAAGAATCACGTCGGCCGCCATCTTGTTTTTCCGAAATGTCATAATTTTTCCCTACTCGACTCCCGCACCCGAAAACATCTCCCATACATCATTGTATCGTTTTCTGTCTCTTTCTAGGAGAACAATTATGTCAATGAGTCAGTGAGTCAGTGAATCAGTGAGTGGTAATCGAGCTATATATAGTATAATAACTAGTGTTTCGCCCTGTGCGCGAGCTGCTAAAGCAGCTCACGGGTTGTGGTTTGACTTACAAGTAGTACAGACTTTACTGTACTAAACTGAATTCATTTATTATGGTTATTCCAAAATTATAAAAAAGGCGTTGATTTTTTAAACTTTGGTATCAGTTTCCTGTTTTGTGATCCCAGGGAGCCCTGAATATCAATTTTGAAGGAAATCGGTTAATAAACAAAGAATTTCAATATGACGCTGATTTTTTTAAATTTTGGTAACAGTTTCCTGTTGTGTAATCCCAGGAGGTCCTAAATATCGATTTTGAGCGAAATCGGTTAATTAACAAAAAATTACAAAATGGCGCTGGTTTTTTTAAACTTTGGTAACAGTTTCCTGTATTGAAATCCCAGGGAGCCCTAAATATCGATTTTGAACGAAATCGGTCCATTAACAAAGAATTTCAAAATGGCGCTGATTTTTTAAAACTTTGGTAACAGTTTCCTGTATTAAAATCCCAGGGAGTCCTCAATATCGATTTTAAACGAAATCGGTCAATTAACAAAGAATTTCAAAATGGCGATTTTTTTAAATTTTATTACCAGTTTCTTGTTTTGTAATCGCAGGAAGCCCCGTCGTGGGTAAAATGGAACCGTATCAAAATCTTGCACAGTTCTACAGTCTTGTAGTATTCTTCAATATTGGCCATATATTTTCTATGGAGAAATAAGTTCCGCCATCTTGAATTTTTTTCCTGTTCATCAAGTAGACCTTCAGGTCCTGATCATCTTTTGCCAAGAAACCACTCTTCCATCTTTTATACTTTCTGAGATAGAAACAAAACAAGTTTGTATGGCAGCCATCTTAAATCCGCCATTTTGATTTTTTTTTTTGCTCTTTGTCTATTGGATGAGGTTCGGAGTGACATTAGTTCGAGGACCTCCCACCTATCTTCAATACCTTGGCCGTGCCCTTTACCCGTCTCCGAAATCCTCAATCATCAGCTGTCTCCATATTTTTCTTCAAGTTTTATTTTCTTACTTCAATACGAAGCCATCAGTGAAAAAAAAATTTTTTATACAAAATTTTACAGGAGGAAGTTTTTGGGGAAAATCTCGAAAACTACCCCAAATGTGGCAACACTGTTAAGATATCTCGATACTACCGGTCGAGCTTCACAACCGATCCATACATGTCAACTTTCCCAAATGTTGCCAACTGCCTCAAAATCGTGATCGAAGTTTTCAAAAACACAAAAAGAATACAAAATGGCCGCCACCTCGTTTCACAGAAACATTTTACAAAGTTTCATAATTTTCCCGTGAACTACAGGATATACCGCTCCTGATGACGTTTCAATTTTTTATCTCGCTCGCACCCAGCCGAAATGATAGCTCCTGAAAAGAGACCATGTCGAAAATCACTTTTACTTTGATAAATTCCAGTGTTGCCAGACCTCGACGACGGAAATACCCAAACGTCATTCGTACAAGTAGGACACGTGGTCGCTCATACTCGAATTTTGTAAAAAATACGTATTTCGATTTTTTAATTTTTGGGGTAAATCTTGAAAATTTCCCGAGAAATGGGGTAATTTTTTTCCCCCAATCCATACCTCGAGTCTGTACACACAATCGCCCCTTACAAGTCGAAACGCTCCGACGTTGCCAACTGTGACAAATTTGAAGTTAAAAATTGCGTTTTTTCGTACCTCAGACCGAACGGCCGCCGCGACAGCCGCCATCTTGAATTTTTAAAAACCACTCCCGTTCTGTCAAAATACAGGATAGTTTTAGGCGAAAAGAGAAAAAAATATTATGCTCGACCACGCCGTTTCGGATCTGTGGCGCCGCGGTCCGGGGTCGAAAAATCAAAAATTTCAAAACACTACAGCTCGGCCGCCATCTTGTTTTTCCAATTTTTTCCACTTTTTCTATAAATCGTTTCCTAGTTCCTTCAATCGTTGCGAGTTGTAATGAAATCGGTTGGAAAACAAAAGAGCTGCAAGAATCACGTCGGCCGCCATCTTGTTTTTCTGAAATGTCATAATTTTTCCCTACTCGACTCCCGCACCCGAACACATCTCCCGTACATCATTGTATCGTTTTCTGTCTCTTTCTAGGAGAACAATTATGTCAATGAGTGAGTGAGTCAGTCAGTGGTAATCGAGCTATATATAGTATAACTAGTGTTTCGCCCTGTGCGCGAGCTGCTAAAGCAGCTCACGGGTTGTGGTTTGACTTACAAGTAGTACAGACTTTACTATACGATTTTGAACGAATTCGGTCAATAAACAAAGAATTTCAAAATGGCGCCGATTTTCTAAAACTTTGGTATCAGTTTTCTGTTTTGTAATCCCAGGGAGCCCTAAATATCGATTTTGAACGAAATCGGTCGATTAACAAAGAATTTCAAATTGGCGCTGATTTTTAAAACATGGGTATCAGTTTTCTATTTTGTGATCCCAGGGAGCCCTAAATATCGATTTTGAACGAAATCGGTCCATTAACAAAGAATTTCAAAATGGCGCTGATTTTTTAAAACTTTGGTAACAGTTTCCTGTATTGAAATCCCAGGGAGACCTAAATATCGATTTTGAACGAAATCGGTCCATTAACAAAGAATTTCAAAATGGCGCTGATTTTCTAAATCTTTGGTATCAGTTTTCTGTTTTGTAATCCCAGGCAGCCCTAAATATCGATTTCGAACGAAATCGGCCAATTAACAAAGAATTTCAAAATGGCGCTGAGTTTTTAAAACTTAGGTAACAGTTTCCTGTATTGAAATCCCAGGGAGCCCTAAATATCGATTTTGAACGAAATCGGTCCATTAACAAAGAATTTCAAAATGGCGCTGATTTTTTAAAACTTTGGTAACAGTTTCCTGTATTGAAATCCCAGGGAGCCCTAAATATCGATTTTGAACGAAATCGGTCCATTAACAAAGAATTTCAAAATGGCGCTGATTTTCTAACTTTGGGATCAGTTTCCTGTTTTGTAACCCCCGAGAGTCCTCAATATCGATTTTGAACGAAATCGGTCAAATAACAAAGAATTTCAAAATGGCGCTGATTTTTTTAAATTTCAGTACCAGTTTCCTGTTTTGTAATCGCAGGGAGCCCTGTCGTGGGTAAAACGAAACCGTATTTTGATACGGTTTCGTTTCTTGCATAGTTCTACACAGTCTTGCAGTATTCTGCAATATTGGCCATATATTTTCTATGGAAAAATAAATTCCGCCATCTTGAATTTTTTTCCTGTTCATCAAGTAGACCTCCAGGTCCTGATCATCTTTTGCTAAGAAACCACTCTTCCATCTTGTATACTTTCTGAGATGGAAATCAAACAAATTTGTATGGCAACCATCTTAAATCCGCCATTTTGAATTTTTTTCTTTGCTCTTTGTCTATTGGATGAGGTTCCGAGTGACATTAGTTCGAGGACCCCCCACCTATCTTCAATACCTTGGCCGTGCCCTTTACCCGTCTCCGAAATCCTCAATCATCAGCTGTCCCCATATTTTTGTTTAAGTTATATTTTCTGACTTCTACACGAAGCCATCAGTGAAAAAAAATTATTTCATTCAAAATTTTACAGGACGACATTTTTGGGGAAAATCTCGAAAACTACCCCAAATGTGGCAACACTGTTTAGATATCTCGATACTGCCGGTCGAGTTACACAGTCGATATCTACATGTCAACTTTCCCAAATGTTGCCAACTGCCTCAAAATCGTGATCGAAATGTTCAAAAACACAAAAAGAATACAAAATGGCCGCCACCTCGTTTCACAGAAACATTTCACACAGTTTCATAATTTTCCCATGAACTACAGGATATACCGCCTCTGATGACGTTGCAATTTTTCATCTCGCTCGAAAAATCAAAAATTTCAAAACACTACAGCTCGTCCGCCATCTTGTTTTTCCAATTTTTTCTACTTTTTTGTAGTGATCGTTTACTAATTTCTTCAATCATTGCGAGTTGTAACGAAATCGGTTGGAAAATAAAAAAGTTACAAAAAGCACGTCAGCCGCCATCTTGTTTTTCCGAAATGTCATAATTTTTCCCTAATCCCATCCCGCACCCGAACGTATTACCAGTACATGAACTACCCCGTTTCGGATCTGTAGCGCTGCGGTCTTGTTTTTACAATTTTTTCTACATTTTGTATTGTTCGCTTACTAATTCCTTTAATCATTACGAGTTGTAACGAAATCGGTTGGAAAACAAAAGAGTTGCAAGAATCACGTCGGCCGCCATCTTGTTTTTCCAAAAGGTCATAATTTTTCCCTACTCCCATCCCGCGCCCGAATACATCTCCCATACATCATTGTATCGTTTTCTGCCTTTTTTTAGTAGAACAATTATGCGGGTATGTTGGTAGTTTTATGTTTGTTTTTTTTCATGCATATGGTCGAACACACCCCCTCTTTCTACAATATCCTGGCCGTGCTCTTCACCCGTCTCCGATATCCTCAATCATC
Organism: Erebia aethiops; assembly: GCA_923060345.2. NCBI lineage: Eukaryota > Metazoa > Arthropoda > Insecta > Lepidoptera > Nymphalidae > Erebia > Erebia aethiops. Next base: position 22,666,558 of record OV281082.1, read on the forward strand.
AACTCGCTTCACATTTTTCTCCCAAATATTCGTTAGAAGTACCCAGTCCTTATAAAGTTCCTAATCGCCATATAATTTGGTACGAAAAAAAATATTCCGCCATCTTGAATTTTTTTTCATTTCGCTAAATAGACCTCCTCGTCCTGATCATCTCTTGCCAAGAAACTACAGTTCCATCTCTTATATTCTCTGAGATAGACACTGACGAAATTTGTATGGCGGCCATCTTGAATCCACCATTTTCGAGTTTTTTTTAAACTCATCGCCAATTGGATGAGGTTCCGAGTGACATTAGTTCGAGGACCTCCCACCTATCTTCAATACCTTAGCCGTGCCCTTTACCCGTCTCCGAAATCCTCAATCATCAGCTGTCTCCATATTTTTGTTAAAGTTATATTTCCTGACTTCTGCACGAAGCAATCAGTGAAAAAAAAAATTTTCATACAAAATTTTACAGGAGGACATTTTTGGGGAAAATCTCGCAACCTACCCATAATGTGGCAACACTGTTTAGATATCTCGATACTGCCGGTCGAGCTACACAATCGATCCATACATGTCAACTTTCCCAAATGTTGCCAACTGCCTCAAAATCATGATCGAAATTTTCAAAAACACAAAAATAATACAAAATGGCCGCCACCTCATTTCACAGAAACATTTGACATAGTTTCATAATTTTCCCATGAACTACAGGATATACCGCTCCTGATGACGTTTCAATTTTTCATCTCGCTCGCACCCAGCCGAAATGATAGCTCCTGAAAAGAGACCATGTCGAAAATCACTTTTACTTTGATAAATTCCAGTGTTGCCAGACCTCGGCGACGGAAATACCCAAACATCATTCGTACAAGTGGGACACGTAGTTGCTCATACTCGAACTTTGCCAAAAATACGTATTTCGATTTTTTAATTTTTGGGGAAAATCTTGAAAATTTCCCGAGAAATAGGGTAAATTTTTTTCCCCAATCCATTCTTCGAGTCGGTACACACAATCGCCCCATAGAAGTCGAAACGCTCCGACGTTGCCAACTGTGAGAAAATTGAAGTTAAAAATTGCGTTTTTTCGTACTTGAAACCGAACGGCCGCCACGACAGCCACCATCTTGAATTTTTAAAAACCACTCCCATTTTGTTAAAATAGAGGATAATTGTAGGCGAAAATAGAAAAAATTATTACACTTGACCACGCCGTTTCGGATCTGTGGCAACGCGGTTCGGGGTCGAAAAATCAAAATTTTCAAAACGCTACAGCTCGGCCGCCATCTTGTTTTTCCAATTTTTTCTACTTTTTCTATTAATTGTTTACTAATTTATTCAATCGTTGCGAGTTGTAACGAAATCGGTTGGAAAACAAAAGAGTGGCAAGAATCACGTCGGCCGCCATCTTGTTTTTCCGAAATGTCATAATTTTTCCCTACTCGACTCCCGCAGTCGAACACATCTCCCGTACATCATTATATCGTTTTCTGTCTCTTTCTAGGAGAACAATTATGTCAATGAGTGAGTCAGTGGTAATTGAGCTATATATAGTATAACTAGTGTTTCGCCCTGTGCGCGAGCTGCTAAAGCAGCTCACGGGTTGTGGTTTTGGGGATATTAGGGATCATCAGTTGTCGAATTTGAACGAAATCGGTCAATTAACAAAGAATTTCAAAATGGCGCCGATTTTTTAAAACTTTGGTAACAGTTTCCTGTATTGAAATCCCAGGGAGCCCTAAATATCGATTTTGAACGAAATCGGTCCATTAACAAAGAATTTCAAAATGGCGCTGGTTTTTTAAAATTTTTGTAACATTTCCTGTATTGTGATCCCACGGAGTCCTAAATATCGATTTTGAACGAAATCGGTCAATTAACAAAGAATTTCAAATGACACTGATTTTTTAAAATGTTGGTACCAATTTCCTGTTTTGTAATCTCAGGTAGTCCTAAATATCGATTTAGAACGAAATTGGTTAATTTACAAAGAATTTCAAAATGGCGCTGTTTTTTTTAATTTTGGAATAATTTTCCTGTTTTGTAATCCCAGGGAGCCCCGTCGTGGGTTAAACGGAAAAGTATCAAAATCTTGCATAGTAGTTCTACACTTGTAGTCTCTTCAATTTTCGCCTTTTATATTCTATGCAAAAATAAATTCCGCCATCTTGAATTTTTTTCCTGTTCATCAAGTAGATCTTCAGGTCCTTATGATATTTTGCCAAGAAACCTCTCTTCCGTCATTTATACTTTCTGAGTTAGACAACAATTAAATTTCTATGGCAGCCATCTTAAATCTGCCATTTTGAATTTTTTTCAGCTCATTGTCTATTGGATGAAGTGTCGAATGACATTTGGTCGAGCACCCCCCTATCTATTTGTTATGCTTCGATTTCAGCAAATCAGCCGCCATTTTGTTTTTCCGAAATATTATAATTTTTTCCTACTCTTATCCCGCACGCGAACACATCTCCTATACATGAACTACCCCGTTTCAGATCTGTGACGCCGCGGTTTGAGGTAGAAAAATCAAAAATTTTAAAGCACTATATCTCAGCCGCCATTTTGTTTTTCCAATTTTTTCTACTTTTTATATTGATTGTTTACTAATTTCTTCAATAATTGCGAGTTATAATGAAATCAGTTGGAAAACAAAAGAGTTGCAAAAATCACGTCAGCCGCCATCTTGTTTTTCAATTTTTTTTCCACTTTTTCTATTGATCGTTTACAAATATCTTCAATCATTGCGAGTTGTAACGAAATCGGTCGGAAAACAAAAGAGTTGCAAGAATCACCTCGGCCGCCATCTTGTTTTTCTAAATTGTTCTACTTTTTGTATTGATCGTTTACTAATTTCTTCAATCATTGCAAGTTGTAACGAAATCGGTTGGAAAACAAAAAAGTTACAAAAAGCACGTCGGCCGCCATCTTGTTTTTCTGAAATGTCATAATTTTTCTTTACTCCCATCGCGCACCCGAACACATCTCCCATACATCATTGTATCGTTTTCTGCCTCTTTTTAGTAGGTTCATGCATTTGGTCGAACTCCCCCCTCTTTCTACAATATCCTGGCCGCGGTCTTCACCCGTCTCCGAAATCCTCAATCATCAACTCGCTTCACATTTTTCTCCCAAATATTCGTTAGAAGTACCCAGTCCCCATAAAGTTCCTAATCGCCATATAATTTGGTATGAAAAAAAATATTCCGCCATCTTGAATTTTTTTTCATTTTGCTAAATAGACCTCCTCGTCTTGATCATCTCTTGCCAAGAAACCACTCTTCCATCTTTTATACTTTCTGAGATAGACACCAAACAAATTTGTATGGCAGCCATCTTAATTCCGCCACTTTGAATTTTTTTTTTGCTCTTTGTCTATTGGATGACGTTCCGAGTGACATTAGTTCGAGGACCCCCCACCTATCTTCAATACCTTGGCCGTGCTCTTTACCCGTCTCCGAAATCCTCAATCATCAGCTGTCTCCATATTTTTTTTCGAGTTATATTTTCTGACTTATATACGAAGCCATCAGTGAAAAAAAAATTTTTCATACAAAATTTTACAGGAGGACATTTTTGGGGAAAATCTCGAAAACTACCCCAAATGTGGCAACACTGTTTTGATATCTCGATACTGCCGGTCGAGTTACACAGTCGATCCCTACATGTCAACTTTCCCAAATGTTGCCAACTGCCTCAAAATCGTGATCGAAATTTTCAAAAACACAAAAAGAATACATAATGGCCGCCAACTCGTTTCAAAGAAACATTTTACATAGTTTCATAATTTTCCCGTGAACTACAGGATATACCGCTCCTGATGACGTTTCAATTTTTCATCTCGCTCGCACGCAGCCGAAATGATAGCCCCTGAAAAAAGACCATGTCGAAAATCACTTTTACTTTGATAAATCCCAGTGTTGCCAGACCTTGGCGACGAAAACACCCAAATGTCATTCGTACAAGTGGGACACGTGGTCGCTCGTACTCGAATTTTGCAAAAAATGCGTATTTCGATTTTTTAATTTTTGGGGTAAATCTTATAAATTTCCCTAGAAATGGGGTAATTTTTTTTACCCGATCCATACTTCGAGTCTGTACACACAATCGCCTTTTACAAGTCAAAACGCTCCGACGTTGCCAACTGTGAGAAAATTGAATTTTAAAATTGCGGTTTTTCGTACCTCAGACCGAACGGCCGCCGCGACAGCCGCCATCTTGAATTTCTAAAAACCACTCCCGTTCTGTCAAAATACAGGATAGTTGTAGGCGAAAAGAGAAAAAAATATTACGCTCGACCACGCCGTTTCGGATCTGTGGCGCCGCGGTTCGGGGTCGAAAAATCAAAAATTTCAAAACACTACAGCTCGGCCGCCATCTTGTTTTTCCAATTTTTTCCACTTTTTCTATAAATCGTTTCCTAGTTTCTTCAATCGTTGCGAGTTGTAACGAAATCGGTTGGAAAACAAAAGAGTTGCAAGAATCACGTCGGCCGCCATCTTGTTTTTCCGAAATGTCATAATTTTTCCCTACTCGACTCCCGCACCCGAACACATCTCCCGTACATCATTGTATCGTTTTCTGTCTCTTTCTAGGAGAACAATTATGTCAATGAGTCAGTGAGTCAGTGAGTGGTAATTGAGCTATATATAGTATAATTAGTATAGTACTTTTAAAAAATAGCATGCTCTGTAGATCTTAGGTGTTACGTCAAAATTGAGACAAAAAATGACACTACTTTATTTATTGCTTTTCAATATTTTATTTAAATTTCCATACCTTTTTAATATAACTAGTTATCTACGCGGTTTCGCTTTTTATTATTATAAAGGTATATGTAGGTGCTCATATACCTATTTTGGTATAAATTTTGTATCAAAGAAATCTTAAACGGAAGATCGGTCGAATTGAAATCACTACCACCTTCTCGACGACCGTCAAAAGGGATCCAATCGTCCTCTTTTATTGGAACGGATCTCTTGCGTATTTGTTAAGGGAATTTCTCTGTATTCGATCAATGCAAAGTCTTTCAGCTGCGAAAATTTCTTTGAAGTAGAAACCGCTAAAATTATTTTATTTATTTATTCAATAATAATAACCGTAATCAGTTTATAGATAAGTAAAAAACCTTTTTGTATAAGTAGAAACTTCCCGTACACAACTTACTGTCGGAGACAGTGTGCAGAAATTATATAACCCTAATTTTAAAATTATTTATAACTAGCGAATGCCCGCGACTTCGTCTGCGTGGTTTGAGGTTTTTTGGTTCCCGCGGGAACTCTTTTATTTTCCGTGATAAAAAGTAGCCTATGTGCTATTTCAGACTATAATCTATCTGTGTGCCAAATTTCAGCCAGCTGTTGGCACGTGATTGAGTAACAAACATCCATACATCCATCCATACATCCATACATCCATCCAAACTTTCACATTTATAATATTAGTAAGATGACTTTACAATATAATAATAAACTCAAAGTGAAACTCAAAGCATCTTTATTCAAAATAGATACTTACAAAGCACACTTTCTGAACATCATGTTTACAAGGAATAAGACTTTATGGTGATAATTAACTACGGTATCTTAAAACTAAAGCTACGAGGGTTCCAAACGCGCCGTGGTCTGAGAAGAGCCAACAACAAACTCAGCCGGGGTTTTTTTAAAGTTTAAATTCTATGAGATGCGCTCTGTATCGAATTTCATGAAATCAGTTAAATGTTTTATCTATGTCCATTTACTGTTTAAACACAGAGACCATTTTAACTTACCTACTTATATTACATTAGCATGGACTGTTGATAAGTTTTACTTGATTATGGGATTCGCTTGATCTTTACTATCAGATATATTATTATAGTCGTTAACCGATATATCAATTGCTGGACACAGCTGTCTCCTGCTAGGACTCCCATAGCCACGGACTTGCGCTCCCTGGATCCAGCGTCTCCCTCCAAGTCACTTGATGTCGTCTGTATAACTATTGGACTGCGTTGTACTTTAAATAATACCTAAACTGTCATCATATCATATCATATCATACTAATAATATTATAATTATAATTATAATACCTACTTAATATTATAAATGCGAAAGTGTGTTTGTTTGTTGGTTAGTTGATTTTTGGTTTGTTGGTTTGTCCTGCAATCACGCCGCCACGGAGCAACGGATCGACGTATAGTTGAGGACCTGGAGAGTGACATAGGCTACTTTTTATCCCGGAAAATTAAAGAGTTTCCGCGGGAATCAAAAAAACTTGAACAACGCGGACGAAGTCGCGGGCATCAGCTAGTTTAACAATATAATATTATGTTATATACGCATTTTTTTTTAATCCACTACAAGTTAGCCCTTGACTGCGATCTCACCTGATGGTAAGTGATGATGTAGTACAAGATGGTTAGTGGGCTAACCTGTTAGGCATAGGTACGGACGTATGTACCCCTTATCGGTTTCTACACACATTGTATCGGAACGCTTAATCGCTTAACGGTACATCTTTGCCGGAAGGGTGGTAACTAGCCACAGCCGAAGCCTCCCACCAGGCCAGACCATGGAAAATTCAGAAATTAAAAATTACTAAATTGACCCTGCCGGGGATCGAACCCGGGACCTCCGCACGATAAAATAACAGCACTCAACACTGCGCCACGGAGGTCATCAGAAAATGTTATATAGATACTTAATAATAATTAATTCTTGCAATTAAATTTTGATTCTAGAATGGGGCCTTACTAAATTATTTACGCGTAATTGAGTAGAGAGTTATCTTCATTAAATAATTATTTATTTAACAATTTAAGCTGATGATAAAATTAAGGTGCAGAATATAGTGATGAACCGAAGAGATTGCTGAAAATTAATCGACCGGAAATATTGACAGTTCTTGTTTAATTACCTACGCCGGAAATTCTAGTGACGAAGGGCTTTCTCAAGGTACGATTACGTCATGAAGTTTTTAATAGTAGTTTATTTCGGTGTTTAGCTGAAAAAAAAAGATATTCTGACGCCTCTATTACATTTTATTTTACTAGCAGTTAATCGCGATTTTGTACGGAGCGTCTTTATATTTTTTGTTTCCGTTTCCCCGAAAATGATACGGTATATATTTTTCAAGGATAAAAAGTTAAGAACTGGTTGCCTCCGTGATGAAAACCACATTCTAATTATAATATCTGAAGGCTTCGAACACACTTAATATATAATTGGCCCCAAAGAAAATAAGTAGTAAAAGTAACTCACTATAAATACCTACGTTTTTTTGCTATACTGTTGCGATAAACATTCCGCAAAATTCCTGTGAACACAATCATCGGCAAATGTTAATACCAGAACCAGAAATACTGTAAAACATTTCAGGTCTTCATTTGACATGTCAGTCAGTCAGTAAATCCTTCGAAAGAAGACACAGACACAGAGATAGATTATAGTCTAGATTAGCACATAGGCTACTTTTTATCCCGGCAATTAAGGAGATCTCGCGGAACCAAAAACCTCAATCCACGCGGAAAAAGTCACGGGCAACAGCTAGTAAACAATAATTTTCAAAACAAATCATGAAGCAAGTTAATAACACAAAGAAGGCATGAATATTTTACTCCCTTGCTTGATTTTTACACGTGAAAACATATTTTGAGATGGATCCTATGTTCTGTATGTCTTATATGCATGAAAAATTTATTCATAAATTTGATATTGTTTCCGCATGGATGGAAATATTTCCAATAAGTATCCGTTCTTCGAAACGAATTATCTTGCCATTTTATTTTAGATCTTGTAACAATATTTTCGCTTCTTGTCACCTTCACTCATGAGTATGTAATTTTATCGGTATTGATATTATATTTTCCTCAGTTAATTTATGTCCTTATTTGAATACTGTAGGAATATATCAACGTACGTTGAGAATCCTGTAGAAGATTTGTGTAGTGTGTTGCAGAAGTGCGTATTGATGGCTTTTCCTGCACGTTTAGATGCGGGACGACAGGCGGTTGCATATCGCATGCTGCACCACATTGATTTATCTGTTTAGCGGATTATAACTTTTTGTTCGATTAAATTACAATGCCAATAAACATAGGTATTTAATTAAAATAACTACGTATAAAATAAACTAAAATCTAAATTTTTAAATAATATACAAAAAGAAACCTACTTAAAAATACCACCCCTGATTGCCCCTGGGCCACCGTACGAACCTTTTATTTTTCACCGACAATCGAATCTTCCGATTTTGTTTATAGGACTTGTTCATTTTTTGCCGACAAAAACTCTGTCTCCGATTGTTTAACGTGGGCGGAAGCCCCTCAGACGGTCTCAAAGCTGGTGATAAAATGGCCCCGGTGAACAGACCTACAATAAGTCCGATATAGGCGGAGGGCCGGTCAATAATTTAAAATAATTACTAAATTGTAAATAAATAATTGATTGTAAAGAATCGTGCATTGTCGAGTCAACATCTCCTGTAGATGCTCCGGTATCGGAGTGAATATACGTTGAGCATAGCTTGGAAGATTTCTGTGGTGTGATGAATATCGCGGGCTATAATGCGGGATACACACTGTACCCACCACTTAGATTTACTCGTACCTATTGTCGCAGATTATAATAATAATACTCTTTATTTATAGCAACTAGGGCTCAATTTGTTAGTTTACAACCTTAAAAACTAAAAATATTAGAAAATTATTGAACAAAAAAATTACACAATATTATTAATAACAATTTATTTTGGCCTCTCCAACACTTGAATTATATTGCACCCTCAAAGTGTCTATGGCCTTTTTTGAATAATTGACCCACAGGCCTCCCGAATATTATAGCGAATTAAACTTCTAGTTCCTTCATTATCATGGACTTTCGCAAAGTAACGCCTGCTTATATCCAATATTTAAATGACAACTAACAGAGAACATTGATTTTATGGTCATTCTCTATATTTCATGATCACTAAGAAACAATTTTTAAATCCAAGTGTTCGCCTTCAGACTTGAAAACATCAATTTTTAGAAAAAAAAACAGAATATTTTCACAAAATCCTTCAAGTTTGTTCGTTAGTGTCAATTTCGTTAGATGATTCTGAAAATTTACCTACATCAAAAGATGCCAAAATGTAGAAAAGGGCTCCGTTGAATATAATAAGTGCCACAATTTTTCCTGCTCATTTTTTTACGTTTTTATTTTTTAACATTTTTTCCTTTGTTGCTTATGATGGATAAAAATTTGGTGAAATGTTACTTGATCATTATTAAAATATTATAATTTAATTCAGTACCGTTGCAGTTAGCTATATATTTCTGTTTTTATAAAATGCCTGTGACTTTGGAGGCTTGAACTTATTTTTTTTTTAATTTTCTGTGTTTACTTCTTTGTTTGTTGTTTTGTCCTTCGATCACGCCGCAACAGAGCAATGGGCTGACATGCTATTTTCCATGGGCATATTTGGGGATCTGCAGAGTGACTTAGGATACTTTATATCCCGGAAAATTAAGTTCAAGTGGAAATTTAATAAACTTATTCCACGTGGACGAAGTCGCGGTCATCAGCTAGTAATTTATATACTCTTTAAATCCGTGTACAAGCCGAAATAGATCATTCTAATTACCAGCATCCCGATCACGGGAACTTTGTAATCCAGGATTATCTCTTTACATCGACGGCGTTTTCAGTTCTCAGTAATTGTGACACGTGGCCTCGATCAATATTTTACTCGTATATTTTATAGACTTATTATCTTTACTATCTATACTTTATACTATACTATTACTATTACTTTACTATTATTATTCCTATTTCTATTATTATTACTATTACTATATTACTATTCACTATATTTACTATTTACTATAATCTTATAAATGTGAAAGTTTAGATGGATGGATGTTTGTTACTCAATCACGCCAGAAAGGCTGAACGGATCTGGAGAAATCCTGACGGAATCAAAAAACCTCAATCCACGCGGACGATGTCGCGGGTATCAGCTAGTTAGATTATAATTATAGGATAAGAAATAACAAAGACGCTTTGGTAGAAAAGGTAGGTAGATATAAATCTTGAAACTAAATAATATTTGTTTCAGTACTACTCTGTCAGTAGTCATTATTTCAACCATAGATATACCGGATCCATTGCAGGAAATTTAAGTTATAACCTATTCTGTGGTTTTATTTACCATGAATTTCTTTCGCACGGTAATTTACTGGTTGGGTCCAGAGTTGGTCACACTGAAGCACAATAAGGGAATTCCCTCTGTAACTATACGTACCTAATACGTACGTAATAATAATTAAAAAATAATAATAAAATAATATTAAAACAATAATATAAATGATCTTTAATAGTTGAGGCGCGATCTCAAACTAAATAAAGATAGTTTTCGGCAAACGGGCATGTCAGTGGTGAAGCAAACGACCATCCTGACGGAGCATTAGCAGACAGGTATTCACTCATGGTCGTTTGATCCGTTTCTTAGGCCGGCCACATACATTCGGAATTCCGTTTCGAAATCCCGATTCGGAATATCGAATCGGGATTCCGGACTCGTACATCACACACATACTTTTTTTTCCGTTCGGATAACAAGGCTCAGATGTTGGGGTATCCTCTGAATTCAGATATTCTGTCAGCAAATATGGACGACTATGTTCTCATGGCGATCGCATTGTTGCTGTATCTAGCTAAGAAGAAGAAATACTTCGCCGTTACTGGGCGCATCCCATTAAAACGAGATACGTCAGCCATTTTTTCCGCTCGGAATTCCGAAACAGAAATAAATCGGACAGGACAAAGCAAAACGTTTGTGCGCAACGTGCGCGTCAAAGGGCACAAGGGTAAATAGGATTTGTCCTGTTGTAATCGTCTGTGCAGTTATACTTTAGAATTTCACTTATTATGAAATAAATAAACAGCAAAGAAAAACTTAATATTATTTACTTTTTCTTGAAGTTAGTACGACTTTGAAGTGAAGAACGGTCAATAAAGTCGGGTGAAGTATTCGTAGAGTTTAAGACTTAACACAAACTTTCACAATGAGTTTTCAGGTTTTAGAAATGCTGATGAATGCTGGTGAATAAAGGGAAGCTTTTTAATTAAATGCGCTCACTATTTAGCGTAATTAGGGTTTCCGTAATTTTTGTTTCTATGAATTATTATTGAAGTTAAACATTAAATGTCTAACAAGTATCCATACTAATAATAAATGCGAAAGTGTGTTTGTCTGTCTGTTTGCTACGCTTTCATGATCCATCTGTTCAACCGATTGAAATTTGTTACAGGGATAGTTTGTATAACGGAGAAGAAATTGTACTGGAAAATTAAAGAGTTCCCGCGGGATTCAAAAAATGCACGCGTACGAAGTCGCGGGAATCATCTAGTATTATATATGCGAAAGTTTGGAACGGCAGAACGGATATGGATAAAATCTGGCACAGAAATAGATTATAGTCTGGAATAACGCATAGGCTACTTTTTATCCCGGAAAATTAAAATGTTCCCGCGGGAACTAAAAAAACTCAATCGAAATCGAAGTTGCGGGTATCCGTCTGCTAGTATTTTAATTAATTTAAAACCTATGGACGTAAACAATATGCACGTTACTCTACACACAATTTATACCCTTTCAAAACAAAATCACGTTTTATATAATCTTATCTTACTTCTTACTATAATATTATAAATGCGAAAGTTTGGATGTATGGATGTCGGTATGGATGTATGGATGGATGTTTGTTACTCAATCACGCCCCAACAGCAGAACGGATCTGGATGAAATTTGGCACAGAGATAGATTATAGTCTGGAATAACACATAGGCTACTTTTTATCCCGAAAAATTAAAGAGTTCCCGCGGGAACCACAAAACCTCGATCCACGCGTACGAAGTCGCGGGCATCAGCTAGTGTATTAATATGATCGGTATAGGACTGTACCGCCGTAGTCCATAGGTAGGAATATAATATCCAAATATTTCAATGAATTAAATCGTTAGTAGGTACTCGTAGGTACTTATATCGGTAACTAATGTCCACAATAAATGCTGATCATGCTATTCAAATGCGGCAAAGCTTATCAAAGCAAAAGCATGTAGCACGTTTACATACTAGTCGCTCAGATATCGGAATTTATCTGCTCCAACATTAAATAAAAAATTGTTCATTTATTTTGCGTTCCAATTCTTGCAATGCTCCGTATAATTCATTGTTATCACTACTGAACACGAGTCTCTTCTCGGAATGCGAAGTGTTTCATCACAGTCCACCACTCTGGCCGAGTGCGGATTGGCAGACTTCACACGCCTTCGAGAACATTATGAAGAATTATAAGGAATTCTATAACCTAGCTAGTTGGTGTGTAAACTCGTCGGATCGAATTTGTGTAAACGTTGTTTGCCAACGTGAAATGGATACGTAACAGAGCATTAATTAAAATGTCAATCAGACTCCAATGGACGCTTTAGCTCATGTTGTATCGATTCTCGATTTGTTAAAGTTAAAATAAGCATGTCAGTGAATCTTTTAGAAAGATTTTTTACCAGACTTAAGATGTACATACTTAAGCAAGATCACAGAATAAAAATATGTCCTCTAATCTCCACAGATATTTTATTTAGTCATCTGAGGGCGAGATATTAAAGTCTACAAGTGTGTGACTTTGACGAGTGCAATATCTTGCCCTTATTTTCAAACTCCGATGGGGCGGCAATTCGACATAACCGAAGACCGACGCAGGACCGACGGCTTTACGTAGCGTGCTTGCTGTCACGAGGCTGAAATACCAATATTATCATTATCATAGAGAATTTCTACACAAAAAAATCATGACCTACCTAGCTTTATCCGGATCGACAGGAACAGAATAAGGATGCAAACCCGCGAAATTCATACTTATCAGTCATAGTCTTAGGCATTTACCATCACTTGTAAACCTACTAGGTGTTGGGGTCCCAAAGTGCTTGAATGGCGGCCTCGCCCCGGGAAGCGCAGCGTTGGACGACCCCCCACTAGGTGGATAGACGATCTCAAGCGTGTAGCTGGGAGCCGCTGGAAACAAGCAGCGCCAGACCGTGCTTTGTGGCGATCCATGCAGGAGACCTTCGTCCAGCAGTGGACGTCTATAGGTCGAGACGACGACGATGTGTCAACCTACTGAGTTTTTAAGTATTGGTAAAAAAAACAAATGTAAAAACGTAAAGTAATAATGGATGTAACTGTGGACGGGTAATACATAAAAGAAGATTAATCCGATTTAATCAATCAGAAGGGACATAAATTGGGTTAGGGAGGGCATGTCGTTCCGGTCGTGCCCCATTTTGATGAGTTAACGAAGTGATACGTGGCTAGTGGAATTCTACTCAGGTGATGTGTTCATACGTGACTAGGGTTAAGAGCACTTGTAAAGCAACTAATACAGAGTCAAAAAGGTACAAGAGTTATGGTTTTTTTGGTTGATATTTTTTCCTTTTTGAAACCATATTATATTAACCTCATGACCATAGAAATAAGTCATTGCAAAATACAACCGTTTTTAGCCTAGCCTTTATGAATTAAACATTTATAGAAGTCGACGCAGAGGTTCTTTAATGGTTAATTTCATCATACATCTTATTAATATGATAAATGTGAAAGTTTGGATGTTTGGAAATTTGTAAGTTTGTAAATTAGGATGTTTGGTACTCCTTCACACTACAACAACTGAACCGATTTGGCTGATATTTGCATAATTCGCGGGATGAAAATAAATTAAAATGTTTAAGATATTTTAGTGTTGAAATATAAGCTTAAATTTGTTTCCAAAACTCTTAAGTAATAATTTTATCAAAATCAACCAATTTTATCACTCATTTACCAACCGACTTCAGTTTATGAATAAGTTTTATAATATATTTAAATTTCAATTCAAATTCTAGTTCAAGTTATAAAGAGTGCCAAAGTACTTTCATGTTATACAGGCATAATAAGGGACCAGTTTCTTAAATAATATTTTCATAAAACCGTACAAATTAAATGGTCAGGCCTTTTCAACCTCTTCATAATAAAAGCGGAATAAAAACGTATGTATGTAGTAAGTTTAAAAGGGAAACTCGTTTAACTTTGTAGGTACACTTTTATAATTGCAGTTTTCAAAATTAATACAGCAGTCATATTTTCTAGAAGTAATTAAGAGAGGAAATTATGTGACTAAGTATGGTATAGCAATAGAAAGATCATTAATTATATCACGTACACATTTTTGAGCACGGGTCTTCTATACTTTATCAAATCAAATATAAATATTATAAATGCGAAAGTTTGGATGGATGGATGTATGGAGGGATGTATGGATGGATGTATGGATGGATGTATGGATGTTTGCTACTCCATCACGCGCCAACGGCTGAACGGATCTGGCTGAAATTTGGCACAGAGATAGATTATAGTCTGGAATAGGACATAGGCTATATAGGCTTTTTATCCCAGTAAATTAAAGAGTTCCCGCGGGAACCGAAAATCCCCAAATCACGCGGACGAAGTCGCGGGCATTAGCTAGTACTTAATATTACGAATTTGAAAGTTTGGATGGGTGGATGGATGGCTGGATGGATGTTTGTTACGATGTTCCTTTACTCTCATTGCCCGATGGGATGAAAAATTCAACAGAGAGAGATCAGGCGCAGGACCGACGAGCGCGCCAGTGCTCTTCGAGGCACGGGATCTATACATAATAGTGGGTCATAATATTTGAGCTGCAGTGCAAAACTAAAATTAGCTAAGGAAGTACGAAAACGGTCACTTTGTCGCTGACTACAAAGTGTTAAATTTCTCCACCACCGCATCTTTATCTGAAACATTAATCAAATATACTCATATCCCTTGAAAATTTATGGCTTTTCGAATGACCGCCTCTGCCTGATATTCTACTCTTTGATATTGTAAGTCGCACGTTCTCTTGCAAGTTACAACGGGTTATAATCGGTCCGATAACAATAGAATGTTTGATAGAGTACATATCTATATTTTCCGCTTTTTATGGTAGTTAGTCGGCCAGATCTACAATGTCTTAAGGTGAATTTCTCATAATAATCAATTCGCATAGCCTGTAGAGTGTAGATCATATTTTAAAGAATGATAATATGTTACATGTTACATAAGACATGAAGTTCTTACAAATATAGGACACAATTTTACATCGAACTACCTTGATCTTTAATTTAGGGACATTATCAGTATCAAACTGATATTTTCTCGTTATTCCAACCTTTAAAGGAGTTAAGTTAACAATAAATTAAGCATACAAGTCTAGTGTCTTACATAGGAAATGTTAGTGCATGTAGTTATAGGAGTGACACGCGTGAAAGACGAGACGGGACTTGAAACTACAAGAGTTGCCTGAATGTGAAGAACTAACATAAAAGCCCGAAGGCAGTTCTCAAATCTTGGCATTCGAGACGGACGTATGAACATTTTCGTAAGAACGTCTGGCAAGAATAATAGAGAACATTTACTTTCTTATTACAATGAGTATAGCAGTTAAAGGAGAATGCCAGATTCTGCCCCACCCATTTTCATAATTTACACAGAATGTAAACATTTTAAAATTATCTTAGGAATTTATGACCACGTATGATTTAATAATTATTGATGAAATAGTTGCGGATTTTAAAATGTAAAAAAAAAGTAATTCAACTCCCTCGTCCACTTCCGGTTTCTCCTGCGGCAACTTGCATTACATTCTACGCATACACGACTAATAAAACTACGAGTTGTTCAGTTTTTTAAGTAAAAAAAAACTCCTATTACATAAATCATACTACAGATCTTTGTTTAAATTCGTTATTTTGTGTTGTTAATTATTGAAAATGACACATAATTATTATTTTAATGTAAATAATAATGATTAATAATATAGTTGCATTAAAACCTTACCTTCGCATTCACGCATTTTTTGCAACGAAACGTCATTGACAATGTATTTGAAGATGTGAATGTCATTGTTTTAGTGGTTTTAGCTATGGGGTTTAGTGACATTGGCTGTTTACTGCTGTTTACCGTGGTTGTTTTGAATGTTTCACCAAGAACTTTTGCTATACTTTAATATGGATTCGATTTCGCCGACTTTACGTTATTTTCCATGGATGACCATTGCTTGCGATTTGGGCTACGACGTTGAGGTGCATAAATTGTCACCTGAGTGTAAACAGGATGCTAAGACATGTTTGTAATAACCTTGGTTGGGGTCACCATCAAAATGATATTGATGCACCGGTAGCATTTCTTGATAATGTAACGACTGATTACCTATTTAATATGAAGATTAATAAATCAATAACAGTTGTTTTATTTGCAATTAGCTAGTCTACCATTTTATCATTAAAAAAGATAGCACAAGCTTATTAACTAGGTATCATACTTCAGGTAGACATCCAGCTACGCAGGCATTTGAGTATCCTACTTCATTTTAAAGCCATAATATCTTTTGGCAAGAGCATTGTAACATTACACAGCATTTTTTTACTTATTTCACAATAATTAAAAATGCATATACCTAACCTCAAAATATTTTGAAACTTAAACTTAGTTTTAATAAAAAACCGCAAGTGTTAGAGGCTTAAAAATGTATGTTTGGTTATCAGGAATGAAAAATCTATTAAATCCTACATACGGCATGCTTGTACACGAATTTAAATAAGTGGGGTAAAGCTCCATACATAGTCTGGCATTTTCCTTTAATTTTTGGGCATTTTTTTGTTACGAGAATAGCTGAGAAAACCCATGTACTGTAGTGTACAAACAGTTACAAAAAATACGTGTAGCGTGGATGCATTGACTATTGCATAAAAGTGCCTAATATCAAAACGTGTTAAGAAGACATTGAATACTATCATACTAAAATTCTACATCAATGATACTAAAAGATTAAAAGACAAACTCGGGCGGAATGTCTGCAAATCCTTTCTCAGTGACGCTCTACGTTGTAGAGAAAATGCATTCGAAATCTAGACCTAGTAATATAACAGTCAGTCAAGCGCTCATTTAAAATTTCTTTCTTACTTGGATAACGATTAAGAAGGACGTTGGTAATATTAAGAGAGAACTTTTAGATTTTTAGCCTTTTTAGCATTCTAATAATGAAAACTGCGCATTTCTAAGTAGGTCGTAGAACAAGAACCATCCCGCGCTGTTTTCGTGACTCACTGCTCTTTTTCAACAGACCGAGTAACTGTGTCATTTGAAGAGAAAAAGATATAGTTCTTTCAGGAAATGGGCCATTCGCCGCCCTTTTCAGCTATCGGGTATTAGCAATTTGCTTTGAGAGATTTCTTTTCTCGAAAGTGGGTAAGCCGGTGGGGAAAATAAAAGGTATTTTAATCTATTTTTTTTAGATGTAGTGAATAATAGCTGGGTAAGGCATTATAATGGTTTAGATAATGGACCAACTGTACTTTACTATTATTTGTATTTCACAAAGAGGATAATAAACCTTTTAGTAAGAGCCTAATGTAAAAGCGTGCTCACCACTAGTTTTAGATTTAATTAAATTAGTATTTTCATGTTTGAAATTATTACATTTTGAAGCATAAAATCATAGTCCCAATTCTATAATATAATAACCACATCATATTTATTTTCAACTTTTACTATTTACTACATAGATACTAAGGGATCGTTCGCTATTCTATGACTTAATATCAACGATTAATTACTCGCAGTTCTACTCGTATCTATTCTACGTATTGTATGTATTAATTATTTACTAATACTCACTTTGTGGTTTCTGGAACACAGAATTTAGAATAAGTATAGAAATGCAATATATTGCCGCGTAGATGTTAGGTGTAACATGAAATATTAAATTTGTAATTGTAAAGACAGTCGTATTTGCATCTATATTTCTTGCTCTCGAAGCCTTGTTTAGTTCTTAAATTGCACTTAGATCATCAACTTCAGCCACGCCCATAATCATGATGTACAGTACACTTTGCGGTGTGATTACAAGGGGGTTACTACCATACCATCGTTTAAAGCAGTAGGTATTATTTCAATTTATGTCACGTACCTTGACGTCCCTTAAATAAGGATTATAATTCTACAACACGAACTTCAACAATATTAAAACAATACGGCTTTTAGTGATAGTAGTATATGCCTCCAGGATAAACCAATACACAAACCCAGTACACATTTATAATATTATTAAGTAGTACGCATTTATAATATTAAGTGCCTACTTATGGATTTACAAGTAAAATTCTGTGCTAGAAATATTGCTAGTCATCCTTAATTCGTTTACTTATAACAGCTATAATAGGAGCCAGGGGGCACACTACCATCGCCTAAAGTCGTATTGTTTTAATATTGTTGACGTTTATTATAATTCTTATTTTAGGGACTTTAAGGTACGTCACAATAAAATGGTCATTTTGAAATAATACTATAATAAGCGATGGTAGTAACCTCCCAATTCAAGAGAGCAGCAAAAAGTGGAACTAAACCTAGCCTGTCAGACCCGTGTCAAATAATAGAGGATTCCCTTTTGACCTCGTCTTATCTTGTCTGATTCTAAGTGAAATGAAGCTCTGTGATATATAGAAACAGTGAGAGTTGATGTATTATAGGACAACGTAAGTAGCTACTCGAATGGTGTCAAAACTTTTACGTGAATCGAAAAAACACATTTTATTTATGGAATACCATTAGAAAGCTCATGATAAACATAATAGTAGGTGTAAACAATGACGTAGTCTTAAAATTACGAGGTGTTTACTAGCAATATTACGAGAGGTAAAAATAGTTTATGTACAAAAATTATTATCGACAATTTATATTAATATCATATTGGTTTGCACTCATATTATAATTTAAATTTATACCAAAGACAAGTCTAAAGGGTGCTAAAAACCATATAAAATACTTACTTACATAGGATTTTTATTTAATTTATTGAATAAACTGAAACTGAAACTGAAAATTAATATGATTATGTAACTAAGTATGTGTTTGTTAGAAAGAGCAAACGAGTAAAAAGTAAAAAGAGTGAGTATGAGTGATAGATCTAATGAATTCCTAGTCGTAATTCTGTGTGTATAACACAATATAATATCAGCTAATTACCTACATCTCTACCCAATTACTTAGCATAGGATATGAATTTAGTGGCTGAACGGATCACTGGATGACTTCAGAACATTATACACGGTTTAAAGACCATCTCATTTCATAATGGATATCTATAATTACTGAGAATAGTGATAACGGTTCACTTAACCTGGTTTACAGCTGGCCAGTCACAGTCTGCATACATACCTAATAATATATATATATATTTTTTATTCCTCCTCCTTAAGGGAACTCCTTAATGTTCGGGAATAAAAAGTAGCATATGTCACTCTCCAGGTCATCAACTATACCCATGGCAAAAATCACGTCCATCCGTTGTTCCGTTATGGCGTGATTGAAGGACAAAGCAATAAACCAACAAAAAAAGAATTTCGCATAAATATAATATTCAAAATTTTTTATTCCAGACAAACAACTTTTTTAATCACAATGATTCAATTTATACAATAGGTTTTTTTTTAAATATATTATAGGCTATAGCGCTTGGCTGCAATCAGACTTGCATGCAAGAGGTGATGCAGCCTAAGGTGGAGCGCGCTTGCCTAGAAGGTCCTATTCACTCTTGATTTGAAGGTACCTATATTAAAAGAGGAGGGGAAAACGGAATTTCTATTTATATATTTATTTATTTTATAATCCTTTAACGGTCGGTTCACACCAAACGGAAAATCATCCCGCACATGTTTGATGTCACACAAGTATGGAGTGTAGAAGATAAGGAGTAACACCTCCTATGGATGGTTAAGTTGAAAAAGTCTCCAGTGTTTGCTGAAAATAACAGTTCAAAAACCTTCCACAGTGGCGCTGGTGTAGCAAAGGGTATGAATATTATTGTCGACTAAAATAGTTATTTATTGTTCAACAACTTACGTTGTACAAAATAATGATGAATGTTTTCTTTCCTTGTTTATTTCTCAAACCTACTCTAATAATATTTGGTGCTTCCTTTTAAATTTACCTTGATGCTAATGTGGCGCCCCCAATGTGGTACATTTCCACGGACACTTTTAATATACACAGGTTGTATGCTCTGTGCTCCATACACACAAGGTAGGAAACGCTTGTTGTCTCCACCGATTAAATGCGCAAGGATTTTGTTGGAAGTGTCTGTTTCTAAATATCCCTGAAACTTTATTTACTTATTTATTTTTTTATTTATTTTCTCATAAACACAGACTTAAAAACTAAGGAACGGAAACAACTACGTTAATATAAAAGTGTGTTGCAGCTGCTAACGCCCACCTCGAGGTTTACAAATTAGAAGAAAACAAATGACAATCAGAAAATTACGTTACGTTAGTGACAAATTAGAAAAAATTAAAAAATGAGTTAAATTTAATTCTTAATATTAATATAGATTAGGATTTCGTGTTGTATGGGAGTGAGTAAGGTCCTAAGACAAGGACAAAAGTTCGCGTAACTGGATTTTATATGTAGCCGCACGCACTAGCGCGACAGGAAAAGTACTTTGTTCCCGTCCGACGCGGATTTTTCGCTTAGGCGTTTTATACGCTTAATACTACTTAATAATAATACTTAATAATATAATTAATAATATTAATAATAATAATAATAATAGCGGTAATACTTGCTTGCCTCGGAACACATATACAGGGTGTCACAAAATACAAAACTTGTTTGGATAACCAAAAGTTATTTTCATCTTTGGAACAGATAGAATGGGGGGCTACAATAAATATGTCGTGTCCATTAACTATATACAACTACCTATACACCAAATTTGCGGAGTGCTATAAAAATTCGGTTTATAAAGTAAAAGTTAAACCAAACAATGCAAGAATTTTTAATGATTGGTTCAACAAGAAAATTAACCGAGCATGTGAGTATAGAGATGACCTATTCCTAAAATGGATAAAAAATACCAACAATTTAGTAGCTAAACAAAAATACAACCAAGCTAGAAATTATGCAAATATGTTAATTCAGAAAACTAAAAATAAAAACATCAAATCAGAAATTATTTCCAATAAAAATAACTTAAAAAATCTTTGGGATATACTTAATAGGCTCACGGGTAAGATAAAATCTTCTATAGATGAAGCCCTAGAAAGTTCTTTCGGCAGCCATGGCTACACCTGTGAAGACATAGCAAACAATTTTGCCAATACTTTCAAGAATGGTGTCAGTAAAATAATTCCTAAGTGCTCAAAACCTCTATTAGACGAAACCACTTATAGGTCTTCTGCAAATGTCTCAATGCGATTTAAGACTGCTGACCCCAAATCTGTAGAAAAAATAATTAAATCCTTAAGTAACTATAAAGCTCCCGGAGTAGACAGAATCAGAGCTATTGATATAAAAATGTTATGCAAAAAAATCAAAACAGCCCTAGCCAATCTAATAAACGCCAGTATAAACACAGGCATATACCCCCCCATACTTAAAACTGGGATAGTTAGACCGATTTATAAAAAAAGCCGTCGGGATGACTGCGATAATTATAGACCAATAACGATACTGCCTACCATTGATAAAATAATTGAAAAATATATAAGTCACCAAGTCCATACATTTTATGACGGAAACGATATATTGACAAACAATCAGTACGGATTTCAACCGAACAAGAATACGACACAATTGCTATCAGCCTTCACAGATAGTTTATTTAAACATATAGACAACAAAAAACACGTACTAGTAGTCTTTATTGATTATAGCAAGGCCTTTGATACGCTTAGACATGACAAACTTTTGCAAAGTCTCAATAACTGCGGTATCAGAGGCAAACTACTAACCTGGTTTGAAAACTATCTCCAGGATAGATCATATCGGGTAAGGGTTGGTGATGCGGATAGTTCTTCAGTCCTGGTAACAGAAGGCACTGCACAAGGTTCCGTGTTGGGACCTCTGCACTATCTCACATACGTCAACAGTCTTCCTAATATCATTAAGCAGTGTGAGATATACCAATTTGCAGATGACACCTGCCTTGTTGCCGCTGCATGTAATGTAAAAGAAGCCCTGACGCAACTTCAAACCGATTTTGACATGCTGGCAAAGTGGTCTCACGACGTCGGATTAGTACTCAATGCTAGCAAAACTAAACTAATGTACATTAGTACTAGTCAAAATAGAAGCTCTTTTAATCCAAAATTAATAGCTCATGACCATAATTGCCTTCACGTTAATAAGTCCAATAACTTGATGCCTTGTGACTGCGATGCCATTGAAATAGTAGACAAACATATATATCTCGGGCTTGTAATCGATGATCGGTTGAATTGGAAAGAGCACATTAATTTTGGGTGTAACAGGCTTAGAGGAATGCTGGCTAAGTTTACATTAATTAAACACAAAATACCCTACAAGACTCTTTTATTGTTATATAAATCTTTGGCTGAATCCGTAATATCCTATGGACTGTCAAGCTACGGAAGAACTTATAAATCACATCTAGATCGCATTTTTGCGCTCCAATTACGCATTCTGAAGGTCATAGTTCCTAAGAAAGTAAAAATAGCCTATAAAAACGATTACCGTAATCTGTTCAGTTTTTGTAAAATTATACCTATACACGAAAAAACAGAACTGACATTATTAATAGAGCATTATTTTAACGAAAACTTAAGAAAAGAAAAAACTGCAAATACAACCCGTAGCCGTAGGATTGACAGCCGAAAACTTCAATTACCTAAATATAATAACTTGTACGGGAAAAGAAGGCTAAATTATGCTATACCGAACCTCATTAATCAATTACCTGAGTCACTAAAAAATATAATAACACGTAAAAATATAAAATCTAAGCTAAAAGAATTTTATCATCAAATAATAACCGCAAAATACAATTGAACGTTTAAAGTCCACCCTTAATCTTATTCTTACCTTATTAACTAAATACCTAATTAACCTTAATAACTAATTTAATAATTATATATTATATTACCTTAATTACAATAGGCAATATTGTACTATATTATTATTCTTTACTATTCATCATTTAAGGATGATAATATATAACATAATATTACACAACATTGTTAAACCAATATTGTTTATTTAATAAAGAGTGTTGCTCAAGAATCATCCTGTATCACGAATTCACGAAGTCTGGTTTAGCCAACTGCGAAAGTATATAATTTGTGCATTCATCGTGCTTGGCGTATTGTAATGTTTTTGTCGACCTACCCACTGTTGGAGATGTTGGATTATATTTTATAAAAGATTTACAAGTATATTAACTTATTGTGTAGAAGTATATTAATTTATTGTTTGTAGGTATAATATTTGTTTTGTTTGTGTAGGTATTACTAGAGTTTAATATAAGTGGATGGGTGGAATACGTACTGAATGTCGACGGTGGCGGCGACGCTTGGTGTGCGGTAAAACTTGTAAAGTTTGTGTTCACACCAACTTATTTGTGACACAATTATTGTTGTTGTAATAAATAAATAAATAAAAATAAAAATAAAAATAAAAAAAAAATACTGGCCTGTTCCTAGTATTTTTTTTGCTCTAAACAAATCTCAAAAATGACATCAATGTGAAAATAGACATTTTCAAAAGCTTTCTCTTTATTTTCTTCTTAGGATTCAAATCGGCAGCACTGTTTCTGTCGTTTAACTTATTAATGATTGGTGCAGAAAATATATTACACTC
Source organism: Erebia aethiops (assembly GCA_923060345.2). Lineage (NCBI taxonomy): Eukaryota > Metazoa > Arthropoda > Insecta > Lepidoptera > Nymphalidae > Erebia > Erebia aethiops. Next base: position 22,690,253 of record OV281082.1, read on the forward strand.
AGTATCGTAAAAGCGTAAAGATAGGTGCTCAAAAAAAGTACTCAAAAAAGTTGTTAAAAACTCCATACTTACTTCAGAATACTTCAACCTTTAACTTTCACGCTTGATTTTGGCGTAAAAGGCTTTACATGTAGCACTCGTGGAATAACTTCAATATAAAGCGACTTTGTTTCAAGACTTTAAAAAGAAACGGTGAAAAATGGACCATTCATTCTTCTTTGAGCAAAATAAAGCTTGTAGGTACGGCTTTGAAGAAACTACATGAAGAGATACTGTTGATGTCATCAGTTAATTAGAAATACCAAATCACATAAAGGGTCAAAAAGTACAAAAAAAATCCGCGTCATTCACGTTTATTAGTAGTGCGCACACTAGAAAACCGGAAAAAATGTTTTCCCTTTTGATGCGAATATTTTGCAAACAAGTTTTGTTCTTTCCAAGTGCAGTGTGTTTTCACTGTAATAGGAGCTATTTTGATAAGTTTCACATGGTTGAATAACCTTTTCTAATTGTATATTATACTCGTAGATATGTAATGATAAAAAATCGATTGATACAAAGGTACAATTAGTAAGATTATTTATTCAACATAATAATATTATGCTACATACCTACAGCTACCAAACGTAGTAAAGTGGAATGAACATTTGTCAGATGAAAACATAAATTCCGTACCCAAACCTGGATTATCTGAAACGGGGAAGAAAATCGTGAATCGAGCGTTCATACTTGATATAAACGTGTTTATCTCACGATAGAATCTAACCTGAGCTCACATTTGGGCAAAACATACCTGCCTATACTATAATAATAGGGTCTTCATGTTCCGATATCTATATTAATATTATAAATTAAAATGTCTGTCTGTCTTCTGCACTTTTAAGATCCATCGGTTCAGCAAATTTGGACAGAGTAATTAATATAGTCCATACTTCTAAACTTCTTACCCATAACATCACCAATGCTGGGAGGTATAGGTAAATGCAAACTTGTGTATGTCTGTGCATAACAACAATAGGGATGATGAAAACTAAATCAAATCAGCAATCAAACTTAACACTTTGTATGAAATACATAATTGTGACTTTATTAAATTCCTACGCACTTTTTTCTTTAATCTATAGTTTAAAATGGTTATCAAACTTTAAACTGACGGAGGGTTAATATTCAGTAAGAAATAATTTTTGACATAGACATCATCCATTTTTCATATCTCCACAGCTGATTCAATTATGATGAATTTTGGCACAGTGATAGGCTGCATCCTTGAGACAGACTCAAAACATCTTAATCAGAGGTTTGCCGTAGAATTTCCGAAAATCCTCTGCATTAAGTTAATACAAACATAGTACACATCAAAACAATCATAAACAAAGTTTAGTATGGAATTATCGATCCAAAAACCGCGTTATTAAGTTACAGAGTACAAGTAAATCGTCGTTTTGCTTGCATGTTTACCGCTCCAAGATTCGGCAGTCTCTCTCACTGTTTACCGCGACATTACTTGATTAATTGCCAACGATGTCTTCCATCCCGAGTCTTGATTGATTACTCTGTAATCTTGTTTGTGACTTGACTGATGTTCGGTTATTGTATCAGAGATTCTCATATTTTTATTAAAGGCACTCATTAGGGGAACAGAGATATAAGAAGAAAAACGAAAACTCATTAGAAATTAAGAAAACTTTTATCAAGATTATTTAGAGCACTTGTATTTGCATGTAAGTAAATACTAGGCAAATAGCTGTACACCAATATTTAAGGTAATTTCACAGACAAACATAATATTATGGGGTACAACTGTATTAAGAAAGCTTGATGTGAAACTACCATTAAATTAATATTTTGTTCTCTTTCTTTCAGTGCTAAGTTATACTTACATTATTTCACACTTTCCATAAATTATATGACGGCTGAATAGTGTCGAAATTTAAGAATGGAAAATATATTATGAAGGAATACGAAAGAAACAAAATTTACTACGACTAACATACGAGTAAAACATGAAAGAAAATAGGGTGTTTCTCAGGTCTACCTTTCACATTATTGTTTTACTTACGAAACAACAAATGCGATTGATTGAGAGCAAAACAATTGAAATGAGCAAGAATAAAATCGGGACAAACGTATAAAGTCCGTAGCAGATGGATTGCCCGAGTTGCGGCAAGCGGCAACTCTCTTGACAGATTACACCGGCTGGAAATAAATCAAAATGTCTATCACCTTCACTCTGCGTAGCTTTATTTATCTACACAGAATGTACGTAGAACAAGAACATTAAGGAAAAATCCATACCAGATAATATTGTAAATGCAAAAGTGTATCTGTCTGACTTAAACGGATCTTGTCGAAATATGGCGCAATGCACAAAGGTAGCTTACATACAGGAGATATTATATTGTTCATAAGACTTTGAAAAAATACCATAATCACACGGATGAAGTTGTAGGTATCTACTAACACCTCTACTATTTTAGGCCCGTAAATGTCAGCTAAGAACAAAATCTCAGGCATTTTTCAACCTATGCTTAAGACCGGTTTTTACTTTTAGCATATTATATTGAGCGCTAATTAAGGATTTAATGTTTTTTCGTTGTTCAATGATAAGAGTAAGTCATTAAACCACAAAAAAAAATCAAATCATTAATTATTACCCTTAAGTGAGCAGATCGTCGGGAAAAAGCTTGTTGTTTTATATTGTAGCTCCGATGTGATAATGTTCCGTTGATGTGCTACTAAGAAAATATGTTGGCAATTTGTATGAATTATTCATGTCATAAAATATGCGTCTAATACATTTTGACTGTCAGTTGAACCAACAAAAGATGTTTATTTTCTGTTAAATTAATGCTCATGGAGTAGCACCAGACTAACATTAAATTAGCAGCCATTATTTTCTTTACTTGATTAAAAAAATATAATTTTGGAACATAAAACTTCTTTGTCTTTCAGGTTTCAATGGTCAGGACATTTTGTACGATACATGGAAGACACAAGAGCCCGAAAATGTTTGCTGGATGACAAATCATCTGCCGTGGAGGCTCAAGAAAACCTAGAAGCTTATGGATTGACGGAAAAATGACAATGAGATTTTTGGGAGTCCGGAGCTGGAATGATGATGATGGTGATGATTTCAGTAGTAGTAGTTGTAGTAGTTTGCATCTTAGCACATATGTAAAAAATTATACACAAAAAACAATAAGACAGCAAAGTATGGTAATGAGCAAAGGTATCATATTATTATCAGTTTATGACTTCAAGGCTGAATCAAACAAAATTCGGAAAGGCAGTTTGACACAACGCAAACGTTTCAACGTGGCCTATGTAATTCAAGGCATTGCATTTACTCGCCATCGCTGCTACACCACGCTAGAATATGTCTAAACTTCAAACAATTACTCGTAGTTTAAATAGATATAATTGTCTGGAATACTGCCTTTTAGATATTACTGTTTTTGTGTTGTTGTCTGGTGGACATAAACGTCACTCGCTCTTAAATCAGTAGACACTACCCCGACAAGACGAAATGTCGTTAACCTTCGTATCCGTTGTAAGTCTGGACGTTTTGCGTAGACTATTCAGTCTGCCCGGTCGCTATAGAAGTCTGCTCTTACGTAGTAAAACCTTGTTAGTTTTAGATCAGCAGTGAAATATTCAAACTTAGCTTTATTCATAAATCTTCTTTTAGTTGGTAGTACATACGTGTACAACACCAATAAAGGCAATTTTAACAGATTTTCATGAAATTCGTTTCAAAGATTGTAGATATCCCAGGAAAGGACATAGGCTAATTTTTATCCCGAAAAATTAAAGTTCCCGCGGGAATAAAAAATACTTTATCCACGCGGACGATGTCGCGGGCATCGCCTCGTATGGTAATAAATAAGAAAAGTTTTTGTACTTTCGCACCTTCTTATTCCGAAGGTAAACTTGTCCCATATTACATTGGTCTAATAATTCACAAAACACATTTCAATTTATAAAAACGTTTACAATATAACTTTTTATCCCGTATAACTAAATCAAGATTTCAAATATTTCTTGTAGACATCAAGGGATATTGTAATAAATTTAGACAAGCTTAGCGTCTAACACACGTTCACATTTTGCTGTATTTCAAAGCCTTTACCGGTCATATAATATAACAAAGTTGGAATACAATACGCTTGGGGCAGTAGCTGTATACGTTTTCAGACATGTAATACGCTTGAAAGATCACAAAACAAACTGAAATCTTAGATTTCTGAGAGATTCAAGCTAGTTCAACAGTTATAAATGCTAATAGGTCATGCACTTGTGCTAGCCAGCTATATTTTAGCTGTATATTGTGGCCAAATCTGTATAACACAAACTCTTAACTGCGAACTAAACTCTTAAATGACTGCTTTAAATTTAGTCTGTCTTTCTGTCCCTTTTCGCAGGGAGTATTATGAAAGGAAAAATATTTTAATGGTGTCATTTTAGTTCAGTTTATAGGTCGCGTACTACAGAATCAGTCCCTTCAAATAAAATAGTGAAATATTATCAAATCAAATCAAATAAATATTATAAATGCGAAAGTTTGGATGGATGGATGAATGTTTGTTACTCAATCACGCCCGAACGGCTGAACAGATCTGGATAAAATTTGGCACAAAGATAGATTATAGTGTGGAATAACACAAAGCTACTTTTTATATATATAATATCTACCTACACTAATATTATAAAGAGGAAAGATTTGTATTTTTGTATGTAACGAATAAACTCAAAAAGTACTGGACCGATTTTAATAATTCTTTTTTCATTAGAAAGCTACATTATCACTGAGTAACATAGGCTATATTTTATTTTAAAAAAATTAGAGATCTTTACGAAAATTGCAATAATGTGAACTAAGTCGGAAAAAATCGTCTCTTCTGAGAGCTTACGCGGCGTGCGCTGCGTAAATAGTTAAAGTTACGCGAAAACAATGTATAGTGGAATTGTTCCTCTTAAAAAGTTCTAAAAAAAAGTCCGCGATAGCATATATCTATCTTTTAAGGTTGACTCACAATAACCATTTTTATGATTTTCAAATTTGGTCTAAACCAATGCTTTACTTGCGAAGGTGTTTTTACCGACATAGTATTAATCCTTATAAAAATAAATATATTAATCATCTCAAGTATTTAACTAAGATAAAAATTGTCCTTTACACCATTTAATTTAGATGAATAGCTTATGAGATATCATAGAAATAATGATCTTACAATGTAATATTAAAATGTAAGCTGCCCACTGCCCACTGGCTATATTGGGTAGGTATATATTAGGATTATTAGTGCTACCCGTGCGAAGCCGGGGCGGATCGCTAGTATTATATAAATCATGCTGCTAGCTGTATAGGACAAAAAAAAGACGTATCTACTTAATATTTTTACTAAGTTTATAAACCCACTGGGTTTGTTATTTTATAAAGCGCTTTAACTAGTATTATTTGATTGGCGGTCAATTAAAGTTAACTACAAGCCCGCTACAACCCCGAGCTTTCTTCTTAAAAGCAAAGTTAGAGAACTTCGAAGTCATTAACTTGACCTAAGTTCGTAACTTCGCTTGACTCGCCGCTGCAATAGTTAAAAAGGCACACTGTAATAGAGTGCAGAATGTGTTTGTAACCGGCATTAAGGGAATTTAATGTGAGCGAAAAGAGAAATGTTCAGTGATTTTCATGAAATTGACGATTGGAATAGAAACGTTTGACGTGGAACATGGAGTAAATAGAGTAAAGATCGTGTAGAACAATAAAATATGTAGAGTTATCGATGTAAAGCTTAATGTTTATTTTGTTTATGTCGCTGTGTTATGGTTGGATGGCTGATTGGTCTGTCATTTCGTTTGGTTTGTAGGTACGAGTATTTAATGTTGGATTTTTTTAGATTTAGGTAATTTAGGTATTTGCGGTAACGTTTGAAACTATTTATAAATCGAATCTGGCTTTGTATGAGTAGCTCTTATAGATATGTTTTGCAGACTTAAATAAGTCATGTGAAAAAGTATTTTGCAAACGAACCTATCTTTTGAAACATTTTTATGTGTCATTGATCTCTTATATTTAATCTTACTTAATATTATAAATACGAAAGTTTGGCTGGATGGATGTATGGATGTTTGTTACTCAATCACGCCCCAACGGCTGAACGGATCTGGCCGAAATTCGGCAGGGATAGATCATAGTCTGGCACATAGGCTACTTTTTATCCCGGAAAATTGAAGAGTTCCTGCGGGAACCAAAAAACCACGCAGACGAAGTCGCGGGCATTAGCTAGTCTCTTATATTTAAACACTGTGTAATAGGCATGATGACAGTAACCGAGAATCAATGAAATTATGAATTTATCTAATGAAATAGGATTCGTGGATTATAAAAAACGTATTTATTTTTCTATTTCGAGTGAGATTGCTATTTATTTTGATAAAATAAAATTATAAAATACAGCAATCCGCCATATTGGTTAAAACACCAAGATGCGAATGACGTCACAATGGTTTGTTTTCGAGCTTTGACAATCACACTATTGCTTACTGCACACTGCACAGAGTACATTTTTAACAAGTAATAAAATTAAAAATTTTAAAAAACCCACGACGAACTACAGAGCTCCATTGAAACAACAATTAGAACTTAGCAAAAGTATATATAAAATAATATCTAAAACACAAAACTGCATATTTGCCGGCTCAGTAGTTCTTTTGACAGCGTGGTGGACTATGGCCAAACCCTTCTCATTCCAAGATAAAACTTGGGCTTAGTAATGAGCAGAGGTGTCAAATAGTGTTAAATTTTAATATTCTGATAAAAATTGTTTAAAAAAATGTGATCACTTAAGGAGTTCCCATAACCGCCTCCTGGCTCCATCATAAGACCCTGAGCAGCATCTAGGTACAAAGTGCTAGTTAAGACAAATCAAAAGAGTCCAAACACGACGGGTTTACGATAAGAACTTAAGGAGTTCCTATGACCACCTCCTGGCTCCATCATGAGACCCTGGGCAGCATTTAGGTACAAAGTGCTAGTCAAGACAAATCAAAAGAGTCCAAATACGAAGGGTTACGATGAGAACTTAAGGAGTTCCCATGACCACCTCCTGGCTCCATCATGAGACCCTGGGCAGCATCTAGGTACAAAGCGCTCGTCAAGACAAATCAAAAGAGTTCAAATACAACGGGTTTACGATGAGAACTTAAGGAGTTCCCATGACCACCTCCTGGCTCCATCATGATACCCTGGGCAGCATCTAGGTACAAAGCGCTAGTCAAGACAAATCAAAAGAGTCCAAACACAACGGGTTTACGATAAGAACTTAAGGAGTTCCTATGACCACCTCCTGGCTCCATCATGAGACCCTGGGCAGCATCTAGGTACAAAGTGCTAGTCAAGACAAATCAAAAGAGTCCAAACACGACGGGTTTACGATAAGAACTTAAGGAGTTCCTACCACTTACCAAATCACTAGCTCAGCTTGGTTGTCTATGGTCCTAAAATATATCCAAGAACCTTCTCACAAGCTATACATATCTGATGCAAAAAACCGCATCTCAATCGGCCCAGTACTTTTTGAGAAAAATGGTAACATATTGAAAAATTGAAATAATAGACTACAGCTCAGCTTGGTTGTCTATGGTCCTAAAATATATCTAAAAACCTTCTCACAAGCTATACATATCTAATGCAAAAAACCTCATCTCAATCAGCCCAGTACTTTTTGAGAAAAATGGTAATATACTGAAAAATTAAAATCATAGACTACAGCTCAGCTTAATTGTCTATGGTCCTAAAATATATCTAAGAACCTTCTCACAAGCTATCCATATCTAATGCAAAAAACCACATTTCAATCGGCCCAGTACTTTTTGAGAAAAATGGTAACATTGAAAAAATTAAAATCATAGACTACAGCTCAGCTTGGTTGTCTATGGTCCTGAAATATATCTAAGAACCTTTTCACAAGTTATCCATATCTAATGCAAAAAACCGCATCTCAATCGGCCCAGTACTTTTTCAGATAAATGGTAACATATTGAAAAATTAAAATCATAGACTACAGGTCAGCTTGGTTGTCTATGGTCCTAAAATATATCTAAGAACCTTCTCACAAGCTATACATAGCTAATGCAAAAAACCGCATATTAATCGGTCCAGTAGTTTTCCAGGAAAACGGTAACAAAAAAGTGCACAAACAAACAAACAAACAAACACACAACCTCTTAGGGCAAACACATATACCGTCTCCGTTTCGTCGAGGGTAAAAATAATAGTGACGTCACAAACGACGCTATGACACCGGGGAGCGTTTTGGCGTGAATTTTAAAATTTAAATTTCAAATGCCAATATTATCTACCAAACCTTATTTTTCTGCTGAAATAAGATATTTTTTCGAAATAGTAGATACTTCCGAACATAATCTGACCATTTTTCTAAAACAGACATCATGCCTATTCTTAATAAAATTATTCTACCATGAAGTTAATAAAATATCAATCATGCTTTTTATAAAATATTTTGCACAAGGGAGGATTGATTTTATACAGAAGAGCAGAAGCGATCAACAATCGACCATATTCGCAAATGAATATCGAATGAATAATCGTAAATGAAATGAATATGGGTTAGGTACAGCCATTTATTTTCTAGCGCCACTAAAAAGCAATAACATACGACCCTTAATCCGTACATTTACAAAATGTACGAGTGTATCCACATAAAACTTGAGGGAATTGTTTTTAAATGTTTTGTTTCTACGATTCCGCGGCCCGCGGGTCGGGTTCCATCCATCCATCCATGAGATAAACATGTTTATGTTGGGCTTCAGTATTTTAACCGAGATTTTCTTTCCTATTTCAAGTAATCTTAGCAGGGTTCGTAACATTTTTGGGTGAAAAAGGTCAGTTATACTAACGGCTTCATTAAATAAGTAGAATTTTTATTCAGAAAAGCTGGATTTCAACGTGGTACAAGACATGGTCCTGAGATTGCACGGCGCGGCATGCAAATAAACTATGAAATTAAACTATCAAAAAATAATATGCCTTTATAGATTTTTTTGTTCTACACAGTTTCGATACTTCCATCCAGTTAAATAATGACAATTTATTGATAATTAAACAACATGTACAAAATCATATACCTACTACTCCTTAAAACTAGACAAAGTTGTTATGCTCCCAATATATGAATTTTAAAAAAATAAAGTGAAACGATGTGATAGCAATGATATTATAGCAAGCGATGTTTTAATAGGCATGATGACGGTAACCAAGAATCAATGAAATTATGAATCTATCTATTGAAATAGGATTCATGGACTATAAAAACATATTTTTTTTCCTATTTCGAGTGAGATTGATATTTATTTTGATAAAATAAAACTATAAAATACAGCAATCCGCCTTAATGGATTAAACACCAAGTAGCGAATGACGTCACAATTGTTTGTTTTCGAGCTTTGACAATCACACTTTTGTTTACTGCACACTGCACAAAATGCATTGGCAAAAACAATAGTGACGTCACAAACGACGCCATGACACCCGCGAGTGTTTTGGCGTGAATTTTAAAATTTTAATTTCAAATGCCAATTTTATCTTAATATATTGTACATCACTCAGAAAAGTTATAAGTTCATGCCCGTGAATCCAACCATAGGAACTCCGACATAAACAAGAAACCAGACGTCTAACAGTGGAATTCATAAACGCTTGAAACGCGCGCCACCGAGACATTTCAGGCGCTATGTGTCGAATTCGAGCTTTTTGCATTTCATAGTCGTAAGATACTCTCAATTTGGTCGCTAGCAGCGACTGAATACTGATTCGCCGAATTCCGTCAACCAATCCATCAAACAGTGCCAAAGTTTTGAAGGGAAGTTTTGTTCTGTTTTAAAAGGGAAACCAACAATTCCTTCTCTTCCGCAGAAAATGGAAATTTTGCTACCAATGCCATATTATTTGTTTGTGTTTCACGCGTGTCAGAAACATATCCTATACCTCAGAAAGATGTATCAAGTACCATAGACACCTCATTTTTACCAAATCCATAGAGCTTTTTTACAGATAACACATAAAATAAGTGACAATATTAATATATTCTTCATTCAGTTAAGTGATTCTTTGGAGAACGTTTATGAATTGCAACAAAGGTTCATTCGACATTCAATCGCTTCGCGAATCGTGAACGGCATTTTTGCGGAGACTGTTTACCCAACGATTATGAATTCCACTGTAAAACCACTACTTAAACCTGAGACTGAATTTAAATTGATAAGATACAAGAAACCCCGCATGGTCGTCACTTTACTCCGTCTATGAGTGCTGCCTGCTCGTTCGGTCTCACCCTGAAACGTAATGACACAACCTAATTGTGTTTGTTTCAGTCAAATTACTCAGTCGGAATGAGTGGCGTCGTTAATCGTCGTTTTCCCGTTCCATGCTATAGGCAGGTATAGATATATCCGGCTGTAATTAGCAGCCAAATGGTACCAATTATACTTACTAGCTATCTTTGACGAATAAGAAAACCCACAGATTATTAATCAATCGGTTGGAGTAGGTTTTGGCGTATTGATTTTTCCCAGTCATTCATTTACCGGCACATGAATTCTACGGCCGGATCTGTTGGCCAATGAAGCGAACTTTTAGTGAGACAGGTTCATTTTTATTTTAGATGACCTTATAGCTGCATAGCTTAACATTTAAGTGATGTTATAGTTTAATTATTTACAGGCTCACAGCTGTTATCACAGTAGTGTGATGATGTCATAATCACAATTTTTAATAAATTTTTGTCAAGTTTAAACTAAACGCGAGGTGTCTTAGCACGTCTTGGTCTGAGGAGGAGTTAAAAAAAACTGTTTTTTTTTAATTCAACTACAAGCGACCCTTGACTGCGATCTCACCTGATGGTAATTGACGGTAGCGGGCTAACCTGTTAGGTGTATGACCGTTATATTAAACCCATACCCCTAGTCGGTTTCTACTCGGCATCGTACCGGAACGTAATCACTTGGCGGCAGGTAGGTACGTCTTTACCGGTAGTGTGGTAACTAGCCACGGCCGAAGCCACCGGACCAGAACAGAGAAAATTCAAAAATTATATACCTACTAGCTATTACCCGCGGCTTCGCTCGCGTGGCTCAAGGGAACAATAAATCAGTTTTTGTTAGAAAACTGTATTTAAATTAAGCATGCAAGAGGATGCCATGGAGAAGAATATTGAGACGTTCAGTATCGACGTATTTCATCGATAGGCAAGAGCTAGATTTTTCATGCTCGAAAAATATTCGGAAAAAATTATTCACGATATCTACGAAAGAAAACAATGCTATAGGTAACCGGTTATACAGATTCCTGATTATACAAACGATGTCGCACAGTTGCAGCAGCATGTAACCGATTAGTCCATCGGATACTACTGGAACAATTACATTACGCCGCAAAGAAGAAGGGAGGAGTATATTTAGTCAGTGGACAGTTATGGACACAGGAAAGAGCATTATTTTAACACGCTACTGTAAACAACATGCTATCCTGTGGGATCTATTAGATTTTCCGGGACATAAAGTAGTCTCTCCAGGTCCTCAAATATACCCATGCGAAATCACGTCGATCCGTTGCGCTATTGCCGCCTTATTGAAGAACAAACATGAGAAAAATAGCATACTATCCCGCAGGAACTGTAGGTTTTCCCGCGATAAAAAGTAGCCTATGTCACTCCAGAACATCAAATATATCCATAAAAAATATCACGTCGATCCGTTGCGCCGTTGCCGCCTAATTGAAGAACAAAAGTGAGAAAAATTGCATACTATCCCACAGGAACTGTTTCTTTCTCCGGGATAAAAAGTAGCCTATGTCACTCTCCAGTTTCTCAATTATACCCATGTAAAAAATCACGTCGATCCGGTGTGCCGTTGCCGCCTAATTGAAGAAAAATGCGAGAAAAAGAGCATCCTATCCCACAGGAACTGTTTGTTTTTCCGAGATAAAAAGTTGCCTATGTTACTCTCCAGTTCCTCAATTATACCCATGTAAAAAATCACGTCGATCCGGTGTGCCGTTGCCGCCTAATTGAAGAACAAATGCGAGAAAAAGAGCATACTATCCCACAGGAGCTGTTATTTTTCCGGGATAAAAAGTAGTCTATGTCAATCTCCAGTTCCTCAATTATAACCATGTAAAAAATCACTTCGATCCGGTGTGCCGTCGCCGCCTTATTGAAGAACAAATGCGAGAAAAATAGCATCCTATCCCACAGGAACTGTTTGTTTTTCCGAGATAAAAAGTAGCCTATGTCACTTTCCAGTTCCTCAATTATACCCATGTAAAACAACAAATGCGAGAAAAAGAGCATACTATCCCACAGGAACTGTTTCTTTTCCGGGATAAAAAGTAGCCTATGTCACTCTCCAGTTCCTCAATTATAACCATGTTAAAAATCACGTCGATCCGGTGTGCCGTCGCCGCCTTATTGAAGAACAAATGCGAGAAAAAGAGCATCCTATCCCACAGGAACTGTTTGTTTTTCCGAGATAAAAAGTAGCCTATGTCACTCTCCAGTTCCTCAATTATACCCATGTAAAACAACAAATGCGAGAAAAAGAGCATACTATCCCACAGGAACTGTTTCTTTTCCGGGATAAAAAGTAGCCTATATGTCACTCTCCAGGTCCTCAAATATACCTATGCAAAAAATAACATCGATCCGTTGCGCTCTTGCCAAATAATTGAACAACAAATGCGAGAAAAAGAGCATACTATCCCACAGGAACTGTTTGTTTTTCCGGGATTAAAAGTAGCCTATGTCACTGTCCACGTCCTCAAATATACCTATGCAAAACATCACGTCGATCCGTTGCTCCGTTGCTGCTTAAATGAACAACAAATGCGAGAAAAAGAGCATACTATCCCACAGGAACTGTTTCTTTTTCCGGGATAAAAAGTAGCCTATGTCACTCTCCAGGTCCTCAAATATACCTATGCAAAAAGTTACGTCTATCCGTTGCGCCCTGCCGCTTAAATGAACAACAAATGCGAGAAAAAGAGCATACTATCCCACAGGAACTGTTTGTTTTTCTGGGATAAAAAGTAGCCTATGTCACTCTCCAGGTCCTAAAATATACCTATGCAAAAAATAACATCGATCCGTTGCACCCTTGCCGCATAATTGAACAACAAATGCGAGAAAAAGAGCATACTATCCCACAGGAACTGTTTAGTTTCCCGGCATAAGCCTATATGTCACTCTCCAGGTTCTCAAATATACCTATGCAAAAAATCACGTCCATCCGTTGCTCCGTTGCCGCCTAATTGAACAACAAATGCGAGAAAAGAGCATACTATCCCACAGGAACTGTTTGTTTTTCTGGGATAAAAAGTAGCCTATGTCACTCTTCAGGTCCTCAAATATGCCTATGCAAAAAATGACGTCGATCCGTTGCGCTCTTGCCGCATAATTTAACAACAAATGCGAGAAAAAGGGCATAGTATCCCACAGGAACTGTTTGTTTTTCTGGGATAAAAAATAGCCTATGTCCTTCCCCGGGATACAACCTATCCCTGTACCAAATTTCATCAAAATCGGTTGAACGGTTGGGCCGTGAAAGCGTAGCAGACAGACAGACAGACAGACAGACAGACAGACAGACAGACACACTTTCGCATTTATAATATTAGTATGGATTCCCAAATTGACCCTGCCGGGAATCGAACCCGGGCCCTCCCACGTTAAGACGACAGCGCTCTAAACTGCGAGAGAGAGGTCATCAGTTCCTCCAGTTCATTCCGTATAAATTAACAAACAAAACCTGAACGCAATGTCTGTACTCAGTCTGCTTAGTGTAATGGCACCATTTGGCTGGTAATGATTTCAGGGAGCGTGTCGATTAACGACACCGCTTGCCCGACTGAGGACTTCGACTAAAACAAACACAATTATGTAATGCCCGGTACTTGGGGCTCTGTGAATTCCTTACTCTGTGCTAGGGGGCATAACTAAGCAGATTTGCTGTAATTGTTTGCCTATTTTTTTTTATTCCACTACAAGTTAACCCATAACTGCGATCTCACCTGGAGGTAAATGATGATGCAGTCTAAGATGGTGGGTTTTATATTACTTGGATAAGGGTCTAATATAACTAGGTTAGCCCACTACCAAACGTTTTGCGGTAAAATCGATTTTGAATAACGTTAGAAAAGGTACAAAAACATACGAATACCCTAGCGAATGTTTTCATTGTTGTAGATAATGGAAAAAATAACAAGGCCCCTTTTGTAGGCATTGTAAAAAATTGTTTTGAGTACTTACGTATGTTTATTGAACGCTTGTTTATAGTAATAAATTTATGTTCTCGTAGGTGCCTCTTTTCTTTCTGAATTTTTGAGGAATGCCTAAAACGGGTTGGTATTCAATGGGTAAAACCTGGAAAAGAGTATAGAGACACAATTAATAAAAGAGATTCGAGATTAAGAGAGAGATTGTGACTCCCGTGGAAATTCTTTCATTTTCCGGGAAAAAATGTAGTCTATAACATTCAGCGTATGATCTCCATTCCAAATTTTAGCCAAATCGGTTAATTCGTTGTGACCTGAAGGAATTGGGCGTCAGGCACGAAACTAGCGACGGCCGAGCGACAGCGACAGTGGGGCGATGTGGTCCGAGAGCTGGCGACGAATTTTGGGAAGGTCCTTTAGGCAAGCTGAAATTGTGATAAAATATAATTTCGTCAATTGCCGAATCCAGCTCTGCCAGTCTGGTTGACGTTGAGTGTTTGCGGTTATTTCGCTACTGCGCAGCATATAACATTTGCAAAATAAACAAAAACTATTTTTTTGGCAACTTGATTATTTTTATCTTTTATCTTTTTTAGTACTTATAGAACCCAAAAAATATCACAGACGTTTTTGTCGGTTATAAAGTAATAACCAGACCTATTCAAAATCTAAATATATATAAATCACGTGTCACGTTGTTTGTCCGCGATGGACTCCTAAACTACTTAACTGATTTTAAATTAAATTTGCACACCGTGTGCAGTTTGATCCAACTTGAAAGATAGGATAGCCTTACATCTTAATTTATAGCCGCAATATTATTTTATGTCGGATTTGCAATGTAAGACGGAGAAAAAACGGTCGAACGAAAACGTTTCTTACGAAAAGCTCATTCCACGCGGACGAAGTCGCGGGTATTATTTTATTAAAATTCAGCCAGCTCTCCGACTAATCGCGTCGCCCCGCTGTCGCCGTCGCTAATTTCGTGCCCTAAACTCGTACACTAAAGAAACTTTCAACTTTTGACATTTATAATGTTAGTAATAAACATTTTCAAGTTTAGATTATTATATTTGAAGTATATTCATGGAAATATAATTCAAACTGCGGTAGTTCACAAAACCTTACGTAAGAGCTCTTTGTGGGAAGAAAAGAAATTTCCCTGAAATATTAAAACTCTCTTTGAAGTCAAAAGAAGCTAGAAATAAAATAAAGCTTGAGAAAAACAGAAATCAACAGCGAATGCTAAAAAACAATTCCACGAAGGTACTTCATTGGTACCTACATTGAAATTTTAAGTTTGTGCCAATTATCTGAGTGTACTATTTTAACTTTAATAATATAATAATATAAGCCTTTATTACTGAATTTTGTTTTGTTATTATTTACATTTTCATATAAATAAATTAATTAAACTAAGACACTAGTAGATATTTTGTTTTATTCATCCAGTTTGCCCATGGGCATAGGCCTCCTCCAGGGCTCTCCATAATAATTTTATTTTAACTTTATGGACGATTAATTAAAGTCACATAGTTAGGAACGTCTTACTGATGATTGAAGTCTTTTAATAAATCGGGAACTAAGTAGCACAGACTAACGGAACAAAAATGGCGCTCAGTGATTCATCAGTAGGTGTTTAATTGACTGGATAGTAGGTAACTACCATAGTTACTATCCAGTCAAATCCAATAATAAACAGGTTTGAGAAATGATTGTAAACTGTACGATACCGCATAAATGAAGGTTGCTAAAAATTCCGATTAAACTATTTGATTTAACGGAATGTAAAATATGTAGCTGATGCCCGCGACTTCGTACGCGTGGTTTAAGTTTTTTTTATTCCCGCGGGAACTCCTTAATTTTCCGGGATAAAAAGTGGCCTATGTCACTCTCCAGGTCCTCAACTATACCCATGCCAAAAATCACGTCGATCCGTTGCTCCGTTGCGGCGTGATTGAAGGATAAACCAACAAACAAACACACTTTCGCATTTATAATAATATAATATGATTATAATAGTAGTAGGTATAATATTATATCACCTGAAAGACCATCTCCAGCTATAACTGTCTACCAAATTTCGTCAAAATCGATTTAAAGGATGGGTCGTGAAAAGTTATAGACACCGACAGATAGACATACTTTCTCATTTCAAATACTAGTATGAAAATATGCATTCTCATACAATGCTCCTGCCGGTAAACCCGGACCCTCCCATTTACCACATTGCTATTCAATTAGTTCAAACAAGTGTTTAACATGTAGGTATTTTTAACCGACTTCCATAAAAGGAGGTTCTGAATTCGGCGCGTATTTTTTTTTTAAATATATGTCGTCTCCCCCTAGTTTTTATGAAGACCAATCACTCAAGGCGTCAATCAACGGTGTATTCAACAATATATGGCGATGTCAAAAGGGAAGTCCCGATCATTTGACACGGGTTTGACGGCGAAAGTTTTACAGTGGAATTCATAATCGTTGGGTAACCAGTCTCCGCAAAAATGCCGTTCACGATTCGCGAAGCGATTGAATGTCGAATGAACCTTTGTTGCAATTCATAAACGTTCTCCAAAGAATCACTTAACTGAATGAAGAATATATTAATATTGTCACTTATTTTATGTGTTATCTGTAAAAAAGCTCTATGGAGTTGGTAAAAATGAGGTGTCTATGGTACTTGATACATCTTTCTGAGGTATAGGATATGTTTCTGACACGCGCGAAACACAAACAAATAATATGGCATTGGTAGCAAAATTTCCATTTTCTGCGGAAGAGAAGGAATTGTTGGTTTCCCTTTTAAAACAGAACAAAACTTCCCTTCAAAACTTTGGCACTGTTTGATGGATTGGTTGACGGAATTCGGCGAATCAGTATTCAGTCGCTGCTAGCGACCAAATTGAGAGTATCTTACGACTATGAAATGCAAAAAGCTTGAATTCGACACATAGCGCCTGAAATGTCTCGGTGGCGCGCGTTTCAAGCGTTTATGAATTCCACTGTTAGTTCCACTCCTTTGCAGTTTTATTGAACTGGCTACTGGCTCCATTCGAAACTTTTATTGAACAAATTGTGCATGACTTGCTTTAGCTTGGAACGGACACGTTGAAATATTAATTGAAGCTCTAGGTTCTCTACTTTTTTTTTACGATACGGGTCACTTTTGTACTCTTTTATTACACGGTGTGAGTTACTAGGCTACTTAAGTCACACGTGATGTATATTGGATACTGGCTTCCGCAGTTTTATTGAAGTGAAACTTCTTTAGAATCGTTGTAATTTGAAAATTCGATATAACTAAAAAGCGTCACAAAAAAAAATCATAATAGGATTTAGCCTGCGAGAAAATGAGATAGAATACAAGTTATACATATTTATCTCATTCTCTCAATGGCTACTTTTCTGAAGTTTTACTTCTGCCGTGTGTGAATTGCACACACACTGTTTTTTTTAAATGATTATACGATTTGCTTATACAATTATTTGGACTCAGGTTGTTCGCTACTCTAGAGACTATACCTACCTACCCATACTAGGTCTGTATTAATAAACCAATATTATCAGCTAAGAACGAGTTCTCAAGTATATTGGTCAATCTATACTTTTTTTTTTCTCAATTTTTTTTAGGGGTTTTGTCAATTCTGACTATGTCACCCCCTTAAGGTCAACAGCATGCACTAAACAAACTAAAATAAGCACATAAAGAAGCCACTTATACATTACCACATCCTTGTGACCGACCGCGCCTCCCTTGACAGCGGGGCAGCTACCAGGCTATTGCACATACCCACACTGTAATTGTTTTTAAGGAGACGGCGTCTCCTTAAAAACAATTACAGTATGTGTACGGAACGAGGCAGAGCGACCGCGTCTCCGAGACGCGGTCGCTCTGCCTCGTTCCGTACACATTCCATCAAAAGATGGAAAACAACTTAAGACCTTTTTTATCATGGATTGACCGATACTTGAGAATCTGTACTTAGCTGATATCGGTTAATTAGTACGGGCCCTTGCCTCCCTTGCATTAATTATTCGCATAGATATCCCCGCTCGTCATTCCACCTTTCACACTGCTTACCGCATAGACGAGTTGTGGGTGTGTTGATGGTAGAAATAGTCTGATGCTTAAAGATGAATATTACTTATGTATATCGAAAAAATACTTTATACTAGAAACATTCCGTTGTTATTTTTACCAGAAAATAAATCCGTTGTAGCTTGCCATTTTACTCCATAAACTTTGAAGGTACGCTTATTGAAAGGTAAGAAATTTCAAGTTTTCTTTGCAAAGAAAACTAGAGTAGTAAAAAGCTCTCATGAAGCTTTAGAAGCCGATAACTTGACCTAAGCTTGGGTATTACAGTATACTCCATTCGGCATGGCGTATTTGAAATACTTTTTTCAGTATTTTAATTCTATGCTACCTACTTACACAGAGTATAAGACTGTCGTGTATAAAACTTTATACTTCAATGAGAAAATATTTAATAGAAATAATAATTCTATAAAACTAACTAAACTACTTTTAGGTCAATAACTTGATAAACTTATAACGTTTAAAAGACGATTAAAAGGACGGTTTGAAAGGTGTATGGTATACGGTTACATATTTTGCTTACTTAACTGATATTTAAAAAAATAAAAAGTTAAGTAAGCAATTTATGAGGTTCTTACACGTTTTTCAAACACGCTCAACATATTTTTTGGTACCACGTATATCCATTGGTGCTTACCGTACGTACGTCTTTAAGACTGTGCATATATGTACCTACCTAGTACCTTTTTTTCATACAGAGTTGGACCGATTTTGAAAATATTTTGTATAAAGATAGTATAGATCCCAGAGGCAGAGACGTAGGTTATTTATCCTGGAAAATCAGATCCTACGGGAATTTTAAAAATCTACGTCTACGCGAACGGCATGAGCTTGTTATAATAAAAATTCAAGAAACCTTGTTACCGTGGTGTAACTAATGTTTGAGTGGAACTTTGAGCATAAAATCATACATACTACAACATAACAATGTAACGTCTTAGACAAGATTTGCGCCGCGCCTCGGGCCATTTTCTGCAAGCTTTCACATTATGACAACATCACTCCTAGTTTCAAACACTGCCGTGTTTCGTGCGTATCGCCCGCGGGAAGGAAACACTAAGGCGAGATTACAAAACTTGTGATGTATTACTAGCTGAATAGCTGAATAGTAGTAAACTAGAATCCCTTTGGTGATAGGTTCAAAACCATACATTATTAATAGCACAAATCTTGGGAACAATGAGAAATAGCCAAAGAAAAAACATTAATTATTCACACCATTGTGCCACACAATACACAATCTTAAGACGATACGGGATTTCCCCATACAATCGTATTAGTCTGTTTTTTCCGTGCATAATTATTAATTACAATAGAGAAAATATTTTTACACCATAAAATCTACATGTCTCCGTGTCATGTCCCTATGTTTTGCTTTTTTCGATAAATTAATAAATTTACGAATATAATCAAAAAAATAAAAAGATACAGACATAGTCCTTCTTAAATTATTCTTGAAAAAAATAATTAAAATCGATTTTATTTTGGAAGAGGAAACAGAAAAATACGACAGTAAGAATTCGACTGTTTTTTATAGGTATTATCGGTCCAAGCTGCAGTATCGGGTGTTAAGGAATTATATTCGAGGAGCAGCGCGACTGCAATATAATTGTTCAGTACCTATCCTCAAAGTTTCCCGTTCCTGCCATATCCTCTTAAGGTAAATGTTACCCTGGTACCTCCAGTATTTAAGTATTAAACTCATGGTCATAGAAACTTTCGACTTTCAAGAAACACATGTCTAGCAGTGAAAGTCTTTCAGTTAACGTCGGCGACGATATCATTGCTAACCACTTTATTGTACTACCGAGGCAACTACGTACTACGGTATACCAAGAAATGATGGTATGCGGCATACCAAAAGGTGATGTTACAAAAATACGACATTTTCACTGTAAAAATGTGAAGGTAATATTCAAATAGCATCCAGCACTTGCGAAACGTGCCGCGGGAAGTTTATAAAGACGGAGTGAATACTAAAGTTGTTGTACCCCTGCATTCACTGTGTCTACAACGTACTCGCCGTAAGACGGGCGCCTTTATCGCACACGTGATTTGAGTCTATATCTGCCTTTTACGTTACTTTTTTTAAAATTTCGCTTCAAGTTAGTCCTTGTCTGCGACCACCGAGTCGTAAGGTCTGTGTCTGCGACCTTACCTGGTGCCAAATGATAATGTAGCCACAGGTGGTAACAAATGCAAATCCAAATAGGGTATCAAATAATCTAAAAGTTCCCATCAAATCCCATCAAAAACCAAATCCACACGTAAATCATCTTGTTGAAAGTAATGGAATTACTTACGTTGATGTCCGTCAGTCTCAGTTAGTTATTAATTATTGTCATTACTCCTTTTATAGCAATCGGTCCAGATTTGCAATATTTTATAGATTGAAGATTATGGATGCCTAGCTGATGCCCGCGACTTCGTCCGCGTGGATTGAGGTTTTTTATTTCCCGCGGGAACTCTTTAATTTTCCGGGATAAAAAGTAGCCTATGTGCTATTCTAGACAATAATCTATCTCAGTGCCAAATTTCAGCCAGATCTGTTCAGCCGTTGGGGCGTGATTGAGTAACAAACATCCATCCAAACTTTCGCATTTATAATATTTTATATATTATATATATATATATATATATAGTAAGAAGTAAGATTGTATTATATTATGGACTAGCAGATGCTCGCGACTTCGTCCGCGTGAAATAAGTATTTTAAATTCCCACGGGAACTCCCTAATTTTTCGGGTTAATATGTAACCTTTGACACTCAGAAATAATGAGGCTTTCTAGTGGTACCAGAATTTTCAAAATCGGTTACAAGTACAACATAACAAACCCTCTTTATAATATTGGTATAAATGTATGAAAACACATTGAAATTTGGCAGAATATAACAAAGTCACATCTGTTAAGAGTCGACAAATAAAACACATAATAAAAAGACACGTTTAAGGTAATAAGTCACTGGGGTCATGTCATGACCCTCAGTAATGAGGAAAACGACGTAAAAGGATGAAAATAGCTTACAAAACCGTGCCTACTTGCTCTTAAGGCTCTCAAATAAATATTACTTTAAGAAAATACGACACCATTTATATTGTTTAGTGGTGAAAAGGGTTTTAAAATAACACAGTCCCCCCATTTGTTATCTCTAATGTTTCCATCATAAACCCTCACATCACGTATGCAAGACGTCAGCGGAGATAAACCGAGCATTGCTTGAAATGTATTACTACTACACTATGGCTATACAGTCGGTAGCCAAAGTTAAAGCCATAGTTCAAGACTTGACTAACTGTTATCCGTCAATTACTTAGCACATACAGCATTTACTTAGGTCCAGTTACATAAAAGGCGGTTAAAGTTAAGTAACGTTTTTACCCTAATTAAACTTCAACCGTCAATTAATGAAAGAATGGTTTTTCACATGTTTTCACAAGTCAGGGTTTATTGGCCAAAATTAGATCCATAATCATAATCATAAAATCAAATAATCTAATGATCTCACCTCACCTGCACCATTCACCCCCTTGAGTATTTTTAACCAACTCAGCTCCATGAAGTATTACTCATCGATTCCATGCACGCGAGTTTAAATTTTTACAATTTGAACTGTCTAGTTCCGTGTTTCTTTAGTTTACGGGTCATCTGTAAGGAGACTAACAACAAAACAAAAGCGAATAAATAACTTTAAGTTAATACATTGAACACCAAAACAACTATTTAAATTAGAAACTTTATAATGACGAAGGGAAACTTGTGTCGCCCATCATACATAGTTAGTAGGTACATATAATACTAAGCTCCTCACTTCGCAGGATTCAAAAGGAGTGCCACCACAGTTTGCGTCGCCTGATGTGAATTTCAACGTAAACAAAAACCTTAACAGTTGAAAGTTGAAACATTCTCATAATAAAGCGCTCGGCGTTACGACGCGGTACATCACGTAACACGAGTATTGCTCCGAGAGTCGGTGGCCATTTCTTTAGAGAAACTTGACACAGCTCGACGAGTCGCGAAGTTGAAGTGGCATTGGGTGATCTCATAGTTCAGAGAACCGACATACGTTGGAGTCCCAAGGTCTGGCGGTCTTGCTGGCAGGTCTGACTAATTACCTACCTTAGGAAAAAAATGATATTTGAATACTCTATGAAGGAAGGGAGGCAGAAGAAACAGAATTAAAATACACAATCAGTGTACCTCAGACTCATACTACACCGATCCCTTACAGTTTATCGAAGAGTCCGGAGTACGCATCCTTAAACTACTCAACTTTTTCGTAGATATTACTTTATAGCTTTGATGTGAAGGGCCACACCGTTTCTCTCACACTCAGCTTTCTAACATATCTCTGGTTAAAAAGGAAGGAACCATTTTTTTTTATCATTCAACCCTTCAAATCTGAGCACTAGCTCTCGGGCTACATGCATTTAGTACGAGATTAATTGAGCAGACGCTGAGTGATGTACTTGGTAAATTGAATTGAGGAGTGTGTTTTGATAATTGAACGCTGTTTAACGCTTGTAAAATTAAATTTTATGTAACGGGCTCTTCCCTAACCTTTACCTTTAATTATAGCATGTCTATAATGATTGGAATGTTTTCATTGAAATTGACTTTAATTTCAGACATGTATGTCGAGTAATGAGTTGGTGTCGTTTCTTTTCTCATAAAATTATTATAGTTATTGTACCCTAAAGTATCTAACTTTTTTTTTATCCACCACAAGTTATCCCTTGACTGCGATCTAACGTGATGGTAAGAGAAGATGCAGTCTAGGATGGTAGCATGGCAGTTATGTTAAACCCGGTATGGGTTATCGGTTTGTATCGGAACGCTAAATGGCGGCATGTCTTTGCCGGTAGGGTGGGTACTAGCCACTGCCGAAGCGTCCCACCAGGCCAGACCAAGGAAAATTCATAAAATTGACCCTGCTGGGAATCGACCCCGAGACACCGCACGTTAAGACAACAGCGCTGAACACTGCGCCAGAGAGGTCGTCAAAACCACCTAACCTAACTAGGATAATAGTAGTCTTTCTTTATGAAAAGTTAACGCCGAAATAATATTTTATAAAGAATTTATATAGCTTTCGAATCCTATTTAGTTGTTCTACCTATAAAAATTATTTCCAAAAAACTGTCTTCCAACGCCACTGTAAAGTAAAAAATAATTTTTATTTCTACCCACATGTTGAAGTCGGGCGGTACCAGCAAAGTTGACGCATCAGGCTCGCAAGGTTTTTTGGAAATAATTTTTATTTTTAACTTTTTAGTGTCAGGGTTGAGGATTTGGAGTCAGAATTTTTTATGGCAGATTTAGACTCGAGAGCTTCGTCTAACGACTGAAAAAATCATTTTTCAAATCGGCCCAGAAACCACGGAGATATGCGGTAACATACATTTAAAAAAATACGTACTGAATTGAGAACCTCCTCCTTTTTGGAAGTCGGTTAATAACAAAAAACTTACCTACGCATTAACACAATATAAATTAGCCCTTTTTGGTTAAGAGCTTTAGACCTGCAGTGGCATACTACTAACTTCTAACTACTTATGGTATGAGTACCTAGACATGACAATAATCGTCTTACGGTACAGTACGATTCAAACTTTATGACTTCAAGCGTCAGAAGCGTTTCGATGCGCAGAATACAACAGCGGGATGGTTTCAGTTGACTGTACCTGCGCGAATCCACACTCGCGGCTAACTTCCAAGACCTCATAAAGTTTGAATGGAATAATCTTTCAGTTAATAGTCCACTCCCGATATTATTAGTCCAGTCCACCCCTAAACCGATAAGCTACTGAACTGAGGTATTGCTTAATTATTTTATCTGTATGTATTGTATTATCAAGTTACAATTGCGATTATCCAACAAAGGTTACAGGACGTAGGGTAAGGTTGCTTTAGTCGTACTGCCGCTTAAGTCGTACTCCAGTAATAATTCGTCTCTTTTTTATAACTAGTGACATCTAGTACATTCATCCAGAAGTATTTAGTCGTGCGAGTAAACAAACCAAAGTAGGCGACCGGCCGACGTCTGTGACGAAAAATATTTGAAAAAGTAAGTTTTTTTACCGTTTTCATTAAAATTTTTGACTCATACGTAAGCTATTTCAAGGAGGAATATGATGGTGATGTTATATTTTCGATTCATGTCTATTTTTGTAATAATCCAGCACAGCATTTAGGCACACGAAATTAGTAGAAAGTTTTTAGGTTAGAACGAAATTTAACGAAAAACTATGAAAGTCTCGTTCGCCTAAGTCGTACCTGTGGACGATTCCTTAATCGTACCGGTACGACTTAGGCATTCATGGGAATAATTTGCAATTTTGAAGTGAAAACTTCTTTAGACGCGTTGAGCACTTTTTGGTACCTAGGGGGTAAAAATATGGAACGGTGTCGGTCACGCGACACCATTCTTCTTAAGACAAAAGGTTTTAAGCATAAAAATACAGTACATTCGTAATTAAACTTTAATGCCTTTGTTTTAAGGTTTATATTAATTAAAAGTGATGTGTAACCGTGACAGACACCTCGCGTTGTTACGAAGACAAAAGGTCTTAAATATAAATATAGTACATTCGTAGTTAAACTTTAATACCTTAGTTTTAAGGTTTATATTTTAATTAACTAAATAGTCTTGTTTTTCTCAAGAATTTATAATTTGGTTTTTACAAGAATTTATAATTTTTTTTTTTTGAGAGTTTATAATTTTGTTATCTAAATGTATAATTACATTTAAGCTCTACTTTGAGACTGAGAATTTGACTTGATCTTAAACAAGTACCAGTTTGTAGTTTTTGATTTTCTATTGATCTCTTGTCTATAGACTTTATTGAATAACGTATATTCTGGCTGATGTTTTATTCTAAGTACGACTTAGGCTATAGGTGGTACGAGTTAAGCGACCAGGCGCCTTAATCGTACCGAAGGTACTTTTTCGAAAAAAAAATATATAATTTTTTTTATACAAGCTAATTGTATTTTGTGAATGCTGATTAACAGTTAAATAAATAAAGATTCCCTGGGCTAAAAAATGCTTTTATTATTTAAATTAATTCAAGAGTTACAGCAATTCTCCCTTAGGGGGTACGACTTGAGCAACCTTACCCTATTGATGTATTTAACTTAATCAATGCTCAGCGGTCCGTTCAGACCTTTCTAATTATTCCAAATCAAATATTTACTCTACATGTAAAGGGATAGCTTACTGAATAAATAAACCTGGTAATTTGGATTGTTACCAAGAAATAATTGTACCTAAATCTGGAACGGTACAATCTAAAACCTGCTTTGAAAACTGATCATGCAATCTAAATGCGGCAGACTCAATCGGCAGATGCAGAAGCAGATATAGCACGTTTACACTTTATCGTAACGACTTAATAAGTCGTTGTAATAAATTGTAAACGTGCTAATAAACTGTAAACAAGTTATGAGTATTAAATGATTCATAGTTTATTCACTACAGGTTAAATCTAGAACCTGGTTTCATGCGGTTGGAAATTCCATACAGAGTGAACCTACTTCCATGCAAAATCTCAAGTTTCTTAACATCACACACCCTGTCTGTCTGTCGGTCTGGTGGGAGGTTTCGGCCGTGGCTAGTTACCACCCTACCGGCAAAGACGTGCCGCCAAGCGATTTAGCGTTCCGGTAAGATTCCGTGTAGAAACCGAATAGGGGTATGGGTTTAATTAACTGCCATGCCCCTAACAGGTTAGCCCGCTACCATCTTAGGCTGCATCAACACTTACCATCAGGTGAGATCGCAGTCAAGGGTCGCAGTCAGCTTGTAGTGGATAAAAAAAGCAGCTGTTTGAAGCTTCATAAATGACACGTATTCAATGTATTCTTTTGTAATTAAAATTTTCTCGCCCAAGTGGTAAATGTTACGTCCATGACCGAAGTTATTAATCTAGTTCATTACATTATTATATTTTTAATAGAAATAAGCATGTGAAATATATCTAGATTGTAAACTGAAATGAAGCGAGAAGCCTAAAAAGAAAACAAAGTTGTATTTAATATCATTTCATGGAAGGAAACCAATTCTAGCAAAATATTTTATAAAAGGTACTTTGGGTGATTGCTGGCATTCCGAGCACAAAGAGGCGAATTTAACTGAAAACGAAAAAACCCGACCTTAATTTCGGATCCGCTTAATGAAACGAAATTAACGATCAGCTACGATAACGTAAACGTGATTAAGCGACGGGAAAGGTATACATAGCGGAGCAATAATTAAAATGTCAATCAGCCGACAAATGTCGGTGAAGTTTATTACTGAGCTCATATTTTATTTCATGGATTTTCTAATATTTACAAATTGTAAGTAATACATATTACGAGTACATACATTTATAATAATAATATTTTTGTTCTGAAGTTGAAATGAGCATCTATCGTAATAATTTTAGAGCTATAAACGTAATATTACTCAAACTGTCTAAGGCAGTTCATACATGCTTTTTGCTACACTACTCTCCCGCTCCTTAATTTAATCATGCAGGAAAACAACCAACCAACCAAGCAATACGCACGCCACCAGACTAGCACAAATATTCCTTTCTTCCATTTTCATTGCATTTAAGGCACACACGTTTGTGAATATATTTCATTAAAACAGAAGGTGTTCTCGGAATCCGAGCACACTTTCTGTTTACGTTACGTTGTTTGGTTCTATTCTATCCCAGCCTCGGATAGAATAAAACCAAACGTATACGTCCGTAGATTGATAGCCGTAGTTGCGGGGAGCGAGACTCCCTTGACAGATTACGTCGGCTAAAAATTAATCAAAACGTCTAATGCTGAGCCTTCGTTCCAGCCTTCTTTGTTTCATTAAAGCAACTCGTATATTAAAATAAAATTACCTACTCCTATAACTGGATGCTTAAATAAAATAATATTAAATTTTAGAACATCTTTTTGGCTAAATAGTTTGGACGCCTGGACTGAAAAAAGTCATATGTGATAAAAACATTAAACTAATTAAACATAAATTTTCCATCCATACTAATGAGGGAGAGAAATAAGGGAGGGAAAGTTGCTTTATATTTTTGGAGTTTACCTCCTTTAGAATCGATTTGTATATTATACTCGTATAAGCCCGGGGTATGAAAATTTATGGGGAGTAAAATCACACTCTCCGTTACGTTATCGACTTTATGTTTCCATTACTATGTATTGTATTTTGAGGAATATAAATTAATATAAATAAATGTATCAAGCATGCTTTCAGTAATATAAAAAATGCGTTCATTTACCCAATTATTTACTAATCTATATATTTTATTTATAATCGTTCGTAAAGAGTAAACTCCAGTCGTGCGCCGGAGCTGACACACACATTTTAAAAAATTGTTTTAATATTTTTTTTATATAAAATTGCTAGTAACTTTGCTCTTATAGGGTGTCCAACGACACCAAACGGCTTGTTTTGCTCGTTGGCATGATGAGATGGAGGTGCCGGGTTTGATCCCCGGTAGGGCAATTTGGGAATCCATAAATTCAAAATGATAACTCTTCTAGTCTGCTGGATTAAGCTTTCGGCTAGTTATTATATAACCTACCGGCAAAAAAGTGCCGCTAATCGATTTAAGTTCCGGTACGATGCCGAGAAACCCTAAAAGGAGTGTAAGCTTCATAATATAAATTATCTGCCATACACCTCAGCTTAGGTAGTACGCTACTAACTTAGCGCGCTTTTCTGAGGCGTATAATTCTTAAAATCTCTACCCTATTCTTCAATGATACGCCCAATACATTAATCTGAACAGAACAAAATAACGGCGTTTTTCGTGTCAATCTTGCGCAACGCTTCCCTGATCCGCAGTTGGGAAACATACTTAAAGTCAATTAAAACGGTAACCTCTCCCCATTTCCCTTTCCACTTCAATCTATTTTCAAAAATAAATCTCTCAAAGCAAATTGCTAATACCCGATAGCTGGAAAGGGCGGCGAATGGGCCATTTCCTGAAGGAACTATATCTTTTCCTCGTCGAGCCACACACACACGCAGCCACTTGGTTTGAGAAAGAGCTGTGAGTCACGAAAATAACGAGAAAGGGTCTTGTTTTTCGACCTACTTAGAAACGGGGATTTGGCATCACTTTCCCATACGTTACAGTACAAACGTTGTAATAGACACAGTTTATAGGTAGGCTATAAATAGGATTTGTGTATTTCATAGAAACATGGACGTAAATTGCGTTGTCATGAAATAACAAGCGATAATTTAACTGTATATTCAGTGATTGCAATAGGCAAGTTATTTTATAAGCGCGAATTTTGCCTAGCTGATTTAAAGCTGCTAGGAAGTTTTTATTTCCTAGCAGTAATCACTAATAATAATACTTTTCACCTCACATGCTCTAAAAGTGTGTCATTATAGCTTAGCGTAGGCGGACTAAAGTTATCAATTAGCCCATGTATTATTACTAGCCTCTAGGGATTGAAGTTTTTATTTTAGTCCGTTATATCAGTATTTATTCAAAAAAAATAGTCTTCCAATTATTAATCCAAAAAATATATTATTTCCAAAAAATAGTAGATTGTTCAATCTTTTATTTTTTGGAAATATAGGTAAAAGTGTATCTTTTAAAGAAACAGCAACAACTTTATTTCGGTCCTGCAAATTTTTTACCCATTTACCAATTAGAAAGAAGATATTTTCTTAAATGACTACTTCTTCAGTATTCTTACAAATTCTTTTACCATTGAAATATTACTGGGACCTAGGTACAGGTTATTCAGACAGGTAGAGAATTTATCAAGAATTTTCTACTTTCCTTTTAAGATTTCAGAAAATGTGCTAAATATCACTACTTTCGTGTTGCATTTTAACATTTTGATCGTACTACCAACATTTATTAATAAAATAAAATAAGCCTCTTTAAAAAGCTTGTTATTTTAATAAGATGCTTATTGCTAATTTCAGTGAAAATTAGTTGAACAGTTACGGAGCGTCTCAAAGTCTACTTGATTTTGTTGATTTGTTGGCAATGTCGAATATCAGACATGAATGAAGGGATCTTTGAGCTTTATTTCTAGATTATTTTAGGCTTACGGCATTTAGGGGCTGTAACTTACACGCTAAAATGGCAAAAATTCGTAAAATATAATATGAAAACGTGGAAGAACGTACGAGTAAATTTTGAGTAACTTTTTACTGAATTAAAAAAAGTGTGTGTGTGCAATTCACACACGGCAAAAAGGGAACTTCAGAAAAGTAGACAACGAGAGAATGAGATAAATATAACTTGTATTCTATCTCATTCTCTCGTTAAATCCTATTATCAATATGATTGTCTGTTTTTAGAGACGTTTTTTCGTTTCATCGAATTTTCAAATCACAACGATTCTAAAGAAGTTTCACTTCACAAAATGGCTACCTCGTATATTCATATAAAATGGATATCTCGTGCTTCTTGTACGGCATAATATCACAGTGTAAGTACATATTCATGCAGTGGGTCGACGTCGACGCCCATACAAATAACAGACCCGGCTACTGTGATACAGTATCTGTCAACCTCTAAATCATTCTCAACCATAGGTTAAAACTGAAGGTAGAAAACTGTATGCAAATTTGAGATTATTTTAAGTTAGTGGTACACGGCTTTTATACCATATATACCTATGTACTTCTTACTTCCATGCACTTAAGTGACCGAATTTCCTCCATCACGTCCCTGTCAGCAGCCCGCAGCAACCAGCAGCGTTGCTCTCTAAATGCCTCCGTCGAACGACTGATAGGAGAGAACGTACCTCTTTAGACTGTAATAATATGTTCTGGTGGCATCTGACTGCTAATTATTACGACCCTCGACCGGACGCTTTATGGGAAAAACCATCGTCTAACGACGCCACTTGCACCCGGACTGAGTAATTTGACTGAAACAAACACAATTACCTAGCGCCATTTCGTTTGAGGAACGGAATAAGCAAATTTGCTTTTTATTTTCGAGTTCCATATAGAGAGGTCGTATTACCTAGACCGAAAAATGGCCAAAATTACAAAATTAAATTAGCCAAATTTTTGGCATTCTTGCAGCATCAATGGATTTGACTTCAGTCCTTGGGCCTACGCCCAAAAAAATGAATAAAAAGAAAATATTTTATTCGTGTAGCACAACTTAAATGGCTCTAATAATATCAGTTCAAACTGTATTTTTGTGTATTTCTGGTTTGAAAGCAGATTTTGCTTATTTTTTTTCCATTCACAAGAAAAATTGGCGCTGTTTTTTTTTTGTTCGCAGCTCGCAGCTACATGTAACCAAAGTATTAGAGGTACGAGTATGTTATTAATACTTTCATTACCTAACTGTTATAATCATCAGACGGGAGTGCTTTTTTGGCATCTGGTGGTTTGCTACTCCAGGAATATAACACCTCTTCGGGGTGTCGTTTGTATGCGGCTTTGTTTTTATAGCAACGAAAAGGGGATATACCATTAATCAGTGCACCCTAAACTTTGAAGCTCAAAAGATTTCTTTGAAGCCTTTTTAGCATGAGATACGTGTAAGCCTTTTTTGTCAGTTTACGTGTGACAAGGGATAACTGTGGAGTAGGTTTAATGTAAATAGAGAGTTTTCCCGAAAGTCCCTCTGCTACATTTTTTTTTTCTTATCCACTACAAGTTAGCCCTTGACTGCGATCTCACCTGATGGTAATTGATGATTCAGTCTAAGATGGTAGCGGGCTAACCTGTTAGGGGCATGGCAGTTATATTAAACCCATACCCCTATTCGGTTTTTACACGGCATCGTACCGGAACGCTAAATCACTTGGCGGCACGTTTTTGCCGGTAGAGTGGTAACTAGCCACAGCTGAAAGCTCTCACCAGGCAAATAGATAAAATAAATCTATCTGTCTGTCTGCTACGCTTTTACGGCCCATCTGTTCAACCGATTTTGATGAAATTTGGTACAGGAACAGATTGTAACCCGGGGAAGGACATAGGTTACTTTTTTATCCCGGAAAATTAAAGAGTTCCCGCGGGAATCAAAAATACTAATCCACGCGGACGAAGTCGCGGGCATCATCTAGTATATAATATTTTGATAAAATTCTTTATGCCTTTGCTTTTACTTTGCCGGCTTTGAGGATGCCGTGTAGAAACCGAAGGGGTATGGGTTTAATATAACTGACATGCGCCTAACAGGTTAGCCCGCTACCATCTTAGACTGCATCATCACTTACAAGTGAGATCGCAGTCAAGGGCTAGCTTGTAGTGGATTAAAAAAAAATGTTTGGCCCGTATTAATAAGGCAACATCAGTTACGAATACGTTCTTAAGTATCGGTCAATCTAAGCTTAAGACCTTGATATCCTGTTCTCAGACCGAATAATTTGACGTCCCGTTCTACCGTTCTGATAGATTCGTTTGACGATTCAAAAGCACTTGTAAAAGTTTACCTGATGTATCAAACAGCCCGATCTGCAGTCAAGTGGCTTGACCTGTATATACGTTGATAGATCAGTCAGTCACCCCGTCCTTTTATACAACATCTAGATTTAGAAGGTTAGGAAACGAATTAAAAAATATATATATATAGCCAGTATCACTCGGGATGATGTAAGGATTCTGATGATAACCCAAACATCCAAATCTGTTCAGGTATTTGGAAGTTATGGTGGACTAAAAAAACTCACATACATACCTACATACATACATGAACACTGAAAACACTCCCTTTTTGGGCAGTCGTGTAATAAAATTGTAATAAAAATGTATAGATAAAACATGGAACAACCATTAGATAAGTGATCGTGTGTGACAGTACTCTCGGCAAATATATAAGAGCCTGATTATGTTGGTGATGAATATGAATAACTAGATAATATCCGCGACTACGTCCGCGTGGATTTTTTTTTCTAATTCTCGGAGTAACACCTTAATTTTCCGGGTTAAAATCCTATGTCTTTCTGGGAGATGAAATCTACCGCTATGCCAAATTTCATCCAAATTGGTTAAAGAGTAGCAGACAAACAAACAGACAGCCAGACAGACACACTTTCGCATTTATAATATTAGTATGGATTCTAGAGTTAATTTCCCAGATTCCTTAACAGGTTTCAAAGTGGTGTTGTGCTTGATTAATTGTCGACGACGTTCGTCCATTCCTTCTGTCTTGATTGATTAGTTGTAATCTTGGTTATGGCTTGTTTGATGTAGAGTTATTATGTCACATCTATATTTGTCGTATTCTTGGCAAAGTCTATAACTAGATTTAAAATAATTTATTATTATATCCCTAGTGAAAACCTAGGAGAATTTAGGTTAAAGGAAATCTTTTGTCCACAAAAGGCCGTAAAAAGCGTCGCCAGTCGGAACTATTTAAGCAAAGTTTAAGAAGAATATCATTTCAAGTATATCATTTATTAATGTAGTGCATTATAGATCCACTAGCTGATGCCCGCGACTTCATCCGCGTGGAATATGTTTTTTTGGATTCCCGCGAGAACTCCTCAATTTTCCGGGATAAAAAGTAGCCTATGTTACTTTAAAGGTCCTCAACTATACCCATGCCAAAAATCACGTCGATCCGTTGCTCCGTTGCAGCGTGATTGAAGGACAAACCAACAAACCAACAAACAGACTTTCGCATTTATAATATTAGTATGATGATGATTCAGTCTTGTAAGTTTAATGCGACATTGGGGCTGTTTCTGTATAATACAATCTCTAAACTAAACTAAAATTAGAGCATTACAAATATTGCTAACCCTTTCATAATACTTCCTACGGAAAGGGACAGAACTAGATTTAAAGTTTCCATTTTAGTTTAGTTTAGAGATTGTGTTATACAGAATCAGCACCATTGCTTGATTAATTTCCGACGATCACTGTCCCTTCCTTTTCCCTTGATTGATTAGTCTGACGATATCTCAGATAATTATGTTTACCATTACTTTCTCATGAGCTTCATAATAATAATTATTACTGAGCGGTAATTAAGAATGAAGAAAATAATAACTTAAAACCTGGGTCGAAGCTTCTACTCGGACTCGTTTATTTAAAAAGATTAAAATAAATTATAGACAATTTCTCTGCATAGTACTACTTTCGATCTACAACTTTTTTTAAAAGCGTAATAATTACATAGGTACATCAATTTTTTTTAAGTTTTTCACTCCAGATACTCAACTCAGTGTTTTAGTAGGCCGTAGAGCAGTTTCTAGTTGAGCTCCGTCCGCTTCGCCATTCGTTCGCGTCACGCAGAGTAATGCCATCCAATTAAAATATTTCTATCTTTGTATGAAGAAGAAAAAAAAAGACTAATTTTGACATGCCGCCATTGTCATAAGAGAATTATAATTATACTTTTACTTGACCTGATAATACCTATACGTTTAACATATTTCCTAAAAAAATTGAGTGAAATTTTAACGTATTTGTTAGATAAGTGTGTTAAATCCTCCATTATCTTATCTGCATTGATGAGAAAATAATATAATGTTGAACTCAATTAAAATGCTATAAGTACGAGTTTCCTCTCAAGCCTTTAATACGACGATATATTATATACATATATGTACTTACCTACTAGCACTTGCATTGAAGCACATTATTATTATTATTTTAAAAGGACTTACTGACAAGCTTAAAATTTGTGCCACTGTGGAAATATTTTGTGAATTGCCAACAGGATCATTGAAAATCCACGTGGATCTCAGAGAAGAAGGCCAGTCGAAGTATCCATTCTATAGGCAAGTTGAAGAATTGCTGGAACTTTTGAACATAGCT
This sequence comes from Erebia aethiops, assembly GCA_923060345.2. NCBI lineage: Eukaryota > Metazoa > Arthropoda > Insecta > Lepidoptera > Nymphalidae > Erebia > Erebia aethiops. The sequence goes on from OV281082.1 coordinate 22,724,399, forward strand.
ATGGCACGATGTAAGGGAGAACTAAACAGGCATAGTTCAAAAATTAGTACCGTGAATTTAACCGTTTACGGCGGTGATAGTCTAGTGAGTTAGATGTTTTGGACACGCTAACTAACGCTAGCTTTTCCGAGCTATGTGCGTTATAAGCAATTAAATATCACTTGATATAACGGTGACGAAAAACATTGTGAGGAATCTGCATGAGAGGACTATGGCCAAACTCTTCTCATCCCGAGAAGAAACTCGTGCTAAGTATTGGGGTAGTTGAAAGGATGAAGCTTATAATCGTCTTATAATGTTGTGTTTTTAACTTATAATATCACAGTTGAAATGCAAAGAAATACTCATAGATTTACCTTGTCATTCGACTATGGCTCTGGAGTTATTGAACTTTGTAGGTACATGGTTACAAAGGTGTTATACTATCATCTGAATGTAGGAAAATGGGGCTAAAAGTTTATAGTGAAAATGCATAAAATATTCAATTTCAATTCAGCCCATTTTGAAAACGCGTGTCACACTTTTGTTCAATATTTCATACTGAATTGAACAACGCATGAATAAAACAAATATGGTAAAAGGTATGGCGATGGGCACCGGCCATTTTATTATTTATGTGTACAGACAGACATTCGCGGTCTCGCTTATATAAATAATGCAACGTTACTTTTTAAATATATTTTTTAAGTTATAAAATAGCCTTTGTATTTGTAAAACTGGTAAAAACCGGGTTTAAATTGCCCAGCATCAAAGCTCAGTTAACCTAATTCATAAAAGGCTCAGTGTAATGTAATAAAAGATGATAAAATAATACCCTTGTAGGCGAAGCATACGATATTAGAATTGACGGTCTATACGGGTCCCAGGTGTATGAAAGCCTATATTTGCCGTAGAGTATGAATATTTTATGCTTTGTCTCTGGAATTTTTATTATTATTTTATTTCTAATCTAAAAATGTTTCCCAGAATTTTATCTCGAAATAAAAATCATAATATTATTGTGTTTCGCACCACAAAAAATCATAATATTATTGTACGTTCGTACCTACACGTTGTACGCGACGTGTACTAGACCAAAACTCATCTTATTTTATAGTTTTCATTTAAATGAATACGTAATTTCTATTTACGAGTATATACAAAATCGCAAAGCAAGCTACTTAAGAAACTGAACGTAATTATTTTATAAAATTTAAGTTTTTGGTTCGAGGATTCGATGCAGCTTACAAGAAAATGACCATCACGGCTTCAATCAAAATATTTAGAAGTGGCACCTACAAGTGTAAACTCAGTTAATACTCAGCATCGTCGCTGAGGGAACTTTGTGAATTTAATCTGCATGAAAAATAAGGTGACAACCGTCGGTCCCTCTGTTTTGAGCGGTTAATCCGTTTTGCGTGATAAATGTTGGAGATTTAGCTGTTAACATTGCAAAGAAAGGACCCAACACCTCGTTATGTTATTCTCTTTATGTTGTCCGCGTCCACACTAATAAAGCATTGAGTTGTGCGTTGTGTTGCCGAAATATTATATTCGTCAAAGTGACATTTAATTCATGTAAAATTCTTCATAGTTACCTCAGTTTAACATGAGGCACTTTAAGGATATGCAGGTCTTTTTAAGACTATATAAAAGTTGATTTTAATACTAAAAAATTTTACGTCATCATATTTTTTTTATCGTCAGTTTTATTTTGAGTCTACTTCATAATTTACTAAAGTCGAATTACTCATAGTGTATAGTGAACATTCTTAGTCACTGTTAGAGACTAAGAATCAAGAATGAAGAAGATAGTAACTCACTTATTTATTCATAGTGGATATGTAGCACTGCAAACTTTTTGAACGATAAAATTTAAAGACAAACTTTAACAACTTAAAGGTGTTGTTAATTATCATAATATATATTTTCAATCTACAGCAACAGTGGTTCTATGTGCAACCTGATCTAAGAAATAGCCTTAAAAGCTCACCTTGGTAATTTTTATTATTTTTTACCGTCTTCATCCATATTACGTAAGAGCTTTTCAACAATATTTTCTTTCTTGCTTTTAATACAGAAGTTACACAAAGTAACAAGCGGTAAAAATCAACGTGCCACTCACTTAAGCTCTGCACGACTCGAGACCCAGCCCCCCAGTCGTCATTAAACCTAGCTGGATCTATCATAAGCTAAGTACTATTTTATAGCCCTATCTTGTCGTAACTTCATAAAGTGGTCTCAGTCTCAATCCCGTAGAGATCCTCCTCTGCCCTCCGGTGACATTAAACTAGTTGAGGTCTTGAGGCAAACTAATGTACCTAACCTCTAGTTAGTAATAAGAAAAGTTTATGTACCTATTATATAACTTGTCACTTTTTATGGCCATGATTCATACGATACAAAGGAGCAATCAAAGAATAATAGAATTAGTAGGAACTCTTGGGATAATACCCTTGTACCAGAAATATAACTACAGTTTTTTTTCCTTTACTGATGACATACTACGTATTGGACAAGACAAAACACTTTTTATCCTATCGCGGTAGGCTGTGTATTTCCATAATATAGATGCACGCGTACTTTTATCCGCAGTGTATAGTTATTGCCCTAAAAAAAGCGTGAGCATGTCACGTCAGCGTCACGACATTTATGTTCGAAAAAACGTCGCGTTTTTAACCGACTTCCAAAAAAGGAGGAGGTTCTCAATCTGGTGCGTACCTATTTTTAAAAAAAATATATGTCGGTGCATATCTCCATGGTTTCTGAACCGATTTGAATTTTTTTTCTATCAGTCTTTAGAGGAAGCTCTCGAAGTGGTCCCATAAAAAATTCTGACTCCAAATCCTCAACCCTGACACTAAAAAGTTAAAAATAAAAATTCTTTCCAAAAAACCGACTTCCAACGCCACGGTAAAGTAATAATAAATATTTTTATTTCTACCCACTAAGTTGAAGTCGGGCGGATAAGCAAAGTTGACCCATCAGGCTCGCCCGACTTCAACATACTCGTAGTTGGTAGAAATAAAAAATAATTTATTATTACTTTACAGTGGCGTTGGAAGTCGGTTTTTTGGAAAGAATTTTTGTATTGATAATTGCCATTCTTGCAAGTCACATCTTGCTATGCTGTCATCTTAATACCTAGGTACATTTCAAGCCATATTATCTGCGAAGCCGGTGCAAGTCATCTGGTAATATCTAAAGGTAATGCGTACAGCTATATTATGTAAATTCATCTGATGTCGTAATAGTATGTTACCGGTACAATCTCGCTGAATAAGCAATAGATCTAAGCCCAGATTAAGCCATACATAGCACATACCATGACCCTGCTTCAGATCAACTGCGTACAATACTGACACAGATTAAGCAATGTTAAGCTGCATGACGCAGTGGTTGAAGGTTAAGCGTTTAATACTACATCCTATTGTGTCTTAGAGAATACGTTATGATAAGTTCTGAAGCCATGGTAGCATTAAATGCCTGGCCAGTGGCCTCTCTAATGTTAAATGTATGAATTCGACTTAATCATTAGAACAAAAACACACTACGGCCAACTAAGGCAAAACGAACGAAAATGTTTTGGCCTGTTGTCTAGTGTATGCTCTTTAGATGCATAAACGTTTTTTCGGATATTTTGGTACGCTAGCCTTTTTCTTACCCACAGTGTTTTTTCGTCCTCACTTATAGAGCTAATTATTATTGTTGATTGAGACTGAATTTTATCTGAAAATTTTTAGAAATATGTTCCATTCTCAGCAATGCCACAAAGATATAAAATGCCTTGTTGGATAAAATATGGAATTGAAATAGATTGTAGGTATTGGAATTGAAACGCACGCCCGCGTCGCATGAGCAACAAGTTTCCTCGTCGTGTCACCGAGGTCCGCATCCGTGCGGATCCGTATTATATTTAAAGTGCGTGTGATGATTTTAAGAATCCTAAAATATTTAAGCAGTTAAGCCTTAGATATGTATAGCTATAACAAGAGTAGGACAGTATGAGAATAGACATTATTAATTACTAAAAACAGAACACCCATAACTGCAGACTAGGTGTATGAGAGAATGAATAAACAATACAAAATATACGATGCATGGAGCAGTTTTTCCCGAAACTTCTCTCTCTCATCTCTTACAGACAATACCGCGCTCTATCACTTTTCGCATACTTAGCGCTAAAGTTTCCACTTTGAAGGAACAAGTTAGCTCCGGCGCGGCATTTCCTTGCTAATTAACGAGCAACTAGCTACGAGTCTGCATTGTTGGATGCATCTCGGTTTGTCCTAGGGCTGTCGAGTGCCGTAATTTCTTGCCGGTTTAATCCGAAAGGCTAATTGGGAAATCTACCTGCTTTTTAATTCTTACCGTTTTTTCCACTTTTAAGAGGCACTTTTAAGGAACAATAGGTTAATTAGGTTCCCGACCGGCATTTTAAAGGAAAGATCCTGCCATTTATTGTTGCTACCTCTTTACTAATAGTAGGAAATGAAACTTATTGCAATCCCTTTTTTCACCGACGACGCAATAAACAGAGATTTTAAAAGTTTGACTACTTTGTATGTTTGTTTGCCTGCATGATGTTTTTTTGACGACCTCCGTGGCGCAGTGTGTAGCGCTGTTGCCTTAACGTGCGGAGGTCCCGGGTTCGATCCCCGGCAGGGTCAATTTAGGAATTTATAATTTCTGAATTTTCCCTGGTCTGGCCTGGTGGGAGGCTTCGGCCGTGGCTAGTTACCACCCTACTGGCAAAGACGTGCCGCCAAGAAATTTAGCGTTCCTGGACGATGCCGTGTAGAAGCCGAAGGGGTGTGGGTTTAATATAAATGCCATGTCCCTAACAGGTTAGCCCGCTACCATCTTAGACTGCATCATCACTTATCATCAGGTGTGATCGCAGTCAAGGGCTAGCTAGTAGTGGATTAAAAAAAATATAGTAACTAGACCAGCCTGTGGACTAACTTGAGACTTACAGCACATGACGTGTTATGTTTTGGCCTATAATTGTCATTGAGTAGTTGGTTTACCTGAAATAGTCGTCATCAGGATCTGGTTTTGCTGGGGGATCTCTGGCTTATCAAATGTAGACCTGTATATTTTAACTGTGTAGGTATTTACGTAAATTTGTATGAGGATGCAATTTAAAATGAACTTCATTATCAGGAACGATTTTCGTATTTTTATACTTCACACTTTTCGCCATCTTAAATAGGGTGAAATAATTTAATTAATGTTAGACCGTATTACGTCCGTGACAAAACTATCCGACTCGGCAATGACTCGTGAACTACGACGAACACGGTAAAAACTGTCATTTTATTTTCAAATGAGCTTAGATAATTTTTATAATAATAGTTTAAAAAAACTAAAAAACACGCTTTTGACGCAGACACTCCGGGTCTCAGGAAAATAAAAAATCGTTAATCCTGATTATCTTAGAAAGGATAACGGGTCAAACTGTTTAAAATATTGAATTGTCATCGGTCATTAATAAGTATGCCAAATTTCGAGTTAATCCGACGTTGTAAAGGGGGTCAAAATCATGTTCAAAGATTCCGTTACATACTAACATACATACGTCTGAAGCTAATAAAAAGCGTGTAAATACAAATAAATAAGGAGCAGGATATCTGATAAATGCTGATTTTATTCTTTTTGAAGTAATTAATATATTAACATGTTTCGAATTTATACAGTTTTCCTTTTAATTTAACTTATATTCAGTATTCACATTTATTCTACTTTAACACCAATTATTTAACTTGGGTGCAACGCTTTTCTCCAGTTGATGAGCCACTGTCTAAGAAATTGCATTGTTGTATTCATTCAGCTACTTTTAGGGTTGCCTCTAATGTCTTAACTCTACTTAACATATACCTTTATTTATTGTATTGTATACATTCATAAACCCATTCAATTTGTTTAAGTATATTTTAATATTAATGAAATTAATCAAAGTTTGAAAAAAGATATAAAAGGATATTAATACTTACCATTTATAGTTAAAATAGTGCGTAGAATTCAAAACTGGAGAAAAAATATCTTAATTATTGCTATTTTATTAAAATATGACAGAGTAAGTAGGATATTACTACGATTCTTAATGTAAAATTCTAACACCATATCCTAAAATAATTAACAAAACCATTACGTCTTGCGAAACAATATCAAAGTTCCTCATTTTAACTTATTTGTGGTAACCCTATGCGGTTGCGAAATTAACTGAGAACTTACTTAAGCTCAGTTGGAGATACTCATTGACGGAAAATGTGCAAGCTTATTTTGCTTGGGAAATTAAATGCATACCTTCATTGTTTAAATATTATTCTCCACCTGAAAATTATTAATTACTCGTTATAAAAAAATTGTAGGTGTTAGAACAACGCGCGAGATTTGCCTTATTCCAATTTTTATGAGACCAATATGTTTTAATAGAACGTCTGTTGGAAATAGTTAAGTGCATGTTCTACTTACAACGCTTACCTACTTATTTATTATTATTATTACTAAACAATTTTTTGGAGTTTACCTTCTATAGAATCGATTTTCATAAAATTTCTCCGTTACGTTATTGACTTTTATGTTTCCATGGTAACACTTGTTTATGTTTCTATGACTATGTAATATATTTTGATTAATATAAATTATATAAGTAATTTAAATAAATGTATCAAGCATGTTTTCAGTAATATAAAAAATGCGTTCATTTACCCTCATTTACTGTCATAATCTCGTTATGTCATAATCTGTATATTTTTTAATCGTTCGTAAAGAGTAAACTCCAGTCATGCGTCGGAGCTGACACACACAATGTTTTTTTTTTTGTATGGCAAAAGAAAGTTCCAATCATGAATTCATATACCTATTCAAGTAAATTTTCAAATAGAATTCCACGCAAACCAATTCATAAACGAATGTCAGTTGACAAAAAATCATATAAAATTTATAACTTCGCGATTTGGATTATAGCGACTAAAATTTTATTTCACATCCCTACTTCATGAATTGGGAATGGTCCCGAACATCGAAAACGGTTTGCTTCATACGTTATTCAACAACTCTTTATTGCGATTTGAAAACCGATCTTTCTATGCGAAAGGATTTCCAAGTCAATCTAGGACGAAATTATATTTTTGTTCAAACTGTAAAAGAGTTGTATTGTTACAATATAAATTAAAGTTATAGTTAAGTACTTTTGAAAGTCTTTTTGAAGTGAGAAAGTCTGGGGTGTACGTTATTAATAATAATTAGTTCTAAACCTAGACAATTTGAAATACTAGATGATGGCCACGAGTTCGTCGGCGTGGATTAAGACAGATTTTCTAAAGATCGCCAGTTTCCTGAATTCGAGTTTCTGCGACTTTTAAAATCAGTATCAGAATACATAGAGTTCAGTTCCACAAGTGAATATAAATGCCCATGACAGCAACGCCTCCTGGTGGTCCTAACAATAAAATTAGTTATGTTAAAATTCTATTTTGACTATTGTTAATCGTGGCTTAGCTGATACGAGTATTTAGGTATCGTCCTACGTAAGGGACAACGCAACAGCGGGAATTGATACCACATCGATACGATGTGACGCGACAGTTTCAAACAGTAGCTGAACCGTCACATGGCCTACGTTGTCGCGTGAATAAGTTTCTCATCATACTAATATTAAAATTATGCGTTGTTTTGTCCTTCAATCACACTGATTTAGTTAAGGAACTGGAGAGTACTGGAACTGTAGACAGGCTACTTTTATGTCAAAAATTAAAGAAGTTCCCGTGGGGATAAAAAAAAACTTATTCCATTCACTCTTTCATTTCCACCCTCAATAATAACAGCAAATAATATAATAATCTGATTGTTATTCTACAGCAGAATACATCCAGTTTTATTCTATTTGTGTCACTAGTTCAGCTCGCATTAAATTTTCGAATTCACCCCATGTTTGTCTACCCAATTTCGGCGCTATTTGCTTAACAATGTTGGCATAACGTTCAAAATTCGTGTAATACGAGTACGTGTATTCAAAAAAGTTTGTTTGTTTTTATCAATATAACGTAACAGTTATTGCTAATTTATTTATTATAGGGGAACACCGTTACCGAAAATTTGACGCTTTTTCCGTAGACCGTCGCTCGTGCAGATAGTAGTAGTAGGCAATCTGAGGTGCAATCATGTAAGGATCGTCGATCAAATCGTTAAAGCTCGGCTTAAAAGTAGAATAAACCATAACAGCATTGAATTAAAGCTCAATTTCGTGTATCCATTCTTATATGTTTAGGGTATCGTACATATCTAAACGTATAAGAATTGATACACGAAATTGAGCTCTAATACAATGATGTTATGGTTCATTCTACTTTGAAACCGAACTTTAACGATTGGATCGGCAATCCTTACATGATTGCACGTCTGATTGCAGCCGATTACATTTTCGATATGGCAGCATAAAGTTAAAACATTAGAGGTGACAAATACACGTGTCCTGCTGCAGGCCTCTGATGCGCACAACGAAATATCTCACGACGCGAGAGCACGAAATGCGGTATAATATTATTACAAGAAAAAAATTGTCGGCATGTAAGGGTTCGTAGAGAAAAATACCACAGCTAAGAAAATATTATATCACCTTTATCTCTACTTTTGAGCTAACGAGACAAGTAACTATGTTAGCTTCGGTAGACAATTAGAGATAGGACATGCTTTAGCCCTACTGCACAGCAACGTAACATCACTCCTGCGCTTACTTCTCCTGGTAGAGAAGGTATGATTTTATTTATATCGTTAGTACTTTTAACTAACATAATAATAATTGGACTATCAACCCATTAACGCCCCACTGCTGGGCACAGGCCTCCACTCTCATAGGAGAGAGGGTATTAGAGCTAGACCCACCACGCTGCTCCAATGCGGGTTGGCGGGCTTTAACGACTAGATTATCATGTTAGTGATAATAACCGGGACCGACGGGTTAACGTGCTCTCCGAGGCAAGGGGAAAACACTGAAAACTCCCTAACTCCGGGCTATTACTGTGAATTTCTAGTTAGAAAAACCCAATACTTAATAATGGCCCGACCCAGGACTCGAACACGGGACCTCATCGGCCGCAGTCAAACATGATAACCACTAGACCAACGAGGCAGTTCAGCAACGATCAGTAACATAGCTCAAACCTAGTACACAATCTCTCAAAAAGCTCAAAACTAGTAAACAAACATAGTAAGTTGAAATGGCAATGTGCAGGCCATGCTTGTCGTATAGGAGCGATGACCGCTGGAGACGAAAAATCTTAGAATGAAGACCGTGTACATGTAAACATAGTATGGCAAGAAGCAGATACGATGAACTGACGATATAAAGAGGGTGACGGGAAGCTGTAGCTGGATGGAAAGGTTGACGGACGTGAACAGACGAGGCACGGGGGTGAAACACCGCTAACTTCCAACACTGGCAAGTGGCACTGGGAATTTCTTAATTGAAAAATCCAATACCTAACAATTTATGCCCGTCCGGGAATCGAACCCAGGACCTCGCGGTCCGCAGTCGACCATGCTAACCGCTAGACCAACGAGGCAGTAATATTGGACTGTTTCAGTCATAAAATAATTTATAATTAAACTCACCACAAGTACAATTATCGCATATATAGTGGTAATTTGTTTGCATGCCGGATGTGACCGCTATTGACATTCACGGATAAACCAAACAAAGCTGCAATTGAAAATCAAATATTAATGACTTCCGATTTGTCGATGCGACCGATTAAACAGTAAATATCCATTGGGGTTCTCCGTTTTGGATCGGGTTTCATTTTTAATTACAAGTAACTTTATATTACCTACTCATGTTACGAGATTCGAAGCTGAAGTAATAATGGTCAGGGCAGTTATAGGTGCTAACAGTACAGTAACCGATAGGCGTGGTAGCTCCAAGGTGATGGAATGGCGACCTAGTATTGAAAATTGCATCTATGGCAGTGTCTCACCCTAATAGATGGACAAACCACAAAAATTAAAAAAGCAGGGAGTTGCTGAAACCGTATTAAAAGGCCATAGCGATGTGAAAGTCCTTACAAGAGGTATTTATTATAATTACTTATGCCACAACGTTTGTCTGCAATGAACTCGAATGAAAATTGTAAAGCTAACAATCAAACTTCCGTTTTGAAAACTTCCTAATCTGAACAAAATCATCTTAACACGCGTCTATTAAGAACTAATCTCCACATATATAAAAATATAGTTCGGGCGGAAATGTTGACCTATACACGTTATAAAAACGGTACGTCTACCAAGACTTATTTCGTTAAAAATAGAAAAACCCAGAGTAAGTAAAACTGGAATAAATTTTCGCACCAGAAGTTTTACGGCATGCAAGGTTTAATATTACCCAGCTATGAGGCTCATCCCAAGTCTCAAGCTAGTCAAATGTTATTCCTGGAAGTCGCAGACGGTTTTTGGTTTGGCTAACTTTATAAAGACAGCGCTTCAGAAATACGAACTATAAGATTGACCCAACTTAGTACTTTACCCAAGATGATTAGGTGAAGTAAGATTAATTTTTAGTGTCATTTTTAAATTAGAAATATTAGTATTGACTACGGGAGTAATTTTCTAGCACAGAACAGGTAAAATTTATTATACCTACTATGCGGAACTTTTGATTTGAGCAGTTTGTTTCATTGCACAATGTACCTATCTTATATCTTACTACAAATTGTTGTAAGTTTCTTGCTACAACTATTTAAAATACCTACACTTTTTATTTTTATCAATACCACAAAGGTATACTAAATGAGTATATTTAATTTTTATGGATTGTGTGGACGGAAACCCCAAATTCAACATAAGTTATTGTTAAAGATAGTTAATACAACAACGTTGCGACTGGGCTACGTGATTTTGTAACTCTACGGTAGGTATTTAAACTTAATAATTAACAGTTCCAAAACCCCTCTCTACATTCATACTGGCTGGGTGACTACGGACCACTACCTAATTTTTTATGCAGATTACGTGAAGAAAAGTTTTACAATATCAGTCCGCGACACAGCGGGCCGTGGAATAATCCCTTGGGACATTTCTTTACACACTTTGTGTTGGGACAAAAGCTTTACTTTATTTCTGTGTTATTCAAATTTGCTCAGCTTAGTTATTTAAACTCCTAAACGAGTACATCGTATTTCACATTCATGCTATAGGTACAACTTTTTTTTTATCCACTACAAGCTAGCCCTTGACTGCGATCTCACCTGATGGTAAGTGATGATGCATGCTAAGATGGTAGCGGGTTAACCTGTTAGGGGCATGGCAGCTATTTTAAATCCATACCCCTTCGGTTTCTATACGGCATCTTACCGGAACGCTAAATCGCTTGGCGGCACGTCTTTGCCGGTAGGGTGGTAACTAGCCACGGCTGAAGCCTCCCACCAGGCCAGACCAGGGAAAATTCAGAAATTATAAATTCCCAAATTGACGCACGTTAAGGCAACAGCGCTACACACTGCGCCACGGAGGTCGTCAAAACAACAACTATTATAATTATATGTCATGAAATGCGAAATTGTTCGTGAACTAGCTGATGCCCGCGACTTCGTCCGCGTGTTTTTTTTTATTCCCGCCGGAACTCCTTAATTTTCCGGGATAAAAAGTAGCCTATGTCACTCTCCAGGTTCTCAACTGTACCCATGCCAAAAATCACGTCGATCCGTTGCTCCGTTTCAGCGTGATTGAAGGACAAACCAACAAACCAATAAACCAACAAACAAACACACATATATCGCATTTATAATAGGTATTAAGCTACTTTTATCCCGGAAAATTAGGAAGTTCCCGTGGGAATTAAAAAAGCTTATTCCACGCAGACGAAGTTGCGGGGAATAAGTTTTTTTGATCAATCGACCTAGCATCAGCTAGTAGAAGTACCTACCTATTATTTTCATTGATTAGTAATGGTTCTTTTATTATTATTACACTTCTTTTTTAGCTAGCGCTTGGCTGCGATCAGACTTGCATGCAAGTGGTGATGGTGATGCAGTCTAAGATGGAGCGCGCTTGCCTAGAAGATGCCTATTCACTCTTGATTTGAAGGTACCTATATTAAAACGGGAGGGGAAAACGGAAGCCGGAAGGACATTCCATATCCTAGCGGTTCGAATTAGTACGAGCCCGCGGAATTTCGACTGCGTAGGGGTGCAGACCTTGTCGATGCCTTGCGGTTCTATAATAAAAACGTGACACTTCACTTAATCATACCTACTTAAACTTCAGTGAATAATAGTAGATTATTAACCAAGGGGATAAAGCAGTGTCTTCTGTCGCGGGTGACGATTTAAGTTCACCCAAGACTAAGACAGCTTTATCACCGAGGAAAATACTCTACTTTTCGTACCATTTGCGAAAAAATTAACACAATAATAATATGAGATAAACATTTATTAAAAATAATGACAATTAAAAGATTTTTAGAACATTAACTTATTTATAAAAATAAATTAAAATAAACTTAACGTTTATGTATTTGAAGAAAACAATAACGCGGCAAATTCCTAGACTAACATTTTTTTGTCGGAAAAGCAAAGGCATCAAGCTTATACGGCCTCGTCGGTTTTCGTAATTTTATTTAATAATCATAACTGCATAATAAATGCGTATTCCTTTTTCAAAAAGATGTATAATGTCACTTTTTTGAGCAAGTGGTACGAAAATACTTATACAGACTAGTTTTCGCAATGTTTTTAAAAGTTTAATGTAAACATAGACCGAAGGGAAAAGAGAAGTTCTCTTGCAGTACAGTAACGACATGCATAGGTTTGTTTCAAACACGTTTCCCCTAAATGGGAGATTGGATTTCATGCATGTGCGCTATCTACTATTTGCTACCCGTTTACTTTGTCTTGTAACGTGTTGTTTTACTTCATGAAAATGGGGTGGAAAACTGTGTAAACATTTTTTTTTACGAAAAAGTAAAGTCAGCTGTTTGTTTGTTTTAAAATTCTCTTCTGGTTTTCTGTCATTGTAGCCTTGAGGCTGAGAAGGGTTTTTGAAGTGAAGCTTCTTTAGAATTGTTGAGATTTGCAAATTCGATGAAACCAAAAAGAGACAAACGTATTCATAATAGGATTTAGCCTTGGAGAGAATGAGAAAGAATACAAGTTATATTTTACTTATCTCATTCTCTCAAATACAAGTTATATTTATCTCATTCTCTCGTAGGCTACTTTTCTGAAGTTTCACTTCTGCAGTGTGTGAATTGCACACACACACTTATTTTATTTTAGTATATTGTTGGATTGGCTTGCGCTTGTCGACAATCATACCTAAAGAAAGCAATCACAAAGTCTAGGTTGGAACGTGTTTGCCTAGAAGGTACTTAAAAGTTGCACGATATCATATTCTTAGTTTAACATGAAATAAATATAAAAATTAGATAACAAAAATTAATAATAAAAGTAAAAAAAAAGTCCGAAGCAGTTCCGTTGACAGCTGGGCAATAAGCTTTATTTTTCCTTATTGAGAGATTGCTTTTGTGTTCAAAATAATCTAATTAATTAAAGTCTAAATAAAATAAAATAAAATCAACAAAATACCGTACGCTTCCTGAATATACATACCTAGTTCATATTTTGTGAGAAAGTAGGGCGTGTAAGATATTATATTATAAATAAAGTGTTTAAATATTCCTCCCCGAACTCACATCGAAACTAATTACGTAAGTAACCTGAAAGTAACGAATAAGGTTTCTCACTGGAGACTTCGCCTAATTTCATCTTTCCTTTCCTCAAGGAGAAATATTATCTGTTTCTATTTAAAGTCACATAAATCTTCTGAAGGCTCATTGGAATATTCCCCGCCTTATATCAAATATATATTCTAAATATAAATTAATATAATTTAAAAATACCTATTGTAGGCGAGAATATTAGAATTAAATTAAATTTTGGGGATGCTAAGTTAACGAATGTATTCACCTTTTTTATGGTTCTAGGGAGACATAGTGCTTAAGCAAAATCACATAGTGCCTTCGAATGTTTTTAAACTCTATAAGAGTAGCCAATACTGGCGTGTCCCGGGCTCGATTGCCTAGTGGCTTCAGTTGTGGCTCGCTTCCCCCCTACCGGAAATGGCCGCAAAAGTTTCATACCTTTCCTCCTTTGCCGGTAGATACCGACAATATGACTGACATATTACGAGTATACTCATACCAGGTCATCGCTCTACCAGACTACATCGTCACCTACCATACAAGTGATATTGCAGAGAGGTACCTATATAAAAAGTTATTTTTGTTAGCCGTTGATTTGATCGACCATTCCAAACCTGGAGAGTCGTGTAGTCTCTCTGGATTTTTTATGCAGATTGCTTAAAGAAAAGTTTCACAATATCAGCTGACGACTTCAAAGGGACGCTCAACATTTCTTTGGGGACTTCTCTATATTAAATTGGGAACTTATTTTTTCCTTTGCAATTTGAATTCTTACAAAGTAAAATGAAATGTGATTTCTTTATTCATCATTAAATGCTGTCATTATTTTATTTCGTGTTTTTATTAAACATCAATTAGTGCATAAATAACACTAATGATAGTCGTAGTTAGCACTTATTGACTTACTTCTTTAAAAATCTAGTCGGAACTCTTTGATTTTCCGCTATAAAATGTGTGGGATCGCGCAATAGGCCCATGCGCGCAACCTATTATATCTAATAATAAGTCTATACCTACCAGATTTTGTCAAAATCAGTTGGTCAGATAGACCGCGAAAAGCCGCAAATATCCAGATCCGTTGAGCCGTTCTGACGTGATTGAGTAACAAACATCTCGTGGCGTGCATCATAGAGGCATAAAAGCACTGCTTACCCAAGTTGACGTAGCTCTATGCTAATTTTTCATCACGTAGGTAATAGACAGAGTACAGACACTTATAAATGCATATTGTATAGCCTGAGTCAAAAAAGGAGTGCTGTGGAAATTAGTTGATTTTCCATAAAATATTTGCGACTACTAATAATTTACATACCTTATAACGCCACTTCTAAGGGGACTTCTTTCATGACACGGACTGTACCTACACTAGCTTGGAACCCTGTGCACTGTGCACTGAACATCCATCCATCCATCAATTTATTCTAACTTACGCATTTATAATATTATAGTATAGTATATAGTTCGCGCGCGAGTTTAATGCAGAGTAAATGTATGGTGACACATACATCTCTGCATTCAACTCGCGCGCGAACTGTAGATGTGTTTGCCTGTCAGTCCGTCTCTTTTTCATTTCACCGCCCAAATGTTCTAGCGATTGTGACAGAAGTGACTTACCTCTAGTATAGAGATAGGTTGCATCCCAGGGGAGGACATAGGCTACTTTTTATCCCGAAACTACGCGGACGGAATTTGGAATATGAACTTGTATAAAGTAACACACAATATGATGTATGTAAATTATTATTATTTTATTATAATTGAGGTCGATGATTCAATTTGAAAATGTAATGAAATGAAAGCTTTGAAATGCTTTCATTTATTCGTGAACCACATTGGCGGTTCTTCTCATTTTTATTTCAATTACGATAAGAAACGTATCACAATATTATCTTTATATTTTAAGGACATCAAAGACGATGAATATTACTTTGGGGAGGTCTTGATTTGTAATTATTATGATGTGTTCTCCTTTGAGCATTTTTATGTTTATGGGCTTGAAAAATTCATGATTGAGAATTAATTACGAATGAATAATGAAACTAGATAATTAAAAGAAATTGAAATAATTATAGCCATAATAAAAAAATGAAATCGGATATTTTTCTCCGGAAGTCAATTGGGTTCCTTCGGGATAGGGGTAGCTTATATAGCGTAGATAGAGCTTTGGGCAATTTTATGCAATAATACATAGGTACCTAAATGCCGTAGTGAAAAAGGAAACATAATATTTTGACATGAGTAAGTGCTTCTATCATGATCATAATATAGAAGGATATACAAACGGTAGTTAATATAAAAATATATCTCTAGTAACGGAAAGTTACCAAAGAAAATTTTCTATGTCCCTTCGAGGCCATTAACTGATATAAAAAACATTATTCACACAATCAAAGTTACCAAGTTCCAATATGTTACGCAGAAAATTTTTGCTTTTTATTTAATAAGGTAATTATTATATTTACTTTGAATAGGTACATACTACTCCGTATAAAATAACATATTATATCCCCAAATATTCTTCTTCTTCATTTGTTTAGTGGCTTCGCGCGTCGTGCAACCAAATATTAAGGTACGAAAAAAAAAGTTTGGCATACAAAAAGTCTGCGTGCAATATTTTGTATAGAGCTCGCAGATTACCGTAACACAACGGAACGTATTTTCAATACAACACAAATGTTTCGCACGGATGTTTTGTCCTGTACTGTCCATGTCCATTGTTTTAACCCTCTGTGACAGTTGGTTGGTACAGTTCGACACAACATGAAAGTTTAGATGACCATATTATGAAATTATTTTATATTTGCACTCAGGTAAATGTGAGTTTTAGTTCTGGTGAAACACTATTAAAGCTTGAAAGTTTGAGAGCGAACAGTATCTACGCGAGCACACATGGCTCGGGGAGAGATTTTGTATTTGCATCATATTTATTATTGTTGTTTCGTCCAGGTCTCGTTTGGATGCAAATATGATATTATGCAATATAAAAGACAAAAGTTAAAACACAGCTCTTTATTGTTTTGTTGTAATTGAAGTAAAGTTGAAAATTATACGGCCCATTATAGGTATAACACCTATAGTACGCGCGTGATAGCAAAAGGTATCACAGAAGGGGTTAACTAATTAGTATTAAATTCAGGATGTAAATAAAACATTTTAAATGTATGTCGGTGCATATCTCCGTTTCTGAACCGATTTGTTTTTTTTCTATCAGTCTTTAGAGGAAGCTCTCGAGGTGGTCCCATAAAAAATTCTGACTCCAAATCCTCAACCCTGACACTAAAAAGTTAAAAATAATAATTCTTTCCAAAAAACCGACTTCCAACGCCACCCACCATAATCTCGTAGTTCTTAAACTAGAAAAAAATAATGTTTGTTAGGTAGGTACGAATATGAATACCTAGTACCTATCATCACTTTTCCACCAAATGAAACAGATTTAGGTCTTATTTAAGTATATCCGCCATATTAGATAATTTTGGTATGTAATCCAATTTAATACCGACTTAGATGTTAGGTTAATTTTTAACCGATTTACATTACAAAAATATATAATATATATGGGTTAAAAATTAACCTAACATCTTAGTAGGTAATACATTGGATTACTTAAAAAACTTCCTTTATTTATCTTCCCAACTATCGGTTAGTAATATTTTGATGCACAACTGGGGGCATACTAACATCGTTTAAAGCCGTATTGTTATAATATTGTTTACGTTCGTATTGCAGAATTATAATCCTTATTTTATGGAGGTCAAGGTACGTGACATAAATCTATCATTTTGAAAGAATATTGCTTTAAGCTATGGTAGTAAACCCTCAGCAGTTACGAGTGCTTTTAGATATCGTTTAACATAATATACGTTGAAAATACACTACATTATAAATGTATCAACTTCATGCTCCGAGTGCAGCGAACGTTAAAGTGTATGCGAAGGCATCTCATAACCTGGGAGTGTTCAGTTTATTATATCTTTATTGCATGTCTAGCGAGCATAACATTACCTACTCTTCTGCCAGTACAAGGATCGTTCAGCTATCCTCCCTTAGGTTTAATGGACCTACGTAGTTCCAACTTTCTATCATAGTCAGTAACTTAATGTTCCTTCTTATTGTTTTACGTGTAAGTAAACTATTCCGTACACCCATTTAGTTTTTCTAGAAAGTGTCAGTTCACCTATTCACTTCTAAATCCATACTAATCCATATAATAATATTATAAATGCGAAAGTGTGTCTGTCTGCTACGCTTTCACGGCCCATCAGTTACACCGATTTTGATGAAATTTGTACAGGGAAAGGTTGTATCCCAGGGTAGGACATAGGCTACTTTTTATCCCGTAAAATTAAGGAGTTCCCGCGGGAATCTTATTCCACGCGGGCAAAGTCGCGGGCTTCATCTAGTTTTCACTAAGTACGTGCAGGTGGATTAAATTTACAATTCCGCTACAATTGTCACCATTTAATTTTGACTATTTATTACGAGGACAGTTTATTAGTTGAGTTTATAATACACTTGAACTGAGGATTTTTTACGACAAAAAAAATTGGAAAATCGCCCGAGCAATGCTAGATCAGTTAAAAAAGTACCTAAATAGGGAAACTGCATAATTCTTTGGATATATTGACTTGCTAGTCCGGGAAAAGTTCATAAGTTACTTATAAATTAAAGAAGTCACGAAATACTTATCAAACACAGCCAAAAATACGTATGAAATTAAAAATGCCTCAACAAAGTTTAAAAGGCTTTCAATCAATCAATCAATTTAATATTCCATTATTTATGTTAAACTCAACTATATTTTACAAGCTGATGCCCGCGACTTCGTCCGCGTGGATTGGGGTTTTTCGAAAACTTTAGTTGAATATAATTGTAAT
Organism: Erebia aethiops; assembly: GCA_923060345.2. Classification (NCBI taxonomy): domain Eukaryota; kingdom Metazoa; phylum Arthropoda; class Insecta; order Lepidoptera; family Nymphalidae; genus Erebia; species Erebia aethiops. The sequence goes on from OV281082.1 coordinate 22,742,954, forward strand.
AGTACCTAAGCTATGAATTATTCATAACTATAATCTATCTCTGTGCCAAATTTCATCCAGATCCGTTCAGCCGTACAGGCGTGATTGAGTAACAAACATCCATCCAAACTATCGCATTTATAATATTAGTGTAGACAGTAGAATGTCTTGAATTTTTGAAGTCGTTGAAGATTTTTTGACGTGTGCGCTGTTGTCTTAACGTGCGGAGGTCCCGGGTTCGATCCCCGGCAGGGTCAATTTGGGAATTTATAATTTCTGAATTTTCCCTGGTCTGGCCTGGTGGGAGGCTTCGGCCGTGGCTAGCTACCTCACTACCGGCAAAGACGTGCCGCCAAGCGATTTAGCGTTCCGGTACGATGCCGGTTAGAAACCGAATACCTAGGGGTATGGATTTAATATAACTGCCATGCCCCTAACAGGTTAGCCCGCTTACATCTTAGACTGCATCATCACTTACCATCAGATGAGATCGCAGTCAAGGGATAACTTGTAGTGGATAAAAAAAAAAATTCATTGTTGCAATATTATTCGTCTCAAGGAACCGCCTCTCGAAGCAATCAATTACTGAGCGTCACCGAAGGCGACGGATCTACCTGAATATGTATGGGCTATGAATGAAAAATCGATTCCCACAGATTATTCAACAAGGAATCTTGTAACTGGAGGAACAGGAAGATTAAACGTCGGTCAACTGAAGGGGCTGTTTGTAATTCAAATGATGCAATGAAAATTATGAAATAAATTATTTATTTGCTTCGAAATTCAGTTGGAAGGAAGATTAATGAATTTATTTTCCTGTTCCGTGACTGCAGGATTCGTGGTAGCGTTGTTAACTTTTAAAAGTGATAAGTAGGTATTCTTAAGCTGGGTCATCATACACATGAAAAGTTTGATACTTTGAACATGTTTATAATAATGTGAAAATATGGCTTTATGTATACATATAAATGCTCTATGTTGCGTCAACTCAATGGAATTTGCTTGAACTAGAAATTTAATTAACCCATTGTATTTTAAAGCCCTCTGAAGAACTACTATTAGCTGATCTGATCTAGCTTCACTCGTGTGGATTGGGTAGGTACATAGAACTCGAAACCCCATACGTTGCGCAGTCAATACTTAGCTTTATTTTTTCGAGCTATGGCTAAAAGCAAAACAACCTTAATACGAAGCAAGGACCTTTGATACGAAGTAAATACACAATCAATACATAGTTGTCCGGAGGCACTTAAGCGTGACACCTCGTTATTGCCTTGTCGGTCTAGTGGTTAGCATGTTTAACTGCGGGCGACGAGGTCCTGGGTTTGAGTCCCGGGTCGGGCCATAACGAGTGTTGGGTTTTTCTGTCAAGAAATTCTCAGCACTAGCCCGGAGTTATTAAGTTAGCGGTATTTCACCCTCGTGCCTCGTACAGCACGTTAAGCCGTCGGACCTGCGCCTGATCTCTCTCCGGTTGTGTCGGATTTTCCAACCCATCGGACTATGAGAGTAGAAACAGAGAGTGCACCTGTGAATTCGTGCACTATATCGTGCGTATAATATGTCCCACGCAGATATCTAATCTCTCTGGAGTTAGGCCGCCGTGGCTGAAATTCGGTCGGGAGGACATTATTACTATTACATATTTATTAAATTAAATTTAAATCGTAAGTGATTTTGGTTGTAAGATCGTTGACAAGCAGCCAGGCTGGAGGCCCGCCAGGCGCACGGGACATTGCGGCTTTTTATGAGCGCTACAAATTCACTGTCCAAAAGTGTACTCAATTTTAATTTAGCCATTTTGGCACGTCCCCACGGAACTGCGGATCATTTGTTGTATCAGAAGTATGGGCCTTATGATCCAAGAAACAACGATTAAATCATGCAGTGTGCTTACTGAATTAATTGTTTATTTTAAAAGAGAAAATAATATTATCTTAAAATCATACTAATAGTGACGGGTACTTAGTAGATGTAAACTTGTAGGTTTATAGTTTCCGATCGGTACAAATCGTTGTATACGTGTTCGTCATGGTCTCTAGAACAAGGAACTGCCGGTCGTAGAACGTGGAAGTGGGGGTACGCGTAGCTATGACGTCACAAAGATGGCGGCCGACCGTTGCAGATTTTTGTTGATTCCTCAAGAGTGTTTTTGAAAAGCTTATTTATTGGTAGATGATTGTTTCCTGGAGACCTACTACAATAGAACTATAGTTCATGCTGGGAAATTTATGATTGAGTATAGGTAGGTATCTATCATAAATTTTCCAGCATGTTTATAAAATACAAGTGGGCGTTTATTAACTGGCGAGAAAATTTTATATGAGACTAGCTGATGCCCGCGACTTCGTCCGCGTGGTTTAAGATTTTTTGTTTCCCGCGAGAACTCCTTAATTTTCCGGGATAAAAGTAGCCTATATCACTCTCCCAGGTCCTCAACTATATCCATGCCAAAAATCACGTCGATCCGTTGCTCCGTTGCGGCGTGTGAGAACACATAAAAAAAAAGATTTTTTTAAATGTGTTCATGTCGATTGTCGGTGCATATCTCCGTGCTTTTTAAACCGATTTGAATATTTTTTTCATATCGGGTATTACCAAGATAGGCAAAGTTGACGCGTGAGGCTCGCCTGACTTCAACATGGTGTGGAGAAATCAAAATTATTTTTTACTTAACAGTGGCTATGGAAGTCGGTTTTTTGGAAAGAATTTTTATTTTTAATTCACCAAAGCTTTGTAGAGGAGCGAGTACTGAGATGCGTACTTGACATCTTTACCATCAGAAGAAAAGCTAATCGACATTCCAGCTTTTACCAGCAAAAATGTCATAATACAAACTTTCAACCCCTATTTTACCCTTTGGGAGGTGAAATTTCGAGAAACCCTTTCTTAGTGCAAACCTACTCTTCACAAAAAACACACCCTCCAAATTTCATGTCTATAAGACCAGCGGTTTAGGCTGTGCGTTGATATATAAGTCAGGACTTCATCCGCGTGGTTTAAGCTTTTTTCCCCACAGGCACTCCTTGATTTTCCGGTATAAAAAGTAGCCTTTATCACTCTTCAGGTCCTTAACTATACCCATGCAAAAAATCTCGTTGATCCGTTGCTGCGTGATTGAAGGACAAACTCTCTATTTAACGTCCTTGGGGATCAAATTTTCAAAAATGGTGAAAAATATACTTCTTCATATTTAACCGAATGCTCAAATACCAACTTCCATGGCTTTGACTTGAAAAATGAATGACTTTCATACCAACTTTCAACCCCTATTTTACCTCTTTGGGGGTGGAATTTTAAAAGCTGTGACACACGTACTTATTTTTTTTACCGATAGCCGAAATTCCAAGTTTCGTTGATATAAATTGAAAAAATCTTGAGAAATGGAGGACTTTCATGCAATTTTTCATCCCCTATTTCACGCCTTTGGGGGTCGAATTTTCAAATTGGTGGAACGCGTACTTCTTCATATTTAACCAAAAGCCCAAATGCTAAGTTTCATGGCTATAACTTGAGAAATGAAGGACCCTTTGGGGGTGGAATTTTGAAAAACTGTTGGTCTGTTGGTCACATACGTACTTCTTTATTTTTTAACGAAAGCTAAAATACTCAGTTTTGTTGATATTACTTGAGAAATATCTTGAGAAATGATGGGCTTTTACACAAACTTTCATCCCCCAGTTCACCCCTTTGGGGGTCGAATTTTCAAAAATGGTGAAACACGTACCTCTTCATATCTAACTGAAAGGCCAAATGCTAAGTTTAATGACTATAACTTGAAAAATGAAGGTCTTTCATACAAACTTTCAACCCCTATTACACCCCTTCGGGGGTGGAATTTTGAAAGCTGTGACACAGATACTTCTTTTTCTTCGTTAATATGACTTGAAAAATATCTTGAGAAATGAAGGACTTTCATACAAAATTTCACCCCCTGTTTCACCCCTTTAGGGGTGGAATTTTGAAAAACTGTGAAACACATATTTCTTTATTTTAAACCGTTAGCTTAAATACCAAGTTTCATGGCTATAACTTGAGAAATGTAGGACTCTCATATTAACTTTCAACGCTTATTTTACCCCTTTGGGGGTGGAATTTTCAAAACTGTTGGTCTGTTGGTCACATACGTCCTTCTCTATTTTTTAAAGAAAGCTAAAATACTCAGTTTTGTTGATATTACTTGAGAAATATCTTGAGAAATTATGGGCTTTTACACAAACTTTCATCCCCCAGTTCACCCCTTTGGGGGTCGAATTTTCAAAAATGGTGAAACACGTACCTCTTCATATCTAACTGAAAGCCCAAATGCTAAGTTTAATGACTATAACTTGAAAAATGAAGGTCTTTCATACTAACTTTCAACCCCTATTACACCCCTTCGGGGGTGGAATTTTAAAAGCTGTGACACAGATACTTCTTTTTCTTCGTTAATATGACTTGAAAAATATCTTAAGAAATGAAGGACTTTCATACAAACTTTCACCCCCTGTTTCACCCCTTTAGGGGTGGAATTTTTAAAAACTGTGAAACACGTATTTCTTTATTTTAAACCGTTAGCTTAAATACCAAGTTTCATGGATATAACTTGAAAGATGACGGACTTTCATACAAACTTTCACCCCCTATTTCACCCCCTTAGGGGTGCAATATTGAAAAATTGTAAATCACTTATTTCTGCATATCTAACTGAAAGCCCAAATGATAAGTTTCATGGCTATAACTTGAGAAATGAAGGACTTTCACACAAACTTTCAACCCCTATTTTACCCCTTTGGGGGTGAAATTTTGAAAAACTGTGGCACACGTACTTCTTTATTTATTACCTAAAGCCAAAATACCAAGTTTCATGGATATAACTTGAGAAATGACGGAGTTTCATACAAACTTTCACCCCCTATTTCACCCCCTTAGGGGTGGAATTTTGAAAAATCCTTTCTTAGTGTGCGCGTACGTCATAAAAGTAACCTACTGTCAAAATTTCAAGTTTTTAGGCCCAGTGGTTTAGGCTGTGCGTTGATATATAAGTCAGTCAGGACTTTGAATTTTATATATATTATACCCTATTTCACCCCCTTAGGGGTGCAATATTGAAAAATTGTAAATCACTTATTTCTGCATATCTAACTGAAAGCCCAAATGATAAGTTTCATGGCTATAACTTGAGAAATGAAGGACTTTCACACAAACTTTCAACCCCTATTTTACCCCTTTGGGGGTGAAATTTTGAAAAACTGTGGCACACGTACTTCTTTATTTATTACCTAAAGCCAAAATACCAAGTTTCATGGATATAACTTGAGAAATGACGGAGTTTCATACAAACTTTCACCCCCTATTTCACCCCCTTAGGGGTGGAATTTTGAAAAATCCTTTCTTAGTGTGCGCGTACGTCATAAAAGTAACCTACTGTCAAAATTTCAAGTTTTTAGGCCCAGTGGTTTAGGCTGTGCGTTGATATATAAGTCAGTCAGGACTTTGAATTTTATATATATTATAGATAGATAAAAGACATTTGACATAAAATACGAGTATAATTAATATTGAACAAGTACCTATCATCAAAGAGCAAACTAGATCACGTCCTACAACGTCCCATATTTTTTTTTTTTTTTTTTTTTTATCCACTACAAGCTAGCCCTTGACTGCGATCTCACCTGATGGTAAGTGATGATGCAGTCTAAGATGGTAGCGGGCTAACCTGTTAGGGGCATGGCAGTTATATTAAACCCATACCCCTTCGGTTTCTACACGGCATCGTACCGGAACGCTAAATCGCTTAGCGGCACGTCTTTGCCGGTAGGGTGGTAACTAGCCACGGCCGAAGCCTCCCACCAGGCCAGACCAGGGAAAATTCAGAAATTATAAATTCCCAAATTGACCCTGCCGGGGATCGAACCCAGGACCTCCGCACGTTAAGGCGACAGCGCTACACACTGCGCCACGGAGGTCGTCAAAATTGATTTGATTGACGTTCAAAAATTATACAGTGATACTTAGTTCACTCTTGCGATACCAACTTTGAATTGCTTTGCCTGATAAATAATAATTATTTGAACTTTCATATGAGTGAACTGTCACGCAAATCTACGTTAAGTCGATAATCAACGTTTTCCTACTCGTACTTCTTTAGGTAATACTAACAAAACGGAAATAGCTAGAAGCGTAATTTTGTTATTACGAAATTTAAAAAAAAACATGTTTTCAGGCACATAAAGTTATCAGTTTCAAAGGATTCGTTACCTTCGCTTCCGCCACCTCAATAAGTCTTGGCTTCTTTTTGTGCACATTACTTCAAAGAATGTTGCGAAATACGCTCAGAGTTAGGAATTTAATGTTTTTTTTTGTGAGGTTTTGTAAGCCATTGCTCGAAAATTATACCTACGTATATTTACTTATACTATAGATTAAAAGGCTAAAGAAAGATAAATACTTTATTTTAAAACTTTTTAATCGATGGATATTTATGAAAAAAATACAAACGTATCTGGGTTTTTTCTTGATGAAGAACTGAATGGAATTATTTGCAACGTATAATAGTACATTACATCGCGAGACCGGGAAGTACGCGTTTTCTGGTCGAGTGTTAGTTAGACTATATAGCTATAAACGAGACCAGAAATGCTCTCCCGGTCGAGGTGTGTATAGTGCTTTTCTAAAAAATGAAACATGTGACTTTTTTTAAATATATTATATTATGTAATTAAAAGAAAGTAAATAAAAAGCAACCTACTTAAGAAATATTAAAAGTTAAATTAGTTATATTTATACTTTTAATTTTTTTTTTGCAGCTAGAGTTCCTTATTTAAACTATTTAGGCCAAAGAACATGATAACAAGTTACAAGATATTCAGGAAGAAAGATTCCAAATTCAAACTTATGATATGTAATGAAAATACATACATTCTTTACTGGCCTAGGCCGGGAGGTTTAACTTTCGAACTCATTTACAGGGTATGAAATGTGCACATTTCATATCATTTTTTAGAAAAAGTATATTGTGTGCTTAGGGGTGAAACAAGACGATTTCAACATTGAAAGTGCGAGTTTTATTAAAATTGTATTTATTTTAGTTCCTAGGTTGTTGTTTAAATATATGAAGTCATTATGCTTACAATATGACGTTTAAATGCTTACAATATTATAAAAAAAATATTATAGATACCTAAGTTATACCTGTGCATATTACCTGTAATATTTGTATGTGCTGTTAATTTTTAAAATAATTGGGTTTATTTTTTATTTGACTGACTAAGAAATTACATCATAAACTAACTATAAAATAAACTAAAATCTTAATGATTAAAAACTAAATTCTATAATAGGTAAAACTTAATGATTAAAAACTCATCAATACTTTTGTTTGTTGTTCATGTCTTTTTGCTTTAATGTCGCTCCTGTTTTGCTACACGTAAGTGAACAAATCTGCTCTTTCCCATATTGTTGTTTCCATTTATTTTCCCAGGATTTCATAATGAAATGAACCAGTCCAAAAGCTATTAATGTGAAAGGACAGTATGCATTATCTACGTTACGGCATTTTGCATTTCCTTATTGCTGCAGAGCCGCCCTAGTTTGGATGCTAATAAAATGTTAATGTTCAAGCTTAAGATGAGATGACAGGCAAATACAAATTCAATCTTATTACTACCACAGTAAACAAATACAACCAGTATGGAAACTATCTAGAAACGTTCGAAACAGCTCACTCACACATACGTGCGCATCGAACGCGATGACGCGGCACTCACTACTGACGGCACTGCGACGAGCGCTTGGGGTCTCGTCATTACTAAAATTCTACATCAATGGGTCTCGTCGATGCGCACGTTTTGTGAGTGAGGCTGTTTCGAACGTTTCTAGGTATAGTTTCCATACTGGTTGTATCTGTTTACTGTGTTACTACTCTGTTTTTCTTTGCAATCCTTTTGCATGTATGTATTAACGAATTAAAATGTATTAGGAACTTGTATTTTTAAATAGAATAAACTGCATGCCCTTCAATCTCCTTGGCTCTAGACTGTTCAAAGGTATGCTAAAATATCGAATAAGCAAGGAGAAGAAATGAGAAACTTTGAATACAAATTTTTGAACAGCAATCTGATAGGTCGATAGTCTACACATGAGAAACTTACCTTACTGAGAGAATAAAGGATAGAGAACAAAATAGTTTAATAACTTAATAACAAACCTCCCTGATTTGATGACCTCCCTGGCGTAGTGTTGAGCGCCTTAATATGGGAGATCCCGGGTTCGATTCCAGGCGGGGTGAATTTGGGAATTTATAATATCTGAATTTTCTCTGGTCTGGTCTGGTGGGAGGCTTCGGCCGTGGCTAGTTACCACCCTACTGGCAAAGACGTACCGCCTAGCGATTTAGCGTTCCGATACGATGCCGTGTAAAAACCGACTAGGTATAGGTTTGGGTTTAATATAACTGCCATACACCTAACAGGTTAGCCCACTACCATCTTAGACTGCATCATCACTTACCATCAGGTGAGATCGCAGTCAAGGTCTAACTTGTAGTAGATTAAATAAATAATAATAAACTCTGAATAACCTATTGTATCTCGGTTATTTGTTTTCGCTTATTCATATTTTATTATTGTAGATTTTTTTTTAAACAGTCAATATTGAGATACAATACAATAATACTAATTATTCACCTTCAGCTGTATTCGCTGCAATTCAAAGACTGTGCTAAACAGCGTACTTGTTAAGTCGAGGCTTAACAGCATTTGTTAAGCCTCGACTTAACAAGTATAAGTTAAGATTATACTATCGATGATTTTATTAATGACAAAGTTGCATGGAAGCAACCGGCCTCGCATCCAGTGACCCACAAGTCAGTGTGATACTTGTATCGTACGGTATGTGTTGTATTGTTTAATTATTGTAAACTCTTTATATTTTGAAGAAAAGAGCAACTGCTGAGATTCTTGCCGGCTCTTCTCAGTAGAATGAATTTTCCGAACCGGTGGTAGAGTCTTAGCGTTTCATAAGTGACACAAGTTGTCCTATGTGAAATAAAAAATCATTTATCATTTAACTACGATGAAATAAACAAACGTTTCAGGTGCATATCAGAGAGTATTCAATGTGCAACGAGCCTTTTTTCAAGCCTGAGTTAGTCGTGCCACAATTCTCATTTAGCCCCTTTCATTTCCTTTAATTTGCATCCGTAGTGTTTTTCTCGGTTTCATTCTGCTTATTCTATTTTAAATTAAATATGCACTAAAACGGAAAATCGCTCCCGAGGTTGATGTTTTCAAATAAGTAGTTTTTTTTTTTTTAAAAGCGTTTCGAAGTAGGTAAAACTAGCTTGAAGATAAGTTTACAAGGCGCCTACCCTTTTCATTCGTGTTTTGACATGTTGTATGGGAATTCACTTATCTTGATTTGAAATGGTAGTTATATCATACTTTGATTTTATAAATGCGAAAGTATGTTTGTTTGTCCTCCAATCACGTCGCAACATAGCAATGGATTGACTACCACGGGAATAAAAAAAACACACCACGCGGACGAAGTCATGGGCATCAGCTAGATTGATAAAAACAGCGCTTTATTTAATCATCGCACATTTTTCTAAAAGAAAAGACTAACAAAACAGTAGCAATTAATTTGGTATTTTCTTAATAGGTAAGTCTTATTTTTTCTTAATTAACTGTAGAAATATTGCCATCCCGTTAGATTTAAACCCGCATCTCTTCGACAGTCGCAACCTAAATGCCATTTTAAAATCACATTACCACAAGTAGTAGTGATACTGAGACCAAACGGTGAGGTCAAAAACTCATTAGGAAACGAATATAACTAAACGTCCGCGTCATTTCCGTATGGAGCGCGCGCATGGCAAAAAAAAAACTTCGTAGTTAACGAAAGTGCACGTTTCGAGCGAAAGTTTCCGTTTTCGCCCTAAGGGAAGTCGGGCTGCCCGGAGAGATGCAGATTCAAATCTGGCTGGTTCGTGATAAATTTAAAATATTTGATTTAGTCTTTATTGTAATTAGTTCGAAGTCACTTCGTAGTAATCAATTACGGACCGTCACTAAAGTCGACGCAACTGCTTGAATATGTATGGACCGTGAATGAAAAATCGATTTCTGCCGATTATTCACCAGGGAGACTCATTAGACTACAGATTGGGAAGTACTAAGAGAACCTAAGACTAAGAGCCAATTTCAACAATCACTCTATAATTAATGCACAGGCTTTCCTAACTGTTTTGGAGTTATTTATACCACATTGCAGAGTTGGACATGCAGTTTACGTCCATTACTGGTAGGCAGTACCAAAATAAGGCATAACCGATTTTACCTAAATGTCTGTCCCCGGGATGCTGCCTGTACCTACCACATTTAATTAAAATCGAATGTTGATCAGATATGAAAGACCATTTCAGTCCGACAAACTTAAAGACGCATTTATAATAATAGCATGGATTTCGGATTCGAAACCTACCCATTATACCTAATAATATTATCTGCGCGATCTTTGGAAATGTATGATAAATTCATGGAACTAATAAGTACTTCCATGGATAAATTATAATATCATCATTTTGGATTTTTTTTTAGAACCTTTATTGAATATAATACAATAGAACTTAATGCTAGCTAGCCTAACTAATTACTATATAAAATAAAAATATAATTCTATTGATAGCCTGTAAGTACAATGTATTTATAAAAATTTGTCTCCGTCGGTGACGTTAAGTAATAAATTACTGGAAGCAGCCGCTCCCTAGCGAAAAGGGAAAAAAAATAACAATGAACTCGGGGTGAAATTTTCATTAAATTTTTCGTTCACAACCTAATTTAATAAAAAGTCAACATTTTTACTCTTTCAGATGTCAAAAGCAATTTCCTAATACTTTAAAAATAAATAAACAGTTCAATATTAAATTCTAGATGATTCCCGCTACTTCATACGCGTGTATTATGTTTTTGTATATTCCCGCGGGAACTCCTTAATTTACCGAGATAAAAAGCGGATATAACCTATCTCTATACCAAATTTTATCAAAACCAAGCTAGTTGAAAAATACAAAAATGAAACTGATATTAGGTTTTAAATTTATCGAGTAAGTAAAAGATTTATAAATCACCCCTAGTAGTCTAGGCAATAAAGCTAGTTGACCCCAACAATAATTCCTCAGGCGACGAAACTTTATAGTATGATAAAGTACCTATCATGAGTTAAACGTATATTATAAATAAATATCCAAAAAAAAATCAGAAAGTAAGTAAGGTTTATTTTTATGCTATACCCACTTTTTAAAGCAGGAAGGTTCATTATCGGGTAAACGCAGTTTAGATTTGTTATTAAAATCGGTTTAAATATCGATGTTCTGCATGATTATTTCATTTGATATTTCGGGTTTGAGTATAAATATACTACCTACTATTATTTTAAAATAAATCGAGAAAATATCTTACTTCTTACTAATATTATAAATGCGAAAGTTTGGATGGATGTATGGATGTATTGATGCATAGATGTTTCTTACTCAATCACGCTCGAACGGCTGAACGGATCTGGATGAAATTTAGCACAGAGATAGATTATAGTATGTTATAAAAAATAGGCTAGGTAATTTTTATCCCGGAAAACTAAGGAGTTCCCGCGGGAATCAAAAAACCTCAATCCACGCGGACATAGTCGCGGACATCAGCTAGTTCAGCCATAAATATTTAGTTTTAGGTATAAATACCTAACTTCCGGATGTTTTTTTTGTTGGATATTTTTGTGTAAGTTTTGGATCATCCGATACTAAATCCTAGCCAAGTTTCATCGACTGAAGATTTAATGTGGGGGTCTCCATACAACGGACCGCCCCATTGCCTAGACTATAGAAAATATCCAAGGATTGAAATGCCTTTGCAGGAATTCCAATAGAAAATATTGTATGTTATATAAAATATTATATAAATGCTGCAAATATTTACGGTTATACGTTAATAGCTCTACGCTACATCTCATGACTGAGAGTAATGTTACGCTCGCTAGACATGCAATAAAAGCAAAAATAAAGCGAACATATTATACGCTTTATGTGATACATACATAAGCGTTTTCTGAACACGGAATCTTTATCTTAACAATCTATTAATGTTTAGTAATCTATAATCTTTTTCTACGACTTCTAAATATTCGATCTTAGCTTTGATCTTGGGGTCTACGTTTTTAAAGAAAACTGAAAACGTCAAAGTCAGATTAAAAAATATGATATGGTCAACGATATTTACTCGTTAATCGGTAAAGCGGCATTTCATAGCAAAGAACTAAGAACAAAGAAATTGTCGCATCAACACATTTTGAAGCCAACCTTCAAATATGGCACCACCGAACGTTAGTCAAAGAAGGCGTGGATTCACCATTTTTACCATTAAGCAACACTAGTAAATTAACAGTCGTAGTTTTTACGTGTCTTAAAATTTAACAAACGTAAGTTACGATTATCAGTGGTTTGAATAAACCGGCCCTAAGTCAGCCTACTTGAGTCATTTTGATATAGCGCAGCACACACTAAGGCGACGGGACAACAAGACGTCTCGAGTCAAAGGCCCTCTGACGCGAACGTTTCGTGTAGATGTTAGTCCTGTCCGGTCCCTTAGTATGCTATCACTCATCATTCACGTAGGTATTATACATCTCTATAATATGTTATTCAATCATTAAAACATACTTACTTATTTAATTAAGATCTATATTATTTACATAATACTAAAGTAACGTTACCTTTGAACTTTGGCCGCTATTAAAAGCAAAGTGTGTTTGTTAAACGAGGCAGTATTCATACCTCCATGATTTAAAGCTGAACGTTAAATTTTGGTCCCTTAAATTTAATTTTTGTTTTTGGTTAACTAACCCTGACTTGTGTAACACATTTTGCTTTTATTGACTGTAAAAGTTTCAAAGTCTAACCCCACTACAGAGGCGCGGCGCGGCACGTAGCGGCAAGTATTCTTTGTACAATTATGTCACAGTTCATCTTCGTGCCGCGTCGATAAAGTGGGCCCAGCTCCATACAAACTCGTAAAAAGCATATTTGCCGCTACGTGCCGCGCTGCGTCGTGCATCTGTAGTGGGACTGATTTAAAAGGGCAAAACATACAGAGAGCGGGTCGGGCGCGGGCCGGGTCGGATGCGCGGCTGGTTGAATTATTTGTATTTATATGAACGACATCACACAGAACGCCGCCGCGGGTCGGGCGCGTGGTGGGTGACATATTTGTGGTGAACAAATGAGGGAATATTATAAATATACCTCGTACTATTAATTGAAACCCTCGGGAATTTAACAGCTATGTATGCAGATATGCAAATAATGGAAGTGTATACAACGCCACGAGCTATTTACATAGTCTGCCCTCGTTACTAACAAAGATTTTATTAATCAAAACTGGATTTTATAACAAGGTTAAACAGTACCAAACGGTACGTAGGTAAATATATTCCATTGTAATTATTATCTTACAAGATAATAATTACAATGGATTCCCACGACTTCGTCCGCGTGGACTAAGCGTTTTCGATTCCGCGGGAACTCCTTAATTTTCCGGGATAAAAAGTAGCAAGTTCTTCCCCGGGATATAACCTATCCCTGTACCAAATTTCATCAAAATCGGTTGAATAGGTGATACGTGAAAGCGTAGTAGACAGACAGACACACTTTCGTATGTTGACACGTATTTGTGTATTATTTTATATATTAATCCATACATCCATACATGTAGTATGGATGTATGGATTAGTATGGATTTCATTCGCTTTTTATAGGAAATTGAATACTTCAGTTCATATCTTCTGAGCAATGGTTGTATAGAGAACTATAGGATGTTAAATCGGAGCCGTCAACGTGGTATTTTTAGTATTGGTGTTAATTCGGTTGTATACAAATCTCAGAACTATACCTAACCAGGTTTCAAGTCATCATTATCATCAGCCTTTTGATGTCAAATATGAGACATACTATATTAGGTTTTCCCTAGAGAGAGTTACCACACCTGTCCCGTCTGTCCACGTCCGTCAGCCTTTCCATCCAGCTACAGCTTCCCGCCACCCTCTTTATATCGTCAGTTCATCGTACCTGCTTCTTCCCATACTATGTTTACATGTACGCAGTTTTCATTCTAAGATTTTTCGGCTCCAGCGGTCATCGCTCCTATACGACAAGCATGGCCTGCACATTGCCATTTCATCTTACAAATGGTTTGAGCTATGTTACTGATCGTTGCTGAACTGCTCGTTGGTCTATTGGTTATCATGTTTGACTGCGGCCGATGAGGTCCCGTGTTCGCGTCCTGGGTCGGGCCTTTATTAAGTATTGGGTTTTTCTGACTAGAAATTCGCAGTACTAGCCCGGAGTTAGGGAGTTGTCGGTGTTTCCCCCTTGCCTCAGATAGCACGTTAAGCCGTCGGTCCTGGTTATTATCACTAACATGATAATAGTCGTTAAAACCCGCCAACATGCATTAGAGCAGCGTGGTGGGCCAAAGCTTTAATTCCCTCTCTCCTATGAGAGTGGAGGCGCGAGCCAAGCAGTGGGACGTTAATGGGCTGTAGTGGTAGTGGTAGATGTTAGTGATCTTGGTTCTCCTGCCGATCTCTTCATTGCGAATCCTATCCCTCGTGCTTAAAGTAATACATTATTATCACTATTAACCTGTACAGTACTCGCTTAATTAGTTCTAGCCGTCAGACAAGAAACGCGTTTATTACTGACGATCGCAATAATATTATTGTAACAGAAACGAAGCGAGCCTCCACCGGAAAACTAGGTGCCAGCGGAGAATGAATTGCCCATACAAACGTAATACCAAAATAATTAATAATTCGAGAACATTTCCACCAAAATGAGAGTTTATTTGGATTCAAATTGTATTTATCTAGTCCCCTGGATTTATATGTTTTCAAAATACTTTCCTAAAATGAAATGTAAATGAATTGCGTTTTGCATATTTTTACGACAAGATGGACATGTTTCCCTCTTATTTGTTTCATATTAAAACCAACGATATCTTACGTATTAATTGGTCAGCAGCATAGCCTTTATTGTCAAGTTACAGAATAACAAAACGAAGTAAAAAGCACGATAAGTTTTCATTCATCATTTTTGGTATTCACGGAACAAGACTAAATGTATAACAAATTCTGTAAGCTCATATTGCTATCTCGCTTGAACGCGATCATGTGTCATCAGTGAAATAGAGATAGCAATATACCGGCAAATTTATATTTGCGGTTCGAATAGAAGTTGCGAGCGGCGCGAACCGGCCTCTTAAGGTACCTTCTTTTGGACGAATTCAGCTTCCCTATCGTTAAAGTTCGAGTAACTCGTTCATATTTCGTGATAGGGTTGTATTATATCTGTACTTTACACAAATGATCTGCAATTCCGTCGCGTACGTGCCAAAATGGCTAAATTAAAACGAAATACACTTTTCGACAGCAAATTTGTTGCGCTCATAGGGAGCAGCAATGTACCGAAGGCCTGGCGAGTCTCCAAAATGGCGGCTTGTCAACGGGGTTCAAGTCGCTTAATTTTCATTAGGATTTGTTTTTAAGGAAAAAACCTATTAGTTACAGGTCATTTAAACAGTAAATTTCTACCATTCTTTCTTCTCAGTTAAATGTGGAATTATTAATTAAGGAAGTTTAAATTTAAAACTATTTAAAAAAATATATATATAGTTTTTAGTAAAAATAGCGATAGGACCGCCTTATTTTACCTGCTTAATGTTGTTTTATTGTTTGTAACATGTTTCTTTTGTATATTTGTGGTGTGCAATCTTCTTACTAATACTAATATTATAGATGCGAAAGTTTGTATGGATGTTTGTTACTTAATCACGCCCCAACGGCTGAACGGATCTGACTGAAATTTGGCACAGAGATAGATTATAGTATGGAATAGCACATAAGCTACTTTATATTCCTGAAAATTAAAGAGTTCCCGCGGGAACTAAAAAACCTCACACCACGCAGACGAAGTCGCGGGCATTAGCTAGTAAAGTATATATCGCGATGGTCAGTAACATACATACATAGTTTTAATTAGCTAACACAAGTCTTGAGTCGTACCTTGATTGCATTTGCATTGATCCAATCCAGGGCGCTCGTTGACTGGATTAAGGTGGTACTTTTGGAGGCTAAGTGTATCAAAAATTCAAAAACAATTCCTGACCCTCACTGTTCCTGGACTGTGATACTAAATAGGTACTATATTTTATGTCAGCCATATTTTGTCAAGATCGGTTCAGTTAGTGGCTGCAAAAAGACCGACACTCTTTATTTCTTATTAATAGGTGTACGATATGAATTATACAATTATTATTTTTTAAAAATTATAAAGAAAAAACTATTAATACTAATTATATTTACAAAAAATACACGCCATCCAAATGTTGAGTGAGTGATTATTATTTTATAGATTTTTATTTCGTTAAACAAAGAACAAATTATTTTTAAAAAAACAACAAGCGTGTTGCTTTAATAATATTATGCTGACCCATGTCATAAAAGTGGAATAATCAGCAAACGCTACAGCGTTCTTTGCAGCTTGGAGCAAGTATGTTTTTAATACAAACCAACGCTTTACATATTTTGCTCGTGATATTTTACGTGCTTTTGTATTGTGATTACAATGCTATTTAAATTAAAATCGTTTTTTGAACCGAATTTCTAACTCATTTAAAATCCCAATTGCTTGAAATATACCTAGGCTTTGTCATGAAACTTATTTAACATTTGGCACTATGTTATCTAATATTTGTTTAATAACAAAATACTTAGTTGTAGCATTAACAAAACACTTTTTGTCCTATTTGGATGAAATTCGGGTCTATTGTATCTAGTTTGTAGAGCTTTGTTTATGTATAGAGTCCAGGGATTCCCAAACTATTTTGGGCAAGAGACCCCTTTTTCAAAATGAACTCATACCTCAGACCCCCAAATTAATTTAAAAATCCTACCTCTAGTTTTCTTCTTACTGATACAAAACACTTAACAATTTAAAAATTTGCGGTTGGTTATGTGAGTAAACTTGATATTATCATTTCGTCATCAAAATTTAACAAAATAAAGAGACATACAATTCTGTAAATATCAAGTGTATTAAGTAATTTGTATTAATAATTATAAATACAAATTACGTAAAAATACTTAAGGAGGTAATTATTAAAAAAAAAAAACATTAAAATAGGAGTCGATTTTTAAACCTCGTCGACCCCCAAATTCAGTTTTAGTTTATTTCGACCCCTGAAAAACCTATATTGAAACCCTTGGGGTCGATATCAACCACTTTGGGAATCCCTGATCTAGACTATACCTGATTCCTTTGTTTTTGCAACTGCAAAAGTTTTGACACAATCGGCTATAGTGTAATCGAGAAACTCACGGGAAATAAATCGTGTATGACATCTCTACTCACGCAAATAATCAATTGTGTTGAATAATGAACCAAAAAACATGTGTAACTTTTTAAATAAGTAAATTTTAACATTATAACAAATTGCTGAATACGAGTACGTAGTGCAATGAGATAAAACGTGGCGGCATTCACTCGAGCTTAGAATATTTACATGCAAATGATAGTAGAGCAACATGGACGTGATCATTAAGTACCAATGTGGTGGTTGAACCCGCCTGCAGTCAAGTATTTAGAGTTACAGATTTGACATCGCTACACACGTGACAGCTTTTTTTACATTAACCATCTTATATGTACACATATTATGCAAATAAAGTACCTGAATCGATCATCATCGTTTCAACCCATTGCCAGTCCACTGAACACGAGTGTCCTCTCAGAATGAGAATGGTTTGGCTAAAATCCACCACGATGGCCAAGTGCGGCAGCCGTACACATTGCATTGACAAAGCATCACCTTGAAGCGTCTCAAGCGTTTGTGACATAAGATACCTACTGAAAATTTGTTGAAAACACCAAGGAGCCACATCGTCGTCGTCGTCAACCGATGGACGTCCACTGCTGGACATTGGTATCCCGTAGGGTTCTCTACAAGGCACGGTCTTGCGCCGCCTGGATCCAGCGACTTCCTGCGACTCGCTTGATGTCGTTCGTCCACCGTGTGGGGTCTGCCGACGCTACGCCTTCCAGTTTGGCAGAAAAAAGTTCCATTCTATAGAACGATTGCATTGGTCTTCGGAAGATACATAATATTAAGATGGAAATGCAAAATTCCGTCGACGCAATGCGTGTACCGTACCGTCCATTCCTGTGCTAATAGTCCTATTTACATACTGCAGCTACATAATTCCTACCTATCCTCTTATATTATCTGGGTTCTATTCACACAGGTGTTGATAGGTGTAGATAGGTTAACTGGAGGCGGTGACCTTTTCCATTAAACATGTAAAACAGCATTATTAATAAGCCGAGTTTTTTATCACCAATACGTTAACGTCCCACTGCTGGGCACAGACCTCCACTCTCATAGGAGAGAGGGAAATTGAGCTTAGAGCCACCACGCTGCCCCAACGCGGGTTAGGCGGGCTTTGACGACTATTATCATGATTGTAATTCTTGTTACATTACGCATGTATTGTGTATAAGCTACATATTGTAACATTGTTTTACTTTTCATAAAACGAGCAACTGCTGAGTTTCTTGCCGGATCTTCGTAGTAGAATCTGCTTTCCGAACCTGTGGTAGACATTTCATAAGTCGCACAAGTTGTCTCACAGGTTTGATCACATTATGAGGAATAGAAATTACGACCTCCTTCAGCTCATAAATATTCAGAGTAAAATAACCGACCAAATGGCCGTAGATGAACATCTTGGCTGAAGAATTTACGCGAATGATACGGGAAGAGTATCAGATCAATATTCCGTGCAGTAGCATCCAAGATGCAGATAACCCTAATGGTTTCCAACCTCCGATAAGAGAGGGCACTAAAAGAAAAGGAAGAGAAGTTCTCTTGAATATACATACATCTATATTTCACATTATCAATATAATATCATCTTCATACTATCATTATCAATATCGGGGTAGTCTCTGAGGCAATGATGGCCAATTCGGACCTTATCTGTCATTTATCCAGTGTTTCTACTTATCTACTAAGGTCAAAATTGTTTTACCAGCACAGCCTTTAAAACTATGTTATATTTTAATGTCAAAATAAATATTTAAAATACATTTAAATTTAATATAATAATACCAATCCATACATAGAAGATCAATATATAAATCTGGAAAATATCAATCATTTCCAATGAAACACGGGAGAGTTACATTTAAATATAACTACTTATATCTTTTTGAAATATTTTTGCTCATTTCCCACAAATTGCATTTTTCGAGTTAGATCACTTTCATTCTGGTGGTGCGAAACGTCTCCTGACGTGGGGTATTCCACACGCCACGCTTTAGCGCCGCCTGGATCCAGCAGTTCCCAGCGACTCATTTGATGTCGTCCGTCTACCAAGCTTAGGTATTTATGCTCTTTTAAAAACTCGTTCAATATTTCAATAAAAAACGTTCCAGTCAAAAGAATGTTTGAATTCTTAAAAAGTGCTCGGTTTTATTTTTATTTTAATTCCAACGAGCATCGGTAAGAGGATTCCAAGATGAGCGTTCGTGACCCTGCATTCGATATCTGAATATGAATTTAATTTTACGCAAGCACTCAGTTTTCTACAGTCCCATCGGAGCATTAGGGAATTTATATTGCACAAAGAAAATTAAAATTAAAGGGTAAGGAGGATGTCCAAAAGCAATATCCGGCGTCGAATAAAATAATTAAATTAAATTGACATAAGCTCGGGACCGCGACTTTGTCAGAGTGGATTTCTGTTTTCTGTAACATTATTATGCAAGTGGCAAACAATATTTTTATCGTTACTTTTTTGTATATCTGTGACGCAGAGAAACAATATATCATTTATTGTACGGATGTAATGATATTGATGAACTATAAGTACGAAGAGATCATTTTTTTAATCTACTAAAAGTTAGCCCTTGACTGCGATCTCACCTGATAGTAAGTGATGATGAAGTCTAAGGTAGGTAGCGGGTAAACCTGTTAGGGGCATGGCAGCTATATTAAACCCATACACGGTTTAGTTCTACACGGCATCGTACCGGAACGCTAAATCGCTTAGCGGCACGTCTTTGCCGGTAGGGTGGTAACTAACCACGGCCGAAGCCTCCTACCAGGCCAGACCAGGGAAAATTCAGAAATTATAAATTCTTAAATTGACCCTGCCGGGGATCGAACCAACGACCTCCGCACGTTAAGACAACAGCGCTACACACTGCGCCACGGAGGTCGTCAAACGGCATTAAAGTCACGGAATAGATAAAGCTGTATTTATTTTTTCTATGATTAAAGTTATGCAGTTTTGAAATAGCGTGTCTCAAACTAGCTCTTAATACGAGTAGCTCTATGCTTATACTCACTATTTTATTGTTTCAAATATATTATTTCATTAATGGACACTGGTATTCTTTCTAAAATTTTGAGCATTGTCTTTAATATAGACGAAACCCCTAAGGAACGTTTGACGACCCGCTGGTGTCACCGACTGATATTATGAAACTTTTCTTTACGCAATCTACATAAAAAATGAGGCGAGGGTCCGCAGTGAACCCGCCAGTAAATTAAGCTTTTGGAGCTGTTAATTTTATTTGCATACAAAATGAATCTTGGCAAAAATATTTATTTTTGGTAGGCAGGCTATGTTTTTATTTTGTAATAAGTCAACTTTATGCATCAATGTCGATGTGATGGACGGATCAAGTATCCTGCACCGCGCACGTTATTAAATTCCACGATGCCCTCCATGTTGCAGAGAACTACCTACATTCTGTCCGTCCAGTAGTATCCTTAGTGGAAGGGGTCACTACTATCAGTATTGGACAGTACAACGCAGATAACCTCTTTGACGACCTCCGTGGCGCAGTGTGTAGCGCTGTTGCCTTAACGTGCGGAGGTCCCGGGTTCAATCCCCGGCAGGGTTAATTTAGGAATTTATAATTTCTGAATTTTCCCTGGTCTGGCCTGATAGGAGGCTTCGGCCGTGCCTAGTTACCACCCTACCGGCAAAGACGTGCCGCCAAGCGATTTAGCGTTCCGGTACGATGCCGTGTAGAAACAAAAGGGGTATGGGTTTAATATAACTGCCATGCCCCTAACAGGTTAGCCCGCTACCATCTTAGACTGCATCATCACTTACCGTCAGGTGAGATCGTAGTCAAGGGCTAGCTTGTAGTGGATAAAAAAAAAGAAAAACTATGAAGGTGTCATCTTGTGCTCATGACTAACTTTATGTCTCTAACAGGCTCTCTACTAAGCACTTTGTCTGGTAGCGTGGTTAGTGTAGACGTGCCATAGCATTGCCTCGACCAAGAGACTCGCTTTTGCTTCCGATAGGCGGACCCACCCCATCCATGATGTTGCAATAAATGAATGTGCCTCACGAGGCCACAACTTCTACGCAAAGAAGCTTAGTTATGACCCAACTATAGGCTCTAATGCTACTTTCTTATTAGAGCACATGAATAGGAATGATGCGAAGTTCGCAATGCATCAATCACACGGTTCGTGCTTCAGGACTGTATACGAGATGAGTAATGACTGCTGCGCGTTTTGCGCTCAAGTTTTATTAGCTGTTTGCCGTAGTATAACGTAAACAAGGCTTTATCTCAAGAGCGCAGCGCTGAGAATGGACACAGATACTTCAACGTCAATTCTTGTCGTGATTTATACCCTTAAACATACGCAGGGTTAATCCTTTCATGTAAGGTTGGATCTTTAACGCGTCTTATATCCTTTAGTAGGTACTTGAATTTTTGTATATTTTTAAGGCACATTTATCTTGAAAATCCCACGTTTTCATTACAGCACAATGCATCACGTAAAGGAGTTCAATGCAACTTCAAGAAGTTGTAGTCGATGAAACTGTATTACGGCTTTCTCACACTTTACCTCGCGTGATGCGCTCCAGAATCGCACGCTCGTGCCGCTGCGCGTTACAATAGGATATGCTTCATAGAATTCCTTTTACCTATTAACAATCGTACACAAGTAAGTACACATGTTCAGGAATATCCTGCAGTATAGTTTAAGTTACTGCCTTTAGTCATTGCAAAGATCATAAAGTAGAACTCATAGTTACTTCCGCACTATGATTCTCACAACTCTCACCAGCGTGGAGTTAGATTTTTCTTGTTTATTTAATTCTTTTATTTCCTATGTCCATCTCAATTATTTAAACTATGTGTGCCAAATTTCGTAATAATTCTTTACGCAGGAAAAGTAATCAGACTGATGGATATACACTTACGAATTTATAATATTCAGTATGGATAATATGGATATATGGGAGCCGCTGGAAGCAAGCGGTACAAGACCGTGTTCTGTGGAGATCCATGCAGGAGACCTTCGTCACACGAGTATATATCCGTACCTTCGTCCAGCAGTATATAGGTTGAGACGACGACGACGAATATGGATGAGTTTAAAAAATTGGCAAGGCGACCTGCGCTTATTAGTGATTAAACGAACTTACAAAGTGAAGTTCGATCACAATTATATGAGTCACTTCATTCGAAGATATAATAAAAAGTCTACCTAAATTATATCTGAAGAATGAAGTGACGAAGTATAATTAGTGATTAAACGAACTTAAGAAGTTATGTTCGATCACAATTATATGAGTCGCTTCATTCGAAGATATAATAAAATGTCTACCTAAATTATATCTGAAGAATGAAGTGACGAAGTATAATTAGTGATTAAACGAACTTACAAAGTGAAGTTCGATCACAATAATATGAGTCTCTTCATTCGGAGATATAATTTATTTAACAGGTAAACTTTTTAGTATATCTTCGAATGAAGCGACGAAGTATAATCTCAATCATCAACTTTTTCTAAATTAAAATCTCAACTTTATTTAAATTTTATATGTGCTCTAAATTTTAAATAAACATGGCTTAGATGTAAATGCATAAATAATAGACGTAGCATCAAAAAACAAGCATACAAAAATGTGAACATCATATTTTCGGCGACCTCGTTAGATTCGGGTGGAAAGTAACTACGTTAAAAGTTTAAACAGAGCTAGATGTAAGCTTCACTTTTAAGTAGTTTTCTAGTTCATAAAATGTGACCCTAGTTTTCTACCCCGCGTTATAAAATATATTATGGTTACAAGCTGAGATTACAACTATTATCTATCCATTTATATACTACCTTTGAACAACTTTATTCACTCACAAAATCCATACCCTCAATAGTAATACATACTGTATTTAAAATTTTCGGCTGTACCGCTCATAATATGATGTTGACGAAACTTGGTACAGAAAAAAACTTGGACAAACATTTATCGGATGGAAATGGGCATAGCAAACTTTATTTTAAATTATAGAAAAAACCTCACGGGGTTTTTCAAAAACCTACACCAACGCTGATGAAATCACGGGCATTAGTTATCATAATAATATAATGATGATAATTGTTCTTATGCTGTGGACTATATTTACTAACAGTTACAACATGACATAGTGATATCGGTATTGTTACATTTCTGAACTTATGCCCTTAAACGTAATTGTAATGTAAGAATCGGAAATAAATAAACATTAAGGTCAAATAAAATAGAGTAACGCCGATCTTCAACTTCGTTCTAAGTGCAGGTATAAGAGTGATTTATCAGATTTTTCAAGGGTCTACCCGTAAATCACCTCGTAATTCTGAGAAAATACCTAAAGAGAGAACTACGAGTATACCGTGGTCTGAGTCACTGAAAAGCTGACAAAAACTGACTATAACTGAAAAGTAACCTTAAGTTAATACTTTACTAATTATAATATATTTTATTACTCTAATGAGTAATAAAATAAAATTAGTTATTACGATTTAGTTCATGAATGAACTCACATAATTTATACTTGTGTAATAAATTATACAACACGTTAAAGTCAACTGATAATAATTTTCTCAATATGCCTATGTATTGTCTTAAAACATGAAAAATCATCATACTAATTATAAATGCGAAAGTGTGTTTGTTTGTCCTTCAATCGCGCCACAAGGGAGCAACGGATCGACGTGATTTTTGGCATGGGTATAGTTGAGGAGCTAGAGAGTGACATAGGCTACTTTTTATCCCAGAAAATTAAGGAGTTCCCGCGGGAATCGAAAAAAACTTATACCACGCGGACGAAGTCGCGGGCATCAGCTAGTTCATAACATCTCAGATTACACCTACATAATATAATCTATTCATCTCATGTATGCGTGCTACGAAGATGTCAACGCTACTAGCATCGCGGTTGAATATATTATGCAACCGACAAAAAATTGGCGAGTTCTGTTGAAGAAATTTTAAGTTTAAACTATGTACTATAAAGAGAAATAATATACAGGGAATTCATATACAGTAATTTATTTACGTATTCCATTTAGGTTTACAATAAAATAAACAAAACAATGATACCATATAACTGTACATTTAAGTTAAAAGATGATTTCGTGCAAAGAATTGACATTACCTTAGGTGAAAACACAGCCATAGATTAACTCTTATTTTTATAACTAATTACTGTGAAGACACAAAATGTATTTTTAAATGGTTCTTAAGTTTTCCATTTTTATGTTAATTTTTATAAAAAAGATACACAAACAATAGAAAATATTTATTATTAAAAAACAGACCTGCGGTTAACAACGTAGGCATTTTTCATAGATAGTGGCAACATCACAAATAAAATTAATAGAACTTGATCGACTAATTATTAATTGTTCGATGATTAATAACGCAAAAGTTTGTGGGCGGCTAACGACTAAAAGCCGACAGGGCCAAACTGGTCCTATCCCAATAAATTTTACTGTTAAATTCACCGACTGTTCAGTGACTCAATTAAAAATTATTACAAAAAATGTCATACGTTCAAGTTTAAAAAAGAAAATATTATAAATACATTTCATTTTAAAAAACATAACAATTATAAACCAATTTACTTTAAGATTTTAAATCAATAGCAGGGTCCATATTAACCGTGGCAAAGAAGCCTGTAAATGCACTTCAAACGAGGCAGATACGGCATGGTCCTCGATCGATACGGTGGTGGTGATTTCACATCAGTCACACTGCCAGGCGAAGTAACATTCAAATGTTTTTTATTCAAACAAACTTTTACAGGTTAACAATCTTTAAGTGAATCTGCTGCTAGATTGGAATGCCATTTCACCAACAATTTCATCAACCAGCAAGATAGCCCTTACGAGGTTGCCGCCCTTAATGGATACCCTGCTCATGGTATAACGTTTAAGTATTTTACAATTACTTAACACCAACTATTGTCTGCAGATGAATAATATGTGATACCGAAGGGGTATGGGTTTAATATAACTGCCCCCTAACAGGTAACAGCTACCATCTTAGACTGCATCATCACTTATCATCAGGTGAGATCGCAGTCAAGGGCTTGCTTGTAGTGGATAAAAAAAAAGAAAAAGAAAAAAAAATAATTTTCAATGAAATTCTTATTACACAATACTAAAGTAATTTAAAGGATAAATAATTGTAATGCCCAGAACTCTTTAATAGTAATTCATACCTAACATAATGAACATATTATGGAACAATAAGATAATTAAGAGTTTAATA
The DNA here is from genome assembly GCA_923060345.2 of Erebia aethiops. Taxonomy (NCBI): domain Eukaryota; kingdom Metazoa; phylum Arthropoda; class Insecta; order Lepidoptera; family Nymphalidae; genus Erebia; species Erebia aethiops. The sequence goes on from OV281082.1 coordinate 22,768,586, forward strand.
AAAATAATAGATATTATTAAAGAAATGGAAATACACGTCGATTAATTATTCACCTCCCATTTCAGACGTGGCATTAAATCATTAAATCGGTGGATTTTACTAAAAGCCAAGTTGGAAGTTTAAAACGGAGTAAAACACTTTCAAAGTCGTTTTCTAGTTTATAAAATGTGACCCCATTTCGGTAGCCTGCAATATCGTATGATAGACTGTTATGACGACAGCTTGTGACAGAATTCAGTAACGGAATATATGGCAGTGACCTACAGCTGAATATGTCATGCCAGCTAACCATATTTCATATATTGGGAGTTCATAGTATCCTTCGGTTTTTGCAGCCACTAAATTCCATATCCTTTTTTGGTTGCTCTCTAATAAATTAATTGTAAAAATCTGCAACTAAATTGTAAAGGAAACTTGTAGAACAGGTTTGATTTAATTATTATCCTTTGACTAGTTATCATTGAGCAGTTTGTAGCAGAGATGCAAATTTTATTACCTTAAAATTCATTTAAGTATAAAAAAGTGTTTTCACAAAAAGTTTCGTTGTGTTTCAAAATTTTATTTAATAAATCAATTGGATATTCCTTTTTACTTATAGATACTTCAGTACAGTAGTAATTTTGTATGGATATTAACATATAGAGCCCATCCACTATTTTATCACGAAATCTTTTCTCTGAAAAAGTGTTCTAACTGGAGAAGAAAGTTGTTAAAATTTGATAATGAACAAAATACGACATTTATTATTCTACAATATAATTTTTATTTTTTATTTATCTAACAATTTAATATTATTTTACACAATACATAATAATTAATATTATACACTTTGACGATATTTTAAAACCAACATTTGGGAATGTACAAAAAAATAATAACTCCGTATCCGTACCTATGGATATCTATAGACTGTTGAATTAAATTCATCTTTATTTTGTAAGTTACATACGATCTAAAATCGTATATTTAATAGTTACAGCAAAAGTCAAGGAGCGAACGAACATTAACTTTCCGTTTACTGTTGTTTCTTATTTTTCTCAATGAAAAAGTTGCTTTACGATGAAAGTAAATTGTTCGCCAGCTCCTGAACGATTTGTTATATTTGAGGCCGATGAGATTTATCTACACTTATTCTAATATCACTGTGAAAGTACTTCATACCAAGCCTCATAAGCTCATGAACTTCGATAATATATCTTTGAGAGTCCAGATTAATACTAACATGAAACTACTTTTGTAATCCATCTGTATACCTGAAACAAAAATTATTATAAGTTTATTAAAATTCAATATTCTTTACCATATAATATATTATTATAGTATACTTTAGTTGTCAAGCACAATGTTAAAATTTTCCAAAAAAAAATTACATAAAATGAATATTAAACACTGAATACTCGTTATACTCGTAATATTATAGTTATAATTTAACAAATTACATTTTCCTAATTACACGCTTCAAAAATTGCGGTCTAAAATTACGAACAAAGGTGAATAATAATTGAAGTAAACTCATTTTACTTCATTAATATTATTTTACATTCAGCGTTTTTATTGGCCACTAATTTCCCTTGGGCTTATTAAGCGTTACCAGACTGTATATAATATTATTTTTGGCGTAAAACAAAATGTAATTAAATTTGTAAAACAACGTCATACATATTAAAAATATCATATATGCGATAGTGTGTTTGTTTCACGTCGCAACACAACGTCTTTAACCGATTTGGATGAAATTTCGTGTATTGGTAGGTTGCATTCTGGGGAAGAATACCACAGTAAACAGATGCAACCAGTATGGAAACTATGGAAACTACCTTGAAACGTTCGAAACAGGCTCACTCACACAAATTTGAGGTTTCACTCACACACAAGGTTGTATCTGTTTACTGTGAGAATACTTTTATCCCGAAAAATTAAAGAGTTCCCCGTGAATCAAAAAAACTTCATCCATGCGAACGAAGTCGCGGGCATCGTCTACTTGGTGAATAAGCGAATTTTAAAAACTTCTGTGAAAGCTTACTCTACGTTACGAAATAAGCCCCTAGTCACAGTCAGTGGCAGACTGCTTAAGTCTGCCACTGACTGTGACTAGGGGCTTATTTCTTACTACCAACGCTTAATGACACAAGAGTGTCAACAAGATTAAATTAAATAATACTACTAACTAATAATAAGCGATTATAGTAAGCCCCAAGCTTAAGAGCTAAAACCCCCTAAACAAACAATGATCTATAATGAAACACAAAAATAAGCTCATACGTACTTATATTTGTCCTAAAATGTAATTAGGTCAGCTGCAGCTGACCTAATTACAAAATCAAAAATTATGGCCAGTTATTAGAACAACAAAGCCGCATAACAGCTGTAAAAGCAAACACTTTATTTTATATCTAAATATTGACGCTTCGTAATTGTTTTGGCTTCCTACTAATTTCCCTTGGGCAACTTTTAAGTACCTGACCAAATTATTGTGTATACAATTACATGTTCTTAGTGCACTTGTGTGTATACAATTTTTATTGACAAAAAATACAAGCAAGATTTAAGCAGCATCAGCCCACTTTAGATACTTTATGTAAACCCCACGAATGCTCGAACCCGCCATCGCGTACTGAACAGGTGTTATAATATTAACTGAAATAGCATAAATTCATAATTTCATCCGTATTACACTAAATATGATATACTAGTTGAAGCCAGCGACTTCGTCCGCGTTAAGTTTATTACTTATTATTAAATTTTTTTGAGTCCTGGGGAACTCCTTAATTTTCCAGGATAAAAAGTAGCCTATCCCCTATAAGTAGGATTTTATTTTTATTTTATTTTTTATTTTTGACGACCTCCGTGGCGCAGTGTGTAGCGCTGTTGCCTTAACGTGCGGAGGTCCCGGGTTCGATCCCCGGCAGGATCAATTTAGGAATTTATAATTTCTGAATTTTCTCTGGTCTGGCCTGGTGGGAGGCTTCGGCCGTGGCTAGTTACCACCCTACCGGCAAAGACGTGCCGCCAAGCGATTTAGCGTTCCGGTACGATGCCGTGTATAAACCGAAGGGGTGTGGGTTTAATATAACTGCCATGCCCCTAACAGGTCAGGCCCGCTACCATCTTAGACTGCATCATCACTTACCATCAGGTGTGATCGCAGTCAAGGGCTAGCTTGCAGTGGATAAAAAAAAAAATATCCGTATAGCTTAGTATGAGTTTGACCATCTCAAAAATTTAGATTATCAAAATAATAAATTGAGTTATTTGGAGATTTAAATTCATTCATTAAGGAAGTCAGTAAGGATAGGTACAGCGTATGAAAGTGTAAAATTATTATTGCAAGTGTCATCTTTTACTGTTTGACTGACACTTTTTCTTTATTTGCTAAAATCGATTGTCGCGTTTATTATTGTTAAACCATTATTGTGTAACATCTTTTTCATAATATGTCTAGAGTACAATCTAAAACTTGAAAACAAATAGATTTAGGTAATTTTACTCTGACGTTACTTTGTTTCGATATTTGCTGTCGAGATAACATGCATGATGCATACTCATACTAAGATTAGATGCTGATCATGTGTGCAATAACCGCGTATTTGTTGCTATCTGAATTTCTAATTAGTGTGGTAATATGTGGCTTATAGACGTGCCTCAGATGACATGACGAGATTATGCGGATGCGAGCAACGTCAAAATAATATAAGATTTGTCTCGGCATTGTGCTTTGTGTAAGCGTCAATCCAGATGTAGGTATTAGTAAAACACTTTTAATATATTTATCCTCTCATTTGAAACTTGCACGAGTAAATGGTTAAACGTGTAGAGGTTCCACGAGCGATTTAATATAATTAGCTAACAGTTGGCAAAACTTAAAGACTATATTCATTTGATCCGGCCACGATTGCTATCATTAAGCTCTAAATCAAATTGCGATTTAAACACAAAAGTATTCAACAATCGCTGAGTCTGCCGGCAGGAGACTGAATTAACTTCGTAACATGAGATATAATGACGAACAGTAATAATGATAACATTTGTTAGCTGTTTGTAGGACTATAATGTGTTACTAGAAAATTACTTACGTTATATTATGTAGTACCGCTAAACTTGAAATAAGGGGGTGCTAATTTACATTATCTATAGTAAGAAAATTGTATAATTGCAAAATTATTATCTCAAGGTTATTTCGCAAAATGCGGAACGATGTTAAAATAATAACTCTTCAGTTAATCCCCAGGTTATGAAATTGAACGGGACCCCTTTTGTTACGTGAGCGGCAGCCTCATCGCAATATTCGCGTAAATATTTAAATTATATACAAAATCTAAATAAATATGTATGCTGGCATTTTCGCTATAATACCATGTACCATATCAGGTGTACTGACAGTGTAGCTTATTCTTGTACGTTTTTAGATTTCATAACCGCTCGAACTCTACATGTGTTGAATATGAGTGGAAACAATGACCACTTTACCTGTATTAAAAACGTTTAGGCCGGCCATACACGGACTGCTCGAGCAGTTAGCCAGTGATCAACATACACGGACCGCTCTTGCATTCATAGTCATAAAGCCGTTAGTTTGACAACATGTTCTAGACAAAACTTTAGCCATCCATGAAACAGACATCTTTCAAATATCTACCTAAACACTAACACATCGAAATGTCTATGGACACTCTACGCCGCCAGTCTACTCTATGTGACTAATAAACTAAACTAGAATTACAGGTTTAAATATATTCGTATTCCATTCTAGTAAATACCTGTTGAAAAAGATTGAACTACTTATATTTAGATCTGTCAATGTAATATACTCTAGAGCTGACATAAAATTAGCCACCATATTGGCCTAAATTGTATGTTATTATTATTAGCGTAGCTAACATCTACGTAACATCTACGAGTAACAAAAGAAAAATGTTGATAAATCCACGTACCTCTATTGGAGACGTACTTCGACAGCTGAGTACGTGAGTACACAGTGATTATAGCCATTGTGTCTCTGACTACGGGGGGCTCTACGGGAAGGATCGCTTCGCATCGCACGCGCAACGCGCCGCTTGCAGTGGGCGGCACGGCTACTCGTAGAATACGCCATGACGCTCGAAGGCCGCCTACCTGAGCTGCGCTAAGCTCTCTGTGCTGCCATGGCTCTGTCTGTTGAACAAAATATAAGTTTAATAATTGCATACATTAGGTAATAGAACTGGCTATGTTCATGGCCGGATGACCGTTTGTCTCAGTGCGCTCTCGGGGACACGCGCATAGTTTGTTTAGCAGTAGCAAGCTTATGCTACTTTACTATTGTACATAATTATAATTAATAAGCCATGGGTCTTATACGAAATTCGTCCAAACTGATTCCAAGTCTTGTTATTTCCAGTACGCATTTCGTCTAGAACGCATTTCGTCCACCGCATAAACTTGGTGCAGTGGTAAGCGCTGTGGTCTTATGGAAAACTGAGCAATTATAACTTCAAATTGTTTCTGGTCTCGACTGGTGGGAGGCTTTGACCGTGGCTAACCACTACTGTATAGGCAATAATTCAGTTAATCAACATTCATTTTTTCTTACTCTTGCCTCGAACGTGGCGGATTCAGAAAAGCTGAAAAGCGCTTTACTTCTCTTATAAGTTTTTCAATACTTTCTTTGAAAGGAAATAAATAATATATTTTTTTATATATGTAGTTTTAAAAATATATAAAAGAACGATATGTTAACGAACACAATGAAAATGTAAAAATACAATGTCAAGATAATTTCGACTATAACATCAATAAAATAAAAAATACTTTATTGAATGAGGCATCGTTGGTAACGAACCACCGAACGTAATATTATGGAGAGCACTTCACAATATCATAAATTTTTTGATAAATAAAGTCACTGCTATTTTTATTCCCTGAAAATTAATGAAATATTTTTAGCTACAAATGAATCGAAAGAAAGTATTGAGATATGTTTCATGTTATTCTAAATCTCGAATTCACGAAGGATAATTTTATATTCCGCCTTATTTTAACAAAACCAGCTGGGTTTATCACGGCTACGTTAAAGCTTCCTTCCTAAGGCTACCTTGATCTTGCGAATAAACGAATTATTTATTTAAAAAAAGGGTACTTTTAGGGTAGTTAATGGAGTCCTATTGCTAAGTAAATGACTTTTATACTAATGTATGAGTTGTTAAATATTAATTAATTATTCCAAAAACTATGAATTAGAAAATTTCGTTCCAGTAGGTGTAGGTTTTAACGGTCAATATAAAAAATCGACAAAATTCTTAGTAAAATTAGAATTCTATTCGAATACCACACTGCTCTCTCAGTCACTGAAAATTGAGATCAAACAAGAAATAAAACAAAAAAAGAAACAGTATTTCACATAATCTGTTAATATCGGCCTTCCTTTAAAACCAATTAAGCGACTATCGTCTCATTACTTAACTTAACTACTGCATTTTATAAATCCTGGAAAGCTAAGACTCAGGTTTTTGGAATAAGAGGAGCGGAATACGTGACCTTTGTTGTATGTACCCACCGAGTAGTAAATATTTACCTAAGTACTTTGTATAGGTTTAGACGCCTAGAGGTCGGCAGCTAAAATCGCCATAAAATACCTACGTCATATTATGTCAACATAATAAGATAGCGTCTGCGTGGTACGTGAGATCCAATACATGGTCGAAAGCTCAGAGTAACTTTACAGGCGATGGAGAGAGCTGTGATTGGCGTTTCTTTGGGTGACAAATCCGAACTGAATTACAGAACTGGAATAAATGACTTCGGCCAACGGGTTGCTAAGCCGAAGTAACAAAGGGCGGAGCACATACCTAGTTCAAAGAACCGATTGAAAGAAACATTGTTCATTGTATAATTTGACAACGACTTATGATGACGATATTTTGTATTTGACGTGTAAGTTTTTGGTTCTGGGTTTTTTTCCACTGTTCTTTATTTTCATTTCTATCATCGCTCCCTCTATGTCCTGACCTTAATGTATGCGAATGCATTAAAAACTCCACTATGAGTCTGCGAAGGTAATTATTACATTATTCATTAGTGTGCGCTGAATAAAAGCATTTGAGAAGGTTTTAATATGCATGAATTAACAATGTTTTTAAAGTACGTAATCACTGCGTAACCTACTCGCTTTCATGGGGTGAGTATATTTAAACAGACATTAGTGGTTTAAATGAAATATTTAAGCACTTCCAACTTTATTTTTAAGGAATTGCTAAGTATGTATTCATACGTATAGTATTCATTGAAGTAGAAAATAAAATCAGTGTTTAGTTTAAAAAATATATGATACTTATTTCAAAATAGGTATAAACGAAGTTATCAGTGGTAATTCGAGTTTTGGCAAAGACGGCCAACAGCCGTTCGAAGGAGAAAGCTACCATTGCCATTATAGATATGCTTTTCGGTAGGAAAACAAACAATAATTGATATTTAGAATATGGCAAAAATCCCGTGCAAAAGAAAAAATAAACGAGAACATAATATTGAACTTACAATCCACTATCTCTAAACAAACAATGCACTGAAGCGATAGTCTAACGTTAAATAGATTTACTGTGTGTCCTCCTATTGATTCCAAAATCTAATTCTAACGGATTGGATACCTACTATATGAACTCGATTGAGCTCAGATAGCAATTCAATTTAACTGAATTATAATCAGTCGATTACACTTTGAATGGATGGACATCGGTAACTCGGATGATTGTCTGATGGCATTAAATCTGGTTGATTGTGTCTCAGAGGGCAACATGAAATGATAGATGGTTTCAAGTCCTTAACAAGTTTCTGCTGGCTCTTCCGAATAGCATCAAATTAATTAACCATAGGAAATTATTACTGCACAGTATATTCTACAGAGCAGCAGTGTTTTGTGTTGTGTTCATGAGTTTAACGAGATTAAATAAAATTATTTAGCAAAAAAATTTTGTAGAATAATACTCAAAAAAAATCATTCTTAATCCTTAAACTGAGTATAATGTGCTAAAACCCATGTCTCGACTGGATCATCTTTATCAATCGTCTTCTGTCAGCAGCGATTTACCTATACTTACGATCATCAGTAACTGGATTTTTACTAGATATTTGCCTGGTGGGAGGCTTCGGCCGTGGCTAGTTACCAACCCACTGGCAAAGTCGTGCCGCCAAGCGATTTAGCGTTCCGGTACGATGCCGTGTAGAAACCGAATAGGGGTATGGGTTTAATTTATCTGCCATGCCCCTAACAGGTTAGCCCGCTGCCATCTTAGACTGCATCATCGCTTACGCATCGGTGAGATCGCAGTCAAAGGCTAACTAGTAGTGGATTAAAAAAAATATAGTACGGGTGGTAATCGTGAATTTTCTTCGTAATCCATACTTCTATACTGCAATATTATAATGCAAAAATGTGTCAGTCTGCTACGCTTTCTCGGTTTACCTTTTCAACAGATTTTGATGAAATTTGGTACATAGGTAGCTTGCATGGAACTTGCATTGCCGGGGAACGACATACAGGCTACATTTTATCCCGATTTATTAAATAGTTCTTGCGGGAATCAACAAACCATCCAAGCGGATGAAGTTGCTTGCATCAACTTGTATATATCATACGAATTCTTAACAATATCCTATTTCACTAGAAATTCTACTTGCTTTACTAACCAGTCGTTATTTATCAGAATTGGGCGTATTATTTACGGGTCCGTTTCACACCCGGGATCCTTTATATGGCCGCGGAGTTTGTTTTGTTTGCCATTACGGAGTTCATTGTTAAGACTTGGTCGAGCCACTTTAAATCTTCACTAACGGCCTTTTAAAATGGTAAATATTTCTCGCAAAATGTCTCTTTTTTTTCTCTGTAAATTGTTTGACGTATCTTTTATACTCCATCCAATAATCGTAGTTGACAATTAATGGATCCAATCAATGGTGATTATAGGATTTACATAATTACATTTATTTGTGGTTTTTGATACTTTTCTCATATTATTTAACACATAGGTCACTGACACAGCGCAAACCAAGCCAGTTGAATTGGCATTGGGCAGGCATTGTTATTCGTAGGAGCGATGGCCATGGGTCTCCATTCGCGAGACCGCGTCGGTACAAGATCGGGCGCCGACCATCACTTTACGAGTACACAGACGATTTAAATATGGCAATTGTAATTGGGATGTTGGCGACATCTTATTATAAATCACCTCAACATCTTATGAAAATAATTTATGAACATAATGTTGCCTATGTCAAGAATAAATTATTTGTATTTATGATAACGTAGAGAATCTCTCAAAAGAAGAAATATTTATGTCCACTGTTGGTTTTATGTTTGATAACCATTTCAAACTATCTTTATGAATGTTTATGATGTCAGAAGCAAGTATTTCATACAAAATCTCCACGCTTTTTGACGTTTGAAAATGAGTTGCTGATTTGACTAGTTGTCAAATAACCTATTGACTGGATGAAAGACCGGGAATGAAAACGCTCATAGGAAAGGCCTCTTAATAAAAGTAGACGTCCATGGGCTGATATTATGACCAAGAGATGAGGACGATTCCATAACTTTGGATTCCTTTTTATTGATGATAAATATTATATTGATAAAAACTAAAACCAGCAGGGCGACCGGATAAAAATGACAGCTTTATATAGTGTACCGATCGCAATCACCTCTGAGTGGTTAAAACTCTTCCACTATTGGCCAAAATCCATTGACGCAGCTTTTATACCATAAATTCAGCCAATCACAACAATTGATACTGTAACAATGATTGATGCAGGTTTTACACAATCGCCCTACTGAGTGAAAAAGTGATGCTTTCGAAAAATCCGTGGGTGTCTGACTTTATGTGCCTTTATCGTATGAATAGTTACCCACACATTAGGTAAAGAAACTTAATCGTAGTGAGAGACGTTTAAATACTCGTCTGGTAAGCAATTTACTTCTTTAGAAGTTAGGTCGAGCTATCAAGTAGGTATAAATACAAGCAACATAATATATCACCCGATTCTCAATAACAGTCTTTGTTGGAATAAATTGAATGCCATTATACAATGGCTGGGACTATTATTATGAACTGTGAATTGAATAGGAAATAATACTCATATGATTTAAGATACGAACATTCTGTCGCAGATTTATAGACGTCTTTTACTACCCTACTGCGTATAAGATTGCTTTAGTACTATTACCTACTAGGTAATGCCCGCGACATCGTCCGCGTGGATTGAGGTTTTTCCGTTCCCGCGGGAACTCTTTAATTTTCCGGGATAAAAAGTATTCTATGTGTTATATCAGACTATAATCTATCTTTGTGCCAAATTTCATCCAGATCCGTTCAGCCGTTGGGGCGTGATTGAGTAACAAACATCCATCCATACATGCTTCCAAACTTTCGCATTTATAATATTATTTATTATTGATTGATTCTGTGATATTACTACCATTAAATGGCAAAGTTTTGTTTTTAGCAATATTTGTTAATTTTTTTTTATTCTACTACAAGTTAGCAATTGTGATAAGTGATGATGCAAAGATGGTAGCGGGCTAACCTGTAACATGTAATAATTGCTAATAATTTTTTACAGTTTGTAAGTCTATCACGTGTTTCAGAGGTGATATCTAGAGAACGGCCCTATGAATAGCGTCAGTTTTTTTAGTGTTTACAGAGGTACTGAGCATTCTTTAATACTGTATAAGAATCAGCCTTTCTAGCTATGGTTCATTTTTGGTAACCATAAACCTTCTTTGAGCGGTCATATCTAGTGAAAGGCCTATTCGCATGCGGGCTAACTTTCACTATCGTCATCAGTAGAGAGCCCTTCACCCACCTAATACTAAATCAGACTTTTCGGTGATATCACGTTATGAATCGTGCATAACGGGAGTTAGGAAATTTAATATAAAATATTTAGCATCATTCTAACTTGGGAATCTATCGAAAATTTTACGCTCTTTTATCTCTCTTTTTTCAAACTTGCAGCTATAAAATGTTTTATAGCTCTAGAGTTTTGAGGTTCTTACGAACTCCGTTTGTTTGTAAGAATAACAAATTTCTAAAATCAATAGGATTCAGAAATAATAAGCTTGTACTTACAAAGAGCAGAACAAATTGGGTTTTAATAATTTGCAAAAAGCCAATTACAAAATCACAAGCATCGTGTAAAGTATTAATTTGTGTAGAAGATTTCCTAATCAGCCATTGTTATCTATACTAATACTAATAGGTATACCTATATTCTAAATTCGAAAGTTTGGATGGATGGATGGATGTTTGTTACTCAATCACGCCAGAAAGGCTAAACGGATCTGGATGAAATTTCGCACAGCGATAGATTATAGTCCAGAATAACACATAGGCTTCTACTTTTCCCGAAAAATTAAAGAGGTCCCGCGGGAACCAAAAAACCTCACTCCACGCGGACAAAGTCCCTATATAATATTATATGATTGAATTGGATTTTAAAATTGAATATTAATTGAACAGATTTCGGTGAAATTATGCACAAAAATATTATTTGCTTGTATCCTGGAGACGGATATTAAATATGTACAGAACCTTTTAATTTTAATTATTTATCTAAAAGAAACTTGACTCACGCGAATCAAAAGCAAAGCCGCACGCATCAGGTATTACGAAAATAAAAATTATATTGTAATAAAAAAATCCATACGTTAAAAGTGAAACTTATTCAATAACAGTTCGATGGGTGATCGCTTTAATTCGCAATCCAATTGCCGATTGAGCCCAATCACAATAATTGATAGTTCAGGCAAATCTGATTGGATTGCCGATTCCATTAGAGCAAAAGGCAAACAGCTTAATCCAGTAAGCCTATCTTTCGAGTGCATCGCTTTTGCAGCGTCAGCATGTTTAAACCGCCTTTTGAGTTCAGATTTGATTACCTTCGTCTAAATTTTGGATACCGTTTGTTGGTGGATATCCTTTTTAACCGACTTCCAAAAAAGGAGGAGGTTCTCAATTCGGCGAGTATTTTTTTTCAAATGTATGTCGGTGCATATTTCCGTGGTTTCTATACCGATTTTTCAGTGGTTAGAGGAAGCTCGCGAGGTGGTCCCATAAAAAATTCTGATCCAAATCCTCAATCCTGATGCTGTAGGTGTACCGTACTACATGAAATCCTCAAAGCTAAGGAGTTAGGAAATTTTGATGGTGAATACATATAGTAGGTATTAAGTCACGTGTATACGATTCAACTCTGAGTCCCAACTCCTCAACCCTGATGCAGTATCAGGGTTGAGGAGTTGGGACTCAGGGTACAGAACTCCTTAAAAATAGCGATTTAGGATTTTTTACGGTGAATTCATATTGTAGGTGTCAAGCAACGACTTCATAGTTCATATTTAAGCCCAAGTCCCAACTCCTCAACCCTGATACTGTAGGGTACTGCACTCCTAATCCGTGGGGATTTAGAGTACACTAAAAAGTTAAAAATAAACATTCTTTCCAAAAAATCGACTTCCAAAGCCCCTGTAAAGTAAAAAATAATTTTGATTTCTACACAGTATGTTGAAGTCGGGCGAGTATAAGATAGGCAAAGTTGACGCATCAGGCTCGCCCGACTTCAACATAGTGTGCAGAAATCAAAATTATTTTCTTTTTCTTTCGTTTTAAGATCGCGCTATGCCATATCCCAATACAAATAGTTGTACAATATTGTGAGCGGTGACTCATCGTTATGAGAGCCATTTAATGTGCCGAAGATCTCAGCTAGGTCTCAGCTTAACCCATAGTCTTAGGCTTCAGTGTGGTTACTTGCTTAAGTTTTAATACTACGAGTACTTACTACTACATACAAGTGTCACTCTCCGCTAGCCAGCCATGCCTCCCAGACCTACATAGTCGAGACCACTTAGAAATCATCGATTTGCTGCACAATATAATATTCAAAATATATATAAATAATCCATAATCATACTAATATTATAAACGCGAAAGTGTGTCTGTCTGTCTGTCTGCTACGCTTTCGATCGATTTTGATGAAATTTGATACAAGGATATGTGTTATCCTGGGGAAGGATATAGGCTTTTTTATCCCGGAAAATCCCGCGGGAATCAAAAAACTTTAGTCTACGTAGACGAAGTCGCGGGATTCATCTAGTATTATGATCAAAACATCTTGTGTTATCCCCTAATCTCACAAATAAATAAGTTACATTTTATTTCAATTTCAATTTTCTGCAACTAAATTCAGTCAATTTATTAGAACCAACAGAATTACAAGTAGTAGGTATAAAAAATGTTAAATGGCTTAGGTACCTACTATGTAAACATGCAATTAAATTTGTAGGTCTCACATCATACATCATGCAAATAACAAAATAAGAAAAGTCGTACATATTTTGGTACATTAGAAGTTCTTCCCAATTCAACAATTTTATTAGTCAAATCATACTGAAACGTTCAGCAACCAAAATTCACATGGCCTACTGAGCTCCCTCACTTTAATCGCAATAATCCATGGGTAGCTTGTTCCTAATTCAATCGGGGTAGTTTCCTGATTCGATTAGAGTAAGAGGCAAACAGCCAAATCGAGTTAGTCTATCCCTAGAGTGCAAGGCCTATTGGCAAAGTGTTGTTTGTACTCGCTTTTACTCTAGAGCCCGACCAAAGTTTTCAGGAAGTATAATATTATTGTTTTATATCATAAATATTGGAATTACCTGTTGTTGATGTTAATATGTTTTATTTTTATTTATTTTGTTTAGATATCTTTAATGCACACACATAATATTTTGTGTTTTTATTTTGCTTAACTTATATTTTATTTTTTGTAATGTTAGAGTTACTAAGTGTTATACATCTAACTGATATGCTAACTCTAACTCACTAAAATTACTTTTAAAAAAATACAATATTTAAATTCAATATACTAACATTAGGTAAAGCGAATGTTGAAGGAAATAAAATTTATTTCCTTATCCTTAAAAATATTTTATCTTATATGACTACACTTATCTATTATAAACAACATTCGCTCATAATTATTAAGCCTTTATTTAATAAAGGCTTAGTAATTATAATATTAATTGTTAGTATAGTATTAGTTTTATTTTATCATAACTATGTACCTACTACCATCGTCTTAGGAGATAGTTAAGGTACGTTCTAGTCGTTCGACGGAGGCGTCTAGACAGAGAAACGCTGCGGGATGACAGGGATGTGATTGAGGTAACTGGCAAAATTTTCAATAAAAAAAAAATTAACTTAGGTACCCTTATTCCAATCTCAGTAATTGATCGGTGGTACTATGTATCTACAATACAATCAGGGAGCCAATCTGATTGAATTCGGTAGGAGCAGGAGACTAAACAACGAAATCGAGTTGACCTATCTCCCGGGTGCATCGTGTGTTGCAAAGACATTGTAGTCTGAAATACCTAGTGCTCGCATGTCGATTTTGATAATGGTATTGAATAGCAGTAATTTATTAAAGAACTGGTATTGGCAGACCTGGCCCTACTACAGCGGCGGACGGCGGTCTAAGGCCATCCGAGGCCTGAGGCGTCATCATTCAATGCAGCCCGTGGTTCCTTTTGCGGTGCTTCATGTTGTTTTTGTTGGTTTTCTTAATTATTGGCAGAAACCAAATAAAAATAATTAATTAATTGTTGTCCGGGTATAGTGAATAGGGATCTTCTAGGCAAGTGCTTCCCATCTTAGGCCGCATCATCACTTCCCATCAAGTGTGATTGTGGTCAATCGTATTTTTAAAAAAAAACTTTAAAGAGGGTTAATAGCTGATTTAGGACTTGAGTCTTGACTAAACAGAATTTCTCTTTATAATACCTAGATAGTGATATTTTATTTTAATTAGCTATACTTATTCATGTTACGACGCAAAATATAGGTAGGCAAAATGTCACGCGAAATATTCATATGCTTATTTGAATGAAACGTGTAACACACTGTATAAGTATTTTATGAATATGTGACACTTTTCTCTCTTGGCATTCCCTAATGAGGAGTGACATAAGAAGGTCATAAGTATTCGACGTGAGACTCCAATCAACGGGCTAGAAGGTTACGTATTTTTATTTAAAAATAAAAAATGTAGATCATTCTACATTTTCCATGATGTTTTCTTCGTTAATTTTTTAAGGTAAGCTTATGTGGCGGCAAATCTATTATTCGTAGGTAAGTATTTTAAGTAATAGTGGCAGTTACTGTCACCAGTACCTTACATCAAGACACACTTTCACATTTATAATATTTCTATGGATATTATAAATGTGAAAATGCTTATTCTTGCTTGTCCTTTAATCACGTCGCAACAGAGCAACGGATCGACGTGTTTTTTTGCATGGACCACAGTATATTTGAGAACCTGGTGAGTGACAGTGGCTTTTTTTATCCCGGAAAATCAAGGTGTTTTCTTGGGGATTAAAAAACTTATTACACGCGGCCACAGTAGCGGGCATCAGCTAGTCAACATATTAAACGGTAATCGATTTAGCACTTACTCGAAGACTGAGTACGATAATAATATAATTAGATACACACGATCTGGGGTTAAAGGCTCAATTTGGATGCCGTTCGAACATGCAAGCACTTTGATTAATTATTATCTATCAAGGCTAATAGATATATAATTAATCGTTAGTAGGATTATTAAATTTCAGTAAGCATGTGTCATTAATCTAACATTAATCATCACCTAATCATTAAAGCAAATCAAGAGAGGCATCAGTAAAGTGTAAAGGTACCTTCATCTTCGACATTATCCACTCAACCCACGGCGGCCCACTATTGAGTACGAGTCTCCTCTCAGAATGATAAAAGGTTTGGGCCATAGTTTACCACGCTGACCAAGTGCAGATTAACGAACTTCACGCATCATGGAGAACTCTTTGGCACTAAAATACTAACTATTACTATCTCAGGCATGCAGACTTCCTTACAATGTTATCATAAGTATATAGGTACCTTGTGAAATTCTAGTAATTACTTAAAACGGGCACAACTCCGAAAAGTTAGAAGTTTGCCTGGTGGGAGGCTTCGGCCGTGGCTAGTTACCACCCTACCGGCAAAGATGTGCCGCCAAGCCACTAAGCGTTCCGGTACGATGCCGTGTAGAAACCGAAGGGGTATGGGTTTAATATAACTGCCATGCCCCTAACAGGTTAGCCCGCTACCATCTTAGACTGCATCATCACTTACCATCAGGTGAGATCGTAGTCAAGAGCTAGCTTGTAGTGGATAAAAAAAAAACGTGATAGTTCTACTTTTTTATCATTAAATTAGAAGTCTGTGACCATTCACAATGGTAGGAGTTTCGTTGGGATAAATAACACGGTTGCTGCCCAGGTCGTTCCCCATACGATTTGACTACAAGATTTCTGTGAACTAAGCGTTTTAGAAGTAGAAGACTAGTCGAAGCATAAGATATTAAAGGATTGTTCCGCATATGATTTGACTAAAAGATTTCTGTGAAGTAAGCGTTTTAGAAGTAGTAGACTAGCCGAAGTACAAGATGAGTACAACGGGTGCTATTTAAAACGTTTCGCTTTCCAATGCATTCTATAACATCCAATCTTACTAATATTATAAATGCGAAAGTTTGGATGTATGGATGTCGGTATGGATGTATGGATGTATGGATGGATGTTTGTTACTCAATCACGCCCCAACAGCTGAACGGACCTGGATGAAATTTGGCACAGAGATAGATTATAGTCTGGAATAACACATAGGCTACTTTTTATCCTGGAAAATTAAAGAGTTCCCGCGGGAACCATAAAACCTCGATCCACGCGTACGAAGTCGCGGGCATCAGCTAGTATTCAATATTCCTTTGACATCCTTACAACTAGATACAAGCTAAAATATACCTTTGCTGGCTCATTGTCGATGTACCAATTAATGTCAGACGCCGGTAGCGAGTAGTCGGTTGTGCAGTTCAGCAGTATTTGCTCCCCGGGCTTCACTAATTTGGGTGCTCCAATTATTATGGGGTCCTTGTCTGGCATTGCTGGAAGGAATTTTAGTATGAATTTTCCTCATCTAAAAAAATCTTAATCTTAAAATTATTTTACTCGTGCATAATGATCAGTATAAAAACCGGTCAAGTGAGAGTTAGACTCGCGCACAAAGGGTTCCGTACCACTACCCACTATTAATTGTTTTAGTAAATAAACAGTTTGATGTCTTTATTGATACTTGAACTTGATAATTTCATGATTGTAAGTCAACAGGAAGTACCCGTATCTTTTGATTGCATTGAATTAGAAGATTATTTAGAAGCATGATTTTGTAACAGCTCCAAGGGACCGTAGATATTTATTTCAACATGCTACCTCAACGCGCTCCCTAGAAAAAGGAGGTCGACAAACAGACAGACGGGCGGACAACGAAATGATCCTATAAGGGTTCCTTTTTTCCTCTTGAGGTACGGAACCCTAAAAGCAATAACTACATCCAAACGTGTTCTGTTTTAGCTATATAATCTCAAACTGGATATTATTTCAACTATACTGAAATATTTTGATATCTCACGGCGTGATTATCAGAGAAGTCTAATAGATAAGAATGATCTAATTGAACTACGAAAATTCCAATAAAATAGATATAGAATTTTATGAAACAGTACGGACCGTGGACGACGTTTATTTAGCACAAATATGCGCCAACAAAGCGTTTACTGAGATTACTATGTAGCATAAAATATAATCTGATACAGGTAGAGGTTTAAATTCTGATTAGATCTCCGTTTTCAGACTTAGGTAGTTGTCTAAATTAGGAGGAAACTTAGCAATTAAGATAATCTCGTGTAAGAAGTTTCACTATATGAATCGCTTTGTGGGAATGTGAATACATTACTTGAAGTTTTAAGCACAAATTAGCTACAAGTGGTACAGTATTGTCCAAAGTTTTGAATTCAAAGAGCTGCTGTATTAGAAACTATATAGTATTCTTTAGTAAGATTAATTTGATGTAAGATTCTATGGGGTACCTCAGGCAGGTAATCTTATCGATTCAATATTGTCTAAGAGTCGCTATAGTATAAGTAATCTCCGTGGAGATTGAGATATTTTATCAAATGTTAGCATTGTTACTGTTTGTCATTCTATCTCATGAAACAGGAAGTATAATATCTGTCAATTTGACTCGTTTCATGTCATTCGATTTAATATGCGGATACGGACGCCATATTGAAAATAGTTAGTTTAAATGCGAGTGTTTTGACGATTTTAATTCAGTCTCCTGCCTGCTGATTATATTAAATTTCTCGTGGAACCTCTGCACATTTAACCATTCACTCGTGCAAGTTTCAAATGAGAGGACAAATATATTAAAAGTATTTTATTAATACGTTCTGGATTGTCTCTAACACAAAGTTAATCTGAAGGAACTTACCTACAACGGTCATGTGCTTAGTTTGCCTAGCTATTTGGAACTTGGGACCTTCTGTGGAGATTTCGCAGCTATATGCAGCCCTCGTGGCTACTGGCGGTGGCATGACCCGCACCATACAGGAGTCCACCTGACAATCGCCGCCTTGTACCATGATCCCAGTTATATTGAAGAGTCGTATGGATGGCTGAGGACAATAAAAAAGTTAACATCAAATTTTGAAAGTATAGACTAAATAACTGTACCTATCCTTCTCATACTTGTTACACATTGAAATCAGATAATAACGACAAAAAAGTTATTTTGCGGTATACTGTCACACACAGGGATAATAATAGTGGTTACATTGATGTAGAATTTTTTTAGATGAGTGGTTAAGATATACACCACCACTACAGCCAATTAACGTCCCACTGTTGGGCACAGGCCTCCACCCTCATAGGAAAGAGGGAATTAGAGCTTAGACCCGCCACGCAGCTCCAATGCGGGTTGGCGGGCTTTAACGACTACTATCATGTTAGTGATAATAACCGGGACCGACGGCTTAACGTGCTCTCCGAGGCACGGGGATGCAACACCGCCAACTTCCTAACTCCGGGCTAGTACTGAGAATTTCTAGTCGGAAAAACCCAATACTTAATTATGGCCCGAGCCGGGACTCGAACCCGGGACCTCGTCGGCAGCACTCAAACATGCTAACCACTAGACCAACGAGGCAGTCATACTTTATGATATCGGAGTATGCCATTTGTTTTCCCGGAACGTACGAGCAATTCGAATTTGGATTGAACAGTAAAAAATAAAATTGTCTTCAATATATCTTTTGCACTGCGAAATTGGGCAAATTCGCACAATAGCTATTAAAACGCCCGCAGTACTTAACATGACCTCAAACATGTGACTTAACAAGTGAAATAGGCCATTGCAAATTATAAATTTCAGGTCACGTTTTAAAAAGCTGAAGTTCGCCAAACATGAGGATTACTCACGTGGCCTTGGTTGTGTTAGGGCCTTTAAAATTATTTATTTACGCTGGAACCATGACATTTTTGAAAGTTGTATTTTCGTAAGCCACAAATTTAACACGTTCCTATTTCAAATTACCAGATGTAGATTATGACAGAAGCTTTTTAGAGGCATTATACAAGGGGATGCTCGCGACTTCATCCGCGTGGATTTGGGTTTTTGAAAAATACCGTTGGTACTCTTTGATTTTCCTTCCTTTTTTGATCTTTGATTTTGATTTTAACTAGTAGTGATTTTTCCCGGGATGCAACCTATCTATGTATCAAATTTCGTCAAAATCGTTAAAAATGGGTCGTCAAGTATAGCAGACAAACAGATAGACAGAGAGACAGACTTTGGCATTATATTATATGGATGTGTGACTGTCATTGATGTAGAATTTTTTTAGTTACTCATTCTATTTCAATGATTACCACCGATGGCGTGACAAGTCTTAGGCAGACGAAGATTTTTGTTTATATTTTAGACACTCTGATTTTGAGTCTGTTAGGGTCATAAAATCTACACAAATAAAATGGAAAAGGTGGCAGATCTATCAATGCAATGGTCAAATTGGGTTGCCGGTACTAAAATTCTACATGAATGTAATTTGGCATAGAGATAGCTATTATGACGTAGGCAATAGCTAAGAAAGTATTTTTGAAAAATCAACCCTTAATGGGGTAAAATAGGGGCTTAATATTTGTGTGAAATTCTGTCATTTTTGAAGTTAAAATCATCAAAATTATTAATATGAATTTTCTTTATTTCACGCGGACGTGTCGCAGGTAATAGTTATTTATACATTTCAAAATTCAAAAGTACCTTCTGTGATGGATTGTATCTGAATATCTCATTCATATCCCTGTACCACTTGACCGAGTGGAGTTTCTGATCGTCCATCTGGAAGTGGCAGCTCAGTTCAGCTGCCCGACGTGGATCCGCGTACAGTGGAACCTTCAGCTCGGTGATTTTGTGTGCCGTTGTTATTGCTGGAACAAATGATAATATGCTACTTACTTTAAAATAAACAAGCACCTATTACGTTATCAGAGTATTTATAAATTTATTTATCACTAAATTAGGGGTTGTCATGTGTGCCAGACAACCTTTAGCCCAAATGGCTGTACGTAGTAATATTTTGAGTAAATATTCTCAAAATATTACTACGTACAAAGAAACTACACATAGTTTACAAAGAATCTAGTTTGGTTTTTTTTTAATTTTCATAAATTATTCGAAAAACTCATAATTTAACGCTCATAACTAAAGATTGATTCAACCTAAATTACTCATAATATAACATCTATTTTATTAAAATATTCATATTTCCAGAGAATTCGCGTGACCGAGGAAATGAAATATTAATACTTTTAAATGTCGCTTCATTGTCCTGGGGCGTTTTTTAAATGTAAATTAAATTATAATCTATTCCCGCTTTGGGTAATATACTATACATTTTTTAACCACATGTTGCTGATTAATTTGTTTTTTTTTTTTAATTGAAAATAATACAATAGAACTCATGCTAGCTAGCCTAACCTAATTACTATAAATAAATTATTTGTCTTGTGCATTTATTTACATCAATTAATAGTTATTCTCTGATGAGATCAATGATGTCAAACATTATAACCTCTGATAATTATCAGACATTAATGATAGCTTTAATAGGTCATAGTATAAAAAGCTTTGTATAAAAGCTTTGATGGTTAGGTTTCAATAGATCCTCAGGTACCTCTTTTGAATGAGAGCCCTTGAAAAACAGGTTGCTGCAGGCTACTTTGTAAAATACTGTATGTAATCTTCATGGATATAGTATGGTCTATCAACTTGGCTTTTGAAGTTTAGGCGTCCTTCTTCGAAAAAACCAAGTTGATCTTAGAATAAAGATTAATACGCGCGACGCGCAGCGCGGAACTCGGAACGTTGAATCCAGGACCATATACCTCGGGTAGTCTGATTATGGTCTTAGTAAAAGCAACAACTTAAACAGGAATAAAATAGAGGAAGACATTCATAACTCTAAATATGAGGCAAAGCGATAAAACCAAAACCAACGATAGTAATGTAACTAAAATATACCTACAGCAAAATAAATAATTTCTATATACCAACGATTAATCAAATCTAGCAATTACAAATCACATACAACTTACTAAAAGTGAAGCTTCCCAAAAAATCCTAAGTACGTCTCATTGGGTAAAAGTGCCTACTTTCATAAACCTTAAGATCTTATTGGAATTTATTAAACTTCTAAGCAATTCTGAAAACCGAAATTAATAATATAACTTATTTCATCAAAAGCAGAAAGGGAATTGATTAATTTAAACTTGCCACATGGGGCCACGCTAAAAAGTATTACTTAAAAACTCGTTTGATAGACGATCTAAGTTGATTTTGTAGGGCATGGGAAAAATCATTTATTTTTCAAGAGCAAACAAACGTAACAGAACTGATTTTCGCCACCCATGAAAATTTGCAAGATAATAGGAAACCGGCCCTGCGTTGCCGCTTTTTGAGGAATTTTTAATGCATCTCTTGACTTTAATTATAACTCATATTGTATTATTGAGGTAGGCACAACGAGCTGAAGCTGGTCACATCATATTGTGCAGGCACGTGGGCAGAAAAGACCTGGAATAACAAGAGGTAGAACCAAAAATTCAAGGAGATTAAATTTGTATCATTTCAGAGCCTAACATCGAGCGTTTAACGAGCTGTTTTGCGCATTGCAGCAGAATTAATATCTTATATTTTTCCTGATATCTGTAATCAACTCGATAACTTGTTAGTAAAGGAAGCTATTATAAAACTGGAACCGGAGCAAATTACCTGTCACTCGGATTAAACACGTTATATGTACAAAGCAAACATAATAAGTGACGGAAATAAATGTTTGCGCAGGTCGTGTGAAGCGTTCTCGGCAAACATGCAACTAATTTGCCTAAAGCTTTGGTCACGAATTCGTGGTAATGTTTAATAGTATTTATACTTTTCGTATCAAATCAAATCAATATTCATTTATTCAAATTAGGTACACTGTACTCTCATTGACGTCCAATTACTTAAATGTTGGTGGTTAGTTGGTTTAACCACATGATGGTGATAATCAGATACGGTATCTTAAAACTAAAGCTACGAGGGTTCCAAACGCGCCCTGGTCTGAGAAGAGCCCACAAAAAACCCAGCCGCCAACATAATATTCATTAATTATTTTCTTGAAAAACTGCTTGAACTTTTACGCTTCCTAATGAGAGCTTAATTTTCTTAAGTAGGTGTCTAAAGTAAATATGGAGTTATCTTACTCTTTATTACAGATAGAAATATAGAGTGGCTCTATAGGAAAATTAAAATTAGTGGTCTACGCGTAGGTTGTTACCTATTCATATAGGTACGGATAAATGGATTTAGAATTTGGTACAAAGATAATGTTTTGTATTAATAAATGTAAAATAAGCTAAGCTTTGAAAAAAACATATTCGCAAAAAACATGAAACTTTGTTATCTTTATTCATTAATTATTCAGATAACGTATTATACTATTAATATTATATTTTCATAGTCGCGCTGTTCATATCAAAACAGATTTAACTTTGCTGAAGTTTCATGATTCTGCAGAATTTATAAAGAGCTGTAATTAAAATGTCTGTAAAATTATGACCCAAAATAAATTATAACACAATTTTAATATTCTTGCTCTAAAATTTAAATATTTGAATTCAAAATATTTTGAAATGTTAACGGGGTCAAGTAATACAGAGTTCTTTAAACTTAAGTGCTTCGTTTATAATTTATCCCGCACTCGGAGATTATAAAACTTCACGGAAATCTGAAATCATTTATATATTTTTAATTAAAATAAATGATTTTGCGAATGAAGTCGCGGGCATCGTCCAATTTAAAATTAATCTTACTAATATTATAAATGCGAAAGTTTGGATGGATGTATTGATGTTTGTTACTCAATCATGCCCCAACGGCTGACCGAATCTAGCTGAAATTTGGCACGGAGATAGATTATAGTCTGGAATAGCACATAGGATTTATCCCGAAAAAGTAAAGAGTTCCTGCGAGAACCAAAAAACCTCAAACCACGCAGACCAAGTAACGGGCATTCGCTAGTACTTACTAGAAATAGAGTTTTTATAGGTAAGTAGAAGAGTAGTCAGTAGTTTTTAAGTTACACTTTATTTGGGTAAACCAAGGGGATCCTGCTAGATTTTTGAAGTGAAAACTTCTTTGGGCGCGTTAAGCACTTTTTGGCAGTGGGTAAAAATATGGAACGGTGTCGGTCACACGACACCATCCTTCGTAAGACAAAAGGCCTTAAGTATAAATATAGAACATTCCTAATTAATCTTTAATGCCTTAGTTTTAAGGTTTATAATTTTTTAATATTCGTTTTCACTTCTATCAGCAGTCCCTATGACTGCCAATTTTTAAAATTTTTACATATACAAGTATAGGTACTTGTAGGTTAATAAAAATTATGTACACGGATGTACATCCGCGCAGATAATTTCGCTGGCTGAATGTTGATAAGGACTGACTGACGGTTGAAATGGACTGTACCCAGCAGTGGGATGTTAATAGACTGTAGTGGTGGTGGATTTGGTGGGCTTATATATGAAAATCGATTCTTAAGGTAAACTTCATAAACCGGGGCACAAATTTTAGAGTAAGAATTATTGCAACAAATTTGTTCGCATCGAAACGAGGCTATTTACATCAAAAGGAAGAGAAAGAATAAAAGTTTCCTTTCTCCAAAGAAGTCATTCCGCTACGTTAGAAGCTGTCAAACGCTCAAGATTAGACCCTTGATATAAATCAATCTACGCTGATAGCGGCGGGCAAATTGACTGCCCAATTTATTGGACGACTTTGAACTTTCGACCATGACCAATCACATATATTATTGAACAATGATATATTTATGGGAAGGACGTGAAAAGTAGATTTTCAGACTGACGGCCAAAACGACGGAAACATGTCCGCATTCATTTGAGAACTTTTTTTAAAAGCCCATTTCCCGGGCGTATCACGCTTTATGCGAAAGTGTGTTTGTTTTTTGGTTTGTCCTTCAATCACGCCGTAACGGAACAACGGATTGACATGATTTTTGCCATGGGTATAGCTGAGGACCTGGAGAGTGACATGGGCTACTCTTTATTTAAAAAAAACTTATTCCACGCGGATGAAGTCGCGGGCATTAGCTAGTATCTCATAAACGCGTAAGTAGCAAAAACTGTAAAACCAATCATAGTTTCAGTGGTAGATTGATCATGCGCCAAAAATAGCACGAAGAAAAATAATAACACGTTTCGAGCGAAAGTTTATAAGGGATATACTTACTTAATAAATAGTCGGAGCAAATCTGGTTATAAGTAAACCATCTTCGTAAATTGATCACAGGCAATGTGACTATTCACCTCGTTGATGATGATGCCTTATTTGACTACTGGGTGTTAGCTAAATAATTTAGAAGGTTGAAAGAAGTTATGACAGTTACATAGAATTATATACCTATGCCGATCGCTCAAGTAACAAAGTCGCATAAAAACTGTTCACTTTATTATAGACATTTGATATATGACTATCATTTTGTTCGGCCAGAAAATGAGTATACTTCAGCTAGAAAATAATGTCGCTAAAGAGAAGCGTCTTTATTAGACAATACTGATGGCTACGGGAGAAATGATTGTCCTCTTTATTACAACTATTTGATTTATGATCATTATGTTTGTTTCGTTTTACTATATTTACTTTCGCATGTTACAGTATGAAGTTATTAATATTTGGTCAAGTGCATGCCAGAACACCCACAAGGTCGGGTTCAGTCAAGCTAATCCAAATCACTTTGACGGTCATAGTACAGGCCACCGTTAACGGGAGTGTCTTTTTCCAAAAACTATCTAGGTACTAAAATTCTACATCAATGAATAAACCTCATAACTAATCGGAATACGTACTGAACGAGGTATCACTCGAGTGAAAAAAAATTTTTGGCTCTCACTTTTAAGATTCCGGAAAATTTTAATATTTGATTTAAATTATTTAAAATTTACTAAAATAACTAATTAAAAAAAACATTTTATGCAACATTTTAATATAGGTACATGTGTGTGTAGCGGTAACCGGTTTTCATAACTGTACCAAACATAAACTGTACAGCTCGTTGTGACGCACATACGGGCAGAGGGACAACCTAACGGTACGAAACTAGAGGTTTATTGTTTTACTCTGGATCCCTTAAAAAGAAAGAAGCCATTACAGTAATATAAAAGCTACAAAGCAATCCAAGATAAGAGCGGGAATACGAATCAATCTCTTTGATGGTCGCGGCAAAGTGACTGTTCAATTTATTGGTCGAAGTTATTCGACTACCCAGTAAGTATTTTACGAGTAGTTTCACAAAGGAACCTAATGTTCCTTTAATTTAGATTCCGATAATCGATTATAAAAAAATAAATTATCGATAAAAATTCGCGAAAAACGCTCCACCAAATTGATCTTTCACTTTGATTTATGAATACGCTTTCGGTAGCCCGCTAAGTGCGTACTTTATTCAAATTAACACAACGTTTTACAAAGAAGTCATTTAGTCAATGTAAGGAAATGCGAATCACTCAAGATTAAAGCAGTTAAATAAATCACCTCGCACTGATGATCGTGGCGGATTGACTCTTCACTTTATTGGAGGCACTGATTTATGGTGAGGCTTTTGTTAGACAGCTGAGTGCGTATTTTGCTTACATCAAGCTTTTCCCTGCGGTTTCACGCGTGGTTTCATTTACATAGCAAAAGTGAAACGAATCTAACAAAACCCCAGTTATTATAATCCGTTCCCATAAGATTAATGCCTACCAAAACATTTTTAGACGGATAATAATTGTATGATAAATTTATAACTTTAAAAGCGGAGGCGAAGTACTGGCTTCCCATAGCACAGGGAAACCTAGTTTAGCGGCCAGGAATCTTAGCTAGACACTATTTTTGTATTTTTTAAATAGCTACCTACCACTATTATTAATTAATTTTCACAATATGTATATTTATGATATATTTTAAGGTATACTTTGTACTTGTACTATATTTCCTTTTAACACAGTGTATATGTGATTTTTTCATGAATAAATAAATAAATATTAAAAATATTAATATTAACAGAAGTTAAATCCATATTTACAATTATTTATTAAAGCTGGTTCGCCTTGCTTTCGAACGAGTAGGCTTTACTTCTATTGGCGTTTTAATATGGTCTATGCATAAACCTTCATCATGAAATACTTTGATGGTAAAGAATAACAAAACATGAACCCTTAGAATCGATAAGCGGACAAGCGGATTGTGAAATTGTTTCATATGACACACTATTTTTCAAGAGTAGAAATACTGTTATGCACGTTCGCGCGCGAGTTGAATGCAGAGTAAATGTATGAGTAGAAGAGTAATATCAATCTCAATTATTATGCGTCTGGACTTCCTCATGTCACTAGTCGCACTGGTGTGTTATTACGCCATTATTCCTGCGCGTAATTCATACATTATCTTGCATCAGAGTCGTCTCTGTGTCCTGGCATAATGAAGTGTTGGGTGTAGTGAACAAATGTGTACACATTTTTCTTTAGCCAAAGCTAGTTTTACTGTGAGTTAATTTATATTATTAGGGGTCTATTTTCATGGTATCATACTCATATAATAAATATGAGACAGTGTGTTTGTTTGTTGGTTTTGGAAACTTCGTCCGCGTGGAATAAGTTTTTTTTTTAAATTTCTACGGGAACTCCTAAATTTTCTGGGATAAAAAGTAGCCTTTGTCACTTTCCAGGTTCTCAACTATCAGTCAAAGCATGACTCAAACTATAGCCCCGCCCCGTAATTTGTGTTGTGAATTTAATAAATTGAAAAAGACGTGTTGCGTGAATTTGTTTATTACTTGAAGTAGAGAAGTCAAAATAGACATATTTTTCTTTTTTTATTAGTATCTACAACATCCCCCCTTAATCAAGGCTTCGATGACCAGACTAACTAGTAACATCACAATACTAATTACCTATAATTAAACCAATAAGGCATCCAAGCATTGATTAAACATTAAAGATACTAACAATAACAATAATATTATAATTATCTAAGTAGTAACTAAACCTATACCCGTGATACATCTTTGATGTGCAGTTTTACCTAAACACTTAGTTAAAACATCTGCTATCAATTCACTAGACTTAGTGTACATCAGTTTAATAGAATTATCAGATACCTTCTCTCGAATAAAATGGTATTTAGTATCAATATGTTTAGTCCTACCATGATGTATAGGATTAAGAGCTAAATTCTGTGCACTCTGACTATCACTGCATATTGTTACACAAGGATACTGCAAGTCACAAACCTCAGAGATAAAGCGTCGTAAATATAAGGCTTCCTTCACTGCGTCACATAAGGCCATATACTCAGCCTCTGTAGAAGAAAGTGCCACTGTTGATTGCTTCTTCGAACACCACGACACGGGACCGTTTGCTAATTTAAAACAATATCCAGTATATGAACGACGATCCTGAGTGCAATTCGCCCAGTCAGCGTCTGCATAACCAACGAGAAGTTCTCCCGATTTCCTATAAACAATGGAGTAGTCTATAGTGCGCTTAAGATACTGAAGAACCCGTTTAGCTGCTGTCCAATGGCAATGACTATATTTGCTATTAAACTGACTTAAATAAATCACAGTATATGCTATATCCGGCCGTGTATTTACAGCTAAATACATCAGACTTCCTATTATACTTTGATACGCATATGTTGAGTCTTTACCATTCAAATCAGCATTATCCAACTTACAATTCGCCAACGGTGTATCATACATCTTAGCGTTTTCCAAGTTAAATCTCGTTAACAAATCTCTAATGTAGGAACATTGATTAATACGAATTCCTTCTTTGCATTGAGATATATTCAATCCCAAATAAAAATTTAACATTCCGAGATCTTTGAGAGAAAAATAATTTAGTAAATCATTTTTCACACTGTCAAATGCCACGTCATTTTGATAAAACACAATAATGTCATCAACATAGACGGCCAAGATAACAACATCGGAACCAAAAAGTTTTTTATATACACAAGGCTCAGTAGGCAATTTATTGAAACCTACCTTGGTTAAAGTTTCATTAAGCTTTATATTCCATGACCTAGGAGCTTGTTTAAGTCCATATAGGGACCTTTGAAGCAGACATACCTTATCTTCCTGACCTTTCTTCACAAAACCCAGTGGCTGGTTCATATAAACCTCTTCGTGAAGATCGCCATAGAGGAAAGCAGTGTCTACATCTAAATGACGCATTTTAAGATTCATTTCAGCAGCAATAGCAAACAAAGTTCGTAAGGAGGAATGTCTTACTACAGGAGAGAACCTCTCACTGTAGTCTACACCAGCAACTTGCTTAAAACCTTTTATCACAAGTCTAGCCTTGTACCTTGTAATATTGCCATGCGCATCTGTCTTAAGTTTATAAACCCATTTACATGGAATGACTTTTCGATTCGGTCTATTCACTAACTTCCATGTATTTAGCTTCATCAGTGAATCATACTCCTTTTTCATAGCTAGATTCCAATTATCGGCATCATCAGATCGAATCGCTTCTGAATATGTATCAGGCTCTCTATTCTCACACAAAGTGTGAAAAGAGAAGTAATCAGGAGGTTTTCTATCTCTATTTGGATATCTCCGTTCAACTTGGTTTTCATCAGAATCGTTTACTTCCACCTGACCCTGACCCAGTTGAGATGAACAAGTCTCCACAGAAGGAACATCAGCTGACGCATCTTCATAGACATCTGTCAAAGTGTCATTTAATTCACCAGCAGCCTCCTGAATTTGAGGAGACATGACCAATTCATTAGAACTATTATCTCTCTGATTGACATTACCTGACATCAGAAGCATAGGAGTTGAAACTGAAACATTTCTTGATGTACCTGATTCTTTACTTGATTTATTGTTCTTCAAACTTTTAAAGCAATCTTCGAAAAAGGTAACATCACGGGCTTTATTTAACCGTCGGGGATATTGAGGATCCCTGAACAGATAGTTGTTTGGATCATCTGTGTATCCAACAAAGATTGTTTCTACCGCTTTCATATCTAATTTCTTTCTTTGACAGTCAGGCACATGAATAAGGGCTCTACAACCAAAAACTCTAAGATGACTTAGAATCGGTTTGTAGCCATGCCATTTCTCAAAAGGAATACGACAATCTAAAGCGCGATGAGGAGATCTATTTTTTAGATAAACAGACGTTTGTAACGCATCTTCCCAATACGCTTTCGAGAGAGAACTTTCTGCTAACATTGAGCGAGCTTTTTCTACTATCGACCGAATAGTTCTTTCGGCCACACCATTTTGTTGTGGAGTATACGGCACCGTAGTTTGATGAACAATACCAGTACAACTAAAATGCTCAGATAGTTCTTTGTTAACAAACTCTCCACCATTATCTGTCCTAAACGCCTTTATTTTAGCACCCGTTTGTCTTTCCACTAATGACTGGAAAGCACAAAACTTTTCCTTTACCTCTGTCTTCGAAGAAATAAAATAAATAAATATAAAACGAGTAAAATCATCTACAAATATAAGTGCATACTTATTACCTTGTAAAGAGGTTTCCGACATCGGTCCACAGATATCACTATGTACTAGCTCGAGTACTGAAGTCGCTGGAGTAAAGGAAATCTTCTTGAAAGCTTTTCGAGCTTGCTTACCTTCTACACAGGATACACAGCTCCGTTGACTTATTTCCTTAAAATCAACACCTAACTGATAATTCTTTAACTGGTTCATACCTATACGGCATAGATGACCTAATCGCTTATGCCACAATTCATACCTATTAGAGTCTTTAATATCACTATCAGAGTGAACATCACAAGCCACATCCTTAGGTATATTTACCGTACAATCTAATTTATATAAACCATTCCATGGTGACCCATGAATAATTGAATTACCAGTAAATGAGAAAGTATTAGAATCATAAAAATTACAACCATTTTTATCAAATAGTACGCTAAAACCTTTCTCAACTGACTTATAAACAGAAATAAGATTACTATTCAGAGAAGGTACATACATTACATCATTTATGCTACTAATATTAGATGCAGTGTTAATAGACACATTACCAATCCCATTACAATTTACTTCAGCACCGTTAGCTACGATAATTCTCCTTTTCGTATCTGATATTTTTAAGTTCTCAAACCATTCAACCTTAGAAGACATATGCTTAGTGGCTCCTGAATCTATTATCCAGTAATCTTCACCAACATATTCTTTAGTTCCAAGTGCTACTACTGAAACTGAGTCTAATGCTTTATTATTTTTCTTTTTAGGACAAAAAGGTCGTTTATGACCTGGCTCGTTACAGTCATAACAAACGATAGGCTTCTTCTTCTTCTTAGGTTTAACATCTTTAGAACGCAAAACAGAATCTAATTTTGTCAATTCATCATTTTTTGACATCTCATTTAAAAGTTTAGATTTAACCAGCTCAGTAGATACTTCGATATTACTATTTTCGAGCGCCATAATCAACGGATCATACCTTGAAGTAAGGCCTCCTAATAAAATAGCTGCAACAGACACATCTTCTATAGTCTTGCCTATATCCGCCAGATCTTGAGCAGTAGAAATAACAGCATTAATATATCCTTCTAAGCTATCAAAATCACTGAGACTGTATCTATATAACTTCCTTTCTAAATATAAGCGACGGCCCATGCCTTTATCTTCATATGCAATTTGCAATGCTCTCCACGCCTCGACCGCTGTCTTAGCACTTCTGACATGCGTAATTGCTGAATCCTCTAATGTAAGACATATTTTAGTTAACGCCATCTTGTCATTTTTCTTTTGGGTTTCAACGGATATTGTATGGCCAACTGGGTAGCCAACTATAGCTTCCCACAAATCCTCGTGCATTAAATAATTTCGCATTTTGAATTTCCATACATTGTATCCGTCTTTATTTCTTAGACAGAAATTGGGTATAGAAGAATTCCATTTTCTTTCTAGTAAACTCATTCTGTTAGACCCAAAAAAAGGAAAAATGTCGACTTCTGAGAAATAAACCAAAAAAAAAATTCACTTTCTAATAAATTACACGATCTTTCCCCTAATTATAAAGAACTCGTGCTGATAACGTGTTGTGAATTTAATAAATTGAAAAAGACGTGTTGCGTGAATTTGTTTATTACTTGAAGTAGAGAAGTCAAAATAGACATATTTTTCTTTTTTTATTAGTATCTTTTATTAGTATCTACAACAATTTGTAATATAGTAGTAGTCAAAATCGTCACTTTACAATCATGCACTGTAAAGGCAACATCTCCTGAAGATGCTTCGGTATCGGAGTGAAACGTACGTTGAGGGTTTGTGTGGTGTGGCGAATGTCGCGGGCATCAGGTTCGAGATACGCACTGTACCACATAGATTTGCCCTCTGTGGCGGATTATAGCGAATTAAACTTCTAGTCTTTTCATTTTTTCATTGTTGAAAGTTTAAAACGAAAGTTAAGAAATCTACATTAATTTTTTTTCAATTCAAAATTGAACAACGATCTAAAAGGTGTGAAGTTGAGAGCGGTGCACAAGTTTCCTGCTTATTGTATGAATTCGGTAATACCAAAATCTACAGTTTATTATTATTATTATTAAATCTTTATTGCACACAAAATTACGGAAAAATAAAAAAGACATTAAAACTACGAACTAGGACTAAACAGTTTGCAAAGGCGGTCTTATCGCCTAAGGCGATCTCTTCCAGACAACCTTTGGAGACAGGAAAAGAGAATAAAACGGGTTGGTGCGCAAACTACAAGTATAATAAAATACACAATATATTAACTACAAACACTACTACCTACATATATACGTTCATAAATAACAGTTATACTATAAATATAATATAAATATATAGTTTATTGTTATTCCACGGTAAATAACGGCTGTCTGAGTTTTAAAACAGAATAAAAAATCTCTTGCAAGATAAACTCTTTGGCAGAAATAATAAATAGCGTTTCAAAAGCTTGTGTAAGTTTTCTACCTAACTAAAGGAGGGCGTGTGGAAACTTTTCTTTAGAAGGCAAGAAAATTCTTGTGATACTGAAATTAGTTATAGAAAATCAATAAAAGTTTTATGCCATAATATAAGGATTTTGAGCACAAAAATAATTAACTTTTTGTTTGTGAATTTTCAAAGTAGGGATTTCAAACCAGACTAACACTTAGTCTTATTACTATTACAAATTTCCAACTCTGATGTTAGCCATTAACATAACTAAGTGGTACTAATTCATTCGGGAAAATTATTCAGTTGAAGTAAAATAAACTTTATATTACAGTTAATGGGTTGTGAAAACCCTTAAAGTTTACTCCCTGTCGACAACATTAAGCGAGGTACAACAGGTTATTAATATGGAAGTTTAGAAATGAGTTTGAATTTTCATTTATGTTCGATAGAAGCAATAAGTTAATACTTTTTCACAAAAAAGCTATCAACCACCTATCTCCAGAGTCCAGAGGACACCATCAAACTGGGCCCTACGTATGGTTGTAAGAAAGCATTAGTTGGTAATAATTGTAATATTGTTGGTAATAAACGTTGCTGTACGTTGTATTAGATAGATTTATCTTGTTTAATAGATAATAGCAAAATAAACTTTTTTTTATTCACACTTACTACACACTACACTTTTTATTACACTACATGTCAGCCCTTGACTGCGATCTCGCCTAATGGTAAGGGATGATGCAGTATAAGATGGTAGCGAGCTATACTGTATGCCAGTTATATTAAACCCATACCCCGAATCGG
The DNA here is from genome assembly GCA_923060345.2 of Erebia aethiops. Taxonomy (NCBI): domain Eukaryota; kingdom Metazoa; phylum Arthropoda; class Insecta; order Lepidoptera; family Nymphalidae; genus Erebia; species Erebia aethiops. The sequence continues at coordinate 22,801,841 of OV281082.1, forward strand.
TTTCCACACAGCATCGTACCGGAACGCTAAACGCTTGGCGGCAAGCCTTTGCCGTTAGGGTGGTAACTAGCCACAGCCGAAGCCTCCCACTAGGCCAGACCAGAGAAAATTTTGAAATTATAAGTTCCCAAATTGCCCCGGCCGGGAATCGAACCTGGGATTTCCCACGTTAAGACAACACCATTCAATACTGGGCCAGGGAGGTTTGCTGCTAGTTGTTTTCGTATAATATTGCAATTGTTTTTGATTTTAATAAACACTGCACAAATTATAAAATAGACTTTCATCTATAAAATGTTTTATCTTTAATCTGTAGGAAAAACAAGAAAGAAGAATACGCTGCAATAATTAAAGGTTAATAGGCGTACAAAGGCGCTCGTATTTCCGATCTTTCTCCGATGGTAATTGAGATAAAAGGAATGAGGTATCATGTGGGTGGAATAAAGGTAAGTAGGTATAGCAAAATAAATAATTAATTAGGTACACAACAATCCATTCTAATATTACAAATGCGAAAAGTGTTTTTGTCTGTCTGTCAATCGTTTTATTTGTCTGTTCATACCTTTACAGGATTTAATGCATTTTGCTAAAATTCGGTACTGAAACAGCTTTATCCTTACTTGGATATAAATCCAAGGAAGAAAAGGGATAAAGCTGTTTCAGAATAATAAGCACACATTGAAATTCCTGCAATAGTTGGACGGACGACATCAAGGGAGTCGCAGCGAGGTACTGGATCTAGGCGGAGTAAGACCGCAATGTGTGGAAGTCTCCTCAGGAGACCTTTGTCTGGCTGCAGTGGACTTCTGTCCGTTGACTATGACGATGACAATAAATAAAATAAATCTTTATTTGTTCCAAAATAAATAGTAGGTACAAAGTTTCTTAAATTACTCTTGACCCCCAAACTAGGATGGCCCGTATCTTGGGGGTCAGTCTCTTCCCAATAATTGTGCAATATATAATAATATAATAAAAACAGGAACTGAAGAATGGTAACTAACTTAATTATATGAACTTACAAAATAGCAACTAAGTGAATATGTGTGTGTGTGTGTGTCACATACATGGTATTTTTGTACGAACATACAATCTAAGCGTATAAACATATAAAAAAGTTTATTTCTAAGTCCTTATCTATTAGTACGTACAATTTTGAGCTTTTTTTTTAATATTTTTATAAAGAAATGGTCCCAGGTAATTAAATTGGCGCTGATGCAAATGCACTGTATGTTCGGGGAATATGTATGATATCTGGTCGACGTCGAGGAGTATTGTTAGGTGGTGGGATTTAGTGATACCGGTGGTATCTTGTAACACATATTTCTATATACAGCTCCCGTACTACGTATTCCTTTTTATTTAATCAAATTACGGTTGAAGGTATTAATTGAATAAATAGACTACATTTCTGTAGGATCACTCAAAATACTACCTAATGACGCTTAATTCTATTTTCATATTCGCGTATCTATATCCGAATAGCTGATAAATTGGTTATTACCTACATATTCCCGCATTATCCATCAAGAAATTGGCCGAATTTCACGCCATATCAGCCTTTAAGCTTGAGAGAACATTTAAGGCAATCAATCTCGGTAATCTCAATAATATTATACCTAATTGTAAACACCTGGAATTTAATCAATCCAAACACGTGTATAGTTAATAGATTACGAAGCGAATGACTAAATAATAATATGTTTAATAATAAATTTATCAACTGTGTTACCACGTTAATTACTATTCAGGAATTTACGTATAAAAGCAGACAGACGTTCTTAACGGATAAAGGTTTAAGCCTCGTTTTCACTAGGGGACAAATATCTCGCGACACCTGTCCCTAGATAATAATAGGTATGTCGAGTGACATTGGTTGATGTTGTCAGATATCTTGTCGCGCGACTATTTGCCTGTTGTCAGACTTGTAGAACGATGTCGCCCGACATCTATAGCGACACGTCCTGTTGCGGGATATTAATCCCCTAGTGAAGGGCATAATCCACAAAACGAGTGAGTAATTATTAATTATTAATTCCATGGCACAGACATATTACTAAATCAAACATTTTTTTTTTAAATCAGTGACTTGATATGTATTTAATCAATAGAGGTTCTACTTTCATTTAATATTAATTCCTTTCAAAAATAAATGTGAATACTCCTACTTCTATAGGTTTATACTGAATTATAATTACTCATGGTATATGGTATATATTTTAGGGACCTACTTATTCGTGAGACAAGCTATAACAATGCTAGATGATAAAGCGCACAAAAAATCTGGAACTTTGCCAGTGGTGGCGACAATTCCATCTTTTTGCCGTTGATAACGTTCTTTGGTGGTAAATGTTTTATTTTGAAGATTACGCTTATCTTTTACAGTTTAAATTAATTAAATAGCGTTCGTCTTTCCAATGTTTCTCCTTTTTTTTAAATTGTTGATGATTTACAAAAGTACTTTAGGTACAGACCTGTACTAGTCCTGTTATCATCAATCTTTTTGCCTTGTCATTCTTTAGTAATAGACAAACTGATGACTCATAAAGGTGTTTTAGGTACTATAGCACAAGCCTCACGAGCGAAGATAGGCCCATTTTAGCCCTGCCAGCGTAACTTCGGCATATTTTCACATTCACACTGGGAGCGAGCCAGCTCGAAGCTACGCGAAAGCAAGGTGGCGTAGCTCTTGACTACGCCAGCTGAGGAAAGCTACATACGATCTCTACGCTACGGCTAGGTTAACTATAACCACCGCACTCCTGCCACACTTGCCTGTCATATCATGTGTCATTATGTATTAGTCGTTGCGACGATTCAGCATTGTAATGTAAGAATTATTTATCGTGACCAATTTCCTTGTTTTAGAGCCCGGAGGGGACTACAGCCGAATCGCGTCGAAATGATTCGCGTCATATTTTGTTTCGCGTATAGACACTAGTAAATAGGTATATAATATATAGATATAGTAATTCTCAATAAAATCAGCAATCTTCTTTCAGATACACTTGCATTGTACATGGAATAAATAAATTTTGTATTGAGTATAAATCGGTGGCGAATTATTGTGATTCGATGCAACTTCTACTTCGCAATTATGTATGTAATAAGATGCTTACCGAGAGATACAAAATGGTACAACTGTAATATACACTGAACACGTATTGAGGCTGTTAGAGCAGTCGCTAACGCGCATGAACAATATGCACGATTTATGCTTTCATACGTCGTTCCACTTTTTAAGGAATATTAAACTCGTGCCCTATATAACTGAAGTCAGACCCTATTGTCAGAAGTACCAATTTCACGTCGTAAAAACACGTAAAGCACATCAAGTTACTGAAAAATTGTCTAAATATTTTATACGCAGTTCCTATGCATATCTTGGAAGCTGCATAGGGTACTTAGGTACATACCTACTCGCTTTAACCAAATATAGTGTGAGTAAGGAAAAATCTTTCACTGGCATTTCCTTAGTGGAAAAGGTCATGGCCATCATAATTAAATGCAAAGAGGGAGCGAGCTGCTTCAATCTTTGGTATGGTCAAGGTAAATTAATTAAGGTAATTAAAACATGCTACGGATTTTTTGGCCTTTTTACGCCTTTACATACAAGCACGGCAGGACAAAACGTCATTCCCCTCCGATGCGGACGTTTAATGATGTCCTTACTCCTAACCCAATGTATGTTTGCTCACTACTTGACAAAGTCGTTACATCTACAAGTATTCTGTGCATCTACCAAGTTTACCCCATTGCGTTGAGTTTAAGCACTTTACAGTAACACAGTATAGGACTCTAGCTATCTCATACTGGTCTCGCACAGTTGGGATTACTTATAGACTTAATAATAATGTGATGAATGTGTTAAACTTTATTTTATACCACAGATTTTTGCGTAGTTACGTTGCTCGATTTTATACTCGACTAGCGGCCCGGTACGTGCTTCGCTACATATCGCGTTTACAAAAATGTGATAAATGAAGAACCACTCGACCGATTTTGTGCAACCTTCACATAAACCATCTACTAAATAGTCCGAACAAAGTTTAAACATTTGGTTTGGATAAGTGAGCCCTTCCTTGAGTTTTAAAATTACAACGAAAAGTGGCATTGATTTTTATATATATTGATTATAAACTGACCAAAATAAAGAGTATTAATCTGCACAGTTTTTAAAATAGATTATGTTGTTACTTGTTACACAAAGATCCTTTTGTAATCCATCCCGAAAGCATTATTTTTTTTTAAATTTAAACTTGACGCAGAGTGAACCGCCGGTGTTTCAAACTAAATTAACGTGCAAAGTCGAGTGTTGTGTCAGGAAATTACCTGGTCATTGTGTAAAAAGCGGGTCAACTCCAAACAAAGGACTACCTGGGCTAATAATAAAACTAATTGCGTATGTAACGAAGGCTACCTATTTACTATAGTTTTAAATAGAAAATAGGAAGCCTTCCGTTTTCAATGTGTTGTCATATGCGCGTGTGGAATATTACGATGCAATTCCACCAAAAGCGTTATAGAAAAAAAAACTGCGATCATTATATATACAAAAAAAACTGCGATCATTATATATTATAACATTTATTATATATTATGTATCTAATATATATAAACTACTATATTATATAGTTTACTGTTAGTTTTATGTTTGAAAACCATTTTAAACTATGTATTGAAGTAAAAAAAAATGCGTCCATGTTGATGAAGTCACAGTTCAGTATTTCATACAACATCCCATACAAAGTGCGCGTTTTGCTGTTTGAAAAAAAATTGCTGATTTGACTTGTTGTCAAATAGCCAATAGCACCATGGTTGCGGATTGTCTGTTTACTACTTATATTGTCATACTGACCGAGACTGAAGTATTCAATACACTTTGCGAGGTTCCGCGTCTTCGATATATGATAGTCAGATTTTTTTACAAGCTATTATTTAACTTCTAATGTGTCTTTGTTTAGGTCAAATTAAGCTCCGGCGCATGTTCTTTTAAGAGTTCCCGGAGCTGCTCATTACACGCAGAGGGTGGCCACCGAGGGGGTTTTAGTGGGTAGAAATCCCACATAACCTGACCTCCCCCCCCTGGAGATTGGGTATCTTAAGGAGATTTCCCCCCCCGTGAACAAAAAAAAAAAAAGGTCTTCAAATCTTGCAACTGAATTTAAAAATAGTTATCCCCAACCGATTGACTTGAAATTTTGCATGACACGTTACGTTTGGATGATATTGCATGGTTAGCTAGGTGACGTCATTCTAAATCTAATGGCAGACTCCCAACGATGGCGGAATAGCGCGAAAAAGGAAAATAGCAATAGTTACTCTTTGAATTGACATATCTTCCTTTACTTAAAGTTTGTTAAAAATTCTAATGATTCGATGGGTTCGGTCGCATGGTGATACTTTTAAAAGGAGGATACGTGGAGGATACTTTTTAGAGGATATATGAGGATAAGTATGCACGTAGAAAACTTTTTTTTATTTACCTTCTGTGAAACGTAAATAACTCGAGCATACAGAGTAGGTAAATATGTTAGTAAAGCAGTGCAGAAAAATAAACGTAGAAAAATTCGTGCACAGAGTTTGTATTGATATTATAGACATATCGTTTTGTTCATCGATTATTGTTATTTAATTCAAATATTTATGTAGCTGTTCTTCCCCTTGGTCTATTAAAACCTATTATCTATTTAAAACCTATGAAATAGCTAGACGATAGGTATATTTTTTAGACAAATATATTGAAATTTTAAGGTACCTACGTCTCAAGTAATGTAAAAACAAATAACTCCTACTATCTTACCGACTCAACCGTTAAGATAAGTAGCGATATCAATACACTCGCCTACTTAATAATTCAAAGAGAATTCACGCCAAGTAAAATAAACATCGAATTACAGTAATTTACTGTCAGAGAGTCTTAAAGTTAACTAAAACTCCTGTCGACAACATTAGACGGGTACAAAATATAATAGAAAAGTTCAGACGGGAACTTCACTCCCCCTTCGATGTCAGATTTGTTTTAATGGCCCTGTTTTATTGTACCTTAGCTTTTGTTCGTGACTACGTAGGGTCCGCCTGTATTTATTACTTAATGGTGTTGTAATGATAGGTTCCACATGTTTAAATTAAACATCTCAGATGTATGTAGGGGCACGACTTATACCTAACAATTTATTTTCCTGCGAATAATAATATTTATTACTTCCCTTATAGGTAACTTAATAATATAGTTTGTTCAGTTAGTAGGTTGAGGTAATTAATATTTATTTCATATAAATAATATGAAGTAAATCTTAGATAAATAAAAATAGAAAAAAAATGTATCCATACGTCATTACAAATTCGCAAAAGCATAATAATATGTTCAGTCATAATTCATCTACGTTTTATGTAATTATTTACAGTAATACTCAAAGAATAATGTATTCAAACGAAATTTCCAGTCCATTTAGTCTTTACTCTAGCACTTTGGTTCGGCCAAAGAAGGAAAGAAATGCTTTTAATAAAAGTAATTTCGGAACAAATTTACTCGATTTGCCCTGGATAAAGGTTGAATAATAATTATGGAGGGTTGCCAGAGTAATTTGTTTAAGTTGCTTCCTGGCGATAAACTGGCACACCCATTATGTATTCAAATATTAAGATATCTACGCTTATTGAATATTCATTGATACTATTGTTTACTCTTCCTGTTGTGTTATTTTTTTTAGCTCATGAATCCTTTGCCAAAAAAGTTTGCAATAGGTACAATTATTATCTGTGGATCATTTCCTAGTAATTTCTAGTAGGCTGCGATAGTCTATTTAGCCAAATCACAAAAAAGAATGAATTGTGTTTTATATAAAATAGAGGATCTGATAAGGTTCCTCTATCATGCAGACCTTAGGTGTGTCAGATATTTATAATAGGATGAAGGGATGGTACGTTCGAAACACTTATTCCGAATTCTTTTGAACGAATAATATTAATATTATACCTACCGTTTCAGCACCATAATATTAAATCTACGATATGAAATGTCATATCATATCATACTAATATTATAAATGCGAATCAGCTAGTCAAACTTATAAAGTGAACAAGTGTTTTACTGCATCTGAAGCAATTTAAATGAGTGAAGAAATATCAACTTGAAAGAAAATCTATAGATAAATAAAATAAAAATAAAAAGTTAATTGATTATAGTATAAACTTACCTACTTAATTGTTAAATTAATAAATGAATCGAACTTATCAATTTTGGTAGTTTAGTACATAAACTACCATAAATTGAATTGAATAGATTATTTGATGAACTTAATGTAATATCTGTCTAAATTAAAAAAGCCTATTGCTATAGTACACACGAGATTTAATTAAACTAGTGAAGAATCTTACTTTTAGTCCATCCCGAATCTTTAAATGTTACAATCTATAGATAGGAGGAATTAATGTTGATTTTGGTTAGTATATAATATAATATATAAAAGAATACTAAAACATGATGGCTAACAAAATTCATTATTTTCCAACTACTCAAATTTTTTTACGAGTTAATGAAATGTTAACAATTGTGTTTCAATCTCATTATCAAGCAATTGGGCGAAAATTAAGAAAGGCATAATAAAGTTTCTTATGAAAGAAAATGAATACTTAATTTAACTTGATGTTAATTACAAATGAGTTCGCAAAAAGTAACTGCTGAGGCTTGTAAACGCTCCATCACAATTTATGATCTTGTAAAATTTTATTTTATTTCTCACATAAAAGACGAACATTTTTACAGCACAAATTATAGGAAAGTAAAAGCAGCATAAAGCTTATTAAAGGAGCACTAGGAGTTATACCATGAGTACTAGTGGCGTGCACGACATAGAGGCATAAAAGCCATGCTTACCCTAGTCAATAGAGCTCAATGCTTATATTTCGCCATGCCCTGCTTGAAGAAACGGTAACGCTTAAATCAACGGTCAATCAGTTAATTCCTTGAGTGTGTGTTGGTATGTATTTTTCGGTGGTAGGTGCAGTCAACATCTCCTGAAGATGGTACCATCTCCGGTATCGGAGTGAAACGTACGGTGAGGGTATTTTGGAATTCCGGAATCTAGCATAAGTCTTACTTCTTACTTATAATATTATAAATGTGAAAGTTTGGATGGATGTATGGATGTATGGATGTTTGTTACTCAATCACGCGCCAACGGCTGAACGGATCTGGCTGAAATTTGGCACAGAGATAGTCTGGAATAGCACATAGGCTACTTTTGATCGCGGAAAATTAAAGATTTCCCGCGGAAACCAAAAAACCTCAAACCACGCAGACGAAGTCGCGGGCATTCGCTAGTATATTATAAAGCAACCGGAAAAGTGAAAGGGTAAAATAAAACGAATGATATTCTGTAAGAAATTGATATTTATTAACCTTGTATGATAATGCTGACTCATATTTCAAAGAAAATATATTGTTAGTTTAGCGCTAAAACTAATTTCAGTTAGTGCTATAACAGCGGGCTTATTCCATAAACAGCAGGCGCCCTGCACGCAGGTCTTATAAATTTATACCTACTAAAAAGGCGTTCCTTCATCCAAAAGACAAATTGAATATTATCTATAATTAATAAGAAGAAAATAGAATTTATACTAATATTATTAAAAATGCGAAAGTTTGGATGGATGGATGTATGGATGGATAGTATATCACGCCAGAACGGCTGAACGGATCTGGATGAAATTTGGCACGGAGATAGATTATTATAATTTGAAATAACCCATAGGTTACTTTTATCCCGGAAAATTAAAGAGTTCCCGGGGGAACCAAAAAAGCCTCAATCCACGCAGACAAAGTCGCAGGCATCAGCTAGTGTGCCTTAAACGGGTAATATTGTGCAAATATTATTATTTGTTTACTACCTGATGCTCGCGACTTCATCCCCGTGGATTGAGGTTTTTTCACGCGGGAACTTTTTAATTTTTCGAGATAAGGCCAATGTGTTAATTTAGGGTATAATCTATCTCCATTCCAAATTTCAGCCAAATACGTTCAGTAGTTTTTGCGTGACAGAGTAACAAACATATACAAACTTTTGCCTTATAATATTGTACAGTACGAAGTGTAATAATTACCTTAAGAATACCTTTCAGTAGGTACAAGTAGATATATAACTATAGTAATCGTTAGTATTATGAGGTATTAGATATCCTTACTACAAGACGTTTGCCTTGAGTTTGTGGGAAAAGAGTGTGCAATCTAGAACATCATCGATTCTTTGCATTTTTTAACCGACTTCAAAAAAAGGAGGAGGTTCTCAATTCGACTGTATGTTTTTTTTTTTTGTATGTTTGTTACGCGATTTCTCCGCCAATTATGAACCGATTTTGATAATTCTTTTTTTGTTTGGTAGGTCATACTTCAGAGGTGGTCCCATTTTAATTTGGTGAAGATCTGATGAATATCTCCGGAGATGGAGAACGGAACTCCTCAATGGATAACAGTAAATTGCTCGCGATCAGTGTGATAGTTTTGTAAACAGTGTTTTAACCATGCATAGCATAATATCTTTTTTTTTTAGGGTTTCGTACCAAAATGGTAAAAATGGAACCCTTATGGTGCGACTTTCTCCGTCCGTCTGTCACAGTCGATTATTTCAGTAACTATTACAGCTATTGACATGAAATTTGGAATAATTGTATATAATAGTGGCCCAATATCATGGATTTCAAAAAAATTGAAAATTATTTTTAGTTTAATTAAAAAAGTGGGGAAAATCAGGGGTTTGAAATTTCAAAGTAGGATAACTATACCAAGTGGGGTATCATATGAAAGGACTTTGTACTTGACTTGTCTAAGTTAGACAAGTCGACGAGTAACGAGTAAACGACGTTTTTACTAGCGTTCTGGTTACACCCTGTATTATAAACAGTGGGGCCACTAAAAATTGTGAAATAAAAAATTTTCAAAAAAAAAAAAACGACTTTAAAAACCACAAACACTAAAAAGTAAAAAATAATTTAATTTATTATGTATACAAGAGTTAATGTAGTTCTATAATAACATTTTTTGGAGTCGGTGCCAATGTGGAGTCACGTCAACAATAATGAAGAGTAGGTAGACGGTTCATGCGGCTAATTGGTACCGACTCCAAAAAATGTTATTATAGAACTACATTAACTCTTGTATACATAATAAATTAAATTATTTTTTACTTTTTAGTGTTTGTGGTTTTTGAAGTCGGTTTTTATTTTATTTTTGAAAATTTTTAACATTTTATACTTCACGTGACCCACGTGACAGCACAAGCCACGTAAAGGGTCAGCAGCTATTGTTAGATATTGTCACGTCGCGTGTTTTTCACTGACGCAGGACAGGGCCTTATCGGTGTCCACTTAATATAAACTGTCCTTGGAGACGTATCCTTTCAGAATAAGCACACCAGACTACATCATCACTTAATACCACAAACTAGAATCATAGTCAAGGGCTAACTTGAATCTAAAAAAATTCTAAACAGTTGGTTATGAAAGTAAATATTTTTTTTATGTTGTTAAACGATGATAATATTTTGTATTTTACCGAGTTTCTTGCTGGCACTTCTCGGTAGAAATGGCATTCTGAACCAGCGGTAGATTCACTCGAAGATTCAAAAGCACTTGTAGAAATTTATTTGAATAAAAAAGGTCGAAGTTTAAAGTTTAACATGATGTACCATAAAAGGTAGTACCTAACGTTCCAACAGAAATAATATAATAATCAGTAGTTATACTACAGAATAGGTAAAATACAGCAGTTGTAATGAGTCTACCACTACAGCACATTAACGTCCCACTGCTGGGCACAGGCCTCCATTCTCATAGGAGAGAAGGAATTAGAGCTTTTTTTTTTCGGTTCAACGTGCTCACCGAGGCACGGGGGTGAAACAACGCCAACTTTCTAACTCCCGGGCTAGTGCTGAGAATTTCTAGTCAGAAAAACCCAATACTCAATTATGGCCCGACCCGGGACTCGAACCCGGGACCTGGTCGGCCGCAGTCGAACATGCCAACCACTAGACTAACGAGGCAGTTGTAATGCCTCATAGAACATTATTTCAGGATAATCAATCGCGTTAATCTCTAACACTTAACTATTAGTGTACGGGCACGAATTAATTAGCGACGGAGGAGCGACGGCGACAGCGGGGCGATGAGAATAGTCGGAGAGCTGGCGATGAATTTCGCCGTAATTTTGTCGTATTCATTTGAAAACTTTATTCACGTCTGGGAATTGTTTGAAACTGCAAAATTTGTCCGGAGATTTGCAGGTATTATTGAAATTACTCAATAAATACGTGATAAAAATTTCAGATTGCCAAAAGTATATTTTTTAGGAATTTAAAAAAAATATTTTTGAAGAGGTCTTGTAATACTTTATATAACCGACAAAATCTTCTGGGGTTTTGTTCCAATTCTATAAACTACTTAATTTAAAGATTTAAAAAATCAAGTTGCCAAAAAGTATTTTTTTCGCAAGTGTTATATATATTATATGCTGCGCAGTAGCGAAATAACCGCAAACGCTCTACCAGACTGGCAGGACTGGATGGAAATTCCTTCCCGAAATTCGTCGCCAGCTCTCGGACCACATCGCCCCGCTGTCGCCGTCGCTCGGTCGTCGCTAGTTTCGTGCCTGACGCCTACTACTATTACTCGTAATTTGCAAATACCTTAGACGTTTGATTAATCTAAAGCACCTGTTACTATTGTGCCGTTAATGGATTGTTAAGCCTGGATGACAAATCTCAGTAATAATTGATTACTTATCCCAAATACCTGTATGTTCGTGAGTAAGTCACAGCTGGTTGTCATAGTAATAATTTTAATCATCTATTACTAAACATTTATCAATACTGGATATTATATTGTGTGTTGATGACGCTTTTAACTACAGAAAGAGGAAATTCAAATTCAAATGGACTTTTACAAGTGCTTTTGAATCGTCGAGTGAATCTACCACTGATTCAGAATACCATTCCTACCGAGAAGAACCAGCAAGAAAACCGGTTCTTTTTTCAAAAAAATAATTTACAATTTCATTAATGTGTAGATACATATTAAGTAACCGCTGTCCTTAGCATTGCTGGAGCGAGACAAATCCATTTTCTTTTGTCATTTACGTAATCTTCAACAGTGTATTAAGCTTTTTTCATAAAGGCAAGTTTATAATAGGTTGTGGATTTTTATATATATAATATAATAGAATGATCATTCCCACAAACCACCTTCGGACTTACTTGAGGCAGAGCGATGGAGTCATAAGCCTATGGCGTTTCTAGTTGGCCTATCGTGCAGATCGCATTTTTGTACAATTCTAAAGGTGCTGTTTTACGAAGATTAAATAACTGTTAATATATTGCGAGGCTTCTGTAAGAATCTGCTTATTATGTGCTTTTAACGACCTCCATGGTGCAGTGGTGAGTATTGTGTGTCTTATAAGTGTGAGATTTTAAGTTTGATTAAAATTCGCCGCTAAAAATCACCGCTGAATATTATTATAATTTAAATCTTACAAACCACGTTTTGAAGGCAATGGAGAGCATATTTAAATGCATTGCGCAGCTCTATATATTTTGAACACGGCAGTAACACGTGGAACATGTAGCATGTTTTGACCTCCCTGGCGCAGTGTTGAGCGCTGTTGTCTTAACGTGGGAGGACCCGGGTTCGATTCCCGGCAGGGTCAATTTGGAAAATTATAATTTATGAATTTTCTCTGTTCTGATCTGATGGGAGGCTTCGCCCGTAGCTAGTTACCACCCTACCGGCAAAGACGTACCGCCAAGCGGTGATGCTATTAGAAACCGACTAGGGGTATGGGTTTAATATAACTGCCATACCTATAACAGGCTAGCCCGCTACCATCTTAGACTGCATCGTCACATACCATCAGGTGAGATCGCAGTCAAGGGCTAACTTGTAGTAGAATAAAAAAAAACAAAAAAAAATGAAGCATGACCACATCAATAAAGATTTGTGATGTGCGTCATGTGTGGCGAATTATTTTGTCAAAGCACAAAAGGTTTGCCATTCTTTATATTTGAAAATGCTACCAAAATATTTTCGCTGCACTGCGTTCAGCACATGACGCAAAACATTGTTGTGAACGTGGCTTTACATATAAAGATTAACGATCGTGAATATTTTATGAAAATGCATACTTTAAAACAGATTATTGGTTTAATTTTAGCCGTCGAGTGAAAAACCAATTGGTTTACCATAATGACGTAGAGAACGCTTAAATAATATACAATTATCTAATTTATCGAGCGACTTTTATTGAAAAACCGAGACCAGTCAATATGAAATGTTGTATAACCAATTGCATCATTTATTTGTTTTAGCATAATATTAGTAGACCTACTATATGATGCTCATGATTTCGTCTGCATGGATTCGGATTTTTCGAAAACTAAACTATGGGATTTCGTTCAATTTGAAAAGTAATCTATATTATGTCCTTATGTGTAACCCGGAGTAAGGAAGTTGGTGGTGATTCACCCCAGTGCCTCGGAGAGCACGTTACGCTGTCGGTCCCGATTATTATCACTGACATGATAATAGTCATTAAAGCCCGCTTACCCACATCGGAACAGCGTGTTGGGTCTAAGCTCTAATTCCCTCTCTCCTATGATAGTGGAGGCCTGTGCCCAGCAGTGGGACGTTAATGGGCTACAGTGGCTATATATCCTTAACCGGGATAAATTCCTATATATCTTTGGGTCAATTTTCAATTTTTGGGTTGTTTTCAGATGGACCGTGAAAAACACAGCAAACAAATTGTTAGATAGACAAACAGACGGACGTAGAAACTTTTACATTTAATGTAATGTTTTAATGCCTATGGATTTAAGCCTAGGATGCAACTTCCCAGCTGAATAATAACCTACTTGGATTCTGAAGAGAGATTGGATTGGTAAGTACGTAAGTCTCTAATCATCATCAGACAAACTTTAAATTATTATATTTACGAAAAAAACGTATTTTGTCGTAAGAGTCCGATAGCAATGATAAGTTTTAATGTTTCAGTGAAACCACAGACGCGATTACTTACTCAACAAGGTATTTAATTCATTACAAGTACGTATAATTAAATCTTCTTTACGATTTGTGAAGATTAAAAGCACGGAAAAGGCTCAGGATGCTCTTTACGTAATTGAAACCATTAACTTTCGAAATAAACCTTGTAATACAAAAATATTTTCCGACGAGAAGCGTTGTCAACAGCAAAAAGGTGAAATCGTCGCCACTGCTGGCAAGAAGCCAGCGGCAGCACTCGCCGGCTGTACGTATTTTTCACTTGGCATTGTTTGAACCGTTCTCAAGAATACATGAAATATTGCTTTGTCGTAAGTACGTATTCAGAATCTCAATTATTATTTCGTTATTACCATATTTTAACATTAATTACAATTTCGAGAGATTTTGACACCGTAATTAAGTCTTTCTACGCACTCTATTACTGTTTATTTATTTATTTTACACTTTATTTGTACATCACAACACAAGAAAGAAAAATAATAATTAAGGAACACAAATACACAAAAGGAAGTAGAATACAAAAAGGCGGCCTTATCGCTTAGCAGCGACCTCTGCCAGGCAACCTTAACTGTTTCCACATCGACAAAAGTTTAAGAAAAAGATTAGGATTAAACTTCTAATCCTGACTATTCAAATAATAGAATAGATAAGAATAAGTAAGAACGTAAATAATCTATAATATTATTTCGATTGCTATCCCGATGAATTACATCTCGTGTGTTCTAAACTAACTTAAAAAATCACTCTTACCTTTAATTGTTTTCAAACAAGCTCAAAGCATCTACATTGACGTTCATAAATTTTATAATTGTGATAATTTTAAACTTTTGTTTTGCTTTTAATTTAATTTATTATTGTACTTTTTTTTTCTTTTTCATGTAATACTGTGTCTGTAAAACTATGGGTTGTAATTGCCTGAAAATAAAAATATTATTATTATTATTATATTATATAAAAAGTTAGACTTAAAAAAAAAGCTTATATAAGCTGATATTATCGACAATGCAGCGAAACTTTGTTATTCCAATGTTAATTCCATTTTAATTGTCACACGTCAAAAAAGTGAAGTTTTTGATACAAAAATATCAGGGTAGAGTTTTTCATTCACGGCCCAGTTTAATACCGGGTAAGCCGGCACGATGGAAAGTACGCGCTAACGCGTATGAACAATATGCACATGTCTATCGTTCCACTTTCGCCGTGGAATATGAAACTGCTGCCCTATATGGGTGAAGTTACCTCTTGTATATCTGTACGCTTACTCTGAGTTTTTACATTGCAAATTCGATTGACGTAGTGAGCGTTCACTCATATTAGCGTCAAAGTAAAATGTATCCAAATACTCTTGCTTTAAAGTCACAAATTCAGCTTTTGAGCGCTGGCTGTGAATAAATACACGAAATTATTAAATGAATTCTAAATTAATGCAGTTAAGGTTCATTTTTCTGTTCGCTAATGTGAGTGAACGCTCACTACGTCAATCGAATTTGCAATGTAAAAACTCAGAGTAAGCACACTGTAGTGCAAGCATGCGTCTACTTTGTGCATTAAATTTGGTTTACGCAATTTGATTTCTAACTATAGGATTTTTTAGAGGCATTGAGACCTTACAAGGAGACGTGGCTCGAGGGATATAATTCTAAGTTTGAATATTTTTATGCATATAATAAAGGTTCCCTTTATAATGTAGATCCTCACTAAGAAAGGATTTCGTCCAATTCCTTTGATCTTTATTCACGTGATTCACTTTGATTACCTATTCGCGTGGATGAAGATACAGGAATAATTAGTGCTGTAGAAAATACTTTTGAACTTAAAAAGAAAGTTCTATTTGAGGCAACATCTGCACCATAAAAAATACAAAATGTATTAGTAATCTTATTAAATTAGCCTAAAAACTAACTAATTACTGGTGCTTAATAACTCAATAAACAAAGGAGATTGTAATCCCAAAGGACGTACATTCCAATCCCATTATATTTTGGTATATTGTTTTACCTAAACCTAGCACTAACTTATTAGATGGAACGGACAATAACAATCTAACTTTTAACAATACATCACCATCCAGTTTTATTTGTGAGATCTTGGTCGTACGTAGCCCGAAGTGTAACAAAATCTGACCTAATTTGGAAACAAAAGGATACATAATATTGTACGGTGCGTGTAGGTATATGTTTGTTTTCATTGTTCTTTAACTAACCCTCAATCGTTACTAAACAGACCGCAGTTCGAACAGCTGTATGTGGGTACTTTCCGTACCATTAAGGGAAATAGCCGATTCCTATGCGACTCGGTGACCTCAATGATCGTAACAGACGTCCAAAGACAGTTAGATAATGTAACAGACAGTGTAAAATGTGTTTAGGTCGGCACATTTCACCTTATCTTCCGTACAGCATGTTTCTAGGTTCTCTACAATCTCAAAATTATATATATTGGTTTATGTAACCTATTAACTTTTCAAAATAATATTCTGTTACCATAGAGATCACTACTTTAGCTCTCAGACACAAATATTAAGTTCTATATTTGCATTTTTGTAATTGATACAAATTTAATTAATCCACAAATCTCATACCACATTAATGATTAATAGATAATATAAAAAAGTTTAATTAATATAATTAAATTCAACTTACCTTAAAAGGATTAATGTGCATTACGCTTATTATAAACCATTACGGAAAAGCCATAAATAAACGTACAAGTCTAATAGTAATGATCATGTTTGGTATCGTTAATAACTTACCTAACGGTGCCCCCAGACACCTAACCCAATTCATGTGAAGGCCGGAAATGTGACATCAATTAGATAATTACTTAATTATTATTTACTAGTAACGTAAAAATATTATTAAGTTACTAACTACTTTACTAGCTAAACGTAAAAGTATTGCTTCATTTTACCACGCAACAAAAATAACATACGTGTTTAGTGTAATACCTTTAAATTCGTGTTATCCGTAAGCAAAATTATATCCGTTGATACAGTAATGGATCTGGTACTGATTCACATTGTTATTTCTGCCGTAATAAATTAACGTAGAACATAGAGTACTAGCACAAATTTGGCTATCCATTAATTTGTTACGTATTTGTACATAAATCCATGCCTAATATATATATAGCATAGTCTAGGTATAGTAGATACTAGCACACGAGTTACCTGGCCGGGTTATTATGTCCCATTACGGAGCGGGACGGGTTAATTGGCACTATTAAACCCCGAAATTAATGTAGGTGTCATGTTTTGTTGAAAGTTATAATACAAGTAAATGCCATTTTAACTTTAAGGCTTTATATGGCTTAGTTATGTTCAAAGCAGCGCAACTCAGGCAATATAACTTGTTTTCGAAGACAAATAGTAATTATTATGAAATTATTAATTGACTTGTGCTCGATTTATGTTGGAGTTATAAATTATAGCACCCAATATTAGCTTCTTGTAAGACTCGTGTTGTCAGCATTGTGTGCTATATAATTTTGCTCGTAGAGATTTCGAGCAATAAATTATTTCGCAAGATGTAATTTGATATGATTTATTATGTAGGTAAAAGAAGATGGGAGATTATATTATGATGTCAGTGATAAGAGAGCATGGATTTTATGTTAAACGACATATTATAAGTATGTTATCCCGAGTACCAATATACCAATAACTAATGTGTGTAAGTCTGGTAACTATATAAGGTCAATGGGCCTTATATAGTTACCATACATACCTAACATACCAATATAACATATATAGTTATAAAGTTTCTTATAAGCCGATGGGCTTATTCGATTTTGATATTTCGTACAGAGATAGCTTGCATCCCGAAGATTGTTACTTTTTATCCTGGAAAATAAGGATTCCTTAACGATTTTAAACCAACCTAAATCCACGCGGATGCATTCGTTGGTAACATTAAGCATAAATGCAGGTCAATGCGGGGTCTTAAAAGGAAAGATCTAGACTTCATGTAAGTTTACACTTTTTATTAAACAGGTAGAAATACATTTAGAAATACTTTTTTTTTTTTACTTTTTAAGGGGTGGTCTTTTTGATTAGGGTTTTATTTTTATTTTTGTTAGTAGGTATATTATAAGGATTTTAGATTAACGTTTAGTCTATAAGTTTTTATCATATCTTGTAATTTTGTTTTAAATGAATAAACAATTAATTTTTAAGACAAACAAAATATTAAAATCAGCTTTGTAAGGTAGCTATTAAGATTGTATAATATAATAAGATACCTAAGGTCGGAAAATTATTAAACCAAAACTTGTTTTCATTTAAAAAGATGAGAAGGTCTTTGTTTTTGTTAAATTTAAGATAATATTTTAGTTCAGCTAAATCGGGACGACTGTTTTTTTTTGTATCCACTACAAGTTAGCCCTTGACTGCGATCTCACCTGATGGTAAGTGATGATGCAGTCTGAAATGGTAGCGGGCTAACCTGTTAGGGGTATGACAGTTATATTAAACACATACCCCTAATCGGTTGAAACACTAGTTACCCGTCTACGAGGGACAAGATTTCTTCGGCGTACCGGATTGCATTCTTAGAAATAAACGTTCGTCGTTACAATCAGTTTGCGCAGACGAAAATTCTTTCATGTGTATTCAGATGGTGAATTCTAGGATAGTTTGGACCGTTCAGTGAAAATAATCGCTATAGTAAAGTACAATTGTCGTCTGGCCGGCTGCCAAGCCATGCCATCTCAAACATAGTTGCCTATGCATTATGGTGCAATAGAATTGAATCAATCGCTATAGTTACAATTAATAGTTATTTTGACATTATTTAAATTCAATTCGGAAAAACCTGATGCGTCAACTTTGCTTATCCTTGTTATACCCGCCCGACTTCAACATAGTGTGTAGAAATTAAAATTATTTTGTACTTTACAGTGGCTTTGGAAGTCGGGTTTTTTGGAAAGAATTTTTATTTTTAACTTTTTAGTATCAGGGTTGAGGATTTGGAGTCAGAATTTTTTATGGGACCACCTCGGGAGCTTCTAAGGACTGAAAAAAATATTTTTTCAAATCGGATCAGAAACCACGGAGATATGCACCGATATAAATTTAAAAAAAAAACGCGCCGAATTGAGAACCTGCTACTTTTTTGGAAGTCGGTTAAAACCACAAGCGAGATATATCAAATAATTTGCATTTAAAGTTTACAGTGTCAGTTTTACTGAGAGAAGGACTTAACTACTACCATATTTTACTCACAACTGTATTATTACCTATTATATGCTATAACTGTTAAATCATGCACCTTGAGTTATCCCTAGTGACCCCTGAATGGACTTTCATTTGGCAAAGTATCCCAATGTCCGTTTTCAATTGGGTCAGCACGAGAAATTATTATTTGTATATATTGTTTCAGGACTTGTGTTGTCTTGACTGATGGCTTCATGTACATGACGATCAAAGCAGTACCAAATAATTCAGGTAACATTTACTCTACAGCACAACATTCCACTGGATCCGAAATATTATAATTAAATTCCACGTGGATGAATCTGAGGTCCAAAACCAACCTTACCAAACCCAAACGTTTTCTGAGAAACTGAGAATCATAATTCTACAGACAAATCCGTAATCCCATGCAAAAAGTTTGACTAAATCTGCTTTAAAATTGACATAAATAAGATAGGAACAATTTTAAAATACTGTAGAGTGAGTGCTTGAACCGTCATGGTTTACATTGGCCTCATTTTTATGATGCACTTTAATATTGCTCTCAAGAGAAATTGCTTTCTTAGTTTGTATTCGACAGCGTTATTTATATGAAATACGTCGTTGAACATAAATCCATCGAAACATATGAACCTATTGAGCGACAGATCTGATAATATCCACTTAATTAATTATATATCCATAATAATAAATTAATATTATAAATGCGAAAGTTTGGATGTATGGATGTCTGTATATATGTTTGTTTATTTTATTTATTTTATTTATTTTAATAGGTGCACTTACAATATACATATACAACACACAAATTATAACATAAGAAAGTGACACATTCACTGATATGTATATCAATTAAAAGTGTAAACAGCATTTACAAAATTAGCGCATGCAAACTATCAAGAAAATATTAAGAAAATATTAAGTTACCTATATAAAATTACCTATTGTTAATTAGGACTCACCGATAAGTGATCGGTAAGTTTTTTTTTAAATACTCCATAAGAATTGTGGAAAATATCGATGCCAGGTATAACTTGAGATATTTCATTATATTTTGCACATATTCGAGCAATTGGTGCTTGGTTTCCAAGACGTGTTCTAGTGAAAGGTATATGGAATGTTTGGTGAGATCTACGAAGGCGGGGATATTTACGTGGCACTGATAAAGATATTAGTAAGGAAGTATGGATTTGTTACTCAATCACGCCCCAACGACTGAACGGATCTGGATGAAATTTGGCACAGAGATAGATTATAGTCTGGAATAACACATAGGCTACTTTTTATCCCGGAAAATTAAAGAGTTCCCGCGGGGACCACAAAACCTCGATCCACGCGTACGAAGTCGCGGGCGTCAGCTAGTAATATTATAAATGCGAAAGTGTGTCAGTCTGTCTGTCTGCTACGCTTGCACAGCCCACCTGTTCAACCGATTTTGATGAAATTTGGTACAAGGATAGGTTGTATCCCGGGAAAAGACACAGGCTATTTTTAACCCGGGATTTATTTTTAAGTCTCGGGTCGAGCCATAATTAAGTATTGGGTTTTTCTGACTATAAATTATCAGTACTAGCCCAAAGTTAGGAAGTTGGTGGTGTTTCAGCCCGTGCCTCGGAGAGCACGTGAAGCCGTCGGTCCCGGTTATTATCACTAACATGATAATAGTCGTTAAATCCCGCCAACCCGCATTGGAGCAGCGTAGTGGGTCTAAGCTCTTATTCCCTCTGTCCCATAAGAGTGGACGCCTGTGCCCAGCAGTGGGATGTTATAATATTAGTAAGGAAGTATGGATTTGCAAGTAAGCTTTATATTTAAAATTTTCCTTCCAATTATTACTTTCTACAACATAATAAAGTTCAGTCTAGTACTAAGACTAAGGAATAGCTTTGTTTCAAAGTAAATATTTTGAATATTTGAAACTTACCTACTGAATATTTATTATGAAGGATTATTTTCAGTGTTTGAACTTTTCTTCATTTATAAACATTAATTTATAACATTTCATTCTACAATGTGAAGCAATCTTGAAACCCCGTGAGACATCTTGGAACATCTTCAAATCCTATTCCGCCGACTATTACACTACTCGCCTATACTGGCATACGCTGCCAGCACAGCAAAGGGAAAATCATTAGCATTTTTATTGCTCCCGTAAAGAAGCGTATTTATGTACGTCCTGAATATTCATGTAGAATCTCGAGTGTTTTAAAATTCTAGTTTCTAACGTGAGCAAAATTTTGTATTTCACAACAAAATACAATATATTTTTTTCATATCTCCTAAAGGAAAAAATATGCAGTTTTTATCCAAACTGCTGGGGGAAAGCACTGCATTCCCTTCCTGGTGGGTGCGTAATTTTAGTTTTAATTTTATTAATTTTTTTTATTTTTATTGTGAGATAGGCTTGCGCTTGACGACAATCATGCTTAGTGCAAAGCAATGATGAGGTCTAGGTTGGAACGCGCTTGCCTAGAAGATGCCTATTCACTCTTGCCTTGAAATTACCTAAGTTATACGTAGCAGGAAACACGTGCGCTGGGAGGGTGTTCCACACCCTAACGGTTCGGATCAAAAACGTCGAGCAAAAACGTTTTGTGCGGGCAGATTGGACATCAACCACATAAGGATGCCAACGCAGACGGTTTCTCGCTGTTCTGTGGTAAAACGGGGAAGGAGGAACAAGGTTGTGAAGTTCCTGAGCTCACTCTCCATGGTATATCCGATAAAAAACGATAAGCAGGCAACGACATTGCGTCGGTGCTGTAAACTGAGCAATTTCGCCTGCGTAAGTGATTGATCGCCTATTATCCTTCGGGCCCGGCGATCTATAGAGTCTAATGTATCGTGTTGGTACTTGGCGGATCCATCCCAAAGGTGGCAGCAATACTCCATGCCAGTTCTGACTTGTGCCTCATAGAGAACGAGGCGCTGTTTTGGCGTGAAGTATCGCTTCACCTTGTTCAGGATGCCAAGTTTTTTGGCAGCTGTTTTGGCCTTTGACTCGATACATTTCCCGAAATTGAGATTGGGAGAGATGTCGATTCCCAAGAGCTCAATGTGATCACTTATCGGTACGGATATACCCTTGAAAGTAGGAGCCAAGGTGAAAGGGCTCCTCTTAGCGGTGAATAAACACGCTTGTGTTTTGGTGGCGTTAAACTGGACTAGATTGGCGTCACCCCATTCGGACACCTCCTTAAGAGTCAAGTTTACGCGATTCACCATGGCCTCTCTTTGCTCAAGTGTCTCAGAAGCACTGGCTCGAGAGCTGGACATGTATCTTTCCGCAACAGTGCTGTCATCAGCGTACCCAAAGATGCCATGTTTGAGAAGATCGTTGATGTGCAGCAGGAAGAGTGTTGCGGAAAGAACAGACCCCTGAGGGACACCGGCATTAATAGCCATTAGGTCAAAAGAGCAGCCGTCAGCGACCACCCAAAATGACCTGTCACTCAGAAAGTCAGATATCCAGCTACAGAAACCAGTGGGTATCCCGTATGCCGGGAGCTTACTGAGAAGACTGCCATGCCAAACCCGGTCAAAAGCCTTTGAGATGTCCAAAGAAACGACGAGCGCCTCGCCGTGTTTCTCAACGGCTTCACCCCATGTATGCGTGGCATATACCAGAAGATCTCCTGTAGACCGATTTTTCCGAAAGCCGTACTGATGGTCTGACAGAAGATCGTTATCTTCTAGGTATGCTAGGAGCTTGCCATTGAGTACACGTACCGTGCTTTTACAAAGGATGGACTTGATGGCTATGGGTCTGTAATTGGCCGGGTCTGCGCGGCTCCCCTTTTTCGGTACCGGTTGCACATTAGCAACTTTCCACGAATTGGGGACTTGAGCAGTTTCAAGAGAGAGATAATCAAATAACTACACATTAATTATTGATGTATATTTATATTATAAAAACTTTTCCCTCCTCCTCACGATTTTTTCCCTCACCGTTTGAAGCAAGCTCCGAATTGTTAGAGGTGCGTGCCCAGAGGTCGAACCCGCGACCCCTTAAAAGAGTTCAGGAGTCTAAACTACTAGGCTTTCACGGGTTCATATTTATTTATAGTTTAACTTTATTGCAATGCTTATTAAACCGCTTTAACAGTTTTTAAAAAGTGAAAAAATGCATCATTTATTTGAAAATGTTTCAATTCGCAGTAGAATTAATGAAGCATCTCATTTTATGAAATCAACAGAAAATTTTGCAGCCGACAGTTATTCAATTCGTTTTTCTATTTTGCAATCGAAACCAGCTATTTTATGTTCCGTTTCTCATAGAACTACTATAATTTCACATTAGTTTTTTGTTTTCGAATATTTTTACATGATGGTAGAGTGTGGTGGATAGAAGTACAGTAGAGTGGTAAAGTCTTGACGTATCATAAGTGACACAAGTTATCCTATGTGAAATAAATCATTTATCATTTATGGATAATTTGCCTCTAACTAAGACAGAGTTATATTATGGTGATGTTTCTTTTTTTTTTATTTCACTACAAGTTAGCCCTTGACTACGATCTCACTTGTAAGTGATTATGCAGTCTATGATGCTAGTGGGCTAACCTGTTAGGGGTATGGCAGTTATATTAAACCCATATCCCTAGGCGGTTTCTACTCGGCCGAAGCCTTTCACCAGACCAGACCAGAGAAATATTCAGAAATTATAAATTTCCAAATTGACCCTGCCGGGAATCGAACCCGTGACCTCCCACGTTAAGGCAACAGCGCTCAACACTGTGTCAGGGAGGTCGTCAGGGAGGGTTTCTATGATGATGAAGCCTATTCAGACCAGAACAAAGCCAATTAAGAATTCTCATACGGTAAAAGAAAAGAAAATGTCACTCACTGACTGACTCATCAACGCCCAACTCAAACTCTTGGACCCAAAAAGACAGAAAAGTCTCCAAAATGTTGTCACAGATACTCTGTAATGTTGGGATTTTTGATGAATAAGGGCGGATTTTTTCCCGGCGGAAATTCCCACCTGAACAAAGTTACTTGCGTTCGTTAGTAAGGTAGAAATTAATTCCTAGATTGACTCTGCAGGGAAAACGTAGCCCGAAACCACTCACATCTATACTAATATTATAAATGCGAAAGTTTGGATAGATGTTTGTTACTCAATCACGCTGGAACGGCTGGCACAGAGATAGATTATAACACATAGGTTACTTTTTATCCCGGAAAATTAAAGAGTTCTCGCGGGAACTAAAAAACCTAAATCCACGTGGACGAAGTCGCGGTATCAGCTAGTTATACGCACACTGCGTTAAGCAAGTCATGATATCCAGCGACCATTTTTCTGATAGCGTTATTAAAATCTGATAATCATCTAAATTCTGCTGAAAAATCTATGGCATCACTTTGCGATTTTTCAACAGTCATTGTGGTATTGTTATAAATAAAAAATCTAGGCAGGCAGTATTTAGAACTTCTGTAAACATAAAAATTCATATAAAACATGTATACACATATTATATTCATATATATGTATAGGTTCTTATTATAGAACTCATTTGAAACCATTCGGTGCGTAGGCGTCGGACGCAAGATTGATAACGATTGTAGCATTTATTTTACTTATATCTTGTACGCCTATCATATAAATTACTTTATTTAGGTAAAATAATCCCATGACTTGATGCGTTTTTTAGAAATCGGCACTAAAATTTTACAAACTTAGTTGTGCAGTCCATAAAAATTAAAAATGTATTTGTTTTTAAATATTTTTTGGAAATTTCTTCCAATATAAGATTTATTTCGAAACCCTTGATTGCGATCCTGGTAAAATAGTAGCGGAGTAACATGTTACTGGCACGACAATACTTAAAGACACAACAATACTTACGAAAGCTTAAAATCGCATGTCTTTGCTGGCAGGGTGGTAACAAGCCACCGCCGAAGCTGTCCACCAGACCAGACCAGAAAAAATTCACACTAAATTTCACAAATGTAATCCATACTTCCATACTAATATTATAAATGCGAAAGTGTGTCTGCCTGTCTGTTTGTCTGCTACGCTTTCCCGGCCCATCTATTCAACCGATTTTGATGAAATTTGGTATAGCGATATTTTGTATCCCGGGAAGGACATATGATACTTTTTGTCGTGATCGTATATTTCGACTGGCAACATTTATTTATTATTTATTGAATGGCAATACTAATTTCATGTTGGTATTGCATTATTATTATACCGAGAGTTGGTAGACCTGCATGATTGGACCAATGACAATCGCGGGCATTTTAACAAGATGGCGTGGCTGTAGTGGGGACAAGGTCAAGACGGACGATGCGGGCGATATGTCCTATCTTATGCCCACGTGTAGTTGTATGAACTTAAATCGATCGTTCTTAAATTGTGTTTAGCCATAGAATATCTATGCCTATATGAGAATTCGTGATAAGTCAGAAGTTAAGAAAACAAAATTGTTTATATGAGAATTATGTGAAAAACATTTTCCACTGAGTAATTATATTTTAAACACAACTTTCTGTGTCGTACCTTCAAAAATTTTAAACATAGTATTCTGTTTACTAAATTCAAAAGAGATTGATTACTTTAATCAAAACACACAGGGAACGGGCGCGGGTCGGGCGTGGGCCGGGTCGGGTGCGCGGCGGATTGAATTCCTTGTATATAGACGGCATCACACAGAACGCGGGCGCGGGTCGGGCGCATGGCCAACCCACCGCGCACCCGACCCGGCTCGCGCCCGACCCGCGCCCGTTCCCTGTGTGTTTTGCGCTTTAAGTAAGATAAAATACACTGTTTAATTTTATTCGTTGCAATCTCAAATTTGCAAATTTGCAGGTTTTTTGCAGCAACAAATAATGTTAAAAACTGTCTAGCTTTTTCTTCAACATAGCAAATTGTTTGAACAAGCTCCGCTTATTATTGTAAACCAGATTTGCTAGGCTGCAAGTTTTTACTCAAAGTAATTGCCATCTGACCTCGGGTAAAGTGGTTTGTTTTTTCGCCTAGATTAAATATTAATCAGCTAATGTTAGTACAAATAGCATTTTATTATTATAATTCAGTTAATCTTTTTTTATGTTAAAATATTTATCAGGAAACCCAGTAGCGTACCTAAGAATGGTTGCCGGCTGTAATTTTAACCTTTATCGTCATATCGTCTTTTTGCCAATCTTTATTGCATCTCGCTTGAAGTATGGGATTGAGTATATAGAACAGAATAGAATAGAATAGAATATGTAGAATAGTATATACTAAGTACAGTTCGCGCACGAGTTGAATGCAGATTAAATGTATGTGTCACCTCTGCTCTGTACATTTGTTCTGCATTCAAATCGTGCGCGACTTCGTCGGCGTGGATTAGGTTTATTTTTTTTAATTGCTGGAGGACTATCTTAATTTTCCGGGATAAACTCCTGCTTATCCTGTTTATCAGGTCCTATGTCCTTCCCCGGAATTAAGTAACTACCTCTAAGGCAAATTTCATCAAAATCAGTCGAAAAGATGGCCCGTTAAATATTTTAATTATTAAACTTAGGATTCCTAAATAAACATATTATCATTATTGCTTATTGCGACAGTGAATGCGACTGCTTTTTAAAAAGTAGGCTAGTAACCATTTAGTAGCAGAAGGCAATACAAATTTCATAATAAATAATATGTGTGAAATTAAATGCCAAGCCAATTATGAGATAGCTTCGCGCTCGACTGACCATAATAAAGTTATTACACGTAAACTCAATAAATAAAATTGTAATTACGAACATGCCGGGTGCTGTCAAAAGTAACAAAATGAAACCCCCGGACGGCTCACCTATTTTTGAAAAATAACAGCTATTTTTTATAGGTAGCCGATAAAATATCCCTTCCGTAGTTTATTTATTGACATTATTAAAAAATAAATTATCCATGATAATATTATAAATGCGAAAATGTCAAATAATTTTTTTATTATAGTTGTTGGTTTGTCCTTCAATCACGTCACAACAGAGCAGCGGATCGATGTTATTTCACACGGCTATAATTGAGAACCGGAGAGTTATATTATTGGCTATTTTTATCCCGGAAAACAAAAAGTTCCTTCGTAATTTTTTAAACTTTAATCCACGCAGATAAAATCACGGGTTTCATTAAATTGATGAATAAATTCAATAATTACTACTATGTCAGGTAGGTCTGGAAAAGTAAAATATACATAGGTATAAATAACAAGGGTCTTGTTGGAGTTATTAAGTCCCATTAAAGCATAGTTTTAGTTAATTGGATCTGTTGAAACCCCGAAGTAAATGTAGGTGTCATGTTTTGTTCAAACTTGTACTGTATAGCTAAACATCGCTAATATCACAGCAGGTTATTTTATACGTAAAACTCAAAAGCTCTCAAAGGTTATATTGCTTTGTAAGGTTGGTAAATAATAACGAAATTAATAATCGAGTAAAGTTTAATTTATGTTTGAGTTGAAAATTATGGCACCCAATATTGGCTTTCTTGTACCTAAGTCTCGTTGCCTTATAGAGTTTCTGTGAGAGATTTCAGGCAATAAATTACTTACATAGTACGTTATTTGAGATTGAAATTATTAATTAATTTAAAAAAAAATAAGTAGGTATAAATACCTACCTACCTTACCTGAAGATAGAAGAGAAGTTATTTTCTTCAGGTATGGTAGGTAATTATCGTTTAAGAGTGATAAAAAATTTATCAGTCTAAAGTCTAAACAGTGCGTGGGAAGGAAGCGCTACGGAAACGTGTCAAATGCGGCACGTAGGTAGATCTATAAAGATAAATGTAATGGCATTCGAAGTAGATACTATCACCTATTCTGTGGTAGGAGCTCGTAGTAGTTCTTAGTACCTATACTAAGCAGTGCACGCAAATCTACGCTCCTGCCATTTCCATCGTCGACGGTACATAACATATTTATATAACTTATATAAATTTACATAACCTACATAATTCCTACGCTTCATAAATTTCCTTACAATACAAAACACCTTTACCCTTACGTACGTATTGCTTTCAGAGTGAAATCCTGACGCCTTGCTTTGCGCCTTGTGCGAGATTCAGGCTTTATTCTTAATTTAAATGAATGAAATTTTAAACAACGGTTTCTGAAGCTTACTCACCCAAGATTAAACTTTCGAAATTCGTGCATTCTCATAGAAATAAACGATAGTATTTACAGTCGGTCTTTGCACACGAAAATTCTTTCATGTCTACTCAAACGTTGGATCCGTGAGCATTTTGAACCATTCAGTGAAAATAATCGGTATAGTAAAGCACAATCGTCGTCTGGCCGACTGCCAAGCCTTGGTAACATGGTCTCTACGTCCCTATGTGTTACGGGGTAATAGAATTAACGGCGTAACTTTCAGCGTCTTGAGTAGTTACAATGAAAATGTATCACCGACAGGTATTGTTTAATTCTTACAATAGGTTTGGGAACTGAAATTATTGCCAAATGCCCTCGTTTGTATTTCAGTTTTATCTGATGATGAAATTCGATCTATTCGAGTATCAAATGCGAATTTTAAATGTGTCAGGTAAATTAACTGTTTTTGCATGACCTATTTTTGAAATCAGGACAGTCTCGTTATACGATCTTGTTTCTGCTATAGCCTGGTTATATTGAGGTGGAAAACACACGCCAGAATATGAAGATCTGAGTTAATTAAGTAGATATAATTTGAAAAACACAACCAAAATTTTGGAGAAGCCCGCATTATGAGCTAATAGAGCTTTTGCAAGAAATTTCATCTAATGACGTCATTTCAAAATTATTGCAGGGCGGAAAGCTTGACAAAATTTAATTAAAAAAAAGTGTGTGTTCACACACGGCAGAAGAGAAACTTCAGAAAAGTAGCCTACGAGATAATGTGATAAATATAACTCGTATTCTATCTCATTCTCTCGCAGGCTAAATCCTATTAATAATAATATGTTTGTCTCTTTTTGGTGTCGCTTTTTCGTCTCGTTTTTAGTTTCATCGAATTTTGAAATCACAACGATTCTAAAGAAGTTTCACGTCAAAAAGTATGTGTAGTACGTTGCTTGTGATTTTAGTTTTGTAGAACAGATGAACTTTAAAGCCTTTCCCTTCAAGAAATAATTTGAAATACGTTGCTTAAGAAAGAATAAATGGAAACACACTGGCTTCGTGCCAGGCGCGTACTGAAGACGGAGACTTATTCCGTTCCAATTGACGAATTTCGCGAAAATTAATTTAAAGATGTTAACGAACTCTCTGTGAATGTTGTTTCGAATTCCGAGCTTTGACTGGATTAAAATGGCCGCCCTTCTAATTACATTTACAGCTACCCTCTTACATAAATATTTAAACCACTCGATGTTTACAGTATATTAGTGAAAGTAAATTTTACACTGTTTATACGCAAAACGAACGATGGCGTTTATTGAAAACTATCAGTTTAAGTTAACTTAAAACTAAAAAATCTTATAGGTTTAATACCATGCACATTTTCTTTGTTCTTTTATTAACAGTAATTATTATTGTAACTCCACGTCACTTCCTACATACATACTTGTATTATAAATACGTAAATATGTCTGTATCTCTGTTACTTTTTCACCGGTCATCTGTCTTGCCAATTCAGACGAAACTTGGTACATACTCGTAAAAGGCATGTCTAGAGACTAACACAGGCTACTCATTATCCCGGAATATCAACGAGTTTTGACGACCTCCGTGGCGCAGTGTGTAGCGCTGTAGCCTTAACGTGCGGAGGTCTTGGGTTCGATCCCCGGCAGGGTCAATTTGGGAATTTATAATTTCTGAATTTTCCCTGGTCTGGTCTGGTGGGAGGCTTCGGCCGTGGCCAGTTACCACCCTACCTTCAAAGACGTGCCGCCAAGCGATTCAGCGTCCCGGTGCGATGCCGTGTAGAAACCGAAGGGGTATGGGTTTAATATAACTGCCATGCCCCTAACGGGTTAGCCCGCTACCATCTTAGACTGCATCATCACTTACCATCAGGTGAGATCGCAGTCAAGGGCTAGCTTGTAGTGGTATAAAAAAAAAGAGTTCCCAGGACTTTGTAGAAACTTAAAAATACAGAGAGCTTCGCCTCTTTAGTAAATAAAGTTGTATCTAGCCGAGGCGCGGGACTTCGTCCGCTTGGAATAAGTTTTTGCATTTTCATAAATTTTCTGAAATTTTCGGATAAAAAGCCAATGTCACTGTCCAGGTTCTGAACTATACCCATGCAAAAAATTTTGTTGGTTGTCACAACAATTCACATCAAATAGGGCAAATGTTGTTATTTTGGGTTTCCTTTATCGTTGGAAGTAATTTTTAATGGGTAAGAAGTTAACACGGCCCAACTTTCCTCTTAGCTCTTAAAAGTTATATGGATTACGCTTAATGGAATGTTGTGGGTAGGCTGAGCTCCACAACATAATTATTATGCTCAATCGGTCCATAATGGAGCAGGTAACGCTTGATAATTAATGTATTACTTGGAACAATAACAGTGTGAAACATTTCAAATAATGAATTATTTCGTAAAAAATCCGGTAAAAAGTTCAACATAAAACTCAAATTTTACAAAAGCAGCGAAACGAATTCAGCTCATTTAATAAAATCAACAAGAAACTTTCTGGCAAACTGTTACAAAAGTACCTCATTCTCTTTCCGTTAGGTAATCGAATGCAAGTTAGTCTTTTCTACAGCTTACTCGAATAAAAACTAAAGTAAAACTTTTCCGTATTTACCCCTAATCGAGAATTTTTGAGTGGTCCTAAAAAGCGTATGATGATATTTTATAGAACGATCATGAGCGATTTTGTAAAAAAAGGAAGAAATATAAAAGCATCGGACATGCATGACATACTTAATATTGTTGGGAAAAGTGAATTACCTTTCTTACTCTTTTGTATTCTTGTACATTTTAACGTTGACGCTGACGTAAGTAAGTATTTACAAATGATACCTAACTAACAATACAGATAACATTACGTAAGTTAGTTATGTTAGCGACTTACGTGAGTAAAACTTACAAGTGTACGTGTTTAAAAAAATTATCATGTCCATATGAAAATGTTTTAGGTGGACATGCTTGTATTTGGACTACACAATTTTTTTTTAAATAATAATTATGTATGCAGTGTTTATGTATGCAAACTAATAATGTCAAGCATAACTCGTGCCTATTTTCTGGATAATTTCCCTAAACATGAGATAAAAGGGTAACGTCATACTTTACACGGAAATCGAATTCTAAACAAGTGCGAAGCCGTAGGGCGAACTCGTTATCTTATAAAGGGCCCCAAGTTACATATTCAAATGTACTTTCTCTTAAAGAGAATAACATGGTTCACAATAAAGTCTATTTCCTGTTTCATAAAAAGGAATTAAGGGGATTTTTGGAACGCCAAGATTTAAAAACTCGAGAGCGGTATCACAGGAGTTATAGCTAATTCAAAAAAATGTTTATCCAGGAGTATCCTTTTATCTTTGTAGAAAAATACTGTTATAATTATTATGGTAATTTTTAGCTTTTGTAAATCATTAGAAGATGGTAACGATGATAAAAAAGTTAGTGTTGAGTACTTAGTTATGAAAGTTATATTTAATTATTGGAAATAATATCAGTCTAAGTAAAAAGCGGTGATAGCTTAGTGGTTTAGATACCCGGCATTTCTGGGCCCGCGCCTCTAACGCCTCGCGATTAACGCAAATCCTATATAATCAGCAATATATGCCTATAAAAGCAGATAATTAATTCTAAATCTGCAGTCGTTCGCAGTCGTTCTGGTAAATGGCCTAATTTCTGTCCACCTACGGACCTGGTTTCTGCCTGCCGGACTGAATCAACAATAAAAGCCTAAGGTCCTGAACAAAATATCACCAAAAGACCTTTTTGAGGTCCTCGCGAGTCGCGAGAAATGATTTTAGTAGTCAATCTAAAATTAATTTGTGAGAACATTAAAATTATCTCAATTAAAATAAACAACAGTTCAAGTACTCGTGCTGTGTTTCCTTAATGACCACCGAGTGCTTGAAACTAACAGTGCGTTTTAAGAAATTAAAATATCACTCGCCTTAAATTGTAAAGGAAAAATCGTGAGGAAACGTGCGCTCTCGAGAGTTCTTCATAATGTTCTCGAAGGTGAGTGAAGCCTGCCAATCCGAACTTGGCCAGCGTGGTGGAGCCAACTTTCTATTCATTCTGAGAGGAGACCCATGCTCAGTAAATTGCTAGGCTAGCATCGCTTAAACCGAATATTACTACCATTTTATTACCTATAGGTATTTTTGTGGATGATTGAAAACAGAAACGTACACAACCCGGCTCGTAGCATTTTCGTAGCAGCCCTACGGATAACGAAAATTTCCTGTTTGCAAAGTCACTGACGCGAATCTACTGTTACGAATCATTAAACCACATTATGTTGGGGCTAACATGATAATACCTTGATTAATATCATGTTCTATATAGGTACGTAGTAACAGTTAGGCTATATAGAAATCTCATATCTTGTTGTACTTATTCTTCCTTCACAATTTTGCTCGCTGCCAAGGGTCACTATTAGAGGTCTCTTAAGACATTAAGCGCTTCCTTGTCCACTATGTTTCTGTTTTTCTACATATTTTATAACTTTTTGGTAATATTATATTTGTTTAAATGTAATACAATAAAGGTTTTATTTGCCACTTCTTCCATGTAGATGTTTAGATCCCGTAGAATCATTAGTTTCATGAATCAAAAGTGCTTAAAAACTTCTTATTATAATCTAGATCTCTATCAGCTGGAAAACTTCCGGTCAAAATTAATTTTGAAGCTTCGGAGAAACTGGCAAAATGATGTGTCTATGTATAAAATGGGTGTTGCGATGGCTTGATTACCTAGGTACCTACACATTATTTTGAGTTTTTTATACACATTATTTTCAGTTTTATTTCGATAAGCAATGACAGCAGACAGCAGACAGCAGATATACCTAAGGCACAGCTAGTGTAAGAAACATTCGGTTCATATAATAATTTTGTTGATGCTAACAATCTTGTTACAGCCAATACTGCCAATATTGCAACTTTATTCAATTTCATTTGTTTCTTTGATAATTATTTGGTAAGAAAATAAACAAAAGAAATACGAACTAATACTATGCTTATTGAGCCTTACTTTGCTATAATGCGCTCTATCAATATGTACCAGATGCTGAAAAGATTTATATTTCGATTTAAAAATATTTCTCTGTGAAGTTTTGACATAGTCCGATACAAGTTATTGACACTTCACCGCTTCCAAGCCAGTGCATGTATCGAAATAGCGCTGCAGCGGTAGCTGTTGACTCGTTACAAATTGTTGACAGCGCTTTAACAAGCTATCAACGGAATCACTACACAAATAATAGGAGTGTACATAGTGTTGCTAGAATACAAATATAAAACAACCACATAGAGTTACTGCAGTACAAGCTGAAATTCAATTGATATGCAAAACTGCTCTCTAACGCAAGTCCTGTAAATACTATAAGCAATATCTGTGCAAGCAATATTGCGAAATGGCTTAGAATAAAATATGAAGAATATGCTCAGAGAATAATCTCCTTCATAAACATAATATACATATAAACTAGATGATGCCCACGACTTCGTCCGTGTGGTTTCAGTTTTTCTGATTCCCGCGGGAACTCCTTAATATTCCGGGATAAAAAGTAACCTATGTCCTTCCCCGGGATACAACCTACCACTGCACCAAATTTCATCAAAATCTGATGGGCCTCGAAAGCGTAGCAGATAGACAGACAGACACACTTTCGCATTTATAATATTAGTATGGATTAAGAAAACTCCATAGCCACAATGTATAAAACCACAAAAAAATAGTTTATCATATATAACGTATGCGACACGCAACTTGCAAGATCGTTCTAAATATTCGCACCACAAAACCCCACGCCTTGAGGCATGACTTCCTCCTACTCGTAGCAAATAATACTCGATCACGATTGATGCATTCGAGGGACTTCATTTAATACTCGGCCACGACCTCTGCCATTATCTGCAACGTCCAGGTATTATTTTAGTCTACTACTTACTCATTGCATACTTGGTCGTAACGACCAACTGGCCGGTCGCTGCAGCCAAGTGGTAAATACGCGAGGTCCAATAAATCCATTAGAATACACCCAAGTTTTTTTGAAATTTAATTTAAAATGTTTAAAGGCACAAGCTAGCCCAATCAAATTCCTCTAAAAATAATCCTGCATTCGCAGACTGAATAGCCAGTCTTTAGATAAGTACAGTCGTAATTTTATGTAAATGATTGCCAAAAACTCTTGACAAGTGTTTAAAGGGAAGATACTTTTCCTTTCAAGCATAAAAGCAGATAGTAAAATTGGACTTTTTAAAAACTTTATATTGATTACGTTCTAGTAACCACGCAAAAATTCAAAAACAATTTTTTACTAATAAAGAAATGTCATGAATAATTGGTGAGTGGTCTTGAAGTTTTTACCAAATTTTGGAAGCCTGACAAACAATTAGACACCATACGGGTGCGGAACGCTAATTAACTACTTTCGGACTTTTTCCTATACTTCTGCTGCGAGACTTTGCTTCTTGCAAAATTTCATGATTCTAGGTAAACATGAAGTACCCTATAGGTTTCGGTTTAATGGCGAGTGTCAAAGATCGTATCATTTGCTCGCGTTGACTCAGAAGCTTGATTTTTTTGCAGCTTCAAGGGACCGTAGACCTGTATTTGATATTAATTTCAACTTGATAACTCCACGCGTTCTCGAGCAAAAGGAGGTTGACAGACAGTCAGACAGACAGACAGACGGACAACGATGTGATTCAATAGGGGTTCCTTTTTTCCTCTTAAAATACGGAACTCTTAAAACGATAAATTAAGGTTATGCCCATTTATCATACAGCTGAATAAATACCAGGCCATTTCGAAGTTTTGCTCACACTAAGAAAAACTTTTACATATTGTCGTACCCAATGTTTCCACATCATTAAGTTTCTTTACTTCTTTAGGCGAACATACGAGTATATCTACCTACTAAACTGAGCCGAAATTGATTTATCTATCGAAAAACTGTTGCCAAATCTCTTGCGTTCAGAAATAAATACGAGAAAACAGGTCCGCCCGAAATTGAGTTTTTTCGGCGCGTCGTTGCGGTAACCGTTTTCTATATAAAAGGAAAAGTTGGACGCTTGACATTTAAATATAAAAAGCCTTTCTCTATATTAATGAAAAACGGTATATAAAGCGATATTTCGCACGTTTTTGAGATTTGCACATCAAAAAGGGAAAGCATAATTGGAAGCATCATTGAGTTCGCTGTTTTTAATACATTTTGTGAATTACTTTTTAGGTAGACCATGTGCACGTTAGGAACACTCGTAGCTTTATTTTAATCCCTAACGGTCAGCGCACGCTGATCTGCAAAATACTTCAGCAATTTTCTTTGATAGATTATTATTGAACTAAATTACAACTAAGATTAAGTGCATGCAAAAGATAATAATTACTTGTGGCGTTACCTCTTTTATGATATTTAGAGCTCTATCAAGACTCTACTTTTATTATCTAAGTTTCTGTATCTTTTTTAGTTGTGATTAAGATTAAGTTCATTAACAATTTATCAACGAAAATTGCTCTAGTGCTTTGCTGCTCAGTGTGTGCAGACCCTAAAGTGATGCAAAAAAACAACTCGCTCAGTTAATGAAAAAAAACCACAGTTAAAACCTTAAATAAAAGTGATTATATTTAAGGTTTTAACTTATTTTATCTTCAAAACTTGCTTTAATTTTAAGCCTTTGCCCGTGTTAGAACTCGGTTCAAATAACAAGTTACATAAATTAGGTTTTCAATGGACAGATTATAATTAAAATTATACTCTTGTATTAATATGAAACTCAAAGTCGGCCTGTTTCAAAGTTTAAAAACGTTGACTGCCTTTTAAAATAATGCACGTACTAATACTTACAAACAATTAACTTGGTTCAGAAATTGGAACAGAATTGAGATTGAGAAGAGATAAAGGTGAAGGTAAGAGAATATAACAAAGATAATAAATTAATTATTTTAAGTTAACCTGTACCAAGGTATCTATACTAATATTATAAATGCGAAAGTTTGGATGGATGGATGGATGTTCGTACTCAATCACGCTAGAACAGCTAAACAGATCTTGGTGTTTGACACAGAGATAAATTATAGTTTGGAATAACACATTAGGCTACTTTTTATCTACTTCTTATTACTAAAAAGCTCCCACGTGAACCAAAAAACCTCAATCCACGCGGACAAAGTCGCGGGCATCAGCTAGTCATCATCTAAAAATAATTAATTATATGGCAAACATTAAAATTGTAAACCGAGTTAAAAATCTCAGTTTACAATTATTGTACTTTTAACCTAAATTAAGCTTTTATACCCACGACGCGACGGTACGGAGACGGTATAGTGTGTTTGGCCTAAGAGGTTGTGTGTTTGTTTGTTTGTGCACTTTTGGTTACCACTTTCCTGGAAAACTACTGGACCGATTGAGATGCGGTTTTTTGCATGAGATATGAATACCTAGGAAGGTTTTTAGATGTGTTTTAAGGTCAAATTCCACCACGTTGCGCTGCAATCGTGTATTTTTTTTATTAAGTTACCTTTTTTCTGAAAAACTACTGTGCTGATTTAGATGTGGTTTTTTATTTTAGATATGTTTATCTTCTGAGAATGTTCTTAGATATGTTTTAGGGCCATAGTCCACCAAGCTGTGCTGCTATCGTGATTTTTATTTTTCAATATGTTACCATTTTTCTGAAAAAGTACTAAGCCGATTGAGGTGCTGTTTTTTGCATTAGTTATGTATGGCTTGTGAGAAGGTTCTTAGGATATATTATCTTAAGGTCAAAGTCCACTACGCTACGCTGCAATCGTGCTCTTTATGTTATTTTCTTTACTAGCATTTTCTAAAAAACAAATGTGCTGATTTTTGCGGTTTTTTGTTTTAGATATTTTTAGCTTCTGAGACGTTTCTGAGATATATTTTACAGCCAGAGTCGACCATTCTGGCCTACAAGAGAGTGTTGCATTCATGATTTTAATTTAAACCCGTCGTGTTTAGACTCTTTTGATTTGTCTTGACAAGCACTTAAAAACCCACATGCTACTCAGGATCTCATGATGGAGCCATGGGGTGGCCATAGGAACTCCTTAAGTTCCCATCGTAAACTCGTAATTACGTATCGTTCTTTACGTATTTTTTTTACTGATATAATATTTTTGAACAATTTTTCAACCGAAAATTAAAACTTAACACTATTTGACACATCTACTCATTACTAAGCACAAGTCTTATCTCGGAAAGGAATGGCCATAGTCCACCACGCTGGACAACAACTACTGAGCCTTATTATGTTATATACTTCTGCGAAGTTCTAAATGTTGATTGAAAGTTATGAAGTCACAATGAAATGCAGTTCGTCGTGGGTTTTTTTATTTTATTTTATTACTTGTACCTTTGAGCTTACCCGATTTTTATATTTTATATAATTTTACGATCCGTAAAGATCTCGTGAAAATTAAACGTAATCGTTATTCCTAA
Organism: Erebia aethiops; assembly: GCA_923060345.2. Taxonomy (NCBI): domain Eukaryota; kingdom Metazoa; phylum Arthropoda; class Insecta; order Lepidoptera; family Nymphalidae; genus Erebia; species Erebia aethiops. Next base: position 22,839,640 of record OV281082.1, read on the forward strand.
TGCTCTTACTAACTAGGTATGATATATTTTTTAATAATATAAAGAAGAGAAGATCCATTCCTGTTCATGAGTTTGATAGGTTTTTAGCAAAAAATAAATACACTTACCTGTGAGTCTATAATTTTGATACGAATTATATTAAATTAATAACGTGATTGCGTAAATAATTCTCAATTATTTAAAAAAATGTTTTCTCATTATGATTCTATTTTTAATTACATTTAAATGGTTCGTCCAGTTACACAATAACTACGGTATACAGTATTTTATTCATGCCATTGACGCCTAAACACGAACCCGAATTTCTAATCTTACTAAAAGCGTTTACTCCTTTCATTTGCATATTTAATTACTTACCACACAACGCTATAAGCGTTAAAATCTTCATTGTTAGATCTTGGGGCACTTATCTCATTGCATAATACTCGGATCTATCGTCCAGAACTTCACAAGCACTTGAGTCGTAAACAGTCACAAACTAAAGAACACAGACAGTCTTTTTCTGATCTTCATTGTTGGTACAGGCACAGAACATAACAAAATTAATTTTAAAAAATAACACAAAGTTCCGAATGGCTTCTAAACTTTTTTTATTCAAATATTCATTCAAATTTCGAATGAATCTGTCTGTTGACAAGCACGTTGTTTACAAGTCACGAGTCAACGAGCGAGTCCGAATTCCATTATTGAATGGCAGATAAAAGCGTGCAGCCCGCGTCGGGTTGAGTCGCAGAATGTCCTTGGTTTTCCCGCTAGGGTACCGTCATGCGCAGTGCTAGCTCCCGAAAAGGGTCCTTAAGTGGATTAAGTTTTTAAACTTTGACAATTGATAAAACGAGATCGAGTTTGTAAGGCGGAATCGTTAAGTGAAAAGTTGCAAATGAAGCCTCCTTTTTTCAGGCGAAATAAATCCTTAACATTTTATATGGCTAATTCGCATTTTAAAATTGTACAATCATACTAATATTATAAATAAAAATATATAAATAAATGCAAAATATATATGCAAAATATAAATGCAAAAGTGTGTTTCTTTGTTGGTTTTTCCTTCAATGCCACAGAGCATCGGATTAACGAGATTTTTTGCCTGAGTATAGTTGTTGACCTGGAGAGTGACATAATTAAGAATTTTTCGTGGGATTTAAAAAAAAAGTTAGCCACGCGGACGAAGCATTAGATAGTATTTTGTAATAGTGACACGCAATTTTGGTTTTAGATAATTTGCAGGACTGCGCCAAAATGTAATCATAATACCCATTATCGTAAAATGTATTCAAATAAACCGCAATTTGTGGCGGTACCTGAATAAAAACTTCCTATTTAATAAGGTTACTATCCAAAGCAAACAAACAAAAAGGGAACAATGACTTAAAATGAACCTGCAGGGCGACCGCGTATCTTCTGCATCAATCATTGATACATCGCAATCACCTCTGATTGGTTAATACTCTTCCACTATTGGACATAATCCATTGACGCAGTAAGTATACCATAAATTCAGCCAATCAAAGGTGATTGCGATGTATCAATGATTGATGCAAAAGATACGCGGTCGCCCTGCTGGATTGGTATCCGTGTCAATAACTTGTCAAACTGTTCTGTACTTCAATTTGTCAATTTATCGGTCTATCTGTGTAGAATATAGAGTTTCACAAACGTTCACAATTAAATCGAATACAAATTCGTATTGTTTCTGATAAACATAACTGCTCCAATACTATCTCGTATTGTTTCAGATACAAGTTACTAATCCGTTAGAGGTCAGAGTGCGACAGCAGTGGCATCTTACATTTTAATCGACTGACATAATAATATAAACATCTAATGGAAACTAGATTTATGCACGAAAGTTTATAACATAGACTCTCACTTTTTGGGATTAAAATCCGAACAAATTTAGTTAAATTAAAATTAAATTAGGTAAATTTGCTAGTTATCAAATAAATCGCATTAAATAAATTGTAGTGGATAAAAAATAAAAAAAATAAAGTAGGTAAACTTTGTGCTTTTCGGAATTTAACTACCAAGGGGTTTCCTACTTCTTCCGGTCCTTGTCCCACTTTAGAAATGTGGGGTCTGTCATTCGTCAACTCAATATCCACTCCTTTTACTCGCATTTCTTCTTTCACACAATCCATCCATCTTTTCTTTTGTCTAATCCATTGATGTAGAGTTCATTCTATTTCAATGGTCTAATCTAATCTTTTTTCTTCCACATGCATGTTTAATATTCTTTCAAGTCCAAGGATCGTACATCTCTTGTACAATGTCACATACTCCTAGCCTTACGTAAGTGAATGGAGAACATTAATTAGTTTGCGTAGTGAAGGCTGCATCCGGTAGCTGATAAAGCTATCCAACCAAATAGGCATCACTTTGGAAGACTGGCTGTGACAGTTCTAGGACACTGAGCAAGACCATGGAAGAGCATAAAACGTAAATCAGCCGTCATAATAGTAACCTTTGCTACCACTTAGTAGCAAATCCATACTAATACTATAATATTATAAATGCGAAAGTGTGTCTGTCTATCTGCGACGCTTTAACGGCCCATCCGTTGAACCGATTTTGATGAAATTTGTTACAGGGATAGTTTGGTGTAAGTAATTCCCGTGGAAATTAAAGAAACTTAATCCACGCGGTCGAAGTCGCGGGCATCATTTAGTAAATCAATAATACTTTAAACATTTTTTTTTTTTTAAAAACTTTATAAGTACCACCATTTTATTTACCATTTTACAAAGCCAGCCATAAAAAATGCTTTTATTTAAGCTGCTTATAAGCTATTGAGCTTTTTTAAAAGCGTAAACTGTATTTTTACTATTATGTACAGTGAAGAATAAGTTAAGTAGGTACCGATTTAGCTTTTCAAGTTGGTATGTAGTTGATAGTGTTATGAAACACACTGTTAAAGCAGGTCGAGTGCCAATCTTTTTAACCGACTTCCAAAAAGGAGGAGGTTCTCAATTCAGCGCGTATTTTTTTTAATGTATGTTACCGCATATCTCCGTGGTTTCTAAGCGGATTTGAAAAATGTTTTTTTCAGTCGTTAGAAGAAACTCTCGAGGTGGTCCCATAAAAAATTCTGACTCCAAATTCTCAATCCTGATACTAAAAAGTTAAAAATAAAAATTCTTTCCAAAAAACCGACTTCCAGCGCCAGTAAGAAATAATTTTTATTTCTACCCACTATGTTGAAGTCGGGCGGGTATAACTAGGTTAAGCAAAGTTGACGGATCAGGCTCGCCCGACTTCAACATAGTGAGTAGAAATAAAAATTATTTCTTACTATACAGTGGCGTTGGAAGTCGGTTTTTTGGAAATATTTTTTAAAATAATGAATAGCATTATTGATGTTTTTCTCGGTTAGATGAATTCCATTTAAGGAACAATGCTGCTCTAGTAACGTGACAACTCTCTGGTTTTATAAAATACATTATAAACTAGAAGTCGTGACATAAACTTGCTTCTAGCAATTTGCGAACTGCCTTCACAGCCTACATGCCTTTGTTATTAGGATATCCTATTTAGGAAGACAATGCTTACACATAGGTACATGCGAGAGTACATGGATATTTCTGCTAATGTGTAACTTTTTTATTTCTAAATTGCCACAGGTCTAGTGTAAGTAGCTAAAACGTCATTATACTTACTGGGCAAGAAATCATACGATCATACTAATAATATAAATGCGGAAGTCAGTTTGTTTGTTGGTTTGTCCTTCAATGAAGCCGCAACGGAGCAACGGATCGACGTGATTTTTGGCATGGGTATAGTTGAGGATCTGGAGAGTGACATAGGCTTTTTATCCCGGAAAATTAAGGAGTTCCTGTGGGAATTAAAAAATCTTATTCCACGCAGACGAAGTCGCGGGCATCAGCTAGTAATATTATAAATGCGAAAGTGTGTTTGTTTGTTGGTTTGTTGGTTTGTCCTTCAATCACCCCGCAACGGAGCAACGGATTGACCTGATTCGCATAGGTATAGTTGAGGACCTGGAGAGTGACATAGGCTACTTTTTATCCCGGAAAATTAAGGAGTACTCGCGGGAATAACAAAAACTCAAACCACGCGGACGAAATCACGGGCATCAGCTAGTAAATCATAAATCTTCTTAAAAAAAGTACTGAATATTCCTCTCAAGACAGGAAATGAAAAAAATATTGCAGTGCATTGGGATCCTCGGTGTAAGTATATCGAACGAAGTCCAGTTCCGCGAGCATCTCGAAGGTAAAGCCAAACTAGCCTATAAAAAACTCGGGGTGCTCAACAGAGCGAAAATATACTTTGCGCCTAAGCACAGGCTTCTGCTGTATAAAGCGCAAGTTCGGCCCCACATGGAGTACTGCTCTCACCTCTAGGCCGGAGCACCACAGTACCAGCTCCTTCTATTTGACCGGATACAAAAGCGGGCAGTTCGACTCGTCAACAATCCCAAAATTACTTGCACGCTGCAGTCCGTAGAGCACCGAAGAGACATTAGTTCTCTTTGTGTCTCCGCCTCTACAATGGGGAGTGCTCTGAAGAGTTATTAAATCTAATATACCACCTTCCGTGTTCTTCGTCGCAGAAACAAATTTCATCCTCACCACCTGGATGCCTGGTCTTCTTCCACCTCCCGTTATTCCAGGTCATTTCTGCCACGTACCTGCAAATTATGGAACCAGCTCCCATCTTCTGTATTCCCTCATGTTCATGGGCGGCGATAATCACTTACCATGAGGTGACCCGCCTGCTCGTTTGCTCGTTATATATATTTAAAAAAAATATAAAAAATCCCTCTTACAGGAACGCTTTAGCGATAAAAAAATAACAGTAAAATTGCGTCAATTAGAAAAATAATTGCCAGTAGCATTGTTATTATTTAAAACGACTGGTTTTAAATAACGCACCCCAAATGCAACACAATAGTTACACTATCGAGGTTGTTGAACTTTGACAGGGAGACAAACACCGACAAACGAGTAAACGTAATTTATTCCTCATGCGTCATACTTGCCCACCCTTGTAAACTTTGCGTTCGCCCTCGCCCTGTGTATTAACAAAAAGCCATCAGACGTGCAAAATAACCATTTGGAAGTTTTTTTTTTGAAAGCGTGACTTGTGAGAAACATTTTGATCACCAGATCTGAAACTGCGTAAGTTTTCCTTGTTTTCTTGACGTAGTAGTGTAATGTTTTTGTTACATAACGATATATATTTTCCTGTAGTTATAATATCTACGATAAACCTACAGGAAAAAGTAAATAGTTACACAGAGTCTACAAAGAGCACTTTAGAGGTTTCCATAAAACTTAAGCATGTGTACCTACTACCTACTGTTCATTATATTACAATCCCTTTCGATAAAAGGAGCCCGCATACAATAGAATTTCTGGAATATCAGCAAATTGACAAGACCCGCGTCGCCCTTATCAAAATTTTAATTGGATATATTGCAAATACCTGCCTACTGGTCCAGATTTGGTATATTGAAATATTTCCAATTGTGTTCAACCATCCGCACACAATATTATGTCATGATATTTAGTAACCATGTTCTCTATTCAATGTCTGAATAGGTACTACTGAATTTACCTATCATAAATTAATAATGTTAAAGCAACTTTTAAAGTGTATTACCATTTTCCACAAACAAACTCTTTATTACAACTTCATTTATTGAAAACAATACAATATAACTTGAAACCAGCTAGCTAACCTAATTACAATATAAATCACGCCCGCGTGGAATGGTGGCAAGAATGCTGGCTGCATTTTCGCGCTGGACAGCCAGGCAGATCCTTTGCGCGAAAAATAAGCCAGCCCTTCTTTCACCAGATGAGGTAATTAACCGCGGTGAAATATCTCGCAAAAAAATATTGGCACTAAGACTCCACGGCCCCAGGGTCTCCACGGCACGGTCTATGAGAGAGGCATACTTCCGCCACTTGCCGGTTTCAGCCTATTCTGCTGCGGCTCCCGGTCTTGATGCTGTCTCCCTGATATGACACGGGGCCAATGTGTCTACGCATGTTGCGTCCCACATTAGCGCCCGTCCCCATTCCCATGGAACCAGCATCAATCCATCAGGTCTCTTGCCATCATCTCGACTAATCAACTAATTAACTCTTAACCTAAACGCAGAATATCATCTTCGTTTTATCGTGGATAAAATTCTCTACCAATCATTATGGGCTTGTGAATCATTCAAAATCATTGTTATCTAGAGCAATTTTGGGGCAAATAGTAACTTTAGGTATTAAGGTCGCCGTACTCGGATCTTAACTATACCTACTGAATTAGTAATTGGTTCAATTCGTTCAGCTACAATGCTCATTGTACAATATGTTCGAATAATAAATGACCCGGTAACTTTCGCATAAGTTTCCGATACATCCATAGACCTACTTTTACTTAAATTGTTTTTCCTTTAAGGATTTTTGTTTAATACCAAATTCATTGGTAAAAGCGTAAGATGAAAGATTCCTAACATCACAATGTATTATAATATAATTATTATTATTCAGTCTATCTCGAGATACATTGCTTTTTTATTGACCATCAAACAGCTCGTACAGAAAACAATCCAATTATATGACACTTTTCGACCGGTCGAAAAGTCGTTATCATCCCCGCGTTGAGATACTATAATTTTCACGGTTATTATGCGATAAAGTGGCGTTTCTTATGAGAAATGATAAATATTCTCACCAGTGGATCTGGTACTCTGAATTTGGTTTATAAAATACTTAGAGTCAAGAAAATATCACAAAAGTTTTTTTACATTAATTAAGCCTTTGAGACGAGTTCCATTTAACCTCCACTGCCCGTTAAAGATATTGTAGAAGACGTAATGTTAAGGTTTAAGAATTTAATGAAAAAGATTAAAATCCTTTTAAACTGCAATTTTAAAATAAGACTCATTTGAGCGTAAGTAGTAAACGCACAGTTTCTGCTTCTCAATCAAATTATCTATCAAATAAAATCTGGCCTTCCCATTTTTAAAGTACTTTCTTAATTGTTCCATTTTCACTAAAAGGTTGTGACTCTCAACAAGGTCAAAGAGTTTTATTACATACACACATCAATACACAAAATTTAAAGACTATGTAAAACAGCACAGTTAAACCGAGGCTAATAAACTATAGATGAATTTCTTCAATACAAAGTTACATGGAAAAAATTGGGTTCGCATTCGGCAGCCCACTAGACAGTGTAATTATTGATACATTACGAATGTATTGTGTACTAGCTGATGCCCGTGACTTCGTCTGTGTGGAAAAAAAAATTTTGATTCCCACGCTAACTTCTTAATTTTCCGGGATAAAAACTACCCTTAGATTTGTCCAGGTCCTCAACTATATCCATGCAAAAAATCACGCTCTAAATCAATCTGCTCTCTTGCAGCGTGATTGAAGGACAAACCAATAAACTAACAAATCAAACACACTTTGGCATTTATAATATTCAGTATGATTAGCTACATATTGTAACTTTTTTTAAAGGAGCATCTGCTGAGTTTTTGCCGGTTCTTCTCAGTAGAATCTGCTTTCCAAACCTACGGTGCAAAGGTACGGTAGAAAGGTTTCTACGGTGGTAGAATCATGACATTTCATAAGTGGCACAAGTTGTCCTACGTGAAATAAATTAATCATTTCATTTCACATAATATGGGAATCAACGCAATAGTCACCTAGTGAACAATAAATAATAAAAGAATAATAGGTACGTTAAGCGATAGAGAGGACCGGGCATCATTATTTTCAAGCTTTTTACCGATGAACTTAATCGTGCCTCCATACGAGTAATACGATTTTTTGCGAATCCTCGCCCTAGCACTTTCGGAGAAAATTGATTTTGGAAAGGTAATATTATAAATTTTTCCGGATGAGCGGATATATCAGTCTTGTATTAGTTTCTGATCTAAAAATAAACCTCACTAAAAATACAGTTTAATATTTTGTATTATACGAGTACCTACCTACCTATAAGATTTGTAGAAGGTTCAGTATTTCTTAGTACCAAAAATATAGTTAAAATTCAAATTACATAATATCTTCTAGAATAAGAAAATTTAAAAATATCCAATGAAATATAATAGGCATTTTTAATAGGTGTTTGAAGTGTGTAAAATTGTATCTACGTAATTGTATAAAACCATATATCTTTTTATAAGCCTCTCTCTCGAGTTCCAGTGCCAAATAGCAGAAACTTCTATAGTCGTCAGAACTTTTCCTCAGGCAATAAACGCCCATGCTCTCTTCTTTTACTAACACGGATACCTATGAGAGCAACTTTAGCAATATATTTTAGTACTAGATTTTCCGGGATGAAATTTATCCTATGTGTTAATTGAAGTCATAAGCTATCTCCATTCTAAATCGCATTAGTCATTGTGGTGTGAAGGTGTGACATCAAGACATACAAATTTTAAAAATTACAAACATAAACTTTCACATTTATAATATTAGCAGGACTATTTTAAAACAGATAAGGAAAAAACAACCTGCACCTGTAACAACTCCACTCGGTACCCAAATTTGCAATACTTTGCAATACTTTAATTGACTGATTGATTGATTGACAATTTATCAAAAAAAATTGGCAAATAGTGCCGATAGATGTGAAAACGAATTTTTTTTTCTAAACAATTCAAATATTAACCTTAAAACTAAGGCATTAAAGTTGTGAACTCTAGAGACAAGCAATACAAACTTCGATGATGTTGATTGGTCTAGCTTTCTAGATAACTAGTTAAAATCAAAGTCCGTGTTGCGTAATTCCTTTGTATTCGCTGTTAAAAATACACGTGATATTACAAAAGTTTTGGCGTGTTATCAGCAGTCCACACCGCTACCAGCGCTATAGATACAATAGACTCTATGGTATCCATAATAATGCGAAAGTATGTCTGTCTGTCTGTTACGGCTTTACAGACTATCTATTCTACCGATTTTAATGAAATTTTGTACAAAGATAGGCTATATATCTGCCCTGCTCTATATCTTTCGTTTTATCCCGAAAAATTCTAATTCTAGAGTTCCTACGGTCTATCTATTACAGCGGCTTATCTAGTAACATAAAATTTTACTTCTTGCTAGGTACTTACTACTTCAAATCCATCACGTAAAAAAGTGTATGCAGTTTACTTGATGTTTTGCTCAGCAAATAAACAGATGCCTATACACGACAGTAATACCCCAGTGGTCGTAAACACAAGCGACCAAAGCACAAAAATAATGCTCTGGAGAAAACAAACACCCAAGAAAATTGCTCACAACTATACGCCAAGTGGTAATGGTGCTAGTAAATTTACTAGAAGAATACCTACCCGTTTGTTCACTCTTACATTTTTCCTGCAGTACCTATTTCTTAAACTAAGGCAAGACACGAGCGTTTGAGTAGAAATTGATTGAAATCTGGATTCCTCGACATAACATGTGAAACATTTTTATCACTACCTTTAAGATTGTACTTTTTCAAGTTTAAAAGCCTTTTTGTTATAGGTATATGTACGATAAATGAACATGGCTAATCCGGTTCAAAACATAATTAAGTTAATAAAGTTAAGATATAATCTTAACTTTATTACTATGCCTACCTAATGCTTTAATAGCGCGCAGGTAAACTAGGATAGAGCTAGAATTAGTTTTGTACAAAATCTCACTATCTCAATGGATTTATATTTTCACAGACAAACACAGTAATTTTATTCTGTTAAGCTGGCTTTTACACATTTTATAGTAAGTACAGTTGTCACAAATGAATTGAGTTAAAATGGGGTTGAAATTGTTTTACGGTTCAATACCTAATTATTGGGAAATGTTTGAGTTAAATTATTTTAAATAGCCGAATAATATTTACTGCAGAACAATAAAATGTAGCAATAAATCAAAAGTGATTTTCGTCCGGAAGTTTTGGAGTCAACTGTAAATAATGGTTATTAATTGATACTGTTGTAACTGCGTTACATTCAACTTGTTGGCACTGTAACAACTAAGGATTGTAAGCTTTAAAAATAAAATGGAATAAAAAGTTTTAAGTTTAATTTAAAGTTACATCGAATGTACATCGGTCAAAATTGATCCAGACCCCGAATTTTATTTGTACGAAGTAGTAGGCATAAGCTACTAAGTAAGTCGATCTATAATAAGATAAAAATTGGTTAAAATGAAATCGGTTAAGAAGAGGAAAAGTTAAAACACAGATTTCCATGTTTCTTTTTACATTCGTCAGACATTACAAACTATATTTTGATGATTATTTACAATCTCACTTCTTACTTCTTATCTTACTTCTTACTTCTTACTTATAATATTATAAATGCGAAAGTTTGGATGTATGGATGTCGGTATGGATGTATGGATGGATGTTTGTTACTCAATCACGCCCCAACGGCTGAACGGATCTGGATGAAATTTGGCACTGAGATAGATTATAGTCTGGAATAACACATAGGCTACTTTTTATCCCGGAAAATTAAAGAGTTCCCGCGGGAACCACAAAACCTCGATCCACGCGTACGAAGTCGCGGGCGTCAGCTAGTGAAGGTAATAAATATTAAAAAAAGTGTTTATGCATAACACACGGCTGAAGTGAAACTTCAGAAAAGTAGCCAACGAGAGAATGAGATAAATATAAAATAATTCTATCTCATTCTCTCGCCGGCTAAATCCTATTATGAATATTTTTGTCTCTTTTTAGTGTCGCTTTTCGACTTTCGTTTCATCGAATTTTCAAATCACAACGATTCTAAAGAAGTTTCACTTCAAATATTAAACATTAACACCAAAAATACTTTATGAAACTTACTCTTGATAAGCTCACTCGATTACGCCTGGAGTCTGAGCCAAATTACAGCAATTTGAGATGTCTTCGGTAGTTTTCTTTTGGTAATAAACGCTATCTGACTGAAGAGTACACGAATAAGCCCAGCATTTTATACCGACCCATTTTTGTGGTTTGTACTTAGGTCAAAATCTATTTACAAATTGCAGACCCATGTACACACATAAAAAGCTTAGAAGCTTTATTTAAATTCACTCAAAATATTCGATAAATTTGAGCCAAAATAACCTAATTTTTTCAAAAAATCTTGACGTTCCCTATTTAACATTCATGATATCTTTTTGCAACAAATTCGCTCAGTAATTATATTTTTTTTATAAACACTAGCTAAGGTAATTCATACTCAGGCAGTTTTTTCTGAAGTTCCTACACGAATGGAACACCAGACCTATTTAATTTTATAGTAAGTTAAGGTACTCATCATACTTCATACTTAATATTATAAATGCGAAAGTGTGTTTGTTTGTTGGTTTGTTGGTTTGTCCTTCAATCACGCCGCAACGGAGCAACGGATCGACGTGATTTTTGGCATGGGTATAGTTGAGGACCTGGAGAGTGACAAAGGCTACTTTTTATCTCGGAAAATTAAGGAGTTCCCGCGGGAATAAAAAAAACTTAAACCACGCGGATGAAGTCGCGGGCATCAGCTAGTTTTCGATAAAGAAGTAGAAAACTATGTTAAAAATAGACGTAAACAGCTGTTATACTACAGCTTGCAACTTTGGTGATAGTTTATACAAGTTGCCATAAACATACCCTCAGAAAATGAACGGATGCCACTTTACTTGGCCGAAATGAGCCGGACGGCCATAAACACAAGCGGCCAGCCCCGCAAATGATACCCCTAAGAAAACAAAACTACTTGAGAGGATTTCCTACAATTTAGTCTGGAACATGTACATCTTTAAATGTACCTAGTTAAAATGTGCGTCTAAACTAAGGGAACTAGTATTTTAGGTATGTTATGTGTCAAGACTTATAAAACTTTTACAAACCATAATAAATAGGGCTTTTCAATTACGCAGTTAGAAGGTATGTTTTTTTTAATCCACTACAAGCTAGCCCTTGACTGCGATCACACCTGATGGTAAGTGATGATGCAGTCTAAGATGGTAGCGGGCTAACCTGTTAGGGGCATTATATTAAACCCCCACCCCTTCGGTTTCTACACGGCATCGTACCGGAAGGCTAAATCGCTTGGCGGCACGTCTTTGCCGGTAGGGTGGTAACTAGCCACGGCCGAAGCCTCCCACCAGGCCAGACCAGGGAAAATTCAGAAATTATAAATTCCTAAATTGACCCTGCCGGGGATCGAACCCGAGACCTCCGCACGTTAAGGCAACAGCGCTACACACTGCGCCACGGAGGTCGTCAAAAATCAATCAAATCGTCAATGTATGACTAGTCATAAGTAAAGTTATAATTATTTAATACCGTAACTAAATTAGATTTAGACAGAATTATTACTATTACATATTTTGGCCAATGTTAAGAAAGTAACAGCCACAATGATTCAACATTTTTATTAAAATTGCATAAGACTTGCATTTTAGCACTCACCTGCTCATAGTAACAAGTTCCAATAAGTTCCCGACAAGTCCTCCATCTAACTGGAAAATCTATAATAATCCGCTACAATTCCATTTCCTACGAATATACTGAAGGGTATTATCGTAGGGTAGGCTAGTGCATTGTCACATAATTTATGGTCCCTTAGATTATTGACACTTAATTTCGATTTTATTTATGTAGGTACTTATGAGCGGGGCAGACGTTGAACCTAGAACCCGATTGCAGTGCCACCTACCGGTTCCAGTTGTGAATCTAAACCATCCCGGGACCTAACCGACTCCGCGCGCAGCGGCGACCTTATCGCCCGCGACGCGGAGTCCACCGGATTTGACACCATCTCGGCGCGCGAGAGCGACCCCATTGCCCGCAGCGCTGAGACACCTGAACGAGACACGGGTCCTGCACACGGACGTGATGACGTCACCCGCAGTGCTGACCCAACACCGGATATGACACCCGACCTAGGGGCCCGTAGCCTACAAGGCAGGCCCTAGCCGGTATTGAATCGGATTAAAGAAATTTACCGGGGCACAGAGTTACCCAGCGCCCCGCCAGGGTAAGGAGACTCTACCTCCGAGGCCCGTACCCCCGCTTCACCCTCACGGGCCAAACGGAGAAGACCCACACAGCACAGAAATTCAAACGGTAATGACGTCATCCGCAGTGCAGACCCAATATCAACGCAGACATCCGGCCTAGGAGACTCTAACCTTGAAGACAAGCCCTAGCCATTTAACATGGCTGAACTGAGGTGCTTAGATTGCCTCGCCTGGGTAAGTAGGCATACCTCGAGGCCGTACCCGCGCTTGTCCCTTACGGACCAACCGGAGGAATCCCTCACGTACACTCAAACACACACACAAAATTTCATAAAAATCGGTTATGTCACTTTTGAGTTTTTGCGAGACTAACGCACGGCAATTGATTTATATTTATACAGAAGAAAATTGAAAATAGATTGGCGTTTGTTTGGTTTTATGCTCGTTTCCTCAACTAATGCCTAAACTAGCAAAAAAATAGTACATTCATCATGTTTCAGTTGCAAGTAAATTGGTCTTCATGACTTCATGCAGTAAAACCACTCCATACGACCGCATTGATCGAATATCACCGCGCAATCGTTGCGAATGAATTAACTTAAAATTGAGCTTTAAACAGTTTCACGGTTCGGTAGCTAATTATCGGGAAATATTTCAGTCAAATTATTATTTTAAATAGCGCAAAATAATACTCGAAATGTGAAATAGTAAAATGCAACTATAAAACGCGAAATATTATCATAATATGAAACTATTATCCAGTTAATAATATACCGTTATGATAATACCGTTTTTATTGTTCTTGTGTTATTACTGTATGATAAAAGGGATATAAAGGCATACTATATAAATGTGAAAACAAAATCAGTAGCGAAATAGTATCCCAAAGTTTTGGCAACTGGCATTCTCACTACTATCGTGCTCTTAAGGCGCTGTGAGCTCACAAGATGAAAAATAAAGGCGCGCGGAGGTGAATCGAGCAAGCGCATGTCGCAAAAAATGAATGAAATAATTTGTAAAAAAAATAATATTTACTTTTCAATACAAATGAAACCGACAATGTGTTCGATTTAGAAATATAAATTTTATCTTATATTTCAAGAGCTAATTATTGGTTTCAATAAGGAGAAAAATTGCTTTAAAAGGTAAATTAAGAGGTATGTTTAAAATAAATTTCAATGCAGAGATTTTTTAAAATTGTGTTTTGAGATGCGTCAATGGCTGCTCAAAACTCTTGAAAACAGCACATTATTTTTAAAAGCATACATTATGTCACCGTTTGATGGATACACTGCTTTTAAAAACCCCCTTTTACGCTACACAGGGCCTTAAATCTAAATATATGCTCCGGTTATGAAACAAATTATGAACGAATTGTGATTGATATCATAAATTATAATTGATATCATAATTATGTAATAATAATTTATCTTCTTGTACTTAAAAAAGGCGTTATACTCGTATTATGGCAACGGTTAAACTCTTCATTGCATTAGCTCAGGAGTTGCGTTTTGAGTTGTAACAAAATTGGCAATAAAATTCACTTCCTTCCCTCAAATAGATCCAGATCCTCTTTCCTTAGATCCAGTGGCAATTTAAGTACCTACTGAACGAAAAAAAAAGCGACTAACCAGTATCTTAGCAGCCATCATTTGTAAAATACTAGCTGATGCGTGGTTTGAGGTTTTTTGGTTCCTGCGGGAACTCTATAATTTTCCGCGATAAAAAGTATCCTATGTGCTATTCCACTGTAATCTATCTCTGTGATAAATTTCATGCAGATCCGTTCAGCCGTTCTGGCGTGATTTAGTAATAAACATCCATCCATACATCCAAACTTTCTCATTTATAATATTAGTATAGATTGCACACTCTAGGAATACCACAAACTCTAAGCAAAAATCACATTATCATCTTCATCTACTGTCATTCCAGCAGTAGTATTTTATTGGCTATCAATTCCGCGTTCGTATAGTAACAATCTTATTATACGACACTTTTCGGCTGGACGAAAACTCGTTAAGCCCGCCACGCTCTGATACTATAATTTTGATAGTTATTGTGTGATAAAGTGTTATTTATGGCGAGTGATATATTTCTCACCAGAGGGAAATTAGGCGTGTAAAATTGTATTATCTTTGCCAGACATTCGCCATTAATGTGAGAGATGACATCAAATGTATCGTTATGTTGTTATATCCCACTTATCATACTAATATTATTATAAATGCGAAAGTCAGTTTGTTTGTTGGTTTGTCCTTCAATCACGCTACAACGGAGCAACGGATCGACGTGATTTTTGGCATGGGTATAGTTGAGGACCTGGAGAGTGACATAGGCTACTTTTAATCCCGGAAAATTGAGGAGACCCCGCGGGAATCAAAAAAAAACGTATTCCACGCGGATGAAGTCTCGGGCATCAGCTAGTGAGTAATATATTAAATACTAGCTTTTTTCCGCGGCTTCGTTCACGTCAGGTTCGATTTTCATACAAATTTCAAAGCACTATTTTACCCCTATTGGAGTTGAATTTTCAAAAATCCTTTCTTAACGGATGGTTAAGTCTAAATGGCTATCTGTATTCCAAACAACAAGATTCGTCCATTGGTTTGAGCCGAGCGTTGATAGATCAGTCAGTCAGTGAGTCACCTTTTACTTTTAGGTATATATTAAATAATAAAACTAGATGATACCCGCGACTACGTTCATCTGAATTTGGATTGTTTGAAAGTCAGAAGAGAACTCTTTGATTTTCCTCTTCAATGCAACCAGTCTCTGAACCAAATTTCGTCAATCGGCATATGGGATTGGCCGATGGGCCTAAACGAAGCGGGCTGACAGAGACACATTTTCGCATTTATAATGTTGGCATGTATGTCATGTGGTTATGTATGGTGTATGTATGGCAGTAGGGATTATTTAATAATTATCTAAGGCTTGAATAAAACACTGAGGACCTTTGGCGCAATAAAGGCACAGTAAAACGTTTGGCGCACATACTTAGATGGCAAGGCACGGTATGCGGGATCTTTCCCGCGACGAATAGAAATATAATTTAATAGTACGAATATGAAGTGCTTTTACCTACAATGATCAATTTTACTGTATTTCTATTCGTAAAAATATGAAAATCCCGCGCCTTGCCGTGCTGTCTATGTGCGCAGACAAGGGTTTTTTATATTGGCAAGGCACTTTTATATTGCTACACAGATTACCGCGACTAAGGAGTCGCGGTAATCTGTGTAACAATATAAAAGTGCTCGCGCGCCTTTTTTTGTGTGTTTTAGCGCTTCGTGACTTAGACATGTTGATGCCAGGAAAAGTAAGTGGAGTGAAGTGCGAACTTTAATTGGTTAAAACGTATAAAACAAAAGTTTGAAGTTGCGTGCTTTGCATTCGAACCCTTAAATTAGAAGTTGAATTCTTACACAGCGCTAGCACCGTCTTTGCTTCTACAATTTAATGTTACATACAAGATCCTAATAAGACAGGAATTATTTACGGTTTTCCTTTGACCAAGAAACGAGACCATGTTCAGTCTTATAGCTTTTTAATCCATCTGAGCATAGTAATTAGAGTCAACGTTTCCTTGTGTTGCCTGTTTCATTTCAGTTTCAAGGAAATTCTTGAGTGATACTGACCAACTAAAGCTAATGAAAAGTCCAACTTTATATTTTAGAATTCTCATATATTTTTTATCCCTTTTATTGCAACATTGGTCGGTTCCTATATATTTTCTATGACTTTGTACAGAAAATGTGCTTGAAATATATGTCGTGAAAATTTATAGGATCTAGACTTCTATCGCGTGCGGCCAACGCTAACCTGTTGTTCTACTTGAGCGACAAACGCGATACCACAACGCGGCTGTATCAAACAGTAGCTAACCATTTCGTTATCCCATAGATAAGTTTGTCATTTTCTTTAGCGTCGTATCGCGTCGCGTCTGTCGCTCAACCACAGAATAGGTATTAGTGGCTCAACACAAGACATCGTTGTTAACGTTATGTTGTCTAGGACAACGGGTTAGTTGCTTGTCGCTGTCGCCAGTCGCTGTCGCCAGTCGCTGCCACTTGCATCCGGTCTCGAACTCAAGGCCTTAACCTAATCGCACTTCTATTAACAGCTATTTTCTACACAAGCATAAAATTTAAATATACATCGATAAATAAATCAATGGGCCATTATAATTTTACGAATATGTGTCTTAGCCCAGTAATACGTGACTTTTTCAAAGACACGGTATCACGTTTAGCAGTTTCGAAGAAAATGGAATTTGTAGGGGATTATTATAAATTTCTCACCCAGATGAGGACATGTCGAGGAAACTTATTGGAACTTGTTACATGAACAGGTGAGTGTTAAAGTGCAAAGTCATCGAATTTACTTCACTTCTAATATTATAAATGCACGATAATTGTGTCAGAATATCGTTCCTTATTCCTCACTCTTTTTTTATCTAACTTTAACTAACTAACTTTAAGACTTTTATTAAAGCTTGTCAAGTTCTGATATCTGGGAAAACCCCTTATTCTACCTACCTATACAATACACTAGATGATGCCCGCGACTTCATCCACGTGGATTAAGTTTTTTCAATTCCCACGGGAATTCCTTAATTTTTTGGGATAAAAAGTAGCAGATATGCCATGAAAGCGTACAAGACAGACAGACAGACACTTTTGATTTATAATATTAGTATGGATAAGTAATGCTTACAATTAAAAAAAAAGGTTATTTTGGAGAGCATAAAATATATTTTATAATTAAATTTGGAAATATTTAATTTGATATGTATCTAATAAAGTCAATCTGCAATAAATTAAACAAATAATTTATTCCATCAGACATGCTCTGAGTAGTTAGTAAATAAACCGAGGCTGAACTCTACCCTTTGAATATTAAGTCACTTAGAGCTGTGAGGTTTAATGATTCAAATTCAATCTAATCGTGGGGATTTTCTGCTTAGGCAAGTTTTAACAAAGGGCTTTAACTATTTGTTTTGAGTTGTGTTTGTATTTGGAATAAGTGAGAAATACTAAATTGACGAATTTTTGCAACCGAAGTGGTTGAATTCTGTAAAGATCCTCGCAATATTAAAATCATATCACTAATATTATAAATGCGAAAGTGTGTTTGTTTGTTGGTTTATTGGTTTGTCCTTCAATCACGCCTCAACGAAGCAACGGATCGACGTGATTTTTGGCATGGGTATAGTTGAGGATCTGGAGAGTGACGTAGGCGAGTTCCCACGGGAATTAAAAAAACTTAAACCACGCGGACGAAGTCGCGAGCATCAGCTAGTTATTAATATTTGTAAGCTTCATATCCAGAGACACCGAAGGAGTTTGGTTGACTCAGATCATGAGTTTTTTTTAAATAAAAAATTACTAAATTGACGAATTTCTGCAAACAAGGTGACTGAAATCTGCGAAAATCCATGCAATATTAAAATTATTAATCTTTGTAAGCTTCAAAGGCAGCGAGGTAGCTCAATTGACTCAGATTAAAATATGAAGAAGCTGCCTCAACCTGAGGAATGAGAGCATCGATCGATTCAAACACTATAATCAGTTGAACTAGCAGACGTTTAATTTGAGCCGACTTAGGTTGGCCTCTCTTCGATAGGTGTTGAAATTAGCGGCTCAAAGTAAGGAAAAATGACAATAATATCCTGACTGACATAAATAAGGTAAAATTACTTTATAAAAGCCAAATTGCTCGTTTATGCAAACATTTTAAAACATAATAATAATCAAAGTTGTTGAAAAATTAAATATTAATAAAGTTGGTTGGTAACGAGCAAAATATAGGATGTCGTCTGTCCAAACAAATGTTTTTCGCCCTAATTTCCACTCTATAACTTTTAGCGTAAACAGTCAGTACGTGATTTTTTCCGACATGAAAGAACCGAGGCCATAAGGTGATCGCATACCTACAGATACCTAACCTAAAGATGACTCCTAAGACTCGCAGGAGGTGCAAAAGTCGCCTAATAGATACCTTCATCCACATTGAATGTTGATGCATTCAGCTTAGTTTGGTGCTGACGTGATTTCATCACACACATTTTAACGGAGCTCTCGATGCTGCTAATAAAATGACATTTTCAGTAGGTACTGAAAAATTCGCCACTACGAATGTCTGTCCGCTTGAGGCTGCGACCAATCAGAATATTTATAGATGACGCAAATTTTATCACGTCATCTATCACGAACTATTAAAGATTTTTTGGACGTTGTTTGAGGTTTTTTGGTTCCTGCGGGAAATCTTTAATTTTCCGAAATAAAAAGTAGCTTCTTTGTTATTCCAGACTCTAATCTGTCTCTGTACCAAATCTCATCAAGATCCGCTCAGCTTTTCTGGCGTGATTGAGTAACAAACATACATCAATCCATCGCTTCTTTCGCATTTATAATATTAGTATAGATTCAGTCCAATCCAATCCATATGCGTCTAAAAATGGATATAGCCAATAGCCATATCCTAAATAGAGGGTTTTCGAAGGCGTACTATCAACGACGATTGTTTAATCGCTTCCCGCAATCTTCATTTCATCAGTCTATATTATTATTTGAATAAGTATCCACTTTGGCGGGCCACTATTATTACAGCTGTTGCTACTGAGCTAACGGCTTTTGCGGCTCTTGTGGGTGGTTCTTACGGCCGTGTGCGATCTCCTTTACGCCACATTTTCTCTGAAAGGGAATTTGTACGGTGAAAAATTTCCGGAATGACATCACGTAAGTACACTGACGTAAAGATAAATTTGATAGGCAACGGGATTTTGTTATCATATTTACGCATTTGCCCCGCATTACGTTACATTTACAGAATATAACCTGTGATATAACTGAGATATTATATAACAAAACCTGTGATAACCTGTGATTCGGTCGCCATTTCAGTTTGATAAATACAAAATCTATACTTAGCGCCAAAAATTCAATTGATTAAATTGAATCCAGCCGATGCTGAAGATACGATTCTACGAGAATAATATATAAGAACTAGCTGATGCCCGCGACTTCGTACGCGTGGATCGAGGTTTTGTGGTTCCCGCAGGAACTCTTTAATTTTCCGGGATAAAAAGTAGCCTATGTGTTATTCCAGACTATAATCTATCTCTGTGCCAAATTTCATCCAGATCCGTTCAGCTGTTGGGGCGTGATTGAGTAACAAACATCCATCCATGCATCCATACATCCATACCGACATCCATACATCCAAACTTTCGCATTTATAATATTAGTAAGATAAGATAAGATAAGATTAGTAAGATTAGTAAGATTCTACATACACCTACATAAACCCAAATACGTGTGAAAAACATTTGCTGGCTTTGTTGCCGTTGCAGTTGGGTAAAAAAGAACTTACAAAAAGTTCTTTAGGTACTCGCTGTCAATCTGGGACACCGGTATGCAGTATACCTACAGCCTACCCAATTCTGAAACTCTAATTACGAATATACCACACGCTGCGGGCCCGAGGCACATCAATTACCTCTATCGAAAAGCGCTGAATACGTTCGAAACTTTGAAGCCCCGAAAATCGATTCAACCACCGATCGTAGAAATTGTAGTCCTTATTATTTTTGAGAAGTGTATGATTTTCTTCCATTCCGCTACAAGATAGCTTAACTGCGATCTTGTTTGAGTTGTAGATAAGTGATAGTGCAGGGTTTGATGGTAGCGGGCTAACTTACTAGGGGTACGGCAGTTTTAGACGACCAACTTGAAGTGGTGAGCGCCAGTAAGTCTTTGCCCTTATGGTGGAAACCTTCTACCACACCATAGTTGATGAGTATCGCTGAAAATAGCGCTACAAATCCACACTAAAATTATAAATGCGAAAGCATTTTTGTCTGTCTTAGACAGACAATCTTAAAGATGGGCCGTAAAAGTGTAGCAGACACTTTTACGGCCCATCTTTTCAAACGATTTTGATGAAATTTGCCTCAAAGATAGGTGGCATTCGGGCAACTAGGTTTGATAAATATTGTAACCCAATTATCAAAATAGGGTATTGTTCAGTTACTTAAGATGCCACTTCATAATAATTGTCACAAAAGAAAATCAAATATTCTCATTCATTTTGTTTGACAAGAAGAATAATTCAGCAAAAATTTTACTTACCTAAAGTTTTTTTTTCATAGTCTGGGACAAAACGGTTGCTTAATAAGGGATGACACGTTTACGTATTCAAGAGGCTTCGCCAGCCACTAACGAGGCGACGAGATAAGTTTGCAAACGTCCGCGCTGTTTAGATTTTTCGTACTCTCAGATTCTTGTTACAATTTCACAAAGGGGACGAAAATGGGGTAAATATACCAATTTATTAGAGAAATTTTATTCTAAGAAAATAAACAATTAGGTAGAGGACTTCTTATGTAAAAATCAGCGAGCCTCCGATGTGTTTACGCTTGCATGCAAAGTAGGTGTATGATACACAAATTGAACACAAATGTCGTTGCTACTGCTCATATAATCACCAGCTGTTTGGATTCTACGGCCGGTTCTGATGGCCAACAAGTAAATAAATAAATTGAAAGCTAATTCAGGCTCCTTTATAAATTAGGCGACTTTCTACAGGTATGCAGGAAATCAGTCCTTCGAGCTTTTATATTGAAAAGCGATGTGCTAAGAAGTAAAGCACTGTCATTATATATTTTTTTATTATTCCATTACAAGTTAGCCCTTGATTGCGATCTCACCCGATGGTAAGTAACGATGCAGTCTAAGATGGTAAGTTATCTTTGCCGGTAGGGTGGTAACTAGCCACGGCCGAAGCCTCCCATCAGACAAAAAACAAATTATTCCAGTTTTAATTGACTTCCAGAAAAGTGGAAGTACATATTCAATTCGGCACGTATAAAAAAAAATGTTTACCAATATAGTTCTAGTCTCCTAAAAGTTTTCTCTTCATTAGGGTAGCTCATAAACTCATTCGAGTTAAGCAGGAATGAGTTTTCTATAACTTATATTATCCATACTAATATTATAAATGCGAAAGTGTGTCTGTCTGTCTGCTACGCTTTCATGGCCCATCTATTCAACCGATTTTGATTAAATTTGTTATAGAGGTAGGTGGCATCCCGGAAAATGTTCGCCCGGGAATCAAAAAACTTTAATCCATGCGGACGAAGTCGCGGGCATCATCTAGTTATTTATATAATGTGGGTGTATAATGTCAAAGAATTTCACATTGTTTTGATTGATGGCTTTCACGTAAATTTCTATACAGACATTACTTACCTATCCATTATTTAATTTTAACGCTAATTTAATTAAATATGCTTTTGCCAAATTTTGCAAAAATAAATGTCTCAAGTGGCATGACAATAATAATTCGGTGTGAATTGTAATTTTAACTAAAACTACTTGAAATTTTCTTAATATTCTAGAGCATTTCTGATCTTCTCATCTCGCCCCAGAGAAGCAATATAATCCTTTGTCACTAATTCCACTTATCTCGACCTTGATAGATTAATTTATCAGGAAACTTATTTTCTAGATGAAGAGATTACGTCATATGAGAATTCATTTTACAGTCATAATTGAATTAATTTATTAATTTTAAGTCTAATTACCACACACGTCATCACATAATAAGACTTCACATAACATGAGGGCGGTTGCTCTCAGTGGAAATGATATCCTGGTCAATAATACAACTCTATATTGTTAAGTAAACATACATACAGGTAACAATTATTATAAATGAACAAATGCACTGCGCGTAAAGGTATAAAATGATAGCTACTTGGTTTGGTTTACACCGAAGACAGGAGATCTTTCGCTTTGTGGACTAGAGTAGAATGATAAACGTAGTCGCAGAACTAGCGCAGAACGCATACAAAGTTTGAACCCGTTCTAAATTTAACTTTATTCGGAAAATGAGACGTCCAGGTCATCTTTTCAACCGATTTTGATGAAATTTGGTATAGAGGACTTATTCCAGACAGCCGAAGTCGCGGGCATCATCCAGTATTATAAATGTTAGAGTCTGTCCGTTTTATACATTTTCATGACCCACTTGTTAAACAGATTTTGACGAAATTTTGTTCAGAGTTAGGTTGAATCTTGTGGAAGGACATAGGCCCATAGGATTTTAAAACCTAAATCCACGCTGATAAAGTCAGGGAAATCATCAAGACATTTGTGCCTATAACATACATAGTAAGAAGTAATAGTTGATGAATTTGCTCACAAATATCTAATGACGTCTTACGTAAGGGGAAAATGCTCGGAAAATGGGACCCGAAAAACATGGCGCCTTGAGGATCAAACGTCTTTAACCAAAATATGTGTTTGTCATATTCAGTAGGTACGATTTATAGATATGACTGTATAAGTAAAGAATGTAAATAAGGCGTTCCCTGACGTATAAAAGTTACCGAGCACGATTTACAAATAAATAAAATACATTTGTTTTACTGTGCAGTAAAGTTGAGTGTACTTCAGGATCTTAACATCGAGCCAACGATATCAGCCGTATTTTCGTATGCCGTCAAAAATTACAGAAATATGACGTATACTGTAACGTGGCGAGAATATTAATGTACAAGAATGTGAAACAAAACTTTATCATTCTTTGCTCCTTTAAACCAAAGAGATATTTGTTTCATAAATCTCTCGGAGTTTTTCGAGCAGCAACGAGACACAACACTTTGATGTTACGATGATGATGATCATGGATGATGTTCTATATGTTACGGCATATAAATATATATTATTTCATATTACCCTACCTACTTATATTTATTTTCATATTATTATGGTTATCAAAATAAATGAGCTAATGAGTACAAATAAAAATGGTCTGAATCGTGGATCTTGGGTCGTGAATCTGAGCATATTCGATTTGTTGAAGTGTTTTTCACATTAATTTCTACGTTCTCTGCAGCCGCAGTAAAAATTAGGCTTCACATTTTCCTCAGCAGTTTACTACAGTGATTTCAGGAGTTCATTTGAAAATCCCTGAAATCTCCAACCACGATATTTTTTCACTCGCAGCGTAGTACGCTTTAAGTACCGGGGACATTATCACCACAATGTCGGCTCATTAACTCGCAAGTAAACCTTCCTTTTGATAAATTCCCTTTCCAGAAGTTGCTGAGTTTTAAATGGAACTTGCCTAATTTCGTTTTTAATGACTCCGGAGGGGAATGTATTACTTAATCTTATGCTAATAAGGGTAGGTAATAAAATTAACATTTTACAACATTTTGGATTATTTCTATATCTATATTGCCAACGGCAAATACGTAAATAGAGCTATTCAACAGTGAAACTTAATGGTCGAATTCAAGTCGTTCTGTTAAAGTAAGATTTAGCATTGTCCAACCAAAGGTAACTTAGAGATCCGGCAACAATCTAATATTATAAATGCGAAAGTTTGGACGGATGGATAGATGGATGAATGGATGTATGGATGGATGTTTGTTACTCTATCACGCCCGAACGGCTAAAGGGATCTGGATGAAATTTACCACAGAGATAGATTATTATAGTCTGGAATAACACATAGACATGCCTGGAAGAGATCGCTGTGTAGCGATAAGGCCGCCAAATTGAATACTTACTTTGTTATAAGCTAAGTTTACTATTGTTTATTTTCCTTTGTGGTGTACAATAAAAGAATATTCATTCATTCAATCATTCATAGACTACTTTTTACCCTGGTAAATTAAAACGTTCCCGCGGGAACCAAAAAACCTCATTTCACGCGGACGTAGTCACGGGCATCAGCAGTTTTGTTATATATTTTTATCATAGCGACTTATTTAACTTTGCACAGCTGAACGGACGTACACATAATATTATGTATCTTGATGACGCGTGTATATTCGTAATCATATATCCGTATAGAAAACACCAGTTTAACTGAATCAACCTGAATTAGTACTATTATTAGTCACTAGACTCTGTCTATTACCTAATCAACTAGTTTACATTTTGTTTATTTGATTTCAAGTGGTTTAAAAAAGATACTCGAATTTGTAGACTCACAATTTTTGTTTCACAAAATGACTATCGAGCGTTGGATTTGGGAGCAAAAACGAATTTCCTTTTTTCATACTGGCAATGATTGGCAACGAGAAATTGCCAACCACTGATTGGCTCGCGCTTAGTAAAAAGAGAAATACAGTAAATGGTGTGATAGGACATCACCGCTGTTTTGAGACCCGGGGGAATTTCTGGGTTGTGATCTGATTTGTCCTCTTGCGAATGAAAACGGGGATCGCTATCGATCCCGCATTTCGTCCCGACGTCGACATCGGGCACTCATGAATTTGAAGGGCTAATTAATGTAAGAGGCTCCTAGCATTTATCTACCTAATTTTGACATTGAGGACCTCCTTGTTACAGAGGTAAGGCTTGCACACTATGGACTTATAGGGGGCCCAGGTTCTATTGATTGCAATTTGGAAATATATATTATACTTTATTGAGGGACAAGTGGCCTAGATGTTACAACGCATATCAGTCGATTGCGAATGTTAAGCAACGTTGACCCAAGTCGGTTACTGGATGGATGACCGAATTTGTAGGTTCTTATTATTGGCTTCGTTTCCTCCGTGCCTCGGAGAGCCCGTTAAGCCATCGGTCCCGGTTATTATCATCTGATGATAATCGTTACAAAAGCTAAGAGTAAATACTCTTGGTCGAGTCGTATGCGGAAGGACGTGGGAACCCACCGTTTTATTAGCACAAGAAAACACCTACCATTATTTGATTAATGGAAAGGGGTCACGACCCTCAGTAATGAGGAATACGACGCGGAGAGAGCTATATTTTTCTTAAGTCTGGTTTTCTCTATTTAGAGATTCTAGCTATCATAGTTATCCTGCATCATGTAAATTGTGACATCACCTAGCGAGATCACAGTATATAGCTCAAATAAAAATAATTGAATGTATTTGCAGGTCGTGTAGCTAAAGTGTTTGCTATGTTATTTTGCTCAGGGAAATAATTTTTAAGTACCTGCTAGGTACTTCATCTGGTAGGTATACTTAGTACTTCCATGAATTTTCACTGGATTTTCATTAAAAAGTCATTATAAATTATTGATCATACAGTGTACGAATAGATTACCTAAACAACCAAATCATTCAAATATGCCTAGCCTAAATAGCGAACAAAACGATTTGGAGATATGTACTATGCCCGCGACTTCGTCGGCGTGGTTTAGTTTTTTTTGTATCCCGCGGGAACTCCTTAATTTTCCGGAATAAAAAGTAGCCTGTGTCACTCTCCAGGTCCTCGACTATACCCATGGCACGTCAATCTGTTGTTCCGATACGGCGTGATTGAAGGATAAACCAACAAACAAATACACTTTCGCATTTATAATATTAATATTCGTCCGATACCAACATGGGCATAAAGAAATTCCCACACAAGCATACGTTCATTAGAGCTCAAACTCCATACGCGCTGTCATAAAAACCTCGTAATTCATTACACCCCAGTTATCGTCCTGCATACTGCGAGCTCGGTATACCCTCTCTTACTAAATCATAGTGTTGACATTGGGCCTTTGTTTGTACAACGAGCCGCTTAGCCGAAATATATCGCTAAATATCTCCAATGTTAGTCGGTTTATCATCTTGGTGTTGTTTGCACTCATAGCTATCCAGTGGCGCCTCTGATCTCTATTATTACTATACTGGATAAGCCTAAGATAAGTTGCCTTCATACAATCAATGATAGCTTAAATTAGACCCATTTGAAGAGCCACATAATTGACGTCATATGAGTCAACACCGGCAAGAAAGGACTGCACATAAGGAGGCTTATGTCCAACAATAGATTCATAAAGAAGATAAATTTGTCTTCCTATATGTAAGATAAATATAAAATTGTTTATGGAATATAAAATACCATTAACAACAATTCAACGACCCTAGACTTATAGCCAAAACCAGGAACTACGCAACCCCTCAAGCACCTTAGAGCTGATGTGTTTGGCAAAAAGTAGTCATCAGTATTTACCAAAGTCTGATGATGCAGGATTATCAGGATGTATGGTTTATTAAAATAAACCAAATTTCACAGGCAAGATTTATTTAAAACTAGTTAATGCCCGCGATTTCATCCGCGTAGATTAAGGTTTTTTAGTTCCCGCGAGAACTCTTTCATTCCGGGATAAAATTTCAAATTCAAATTTCAATTATTTATGTGTGGAATACGGTAACGGTAGCACATAAATGTTATTAAAAAATGTAGCCTAAGTTTATGTTAATTCAGGTTATAAGATATCTCCATTTCAAATTTCAGCGAAATCGGGTCAATCGTTGCAGCGTGAAGGAATAACAAACATACAAACAAATAGATGGTTGAGTGCAGGGGTGATCTACCTTTTTAGGTATGTTTGTTATGTATGGCACAATTTGGAAATAAATGTTTTTTCTTTTCTTTCTTTCTTTCAAACTTTCACACTTATTTTATTAGTAAGATTTGATATTATTATTAATATCAATATTTAATGGAATGTTTTAAAATTAATGTGAAATGGCGTTGAGCCTAAGTAAGTTTGTAACTTAATATCGTTAATTTATGAGAGTCGTTACGGACCTCCTTTTTGAGAATTGTAGTTATGTGGCGAATTCTCGGCCCGCCATTAGGAGATTCCGCTTTAGGTAGACGCGCAAATTACATGCAATTTGCAAAACTGTTTCCACTCGGCCAAAGTTTCCAAAATTTGATACCGCTACAACCACCTCGAATCCAGTGCGCTTTTGTATTAGATATGTACGATATGCATGCAAAATATTTATTAAAACGAAACAGTTGGAGCAATTTTCCTTCTGTTGGAAAATTTGTTTCCGGTTGTTTCCAAAGTTTAAACGTCAGGTGAAGAACCTCCTATTTGCTCAGAAATTGCTTAGTTATTAAAAAGAAACAATACGTACATTGGCTTTTTTATGATCGCTAACACTCAAATCAGATCATTTCCATAAAACCACAAAGAGTTAAGGTAAGTCAACGCCATCTATCGGCAATGTAGAAAAGCTCTCTTAACAAATTCTGTTTATTGTTAGGCTAGATTAAAGCCTATGACACTCACAAATAATGTGGCTTTCTATTGGTACCAGAATTTTCAAAAATCGATTCAGTATCTCCAGAGATCACCTCCTACAACGTCACAAACAAACTTTATCTCTTATAACATTAGTATAGATAAATACAATATATTAATTATAAGCCTAATATATAAACTTAAACTTATAAATGCCATAATAATATAATCATCTTTTATATTACATAATTATTTTGATATCGCACGATCAGGGTTATAAATAGGTTCTTCTCGCAGATAGTTAAGACGTTTGATGACAAATCCCTTTGTGGTAACTGAGCTGCCCAAGATAAATCCCCGATTGTCTCAAATCCTCGTCCTTTCCTGTAATCCTATTGAATATAAGTAGAATTCAGTGTATCATAAGCTTTATACCTACCTTGTGGCAATACCCCGTAGTATTTTGGGCGTGTTTAGTTATCACTAGCAGTCTCTCACGACATAGTACACGTACACTTGTGATTTTAGAAAAAAAATTATGTATAAAAAGTAGCCTATGTGCTATTCCAGACTATAATATAATATCAAAGAACCAAAATACAATCTATTTCTGTGCCAAATTTCAGCCAGATCCGTTCAGCCGTTGGCGCGTGATTGAGTAACAAACATCCATACATCCATCCATACATCCATCCAAACTTTCACATTTATAATATTATAGTAAGTTGATCTACATAGTTTGGTTGAGCGTTTTCCAAAAATCCATCGTGCTCATTACAAAATACCCGGCGCGCGATTAATTTAATTTTATAGTTCATGTGCTATCACACGTTTAGTGATTAAACTTTTTCAATTCTTCTTTTTAATGGCGAAAATTTTGCTTAATGGCCCATAATTTAGCTAAAGATGTTCCAAACTAATTAATTTTGTCCATTGGATGAAAACTTGGTTTTTCTGTCTGATTAAACTATATTTTTGTGACCCTATCAGTTAGATAAACTTTTCAATAACAAGTTTTTTAACAAATATTTTAGCAATCTTATTATATAAATTCGTATTAAATTGCTTTCTTATCTGCTTACTTTTTTTACCTAAGTATACGAAGTCTAACTGTGGCACTTAGGGTCACTTATTTATAACATAAGGAACTCCAAACTTTGAATTGAAATCTATACTTAGGAGTTCCTTTAACTAATGATTAATTATCTCTGAGTAACGACACAAGTATGCGTTTCATTCAAGCCAATGCGAGTGAACGGTGTGAAAATGTGCAGAAATAGATCAATCAAGATTTTTTCTTAGACTATGACTAGACTGATGCCCGCGACATCTGCTGCGTGATTTTTCTGAAAATCTTGCGGGAACTCATTGTTTTCCCGAGATAAAACTACCCTTTGTCACTGCCCATAGCATGCAAATACCAAGCCAAGTCACATTGATCTACATCTCTGATGGGGCGTGATTAAAGGGCAGACCAACAAACAAAAACAGTTTCGCATTTATAATACTAATATGATGCCAGTAACATAATTTCCATCCATCATCTTCCATACCTCTGCATTATACGAATCGCTAAAGTAACCGAGTCAGCGCTCCACTCCGCTCGTCGCCTCTTGAATTATATGCAGTATTTAGGTAATACGAACGTCCTATTATCTTCTTCTCGTGCAAACTAAATGCAGTGAAGATTTAATTAAGGTCGTTATAAGGATTATGTGCTTGATATTGGATCAATCGGGATTACTGCTACGAGAGCGACCCAATTCGGAATTCTCTAATTAAACCACACAGTCTGCGCCTCGCGCCTCGAGGCTCATAAATTACCTTTGTCGAAGCATACAGAACAAGTTTCAAACTTTGACGCACCAAAACCTATACCACAGTACATGGAGATAATATTCACGCCTCCGGTTCTTGTTTCATAAAGGGTTTCTAATAAAATACTCGTAAAATCTAATCTTTTATCGAAAGTTTATAACCAAGAATATCATAATACTTACTGAATTATGATACAGGTATTTGCGAAGATGCGTCAAAGTGGAAAAATGCGCATTATATAAACCTAATAGCCCTACAGCTAATTTATGTACAGCCGTACATAATCCCTGAATCGACGGGAAGTAATGCTATATAATTATTCTATTATATTGAATGTATCACAGTGAACTATTAAAGGACCTGAACACTTCTGACACCCGTAACTTGATTGAATCTGGAACTCAAACTTCACTAGCTGATTAAGCTATTAGACCAACGAGCCAGTCAGGTATACATTTTAAATATACATTCCATCTCAATACAGACTACATAAACTACGCCAAAGAAAGTAAACGTACAATTCTGATATATAAAGTTCCCAAGCACGATTTACAAAGAAATAAAACGAAAGAGTTGTTTTATTCTCTAATAAAAATGTGTGTAGTAAAACGTAAGAAACGAGCGATATCAGGGGTGCAAATTTCTTTCTCTGACAGGAATTTTAACAAGATGGCGTGACGTGATATGAAAAAGAGACCCTAAATCATAAATGGAGAGGATTTACTCAATGATTCCAGCGCAATTATAAAAAATAAAACGTTAGGTCATCAACCCGATACGTCTACTGCTGGACATAGATATCTAGCAAGGGTTTAGTTTCATTCAATTTTTGATTTCTTTTGTCCGAAGAAGGGTTGTTTATGTTCGGTTACAACTATGGCTCAAGTAATAATGCGGCAAAGTCAAAGCACGCCTTTTCAATACGGTTTCAACCACAATGAAACTATTATTCATCTTAGACACAACTGCCGATTATTAAACGGGAGTTTTTCCACTAATGAAATAATAGTCCGTTCTAATACTATAAAAGTATTCAAATGTGTGATTATTAATTTGTTAGTTTATCCCTCAATCATGCCGCGACCGAACAACGGATTGACGTGATTTTTGAATAGTGATACAGGAGCTGGAGAAAGACATTGGCTATTGTTCATCCCAGACACTAAAAGAGTTCCCATGGGAATATCAAATCCTAAATTGACGACAAGGAAGTATTCTTTAAAATGAGATTTTTTTAAATTGAGAAAATTTTTATTCTTCCGTAATAGTATTTTAAGAATGCGAACACCATATTTGGTCCTTAAACTTGATAATGTTATTGTGAGAATGCGAATTATGACGAATTAAATTCTTGATTCCAAACTGAATTCCAACAGCTATGAAGAGTAGAATTTAATTTGCAAGAAAATTATTGTCGCTCACAATTTTGAATATCAAGGGTTTAATAAATTCGTGGTATGATTTAACGTTTATTTATGTGTCACTTATATAGTTTATAATATTAGTATGCTGAGTATCTAGTAATGACAAAGTGACTTTCAGAAAATGATGAAGTATTTTAAAAAGCGTTCAATCTTGAATCAAAAGTTAAAACATAAATTATTTTTGTACCTAGTTAAAATTTAGCTGTCCTGCATAACGAATTGGCCGCCGGCTAACATAAAGCTTAAAGTTGGTTTTTAATTAGTTTCTTTAATTACTTACTTGTTCGTTAGGCAAAGAGCACATGCAAATAGATTAACTTGTAGGTACCTAGTTTGTGAAACTTTATAAGTAGAATGCTAACTAGTTTACCTTCTACTCTCTTGTAGTGTAAAATAGGATTAGAGGGTTTATGCCTGGGAGCAAAAATAAATAAGTTACATAACTATTGCTCTGATTAAATTTGTTTAAATCCGAATTTGAGTATAAAAATTTTACTTTTGAACGAAAATTTGCCATCTCAAAGTCAGGTACAGTAAAATACCCGTCTTGATACCCATCGACCACATTGTTAGTAGGTATACATAAATAATAATTAATTGAGTCATACAGTAGATTGACGCCCATACAATTGGAGACCATAGTCTACTCCTGATTACACCTGCGTATTATACACCTTCAAAATGCATTCTAATTTGAGCTACATGACATTTTGTACAGAGAAACTGCCAGCTTGGAGATACCCTCCATCGTCGCGCCCTTGTCGTCCCATGGAGTTGCTCTGTCTAGATGTCTCCGTCAAGTCTCCGTCAGATGACTGTTAAAAAAGAAAGTATAGCCTATTCTGTGGTATAGCTGGCGCCAATCATTTAGTCGTATCTAAAGTTGACCGCAGGACATGTAATAATGGTAACGTAACTTGCGCGTAATTTGCACGTAGTAGGTATGTACGTTGACTTTGACAGGTTGTGTGAGAGCTGCGCAAACAAGCAATCGCACCTCAGCTCAGGGACAACTATTTGATTGGCGCTAACTATTTCTCCTGTGGCCGACGGTTTGGCTTACACGTATACATAACCTAGGCCCTAGCGTATGTGGCCTGCTTTATAGTGGACTGTGGCTAAAGTGAACACGCTACTGCAGCACTAACAACAATTACGATTACTAGTTGCTTTTTGACGCTTTTAGATTTCAAAAGCCGAATTTCGAAAAAAGCGAGAATTACTGTGGTCGTGGATGTATGTATATCGTGTAATACTTTTATCGTTGTAAATTTAACGCACATTATAGGATTCATTAGGTAAAAATGTATTGAGTAGCTAGAGGATTTGGGTTTGCACATAGGTAGTTGATTTACTTAGTTGTTTCCAAGTTTGGAACGTACCTACTGGGGGCGATCGATAGAGGTAATTTATGAGCCCCGGAGTAAAGAACAAGTGGTACAGTTACAGAATCCATGTGGTTGCCAACCTCAGTCAACCAAATTACATATACATGAAGTGTTCTTACACTGTGTATACTATACAATCATAGTGGCAAAATATCGGGATTTTGCATAAATGTCCGATTGTAGACAAAAATCCAGTCAATTGAGAGTTAGACTCGGGCACAAGGGGTCCGTACCACCACACAATAAAAAGTATTTTAGTAAATAACAAAGAAATATTTCATAACAATAATTCTTAATCAGCTGTGAAATAACTGGCTTACATATGGCGCCTGTCAAACAATTCGACACCCTATGAGTAAGAAACCCTAAGTTTATGAGGCATGAGCTTTGAAACATTTTAGGTCCTGGTGAGTAACGTGATCACATATTAATAGAGTGACAGTACATACAGCGGCTATACAGGTACATACCCATAGCGTGACACCGGTTTTTGAACAACTTACTTATACTTACACTTGTACTCAAGCGTATTTAATAAGCGTGATTATATAATATAGCTGATGTGCGTTCACTTTTATAGAACAATTGCAAAGAAACAAATTTCAAATATAATATTTTTACCTTCTTCACATTTCATTACAGTAATAAAAACGAAGAAGACGTCTCTCAATGATTCTCTTCATTCCCCGGAGATAAGCCTTGAATATTTTGATATTTGCCTCAAACCGTAAAACAGACGGAAATACTACATCAATTGGGGCATTCGAAATATTACAATAAAATGAAAGTAGCATTCGCAAATAAAATAAGAATACTAAAACAGAAGTGTACCTATATTATTTTAGAGCCGAGGATAAACGTATTTTCACAGAGCACTACATTATATTAGGCATACCTACACTTATTTTATTGCAAAATAAGCTTTCGCTAGACGGTAACTAGCCTTTTAAAAAAGCAACGATGAGGTCTAGGTTGGAGCTCCTATGCCTAGACGATGTATTTTATACGCGCCAGGAAAAGGATTTTTTTTTCATGATTTAGTATTCTGTGATAATAATATGGTTGTCAGTAGAAGACGGTACGGTACACTTACGTCATTTGTGTACATACTCACCGAGACTATAATATTTTTTTATCGTTTGTTCTTTCTATTATAAAACCGCGTTTTTCGGTACAGTATAGACAGCGTATAAGCATGCTTAGGGCGGTTACAGAATTGCGTTTTTTTGCGCGTATAAGCTCGTATCGGCTTACGCGGTTTTTTAAAAAACCGATAACCTTATGCAGTCAGTCAGTAGTAGAAGTCAGTAGGATATAAAGAAATGAAATATGATAAAGAAATAAAGTACTATGGATACGAGCTTAAGCGCGGTCAACGCTCGTAAGAGCTGCGCATGTGGCAATTGGCGCGCCCCTACGCGCCTTCACTCTACCTAAAATGACCTTAAAAATGCACCAAAAAACGCTAATCTGAAACCGCCCTTATACATAGTTATATTACCTATCCGATGGTTAGCTTTAAGGTCTACGTCATAACATTCGAATTACGTTATTTATATAAATGTAGGTTTTGGAGGTACATGATAATATTTGCTTTATGTTTCGATATTTACGTTTGGAGCATGTAGCAAATAAACGTGTTCAATGTTTATTTTGTAAACAATAGCAAAATAATAAACAGGACTTGGCCGAACAGATTTAGCGATATTTTAACCCTACCACTTGGTTGTACGGTACCCAGATGTTTCGAATTTCTACGTACGGATGAATTATAATATAAATACTAAGGAGTAGTCGTCAACATAATAATTAAATATTAGAATACGAAAGGCAAGAAAATTTAATGATGAATAAGAAGGTACTTAGAGTATGATTTTGGCTGTGTTTGTTGCGTAATGATATTATGAAATACCTCTTCTTCGTAATGTTATAACCTTTAGTTAGGTTAAAATGAATTTAGTAACAGCCGTAAGTTATCCTCCCTATAAAAGTTTACCTACTAGTTTCTTTTTAAAGATCATCTAACGTACAAGTTACATTGCCTAGGCAGTTTTTCGAATTGGAAAGTATGATTAGTCCGTACATCATACATACATACAGTGTACCTACAGTGTACCTATATTTAATAAATAAATGACTATGACTATGACATCCAATTTCGATGTGCATACATAGAGACGTAGAGCTCACTAAGACCTTAGGCTAAAGTCAACAGCTGCGTGATTTAATAACCGAGAGTACTGTGAAAATACACGACAGTTTTCAGAATTTATGACAATTGTGGGGAAATAATTTACTACAATAGGTACAGTGTATGACATCATAAAACCCTCGTTGAATTTAGAACAGCTGATTTTAAAATCAGTGTTCAAAAAATAACATAGAGTTATCTACATTAATTCTGTGACTAGAAATGACGAGATATTTCTGATAATATTAGATCACCACAATATTGAGAGCTTTGTATGATATAATATTACTAGATGATATCCTCGACTTCGCCCGCGGGGATTTTTTTTTGGTTCCTGCGGGAACTCTTTAACTTTAAAAGAATAAAAAACCTATGTGCTATTCCAGACTATAATCTATCTCTGTGCCAAATTTCATCCAGATCCGTTCAGCCGTTGCGGCGTGATTGAGGAACAAACATCCATCCATACATCCGTCCATCCAAACTTTCACATTTATAATATTATTAATTAATTAATTAATTAAAGTATAGATCTCGTGAGACCAAGCTTTACAAAATTATTATTTTCTGATTGTACTGAGGAGATTATACTGTTCAAGCGTAAAACTGAAACAGAGTTGTTATTTATCCAAAATCAAAGGCTACATACCATAATTATGCTTACCAAGTAAAATAAATACAACTGTGCTTCATTATTAGTCCTAAAACAACACATAAGTGCTTGCTTATTTATACGATACCCTGAAATCAGTCGGCAGCTTGTTACAGATGCGTAAAGTTTGGACGTGGGTCTTCTACGTCGCTGATAACAAAAGGTGTAATGAAATATCTAAAAGCTACCCGTATTTCACCGTCCCAAGTAGGGTTGTGGCTTAGCACATCCACTGATTCTCTTTACTGATTTTGTACCCATACATAATGGATGCCGTACTTGTTACAACACAATATGAGGTCCTTAACAACTCTTTAGACTAAGAGAGTCAATAAATTTATCCTTCCTTCCTATTCTCTTGCAGATTAACTTAAATTAGTTTAAATTAAATCGGCGATTGCAACAGCACTAGTTGCTTGTTTAACGCGACAAAAGTTCTTGATTTAAATCTCAATTGTAACCATATAGCTTATTTTTCTAATAGATTCAAAAAAAAAAACTATTTAAAACTGATAGTTTTATATGACCACAGAATAAGAGTATATTGTTGCCCATTTACAGTAAGTAGATAAGTAATTATGCGCTATTGGAAAAGTAAATACTCAACTTGTGGATAGTTAACTTAACCAACATTTCACATAACACTAACTTTTTATACACCCTGTTCAAGCTAGAGATACCTTAAATATTCTCAATCACATTGAGGCATTGATGTAAAATTTTAGTACCTACATTGAGGCCTTAAAACGTATGTTGAGCTTGGTTTTGTGTGAATTATGATCTTCATCTAAATTACATTGTCAACATCGGAAAGATCAATGGAAATATTTTTCACATGAGCTCCGCAAATGCCGACCGCTTCATCATTTACCGCCAACTTGATTTCCCACGTTTGTGTCTTTGATAATATATTTGTTGATATGTTGTGTTTAATATTGTTTTGTGTTTTATATAGGTAAATTATGACTTTAGGTATTCTCCTGCAAACGACTATAATTGGGAAATTCCGTGCTTTATCAACTACGTGGACTATATTATTATATTTTTAACCGACTTCAAAAAAGGAGGTTCTCAATACGACTGTATGTATTTTTTTTCGTATGTATGTTACGCGATAATTCAGCCAATTATGAATCAATTTTGATGATTCTATTTTTTTTTGGTAGATCATACGTCAAAGGTGGTTCCATATAAATTTTATCGAAATTGATTAAGCGGTTTTTGAACAAATCAACAAAAAACAAAATATATACCCAGATAATGTTTTTTGCTTTTTAGTTATAGGTATACTTTTGAAGTCGGTTTTTGTTTTAGATGAAAGCGAATAAATATCGTAATGTTAAGTTATGTAATAGGGAAAATAATCCAAAAAAGAAACAGGTT
Organism: Erebia aethiops; assembly: GCA_923060345.2. Taxonomy (NCBI): domain Eukaryota; kingdom Metazoa; phylum Arthropoda; class Insecta; order Lepidoptera; family Nymphalidae; genus Erebia; species Erebia aethiops. The sequence goes on from OV281082.1 coordinate 22,876,461, forward strand.
ATCACATTTTACACACTGTTACCCCCTTATGCATAAATATTAGCAGCGACATAAAAAATCTTCAAAAGGATATACGCGCAATCTCAGGCACGTTAAAGCAATTTCCCCAAAATTGGCAATACATTTTAAGTATCTGGAAGATACGCTTCCATGTAATTCGCTAAGTAATAATCATTTCCCCAATAACAATACACCGTTTCGTTTTTGTTGCACCCATTAAAAAAAAACACGTTACGATAAGTTTGATCAACGTATGGAACGGATTTTTTTATATAGCTAGCTTTTGCCTGCGACTTCGTCCGCGTGGAATTAGGTTCCTAAAAATCATAAACAATCTTGCAACCCCTATTTTACCCCTTTGGGGATGGAATTTTGAAATACTGTGACACGCGAACTTCTTTATTTATTATCGGAGGCCAAAGTACTAAGTTTTGTTGATATAACTTGAAAAATGAAGGATTTTCATAGAAACTTTCATCCCCTATTTCACCCTTTTGCGGGTAGAATTTTCAAAACTGTGAAACACCTGTTTCTTTATTTTGAACCGGTAGCTCAAATATCAAGTTTCATGGATATAACTTGAGAAATGACGAACTGTCATGTCAACTTTCACCCCCTTTTTAGGGTTCCGTACCAAAATGGTAAAATGGAACCCTTATGGTGCGACTTTCTCCGTCTGTCTGTCTGTCTGTCTGTCCGTCCGTCACACTCGATTATTTCAGTAACTACCGAAGCTATCGACATGAAATTTGGAATAGTTGTGTATATTAGTAGCCCAAAGACACTGGAATTAAAAAAAATTGGAAATTATTTTTGTTCTTATTTAAAAAGGGAGGAAAATCGGAGGGTTGAAATTTAAAAGTGAGATAACTGTACTGTGTGGGGTATCATATGAAAGGGTTTACTTTGTACATTCTAAAACAGATTTTTAATTATTTTTAGTCATGATAGTTTTTGATTTATCGGGGAAAAAGTCTAAAAAAATACCGTTCCCCCCCCTTATCTCCGGAGTTTACCAATCGAAAAATCTGAAATAATTATGGTCAATAGGAATTTATGTATATTTTACAGGAAAACTATAGCCAATGCTCTAACTAGCATAGTTTTTTTTATATTAACAGTAAACCTCTACAAACAAAGTTAGTTTTGCGGTTCATTAACAAAGGTAATTATTACCGTTTTACATCTTTGGTCGTTACAGTTTTCAGTGCGGAACCCTCGGTGCGTGAGTCCGACTCGCACTTGGCTGGTTTTTTTTATTATTGGGTGCCTACATCACAAAAGAAACTTACTGACAAATTTCAAGTTTCTATTTTTCTCTTCTTCTATTTTCTATTTCAAGGCTGTGCGTTGATAGACCAGTCAGTCAGTCAGGACAAACGATTTTATATATAGATAGATAGAGGCGAACCGTCCGCGGCGTTGGAGGGAACGATGTTTTGGCTTATCATTCTATTCATTTTTTTATAAAATTGAGTTGCACAGACTTTCTATCCGCCAGACAGAAATTTTTGTCCGTAGTATGTTTTCGTTCTAATTATTGTTTTTCACAGCAACAAGGAGTATGAGAAGCACTCTAAATCTATTTTCGGGGGGAAATACCACAATGACGACATCTGTAAACCCCCCTAGTTCATGGCATTAACCTGTCAATGTAAACAAGATCACTGCGAATGTTTTTCATACCACGCAAATGACAGTCGCTTCATCATCTCGCTCCATCTTCATTTCTCATGCTAACATTTATTTCATTCCATTGTTTTGTTGTTATTTTACGGGAGAGCGAATTCATGTTTGTATTGTATTATAGCGAGCGTGCTCCTTTCCCCTCGAGCGGGAATAGGTACTTATTGTTCGCGGAAAAAGATTATTATGAGAACAATACGCTGTTAGGAATGTACAATAGGTTTTATGAGACAGATAACCTTGGTTTAATCATTTCTTATACTGTCTAAATAACGCTGCTTATTGAATAAAATCTACTAGATTAGGACGCTGAAATTACCTAGTACTCGCACTTATTTTTCATCCCAAATTTAAAATAATATCGAAGTAGACCGTACGTACTCAAATAATAAAAATAACAATTTCCTATCACCAATGAATGAATGAATGATTCGTTTATTATCAGACAACAAAGGTCCATAATCGTTAGTAAAAGACTTATCCTATGTAATTAATTCAAATAAGTAACATAAATAATAATAATATTAGACAATAATGTGTTAGTATGAGTTATTCTATGTTAGTTAATATAATTAACCCATTACCGTATCACATGTGACACAGCAAAAGTAATAAATTATTTTGAAGTAGGTACTTTGTACTTGTAATAGTTTATATGTTTCAAATAAAATTATTTCATTACAATTTCTATTTTTATAAGATGCATAAGTCGATAGATTTATTGGTGATTGGTGAATATTATGTGTACTTATAGGTTATGTGATTACCTCTGAACTATAAGTTGATTATGATGCTTTTTTCTGTTTTATGCCGCCGATATTATTATTTACATAATCACGTTCAGTGTAGCACAAAAACGGGAATTTCGCGCCACACTCGGTACGGATTACGACATCAAGTAAACAAGATCAATGGAAATATTTTTCATACGAGATACCTACGCAAATGGCAGTCATTCCATCATTTTGCTTCACCAACATTTCATTCAGTTGTTGTAGGTATTATTTATATGCAACCTTTTTAATACCTAAGGATCTCTTTTGATGACGTTCATGATTTGAGTTTCACTATTCTTTACCGATTTCAATATTCAGCTTTTCTTGGGGCATAGGGCAACCTTCTAATCCCAAAACAAAAAATCCAAACAAATTATGGTATTAAATTAAAGCAAATTCATGCGCAAGTTGTGAGAAAATGTCTTGCTTTTATGCGTTATAGTTATTATTTTATAATTCACACATTCAGCAAATCATAAAATCTCAAAAAGCGACACTTTTAAATAGATCAATATTTATTAGTTTCAAATTGTCAAAGAAAATGTGGATAGATTGTGTGAATTATGCGTGTAATAGGAGTAGCTGGTGAGTTGACGAATGACATTAGAAAGTGAAAGAAAAGGACTTGTTGTGCCGACCCCACAAAACGTGGGACAAGAACTTGAAGAAGATGAAGAAGAAAAATATGTAATTTACTACATGCACGAAAATATAACGCTTGTCCGAGGAAATACAGATTCTAATTTACTACTTCCAGCCCAAACCGCAGAGGACATAAATATTAAACTTTCAGAGACTTCCGCATCCCGCTGTTGTTCGCTTTACTAATTTGGACCTTTCGTAATGTATTTTCAAGCGCAAATGTCGCGTTAATAACTTTGTAAAATTATTTACTAAATCAGTGCATATAAAACAAATGCAAATGGATTAAACTATAATATTACTACAATTATTGTGATGTCGATACATTTTCGTTATTTTGATTTGATCACCATTAATTATTTGTACAACAAAATGTAATAAGCCGCGTATCCACTAGAGGCAGCCTTGGGCCGAGCGGCTGCCTCACTCCGAGGCCGCGCAAGTGGAGACGATGCCTCAACCTGAGGCACGCCGCGACACGAGACAAATTCGGCGCCACGAGCCGAGCCATATTTTGTCGCTTTTTTTGGCGAGCTCAAAGGAGCCTCAGTCTGAGCCGTGCCTTTGGTGGAGACAGGCGTGTTGCCTCGGGTTTAAAGTCAACACGCTGTTGGCTTTAAACTGGCTCGCGGATCACGATGAGGCGTGTCGCCTCAGCATGATCCGCAACGTGCATCGGGCCTATGCCTCAAACTGAGGCTGTTTGCCTGAAGTCGAGGCTGCTCGGCCTGAGGCTGCTCTAATGGATACGCGCCTAGATGTAGAAATATAGTTGAGCTCTTGTCGTTATGTTTAGCGTGGTTTATCTCATATAATCTGATCTTTTTTACAGTTCTAAAGCAACTAAAACTGGTATAATCCAGACTCCAGTCACAGATATTAGGTATTCTGTGGGTACCCTATACAGTATATAACCACACATTGAATATGTAATATTGCCTCAGTATGGCTCTGCGGAACTCGAATTACGTGCTTTAGTGATAACCTCATGCAATCATGCCTTTGGATCGGGGTAGACATATGGAAATGTTCATTCACATAGTCCTTGTAAATGGACTTAGTGGAGGAAATGGACATAAATGTATAAGGGGTTTATGTATGACTTTAGTCTATTGTTCATGGTAAATATGACGGTAATAAAGGAAATTCCATATCGTGGTCACTGGTGTTATTGAGGTGAGCTGTGAGCACGCCACAAATGCATACTGCAGTTTAGGTAAATAACTATAAATATTATATTGTGAGTTTTACTACCCAGCAATGGAAGGTACAGTTTTTGTCATGGTTTCTGTTTCGTTTTAAATCATGAAAAGTGTAACTTGGCGGATAATTTATTGTGATGTCGCGAAATGAAAGGTTTCAAAAATTTAGTAGTAGTAGATAATTTGTATTGTAATCACGAATGTATGGTATAATTTCTCGTTTCATCATATCTTGTTGTACCTATTCTTCCTCCACAACCTTTCTCACTGCCAAGGGTCACTGGTAGAGATCTCTTATAGAGATAAGTGCTTCCTTGTCCACTATATATCTGTTTTTCTTCTTATTTTATAACTTTCTGGTACTAAATAAATTAAAAAAACAAAAAAAAAGAAGTTTATCAAGCTTTTAAAAATTGTTTTAGTAACATATTTACAGCCGATAATAATAATTGCAGCCGTCAATAAAAAAACTCTCATGTATATTTTTAATAAGCACCACTAAATGCGCGATTAAAACATTTTCTTTAATACTATAAAATATAATATAAAATAAAACGTAAATTGATAAAATCCTATCAAATTGCCGGGTAATTCATTATCGTAACAATAATTCATACGCCAGAAGCGACTGAAAAATTCCCAAAAGGAGATAAATGTTTTACATCATAATTCATTCAAGCTATAAAAAGCGTAGACACGTCTCTGAATGATTTTCTCCGCTCCCCCAGGAGAAGCCTTGAAAGATATTTACATTATGAGAATTCTCATATTTACCTCTACCTACGCCTCTATAAAAACGAGCAACATCATGCTACAAACATTTAATTTAATACTTAATGCTTGATTTGTTGCAAATATGAACGTACGTGACGTAATGCTAGGTGCGTAATGTAATGGTATACGTACGTAATATACGTGAAATTCCTGTACCTAAGCTTGATAATCGAAAAGCATGTGAATTCCTTAAAAAGTTAGCCGTTTGATTAACTGACAACTTAACTTCTGTCTGTGTTTATCTTTATTTTAATAAAAAAAATTGTTTTTGTTATTTTCTGTTTCTTATGGTGGTACAAATAAAATGTATATTAATAATAACAATACATTTTTAGCTCTAATTTTTTTTGTATTATTTAGTATTGCCAAGTATTTTTCGTACATTCCTTTACTAGAAACTAGACGATAACTTGAACTATATGGGCATAGGTTGTACCAACTATACTATTACCTATTCTGTAGTGGTACTAACATAAAAATCGTTTCAAAATATAGACCGTGAAAGCGTAGCAGAGAGACAGGCACACTTTTACACATTAAGTAAAGATTTGTCATGCAAATTCGTTTTTAGTCATTCATCAGATTTCTTGATTAGTCATAGGTTATTTTAATATCTAAAAATATGACGAACTAGCTGATGACCGCGACTTCGTTCGGGTGGAATAAGTTTTTTTAATTCCCACGGGAACTGCTCAATTTTCCGGGATAAAAAGTAACCTACGTCACTCTCCAATTCCTCAACTATACCCATGCAAAATAATGACGTCAATCCGTTGCTTTGTTGTGGCGTGATGGAAAGACAAACCAACAAACAAGCACACTTTCGCATTTATAATAATAGTATAAAGTATGATGACTAGCTAAGGAAATCTATCGATAAACATGTGTAGACAAGACACAATGACATATGAATAGAATGGAATGTTAAAGGAGATTAGAGAAGCGGAAATCTGCCCTTCGAAGCGAAGATACCGCAATAGATGGTTTGTCATTAGCCCACAAACATCGCCCCCGACCGCACCGAGAATTTACAACTTCGATTACTTTCAATGTTGCCTATCGATACCGAAATACATAGAGTTTTTTTTATCCACTACAAGTTAGCAATTGACTGCGATCTCACCTGATGGTAAGTGATGATGCAGTCTAAGATGATAGCGGCCTAACCTGTTAGGGGCATGGCAGTTATATTAAACCCATACTCCTTCGGCTTCTACACGGCATCGTACCGGAACGCTAAATCGCTTGGCGGCACGTCTTTGCCGGTAGGGTGGTAAGTAGCCACGGCCGAAGCCTCCTACCAGACCAGACCAGGGAAAATTCAGAAATTATAAATTCCCAAATTCACCCAACCGGTGATCGAACCCGGGACCTCCGCACGCTACACACTGCGCCACGGAGGTCGTCAAGTCATTAGTGTTTATTCCAGTTTTGTTTGCAATAAAGAATTTCTATCTCTCTAATATTAACATTAGGTACCTATAAGAATCTACCCTTACTGTAAGTACCTATGCTCCCCAATCCTCTCCGCAGACATTTCTCTTAACTCACTTATTAAAAAAAAGCTATAATCATTTTATTATGTGGCCACCATAATAGAAAATAAAACAGCACTTAAATCCTGCTCAAATCACAATTATTATCGGAAAAATGCGATCATAAAAGCAAAGAACAATAAAACGGCAGCTAATGGACGAGTGTGATAATACCACTGGGGCTTCCAGATATAATAGCGTCGACAAAATAATGGATTGGGAGATATAAAACGGTATACTGGTAAATAGAAATAGCTAACAATATTTGTGACTGGATCGAGAGATGCGAGACAGCAAATATAGAGTATGTTTTTCACGGGTCTGTACCTACCTGGGATTATTCATACCCTCGTGGCGTCCCAAAGGCAGGATGAATAATTTGTATTATATAAGGTGCCTATCGATTTATCTTAACCATGCGATAATCTAGGCTAGGTTTTGTTTTGTTACTATAAAACCAAACTGGCAGCCGTAAAAATACAAAAACCGGCCAAGAACGAGTTGGACTCGCGCACCGAGGGTTGCGTACCTATTTTTGCGAAGGATTTTTGTTAATTATTCGACCACTAAGTAATGAAGACAAGACGGCGCTACAAATTAACGATTAAAAAAGGTAAATGATTAGCTTGACAAAGATTTGATCTAATGGCTCTGATAGTTCCTTAGTTTAAAATGATTTGTGAAATGGTAACAATAAAAATAAAAATCCGGCTGAGTTTGTTGTGGGCTCTTCTCAGACCTGGGCGTAGCTTTAGGGCGTGAACCCTCGTAGCTTTAGTTTTAATATACCGTGACTGATTATCACCATTATAATTTATAAATAACTGATCGTCAAGTGTAGTGTACCTACCTATATTGAATAAACATTATTTGAATTTGAAATTTGAATTTTGATAAAAAATAAAACGGCACCTAATTTGTAATATTAATTACCTATATATTTTTTTTAAATCTTTAATTAGCAATAAGGTTTTGTAAACATTATTTAAAACTATTCCGAATTTCAAATCTTGTAGCTAGTAGTCACTTAAAATATGCAAAAAAAGGGTTGCAAACCTACATTTCAGGGGTGCCCAACCCTTAAGTGGCGGTCGTGACGAAAAAGTTAAATATACCTAGGTTCGTCTTCAAAATTAAGATGACGTTTCGGTATCCCATAGTACCACCTGTGAGACTACGAGAACTTGGTGGAATACAGCAGTTGGACAATGAGACCACGAGCTAAGACAACAATTAAACACACAACAACACAACACACAAAGCAAAAAAGAGTGCAAAAAAGCAGCTTTGAAAACCATTTTTCTAAGCTGTTTTTGCACTCCGTTAAAGAAAATTACAAAACCTGAAAGTTTTAGGACCTCCAAATTATTGTGAAGTCCACAAATTTGGCGCTCGAGTTTTACGCTCATTATCTGGATTCGTATAGATTTAATTAATGGGTTTTATTTACAATTTATTACTTTATATTTTGTTGTTTCCTCTTGTGTTAACAATCAATAATTACAATACGAGTGTTATTCCAAGAAGTTTTTCTTTACCCCTGGACCCACCAATTAACGTCTACCTAATTGATTGCAGCAATTAATAAATACAATACCGATATGAGGTTCGTCTTAATTTACTAATTAATCAGTCGGATTCGTGAGGCGATGTTTTTCATGATCGTAACAGAAATTGAGATGAGTCGCCCATATCACTTATGGAGCTGGTAGCAGGTAAATTAAAGTAAGGTAAATTTAATTAAGTAGGTATTAGAATAGGGTATCAGAATTAAATATGATTTAAAAACCAATTCAAGTTTACTTTTGTGGCTAGTTCTTCATCGTCGTCTCGACCAATAGACTCGACGAAGGTTTTCTAGTATTAATCTCCACAAGACACTGTCTTGTGCTGCTTTCTTCTAGCGGCTTCTATACTCTTGGCGAGGCCACCATTGCAACACCTTGGGACCCCATCGCCTATCTGCGAACTATTGCCACTTAAGGTTAAGGTTGGTTTAAAAAAAAATACATAGTTCCTTGTTTATCTACTTCAAAACTCCTTTACTTCAATATTCTAATATTCTATTACTTTGTAAAGACCTAACCATATATCGACGATCATAATCGACGACCTCCGTGGCGCAGTGTGTAGTGCTGTTGCCTTAACGTGCGGAGGTCCTGGGTTCGATCCCCGGCAGGGTCAATTTGGGAATTTATAATTTCTGAATTTTCCCTGGTCTGGTCTGGTGGGAGGCTTCGGCCGTGGCTAGTTACCACCCTACCGGCAAAGACGTGCCGCCAAGCGATTTAGCGTTCCGGTACGATGCCGTGTAGTAACCGAAGGGGTATGGGTTTAATATAACTGTCATGCGCTAACAGGTTAGCCCGCTACCATCTTAGACTGCATCATCACTTACCATCAGGTGAGATCGCAGTCAAGGGCTAGTTTGTAGTGGATTAAAAATAATATATATATCGAAATTGATACCCACAACTAGGTAGTCCTTTTTAGTCGTGAAGTACCTACATCAGCCAATTTAGATCAGTAACCCGGAGAATCCCTGGGGCATAAAAATACCGGCAGAACACTATGGAAGCCATTACGCTTATTTTTATCTCCATTCAGTATAGGATAAGCAACATCGACAAAAATCTAATACCACTAATACCGATAAGTATTTTTAACCAGAATTGTTATCCGATGAAGATTTGAGGCAAAGATCTTTTGAAAAAATACTGTAATATTGTTCTCTAGGCTTTTCCTTATTTTTCTCTGTTTTCACAGTAGATAAATACTTATATAGGTATAATATTATTATAGTTATAGGAATTGCGATATTTAGATTGCCTGGAAATTAAAACAAATCGTTTTAAACGTAACAAGCTGATGGGGGAACATTTTTAAATTCCCGCGGGAAATAACTAATTTTCCGGAACAAAAAGGAGCCTATAATACTTTCCAGTTTCTTACCTACACTCACGCAAAAACACTTTGATCCGTAGCGGCGTGATTGAAGGACAAACCAATTAACAAACACACTTCCGCATTTATTTAGTATGATTTTGTATTGTTAAAAAGTTAAATAAAATTGCTTTAACTCCTGTACCAAAAGTTGATTTAAGGAAAAAAACAACAACAGGTCCTAAAAACATTTTAAGCTAAAGCTTGCCTCAACACAATGTTATATGTACAGTCGCGGTCTGAAAATGTTTACCAGTTTTCAACTTAGATATATATCTACTGCGTGCGGTAAGGTCTAAAACGCTTCATCAAGGTATTTATTACATTTTATAGTTATCAAAAGTTTTGTAAAGCAGTTGTTAAAATTATATTTATTTAAAAAATATTAAAAAAGGTTTTCTACATCTATCCTGCTTAAAGTTACCACCTTGCGGCGACGGATATAATATTATGCTCTATGACTATAATCAAATCTCATAACATCCTTCTGACACAGATGTAGGCATGTAATTATGCACCTTAAAGTGGTAAACATTTTCAGACCGCGACTGTACATAAAAAAAAGAAACCAATAATTACTTTGAGAATGATATAAAAAATATATTTTCATTGCAATAGTTAAGTCGTAAGGCAAACATGGGAAAAGTAAATACACATAATATTATTCAGACTGCTCCATAAAGATATTTTTATTTGAGTTCGAATTACGTCTTTCCAAGCTACTTACAGTCGGAGTAAGTCCTTAAAAATCACCACATTACCATTTATATTAGAAAATAAACTTAATAGAGCTAGAATAGAGGAAATTGTGTACATGAGTATAAAAATGAAAAACATTTATTTTATTTTATGTTACTGTCTGTATTTTTGTTTGTATACACAGCAAGCAAAACGCTAGTTTAATTTTTGGCATTTGGAAGAATTCGATCGGATTAAAATGTCGTACGGACGTCTTTGCCGGTAAGGTGGTAACTAGCCACGCCCGAAGCCTCTCACCAGACCAGGCCAAAAAAACAATAGCGCTCAACACTGTGCCAGGGAGGTCGTCAAAAACTCTACTCTGCTAATCTACATAATAGCTACTCTATTATACCACTACGATAGTAAGTACTTAGGTAATACAGCAACGGCACAGAATAATAACTAGTAAACGGGAATTATTTACAAATGAGAATAATTTTCTGAGGCAAACCCCGGGAAACATCTAAGTCAGATGTAAGGGTTATAATGCAACAAAACTACCCTCACCTTTTTGGCTTCGGCAAGAAACGAGTTGCCTCATATAAATTGCGTGACATTAACTATGGTATTTGTCACCGCGGACCCTTGGCGCCTCTGAAATTGTGCTCATATTGTAAGGGCTAATCCTCGGTGGAAATTTATCAGGTCAACTAAGACCCTTATCAGCACGGCCCTTGCACTTAACATTTATTATATTTTATTTTGCTAGTACAGAAGAAGCTTTATCATATACCTGCCACATCACAATAATAAAGCTTCAGTACCTACCTGATTGAAAGAAAAGTATGAGCAGGTAGGTATTGTGTGCAATAAAGTAATTATCTATCTATCTATCTTTAATTTGCCGGGATAAAACGGAGGCTATGTGTTATTCCAGATTATAATCTATCAAATTTCATCCAGATCCGTTCTGCCATTCTGGCGTGATTGAGTAACAAACATCCATCCATCCAAACTTTCGCATTTATAATCTAAATATATATAAATCACGTGTCACGTTGTTTGTTCGCGATGGACTCCTAAACTACTTAACCGGTTTTAAATTAAATTAGCACACCGTGTGCAATTTGATCCAACTTGAAAGATAGGATAGCTTACATCTTAATTTATAGCCGCAATATTATTTTATGTCGGATTTGCAATGTAAGACGGAGAAAAAACGGTCGAACGAAAACGTTTCTTACGAAAAGCTGATTCCACGCGGACGAAGTCGCGGGAAGCAGCTAGTATTAGTATAGATATTAGTACATTAGTCAGTACCATTAAAGTGTACATTGGCTTTATGAAGCTCATATATAAAACAAAGTAGCAAGCATAATAAGACAATCTGGACGGTTGAACAGTAAAGCTTTATCCTCAGCTTTATAAGCTACATCTTGTACGTTAAAGACGTTTCCCATTAAACCCCATTTTTCACCTCGTAAACTCACTAACGTACGCTTTAAGAGACAGTATTATCGCAAGCGTACTGATAAGGGTGATCGTAAAAAAACCGCTTAATCGACCCATGTGCCTTGGTTAAAGGTTCAAAAGGAAGCTCAAGTTACGGAGTTAAGGTCTTAAGCGGGTTGGGTTGGATTGGATTTATAGATTTTATAACAGTGGAGAAGGGTCACGTCCAGAGCGCTAGTATTTCAAATCCATAAAAGAATATTTCGTAACCCTAATAGAAAATAAAGCCTATAAATTTTTGACAACTACGCACAGGGGTTATACTGCCATCGCTTAAAGCCGTATTGTTTTAATATTGCTGACGTTCATGTTTCGCATTATACTCCTTATTTCAGGGCCATCAAGGTATGTGACATAAAACGGTCTTTTTTTAAATAACAATAATAAATAAATAAAATTTATTTAAGGACCTTTTTTTTATCCACTATAAGCTAGCCCTTGACTGCGATCTCACCTGATGGTAAGTGATGATGCAGTCTAAGATGGTAGCGGGCTAACCTGTTAGGGGCATGGCAGTTATATTAAATCTATACCCCTTCGGTGTCTACACGGCACCGTACCGGAACGCTTGGCGGCACGTCTTTGCCGGTAGGGTGGCCGAAGTCTCCCACCAGGCCAGACCAGGGAAAATTCAGAAATTATAAATTCCCAAATTGACCCTGCCGGGGATCGAACCCAGGACCTCCGCACGTTAAGGCAACAGCGCTTCACAGCGCCACGGAGGTCGTCAAAACATAATATTATGAACGATAATCCCGCAAAAGTTATAAACGTTGCAGTGATAATTAATTTGAATTTTGAAATTATACTGCTATATTATGCAATGGTAGTAATCCCCAGATCTTATAACTCTGAATATTAGTTAAGGGTCCCATTATTATATTCAAAAGTAACACTTCTTTTATTTTTAACAAACTTTAACACAAAGCTTAGTACTAAAAATGGGCATGCTACACTTTTTTTATACCAAATAAAAAAAAAAATGGTTACCGCGAGATTATAAAATACATATACAGAATCAATGCGGACAATGTAACCAGTTTTTTACAAAGTAACCTGATGTTTAACCAGTTTGGATCAGTACTTTTGTTTTGTCTACGAGTAGATCACGAAAAAATTCCCGGTTACGAAAATTGTAGCATGTTTGTAGCAAAATGCTACGTCACTAACCAAAAAATACCCGAAATGACGTACTGTAATCTTTTGAGAGTCATCTTAGAAGCGATCTTAAGGTTAAGGTGATGTCCAATCGAAGGTACAGGAACAAGAAAGGGGACGAACGCGCTGACCATTAGATATCCACTATTCATTGTACCCACTAGAGCAAGAATGCAATATCAGCAGATCGCCAAGTCAAATGCCCTTTGATAATGTTCGTAGACTGACTCTGAAGTTTAATATCGGAAGCGGAACTATAGATTGCTTTGATAGAAAAAGGTTTTATACTACACCCGCTCGGAAAGTACCTTCATTCTTTTTTAAAAACGAGGTAGAAAGTACGTCATTGCTACAAACCAAAGATGCGGGAGGGAAAGATGTATGAAATTTCATTTCTAACGTGTAGTTGTGTTTCTAAGTTGTAGTATAAAGCACTATGTATCACTCGGTAGAAAGTACGATTCCTACCTCGCGTGTATTGCGGCCCTTCGGCTACGCCTCGGGCCTCAAACTACACCCTCGGTAGTAATCGGTCACTTTCTCCCCTCGGTGAACAATGTACTATTATATTGTGAAGATGTTCAGACTCTTTCTCGAAATTTCTTCGTGATTTGAATATTTTTTAAATTTAAGTTCATTTAAATTAGAATATCATGGTCCATAATATATTTTATTCGAGATAACAACACTAACTTTTTAAGACAAAAAAAAAATACTGATGCTATAAAAATAATATGATAATTAATATTTTCCCAGTAAAACGCTCCGCTATCGACCAAAAGTAATAAATAAAATAAATAAATAAATAAAGCCTTTATTTACTGAGGTTTACATTTTTTGTTACTAAATGTCTATTATATTATAAGCACCCGTCGGTATCCGTTCTTAATCCCCAGTGTGTCTTCTGACATAGGCCTCCTCCATTCCCTTCCATTGCTTTCTATCTAAAGCCTGTCTCTGCCATGTAGTGAGACCAAAAGTAGGGTTAAAACAAATTTCATGAAGGACGTTACCAGCGTTGTTTTAATGGATGGTAAATAACATTGATGTATAATTTTAGTACGTAGTACCTATTAAATAATAAATCTAGAAATATCTTGCGTTATAGAAGTTTCATGTAACTACAATGTTGGTAGGTATTAATTCATCAGCATTCCTCAGATTAATTATACATAGCTGAGTCGTATTTTTTCTATATCCTAGCTGTGTTAATTAAATATCATAATTTTTTGATCGATACAAAGAAGAAGAAAGCTTGAATTATATGTTAAATTTTTGTATCACATGCCATAGGTACATTTCCAATATAATGTTTCATTTATGTATGTTTAATCTTCATAAAAAATACATGCAGTGTTAAATTCAGTGGCTCAAAAACCAGAGCCCATTCAACTGTGCGCTGTATAAATAGATAAAACATGGAATAGTAAAAACTAATGTGTTCATTACAAAAAAAAGAGAGTTGTTACTAAAAATTTTCATCTCAACGTAACACCGTGACATCGCTGCATTTTGATTTAAATTTATTCCTGTATTTTATTTCACGTATGTAAAATGCAAATAAGTCCAGGATACCCCTGAGAGAAGGCTACTCTACGCTTCAGGTAACTAGATGCTCTGCAGTGACGAATTCACGTCCATTTATTAGTCTAGCACGTTGAACCTATAGAGCTGCTTAAAAACAAAACGAATCGTATTCAATTTAAAGCTACGCTATAAAAGACTCTTTTTTTGTAATAAGTTCAGATTTTTTCTCGAACACCATCCATACTAATATTATAAATGTGAAAGTGTTGTGTCTGTCTGTCCATCTGTCTGTCTGCTACGCTTTTACAGCCCATCTGTTCAACCGATTTGGATGAAATTTGGTACAGGGATAGGATGTATCCCGGGGAAGGACATAGGCTACTTTTTATCCCGGAAAATTAAAGAGTTCCCGCGGGAATCAAAAAACTTTAATCCACGCGGACGAAGTCGCGGGCATCATCTAGTTTATAATATATCTTTTAAACAATTTCGGGCGTTTGTACACTTCAAGTCAACTTATTTTATAAGACTTAAATTTATTCATTATTTGCAATTTATTATTGATAAGGCCCATGTAGTGGATGGTTGACCAATAGATGGGCTTAAACACAACTTTAAGAAATTCATCAGTTCTGGCTGGCTGGTAGGAAAGGCATTCCGACCCAGTGGTAGATACACTTGACGGTCCTAAAGCCCTTGCTAGAGGGTATTTGAATTATTCAGAAGCAAGTAGGTACTTCTAAGGCATAACACTGAAACAAACAGAATGCGCAACAGTGTCGGGTTCAACAGCCTAGAAGTTTTGGATAGAAGCAGGCGTTACTTTGCGGAAGTCCATGATAGTTTCTTCATTATCATGAAGAAACTTTTGACGACCTCCGTGGCGCAGTGTGTAGCGCTGTTGCCTTAACGTGCGGAGGTCCCGGGTTCGATCCCCGGCAGGGTCAATTTAGGAATTTATAATTTCTGAATTTTCTCTGGTCTGGCCTGGTGGGAGGCTTCGGCCGTGGCTAGTTACCACCCTACCGGCAAAGACGTGCCGCCAAGCGATTTAGCGTTCCGGTACGACGCCGTGTAGAAACCGAAGGGGTGTGGATTTAATATAACTGCCATGCCCCTAACAGGTTAGCCCGCTACCATCTTAGACTGCATCATCACTTACCAAAAAAAAAAAAAAACTAGAAATTGAATTCGCTATAATCCGTCATAGATTTACCTACTGTGGCGGATTATAGTGAATTAAAAACCTAGTAGGTATCGACGGATCGTTCACAAGTTCTCGTGCCAACACCACACGCAATGCAGAATAACATGATTCATACATCCATACTAATAACATAGATATCAAATCGTACACGCGTACTAACGCGTACACTGTGATGTGTGGTAACATGTGTCAGCTTTGTGTTTAAAATTGAATTGAATTTTTAGAAAAAGATAAAAGATTGTTAATTTATTTAGTGACCGATATTTGACTAATTTGACGTATTCACTAGATTCGTTCTTTGGCGGGATCGCCATATTGGAATAATTTACATAAATACGACAATTTTGACGTTGGAAAGTTAGTCTCCTGTCGGCAGACTCAGCGATTATTGAATACTTTTGTGTTTAGATTGCAATTTGATTTAGAGCTTAGCAGTAGCAACTGCAGCCTGATCAAATGATTAATTTATTGTTGTTGTGATGCTTTGGTCAAGTTTTTATAATTAACTGTTTACATTAAATCTCTCGTGAAACCGCTACACGTTTAACCATTTATTCGTGCACGTTTTAAAGAGAGTACAAACACATTTTATAAGTAATTTTATTATTCACCCACTTCTGGAATTATGCTTACACATGTTTTTAGTGGCATTCTTAAAATGTCGTCGCAAATAAGTTTACAGATTCTATTTAAAATACGTGACTTTTCTACACTAAGACAGTACCGCCCGACCGTCCACCGCATTTTTCACTGGAACTGAGTTTGCGCTGAAAAATTGCAAATTTCTGGCGCGGTGTCGAGAGCAGCGACATGAAGATTTACGCGATGGTCGATAAAACACTCATTACACGGAAGGAAAGTTATTGCCTTATTTATCTGATGCCCACTCGTTAAACTGCAAATGGCCATATTATACATCCAAGTTCCTTAGAGTAGCGATGTAAAACTATAACAACCGTAAAAATCAAAAAATCTATCAAATAACTAATTCTCGATTAATTTTTTTAACAAATAATTTGGAATAAGTTAAAAACATTTTAAAATTTTAATTGCGTAAAACTTAACGCGTAATATTTAAACGTAAGTCCCATCGAGAAATTGATATACAGCATCATTTATAACGAGTACCAAATTATAATTATATTCTTCTGTATGATTGATGGACTAAAGCTGCGATATATTTTTGTTTCACTATTTAACCAAATTCCCATTTTATAAGAAAAGGAGAGGCCATGATAATAATTATGACATTCTTGGAGACTGGTCAGATGTTCTAAGCACGAAGATTATCGTATAAAATAGGCAGGTATGTATGTGATCGAAAACGGAAACCTACTAGACATTTAACAGCATTTGAACATCCAATATTACTATTGTACTTACCTAAGTGCAGATCTAATATTTTCTCAAGTAAAAGTAGCCTGCCACCGTTTCGTGAATTCTATTTCAAACATACGAAAGTAGTTCCCATTTATACCATTATTTTTCGCTTGGTTAAGTATAATATCTTCAAAAAAAGGAAAAGAAACATTTTTTCATTTGGCGCTTTTATACTTAATCAAGCTTAAACAGTGAGTCAACTTTGGGATTCCTATCTCTCAATGCAATTTTTAGCTCCGGATCTATTTTAGTCATTTTATGTTCCGAATCACTCCTCTCTTCATCCGTTAAGTCTGCATACCGATTCGGGCGAACTTTCTGTGATCCTGGCTGGGAATTAATCTCGTTAATGGTCCGTAAAGTTCTCATGAAGTTATTATAATGGTCGCGATAATCCTCTTGTCCCTTATAAGTTTTACCGAACTTTTTTAAAAATTTACTGAACAATTCTGGTCCGTTTCGAAGATTGTATGTTAGGGCATTCAAGTCGTCTGATTCTCCGTTTATATTGATGCTGCAAAATATAGCTACAAGTAATATTTTTACCATCTGCATGTCGGCGAAGAATATGAGTGGCTTCGAAGTTAATGAAATTGACGCGAAAAATGTTATGCTATTAACTTTCTTATCTGCAACAGCGTGAACAATCGACTTTAATGGAAAATTGAAGAAGCTGGTTGGAGATGGCTGAAAAATAAAAGAAAATAAAAAAGGAGGTGAGTCAATACCTTATTTTCACCTATATAATTTCACCTATATAATATAATTAAGTATGTACCATTAGATGAATCGTCACCCTTTAATATCGGTCGTATCGGTTCAGTATAGCCAAATAAAACAGCAAAAAATCACAAAATACTCGAACGGCTTATCCACAATATGGGTCAAAATACACCAAAAAGGCTGAGATAGCGTTTACCTAATGGTCAGCGATTCCGCCCTCTTTCTTGGCTGAGAGGCCTTGAATAGAGGATACCCAACCGGACGCTTTTAAGTGTCATTCTAACATGCTCTGTTAGAGATCTCGGGACATAAAGTGCCTACACAGAATTTATGACTCAAATAAGTATCTATACTATAAATAAAGCTTTCCAATAATGTTTTTAGACTAAGGTTGGGTGGATTTAATACTCTTGCCTAATTTTATTCGATATATACCCAAAAGGCGATATGGGCTTGCTTTCTAAAGTGCCTAACAGGAACCAAAGCAAAGGAAATGATGTGTAACGTCAGCTTTAAGATAGAAAAGCATAGACGCGGGATAACAACAACGGATTTCATGACTAGCTGCTGAGATTCGATTTCAGCACTAGGACGTAAAATTTATTTTTTATCCACTACAAGCTAGCCCTTCACTGCAATCTCACCTGATGGTAAGTAATTATGCAGTCTAAGATGGTAGCGGGCTAACCTGTTAGGGGCATGGCAGTTATATTATACCCATACCCCTTCGGTTTCTACACGGCATCGTACCGGAACGCTAAATCGCTTGGTGGCAAGTCTTTGCCGGTAGAGTGATAACTAGCTACTGCCGGAGCCTCCCACCAGGCCAGACCAGGGAAAATGCAGAAATTATAAATTCCCAAATTGACCCTGCCGGGGATTGAACCCAGGACCTCCGCGCGTTAAGGCAACAGCGCTGCACACTGCGCCACGGAGCGATTCTTAAGGAGGTAAATTCCAAAAAGTTTTTGGAGACATTTCATCGTTGGTATTTACCCTATGTGGTGACAGCAGGGCTAGGCCATTTTTTGCGCGAAGGATCACAGCTCTTCAGCGCAGAAATTAAACCAGCATTCTTATCACAATTCAGTATTTAGTTTAGGCCAGCTACTAGCTATAAGTTTTAATCAGATGTATAGGTATAGCACGTCAGATTGGAGCAAAACGCTTACTTCAGGTGACGACGTCTAAAACGCAGCTCCTATGGGCGTATCGTAGCTCGAACACCTTCATTCATTCATTTGAACCCTAGAGTGAGGATATGACTGTTTGATTTGAATAATCATTAATTCATATGCTCCCTTTATTTAAAAAAATTATGAGTAGACCCCGGGAGGTTCAACTTCGCTTCGCAAGTGTTATTCAACTGAAAGTCAAACCCTGAAAGGTCTTATTTAGTATTCTGTGCCTAAACGATATTATTAAACCTGAACCCGAAGTTTTATTGATCTATTCAATTTCATCCCAAGAGTTCTCACTTAGGTGCGAGACTCAGAAGAGACAAACTAGTTTAAAACTTCATGTTTGTATTCAGAAGTTATCATAAATATCGCGCGTCTTTACTCGAACAAGTTGAACTAACTTCCTATAGGTACTTCTTAGAGTTGTGTTGAATCTAAAATTTCATATAATCAATATCCTACCAAGGAAAAAAGGTTTACATACGAGTATTTATATGCTCCAAGATATATATATATGATGACGACGTCCGCGACTTCCACGGGAACTCCTTAATTTAGCGGTATAAAAAGTAGCCTTTGGTCTTCCCCGGGATCTCTATACCAAACATCAAAATAAATATGTTACATAGACAGACAGAAGGACCAATAGACAGACAGACACACTTTCGTATTTATAATATTAACTAGTTTATGCCCGCGACTTCGTTGGCATCGTTTAAGTTTTTTTATTCCCGCGGGAACTTCATAATTATGCGGGATTAAATGTAACCTATGTCACTCACCAGGTCCTCAACTATGCCCATACCAAAAATTGGCATGGGCATGCCAATCAATTTGATGCGTGATTGGAGGACAAACCAACAAACAAACACACTTTCGCATTTTTAATATTAGTATGATAGTATGGATGTAAAAGGTATGGATTCACAAAGAGTAATTTCTTTCGGACCACATTAGTGACGGTCTCCTACAGAGTCGAATAAATGTGAGCAATTTGCGACAGCGTTTATCACCCAAAGAAAAGGCCTGGCGAAGCCTGAAACTGCCGCCATTTTGCTGGAATTTGAGGATTAATCGAATAAGTCATAGACATCCATTATCTTATTTAGATCTTTTTTCTTATAATGCATAATAACTCATACAATAATATCACTTGCTGGTTTTTGCTAGTACTTTTTGATAGGAATGGCATTCCGAACCATTGGGAGATTCACTTGAAGATTCAAAAGCAAATTAGGTGAAAGTTTATTTGAATAAAAAACACTTTAAAAAAAATTAATTTAATAAAAGTTTGTGTGCAATGCAATTCATATATGGCAGAAGTGAAAGTTCAGAAAAGTAGCCTACGAGAGAATGAAATAAATATAACTTGTATTCTATCTCATTCTCTCGCTAAATCCTATATAGGTATGTTTGTCTCTTTTTGGTGTCGCTTTCTCGATAATTTTTTTCGTTTCGTCGAATTTTCAAGTCACAACGATTCTAAAGAAGTTTCACTTCAAAAATTTGTAATGGAATATTCCAGCTCTGGATTATTTGAAATCCCAATGTAACTTCGTAGACTCAGATGCTAAAACCGATCTTGACAAATTTTGACACAGAAGTTGCTCTCATCTTATACACGAAAATTTCAAACGTTACGTGAGATTCAAAAAATAAATATTCATGCGGACTGAGTCTTGGGCATCAGCTGAGATCAGTTCAATGTCAATTTGTATAAGGTGTTTTTAACAAAATTTTGAGGTACGCAGCTGTCTAGAGTTACAGTTAAAAATATATAGTTTATATTTTGTTTCATTGTTATTACAATTCTGTAGTCTTTACAACAAAAAAATGATCCATTTAATTATTTTCTGATTAAAGACAAAAAATATCTACACAAGCAAAATGTTCAGTTAAAATCTCAGTATCAAATATTTTGGAGCATTTGCATAAGGAAAATATAGGTTACATAAAATTTCACGTTCTCGCAAACATACGTTCCTACAATCGTGAATAACAATTTATCGACTGAAAGCAAATACTTACCTATGTATGTCCATAAATTTCATTATGAAAGTCGCCGACATGTGTTCGAAAACATTTCGGCATGTCTTATCACAACGGAACCGTAAATATTATTTTTAAAACATGTGCAAAGTGGTAAGTTATTTCACTTACTGACTCGTTATTGAAAATTTATGAAAGAAACATAATAGAATTATGCTTGTAGCGTATAAAATGTGTGTTTAGTGTTTAGCATAACCACTGCCAAAAAGCAGAAACTAACGAAGAATAAGGCGAAACGCACGCCCACAAGACGGAGTGAAAACTAGACGCAGTGTATTTCTATTTCCTTTGACATTCGATGAAAACAAAACTCAGGCACTGTATTAAAGCAGCGACATACGCAACAACGCGACGCGATAGTAGTGGCGTTGTCGCGTAGATGCCTAAGTTTGTAATTTTCTATGGAGATGATTCTATGCAGCCTCACGTAATTTTTGTCGCTCGACCAGGACAACGGGTCAGAGAAGACTGAAAATATGCGAGACTTATCTTTTTAAGTCGCCCCGCAATAGAAAATAAATTAAGATGAATTTTAATCGCTATCAAACAAAGATGTTGCGCCTCATCTCGATTCAACGTGCATTGCATATATTCGTAGCATAAATTGTAATATTCGTCATTATTACTCTCTTAGGTAAACGGTATCCGTAATTCATATTAAGGATGATCAAATACATACTTAAATAATTCGTAAAAAAGGAGACATTCGCTATTTTCGGTACAAGAAGTTTTTGGAAACGCTAACATGTAAAACTAGGTTGAATTTATAAGGGAAACTGCCTTAAGCAGTTTGACAGGAGTTTGGAAGGGCCAACACCCTTGGGAACCTCTTTACTGAAGTGTTGTGTCAGTTAAAGGAAGAAAAAATGTAGAGCCCTATAAAACATTAGGTAAGTATCTAAGTAAAATTCCTTGTCAGCTAATTAGTTTTTCCTATCTCGCGAAGCCATAAAGATAAACTCAGTTTCTAACCCAGAACTCTTCAATTATCCAAGATAAAAAGTAAAATTATGTGATACAACATAATATCTCTGTGCCAAATTTCATCAAAAGCGCCAGCTGTCAAGCGCTTGACAATTCGATCGATCGAATGGAAAGAAAATCTCCCACTAGGCACTCTGAATACCTACGAGCCTTCCGCGAAAAAATCTCAGAATTTATTTAAGTATTTAATATCACTTACAAACGTAGCAAAATATCATCCAAAAACTTCCCCTCCAAGCTTCTATACCGTTATAAACCTTAGATAAATCAAATATAAACCTTATACATCCAATGGCCCCCATAAAACCTACGCTGGGGGTCAGAATAAAGGAAAACGTTGATACGTTTACTTAATATGTCCGGCTCGCAACGAATATTATCAATCTTTATTGTAGAGACTTACGGTATAAAGGTGGATTAGTATAGAATTGGATCGATATATCTTTCTTTATCTTCTTTACTAATATTATAAATGCGAAAGTGTGTCTGTCTGTCCGTCCGTCCGTCCGTCTGTCTGCTACGCTTTCACGGTCCATCTATTCAACCGATTTTGATGAAATTTGGTACAAGGATAGGTTATATCCCGGGGAAGGACATAGACTACTTTTTATCCTGGAAAATTAAAGATTTCCCTCGGGAATCATAAAACTTAATCCACGCGGATGAAGTCGCGGGCATCATCTAGTAAAATAATAAATGCGAAAGTGTGTCCGTCTGTCTGTCTGCTACGCTTTCACGGCCCTAGTAGGTACTCAACCGATTTTGATGAAATTTAGTACTGAGATAGTTTACATCCCAGGCACATAGGCTACTTTTTGTCCCGGAAAGTTCCCGCTGGAATAAAGAAAATCAATCCACGCGGACGAAGTCGCTAAATAAAATAATAAGTCCTACCCACAAAACTTATACCATCACCACCATCAAAGCGTCACAGCCCTGGGTGGGCCTTGGCTTAGTCAAGCTAACTGCTCCATTGGAGGTCATCAGAAGCAGCCTCTCTCCAACTCCGAACTCCCGAAACACACATGTACTTTTCCACTCCTTCTCCATTTTCTTCTAAGTCTTCCTCGGCCTCTACGGCCCTCTGGTTTGCTGTCCACCAATTTTTCCGGGGCTCTTGTATCGTCCATGTGTTGCACATGACGTCACCATTGCATTCTTGACAATTTAATGATTTTGTCGACATTCGGCTAGTCAAAAAAATCATAACATCTAAACAAAGTAGTATTCTGATATTCAAATACATATTTTTCAATACAACAGATCAGAAAACGTAGTACAGAAGCGTTAAGTCCTTTGGGAATCTCGTTAGAGAGGTGTCAACGGAGCAAACTCTTGCTACACTATCAGGACTCAAAGTTCTAAATTACTGTTTGCAAATCCTCGGGGATACGAGAGTATATTCCGTCGTGATAACAAATTTTTAACCAATGGGTTATAGCGTTTGTGTGGAAACTGATCATTATAATATTAGGTGTCTACAGCCAGACGGCAAACTTAGTAATTCAGTCTATTTTAAAGCGTTTGTAATGGATTTAATTTTGCAAATACATAATAATATCTTCTATTTGTAATGTAGCTTATTTTGTTATTTATTTTATTTAGTACAGAAAACTTACAGCCACAACAGAGATGGATAGATAAATAAAGAATAAGTATAACGCCAATTACAAGTTTTCACTGATAGAATTTACATGAGAAAAAATAGCTCGCAAATTTAGAAAAATAATATACTACATAGGAAGTAATTAGAAAATAAAAAGCTTATAGTTAAGAATATGAATTAATACAAGAGAAGATAATTTAGACATTATTAAGATTAGGATTACCAGCCAGCAGCAACTACTTCAACGCAGGCTGTGGGAGTCAAATAATTCATTGGCTAGAATTCTACGCATGGAGGTGGCCGTGGTGCAAAAGAGATCTAGCTTAGTATTATTTTTTAACAATTTATTGAATGATAAAGAAGATCTTGGCAAATAGGAGTTCTGATGAAATCTGGTATGCGCAGACGGTGGGCGGAGAATAGAATGGGCACGGGGATGGGTATTGGTAGGCACTTTGAGGGATAACTTTTCAAGAAGCGGTGGACAATCGACTGTGTTATTAGCGATATGGATGAGATACGTTATATCGCTGACATTTCTCCTAACGGTTAAAGGCAGAAGGTATAAGTGAGTACATAAAGCATGATAACTTAGGTTGGGATTTAGATTGAAACTTAAGAAGCCGAACAAATTTTCTCTGGATTCTTTCAATGCGATGAATATACACGTCGTATTGAGGATTCCAGATTTGCGACGCATATTCAAGATTACTCCTCACTAGGGCGCAATAGAGTACTTTAATTGTTTTAAGTTTGGTAAAATCTTTAGTTGACCTGAATAGGAAGCCTAACATCTTAGATGCCTTATTTACAATATGGTCCACATGCTTATCGTATAAGAGCTTACTGTCAATAATAACACACATATCTCAGATATAAGTTCTTAGTTTTTGATTTTATATGAGGATTTGAATACGGAACGCTTACGTGTAAAGGAGATAGGAGATATTATATGACATAAGCTCTCTTTGTAAAACTAGATAGATAAAATATTGGCTTATAGTCTCCATCTCACTAGACCTTCCAAATATTTCTTTTTAAATAGATTTATATACTTAAAACTAATTAAGTGTATTAAAAACTAATTTCCAAAACTAATCTTACCACAAACAACAAGGACTTTTGATTACATGTCGATAGTGCATACTTGCGCTGGAGCTCGTAGGTCTAGGAAGGTCGTGTCTCGGCATAACATGGCGACATCTTTACGAAGTGTCATTTTATAGACCATCAAAGTGTTCGTACAGACACAATCCAATTATACGAGACATGTCGAGTCCGGACAGAAACTTAGAGACATCGCTATCTTCAGATAATAGTACCGTGATAGTTATTGCGTGATAAAATGTTTATTTATTCCCGATAATGTTGTTCTTAATGCAAAAGTTCTTGTTAGATGTACTTTCATAGATAATACCTACTAGACATGGAATGATAATTTATAAAATCAGTACCTACAGGTGTAGTGCGATTTGTATAGGTAGATTGTAATCAAAGTATGTCAAATGGCTAAGTCGAAATGTTTATGCAGGTCATAGATGCTTAGGCGAAAGCTAGACGTGCGGTAAATACTATGGTCTATCATAAATACTGGAAGATCACATTCCGTTGAAGAAATACACTAAAGATCCATCAGAACACTAGATTATACGATCTACAAATACCACGATCCATCAGTAAATACTGATGGACCACAGTATTTACTCAACCTCTGGCCTTTGCCTTACAAATCTAAAACGATGTATGCACGGTTAATTTTAATTTACCAACAACCTCCCAGATATATATTCTATACATGATACTGAACAAAATTTGTTCAACGACTTTTCACATAACTCAATAAATTAACCAAAAAAAATTGTAAGTTTTTGTTGAAAAGTCTGTCAGTTTTTTAACTCTATGGTCAATTTATGTAATGCCTGTTCCACACCTGCGTGATGAAGCGTCGACTACTAACCGCGCAACAATTAATGTCCGAAGTTATCGTTTCTCTTTCGTATTTACAAATTCTTTGGACGTAAATCACTAATATTGGGCTGAGCTATCGTCTGCAGGTTAATAATTTCTTCCTACACTAGCGTTTGTCGTGAACACCAAAAAACTTCTCGCGGCGACAGACGTAAGTGTCGGACAGTCATTAAGTACCTACCATACGCTCACATGATAAGCATGTTGTTTACATGGCAATTTCCCGCGCTTTTTACGGAAGGGCAAAATTACTACCGATCAATCTCTTATTAGTTTATTCACCTACCTACCTACATTCTTCACATCTAACCTAGGTAGGTACTTACAAAACCCTCAACAGTCAACACGAACAGGCTACCTAATGACTCAGATACCTACCAATCTAACCTATCTAACCGCCGCCTAAGCGCCGCGCCGCGCGCCGCCATTCCCTTTATCACGTACCGCGTAGAGTTATTAAAATTTTAGAACAGAAAAATAAATATTTTTATTTTTGTAAAAAAAATTTTCTTTTTTTTATGAATTTTAAAAAGTCGTGGAACAAAAGTTATTTACTTTGGTGCATAGAACTTGCCTGTAGAAGGTTGTTGGTATTTTACAATTAACCCTGCAAAATAGGTAACTTACGAGTTGTTAGACAATCGGGCCTCTTAAATGATGACATATTCTTCTTTGTGCAACGTGGTGCAACGAAAAACAACAAAACACTCGAAAAAAACTAATATTTAATCAAAACTAAACGTGATGGATTTTCTCGTTGCAACCATTTTTATAAGTAATTTAGAGTAATCATAATATTATTTATTCATAAAATATTTAACTTAGTTTTCTTTTTCTTTTTAAAGAAAAATTTCATCTCAACGTCTCAAGGTGTAACAACCCCAATATGGCAGTGTTTGCTAATAAGAACCACAGGTAACGAACCTCCTAAGAGACTTATCTTCGCAGACGCTGTATCTACTGAATGGACGTTGCCCTCTACGTCTACGTGCTTTAATTTTTCTTATTTGAAGTTTGATAAAATTTATCAAAACTTAAAACGAATAATAGAGAAAATAATATAAATTAAAAGTAGATGATTATGGCTGATTTTAAAAACATACTCGTATTATAACTATTACAAATGCGAAAGTGTGTTTGTTTGTTGGTTTGTCATTTTTCGATGGATTAAACGGTTAAATAAAGTAAACAAAAGATATAATTCGATACCACTTTTATTCTCGTAATGGGTAAATAAAAATCAATTTTGTGTCGTGCAGCCATTAGGGGAAGAGAATGGAATTATTATGTAGCTAATAAAACTATAGCAAAGGAAAACGTCAAAATCTATCTAGCAAGATAATGCCAGGTGACTCAAACCTGTCTAGTGTACAATATTGAAAATATTATGAGCCTCTTTTAGATGATGCAACGTCATTGACTAGTGTAGGTACAATATTGAAATATTGTTAGCTTCTTTTAGACGATGCAAGTAAAGAGTTCTTCCAGTAAGCTATCCAATAACCGAACCTACCGTATAATGAGAAAAGTATCGGTTATCGATTTATCTTCCTATCACTGCACAACGTAATAGCTCACTCCAGCGTTTAACGTGGCTAGTGATTTTTAAAATCGAGCAACATAATTTTTTGTGAAAATATGCAACTTTTACGTTTCATTTTCTAGTCTCCTATTAAGAGTATATTCAAAATTCGCACTTCTATTCTAATAGCGTATCAGTCGTTTTCTTAGTGCAAAACATACTTCAGCAAGAATTTTTGTTTCTGGAGGACACAAGGCCCGAGTGTGTTTAAAGACCCCAGACTACCGAGACAGGACAAAACTTGCTTCCCATAAGATGCCAACATTACTCGCGGACTTTTATCCTGTGCTGCCTGTACTCTGTAGTTTGTTTTCACCCTCTAGCTCACATCTCTAGCTAAGTAGGTTGAGTTTGAGTTTATTCTAAAAGCTAAGATTATTATGGTAGCTATTCTTTTACCCCTATGTGAGTTTTAAATTAAATACCAAGTAGCAAATATTAAATTTCTTCTGAACATACATAATTCAGTCATATTAAGAGGTGCATGCTCAGAGACCCATGCCTCCTGACTATAAGGATGAAATCTTCTGGAGTCTATCACTGCTAGTCTGGGACAGAACATGGCACTATATTAAAGTTATTGCGGCATCATAGCGTACAATACGTTATTTTTAATTATCACTAGTGGTTCGCCCCGAACTGAGACCTCGCGGCGCCATCTATTGACATAAATGTGAGGTTCTGTTAAAAATACTGAAGCTCATTAAAAATTAAAAATAATTCCATTTCCTTACAATATTTATTTAATTTTAGTATTTGTTGTTCAAGTACAGGATATAATTCAAATAATTGACCAAGTTTCAGGCTCAGCCTTTCAGAAAATTTAGAGTTCTGAGGTCAACTTTGGACGTTAGAAAATCTCCACTTTGAAAGCCCACATTTCATCAATTTTGGGGGAAAAATTAAAAAATATATATTTTACGACTCCATTCCTAATTATCTTTAAAATGATATACCGCAACCCTATGTGACTTTATAAAAAATATTTTACTTCGCATTCGCTTATATGAGAGCACCCCTGGAATAAAGATTTTTATAACTTTTTAAGCCATATTCGGCGGGAGGCCATTGGTTTACATATTTTATGTAAAGCTGAAGTAATTACGTTCAGTAATTCAGAAGTTATAATGCTCTGACAGACGGACGGACGGACGGTTGGACGGACGGACGGTTGGACGGACGGACGGACGGACGGACGGTTGGACGGACGGACAAGTGCAAATTCACTCAAGTAGACTCAGAGACCTTCGCTTCGCTCGGTCAAAAATACATGTCAAATAATGTTACGGTTTTGGTGGGTAGTACTGCGAAAAACCACGTAGGTTTAAATTGCGTGCTCTTCCGTGAACATATAAAAAATACGTATCTAATAATTATATCCACAGTAACATTCATCAATATCGTGATCAATATTTGTGGGCACTTTCAATACGCACGAAAGACCAGCGAAGCCGTATCTAATGAACGAGCCGGCCAATCCTAATGGGTCCATTCGAAATATAGCGGCGACGAATAATGGCTCGGGAGATTTTATCCGAAACGAGATTGCTTTACTTCAATATCATCGCTCTCCAGCCTAAAGTAATCAGAGAGTAATCGATTTACATTATTATTTCACTGCTTTTTTAGAGTTCCGTGCACCCAAAAAATGCCAGCGAGGCCATAAATTACTAAGCCTCCGCTATCCGTCCGTCCATGCGTCCGTCTGTCTGTCACCGGGCTGTATCTCATGAACCGTAATATTAATATTACCGTGGTAATATAGACGGCTGAAATTTTCACAGTGTGTAATTTATATTGCTGTAACAAAGGTACGCTACGCGGGTAGGCTGTTAACTAATCACGACATGAGATAGTTTAGAAAAAATAAATTCTACCTGCGGAGAATCGAACCAAGGAGCTCCCACTCATAAAACCACAGTGCTCACAACTGCGCCAGATATTTAGTCTACCTCATTCACCAATAGACGTTAACTGCTAGATACAAGCCTCTAGTACTCGTAAAGTCTTCCACATGTCTGGATCTAGCAGCGATTCTGAGTGACCTTACGGAACCGGCTTAAGCCAGTCAGAAAAGCAAAACGCTGTTTCCGCGTGGGTAGACGTCGCATAGCGTCGGCTGGGGCAGGCGGCGACTTTTTCCCTCATAATACCATATTACATAAAGCTTTTTCTGATCGGCTCAAGCCGGTTCCGCATCAATATGTATATATATCAATATACATCATTATGTACGACTTTTCCTATGTGCATGATGTAATTACCTATAAATTGAATTGCTTATTACCTATTGCCTAAGCCATTCAACATTTTGTATACCTACTACTTGTAATTCTGTTGGTAGTTCAAATAAAATAAATTCAAATTCAAATTCAATCAATACACGTGGGAAGGTATGAGACCATTTAGTTAGCGAAACCTACTATGTCGGAACCCTATGTTATCACTGACAACACTACATTACATTGTTGTCTTCAGGCACTCAGAAATTTTGGACGAGAAGACTACTGTAACTCGTACTACTATAAATTTCTAATGTTTAATTTATCTATCACAATACCACAGAATATGTAACGTGAGTTTAAGTTTTAAACCACTAGTAAAAGATAAGGCAAACAACATGAGCGTTCTAATATTTAGTAGCGCTATTTTGAGCTACGATAAAATCCAGTCTCTCAAACCACACACACTACTAAATAATGACTAGAACTCGTCTACCCTAATTTCTCTTAGCATGGAACTTCTAGAGGCATATACTCTATCTTACATGATCTAGTTACTGAATTCTATATCAGTTTAATAAATAATGTGTATAGGTTGGTACTTATTCTATCGGATGTCGACGACGACAACGATGACTAGATATTATACTTTCTATGATACTTTCTCCAATTTGTTTTAGCTGACTGTAGGCATTATATAGATATAAACCAACAAAAAAAAGGACAGTATGGTATAAACCCGAGATGAGTCTATAATAATAGTAAAAAATTTCTTTTGCAGGTAATATCGCAGTCAAGAGTTAAGTCAACAAAAAAAGTACCTTATGACAATATCAGTAAATAGTGATACGTAAGTCTTTTTGCCAAAAAAATCATTAGAAAATAAACAGCGTCAATTTGTGGCCAATACATTATCGGGAAAATACGATCATAAAACAAAAGAACAGTAAAGCAGTATCTTATGAACAAGTGGACTGATCCTTTGTAGCTATTCGCGATATGGCGTCGACGAATAATGGATTGGACGATCTTATCCGAAACGAAATTGCTAAACTTCGATATAATCACCACAAAGCTAGATGCTTAGGATTTATGTGTGTGAATAAAATAATGTTTTTACTACTCATGCAGGGTCTGTTATTATTCTTAGTAATTGTCAGTCTGCAATCAAAGGGGGTGCATCTGCGTCTCAATTCTCAACCGATGGAAGCGCATTATAGCTGGATATTTAAGGAGTTCCACACAGTAACTAGAAAGTAGCTCTAAATAAACAAACCAACTCTATTATGGAGACATTTAGAAAATATAAGCGATCAAATTCTATTATACCAGTTATTATACCATTTTGGGATAAAAATGCATCAGCGCAAATTACAATAAAATACGTGGTCGTGACTATAGGCCATATTCCGGACGATTAAAGCTGTAATCGGTATTGTGTATGGTAATAATATCATATCGTCTTGTTTTATTTTTGAAAATGTTACATCTAGCTAGTAATATTTTACTTAATTTATTGGACAAGGCATGTTGACTTATTTTTTGCGTTAAAAAAATGGGCCAGCCGACGTAATTAATCAAATCAAATCAAATCAAATCAAATGTTTTTTATTCAAATAAACTATTACAAGTACTTTGAATCGTCAAGTGAATCTACCACTGGTTCGGAATGACATTCCTACCAAGAAGAACCAGCAAGAAACTCGGTGGTTGCTCTTTTTAAATAATTCATTTACAATTATTATATCAATGTGTACATAACCTATGTGTGTGTAACCGAGGTAAAATTATAATAATATATTTTTGCAAAGAAAGAAAGTTAAACAAAAGAAACTAAGAAATTTATGATCGTGTTAATCTGGCAAATAAAGAACACATAAAAGAAGCTATAAAATATTATTACACCATAATGTGGAGCGTAAAAGCATCAGAGAAGAAATATTTTATCGAAAAATGAGTCATTTTGTAGGGTATTACTACTAAATAATGGATGAAGAGCTCGAATCGTCGTTGTCAACCAATAGATCCGCTGCTGAACAAAGATATCTTGTAGAGAATCCTGGATCCAGCGGCTCCATGCCACTCACTTGATTTCGTTCGTCCACATTGTGGGAGAACTGTCAACGATACGATTTCCAGTGTGAGGTCCTCATTCTAGCACATTCGGACCCCGTCTATATTCAATTCATCAAAAACTATGACACGCTCAATGCCACCACTTCAGGATTCAACCCAATAGCCGTTGGTCGCGCTAGTTCTTCCACGAGTTTCCTCATGCTGCATGATGATGCAGTCTAAGATGTTAGCGGGCTAACCGGTTAGGGGTATGGCAGTTAAATTAAACCCATACTCCTAATCGATCCTTACCTATCACGATACCTATTGTACAGGCCTGACAATAGATGGCGCTGTACGCAATTAAATCGTGCTAACGAATGGTGATTGTCAGTTAGTATAAGTAAACGGCATGTATTGATAAATAGAGGAACCTATGGAAGTGAACCAGTGTTTCATTAATTAGTACACCCTTCTAAGTCGTGAAGTGTACATAAGTTTTGTTCCTGCGAACCGGATATATACGGCCAAATAGGGTTGTCGGTTTGTATAAACTAGTCGGCATCGACGTGGTGGCGGATTGTCATTGATGGTGTCAACCCTGGAGATTGGAGCCGGGGGTTTCAGCCTGAAGTTGAAGACCAGGCTGTGACGTCAGCGGCCAGTGGTGGAGCGAGAGGGAAGATCAACCGAGGACGTCACGAGGACCCGATGACAACACCATCCGACCAGGAGTGCGAAGTTGGTGCGGAATACAGTGAGTGAAGTGTGCTGTGATAAATTGTGAGTACTTTATATTTATTTATCAAGCCAATTTGGACCTTCAGTCAAGGCAGAAAATTCAAGCAAAATTGGACCTTAAGTCAAAGAAGAAAATAACTTTAACAAATTAAAGATAGTGCATGGACATAGACTAATTCTCGAAGAAAAGTGAAGTGACGGGGAATCCATGCCCAAATTTCGTCTATGTCCCAAATTCTCAAACACTTAGAAAATTTCGGTAAATCGGAACATAGAATTATTTCATCAATTTGGACTTGTAATTTTTTCACGAATGAACTTTAACATAGAATTATTTGCATCGATTTTGGACTTGTGTTTTTTTCAAGAACGAACTTTAACAAATTGTGTTTACTTTAAGTCTTTTAAGTTTATTTTTTTATGTTTGTGTCATTATACTTAGTTTGAGTAATTTGCTTTCTTTTAGTCAAAATATCACATATTTAACAAGATGGAAGTTTTCGATAAACTTCAGGAGAATACTAAGGAACTTATCTATAAAAGTAGAGTTACCTTTAAAAAATCTCCTAAAGATAGAATTACGGTCTCATATGTAGAGACATATGTAGGGTGCGAACAGTCTAGCCCTGCGATGGCCAACACGCCTGCCCAGCGCGGCCATTATGGGCAAAACCTTGCATGGATAGATACACAAGGCCAAGGCCCCTAGTCCCCGGCGGCCCCGCTATTCCTGGCTCTGGCAGCGGCCATGGTAACGGCGGGGCAGGGGGTGCGAAGAATCTCCGGCAGAGATTCCGCTGCCAACCCCGACGACTAGACCTGGCAACATATAACGCACGCACTTTGAGGACCGACGAGAAGATCATCGAGCTGGAAGAAGCAGTAAGCAAGTTGCGTTGGGATATTATAGGATTGTCTGAAGTCCGAAGAGAGGGGGAGGACTCGATAATCCTGAAATCCGGCAACTTGTTTTACTACCGGGAGGGCGACCAGCAGTCCCAGGGTGGTGTCGGATTCATCGTCCACAAGTCCCTCGTCAATAATGTTGTTCAAGTCGAGAGTGTGTCGAGCAGGGTAGCGTACCTTATACTCAGAATTACCAAACGGTATTCGCTGAAGGTCATACAGGTATACGCACCGACATCGGCACAACCCGACGAGGAGGTGGAGGTTTTGTATGAGGATATCTCAAGAGCCATACATACCTCTAGATCCTACTACAATGTTGTGATGGGGGATTTCAACGCAAGGCTGGGTGAACGAAGCGGTGCAGAGGTGAGAGTGGGGCAATTTGGATATGGGCGGAGAAACCACAGAGGCCAAATGCTGGCCGACTTCATGGAGAGGGAGGGCCTCTTTATGATGAACTCCTTCTTCAGGAAGCCTCCACACAGAAAGTGGACTTGGATAAGCCCTGATGGTTCCACGAGAAATGAGATTGACTTCATCATGTCGACCAGGCGGAAAATATTCAATGATGTCTCTGTGATCAACAGGGTAAAAACCGGAAGTGATCACCGCATGGTAAGAGGCACATTGAATCTTAACATCAAGCTGGAAAGGGCCAGACTGGTGAAGTCTACTCTCCGACCTTCTCGTGCTCAAATTCAAAACCCCGAAAGCTTTCAACTGGAACTGCAGAACCGGTTCGAATGCCTAGCAGATTGCGAGTCTGTGGACGATCTAAACAACAGGCTGGTGGAAACTGTCCAGACGGTAGGGTCCAAATTCTTTAAGACCCACCGTCCAAATAGAACTAAAATGTTTTCAGACCACACTCTCAAACTCATGGATGAGAGAGCAGAGATGGGACTACAGTCTTCAGCAGACGCGTCTGCTTACCGGCAGATTAATAGACAGATCTCTAAAGCGCAAACGCGCGACTTGCGAAACTTCAATACTAAATACATTAAAGATACCATTGAGCGTAACAAGGGCTCTAAAGTATTCGCAAGAGATCTGTCTATCGGACAGAGCCAGCTGACGCGACTAAAAACTGATGATGGTAGTCTCATCTCATCCAAACCTGAGATCTTGGGAGAGGTGGAAAAGTTCTATGGACAGTTATATACCACAACACAAAAGCCTGTTGAGGATTTGGCTAGAGATCCCAGAGCCAGATTGACCCGACACTATACGGAAGATATCCCGGACGTCAGCCTCTACGAGATTAGTATGGCTCTCAAGCAACTCAAGAACAACAAGGCGCCAGGTGAGGACGGAATCACAGCAGAACTCCTGAAAGCGGGTGGAAAACCGATACTTAAGGTCCTTCAGCGATTGTTCAATTCCGTCATTCACGAGGGCTTAACGCCACAGGCATGGCACAGGAGCGTGGTGGTTCTGTTCTTCAAAAAGGGAGACAATACCTTGCTGAAGAATTACAGACCCATCTCGCTGCTCAGCCATGTCTATAAGTTGTTCTCGAGAGTCATAACGAATCGTCTCGCTCGTAGGTTCGACGACTTCCAGCCTCCCGAACAAGCCGGATTCCGAAAAGGCTTTAGTACCATAGACCACATTCACACGCTGCGGCAGATTATACAGAAGACTGAAGAGTATAACCGGCCACTATGCTTAGCGTTTGTGGACTATGAGAAAGCCTTCGATTCGGTGGAAACTTGGGCTGTATTGAGGTCACTGCAGAGATGCCGGATAGACTACCGGTATATCCAAGTGTTGAAGTGTTTGTACGAAAACGCCACAATGTCAGTTCGTATACAGGACCAGGCTACAAGGCCAATCCAACTGCAGCGGGGAGTGCGACAGGGAGATGTAATCTCCCCGAAGCTCTTTACCGCTGCGTTGGAAGATGTCTTTAAGCTTCTGGATTGGAACGGATTTGGCATCAACATCAATGGCGAGTACATCACTCACCTTCGGTTTGCCGATGATATAGTCATCATGGCAGAGACTCTGGGTGACCTTAATGCAATGCTCAATGACCTCAGCAGAGTTTCCCAACAGGTGGGCCTTAAAATGAACATGAGTAAGACGAAAATCATGTCTAATGCTCATGTTCCGCTCCACCCAGTAATCGTTGGGAGCTCTGCACTCGAAATTTTAGACGAGTACATATACCTGGGACACATGGTCCAGCTAGGTAGGTCCAATTTCGAGAAAGAGGTGAGCCGCCGAATCCAACTCGGCTGGGCAGCGTTCGGGAAGCTTCGAGATGTCTTCTCGTCCAAGATTCCTCAGTGCCTGAAGACAAAAGTCTTCGAACAGTGCGTGTTGCCAGTGATGACATACGGTTGCGAGACTTGGTCGCTAACTATGGGCCTCATAAGAAAGCTCAGGGTTACTCAGCGGGCGATGGAGAGAGCAATGCTCGGGGTTTCTTTGCGCGATCAAATCAGAAATGAGGAGATCCGCAGAAGAACTAAAGTAACCGACATTGCTCGACGTGTTGCGAAGCTGAAGTGGCAATGGGCGGGGCACATAGTTAGAAGAACCGATAGACGCTGGGGTCCCAAAGTGCTGGAGTGGCGACCACGCACGGGAAAGCGCAGCGTTGGTAGACCCCCTACTCGCTGGACAGACGACATCAGGCGAGGAGCCGCTGGTTCCAGGCGGCGCAAGACCGTGGCGTGTGGAAATCCATGCAAGAGGCCTATGTCCAGCAGTGGACGTCTATCGGTTGATGATGATGATGATGATGTAGAGACACGTCTAGAGTCATTAGAAAGTCATTGGCAATCCTTTATTGACACACATAAACAAATAATAACAGAAGTGAGTAAAAAAGAATTAGAAGCGTCTAATTATGTTGTAAATTCAATATATGATAGAGCAGAAGAAATTTATCTAGAGTATAAAACCGAGTTAAAAGAAATATTGTTAAAGTTACAAGGCAAAGGTAAAGCGTCGGTAGAGTCAGTTAGTTTGTCAAGTGAAGATAAAAAATCTAAGTACTTTGTTAAATTACCTGAAATTTCAATACCAAAGTTTTCGGGAAAGTACACTGAGTGGACAAGTTTTAGAGATCTCTTTACTTCATTGATACACAATAATGCTAAATTAGATGATGTTCAGAAACTACATTATCTCAAGAGTCATTTGTCTGGAGAACCAGAGCAACTTCTAAGGCATGTTCCCATTACTGATAAAAATTATAATGTTTGCTGGACTCAGTTAATCAATCGTTATGATAATAAAAAATATTTGTCTAACAACATTTTACGGCGTTTAATGAGTCAGAAATCGTTGCAAAATGAATCGTCTAGCGCTATTAGAGAATTATTGGACAATATGAATGAATGTCTAAGTGCTCTACAAAATATAGAGATAGACATTAGCAACTGGGACGTCATTATTATTTACATAATGAGTCAAAGGCTTGATCCTGAGTCCAGAAAGCAATGGGAATCAAAGGCAAACGATTCTGAAGGATTACCCACTTTGTCCGAGTTCAGAGAGTTTCTGGAACATAAATTTAGAGCTTTGGAATTTTTAGACGCTAAGCCTAAGACTACTCATAGAGTCAATGTTGTTTCTCATGTAGCAAACACTAGTGGTTCTAGTGTATCCAATCAGTCCAATTTTAGCTGTCAATATTGTAAAGGTAATCATAAACTAATGAATTGTAAAGAGTTTGCGAAGGCGGATTATAACACACGTCATAGCTTTGTCCGAACTAATAGGCTGTGTTTTAACTGTTTAGGCATAAATCATTCCGTCTTTTCCTGCCGTCAATCTTCTAGATGCAGAATCTGTAGACGGAAACATTTCTCTCTACTTCACCCCCCAGGAATAGAGAATGTAGAGCCGGAGAAAGTAGAGTCGAGTGATAATGGTGCAGTTGTTTCTTCGGCAACTACATCACAAAATGAAGTAATTACCTGTTTCTCAAATGTTCATAGTCAAGTCCTCTTGGCTACAGCTCTTGTTGAGGTAGAGTCGAGAATAGGTGGTGCTGACTTAGTTGTTAGATGTTTGTTGGATCAAGGCTCAATGGCTTCTTTAACAACGGAGTCTGCCGTCCAAGCTTTAGGACTGAAGAAAATTCCCAACAAGATCTACATCTCAGGAGTCGGTAACCGGGATGAGTCTTTAGCTTCCATGTCGATGGTAGAACTCAAGTTAAAATCTATCCATAATCCTCAATACACTTTGGTTGTCAAAGCACATGTGCTTAGCAAACTGACATCTTTTCTTCCCTCAAAGAAGGTAGACGTACAGTTGTGGCCAGAACTAACTAAGTTGAAGTTAGCTGACCCGAAGTTTGACATACCAAATAAAATAGATTTGTTACTTGGCGCAGAAGTATATGGCCAGATTATAGTTGAAGGCATTATCAAAGGTCCTCTCGGGTGCCCTGTAGCCCAGAACACTCAGTTGGGATGGATCTTATCTGGTCAGATTCAGTCAGATCCTCAAAAATCTGACTCGTGCCAAGAAAACAGTGTCATTATCAGTATGCACACCCAGACTAATGATAACGATTTTTTGCGAAAATTCTGGGAGCTAGAATCGGATGATGTTTCAGCTAAGAGGAATATGCAGACTGATGATGAACGGAGATGCGAAGAGATATTTACTAACACCGTGACCAGAGATGAGCACGGGCGTTATGTAGTGAAGCTTCCTTTTCGAGAAGACAACCCATCCTGTAAGCAAGGAAATTTTAGAGATATTGCACTTAAGAGGCTCTGTCAGTTAGAAAGGAGATTATCAAAGAATCCAGATTTAAAAGAACAGTATGCAGAAGTAATTAAAGAATACTTGCAACTTAATCACATGGAGCTAGTTCCTGAAGATCAGCGAGAAAGGTTGGATGTTGTGTATTTGCCACACCATGCCGTAGTACGTAAGGATAAGGTGACGTCGCGAGTAAGGATTGTTTTTGACGCCTCCTGCTCTGGTACGAACGGCGTGAGTTTAAACAATGAGCTCTTAGTTGGTCCAGTTCTGCAGCATACCTTGAGACATATTGTTATGCGATGGCGAATGCATCCCGTCTGTCTAATAGCGGACATCGTTAAAATGTACCGACAAGTAAAGGTAGCACTCACGGATGCGGATGAATTTCAGCGAATCTTGTGGCGTGATGAATCTGGAACAATACAACATTACAGAATGTTACGTGTTACATTTGGAACTGCCTCCGCACCTTACCTTGCAGTCAGAGTCCTACAGCAAGTAGCTCACGATGAAGGCGGAGAAAATGCAGCTGCTGTGGAAAGAATCCTGCAAGATTTCTATATGGACGATCTCATGACGGGCTGCCAAACGGTTGAAGAGTGCCTGAAAATAAAAAACGATATTAGTAACATATTAAAGAAAGGAGGATTCGAATTACAGAAATGGGCAAGCAATAGCAAGGAGTTTATGGAGAAGATAGGAAAGGAAACTGGAGAAAAGGAAGCAAAGTTAGAAATAGGAACAGGAAAAGAAGCAGAAGCTATTCAGAAAGTTTTAGGACTTACCTGGAATAGTAGCACTGATGAGTTTGAATACAGTGTCAAACTCCCACCTATAGAGGTTCCCGTAACAAAGAGAAAGGTAATTTCTAATATTTCTCGGTTGTTCGATCCCTTAGGTTGGATCGCTCCAACAATAATAACCTCAAAGATTTTTATCCAAAAACTTTGGATGTCAGGTATTGATTGGGATCAAGAACTGCCTCCCCAATTGTTACAGGATTGGCTTACTTACCGGTCTGATCTTACACGGCTGACAAATTTCCGTATCCCTCGGTGGATTCACACAAGTGCTGACGATAAAGAAGTAGAGCTGCACGGATTTAGTGATGCGTCGAACGATGCCTATGCTGCAGTGATATACGTCCGCATTATAGATAAAAATCATGGAGTACATGTGAATCTAGTCACGTCCAAGACCAAGGTATCGCCCATCAAACAAGTCTCCATCCCGCGCTTGGAGCTGTGCGGAGCGCAGCTTCTCGCCAAGTTGCTGTTGGAAGTTTCGGAGACGTTGGAGATTCCCAAGTAAAGAATCCATGCTTGGACTGACTCTTCCGTAGTGCTTGCGTGGCTCAGCAGTCACCCAAGTAAATGGAAAACCTTTGTTGCCAATCGTGTTTCAGACATTTTGACAGCTTTGGATCGGCATCAATGGGCACATGTTCGGTCAAAGGATAACCCTGCCGATTGCGCATCCAGAGGTGTCAAAGACTATGAAAATTTAAGTTTGTGGAAGCATGGTCCCTCTTGGCTTAGTGAAGTTAAAATAAATTACAGTCCACATGAAGAATGCCAAGATACCAAATTGGAAGAAAGAAGCAAAAGGATTTGCCATGCTATACAGAAGGTGGAGCTGCACGAGGAATTCTTTACTAGATACTCCACGCTTCGAAAACTTGTCAGAGCTGTTGCTTACATGAGGAGATTCGTAACGTGGTTGAGATCCCGAAGCACCGCTTTCAACTCTTACCTAACGGGTCAAGAGTTGGAAGAGGCATTGAAGGTTTGTATCAGATACTTTCAAAGAGAGTCCTTCGATATTGAAGGTATCTCCAAATCTGACACAAAGAAAGGCAAACTCAATTCTCTCAACCCGTTTTTAGACAGTGAAGGTTTGATCCGAATAGGAGGACGGTTGCAAAATGGGTGGGGTGCAAGTGGCCCAATCTCCACCTTAGTGGCCAAAGTCAACCTCACCTGCACGTGGTGCACCCTGCTAATTAACAAACGAGGCTCTGACGTCCCCAGTCCCCCCCCGGGTTGCTGTGACTGATACCGCACGGCATAATCTTGATGGTATCCCCGCTTTGTGGTAGGATTCTATCTCGGATCCGCCTGGCTAGCGACCACACTCCAGTCGTAATCAGCCGCAAAGCATTCCATGCGTTCCGGCTGCGAGCTGGAGAGCCAGTCCCCCCCCCTCGAATAGTGCAATGTGGGTGGTCTTTGGGTCCGTAGTGGGGCAGAAGTCCTTCTCGCTTGCGTAGGCGTGATATATTGGCGCGGGGTCCAGGGAGACCCGATGAAACGGTGGTCCGCTGGCCGCCCGTCGGTCCGTAGGGGACCCGAACCTAGGATGTCCCGTCTTAGGAGGCTGTCCCGCCACCGACGAAAAAAGCCCGGTGAATGACCGGAGTGCCGGAGTGGGAGACCGGAGTGGAACCCGCCGGTCATTCAGCGGATCGGATTGGGGGCCCTTCCGTCCCCCGTACCAGTAACTCACACCACCTGTGCAACCGAGGGCGGCTGGTTCCTCTTCTTTGACCTGGTGACCACCAGCAATGCACGGTTCGTTCGTCCCCCTTTGATTTACCCCCATTAATAATGAAATTTAAAAGTAGAAAGAAACGTTCTACAGCGGCGCCTCGTTCCACACTCTGTGTGAACTTTTGTAACATCAGAGGCTTACACTCCAACCTTAACGCCGTTCATCACCATCTTGAAACGGTAAAACCCGCCTTACTCTTTCTGACTGAGACCCAGATTTCACTTCCTGACGATACATCATATCTGAACTACCCTGGATACAAACTAGAACATGCATTTTCGCCGCGAGCAGGTGTGTGCGTGTTCATCAGAGGAGACATTTGTGGTCAACGATTGCATAGACTTGAGGTCGGGGATCTGTCCTTTCTCTGGTTGCGCGTGGATTACGGCGGTCAAACCCGGGTCTACGCGTGCCTGTACAGATCCCATAGCGGTAACGCTGAAACGGATCGACTTTTCGAGCACATCCAACTAGCGATAGATTATGTGCTAGAGCATATCCCCTCCGCGGAGGTGGTGATCCTAGGGGACTTCAACGCCCACCATGTGGAATGGCTAGGATCGCGTATCACCGATCACGCGGGAAGGGCTGCTCACAACTTCGTCCTGGCATATGACCTCACTCAACTAGTGTCTGTACCAACTAGGATACCCGATATCGCTGATCACACTCCATCAATTTTGGATCTTTTCCTCACCACTCACCCTACCGGCTACCAGGTGGTCGTCGATGCTCCCTTGGGATCATCTGATCACTGCCTGGTACAGACATCCGTGCAACTTCCATCCACCGTTCGCACCCCTGTGGCCGGTACCCGTCGAGTGTGGCACTACAAGTCAGCGGATTGGGATGGACTACGTGAGTTTTACGCCTCGTATCCCTGGGCGCAGCTTTGCTTTTCGGATGACGACTCTAACACCTGTGCTGAAGCCGTAGCCGACGTTATACTCCAGGGTATGAAATGTTACATTCCCAACTCATTAATACCCATTGGAGAACGTGCTAAGAAGTGGTTCAATGGGATGTGCAACAAAGCTAACAGCCGAAAACACAGTTCCTACCAATCTTGGTCTTCAGCACAAAGTAATAATGATCCTAACGTAGTTAATCTGAAGAAGAGTTATAATGCTGCCTCCAGATCATATAAAAATGCCATAGCCAGGGCAAAGTTCCTGCACATTGACAGAATTGGACACAGGCTTGTCACATTACCTTCTGGCACCCGTGCATTCTGGTCCCTATCCAAAGCCATACAGGGCAACTTCTGTCGCTCAACCTTTCCACCTCTACGAAAACCGGACGATACGCTGGCCCACACCGCCAAGGAGAAAGCAGATATCTTGGGCGCTCTCTTCGCTGGTAACTCGACACTTGATGACGGAGGGAGAACACCGCCAACCATCCCGCGGTGTCAAAGTTCGCTCAGTGACATTCGCTTCACTCAGAGCGCTGTGCGTAAAACGCTTCTCTCTCTCGACGTCAATAAGGCGAGCGGGCCTGACGGTATCCCTGCCGTAGTGCTTAAAATGTGTGCTCCCGAGTTGACTCCGGTATTAACGCGTCTGTTTCGGCGGTCTTACTCCTCCGGCACTGTTCCGTCTTCGTGGAAGACTGCCTTAGTCCACCCTATTCCAAAGAAGGGCGATCATTCAGACCCATCGAACTACAGGCCTATTGCGATAACCTCCCTGCTCTCTAAAGTTATGGAGCATATAATTAACACCCAAATGCTTCAGTACCTGGAAGAGCACCAGCTGATTAGTGATCGTCAGTATGGTTTTCGCCACGGTCGATCAGCTGGTGATCTCCTAGCTTACCTTACTCACCGCTGGGCGGAGGCAATCGACAGCAAGGGAGAAGCTTTGGCGGTCAGCCTGGATATTGCTAAGGCCTTTGATCGGGTTTGGCATAGGGCACTTCTGTCCAAATTACCTTCTTACGGACTCCCCGAGAAGCTGTGTGATTGGATCGCCAGTTTTTTGAACGGGCGCAGCATCAAAGTCGCAGTCGACGGTTTTTGCTCTGAATTGAAGCCCATCAATGCTGGCGTTCCGCAAGGATCTGTGCTCTCACCCACGCTGTTCATACTGCATATTAATGACATGTTACGTAGTAACAATGTTCATTGCTACGCGGACGACAGTACGGGTGATGCCTTATATAAAGGTCGTGCCCAGCTTTCTCGCGCTCAGCTGGAGGAGTGTAGAAGTACGCTTGTGTCGAACATCGAGTCTTGTCTCGACCAAGTATCACAGTGGGGCTTACAAAATATTGTACACTTCAACCCCACCAAGACACAAGTATGCGCGTTTTCGGCAAAAAAGACCCCCTTTACCACCTCTGTTCTCTTCCAGAATACTCCCCTGACTCCATCTAACAGCATTGGGATCCTCGGTGTTAATATATCGAATGAAGTCCAGTTCCGCGAACATCTGGAAGGTAAAGCCAAACTAGCCTCCAAAAAAC
This sequence comes from Erebia aethiops, assembly GCA_923060345.2. NCBI lineage: Eukaryota > Metazoa > Arthropoda > Insecta > Lepidoptera > Nymphalidae > Erebia > Erebia aethiops. The sequence goes on from OV281082.1 coordinate 22,919,254, forward strand.
TCGGGGTGCTCAACAGAGCGAAAAGATACTTTGCGCCTAAACACAGGCTTCTGCTGTATAAAGCGCAAGTTCGGCCCCACATGGAGTATTGCTCTCACCTCTGGGCCGGAGCACCCCAGTACCAGCTCCTTCCACTTGACCGGATACAAAGGCGGGCAGTTCGACTCGTAGATGATCCCAAAATTACTTGCTCGTTGGAGTCCCTAGAGCACCGAAGAGACGTTAGTTCTCTTTGTGGGTTCTATCGTCTCTACAATGGGGAGTGTTCTGAGGAGTTATTCAATCTAATACCACCTTCCGTGTTCTCCAGTCGCACCCTACGTCGCAGAAACAAATTTCATCCTCACCACCTGGATGCCTGGTCCTCATCCACCACCCGTTATTCCAGGTCTTTTCTGCCACGTACCCGCAAATTGTGGAACCAGCTTCCATCTACTGTGTTCCCTCATGATTATAATATGGGGCTCTTCAAAGGGCGGATAAACAAATATCTTAAAAGCCAGCAACGCATTGGCGGTTCCTCTGGTGCTGCAAATGTTCATGGGCGGCGGTAATCACTTACCATCAGGTGACCCGTCTGCTCGTTTGCTCGCTATATATATAATAAAAAAAAAAAAAAAAAAAATGCTGAGTTAAGCGAAGATAGAGAGCATCCCATCATAATTCCACGCGGCTCACATTTTGCAAGGCTTCTCGTCGCTGATGCCCACGAAAGAACATTGCACGGAGGACCTCAGCTGATGCTGAATTATATTAGGTCAAAGTATTGGATAGTTGACGCCAAGAATTTAGTCAAGTCACATGTTCGTAAATGCGTTACATGTATACGTCATGCTGCATCATTTAATCAACCCATCATGGGTCAGTTGCCATCGTCTCGTGTGACCGCTGGTAGACCTTTCCGACAAAGCGGAGTAGATTATGCAGGACCTGTCGCTATTAGAACTTCAAAGGGTAGAGGTCATCGCTCAATCAAAGGGTATATTTGCCTTTTTATATGCATGGCTACTAGAGCCATTCATCTTGAAGCTGTAACTGACATGACCTCTGAGGGATTTCTGGCCGCGTTTAAGCGCATGGTGGCCAGGCGAGGTCACGTGACAGATTTGTGGAGCGACAATGGCATGAATTTCGTTGGTGCTGATAAGGAGTTGAAAGCTCTTCTTGCTGAAGAAAAATCTACTGTAGCTGTTGAGATTGCAAGTTGGCTGGCAACAAATGGCACTACTTGGCATCGAATCCCCCCCTATAGCCCAAATTTCGGCGGATTGTGGGAGAGTGGGATCAAATCCACCAAGCATCATCTCAAGAGAGTGATTGGGAACTCTACTTTGACGTATGAGGAAATGAGTACAGTCCTAGCTCAAATTGAGGCTTGCCTCAACTCGAGACCGATGACTACGTTGAGTAATGACGCACAGGATCCATACCCATTGACACCCGGACATTTTCTTGTAGGAGAGCCGCTATTACTTATCCCAGATGCCAATTATGAGAAGTCGAACATCAGTAGTCTTCGTAGATGGCAACTCATTCAAAGAATGACGCAAGACTTCTGGCGACGGTGGTCAAATGAATACCTCACTCAGTTTCTGCACCGTTATCGCTGGAATCGTCATTCTCTTGAACCTAAAATTGGTGACGTGGTTCTAGTTAAGGAAGAAAATCTTCCTCCAGCTAGATGGTTGTACGGTGTAATCGTTGACAAGCATACTGGTTCGGACAATGTTACACGTGTTGTAAGTTTAAGGTGCAAGGGCACTATCATTAAAAGGCCAGTTTCAAAAATTTGTATTTTACCGGTAAGACCTTAAGTTAATAGTTTCTTGTAGTATTTTTTTTTATTGTTTAGCCTTTTAAGTTATTATTGTTAGCTATGTAATTATTCAAAGTTCACAATTGTTTAGATTTGTAATTATTATTGTGTACAAAATGAACCTGTCGGTTCATGGTGGGCGGCATGTACAGGCCTGACAATAGATGGCGCTGTACGCAATTAAATCGTGCTAACGAATGGTGATTGTCAGTTAGTATAAGTAAACGGCATGTTTTGATAAATAGACGAACCTATGGAAGTGAACCAGTGTTTAATTAATTAGTACACCCTTCTAAGTCGTGAAGTGTACACCTATCATGATAAACTTTATCACCAACCGAACGATATTCTCTTTTTCAGTAAACCATTCTATTATTAATTTTAGAAGTATTCAAATTTCCGAATTATTGTATTTAAAATAGTCTGTAATAAATTACCCCGAGATTTTAATATTTTCTAAGGATCCTCGTTTTCTTTATCAAGGCGAAATGACTGGCATCTCAACTGTGACCGAACGCGATTTAAATTAAAACATGTTTATTCAAAGCAGGTAATTTCGTATCAGGTCGTATCTGACAATATAATGATTTATAGCCAAAATATCGTTCACGATAAGCATCGCTTTGCGGATAGCACGAACGGAATTTGTACAAAAAATTCTGTCACGTAACGACAGTTACATAAATCATTGAATATTAATCGCACGCGTGACAAACTGAAAATAAGTGTTACCGTTTGCAATGTGTGAGCCCCAACGCTCACGCTGAACATTTATGGGGTAGCCTAATCGCCGGCATACAAAAGTTTCAACGCAAGGAAATAAACAGTTTTTGTATCCGTATTACCTACATACATTTTTTCCTTTGGTCACCTTAGCTAAAATATTGAAATGAAAATTTAACTCCTCGAAGGAATTATATAATATAGCTATTAAATTGAATTGATTTACGATTTAGTTACTCGTTTCGTTTAATGTAATTAACATTAACATTCTATTGAAGTTTAGAGTAGTATGTTTGTAGACAGTTTTAGAAGCAAGAAAGTCTGTAAGTTTTAGTAATTTATAAAATACGTGTAAATGACTGTTCTATTTTATTCTACGCACGTCGTAAGGCGAAATACGTGGGTAATATTCTTACAATTTATTTTGCGAAACACCGATCTACTCAAATATAATATACACCGGTGAACTCACGAACGAACGATCTACTCTTTTTGCACGTATTTCTAGACGTCTATTAATTTTAACCAAAAAATAAACAAGAAAATAGAACTTTCATTTTTTTACATAATATCTCTTCTAATAGATAAAATTATATTATAATTAAAATTAGAAAAAAATATATCTTGGACGGATGATTTTTTTTTTGTAACACATCTACCTAAAAAACTCATTCAATAATTGAAATAGCTTTTATTAACTCGAAATTAGTTAGTTAAATATTTTTTTTGATATTGCTTTATTTATATTCTAACCAAAGCAGACAATAATAATAGGTATCTATAATACAGAATACGAAATGAAATTTCTAATGCTGGAATGGTCGCCATATTGTTCTCGTTATATTAGGTAACTCACGTGATTCGACTCTACAATTTCAGTGGAAATTTGATGCAGTCTGACACCCCTATCTGAGCCTCTTCTTTACTTCACAAGCGCTTTCGCGAATTGCTCGCATTTTTAGGGTTCGGTACCTCAAGAGGAAAAAAGGACCCGTCAAGTAGTCTGACTCGTACTTGACGGGTTTTTGAACTAATGTTATTGATGACTAGATGATTATAACTTACTCCCTAATACATTGTGTAAAAAATTATCCTCAAAATACGAGTATGTTTATAAAATGCAATGGTAAGAAATCTTTAAAACTTTTATGCTTCCAATATTTTAATCTAAGAATTTTCCGATTTTCCAATTCGGTAAGTAAGTATTATTGGATCTCGGAATGCTTTTAAAAGTCTACATGCGACCGTGTTCAGTCGCACATTCTTGAAAAACTATTTGCGATGGAAATGGGACTTGACATAGCGGACCCATTTTCGATAGGAACAAACCTGTTTGAGAAAAATTTATGAAAAGATTGAATTATTTATTCGAAAAGTTTTTTGAGTAAAATATTCAGATAATCAAAAAAAGTACTCATTTGGTTCATTTAAAACATCTGCATTTTCATCGAGTGGTATATTTCCGATGCCTTGATGAATATTCTTATTTCTTTCAACAAGAGTTTTTATAAATCTATAAAAGTGTATTGTTTGGTTGAACTTCTTCTTATATTTCTCTTTTTTGAACATTGTCATATAATTTTCGTAGAGTTCAGCAGCATTTTCTAAGTCAAACAATTCTGAAGTATTTAGTTCCTTTTTTCTTTGTCTTTCCAAATGTTCAGCATTTTTGATATTACTGATATTGTAATCTAAAAATTTTGTTGTAATAAACAAGACTAAGTTGCAATTAAATAAAATTATAGAGTGTTAAAGATTAATTTATAAGCAAAGACAAACAATAATATAAGCCGGATTATTTTCTAACGCTTATTGAATATAGAAAGGATATTTAGTTCATACAAACTTTCAAACATAGAGCTAATATTAGATTAGTAAGTTAGTAATTTGTAAGGTCACCATACTGCAGTATGTTTAAGCACAAATTTTGAGTTAAGTTTCTCATGTATGTGAACTTTTGTTCTTTTTAGAGAAATTAATCTCTTTAAACTTAAATCTATACTTATGAATATTACACATTCAGTGTTATAAATTTTTACTCACAAGGTTTAACTTTAACAGCGAAATGTTCCTCAATTTCTCTGGGATCTAAATCTGCATACTGGTTTAATATAAAGAACGTATTGCGGTCCTTAGTGACCTCATTAAGTTCGTCGACAATATTTAAATTTTTAACAAAAGCTTTTAGACGACTTTTTTCTTCTGCTGCACTTTTGTATACTTTATTATACTTTTCTTTGAAAACATCAAATATAACCGTGGAGTTCTCGTCTGTATAATAAGAAGAGACAGTTATTTTGAATAACAAATACATTGTAAGAGTTATTGGTGCTAACATTGTTAACACTTAGGTGTACCTGTCTATCTCACAAATTTTCATTTCAGGCGTATCACAATGGAACTCATTATTTACCGTGTAATCAATCAATTGACTGGAAGTTAATTAATAAGCATTATCATATTTTTTTCCCCTACATACTTACATAAAATAAATCAATATTATTTTATGTTTTTGTAATTTAAATGAAGTATACATAGGAAAGAAAGAGCACGTTGGCGCTACTTGAAAGAGACCTATGTCCAACAGTGGATGCATCATTATGCATGCTGATGATGATGATGATAAAAAGAAAAAAATACATAATATCGAAACGTCTTTGTTTTTGATAGGTATAGGTATTTTTGATAAAAAAAGTTGTATCAATTTTCATAAAATATGGACGATAACAAGGTTCACCCGGTTCCGTTAGTGACAAGAGCTTTATCGTCTATCAAGTACATCTTGACGTAACTACTCAAAGCAACAACTCATCTCAACAGTGTCGTTGAATTTGCAATTTTTCCAGCGCAAATTCCGTTCTAAAGAATAATGCGATGGACGGCTGTTACTGTCTTCGCCTGCGAAAGTCACGTACTACAGACATGGACGATAAAGAAACGTTTATAGCTAGGAAGTACTTACTCGACTGGAGTAAAATTTTCCTGGAGAGTAAATTGTTCGCGTCTTATTAATTAGGAAGATATTTATTTCGTTTGTCTTGTCTTTGGCAAACTTCGGAGGGGCATGATAATTTTACGAATAACACTAGGAATTAGGATACCAATTTTTTTTAATGTAATGTAGCCTAAATCAGGAAAATCTTGAATTTTTGCTTAAAATAAATTAAACCTATGTGTGCATTATCTGTTATTTAGTACAGACAGATTAGTGTTATCTTAATAATTCTAATCTCTGCAAATATACAGATAATAACTATTACACACTACTAACAGGCAATAGTTCACTATTAGTACTCTCTTTGCGTCGTATTCCTCATTACTGGGGTCGTAACCCCTTTCCATTAATCCCTTTTTTTTTATTATGGTATAGGCTTGCGCTTGACGACAATCATGCTTAGTGCAAAGCAATGATGAGGTCTAGGTTGGATGTCTATTCACTCTTGCCTTGAAGGTACCTAAGTTATACGTGGCAGGAAACACGTGCGCTGGGAGGGTGTTCCACACACTAGCGGTTCGGATCAGAAACGTCGAGCAACAACGTTTTGTGCGGGCAGATTGGACATCAACCACATAAGGATGCCAACTGTAACTAACCTGACGGGGTCCCTAAGCATCTATACCTTTCTCTACTAATAAAACTCAATGTTTCTTTGTAATGGCTCATGAATCATCTAGCAGTAAAACCCTCATCATCGTTGCGTCCATAATAATCCAAGATCTTTTAGAGTTTCAGAAGCTTCGAATTCAATCAACCCAACGACTAGTTTAAGAACCGATTTCAATGAATTTAGTTTACATAAGACTGGCTTAAGTTACGCGTTCGAGTTATAGAAAAGTTGTAAAAATGATCAAGTATAAATCAACAAAGTGAAGGCAAGTGCTTTGTTACGTGATCGAGTATAGAACTAGTATACAACTATGACACACGTTTTATATGAGAGTTTTATATTTAACGTGTTCGAGTATCTAAATAGTATACAACCATGACACACATTTAGAAGTGTATTTTTGCTATACGATCCTGTTCAAGTATACTGCGCTTTGTTCGTTTTAATGTTTTGCCTCTTAACATACACAGCAAGCCAGATTTATGTTTGCCTCTTAACATACACAATAAGTCAGTCTTATGTATAGGATCAATCATATTATATTTCTATGCGAAATATATTTAAAATCAAGAGAGTTGACCTTATATATGGATAGTTACTCAGAGTTTCGATTTCTATCTTATGTAACATACATTTAAGTTGTTCCATAAGATTCCATAAGGTCTCACAGTGGTGAAGCTAATTATCCCTAGTGGCAAGCATCTTCCTTTTATAAAGGAAGGTGCTTTGATTGGCATCATATACTTTGACTAACAAAATATATGATGGTTGACTGGCTCCGCCCCGCCATCAACGGTAGTCTTCTTCCCACTCTTGGTATTCCAAAAGACATATCGATACATGAGAACATGGGCCAATAAGCCTCATAAAATACCAAAAGCCAACAAGCCTCCCCCCCCAACCACTAGGCATCAACCGCGAAATGGCGCAACGTACACGAGCGTACTTTAGAGTGGTGCGTTCCACTTATGTCAGCATAAAGCTGGATAATTACATTTTTAAAGTGGTGTAATCCCACATATACCTGTAATAGGTTTCAAGGATACACCAGGCGCACTGCAGGGATGTTCGCCGCAACGAAACAGAGTCCACAGGCGTGATGCAACCTTCAGTAATAGTATATTAATCAAATGTAGCGCGCAACCATCATGGGTAGTAGAACATTGTTTGAAAGTAAGTTTGATATTGGTAATAGTAAACAGAGTCCCATCAACCATGATTAGTTATTGTTCAATCATAGCGAACATCGTAGTAATTTTATATAATATTTAGTTATCGTTCGACCATAGCAAACATCGTAATTGCATATAATAGGTATGTTGTTACAATAAAATCGCATGGTAAAATCAGACGTACTGTAGAACATAGAAATGTACACGAAGTGTACTACGCACAGAAAGCAAGCTCTCTGGTTCAACAACAACCTATCCCATCTTGACGTCCTACCAAGGTAAACATCAAAACAGGACCAGCCGTGCCGATGCATCGCCGGAGCGAGTGATATATTCTACAGGCCCAACTCAACCTGCAATGATAATTGTATGTTATGGGTATATATGTAATATGTTATATGTAAGTATGTTATAAATCCACCATAGGCAGATTGAATATCGTAGGACGTTCTCCAGCCAGGTTCACGAAGTACAAGTACTAAGGCTCCCTTACCAGAAAGCATCCAACAACAAGATACAATATTGGCACAACGAGCGAGCATATCCACACTCAACATGAATCGGTCTCAATGCCTCAATGCTCAGCACACATACACGTCGCAATCCTCGTTCTGCCGAGTGGACCGGACGCCGGGAAGCTCATTAGTAAGTTTCCATGCACCTTCGATTAGATCATATATACTACTATGTACATATAGTATGTACTATTATTCTATTATTGTTTTAATATTATTTTACTATTATTTTATCATTATAATTTTTTTTTTTTTTTTTTTATAATAAATTATTTTCCCCTGAATAGTAAGATACGTATAGTTACATTCAACCCCCTAAATTCTGTGATGCGTGCAAATAGTTGTTCTATGCAGCATGCGGAACAGAATTTACTTTACTAAGAACTCTTTGTAATATTTTATACGTACAAACATCGCAACCCCCAGCGTCTTCGATTTATAACAGCGTTAATCTTATTCTACCTCTTTACCTTTTTGACCTACAATTAACATGACTACTTTATTTCCTATTCTCCCTTCTACAATTCATGTATTCTATCAATTTTCGTTGATGACACATGTCATAACCTTATCAATAGCTTTTGTAGCATAGCTACTACTTACCCTAACCTTCCTTCAATTCTTTCATTTTGCTCTTCCCATCCATCCTTTTATGCACACATACGTCATAAAAATAATACAAAGCATAAAATCAGTATTCTTGACTGTTTTCCTATTTCTTTTAATCATGACATCTTCATAATTGGTTTTATTAGACAACCATCGGCAACCCCCCGATTTTATGATTTTATGACGTAAATACAGCTTTCTGTTGTCAAACTTGACACATTCTCTACACTTCCCAAACTTGATAATCCCCTATCTCATATGTTGAGCCCTACTAACTATTCTACTCCTAGTTATATTGCCTTTTCCCTAATATATATAAGTAGCAAAATATCACTACATAGTATCCTAACCATTTGACGATCTCTGACCACCCTTCGATGATATGATCTTATGACTAGAACTTACTCCTTCTTACATTAAGCAGACCTGAGCATATGCTTACACCCTCGCTTTTGTTCTACATTACAACACTCCAACTTTTACTTACTCTTATTTCCTCTTTCAACTTACAATTTATTCCAATATAAAATACCTTGCTAAAACCTTCACTTGTACTCCACCTACATCACTCCAACTTTTACTTCGTCTTTCTCTCTGTGTCTCCATTTATTTCCTCTTTCAACTTACAACTTATTCCATTGTGCATATAAAATACCTTGCTAACACCTAAAATCTACACTTTTGCTCCTTAGAATTATTATATTCTTCCAATTTTCACAAAATCTACTTGGAATTCAATAAATTTACGATGTTTATTATATTTCTCGTTTCTCAAATGACTTGCTTTTTGAATTTAACCTAACTTGTAACCTAACTGTAAATTGTTAATCTTGTACTTTTCCAGTTTAAAACTTCATTTGGCGTATCCTATCATGTAACGTATTATTATATAATTCTTTTATCTTGGATAAATCCTTACTCAAATGTTATGTTTTTTTTTTTTTTTTTTATGACAATAAATTTTAAACAATCTATCTTCCTAATTCTTTATTATCTCGTTCACTGACGTTAAACCGTGGATTCCTCACTGTAGTGTGTATTGTCTTAATTCCTACAGATTTAAGACCTTCCTTAAATGCCCTACTAATGAATTGAGAACCATTATAAGTCATAATAACTTTTATTTTATTAAAAGCTTCAGTTTTGTTAAACATGACTGACCCGTAGCTTTTCGTAATGCATATAATTCTATAAATTTACTAAAAGAATCTTGTACTATTAGAATGTATACACACCCGAATAATCCTACTAATAATTTTCCTTATAAGTCAGCCATAACAATTACACCTATACCATTTGTTATTAAAGATTCACAAAGTCCTACTTACTTTATTACATTATCATCTTTAGTGAGTTTACAAATATGACAACTCCTAATAATAGCCTTCACTTTACTACTAGTTAAATCTCCCAAACTTTATATCTTTTATATATGATGGCACGTCAATATTTTTAGAACAACACGGAGCGCATCCGACATTTGTCTTTATTCTGTGGAATTTGACAACTAACGCTTTTTGTCACTCTGGAAGAATTCCGAGCGCTAGCGACTCGCGCGTGGTGAATCGCGAAGAAATCCATTTACATCGCGCGATTTAAGCTACGTGTTCGGTGGAGTGCTAGTTGGAAGTAACCCATAAAATTAACGTGATTGTAACTCAAATTATATTTCTGTGATTCTGTGCAAAATTCTCCTCACTAGTCTACCCACAATGTATAGTATGGAATCGGCCACTGATGATGCTATGACCCATTTCTATATGAATTAATTTAACAGCTTGTTTAGTTTCGTTACGTTACACTAACCCATTTTGAATTTCCTAACTTCTCTTCGTAAATAATTTTATTTCTACTATAATTCATCCGAAACTTGTGAATCCCTGAAAGACCACCGCTGTGCTTGTACTCTCACCATAATCACAGTAAAATGCTGAGTTAAGTCCATTTTTGGATCATATAACTCTTATTTCTGTCACATTCCTTTCCACTATAATTATTGTATTGTAGTTACAAATAACCGCTCTTTCTTTCTTTCTAACAACTCCTTGTAAATAATTTGACAAATAACTCTATCTCCTTGGTTAATTCTAAAATACACTATGCCATTATTTATTTTAATTATATTTTTATAATGAGCATTATATCCACTAATACTTTTATATTTCTATATCTCTTTTTGCAATTGAGTAGGCTTTGAATTAAGCATGCTATTTACTTTACTTAAATAGTAAATTCCAGGCATAATAGAATTTTCTTTTTGAATTTTATAACTATCGGCCGGATACCTGGATAAGATATCAGCAAACAAATTATCCTTGCCTGATAATGTTCTATTTCAAAATTAATTTGTTCTAAATAATACAGCCAACGTGTGACTTTACTATTAAACAATTTTCATGTTTTTACAAATAATAAAACTTTATGATCTGTTTTTATAACTACCTTTGATCGTCGTAAATAAATTCCAAATTTATTTAGACAACTAATTACTACAAAGAATTCTTGTTCTATAACTCTTCAGTTCAATTCAGCCCTTCAAAGCTTTACTCCTAAAACTTACATTTTCCTATATTACACTTCATTCACTCTAATTATTCGTCAACGCTTAACAGACACACTCTCAATTTTAAAACTTGTACTTGTTTATCTCACACATAGACACCACAACCCCCGGACCATAAGACGTTTACACATCCTCTATCTCGTGTTGCTCCTTCCACTTTCCATACAACATCACACAACCCCTGTCCATAAGACATTTGCACATCCTCTAACTCGTGTTGCTTCATACCACCTTCCATACAACCTCTTACTAACAAGTCGTTAGATCTATTTGAACTCGAAAGCTTCCTCTGACTCTTTCCATTTCACGGTCAACATATTGTAGGCTTTCGCCTACTTTAGTTAGCCTATCTAATTTACTTTAACCGGGACCCATGAGATAACTTGCCTTGAACCAAGTATCCTGGTCACGGCACCATATTGTAACTAACCTGACGGGGTCCCTAAGCATCTATACCTTTCTCTACTAATAAAACTCAATGTTTCTTTGTAATGGCTCATGAATCATCTAGCAGTAAAACCCTCATCATCGTTGCGTCCATAATAATCCAAGATCTTTTAGAGTTTCAGAAGCTTCGAATTCAATCAACCCAACGACTAGTTTAAGAACCGATTTCAATGAATTTAGTTTACATAAGACTGGCTTAAGTTACGCGTTCGAGTTATAGAAAAGTTGTAAAAATGATCAAGTATAAATCAACAAAGTGAAGGCAAGTGCTTTGTTACGTGATCGAGTATAGAACTAGTATACAACTATGACACACGTTTTATATGAGAGTTTTATATTTAACGTGTTCGAGTATCTAAATAGTATACAACCATGACACACATTTAGAAGTGTATTTTTGCTATACGATCCTGTTCAAGTATACTGCGCTTTGTTCGTTTTAATGTTTTGCCTCTTAACATACACAGCAAGCCAGATTTATGTTTGCCTCTTAACATACACAATAAGTCAGTCTTATGTATAGGATCAATCATATTATATTTCTATGCGAAATATATTTAAAATCAAGAGAGTTGACCTTATATATGGATAGTTACTCAGAGTTTCGATTTCTATCTTATGTAACATACATTTAAGTTGTTCCATAAGATTCCATAAGGTCTCACAGTGGTGAAGCTAATTATCCCTAGTGGCAAGCATCTTCCTTTTATAAAGGAAGGTGCTTTGATTGGCATCATATACTTTGACTAACAAAATATATGATGGTTGACTGGCTCCGCCCCGCCATCAACGGTAGTCTTCTTCCCACTCTTGGTATTCCAAAAGACATATCGATACATGAGAACATGGGCCAATAAGCCTCATAAAATACCAAAAGCCAACAAGCCTCCCCCCCCAACCACTAGGCATCAACCGCGAAATGGCGCAACGTACACGAGCGTACTTTAGAGTGGTGCGTTCCACTTATGTCAGCATAAAGCTGGATAATTACATTTTTAAAGTGGTGTAATCCCACATATACCTGTAATAGGTTTCAAGGATACACCAGGCGCACTGCAGGGATGTTCGCCGCAACGAAACAGAGTCCACAGGCGTGATGCAACCTTCAGTAATAGTATATTAATCAAATGTAGCGCGCAACCATCATGGGTAGTAGAACATTGTTTGAAAGTAAGTTTGATATTGGTAATAGTAAACAGAGTCCCATCAACCATGATTAGTTATTGTTCAATCATAGCGAACATCGTAGTAATTTTATATAATATTTAGTTATCGTTCGACCATAGCAAACATCGTAATTGCATATAATAGGTATGTTGTTACAATAAAATCGCATGGTAAAATCAGACGTACTGTAGAACATAGAAATGTACACGAAGTGTACTACGCACAGAAAGCAAGCTCTCTGGTTCAACAACAACCTATCCCATCTTGACGTCCTACCAAGGTAAACATCAAAACAGGACCAGCCGTGCCGATGCATCGCCGGAGCGAGTGATATATTCTACAGGCCCAACTCAACCTGCAATGATAATTGTATGTTATGGGTATATATGTAATATGTTATATGTAAGTATGTTATAAATCCACCATAGGCAGATTGAATATCGTAGGACGTTCTCCAGCCAGGTTCACGAAGTACAAGTACTAAGGCTCCCTTACCAGAAAGCATCCAACAACAAGATACAATATTGGCACAACGAGCGAGCATATCCACACTCAACATGAATCGGTCTCAATGCCTCAATGCTCAGCACACATACACGTCGCAATCCTCGTTCTGCCGAGTGGACCGGACGCCGGGAAGCTCATTAGTAAGTTTCCATGCACCTTCGATTAGATCATATATACTACTATGTACATATAGTATGTACTATTATTCTATTATTGTTTTAATATTATTTTACTATTATTTTATCATTATAATTTTTTTTTTTTTTTTTATAATAAATTATTTTCCCCTGAATAGTAAGATACGTATAGTTACACAACGCAGACGGTTTCTCGCTGTTCTGTGGTAGAACGGGGAAGGTAGATAACACATAATGGTAGGAGTTTGCTTGGGATAATAATGCGGTGGGTTCTCACGTCCTTCCGCAATTATTGATTAATTTCAATAATGTAGGTACATTATTAGTACCACCACAACAGCCCATTAACGCCCCACTGCTGGGCACAGGCCTCCACTCTCATAGGAGGGAGGGAATTAGAGCTAAGACCCACCACGCTGCTCCAATGCGGGTTGGCATTATTAGTACATTACTGTACAAATTCAGTGAGTAAGCAAGTCTACTTCCAGTAGCCCAAGCACAATCAGTGAGACACAATTCTGAAGCGAGTGAAAGCGTTACCCCTGATTGTACTAGGGTAAATAGGGTACTAGTAGTGTACTCTATAATAGTGTAATATTCCTATGTCGGTCTATTGTAATTTGTAAGTCAACTTAGTCAATTTAATTTACTCAGTTTACCAAACTATTCATCAAAATAGTCACATGCCAAACAGATGTTTATAATTGTTCACTTTAATGGTCAGAATATTGAGTGCTCCAACTTCTGCGTCAACAAAACAGTTTGATATAGTTGGTTGTTTGTTAAGCTGTTAGTTCAAGTTTACTAAGCAGTATTACCAATGTTTACCTATAATTTACTCGATTCGATAACACTAACAATAACTCAAACTTAGAGTAAATCTCTGAAGATGTTTTGAAGTTTGATAGCATTGTAAAACAGTTACGGATTTTAATTTATGCTCATTATTAAAACTTTAAATTCGGGTATCTAGTAATCTAGTCCTACCTCGTCTTAACTTAAGATTGATTTAAGATGATACCGAATATTTATTGATTCATTGTAAGGAAGCCGTAGGCTAGCTTTTGTGACTAAGAGCTTTTTGAATTATCATAATAGACCTACAATCTGTTCCAATTAATTATAACAGTGTGATAAATTATTATAGAAATGAAATTGAATAAATTCTTATTTAAGTAGGTATATTCAACGTTTTTTGTTATTTTTATAAAGTTAAGATTTTCTTTTGGATTCTGGATACCACTAATTACTAAAAGAATTTCAATTATAGTCCGGTAAACTGGTAGACCTGGTGAGTAGTGACAGTGTCGGTAGAATCTATTAAAAATATAATAAAAACAAAACTTAACAGGAATAAAATTAGTTCCTATTTTGGCCACCCAGCCCGATAAGTTTGACGGCTGTACTTAGATTTTTTATACAACTCTAGCTTATACAAATGCATCGACTCACAACTACAAAAAATATGCTCATCTGGCCACGCACTTAAGGTTTATATTATTCTAAAATAGTTAATCTTATGTGTGTGTATGTGTATCTCTTACAAACTTTATAATGATGTGTATACTTACCAGATGAAAACGTAGTAAGTAAATAAAATATGTCATCAATAAAACCTTGCTCAAAAGAGATAAAAATATGTAAGTTGGTATCTCATACTAAAGTTTGAAACGATTACTACCGTATACGAGCACAACTTTTGTTTCCACCTACAATTCAACTAAAACTAGTTCGTGACTTTTTATGATAGTTTTTACTGTGTGTCGCGAAGTTTCTTCTTTTAACGATTTGACATTAAAATATCTTTCAAACACATTTCATTTTTATCACGTAAGTAAGTAGGTACCTACCAACTAATATAATTTCTTATTCATCTAGGGTGGTGTAGGCTGCCAGCGAGGAGCAACCCTTAAAATAATCTCCTTATACTGTGCTATTAATAAGCTGCGATGAAAGAATAATATATTACCAAATACTACTTACCTTTAAAAAAGGTTTTAAATCGAAAATCGAAAACGGAAAAGGCGACATGAACCCCAAAAAATAATTCTGCCCCGATGGAGTAAAATCACGATGAAATTTAATAGAAAAATAATTTCCCCAAATTCAATATAGCGTGTTGTATTGAATTTGTGGAAATGATTATTATTACCGAGCGACAAGATATTATAACGTGGCGTGTTTCCACAAGACTAAATGAAATGCTCGCTCAAACGCGCCCAGAATTATTTACATTTACGTATTTTCCTCTTCACACGTTAACAGATATATTTCATTTTACCATTTCGTTTAAAAAAATCAAAAGATTCACAGTTCCTTACAATTTACCATAGATTTATTATTGCACTAGCTGATGCCCGCGACTTCGTACGCGTGGATCGAGGTTTTGTGGTTCCCGCGGGAACTCTTTAATTTTCCGGGATAAAAAGTATGTGTTATTCCAGACTATAATCTATCTCTGTGCCAAATTTCATCCAGATCCGTTCAGCTGTTGAGGCGTGTTTGAGTAACAAACATCCATCCATACATCCATACATCCATACCGACATCCATACATCCATACCGACATCCATACATCCA
This sequence comes from Erebia aethiops, assembly GCA_923060345.2. Classification (NCBI taxonomy): domain Eukaryota; kingdom Metazoa; phylum Arthropoda; class Insecta; order Lepidoptera; family Nymphalidae; genus Erebia; species Erebia aethiops. The sequence continues at coordinate 22,935,098 of OV281082.1, forward strand.
TACCGACATCCATACATCCAAACTTTCGCATTTATAATATTAGTAAGAAGTAAGAATAAATCTATGCAATTTACAAAATTAAGTTAATATTCGCTTCACCAATTGTACCTGCAAATCTGACTCGTTAAAGTTTTCATATCAATTAATCATGAATGAGAAGTATTCTTTTGTAATATACAGGCTGAAGTCCAAGAGCTTACCGAACCGAGTCAAATCGAATTGCAATAGTTCGCCATGAAACCACAAAATAGGTAATAGATGAAACTGCGTCAATAAGCGCTTCTAGTCGCTTAATGAACAAATGCCACTCGATTCAATTCGCCGCGATTCGAATGTAGTCGACTCCGGATTTTAATCGGAACCTAACAAAATATTCCAGGTACCTATTTACTAAGTAAGACTAAGACATACTTATTATTTATGTCCATCTTAACTATAGCAACATTAAAAGATTAGTTAACTTCCCATTACTTAACCAAATAATATCTACTACTTTACTTTCTCTTTCGTTTAATTATTTATCTCACTAGAATAAATGGCGGCGTCTTCTTCAGCGTGCATTTAGGTTTCAAAACCTGGGGGAACTTTCTGATTTTCTTTGATAAAAAGTACCATATCACGTCATGCTCCGTGTTTTCGCCTATACTAACCTACCGACCGTTGCACAACTGTGGCGTGATTGAACAACAAATCAAAAAACACACATACCACTATCGTATAATATATACACATACATAAAATAAGCTGGATACCATTTGTATGGTTAAACTCCATAATAGATTTACTTAATAATAGAAAGCAACTAAAATTGGTATAATACATTATTATTCCAAAACAAAGCGACGTTCGTACGTCTCGTAATACAGAATTACAGCATTTGATGGGACTTTTATGATATTTTTATGGGAGAGTCCATCATTTGCCTACTCTGGTAAATTAAAGCAAGTATAAACGAGTAGCTACTCTAATTTTATACGACAAATATATATAATGTTAATACTTATTAAGTTAAAAAATAACATAGCATTACGCCCAAATGCTTCGTATTATTGTTTGTTTTGTTGTATTATTGTTGTTTTGTTTTTAGTATT